>CM060906.1:250264198-255064198 GCA_030737815.1 Allium fistulosum
TCAGTTTTGAATTTTATTGTTTAAATCGATATTTAAAAATAGCGTTCCGAGGCATAGTCTCGGAATTCGACGAAACCAGTTCCATTGGATCCATAATAGTGTATTATTATCGGATTTCAATTTTCGTAATGTTTGGAGTGATCGTTTGGCCGTACAATAAGCAAACGCACTGAAATTAAATCGAAAATTTAATATTATAACTGGTTCAAAAAGCTATCTTCTCCATACGATCGAATTTGGACTCGAAACCTTTTCCATTGTGTTCGGAATAGGCGTATAACATTACGAACGCCTAGCAGCATGCCTCAATGGGAGGTCAAGTTTTAAGTTGCATTTATCGGACGTTTTGAATTGGAATTTAAATTAAATAGATATATATTTATTCTCCTATAACCCAACATCCAGCTGCCTTTCTTTCAAATCACTGTCTCCACTCGTACACGCAACCCTCCCTTCAAAGTACATTTCCTCTTGCTTCCAAAACAATTCAGCCGAGTGAAATAATTACTCGTTCAAACGAATTCAAGAAAAATGGCAGACGAACGAACGAAAACCTTTTCTTCGTTTCAAATCAAAATTCATGGCCACGGTTTCTTTTAGAATTCAAAATAAAATCTCGAGCCTCGTTCGTTCCAGAAAAAAATAAAATAAAAATCAATGGTCGAAGCCCTCTTCCTATTCGAACCCAAACAAATCGCGTTCGAACTATGGAGCTTGCAAACTCGAAGCTGGGTGCGGCAGGCAGCGGCATCGCGATTGGGTGGCTCGAGCGCGCGCGTGAGTGGCGCTGGTGAAGGTCGTGACTAGGGTGTCAGGCGAGTGAATCGATTAGAGTACGAAGTCGGGTAGGAATCTCACGAGAACTAGGGCAGTGGTTAGGGCTTCAATCGAGCTCGAGCACGAGCGCGTGGGGGGCTGGAGGTTGTGATGATTTCAGTAGTTTGCGTGCTGTCTCGAGAGTTGGTGAAGGCACTGTACTAGGCGCCGCGTCTAGAGGAGCGGAGCGGCAGTCTTTGGGTATCGTTCAGTGAAAAGAAAAGGTGAGTTTATTCGCAGTTTTTTTCCAAATAAAAACTTGTATCTGAATATATATATATATATTTATATATATACAGATAAAGAAAAATAATAACAGTAAGGTAATTTAATTTTAAACATCTTAGTTTATTATATATGGATATGTAAGGCAAAAATCATTTACAGTAAAGTGAAATTTTTTACTGAGAAAAAAAATATAAGGATTACAATTCCGATTTAATTTAATGTAAGTGGAAACTTTAAATTAAGTTGAGTTTATTATGTGAATTATCAGAAATTTACAATAAAATAAATTTGGTTATTTTCGTTACTAGAAAATATTTTTTTATCAAAAAGAAATATTATTTATTTTTGGAAAAATGGGTTAAGAATAATTTATTAAGATGTTTGATTTATGTATTTAACTAATTTAATTCGTTTGGTTACTAAAGAAAATTTATTAAAGGAAAACTGGTTTAAATTAAATTTATCAAATGAAAATTGGATTATTCGATTTATTTCGAATGTTAATGAATTGTATAACATTGTTTATACAAGGTTTGAAACCGTGAAGAAATGGTCAAAATGGAAAATGGACTGCGAATTAAAATCAAAGGTGAGATCTTCTCACTCAAACAAAGGGTTTTGTTTAATTTTAAATAGTTATATTTACAATTATTGATTGTGATGATTGTGTGCTTGAATGATGATAGTATATATGATAGTAGTATATAGCAATATATATATATTGGAATATGTATATATTGGAGTTGATTTTCCCGCATTATATAGCGGATGAGACCCTATTGCGCCGCATAATAGCGGATGATATTTTATAAATCCCATATACCGCGATATTCCACCTCGAAGTGGAATTGGTATTGTGCTAACATCTGTGGATGCAGGGAAACAGGTTGGAGGGATCCAACCGGATTCCTCAAATTATATGAATTTGTTCATATGTTGTATGAATTTGTTTCATATGCTGTGTGATTATTTATTTATAATCTGTGAATGATTATATTTGTGATTGAATGTGTTGAAGGCTATAATTTAGACGAATGTATTTTTGGTATCGTTGGATACCAGAAATAAATGAAATTGGATTTTTGAAATTAAAGTTGGAAATTTTTAGTAAATTCTTTTTGAAAGAATTGAGTGAATTTAAAAGAAGGAATTTAAAAAGTATAAAGTTGATTTTGAAATCTTATCGAATTATTTTCAAAATATGGGAAAAGATATAAATAAGTGGGTTTTGAAAATATTGTGTAAAAGTTGAAGAATTTATTGAAAGTGGAATTTTAAACCATTTGGAAGGAATAAAAGGGATTTATTTCAAAGGGTGATAAATTTCTAGAAAATCCAATTGATAATTGATTTGGTATTGGGAAATTAATCTTTGGGAAATCGATATGAAAATTTATTTGGGGTTTGAATGAAAATTGATTTTTGTGTTGAGAATAAATTTGGAAATCGATTTGTAAAATGATTTGGTATTTGGGATTAAACTTAGAATCAATTTGAAATTTGATTTGGGATTGAAATGAAACTTGGAAATCAATTTGAAAGTTGATTTGGTGTTGAAAGTGAATATTTGAGAAATCGATTTGAAAGTCGTATAAAAAGTGAATATTTGGGAATGTAAATTCAGAATAGAATCTATAAAGGAAAGGGAAATTTGTTTTAAAAATAAATATTGATTTATTTATAAAGTGTGGAAATAAATTACAGATTTGGGATGTAAATTTGAAATAAATCGATAAGGATTTATTTAATTGGTTTAAATGGACCATTTTGTGATGAAGTGTGAAAATGTGATTTGAAATTTGTTTTCAAAGTGATGAAGTGTGAAAATGTGATTTGAAATTGGTTTTCAAATGTTAAAGTGTGGAAAAATATATATCTTGTGAAGATATTTTGAAAATAAATAATTTGGGAAAAATTATTTAAATCTGATGATTGTTGTGATATGTTGTTGATGGTTAAATAACCGACTATCAATATTTGCCTTTGAAATGGCACTTGATTTGTTTTTTAAAACAAATGCTCATTATTCGGTTAAGCCGGGAGAGGACTTTGTGTCATATAACCCATTCCGAATAGTGATACGTCGTGAATGGATAACATTTGAAGACCGGTGTGAAGAACGGGTATTTTCGAAAATGAAAGGACAACCTGTCGAATGTCTCTGCACCGAGTTGCTCCGGTATGGAGATTTATATCACTCTTCTTGTGATGGGAAGTCCGGACGTGATTAGTGAATACCCGGATTGCAAGGGCTTCTTTGGAAGTGCCTTCGGTTCCGTTCGATCCCGGAACGGACTTGTATGGATGTGTGTCTGACGTTACACCTTGAGATGTAAAGCTGGTTTCTATCAAATACATTTCTGTTGGTGGCGGAGAATTTATTCTCTTATCTTAACACCCTTCTCTGAGACGTACGAGCTCAGAGGTTATGTAGTTGATGGTTACTAGTGATACATTCCCAATTTGGTAATGTGGCATACGAAGTGTTGTTGATCTTTTGTTGATCAAAGCATGGCTTCGTGAAAAAGCGTAGCTTTGTGAAAAAGCGTAGCTTTGTGAAAAAGCGTAGCTTTGTGGATGAGACTTCGTCGAGCCTCACAACCCGGTAATGGTCGAAACAGGAATGTTGCGGCAAGGTTGTTAGGGATCGCGCCCCTAAGGTATGTCATTTCCTTCTGGATAAAAGGTGATATCATGGTATGGAACCCAGAGATTTTACCTATGTTGATGCTGCAAATTTATTACACTTTGTGGTTGTTGCTTTGTGGTTGAGGATCCTCGGATAAAGGTCGGTAACGACCGGGGGGATGGCATACTTGTGTGTTAGTTACCTAGTTACAGCTGTACAGCGTGTGGTAGAATCAGTGTGTTAGTTACCTAGTTACAGCTGTACAGCGTGAAGTAGCGTTGGCCTTGTTTTTGCAGAGATCCGGTTAAGTTCTCGGGGCGTCTTTCCAGAGGCGTTTCTATTTCGGTGTAAGGAAGTTCCTTTGCCTGACCATTTGTTGAAAATCCAAAGAAACAATACGCGCCCTGTACGGTTTTAGTTGTAGAACCTGCCATTTACTTATGGTGGTCACCACTGTTTAGATGGTAGCTATAGTAGGCATACAATAATGGTTGTATGTTGGCTAAGATTAATATTATACTTTCGAAATGTTTTCGACACTATGCACTAATGATAATATTCAATGATTTTGCGTAGTAAGCATGTTTGACTATCATAAGAAGAAATCTCCTCCAATTCTGCGTTTGCATTGTGTTTGTGGCGGGAGGTCTTATGGTAGTTTCATTTTCCAAAAGCATTGCGAATCTGTTTTATTTTCTTTGTGAAAATAACTGTTTTACGATCTCACACCAGTCACCATGACTGACTCGGAGTTTATTATTCCCTTTCTAAACTCTGGGTGCCCATAATTTTCCACACGGGCAGCCTAGAGTTATGTTATCAGGATATTCTGGATATTCTGAAGCTTTAGAGATGAGCTGGATGGCGAGGCGTACTACCGTACTTGTTTATTTATTCCGCTGTGTATTCTATGTGAGGACAAGTTTATATAACTTTTCATTGTTGTATTGAGTTGTATATTGACTCTGATGATGTAATGTATAATCTGATATAGTCTTTTGTTTTAAAGATTATTGATTCATCTATATATATTGTTCCGCTGCGAATGTGAGATTCTGATATGGTTTATGTTTCTGTTTTTCTACTCTTTCTTTTCTTCTGTCTTCTTCTACCTCTTCTTTTTAACCCTAATGATTCGGTTTTCCGGCATTCGATTGCACGGCATTTGATACAGTGGACGTATTAATGTCGACTTTTGAGCGTCGAAAAGTCGAATCGTTACAAGTGGTATCGGAGCATATGGTTAAGCGGTAACCTTGGCTCTGTTGGGTGTTATTCATTAGAGATAGAGTCAGTAGTACTCTAGAATGAGTGTGAGTGTAATAATAGATATGAGTGCGTATTTGTTAGTGAATACAAAATTTTGTTTTGTATTGTGTTGACTTATCGCTTGATTGTTTATAGATTCTGGTCGGTGCAGTCTGGCCAACTGTAATCGATAGGGATTTCTAAACTCTTAAACAAGATATACTGACACAATATTGTTTTAAAATGGGGTAAATGAAATAATTTTACCCAAAACTATTTTTGTATAGAAAAGAAGATTTTTTATGAATTATCATAGTATATGGATGCTTGGTTGTTAGGAAGAGATAATATTGAATTATTATCACTGTTATATGGAATTGAATAAGAATAAAAATAATAACCAAAGATTTGGAGATAAATTCATTTAACCAATGAAATTTATAAATATGAATTGAAATGGAATCAATTTAAATGATTATTAGCTTAAGTAATCATTTAGTTGCATGAATATTAACAAATTTGAAAAGAAAGAATTATCGTTTGATAAAAACGAGGTTGTATAAATTCTATGAGTTAATGAAAGCAAATAAATTGATTTTTGAATCAATTGAAATAGATATGAGTTTGTTCTGTTTAAAAATAAATAGAATGTAAGAAGGTGAGTTGTAAATCACTTGAATTGAATGGAAATTGTATGTGAATTTCGTAAGCGATTAAAATTGTATTGAAACCATATAAATTGTTAATGGAATTTATTTTAAGTACATTGCTTATGAAAACTTTGTGTTCACTATTGAAAATAAGTGAAATGTAAATGAATTTCCTATATATGTCACTTACGTGTTTAAATTGAGTAAGTGCAGGTTTTTGGAAGCCGTTTGGCTGCATTTTGGGTTGCGCAAATGCTAATAAATAACCGCTTTGCTTAAAATGCTAATAAAGGTACGCCTACGCAACATAAAATAGGAAATATGAACTGTTTTTTTGCTTTTCCGACCGAGTGGGTCGATGTATATATATTTATATCTTTTGTCAAATTGCAAAAGCTCCTCCGTACAAAGGAGACTCCGCCAAAATTTTCCAAAAATTTTGGGAGCTAGAAAAAAATTTGGAATTTTTGAAAATTTTCACTTAACGACAAGTGATTTCAAATTGAATTTGAGATAAAGGTAAATGAAACTCAATATTCAGAAATAGAAGATGAATCGAATTCAAGTAAAATTCAAAATGAAAATCTGAATGAAAAATTTGGAAATAAAAGTATTGAGATTTGAAATGAATTTTTGGTTTTTGAAGATAAAATGAATTCAAATAGAATTGAAATTGTAAATTGAATTCAAATGGGATTGAAAATGCAAAGTTGAATGGAAATGAATATATAACTTTGTTTGTGAAGTAAAATAAATATAAGAAGTATGTAAATACTTATATTGAACTTAAGAAATGGAGAATGAAATTCTTAAGAAAATGGGTATTGGGAATCCAATAAGTGAATTTGGACATTGTTGTTAAGTAAAGTATACAGGGATTGTAAAGACTAAGGAAAATGGAATTAGACTTGATTTCGAAGATAAATTTGAATTTGCTCGGCAAAGGTATGTGTTTGAATTTCAGTATGAAATTTGATTGGGTTTTTTATTTTGCCACTTGGCATTTTGTTTTCTATTGGAATTTGGGAGTCCGTAGGGACAATTTGTAGTTGTACCGAGCTAGCCGCGCAAAGGAGACGCTGGCAAAAAAATTTCGGAAATTTAGAGAGTTAGAAAATTTTTGAGAAAATTTTGAATTCAAAATTTGAATTTGAAATGAAAATTGAATTGTTAAGAAAACCATATTATTTGGAACTTATGGTTGAGTTTGGAAAGTTAGTTGAAATAATAATAACTCTCCAATAAAAGGATTTAATTTGGCAAGTTGTTGAAAACTATTTGGTTTAGGGGAAAATGACAAACGGGTATTGGATCATTCTTCTTAACTTGTAATTTCGGGACGAAATTCTTTTAAGGGGGGAAGATTGTAACGACCCTGAATTTTTGACATTTGAAATATGAATATTTAATTGAGTTTAAATATTTGAATGATAGTTTAATTTGAAATTCGAGTATCAGAATGGATTTGGCGATTAAAATTTTGAATTTAATTACTGAAGTTGGGTAAAAATTTGAATCTTCAGTTTTAAGCTGATTAAAAATATTTTCAAGGCTTAGAAAATTCATATTAATCATACTGAAGATAATAAAGGCTTCAGAATTGAATTTGAAATTGTTTGTTCAGTTTTGAATTTTATTGTTTAAATCGATATTTAAAAATAGCGTTCCGAGGCACAGTCTCGGAATTCGATGAAACCTGTTCCATTGGATCCGTAATAGTGTATTATTATCGGATTTCAATTTTCGTAATGTTTGGAGTGATCGTTTGGCCGTACAATAAGCAAACGCGCTGAAATTAAATCGAAAATTTAATATTATAACTGGTTCAAAAAGCTATCTTCTCCATACGATCGAATTTGGACTCGAAACCTTTTCCATTGTGTTCGGAATAGGCGTATAACATTACGAACGCCTAGCGGCATGCCTCAATGGGAGGACAAGTTTTAAGTTGCATTTATCGGACGTTTTGAATTGGAATTTAAATTAAATAGATATATATTTATTCTCCTATAACCCAACATCCAGCTGCCTTTCTTTCAAATCACTGTCTCCACTCGTACACGCAACCCTCCCTTCAAAGTACGTTTCCTCTTGCTTCCAAAACAATTCAGCCGAGTGAAATAATTACTCATTCAAACGAATTCAAGAAAAATGGCAGACGAACGAACGAAAACCTTTTCTTCGTTTCAAATCAAAATTCATGGCCACGGTTTCTTTTAGAATTCAAAATAAAATCTCGAGCCTCGTTCGTTCCAGAAAAAAATAAAATAAAAATCAATGGCCGAAGCCCTCTTCCTATTCGAACCCAAACAAATCGCGTTCGAACTATGGAGCTTGCAAACTCGAAGCTGGGTGCGGCAGGCAGCGGCATCGCGATTGGGTGGCTCGAGCGCGCGCGTGAGTGGCGCTGGTGAAGGTCGTGACTAGGGTGTCAGGCGAGTGAATCGATTAGAGTACGAAGTCGGGTAGGAATCTCGCGAGAACTAGGGCAGTGGTTAGGGCTTCAATCGAGCTCGAGCACGAGCGCGTGGGGGGTTGGAGGTTGTGATGATTTCAGTAGTTCGCGTGCTGTCTCGAGAGTTGATGAAGGCACTGTACTCGGCGCCGCGTCTAGAGGAGCGGAGCGGCAGTCTTTGGGTATCGTTCAGTGAAAAGAAAAGGTGAGTTTATTCACAGTTTTTTTCCAAATAAAAACTTGTATATGAATATATATATATATACAGATGAAGAAAAATAATAACAGTAAGGTAATTTAATTTTAAACATCTTAGTTTAATATATATGGATATGTAAGGCAGAAATCATTTACAGTAAAGTGAAATTTTTTACTGAGAAAAAAATTATAAGGATTACAGATCCGATTTAATTTAATGTAAGTGGAAACTTTAAATTAAGTTGAGTTTATTATGTGAATTATCAGAAATTTACAATAAAATAAATTTGGTTATTTTCGATACTAGAAAATATTTTTTTATCAAAAAGAAATATTATTTATTTTTGGAAAAATAGGTTAAGAATAATTTATTAAGATGTTTGATTTATGTATTTAACTGATTTAATTCTTTTGGTTACTAAAGAAAATTTATTAAAGGAAAACTGGTTTAAATTAAATTTATCAAATGAAAATTGGATTATTCGATTTATTTCGAATGTTAATGAATTGTATAACATTGTTTATACAAGGTTTGAAACCGTGAAGAAATGGTCAAAATGGAAAATGGACTGCGAATTAAAATCAAAGGTGAGATCTTCTCACTCAAACAAAGGGTTTTGTTTAATTTTAAATAGTTATATTTAAAATTATTAATTGTGATGATTGTGTGCTTGAATGATCATAGTATATATGATAGTAGTATATAGCAATATATATATATATATATTGGAATATGTATATATTGGAGTTGATTTTCCCGCATTATATAGCGGATGAGACCCTATTGCGTCGCATAATAGCAGATGATATTTTATAAATCCCATATACCGCGATATTCCACCTCGAAGTGGAATTGGTATTGTGCTAACATCTGTGGATGCAGGGAAATAGGTTGGAGGGATCTAACTGGATTCCTCAAATTATATGAATTTGTTCATATGTTGTATGAATTTGTTTCATATGCTGTGTGATTATTTATTTATAATCTGTGAATGATTATATTTGTGATTGAATGTGTTGAAGACAATAATTTAGCCGAATGTATTTTTGGTATCGTTGCATACCAGAAATAAATGAAATTGGATTTTTGAAATTAAAGTTGGAAATTTTTAGTAAATTCTTTTTGAAAGAATTGAGTGAATTTAAAAGAAGGAATTTTAAACGTATAAAGTTGATTTTGAAATCTTATCGTATTATTTTCATAATATGGGAAATGATATAAATAAGTGGGTTTTAAAAATATTGTGTAAAAGTTGAAGAATTTATTGAAAGTGGAATTTTAAACCATTTGGAAGGAATAAAAGGGATTTATTTCAAAGGGTGATAAATTTCTAGAAAATCCAATTGATAATTGATTTGGTATTGGGAAATAAATCTTTGGGAAATCGATATGAAAATTTATTTGGGGTTTGAATGAAAATTGATTTTTGTGTTGAAAATAAATTTGGAAATCGATTTGTAAAATTATTTGGTATTTGGGATTAAACTTAGAATCAATTTGAAATTTGTTTTGGGATTGAAATGAAACTTGGAAATCAATTTGAAAGTTGATTTGGTGTTGAAAGTGAATATTTGAGAAATCGATTTGAAAGTCGTATAAAAAGTGAATATTTGGGAATGTAAATTCAGAATAGAATTTATAAAGGAAAGGGAAATTTGTTTTAAAAATAACTATTGATTTATTTATAAAGTGTGGAAATAAATTACAGATTTGGGATGTAAATTTGAAATAATCGATAAGGATTTATTTAATTGGTTTAAATGGACCATTTTGTGATGAAGTGTGAAAATGTGATTTGAAATTTGTTTTCAAAATGATGAAGTGTGAAAATGTGATTTGAAATTGGTTTTCAAATGTTAAAGTGTGGAAAAATATATATCTTGTGAAGATATTTTGAAAATAAATAATTTGGGAAAAATTATTTAAATTTGATGATTGTTGTGATATGTTGTTGATAGTTAAATAACCGACTATCAATATTTGCCTTTGAAATGGCACTTGATTTGTTTTTTAAAACAAACGCTCATTATTCGGTTAAGCCGGGAGAGGACTTTGTATCATATAACCCATTCCGAATAGTGATACGTCGTGAGTGGATAATATTTGAAGACCGGTGTAAAGACCGGGTATTTTCGAAAATGAAAGGACAACCTGTCGAATGTCTCTGCACCGAGTTGCTCCAGTATGGAGATTTATATCACTCTTCTTGTGATGGGAAGTTCGGACGTGATTAGTGAATACCCAGATTGTAAGGGCTTCTTTGGAAGTGCCTTCGGTTCCGTTCGATCCTGGAACGGACTTGTATGGATGTGTGTCTGACGTTACACCTTGAGATGTAAAGCTGGTTTCTATCAAATACATATCTGTTGGTGGCGGAGAATTTATTCTCTTAGCTTAACACCCTTCTCTGATACGTATGAGCTCAGAGGTTATGTAGTTGATGGTTAATAGTGATACATTCCCAATTTGGTAATGTGGCATACGAAGTGTTGTTGATCATTTGTTGATCAAAGCATGGCTTTGTGAAAAAGCGTAGCTTTGTGGATGAGACTTCGTCGAGCCTCACAACCCGGTAATGGTCGAAACAGGAATGTTGCGGCAAGGTTGTTAGGGATCGCGCCCCTAAGGTATGTCATTTCCTTCTGGATAAAAGGTGATATCATGGTATGGAGCCCAGAGATTTTACCTATGTTGATGCTGCAAATTTATTACACTTTGTGGTTGTTGCTTTGTGGTTAAGGATCCTCGGATAAAGGTCGGTAACGACCGGGGGGATGGCATACTTGTGTGTTAGTTACATAGTTACAGCTGTACAGCGTGAGGTAGAGTCAGTGTGTTAGTTACCTAGTTACAGCTGTACAGCGTGAGGTAGCGTCGGCCTTGTTTTTGCAGAGATCCGGTTAGGTTCTCGGGGCGTCTTTCCAGAGGCGTTTCTATTTCGTTGTAAGGAAGTTCCTTTGCCTGACCATTTGTTGGAAATCCAAAGAAACAATACGCGCCCTGTACGGTTTTAGTTGTAGAACCTGCCATTTACTTATGGTGGTCACCACTGTTTAGATGGTAGCTATAGTATGCATACAATAATGGTTGTATGTTGGCTAAGATTAATATTATACTTTCGAAGTGTTTTCGACACTATGCACTAATGATAATATTCAATGATTTTGCGTAGTAAGCATGTTTGACTATCATAAGAAGAAATCTCCTCCAATTCTGCGTTTGCATTGTGTGTGTGGCGGGAGGTCTTATGGTAGTTTCATTTTCCAAAAGCATTGCGAATCTGTTTTATTTTCTTTGTGAAAATAACTGTTTTACGATCTCACACCAGTCAACATGACTGACTCGGAGTTTATTGTTCCCTTTCTAAACTCTGGGTGCCCACAATATTCCACACGGGCAGCCTAGAGTTATGTTATCAGGATATTCTGGATATTTTGGATATTCTGGAGCTTTGGAGATGAGCTGGATGGCGAAGCGTACTACCGTACTTGTTTATTTATTCCGCTGTGTATTCTGTGTGAGGACAAGTTTATATAACTGTCCATTGTTGTATTGAGTTGTATATTGACTCTGATGATGTAATGTATAATCTGATATAGTCTTTTGTTTTAAAGATTATTGATTCATCTATTATATATTGTTCCGCTGCGAATGTGAGATTCTGATATGGTTTATGTTTCTGTTTTTCTACTCTTTCTTTTCTTCTGTCTTCTTCTACCTCTTCTTTTTAACCCTAATGATTCGGTTTTCCGGCATTCGATTGCACGACATTTGATACAGTGGACGTATTAATGTCGACTTTCGAGCGTCGAATCGTTACAATAACCGCCATTCCTCACCATCACCAGCCACAACTTTGATAGCTATCGTACTTTGGAGAATATCTCATTTTAGTTTTCACATGCTCCTAGACTATCTCAAATGAATTCCACTTAATCACAATATCGAAAGGGGGATCAACATCTGCTACAACCACAGAGTTTGAAGTAATAGCACTAGGCTCAGAACACGTGCCAACCGGAGAGAAAACATCTGCTACAACCAGTGGAGAGACAACGATCGAAGGCTTAGGCACCCATTTCCTAACGAAAGGTCGAGGAAGTGGGATCTTATCTGGAATAGGTAGGAAGAAATAATCTAAGTCATGCTTACAAGCTTTTTTGATGTGACCAAAAGAATGAAAAATCGTGAAAATATTAAGTTTCCAACTATAGTTAACATCAACAAATACATCCCGGCCTTCAGCAATATGAACCTTCAGTTTAGAGGGTAGAGGCTTGTCAGAGGTTATTTCTATCAAAGCCTTAGCGTAAAATAATTACCTTATGCTACCGTGTTAACATCAAAACATATAAGCTTGCCAACAAGGCTAGCTAACCAATTACGTCCTAACAGAGGTTGCAAGACCGACGTTATATGGGTAAAATAAGCCCAGACATGAATAGATAATACATGTTCTCTAGCACTATCGATCGAAGGACTCCACGTCGTTATGATAAATGGATCCCCAGCCATGATTAACGGCTCCACTTCTAGAACACGTCGTCTTTCTTTAGCATTAGAAAATTTAAGATAATAAATATCATCAATGTAGTGAACCCGAAGGCCTCCTCTAAGCTTCCAAACACAACAACAATGCTCTTTAACATCAAAGTACGTCGGGTTGAAATATAAGAAGAATTTGACTAAGTAATCGAACCAATAATCAACACCCACTTATATAACCTTAGTCGAAGGCACTGTAGCACCATTAATTTCAACAATATCAAAGGATCTGGGTGAGAATTAACCCGTGTTTCTACGTAAGGATGCAAACAATGACGACTATTTGTTAGCAATAGTTGGGATGTTCTAAGGAAATGAGGATACGACTGGATCAGAGGATTACATCTGGGCTTTTAGCCGTGTTAGTATAGGATTCACGAGCTTGGAATTATCACAAACATAATTTGGGAAATCATGCTTTTTTTTAATACCATTCACTACTGTATTCTGCACACTAGCAAAAATCTACCCATCATCATCACAAGCCAGGTTCGACTTATTACCAGAATCTAAAATCATTTGCTCAACATCAAAGCAGAGTTTATCAACTTGCCACTGTCCTGACCCACTAACAAAAGATAACAAATGAGTAATATGCAAACCTGAGAGGCCATCAGTGTTCGCAGTCAATCCAGATAGTGGCACAACTAAGGCATCAATTTGCTGCAGTGTTGAATCTAGTACGCTGAAGAGGTTTGACCGAAGAATAGTCGACAATTGAAACTGGCAATGACAAGAAGATGCATGCAAAGGGGAAAATCATTAGCCAAAGAGATGAAAGGCTAAGCAGAAGAGAGCGAACCAAAGGAGGAGAACGATTAGCCAGATCTCATCTGCGAAAGTTGCTCCAAGCTTGGGCATGACAAAGAGAGGAAAGACTTCGAGCTAGTCATGAGTTAGAGGATGGAAGAGGATAGCAATGTCGAAGAACAAGATAGTAGAGGAAGAGCGGATGAGAGAAGGCATCAAAATGGGATGCCAAAATTCAATCTAGAGCGTACGCCCTTTTTTATTACTATTTATAATTACTATAAAAACACATCATTTATGAATTTTATGTTAAATATATTTTTTAATTAAGAATTTAATTATTTATAATATATTATAATGAATATATAATAGAAAGAAAGTAACTTTTATTTTGAATGAGATTGATTATCGAGTTATATTTATGTAACAATTACATAATTTACCCAAGAGCATACCTTTAACTCTATCATATATACACACATTATTTCAATCAAATTTATTTAAGGACTTTTTGTTTAACATCATAAATTTATGTTGAATTCTTCCTAGGTCAAAACTATATTTCAAATGTTAATGTTAAATTTCAAAACACATAGAACTTATCATAATTAAATTTAATATATATAAAGGTTTTAGTGTTTAAATTTTGATTTGGGACGGTATTAAATGGATGAGTGAAGGAAGGAGAAAAGTCCACCTTTTTCTCTTATTAAATGCTTACTCAAGCTCATTAATTGTCATACTATTCATATAAGCAAACTAATGTCAATTAGTTAAAGAAATTTTATAACATATTACGTATAATTATAAGTAAACTATGTGTATATATGTATTATCATTATATGTGTGTGTGCGTGCGCGCGTGCTTTCAAAATAAAATTATGGACAACAAAGGCACATATAAAGGGCGAATGTGTATGTTGCCCAACACCTATAAATGTACACATTGACCATGTACACTATTTATATGTTGCACTTGCAATAAACACATATGCAGTTTAAATTACCAATATTAGGACTAACTTATTAAAGCCTACCCATTTAGTAGAGTGTCCAAAAAGGTAGTGTCTAAAGTTGGGTTTAAGTAGTCAAGTACTCAACCCTACCTTACTACTGGCCTAGCCCGAAGAACGATGTAAGCCTAAAGGTTATCCTCAATATATAGGTTCGAATTGATTTTGTGCCTTAGGCTAATTTTCAAATTCTATTTGAAAATTTAAAATTATATTTTGTTCAAAGTTAAATTTATAGTGTAAAATAAACTTTATAAAATTTAAAAAATATTTCCCAAATTTTTCTCGAAAATAAATTTGTATTTTTTTAAATTATTTAATATTTTAATTAATTATATTAATTAAATGAATAATTATTTAAAAGTTAATTAATTGAAATAAACTTATATATACTGATATATATGCATAAATATATATCTTAAAACGTTTAAGGTGTATAAAATATTAATTTCAAAATTTATTAAGAAATTATTTAATTAAAAATGCTTTAACTAAATATATTTAATAAATATATATTGATTATTGATTAATTGATATATCAGTATATGTATATAGTGATATATATAAAACTATAAAAGTTATAGTTAATATTCATTTTAAATTGTTTAAGCTAAACAAAATAATATTTTTTGAAAATATAAAATTATTTAATTAATTTGTTAATTAAATTAATAAGAATTGAAATTAATTAATTATGATTTAATTAATAATATACATAAGAGTATTAATATAAGGTAATTAAATTATAAACAGTTATAATTGAATCTAACTTATATAATATGAATATATAATCTTAAGTGGAATTGTAAGAAACCCAACTTAGATTTGAGAAACAAGTACATGCACACTGTACATATATCATGATTTCAGATGTATCCTACACTTGAATCACGAAGATATTAAATAAGAAATACGTTTTCCCTAAATCGATATCACTCAATGTATATATATTAAAGATTGTGAATCCTTAATATATAGTTGTCCTCTACCATTTATATATTAATAGATTACTTTCTTACTGGTTAGTCTTTGATCTTCCTCAAGCTAGGGATGTTTTGTGTAGTACTATTAATATATTGATTGTACGAAGTTAGATACATGCATGTATTTGTTTATCTTCCTCAAGGTACGTGCATTATACTTACACCATCAGGAAATTGTGGATACGAGTGAATAATCTCTCTTTATTTTTTGGTCTTCCTTAAGGTCGAGATAAGACTATGACAAATGCCACATGTTAGGAGTTATATATGACACAATCGATAAAGAGTTGTCTCATTTGTAGGCCTATGATTGTTGATCATCCTCATGGCCAGAACCCTAAGGTAAGCGAGTCCTGATGCCTACAATAAAAGTCAAAAGATTACTATGTTTTCTCTTAGGGTTTTGAGAAACATAAAAATCTAGTGGGGCCTTATTAGAAAATTGAAATGAATACATTTTAGCTTTTTAAAATTGTAATAATATGTCAATTTAAAATAATTTACTTCGATAAATTTATGCAATTAATATAATTGATAAAATGTTTATCAGTTATATTATACAAATGAGCTAAATTAATATTGAGATAGAAATATGGATATATACCTACCAATAGGTCTTTTGGCATGTTTTCACTTCTAGACCATGTAAGAGGCAATCTTTACAACCACTAAACCATTGTACCTCGGTCACTTAATTGTTTATTTGAATGAGACTATGTATTGTCTTCTATGAGTTTCGAACTCTAAAAACAATCCAAGAATATGGGTATTAGGTCCATATTCGATCACATTAAATGTTATATGGTAAATAGTCATAATTTATAATGTAAAAAATTTTGATGAAATTAGTTCATTCGAAATAAGAAAGTAAACCATCATGTGAAATCATGTATAAAAATAATCTTGCTGTGATAGATGTAGCACTAGACTAAGGCTGCAAGATGTACTTAGGAATTCGATCACTAAAATATCAGTTTATTCAGTTTATATAAAGTAGAACTTATTCGATATCCTTAAACGTTAAGGATGACCAAACGAGTTTTTGTAAAGAGTTCATTATGGTTTTGTAGCAAGGGTTTCTATTAATGGTTCGACCTTTTTATAAAGGAAAGCAAATGTCTGAAACTAGATGTAAGATAGGAACAGTTTGGATGAATAGAGTGAGTTGTCCCTCTGCATCATGAAGAAACATCAGAAATGAGAATTATATAAAATACTAAAAGGTACTTAGTATGAGAATGAGAAATGTGATTTCTATTTCAATTGTGTTGTCATAAAGAAAATTGTTTTCTACATAAGTTGCTTCTATGAATTTAAGATATTTAATCGAAAACTTTAGGATATAAATTAGTTACAATAAAAGAAATAAATAACCCATAATAAGTAGCTAAATGGAGCTTCATATTTTGTGCGCTATTATAGTAATGGCGGAAATAATAGGAGCATGTTATACAATACTTATCAGTGGATCTATCAAGATACAAAAAATTATTTTCATAAATATACTAAATATTATTTATGAAATAATATTTTCAATGTTGACTGAAAAATGAATATAGTTTTATTTTGTTATGAATATTTTGAATATTCATTTTGAAATAAATCAATTAGAATAACGGTATTTGTTGCATTAGTTATAAAATAGAGAAGTATCCAAAAAAGTTCAATTATTTTGGAATTATGGACTAAACAGTAATTTTGAGAAATAATTCTTTAACCATTTGATTATGAATCATATGGTACTAGTGAATTGTATCTCCAAAGATTAAGGAACAAAGCACCTATTAATTGGGAGAAGTGTAGTTAAAGCCCCGCAAAATCCCCGCTATAGTGCATAGCACTCTCCAACCGCTACGCTATTTCAATTTAGCGCTATTAAATAGTTGATCCATTTTAATCTCCGCTATTTTCCGCTACACCCGTTAAATCAAAGGCTTTTTTGCTCCCGCTTTAGCAACATTAATATACAAAGGTCGATTTGAGTGGTTTTCTTTAAAATTAAATCAAAAAAGTTAGGTTAAAGACCTAATTTTAAGCCATATGTAACGACCACGACTTTCTCTCCATAGAAAGTCGTATCGCTAATAAGAAAGAAAGGGGTAGAAAATAGAAAAGAAGAGAAGAAAGAAAGAAACAACAACAACGATCTCACAGCGGAACGAATAAATTATATTAATAACATAAACTATTACATAGTATACAACACTTTACAGAGTTACACAGTATATACATTACTTACTAGACAGTTATAAACATCTGTCTAGACATTACAACTCAATACACTACAGAGATACAGACACAGCGGAACTACTATATATATCTACAACGCTGAAGCCTCCTGCTCCATTGCTCCTCCACAATTCGTCAAAGCTAAACCTGAATCCCTTGGCTACTCGTAAAAATTTGAGTACCCAAGAGTTTATAAAACAGAAATAAACAACTTGGGTCAGACATGGGTCTGGTGTGAGTAACAGGTTAAACTTGTTTAACTTCAAAACCTTTTGAAAGAAAAGGTATCACGTAAGACTCCCCACAAATAAACATGGGTAAGTTTTTACCTTACGCTAACCAAAACATTTGATAGGAAATCTGATTGTATTATAATAGGGTCTAGGGTTTTCAAATAAATATGAAATAGCTGAAATTGTTACATTATTAAATTCCAGCATACTAGCCACAAAGTGGTTTATACAATCAAGTCCGTTGGCACTTATTGGATTTTGGATTCCATACAATGGCAGGGCTACCGGGGTACCGCCCGTCATAGTACGTGGCCTAGATCACCGTACCGAGGATCACTCCCAATCCCCTGCAACACAAGGTCGGAACATCCCTTACTGGATAATTCCCGCACAAGATACCTCACGGTTGGGATCAACAACCGCACCACTAAGTCGAAAATAGAAAGGGACATCTAGACAGAGGTAATCTTGTCCTACTTGGGTGCTACCCACTAACCTTGCTGCACCTCCCCTGTTTTAGCCATTCCCGGTTTGATGAGGCTTGAGGTCACGATTACCTTTAAAAAGAACACATCTATCTTAGAATGCTCATCGTCCACCTGACGATGTGCTGAAAGCATTCAATCCATACAAGTTTGTTCCGGGTTCGAACGAAACCGAAGGCATTATCTCGTTACACTCGTTTTGGAATCACCCTCAGAGTTAACGACAATAACCCTTGCACTCTGAATCTTCATCTTCACTTGATTCACGACCTATCGTTAATTTGGATCGATGTGGTATTCGGGTCTCCAGACCTGGAAATCCGGTATACGGAAACCCGATCCCGGTCTCATCGAAATCCAAAGCGTATCTTTTAAGGCCAAGTTGTTTTAAAGGTTAAAACAAATTCAATTCATTATCTTTATTTTATATTATCAAGAAATATTTAAAAACTGTTAGCTCTGATACCACTGTAACGATACGACTTTCTATGGAGAGAAAGTCGTGGTCGTTACACCATAAGTGCTCAATATAAGTTAGATATCTATTGTAATCCCCAAATCTAGTCTACATAAATCATGATATTCTTCGGTTTTGTTATATAAGATTAAAAAGTATTTCTTTTTCCTACACAAGTGATGTGAGAATGAGAATAAATTAACTTTAAGTATCTGGTTTTATATATAATGAAACTTTTCGCACCTTTGCTATTTTCCGCTATATTCCCACTTTATTCCTGCTATAACTTTTTGCACCACCACCACTATAGAACCGCTGAGTGCTTTAACTACACAGATTGCGAGTGGCATAAGAGTTAATGGACTCCTTGGAATGATACATACATATGTATGTAGTTCGAAGTCTGATATTAGCAAAATAGATCCAGTTACTTTGTTAAAGATGAATTATCATAGAAATGAACATGACTTTTGATACACAAGTAGTGTACTTACGATAAACTCATTGAATATAATATGAAGGTAGAAAACAATAACATGGAAACCAAAAAAATATTCGATTTTATCAAATAGGTGAGTATACTAGAAAGGAGTTCCTAATGTACCTAAAACAAATAAAATTTAATCTCAAAATTCACTCCTCTATATGATACATAATGATGTATCGATAAGGAGTAATATGAATTTGTTGGATAAAGTACGATCGATGATGAGTGAAGTTAAGGTAACTTCTTTCTGTAAGGATGTGTACTCAGGAGTAAGTACATAAGATTAAATTTAATTTCATCCAAAACCGTGTCTACAAATTCATACAAGATAAAAGGTGATGAAATGATCCATACATATCCTAGGTCAAGGAGTTGATAGGTAGTGCGAGTCGATAGACTACATGTAATACTGTTGGTAAAGGATCTTTTGTAAACCACCCCAAATGAGTTTGTGACAGATCAATATTGATTGACCAACTTATGTTACTAACGTAAGTTTCGTAAACTTAGAAACCAAATCAGTTTTGTACACACACACAGATGCATATGTAATTGATCATAAATCTGATGTTGAATCCTTCCTCGATCAATACTAGATTTTAAATATTAATTTTGAATTTTAAAACACACAAAACTTGTCATAATTAATTTTAATACGTATAAAGATTTAAGTATTCAAATGTTGATTTGAAATGACATTGAATGAATAAAAAAGGGAGAAAAGTCATTCACCTTTCCTCTTTTTAAATGTTTGCTTAAACTCACTAATTATCATATTCATACAAGTAAACAATTCTCAATTGGTTAAAAATATTTTATAATATATTATGTATAATTATATGTGAACTATGTATATATTTACATATTATTATTATTATTTTATATGTTTTCAAAATAAAACTATGGATGACAAAGGCATATAAAAAGAGCGAATGTGTCTATTGCAATTTAAATCCTAGCACCTATAAATGTACACATCGACCATGTATACTATTATATTTTGCATTTGTATTATACACATATGAGTGTAACTGATATGCCCATTATAATATACATTTAATTTAAACTATATTAAAAATCTTTTTTAAACAAACTAAATAAAATAATATTTTATTTTAAACAAATTTTAGATTGGATCTTAAATCAATTATACTTTATAGACCCAACAAAGATCCAAAATGGATTTTTTTTAATTCACCCATTTAACCCACTTTCGATTGACCCGGATAGTCTACTATGACTACATACTTGTTAAGCTAGTCCATCCCAAAAAAATCATACCAAAACCCATGAAACTAAGAACAAAGCAACCATATAGAAATACATAACCATGTTCGACAACACCATGTCATGACAGACCATGCTCAAGTTGGCCAAACCACCCACATGGTTCGACACAACCAAAGGTCTATCTACTAGGTAAGGACTCAACCCTAACCTAACTACTAGGTCACTAAATATAAAAGAATGTGGCACACCGGTATCAAATAAATCTCGAATTGATATATTTTTTAGCAAGGCAAGCCGATTTTTATAGTGGTGTGTCCACTTTTTATAGATATAATTATTACAGATGTTATGTGAGGAAAAATCCTTAGCTACTTTGGCACATATGCTTAAAGAGCACCAATAGACTACATATTGCACTACAAACAACTTGCTATATCCATCTGATATTGCATAATATAGTTGCATAGACACTTTGACCCAACTAACAATTACAATACAAATATTTGACACCAATAACAATTGACCAATGAGACTGTACACATTGCAAGATGAGAGATAGATACCAACATCTTCCATTTATACAATCCAAGCAAGAAGCACATAGCGTCTATCATTTTCTCTGGCAAAACAGCACCCAAGGCAACAACCATGGCATGCCAAACTTCATAAACTAGTATGACCAAAAGCATAAATGAAAACCCAAAGGCCAAGCCTATACCCAAACCAGAACAAAGAGGAGGGACATAACTTGCTAACCCAAAAACCACAACACCACCTTGTCCGAAAAAGCACGACATTCGACAATAGACACACCACAACTTGTTGTATAGCAGTACCTGTGGTGGTGATCTCCGGTGAATGAAAAGTGACAATGTAGTATTCAATAGGATAAATAGAACTAGGCATCCAGATTGCACGGCAAATTGAGGAAACAACTTGGCCAGAGACTTCAACTGTGTATATTCCATGGCATAGCAGCCACCTCAACAAAACCAAACTCACACAAAAAACCAAAACGCCACAAAGCTACACGCTACAATCTACAGGACAGAACCTAAACAAAAAACGAAATCAAACTGTATCTAGACAGCGGTGAGGTCGTTGATAGCAAAGATAGGCAAGTTAGAGCACCTTGGCGAACTCGAGAAGTTCCAGAAATCACTTAAAATCTAGTACAGAGAGCAAGGAGCGGCAGGAATCCAAACCAACAAAATATGGCTAGCAACATTAGATTCAGGAACTGGAGAAGATCGAAGATATAGCAAGGCAATGACGGGATCTGGAGAGCAGGGATGTGAAGACAAAAGAGGGGCATAGGGAAAATAACAAAAAACAAGCAACTAACAAAAAGGAGGGTTAAGGAATGAAAGAAAGAGGATGAGAGGATGTTGGGAATGGCAGTGAGATAGACGAAAATGAAATGCAAAGTAAGAGAAACGTGGAAGGAAGATATGCGGCGGTGGAAATCCTAGGTCCTAATTAAATTACATTCCAAAGCCTATGATTCAATAAGTATACCAAGAATAGAGAACATATCTTGCATGATAATGCCTTTCCCTTCTCCTTCCGTGATGGAGCACTCAATGAATTTAGAACGGCATTAAGCGCATAAGCAGACACCATCTGCCCATTCTTCAGCGGTTCTGGGCAAACCTTAATTATATTTTTTACTTTATGGAAGTTATAGCACTTTTTCTTTGTACTCAGCTACTACTCGGATAGCCTCTCTCCCCCCATTGATAGCAAATAGGCTCCCTTTTACCCTTTTTCTAACCACTTTTAATCTAAAGTCGCTTCTTCCTCTTGTTGTTATTCCACTTCCTCTTACCTCCACCACTTACTTGCAGCTTTGGCTCATCTTTGGAAATGACAACAGCAGACTTATACTCATATACAAACTCTTATATCGAAGAGTATTCTCTACGATCTTATCAAAGGAATCATTTTGTCTTACTATTCTTTCCCTGAGATAATCGTCTAAGCCTATAATGAACTTACCATTTTATTAATAGGGTATCGATAAAAGATAATTCGTGCTTTGGCAACATGTCAAACTCAGCCACATACTCTGAAACAGACATATCTCCTTGCTTCAACTTAGTAAATTTTTCTAAATAGCACCGACTTCTAAGCGACGGTATGAATTTCTCTTCAAATCGGGCTCTGAACTACGCCTAGGAGAATTGCTCTTAGGTGAGCTAATCCTCTAAAGTAGCAATCTTAATAGGCTAACTTCCTTTTCATAGCAACCTCAATCTCTAAGTCTTCAAATATAGGATCGTGGATTTCCAACCACTACTGCACCTCCAAAGCTAATTTTGTTCCAAGACCCAGTTTAACTCCAAGGCTAAAGCAATCCTTGTTCGGTTTAGCAAAGTCGGCTTTGGATGCCTAAACTAGAGCACAACCACTAATAGCAACAACAGGAGTAGCCCCCTTGGCTTGTTCCTCATCATCTTGGTGAACATAGCTTGCAAATCAAGATTTGTAGCCCCCGAGTCTGCTCCTTCCTCTTCTACTCTAGAGATGGATTTTCTAGCAACATTCCTTGTACGATGACTCATTCTTCAAGCAGTAATAAGGATGATCGGTCACTCAAAATGTAAAGCCACAGAATGATACTCGTGTATGCAATGTGACGTATACTATATATTATTATATAGTTTTGAAAATCAAAACATATAGCACGTACGCTGTCTTATATCGCTCGGTTCATCCTACAGTGATAACTCATACTCTATTTCTTATGGATTCATGTATCGTCTTAATTTAACTATTCAATCTAAGCTCTGATACAAAATGTGACGACTACCCTTCACCTTTGTGACGACCCGCTCTTCACGACCCTCGAAAATCGACACAAAATACTCAACAGTATAATATGCCGACGATCGAATGCCGGAAAAGACAGATTGTAGAAGAATAAGAAAGTAGATAGAAGAAGAAAGAACTAAACAAAATCAGAACCTCACAGTCGCAGCGGATAAAATATAATATATAGAACAGATCTTTACACAAATGAAAACTATATCTGTTTATATACAATACATCATCATCAGAGTCCATCACAATCAACAATATCCAGTCAATCAATCAATACAACAATCACAGCAGCGGAATAATACAAGTACGAGAAATACGTCTCGGACTCCAGCTCCTCTCCTGAGCTCCATAGCAACCTATCCTGAAATATACTCGGTCTGACCCGAGCATTATAATAAAATAACACCCGAGTCAGTCTGGAATACCAGCGCATCATAAATACACCCAATTGATTATTAAAGTTTCAAAAATCCTTTGAAAACAAAAGCATCTCGTAAGACCACGCCACAAATAAATATGTCGGGTTTTTACCTTACGATAGCTAAAACACTTTTATATTAAAATCCTCTGATATTATAATAGTGTCTATAGAAAGTAAAATAGAATCTAGCTGAAATGCTTGCATCTCACATTTCAACAATAGTTGGGCACAATCAAAACCGTACAGGCTCGTAGGGAGAATGGATTTCCAACGAATGACTAGGCACTGGGGTATCACCTGTCACAGTACGTGGCCTAGATCACAGTACCGAGGAGTACGCCCGCTCCCCTGCAACACAAAGCCGGAATCATCCCTTACTGGATAATTCCAAGTAAAATCACCCCACGGTTGGGATCAGCAACCGCACCACTAAGCTGAAATAAAAGGGACATCTAGACAGGGATGACCTTACTCTCAAGTGGGGGCTACCCACGAAGCCTTGCTGCATATCCCCTGATTTTCAGTCATTCCCGGTTGATGAGGCTCGAGGCTAAACGATACCTTTATAGCACAAATCCCTTAGAATGCCCATCGTCCACCTGACGATGTCACGAAAGCATTCGTCCATACAAGTCCGTCCCGGGTCCGAACGGAACCGAAGGCACTACCCCTACTACATCCATTTTGGAAATATCCTCAGGATTAGTAGCGACTAGCCCTTGCACTTCACTGCTCCATCTTCGACTCCGAAATCGTTTTCGCGAAACGTACAAACCGGATCGAAGTGGTTTTCGAGTCTGCAGACCTAGAATCCCGGTATACGGAAACTCGATCCCGGTCTCTTCGAAACGATCAGCGCTTTGGCCAATATTGATAGTCGGTGATTTAACTATCAATTAATGTTCACAAACATCCATACACATCCATCACATAATAAATAATCTCCATATTATTTATTTTCTTCTAATATCTTTCAAAGAGATATTTTCACATTTTCAAAACTCGTTTGAAAACAATTTTCCAAAACTCTTCCTTTACAAGGTAAATCCTTTACCCTTTATTCCCATCGGGAATAACCAAGTATAAAACAATTTGCATTTAAAACAGTTAAAAATACTTTATACTGAAATATACTTTAAAATATGAAAATTTCTTCTATTTATTTACTCAAAATATAAATTTAAAATATGTGAAGAAAACTAGTCATTAACACATAAACTTTGATTTAAAAATAAGGGTTTTAGTTTCACTAAATTCAAAATAACGTTATAAGAAGAAAAATACTAATTTTAACAACTTAGGCTAAAACCAACTTTTAAATAAATCCATTTGTAAAAATAATTGCTAATATACTCCCAAATTATTACGGTATTAAAATTATTAATTTATTTCTTTAAAAATAACGATTTCTTAAAAATACTTTTAAAACGATTTAAAACTTAACCTTAGTTAAATAAAATCTTTTTATAAACATTTACTTGGTTTTCCCAGGGAAACACTTTCCCGTTTCTAAACATTCCAAAGTACTCTTTCATATAAATCCACTGATTTATTTCAAGTCAATTTATGATTTCAACATAAATTTCCAATTCCATACTTAACTATAACTCCCTCCGAAGTTAAATCACAATTTTTCATTTCCGGAAATTCATTTTTAAATATAGTTTAAACATTTTGGTGAATTTTCAATGGAAGCCAAATTTCCAATTCACTTAATTAAATTCCAATGAAATACGGCATTTCAAAACATTCTATTTTTCATTTGAACTTGTTAATTTATAGTTGGAACTCCATTTAACATATTTTTAATTTTCGAATAACATTAGCCATTATTAAAATAAACATCGTTATTTTAAACAATTTATAATTTCATAAATTTAATTTCCAGAAAACTATACTTTCCATTTACCCATTTCATAAACTTCCCATTATATTCAAAATCCCAATTTGACCCAATTTACATTTTTCTTTTCAAATCCAATTTCAAATTTTATTCTTTGAAATTCTAAATTTAACAGTTCATTTTATTTCGTAAAAACACAATATTAGCCATTTATAATTTAATTCTGTGATTACAATTTATACCACAATGTCACAGAACAACTAAATTTCCAGATTTATCAATCACATCATATAAACAGGTATCTCTATCAATTATAAAATAATTGCTACATTGTGAGGAATCCCGTTGGATCCCTCCAACCTGTTTCTCCCTGCATCATAGATATTAGCACATCGCAATATAAATATCAACCAGACTTATAATAACAATTATATTCAGCCATCCACACAGATATTTAAATATTAACTATTTAAAATGCCTAGCATCCAGATGTGAGTGAGAAAAACTCACCTTGAGTTCGGCGAGCGTTCGAAATTTAAATTAAACCGGACGATGTCCGATTTAACCCAAATTTCTACTTGCCCGAAATGACTCCGGATCTGCACCATCTCATAGTGCTCGTCTCTGCGATTCCATCGCTTCCAGTTTCGTCTGGATCTGACAAAGTATGAACGAGTTACGGTCTTATAAAGTTTGAATAACGATTTAAAACAAATTTCCTTTCTTCTTTTTTTTTATAATTATTATTACCAAGCAGGACGATCTGGCCACACAACTAAAATTCGAAATCAAGGTCGCACATTATTTCATCTTCTCCTTCACCCGCGTGAGATACCAGACGAGAACGAACCCATCCACGCGACTATCATCTTCATGTCGCTCCTACCACGATCCATGCGAGCTCGATCAGACGGCACCGCGACGAAGAACATTGCGAGCCCTACCCACGACTAAGATACAACGGAGCTCGGTCAACCCATGCTCGTGAACGACGAGCTCGAACGGCTTCTCATTGAAGCCCAAATCCTCCTCCCATAGACGACGATAGCTCGAATCACCCGTTGGATTTGTAGATCTCTCCACGATCTATAACTTTCCTTTAGAAGGTTTTTCAAATTAAAGCATGGATTATGAGAAATCGAGGAGGAAACAAGGTTGAGTTTCGGCCATTGAATGTGTATAAGCGGCGGCGGGTTGTTTTAACTAGGGTTTGAGATAAAAATGTATGTATATAATGGTTTTTAATAATATTTAATTAATAAAATTTTCTCGATTTAACAGTTTAAGCAAACGACCACCAATTTTCACGTTCCGACTGGCTATCCTAGGGTTTTTCTACGTTCCGGACACAATGGAACAAGTTTCGTAAGCTAATTTGATCGTATGCGCGAGATACGAAATTAAACGATCAATTTAAAATTAAATCGGTTAAATTAATTTCGATGCGTTTCGAGCTGTCATGGTCAAACGACAACTCCGATTGCCACGAAAATTGAAATCCGATAATAACTAACTATTACGGATCCAATGGAACTGGTTTCGTCGAATTCCGAGACTATGCCCCGGAAGGCTATTTTAACTCGTCTATTAAATCGGGCGATTTCCGAATTTATCGAAAACGCTTAAAATTTTACTTTTACAAATTTAATAACTCAATAATAAATCATATAAAATTTATAAACACAATAAAAATCATTCCGGCTCATTCCGGACCAAAATCTGATTAATTGCAATATTTTATTATTAAATTCTATTATTAAATTAATATAAAATCCCAAATAATAACTTATCGACTTTTAAATTCATCTAAAAATCCAACAATATTATTTATAACCAATTGAACTTAAAAATACATTTAAATATCATTTTATTACTATTTACACCCAAATCCACCTTTTTATCCTAATCCCGAATATTTAATTATTATTTTTCCATTAATCAAATTCAACCAGAATTTCTATAAATTAAAATTATAGCTCATTTTCATTGATTTAACCCAAATCCATTCATTTCAAAAACAATTAAGGTCCACATTAAACATTTAAAACGAATTAAATGTCCAAAAATCTAGCAGCTAAAATCTGGGATGTTACATTCCTCCCCCCTTATAAAAATTTCGTCCCCGAAATTTGCTAAGGTAAAAATATACTCCAACTCAACTCACTTATCCCATTTGCTTAGTTAAAGGCTATATTCACTTTCCAAAAAGTTTCAGCTCCATTTCAAAACCATTTGCTTTATTTACTCTAAAGCCTTTATCTTAACACTCGCTTTCAAAATAACTTTACTTATTAATAAATTTTCCCAAAAAACCCCAAAAATTTTGTAACTCCCAAAATTTCTGGAAAATTTTGGCGGAGTCTCCTTTGCACGGAGGAGCTTCTGCGATATCGCAGGATACACAAATATATATACATCGGCTCACATGGCCGGAAACCAAAATATATCACAATATATATCATTTCCCAATTATATTTGCGTAGGCGTACCTTTTTGCATATTTTTAATAGCAAGCGGCTAATATAACGCATATACGCGCTCCAACTCTCTCGAACGCCTCCCGCACCTGTACTATACTCAACAAACTCATCAAATTTCAAAGATAAGAACATTTCATTAGCATTTCCAATATAAATGCAAGCCAAACATATCCATTTCATAACCAAACCAAGCAAATTCATAATGTAACAATGTTAATCATATTTTATCAACAATTTAAAGGTTTCAATCACATTCGAATTACTTATTCAAGTCTACTTCATTTTATTTCACTTGAATGCCTTAAATTCAAGTTTTCAATCACCTTTCAAGTTACTTATTCAAGTCCAACTATTTTATTTCATTTGAATGATTTACATTCAAGTTCACCATATACAATTTATATTTATCTCAACCAATTCATTTCTACTTCAATATGATTGCATATGCCTTTCTTACCTTTTAATTTTACTTATATTCCAAATTTGATTTACAATCAAATTTCATTTTAAACTTGAAACATTTGCATTTCAATTATGATCCATTTCCATTCATATGCAAACATTACTCATTAAGAGGTCAATTCATTCCTATTGATTCAAAATCAATTTCATTTGCTATTCTTAACCAATTCACTTGCATTCATATACAAAACTCTTTGAATTGGGCTCCCATTCATATCAATTTATTCACAATTCAATTCCAATTGCTTTTAAACACTCAATTGCAAATACATGCAAATTTCCATGTCATTCAAGCAAAACAATTGCCACTTAAGCTTATAACCATTTAAAATTATTTCCAATTTGGATTCATATAAATTTTATTCCATTACAAGGGTTCACAAACCAAATATTTTCTCTTTCCAGTGTAATTGTTAAATTACATTTTCCTTACATCTTTATTTCCATTAACCAAATTCAAGTTTATATTAATATCATTCATTCCTGAGTTATTTACAACTCTTATATTTTTAACTCATCACATTAATTAATTTAAAACTCACTTCACTTGCATTTCAGTTTATTTCCTAACAAATTTCATTCGGAATTACTTAAATAAGCCCATTCACAATCATTTGTTTTTCTTCCAAGTTACTTAAGTTCTTTCACAAAATTTCCATCATCTTCTTATATCAATTTTATTTTATTTTCATTTGATTCTCATTCAAATCAAATTTCAATTCCTTTACAACTTTAATGCTCTTTGTTTATTTATCCAATCCATGTACAAATTTATTTTATTAACAAAGAGACCATTTAAATTATTTCTCTCATTTGAATTTTATTTACAATTCAAACCATCACTATTATAATCTAATCCCATTATACACTCACACTTCCAACATTTATTGCCAAACTTAAATTCCATCCCAAAACTGGATTTTATTTACCTTTCACACTTTGACCAACTATCAAAATCCTATTTATTGCAATACAAATTCCATTTAATTTAGCTTACACAAGATTTATTTCCAAACAATCATTTTGGATTTAGTTGAGTAAACATTTACTTCATTCATCATCACCTCAACTAAATTAAATTTCCATTAAACTAAATTCTTATCCCATTTTAATTCAAGGTTAACTAAATTATATATGCATTTTCAATTTAATTCCTTTCCAGAATTAATTCAAGTTCATCTAAATTTTATTTAGCCCACCTGAATTTAAACCATTTCCTTTACTACCTTAAATAAGAATTTAATTACATTCATTCTTATTCATAACACAACAGAAATTTTAATATTCAGCTTAATTCCATCTTAGTCGAAGTTAAACCAAATTCAATTTAATCTTAATTCTCCATATCCAAGTTCAACTTATTTACTAACTTCAGTTCACTTACCTCTTTTATATTTTATAATTGTTTCACCTTACTTTGCATTCTATTTAAAATTAAGTTCGAATTCACCATTCCACTTATTATTTCCATTTGTGATTATAATTCCATTTTACTTGAGTTAAAATAAAATCTTCCATTCTCAAGTTCTCCAACTTATTTACTTGTAAGTTTATATTGCTCATTTCAAACCAATCCACATTTTTATAATCACAATGTCAAATTTTAACACTTAATATCTTAAGAATATGAATTCATTTGCACAATCACAAGCATTTACATTTCACCATTATCTCAACTTCCATTTAATTTCAATTCGTTTAGATTTAATTCATATTCAAATTCTTAATTTTATTTAACTTATCATAAGTTAAATCCAGATATATTCCATTCACCTTCATTTATTCAAAGTAAATTTACATTCCATATATACTCAATTCTTTTTTTTTCATCAACTTTCCTTTATAAGTTATATAGTTGAATCATTTCAACTTTCACATTTTTATTGTAAAATAGAATTTCCAGAATTCAATTTACCTGGATTTATTTCAAAACCAATTTGAAATAAAAATCAACACATTTCCATTTGATATCCAAATCAAATACCAAATTCTAAAACAAACTGCTTTTACCAAACAATTTTCCTTTGAAAATTCCAAAATCACTTGTTTCCCAAACAAGTCCAAACAATGTCATAACCAACTATTTTGGTAGCAATCCATCACTTTAGAAACTCGAAAATGAATTCTAATGATGTGGCCAGCATCATCAGGATTATTTTCCAGCGACTGAAGTGAGTTCAATGCTTTCCACTTCCAAAATCCACCTCAAAACAATTTCTATTCAAAAATATTTCCCCAAAATATACTCCATTATTGACTCTAAAAGCCTGGGAAAACATTTCAAACATTTCCAAAATTTCAATCAAATTCAATTTAAAACCCTTCCCAAAATTTCCGGAATCAAAATTCTGGTTTAAATCTAATTTTAATTATACTTCTTCTTATTTAAACCATATTTAGTCAATTCCATTTGGTTATAAACCATTTTAATATTTTAAATTCTTATTTTCTTATATATATCATTTCAAATTTTAGATCATGTTTTAATTTCTTATTTGATTATAGAAGAAACAACCAAACAAACATCCAATATATATAATAATTTAGAAAATTATTTCTTTTTATATCAAAATATAAATTTGGGTAAAATTAATTCATTTACCCACTTTAAAACAATACAATGTCGGTTTACCTTGTTTAAGAGTTTAGAAACCTCTATCGATACGGTTGTACTTCCCGCACCGACCAGAATTCATAAACACTCAACCGATAAGTCAACACAGTATAAAAACAATTTTATATCCACTAACAAATACGCTCTCATAGCTATTATTACACTCAACTCATTATAGAGTACTTCCGACTCTATTTAAAAATGAGTAATTTTCCCACCAAAGCCTAGGTTGTCGCCAATCTAAGCTCTGATACCAAGTGTGACGACCCGCTCTTCACGACCCTCGAAAATCGACACAAAATACTCAACAGTATAATATGCCGACGATCGAATGCCGGAAAAGACAGATTGTAGAAGAATAAGAAAGTAGATAGAAGAAGAAAGAACTAAACAAAATCAGAACCTCACAGTCGCAGCGGATAAAATATAATATATAGAACAGATCTTTACACAAATGAAAACTATATCTGTTTATATACAATACATCATCATCAGAGTCCATCACAATCAACAATATCCAGTCAATCAATCAATACAACAATCACAGCAGCGGAATAATACAAGTACGAGAAATACGTCTCGGACTCCAGCTCCTCTCCTGAGCTCCATAGCAACCTATCCTGAAATATACTCGGTCTGACCCGAGCATTATAATAAAATAACACCCGAGTCAGTCTGGAATACCAGCGCATCATAAATACACCCAATTGATTATTAAAGTTTCAAAAATCCTTTGAAAACAAAAGCATCTCGTAAGACCACGCCACAAATAAATATGTCGGGTTTTTACCTTACGATAGCTAAAACACTTTTATATTAAAATCCTCTGATATTATAATAGTGTCTATAGAAAGTAAAATAGAATCTAGCTGAAATGCTTGCATCTCACATTTCAACAATAGTTGGGCACAATCAAAACCGTACAGGCTCGTAGGGAGAATGGATTTCCAACGAATGACTAGGCACTGGGGTACCACCTGTCACAGTACGTGGCCTAGATCACAGTACCGAGGAGTACGCCCGCTCCCCTGCAACACAAAGCCGGAATCATCCCTTACTGGATAATTCCAAGTAAAATCACCCCACGGTTGGGATCAGCAACCGCACCACTAAGCTGAAATAAAAGGGACATCTAGACAGGGATGACCTTACTCTCAAGTGGGGGCTACCCACGAAGCCTTGCTGCATATCCCCTGATTTTCAGTCATTCCCGGTTGATGAGGCTCGAGGCTAAACGATACCTTTATAGCACAAATCCCTTAGAATGCCCATCGTCCACCTGACGATGTCACGAAAGCATTCGTCCATACAAGTCCGTCCCGGGTCCGAACGGAACCGAAGGCACTACCCCTACTACATCCATTTTGGAAATATCCTCAGGATTAGTAGCGACTAGCCCTTGCACTTCACTGCTCCATCTTCGACTCCGAAATCGTTTTCGCGAAACGTACAAACCGGATCGAAGTGGTTTTCGAGTCTCCAGACCTAGAATCCCGGTATACGGAAACTCGATCCCGGTCTCTTCGAAACGATCAGCGCATTGGCCAATATTGATAGTCGGTGATTTAACTATCAATTAATGTTCACAAACATCCATACACATCCATCACACAATAAATAATCTCCATATTATTTATTTTCTTCTAATATCTTTCAAAGAGATATTTTCACATTTTCAAAACTCGTTTGAAAACAATTTTCCAAAACTCTTCCTTTACAAGGTAAATCCTTTACCCTTTATTCCCATCGGGAATAACCAAGTATAAAACAATTTGCATTTAAAACAGTTAAAAATACTTTATACTGAAATATACTTTAAAATATGAAAATTTCTTCTATTTATTTACTCAAAATATAAATTTAAAATATGTGAAGAAAACTAGTCATTAACACATAAACTTTGATTTAAAAATAAGGGTTTTAGTTTCACTAAATTCAAAATAACGTTATAAGAAGAAAAATACTAATTTTAACAACTTAGGCTAAAACCAACTTTTAAATAAATCCATTTGTAAAAATAATTGCTAATATACTCCCAAATTATTACGGTATTAAAATTATTAATTTATTTCTTTAAAAATAACGATTTCTTAAAAATACTTTTAAAACGATTTAAAACTTAACCTTAGTTAAATAAAATCTTTTTATAAACATTTACTTGGTTTTCCCAGGGAAACACTTTCCCGTTTCTAAACATTCCAAAGTACTCTTTCATATAAATCCACTGATTTATTTCAAGTCAATTTATGATTTCAACATAAATTTCCAATTCCATACTTAACTATAACTCCCTCCGAAGTTAAATCATAATTTTTCATTTCCGGAAATTCATTTTTAAATATAGTTTAAACATTTTGGTGAATTTTCAATGGAAGCCAAATTTCCAATTCACTTAATTAAATTCCAATGAAATACGGCATTTCAAAACATTCTATTTTTCATTTGAACTTGTTAATTTATAGTTGGAACTCCATTTAACATATTTTTAATTTTCGAATAACATTAGCCATTATTAAAATAAACATCGTTATTTTAAACAATTTATAATTTCATAAATTTAATTTCCAGAAAACTATACTTTCCATTTACCCATTTCATAAACTTCCCATTATATTCAAAATCCCAATTTGACCCAATTTACATTTTTCTTTTCAAATCCGATTTCAAATTTTATTCTTTGAAATTCTAAATTTAACAATTCATTTTATTTCGTAAAAACACAATTTTAGCCATTTATAATTTAATTCTGTGATTACAATTTATACCACAATGTCACAGAACAACTAAATTTCCAGATTTATCAATCACATCATATAAACAGGTATCTCTATCAATTATAAAATAATTGCTACATTGTGAGGAATCCAGTTGGATCCCTCCAACCTGTTTCTCCCTGCATCACAGATATTAGCACATCGCAATATAAATATCAACCAGACTGATAATAACAATTATATTCAGCCATCCACACAGATATTTAAATATTAACTATTTAAAATGCCTAGCATCCAGATGTGAGTGAGAAAAACTCACCTTGAGTTCGGCGAGCGTTCGAAATTTAAATTAAACCGGACGATGTCCGATTTAACCCAAATTTCTACTTACCCGAAATGACTCCGGATCTGCACCATCTCATAGTGCTCGTCTCTGCGATTCCATTGCTTCCAGTTTCGTCTGGATCTGAGAACGTATGAACGAGTTACGGTCTTATAAAGTTTGAATAACGATTTAAAACAAATTTCCTTTCTTCTTTTTTTTATAATTATTATTACCAAGCAGGACGATCTGGCCACACAACTAAAATTCGAAATCAAGGTCGCACATTATTTCATCTTCTCCTTCACCCGCGTGAGATACCAGACGAGAACGAACCCATCCACGCGACTATCATCTTCATGCCGCTCCTACCACGATCCATGCGAGCTCGATCAGACGGCACCGCGACGAAGAACATTGCGAGCCCTACCCACGACTAAGATACAACGGAGCTTGGTCAACCCATGCTCGTGAACGACGAGCTCGAACGGCTTCTCATTGAAGCCCAAATCCTCCTCCCATAGACGACGATAGCTCGAATCACCCGTTGGATTTGTAGATCTCTCCACGATCTATAACTTTCCTTTAGAAGGTTTTTCAAATTAAAGCATGGATTATGAGAAATCGAGGAGGAAACAAGGTTGAGTTTCGGCCATTGAATGTGTATAAGCGGCGGCCGGTTGTTTTAACTAGGGTTTGAGATAAAAATGTATGTATATAATGGTTTTTAATAATATTTAATTAATAAAATTTTCTCGATTTAACAGTTTAAGCAAACGACCACCAATTTTCACGTTCCGACTGGCTATCCTAGGGTTTTTCTACGTTCCGGACACAATGGAACAAGTTTCGTAAGCTAATTTGATCGTATGCGCGAGATACGAAATTAAACGATCAATTTAAAATTAAATCGGTTAAATTGATTTCGATGCGTTTCGAGCTGTCACTGTCAAACGACAACTCCGATTGCCACGAAAATTGAAATCCGATAATAACTAACTATTACGGATCCAATGGAACTGGTTTCGTCAAATTCCGAGACTATGCCCCGGAAGGCTATTTTAACTCGTCTATTAAATCGGGCGATTTCCGAATTTATCGAAAACGCTTAAAATTTTACTTTTACAAATTTAATAACTCAATAATAAATCATATAAAATTTATAAACACAATAAAAATCATTCCGGCTCATTCCGGACCAAAATCTGATTAATTGCAATATTTTATTATTAAATTCTATTATTAAATTAATATAAAATCCCAAATAATAACTTATCGACTTTTAAATTCATCTAAAAATCCAACAATATTATTTATAACCAATTGAACTTAAAAATACATTTAAATATCATTTTATTACTATTTACACCCAAATCCACCTTTTTATCCTAATCCCGAATATTTAATTATTATTTTTCCATTAATCAAATTCAACCAGAATTTCTATAAATTAAAATTATAGCTCATTTTCATTGATTTAACCCAAATCCATTCATTTCAAAAACAATTAAGGTCCACATTAAACATTTAAAACGAATTAAATGTCCAAAAATCTAGCAGCCAAAATCTGGGATGTTACAACCTTAGTACCCAATATAACATGTAAAGTGTGTTGAAATGGTACCCGACTAATGTAGAGCAATAGTCAAGGGTAAAGTAGTCAATCACAAATAAACACATATCATGTATCTCACAACACATCAAATAAATATAATAATGAAATAGAAATAAAATAGGAAAGACAGAAATATAACTACAAACCATCACATATCAGATCATAGGTTCAATATAGTTATACAAAACAGTAATAGAGTTTATAAAACTGATAAATAAACTCAAATATCTGTCTCTATAATAAAATGTAGAACTGATAAATATCCTTAGTGCTGCATAGTGCAATAAGAAAATAAACATATATAACAACATATATAATTGCATCAGCCTCCTACTCGTTTTCTGAACAGCTACATGTGCTACTATTAGACATGGTATATAGTCTACTCATTTAAGAGTACCCGAAATAATAAGAAGCAAAGCATAAAAGCTCGAGACAGATAATAGTCGGGTGTGAGCTATAAATAATCTCAAGGTATTATAAAGGCCAATATAGTATAGGGACACTAGGTATGAGGAGTCTTACATGCACTGTCCAGACATATAACATGTTAGCACATAAGCTTAAATACATGCTAAACTATCATCATATGGTGTACTAATATTCGTAGTATAGAATTAGGTGTTGGGGTGTCTTACAGAGTAATATCTACATCATAAGATATTCATCATAATCGCACATCAATCAAGATGAGCAGAGTAATCATAGCACATAAGGCAATCAAAGTAACCATTACACTTTCGAATGCTCCTAGATAACCCTTATAACTCACTCAGACAATCAATGATGCTCAATATCATAGGTGCTCAATACTTAAGCTTATGCCCACTCAGATGGCTAGGGATATGGACCACTCAAATGTCCAACTCATGGGTGCACTTAGACCACTTCAGGGTACACTCAGACTACCCGACCATATATGAGCACCTATCACTAGTATATGTACGATAGTAGAACTAATACTCATCAAATTCACAAGTGATCATTCAGCATCTATCGGCTCATCATCTCCTCTCATGCTATAGGTACTTCCCTCATGAAATACTTGACCAAATTAATTCACGCCATTGATTCGTTTAAGTTTGGAATGCCAAAATTAGTTCTTAGAACTTCCTCATGTTGTGCCTAGAGAAACGTCCCCATTCCTTCCTGTCTACCCCAAAGAAAATCCCAAAATACCCTAGCATATCTCAAAGACGCTTTCGATCATCCAAAGCATTAAATCTCATCTCCCTTTACCTATATTCCATGCGATCGGTTTTATAGTACCAACTTGGTGTTGTGAACCCACCCCATTAATCACATGGTCATTGGACCATGTTTGGTTGAGTTTCTATGATCGATCGCAATGGCTTCTCTGGCTTGAAGCAAACATTTCATGGCACAAAGCCCTATGGTCTCTTGCCTATGCATTTCCCTTTTCTTCACACAACCCAACCCAAATCCACATCCCCAAAACATAACTTATATAAATAGGCAGTACCGAACCATTAAGGTTTTCATTCCGGACATAGCAATTTTAAAACTAAGTACTTCTTATCGCAACTATCCCCGAGGTTTTTACTACTAAGCCATAGTTCCTCACTCAAAACACCGGAGCTCCTCATTAAACTTCACGAAGTAAAAATGGATCGGTCATATATATTTTCCATACCTAATCCATGGCATATCTCCGCATGCTAAATTCTAATTCTCCCGCGATCGATTTTATAGCTTGTCCACATCATCATCTACTCCCAAAATTGATCACGACCAATTTGAAGCATTATTGGATCGATCATCATTATGGATTGTTGATGATCAATCATTCACAAACTTATCTTTGTTTTTGCATTATCCAAGTCGATTTCCCCTCCACTCTAACTGCCTTAACTCCTCATGCAATTTCATTAGCAATGATTCGGTTCCAAACACTCGAGGTCCAATCAAGTCTCCAAATTGCATATTGATACACTCTATCCTAAGCAAACAAACACAAAAAAGCACCAAATAGGCATTATATCAATCTTGTACATGAAATACAATTATCACATAACCAAAATGTGGTGACCCTCACTCTAAACACATAGATTTTTTTTTTGCATTCAAGAGGAATTCACCACTAAACCCCAATTCTTTTATATTTGAATTTTTATATAGTTTCGAAATATTTTTCCCAAGACCCTGATTTTTACCAATATAATCATATCAGTGTACAAACAAATTAATACAATTATATATTTGATGATATACAATTGTTTCTTTATTATTATTATTATTATTTTTTATTAGAGGGGATTTAAATCAAATTGAAAACAAAATACCATACAAGCTATTGACAAGCCACTTATTTCCTTTCTAAATTTTGTTCTACTGCCAGAGGTGTATTTTTAGCAAATTATAACACATACTTTTATTTGACTATATATATATCAATCTTCCTAAATAGTTCTATTAACACTAAAAATGGTATTTCCTTGGTCTCATGATAGTTATCAAGTGTATGCATGAAATTACTTACAAATTTTACTAGCAGGCATGAATATTGGACTTAATTTCCATTTATCATTTCAGGTTGATCAGATGAGGATTTTTAGCATTTTTAAATTTAACATGATGCAGACTTACATACTTGGTGATTTGTGGGATATGCTTGGTGTTATCCATGGGCTGCTTGGTGTTTTCTTTGATTTGTCCCGGAAGCACTTTACACTTCACTGATTGAAATGAAGTGGTTCCAGGCTCCAAAGGTTTGACCCATGGCCATCTAGACCAGCCATAGTCCCTCTTTTACCACTTGCAAACCCATATCCCTCATTTTAACAAGCTTCTACAAATTCCTACTCCTAATCCCCAGCATGTTTGTGTCTAGTTTTTTTTTTTTGAAATGCTTTCTTATATGTATTCATTCAATTATTCAAAATTCAATATCTTCCAAGTCTACTGCTCTCATAGTGCTATTTGAAATTTATATATTCAAATACATACAAACTTCCAGAATTCATGCACATGCCAGTATCATTTACCTGCCATGCACAAATTCATTTCACTTGAATATTCTACTAAAATCTTGAGAGTTCATTTCAAAAATCAATCCCCTTAACTGTTTAATTTCCATAAGGCAAAATATAGGCAATAAAAATCAGAGATCAAATATTTATGCACATATCATATGTATATGATATGTCTAGCTCCTTATTTTCTCCAAATCAATCATTCATAAAATAAATTAGTAGTTAACCAGACATCATCAATGATCACTCACAACAGGTTTTGCTTAAGTACATATTTTCAACCCCAAAATACTTAGAAAGTTTCCTACAAGTAACTTCAATTACAGAAAATAGAATTTGTCTAGTAATTTCATTACAATGCAACTGCAAATTTTAAAACAAGTCTCTCTTATTTATACTAGCAGCCAATGCCTTCTTTACTCATCAAGCCAACTTCAATTTCCTGCAAGCAAATCATTTAGCTGCCCCAAAGAATTTTTGAGACACCTAGATGATTGCAAGGGCAACCAAAAGGGTCAGTTTACACTGGTATGAGCATTTATCAATTTTTGTATACTTACACATAATTTTAGTAATCTTGCAGTGCCTTCTTAGTTTAACAGGTTTATACTTAGCATGTTTTGGTTCATTCAAAGAGATACAAAGTCACATTCAACAAATTAAACAATACACAGCAAACAGTTGAAATAATCATGTGTACAATTCTTAATTCATCCACACCAAATCTTAGATAAGTAAACTCAGGTTTCATACTCCAAATTTCACCCAGCAATTAATCAATGAACAATGTTTATTTTGATTAAATCTAACACCATATCTGAATATTTATAACCCATATTTTTTTAAACCCCTGTCCCCATTTGTTTTATGGTCTTTAACTCCTTGTCAAATGAACACTATGTATGCATTGTGAAGGAAACTCCCAGGTTACTTAATATATTCCAACACACAAAGGCCTTAGGATGCAGTTGCACCATGCATATGCTTGCTCCCACCTGGAGTAAGCAGATCATTGACTATCTCCCAAGTGACCAATTCATATTTCAGAGAGATATGACTACTTGTATATTTTCTGGTTCAACCCCATGTTCCCCTGTTTAATCTATGTCCATGTTTAAAAATAGAACAAGAATGCTCAAATCATGTTAACTCTAAAAACCCACTTACAGATTAATGCTCCAAACAAAAATGCACAAACAAACATCCATATCACCCATAACAATTTATTTCAGAGATTCAAATGACTCATAATATTTTTTAGGCTGCCTGCAATAGGACTTAATGCCATTGCATACAAAGGATAAATACTCACCTAAGGTTTTTTCCTTTTACTGCCTTAATCCTTTGAACAGCAAATTCCCCAAAGCCTCAAGCTGGTGTTTCTCCTAGTTTATTCTTTTATTTTTGTTTTGATCCCGAGAGAATGATGGATTTGGCTATGTGCAGTTATTTATAAATCCATTCTTGGGTTTAAGAAAATGGGTAATTCCCCTGATACACTTAGATGTTTATGTACACATCATATTCCTGTGTGATCATAAATTGGAAATGCACACATTTAGGTTACTTTAATTAGCTATTTCGGGGATAATGCATTTTTAAACACTCAATACTATTTTCATGACTCTTTTCTACTCATGCAGCATGTGACCCTCAGTTCATTATTTCTTTTTACAAGTTTAAGGAATCTGAAAATTTCCTTTGTATTTTTTTTTCTACCTATCTGTTATTTCCCTTCAATCATGCATACTATCATACCTTATTATGTGATGTAAAATCATTTACCCAAATTATTTGCTTGGAATAAATATGGTATGGAAATTTTTATTTGATTCTTATATGTGTGTGTATATATATATATATATATATTTCTGCCTCTTTGTCAAATCAGTAACTCCTTCCATATTTAAATAAAAATCACATATATTATGCTAATTATTTTTGGCATAATTATAAGACATATAAACCTTTTTATTAAACTTCATTTTATTTTATCTTCATATAAAACAGAAAATGCCCCATATATATTAAATGTATATATATATATACATAATTCTTTGAACATAAAGCTATATTTATTTTGAGTTCCAATTTTTCTTCTAATCACCTTAATTCCTTGCATTTTATCAAACAGAAGCTCCCATGCAATTTTATTTATTGCTAAATTCTTTTCTGTTTTAATGCAATATATATATATATTTTATATATCTCAGAATTTCCTAATATAAATATTTTTTTTTTTTTTTTCATTTCATTTTTAGGGTCATTACATACCCTCCCCCTTAAAGGAATTATGTCCCCATAATTTCACCTAATTTTTTCCAATTAAGAGCTCTAATCTATAGCCTGTTGTAACTCCATAACCCCATACTCATTTTTTTATGAAAACAAACAATATATAAATATATTTAGAAAAATCATCATAGGCTGCTTAAACATACCTCTCCATCAGTAAACAAATTGGGGTATTTAGCCCTCATTTTATCTTCAACCTCCCATGTACAATCATTAGTGTCCAAGCTCCATTGGATTTTCACCAGTTTGATCACCTTGTTACTCAACTTTTTCTCTTCCTTGGCAACTATCCCTACTGGTTCATTTGTATAAACCAAATTCTTCTGGACTTGAACTCGAGTAGGTGACTCCAGAATTGCTCCTTCATCATGCACCCATTTTCTCAATTGAGAAACATGAAATACAGGATGCACACCACTCAACTCCTCAGGTAACTTAAGTCTGTAGGCCATAGCACCAATTCTCTGCATAATTTCATATGGTCCTACAAATCTTGGTGATAACTTACCAGATTTTCCAAACCTGAACACTTTCTTCATTGGTGATACTTTCAGAAAAACATGCTCTCCTACTTCAAACTCCATTGGCTTTCTCTTTCTATCTGCATAAGACTTTTGTCTTGATTGTGCTGCCTTCATTCTATGCCTAACCAATTCAATCATGTTGGTGGTTTCTTTAACATGATCTGGCCCCAATATTACACCCTCTCCTGCTTCCAACCAACAGGCAGGAGACATGCAGGGTCTCCCATACAAGGCTTCAAAGGGAGCCATTCCTATTGTTGATTGATAGCTATTGTTGTAAGTGAATTCTGCCAAATGAATATGATCCTCCCAATTACCCCCAAAATCAAGCACACATGCTCTAAGTAAATCTTCTAATATTTTATTCACTATCTCTGTTTGCCCATCACTTTGAGGATGGTAGGCAGTGCTTAAACAGAGTTGTGTTCCCATTGCTTCTTGGAAGCTTTCCCAAAATCTTGAGGTGAACAAAGTGTCTCTATCACTCACAATAGTCTTGGGTATACCATGTAGCCTCACCACTTCTTTAATAAACAATTGTGCAAGCTTAGATGCATTCCTATCTGACCTGATAGGGACAAAGTGAGCTGATTTGGTTAGTCTATCAACAATTACCCATATACTATCATTGCCTTTCTTAGTTCTAGGCAAACCATCCACAAAATCCATGGAAATACTTTCCCATTTCCACTGAGGTATCTCCAAAGGTTGCAACATGCCAGAAGGCTTTTGGTGGTCTGCTTTAATTTGTTGACATGTGGAACACTTTGCCACATATCTTGCCACTGCTTGCTTCATTCCTGGCCACCAGTAGATTCTTTTTAAATCATGATACATTTTAGTACCACCAGGGTGTATGGTGTACCTGGTCTTGTGATGCTCATTCATGATTTCTTCCTTCAACTCTGCAATGTTTGGTACACAAAGCTTATCATTTTTCCTCAAATAACCTTGGGAATCTATTTTAAAATTCTCTGACTCAATGTTATTTAATAACATTTCTTTCTTCTCCTTTAGACTTTGATCTTGATCTTGCATGCTACCAACTTTCTCCACCAGATTAGACTTCACTGTGATTATTCCCAGTGTACCATACTCCACCATATCACCATGTTCTTTAAAATTCACTGCATCCTTGCTATATATATCTGCCTCCCCAAGCACTGCAAGGTTTTTAAACTCATCAATCATCAAACTGGCTAATCTTACATGATTTCTGCTCAAAGCATCTGCCACTCTATTAGCTTTTCCAGGAGTGTACAAAATATCTAAATCATATGCAGCTAGAAACTCCAACCACCTTGCTTGCCTCATATTTAAATCTTTTTGAGAAAATAAATATTTCAATGCTTGATGATCTGTGAATAATTCAAATTTTTGCCCCAAGCAAATAATGCCTCCATAGTTTTAGTGCAAACACTATTGTAGCTAATTCTAGATCATGAGTTGCATATTTGGTTTCATTGGGTTTAAGCTGTCTTGATGCATATGCCACCACCTTGCCATGTTGCATAAGCACTGCACCTAACCCAGACCCACTAGCATCAGTGTATAAAACCATTCCTTCATTTGCTTCTGGGATTTGTAGGACAGGAGCTTCCACCAATGCTTGCTTCAATTTCTCAAAAGCTTGTTCACACTGCTCAGTCCACACATATGGTTGGTTCTTCTTGGTTAGTTTGGTCATTGGTGCGGCTATTCTTGAAAAATCCTTGATGAACCTTCTATAGTACCCTGCCAAACCTAAGAATGACCTCACCTCAGTCACTGTTTTGGGTCTACTCCATGATTGAACTGCAATGACCTTGCTTGGATCTACACTTACTCCCTGCTGTGACACTATGTGTCCTAAGAATTTTACTTCATGTTGCCAAAATGTACACTTTGAATACTTGGCTTTTAATTCATGTTCTCTAAGTCTGGATAATACTAAATGTAGGTGCATGGCATGATCATTTTCTGTCTTTGAATAAATTAATATGTCATCTATAAATACCAAGACAAACTTATCCAAAAAGTCTCTAAAAATTCTATTCATCAAGTCTACAAAATAGGAGGGAGCATTGGTCAAGCCAAATGGCATTACTAGAAATTCATAAAGGCCATACCTTGTATTGAAGGCTGTGTACTCAATGCTTTCCTTTGCAACTTTCATTTGGTGAAATCCAGAGGCTAAGTCTAGCCTTGAAAATATTTTAGCTCCATGCAATTGATCAAATAGATCATCTATTCTAGGCAGTGGGTACTTATTCTTGATAGTTACCTTGTTTAAATCCCTGTAGTCTACACACAACCTCATTGTGCCATCATGTTTCTTGACAAATAGCACTGGGGAACCCCAAATGGAACTACTTGATCTTATGAATCCTTTCTCTTCTAATTCTTCTAGTTGATGTTTTAATTCTACCAACTCTTTTGGACCCATTCTATAAGGCTTCTTAATGATTGGATTTGTTCCTGGGATTAATTTTATTTTAAATTCGACTGGTCTGTTTTGAGGAATTCCCTTCACTTCTCCAAACACATCTATATATCCATTGACTGCTGGGATTTCCTCTATTTTTAATTCCTTTTGAACTTCATTAATGCTCCAGATTTTATTAAAACATGCATTCTTTGCTATTTCACTTAAGATGGTAATTCTTTTGCCTTCATTTGTTTCCAAAGAAATAGTAAGGTTTTCTAAATTTAAAATTGCTTTATTTCTCATTAACCAATCTACTCCCAAAATAATCCCAATACCAGGACAATTTAAGGTATATAAGTCTGAATTAAATTCATAACCTCCTATCATTAATTTCAGACCCATACACTTCATCCCTAACATACAATGACTCCCTATGGGACTGTGTACAATTAAGGGCTGATCAATAAAAACACATGCAAGTGCTAATTTCTTTGTAATTTCCAGAGATATTAGTGAATGTGAGGCACCAGTGTCATATATTACTGATATTGGTTGGGTATGAATAAAAATTATACCTTCAAGTTGCCCAACATTCCCAGTGTTACTTGCTGCCAAAGCTCCTACCCTTGCTGTTCCCATATTGATTTCTGGGCAATACTTCTTGAGATGACCCACCTTTCCACAATTATAGCAGCCTCCTCTGGGTATCTTGGGGTCAGGGCATTGGTTACTATAATGTCCAGCTTTTCCACAATTAAAACAATGAGTGAATTTCTTGCTTTCAGGTGCTGTTGCTCCTTCCCCTTTCTTAGCTCCTTTACTTGCATTTCTCTTGTCATAAGGTTGCACTTTGTTCTGACCACCCTTCTTCTTATTGAGCTTCATATTCCTGAATTTCTCTCTTGCAGTGTCATGTTGCTCAAATGAGAGAGTTAGATCAATTACTTGATCAAAGGTTTTGTCCTTGTATGGCAACATTGCCCTTGACAGACTAGGGTTCAAGCCTTGAATGTACCTTGCATTCTTTGCTTCTGCATTCCCTATTAACACCATTCCATATTTGGATAATGCTTCAAACTTCTGAGTGTATTCATTCACACTCATGCTTCCTTGCCTTAATCTAATAAAGTCTTCAAGCGGTGTGGCCTTGGCAGATGCTGGGACAAATCTGGCCTCAAGCATGTCCTTGAAATTATTCCAAGTGATGGTATTCTCTTGTCTTCCTGCTGTCACAACTTCCCACCAATCCAGTGCAGCCCCCTTCAATTTCCTTGAAGCTATCTGTCTCTTCCTTTGGTCATTGATTTGCATATCTGTGAAGACCCTCTCCATAGTTTTTATCCAAGTTTGAACACCTATAGCTCCTTCAGTACCTTCAAAATCCTTTCCTCCCAAAGTGGTACATGTCTTAAGCAATTTGGAGAGTTCCTCATGAGGATTGTCTTGCCTTGGTGCCATTCTGTAACGACCCGTAAATTTTAACCGTTTTAATAACGTAATTAGTTAAAATTTTGTGAAATTTTAAACGATAAAATTTTGAAATAAAAATTTAATATTTGGAATACGTCCAGTTAAACATAGCAACTGGTAAATTTTCGTCCGAAAATATGAAAGTTTATTTCGCGCGTAAATTTACTTCAATTTAATCAGTTAAAAAGCGATGAAAATAAAATGTTTTCAAAACCAAAATATTTTCACATAGGAAAATTCTAAAACATCTTCTGAGCAAGATGTCAGTTTGTCGTTTTTCAAAATTCGGACATCTTTGACTCCGTCGATCTTATTTTTCAGCGTTTTTCTTGCATTTTTCGCGAGTTAAAATTTCGAATTTTTATAATTCAACCATATCACTGGCATCCGTATATCGTTTTGATCGTCTCGTCGGGCTGAGCACTGTGGCATATTTAATTCTGTGTTCTGAAGCCCGGTACACAGCGGAATCTGCAAAGCGGTTAACCGTAACGGTCCGTTTGGTTCTCTGTGACCACTCGTTATCCAACATTTAAAACCAATGGACAGTTGCTTTTATTTCTACTTGAATTCAGCTGTAAACCTTTTCTATTCCCCGTAACAAATTTATAATTCGCTGGTTCGTTTCACTGTTTCGTTTGATTGTAATCAATACATTGATCCGGCAAAAAAATAAATAAATAAATAAACAGTCATATTCGTTTAAATAAATTAGAGCATATGTACATTCCTCCTGCTTTCGCATGCCTGCGATTGCTCTTTTCATTCTTCCTCCATCAACATGCCGAGGCCAGCCAAGCGCAACTGCTCCGCCTCCCTGACCTTAAACCGCGTGCCGCCTCTCCTTCTCCCATCTGCTCCGTCTCACCTTTCCCTTCTCGCCCTTGCATCCGACCCACGCAAGCCCACCCAAGCCTAGTGGCCACCAACCGTCACTGTTCTTCTCCCCGAAGCCAGGCCGAACACCTTGCCTCCATCGCAGCCACTCCGCCGTCCTCCTCATCCACCTCGCTCCTTCGCCAATCCACCCGGGCCAAGCACCGCCTCCACCTCCTCAATTCATCAGCCTCGACAGCTCGGCACCTCCACCACCGCACGAGCTTTGCCGTCATCTCCTCTGTCCGTTAATACATAGGTTTGTTGTTTGCTTTTCTTTTGAAAAAAAACTGTTAGTTTAAATCAAAACTTATAAATATCTGTTAGTTATAATATACAAAGTTGTGTGCATATATTCCTATAGATTGCGTGTATATAACTGTCTCTCAACATGTATGTGTTTGTATATAAGTCTTTATATATTAATTAAGTAAGTGTACATGAGTTTTGTATGAGTTCTGAATATATATAAAGGTTGTTTTAATACGTGTTTTATATATAGTATATATTAATATATTTAGTTATATGCGTAAGTTTATATATATATATATATATTGTTATAAAGGATGTTATATTATGTTTTTAATAAGTCTATATAAGCAAAATATACTCTATTGCTTTATGACCATAAACTTATGTTAATTATATATTAATATGGGTTTGTATATATATATAGTTGCATTAGGTTGCTGTTGTATATTGGTTTTATATTAAGGTCAATATATTTGTACTGAACTTGATATATTTCAATGCTTGGGTTATAAGTACTATATACAGTTAGTTTATATGGTATTATATTTGTAGTTTGTATATATAGTTTCAGTTGATCTGTTGGTATAAAATAAAAGCAGTATTTTCCATTGTTAAGTGTTTTAAACATGTAATATTATTAGTCCATCATATGTATACCTATATAAGTTATGTAAACCTATGTTTTGAAAGTATTGTGAAGTGGTATCGTTTGTGCAAGATTAGTTTTATATGGAAATCTGTGGCTTATATATGGTGTTATATATATAAGTTGATATATTATAGTTTATAAATATTGGTATAGTATGTAAATTTATTTTACTGTAAAAGAGAAATGAAATATGTTGGTGTATACAGTGGGTTTTAAGTGATCAGTTGAGTCTTTTTTTATTTTATTTTATTTTGTTGTGTTATATATTTTTGTATATCAGTATAGATGTAAGGGAAGGCTCTGCAAGGTTGGTCTGTGAGTTCGTGAGTTATATAATGAGTCTGCATAGCATGTTTATTTATTAAGTATTGATTTTTAAACTACTCATATATATGGTCATTTTTAATGATTGAAATATACATGTCTTATGTACAAAAGTATATAAACTCTTGTTTACATGTTTTATTGAAATATATATATATATATCTATATATTTTATTTAAATTGGGTTTAAAATTTATTCTGATTTGAAATTGAATATAACTTATATATATACACCTTGTTTGAATGTATGTTTGAAAATTTATCTAGAGTGAAGTTATATCATATATCTGCTTCAGTTATATCAAGGTCGTTCTAATTCGTTTTATAAAATTCCTGTTATCAGCTCTGTTCGTCGAATTTGTGCCAATTCATCTTTGCTTGAAATTCGTGCTCGGATTCGGAACTCATTCTATTCTCGTTCTTTTCTCTAGCCTCGAAAGGTGAGCACTCACTCACGATTAACGTTCTTTTATTTATTAGATTTGATTTCAATTGAAACGACAATTGAGATATGCTGCTATTAGTTAATGACACTATTATATATGCTATTACCTGTATCAGTTCACCTATGACATCTGACACCATTTTCTGTTAATTATTTATGCGATGATAATACAGTTTGGCTGATAATTGATTGATTGTTGATGTTTATATTGGACGTTAAATTGTTATTGTTAAAATGATAAACAGTATGAAATTGAAATTTATATAGAACAATTAATTGTTAAATTTGATTTACTGACATTTGTATAATATGACCCCTTTAGCTGTTAAAGGTATTGACACATAGGATTTGTTTAATTACACTTTGAACCACTGAATGTATGTTGTTAAATTGATGATGGATGAAATTGTAATAGATGACAAGTGAAAACCGTAATGTAATAATCTTTAATCTACATGAAATGATAGTGTAGATTCTAGAAATAATTATATTAATTCGTACAAATAACAATGCGAGTTAATACGGTTATTTCGGGATTATTTGAATTGATTATTGGATTGTTATTGATTGTTGTTATTGCTTGTTTATTTACTTTGACACCATCCCAGTTATCACACTGCAAGTTCCCTTTGTTATGCTTTGATTTTGAATTGAATTGGAATCGGGTTGAAATGATAAATACCCAAATTGAACTTTGACCTAGGATAGAAAATTAAATAAAACCCGATTGGTCAATAATTTGATTTAAAAATAAACGAAGATTTTATTTGAATAAATAATATGGTTTTGAAATGAAGTTGAAATTTGCATTTTAATGAAAGGAAAATGTTAATATTTAAAAATATGAAATAAAATATTAAAAATGTAATTGATGAAAGAATGTTGTTTAATTTGAGAAATTATTGAATTAAGTTTGAAATTGAATTCAGTTTGAAATTATTAAACTTTTAAATGATTTAATAATCAAGTTTGAAATTATAATTAAGTTTGGAATTATTAAACTTTGAAATTATTTAATAATTAAGTTTGAATGATTTAATAATTAATAAGATTGAATTATTTAATGATTAAATTAAATTGAATTTTGGAATAAGTGAATTTTACTTCGTAATAATTAAAATTGAGTTTTCTTTATTAATTAAGTTTTGGAAAATTATTTAAGAAGGAAAATAAGTGAAATTGAATTTCTTTAACAAGAAATGAAAATGTGATATTTTTGGAATTAATGTAAGACTTGTAATTGAAAGAATTGATTTGACGAATTGAATTTAATCCAAAATTGTAAGTTTTGATTTAATGAAGTTGAACTTAAGAATTGATTAAATGAATTAAAAATTTAATAGAAATTGTTTTGAATGATAAAGTAACTTAACGAATATTGAATGAAATCGATAAATGAGTTTAAATTGATTTGAATGTTAAATAGAATTTATTTAAATGATTTCGGAATGAAACTTATATACGAACTTGAATCAATATTTGAATTGTTTTAAATAGAAATTGAAATTGAATTATAAGATTTTGAAACGGAAAATTGGAAGCTTTGAAACGAAAATTTGGAAATTGTTTAGAAAGACAAATGAAATGGTGGTTTACGAATTCTATTTGAAATTGAAATTGATTTGGTTTTTGAAATATATAAACGACCAATCGATGTAATAATTACGAAAGTTATTAAAGAGACCGGGATCGGTAATGGATATACTCTCTATCTGAACCGAAACCACTTTAATAACTAAACGCGGAGTGTTGATCCAGAACGAAGTGGATGGTTTTGGTGAACGCGTTGACTGAAGAAAGAGAACGATTTTGGATGACCCCTGACATGACTAAAACAGGAGCCGCGCCGGGCCATTGAGGATCGCCATCTCTAGCGGACACACTTCTTCGATACCATATCTATTACTTTTGTGATTCGATTTGGGTGCACCCCTTGATTTAGGAGTGTTGTTTCGCGGTGTTGGGGTAGTAGCTGCTATGCCCAACATCAGTCCGGATCAGGCAACTACTAGTATCCTAGTTGGTATCGCCTCATGTACCTTGTCATACTTGTATTCCATTTATGCGCGACCACTACGATTTTGATTTGTACCTTTAGTATATGTATTGCCCTCTGGTGACTTCCGGTTTTGGGGAAACTACGGTCTTGTATATGCTTTTGGGAATAAAAATGTGTTAAGGGTGGAATGGGCCATGACTTAACGCTATTTTGATATCTTTTTATATTACTGATAGACATTATCTACTTAGCGTACATTACTACATAGTAGATAGTTTAACGGATCCTTAAAGGATGGTTATTCCAAACATCCTTTGAGTTACTTGTATTTCAATTGCTATTTCACTTGAGTTGGATTTATTAATATAAGAATGTTAATCCTGACTCGAGTGTTTTGTGTTTTGCTTTACGCTCGGGTCAGACTGAGTAGTTCAGCTTTCGAGACTCACCTTTGGAGTTGGAGCTTCGCTTGGAGATCCAGCTATCTATCCAGCTTTCAGATATTCGATGATTCCAGTGATGTATTCTGATTTGTATCTGATGTATCATGTTACTCTTCCGTGTATATGGTTTAACTCTGATGTATTTTTATAGTAGCTTCATGAACTACTATCTCTTTTATTTCCGCTGCACTTATTACTCTATGTCTGTGATCTGTGATTATTTATTTACTGTATATGTTCAGTTTTGCCAAATTTAAATTAACAACGCGGTATTTTGAGCAATTCAACTCCGGCATGAGTGTCTACCTATACACTTATAATGGATGCGAATGGTCCAAAATGGCGGGTCGTTATAGTTGGTATCAGAGCTTTGGTAGCTCTAGGCAAAACTTAACATATAGGGTAAATGTATTTACAGAATCACTCTCATTCGAGTTTCAATCTCTTCCTTTTGACTCGATTCCTTGAATTTTGGAATGTTCCCTCGGTTTCGAAATTCATTCTTGTCCCTCACTATTCACATTCGTCTGAATTCTGGAGTATCCAATAACTCCACTTTGAATGATCTCTATAATAACTTGGCGGTCTCGCCAAACTTCGAATGATTTGAAAAGTGGTGAAACTCCTTTATAATAGGCATTGATTTACTGGAGATTTCTGTATCCTCGGTTTGCGATGCTATCTATTCCCTGCTATACCTGAATTCCATCACTTTAGATCGAGTGTTGATTTACCTCGGAATTCAGCATCGATCTTATTCATGAAGTTACGGACGACCTGGTTAAGGTTGCCCGTGAATTTTATAAGCTTATCCATCTTCTGATTCTGATAATCGAATTACCTTATCTTTCGTTCCAACTTATTCTCAAATCAAAATTTTCTTTGATTGAATTAATCAAATTTGAATCCCTATCCTTGCTTTGAAATCCATTCCTGTATCGTCAAGCAAAGAAGTGTATTTGTAAATTAATTTTAAAATGTTTTAATATATACTGTGTTGTTTGAGTTGTTGATGTTGATTTGGGTTTCCGATCGATTCGTCTGATCAACGCTATCGATAGGATTTCCAAAACACTTGAACAGAGCAAACTGACACAATATCGTTTTCAAATTTGATAAATAAAATAGAAGTTTTGTATGATTATCTTATATATAAATATAAGTTTTCTGAAATTAAATTGTTAATGAATTTGTTGTCTGAAAATAATAATATTTGATTTTCATTTATTGTGTTGTAAACCATAGGCTATTGCATAATATAAATAAATGAATTTATAAACTTGGTTATAAATTGATTTGAATTTGAAATGAATCTAATTCAGAAATTTGAGAATTTATTAGTTTTCGGTGATTTCGAACTTTGGTTTTAAAATTTTAAAGTATATAGTATGGAAAGTATTTTCGAATAGAAATCGTTTTCAAAGAATTTTAAAAATGTTGAAACCTATGCTCTTCTCTTTGTCGCTGGAAAATAATTTCGGTGATGGCGGCCGCATCATCGACATTCATTTTCGAGTTTCGAAGTTGAGAAACCATTCTGTAGCTTTGCTACGTTTTTGTTTTGAAAAAAATATTTTTATTTAAATTTCTTCAGTATAATTTGATTTATATATATATAAGTATCTTATTTTAAAATTTAATTTGATTTGATATAAATATATTGTATATATCTCTAAATTGTTTAAAGTTTATCGGAAATTTAATTCTTAAAAAAAAATCATGTTAAAAGATGGTTTTAATTATAAATAAAACTAAAATTTGGAATAAATATTTAAAACTTGAATAATTGAATTGGGAAAATTTTATTTGTATATTGTTCAACTGCATTCTAATACAACTTACCTAAATCATTCATAAGTTGAATATGTAATTGGATAATATATAAGATAAATTGAATTTATAAATAAAATTTGAGTGTTTATAATAAATGTTATACACTAAATTTTGATTATAAAGATGTTAATAGAGCTAGATAAGATAATAAGTAAATTCAGTTAATAATGAAATAAATTTGTTTTGAAAGAATTAATAAATTGAAATTTGATCAACATATGAAAATACCTTGAATTTAAAAGAAATTAATAGATGTAAATTAATTTAAAGCGAAACTTTTAAGTTTTAAATTAATTTATATGGGTTAAATATATGTAATAGGATATATTTAACGAAACAAATTTAATTGTAATTTGGAATAAAGAAAATTTTAAATTGCTGAAAAAAAATATGATTATAATAAAAGACTATTCAAGCCTAGGGTTTTAGAAATTTTAAATTGAAAGGATGGGATAATAAGATAATGAATAGTTGAGATTGATTTTAGTAAAATCAAATGGATTAAATCAATTATTGAATATCAATTAATTTAAATTTGAATTTATATGGTTTAAATTAATTGTTATTTTGCATTTCAAATCTGTTTTCTTTCTGGTTGTTTCTATTCTCCTACCTCGTTCCTTTTCGGGGACGAAAAGTTTTGAGTGAGGGAGAATGTAACGACCCGTAAATTTTAACCGTTTTAATAACGTAATTAGTTAAAATTTTGTGAAATTTTAAACGATAAAATTTTGAAATAAAAATTTAATATTTGGAATACGTCCAGTTAAACATAGCAACTGGTAAATTTTCGTCTGAAAATATGAAAGTTTATTTCGCGCATAAATTTACTTCAATTTAATCAGTTAAAAAGCGATGAAAATAAAATGTTTTCAAAACCAAAATATTTTCACATAGGAAAATTCTAAACCATCTTCTGAGCAAGATGTCAGTTTGTCGTTTTTCAAAATTTGGACATCTTTGACTCCGTCGATCTTATTTTTCAGCGTTTTTCTTGCATTTTTCGCGAGTTAAAATTTCGAATTTTTATAATTCAACCATATCACTGGCATCCATATACCGTTTTAATCGTCTCGTCGGGCTGAGCACTGTGGCATATTCAATTCTGTGTTCTGAAGCCCGGTACACAGCGGAATCTGCAAAGCGGTTAACCGTAACGGTCCGTTTGGTTCTCTGTGACCACTCGTTATCCAACATTTAAAACCAATGGACAGTTGCTTTTATTTCTACTTGAATTCAGCTGTAAACCTTTTCTATTCCCCGTAACAAATTTATAATTCGCTGGTTCGTTTCACTGTTTCGTTTGATTGTAATCAATACATTGATCCGGCAAAAAAAATAAAAAAAATAAATAAACAGTCATATTCGTTTAAATAAATCAGAGCATATGTACATTCCTCCTGCTTTCGCATGCCTGCGATTGCTCTTTTCATTCTTCCTCCATCAACACGCCGAGGCCAGCCAAGCGCAACTGCTCCGCCTCCCTGACCTTAAACCGCGTGCCGCCTCTCCTTCTCCCATCTGCTCCGTCTCACCTTTCCCTTCTCGCCCTTGCATCCGACCCACGCAAGCCCACCCAAGCCTAGAGGCCACCAACCGTCACTGTTCTTCTCCCCGAAGCCAGGCCGAACACCTTGCCTCCATCGCAGCCACTCCGCCGTCCTCCTCATCCACCTCGCTCCTTCGCCAATCCACCCAGGCCAAGCACCGCCTCCACCTCCTCAATTCATCAGCCTCGACAGCTCGGCACCTCCACCACCGCACGAGCTTTGCCGTCATCTCCTCTGTCCGTTAATACATAGGTTTGTTGTTTGCTTTTCTTTTGAAAAAAAAACTATTAGTTTAAACCAAAACTTATAAATATCTGTTAGTTATAATATACAAAGTTGTGTGCATATATTCCTATAGATTGCGTGTATATAACTGTCTCGCAGCATGTATGTGTTTGTATATAAGTCTTTATATATTAATTAAGTAAGTGTACATGAGTTTTGTATGAGTTCTGAATATATATAAAGGTTGTTTTAATACGTGTTTTATATATAGTATATATTAATATATTTAGTTATATGCGTAAGTTTATATATATATATATTGTTATAAAGGATGTTATATTATGTTTTTAATAAGTCTGTATAAGCAAAATATACTCTATTGCTTTATGACCATAAACTTATGTTAATTATATATTAATATGGGTTTGTATATATATATAGTTGCATTAGGTTGCTGTTGTATATTGGTTTTATATTAAGGTCAATATATTTGTACTGAACTTGATATATTTCAATGCTTGGGTTATAAGTACTATATACAGTTAGTTTATATGGTATTATATTTGTAGTTTGTATATATAGTTTCAGTTGATCTGTTGGTATAAAATAAAAGCAGTATTTTCCATTGTTAAGTGTTTTAAACATGTAATATTATTAGTCCATCATATGTATACCTATATAAGTTATGTAAACCTATGTTTTGAAAGTATTGTGAAGTTGTATCGTTTGTGCAAGATTAGTTTTATATGGAAATCTGTGGCTTATATATGGTGTTATATATATAAGTTGATATATTATAGTTTATAAATATTGGTATAGTATGTAAATTTATTTTACTGTAAAAGAGAAATGAAATATGTTGGTGTATACAGTGGGTTTTAAGTGATCTGTTGAGTCTTTTTTTATTTTATTTTATTTTGTTGTGTTATATATTTTCGTATATCAGTATAGATGTAAGGGAAGGCTCTGCAAGGTTGGTCTGTGAGTTCGTGAGTTATATAATGAGTCTGCATAGCATGTTTATTTATTAAGTATTGATTTTTAAACTACTCATATATATGGTCATTTTTAATGATTGAAATATACATGTCTTGTGTACAAAAGTATATAAACTCTTGTTTACATGTTTTATTGAAATATATATATATATCTATATATTTTATTTAAATTGGGTTTAAAATTTATTCTGATTTGAAATTGAATATAACTTATATATATACACCTTGTTTGAATGTATGTTTGAAAATTTATCTAGAGTGAAGTTATATCATATATCTGCTTCAGTTATATCAAGGTCGTTCTAATTCGTTTTATAAAATTCCTGTTATCAGCCCTATTCGTCGAATTTGTGCCAATTCATCTTTGCTTGAAATTCGTGCTCGGATTCGGAACTCATTCTGTTCTCGTTCTTTTCTCTAGCCTCGAAAGGTGAGCACTCACTCACGATTAACGTTCTTTTATTTATTAGATTTGATTTCAATTGAAACGACAATTGAGATATGCTGCTATTAGTTAATGACACTATTATATATGCTATTACCTGTATCAGTTCACCTGTGACATCTGACACCATTTTCTGTTAATTATTTATGCGATGATAATACAGTTTGGCTGATAATTGATTGATTGTTGATGTTTATATTGGACGTTAAATTGTTAATGTTAAAATGATAAACAGTATGAAATTGAACTTGATATAGAACAATTAATTGTTAAATTTGATTTACTGACATTTGTATAATATGACCCCTTTAACTGTTAAAGGTATTGACACGTAGGATTTGTTTAATTACACTTTGAACCACTGAATGTATGTTGTTAAATTGATGATGGATGAAATTGTAATAGATGACAAGTGAAAACCGTAATGTAATAATCTTTAATCTACATGAAATGATAGTGTAGATTCTAGAAATAATTATATTAATTCGTACAAATAACAATGCGAGTTAATACGGTTATTTCGGGATTATTTGAATTGATTATTGGATTGTTATTGATTGTTGTTATTGCTTGTTTATTTACTTTGACACCATCCCAGTTATCACACTGCAAGTTCCCTTTGTTATGCTTTGATTTTGAATTGAATTGGAATCGGGTTGAAATGATAAATACCCAAATTGAACTTTGACCTAGGATAGAAAATTAAATAAAACCCGATTGGTCAATAATTTGATTTAAAAATAAACGAAGATTTTATTTGAATAAACAATATGGTTTTGAAATGAAGTTGAAATTTGCATTTTAATGAAAGGAAAATGTTAATATTTAAAAATATGAAATAAAATATTAAAAATGTAATTGATGAAAGAATGTTGTTTAATTTGAGAAATTATTGAATTAAGTTTGAAATTGAATTCAGTTTGAAATTATTAAACTTTGAAATGATTTAATAATCAAGTTTGAAATTATAATTAAGTTTGGAATTATTAAACTTTGAAATTATTTAATAATTAAGTTTGAATGATTTAATAATTAATAAGATTGAATTATTTAATGATTAAATTAAATTGAATTTTGGAATAAGTGAATTTTACTTCGTAATAATTAAAATTGAGTTTTCTTTATTAATTAAGTTTTGGAAAATTATTTAAGAAGGAAAATAAGTGAAATTGAATTTCTTTAACAAGAAATGAAAATGTGATATTTTTGGAATTAATGTAAGACTTGTAATTGAAAGAATTGATTTGACGAAATGAATTTAATCCAAAATTGTAAGTTTTGATTTAATGAAGTTGAACTTAAGAATTGATTAAATGAATTGGAAATTTAATAGAAATTGTTTTGAATGATAAAGTAACTTAATGAATATTGAATGAAATCGATAAATGAGTTTAAATTGATTTGAATGTTAAATAGAATTTATTTAAATGATTTCGGAATGAAACTTATATACGAACTTGAATCAATATTTGAATTGTTTTAAATAGAAATTGAAATTGAATTATAAGATTTTGAAACGGAAAATTGGAAGTTTTGAAACGAAAATTTGGAAATTGTTTAGAAAGACAAATGAAATGGTGATTTACGAATTCTATTTGAAATTGAAATTGATTTGGTTTTTGAAATATATAAACGACCAATCGGTGTAATAATTACGAAAGTTATTAAAGAGACCGGGATCGGTAATGGATATACTCTCTATCTGAACCGAAACCACTTTAATAACTAAACGCGGAGTGTTGATCCAGAACGAAGTGGATGGTTTTGGTGAACGCGTTGACTGAAGAAAGAGAACGATTTTGGATGACCCCTGACATGACTAAAACAGGAGCCGCGCCGGGCCATTGAGGATCGCCATCTCTAGCGGACACACTTCTTCGATACCATATCTATTACTTTTGTGATTCGATTTGGGTGCACCCCTTGATTTAGGAGTGTTGTTTCGCGGTGTTGGGGGTAGTAGCTGCTATGCCCAACATCAGTCCGGATCAGGCAACTACTAGTATCCTAGTTGGTATCGCCTCATGTACCTTGTCATACTTGTATTCCATTTATGCGCGACCACTACGATTTTGATTTGTACCTTTAGTATATGGATTGCCCTCTGGTGACTTCCGGTTTTGGGGAAACTACGGTCTTGTATATGCTTTTGGGAATAAAAATGTGTTAAGGGTGGAATGGGCCATGACTTAACGCTATTTTGATATCTTTTTATATTACTGATAGACATTATCTACTTAGCGTACATTACTACATAGTAGATAGTTTAACGGATCCTTAAAGGATGGTTATTCCAAACATCCTTTGAGTTACTTGTATTTCAATTGCTATTTCACTTGAGTTGGATTTATTAATATAAGAATGTTAATCCTGACTCGAGTGTTTTGTGTTTTGCTTTACGCTCGGGTCAGACTGAGTAGTTCAGCTTTCGAGACTCACCTTTGGAGTTGGAGCTTCGCTTGGAGATCCAGCTATCTATCCAGCTTTCAGATATTCGATGATTCCAATGATGTATTCTGATTTGTATCTGATGTATCATGTTACTCTTCCGTGTATATGGTTTAACTCTGATGTATTTTTATAGTAGCTTCATGAACTACTATCTCTTTTATTTCCGCTGCACTTATTACTCTATGTCTGTGATCTGTGATTATTTATTTACTGTATATGTTCAATTTTGCCAAATTTAAATTAACAACGCGGTATTTTGAGCAATTCAACTCCGGCATGAGTGTCTACCTATACACTTATAATGGATGCGAATGGTCCAAAATGGCGGGTCGTTACAGTTGGTATCAGAGCTTTGGTAGCTCTAGGCAAAACTTAACATATAGGGTAAATGTATTTGACTATATATATATCAATCTTCCTAAATAGTTCTATTAACACTAAAAATGGTATTTCCTTGATCTCATGATAGTTATCAAGTGTATGCATGAAATTACTTACAAATTTTACTAGCAGGCATGGATATTGGACTTAATTTCCATTTATCATTTCAGGTTGATCAGATGAGGATTTTTAGCATTTTTAAATTTAACATGATGCAGACTTACATACTTGGTGATTTGTGGGATATGCTTGGTGTTATCCATGGGCTGCTTGGTGTTTTCTTTGATTTGTCCCGGAAGCACTTTACACTTCACTGATTGAAATGAAGTGGTTCCAGGCTCCAAAGGTTTGACCCATGGCCATCTAGACTAGCCATAGTCCCTCTTTTACCACTTGCAAACCCATATCCCTCATTTTAACAAGCTTCTACAAATTCCTACTCCTAATCCCCAGCATGTTTGTGTCTAGTTTTTTTTTTGAAATGCTTTCTTATATGTATTCATTCAAGTATTCAAAATTCAATATCTTCCAAGTCTACTGCTCTCATAGTGCTATTTGAAATTTATATATTCAAATACATACAAACTTCCAGAATTCATGCACATGCCAGTATCATTTACCTGCCATGCACAAATTCATTTCACTTGAATATTCTACTAAAATCTTGAGAGTTCATTTCAAAAATCAATCCCCTTAACTGTTTAATTTCCATAAGGCAAAATATAGGCAATAAAAATCAAAGATCAAATATTTATGCACATATCATATGTATATGATATGTCTATCTCCTTATTTTCTCCAAATCAATCATTCATAAAATAAATTAGTAGTTAACCAGACATCATCAATGATCACTCACAACAGGTTTTGCTTAAGTACATATTTTCAACCCCAAAATACTTAGAAAGTTTCCTACAAGTAACTTCAATTACAGAAAATAGAATTTGTCTAGTAATTTCATTACAATGCAACTGCAAATTTTAAAACAAGTCTCTCTTATTTATACTAGCAGCCAATGCCTTCTTTACTCATCAAGCCAACTTCAATTTCCTGCAAGCAAATCATTTAGCTGCCCCAAAGAATTTTTGAGACACCCAGATGATTGCAAGGGCAACCAAAAGGGTCGGTTTACACTGGTATGAGCATTTATCAATTTTTGTATACTTACACATAATTTTAGTAATCTTGCGGTGCCTTCTTAGTTTAACAGGTTTATACTTAGCATGTTTTGGTTCATTCAAAGAGATACAAAGTCACATTCAACAAATTAAACAATACACAGCAAACAGTTGAAATAATCATGTGTACAATTCTTAATTCATCCACACCAAATCTTAGATAAGTAAACTCAGGTTTCATACTCCAAATTTCACCCAGCAATTAATCAATGAACAATGTTTATTTTGATTAAATCTAACACCATATCTGAATATTTATAACCCATATTTTTTTAAACCCTTGTCCCCATTTGTTTTATGGTCTTTAACTCCTTGTCAAATGAACACTATGTATGCATTGTGAAGGAAACTCCCAGGTTACTTAATATATTCCAACACACAAAGGCCTCAGGATGCAGTTGCACCATGCATATGCTTGCTCCCACCTGGAGTAAGCAGATCATTGACTATCTCCCAAGTGACCAATTCATATTTCAGAGAGATATGACTACTTGTATATTTTCTGGTTCAACCCCATGTTCCCCTGTTTAATCTATGTCCATGTTTAAAAATAGAACAAGAATGCTCAAATCATGTTAACTCTAAAAACCCACTTACAGATTAATGCTCCAAACAAAAATGCACAAACAAACATCCATATCACCCATAACAATTTATTTCAGAGATTCAAATGACTCATAATATTTTTTAGGCTGCCTGCAATAGGACTTAATGCCATTGCATACAAAGGATAAATACTCACCTAAGGTTTTTTCCTTTTACTGCCTTAATCCTTTGAACAGCAAATTCCCCAAAGCCTCAAGCTGGTGTTTCTCCTAGTTTATTCTTTTATTTTTGTTTTGATCCCGAGAGAATGATGGATTTGGCTATGTGCAGTTATTTATAAATCCATTCTAGGGTTTAAGAAAATGGGTAATTCCCCTGATACCCTTAGATGTTTATGTACACATCATATTCCTGTGTGATCATAAATTGGAAATGCACACATTTAGGTTACTTTAATTAGCTATTTCGGGGATCATGCATTTTTAAACACTCAATACTATTTTCATGACTCTTTTCTACTCATGCAATAAGCATGTGACCCTCAGTTCATTATTTCTTTTTACAAGTTTAAGGAATCTGAAAATTTCCTTTGTATTTTTTTTTCTACCTATCTGTTATTTCCCTTCAATCATGCATACTATCATACCTTATTATGTGATGTAAAATCATTTACCCAAATTATTTGCTTGGAATAAATATGGTATGGAAATTTTTATTTGATTCTTATATGTGTGTGTGTGTGTATATATATATATATATATATATTTCTGCCTCTTTGTCAAATCAGTAACTCCTTCCATATTTAAATAAAATTCACATATATTATGCTAATTATTTTTGGCATAATTATAAGACATATAAACCTTTTTATTAAACTTCATTTTATTTTATCTTCATATAAAACAGAAAATGCCCCATATATATTAAATGTATATATATATATATATTTACATAATTCTTTGAACATAAAGCTATATTTATTTTGAGTTCTAATTTTTCTTCTAATCACCTTAATTCCTTGCATTTTATCAAAAAGAAGCTCCCATGCAATTTTATTTATTGCTAAATTCTTTTCTGTTTTAATGCAATATATATATATATATATTTTATATATCTCAGAATTTCCTAATATAAATATTTATTTATTTATTTATTCATTTCATTTTTAGGGTCATTACACAAAATCAAGCCAAATCATGAAATGGGACATCCATAAGAACACTAATGAACCAATTTAGATCTTCATTAATTTGAAATAGTTTAATTCATTTGCAAAACATAGGTGAGTTTAGATTAGGCCAAAATCACATTTTTGACTTTAAAAATCATTTGAAAACATCATTTAGTACTATATTAACCTCCATAGTAAAATAAGTGACATAAATCACTCACTTAATATCCAAAATGCATGAAAATTGAGGTAAACAAGATCCAACGGCCAAAACCAATAATCCAAAGCTACCGATCTTAAAATTTAAGGTACTATTTGTTAATCGCTATGCTAATCACTTTCTAATGACTTGATTTAGCTAATTAAAGTAAGGCCTTAAGTTACTTTTCACCTAAGAAGATTATTAATGGAGGTTAGATTATTTTTGGAAGTGTGTAAAATTAGGGGGGGTGTTCTATCCTGTCAAATCAGTCCAAATTCCAAATTGAGTTAACGGGCTAAGTATGGGTTAGTCTAATGACCTACTAATTTGTCTAAAAACTATCTAACTTCAAATTGTCATTTCTCCTAAATAGTAAAGCCAAAAAATCTATTGTGATCGCTTTATCAAAAGGCAAACCATCATATCTTTCATTTAGAAGTGGTTTCAGACATTATTCCGGTTACTATCAAAAGTTATATGCCTTGCAAGTTTTTAGGGGTAAAATCATCCAATAAAATTCCTAAAGGTCGAAAATGTCAAAACTTAATGCTTCTTTATGCTATATCCTATTTGAAAGTCATTTGAGTACAAAAATAATGTTCCTGTGACTGGTCGATACGTTTAAACGTAAAGAAAACGCGATTCGTTATAGTGCGATAGGCTTATCTCATGGTCACTCTTACTGGTTCAGGCAAAGGTTCTTATACTCATATGAATCTACATATATAGGTTTTATTTGTATTATTTTTAGTAGTAAAACTAGTTACATCAAATTTTGTCTAACCTAGATCTATTTGCTTCTTTTATTATATCATTCATAACGGATGAGCACTTGTTATGCCTACGAGTAGTCCAAGTGTTGGGTTTGGTGCGGTCATGCATGGTAGTTATTCAAGACATATGCATGAGGTTGATGGTTCATATTACTAGAAGTCTATTACATTTTCGGTGTATAATGCTATGGGCAACAACACTAGCTAAGTACTTATGTATCAAGAGACCAAAAATAAGATCATATGTGTACATATAAGACATTTGACTCTTACAACTTATCCATGTATGGTCACAATTAGGTTACTCTAATGTCAATTATTTCTAGAACACTTTTTTTATCATAAACTATCTACTTGTTTATACTATTATTTTATACACTATGTTTTACCTGTGTGCGGTGAGGTTGGATAGATGATCATAGACATGATCCTCCAAACCCTTCGTCGAACTAGCATCCGCTCAACATAGGTTTACAAGTTTCGTTTAGGACCCCTCCATGATGAATGGTTGTCTCAACATCATATGTATGCTCCTTTATGTCTATAAGGGTTTATTTATTTAACCTCTTTATATAAATATAATACAAATAAGACCCAAGGATTTTCAATCCTCTTCTCTACCAATTGAACTATCCTAAAAATTCAGGAGCTAAATTTAATTTGGTGACATAGGGATTTTCAGGCCTTTTCTTTAGACAATTAAGCTATTCCCTAACATTTATTCGGTTTCCAAAAAGAAAACTCTCTTTGTGACGGTAAGTAAATGAGAGGGTTTGTGAATAATTCACTTTAGCCTATTTATGAAAGAGTAAAATGAGCAAGAAAGATATTGAATTTTTTCGGACCATTTATTAAAATGGAGCGCAGTAAAGAAGTAAAATGGGCCTTTTATTTTGGATTCATTAAAAATAATCAATTGATACATTTCTTATGTACCTAATGGTGTCGATTATTTTGATTGACTACCTCCATGATGTTGTTACTAGCAAAATCAAGGTATTTTTATTATAACATTTATGAGTTATTAATTTAACCATATACTTAATCATAAGTGTATTTTTATCAGTTAAAACTTTTTAGGTAATATTATTATAACATCTAAATCATTTGAATCGTAATATTTATAAATCATATGAATTTAATTTAATTTAAAATTACTTTGATTTCAAATTATATTCTTTATAATTTGTGTGTTAAACTTCAAATAATTTTAGATTTATATGTCTAACCTATATAATTTGGTTCACAGTTAAATCAATTTTAAATTTAAATTATAATATATATATATATATATATATATTCTTACTTGAATTAGCTCAAGCTCTAAAAAAATTTGGGCCACACACGTAAGACATACCTTAAAATTATACAATCTGATGAGCTAAGCAGGGCGAGGAAAGTTGGGTTTTATGTTCGTAAGAATGTTTCTTTATTGTATAATCTCTTTCCTTAGCCACCTTTTCCTAGACACCCATTAGGTTGAATATTATTAAGGATGGCCTTAAATGTTAGCTAATTATTTATGATAACACAATGGAAGGTCAAATACCATTGTTGGATTTAGTGCATCAATAGTATAGTAAAAGGGGAAATTTTAAATGAAATATCCTTCTTATTCCATTAAGCATTTGATCTTTTAATGAATTTTTATGAATACTAAAGTTTACATCAAACCATGTTTAATGTCTTATCTTAGATTTATTTTGGACTAAAATTAATTTTATATTAAATAGTATTTAATACATATACTTGTATAATTTTCAGTTATATAAATTCCTCCTTTTTAAATTTGAAATCAAACATTTAAACAAAAGTAAAATTTAACAATGTGGTTTACTTGAAGTAATTGTAGTTCATTTAACTATAAATATCAGATATTCAAATTTAAAATATATCAAGTTGATATTTAAAAAAATATGGTTATATAATAAAAAAATTTACTTATGAAATAATTTATAATTCTTTTTTATTCAAATTAAAACAAAAAATATCCTCATACACTAACATCAAATTAACATTGTTAATAGACAAATGTATAATTAATAAGGTTAATATTATAATATCCAATTTGAAGTGTCATATATAGATAAACAAACTACTATTTACCAATGTCAAAAGTTCAACTTTGATACGAACCTAGTGGCATAAGTCGCATGTCAAATAGGGTTTGTATGTGGGGTTATAAGGATTACAATTTATATGGATACTTATGTGAATAACAAAAACAACCTAGACTTCACTGTAAAATTCCCTCTCCCTCAAAATGTAATCCTAATATCTTGCACCATTCATATAGGAAACTTTGAACGCTAATGAATCGTAGCCCTAACCACCTAAGGCTGCATTGTTGGTATCATTAGCATCATCATCCATATAAGAATCAAACTAGTCCCCTTATGTCACTTCTGGTTATAATCTTTGCCGCCTAGGGTTTTAGATCAACCACCACTTTTGTTGAAGCTAACTAGTTGCACTACCTTCATCTATATGCCCCAGCAAATTCGAATTCGCTAGTATAACCCATGAAGCCTTCAACCATCTCCACCATGGGCCAAAATCGATGATGTCACTATGCCAACTATGTGTTATGTATGCATCGACTAGCAATTTTGATCGATACATTCCTTTATCAAAATTCGAGCACTTTTTGTTTGCTCATACAGTCAATACAAGCAATCAGGTATATGATAAAGTCGAGTTTCATCACCTTGAACCATTAACTTTACCTTATAGAGAATGAATCTATTACTTAGCAATGGAATTGCAACATCTAATTTTAAGGCTTAATTTAAGTTAGGAGAACTCAAGAGGCATGTAATATAATGAGAGCTATCAGATCTATTCATAGGAGAGTGCGAACAATTCAAATCTCCTAAAATATCGTAGCAAGTGGATAAACTCATGCCAATTCTATTTTAACTCAACACTCCTTTGGAGTCGGTAATAAATATAACAATATATAGGCGATAAATGCAATATTAAATCGACTCTTATTTAAAATTTATTACTATTAAATTACTGTTATTTTTAGTCCATTAAATAATTAAAGAAATACATAAATAATCAAATATTTATTGATTAAATTTAAAACCTATGATAATGATTATTAATAGATCCATCATATTAGTTTTATCTAACAATATTTCGTAACATATAAATTTTATATTAAATTAATTATGATCAACAGTTGAGAGTTGCGGTTGTGAGACTACTAAGTGTAAATGCAGTCCTTGGCAATACTTGAACAATTCACATATTAATGCCTGCACGAACATTAATGAAGCGCAAAGGTGGACTTAAGTTTGACTGCTTCCAGATAATCATGGTGAAATCTTACTTCATAATCATTTGAAGTGTCACCCATAAGCAGTGATATATTATGCATGTTTTCTCTTCATCATCATTGTACCACTTTGATACCTAGAGATCGAGGTCAAAAAACTAATGATATCAGTATTTAATTGCGATGTACAACAATAAATCCCACTGTAACAAACCAAATTTTTGACCCTTGAAAATCGACACTAATACATCCACAATATTGCAAGTCGACCCATCAAGTGTCGGAAACTATGTTCGTTTGGGGAAAAGAAAGAAGATAGAAGATAGAAGAAACTAAAAGCAAACACAGAATCTCACAGCGCCACGGAATAAAATATATTAATCAACATAATTCTTTACAAAGTCATTTCAAAAATGATACATCAGAGTTACACTAATACAATTTCTAACCTAGGACAGTTATAACAGCTTGTCCTTATACATCAGATATATAGTATATAGTATACAGTAGAAACGAGATAATAACTAGCTATCGATGAAGCCTCCTGCTCCGAGCTCCTCCAAAATGCATCCGTGAAAAAAAACTGAACTACTTGGCTACCCATACAAATTTGAGCACCCAAGAGTTTTAGGGAAAGAAAATAAAACTCGGGGTCAAACATGGGTCTGGTGCGAGCAAACTCAAACAACTTGATTATTACATTTCAAACCCTTTAAAAATCAAAGGTATCTCATAAGACAACGCCGCACATAAACACAGACGGATTTTTGCCTTACGATAACCAAAACACTTTTATAATCAAAACCGTAAGTGTACATATTGGATTAATAATGTCTTATGATATTATAATAATGTCTAAAGTACAAATACTTATTAATCTTAGCCGAAATTATTACATTAATTAAATTCCAGCATACTAGGCTTTACAATCAAAACCGTAAAGGCACGTATTGGAGAATGGATTCCATAATATGACCAGGTAAGAAACTACCTCTGATGGGTATATCTCTAAAAATGCACCCGGGTCTGACAAGAACATCTTGTACCCTACTACATAGAACCGACCTACCACTTGACTAGTAGTACCGAATATGTCATCATCCCAGTCTTCCAACCTTAATCGAGATCTCTCATGAACAACCAAATCCATCAAAAATTGGGTAATCTAGAAAGATGATGACATACCCTAATGGGAGCGACCCACTTAGCCCTACCGTATGCCCTATTTTAGTCATTTCCTAGTTGATGAGGTTTGAGGCTACATTTTACCTTTTATATAGCAAACCAACTTGGAATGCTAACACTGCCGTCCAGGCAGTAATGCAGTGCCAACATTCATCCATACAAGTTGTCCAGGATAAGGACAAACCGAAGGCACTACTTCTACTACATCCATTTTGGAATCACCCTCAGGGCTAGTAGCAAGCAGCCCTTGCACATCAATGCTCCATCTTAGATTCCATATTCATCATGATGTCTTCAGTTCGAAACGCTTGAGTTAGATCAAAATGGTTTTCGGATAACAGATTTGATCCCGGTCTCTTCGAAACAACTTTCGATAATTCTCGATAAACTCAACCCCGGTTCTTTAGGAAATAAGCAGATAATAGATAAGAGCAGAGTTCACCTCCTAACCGTTAGTGGACGGATTTCCTTATCCTTTATCCTAGAAGAACGAAATGAATTTATACGTACAGTATAGCACCACCGACGGTAGCTGTACCATATAATTTCCGTGTTTCTCCTAGATATTTCCAAAGTTACGTTTTGGTCCGGATTTGATAGTTGGTTATTTAACTATCAAATAAACAAACAATCAAACATTGATTCAATTCCATATGGGATCCTCTAAGCCATTTTTAATTAATCTTTAATCAATAAAATCACTTTATAAAACTTTATCAAGGATCTTTTCTAAAACACTTTTCCCATACCAATTACATCCCATTTACTTGGAAAACAATATAAACATTTACCAAAGACATTTGGAAAATTCTCTCTTCTCACATTCCATATTAAATGGCCAAACCATTCCCTTTCAAAACATAACTTGCTGTAAAACTCATTCACTTTTTAAAACCCATTCACTTATTCCTTACAAAAATTCTTTTATAAGTTCACTTCACATTTCAAACCTCTTTACAATTTTTCAAACTTGTTTTAAAACGTCTTTCAGAAATAATTATAATGATTTATAAAATCTCTTTCTATTTTTAAAACTATTTAAAAATGTTCCTTTATAATTCCTTTATAGAATCTCCTTTATAAAATATCATTTTCAGGATATCATTTGTAAATCGCTTTAGGTAAAACCTTTTATTTAATAAACTCCATTTTAAAAACAAGATATTATTTAAAAATAACTTTATAAAATAATAGTAAAATTTGAAAACCATTTATAACCTTTAAACCCAAATCGATTTAAGAATTAAAGTTAATTCAAAAACAAACTTTAGTAATTCAGAAAGTGGCTTAGCAATCCCAATGGTGCTATTTTAAGTTACCATTCAGTTTCCATTTCAATTCACTTAACAGTTATTAACATAGATCAACATATATGTAAATACACCCATATCCAAATCAAGGAATAACATTTCAATGTAAACTAACTAGCATATACATGTTCAAATAACATAATAGCATGATGATGGTTTGTCCTGCTAAACAGATATCCAAACAATTCGATCAATTAGCAGAACGGGAATTTATTCTGCTAACACATGTCCACACAAACAAACAATTTATAGCAGAATGGGGGTTTATTCTACTAACACATGTCCAAACAACCCAACAATCTATATTATAACTCATTCACAGTTATATGGTTTCTTAATGGTATCAACACTTGAATTACTTGTATTTAAAACCATCTTTGAAAAAGAAGTACCTTTGAAACATTTTACTTTTGAAAACCAAAGGATTTAAAACTTTTAAAATCTTTTCAAAATAATTAATTAAAAGTTAAATCCTTATTTAAATCATAATTAATTTTAATTGATTCTTAACTTATTTTAATTAAATAATAAAACAATAATTAACTATTAATTAAACCCAAATTAATCCTTTATTAATTATTACATAATTAATTAAACCTTCATTAATAATTAAATGTTAATTAATCTCAATTAATTAATTAATATTTAATTAAACTTAAAAAATAAATTAAACCTTTAATAAATTATTTATTATAAATTAAATCTTTAATCAAATAATTATACCCTTGATTAATAATTAATCCTATATTTAATTAATGATAAATTAAATATAAATAATTTACTTAACCCATACTTAATTAACTTAATTAATAATTGATTAAAATAAATCTTAACTTTAAAAGATAATTAATTAAGAACTAGTCTTTATTTAATTAAAGCTAATAAACCTTGTTAACATTTAATTAATTATCAATTACTAAAACCTAATTAATTAACAATTAATTATTAAATCCTTAATTAACTTTTAAAAACATTATTATTTAGTTTATAAAATATTCACAAAACAATTTGAAGTATAAAAACCAAACTTTGCAATAATCGAAATTTTAAGTGAACTGCGTCCATAGCGACTATCGCTATGGATTCCCGTAAGCTTTAACTTGTTTCTATCCTTCTTTTGAAAACTTTATCTTAAAGCTCACTAAATTTCTAAAAACAAAAATAAGTATTTAAAATTAAAACAAGTTTAAATCTAACCAAATATTCGATTTTTAAAAATACACAAGATTCCAAATTCTCCAATATCCTACAAAGGTACCAACTTCTTCTTAGCTTATACATTACATAACCAAGTCCATACACAAGCATAACATCTAGGATAACATCATACCATAAACATAAGCAAGATCTAATCTTTAACTATTTAGACTTCACATTCAAGTCTAATGTCCTTACATATCCAAGCAACAAGTGTGTGTGTGTGTGTGTGTATAACCGTCAAATGATAAATTAAGCAATACTAACCATCACATCACGCAATATATTAACTAACATAAAAGTAAAAAATTTACCAAAAATTCATAGCTTACTCACCCGAAATCCTTTGAAAACTTGACACACTTTGAAATTCGGGAAGCTTGAAAAACCACCAATTCTTCTCAAAAATGGATCATATTGCACTCGACTTTTGGACCCTTTCCTCTAGGATTTTGGAAAAATGGTCAAAATATGAGTTTTAGATTATTCTTTCCTCTATCATTTAGAAAAATAAATTACTTAAAAAACTTGAATTTTGTGGAAGTTATGGCCAAAACAGTGAGGGGCATTTTCGGACATCAAAACCTAGGTTCAAAATCACTCTTGGAAAAATTGAAATTTTGGAGCATCTAAGCTCGAGATCAGAAAAAGTGGTAAACTACAAAATTATAGCCACTGGATATATAAATGGTTTGAAAAAAAGAAAAATCTGATTTTAGTGTTATTTTAAGGAAGTATGGATGAAACCATTTAGGGTAAAATAAAGGAATTTGAATGGAAAAGAAGGAGTTTTGAAGCAAGTTTAAAATGTTATAAAAAGTTTAAACTTGAAAGTATAAAACTTTAGAATGCTAAGGAAGCCATTAAAGGCCATTAAAGTATAAAATGAAGAAGAAGAGAGTTTGAAAAAAAATAGAAATGAAAATAAAATGAGAAAATGAGTATATATATTATGTGAACAAGTCGAATTACCTAACTACCCTTGTACCATGCCCTCCATAACTTTGCACCACCTCACCATGCCATGTCTCCTTGTCTCCCCCTTTCTTAATTTTTAATTTATCATGAAAAACATGAAAATATGGCAAAATTTCCTTTAGTTGCCATTAAGTCTAAACGTGTCTTCCCTGATGTGACTATTTTCTCTTTATTTTTTTAGTTGTCGAAGTGTCACATCATGATTATCTTAACTTAATTAACTTAATAACACTAATTATACTATCTTAAACCATATTATATAACTAGTCTATGCGTGCATATATATAAGAAAGTGTTCACAACATTTCAAACAACTTTTACACGATGAAACGTCGAAAATTCGAAAAACAGTTTCCAGTCAAATTTTCTATTTTTCATCGAACTATATGTTTTTATAAAAAAAATTTAAAAAAATATTTCACTGTTATTATTTATTATTAAAAAGAGTTTTATTTTCATTATAACACCATTTATTTGAATATTTAAAATTAATTAAATATTCGCAAATCAAAGCAATGAAATTCCGGGTCGTTACACCCTTGGTTCTAGCTGATAACATTTATCCTCTAATCGGTTTTCTTGGGCTAAAGACTTCAAGTTTAAGTTTATTACTAATTATGGTGATACACCTTACTACATCGAGACAAATCCGCTCTTTAATAGCGTTTCAAATCAAGTGGTTCAACTAATACCCAGTAAAGACCATAAAACAATCAACGATGTCATGTAACTGACCATAATCAAAGTATAATTTAAGAACTTAAGACTATGGTATTCTCAAGTCAAAGGACAATAACACATTGTCATGAGGGGTCTTCCATTAAAGTTACATGTAATAATCATATAAAAGACTCTCGGTGAGACTTTATATAATTATTCTAAACAACTAGAATTATATAATCCTTTGGTGCCAGTAATGATCATGAATAAATCATCGTCCATTGTATGGAGAGTGTTATGTGAAAAAGTCTCACTGGACGTTGTGATATACCATTCCCAAAACATCTTGATTAGGAATATCCAATACAGTATTTACTTGTATGATCCGATACTCATGGTTATGAAACATATTCGCAACCGTAATCGATTAAATACTTTTCCTAACATCTAAGTATATTTAATGTGACCAAATACATTACTTATATCACAATATAACCGTATATATTTAGTAAAAAATAAACCCAAACATTTAATTTATTTTGAATAAGATTAGCTAATGGTTAATTTTATAACCAAATAACATAACTATCCCTAGGGCACACCTTAGCTCTATCATTACCAATGACGAGCACAAGACCCTTCAATATACGAGGAATATATCATATACGCCAATTACTAATGGCAAAACATGGAGCAAGATTCACAATAGTAGTCATAGACTACTGAAATCCTCATTTTAATTTATTCTAATAGTATTCAACAGAAGCATTTATGAAATAATCAACAATTACGACCAATATGATTGTGACTACCTCAGCATTAGACTAAATAATAAGAAATAACACCCATAATGAATGTAAGAGATCTCTCAAACCATTATAAACACGTGTATTTTACTACTTTCAGTTTTTTTACATTACTACTCTAGTCAACCTTTAACCTTATAGCCACCGGGTTAACTGTAACGACCCGAATTTCCAGACCCGGAAAATCGAACCATTTTAGTTAAGAAAAAGAGGTAGAAGAAGAAAAATAGAAAACAACATCAGAATCTAACCATCGCAGCGGAATAAAATATAATATATATCAACAGATCTTTACACAAATCAAATCTATATCAGTTTTATATAATATAGCATCAGAGTACACCAGAGAATACATAACATACAACTAGACAATAACCATATCAGGTCCTCAATACAACAGAGTACAACAATCAACACAGCGGAATATATATATATATAAACAAGTACGGGAGATACGTCTCGCCATCCAGCTCATCTCCTGAGCTCCACAGCATCATATCCTGTAACCTATAATACTCGGTCTGACCCGAGCATCATATAAAACAATACCCGAGTCAGTCTGGAAAACCAGCGTGAGAAAATCACACTCAATTGATTATTAAAGTTTCAAAAATCCTTTTTGAAAATAAAAGCATCTCGTAAGACCACGCCACAAATAAATATGTCGGGTTTTTACCTTACGATAGCTAAAACACTTTTTATCAAAATCCTCTGATATTATAATAGTGTCTATTCACAAATACTTATTAAAATAGCTGAAATTGTTACATGATTAAATTCCAGCATACTAGCCACAACGTGGGTAATACAAACAAAACTCGTACAAGGCACGTAGGGAGAATGGATTTCCAACGAATGACTAGGCACTGGGGTACCACCTGTCACAGTACGTGGCCTAGATCACAGTACCGAGGAGTACGCCCGCTCCCCTGCAACAACACAAGGCCGGAATCATCCCTTACTGGATAATTCCAAATAAAATCACCCCACGGTTGGGATCAGCAACCGCACCACTAAGCCGAAATAAAAGGGACATCTAGACAGGGATGACTTTACTCTCAAGTGGGTGCTACCCACGAAGCCTTGCTGCATAACCCCTGATTTTCAGTCATTCCCGGTTGATGAGGCTCGAGGCTAAACGATACCTTTTTCAGAACATATCCCTTAGAATGCCCATCGTCCACCTGACGATGTCACGAAAGCATTCGTCCATACAAGTCCGTCCCGGGTCCGAACGGAACCGAAGGCACTATTCCTACTACATCCATTTTGGAAATATCCTCAGGATTAGTAGCGACTAGCCCTTGCACTTCACAGCTCCATCTTCGACTCCGAACACGTTACACGAAACGTACAAACCGGATCGAAGTGGTATTCGAGTCTCCAGACCTAGAATCCCGGTATACGGAAACTCGATCCCGGTCTCTTCGAAACGATCAGCGCATTTGGCCAATATGGATAGTCGGTTATTTAACTATCAATTAACATCCACAAGCAACCATCACACAATAAATAATTTCCCACATTATTTATTTGCCCAAATATCTTTTCAAGATATATTTCTATTTTCAAACTCCTTTTGAAAACAAATTTCAAACAATTTCCGCTTACGGAATACATTTCCCAAATAATTATTTCCACTGAATCACCAAGTACAAAATACTTTTAATTTTAAAATAATTTTAAAACACTTTATTTTAAATATACTTTAACCTTTAAATTTGGAAAACTACTTTAATACTTTATTAAAAAAATATATACTTTTGTGAATATTTAAAATAAGGTTACTTTATAAAATATAAAACTAAGTTTCCACTTTTTAAATAAAATACTAATCACCCTTTAAATAATTATTACGATAATAGATTTGGAAAATATTTACTTTAGAATTTAAATATTAGAAACAATAAATTTCTAAACATCCCTTTCTAAACAACATGAAAACTTTTAACTTATATTTAAGAATTTTCTTTGAAATCGTACTTGGCTATCCAGGGAATACACTTTCTTCCATATCTTTTAAAAATAAATCACCATTTATTTTTAAACACATTTACATTCCTCAATAAATTCCCACCTTAAATTTATATTTAAAATATCCACCGATATTTCATTTCACTTCATAAACCCAGTTTATAAATTTTAAAAACCTCATTCTCTTTTAAAAATCCAAGTTTTAAACACTTAAATCAATTTCCAATTGATTTCCATTTTTCTTCACTTTGAAATAAATTTCCCTATTTACTTCAATTATTTCAAATACATTAACTTTCATATTTTATTTATTTATTATGAGTTAAAACCCTTTTAACTAAAATACCAATTTTGGATTTCCCAACTTCTTCAATTAATATTTTAATTAAATTAAATCTTTAAATTCAATAAAATCAATCCTTTTATATTTTAGATAATATCACTTTAGTTAAAGATTTATTTCTTCCCTGTTAAATTCAAAATCCTCTTTCCCCATATTTGTTCGAACTAAGAAATTTCTTTATTTCTTTTACAATTCCTTATTTAATTTATTCGAATTCACTAGAATTATTTAACTTGAATTTTACTCTTTTATTTCTTTCCAAAAATCCAATTCAATTTCTTTTGATAACTCATTATACTGGGAAATTCAATCCAACCAGATTATCCAATATAAATCATCACAGGATATCAACAATCATATCACAGAATATTTAAACAAAATTAAATATTTTGAGGAATCCAGTTGGATCCCTCCAACCTGTTTTCCTGCATCCACAGACGTTAGCACAATACCAATTTCACTTCAAAGTGGAATATCGCGGTATATGGGATTAAATAAATATCATCCGCTATTATGCGGCGCATAGGGTCTCATCCGCTATATAATGCGGGAATATCAACAATTCCAATATATACATATGCCAATATGTATATATTGCTATATACTACTATATATATATAGCACATCAATCAATGCAATCATTCAATCAATGATTTAAATTTAACCATTTAAATTTAAACTCAACTGAGTGAGATTAACTCACCTTTGCTTTCTGTTTTGCAATCCATTCCAATACTGCCTTGGTTTCTTGATTTTTGACCTTGAATAAGCAATTTATATGATTTATTAATATTTGAATTGGTCGATCAATTAATTCCTAATACCTTGGTTTTTAACTAAACTTAGCTTTCAGTGCTAAACCGAATAAAATAATCCCTTGTAAAATTAATTAAATAAGTTTTATTAGATAAAACTACTTTTCCAATATATATATAAAATGGTATTTAAAATCTTTATCAAGATTAAATTTTTATTTTATTTTCCTTGAACCTAAATATAGGTTCTACATAACCTTTGCAAATCTACTCTATCTTCCCTTCCTTCCTTTCTTTTTTTCTGTATGTTTATAAATTGTATATAAATCTTTAAATTGAGGAATGAATCGTTTTATAAACTAAAAAAAATAAACTGTTATAAATTTCATCGCAACGATAATACATTTTATTTTACTGTAAATCTAAATCTAAATATTCACACATAGATATAAACTGGTTTAGTTTAAAATAAATAAATAGAAAATAAAACTATAATACCTTAGAGAAATCATCTCGTCGAAACGACTAGGGCCTCCACTGCACCTATCAGAACCGAGCACGAAATGAAAACGCGAGCCCACCCTCGAACTCCACACGCAAACCCTCCCCTCAACTTCGAATTCGAGCTCGCCATTGGTCGAACTCGCGGCCACCAGACGAGCCCACGACATCATCTCCATCCTCAACCAGCCTCGTCGTCGAATCACCCTTGATCGAACTCCGCCCTGCTTTTAGATTCAAATCGCGATGTCGATCCACTAGCCTGAAGCGGCTCCACAAGGTGTCTCGACCTGCCTCCCCCCATTTTCCCCTCGACTTCATCGAGCTCGTGCTCGAGAATAGGCTGTCGAATTGGTTTGCCCCCATTTTTTTTTTTTATAAACGAACGGTTTCGTTCGAACTGAGAGAAAGGGAAAAGGGAAGGTGCAAAGTAAATTCGAAAGGAAGACGGAGGAGAAAGACTGGGAAGTTTCCATTAAATGATTTTTGAACGAAAAGGGTTTTTCTTCGGCCATTGTTTTGATTTTAATTTTGAACGAAACCATTTCGTTCTATAAATTTTCTCGACCATTATTCTTACTTTAAAGACGTGCGCGGAAGCTTCACGAGTACGGGTTGGGAAAAATATCTCTGACTATTGTACTATAAATTTAAAATTATATTATAACACTTCAAACCGTCTCGTTGCATAACGCGAAATCCCGAACCCCAAACCAGACATTCCGACAGACGTTTACAGGGTTTTACCCGCATTCCGAACACGATGGAATGCGTTTCGAAGGCTAATTTGATCGTATACGCGAGTTACTGAAGAAAACGATCAATTTCGAATTAAATCGATTCAAACAAATTCGAATCGTTTTGAGCTGCCAAGGTCAAACGACAACTCCGATTGCTATGAGGATTGAAATCCGATAATAACTAACTATTACGGATCCAATAGAACTGGTTTCGTCAAATTCCGAGACTGTGCCTCGGAAGGCTATTTTCAAATTCAATTTAAACGATATATTTTTAAAACTGAACAAAACACCTTTAAATCAAAATTTTAAAAGTTCTATTACCGCCAGTATTTTTAATATGAATTTTACGAGCTTTCTAAATATTTTTAAGTAGCTTAGAATGCCAGATTTACTATTTTATCCAACTTCAAATAAATTTAATTTAATAATTAAATCACCCAATCAACAACGATATTAGAAAATTAAGTTGATAATTTATCTCTGAATATTTAAAATTAATTAAATATTCCAATTTCAAATATACAAAAATTCCGGGTCGTCACATTCTTCCCCCCTTAAAAGAATTTCGTCCCCAAAATTACTAGTTAGGAAGAATGATTCAATACCCGTTAACTATTCCTCAAATCCAAACAGTTTTAACAACTTTCCAAAGTCTTCTTTTATTAATGATACACTAATCATCTTTTAACTTCCCAAACTTATTCATAAGTCCAACCCATATCACCTACTTATCCATTCAAATTTAAATTTGAATTCAAATTTTGAATTATCAAAAATTTTCCAAAATTTTTCTAACTCCCTAAATTTCCGAAAAATTTCGCCAGCGTCTCCTTTGCGCGGCTAGCTCGGTACTACTACAAAATGGCTCTACGGCCTCCCAATCTCAAAAAGAAACAAAAAGCCAAGTGGCTGGATCCAAAACCCAATCAAATTTCATATAGAAATTCAAATACATACCTTTTGTCGGGCCATTAAATTTTATCTTCTAAAATCAAAAATCCCAATTTATCCATTGCTTTTAGACACCTGTATATCCTACTAAGCAATAATATTCAATCACAATTCCAAAGTCATTTTATACTTTTCTTTACAAATTTCCATATTTGTTTTACTTAAGCCCGTACGATGCACATATATCATCCGTACGCAATATCACATTTGATCGCTCACTCGATCACACAATTTCACTTCCGAACTAGTATCGTCCACCCGACTTCCTAGTGCGGACTCAGATTTGGTTTCTTGATCAGAAACCGTCATTCTCCTTGCATAGCCACAAACTATGATAGAGAATTACCAGAATCAATCAACAATCCATATCCAGGTTCGCCGTCGAAAATCGAGTGAAAAATCCTAACTCGGATCGATATAACTATCTTAAAATTCTGTGCTCGAATTCTGGATCAAATCGTTATGCGAATAAAATAATATACGTACATCCTACGTATAAATTCCAATTGATTAACAATTTTATCAATTTCCTTTTTATTCACATTCATTTGATTGTTATTCACTTATCACACTTATCCCATTCAAATCTTCAAATTTTAATCGTCATTCAATTATTCACCTAGAATAATTTTCCTCCATACCAAATTTACTTAAGAATTTACCATTCATTTCTTAAGTCCAATATAAACATTTTATATACTTCTTGGATTTGTTTTACTTCATTTTTGAAGTTTATATTTATTTTCACTTTTCCATTGAAGTTTATTTTAATTACTATTTACTTAGCCCTTACAATTTCATTTAAACTCAAATTGGCTTCCATTTTGAATATGGATTAATTTCACTTACTATTTAATTTAAACCTCAAATAACAGTTTATTTACGAACTTTACTTTCTTTAGTTCCTTTGATTTCACTTCACCTTACATTCACATTTGAATTAGATTTCAATATCCAGTTTTAATTTCATTTGCCTAACAAATTTAAATCATTTATCGTAAATGAAAATTTACAAAAATTTTCTAACTCCCAAAATTTACGGAAAATTTTGGCAGAGTCTCCTTTGTACGGAGAGACTTCTGCGATATCGCAGGATGCACAAATATATATATACATCGGCCTCAGGCCGGAAATCACAATATATATATCAATATATGCAGTTCATATTTACTATTTTGAATTTTTTTCGCAGGCGTACCTTATTTTAGCATTTTTAAAGCAAGCGGCGATTTATTTTAGAAATGCACACGGCCAAATCCAGCCATACGGCTTCCCTAAACCTGTACTAACTCCATTTAAACAGGTTAGTGACAAATATCCAAAGTTTGTTATCATTTCAATTAATTTCATTAGCTAACACATACAACATAAGCAATATTCACTAAACACTTCCATAAGTGAATTTATTAGGCCCAACACAAATTAAATGCTTCCATTTAAATGGTTTACACTACATTACTTACATTCTATTCATTTTAATCCAAATGAATACGTATTTATTACGATTGATTTAAAAATCAATTATATTGCTTATATTAACCCACATTTACTACAATTGATTCCAAAATCAATTTTATTTCCTTTCTATCAATTCATAGAATTTTATTTAACCTCGTTTTACCTCAAACGATCCGTTTTCTAATACAATTCGACAATATCAATGTGAATAAATGATTACTTCTGCTTTAGAACCATTTAGGTTAAATCCAACTAAATTTACATTTAACCTATTCCATTTTAAATTTATTCACAACTTTCATTGTATTTCTTCCATATCCAAAGAGTTTGATTCCAAACCATTTTATTAAACTCAGCATCCAATATACCAAATAACCGTCACACAACTTACTTAAGTTATTTATTTCCTTCAAGCAATTCCACCCAATAACTTAAGTTTATTTTATTCAACAACTTCCATTCAAATCCTTGATTTCATTTTCTTTTAATCAAATCCCAAGTTTGGATTTTTCATTTATTTGTTTGAGTAGAATTTTATTCCATTCAATTTAACATACTCTCTTTCCATTACATTCAAATTCTATTTTAATTCACAATCTATTATTGAATTTGTTTTATCAATAACAATGTCATTTTAATTCATTTGCAACCATTTCAATTTTATTTTATTTCTCAAGTTTGGATTTTCCCATATACTAAACAAATCTTATTTTGGTTTTTGTTTCACTTTCCAATTTCTTGTTATTTTTTTTTCAAATTCCAAAATATTTAAATCAATTTACAATTGATTTTCCAATTTATTTACTTTGAAATAAATTTCCTTACTTAATCCATTTATTTCCCAATTCATTACTTCTAGAGTTTAAACAATTCCCAGAATTTCAAAATCACCTTTGAAATCAATCACATCCAAACTCCTTTTGTATATTCAGCTATCTCTTTGAATTTCAAAACCAAATCCAGTTTTGCAAACAATCCCAATTTAACACGGTTTGGTAGCAATTTCTCTTTGGAAACTCGAAAATGAACATCGATGATGCTGCAGTCATCACCGAAATTATTTCCCAGCGACCGGAAGAGAATTAAATGCTTTTATCTCTTTAAACCATTTCAAATATTTTTAAATTTCAAATCTTTCCAGATTCCAAACTCAACTCAAAATATTCCTGAAATAATACCACTTATTATTTCCTCAAACTCTTTGAAAACTATTTCCAAATCTCAAGGAATTTCAAACCTTTCCCAAAATTCCAAACTTAAAATCCATTCCGATTTATTTTCCACATTTCTCTGGAATTCTATTTTAAAGTACAAATCTCATTTGTATATAAAGTTTATTTCAATTTTATAAATTACATTTGTAATCTATATCTCAAATTTTATTTTATTATAAAATTTTATTCTTTGCTTTAGTTATAAATTTCAATTTCTAGTTAAGTTTCCATATATTAATGATAATAATTCCATATTATCACTTCTAACATCCAAACAACCATATATATAATCTAGAATAGTTTACAAAACGTTTCTTTTATATACAAAAATAATTTGGGTAAAATTATTCCATTTACCCTATTTTTAAAACAATACTGTGTCGGTTTATCTTGTTTAAGAGTTTAGAAACCCCTATCGATATTGTGGCGTCCCACACATCGACCAGAATTCATAAACACTCAACCGATAAATCAACACAATATAAAACCACTTTATATTCACTAACAAATACGCACTCATATCTATTAATACTCTCAAAATTCCCACCAGAGCCAAGGTTGTCGCCAGCCTAAGCTCTGATACCACTGTAACGACCCGAATTTCCAGACCCGGAAAATCGAACCATTTTAGTTAAGAAAAAGAGGTAGAAGAAGAAAAATAGAAAACAACATCAGAATCTAACCATCCCAGCGGAATAAAATATAATATATATCAACAGATCTTTACACAAATCAAATCTATATCAGTTTTATATAATATAGCATCAGAGTACACCAGAGAATACATAACATACAACTGGACAATAACCATATCAGGTCCTCAATACAACAGAGTACAACAATCAACACAGCGGAATATATATATATAAACAAGTACGGGAGATACGTCTCGCCATCCAGCTCATCTCCTGAGCTCCACAGCATCATATCCTGTAACCTATAATACTCGGTCTGACCCGAGCATCATATAAAACAATACCCGAGTCAGTCTGGAAAACCAGCGTGAGAAAATCACACTCAATTGATTATTAAAGTTTCAAAAATCCTTTTTGAAAATAAAAGCATCTCGTAAGACCACGCCACAAATAAATATGTCGGGTTTTTACCTTACGATAGCTAAAACACTTTTTATCAAAATCCTCTGATATTATAATAGTGTCTATTCACAAATACTTATTAAAATAGCTGAAATTGTTACATGATTAAATTCCAGCATACTAGCCACAACGTGGGTAATACAAACAAAACTCGTACAAGGCACGTAGGGAGAATGGATTTCCAACGAATGACTAGGCACTGGGGTACCACCTGTCACAGTACGTGGCCTAGATCACAGTACCGAGGAGTACGCCCGCTCCCCTGCAACACAAGGCCGGAATCATCCCTTACTGGATAATTCCAAATAAAATCACCCCACGGTTGGGATCAGCAACCGCACCACTAAGCCGAAATAAAAGGGACATCTAGACAGGGATGACTTTACTCTCAAGTGGGTGCTACCCACGAAGCCTTGCTGCATAACCCCTGATTTTCAGTCATTCCCGGTTGATGAGGCTCGAGGCTAAACGATACCTTTTTCAGAACATATCCCTTAGAATGCCCATCGTCCACCTGACGATGTCACGAAAGCATTCGTCCATACAAGTCCGTCCCGGGTCCGAACGGAACCGAAGGCACTATTCCTACTACATCCATTTTGGAAATATCCTCAGGATTAGTAGCGACTAGCCCTTGCACTTCACAGCTCCATCTTCGACTCCGAACACGTTACATGAAACGTACAAACCGGATCGAAGTGGTATTCGAGTCTCCAGACCTAGAATCCCGGTATACGGAAACTCGATCCCGGTCTCTTCGAAACGATCAGCGCATTTGGCCAATATGGATAGTCGGTTATTTAACTATCAATTAACATCCACAAGCAACCATCACACAATAAATAATTTCCCACATTATTTATTTGCCCAAATATCTTTCCAAGATATATTTCTATTTTCAAACTCCTTTTGAAAACAAATTTCAAACAATTTCCGCTTACGGAATACATTTCCCAAATAATTATTTCCACTGAATCACCAAGTACAAAATACTTTTAATTTTAAAATAATTTTAAAACACTTTATTTTAAATATACTTTAACCTTTAAATTTGGAAAACTACTTTAATACTTTATTAAAAAAATATATACTTTTGTGAATATTTAAAATAAGGTTACTTTATAAAATATAAAACTAAGTTTCCACTTTTTAAATAAAATACTAATCACCCTTTAAATAATTATTACGATAATAGATTTGGAAAATATTTACTTTAGAATTTAAATATTAGAAACAATAAATTTCTAAACATCCCTTTCTAAACAACATGAAAACTTTTAACTTATATTTAAGAATTTTCTTTGAAATCGTACTTGGCTATCCAGGGAATACACTTTCTTCCATATCTTTTAAAAATAAATCACCATTTATTTTTAAACACATTTACATTCCTCAATAAATTCCCACCTTAAATTTATATTTAAAATATCCACCGATATTTCATTTCACTTCATAAACCCAGTTTATAAATTTTAAAAACCTCATTCTCTTTTAAAAATCCAAGTTTTAAACACTTAAATCAATTTCCAATTGATTTCCATTTTTCTTCACTTTGAAATAAATTTCCCTATTTACTTCAATTATTTCAAATACATTAACTTTCATATTTTATTTATTTATTATGAGTTAAAACCCTTTTAACTAAAATACCAATTTCGGATTTCCCAACTTCTTCAATTAATATTTTAATTAAATTAAATCTTTAAATTCAATAAAATCAATCCTTTTATATTTTAGATAATATCACTTTAGTTAAAGATTTATTTCTTCCCTGTTAAATTCAAAATCCTCTTTCCCCATATTTGTTCGAACTAAGAAATTTCTTTATTTCTTTTACAATTCCTTATTTAATTTATTCGAATTCACTAGAATTATTTAACTTGAATTTTACTCTTTTATTTCTTTCCAAAAATCCAATTCAATTTCTTTTGATAACTCATTATACTGGGAAATTCAATCCAACCAGATTATCCAATATAAATCATCACAGGATATCAACAATCATATCACAGAATATTTAAACAAAATTAAATATTTTGAGGAATCCAGTTGGATCCCTCCAACCTGTTTTCCTGCATCCACAGACGTTAGCACAATACCAATTTCACTTCAAAGTGGAATATCGCGGTATATGGGATTAAATAAATATCATCCGCTATTATGCGGCGCATAGGGTCTCATCCGCTATATAATGCGGGAATATCAACAATTCCAATATATACATATGCCAATATGTATATATTGCTATATACTACTATATATATATAGCACATCAATCAATGCAATCATTCAATCAATGATTTAAATTTAACCATTTAAATTTAAACTCAACTGAGTGAGATTAACTCACCTTTGCTTTCTGTTTTGCAATCCATTCCAATACTGCCTTGGTTTCTTGATTTTTGACCTTGAATAAGCAATTTATATGATTTATTAATATTTGAATTGGTCGATCAATTAATTCCTAATACCTTGGTTTTTAACTAAACTTAGCTTTCAGTGCTAAACCGAATAAAATAATCCCTTGTAAAATTAATTAAATAAGTTTTATTAGATAAAACTACTTTTCCAATATATATATAAAATGGTATTTAAAATCTTTATCAAGATTAAATTTTTATTTTATTTTCCTTGAACCTAAATATAGGTTCTACATAACCTTTGCAAATCTACTCTATCTTCCCTTCCTTCCTTTCTTTTTTTCTGTATGTTTATAAATTGTATATAAATCTTTAAATTGAGGAATGAATCGTTTTATAAACTAAAAAAAATAAACTGTTATAAATTTCATCGCAACGATAATACATTTTATTTTACTGTAAATCTAAATCTAAATATTCACACATAGATATAAACTGGTTTAGTTTAAAATAAATAAATAGAAAATAAAACTATAATACCTTAGAGAAATCATCTCGTCGAAACGACTAGGGCCTCCACTGCACCTATCAGAACCGAGCACGAAATGAAAACGCGAGCCCACCCTCGAACTCCACACGCAAACCCTCCCCTCAACTTCGAATTCGAGCTCGCCATTGGTCGAACTCGCGGCCACCAGACGAGCCCGCGACATCATCTCCATCCTCAACCAGCCTCGTCGTCGAATCACCCTTGATCGAACTCCGCCCTGCTTTTAGATTCAAATCGCGATGTCGATCCACTAGCCTGAAGCGGCTCCACAAGGTGTCTCGACCTGCCTCCCCCCATTTTCCCCTCGACTTCATCGAGCTCGTGCTCGAGAATAGGCTGTCGAATTGGTTTGCCCCCATTTTTTTTTTATAAACGAACGGTTTCGTTCGAACTGAGAGAAAGGGAAAAGGGAAGGTGCAAAGTAAATTCGAAAGGAAGACGGAGGAGAAAGACTGGGAAGTTTCCATTAAATGATTTTTGAACGAAAAGGGTTTTTCTTCGGCCATTGTTTTGATTTTAATTTTGAACGAAACCATTTCGTTCTATAAATTTTCTCGACCATTATTCTTACTTTAAAGACGTGCGCGGAAGCTTCACGAGTACGCGTTGGGAAAAATATCTCTGACTATTGTACTATAAATTTAAAATTATATTATAACACTTCAAACCGTCTCGTTGCATAACGCGAAATCCCGAACCCCAAACCAGACATTCGGACAGACGTTTACAGGGTTTTACCCGCATTCCGAACACGATGGAACGCGTTTCGAAGGCTAATTTGATCGTATACGCGAGTTACTGAAGAAAACGATCAATTTCGAATTAAATCGATTCAAACAAATTCGAAGCGTTTTGAGCTGCCAGGGTCAAACGACAACTCCGATTGCTATGAGGATTGAAATCCGATAATAACTAACTATTACGGATCCAATAGAACTGGTTTCGTCAAATTCCGAGACTGTGCCTCGGAAGGCTATTTTCAAATTCAATTTAAACGATATATTTTTAAAACTGAACAAAACACCTTTAAATCAAAATTTTAAAAGTTCTATTACCGCCAGTATTTTTAATATGAATTTTACGAGCTTTCTAAATATTTTTAAGTAGCTTAGAATGCCAGATTTACTATTTTATCCAACTTCAAATAAATTTAATTTAATAATTAAATCACCCAATCAACAACGATATTATAAAATTAAGTTGATAATTTATCTCTGAATATTTAAAATTAATTAAATATTCCAATTTCAAATATACAAAAATTCCGGGTCGTCACATTAACTCTTAATAGCAAGACTCGATAATAGATTTTCTTCAAAACCAAAATCATCTCTATAAAATATTATCTTCTTTCGATATTGTTAGCCTCAAAATTAGTTATGCAATTTTTTTTATGTTAAAAATATTTATCGTAATCATCAAATTAAAATAATTGACTTTTGTTGGAAGAGGAAATAAGAATTAGGTAATTTTATGCAGTGATGATATTAATGACAAACGCATAACACTAAAAAAATATTATAATAGATGTAAATAACAAAATGTTGGTTGGTCACACATGGGACATACATACACACACACACAAATATATATATATATACACACAAATATATATATATATATATATATATATTTGTGTGTATGTATGTATGTATATATCCCACTTTATGTAGTATGTATGTATGCATTTGTGGGTGTAAGAGATTCCAGAGAACCATTATTATAAGTCTCATCATTATCCCCTCTTTGTATATATATATATATGTATGTATATATGTATGTATGTATGTATGTATGTATGTATGTATGTATGTATGTATGTATGTATGCATGTATGTATGTATGTATGCATGCATGCATGTATCCCACTTTATGTAGTATGTATGCATTTGTGGGTGTAAGAGATTCTAGAGAACCATTATTATAAGTCTCATCATTATCCCCTCTTTGTCTTTTTTTGGCCAAATTACTAACAAAAGTTATTTTCTGGATACGTTTTATCCTTTAGCAAGATCATTTGTGCAATGAATTGAAACTTCTAACCCCATTCAAATTATATTTTAAATTTGTGGTTAAGAAAATATTTATGATTCTTCATATTGAGTTGCAATTTTGATTGGGTTAAATGTTTTAAAGTAATTCAAAATTCTACATATAGATATATATATATATATATGGTCTTACTTATAAACATAACATATCTATAAAGTTTAAGTTGTTTTGAAAAAAATACATTAAGAGACAAAGGGAGGATGGAAAGCAGATTTATGCAAAATGGGTACTAAACCTCCTGCCGTATTGGGAAAAAATTATCGAAACAAAGTAAACTTTTGTATATTTGTTTTATTTGTTTGTACAATCTTCTATGCAAAAATTTGAATTCTTTTCAAACTTTTAAGCCCAATTAAACTGATAAAGCTAGGGGAATGCCCTATGGACAACTCTGTAATTTATTGTAAATAAATTAACTTTGTAATCAATTCTTGTTCGTAATAAAGGTGTTTTTCTTTTTGTTTATATTTGTTATGATGTGTTATAACACTACAAGAAGCAGAGCATTTTCCGATGGCTCCAGACCGTCGGTGGCCGTCGGAAGCCGTCGAAAAAAGCCGATGCAAAATAATTCATCGGTGAACAGATTTTTCGATGGCTCCTAACAGTGTCCGTCGACAAATTTTTCAACGGCTTCTGACGGCTGTCGGAAGACACGTGGACGATCACACTTTGTGCCCAAAGCCGTTAGTAGCCGTCGGAAGCTATTAGAAATATGCCGTTTGTAGCCGTCAGAATCTATCGGTATTTTTTGGCCTACAGGCCGTCAGGAGCTGTCGGAAAAGCTGGAACTTTTTTCTGCATTTCTGCTGCGATTTGGCTTTCCATCCACAATTCATAAATGCAATATATTTCACCCAACTCAATATATATCTAACTCAGATATTCAATATGAAATCAAACTATAGAAAGAAAATCAAATATCATAAAGAAATAAATCAAACCTAATCCATATAAAATGAAACCAAACTTCACTACCATAATTTACATATACATCAATCCTTCACCAACTCCTCACAATCAACTCCCAAATGTCGGAATCACTACCACCAAATGTATTATCAAACAATATACACAACAGTTCAAATCCAACTCCACCAACTCGATGTACCATCCAAACCTACAAAACATTGACACAAAACAACAAAACATACCTATCACTCCGGTCAATCAGCTCCAAAACCTCCCGAACCAACAGAAGATGGAAAGCGGCCACCATATTGCTGCATGTACTCAGCAATACGCTGACCCAGCAGCTGTGTCATCTCGATGGTCTAGCGATGGTTCTGATCTTCCAGTTGTACCACCCTAGCTCTCAACTCTTCGATCTTTGCTGGATCAATATCAGCTCTGGTCGGTCGGTTGGCTCGCCTCTGTCTGCTGGCATGCAACACTTATTTAATTTAGTATATAATCTTACAATCAAAGTGACAACATAATGTGTTAATTGTTCTATCTATAAACTAATTACTGCAACTAAAGCGATGTGAAGTTCTTAAAACTAAAGGATTATTAAATTGTTATATCTTAATATATTATTCATTACCACTTGATTGCCAAAGCCATAGAGCGTGTTCCGTGACGATGGATCCATGACTGACAAAAAAATAATATCCTCGTCATCCGTCGTGAGCTGCTCTTGATCGGTATCCTCTAGGAATTTTTGGCGTTGTTCCATAAACCTTGCCTACATGAACAAATAAAAATGCAGTTAAAATTAATATCATGATATCTTAATTCATTATAATTTAACAATTAAAACAATTACTAATAGTACATAAACTAAAATATGCTTACATGGCTCTTTCTCGATTTATCGTCGTGCCATGTATATGAAACTGTCACGTCCGAATTTACATGCTCAACGGCATGCATACAGGTAAACACATCCATATACGACATAGGACCATGCGCCTCAACTTCCTGAAATTGATTATTATGTACTGTTAGTGTATATTCAAAATCATATAGTACAATAACTATTTATAATTCACATTTAATAAATTTACCAACTCCTGGCGATACTGCTGGAACGACTTTGACCCTCTTCGATGAGTGACGGAATTTTTGTTCCTATTTGCAGAGTTTCTTTCCGACTCTGCATGTACATTTAAATTTAATACATTATTTACTTACCAAATATTTTTTGATATTTACGTATCAATCAAATAATTAATAAAAGTTTAGTACACTTACCTTCGCCTTGTCACTATCCCAATGTCTCAGCCACTCTTCCCATACACTCATCCCCATCTAGTTTGACTTCTACCCTTCATGCTTCCCTGTCGACATGGAATCCCTGTAGTTCTTTCTCATTTTCTACATCTAGTAATGTCGTACAACCTTCAAGTCATCTGATTGTATGTCCACGGCAGCCTATGTTTCATGATAAACAAGCAACCAAAAATTAAACAATAAAAGCTGAACAATAAATAAGCGACAAAAACAAATTAAGAATGGAAAACAGAAGATTATACTTACAATGAAATCCTGCCAAATACACTCGAGGATGTGAGGAGGGAAGTTATCCCACTTCGGTCGACAAGTCGACATCCTACTCTTGTACGCCTCCCTCGAAACTAATAGAACTACAGCTGATGGTTGTAGCTCAAACTCCCTTGTGTTAAATATGATACAGATTAGTATATCGTACACAAAATATTTAAGATGCTAAAAAAGGTTTAATACTTACCCCTCGGTTTTAGGTACTAGAGTTACAATAGATCACTATGGTGGTTGCGATGGACGGCTGCCATTGCCTCTTGAAGAATGGGAAGAACTCCTCCTTTTGGACGACAAGATACCTGTCACAGACACATCATTTTAAAAGAGAACAATAACATGATAATGAAATATATTTTATAGTTAAATGGCATAAATGATATAAAGTACATAAAGTGCAAAGTATACCTGATTTAGAATGAATCTCATATTCCGACGATAAACAGAATACATTGCATTTTTTTAACATAAATTGCTAAATAAATGATATAAAAGATGTAAATGATGATAAGCAGATTCAGTACATTCAGAAAACATACTATAAAGCCTTTTATCTCGAGAAAATATGACAGATAAGTCACCGTTACAAGATTGGAAGAAGCGACCTACAACAGCAGAAAAATAATCAATAGTCAGTAGTCAGTTAGGTTTCAAAAATCAAGAGCAGTATTTAATACTTCGTCAAATAGCAAATTCGGTTTCATAAATGGTAATGCCATAAAAGATGTAAATAACGATAAGCATATTCGGTTTCATAAATGACATAAATTACATAAGCAAAATAAATCTCATCAATTACATAAATTTCGTAATACACCAAGAATTCAACATAATTACATCAACCGCATAGTCTCATCAATTACATCAATTGCATAATTACATAACTAGCAAAATAAATCTCATCATTTACATCAATCCTCATCATCTTCTGATTCACATTCGGTCTCATATTCTACGTTATTTTCCTCCCTACTCTCGAATGCTTCTACCAAAACGTTTGATTCATCGTTCAGAGGTCCAAAATCAGTACGATCATTTGTAATTATTATTTCATTGCTTTGCTCAAGTTATGCCTGATAAGCTTGTTTGTCTGGAATATTCTTCCCATCGAAGGTAAATCTTGCCTTTGTTTTAAAAACTGCCGACCAATCTCTTTATCTCTTTATAGAGACGGAAAAGGAGTGTAATAAACTTGCAATACTTGTTTGGCTAGTACAAAAGGATCGTACTTATGATAATGCAATGTGTTCTTTATTTCAATAAGATTATAATCCTTGTACACATTAATTCCAGAACCTGGAACATTGCTAAACCAATTGCATCTAAACAGAAACATCTCCTCCGTGGGTCATGAGAAATATGTCATTTGCAAAATTTGTGTTAATATGCCATAAAAATCATTTATGTGATTTTCTGGATCATCACCACCTTTAACAAATGCACCTGTATTATTAGTTAATTTTTCTGCACCATATTTTTTTGTGTTAAATTTATATCCATTGACGAAATATATTGGATACGTCTTGACATTTCTTTTTGGTCCTAACGCAAGATGTTTCAAACCTTCGTCAACCACACAATTTCTTGGTTCATAAAAGTACTTCGAAAATCAATCGAAAAATTCTTTATTGAGATCTCCGTGCGGATGTTCACTTTCATAAATACTACATATATAAATAAAATATTGCATTAATTCTACACACGAATGCATTATGGAAATGAATAAATCATAAATTATTATTTCAGATTACCTAACAAATGGTGCAACCTTAGCACAATTTAGAAGAATATAAGTGTGTGCTACATGAAGATCTCTATCGTCTAGCCATACTTCTACACATTTCCCAGAAGGTCGACCATGTTGTCTAAAAATAGATAACATTGTTTAAGAGGACTCTTGTTCGTCGCCTTCGTCATACGAGGAACACTTTCAAATGATATGTTCACATGGTCACTGAAATAGTGAGAGAAAAAGAACGAAGCTTCTTCTTCAATGTAAGTTTTACATATCGAACCTTCAACTCGTGCTTTTAGCCTCACTTTTTTCTTCAGATGATTCAAGTATCTATGCAAAATTAATTTACATTAACTTTAACTTCCGAATGTAATTAAATTAATAGGTAACATATTACATACCTTTCAAATGGATACATCCGTCCATATTTCACAGGACCTCGAAATCGTGCTTCAGATGGGAGATGAACAGGTAAATGTTCCATTACATTAAAAAAACCTAGCGGAAATATTTTCTCCAATTTTCATAGCAATATAGGAATACCTACTTCAAGTTTACGTAAACGTTGCACTTTTAAAGTAGTTGAACAAAGCTCTTTGTAAAACAGACTAAGCTCCTTTATTACCTTCCAAACTTTTAACGGCAATAGTTCTTTGAATTGAACGGGTAATAAATTTTCCATCATTATGTGACAGTCGTGGCTTTTCATTCCGTTCAATCTACCATTTTTAAAGTCAAACATCTACGAAGATTTGATGAAATCCCATTAGGAAATCTTAACCCTTCCACCCATTTTAACATAACTTTAACTTGATTATTATCTAACTCGTAACATGCTTTGGGTTTTTTACTGTCATTTGGTTTCATATGAAGCTCAAAACGTTTGCATAATTTATGTATATCGCGTCTTGATTTCAAATCGTCCTTAGTCTTCCCCTTGACATTCAAAATTGTGTTAAAAACATTATCAAAGACATTTTTCTTGTTGTGCATCACATCAATATTATGACAAAGCGGAAGATGTTTCCAATAAGGCAACTCCCAAAATATACTCTGTTTGCACCAATTATGAATAGTGGATTTGCCTTCAATTTCTGTTTGCACTCCAATTTCGTATATCTTTGGATAGTCCCTTACAAGTTCGTATATGTCTTCGCCTTACAATATCGTTGTCTGGTTTCTACTTTATTAGCTAAAAAGTTTTTCTTGTCTCCTCTGAAGGGATGATTGACATGGAGAAAACATCGATGGCAGTCAAACCATGAAATTTTCTCACCATTCGGTAAAGAAAACGCTCGTGTTTCTTCCATGCAATATGGACATGCTAGACGACCGGATGTACTCCATTCTAAAAGCATTGCATATGCAGGAAAATCACTTATAGTCCACAGCAAAGAAGTAAACATACGAATTTCTTCTTTGAAACGTCATATGTTTCTACTCCTTCATTCCACTGTGTTTTAACTCCTCAATCAATGGTTGTAAATAAACATCGATTCCTTGTGTCAGATCGTTGGGGCCAGGAATAACAACAGCAAGAAACATATATTGCGTTTTCATACACATCCACGGAGGTAAATTATAAGGTGTGATGATAATGGGCAAAGACAAATATTTAACACCAAATTAAGAAAATGGTGAAAAACCATCCGTACATAATCCAAGTCTAACATTACGACTCTCCGTTACAAAATTAGGATAAGTTTTGTCAAAATGCTTCCATGCTTCTCCATCGGCTGGATGTATCAATGTTGAGATGCAGTTACAAAAGGTGTGTGTAACCTTTGAAGCCTAGGAGTGCTGGGTAAGTAATGCATACGCTTGTACGGAACTTCCTTTCCCTTCTTTTTTCTTGGTTTGTATCTTTCCTTATTACATATTTTACAATTCCTAAAATTTATGTCTTCTTTCCAAAAGAACATGCAGCCATTTAAACATGTATCTATTTTCTGATAAGGTAAACCAAAAGTCGACATAAGTTTTTTAACTTCATAGTGATTTTCACACATTAAATTATCAGGCGGTATATGTTTTTTTGGCAGCTTGTACAACGGTTGTAAATCCGGCTTCAGTGATGTTTGTATTCTGCGATTACTGATAGCTGGGTGCCACTTTTACAACCATCCCAAAGAGGTTTCTTAGCAGCATCCAGTAAATCATAAATTTTTTTGCTTCAATATTTGGTTCTTTAACATTTTCATCATCGTCGTCAACTTCGACTGTAGGGAACATTGATCGTGCTGCAACTTCAACCATATTTTCTATACGGTTCTTCGTAATAATTTAATTACCAGCAATGTCTAATTCAGACTCTACAGAAGTATTTGCTACAACTTCTCCATGACGATTCCAAACATAATACTCCGGTACGAAACCGTTTTTGCACAAATGGACTTTCACAATATCGGGTAACAAATACTTCAAATGTCTACACCTATTACAGGGACAACGAATTTCTGCATCGTTTCCATTATTACTTAAAGCAAATTCAATACCATTATAAAAATCTTCTTTTATTGAGCCTCTCAACCCCCTTCTTTGATACATCCATCTCCTCCGATCAACAAAATAATCGATCATTTTTCCTATTTGAAAATTTTTGTCACAAATTCAAAAGTAAATATTAGTCATATTACGAATTCACATTTTATTTTTCAATGTATCGATACGAAAACTTATACACGTCAATTTTACCCCACTTAAGAATACAATATAGAAATGTTGGTTTATGGTTATCTTTTTTTCTGGTCAGTCGTCCTACTTCCCATTACAAACACAGTAAACACTTATATTTCGTACATTATTTAGTTTTAAACAATTCAATAGAATTTCGGTAGCACTTCCCTTTTGTTTCCTGCATTGTACACAAATGCGTGTACGTAGGAAACAAAAAAGAAAGGTGATGGTGAAATTTTATGAACCGTTTGAAATGAAATAATGTATGAAATGTAATTGTTTACTGGGTTTATAACCTGTCCAATACAGGGACAAATCCAACAAGCATTGTACCAGATGAATATAAATGGCCGTTTTGTGACAAAAACGACTATTTATATAACGATCATGTACAACACCCGTCGGATGGGGCCAAAAATTCTCCAAGGAGCGTAAAAAAGTATTTTATAAAAAAGAATATATATATATATATTAATTTTATACATTTCAAAAAATTATTAATTTACCATATTTGTTCTGCGTGTTTCATCGAATAAGGCTGCTTTAATATTGTTGTCATTTTTCAATACAGTCAAATTTCTTTTAGACTCGTGCATTCATTATTGTTGCACAAGTCAAGATGTTATACGACTCATGTCTTGTTCCAATTAACATAATACAATGGTAGAAACAATGCATATACAATGGTTTACATATACACACACGATCACAAATTATACTTACTCTTTACAATTTTACGATAACATATGAAATAGGTATACCATGGGATGCTATAAACCATTGTTACACTATTGGAAACAATTGCAATCGCTAATTAGCCCTAATTTATCAACTTATGCAAATCTAGATTTAGGGTAAAAATTAGATTTTTGGCGAAAATAAGAGATTATACCTAAGTTAGAGAGCAATAACATTGATTACGCAGCCGAGGAGGATCCAAAAGCTCGAAATTAGTGATTGGAAGCTTGGAGGAGAGATTTGGGGATTAATGAAGGAAGAAATCGTGTAGCCAAATGAGGAAGAAAGGCTTCGGCCTGAGCAGATATTCGCGAATTTCCGATGGCCGTCGACGGCCCGTCGGAAGCTGTCGAAAATATGGCGTCGAAAGCCCTCGCTATGTGCTATTGGAATATTAGCCTTTTCTTGTAGTGTAAATAATTAAATATTTAATTAAAATATATTTAATAGGAAAATCCATAAATTGTGTGTTTGTGATAGTAATTAAAATTAGTTGTAAACATGAGTATTGTATGACAATATAATAAACACTTTATTTTAAATATTCCTCGTCAAGATACATCAAGGTTAGATATCGATGCATTCATTGAGAGTAGAGTACGTAACACTCTCCAAATTTTAGGCAGTGTATTACCCATGACTAGTGGGGGAACCAATGGGTTACGTACTAATAGTTATTGGATAACTATGGAATGACTTACCTGATTGTTTTGTGTTGGTTAATATAACTAAGGTCAAATAGAATATATCGATGTGACTAACTTACACAGTTCTCTCAACTTGAGAGCTGTTTATGTTCAATATGAAAGCTCTACTTTCATTATAGTCAAACCATGGCATGGCATCCATTAGATGACTATAGTTGGATTGAGTGGAAGTATTGGAAGTGAAATACTATATTCAAGAGAGGATTTGTCTCCTCGGTTATATAAGGTTAGTAACACGGTCAACTTAAGTAAACTTAAAGTCAAAACTCTGGCCAGAGTAGTTCGGTTAATTGTAATTGTTATTTTTGAACAGAAACTTTGTATTTGGACTATAAAGTAGAATATGGATTATACTAGAATTTTGATCGTTACCTAATTCCATAAGTCCAAAGCAGTATAGTTTTGACAAAGAGAATTGGTGTAAATAAAAGTGACAACCGGGTAATGCTTAACAAAGAAAAATTAGATTTTATGGAAACCATGTAAGCGACAAATTTGGCTAAAATGTCACACCATCTATTAAGTGATGTGTGAATGTTAATATTCCAATACTTCGATATTAATCATAGACTAAATTAACACCTAACAAGTCATACAACCAAAATGATGAATACTCTTTTAACCAAAAAGATTTAATCAATTTGTAATTATTATAAACTAATTAAATTAATTAATATTTTTTGCAAAATTAATTACAAAATTTGATTTTGATTATTAAATATTTTTAAATGTATTTATAATAGTTATAAATGTATTAATCAACATACGATATCGATGCGAATTGGACTTGAATGAAAAATATTTGTTTAGGCTTTATATGGGTTTAAAGCCCATGAGGGGTGATGGTTGGTTCAGCTCTAATTGAGGTGATAAGTGCGGCCATAATATGGGACAAGAGGGATTTAATTTCGATGTCTGAGATAAAGGAGAATTTGTTAATAGATAAAGGAGGATCTAGATCCTAATGTATCTCTAAGTCCACCCCTGTATAAACATATTTATCCACACTTGTTAGAAGACTTTTAAAGGCTCCAATCCCTCATCATTCTAGCCAAACCCTACCTCCCTCTTCCTCCATCAATTAAAGTCTAAATCAAATCAAATAAAGTTCTATTCGATAGCTGGTGGTCATCGGTTCAGGGACTAACACTCTACTAGATTGGAAATCAATACAAGGAGCAAATCTCATTGTTTCAAGGTGTAATTTTAGACATTCAATGTAAGGTACATCCCCAACCAATATATGGTTATTAATGTTTACATAAATGTTTATATATATATATATATAATTGTTAGTTAGGTGATGATTCCGATATACAAATATATTCACAATCAGATTCGTTGTATGTTTGCATATACTTGAATAGTAATTAAAAATTATTTTTCTACCCATGTATTACCTAAAATGGTATGGATCAAAAAAAACATTTTTTCTTTTAATAGTTAAATTTTGTAAACTTTTTAAATATATATAGTTTATATTATAAATATTACATCATACGGTATAAAAACATGGTCATATAATTTTATATATAACTATCATGGGTATAATATTTTCAACAGTAGAAAAAAAATACTTTTTTACATATATATTTTATTATTCAATTATTATTTAAATCAATTAATTACATAAATTAATCATGAAAATAAATATATATTATATAAATTTTGTTTTATACTTTATATTAAAATATTACATAACATACTCTCTTTAGAAAAATTAAAAAACATTTTTTATAATTTAAAAATATTTAAATATAAACCAAGAATTAAAAATTAAATTTTAAAGTTGTTTTAAATTATATAAATAATATTCAAAATATAAAATATCGTTTAGAATTTTCAAAATTTAGTTTTGAATTTTTTTAATATTTTAAAATATCTATATGGATATTTACAGTAAAATATATTTTAAAATTTAAGATAAAAATGAAAACATGACCTATGTGCAAGACCAGGTAAATATATATTTATTAAACAGGAAAACAGGCACAAGGACAAACTTAGAAAAAAATTTAGGCTCAAGGACAACAAGTTTGTTTTTTAGGCTGAAGAACAATGCTAGTTATAACTAACATTTTGTATAGTGTAAAACTGAAAATAATGCTAGATATAATTAGCATATTGTACAGTGTAAAAGTTGAATATAATGCTAATTATAATTAGCATTTGTCCTTCAGCCTAAAAATAAAACTTGGTGTCATTCAGCCTAATTTTTTTTCAAAGTTTGTCCTTTTCCCTAATTCCCTCTTTATTAAAAATATATTTTTTATGTAATAATCCATATTTATTATATTATTACATATATATGTATAAGAATATAATAGTGAAAAATAGGCATAAGGACAAACTTTGAAAAAAAATTAGGCTGAAGGACAACAAGTTTCGTTTTTAGGCTAAAGGACAAACTTTGAAAAAAATTAGGTTGAAAGACAATGCTAAATATAGTTAGCATTTTGTACGGTGTAAAACTGAATATAATGCTAGTTATAATAGCATTTTCTATACTGTAAAAACTGAATATAATGCTAGCATTGTCCTTCAGACTAATTTTCTTTCAAAGTTTGTCCTTCAGCTCAAAATAGAAACTTTGTGTCTTTCAACCTAATTTTTTTTCAAAGTTTGTCCTTATGCCTAATTCCCTCAATATAATATATATTTATACGTTTAAAAAATAATATTCAAATATATACATTGTTTTCGGCTGTTCAATTTTTTTATAGTTAATATATATTTTATGAACGATTTAAATATATATTCATATAGTTATAAATATATACAACAATATTATTGCATATTTATGTTTATAAATATATGCATATATTTATACAAAATTATTTAAATGAAATGTAGTTTATATATATGTATGCATGTATTTATATCATTATATATATTTGAATAAAAGTATATAAACATATCGTTGGATAATATATTTATATATTAAATGAGCTAACGTGTCTTTTGCGGTGTGGATCTCAGCACCTATACATGGACATATTATAGCTTGCAAGGATTGATATGTCACATATGCACACACATATATATGCGTATATGATACGCATATATATAATATAACATAAATTAAATAATACAAAATTATTTTATAAATAAATTAAAATAAGAACTTTATTTTAAAAAAATTTAGAAATGTTCTAAATAAATTAGACTTCATAGGCCCAACAAAGATCCAAAATGGTAAAAAAAAATTGGAATTCACCCATTACTTCTACTATGGGCTAGTTTAGTTTCAATAATGGTATCAAAGCCCAATAGCCTATGCATTCTAAATTAATCATGTTAGGGTTAACTATTAAGCTCACAGTCTAGATAGTAGAGTATCTAGAAGTATCTAAGATCGAGTTTGGGTAATCAAGTACTCTTCCCTACCTGGTTGCCAACAAATATATGAGCCTAAAGGTTGTCCCTAATAGAAAATGCCCAATTTGAATTGGGTCTTGGGCTAATTTTAAAAATTGTTTGAAAATAAAAATATAAATTTTTTAATTTAATAGTTAAATTTAAAATAACATATATAAATATTATAAAAGTTATAATACAATAAAAAATTTCAAAATGATAGAAAAATAATATAAATTAATTTTGAAATTCAATTTTTTTATTAACAAGATTAATAAAATAAATTTATTAAATAAGTTAAGTAATTAATAAGTGTATACATGTATTATATTATGACATATGTTATATTGTTTTAAAATGTATAAAATAACATAAGTGTATATGTATGTATAAGAAATGAATTTTGGAATTAATATAATTTAATTGAAAATTGTTTAATTAAAAGGTTAATTAGTTAAATAATATCATACATACATGCATAAATACATATATATGGTATATGTATTATACTATAAAGATTATAGTATATAATAAATATTCAATATAGTTGTTATATTAAGATAATATAAAATTAAATAAAATTTCAATTAATTAAAATTAATTAAAATTTTAATTAATTAAAATTAATTAAATAAGATTTAGTTAATGTAAGATTAATTAAAATATGCATAAGTCTATTATATAAGTAATATGAAATATAAAAGTAATATAACTATAAAACTGATAATATGAATGCATAAATTAAAGATGGAACATTAAGAAACCATAACTAGACTTAAGGAATAAATACATATGTAAATGTACGTATAGTAATTTATGATATTTCTAACACTTGAATCACGAGAGTAATTCACAAGGATTACATTATTCCATAAGTCGGTGGCACTTAATGTAATATATTGAAGATTATGAACCTACAATATGATGTTGTCCACTGCCATATATATTAATAAATTACTTGCATGCTCCTTATTTGTTAAGCAAACTCAAGCTAGGGATGTTATGTGTAGTAGTAATATTATATTAAATAGACAAGGTATGATAACTATATGTATTTTTTAAGCAAACTCAAGATACATATAATATACTTAGGTCATCATGATATGGTAGATACGAGTGAATAGTTTTGTTTAGATTTGTTGAGTAAACTTAAGGTCAAAGTGAAATTAGGACAATATACCAACGGTTAGGTGCTGTATATGATACAATCGATAAGGAGTTGTCCATCCTCCATGTAGCCATGACTTGTTGAGCTAACTCAAGGTTAGAATTCCAAGACAACAATTCCTAATGTAATGGCCCGCTTTTCCGTACAATTCAAGCTGACAGTAAACTACACATGTCCAACCTAAATCGAATGGAAAGACAGATAGTTAAGGGAAAGAAAGAAGAAAAGAAGAAAGAAATTTAAAAAAACACAGAATCTCACGATCGCAGTGGAATAATATATAATATAGTATCAATGATCTTCACAAAAGAGAAACTGTTATATACATACATCAACTAGAGTACAACAATAAATCACAATCATCAGCCCAGACAGTTATAACATTTTATCCTCACAATTGCTGATAATTCCAATAACAAAGCAGCGGAAATAAACATATATGAGAGTACGACTTGAAGACCTCCAACTCATCTCTTGAACTCCAATGTATCCAAAGCAATTTGTAAATATGCTCGGTCTGACCCGAGCATTATAATGAAATAACACCCGAGTAAGTCTAGAAAACCAGCATGAGAAAAACACACCCAACCGGATTTAAAAGTTATGAAAACCTTTAGAAACAAAGTATCTTTTAAGACCTCGCCGCACATAAACATGGACAGGTTTTTACCTTATGATAACCAAAACATTACATATGAAATCCTCTGATATTATAATAGTGTCTAATATACAAGTATTTATTAATCACAGTCGAAATTGTTACATTAATTAAATTCCAGCATATTAGGTTTTGCAACCAAAACCAAACGCTCGTAGTTGATAATGGATTCCAACTATGAAAGGGTAAGGGTTTACCAACCGAATTCGTACACCTCTAGATAAAATGTACAGAGGCTACGACACGTTGCACCTCCGCTACACAGGACCGGCACTACCCTCTTACCAAGTAGCACCGAATATGATCACCTCTCGTTTGCAATCAACAACCACACAATGGGATCCCGAAGCATACATGAATATCACTCTAGATTTGGGATGATCGTACCTACTTGGGTGCGACCCATTTAGCCCTGCTGCATGTCCCTGCTTTATTCATTCCCCGGGTGTGAAAATGGAGTGTTAGCCAAGATAGAAGAATGAAAGACGTTAGAGATATTGACGTTATGTGGGGTGCATTATAGAATGAATGCATGACCAAGTCAAGATCTTGGAGTTTTAGCAAGTTTATAGTCGATGGTTTAGGCACAATAATCCATTCTTATTATTTACTTATTATTAAATCTATTGTAAAGAAGGGTCATGTCTTGTAAGTAGGTACTAATGCATGGAATCTTAGTAGGAAGGAACTTATCATCATCATCATCATCATCATTATCATCATCATCCCTATGACTAAGGTATAGTATGAATGTTATAATAGCACAATAGATTATACTTATTTTGGCATTTAAAGCATTTAGTAGTTATTAATACTTTCAATAGATACAACATTCCATACTGATAGGGTTACATAAATCGAAAAACTAATGTTATGGCATAGGAAGACAGTCTACACAATAGAAGTTATTTTAAATAAGTAATATTTCATATTACTTATTTTATATGTATGTGTGTGTATAATTTCTATCATATAATGTAAAACATTCTGACAAGAATAAATAAATTTAAAATCTTCACTTTTTACATTACAAACGGTACAGGGTAAAATAATCATCCAAATTGCATTGATAGACATTGTTTACATCGGTTATGTCATAAAACATCTTAGTTATTGTTGACAGTTTAGAAGGTTTTGTTACTAGCATTATGAAATCAATCAAAATTGCATGAAAACCTTATATATTTCATAACTTACATCTTGGTTTTTTACAAAATACTGTATTATTTAAGTTACATCATAAATTTGTTGTAACACCCCACCTCTATACCCATACCACCAAAGCATATTACATAGTAATACTGCCTGGTAATACAAAGATAAGGATTGTTAGGAGTGACCACCTATGAATATTCCCATGGGCTAAAACTAACATGGTCTTCTTTACCTCACATAACTATAAATGACATGTACGGTATCAGCACAAAGCAATAAGCATGTTGGCTAGTGCAGAACCGAACACTATTTAATATATCCGAGAACATTGGGTCACAGATCGCAGCCAAAAATATAATACATGTCATAGCTACATTTATAAAGTGAGTCTATAAAATGGAAACATTAGATCCATACATAATACATACATAACTAATAACAAATGAATATAAAATACACATGAAGGGTCATAACATCCATAATAGTCTCATACGGAACATATACATAAGGGACTAGTATAAAGATGAATTGTCTATCTCTAAAAGTTAGGCCAACATCCTTGGTCAGTGAGTCTCAGTACCTTTCATGTCTTACTCTGACTCGATTATTATTAAATAATAAATGGGTCAAACTACATCTAACTCAAAAGGGTAAGAACACAGCAGTAAAATATATGTGGATCTCAAGCAATATAGTCATAACTATAATAATATGTCAGCACTAGAATAAGAAAAATGGCATAATCCAAAATAAATCATCATGTCTTAAAACAATATCATGCCTCTCATTAGCAATCATGCTAAATATGGTGAAATAAGCATATCCAAATCAAATCCATAAGACTTGCATGAAAGCGAGTCAAGCTCAAAGACGAGCGCTAGGCAAGTCAAAACAAAGATAAGCATAAAGCAAATTGAAAACAAATTCAAGCATGAGGCAAGTCGCTATAAGAAAAGCATGAAGTAAGTATAACTCAAAAGACGAGCATGAAGAAAGTCAAAACTCAAAGACGAGCACGAAGAAAGTTGGGTAAAAGTAATTGTTCCTATAGATGTCATCTTTTGGTGATATGTAAATGTGGATGTTATCTTCCAAGGGGAGACTGATACAAACAATAATGCTCCTAGTGTTTCTCAAAAATAACACTGATCGCAACACTCTATATTCAAATGGATACCTGATTATCATAACATTGTTTCGTCTACCTGAATGCGTCGTAAGGTGTTGCGTCTAATAACAAATGATGCAATCATATGACATCAAATATTTCCCTAGGAAACTGACTATTGGCTTTGTAGTATCGGGAAAATAACGGAGCTCGACGTCAAGCATAAAGCAAGACGAAAAGATACCATGACTTGAGGAGCGGCCATCGCAGTCAAGCCTTTAGGATGAAACAATTAGCCTATAAAGTTAAGCCATAGACATACACTTTCCAATATTACAAGCTATAGAAATAGCAAGCTTACCCAAAAGACTCTATTGAAAGTGTAAAATGCCTTCAAATATAAATTGCTCAAGGTGAGTTTTAAACTTAGAATTGTAATTTAATTTCAATTGCATGCTATGATTTAATTTTGTTTAGTGCTTAAATTGGTTGAACTGAGTGTTTGGAATATTGGTTTTGATTCTACGATTGACTGTGAAATTACATGTACATTGTAAACCATCAAAATGCAAAGGAGGCACTATCCAAATGCATTTCGATTCTCATAGCTTGGTTGAATGATGCATATACGTTATAACTGTGACGACCCGTATTTTATATATCGAAGAATCATAAATATTATTTAAATTCATATTAGGTCATATGACTTTATACCTTCGAAAAATGTCAACTAGTGATATTTCTTGTCCATAGAAATTTTGTTTGACAATTTTGAACCTGAAAATCATGTAAGGCCTATAACTTTTGATAGGATTCGAATTAGAGTATGAAACCACTTTCATTAGATTGGGATAATGGTTTCTCTTCCAGTAGAGTGATCATATTAAGAATTTGGACTAACCATTTAGGAGATATGGCTGCTTGAAGTTCTCACAGCTTCTGAGCATATTAGTGGGTAATTGGAAGGTGATTAGTGCATTCTATTAGCCCAAATCGGGATTAGGCTAATACCACTTCCTCTCAATCATCATTAGTCATTCCTCTTCATTATATTCACCTCATAACCTCCATTAACCCAAATTAGACTTAAAACCTCCATTTCTCCAAATTAATTAGTGTATTTAGTGGACTTAAGAGAGATTAACAAAAGTGAATAGTAGATATGCTGGTGAGGGACTTTCAGATGTGTTGGGACTGTTCTACATCACTTTTTCTTAGGGATTCATGTGCTTTGATCCAAAGTGAGTGAATTTAACTCTCTCACTATATTATGCTTATCTATATTGTAAAAAATGTGATTTTTGATATGATTATTAGTTAAAATATTTTAGAATGTTTATCTGGTATTAATAACACCCTAGAACATGATCTAAAAAGATAGATTTGGGTTTTAATATGATTTACACCATTTACCAACCATAATAGCTATTTTATAGAAAATCATATCTATGATGATTTATGCCTGTAAATCATGTTTGGATGGGTTATATGCATTGCTTGGATGTTATATAATGATGTTTGATAGTTGTATGGATTGTTTTGATGTGCTTGCTAGTTGTTTTGTGTAGTTAGAATTAGGATATGTCGTTTGGTGTAAATGACACCAAAGTACTCTAAATGCGATGAAATTTGGATATGATGTTCTTAAGGTTTTGGGCAGTCTACACAATAAGTTTCAAGTGATTTGGAGTTGATTAGATAGTCCAAAATGTGATCATCAAAAGTGATCAGTGGTGGTGGAAAAGTGGCCGGTGATGACCAAAAAGTGGCCATAGGTGCATGCTCCAAGTATTGGTAATGGTTGCTTTGGGTTTGAAAGGAAAACTCTGGGAAATGGCTTCGAAAGTGGCGGTATTGGAGTGAACTTAGGAAATTTGTTACCTAACAAATAATCTTGGGGTTAGGTATGCTTCGAGTCTAAGCAAGGGACCTTTGGGTTTTTCGTTGGCATACTACGGGTCAAGCATGAGATGATGGAAATTTGGACTTAGCCAAACTTTTGGGAGGATAAAATGGATGAGGCCAACCATCCATGCTTCGGGGCTTTCATGCATTTGCTTTGAGTTTGGACGAGGTGGCTTTGGGTCGACAACAAGGCAAGTTTGGGCAAGTTAAGGAGTGAAAGTACTTCGACTTTGTGAAGATTAATCTTAGCCCAAGTGATTGAGAGCAACCATTTACAGTCAGTACCGACCACTATGGGTGTGGGTAATTAGATCGAGGACTCAAGAAATGTGCATGTGATGTTTCAGTATTTCATACATATGTTTGTTCAATCGTTCAACTTTTATTTTTGATGGTTACAACATAATGAAAAATGATAGTAAAAGACAAGGCAAATATGTGACAGTTCAATGTGATAACTTCGGAATTATGATGTGGAGACTCTAAAACATGGGACAGGCATATAGTGATATTTCAAACTTCAACAATGTGAGGCGTTTGATTGAGTACTTTAAGTAGGAAGTAAATGAATAGGATTGGAGTAGTCCGAGGAAGCACGTTCGACAAGGTGAAGTGATGTAGTGGGGCATGAGGTGTTCTGGATCTAGTCTTTTTCTGAAGGGATCACTAATAACTCAGGATGTGATAGGTTGTAACACCCCTAATTTTAAATACATTATTCGGAAGATTTAATTAGATAAATTAAATAGAATAATGTAAATATTAAAGTGATAAGGGGATTGAGATTCGAATAAACACTTAGAGGCTGAGCTTAATTAAATAAATGGGCTACATATGGTTATACATGTTAATTAGTTAACATAAGGGTATTACAGTAATTGTAGCACCATATTCCCATCACCCTTATATTCTCGTGCCTTAACCATTCATGTTCATTTTATAAAATGCAAACAAACATAAGAAAAGAAAGAATATAGCCGGCCATTACTACGAGAAAAGAAGAAGAAGAAAATTCAAGTAAAGCTTAAGATTCAAGCTAGGGGAAATTAATCCTAATCCAATCTCCTTATCCTAATCAAGGTGAATAATAATCTACATCATTTCTATTTTGTTTTTAAGATCATTTGCTTTCGAGTTTAAGATTAAATCCATTTTTATGATGATTTGGATGATGATATGCTTGGATCATAACATGTTTGATTTAAAGAAGATTGTTCAAATATGATTTTATGCGGTTTTAAGAGTAAAACCGATTAAAAATTAATTTCAAATGCCATGAGAAAATTTTATGTCATCTAAAACATGATTTTGGAGTTGGGTTTTAATTTTCATAATTTTCCAAGTTATGGAGAATTTATTATGAATTTTTAAAGGAAATTATGGTTAATTGGGTTTCGAAATTTATTTTGGAAATAATATTGAGAATTTCGATTTGAAATTTAGATATGCTAGATAACATATTAAAAGTGAATATCTGTGATTTTTGGGGATTTTTCCTAAGTGATTTATTATGAGAATTAAATTATTTTGAAAGGAGGACCTAAATGATTTAATTGTTTTGCTTAGCGGAAGGGCTTATTTGATAAATTAATCTTGGTTTAGATCTGAAATTATGAGGCAATTAATTTTTGTAAAAAATTTGAAAAGTTGAGGCAACCAATCACATGTTTACAAGTAGGAAGGTTAGTTAGAAAGTATTTGCTTTAATTGGCACTAAATCAGTGTTTACCCAGAAAAGTGGGTTCCGCCTCTTTCGGAAGCACCTTTCGACCTTATGCTTCCGCCTTCAATCAAGTCGAAACCAAGTAAGCCAAAGCTAATACACAAGGTATCACTAGTATGATACGTAATGGATTGGAAAAAAAGCTAAAGGCATGGTGTCGAAACCATTACTTTCGATAGGGGTAGAAACCTTTGTTTTACTTTCAAAAGATAAGCACCTGCCTTATTTTAATAAAAGCTTTCGAAGGAGTCGAATACATGCTTTCAAAAGGGTCTGCTAAAATGGCTTTCGAAGGAGTGTTTCCACCTTTATGGTTAAGTGTAGCTTTCGAATGAGACCTTATGTTTTGAACTAATGCTTTCGCAAAAGATGATTCTGACTTAGTCGAGACCTTGCTACCATGCTTTTAACCTTTCGAACGTATTGAAGACATTAATGCTTTCGAAGGGTAGCTATTGTTTTAAACTTATACTACATCACTTCCTAAAGGCTTTTGGATGGGTTCAAGGTTTCGAAGGCAACGGTGTCGAAAAGGGGTTTCCATGCCATCCTTCAGTGTTTCGCTTAAATGTTTTGAAGCTTTCGAACGGATGGTTCCGAAGCCATCAACTTTTCCTCAAACAATATTATATAAAGATTAATGGTTTTGAAAGGGCACTTTCGTATGTATTCACTTAGACCCAATAAGTTATGTTTTAAACTAAACCCAATGGTTTCGAAAGGGGTACTTTCATATGGTTTCGAAGCTATGCTTCTATAATTGAATGGTTTCACTTTAATGCATTCGAAAGATTTTGAAAGAAAGGTTTTTAATTGTTTTAAAAGGCAGGTGCCTAGTGTTTTGAAAAGAAGATTTTAATGCTTTCGAAAGGAAGTTTCCAATGGTTTCGAAAGTAAAGGTTTCGAATGCCTTAGTTTTTAAAACAAAGAACCTAATCTGAATTTGTAAAGGAAAACTATGGCATAATAAAAGGGTTTTGAAATGATTTAAGTATATGGTTTTTGAAGAAGTTTTCCTTAATTAATAGGTTAAAGGGATTAACCAAGTTTTATATAAAATGATTTCAAGGATATTAAACCACAGGTGTTGGTATTATATGTTATTATGTTTACTTCTTCACATATAATCCAGGGAGGACCAATGAATGATGAAGTTATTGGCAGGGGCTAATAGGTTCCTAGTGATCCCATGAAAACTATGAAACTGGATAGGGAGTCCACTGGTATTAAACAGGTTATTAGTTGGCCCATGAAAATTAATAGGTTAACAATGGCCCTAGAAACTATAAATGAGACAGTTAGTCAAAATGAAAGAGGGATGGGAAATCCAGAATTGATTTACTTGTATGATTTCATCATATTATTTTGAAATGTTATAATTTAACCATTATGGATGCAGGAGGATAGTATATAGTTTTATAAAGTTTTAGGATACCAATGAGAGGAAAACCCATTCCGCTAAGCGGCGTGGTCTCACTAGATATCTAAATGGTTTGAGATGGTAGATTATTATTCATACCAGGCTTTATGTCTGACTTAAATTTCATGTTTTCCCCTTAAACTCTCGGGTGCTCAATTGATTTTGAGTAGTTTAAGAGTTGAGATTTTCAAGTACCTCTTTATACGAATAAGCTTCCGGGGACGTGCAGGAGGCATGATAGCTATTTAAAGATCTTTTCTATTTTAATTCTATTGTGTTTGTTGTAAAGGCAAAGTAGTATAAATTCCTAGATATATACTTTGATCATCCAAGAGGGGCATCTTCATATGTCGCTCTTGACGTATGTTGTAATAATTATATTTTCTTTAAACGTGGTTGTCAATTGTGGGATTATGTGATGAATTAGAAATGCTTTGAAATGGAATGAGAAAGTTGTTTCTTGATTTTGAATTTTTTCCCATATCCTTGTGTTTCTATTATACAATGTATCTAACATTACCGTATTTGGTCGCCGAGGATTAATAACTATGGATGACTGCTTTGTAGCCGTTAACTCCAAGTGAGGGATGTTACAAGTTGGTGTCAGAGCATAGGTTTATGAAACTTAAAAGAAATTTAAACCTAAAAGCTTTTCAAACATAATCCAATGAATCAGAAAATAAGATCAGGGTTTGGGTTAATGCTATAGTAACGTACTTGTAATTGATATATATAAGTATGTATTCCCCTCTCTCTTAGACCGTTCTTCTGTATCGTACTAAGGCTCGTATGTAGATTTACGAGAAAGAAGATATGGAGGCAGGAAATGGAAGAGGAAATCTCGGTGGAGGAAGCACTATAACCAACGGAAATGTTAAACCCCCTAGAAGGAACCCGGGTCGATAGACTAATGCTAACCAAAATGCAGATGCCATTATGGGTGCTGGAAATCTACCAGTGGATATGGGGGCGATGTATTAGTTTTTCGTCAATATGATGCCAGTAGGAGTTGCTGTTGGTGTTGCTGGAAATGTTGCAGGAGCAAATCCTGTGGATCCGGTTGGGAATAATTATGCCAAGCTGAGAAGAGATTACACCAGTCTGGGTGGGAAACCATTTATGGGAACGGAGGATGCTATCGAAGTTGAGAATTGATTGTTGCATTATGAGAGAATATTTACTGATTTGGGTTTAGATTATGAGCAGAGGAGGAGATTAGCCTCTAGGCAGTTGCAAGGGTTAGCACTTCATTGGTGGAACAGTATTACTACCGGGGTTCCGGAGGAGGAATTGACTTAGGCAGATTTTAGAAGTAAATTTGAATAGAGGTTTTTGTCTGAGGTTGCCAAGTCGGCATTGCTAAGAAAGTTTATGGATCTGGTGTAGGGAGAAATGTCGTTTACTGATTATGCCACTAAGTTTGATGAGTTGTCCCATTATGGGTATGCTATTATAGACACCATCATCAGAAGGAATGAGCGGTTCATTCGAGGATTGAGACCCAAAATTGGTAGGGAAACCCTTCCACATCTCTGTGATCCTGGTAATGTAGTTATGGAGATGGCAATCCGCCATGAGGAGATGCTTGCTATTTGTGCTAGAGAGAAGCCAGTTGAAATCCAGGGTTCTCAAGGGAAGAAGAGAAAGTTCTTTAAGAAGAAGGGAACTTAGAAGGGAGATACTGCCAAGAAGGCAAAGGATGATTTAGTTTGCTTCAAATGTGATAAGAAAGGTCATTATGCTCATGAGTGTCGGTCAGGCAAGGGGAAGAAGGCTGCAGACAAGAAGAACGTGAAGTGCTTTAACTGTGACCAATTTGGGAATTATAAGAATCAGTGTCCAGAACCGGTCAGGGCGGACAAGGGAAAGGTTTTTGATGTTGGACCATCATATACTAGGCCAATTGCAGCTGAAAAAGGGAAGACTATGATGGAAGGTATGCTTTTGATTCAGAGTATACCAGTTAGGATACTATTTGATACCGGTGCATCACATTCATTTATATCTCAGAATTTGATTGATAGGTTATGCTTAAAACCCACACACCTTGTTACTTCCTTAAGGGTTGCGAACCCAATAAGAGGGTATGCAACTCTAGGGATGAGATGTGACCAGTTAGAACTAGACTTGTTAGGTCATAAGTTTGCATGCAGTTTGTATGTTTTCGATTTCGTATATTTCGGAATCATTTTGGGTATGGATTGGTTGAGTAAGTATAAGGCTAGGATATTTCGCTAGGACGGAGAGATATCACTGAGACACCCTGATAGTCATAACCGAATCATATTCTCAGTGGAGAATTCTGACCGGAGTAGTTGTGCTTTGTTAAGTGCTATGGAAGTAGGATAAGATCTAAGTCAGGTTCGAGTAGCAAGAGAGTTTGCAGATGTCTTTGAGCCAGTTACAGGATTACCACTGAAACTAGCTGTTGAGTTTCGGATAGATCTTATGCCAGGAGCTAAACCTGTCAGTAGACCTCCTAGCAGGATGACACCAACTGAGATAAAGGAATTGATGGTGTAGCTAGTGGATTTAGAAGGAAGGAATTTTATTAGACCAAGCAGTTCACCTTGAGGAGCGGCCGCGGTGTTCGTGAAGAAACCAGATGGGTCATTAAGGATGTGTATCAACTATCGTAAGTTGAACGAAAGGACGATCAAGAATAAGTATCCTTTGCCGAGAATAGATGATCTATTTGATCAGTTGTGTGGAGCCATATGTTTTCCCAGTTGAATTTGGCGATAAGTTTCCATCAGTTAGGAGTGGCAGAGGACAGTATTACTTTGACATCGTTCTGGACTAGGTATGGCTCGTACGAGTGGTTAGTAATGCCATTCGGGTTAACGAATGCACCTGCTTTCTTCGTGGATTTAATGAACCGAGTTTTCCGAGAGTACTTGGATAGGTTCGTGTTGGTGTTTATAGATGGCATTTTAGTGTACTCTAAGGATGAAAGAGAACATGAGGATCATCTTAGATTAGTGCTTGAGATGCTGAGGCAGCATCAGCTAAAGCCGAAGTTTTCCAAGTGTCATTTTTGGAAGAAAGATGTTAAGTTTCTTGGTCACGTGGTTTCAGAGAAAGGCTTGTCAATCGATCCAGATAATATCGGAGTTGTTAATTGTTGTGTGCATTTCCGGACCAGATGAAGGAAAACCACTACCGAACCATCCTTTTCTCGTGCCTGCCGAGCCAAGTTCCAGCCTCTACCACCGGACCATTCCCCCGCCGAATCAAAGTCTCTCCACACCGAACGAGCCAGAACCACTCCAAGCTCATACCGAACCACCTCCTCTCCAACAGCTACCGGTCCAGATCAGGGCCGGACCAACCTACCACCTCTCCCACCGAACTAACATTCTCCTTCTCGACCGGACCAAACAATAACCGGACCAAGTCGTCTCCATGTTGAACCAACTCCCCATCGGCCCAAACTCTCCACCGAATGAAGCAACGCCGAATCATCGCACTCCTGCCACCGAACCAAGGGATGCCGAACCAAGATGAGCCAGGCCAGATTGCCTCAACCCAGGCCCGCCAGCAGCCATATACATCCAAGACCCCTGCCCCCAGCCTCACTCTATAAATAGAGGGGCAGGGGTACAACAATGGGGGACAAGTTTGAGAGCTCAAGCACGGAGAGAACTTTCAAACAACTTTCTTTTACTTGTATCAAAGCTTTGTACTTGTAATCTAAACAAGAGAAGAGAAATAACATATAAAGTGGACGTAGGCACATTCTGGCTGAACCACTATAAATCTGCGCGTCTTTTTACAGTTTAGCCCCTGCTTTTCATATATTTGCATAAATCACCCAAATCACTAAGAACAACATAAGATCTACTAAATCATACGACTTTGAGGTGTTTGTCCATTTTTTGTGCAAATATTTTTGGTGCTTTCACTGAGAGCTAGAAGCTCAAAGCTTCAGCTTCATCCAGTTAACATTTTTCCTAACAGCATCGTTCGCCACTTGGAAAACATGCCTCCCAAACCGAGAAAAGATGTTAACAAAGGAAAAAACATCGCATCCAGCAGTCTTCCAGATCCAGCTGTCACGAATCAAGTAAATCGTCCTCCTCCAGCAGCAGTACCAAATGAAGGACAGGCTAATCCGACCACTCCTGCCACAGAACAGCCCGCAGTAATTACTAGGGCAGATTTAGACAGGGTTGTGGTTGAAGTAACTAACCGCTTCACGTCCCAGCAAGAAGCCTTGATGGACCATCTCATGTCATGCTTAAGGGATGCTGAAGAGTCCAACCGCAGCACTGAATCATGGGGCGAGTCCCAGTCTGGAGGATCTCAGAGACAACAAAGGTCTTCCTTCTTCGAAGGAGCTAACGGCAGAAGTAGCCATGGTAGGAGCCGAGATCGAGCACAGCCCGAAGTTAGGCCTGAGGAAACATTTGGTACTGAACCCAACGGGGGAGGTACCGGACGAAGGTCAACTGTAGCTGAGCATGTCATACTGCCTAACCACGGAAACGCCAGTGAACGGGGCCGAGCTAGAGTCCAGCCCGAAGTTGGACCCGAGGAAGTGCTTAGATCAGAACCCAGCAGGGGAAGATCAATGCAAGGGCCAACTGTAGCTGACCCTAGCATGCTCCCAGAAGATCAAAGGCAGCCACTGGAAAATATGAGGAATGATAGACGATACCATCCCTACAGGTCATCTGGACGGAATCAATCCCACAGAACGGAACCAAACTCATTTCTATCTGCTCCAAATTCTGATGAAAGGATGGCACGCTTATTCAGAGAGTGCGTCCAACGGGAGCAAAGAGATCGAGGGATAGGCGCTAGGGTAACCAGCCCTTTCGCTCGCAATATCGAAATTGCTATCACCCCCCGAGAATGGAAGATGCCAACAATGGAACCTTACAAAGGAACCTCCGACCCCGTTGTACACTTACAGAGGTACACACAACATATGCTCATGAGTGGAGCGACAGAGGGAGTACTGTGCAAATGCTTTCCGCTCTTCTTAGCAGATCTCGCTACCTCCTGGTTCTGTCATCTACCCCAGGGATCCATCATCTCGTGGGAAATGTTGAAAGAAAAGTTTATCAGTCAGTTCCGCATTCATGTGGAACAACCTAAGGACGCTTATTCCTTATCCAGCGTCAAACAGAAACCTGGAGAGAAACTGCAGCAATACCTAACCCGATTCAATGCCGCAGCAGCCGCAGTCCAAGATGCCGATGAGAAGCTTATCCTAATGGCCCTCTGTAGTGGTGTGCATCCGGACACTAAATTTGCTAGAAGTTTGACAAAAGAAAAACCAGCTACTTTACCCGATTTCTTCCATGAAGCCGGGAAATATATGAGGCTTGAGGATGCTGCCGTTGAGGGACAGTCAGGACAGCTAGATAAGGCAACTCACAGCAACACCCCTGCTGTGGCAAGGGACGTTCGAAGAAATGATTCCAGAGACAATGCTGGGGGCAAGAAGGGAGAAAAGCGTCTATATCGGCCAGGACCGAGGTTCGACACTTACACTCCTTTGAACGAGACCGTCGAAAATATCTTCCTTGCCACCCAAGGAAAAGTTAGATACAAACGCCCACCATACAAGAAGGAATCAGATAACGCGCAGAAGTCTGGAAAGTTCTGCCACTTCCACGAATCTCATGGGCATGATACCAATGAATGCCATCATCTCCGGGACTTGATTGAGGAACACATCAGAAGGAAGAAACTGGAACGCTATGTAAAAGGTCAGGACAGGACTCCAGCTCCTGCCAATGAGAACCCAAGGCTACCCTCACCGGAGATCGGCAGAGGAAACCGCGACACTAGCAGCTCTAGTCAAGAGAAGATAGTGGTCCATACCATCTCGGGAGGACCGCACATCGCAGACAGAAGCCGGAAAGAGATGGAAAGATATGGAAAGTCGCTTAGAGACAATAAAGACTGTGTCAATTCAGTTATAGAAGAGCGCCACCCAAAGCGGAAAGAAAGTGATGACATCACATTCGGTAAGCGTGACCTAGAAGGAAGGAAATACCCTCACATGGATCCCATGGTTATCTCTGCCCGGCTCGGCCCGGCCGAAGTTTACCGAATCCTAGTAGACACTGGAAGCTCAGTAAACATCCTGCTCAAACATGCATTCGACAAAATGAAGCTATCAATGAAGGATGTATCTCCCTGCGATAAACCACTACACGGTTTCACTGGGGATGCAAAGATGCCCCTCGGGCAACTGGACCTCTTTGTTGAGATTGGAAGCCATTCCCGATCCGTTGTACGAAAACAGACGTTTGTGCTAATAGAAAACCATTCGGCCTACAACGCCTTCTTAGGAAGACCAGCCTTGTCTGACTTCCAAATTGTCCTAGCCTCATGGTGCCTAAAGATGAAATTTCCAACGGACAATGGAATAGGGGAAGTAGAAGGAGACCAGGACGTTGCTCGAGACTGCTATGTGACTGAACTTCGCAACAACCACAGGAAGGATAAAGGGAAGGGTGTAGAGGTTGCCCTCTGCATGAAAAGTCTAGAAGCGTAGCAACTAAAGAAAGCCCCTCCTCTTCGATATACCAGCAACCCTTTCAATGAATTAGACCCTAGGGACAAAGAGGAGGAGGCCACCGCCGAGCCTGCAGAGGCTATGGAGTTTGTATTTGTAGACGAGCACGACTCGGGTAGACTATTGAAAATTGGGTCCCAACTAAAAGCAAAGTTGAAGGAGCAACTCATTGACTTTCTCCGCCACAACTTGGATGTATTCGCATGGTCACACACTGATATGACCGGAATCTCCCCCGACGTAGCATGCCACGTACTAAACATTGATCCTACCAAGGCGCCCGTAAAACAAAGAAAGAGAAGTATGGGGGCAGAGCGATCGGCAGCCCTCGATGAAGAAGTAAAGAATCTACTCGCCAATGACTTCATACGAGAAGCCATCTACCCGGAATGGATCGCTAACCCGGTACTAGTAAAGAAGGCTAATGGGAAGTGGCGAACATGCATTGACTTCTCCAACCTAAACGATGCCTGCCCAAAGGATTGCTTCCCACTTCCCTGAATCGACCAACTTGTAGACAGCACAGCCGGGCACAAGCTCTTATCTTTTATGGACGCATACTCAGGGTATAACCAAATTCCTATGCATGCTCCCGACCAAGACCACACTAGTTTCATAACCGACCGGGGTTTATACTGCTATAAGGTAATGCCTTTCGGACTTAAAAATGCAGGAGCCACCTACCAGCGCCTCGTCAACAAGATGTTTGCAGGGCTGATAGGGCAAACTATGGAAGTATACGTGGATGACATGCTGGTAAAGTCAAGAAAAACCGACGATCACGTAAGCCACCTAGGCAAGATGTTTCAAGTACTTCGCCAGTATGGAATGAAGTTGAATCCTCTAAAATGCTCCTTCGGAGTGTCATCAGGAAAGTTCTTAGGATTCATCGTCCGTGCCAGAGGGATTGAAGCAAACCCTGAACAAGTCCGAGCGCTAAGGGATATCAAGATACCTTCCAATCGAAAGGAAATGCAAAGCCTGAATGGAAAAGTGGCCGCCCTAAGCCGATTCATCTCCAAAGCAACGGACAAGTGTGTCCCCTTTTTCGAAGCTCTAAAGAAAGACAAAGGAAAGTTCGAATGGACCGACGAATGCTTGACCGCTTTCCTTAACTTAATCGGACACCTCCAAAAACCACCGGTACTCTCGACTCCAAGCGAAAGCGAAGAATTATACCTATACCTTGCTGTGTCATCTCACGCCCTAAGCGCTGCCTTGGTAAGGGAAGACAACCGCACGCAGCGGCCAGTTTACTTCGTCAGTAAGAGGTTTACAGGGGTAGAAGTCAGATATCCTAAACTTGAGAAGCTAGCATACTGTTTACTAATCACATCGCGGAAACTGCGTCACTACTTCCAGTCCCATTCCATCAAAGTTCTGACCGATCAACCACTGAGGCAGGTACTCCATCGTCCCGACACTTCTGGGCGACTACTTAAATGGTGCATTGAACTAAGTCGGTATGATATCACCTATCACCCTCGCACCGCCATCAAGGGACAAGCCATGGTTGATTTCATTGCAGAATTCACTACCAACGAAGATAAGGAGCAGTTGGAAATAGCAGAAGATATCAAGTGGAACCTCTTTGTGGATGGTGCATCAAACGAACAAGGCTCGGGGGCAGGTGTGGTAATAATCACTCCCAGGGGAAATAAGCTGCACTATGCTATAAGGTTGGAGTTCGCTGCCACCAACAACGATGCAGAATATGAAGCAGTGATAGCTGGATTAGAACTTGCCATAGAAATCGGAGCCAATTCTTTGTGTCTTCATAGCGATTCTCAACTTATTGTTAATCAAATACTAGGAGAATTCCAAGCTCGAGAAGAACGACTCATAGCATATTTAAAGAAGACCAAGTTACTTCTCAGCCGATTGGACCACTACTTAGTCAAACACATCCCTCGGGAAGAGAACCAAGAGGCCGACGAATTGGCAAAGCAAGCAAGTGTGAGAGACATCGCCATCTTCGGGGTAGTAACCATCTCAAAGCAACTGGCCCCAAGTTTTGAGCAAATGAATCTGATAGCTGCAACCGAAGAAGCAACTTGGATGACTCCCATCCGAGACTACCTACAAAGCGGCACGCTGCCCAACGGGCGTAACGAAGCCAAGAAAATCTTGAGGAAAGCATCCCGCTACACAATACAAGAAGACATCCTCTATCGGCGCGGATTCTCTAACCCGTTATTAAGGTGTGTCGCTGGGAGGGAAGCCAAGGAAATCTTATTCAACATTCATCAGGGAAGCTGTGGAGATCACACCGGAGGGCAAACATTAGCAAAAAAGATACTCCGATATGGATATTTCTGGCCCACCTTAAGCAAGGACGCCTTAGATTTCGTCAAAACGTGCGACAGATGCCAGAAGTTTGCTAAGATTCCGCGGCTACCAACAACTGAGATTACTCAAATGACCAGCCCTTGGCCCTTCGCAATATAGGGAATTGACTTAATCGGCGAGCTACCAATGGGCCGAGGCGAGGCCAAATATGCTATAGTGGCAGTCGACTATTTCACCAAATGGGTGGAAGCGGAACCTTTGAATAAAGTATCTTCAACAAAAGTTATTAACTTCTTGATCAAAAATGTTCTGTGCAGGTACGGAGTCCCACTCAAAATCATATCAGACAATGGGCTTCAGTTTGACAGCGAGGAATTCGCCAACTGGTGCTGAGAGCACGAAATTCACAAAAGCTTCTCATCTGTGGCGTATCCCCAAGCAAACGGACAAGTCGAAGCCGTCAACAAAATTCTGAAAACCCTAATCAAAAAGAAACTCGAAAAGTCAAAGGGCGCTTGGGTGGATGAACTCCCCACGGCACTGTGGGCCTATCGCACATCCTTCAGAACATCAACGGGGCACACTCCTTTCTCTTTGGCATACGGATCGGAGGCTATGCTTTCGGTTGAAACTATTGTGCCTTCCCACCGTAGGATCCACTATAACCCAGAAGAGAACGAAGAACTCCTTCACATGTCTTTGGATCTAGTTGAGGAGAGAAGAAATGATGCATTCCTTAAAGCAGCAGCCCACAAGCAAAAAGTGACAGCACAATACAACTCCAAAGTCAAGCATCGTACCTTACAAGAAGGAGATCTTGTCCTCAAGCGAATCTTCCCTCGCCCCGGAGCACTAGACCCAATCTGGGATGGACCATATGTAATTCATAAAGATCTCCACAATGGAGCTTATATTTTGTCAACAGTGGACGGAGAGGTGTTCCAGAGGGCATGGAACATCCAACACCTCCGTCGATACTTTTCTTAACTTGTACTGCCCATATGAAGTGAATTAAAAAAGAGGATCAGTGGACGTAGGCCTTTTCGTGCCGAACCACTTTAAAAAACCTTGTCTTTTTTTTAACTTGTTCCTTTATATCTTGGCTGCTTGTTAACTTTATCCTTTTCTGTTGGAAAAAATCCTATGCGTATAGCGTTTCCACCCAAAGCACTCCACAGCGCAACTTCACCGGGATAATACCTAACATGTACTATGCGAATCTATGCCCTCGCTAGTGAGACACTTTCGCTCCAGCATCCCTCTGCTGCGGGTTAACTAATTGCTCGCGACGGCCCTTAAAGCCAACTGTAATGAGCCGATTATAAGCCACCGAGAAGGCCGACTATAGCCGAGGCAGCTCATTACGGCGTTCGGCTCGCCGGCAACTGTGAACCGACTATAAGCCCCAACATAAGGTGAGGCCAGCCAGGGGCAGTTCACGGTTGACGATCGACACCCACGCTAGCCGGCCACAGTAAATCGAATAATACCCACGATTACGGGCCATAATGGCCCGGGTAGTTACTGTGCGCGATCTCGGCTCCGATGTGTCTTAAGTGCGGCTGTGGTAAAAAAGAATTAACTCCCCGCGGAGGCGTAAGATGGGTGACAAATGTCTCCAAGACCCACAGCTAGGGAAAGTGACTACAAAGCCCGTTTGCCACGAACTTAAGCACATCGAAGGCCTTCCGTGATTGAAAGTTTTACCTTTTCACATATTTCAATTTTACTTAAGCAACTTTTCTCCTATCCTCTGTAACAATCCCTGAAGTGCAGGACACAGAGCATGAGACATTCACTAATGGAAGTAGACGCTCACGACGAGATACTGGACCGCATCCCTTAATCGGTCACACAGAATATTCGAAGCTGCCATCTACAAGCAAGATATAAAGGGCGGTATTTCCTTCTTTCATATGTAAACACGTGACTATAATTTATTCACACCTCACGCTAACATTACAAGTCATGAAATTATGTTTTAAACAAAAACCTAACATCAAACACGATTTGATTACAAGAATATGCATAGCTATATTTCTCATACGACATGTCAAAATAGCAAAAAACATTCAAAAGACGACAAAATCAGCTTAAGTTAAAGAATTACACGTCAAGAATAGAGCTATTTATTACAAGTAGCAAAAATTACCACCTAAGAGTTACTTTACTAGTTTAAGACTAACATATACAACCATGTCAAGTCCACAAAAAGAATATTCCAGGCCTAATCAAGGAGCCGGCTGCGTCGGAGTTTTGTCCTTGTCCTGTTGCCCACCTGTCCGGTCAGAAAAATAATTTGTCAGTGATAAGCAACCAAGTTAACGGAAAGACTAGAAAGGAAGACTTACCAGCATCTGCTCCTTGATCAACTTGATCATCATCCTCCGCTCGCACACCTGTCTCCTCAGCTGCAAGCAACCGCATGCCCTCCTTCACCGCCACCTTCTCCTCCTTGGTAAACTGGGCGGTAACAATATCCATCCTAAAGGCCACACCACCCTCCTTATCTGCCTCAGCCTGAGCCTCCTCTAGAGCCCTAAGATAGATCCTAGCCATAACCCGAGGGTAATCATCCATCCAGGACAAGTTACCCTGCCTCCAAGTACGGAAGTACATATCCTGGAGCATCCCCTCCATCAGCCCCTCGTTCTCTTCAAACTCCCTCGCCCGGGCCTCGAAATCCGACAACCTTACGATGGCAGCGTCTCTCTCCAATTGGTATCTCGAGCAGTCAGCCTGAAGGGATTTCCGCATCGCCTCCATCTCCTCCCTCAACTTGGCTTGAGCAAGCTCTGCAGCCTCAAGCTTCCCAGATAACTCCTCTATCGGCTCAAGATCCGCTTTCCGAACCTCGTCCACCGTGGTGATGGCCATATCGATCCGTTCCTTGCAAGTAGCCTCCATTTTCCGCAGTTCGGCCCGGCTGGCCTCTTCCATAGTTTTCTTTAGACGTCCAGAGGCGGCCTCGTGTTGAGAGATCTGGATGGCCTGATCAGCGAGTTGCTTGGCCTGGTCGGAAACCACTAACCGCAATCTTATGTTGGCACTCCCAATTTCCTCCCCGGCCTTGACCAGTCGGGAATGATACCCCATCAACTTCCTAGTTTCCTCAACAACCCGGTCGATGTTTGCCTTAGCTTCGTCCCCCATAATGACAATCCGAGTAGTAAGCAAATCGAGGTCCAGGGACTTGGCCTCATCTAGCACCTTTACCATAGGGTTGCGAGGAAGAAGGTGCTCACTGGTAACCTCGTCGAAGGAAATATCATGAGAACTTGGATCCAAATCAGGATGACCCGCAAATGGATTACGAGCCAAGCCAGGACGATCAATCTGAGTAACGGTAGGATTTTCATACAGGTGCGGAGAGGGTGTGAACTCAGTGTCCTCCTCCGTGATATCATGAAGAGGCTGAATTGGGGGCTGAGGACCAAGTGAAGGTTCGGATAGGGAGCAACTCCTCTTTCTCTTTTGAATACCCTCTTCAATAACCCCGAGAAGAGGACGGTAGCCGACTACATCCCCGGAACGGTGGGCCGGAGGCTTCGGCTTGGCGGAAGCTTTGGAGAGCTTGTATTGTTCAAGCCTGTGCCGAAGATCTGAGGTCTTGGCCATTTTACCTGTTCCTGATATGAAAACCAAGTGTTACCAACATGTATTGGGCCATCACTCAAGAATTAAATGAGTAAAGTGAAATTCACCTTGAACCGCCGAAGTTGTTTCAGTAGAGGCGCTCCCGGAAGATAGATCGACGTCGGTCCCAACGTTATCGGCTTTCTTGGACTTCTCCGTCCCCTCCAAACCTTCGAAAGCTTGGCGGAAAGCATCATCCGTCCACTCCTGCATCTCGCCTACTTGCCCAGAAGATAAAGCCCCGACACCGTCGCCTCCTCCGGCGCCTTCTCCTCCATCTTCGCCTTGCTCCTCCTCAACGTCTCCCTCCTCCGGGATATCTGGACATGAGCTGGGAGAGGGACCATCGGACTTTTTGAGCTTCTTCCCCCCGGCAATAGGGTGTTTCGGAAAGGGCCTCCTTTTACTGCTCTTTAACTCGGCCCCTTCTTTAGCTTGGGCAGCCTTCTCTTCAGCCGTATCCCTCTGCTTGACCACGGATTGCTGTGGAAGGATCAAGTTGTACTCCAAGAGTGTAGCGTTCCTGATCAGGTAGGCAGCCGACCTATCTCTCCCAGTAATAGCTTCTATTTCTGCTGCCGTCTGAACCAGGCGGTCATTCTCCACGACCGCAAAACCACCTGTCGCTAGCAAAAAATAAAAACACATAAGAAAGAGTATTGCAACCCGAACGGGATTTAAAAATAGAGCTTTGACTTACATCCGGAGGTGAAACGCCGAATGGAAACGGAATCATCCCTAACGAATTATCATTCCTTCTTGAACATACTATACTTGGAGTATAAATCCAGGACCGGCTTAAAGGTTACGGCCGATTCCAAGCTGATGTAGGGAGACCCCTTCTTGTAGCCTCTCAAGTTATACAGATACTGGGTCTCCCGGTTGGAAGGAGGACGCCCATGTCTCCTCTGGAAGATGACAAAGAGACTCACCAGAATGGCATAAGAGTTAGGCTGAAGCTGGAATGGAGCTACCTTTAGATATGTGAGAAAGCTGACTACCCAGGCGTTGAGAGGCGGGATGGCACCACACATGCAATGGTATCGGCTGTATGCAAAATATCCTTCGGGAGGATCATACGGCATCACTCCCGCATTCGGCAATAACATGCGTGCTCGGTCGATCCCAAAAGAGCGAGATATAACATCGAGTTGCTCGCCCTTGAGTAAGTTAGGGAAGCAATCAGGAGGCAAGTTAAGAAGTTCCTGAGGACCGTATCCATCCACCAATGATCTCGGGGCGGGCCCATGGCGGGCAGGTCCTGGTTGAGCCGGGGGCACTGAGGAAGGATCTTCTCTGTCATGAGATCTCTTTTTCCCTGATCGGGTTTCCACTTTGTGAGACATTATCTGCGAACACAGGAAAAGTATATCGTTAAAACATACAAATAACGTAGTCTGGAATTCCACTTGTATTTCGAAACGTGAAAAATTCAAGGTTTGAGTATCATTCGGTAACCCAAGATGAAGTTAAGTTCATTCGGCACTAATACAGTTTAGCCGCATTCGGTGGTCCGAGCACACATTTCCATTCGGCAATTTGAGTATAAAAGTGCCATTCGGTGCTTGAAACACGCGAGGTTCGTTCGGTGAACCATGACCACGAGTCCATTCGGTAGTACAAAACAAAGGCATATTCGGCAGAAAAGGATCTCACCTGGTTCGGCAAGGATAAGATTCTGGTTCGGCTAACACGATGAGAATTTGATTTAGCAAAGACAGAGGTGTGGATCGGCTGATATGGAGAAACGAAAGCGTTAGGCCCTTATTTATAGACAAACATAAATGACCGAACCCATTGGCTCGGCGTTGTAGAGCGGATGGAAACACCCAAGCTCAAAGCAAAGCACGCCATGTGCATGCACATGCCCTACTTTGGGGGGCAAGTGTTGTATGCATTTCCGGACCAGATGAAGGAAAACCACTACCGAACCATCCTTTTCTCGTGCCTGCCGAGCCAAGTTCCAGCCTCTACCACCGGACCATTCCCCCGCCGAATCAAAGTCTCTCCACACCTAACGAGCCAGAACCACTCCAAGCTCATACTGAACCACCTCCTCTCCAACAGCTACCGGTCCAGATCAGGGCCGGACCAACCAACCACCTCTCACCACTGAACTAACATTCTCCTTCTCGGTCGGACCAAACAACAACCGGACCAAGTCGTCTCCATGCTGAACCAACTCCCCACCGGCCCAAACTCTCCACCGAATGAAGCAACGCCGAATCATCGCACTCCTGCCACCGAACCAAGGGATGCCGAACCAAGATGAGCCAGGCCAGATTGCCTCAGCCTAGGCCCGCCAGCAGCCATATACATCCAAGACCCCTACCCCCAGCCTCACTCTATAAATAGAGGGGCAGGGGTACAACAATGGGGGACAAGTTTGAGAGCTCAAGCACGGAGAGAACTTTCAAACAACTTTCTTTTACTTGTATCAAAACTTTGTACTTGTAATCTAAACAAGAGAAGAGAAATAACATATAAAGTGGACGTAGGCACATTCTGGCTGAACCACTATAAATCTGCGTGTCTTTTTACAGTTTAGCCCCTGCTTTTCATATATTTGCATAAATCACCCAAATCACTAAGAACAACATAAGATCTACTAAATCATACGACTTTGAGGTGTTTGTCCATTTTTTGTGCAAACATTAATAATTAAAAGAGACCAGAGACGTGACTGAGATAAGGAGTTTTCTTGGACTTGCTGGCTATTACCGGAGATTGATCATGGATTTCTCGCTGATAGCAGCACCTTTGACTAAGTTAACCAGGAAAGAGGTGAAGTTTGTCTGGTCCGACAAATGTGAGGAAGCATTCCTTAAGTTAAGCAATTTTTGAACAACCCACCAGTGTTAGTAGTTCCAGACATACCTACACAAGATACCATTGTTGTTGTTCCTTAGCCTGCCAACATACCTACACAAGAAAAGAATTTAGTGACTTATTTATTTTTATAGGTCCATGATTGTTAGTGATAAAAGGTTTTGAAAAATATGTTTATGTAGACCCAAGACTATTTATATTTGTTCCTTTTGGCACCCATATTTGTTTGACTTTAAGGGATTTTATGTTCGTGCCTTTTGGAACCCAAATTGGTATGGTTTTCACGTGTTTGGGTCTATTCCAACAATTATTGTGATTGTGTCCAATTTTTCTACAAATTGTGAACTCGGATTTGACTTGATTAATTTTTCTTCTAACAGGTTCAGATTGATTATATCCAAGTCCTTGTCTATCTATATTAATAGTTTGTTTCCCTAATAACTTGTTTAGCAATCTTTCTCCTTTTGAAAATTTTCCTAATGTCGTAGACAACTGTTGGACTTGTGTTTTGAGAGATTCGTTTTCATTTAACAATTGAGTGCACTTTTTAATAGAATTTTCTCTCCTAGTATTTTCACTTGTTTTGATAGTTTTTAACTAATTGATCAAGTTGTTTATTTAATTCTATCAAACTACCTTTTTGTGATTCAATTTCAGTGTACTTCTCCCTAAATCGTTCAAAACAGCCATTTACTTCGTGAAAATATATAAGTAATTCTGAATGAGTAAGTTTTGATACCTCGCTTGGCTCATCATCATCACTGTTAGTTATTTCTCCATGAAGACACAAATTTGCTTTTTTACTCTCACTGCCAGTGCTATCATTTTCATCTTCACCACTTTCATCCCAAGTGGCTGCAAAACTTCTCCTTTTATGTTTCTTTCCTTGGCTGAGTCGATTCTGAGGACAATTGTGCTAGATATGACCTAGTTTATTACACTTGTGGCAGATGATCTCTTGTTTTTCTGAGTTGTCTAGAACTTTGTTGATTCTACTCTTTAATTGTTGATTTAAAGCTGGATTTCCGTATTTGTGGTTCCACTTTTTGAATCTCTTTATTAGTAGCGCCAGCTCAGCTGCTCCATCATCATTATCATCATCGTCACTTCCGTTGTTCCTTTAAGAGCTATCGATTTCTTTCGAGTATCGCCTCCTTCACGTTCTTCCTTGAATTTCATTTCTAGCTCATAAGTGGTGAGATTTCCAATGAGTTCTTAAACTTTGATTTGTTTCAAATCCTTCGATTCTTGAATAGCTGTAACTTTCGCTTCAAAATTTCATGGAAGGACTCTGAGGATTTTTCGGACTATTTCCAATTCTGCGTATGGTTTTCCGAGAGCTTTTGATTTGTATACGAGATTGGAAAGTCGTCCATACATCTCTTTGACATTTTCATCCTTGGCCATTATGAAGTTCTCGTATTCGCTAGTAAACATGGCAAGGCAAGATTCTTTGACTTGAGATGTTCCTTCGTGAGTCACTTCAAGTGTGTGCCATATTTCCTGCGCAGTTAGACATTGTGAGACACGACTAAATTAAATTTGATCCAATGAACAAATAATAGAATTCATAGCTTTAGCATTAGCATTATGTAGTTTATTTTCTAGATATGTCCATTAATCCATCGGTTTTTCAATTTCCTGATTATCTACTATTATAGTTTGTGTCATATATCATGTCTCAACAATATTCCAAGCATCAATGGTTTTTAGAAAAAAATTCATTCTATTTTTCCAGTAATCATATTCACCATTGAACATTGTGGTCTAACTATGGACTGACCCTCAGCAAAAGCATTATTAAAAGAAGCCATTTAAAAAATCAAAATTTTAAAACAGTAATTTGTTTTTGAAAAATCAAATTTTTAAAACAAAAATTGACTTTTGTTCCTAGTTCTGATACCACTTGTAGGATCGATTTCACCCTAGAGGGGGGGTGAATAGGGTGATACTAATAATTATAAAAATTAATGCGGAAATATATAAAATAATTACAGCACGGATAAATAGCAGAATAATAAAAGCAGAAATAGAACAACACAGATTTACCCAGCTTCGGCAAAACCCTGCCTATGTGTTGCCCCCAAGGTTTCTACTAGAAAGTAAGTAGTCAGACACTTACACATGTAAACTCGCGACACTCACTATCGACTAACCTAACTCTACGCTCAAAACTCTGCCACAACTCAACCACTGAGTTGCGAATTCTCAAACTACGCCCTATAGTTTGTCCCTAGTCACACGACTAGAATTTTACAGAAGTTTGTAAGAAAAATACAAATTAAAACTAACTTAAAAACAAGAAACCCTAATTTTAACAATATAGCCCAATAGAAAATAATAACGGCCGAAAGAAGAAAAAAACGTGATAAACAATTGTTCCCCCTTTTTCTTTTTATTTCTTCGACCTTGTATCCTTTGCGTTGAAAAATGGTTGCATTCTCCCTCTTTCAAAAATTAGGGCTTCATGATTTGTTGAAGTCACCGCTTGAAAAAAGAATAATGCTTGAAACCTTTGCTGGTATGTTTGTAAGAAATAAGGCTCGAATCGTCTGTTGCTTTCGTTCCTTCACGGCTGCTTCTCGATCGAGTTTGAATCGAACAAAAACTGGTATGTGATTTCCTTTATTACTCTCGTTATTATGCTTGAACTCGATGCACGATAATGTCGATGATGATTGGGTTTTATAGGGTTTAATTCCCTAAATTTTCGATCAAATGAATTCGTCTGATAATTTTTCTCTGCCGTTTGATTTTGCTTGAGTGCATATGATTTGATTAGACTAGTTCAATTCGTATATTCTTTTGCTTCATTATCATGGCTTGCGTTTCCTTTGGATTTGGTTCCGTTCTTTTCTGGTTTGACTTCGGCACTTTGAATTTGTGATAATATTTACTTATTTGATTCTGCCTTGGTCACCACGGCTTTGATTCTTTGGCATTTTGACTTGACTTGGTTATTTTGAAATTCCCTACGACATTATTTTGTTTGAACTGTTGCATATCATTTCCTTTTGAAACATGACATTGTTTTGACAGCTTGAGGCTTTGTTGTTGAATTTTGAATTGATTGATTCTGGTGGTTGTAGTATCATGTAGTCTGGTAACTGATGAACTCTGTTGTTGTTTCTGAACTTTGCATTTCATTGTTCATTGTCTTTTTGTGCACTGCCCTGGTGCAATTGATGTTTGAGTCTGCACTTTCTCATTCGAGCTGATGTCTTCATGTGTCATTTGTGTACTGAAATGTTATGCACTGCATATATGTATGTATACATGTGTATATACATATGTGTAAATATATATGTATGTTTGTTGCACCATGTAGTTTGCTTGAAGTTGTAGCCTTGCTTGCATATAGTCTGGTTGCCTTGTGTACATATGTATATATGATGTTGTGTTCATTTGTTCGGGATTTTTATTTCACTGGTGGTCTTGTAATCTGGTTCACTGGTCCTAGTACCTTTTGTAGCTTGCTTGTGCACACTTGCGTTTGTATTGTCTATTTTCAAGTTATGTTCATGTGTAAGTTTCCATTCCTTGTTATTTTGCTTCGATTGAAATATGGAGTTTCTTTGGATTGATTGCTGCTTGGTTGCACTGTCCATTTCCTGGCATCATCCTTTGCACATGTTGAAGTGTTTATTGATGGTCTGGGTTCTTTTTTTGTTTGACTGCATGTATACGTGTGCAAACAGATGTATATATGTATGTGGTCATGTTGATGTATATGCTCCAGCTTTGTCGCTATTTGATATTGAGGCTTTGCTTGCAGTCAAGTTCATACCTGAATACTTGATATGTTTACTTACTGTCAAACAGTTCATTTTATTCTCTGACCATATGTACTATGTTCTGTTCTCTGGAGTGTGGTTGCTTCTGATCAATTCATCGTTGAGTCTACATGTTGTTGTGGTCTTGTTCCAGTCATTGAAACTTGTACTTGTGATTACTGGTTTCACTTGAATTTTCTTATTGCTTTGACTCCACTGTCAAGTCTATTCTCATGTTTACACATTTGTGCACTTGTTAGTATGGCCTGGTTTTGGATTCTTGTTGCATGAGAACTTGTACTCGACAATTTTGTGATGCTTTTGTATTGCACCTGAGTTGAATCCAGCCTCAGCTCAGGTTTGACCATGTGCTCACTTGTCCCTGTAGTTTTGTCAAGTGTATATCAGTGTGCACGGCCTTGTGGCATGTACACTGATACACTGTGCATGTCACAGGTTATTCGTGTTTGATGAATTCAAAATTAAATGATGACGAACAACCCAAATAACTGAGGCAAATAATATTTTCAAAATACACATTTTATTTTACACTGCAAAAAATATTTCTTTTTCAATTTTACTGCGTCAGTGTGTATTTTGCAGATAACTCAGATGCTGGATTCGGGCTGGAGCAAAGTCGAAAATAAAATACAAGTGAATGAGTGATATGTAGTGAGGTGAACAGTGTAAAGTGAAATTTGAGATGTAATTGAAATTGTATTGTAATTGAAAAATGTATATATATAGTGAGTGCTCAAATTTGTACTATTCAAAATTGTAATAAAATATTTGTTTGAATAAAAAATCTGTTTGAATTTAAATTCTGTGTTATTTATTTTATTCCGCAAATATTTATTTATTTATGTGAAAAATAAAATAGTACAATAACAAATACATTTAAATGAATATATATATATATATGTTTATTAATCAAACAAAAATCATATACTTGCATATTCAACACATTCCATAATGGAAGAGCCATCGAATGATGTTGCTGCATAGTTTTCTTGTACCTCGAATAAGAGGTCTATCGGTGTTGGTCTTGTATAATAGGGTTTATTATATGAGGTATTTTCGTAATTAATTTTATTGATTTCAAAATAATTTTTTGGTTTTTCCTATTCTACATTTAAGAACATTTCTTGTAAATTATTTATTTTTGTATCTGAATTATTATCAGACTGTTCTTCAACTGAATTATCATTATTTATTGGTGCAACTTCCTTTTCTTTCATATTTAAAACATCTAATCTATTCATTATTTCTTTTAACATTTCTGAGTTTTCTCCTAGTTTGGCCATATTCATTTCTAAATTTTCTGCTGACCAAGGTTTGAATAAAACTTCATATTTTTCATAGTTTCATGTAATATTTTTTTGGTTTTATTAGTTCCTTGTTCAATTCTTATAAGTTGATTACCTATTATTTGCAATGTTAGATTGGTAAAATTATTTTGTTTTATTATAGCTTCTATTTAATTATCCTTTCTATAAGGAGTAATAGCAATTTATTTATCTATTTTAACTACTGAGTTTGCTTCTAGTGGATGTATGCTTTTAATTGTTTTACCTGCTTTTGTAGTAAAATTTCTATAAGCAGGGTTTATGTTTGCAACTGTTAATATATCATCAAAATCAGGAAACGGTTCCTTTTGTTTTTCTATTTTATAGATTTTTTTATCATTATGAAGAAATCATAATGTAACGATCTGTATTTTTAATTATTTTATATTATTGAATTTAATATGATTATTGAATATGAATGGTTAGAAATAAAAATTTAATGTTTTGTTTACGTAAGTTAGTGAAAGTGAACTTGAATAAAATTTTGAAATAACCAATTTCGATGATTTGGGCAATAATCAGTATTAAAATGAAATTCTATATATTGAACGTGTTTATAATCAATAGTTGAAATTGAATAATGAATATTGAATTACTGTAAAATTGAAGTAGTTATTTTATTATTTGAATTCATTTTAAAATTAAATTTTATAAGTTAAATAGCTTATATTTGAAATATGGTGATTTAATGGATAATTAAATTATTTAAAATTAATACTGGAATTATTTAGATAATTGAATCTTGAATTATTGTGAATGAAAATGGTATCGAAAGTTGATTTAAATTTTATTTAAACAACAATGAAGATTGTTAATACTTAAAAATCGAATTTAAGCGAAGAAATAAATTTCTAGGAATTACTTGTTTTAATTGATGAGTAAAAATAGTCATTTTGGCCACTGTCTCGGATTTTGACGAAACCAGTTTCATCGGATCCGTAATAGTGAATTATTGTAGGATTTTAAGCTTCGTAGCGATCGGACTTGTCGTTTGGCCGTGCGAGCTTGAAACGCATAGAAATTTATTTTAGAATTTAATTAAAATAATTCGATTTGAAAAGCTATCTTCTGCATATGATCGAACTAGGTCTCGAGACTAGTTTCATTGCATTTGGAATGGGAGTAAAACATTAGAAATGCTAGGCGACACGCTTTGTTTGGAGCTTGAGAATTTTAGGTGCTTATAGGTGAGATATTTTCTAATATAATAATAATATATATAACAAAAAAAATCCTACCCGTACATCATGCCTTATTATCTTCCTCATACCCCTCTTCTTTCTCCCATCTCAGTTTTAAATCGAGCAAACAAAAAAATATAAACGCAGATCGACTTTTATATGTATAAAAAACGATAGGAAAAAAATATAAAGCGATGGAGTCGAGTTCGCCTGGACGATTAGATCTATTTGCATGCGATGGAGAGGCTGTTCGAGCGCGACAATGAGGTTGGAAATCGCGTACACGCGCGCGATTGAGGCACGTTGGCGCTGGTGGCGGCGGACCATTGAGGCGAGGGCGACGGCGCTGGGGCTGGGCGTGGCGGTCGGTTGTGCGACATTCTTCGACTGTGAAAAAAAAGTAATCGCAAACGAGGAGGATCGCGTATAACCTAGAGCTTGCGTGATAGGGAAGACAAGGTTAGGTTTTTTTTTATTAAGTAAATTTAGTTTTAAATTAAATCATTATCCTAATATAATCGTAATTTCTCCATACGAGGTCTGATTCACGCAAAACAAATTGCTCTATGATCGTATTGATGTCATCTACAACATGGAGTGGATCTGGAATTTATTTAAAGCTGAAAATATTTTTTAGTTTCAAATAAAGGTGAGTGTTTTATACGCTCACTATTGACTAAAATATTTTTATGTTAGTTAAATTGAAATTCTGAAGTAATTTGAATTTATTGTTTATTGTTTGATAAATTTAATTGACGTTTAAATTGACATCTAAATTACCTGATAGAATTTAAATTGATAATTAAATTGAATTGGAATTGAATTGCTAGTAAACACCTGCTATTGATAATTATTTAATTGTCGTGATACATTGGCTGTTTTGGATATTGGTTGCAAATGGATGCTATTGGTTGATATGTGGTTGATTGGATGTTTAATTATTTTATATATATCTTGTTGTTAGCCTATACATTATTTACAGTATATAAAACTGTAAATCGAATTATTTCAAATAAATTAAGAAATAGGCTGAAATGATATAGACCTCTGATATTTGTTTTGGATTGAAATGATCTATATCCACCCCTGAATTAAAATTGAAATAACCGATTCACTTGGCCATAGAATAGAAATTATATATGGACACCGGATTGGCTAAATTAAATGATTTTCAAAATTTTGATTTGAAATTATTTAAGTGATTTGAATTAAAGAAATAAAAATTGAATTTATGGAAATCGAATTATTTTCGAACTTGAGCTCGGAATGTTGAAATTTAAATTTGATAACAGGAATTGTTTAAATAATCGAAGTTGAGATTATGAAATTATAATCGAAATATGATTTGAATTTCAGAAATTGATTTGTTTTAAAGATTGGACTTCTATTCGAACTTTGAATATTGCTAAGTAAAGTAATATAAAACGATATTTCAAAATTGAGCTCGGAATTGAATTATATTTGAAGATTTGGATTTTAAATTAAATATTGAAGGTTAATTTGATTTAAGTGATTTGAATCGATATTTTAAAAATCGAACTCGAAATTGATATAAATCGAAATGGTTTAAATTTGAGAATTGATTTGAAATTTAATCATTGAATCGGATAGTTGAATTTGGAATTGAAAGCGAAATTGAATTAATTCAAAATCGAAATCGAATTTATTTGGATTGAAATTGGAATCGAAGTAAGATTTGACTTGAAATCGGAATTGAATTGATTAAATCGAAATGGAAATTTAAATTGATTTGAGTGGGAAAATTTGGAATTGAATCGGTTTGACTTTGAAACTATTTTTAAATAAATTATTTTATCATAAACTGTTTAAAGATCTATCTTCTTAAATATTCAAATTATTTTGATTATCTAAACTATTTTACTATATAAACCAATTTTAATACTCAAACTATTTTTTATTAAACTATTTTTTATTAAACTATTTTTACTATTTAAGCTATTTTTAACTATTCAAACTATTTTCTAAAAATTCAAACTGGTCAAGTGTGGAATGTTTAAATTTAAATCTTGGTTCTAAATGCGAATGAGGTTAAAATGAAGTTATAACCTAAATTGAAATCCGAAACAATTTTGGAAGCGAAATTGAGATATTAAGAAAAAATGATATGGCATATTTTGAGTAAATATGATGATTTCGAAATGGATTTGATTTTGAAGTGAATATGATATTTTAATATCAAGTACGAACTATTTTCGAAATATAAATGAACCAACCGGTGTATAAAACGACGTTTGGTTGTTAAAGAGACTGGGGCCTCTTATTGGCATACTCACTGTCAATATTGGAACCACTTTAACAATTGTGTATGCAGAGGAGATTCTAGAATGAAGTGGTTGGATTTGGCATCGTTTGTTGGATTTGAAGAAAGAGAACGATGATGGATTGGTCTGACACTTGTGTCAATTTGAAATGACTAAAACAGGAGCCGTACCAGCCAATGAGGTTAGCTACCTCTAGCGGACACACTTCTTCGTATTACTATCATGACATTGTTATTGATTGGTGCACACCCTCGGATTTCGGGAGTGTTGGACACGGTGGGCCATTACGGGCTACCACCAGCCGGGAAGGGTAAACTGGTAGTATCTTACCTTGGGCATTACCTCATGTACTTTTTCATACTTTTATCCCTATACGAGACCACTAGGATTTTGATTTAGTGTTGTCGTATCACAGCGCATCCCTATCTACTGACGGTTTACTGGTGTTTTATATGCAAACTGTATGACAATGCTTAAAAACGCGTTAAGGGGGATCAATATAAAGTCTTAACACTATGAAAATATTTATTTTACTAATAGACACTATCTATTATAGCGTATTCTACTATATATAGATATTTTGAAGGATCCTTAGGAGATGGAAAATCTCGTAACTATAAGTCTATAGTATAGTGGATCGATTATACAAATGACAAGTATATGACTAATTTAAACTATATTGTATTAATATTAAAATGTGCAAATAAGAATAATCACACCAGGGATTTTATACTGGTTCGGACCTCCCGTCCTACGTCTAGTCCCGAAGCTCCTTTTCGGAATTTCCTTTCACCGAATAACCCTCACTTCACCGGAGGAACAGGTTTACCATAGCAGAGTTTCTTTGTCAACTGTGTGTTCTCTATTACACGGATTTTGACTATATAGTGCAAATGCTTCCAATATATGTATCTAGAGATTGTTGTCTATGAGGAACTATATATTTGGAAGTGTAGAGTACAAGTATAGATTGCTAGAGATCAAGAATATATCAGAGTATAAGAGTAGAAAGCGCAAGTAAGTCAAGTGAAATCTTCTCTTGAATTCCTGATGTTATTTATAGTGGTAGAGAGATCCTTTGTGTAGTTGCATCTGTTAGAAAGTGCTCTAAGGTCGCTTCTAATGGTGATGAAGAATTGAAGTGAAGAGGAGCGATCGTGTCTTTTCAATTGTGACAGTTGTATTTTGAATATACACAGCCGAGTTCAAAATCAGACGTCGGGAAAATATTTCAGACGTCTGCCTCTTATATATTATTTGTATATGGTTGCTTTTCAGATGTTTGAGTATATTAACCAGACGTCTTATTTTGTCTGATTTGCGAACCAGAGAATTCAGTCAGACGTCTGGTCAGTGCACTCAGACGTCTGGATTTGTGCATGTTGCTTTTCCTATGTCTGTATCATTCCTCTTCCGATTCTCTCGACTTGTAGCCTCTTGATACTTCTTTTGAGTCTTGTTCTTGTCTCTCTGATGATGTTACTTTATCAATTACCTGTAAATATAGATATAAATATATATATATATATGCATATTCGATTTCCATTGTATAGTTGTTATCATCGAAACTATAGAATTGATTTCCTAACAATCTCCCCCTTTTTGATGATGACAACTATTCAATGTACTTATATATAGATTATAAATCTCCCCCTGAATATGTGCTTATTTTGAATGTTCTATGATTACACTTATGTTTCTCCCCCTTTGGCATTATCAAAAAGAATTATAAAATTGAAGCCAATCGTCAAAAAAGAAAATTTCATTAATTTTGAAGTGTGATTACAAACATAGATTCGTACAAAATTTGATATTCCAAAAAAAATTAAAGTCTATGATTCCCAAAATCTATTATTCCTTTGGAGAAGCTTTATTTTGATCATTTTCCTTTGGTTCTTCTTTTTGAGAAGTGCTAGCCTTTGTGGGAGATGTCAAAGCTTCCTTGAGAGGTTCATCCTTAGAGAATGTGGAATGTTTCGCGGGAGGAGAAGGTACTGGGGTTGGCCAATCATCAGAAGGTGGTGTTGGACCGCGAACCCGTTGTAGTACTTCTTTAAGAACCGTCAAGACAGTGGAAAGGGATTCTTCAACAGTGGATAGGCGTGTAGCAAACGACATTTCGAAGTTGTCAATTCGCTTAGCCAAAAGCTTTTGATTTTTAGATAAAATTTGTTGGTTTCGAAGAGTGAGATCTCAAATACTTTCGTTTGGATTTGTATCCGTTCGAGTCTCCATTATTTCCTCTTGTCCCGGATAATCAAAGGGTGTGGGAGGAGGAGGAGTGGCTTCTCGATGTTGTTCCTCCTCTTGGGATGGATCAATCTGAGGTTGAGGAGGAGGCTCAACTCTTCTAGATTGACGATTGTGCATCCAATCTTCGAAGGACATGAAATCTGGAGGGGTTTCGGGTAGATGCATCAGAGAAAAGAATTTGGTGGAAGCATGCTTAGGCTAGATTTCTTCGAATGTTGATAGGTAGGATGGGATATTATGTGAACGAAGAAGTCTCATAATATAAATAATTAACGGCCTTGATCGAGTACAAAAATGCTTTAGCTCGTCGAAGATGAATTTGGTCCAATTTACTCTTGTTCCACTAAATAGAGCATATAGGGCTTTGTGCTCTAATTCGGTGATTTGCTCGTGACTACCCATTCGTGGAATAATTGTGTTGATTATCATTCGGGTTAGAAGTCGAGCTTTTGGACGTAGAAATTTGGAGGCAAATTTTGGCATTTCGTCCTCCCAAATTTGATGAGTTATATTGTTCTGTGGCTTGAAGCGCATATCTGGAATGTTGTATAGATCTTCCCCTATGTCAGAGAAACCTAGTGTTCGACCTATTAAGCCTGGAGTTAGTCTAATAGTGTTCCCATACACGCTAGACCAGAGCCAGTTATCCTCATTTTCAGTGTTCCACACTGAAGTACTGTCTAAATTCGCATAGAATAAAAATATGGCTAATTGATCTATTTGGACATCATTAGGGGCAAAAGAAATTAGGGTTTCCAACCCGGCATTTTCACATAGTTCATCGAGATCATACATAGGGAATTTAAGAAGATTGTAGAATGGACCTATGTGGAGTTTTTTCTTTTGGATGTCTTCATACCTTTTGATGGAATGCGGTGCTTTATTCATCCACCTTTCGATCTGTTCATCAGAGCATACCTGAGGATTTGAAGATGAGGCCGGTTCGTCTTGTTTTCTCTTTAACATCTTGGCATTCTTAGTGCGAGGGGGCATTTTGATTAGTTTTGCTTAAAAATGATTCTTTAGAAGGGTAATCATCTCTGAGAAAATTGTAGGATATAATAATTTTTGAGATAAAAGTAAAAAAATGAGTTTATCTGGTCGAATATAAACGGTTGATTGGGAATCAGACGTCTAGATTGGAAATCAGACGTTTGGTTTGCCCTATATTGAGTGCAGAAGATAAAATTAGACGTCTGGCTTTTTGATGTAGATGTCTGGTTTTATCAAATTTGAAAAATCGTAGAGACAGAGAACTATGGCAGACGTTTGGATCTTAGTTCAGACGTCTGAAATGTTCTGATTTTTATTTGTAGAAGACAGAGCAAAATTTCAGACGTCTGACATATGCACAGTTCTTATTTTTTAGACGTATATCATTATGTCAGACTTCCGAATGATATAGGCAGACGTCTGAAATTAGCAGTGCTTCTTCTTGATTATAACGTTGAGCAACTAAACGTTATTTATTTCTTACAATATTTCCATTCTCGTCAGCTTTGTTTTTAAATACCCATTTTGTTCCTATAACCGATTGGTCTTCAGGTCTTGGAACTAGTTCCCAAACATAACTACGTTCAAATTGATTCAATTCTTCTTGCATAGCCATTATCCAAAAGTTATCATTTGAAGCTTCTTATAATATTTTTTGGTTCAAGATTTGACACAAATGCTACATGGCTTATTTGATTAAGTCGATTTCTAGTTACTCTAGAATTGAGATCTCCAATGATATTATCTTTTGGACGATTCTTAAGAATTCTAGGGGATAATATTAAAGTGTTATTTTGCACGTTTGTTTCATTATTAATAGAATTTGTTGAATTTGTTATTGGAATAGTCTCTTCTTCATCATTAGTATGATTGTTAAATAAATTTTCGTCGAACGAAACATGTAAACTTTCTTCAATAGTATTATTCCGTTTATTGAAGATTCTATATGCTTTGCTACGATCAGAATATCCAACAAAGATACCTTCATCGGCCTTCGGATCAAATTTTCCTAAGTTATCTTTTGTATTTAATATAAAGCATTTTGAACCGAAAGTTTTAAAGTATGATACTTTAGGTTTTCTTCCAAAAAATATTTCAAAACAAGTTTGTTTAGTCATAGGGCGTATGGTTACTCGATTTAATACGTAACAAGTTGTGGCAATAGCTTCTGCCCAAAAGTGTTTTGGTAAACCGCTACTATTTAATAATGTTCGTGCACATTCTTGTAACGTATGATTTTTTCTTTCTACTACACCAGTTTATTAAGGTGTTCGAGGAAAAGAAAAATTATGGCTTATTCCTTTCTTATTGCAAAAATTAGTAAAAAGATCGTTTTCGAATTCTACTCCGTGATCACTTCGAATATTTTTAATTTTCAAGTCCATTTGTATTCTAATTCTTTTAGCAAATATTTTAAACATTTCAAAAGTATCGCTTTTATGTTTTAAAAACAAGGTCCATGTATACCTTGAAAAATCATCAACTATGACGAAAACATATTTGTTGTGATTTATAGATCGTATTTGTGTTGGACCAAATAAATCTAAATGTAATAATTCTAATGGTTGTTTTGTAGAGATATTATTTTTAGATTTAAAAGAGATTTTCTTTAGTTTTCCAATTTGACAATCGTCACATAAATTTTCTACTTTGTAATTTATTTTAGGTAAACCTCTAACTAACTCATATTTTGCCAATTTATTAATACTTTTCAAATTGATGTGATAAAAACGTTTATGCCATAACCATGGATCATTATGTTTGGCGGTTAAACATAAATTTGAATTTTTATTTATATTCATGTTTAATATATAAATATTTTTGTTTCTAAAACCTTCAAATACAAGTTGTTTGTTATTATCTAAAATATTACATCTATCTTTTTCGAAATTTATTTGAAAGCCTTTGTCACATAATTGACTAATGCTTAGTAGATTGTGTTTTAGATTTTCTACTAATAAAACATTTGTAATAATAGAAGAGTTAGAAATACCATAATTGATGACTTCTCAAGTGCCAACGACATATCCTTTTGAATTATCTCCAAAGGTTACCGTTCCACCATCGATGTATGTTATATTTGATAACATTTTTGAATTTCCAGTCATATGCTTGGAGCATCCGCTATCTAGTATCAATTTCTTCTTATGTTTTATTTTGGGTACCTGCAAATTAAAAGATGTTTTAATTGGTACTCATATATTTTTGTTAGGGTCCTAATTGTTAGAAGAAGGTAGCCATACCCATGATGGTTTGGTACCTTTGTAAATATAATTTTTATTATAGACTACATTCTCTAAGAAATTATCAATATGTTTTTGTTTAATCAATTTATTATTTGTCTTAGGAATCCAAATTTTAATAGTTTTGGTATTCATATTAGACATAGATAAACCTTTAGTTTTTGTATACAGAAGATTTTTTGCATTATTTCCTTTTTGTTTAGAAATATTTTTAAATCCTATTCCATTTCTATTTCCTAATGGTTTTGAAGTTTTGATAAGATTTTCCAAATCTTGTTTCCCTTTATTGAATTTTGAAACATTATTCGTGATTTTATCTAATTTTTCTTTTAATTCTAAATTTTCAATTTCTAGTATTTCAATATTGCTTTTTAAATTGTTTTTTTCTTTTAGTTAATCATCCTTTACTATTTTAGTGTTTTCAAAATCAATAGTAATAGCCTTACTTTCTATCAAATTATTTTTAATTTTTTCTTGAGATAATTCTAGTTCTTCTTCTAAGATAATTTTTTCATCTTTTAACATTCCTACTTCAAGTTCCAATCTATTTATTTTAGCTATATATTCTTTGTTCAATTTTTTAATTTGTCTAAATTTATCATCTAATTCCATGCTAAGTTCTAATAGTTCGTCATAGCTAAGTTCCGGACATACCTCATCAATTTATGCCATAAAACACACATTGGATTGTTCTTCATCACTATCACTTTCAGATGATGAAGAATCCGAGTCTTCCCATGTTACTTTGAAAGCCTTCTTCTTCTTGTATTTTTCAAATTTGTTCTTCTTTTTATCATTATTGAGTTTAGGACAATCTTTCTTCATATGTCCGTATTGATCACATTCATAGAACTTAATTTGAGATAAGTTTATTGTGTTGGACTTCCCTTCGTTTTGTAATTTTGTCATCTTTCTAAATTTCTTGAATCTGTTATAATTCTTGGCAATGAAGACTATCTCTTCTTCATCTAAATCAGAATCATCATTTTTTGTTGCTGGAAATGCTATGTTCTTCTTTTCTGAATTTAGTTCTTTTCGTGCCTGCAAATTAGCTTCATATGACATTAAATTTCCTATCGACTCTTCAGTTTTGAGAGTAGAGAGATCATTAGCTTCTTCAATAGCTAATACTTTCCTTTCCCAATCTGATGTTAAAGAGTTGAGTATTCGAGAAACTAAATCAAAATCGGTAAATCTAACTCCTAATGCCATAAGATCTTGTTGGATAGTTTTAAATCTAGAATACATATCAACAATAGTTTCATTTTGCTTCATTTTAAATGACGAAAATTGGTTTTGCAAAATTGAAATCTTAGTTTGTTTGACCTTTGTTGTACCTTCGTGTGTAATTTGTAAAGTACGCCAAATGTCAAATGCAGTAGTACATAGCATGACACGTGAAAATTCATTTTTATCTAGAGAGCAAAATAAAACATTCATAGCTTTAGCATTGTTTGATGTTGAGGTCTTTTGTGCATCAGTCCATGTTTTCATAGCAGTAGTAGGTGCTTCATATTTATTTTGAGTGGCTGACCAAATTTCTAGACCATTAGCTTCCATAAAAATTCTCATACGTGTTGACCAATATGCATAGTTAGAACCATTAAAAAGTGGTGGTCGTGCTGTGGATTGTCCTTCTTGAAAACTACTTGCCATATTAAAATGATTCAAAAACGTGTTACTGTAATTTGATCAAACCTTGCTCTGTTACCAAATGTAAGTCTATAGTATAGTGGATCGATTATACAAATGACAAGTATATGACTAATTTAAACTATATTGTATTAATATTAAAATGTGCAAATAAGAATAATCACACCAGGGATTTTATACTGGTTCGGACCTCCCGTCCTACGTCCAGTCCCGAAGCTCCTCTTTGGAATTTCCTTTCACCGAATAACCCTCACTTCACCTGGAGGAACAGGTTTACAATAGAAGAGTTTCTTTGTCAACTGTGTGTTCACTATTACACGGATTTTGACTATATAGTGCAAATGCTTCCAATATATATATCTAGAGATTGTTGTCTATGAGGAACTATATATTTGGAAGTGTAGAGTACAAGTATAGATTGCTAGAGATCAAGAATATATCAGAGTATAAGAGTAGAAAGCGCAAGTAAGTCAGGTGAAATCTTCTCTTGAATTCCTGATGTTATTTATAGTGGTAGAGAGATCCTTTGTGTAGTTGCATCTATTAGCAAGTGCTCTAAGGTTGCTTCTAATGGTGATGAAGAGTTGCAGTGAAGAGGAGCGATCGTGTCTTTTCAATTGTGACAGTTGTATTTTGAATATACACAGCCGAGTTCAAAATCAGACGTCTGGAAAATGTTTCAGACGTCTGGCTCTTATATATTTTTTGTATATGGTTGCTTTTCAGACGTCTGAGTATATTAACCAGACGTTTGATTCTGTCTGATTTGCGAACCATAGAATTCAGTCAGACATCTGGTCAGTGCACTCAGACGTCTGGATTTGTGCATGTTGCTTTTCCGGTGTCTGTATCATTCCTCTTCCGATTCTCTCAACTTGTAGCCTCTTGATACTTCTTTTGAGTCTTGTTCTTTTCTCTTTGATGATGTTACTTTATCAATTACCTATAAATATATATGTATGCATATTCGATTTCCATTGTATAGTTGTTATCATCGAAACCATAGAATTGATTTCCTAACAGTAATATCTCTTGAGTTATTGCACGCACGTTATACACCGGATAGGAGATGTAAAACCCTGTAAACATCTCTTACGCCACGACACTTATGTAATATGCGATATCTGTTTGACTCACATAAGAACATTTTAGTCCTGACCCAAGTGTTTTGTCTTTTCTTTATGCTCGGGTCAGCCTTGAGTTTTTCAGCGCATTTAAGATTATTCTGGAGGACGAAGACAAAGATTTGGTATATTATTATTCCCGCATCATGTTTTCTGCTGCATTACTTTATTATCCCTGATGTATATATAACTCTGATAAATGTTGTATAAATTATAATCAAATGAATAATATAAACAGCTTCATGAACTGTTTATTTGATTATTATATTTTATCGTGCTGCTGTGAGATTCTGTGTTTGTTTCCTTCTTCTTTTTTTATTTTTCTTAATTAACCTCATTGATTATCTATGTTCTAGATTGTTTAAGTCGAACGTGTGTGTATTATTGTCGATTTAAACCTTCTAAAATGTGGGTCGTCACGGTTGGTACCAAAGCGAGGTTTAGCAATACCTTAGCTTTGTGGGGTTTGACTCATTAGAGATAGGGTAGTAATAACCTAGAATGAGTCTGTTTGAGTGTACATATATGAGAGAGCATACTTGTTAGTATTATAAAATGTTTTATATTGTGTTTATTTATCCGTTGAGTTGTTTATGAATTCTGGTAGGTGAGTGGGACGCCATGTTAACGATAGGGATTTCTAAACACTTAAACGAGGCAAGTCGACATAATATTGTTTTAAAATCGAGTAAATGAAATAATTTTACCTAAATTATATTTTATATATAAAATTACAACTTTCATAAGCCTATATAATTATTAATGAATGTTAGTTGTTTGGAGATGATAATATTAAGTTATCATCGATTATTAGTTGAATTAAAATAAAACGAATACTTTGTGAATTTTGTTTTACGAAGCGTTCGATAATTGAATTGAATCTAATTACAATGAAATTATTTAAAACGATAAAGTTGTAAATTAATGAAATGTTGGCAATAAGGTAATAAAATTTGTATAAGTATATTCATAAAATGGCTTATAAATAGAAAGGATTTAAAAGTCAAGAATTTTTGAATTTAAAACTTGTTGCTTTCAAAATTTATTTTCAAAACCTTCAAAAATTAATAATAATATTATTTGAAAGTGTTTTGACTAGAAATATGTTTTGAAAAAAAATTGAAAGGAATAAAGCATCGAACTTGCTCTAGTCGCTGGGAAATAATTCTGGAGATGACTACAACATCGCCAGTATTCATTTTCGAGTTTCTGAGCGAGAATTGCTACCAAAAGGAATCTATTTTTGATTAAAACAAGTTTTGATTGTGAAAAAAAATTATCCTAGGTATGATTTGATAAATATATGAAAATAGTTTTGAACTTATAATTGAAAATAGTATAGATTAAAATAAGTTTAAGACTTATAAATTTGAAATAGAAATTAAAATTAAACTTTAAACTGTTGAATATTTATGGTTAAGCAAACAAAAGAAAATTTTGAATCTGAGATACGAAATAAAATAATTAACTTAAGAAATGTTAAATAAATTGAGTTAGTGAAATGAAGTAAATAAAATATAGTTTAACTCATGAAAGCTTAAATAAAATAAGAAATGTAATTGAAATAAATTAGATAAAATAATAAAATGAAATCTTAAATGAATAAATAGTATAATTTATTGATTTGAAAATATTAAGCCAAAAACAAATTTTAAATTTGGTTGAATGTGAATGATAAGAAGAAAATATTTAAAAGAGAGTGAAATAAAATGAGAAATGGATTAAATGAAATAGAATTTTACTTAATAAAGATTAAATGAGTTGAGTTGGATTTAAATTGAACTAGAGGAATTAGTAAAGTGAATTAATTCCACTTAGGCTATAAATGAATTAATAGAATGAATACAACTTGAATTATAAAATAAAATGAAATTTGAATTGTGAAAGAAATTTAATAAAAATAAATGAGAGTAAGAAAATTAATAAGAGTAATTGAATTTAATTTAAATTGGATGTAAATAAATTAAATGCAAATGAAATGAGTTTCAATCAAATTGAATGTTAACTAATTTAATATTGAATAAATTAACGAAATGAATTATAAGATGAAGTTAACTTAATAAGTTGAATGAAATTAATTGTGAGAAAAGAAAATTTTATTAATATGAATTTGAGTTATAAAAATAAAATTCACTTAAGTGAAAAAAATTAAGGATATGAATTAATGAAATGTACTAACGAAGTGAGTCAAAGGATAAATATTGAACTTAAGATATGGAGAGAAAAATAATAAATAAACATGAATTGCATTTTATAAAATGTTTATAATAAACTTAAACGGTTTGTAAATGATATTAGTATTAAAAGAGAAATATACTAAGTGGCAATGAAATAAACTTAACTTAAATAAGATTTAAATGAAATGAATTTTATAAAGTGGTTCATAAATGAATGTATATGAAAATATGTTAAACAAAAAGTGAAACAATTGAAATTTAACAAATTGAATTGAATAAATTGAATGTGAATGAAATAGATGTTAATAAATTTGAAGTAAACCAATTGAATGTTAATAAAAATTGAATGTTAATGAGAATGAAGTGCATAAATTTAATATTGACGTTGGAAATGTAAATTGTGGTAGTTTGTACTAATTAGATGAATATTAATAATTGTCGAATGTTTCTTTTGTTGCAAATCATTGTTATTACTGTTTTTGAACGCATATGATTGTTATGGTTGTGTATCGATGCTTGTGCTTAAGATTTGGATTCAGAATTCAAGTTAAATGGTTTTATTAAACTTATACGTGTTCTATATCTTTATATAAGTAACTAATATTTCTATTTGAGTTGAGATAGGTACATACGAAGACCGTTTGGATGTATATGCGGATTTATTTTTATTTTGCTTGCTTAATACGAGTGAACTCACTCGTATTAATAATAATAAGGTACACATCTCGGATTACATACCACACTTTTATATTTATTCCCTACGGGATGCCTCATCATTGAGATGAGATGTATATTTGATATCTATTTGGTATAATTGTGATATATATTCTATTGTAAAAAATTTCTAATCGAGCCGCAAAGGAGACTCTGCCGAAATTTTCGTAAATCCGGGAATTAGAAATTTTTTGAAGTTTTAAAAATTTTATAGCTTGTTTTTATGTATAAGTTATCTTTCCCGTAAAACCGATATCGGAGTGGCGTAGTAGAAGCGTATTAATAGTTTGGTATAAGATGTTTATGTTTTATAAGTTAATTATTTTGAGAAAATATATCAACTGTTAAATTCCGTACTTAATCCCTTTTCGAGGATGAAAAGTTTTGAGTGGGAGAGAATGTAACAACCCGTATTTTTAACTATTTTAAATTATTAAATTTAATATGATTATTTAATAAGAATGGTTGGAAATAAAAATTTAATGTTTTTTTATGTAAGTTAGTGAAAGTGACTTGAATAAAATTTTGAAATAACCAATTTCGATGATTTGGGCAATAATTAGTATTGAAATGAAATTCTATATATTGAACGTATTTATGATCAATAGTAGGAATTGAATAATGAATATTGAATTACTGTAAAATGGAAGTAGTTTTTTTATTATTTGAATTCATTTTAAAATTAAATTTTATAAGTTAAGTAGCTTATATTTGAAATATGGTGATTTAATGGATAATTAAATTATTTAAAATTTAATATTGGAATTATTTAGATAATTGAATTTTGAATTAATGTGAATGAAAATGGTATCGGAAGTTGATTTAAATTTTATTTAAACAACAATGAAAATTGTTAATACTTAAAAATCGAATTTAAGTGATTAAATAAATTTCTGGGAATAAATTGTTTTAATTAACGAGTAAAAATAGCCATTTTGGCCACTGTCTCGGATTTCGACGAAACCGGTTTCATCGGGTCTGTAATAGCAAATTATTGTAGGATTTCAAGTTTCGTAGCAATCGGACTTTTTGTTTGGCCGTGCAAGCTTGAAACACGTAGAAATTTATTTCGGAATTTAATTAAAATAATTCGATTTGAAAAGCTATCTACTGCATATTATCGATCTAGGCCTCGAGACTAGTACCATTGCGTTCGGAATGGGGGTAAAACATTAGGAACGCCAGGCGGCACGCTTCGTTTGGAGCTCGAGAATTTCAGGTGCTTATAGGCGAGATATTTTCTAATATAATAATAATATATATAACAAAAAAAATTCTACCCATACATCACGCCTTATTATCTTTCCTTGTACCCCTCTTATTTCTCCCATCTTAATTTTAAATCGAGAAAACAAAAAAATATAAACGCAGATCGACTTTTATAAATATAAAAAAACGATAGGAAAAAAATATAAAGCGATGAAGTCGAGTTCGCCTGGACGATTGGATCTGCGCGCGTGCGACGGAGAGGCTATTCGAGCACGATGACGAGGTTTGAAATCGCGTATGCGCACGTGATTGAGGCACGTTGGCACTGGTGGTGGTGGGCCCTTAAGGCGAGGGCGGCGGCGCTGAGGCTGGGCGTAACGGTGGGCTATGCGACGTTCTTCGATTGTGAAAAAAATAGTAATCACGAACGAGGAGGATCGCGTATAACCTGGAGCTTGCATGATGGGGAAGACGAGGTTAGGTTTGTTTATGTTTTTTTTATTAAGTAAATTTAGTTTTAAATTAAATCGTTAACCTAATATAATCGTAATTTCTCCATACGAGGTCTGATTCGGGCAAAACAAATTGCGTTGCGATCGTATTGACGTCGTCTACGGCATGGTGTGGTCAAGGATTTATTTGAAGCTGAAAATATTTTTCAGTTTCAAATAAAGGTGAGTGTCTTATACGCTCACTGTTGACTAAAATATTTTTATGTTAGTTAAATTGAAATTCTGAAGTAATTTGAATTTATCGATTGTTGTTTGATAAATTTAATTGACGTTTAAATTGACATCTAAATTACCGGATAGAATTTTAATTGACTTGCTAGTAAACACCTGATATTGATAATTATTTAATTGGTTTGATACATTGGTTGTTTTGGATATTGGCTGCAAATGGATGCTATTGGTCGATATGTGGTTGATTGGATTTTTGATTATTTTATATATATCCTATTGTTATCCTATATATTATTTACAGAATATAAAACTATAAATCGAATTATTTGGAATAAATTAAGAAATAGGTTGAAATGATATAGACCTATGACCTTTGTTTTGGATTGAAATGATATATATACATCCCTGAATTAAAATTGAAATAACTGATTCACTTGGCCATAGGATAGAGAATTATATACAGACACCGGATTGGTTAAATTAAATGATTTTTAAATTTTTGATTCGAAATTATTTAAATGATTTGATTTAAAGAAATGAAAATCGAATTTAAGGAAATAGAATTATTTTTGAACTTGAGCTCGGAATGTTGAAATTTAAATTTGATAACAGGAATTGTTTAAATAATCAAAGTTGAGATTTTGAAATTATAATCGAAATATGATTTGAATTTCAGAAATTTATTTGTTTTAAGATTGGACTTCTATTCGAACTTTGAATATTGCTAAGTAAAGTAATATAAAACGATATTTCAAAATTGAGCTCGAAATTGAATTATATTTGAAGATATGGATTTTAAATTGAATATTGAAGGTTAATTTGATTTAAGTGACTTGAATCGATATTTTGAAAATCGAACTTGAAATTGATATAAATCGAAATGGTTTAAATTTGAGAATTGAGTTGAAATTTAATCACTGAATTGGATAGTTGAATTTGGAATTGAAATTGAAATTCAATTGGAATTTAAAGCGAATTGAATTAATTCGAAATCGAATTTATTTGGATTGAAATTGGAATCGAAGTAAAATTTGACTTGAAATCAGAATTGAATTGATTAAATCGAAATGGAAATTAAAATTGATTTGAGTTGGAAAATTTGGAATTGAATCAGTTTTACTTTGAAACTATTTTTAAATAAATTATTTTATCATAAACTGTTTAAAGATCTATCTTCATAAATATTCAAATTATTTTGATTTTCTAAACTGTTTTACTATATAAACCATTTTTAATACTCAAACTATTTTCTATTAAACTATTTTAACTATTAAAGCTATTTTAAACTATTCAAACTATTTTCTAAAAATTCAAACTGGTCAAGGGTGGAATGTTTATATTTAAATCTTGGTTTTAAATGCAAATGAGGTTAAAATGAAGTTATAACCTAAATTGAAATCCGAAACAATTTTGGAAGCGAAATTGAGATATTAAGAAAAAATGATATGGCATATTTTGAGTAAATATGATGATTTCAAAATGGATTTGATTTTGAAGCGAATATGATATTTTAATATCAAGTACGAACTATTTTTGGAATGTAAAAGAACCAACCGGTGTGTAAAACGATGTTTGGTTGTTAAAGAGACCGGGGCCACTTATTGGCATACTCTCTGTCAATATTGGAACCACTATAACAACTGTGTACGTGGAGGAGACTCCAGAATGAAGTTGTTGGATTTGGCGTCATTTGCTGGATTTGAAGAAAGAGAACGATGATGGATTGGCATGACACTTGTGTCAATTTGAAATGACTAAAACAGGAGCCGTACCGGCCAATGAGGTTAGCTACCTCTAGCGAATACACTTCTTCGTATTACTATCATGACATTGTTATTGATTGGTGTTGTAACAAACCGAGAGTTCGTACCGATTCGTACCGATTAATTATCGTCTTTAGACGATTACTATTCCTAGCTATTTGTTTTGGAGTTTTAAATCGGTTTGAAATTCCTTGAAAAAAAATTTGGTTAAGTGTTGTTGGGCTTTAAAAATTCAATTATTCACTTCTTTTGTGGCCGAGATAATCATGTATACCCATTCCCCTTCATTTCTTTTGGATGGCTAACCCTAAACAACAATACAAAATTAAATGGCGGCCTCGTTCAAAGGAAATTAGGGCAGGCTAGTTCTCTTTTATTCCTCTTCGCGAATTTGGGGCTTCGAGATTTTTAGTCGCGGCCATGGTTACTCAATCGAAAGCGGTCGATCGATACCCCCTATGGTCGTTGCTTGCCTTGTCAATTAGGGCTTCTGATCTAATTCAATCGTTCGCAGTTCCCCTCGGTCGAGTTCTTCTTTGCTTCGAAAAAAAAAAGGTGAGTTCTACTCACATCTACTTCTCACTCAAGTGTAACTAGGGTTTGAATGCTTTGGGTTTTGTTTGTATTCAAGTGATTGAGTTTGTCGATTCGTTTTGCTCACCGTTCGAATTATGTTGAAATTTATCTGACTGCTTCAAGTTCGCTTTGTTTCTGGTTAACTTTGTAATGTTTTCGAACTCGAGAATTACTTGTTGGCCCCGGTCCCTTGGATTTGTTGGTTATTCGATTTGGGGAAATGTTGATGATTTCTGGTTTTCTGATCACCTCGGCACGGTTGTATCTCGTGGCTATCACAGTTTGATTTTTTTTATTGACTTCGGTCTTGGTTTTATGTTCGAACGGTACCATCTGTTCCATGATGATGAATTCAGGCATTTTGTTGTGTTCGTATATATTTGTTGAAGTTGTTAAATTGCTAGGCTGTGATATTGATTTTCTGGTTCACTTGTTTTGAAATTCTGGCGGTTGAGTGGCTGTTGACTTGGATTATTTCTCTACAAAAATATTTCCTTTTCGAATTGAAAACTTGATTTTGTGTGGCCTCTGTGATTTCGACATTGTGATTTTGATCATCTGGCTTTGGGTTGAAACTGTTCGATCCTTTGCCTTTGATTTTACCACCACTTTGACTTTGTGATGATATTATCTTGCTTTGATAAAACTGTAAATTTGAAATTGTTGACTAATTCTTTGTGACTTCATAGATGTGCATATATACAATAGTATGTGTGCATGCTTATATTGTTGAACCTATACGTGTGATTACAGTTTTCTTCTTATGGTCGAGCTGTACTATGATTTTGACATGTGCACGACTTTGATTTTTTTGTATGTGCATATCATCGTATCAATGGATGAACTTGCCATACATTTGTGGTCACTGTTACTTTTTTGTATTTTGATGCTTGTTTGTACATGTTGTTTCAGTTTGCAGTTTTCAATTTGAGCTTCATTCGCTGATTGAACCTCATGTATCTATGTACTGTATTGTCCATGATTGCTGACGTTGTTATTAGTTTATCGAATTACCTTTGACACTTGTTTATGTTAAGTGATGTTTCATTCGATTTAGACATGTATGTGCACTCGTATATGTACATACATGTACTTTTGTAGACTTTGATTATCCTATGGGGTTTGTTGATTCGAGCTTACCTTAGTTGAGTTTTGCTTACTTGAGTGCATACACTTAACTGGGTTGCTTTATCATGTATATTGTGACATGATACTCGACTGTGTACTTGTACTCTCTGATCATCTTTGTGATACCTGAACTGGTTTGATTTGTAGCATTCATGTTTTTGAGGCTGTTTGCATACAGTTGCATTTTAGTCTTCATATATATGTATGCAGTCATGTATGTATATACATCATTTGATATGAATATATGTATGTTCGAATTGGCATTGCTTCATATCTGAGTTGTTGTTTGACCATATGCATTTGTGGCTGCACTTCATTCGTCTTGTTATCAGTGCAGCACTCGCCTCTCTTGTTATTGCTTTTCACTGATCTATCTTTGATCTTGTTTGTTGGTTTAGTGGTGCACTTGCTTGGCCATTTTGTACTTCTGGCCTTTGTTTGGTTCTGGTCTTGCTTGTGTTATTGCCTTTGTTGGTTCTTGATCATTTCATGTTGATTGTTGAAATCACACTTGAGTTGAACCCAATTTCGGGGTTCGACCTTGTGATCATTTGTGACTTTCACTGAGCTTTTGTGTATCTCATGCGATAGTGGCGAGGCAGTACACGCGTGCGTGTACTGCAGCCCTTATCAGATTTGACAGTTTTAAATTAATGTTTCGATTTGTTGAATTGTTTCGTTGGTTAAATTAAATATTTTGAAGTTGTATTTTGGAATGGTTCATTTGATTTGAGTTGGATCCGTTGGCTTTTGGATTCATTGATCTTCTGAGTATTTCATAGACTGTATTGGCGAGGCAATACACGTTAGCGTGTACTGCAGCCAATCAGCATTGTTGTTTTTAAATTGACATTTCAATTGTTTAAATTGATTTGAATTGCTGATTTGTTGTTTAACACTGGTTAGTGTTATATCTGCCGTTATCCGATTCTTTTATCGAGGAGTCGGATATACGAGGTTTTTGTGACTGTCGTCTATTTGATATTTGATTATTATTGCTTCTATGCATTAATAACTGAGTTTGAATTAGACTGACCCGTGTATTATTTTCTTTTGAATTTAATACTCGGGTCAGACCCGAGTTATTTCAGGTTGTAGATTTCCTGCTTTGAGTTTCTGTTGAGCTATGAAGAATTTTTATATCATTTGAAGTGGTCTACGTTTTTTGTAGTAGTCAGTGTGTCTGTTTTAAGTTGATATGTATTCATGTATATTAGTCGATAATGTACTTGTATATATAACTTCTTGAGTCGACAGTTGTAGTTGTATCATATGTATTGTAACTGACATCGGTTATTATATATATGAGACTTTTTGTTTTATCTGTGTTCCGCATTCTTTTGTATCTGTGTTATTATTATATGCATTGTCCTAAACTATTATGAACCATCGTAGTTCGTTTTATACTAGAATTGGGTATGTCGATGGGAGTAAATAAATAAGAAATGTAAAATGAAAAATATATACCACTCCTATCGATGTAACCAATACTAGTGTAAGGCCAACTACGGATGGCCGCTCCTATCCAGCCTTATTCTTTGCGATAACAGACAGTATTTCTTTTAATACTCTTTGTTATTGTGAGCATAAAGGTGGAGCGTCACAGGTGTGCACCCTCGGATTTTGGGAGTGTTGAACGCGGTGAGCCGTTGAGGGTTACCACCAGCCGGGAAGGGTAATCTGGTAGTGTCCTACCTTGGGCATTGCCTCACATGCCTTGTCATACTTTTATCCCTATACGAAACCACTACGATTTTGATTTAGTGTTGTCATATCACGGCGCATCCCTATCCACCGACGGTTTACTGGTGTTTTATATGCGAATTGTACCTCAATGCTTAAAAACACGTTAAGGGAGATCAATGTAGAGCCTTAACGCTATGAAAATATTTATTTTACTAATAGACACTATCTATTATAGCATATTCTACTATATAAAGATATTTTGACGGACCCTTAGGAGATTGAAAATCCCGTAACATCTCTTGAGTTGTTGCACACATGTTATACAATGGATAGGAGATGTAAAACCCCATAAACATCTCTGACGCTACGGCACGTATGTAATATGCAATATCGGTTTGACTCACATAAGAATATTTTAGTCCTGACTCGAGTGTTTTGTCTTTTCATTATGCTCGGATCAGTCCTGAGTTTTTCAGCGCATTTAAGATTATTCTGAAGGACGAAGATGAAGATTTGGTATATTATTACTATTATTATTCCTGCATCATGTTGTCTGCTGCATTACTTTATTTATCCCAGGTGTATATATAACTCTGATAAATGTTGTATAAATTATAATCAAATGTATAATATAAACAGCTTCATGAACTGTTTATTTGATTATTATATTTTACCATTCTGCTGTGAGATTCTGTGTTTGTTTCCTTCTTCTTTTTATTTTCCTTAACTAACTCCATTGATTATCTATGTTCCAGATTGTTTAAGTCAGACATGTGTGTATTATTGTCGATTTAAACCTTCCAAAATGTGGATCGTCACACATAATCTTCAGTTAGGTCATTTCCCATCTTTTTAAAAATATTTTATATCTTTTAATCCATTTTTCTTGTTCTTTTGAATCTTTCCTAAAGAACCAATTTCTTTTATATTTATTTTCTTCTGAATAAAACTTTATTTTTTCAGATTTTGAAAAGGAAATTCAACCTCTACATTAAGAATTATGGTATTTATACCAAATACAGATTTTCCTTTACCATATCCTATATCTGAAGGAGTTAGAGATCTGGGATTGGATGAAGGTATATCAACCCATTGTTCAGGCTGACTCATTTCGTCCATTATGTTTCTTATAATTACATTTTTCTTTCTATTTTAAAGGATTATTTTCAGCATTGCTTAACCTTGGTTCCTCTAATTTAAAGTTAGAACTTAATTTTAAGTTTGTGACTTTGTCTTTTGAAAACCCGATTTCAACGTCACCATTTAGTTGGTTCATTTGCTTCTTTTAGAAGCCATTTATCTGGTAAATTAATTTCATTCCAACTAATTGATTTAGGAATTACTGCATTACTTTTACTAATGTCTATTTTAAACAATGTAGTTGTACCTTGATTTTTAATGCGCATGTTTTTTGTGTTCGTACTAATTGTATTCATTAGTTTATAGCATATTCTATAAATAAGAATAACCTTTTGTGTTCCTAATTTCATATTAAAACCTTCAGTTTTTATGCCTAAACAGATAGATTCATGTAAATTTAGATCTGTTAAAACATAATAAAATTTGAAAAACATGAAAAATATATCGGTCCATAACATAATGTTGATTCAACTATTCCTAATAAGGAATCATGTAATTTATTATGTCTTTTATCTCTACTGCAATTATAACAGATGTATTTAATTCTAATCTTGTAGCTAGTTTTAAAGCAACTAGAATTAGTCCAATATGAATAAATTTGTATTTTTCTTTCTGCAAATTTAAAAACTTTTAAAAAATAAGTCGAGTGTACTATATTCTTTTGCTAAAGGAATTGTCTGCTCTACTGTTTTAATTACATAGTCTGGTTTTTTTTAATAAAACAACCTATTTGCGTAAAAAAAATTTAGGGTGAATAAGCAGGAATTTCAATTATTTAAATTTTGTTTCAAATCTTCATTTATGGTTATTCCTTTATTTTTTTTCTGAGAATCTTTTTGTCTAGGTTATCTAGACTAAAATTATTGCTATTTCTAAAAGACAATGCTCTAGATAATCTTTCCCTACTATCTACCTTATCACTGTCAACAATATTTTACACCAAAAATCTCTAAACAGGCCAATTCACGACTTAAATGAGATTATCACGACAATGTGACATAAGGATTTTTCCAAGGTTTTAAAGGTAAATAACAAGTTAGAGTCATCATATTTTATCAAATATAAGATAACAACAGTTTTGATAAAGTAGATTATTAAAAATGCTACAGTAGTTTTCGGCTGCTATGGTAATTTTGCTACAGTAATGATAAGTAATTGTTTTAAACAATTGACAGTAAATAGAGATAAATAATTGTTTTAAATAACTGATAATAATTACAGAAACCATATAATACCTCTTCTCTGGGGCTTTTTAAGCCAGAGAAAACCTTTTCACTCTTCAGATGGATCTGATACCAAACCGACTCGGTCAGACAGGACCTTCGTTTGATTTAAAATACTAGAATTTTTTATAAGAGGTATTGGTTTTAGCAGATATATAATTAAGAATAGTGAAGGAATTAGTAGAAAACAGACTATATTAATACAAATATTTTACAGAGAATATCACGGTTGGCTACTGTGAAGTTCTCTGTAAAATATTTGTATTAATAATTAGTCTGGGAAAGATACCATGACTCAAGGAGAGACCGCCCAGTCAAGCCGCTAGGACGAAATAGCTGCCTACAAGGTCAAGTTACAGAAATACAGTTCACAATATCATAAGATATAGAAATAGCATGCTAACCCCAAGATTTTATTGATCAAAAAGTGCTAAATACTTTCAGACCGTAATTACTCAAGTATCACCCATGCATCCCATACCACTCGGTGTGTAACAACCCGCATATTTATCGATTTATATTAAATATTTTATCGTTAATCGGATTTTGGTCCGAAAAGCTACTTTTTGCATACGGTCAAATTAGGACTCGAGACCACTTCCATTGAGTTCAAAATGACGTTTGCGATCTTTTTGAGTGTAAACTTCGATATGTTTGGAGTTAGTGGAATTCTCGCTATTTTTTCCCGCTTGTGACTTTGGTTTGGACTGCACCTTCCTTAGTTCAGCCCAACCCTCTTCCTCACTTCATTCATCATTTGTTTTAACATTCAAGCTTCATCAAAAATGGTGGTGGGAATGGGAAATTAAAACTCCAAACTCAAATTCAATTGCAAATCCAACATTCAACTCCAAATTCAAGTAGAAGATATTGGATTCAAGCTTTGGATTGCTTCTCCTTGCTTTCAAGCTTCATCTTCATCCATTTTAGTGAAAAGGTGAGATTTTTATCTCACATCTTGCCTATAACTGTCATTAGACTGTTGGGAATGATTCCCTATCATTTTAGCATATACGATTGCTTTTGGTATGGATCGAATCGGCGAAAAACTCCAATTTTCAATGTTTTGGCAAAAATCTGGGCCTTAGGTCGCACTGTCTCGAGGCTTCTGTCTGCAGATTTTCATCTGGCTTTAGGTCGCTCGCCTGGAGTTAGGTCGCTAGGTCGCTCGTATGATAGGTCGTTGGGAACTAACTCGTCTGGCCTTAAAACTCCTCTGCAGCTTAGGTCGTTCATCACCTAGGTCGCACGCGAGTTAAGCCTTAGGTCGTTTGGCCTTTATAACGTTAGGTCGCTCGCGTGTTAACACTTTAGGTCGTTTCTGGCCTAATATCACTCGGCCACACTTAAGTCGCGAACTACTAGGTCGCTTGACCCCGTACCCAGTTAGGTCGCATACCTCGTTAGGTCGCGAACCCCTTTTTAGGTCGCGAACTCCTTTTAGTCGCGAACCCTTTAGGTCGCGTACCCCTTTAGGTCGCATGACCTTGTTTATGTTAGGTCGCTTCCTCCGTTAGGTCGCTCAACATTGACCTCGTTAGGTCGCTCAACACTGTGTCACTAGGCCGCTCGACTCTGGACTTCGTTAGCTCGCTCGGCCTTGTCATTTTTACCTCGTTAGGTCGCTCGCATGTTCCATTAGGTCGTTAGGCCTTTACCTCTTTAGGTCGTTAGGTCGCTCGGGTCGGTACCTCGTTAGGTCGCTCGGAACTTTGGTGTTAGGTCGTTAGACCTTGTTTTCTACTAGGTCGTTTGGCCTTGTTTAATGCTAACTCGTGAACACCGCTAGGTCGCAACCACTAGGTCGCTTGACCCCTTAGACCCCTAGGTCGCATCCATTAGGTCGTTCGACCTATTTGACTTAAAGTCTTTGCACTTTAATTCGACCACGTTAGGTCGCAAGTATAATCCTACTTTGATGGTTTTGGGATTGATTTCTTTGGACTTTACTCTCGTCTTCGAACGTGAATTTATGTGATTCGATTTGTTTCAACAATCGTTTTGTGACTTGTCACTCTAAAGATATGAAGGTTTCAATACTAGTAGTAAATATCAAAACTCTTTCACCAAAGCGATTTCAACACTATTTTACTACAAAGCTCTTTCTTCTCAAACCGTTTTCTAATCTACTAGTATATACAAGCCTTTAATTCACTCGGATGAGAAATCGAATTAAACGACTTAGTAAAACGAGTGGTATGAAACGCTTGCGTTCACTTTGTCGGTTAGCTCTTGGACTTGTTCGATTGAACCCTTTTTGTGACAATTTCCTAGTGAAGATCTACAGTTTGTTCGTAAATATTTAAGTTAAGCTAGTGGTTATGGGACATGAAGCTAAACTCATATATTTACTAGCTTAGTGTAATTGACACTTCCTTATGATCATGACGATCATTTTTTGTGATTTAGACTAGCAATTGAGCGATGTTTCTTTGTCTGCGAGGGAGACTAGACCCCGCTTTTGTGATGTTTCACCATCACATATATGGGGTAGCACCCCATGGTCTTCGGGCCGTTCATGTGTTAAAATTTAATGGATAGCTTCCATGAGATAGCTTCTCGTTCATGTGTTATACGCGTTGGTGAGTTTTCATGCTCCCGTTCATGTGTTAGGCCTCCCCCTTTTTATGTGTTTTCCTGGATTTCGTGTGTTGATTTTTGGAATTTGTGCTTCACCAATTTTCATGATTTTCATTGATATGATATCAGTTTTTGTGCATTGGTGAATTCATGTGTTATTGACTTGTTATGAATACAAGTTTAGGGTATGATACCCTATTTTATCTTTGAGAAGATTCTTGTGATATTGGTTAATCTTTTGTTGATTTTCATTTACATACTTATAGTAGTATGCCGGTATGGTTGTTAGATGTTCATGCCATATTATTTATCCTATAGCTTATCATCTGATATTTATAGCTAGACTGATCCGTTTATTATTTTCTTATAAATAATACTCGGGTCAGACCGAGATGTTACAGGTGCTTCTGCTTGACTTCTCTTTAGGATTATTCTGACTTTTGGCTAACTACATAGATTAGTAGTTTTTGGATGTACACATTAGAGATATAGACTCTACGTAGTGTACTTATTCTTTTGTATAGCACGTGTTGCTATTCTTTTGTATTATTGTGGATCTTTCTGACCACTACTTTGATGTACACTTTCATGTGTTATATATATATTCATATCTTCTTCCGCCTTTGTGATATGGATGTCTGTGACTGATTTATGTTATGATTATTTCTATGTTTGTTTCCGAAGATTATATATAGCCACTGTGTGATAGCTTTGAGTTTGTATCGGTATGTCGGATTTCCTCCTTAAATGATATGCATTCTATTCTATCTGACATATCGGTGCTCGCACAAAGAAGTTACATGGATGGTCACTCCTCCACAGCCTTATTCTCCGTGCTAATTGACAGCACTACATCGTAGTGGTCTTGGTTAGCGTGGGTATAGAGGTGGGACGTCACAGCTTGGTATCAGAGCCAAACTTCGGAACAATGTAGAATAACATAACAAGGATCATCGTCCTAAGTCCAACTTAGGAGTCGTGCCTTAGGATTTAAGTCGAGTCTTCGAATCGACTCATCCTATTTCCTCTTATGAATCCTTGTTTTATCTATCAAGATTTGCTTGATATTTATTTGGTGAATAACCATTTTCTTCTTCTCTCTTTCTTAAAGAAGAGAATGTCTAGGCCAGGCCGTCCCAGATCTGGACCATCTACTGTCACTCCCCAGGATGGAGTTTTTATGACTGCTCAACAGCTTCTTGATTTAGCAAAGAATGCTCAGGCAGCTGGTCCTAATCAGGAACCTACTCATCCTAAGTCTGGATTTGCACGCTTGTGCAATGATTATACCAACTTGGGTGGGAAACCATTCAAAGGTTCCAAAACTATTATCGAGGTCCAGGCTTGGTTAAGAACATGCGATCGAATCTTTTCTCGCATGAATCCTGTCGATCTTCACCGTGTTCAGGTGGCCTCCAGTATGCTCCAAGAGAGAGCATTGGATTGGTACGAACTTCTTATTTCTGAGATTAGTGAAGCGGATCTCACCTGGGAGCAATTCCGGGAATGCTTCGAATTAAAATTCGTACCAGAAGCAGAGAAAGTGACATTGGCTCGACGTTTTATAGACCTTGTTCAAGGTGAATCTTCTGTGACAGATTATGTCGCATCCTTCGAGTCACTGTCCAAATATGGGGTTGAATATATCAACCCTCCGTTGAAGAAGAATCAAAGATTCGCCTATGGCTTAAACAAGAATCTCAAGAAGCCATTACTTCTAAAGTTAGAAGTTTCTTTCGACCAACTTATTGATATCGCTCTTCGTCTTGAAGAGGCTGATAAGGAAAGTGATGTTGAAGTGGTGGCTTCCAAACCAAACTTCAACAACAAGAAGAGGCCAAACAAATTCAAAGGTCCTTATCCCAACAAAAAGGGTAAGCAAGCAACTCCTGCTGCAAAGGCATTTTCCCCCAGTGATAGGAAATGCTTCAACTGTGGTGCTAAGGGCCATTTTTCGAACAAGTGTTCAAAGCCCCGCTCTTGTCGCTATTGTAAAAGTCCAGATCATTTTATGCATCTATGTCCTAAGCTTCAAGACAAGGAGGGAAAGTTAAACGTTGCTCAAGCCCCTGGCAACACATCCCGCGGACAAGGTATGTATCATTCTGTCCTTGATGGCATTATTATATTTCATGATCAACCTATTAGAGTTCTCTTTGATACGGGTGCATCCCATTCTTTTATATCAAAGGAACTTGTCGATAATTTTTCTTTTAAGTGTTGTTGCTTTAATGACTTCTTTAAGAATTGCGAATCCGGTTGGTGGATCCGCAACTCTTAGTCTGCTTTGTAAAGATGTCGAGATTATTTTGTGTGATTTTTCTTTCCTAGCCGATTTGCATGTCATGCATTACCTAGGCTTTGGAATGATTTTGGGTATGGATTGGCTTAATCGTTACGAAGCTCATATCCTATGTCCTGAGCGGACTATTTGTCTTCGACATCCACTATCTGTTAAGCATATTTCTATTGTTCTTAAAGATTCGGATTCCGCTTTGGTTGCATCTTTATATTCTTTAAATCCTCGTGATGATGATAATGATGATGAGGAGGATGTCATTTCTCTTATTCACGGCGTTCGTGAATTTTCCGACATCTTTGAGCCCGTTTTAGGACTACCACCTAAGCGAGCAATTGAGTTCAAAATTAATCTTATACCTGGAGCTCAACCTATTACCCATCCTCCTTATCGCATGTCCAATAAGGAGAATGAAGAGATGCGCAAACAATTATCCGAGTTAGAAACGAAGCAACTTATTCGCTCTAGTTCCTCGCCTTGGGAAGCTTCAGCTATTTTCGTAAATAAGTCCGACGGTACACTTAGGCTTTGCGTCGACTACCGCAAGCTTAATGATCTAACTATTAAGAATAAATATCCTTTGCCTCGGATTGATGATCTATTCGATCAACTTAGTGGTGCTAGAGTCTTTTCACAATTGGACTTGGCTACCGGTTTCCATCAGCTTCGTATTGCAGAGGATAGTATTCCTTTGACTTCATTCCGTACACGTTATGGATCTTATGAATGGCTAGTTATGCCATTTGGTTTAACGAATGCTCCGGCTTATTTCGTTGACCTTATGAATCGAGTTTTCAAAGATTTCCTCGATCGGTTTGTTCTCATCTTTATTGATGATATTCTTGTGTATTCTAAAATCGAAGAGGAACATGAAAAGCATCTTCGGATTGTATTGGAAACTCTTAGGAGCAATCAATTAAAGGCAAAAATTTCTAAATGCCATTTTTGGCAATCTAGTGTGAAGTTTCTCGGTCATATTATTTCCGAATCTGGAATATCAGTGGATCCTTCAAAGATTGAAGCGATTCAAAATTGGAAGAGACCGGAGAGCGTGACTGAAATCCGTAGCTTTCTCGGATTGGCAGGTTATTACCGCCGTTTTATAAAAGACTTTTCTAAAATTGTCGTGCCTCTTACTGGCTTAACAAAGAAAGGTGTTAAATACGTTTGGTCTGACAAATGTGAAACTTCTTTTCAGAAATTAAAAGAACTCCTTTCTGATGCTCCCATTCTTGTTATTCCCGAAGGGAATCAAGATTTTGTTGTTTATACCGACGCTAGTCGCGTTGGTTTGGGTGCCGTTCTTATGCAAAAAGAACGTGTTATTGCTTATGCTTCTAGGCAATTGAAGCCGGCTGAGACTAGATATGCCACACATGATTTAGAACTCGCGGCTATCGTTTTCGCCCTTCGAATTTGGCAACATTATCTTTTGGGAGAAAAGTTTATACTTTATACTGATCATAAGTCTTTGAAATATTTATTTTCTCAAAAGGAACTTAATTTGCGTCAACAGCGTTGGCTCGAGTTCCTTGCCTCTTATGACCTCGATATTCTTTATACTCCCAGAAAGGGAAATCGAGTTGCCGATGCACTTAGTCGCAAGCAACAAGCGGTCGTTTCTATGATGATATCCGAATGGCGCGATCTCAAGGTATTATATACTTGTGAGATTAGAGATCGTGTATCTGATTTATGTTCATCTCTTGTTTTATGTAGCCTTGAGGCCCGTCCTTCTCTTTTTGACCGCATTCTTGAAGCTCAAAGGCTAGATCCTGAATTGGCTCTTCTTGGCCAAAATCTTAAGGATAAAATGGATATTGAAGGTTTGAAAGACTTTGATATTGATTCTCGTGGCAGCATTCGAAAATTTGGTAGACTTATCGTACCAAATATTGGTGATCTTCGTAGAGATATTCTAGAAGATTCTCATCGTTCCAAGTATTCTATTCATCCCGGTAGCAGTAAAATGTACGCAGATATGAAGCGACTTTATTACTGGGAGGGAATGAAATCTGATATCGCTAACTTTGTTAAGTGTTGCATGACTTGCCAACTTGTTAAGGCTGAACATCAAAGGCCTGGTGGGTTATTGCAACCATTGGAAATTCCAGTTTGGAAGTGGGATCAAATTTCCATGGATTATATTGATGGCCTTCCCCATTCTCGTTCAGGACATAATAGTTTATGGGTGATCATTGACAGACTTACTAAATCTGCCCATTTTATTCATGTTCGGTCGAACCGAACCGTACCTCTTCTGGCCAAACTCTTTATCAAAGAAATAGTTAAATTGCATGGAGTTCCTTCTTCCATTGTTAGTGATCGTGATCCATTATTCACTAGTGGATTTTGGAAGAGTCTTCAAAAAGCTTTGGGAACGAAGCTTAATTTTAGCACAGCTTATCATCCCCAGTCCGATGGACAAACTGAGCATGTGAATCAAACTCTTGAAGATCTTCTTCGTGCTTGTGTTCTCGACTTTGGTGGAAGTTGGGAAGATCATATTTCACTTGTTGAATTTTCCTATAATAACAGCTTCCAATCTAGTATTGGTATGGCTCCTTTTGAGGCACTCTATGGAAGGCCATGCCGATCTCCTTCTTGTTGGCTAGAGGCCGGTGAGAAGCTGGTTTTAGGACCAGATTTTATTCGGGATTCCACAGAAAAGATTGAACTTATTCGTCATAGGATGAAAGAAGCTCAGTGTAGACAAAAGTCCTATGCAGGTAATCGAAGAAGGAAATTAGAATTTTCTGTTGGAGATCTTGTATTTATTCGTGTTTCACCTATGAAGGGTGTTGTACGCTTCAGTCGATCGGGAAAGTTAGCGCCTCGATATATTGGGCCATTTCCTATCACTGAACGTATTGGCTCCATGGCTTATCTCCTTTTATTACCGGCTCGGTTTTCTGCCATGCATAACGTGTATCACGTTTCTCAATTACGGAAGTGCCTTTGGGATTCCGATTCTATTCTTGAGCCCGGTGTTTTGGAAGAGATTGAAGTTTCACCTAATTTAACTTATGAGCAGCATCCTGTTCGAATTATTGCTTCAGAGATCAAATGTCTTCGAAATAAAGATGTTCCGCTTGTTAAAGTTCAATGGTCCTCAAATCCTAAGGATTGCTCTTGGGAAACTAGAGAATTCATCGAGCGAACACATCCGGACTTACTTTCTCATGCTCTTTGAGGTAAACTTCTTATTTTCAAATCTCTTTTATGTTAATATGCTTTTATGGTTGTTACTTTTTATTCCCATCTTACTTATTGCGAGGACGCAATTTCTTTAAGGAGAGGAGTCTGTAACAACCCGCATATTTGTCGATTTTATATTTAAATATTTTATTTAAATATTTTATCGTCAATCGGATTTTGGTCCGAAAAGCTACTTTTTGCATACGGTCAAATTAGGACTCGAGACCACTTCCATTGAGTTCAAAATGACGTTTGCGATCTTTTTGAGTGTAAACTTTGATATGTTTGGAGTTAGTGGAATTCTCGCTACTTTTTCCCGCTTGTGACTTTGGTTTGGACTGCACCTTCCTTAGTTCAGCCCAACCCACTTCCTCACTTCATTCATCATTTGTTTTAACATTCAAGCTTCATCAAAAATGGTGGTGGGAATGGGAAATTAAAACTCCAAACTCAAATTCAATTGCAAATCCAACATTCAACTCCAAATTCAAGTAGAAGATATTGGATTCAAGCTTTGGATTGCTTCTCCTTGCTTTCAAGCTTCATCTTCATCCATTTTAGTGAAAAGGTGAGATTTTTATCTCACATCTTGCCTATAACTGTCATTGGACTGTTGGGAATGATTCCCTATCATTTTAGCATATACGATTGCTTTTGGTTTGGAACGAATCGGCGAAAAACTCCAATTTTCAGTGTTTTGGCAAAAATCTGGGCCTTAGGTCGCACTGTCTCGAGGCTTCTGTCTGCAGATTTTCATCTGGTTTTAGGTCGCTCGCCTGGAGTTAGGTTGCTAGGTCGCTCGTATGATAGGTCGTTGGGAACTAACTCGTCTGTCCTTAAAACTCCTCTGCAGCTTAGGTCGTTCGTCACCTAGGTCGCACGCGAGTTAAGCCTTAGGTCGTTTGGCCTTTATAACGTTAGGTCGCTCACGTGTTAACACTTTAGGTCGTTTCTGGCCTAAAATCACTCGGCCACACTTAAGTCGCGAACTGCTAGGTCGCTTGACCCCGTACCCAGTTAGGTCGCATACCTCGTTAGGTCGCGAACCCTTTTAGGTCACGAACCCCTTTTTAGGTCGCGAACTCCTTTTAGTCACGAACCCTTTAGGTCGCGTACCCCTTTAGGTCGCATGACCTTGTTTATGTTAGGTCGCTTCCTCTGTTAGGTCGCTCAACATTGACCTCGTTAGGTCGCTCAACACTGTGTCGCTAGGTCGCTCGACTCCGGACTTCGTTAGCTCGCTCGGCCTTGTCATTTTTACCTCGTTAGGTCGCTCGCGTGTTCCATTAGGTCGTTAGGCCTTTGCCTCTTTAGGTCGTTAGGTCGCTCGGGTTGGTACCTCGTTAGGTCGCTCGGAACTTTGGTGTTAGGTCGTTAGACCTTGTTTTCTACTAGGTCGTTTGGCCTTGTTTAATGCTAACTCATGAACACCTCTAGGTCGCAACCACTAGGTCGCTTGACCCCTTAGACCCCTAGGTCGCATCCATTAGGTCGTTCGACCTATTTGACTTAAAGTCTTTGCACTTTAATTCGACCACGTTAGGTCGCAAGTATAATCCTACTTTGATGGTTTTGGGATTGATTTCTTTGGACTTTACTCTCATCTTCGAACGTGAATTTAAGTGATTCGATTTGTTTCAACAATCGTTTTGTGACTTGTCACTCTAAAGATATGAAGGTTTCAATACTAGTAGTAAATATCAAAACTCTTTCACCAAAGCGATTTCAACACTATTTTACTACAAAGCTCTTTCTTCTCAAACCGTTTTCTAATCTACTAGTATATACAAGCCTTTACTTCACTCGGATGAGAAATCGAATTAAACGACTTAGTAAAACGAGTGGTATGAAACGCTTGCGTTCACTTTGTCGGTTAGCTCTTGGACTTGTTCGATTGAACCCTTTTTGTGACAATTTCCTAGTGAAGATCTACAGTTTGTTCGTAAATATTTAAGTTAAGCTGGTGGTTATGGGATATGAAGCTAAACTCATATATTTACTAGCTTAGTGTAATTGACACTTCCTTATGATCATGACGATCATTTTTTGTGATTTAGACTAGTAATTGAGCGATGTCTCTTTGTCTGCGAGGGAGACTAGACCCCGCTTTTGTGATGTTTCACCATCACATATATGGGGTAGCACCCCATGGTCTTCGGGCCGTTCATGTGTTAAAATTTAATGGATAGCTTCCATGAGATAGCTTCTCGTTCATGTGTTATACGCGTTGGTGAGTATTCATGCTCCCGTTCATATGTTAGGCCTCCCCCTTTTTATGTGTTTTCCTGGATTTCGTGTGTTGATTTCTGGAATTTGTGCTTCACCAATTTTCATGATTTTCATTGATATGATATCAGTTTTTGTGCATTGGTGAATTTATGTGTTATTGACTTGTTATGAATACAAGTTTAGGGTATGATACCCTATTTTATCTTTGAGAAGATTCTTGTGATATTGGTTAATCTTTTGTTGATTTTCATTTACATACCTATAGTAGTATGCCGGTATGGTTGTTACATGTTCATGCCATATTATTTATCCTATACCTTATCATCTGATATTTACAGCTAGACTGATCCGTTTATTATTTTCTTATAAATAATACTCGGGTCAGACCGAGATGTTACAGGTGTTTCTGCTTGACTTCTCTTCATGATTATTCTGACTTTTGGCTAACTACATAGATTAGTAGTTTTTGGATGTACACATTTGAGATATAGACTCTACGTAGTGTACTTATTCTTTTGTATAGCACGTGTTGCTATTCTTTTGTATTATTGTGGATCTTTCTGACCACTACTCTGATGTACACTTTCATGTGTTATATATATATTCATATCTTCTTCCGCCTTTGTTATATGGATGTCTGTGACTGATTTATGTTATGATTATTTCTATGTTTGTTTCTGAAGATTATATATAGCCACCGTGTGATAGCTTTGAGTTTGTATCGGTATGTCGGATTTCCTCCTTAAATGATATGCATTCTATTCTATCTGACATATCGGTGCTAGCACATAGAAGTTACATGGATGGTCGCTCCTCCACAGCCTTATTCTCCATGCAAATTGACAGCACTACATCGTAGTGTTCTTTGTTAGCGTGGGTATAGAGGTGGGGCGTCACGGTGTTACTTCAATATTTACTATAAGTTAGTAATTTCCGCTTACCTAAATTATTCTACATAACAAGTCTTATAATTAACAGATGAAGTGATACTGAATGTCCCATACCACTCGATACGACTAAATCGTTTAACTATAATTCCCATTATAAACAAAGGTATTTAGCTTATAGATTAACTTTTATAAATTTTTAAGATATATGTATATTATTTTATAAAAGCTAGTATATTTATTAAACATATATATATAATTTTTCAATAACTAAAACCAGTTGATTTTTGATATACTTCTTTATTGGATAGGTTTAGATGCAAATGTGGTTTTAAATATCATTCTTAGGAAAGATTATACTAGTTAAAAATTTAATAAAACAATTTCTTCTAAAATATCTATATATATTATATTTAGAAAATTATGGTATTTGTTAATTTACGTAAAATAACTTCTTTTACACTTTATATATATAATGTACGATCTTAATCCAAAAATATTTGTTGATACGAAAATTCATAAAGGATGCTTCAAAAGGTACACACACACAAACACGCGCGCGCACGCACACACAGATATATATAGCTCAATAAAATAGTTTATTTATAATTAACATAATCTTTTAAACCATGCATTATTTCAAAACACAAAGTGGAAGATAAAAGTTCAAATATTGGAAAACACAAGAAAAATAAGAGAAAAGAAAAATAAATAAATATACAAGGTAAGGGTTTCATATCTAGAGCTGAATAGCTCAAGGTTTTGGCCACCGGTGGATCGGTGCATAAGACATTGGTGTCGCAATTTCCTGGAGCTATTCCTTCAGGAACATGATTCTGATTGAAGATTTGTTGATTTCCAGCAAATGCAACCTAGTTTAGACGATTACTAGGGTTCCTACAAGCATGCACACATCCAAAATAGTCAACAAATCATTCACTAAGCCAACGGTCGGAGTTGCTTTTGCAAATTCAAGTATTTTCAGTTTACAGTAAACCATAGTGCACAAATTCAAGAAAAACCCCATCACCAATTCAATTGAAAATTCAAATGTAGGTATCATTACAACATGCAGTGGGTTAAAGATAGTCGTGAGGGATTAACTCACCTTATATCCTTATTTAAGCTTGTTAATTCAAGAAAAAAATTTGCTCCATGCTTCTCAACCCAAAACCTAGGATTCTCAATAAAAAAACAATACTACTTAAATTCACTCAAATATGAAATCAAAACTTCCTAAGGATGTGAAAAGGCTTGAGAAACATTACCTGAATTTTTCTTGATTTTATTGAATTTTAAAAAAAGGGTTTTCTTTAGGTTTTAAAAGTGGGAAATGAAGAAGCTTTTCGTTTTTTTTCCTTACTATAATTTTAATCACCGAGTAAAATGGAACAGAGAAAGAGAAATTTCCTTGTTTTTTTGTTAACTCTATGGGCTTACGAGTTAGGTGAATTTACACTTTTAACCCATTATCCAAAATGCTACTTTATTTTGTTTCATTTTTCTTCTTTTCTCACATTTCATATTATTATTTTCAAACAATGTTTTAAAAACAAATTCAAAATGAAAGATTCGAATAATGTTTCTAATCAACTTTTTAATTACATTATTTTCTTTCTTTTTATAATATAAGATAATCAATTCTTTTAATACAATGTTTAAAACAAATTCTTAAAAACACTTTTAAAATGATTAAACATTTTCTAAATTCTTTTATAACAATAAAATGATTGCAAAAATAAAATTTTCACTTTTATTATTAAAATTGATTCGTTCATTAAATTTTAAAATATTAATTTAATATTTAATACTTCAATATTATATTAATTTATAGTTAGAATTTTAAATAATCCATTTCTATTTTAACATTTCAACTTTTACAAACTTTGAAGTGGGACATCTTAAATTTTAAATGACACATAGAAATTATTACCATCTTAATAATTTTATATATATATATATATATATATTACACCCGTATTTCTCAAGCTAAATTAAAGGGGAATTAAATAAGGCACGGAGTCAAGAGAGCGGCCCTTACAGTATAAGTTAACACAAAAAGAGAAGGGGTTGAAGCGGTCCAACTGGTACTGCATAAAAGGCCAGTTTGCATCACGATGCTTGATCCAACCAAAAGAAATACAGCCAAAAAAGTAGGAAATCAAAACAGAACAAAACAATGCGTTCATAATACGAGCCATAGAGATACCAGATCTGCGCTCGTCTCCTAGTTTCGATATTACATTAAGAAACTAAAACCAAGATCCGACATAGTTGCAAGAAATAGACGATGAAGTATTGCGCCTACAAGCCACAACAAATGAATGACTGAATTGCACTGTCAACATCCCCAGAACCCATACTTTATTAGCGCCCTCAAGACGGGTCTACACTGCGCATACTAAGGACTACCTAAGCGGTATCACACGGAGTCAGAAGCATCCCAAATGGCTGTACACGGGGTCATCCAAACAACGCTCCACCATAGATCCACACTTACAGGAGGATAGCAATGATATAGTCTACCCTTATCAATAACCCATGCAATTAAGGGCAGCTCAGATCACAACCAACTCAGAATGCAGTCAGCCTAGACCATAGATCACTTTCGTACATATATCGAACCTACTCCTAAGTTAAGCAAATCATGCACCCTAAAGCCCAAAGCAGCTCAGAACTATCATACCTGAGTATCAGGCAAACACAGCAGCATCAAGCAAGTACCGCACACCAACCAGTACAACCTCACTCTAAATTTGTCGTTAGCGCCCCCAAAAACCCACAAGTAACTCTTACTGTCCTCCCAAGGACTCATATGCATAGCCAATTCAAATTTGAAGTCTCCCGCCATGATTTCAATTATTCTTGTCATGATTTCAGGAGTTCCCGCTTTCACCTCAAACTTCCTGCCATAAACACATCGGCAATCCAGGTATATCAAACAGACAAGGCGGATAGATGACTCCTGATAAGATCTAAGCACTGAAACACAACGATAACAGACAGATTTTGGCGATCCGTGTAAGCCACCATACTATAAATAGAAAAAGCACTATAGCAAGAAAGGACCTTTTACCTTTTCCACTTTTTGATACTTTTAAGGTTTTATTGTACTCTCTGCCATGGAAATCTATACTAGAAAATATAAAGGAAGAAAGATTTCCCTCATGGACTTAGGATTCCTTAACATCTAAACCACGTAAATTCCTTGTGTTCTTTACCATTTCTACATCTTATTATTTACCTACCTAGTTTTCAGCAACAGATCTTACCTTTTCTGTACTAGAATTAAATACTAGTTGGATTTAATATTTTAACAAACAGTTAAAGTGCGACTACTTAATGGAAAATTTAATACTGCTTAACTTTTCTAATTCAAAATCATTGAGGTAATTAGTACGGTAATTACCTCTTCTTCAGTTGGAGCATTGTAAGAGAAAAATCTTATTAACATTTTTGGCACTAGAAGGAGGACCGAACCTCCATGTATTTCCTACATTTAGTAAAAATTTACCTACATTTGTTCCACGTACCATGAATCCCATCGATTCACCTATCCCACATGTTTAAGAGCACTTAAACTTGGCTTCAAAGACCACCAATAAATCGCTTATAACTTCGAAAGCCCAAAATAAAGTGGGAGCTTCAACTGAAGTCCCTACACATCCCCTCCTGACCGCATTCCAATCCTTCACAAACCAAATTAACCAACGGATGGAAGGGCTAGAGAAAATTATGGCCCAACATACTGGCAAAAGACCATCCTCTCCACCTCGGTCCACAGCTCACGGCCTTCGTTCACCTATTACATTGGCTATTCAACAGGAGAACGATAACGGCCCTCCCAAAGATGAGAATGGTGACGCTGGCTTAAGAACCAATATCAAGCTGAAAAGAAAGATCCGGGAAAATCCACATATCAACACAAAACTAGCCAATATTAACCCTTTACTACTTAAGAAATTAACTCGATCTGCTCTGGAAGAGGATGAAGCAACCTCACTATTTAAGGATGAATCGTCACAGTCAAAACCCAGAGAAGATGAGATTTGCCAAGTAAAAGTCGGTGTAGAGCAATTGGATAAAATATGCTAATAGAGAATTGAGGAGAAGATTAGGGAGGAAGGATCTTCTCCATTCAGCGAGAGTACCATCGAAACAGACTTCCCTCACACTTCAAGGCCCAAATAATTGAGAATTTTGATAGGACTACAAACCCAGACGATCACCTCTGTACATTTGAAAATCACATGGATGTTTGGAAAGTGGGAAGGATGGCTAGATGCAAACTTTTCTCGGTTTACTTAGCCAAAGCTATGGCTAGATGGTTTAGAAGGTTTGGTCCTGGCGAGGTCCATTCCTCGCGACAAATTTCTATTGACTTTCTAAGACAATTCGATTCAGGAAGAGAAGCTTCACTAGATGTAAATACGATGTCCTACGTTAAGCAAGGTGAGAACGACAGTCTGTGCAACTTTATTAAGTGTTTCAAGTCCGAGGCTCTTAGGATTAGAGTAGGTGATGAAGGAGCATTACTGATGGTCACTCATGTCAGGATCAGAAGGGGGACCCCAATGTGGAAGAAGAATAGCTGAAAGTCATGCCACAGTATGAAGGCTTTCTATGAAAGAGCCAGTGGCTACATTAGGATGGAAGAAGCTGGTTCCACCGTATAGATTCAAAAGTCTTCTACCCTCAACTATGATAAGAAAAGAGGGCAGAAGGATATCGCCCACCAGCAAAGATACAAAAGAGGATAGCTTCATAGTAGAAACCTCACTCACTCACACTCCTTGTCAGAAATATGAGATGACCAAGGCAGAACTTGCTTATAATGTTCCCAACAAAAGGAAGAAACTAGAGCAGAAACGCGGTGGAGCATACTGTTGCTTCCACCAAGCCAATGGCTATCGTACCGACAACTGCCGACATCTAAAGTACGAAATAGAAAGGCTAATCGAGAAAGGATACTTAGGAAACTTTCAGAAGAATAATGGCAAAGGCGGAATGGGAGATCTGAATCATGACCTAAATAATAATCTAGTTGGGAACCCCTCTAACCTGATAGCATCAAGCCATGAGGGATCACACCCCGTGGATAAGAGTAAGAAGGCATAAGAAAGGTATTTTCAGAAGGCGAAGGTCCAGTAGAAGTCAATCTTCCATATCAAACAAAATCCTATTCTAGAGGTAACGTTCACAGCATCTGTCGGGACGAGAGTTATCTTCCTTCGACAAGACCACTCATTATTATAATGCAGATATCAAACCGCACTATAAAGAAAGTTTTTGTTGATTCTGGGAGCTAGCTCAATGTCATCTTCAAGTCTACATACGATCATATTAGAATTCCACCGAAAATTCTAAAACCAAGTCCTAGACCAATTTTTGGCTTTAACAATATTGCCATCGTACCAGTGGGATTTGTACGCTTGCTCGTTACGCCGGAACTGCCCTACTGCACAAGTCATTATATGTCAGCTTCTAAGTCATTGACCAACCCTCACCATATAATGCCATCCTAGGAAGACCTACTTTGATAGACATGGAGCTATTGTGCCTCAAAAAGATTTGCTTATGAAGTTCAACACTCCAGCATGAATAGTGTTAATAAGAGGCGAGCAAGTTTTAGCTAGAGAGTTGTACAATGTAAACCTTACTTCTGGCAATAAAATTGTTCAAAACTATTCTGTTGTCTCTTCTAATATTTGTAATGACAATAACAAAAAAGAAGATGAATCGGTTCATAAAACGACGTTGGTACTAAATACCCAAACTAACGCAGAAGCGAGTAATCTTGTGCCCACGAAATCAGCAAAGAAAGAAAAAAGCAAATATATACAGATGATCGGTACTGACAAGTATAATTTAATTTTTGCATAGTACTTCTCTCAAGAAGCTCAATAACAAACATCCTTAGTAAACCCAGCACCGGATGATGAAACAAAAAGTAAAATAAACCAGAGATTAGGAGCATAAAGAAAGAGATAGAGCCTGTAGATGATCACAAAGACGTATAAATAGATCCAAAAGACCCTACGAAGATTCTCAAAATCGAAAAGAACCTTAGTGCAGATGCTCGTGTTGAATTGATAGACATTTTGAAAAGAAAAAAAGCATATGTATTTGCCTAGACACATTCAAACATGGTAGGAACAGATCCAGCCATAATCTATCATGCACCCAACATTGACCCCAATGCCTATCCGGTCAGACAAAGCGCAATACCCTAGACCAGGAAAGGTACAACGCTCTGCATGAGGAAGTTAAGAAGTTAAAAGAGAATGGATTCATTAGGGAAGTATACTACCCGAAGTGGATTGTTAACCTTGTACTTGCAACGAAACCCAATGAGAAATGGAGTACCTGCATAGACTTCACAATCTCAATAAGGCTTGCCCAAAAGATAGTTTTCCCCTGTCTAGAATTGATCAGTTAGTAGACGTGACCAATTGGCATGAATGGTTCTTATTCATGGATGCATATTCAGGGTACAATCAGATAGCCATGTTTGAACCAGACCAGGAGTATACTAGTTTCATAATAGATAAAGGATTATACTGCTACAAAGTCATGTCATTCGGCCTAAAGAACACGGAGGAAACCTATCGTACGTTGGTTAATACGATGTTTACAAAACAGATTGAAAAGAACGTTGAAGTATATATAGACGACATGTTGGTCAAGTCCAAGGTAGCACTAAGCCACGTTTGAGACTTAGAGCAGACATTTGGAGTTCTAAGGCAATACAGTATGAAGCTGAACCCATTGAAATGCACTTTTAACATCCAGTCAGGTAAGTTCCTATGGTACATAGTAAGCGCACATGGCATTGAAAAAAATCCTAAGAAGAATGAGGCTATAAGAGGAATGAGAATCCCAAAGAAGCCAAAAGATCTTATGAGGCCAAACAGCAGGGTAGCAGCACTAAGCAGGTTTATATCTAAAGCAACTAACAAGTGCATTTCGTTCTTCCACCAAGTAAAGAAAGGGCGAAGCTTCGAATGGACTGAGGAAGGCGAAGCTACATTCCAAAATCTAAAAAATCATCTGATCAATTACTCTTATATTATCAAAACTAGTGATAGGTGAGGACTTGTACATTTATTTAGCAATAACTGATAAAGTTATAAGTGATGCAGTGATACAAGAAGACGAAGGGATCCAAAGACCAATCTACTTCACAAGAAAGCGACTATCAGCAGCAGAGCTAAACTACTCAGTCATTGAAAAACTAGCCTACAACCTACTACTTACAGCAAGGAAGCTACGGCTGTATTTCTAGGCAAATCCCATCAAAATCCACACAAACAAACCCCTCATGCAGATAATGCAGAAGCCAGAGACGTCAGACCGCCTATTAAAATGGGCAATGGAGCTTAGTCAGTACAGCATCACTAATTGTCCCCCGAAAGTAATCAAAGGCCAGACGCTAGCAGATTTCATCGTAGAGTGCACCTTATTGGCTGAACCCCGTTCAGAAGAAGAAGCAAATACCCCAAAGTTCTGCCAGTTGTTCGTAGATGAAGCATCAAATGACTAGAGAAGTGGGTATATACTTATCACTCCAAATGGGCAGAAGCTGTTGTTAGAACATTAACTCTCTGTTTTAATGCTGACAACTATATACTACACATATATACTATATCATGATATCAGGCTTTCATTCAAGAAGACAACAACGCGACGAAAAAAGCAAGAAGAATCATCTACAAGTCGAAGAAGTTAAAACTATGAAGCTTCAAGATTAATAGTATGCATATAGTCTTAGATTGAATTGTAAAATCTCCTTGGTAGTTCAAATACACACACAAACACACACTCAAACACAGATGTCAAGATATCATTGAGGTTTGAATTCGACAAAGGTCAAAATATTTATGCAAACTGAACTTACACAGTTCAGTCAACTGAAACTGGTTTCAATCGACTGAAACTGGTTTCAGTCGACTGAGCTCAGTCGATTGAGCCCAAGTTCAATCGACTGAAACTGTGTAAACCAATTTTTTTATAATTCAAATTTTTGCCGTGAAATTTTAAATGTTCATACTCAATAGACTAACGTAATCGCTCAGTAGATTGAGATGCTATAACGGCCATATTTTCTGAAAAGTCATCTTCAAGAGTCGCAACCATTTTGAACAGTTTTTTTTAATTCTGAAAGGATTTCTTGAAGATTGACAACTCTTGATTGCCTCTCTTCAGTATTTATAAATAACACAACAATTGATGCTTAGTTTTCTAACTTTCTACTCTGATTTCTATTGTTTCTATTCGCTTATGCTATACTAAGCAATTTTGTAGTTTCAACTCTAGTATTTCATTTGCTATTGTTCCAATAATCACTGTGCACTCACTTCGAATCATCAAGGAAATTATAGGAACCATTGTACTATCAAGTCAAAATCAGTGTTAGACGAACACAAGATTGTCAAGCAAGAATTGTATTTGTCAAAGGAAAGAATAAATCTGAGAGGTGCTCAGATCGGTTAAGTTGTAAACTTATTCCTCTGGGTCAAGCGAGGGATTTACTAAGGAAATACCTAAGAGGTGCTTAGGGACTGGACGTAGGAGAGGTGCTCCGAACCAGTATAAATCTCGGTGTGTACATTTACTTACTGCTTTAGTATTTCACAGTATAAATTAGTATATATACTTGCCTTTATTAGCCTTACATGATCCACTAGTTCTTTCAATTGGTATCAGAGCAAGGACTATTCAAATTCATAACACAATTTTGAATACTATGGCCAGTATGAGTTATAACACTTTTCAGGAAGGACAATCAACTGCACATCCACCATTTTTTATGGGTTCTAATTATATGTATTGGGCTACACGTATGAAAGTTTTTATGGAATCAAGCGAACTTGACATTTGGCTATCTACTCAATCTCAATATGTAGCTCCTACTACTGCAATTGGTACATGGATAGATGCTTAGAAAACCGCTTCTTCAAATAATGCAAAAGCTATGAATGTTTTATATTATGCATTAGATAAGAACGAATTTTCTAGAACTATGATGTGCAAAATAGCTTATGATATATGCACATGCTTCAAGTCACACATGAAGGAACCACCAAAGTAAAACAAACTAAGATAAGTTTGCTGACAAATCAATTTCAATCATTTAAAATGAAATCAAATGAAAGCATCGTAGAAATGTATTCTAGATTCCAAACTATACCACATGATCTCATGGCATTAGGAGTCTCATTTACTGATTTTGATTTAGTTACATGTATTCTAAATGCATTAACTGATGAATGGGAAAGAAAAGTATTAGCTATAGAAGAAGCCAATGACCTCTCTACACTCAAAGTAGAAGAGTTAATTGGAAATTTGATGTCATATGAAGCAAATTTGCAAGCTAGAAAAGATCTAGCCCAAGAAAAATGAAGTATTGCTTTTAAGGTAAATAACGATGACGACTCGGACTTGGATGAATAAGATGTAGTTTTCCTTGCTAAAAACTACAACAAGTTCAGAAAATTCAATAAGATGGTACAAAGGCAAAAACCAAGCAACTCTAACGATCCTTCGTCATTTAAATGCTATGGGTGCAATCGATTTGGTCATATGAAAAAGGAACGTCTAGAATTAAACAAAGATAAGAAAAGCTTCAATAAGAACAACAAATATGAGAAATTCACGATAAAGAAGCGTGCATTTCAGGTAACATGGGATGATTCCTCAAGTGACAGTAACAGTGATAGTGATGAAGGAACAAGCCAATATTTGCTTCATGGCAACTAAAAATGAGGTACTTTCAGATTTATCTTTTGACGATGTCATAGAAATAGCAACGGAACTAGATAATAAATAAGGAAATCTTAGAAAAACTCATAAAGAATGTTCAGGAAAAATGACTAGACTAGAACTAGAAAATGAAATGTTAAAAGATGAGAAAATTATATTAGAAGAATAAATTCTAAAATTACAAAATATGTGTAAATATGTTGAAGAAAATCAAAATGTGGATGATTTAAAAAAGGATACTATCAAATGATAACGTAAAACTAAGAAAAACTGTCAATAATTTAGAAAATCAGGTAAAAGTGTTAAATGAAGATAAACAGTCTTTAGAAAAGAAAGTGAATGATCTATCTACAAACATTTCTAAATTTAATCAAGGAAAAGAGAACTTATCTCATTTAATTAGTATTTCAAAACCCTATAACAATAATAATGGTTTAGGATTTATAAAATCAAAGAAACCAATAGTTCAACATAAATATGCTACACTTTATTCTAAATTTCGTAAACCAGTGAATAGCAAATCAAATTTTAATAAAAAGACTATTCAGTTATGGATTCCAAAAACAAATAATAACTTGATTAGACAAAAACATATAGATAGATTTTTGAATGATGTTCATTATAATAAAAAAATTAGATTCAAAGGTTTTACCAAACCCTCATGGGTATGGTTACCTTCAGTTTAACCCCCAGGACCCTAATAAAGGAATTGGGTACCATTAAATTACTTTTATCTTTGTAGGTACCCCGACTCAAATAGGAGAAATGGATTCTCGACAGTGGTTGCTCCAAACACATGATCGGAAATGCTGATAGGCTAATGAATATATCTTACAAGGATGGTGAAACCGTCACTTTTGGAGATAATTCCAAAGGCTATGTTATAGGACAAGGAGATGTTACTTCTATCGGTATATCAAACTCTCCTCTTATTTCAAATATTTATCTAGTTAAAAACTTAAAACATAATCCTCTTAGTATTAGTCAATTATGTAATAAAGGATTTACTATAACTTTTGAAACAGGAAAATGCAATATCTTTGATAAAATAAAAATTTAATCTTTGAAGGAATAAGAAAACATAACATTTATATTTTAAATAAGAAAATAAGACATGATAAAATGTCTGCTTAATAGCAGATATTTCTGATCCGTGGATTTGGCATAAACGGTTTTGTCATGTTAATTTTAAAAACATTCATAAATTATCTAAAAATAATTTAGTGCGTGATTTACCTAAAATAAATTTTAAAGTCAATAATTTATGCGATGCATGTCAAAAAGGGAAACTTAAAAAATAATATTTTAATTCTAAACTAGAGATTTCCACAAAACAACCTTTAGAACTTTTACATTTAGATCTCTTTGGACCAATAAAAAAGAGATCACTTAATCATAATAAATACATTTTTGTTATAGTAGATGATTTTTCACGATATATGTGGACCTTCTTTTTAAAACATAAAATTGACACTTTTGAAATATTCAAAATCTTTTCAAAACGTATTCAAAATCTATAAGATTTAAAAATCAAAACAATTAGAAGTGATCATGGTGGAGAATTTGAAAATGAATCATTTCAAATATTATGTAATAAAAAGGGGATAAGTCATAATTTTTCATTTCCTAGAACACCACAATAAAATGGTGTTGTAGAAATAAAAAATAGAACTCTTTAAGAATGTGCAAGAACTCTTCTTTGTAGAAGTAATTTACCTTAAAAAATTTGGACAGAAGCTGTAGCTACTACATGATATGTTCTAAACACTACAACAAACAGGACCTTTAACAGCGTTTAAAAAACGCTATAAAATCTTTTAACAGCGTTTTTACGCATGCTGTATATCGACATGCAGTTATATGTCTGGGATATACAATGACAGGAAATAAACGCTGTTAAAAGTACTTTTTAACAGCGTTTCAGTGGTGCCATGAAATCTTTTAACAGCGTTTGTTCAGATGCAGTTATAGCTCTTTCTTAGCGGTTGTTTAGTGCGAAGATAATATTTTATACCGTTTTTCCAGTGCTGTGATATTTATTTACAGCGTTTCACTGTTGCCATAAATCATGCTTTATGTTTTTAGATACAATTTAACAGCAGTTTTAAAACGCTGTTAAAACTTTCAATGGCTTTGTAAAAAATGCTGTGGAGTATGTTTATTGCTTTTAAAAGCTGCCGTATGTTTTAACAGCGTTTTAAAAACGCTGTTGAATGTTTTAACGGCGTTTTAAAAACGCTATGGAAAGTTTTAACAGCATTTTAAAAACGCTGTTGAATGTTTAATTCCATTTCAGCAAACATTCACCCCAATGTGCATACATACCACATTTCAAAATTAGCATATTATATCAATATCACATTTCAAAATCAACATATTATATCAATACCACATTTTGGACACATATTTGATAAGCAACGTATGAAATTTCATAATCAAATACACAATATTGTTACACCAAACATAAATAGTTTGTCTCATCAATAATTCAGAAACAAAATATAGAATAAGTAGCAATAGCAAAACAACATCAAGTAGTACATACGTTAAAACCAAAAAGTAGTTCTAGCAGCAAAAATAATTTCGGTCCATAACTCGTTGCAAACTTCTTTTGCATCACAGTCCTCTATCTACCTGCAAAGTAAAAAATTGAAAGAACAAAATTAATTTTGCCGAGAACTGAAAAGCTGAATAAATGAAATTATGAAATGTTAGGATCCAATTAATTTAAATATATATGCAAATATATGATTACAAAGTTTTTATTGGAACTCTATATTTTTATGTATTTGAGACCCTTCCAATTTTTTTTAGCTCAAAACTACTATAATAATAAAGTAGTGTACATTCCAAAACTGGTATGATCGGATCGAATACAATTAATGCTTTACTCAAATAATCAATCTTTGCCTTTCTCAGATTTTAAATGTTCATTTCCTTAGGGCATGCCACTGGTCCTTTGACATGCACATTCATGAACCAGTATCTGAATAGTAAATGAGCAGCTAGCTAATAGCTCAGTTGAAAAATAGGAATAACTTTTCTCAAATGACTCGGCCTGATATGCAGAATCAATTGTACAATAAAGCAAAAGTTCCTATTCTCGACAAGGTAAAACCCACAACACAAGCATGGAAAAAGAAATTGACAGTGAATATGAATACTTGCTATTTGGTGAAATTTGGTGAAGTAGAATATGCACTGAAGCAGTAATGGTGTGGTTGGCACAGCAGAGCAGAGAGGTATATGGTGGAGATATAGGGGATTGACAGTGCACTGCAGTAAGTATGAAAGTTTGTTTTTTTAATGTTTGGTATGCAAAAATCATGGTGTCAGAACAGAGGTCAGGTGGATAGGTGGTGATGAAGTAATGGCGGTGGATGGTCACTGGTTGTATGGGGGATCAAGGCACTTATGGAATTAATGAGCAGTGAGTTTCTTTTCCTGTTTTTTTTGTGTGGGAAGAGATGGCATTAAAAGAAATTGACATTAAAAGAAATTGAAAATGCGAGAAATTGTAAAAAACTTTTTTGTTTGCATTGTGGAAAATGCTGAATTAAGCAATTTGCCTCAGCATAGCAACAGACCTGCATTTATAATATGTTTTTAAACAGGCCTAAACTTGCTATAAGTTTTGTGTAACGTTAAGGCATCATGGTTTGTGCTAGGGGCACTGAATTTTACAGTTAATGGTCGAACATTTTTTAACACTGCGACGGACAACCGCTTTAACCGCCGATTGTGGTGCCCCTAGCAACCAGCATGGTGCCCGTAGTATTTCTCTAAGTTTTAACTGTGGGATAAACTGATATAAAAAATCCTTTTATTATATAATGGCTAATATTAGAAAGTAGATCTGATTCCATAGTATAACGTACATCACTGGGCCAACTCTGGACTATGTGTTTTCTCCTTTCCACACTGAACCAAAAAAGTCAGTACAAAAACTTATTTTAATGAAAAAAATAAAGTCTGCTCGATTCATTTTGCAAGTTCACATTGCATTTGTAAGTTATGACCTCAGTTCTGATTTGTAGAAGGTAAAGAAAAAATGATGGCAATAAGATAATATCTCAGTGTACTAGTGTATGACTAAAACATGAAGATAAATGTGTGATTAAGGGGAATAGGAGAGATTTATTGACATGAATGTGACAGATATGCATAACAAAGGCATGGAAGCTCAAATATCCTAAATAAAGACATGAATGTGACATGAATGTGGAAGATTATGTTCACGTGATATAAAGAGAAATTTGGTGACCGGCAATTAAGAACAAGATCATTAATCTAACTAAGGACAAGATCATGAATCTAATTATGGTTCTTGTATTGCTAAATAACAACATACTTAACACTAAAAGTATAAGAACTAGAACCTGGTGCACAAATCCATGCCAAATGTCACAAATCTTATGTGTATTCACCTTTTCCTTTATCAGTCTAATAAACTGGATATTGCATTCAGAATATGTGACATGTGCCTCACTGACAAATCATGCAGAGCCTGTCAAATAAAGATGATTTGTGAAGTTAAACACCCCACCTACATATGCAGATACATCGAACATAACTAGAATGTAGTGCCGACTTACCGGAACTTGTATCTGTTATAACTTTATCAGCAGGCCAAGCAATTGTAGTGCCGACTGCATCTTCAATATTTTGTAAGTCGGATGTTGGTCTCCATAGACGTGCATTTGGAGCATTTGCAACATCAACCCAAACCTTAACTGCATTTATCCCTAGAGGAACAAAATGAACCAATGCTTTTGGATCAAATGAAGAGACACGTCCTACAGCTACAATTTCTTTCTTTCGATCCAAATCGATCAACTTGCACTTGTTATTTATCATTGAATTCGTACCCTGTCAATTAAGAATATACTATTTTATCATATGATTAAATACTTAGACGAATAAATGAGTTAATTCAATAAATAAGTTAACCTTTCCGACAACTACAGTAGGAACAGTATGAGTAGAAGATGCTACAAAATTAACCTGCTCCACAACCACCCTCGATTCAGGCCAAGCCACTTTCTTACCATTAGCTTCTCCAACTCGTGTCAAACCAACTGTCGGTCTCCATAAATAAGCGTCTCGTTTTTTTGGATTATCTATCCAAACTGCCGTTGCAGATGGTCCAAGAGGAAGATCGTTCACAAGTTCTGTTGGATTAGTCGAATGCAGCCGTCCTTCAGCAACTATTTCTTCGGTCCCAGCCCAATCATACAACTTGCATTTATGATCAGTGCTACTAGTTTTACTCTATTAAAGAAAAATTATTATATTAATGAATTATTATTATTATTTTATGTAATCAGATTAAATGTTAGTTGCGAAATAATTTAAAGTTACCTCATTGTCTTCTTTCTCCAAATGGTCTACGTTGTGCAAAACAACTCTGGTGACTGGCCATGCTACTATCTCGCCTTCAACTTCTCCAATACGTGTCAAACGAAGTGTGGGCCTCCATAAAAAAGCATCTGGTTTTCTTGAAATGTCTATAATAATTTTCATAGCATCTGGCCCTAAAGGACTTAGTTGGACAAGCTCATTTGGATCACTTGATAGAACTCTTCCTTCGGCAACAATTTCATCCGTCCCACACCAATCCAATAATTCACATTTATCATGTTTGTTGTCATGATTGCCCTACAATTGACCGATAGCAAAATATAGTGGTTATAGAATTAATTACCCAAATTTAAATGATATCACAATATTAATGCAATTTATTTTACCTTTTGATGTGTGCTTGCTTCTCCCCAACTTTCTTTACTCTGTCAAAATAGATTAATACAATATTATAATTATATATTCTAAACATGCATATTGCGGTAAACTAAAATATTACCTGATTTTTCATTAGCCCTTGAACCATCGCCTTTAATTCTAAAATTTGGTTTTGCATTTGGATTGTTTGTTTATTCCTAACATGTGACCAAATTGCCTTGGTGGCGGTCATACCCCTTCCCATTCCTCTCAATCTTCCTGGTTTATCACGTCCTAGCACTTGCGACAATGCATCATCTTTGTAACTGTTTATTGAACCCGAATGAGATCCAACGACAACGTTTTTAATTTTTTCCTACAAAGATTAACATTGATATTATACACTAATTTTAAACTATCACGGTATTAAAAAAACTTACAATAGTATCTGCAACAGCCGCATTCACTGGTTTGCCATCTTTCCTAATATGAGATTTGACCCAAACATCAACTCTAGGAACGGGAGTGTAATCATTACTCTTCTCTTTCTACATTCAAACGATCATTAAAACAACATAGTGTGTCAACTAACTAGTCAATAAATATTATGATATATAAATTAACTTTTTACCATATCTTCAGCCAATCGAGCCATGCCTCTACGGCTACATGTATGTGGCATCTGATTTTGTCTAATAGCTCTAAATCTATCACTTACCATCTGTAGTATTCAAAAAATATAAAAGGAGAAACTTCTCAATTTTTGTATACATTTTAATTTTCAACATTCGACGATAGAAACCGCACGGTTCTTTATCTGAAGGTACAAAAACAAAGCTTAACTAATTTTCTATACAACTTGGCAGCCAATTGACCCAAAAAAGGGTTTTTTGTACAAGATTCTTCATTTATTTGGATTACAACAGATACATAAAGGACAGTTTAATTTTAATTATCGCCTTGTTCATGAAGCTGCATGCAGTCAGCTTGTTGCCGCTAGCTTTATACGCTTATCACTTCAGTGTGCTGAGTTGTTGGTTTGTCATGTGCATAAGATATTTTTGAAACTGTACTTTTCTTTCAATTGATACGTAAAATGTAGCTGTACCACTGTAATTTTCCAATTTTTGTAATAATTTCTTAATATATATTCTTGAGATTATTTTTAAAAGTGATGTTGCCCAATTACAATCATCTAAATCAAAATCTAACATTGATTTTGGGGTTAGATATTGAATTTTTACTTAGAAATCAAGCCTGTGACACAACAGAGCATGAACACAGTCAATACACATGCATATCATCCTTATATACATACATGCATTCACTTTCACAAACATAAGCAAACCATACTACTACAAAATCATCACAAGTATCTAGGTAAAATCATAGATTTAATCTGTTTTTAAAAGAAAAGGTTTACTCACATATTTTAAAAAGCAGAGACTTAAATGCTAGAATTTGAAAACTGGAAGACTTGAAATTGAAGAATTTGATTACTGCTATGATTCAAACTCTGGAAACCACTCTGATAATTTAAGGCTTGATACTCCAGGCTTTTGATTCCTTTAAAACTGCATGCAGCTTCCAGGTTTGAAAAGAAAATGCTCAAGCTATTCAAAATCATAGATTTGAATGTAGACTTGATCATCTCAGATTTGCATGCAGTAGCCGATTCTAGATTGCATTTGAAAACTAAAGTTGAATGATGAATGCAGGCTTGCTTTAGTTTTGAAAATAAGTTTGCAGGTTGATGAAAAAACTTTGCAAACTTGATTTGGAAATGAACTACTGGTTTTGAAGATGATTACTGATTTTGTTTAGAAAATGGTTTGCAACTTTTCTCATTTTTCAATTCTAAATAAAGAAAATCTTCAGCTGAAAACTTATTACTTTAAAAACAATCCTCAAATAGAAAAAGAAAATCAAATTCAATTTGAACTAATTCTATTCAAATCTCAACTTAAAACCATCTCGAATTATACGAATTCGAGTTAAATTTTTAAATGTTGATTTAATTCCTTAAATCAAATTAACCCTTATTTTTAAACCAACAATCTAAATTTTTAAACAATTAAATTTTGAGTCCAAATTTCAAAACTTCATTTTAAAGTATCTTTACATAGCTTATTTCAAAGTTCAAATTAAAAGTTCAAAGAAAATTTATCTTCAAAATTCAATCTATTGCCCAATTTTATCTTCCAACTGTGAAAGTGATTCTTAAACAATTTTAAGTTACAAATTCAATTCTTATCATTCAAATCATTTAAATTGACTCAATACTTCAATTTCCATCGAATTTAATTCAATCCCAATTCAAGTTGAATTAATCTTAATTCCTTTCCAAATTCAAATTAAATTCCATTTGTTTTTTTTTTAACTTACATCTTAAATTTTATTTCAAATTATTTCAAATTTAAACTTCCCATTTAAAATCAATGATAAAACCACTAGAAGTTTGCTTGCAGTGATAATTCACTGTATAAATTGATAACATAGAGTTCTTGACTGTAAATTTTTGTGTAAAAAAGGTATGCTAGTGAAAATATCAATTCAATTCATGTAAGAAAGTGTATGGATTCCTTTACTTTGTAAAAACATTGACTGTATAAAAATAATTTGACCGTAACAAAAATGTTAGCTGGTTAGTTGTCTTGATTGTATAAAAATGGCTTGGCTGTGTAAAAACGTTCATGATATTTGCCAATAACGTGAGACAAGAGTAAATACTTCTGCAGGTCAGAGATAGATTTTTCTAGCTTTGTCCAAAACACACCAGTGCCACATTGTACATTCATTACTATTGTCTATTTCTTAGTAGATAACTACTCATTTTAACAGTGAAAATAATACCCAAAATATTACCATTACTTTAAATTACACGCTAAAAATGGAATTATGAACTGCTCATTTTAACAGTGAAGATAACTGCTCATTTTAACAGTGAAGATAACTGCTCATTTTAACAGTGAAAACACACCAGTGCTCATTTTGATTATGAACTGAAGCCTTAGTTTAGATCAATTGTATATCTTTGCACAAAATGGAATAACTTTGCATCTTTTATTGTTGATCCAATCATTGGTTTCCAATATGGAATATGTTACATACTGTCTTCAGTGATCTTTCGCGTATCAGTGTTACAGAAAATAAACATGTTACAGAAAATAAACATGGCACAGAAAATAAACCATTAATGTGTTATAAATGATTTACCTTAAAGTCCGGATTTGTTTTCGACTTAATAAACTTCTTCCACTCCGTCATGGTTTTGATGTTATCTGGTTTTAGTTGAAGTCTCTCTTCTTCGTTCTTTGCATTTACTATTTTGCGAACTAGCATGCTTTTTGAAGATCTAAAAATGCATCCCATTTGCTGAAATATAGGCACTTTTTGCCATTCCTCGTCTAATTTAAATCTAGCCTGCAATATTTTTTTTAAAATCAACTTAATAACACACAGGATACAATTGGGAATATATGATATACATGAATCAACTGTTTCTCAAGGTGTTGTATTATCTAATCCTACTCAATCTAATTAAATTTGTTTGTTTCTTACCTGAATGGATTCCCAAAGAATGACTTTTAATTCGTTGCTGAGATGCTTCCAATTATCCAGTGTAACCGGAACATGCTCGCGTACAAGTGGGCCTAAATAAGAAGACAACTTGACCGATCCATCTCCTACTGGTTCACCTTCCCCATTAAACTCAACTTCAATTCGACTTAAAACATTTGCAGGAAGTCTTTTGGCTTTTGTTCGGCCTCTAGTTCCTTTTTTCACAATTGGATTAACATCGAAATTGTCATTTCTCTCGCTTGCTTCAACAACTTCAACATTTCCTTCTTGTTGCATTGCAATATCGATGACGACTTGTGGAATTTCTTGAATTGGAGCATCATTATTTTCTAAGTTGCATTCATTTTGAGTATTGTTGTTAATCACGGTCCTCTTTCTTTTCGTATTTTTACCCATTATCTGCAATTAAAAGTACATGTAAACACACTTTAGTATTCATGCATAGCTAATAAAAGTACATATAAACAAACACTACGATATACATAGCTAATAAAAGTAAATTTATGACAAGGGAAACACTAAAATATACATAGCCTTATGTTGATGGTGGATGCGTGCAAGTAAATATACTGGATAGCCTACTGGATGTTTTAATTTCAGCATAATTCATATACTGGATAGCCTACTGGATAGCCTACTGGATGCGTGCAAGTAAACTCAAGTTAAAAAGTATTTCAGCATAAATCATATACAACATGATAGCCTACTGGATGCTTTAATTTCTATTTCACACAATCAAGGCAAAGACAGACAACAGCAGAACATATTCGATGCTTGTTTAGTTGCAACTATATGGCATATATGGTGTGAAAGGTGTAATCAATAGTTTAATAAGCTGGAAATGCCTCATTAGACCAAAAGGAGGAGGAATGTAAACTTGAATGCAGTTGGATTATGCTATTATATTTAACAAAATGGATAATCCTAACAAAATTTGATTGCCAAGTGTCTAACCCAAACTATGGTGTAATCAATAGTTTAATAAGCTGGAAATGCCTCATTAGACCAAATCTTATCTTATCAAACAAGATGCTACAAGTTTATTGACTAAATTGAAGAATCGGTAGCTATCAGCTAATTTTACAGAGCCAACATCTACATATACACAAAATGGAATGCATATTTGGTTTCCTGAGATATATTAATTTAAATAGATTACCCAAACTATGATGTTATTGCCGTTACATTTTATTTGTAATTTCATTTTCAATGTTCAAAAAATTTCATTACAGAGTTTAGTTACTGGTTTAATAGTCTTCCACCGTGATTACAAGAGATGTCAATTGATTAACTGGTTTAATACAGAGTTTAGTTACTGGTTTATTAACTTATACTATGCTTTATTTCTAAGTAGATGTCACTGATAACAGTAAAGGTAGTGACTATATGTCAGTAATTTCCATTTCAAATTTAGTTCTTATCGAAATTAGTGAAAAGGATTTTGTATTAAAAAACAATAATAACAACCAACTTTACTCGGCAATACCAAACAGATACCAAATAGACAGAGATGTATATATGCATTCCCAACACTGTATTTCATGTCATAATATTATGCTTGTATATATATAAACACTAAAACGAAGTTACTTAACTTTGGTTAATTTATGCATTCCCAATCTATTAAGCAACTTTAGTTAATTAAGCAACTTACTGAAACTACTCAAGTATGCCTTCACAATCCTCTCTAACGTAGATAGCATCCTCCATGGAATCACCATCTCTATCGTTTTCTTCGCATTCTTCTCTAACAAAACTTATATCTAGAATAGACTCATCTGTCTCTAATTCATGATACCCTCGCGGTGGTGCCTTCAATACAACATACCAATTAGAAGAATCGTTTTCCCTTAAATAATTGATTTGCTTTGCTTGAGACGCAAGAATATACGGATCTCTTGAAAATGAGGCTTGATGTTGATGTAAATTAACAAGAGTAAACCCGTCTTCAACTTTCACTCCATGTCCTTTGTTTGCCCAATTGCACTTAAAAACAGGAATATAAAAGACATGGTAGTCTAACAAAATTATGTCAGTTAAAATCCCATAATATGTGACCACATCAACCACTTGAGAGGTATCCTTTGCACTTGCTCTACACATAGTAGTGGCATCATAAGTCACCCCGCAATTTTGAGTTTCTCTCTCAACATCTTGCGTGTGAAAACGTTGTCCGTTTATAATATATCCTTTGCATGACAATGCATTAGTACTCGGACCATATGCAATCCATTTTAACAACGTATCATGATTCTTCGATTCAATAGATATCTGGAAAAAATCAATGTATTTACCAAAGATTTTGAAAATATTATTTTGAAGTCAATTAAAGAGTATTTACAATAACCTTTTTTTTAATCCAATTAGCGAAGTTTTTTGTATGATTGTTCCAAAGCAATGTCGCATTTTTTTTCATACGTTGGTCTGAATTTTCCAACTCCTCAAGATGCAAACTAGCATAAAAGAAAAAAATTTAAGTTATACATGTTGTTATACACATCAAAACAAAACAAAATAGAATGCAATATTTACTCACTCTAAAAAAGGTTCCACTATAGCCATATTCATTAGGACAGCCAAATGAGCACTTTCTTTCTCGTTAAATGACAATGTAATTGTCTCAAGCTTTGAAATTGGACGGCCTTCGAGTATTGCGTGATTTTCATAATCTTCATTTCGACCTTGTTTCTCCTCTATTAGTGATGATTTTTTTAAAAATTCACCAAAAAATCTCATAGATTCTTCTGCAAGGTAGGACTCCACAATACATCCTTCAGCTCGTGCATAGTTTCTTACATAATCTTTAAGAGTCTTCATATACCTTTCAAAGGGGTACATCCAACGAAAATGAACCGGTCCACACAATCGAGCTTCTCTTCCGAGATGAATTGTTAAATGTATCATTATATCGAAAAAAGAAGGTGGAAAATACCTTTCAAGATCGCATAAAATTGTAACGATCTCATCATCGAGTTTTTGCAGCTTTTCTTTATCAAGAACACGTTGGCATATTTTATTGAAAAATGAACACAAACGGATTATTGTTTTCCTCGGTTTTTTTGGCAACAATCCTCTTATTGCAACTGACAATATTTGCTGCATCAACACATGATAATCATGAGACTTAAAGCCACTAACTTTGCAATCTTCTAATGATATACATCTTTTAAAATTTGAGCAATAACCATCAGACCCTTTGAAATCATATAATCTCTTGCAGAAAAAATTTTTTCACAACTTGACAGTGTGTACGGGGCCGGTGGAAGATATGTTTTCTTTCCACGAGGTTGTGCAAAAAGACTATGTCGAATTCCCAAGTCCTCTAAATCTTTTCTAGAATTAGTTCCATCTTTTGATTTGCTGTCATGCAATATTGTGCCTAACAAACTTTCTCCAACATTTTTCTCGACATGCATTACATCTAAATTATGTCGCAATGGAAGTTCCTGTAACAATCAAGAATATAACATTTTAGTATTATACATTTTTCTGTTTAATCAATGTAGGGAAAAAAATAAACACTAACCTCCCAATATGGTAAATCAAAGAAAATTGATCTTTTTTTCCACCTTGATAACTCTTTTTTTACAGGGTTATCATTCTCATTATGTTCATCTTCTTTGTTGTGAACACGCTTCCTTTTTTTGTCCACTATCTTTTTTTCCCTTCTTAACTAGTATTTTCTTCTTTATCTTTTTTTTTTCTTCTTTCTTGTCTTTTCCAAAATCATTAGGAAAATCTTGAAGCATAGCAGAAATGTTTCTACCTGTCAAAATCCTAGGCTTTGTGTCTTTCTCCACTGTATTATCAAACCAAGTCTTCTGTTTTCTCAATGAGTCTGAAGAAGGTAAAAATCTTCTATGACCCATATACACAATCTTTCGACTATGATTTAACCATCGACTATGAGTGTTAACACCGCATAATGGACAAGCTTTTTTACCTTTTACACAACATCCAGCAAGATTTCCATAAGCCGGAAAATCATTTATCGTCCATAGTAAGATTGCTTTTAAATTAAAAAGTGTTTTACTAAATGCATCGTAAATATCAACACCTTTACGCCACAAATGATGTAAATCTTCTACAAGTGGTGCCATATATGTCAATATCATTTCCCGGTTGCTTTGGACCAGGAATCACCAATGTTAACATAATATTTTCTTTTTTCATACACAACATAGGTGGAAGATTATATGTCACTAGCATTACTGGCCAGCAACTATATTTAGAACTTTTAATGGCAAATGGATTGAAACCATCTGTAGCTAGACCAAGTCTGAGATTGCGTGGATCGGCTGAAAATGATTTATATTTCTCATCCACTACATTCCAAGTTACAGAATCCACAGGATGACGCATTTTTCCATCATTGCTTTTATTACTATAATGCCATCTTAGATCTTCTGCCATTTTTTTGGATCTAAACATTCTCCTGAATCTTGGAATGATTGGAAAATATCTCAACACTTTGACAGGGATGCCTTGCATGATCTCTTTTGTACTCTTATTTATCTTCCATCTTGAAGAACCACATTTTGGACAACTATTCAAATCTTTGTATTCTTTTCTAAAAAGACAACAATCGTTCTTACAAGCATGAATCTTCTCGAAACCCATATCAAATATTTTAAGAAATTTTTTTACTTCATATATAGTCTTGGGAAGTACATTATCCTTCGGCAATAATACATGTACCACATTTAATAGCTTATCAAAACCAGTATCGGATAAACCGCACTCACATTTAAGATTATATAAAGCGGTGATAGCAGATAATTTTGTCTGACCTGCACAATCGGGATACAATGGACTTTCTGCATCTTCCAATTTTTTTATCAAATCATCTTCTCGTCTTTGTGCATCAACATTATCTTTATCGTCGGCAAAAAAGGTATGATCGACAAAATCTTCATCTTCATAGTGAACGACTTTGAATAAATCATATGTGTCATTCAAATCCATTTCTTCAACTATATTTAGTTGTTCACCATGATTATACCACCTACTGCATTTGTACTTAGGATCCATTCCTTTTATAACCAAATGCTCAAACACAATCTTGTCATGATGATGAGTAAGATTTCGACAATCTATGCAAGGACATAAAAAATTTTCTGCAACTGCTAAATTTTTCTTCGCGGATTGCACAAAATTCCATACTCCTTGTCGGTACTCTATACTAGTTCTATGATGAAAAATAGACAACACAAATATTAATTGTAATATTAAAATTTTAAAATTTTTGATGTGTATTTAGTTGTATATTATCCTATTACCTGTGTGAATGCAACCAGTCTTTCTCCATCATGAATATACACTGTAATGCACATCACAACATTACTGTTAAAGAGAAACATAGATTTGTGATGATTCATTCAAATCATTTCAAATATTCCTTGGAAGAACACAATTGCTGATTTGATAACTATGACATCATACTATTTCTTTTAAGTATGTTGGATAGTTAATTTGCTGACATGATAGACCAAACTGCGGTGAAATATCTCTTGTTACATTCTTTAAATATACTTCATTCGGTACACTGCCTTTAGTTCTTTCTTTACCATTCAATAATGTTATCATTTTATCTTAATTTCTATACTTTTCTAAATCATTTTCGAATTCGTGGAAAAGTTTAATTAGTTCATTTGGGATATAATGACAGAAAACATGAGTTTCTCTTTTCTGAAAACGTAACTGATATTTATGTGCATTCATCTGTGATAGACGACCGATATTTACGCGTTGATTAAGATAAGTAGTAAGTATAAACCATATGCAAGAACTAATCCAATGAGCCTATTTTCTATGATGAATCCAGCTTTGCAAAAAGCTTCACCTAATATAATCATGATTCTTCTGTTGTCTGCAAATTATTACCACTTTAACAACTAAAAGCAAGTGGAAATTTAGAAGGAAAAAACTCTAATATTTAAAAATAAAATTGCTTTAGTATACTAATGATTGACAAAATCTAAAAATGTTGACAGTAGAAATAATACCAAAACTTTTTTTAAGCATGCAGTCCTAAAACATGCAGATGTTTAGAAAGTGAAAAAAATAATGCATTCATCCATTACAACGAAGAACGACTAAAAGCATACATTAAAAGCTTGTGTCAAAAGATAACACTGAACTTGTGATTTAGACAAATTTAAACATGCCCAACATAACACGTTACCTAGTGTCAATTCATGCTTCAACCAAAAAACTTGCCTCTTTTATATATTCTAACAGTAATGCAAAGAGGCTAAGTATTGATAAACATATAGAAAAATTGAAGCATTCATACATTAAACTTATCACTAGTATCCCTATATTACTTATAAAATAACATAAAACAAAATTAATATATACTTCTTATTACCTTCAATATGACTTCAGGAATTATGCAATTATGTTCACAACAGCTAACCACAAGATAAATATAGAGTGAAATGGTCAAATGTGTTTTGTTGTAGTTCACCAATGAAACAACTCTAAAATGAATAGATGTCCACAAATCAATGGTCATTTTTAGTGTATGTAAAAGACCAAATGTGTCAAACTTACAAAATAATCCCTTGTGTTTGTTATAAAAAACCGTGTCATGGATTTTGAACTCGGATGATGATCAGTTACACTGTACTATGATCAAACAGTTTTTTTTCTCAAATTATAACTTGATGTTCATCTTCCCTCAAACTTAAACACTTACAAAGAAATTTAGCGTTGTCCATGAACTTGAACCATCATCTATCTCCACCAGTTATTTTTCACAAGATGATATCTTTTATTTTTGTTTATGTGAATTGTTCACTTTTACCAGATATGGATTCAAATATTAGGTATGTATTAACATAATAAATATTTTACGGCCAGCAGAACCAATATACCTAAACTTATTCGTCTAACCTAGAAAAATTAAAACCAGCTACAAATGAAAGCTGGTTGGATCTGATCTTAAGACTACAAATCAAATATTGGATGCAGATAATTCAATAACTATACCTTAATGTCCTTTAATACATCATCTATCTACCACCAATCTAAAGCTTCTAAAAGGATACAAAGGGTCATCAAGATTCCATGTATATAATTTTGAATATGAAAACTGGCATAAAATGCAATATATATTTTAATTGAAGTTAAACAACTGATCATGAGAACAAACTTGGAGAACTGTTACAATTACATTTCCAACATATTATCATTAGGCATGAAATTTTTTTGTGGCACTTCCATTCCTAAATACGTTAGTGAAAATGCATGGTGCACAAATTATTTGCCTTTGGGTCAGGTAACAACTTTCTAGTTTCTAAGTCAAACTAAATATCCTTGAAACTAAGATGGGATCCAATGCCATAAAATAAATATTTTTTTAAGAGGCAAAATTATTGTAAGCATTCCAAGTATCAAATCATTAAATAGTACTCTGCACTTCATAAGGTCTCATAGGCCATGATTGAGACTAATGAGCCTATATTAAATAACTAGTTATATTTTTCCATTTCTCACTGTATATGTATTATTTTACTCTAGTGGATAAAATTCAATGAGCCTGAAAAGAAAACTACAAGTGTATACATCTGAGTAATGATCTAATGTTACTAATGCACGATAATCTAAAAAGGTAATTTTAACACTTGGCTAGTAATTATAGTTGACTAGGAATGAATAAGTGTAGACGTTAAAAAGAAATTATCAAAATATTGTTAACACGTGATGGACGGATACTTATGGTAATTATTCATAACTTCTCATATTTTAACTTCCAATTTATTTGGTCTAGCCTGAGATTTATATCCTATATCAAGGTCGAAATGAAGATATTAAATCATGTATATATGTATGATGCAAGTGGACAAGTTCACACAAAATGCTCAAGGATAAATGAGAATCACGAAATTAATATGTATAAAAGGTTTAAATAACCAGAACATTTACTTTGATAACCTTGCACCAAATGGTAATCAACAAATGTAAAGCTCAATACTAAAGTTTCAATCCTTAAACCAATAAAATCATATCAAATATTTTACATATATCAAAACATAAATAGAAATAATAATTAAAGACTGAAAATTTTAGATGAGCCATTATACAAATGAACAATGTTACAAGGCACTTGAAGAAATAATATCCCATTATATTAATACTTCCATTATGGTTCAGACTACCCAAACAAAAATTACCAAGACCTGTTGAGGATCAGGCCATGTAGCCCTACTAAACTTGCTAAATACCATTCACCTCTAGCAAGCTATCTTCTAGTTAGGTTTCATTAACACACCCATAAATTTCGTAGGCTTCACAGTAGTAAGGATCTATAAGAACATTTTACACCTAAGCTACCTATTACTAATCAAATTTTAATAACAATGCATATCTCATATTTCAATTTGTAAAAAAACAATAAAACTATGAGAATATGAAAGAACTGCCAATAATAGTAATGATTCAGCTTGTACAAATTTTAGTTTACTAGCTTCATCAAGACCAATCATCAAAAATGTAATTCTTCTAGTCCAGCTACTTAACCCTAATTTTAAATCAAAAACTCAATTAAAAACAAAATAAATTTTCATATCGGGGCAAATGTCAAAACAAGGAATTTGAAATTCCAAAATCAGCAACGAATGGAGGAATTTCGAAATGGAACTTAGATAAAAATGAAGAGTATTATAAAAATGAAGAGTATTACAACTTACTAACCAATCATGTACACATTACTAGTATATAAAAATGACCCCATTACCATGGTTTGGCTAATAAACTTCACAAAAAATAATGACTGTTATAATCTGATTATAGAGGCAATCGGACATCAAAGAATTTAAAGGTGTAATTTGAATTTAGAGTAGCCTTTTGACGAAATATGGAAGGGAATAAAACATAATTGTGAAATTATTTGATGGTAAACTAATAGACAATAATGATAATACTTGAGAGTTTTTAGCATCTGTTTCATACCTTGTTGTTTAAGCACACTAGACTGAAAATGACAGAACTCTACAAATATCAATTGTTCAACACCTGCACGCATAAAATAAATTTGTTATTAGCTACTTCATGGCCACATTAGACTGAAAATGACAGAACTCTACAAATTAGTCATTTTGTTATTAGCACCAAACTGTTTTCAAAAAATTTGCCATTACAACGACGCCATTTTGTAGCACCAGAGTAATGTCTATGCATTACCCCTCTCCTGATACTTGGCTTGCGCCATTAACAACAATTTTATCCACTTATACAACAATGTCAGAATCATATACAACATTAGCACCAAATTGTTTCCAAAAAATATATGAAGGTAATAGCTGTTAGAAAAATAGAACATATGTAAACTTCATTCCCTTTATTAATAATGATTAACAAATTTGCAATAGACAACCAGTTTCTTATTTATTTTCACAGCTACAGATTTTTATAGAAAGATTCCAGAACACAGAATTGCTCTATCAACCCAAATTATAAGATGTTGTAGGGATCCAATCATCCGAACAACTAGTAGTAGCTTTAATTATGAAACAAGGTTACTTGTCACAATACCGTACACATGCATCGGATTAAATGAGTGTGATGCATTTATGAGTTCAGTGAAATAATCAAAACTTCACATTGTTAATGATGACTTAAAAGAAATATAGTAAATGTAGAAAAGAAATATATATTAAAAAGTCACCGTCCTAGATTTGTAACCCATTTAAGATAATAGTCACCGTCCTTGATCACTAAAAGGGTAGCAAACTTAAGTTATTTTACTATTACGGTTCTTAAGCATTAATAGAACATGCATAGGTAATTTGGTTATCCAAATAAAAAATACGACTGAATGAATATCAAGCAACATGTATAAATATATATATCCCTATAATTTGTGCTTTTTTCCAAAAAAATCTCTTCAATTTTGCATCATTGGATGCATACAAAAGGTTAGATTTAAACTTCCAGGTAGTTTTTAAATTGAATTGAAATGGTTAAAATATACCTTGATTAGAAACTAAAAGGTTAAACTTAAATTACAACTCAATTTTGATAATTGATCAGGTTTAAAAACTGACTGTATCAAGAAGGTAACTGATTACTTTAACCGCTAAAATAACACTGATATGAGAACCAGTTCTATATATTTTTCTCTTTCTTTCCACTGACTTCATCAAGAACTTAATTCAAATGAGAATAAGGATATCTTATCAAAGAAAACCTAGATCCCATTCTCAATGATTGGATTCATGTTTCAATTTCGAACCATCAAAATTAAAATGAAACCTTATCTAGTATTCTAGGTACTAGTAGCAAAAATAAGGTTGAAATGATAAAATTCAGTATTATCCATCATCAACCAAAGGCTAAACATAACTGAACAGAAAACAAGAGTGGAAAATTCATTAAACATCGGCTATTAAAGCCAATAACCCCTTTTACAGTTATGCAATGCAAGCAACAATCGTAGCATAATGCAAGTGATTACAAATAAGAAGGAAAACATATAAAATATGGTTATGATACTTACAATACGAACTTCAGGTGGCTGATTTGGAATGATTTAGCTGAAGAGCCAAAGTGGTATGAAGGCAAATAGGGAAAAGGACTACCAATGGTGGCGGCGAAGAGGGCTAGCAACAGTGGTGAAAAAGATGCAGCAATGGCTAAGATTAAGAGATATATGGCAATGATGAAGACAAATTGAAAAGTGCCAGTGGCAAAGAGACCTAGCGACAGCGGTTAAGGTATCCAACGTCGAGCGATGAATTCTAATTAGGGTTAACAATTTAGGGACAAAATTTTATAACTGGGAATTTATATTTGATGTGGGGATGGAAATTTCATAGAAATTTCTATGGTGAAATTTATTTAGTTTAGGTTTAGTAAAGAGAGGGAAGATGAAATTCTACCGCCTTTGGCTAACAGACGGCGTTTCACGAAATTATGTTCATAATAATTTTATTTTTAATCGCACAGGATATAAAGACGCCGTGCCAATTTGCTGTTATATACATGTTTTCTTGTAGTGATTTTATTGAATGTTAAGGGGAAAAAATAATAGAAACATAGAAAAAAAAAGAGCAGAGATGGTTGCGCGATTTGATGCATCAACAAATAGTACATACATATATTATGATTTATACTTACTACAAATACTATTATGATTTACATACATTAGGTACATACATATACACTCTCTTATATATGAAAACAAATTGTAAAGTATGTTGGGACTAGAACTCAAAGATCAAATTTCGATTGTGAAGTTAAAACATCAATCTGCACATGAATTTAAAATTGAATGCAATATTTTTCTAACCAGTAATCAATTCTAGTTCCAAATATAGCCATGGACATACTATATATTAATCCAATTCCAATTGGAATCCATTTAACACCTACATTGAGTCATCACATATACACCACTTAATGGACTTACCACATGTCAGCAATTTAATTTTGTTGGACAAAACAACCATGAAAAAAGAAAAAAGGAAAGGATGAATAAGTACAGGCAATACTTTAGATAAGTCAGAAGTTGGGTAATTTCCAAGCAAAATATGGTTTAAATCAGGTGGTAGCATGCTGCCAAACCAAATTACAAAGTTGAACCCATCATCCAATAAATACAAGCCCTTCGCATCCAGACTCAAAGTTGTTAAAGCTAATTGAAAATAAACATATTTGAAGACAAAAACTAAAAAAAAATCAATACAAGGAGTATCACTAAAAAACAAACTATAAACAAGCTTCTGAACTAGTAATGAGATGAGTCGATAAGCACTGTCTTGTAAAATTAACACATCCTAGTAATAAATCAAATAAAAGTGTTTTTTTCATCTACTTAAGAACCAAAAGTTACCTATAGCAATCGAACTTTATTAGCAGCTCAACTTCGCCAAGTTTCTAGAAAGCCGTTCCGGCAATTGATGATCGAACAAAGTTCGACTTAGGGCAACCCACAAATCACGGTATTTGGAATATGTAAATCGAAATTAAAAAAAAATAAACCTAAAAATTGATGAATTGAATAAAGATAAAAAAAAAGGTAATTATGCTACCTGAAGTATGAACACATTAGTAGGACGGTGACAATCAACCCCACTAGAGGAAAATCAAAGGACAAGCGAAATTTGAGGGAAACTGTTGGTTGAGGAGAATAATAGAGGGAGAGATGAGGTGGTAATAGTTTTGATAGAAGAGGGAAACTAAAAATTTTGGTAGAAGTATAACGAGAGAGGCAGAAGATTATAGACACTGGAACATAAAAGTATTCCCAGCGTTTGAACGCAAATTATTCTCGGAATGAAATAGGTTTTACTGCATTTAATGTCCAAACGCTAAGAGTAAATGCCATTAAAGTAAGTTTTTGTTGTAGTGAAATTTGTGTCTCTCTAAGGCCCTTAACCAAAAATACTCCTTAAGAACTATTTTTTGGAAGAAAACCAAAAGTATCTTATTTTAAAATATTTGGATCCAAATGTTTTATTTTAAACATTAGTGAACCTTTAGGAAAGTTTGATCCAAAAGCCGATGAAGGAATTTTCATAAGATACTCTGAACAAAGTAAAGCATATAGAATTTTTAATAAAAAATCTAACAAAATTGAAGAAACATTACATGTATCGTTTGATGAAAGTTTTAATAATATTAAAGAAGATGATGAAAACTTAAATCAATTAAATATTCAAAATGAACAAATAGAATCAATCAATCTGGATAATGTTGAATTAAAATCACCCCCTAGAATATTTAAAGATCATCCAATGCATAATATTATAGGAGACATTAATACCATAGTTTCAACATGCAATCAATTAAATCAAATGGGATATATAGCTTTTATTTCAAACTTTGAACCAAAAATGTTAAAGAAGCGTCTACAGATGATTATTGGATAATAGCAATGCAGGAAGAACTAAATCAATTTGAATGTAATAATGTATGGGAATTTGTTCCAAGACCCAATGATCAATCTGTTATTGGAACTAAATGGATTTTCAGAAATAAAATGGATGAAAATGGTGATATAGTTCGAAATAAAGCAAGACTCGTAGCTCAGGGATATTCTTAGAAGGAAGGAATTGATTATGAAGAGACCTTCACTCCTATAGCACGTCTTGAAGCTATAAGAATTCTCTTAGCATTTGCTTGCCATCATAACTTCATATAATATCAAATGGATGTTAAAAGCGCTTTTTTTAATGGATATATTAAAGAAAATGTCTATGTTGAGCAACCACCAATATTTGTACATGAACAATTTCCAAATCACGTATTTAAATTATGAAAAGCACTTTATGGTCTTAAGCAAGCTCCTCGAGCTTGGTATGAAAGATTAAAATCGTGTCTTTTAGAATTTGGTTTTTAAATTGGAAAAGTTGATTCTACTCTATTTATAAAAACAAATGAAAACAATATTTTAGTAGTACAAATATATGTAGATGATATTATTTTTGGATCAACTAATAAAAACTTATGTGATGAATTTTCAACAATTATGAAAAATGAATTTGAAATGTCACATATGGGAGAATTAAATTACTTTTTAGGATTACAAATTAAACAATTAAAAAGCGAAATTTTTATCTATCAAGAAAAATATTGTAAAGATTTAATTAAACGTTTTGGAATGGATTATGCTAGTAGTAAAGCTACTCCTATAAGTACTAGTACTCACTTAGACAAAGATGAAAATGGTAAAGATGTTGAACAAAATATATACAGAAGTATGATAGGATCTTTATTATATTTAACTACCAGTAGAGCCGACATTTTAATGAGTGTTTGCTTGTGTGCCTGTTTTCAAGCTAATCCCAAAGAAACACAGTTAGCAGCAGTTAAAATAATTTTACGGTATTTATCAAATACCAAATATTACGGACTTTTTTATCCAAAAGACTGTCCATTCGAACTCGTATCGTATAGTGATGCTGGTTTCGACGGTTATAGATCGAATTGAAAAAGTACAAGTGGAACTTGTCACTTTATCGGTCAATCTTTGGTATCACGGTTTAGTAAAAAACAAAATTGTGTTTCATTATCTACATGTGAAGCAAAATATATATCTACAGCACTAGCATGTGCTCGGGTTTTATATATGCAACAAACATTATAGGATTTTGGAATATATCTAAAAAAATCTTCTATTTTTTGTGATAACACTAGTGCAATTAATTTATCAAAAAAACCCCATTAATCACTCGAGAAGTAAACACATTGACATCAGACACCATTTCTTGTGTGATAATGTTGAAAAGGAGAAAATATCATTAGAATTTGTTACTTCAGACAAACAAATAGCAGATATATTTACTAAACCCCTTTGTGAAACTACTTTTTTAAACCTTCATCGTAATCTCAGAATATGCTCGCTCAATGATTTAGATACATAAAGTATATTTCTCTTAATATCACGTTAAACCAACATCAGAAATTTGAGAATGAAAACCATTGGACATCAATTAATAAATAAATTTTGTAAGGAATACAATTGTTTACTAAATTTAACAAAAGAAAGAACTTAAACCATAAATTACAATTCCTATAATTAGTAAAAGTCTAATATATATAGAGTCGCTGTATATAAAAACAAAGTAAAAGGGAAAGATAAGTTAAAAACTATCATTTAAACAATGTCGAACAATTATGATTCCCCTCATTCATCTCTCTATTTTAGCTCTCCTTCTTCTCATAGTGAATATCCATCACCAAACGTTTCAACTCCTCACTCTACAAAATCACCATCTATTCAAATTACTCCTTCTCCGACTAGTCACACCGGATTCTCGCCTAGGGGAAAGAAGATAAGAAGAGTTTTGGAGCTAGACACTCGCACTAAAATCGATGAAATACATCATTACCAACAAGAGATTATGAATGTCCAAAAGAAGATGTACTATGAACAAAGATATCAAGGTGTGCATATGAATTTTTTGGAAAGATGCATACTTGCTATATGTGGTCATTCCCCGACTAGAAACAGCATTTGTCAATGTAGTCCACGTATTACCGAGTCTTTGATTATTATCAATAACACTCCACCAAAATATTCCTGGGAAGCTGAACCATCCACGTCAAATTGGAACAAAACTCCAGTTAAGTATAACACACGGTCTCCACTTCGACCTTTAGTTGAAGATACCAAGGTGGAACCTAATTTTTGGGATCGCTTCCAGATAACAAGTTTGATGATTCGAAAGATAATCAATAATTTATTACAATATTTTGTTATTTATATAATAAATATAAGCTATGTATATCAATAATTAGATGTAAACAATAAAGTATATCATATAAGTTTGTTTTCGAAATACCCGTGAATTATATTTTTTCAAAATACACCAGGAAAACAAACTACACAGGTTCATTCGACTGAACCTGTATAAAATTTGTATGTACTCTCTGCTTCAAAAAGGCATAGTTTTAGTCGACTGAGGATTTATGATTTATCTCAGTCGACTGAACCTGTACGAATTTGCTATCTTACTCTCTACCTCTAAAATATGTGTTTTTAGTCGACTGAATTTCTGCCTTAGTCGACTGAACTTCGCAAAATTGACAGCATAACTACCTCTTTTATATTGTGCCTTTTCACCAACATCACTTTGCCTCTTCACAAACCCTAACACCAAGCTTCATTTTAATGGCTCCAAGAAAGAAAATTCCTACTACTTGCCCTAAACCAAGAAAAGACAAAGCTCCGGCTTCTTCTTCATCCACTCTGGCTCATCCAGAGTTTGCTTCCGGTGCTAAAATCTTGGAGTAGCTTAATGGAAGTCCCAAAAATCTTCAAGTCTTCAACGAATTGAATGACAAATGAATCTTAAGAGACATTCTAGAAGATGGAAGATTTCGCTGCTTTTGGCATAGAGGATTTAGCAAGAAAATCTGGATTCCTCTCCTTGATTGATGAAAAGAAAAATAAGGTAAAAATTAACCCATTTTTAGTCAAATTGTTCTATGCAAATCTTTGTAGAGATTTTTATACACATCTAAATGAAACCGGAGAGGGAATTTTATGGAGTAGGGTATTAGGAGTTGATATAGTACTCAATTATCAAGATCAAGGAGCTATTTTAGAGTGTAATGGTCATGGATCTTCTTTAGATAATGTCTTCTAATGTGATTTCGCCTATGATTCAATTAGCTACAAATTTCGTATTCTAAACACGAAAAATACATCGTTGAATTTATGGCCTCAAGTATGAATTATTAATAAAATGCTTCTTCATACTGTTTTTCCTCGCACCGGGAGCTATGAAAAAATGTACGACTACAACTATAAAGCTCTTTAAGCCATTTACTCTAACACTCAACTAAATTGGGCAAAGATTATTCATGACGAAATAAATTAGTTTCCGTTCTCGCAAAAAAATGTTTTTTGGCTCCTATCTCACAAAGATATTTATCCATTTCGAAATTAATGTGGACATTTTACAAGATTACATCACACCATGGGTTATGGATCAAAAGTCTATTTCACTTATGAAATTACCACAATGGAACCTCTTCCCTATATAATGTTTATTTGTCAAACTTGGTTAAAAATACCTTGGATCAATCATCTTCACAACCACCCAAAACTCAAACCTCTCAAGAACAAATGCATGGTCAATCAAGTCATGAAATTTTCGAAGAAGTTAATTGGTCTTTGGATAGTGAAAATGAAGTTTCTTTGGTCCAACCTTTAAGAAATATCAATGCCACAGCAGCTATTCTCCACAACTAAGAAATTCTTTTCAAACAACAGCAGAAAATGATGAAACGTCAAAAAACTTTTGGGAATTTGCTTGCTAAAATTGGAAAAAGGTCTCATCATGCTCTAGCTCATCATCGTCCGAACCTGAATCTTAGTTTCTTCAACTCCATCCTTATTTGGTAAGACTATCATATTTTTCTTATGCTTACGTAGTGGTATCATTCAAAAAACTTCTATTTGTGATGTTGTTTACGTTATGTTGGTATGTAACTTAATTTGTGATGTTATGCAACTCTATGTATGTGACAACTTCTATTTGATGTTATGTGACTTTATATGAAAATTTGCATTTGATATTATGTTGTAACTAATTTGTATTGTATGTTAGTCAAAGAGTATTCACTATGTTTACTTCTTTTTGTTGATGCCAAATGGGGAGAATCATATAGATAAAGGGAGGACAAATTTAGGGGGAGCAAAATCAATATTTTCACAATTGAACTTTGATAGTTTTCATCATCAAAGAGGGGGGATTGTCAGAACATTAAGTCTCTATTTTAATGATGATAACTATATACTGCACATATATACTATATCATAATATCATGCTTTCATTCAAGAAGACAACAACACGAGGCAAAAAGCAAGAAGAATCATCTACAAATCGAAGAAGTCAAAACTATGGAGTTTCAAAATCAATAGTATGTATATGGTCTTAGATTGAATTGTAAAATCTCCTTGGTAGTTCATATACACACACAAACACACACCTAAACACAGATGTCAAGATATCATTGAGGTTTGAATTCGACAAAGGTTAAAATATTTATGCAAACTGAACTTACACAGTTCAGTCGGCTAAAACTAGTTTCAATCGACTGAGCTTAGTCGACTGAGCCCAAGTTCAGTCGACTAAAACTGTGTAAATCAATTTATTTATAATACAAATTTTTGCCATGAAATTTTAAATGTTCAGACTCAGTAGACTGAGATGCTGTAACGGCCATATTTTTTGAAAAGTCGTCTTCAAGAGTTGCAACCATTTTGAACAGTTTTTTAATTCTGAAAGGATTTCTTGAAGATTGACAACTCTTGATTACCTCTCTTCAGTATTTATAAATAGCACAACAACCCATACTTAGTTTTCTAACTTTCTACTCTAATTTCTATTGTTTCTATTCGCTTGTGCTATTCTAAGCAATTTTGTACTTTCAACTCCAGTATTTCATTTGCTATTGTTCCAATAATCATTGTGCACTCACTTTGAATCATTAAGGAGATTATAGGAACCATTGTACTATCAAGTCAAAAGCAGTGTTAGACGAACACAAGATTATTATAGCATCCTTAATTTTTGATAACATTATTCAGAATATTTAATTAGAAAAATTAAATAGAAAAATGATGATAAGGTGATTTAGATTTGATTAAATAACTTAATAGGGCCGTGCTTATTAACAAAGTAGTTGGGCTTTAAATGGGTTTAAAGGTTAATTAACAACACATGGGCATATTAATAAATTAGTCAATTAATTATACACGGCTATTACTTCTCCTCTATGTCCATTCACGTTTCATTTTTCTCACGGTCACAAAATCTAAACCATAAATCAAAGCCGGCCATTACCAAGGAAGAAAAGAGGAATTTTAATCTAAAGCCAAAGATCAAGCTAGGAAGGATTAATCAACAACAAATCTCAAGTTCCTTATCAAATCTAAGGTGAATAATAATTCTTACCATCTTTTTTTGGCTTTATAATCATGTGATTTTAGATTTGAATATTTATTTTGTTTCCATGATATATTGGATGATGATATGCTAAAAGTTATGGATTGTTTGATTTAAACAATTATTTAAATGCACAAATTCGTACGGTATTTAGAATAAAACCATGAGATATTGATTTTGAAATGCCATGGAAAAAATTTATGTTAAGTAAAACATGGTTTTGGAGATGGGTTTTGATTTTAGAATTTTCCAAGCTATGGAAATTTTATTATGAATTTTTGATTGAAAAATATGATACGGTTGGGTTAAATATTTATTTTTTGAATTTTAGGAAGAAATTGGGTCTAAAATTTTAGTATGTTTGATTACATGATTAATTCGAGTTTCTGTGATTTTTGAGGATTTTTCCCAATTGAATTATTAAGGGTGATAAATCATTGTGAAAGAAGGGCTTTTCTGAAATTGTTGGATTTAGGTTATTTGGAAAGGTTTAACGTCTAATTCTTATAGCTTAGAATCTGAATAAATGCAGCAGTTTCAGAAGTAAAGAAATTAAAAAGTTTTATGGCAGCCAATCAGAGTTTTACAACTAGGCAAGTTGTTAAGAAAAGTTTACTTAAAGTTGCTATAATTCAGCCTTTAATTAGAAAAAGGTGTTTCGCCTTTAATAGAAAATACCTTTCAACTCCCTTGGTTCCGCTCCATCATAGTCGAATCCATCATAATTGGAACCAATCCACATGATATCTCTTGGAAGAGATGTAGTGGATTGGAAGATGGGCGGAAAACCTTGGTGTCGAAGGGTAAGCTTCCAATGGGGTCGAAACCTCGTTTTGTTTTCATAAGTAATACTTGCCTTGTTTTATTACATTTGACTAAGTCGAAACGTTTGTTTTCGAAGGGTTGTTCTTTTACCTTTCGAAGCAGGTTGCCATGTTATTACCAAAGTACTAGCTTTCGAAGGGGATTTGTTTTTCTTTAAATAAAAGCTTTCGAAAGGGGTTGGTTTCGACCTAGTCGAAGCCTAGCCATTACTCTACCTTTCGACCCTATTGCCCAATAATGCTTTCGAAGAGTTGCCTTTGTTTTTACTTTAAACCAAACCTTTTTCTTATTTGTTTTCGAAAGGGGTTGGGGTTTCGAAGGAGACAGAGTCACAAGGGGGTTTCGACCCAAACCTTCGAAATTATGATTTTTAAGTCTTTTGCTTTCGAACTAGATGGCTCCGACACCATCAATCTTTCCCCAAACTAGTTTGTGTTGGTTTCGAAAGAGATATTTTCATATACAACTATCTTGACCCAAATGATGTTTTAAGAATAAAACCCAATGCTTTCGAAAAAGTATTTATTTATTTTGAAACTTATATTTAAAGAACGTTTTCTTGATACCATCGAAAGGCCTTATTAGTTTCGAAAGGTATATATATACTTAGTGTTTTGGATAGGGTTTTCTATGCTTTCGAAGAAGGTCATTCAGGGATTTCAAAAGTGATGTTTTAAGGTTTCAAAACTAACAACCCATTCTCATTTTTAAGGAAAGACCATGGTATAAATAAAAAGTTTTGGAAATAGTATTCAAATTGTTATTAACTCATAAATGTATTTTGGGGAAAGGGCAGAATAACCAGTTAGGTTGACCCAGTAGTGAATATAACTTAACAAATGTTAAAATTTTAAATAAAGATATTGGCAGGGGCCAATAGGTTTGTAGTAAGACCATGAAAAATGTATGATATTGGCGGGGGCTAATAGGTTCATAATCAGCCCATGAAAACTATGATTTGATACTAGCAGGGGCCAGTAGGTTTGTAGTTAGCTCATAAAAACTATATTTGGATTAAGATATTGGCGGCCAGCCAATAGGTTCCTAGTTAGCCTATGAAAACTAGGATAAGAAATAAGATATTGGAGTTACTAATACGTTCTTAGTGATCCCATGAAAACTAAGTAATTAGACAGATAGTCCTTAACATTTTAACAGGATAATAGTAATCCTAGAAACTAAAATTAAGACAGATGGTCATAATGAATGAGGATGGGTAATCTTGAATTGATTTAATTATTTTGCATATCATCATAATGTTTTGAAATACAATGTTCTAACCATTGTGGATGCAGATGCACAGTATATGGTTTTATATGTGTTTTAGGATACTAGTGAGGGGAAAACCCGTTCCGCTAAGCACCGTGGTCTCACTAGATATCAAAATGGTTTGATCGTAAAGGCAGACTATTGTAATGCCTTGGTATGAATCTGATCAACCAAGGGGGCATCTTCATATGTCGCTCTTGGCGTATTTTGTTATTATATGTTATCTGAACGTGGTTTGTGACTGGGATTATGTAACCAATTTGAATTATTTTGAAATGGAATGTGGATTTTATTTGTTGTTTAAAATTCTTCCATATCCTTGTGTTTCTGTGTATCAATGTATCTAATATCGCCGTATTTGGTCTCCAAGAATTAATAACTATGGATGACTGCAGCATCCGTAGTCGTTAATTTTGGGCCTCCAAGTAAGGGGATGTTGCAAGTTGGTATCAGTGCATATATTTATGAACTTTAAAGAAACTTAAACCTAAAAGATTTTTCAAACATAATCCAATGAATTAGACAATAAGATTGGGGTTTGGGTTAACGCTATAATAACGTACTTGTATTTGATATATATAGTTATATATAAGTTCGTATACCCCGCTCTCTTAGACCGTTCTTCTGTATCTTACTAAGGCTCGTATGCAGATTTAAGAGAAAGGAGATATGGAAGTAGGAAACGGAAGAGGAAATCTCAGTGGAGGAAGCACCACGACTATTGGAAATGCTCAGCCCACTGCTTGGAGAAACCCGGGTCGACTGGCTAATGTTAGTAACCAGACTGTTGAAGCCAATGTGGGTGCTGGAAATCCACCAGTAGATATAGGGGTGATGTATTAGTTCTTAGCCGGTTTGATGCAAGCTGGTGCTGCAGCTGGAGTTGCAGGAAATGGAGGAGGAGCTAATCCTATGGCTCCGGTTGGGATTATTGCTTTACCGAGTAGAGATTACACCAGTTTGGATGGGGAAACGATTTTGGGAACGGAGAGTGCCATAGAAGTTCATAATTAGCTGTTGCATTATGAGCGTATATTTACTGATGTGGGTCTGAATGATGGGCAAAATAGGAGGTTGGCCTCTAGACAGTTGCAGGGGTCAGAACTGCATTGGTGGAATAGCGTCACTGCCGGGGTTCCGGAAGAGCAGTTAACTTGGAATGATTTTAAAACTAGATTTGAGCATAAGTTTGTATCTGAGTTTGCCAAGTCTGAGCTGATGAGAAAATTTATGGATTTAGTACAAGAAGATATGTCAGTAGTTGAGTATGTTACCAAGTTTGAAGAGTTGTCTAGATATGGGTATGCTTTTATAAATACTGACATCAAAAGGAATGAGAAGTTCATACGGGCACTGAGGCCCGAACTTGCTAGAATGATGATGCCACATGTCCGTGATCCTTGTAATATAGTGGTGGAGATGGCTATTCGCCATGAGGAGTTGCTTGCTGATCTAGTTAAAGAGAAGTCAGTGGAAACCCAGGGTTCTAAAGGGAAGAAGAGGAAGTTCTTTAAAAAGAAGGGCGCCCAAAAGGGAGACATGGCTAAGAGGTCGAAGGCGAGGTAGTTTGTTATAAGTGTGACAAGAAGGGTCACTTTGCGAATGAATGCCCGTCAGGAAATGGGAGGAAAGTTACGGTTAAGAAGAATGTGAAATGCTTCAGCTATGATCAAGTTGGGAATGACAAGAATCGGTGTCAAGAGCCAGTTAGGGAGGACAAAGGGAAAGTTTTTGCTATAGGACCAGCTAGGCCTACTGCAGCAGATAAGGGAAAGACTGTGATGGAAGGTACGCTTTTGGTTCAGAGTATTTCAGTTAGAGTACTTTTTGATACCAGTCCATCACATTCATTTATATCTCAGTGTTTGGTTGATAGATTATATCTAGAACCTACGTACCTTATTACTTCTTTATGGGTTGCGAATCCAATAGGAGGGTATGCAACTCTAGGGTTAAGATGTGACCAGTTAGAACTTGATTTGTTAGGTCATAAGTTTGCATGCAGTTTTTATGTTATTGATTTCATAGATTTCGGGATCATTTTGGGAATGAATTGGTTGGGTAGGTATGATGCTAGAATATTTTGTCATGATAGAGAGATATCACTGGGACACCCTAATAGTTATAATCGAGTGATATTCTCAGTAGAGAATACTGCCCAGAGTATTAGTGCTTTGCTTAATGCTATGGAGGTAGAAAATGAGTTAAGTCAGGTTCAGGTAGCAAGATAATTTGCAGATGTTTTTGAGCCAGTCACTGGATTACCCTCTAAGAGAGCCGTTTAGTTTAGAATAGATCTTGTGCCAAGGGTTGAACCTGTAAGTAGACCACCTAGCAGGATGACACCAAATGAGATAAAGAAATTGAAGGTATAGCTAGTGGATCTAGAAGGAAGGAGTTTTATTAGACCAAGCAATTCGCCTTGGGGAGCGGCCGCGGTGTTCGTGAAGAAACCAGATGGGTCATCGAGGATGTGTATTGACTATCGTAAGTTAAACGAAAGGACAATTAAGAATAAGTATCCTTTGCCAAGAATAGATGATCTGTTTGATCAGTTGAGTGGAGCCGGAGTGTTTTCCCAATTGGATTTGACAACTGGTTTCCATCAGTTAAGAATGGTAGAGGACAGTATTCCTTTGACAGCATTCCGAACTATATATGGTTCGTATGAGTGGTTGGTGATGCCATTTGGGTTGACAAATGCACCTGCTTTCTTCATAGATTTGATGAACCCAGTTTTTCGAGAGTACCTGGATAGGTTTGTACTAGTGTTTATAGATGACATTCTAGTATACTCTAAGGATGAGATAGAGCATGAAGTTCATCTTAGAGTGGTGCTTGAGACGCTGAGGTAGAATCAGTTAAAGGCGAAGTTTACTAAGTGTCTTTTTGGAAGAAAGAGGTTAAGTTTCTTGATCGCGTGGTTTTAGAGAAAGGATTGTCAGTCGATCCAGATAAGATCGAAGCAGTGGATAATTGGAAGAGACTAGAGACGGTGACTGAGATTAGGAGTTTTCTTGGACTTGCTGGCTACTACCGGAGACTCATTAAGGATTTCTCGCGGATAGCAGCACCTTTAGCTAAGCTGACCGGGAAGGAAGTGAGATTTGTTTGGTCCGAAAAATGTGAGGAGGTATTCCTTAAGTTAAAGCATTTGTTGACTAACACGCCAGTATTAGTAGTTCCAGACGGAAACCAAGGATTGGTGGTGTATACTGATGCGTGTGGAACTGGATTTGGAGCAGTGTTGATGTAGAGTGGTAAAGTCATTGCCTACGCATCTAGGCAACTTAGACCACATGAGGTTAGATATCCTACTCATGATTTGGAGTTGGCAGTTGTGATCTTTGCATTGAAGATTTGGAGACATTATCTCTTAGGTGAGAGATTTGAGTTGTATACCGATCATAAGTCTTTACGGTATTTATTCTTTCAGAAGGAATTGAATATGAGACAACAGAGGTGGTTGGAGTTTTTGGCTGCTTATGATTTCGGTATAGAATATACACCAGGAAAAGGTAATAAGGTGGCAGATGCCCTTAGCAGGAAACATCAGAATGTGGTATTAGTGATGCTGGTGGAATGGAGAGATTTAGAAGCTTTAGTCAGTTGTGATGTGCAGTTAAGACTGACTGCTAGTCCTACCTAGAGTTTCGCCAGATTGTCTTGTTTGGAAGTCTGACCGGTATTGATTAAGAAAATTTCTTCTAAGCAGAAGGAGGATCCAGTATTATATGAGAGGATCTGAAGACCTGAGGTTGGAACAGAGATCAATGGTTTAAAAGATTTTAGCCTTGACCAGAGAGGGTGGCTGAGAAAGAAGAAACGGTTGTGTGTTCCAAATGTGGAGGACTTAAGGAAAGAAGTTCTTAGAGAATGTCATTGATCCAAGTTTAGATTCATCCTGGAGGAACCAAGATATATCAGGATATAAAGAGGGGCTTCTATTGGGAAGGCATGAAGAGGGATGTTGGCTTGTGGGTTAGATAGTGTGCAAACTGTCAACAAGTGAAAGTTGAACATCAGAAACCAAGTGGGTTACTATAGCCTTTAGAGATTCCAGTTTGGAAATGAGATTCGATATCCATGGATTTTATAGACGGGTTGCCAAGGTCAAATAGAGGTAAATAAAGTATATGGGTTATAGAGGAAAGATTGACCAAGAGTGCCCATTTTATTCCAGTTAGGTCAATCGGAACGGCAACTGTTTTAGCAAAGTTGTTCCTGAAGAACATAATTAGACTGCATGGAGTTCCTAGTAGTATAGTTAGTGACAGAGATGCATCGTTCACTAGTGAATTCTAGAAGAGTCTACAGGAAGTGATGGGTACCGAGCTTAATATAAGTACTGCATATCACCCTCAGACAGATGGGAAGACAGAGAGAGTCAACAAAGTGCTCGAGGATTTATTGAGAGCTTGTGTATTGGACTTTGGTAGATCTTGGGAAGATCACCTACATTTAGTCAAGTTTTCCTATAATAATAGTTATCAGACTAGTATTGGAATGGTACCGTTTGAAGCTTTGTATGGGAGACCATGCAAATCACCAGCATGTTGGTTGGAGACTAGAGACAGATTGGTCTTAGGTCCAGATTCGGTTAGAGAGGCATCATAGAAGACTAAGTTAATCCGAGGAAGGATGAAGGAAGCTCAGTCAAGACAAAATAGTTACACAGATAAGAGGCGTAAGAACCTAGAATTCTCAGTTGGAGGTAAGATTTTCATTAAGGTTTCACCTACGAAGGGTGTAGTATGATTTGGAAATTCAAAGAAGTTAGCCCCAAGATATGTAGGTCCATTCTAGATTATAGAGAGGATTGGAAAGCTCGCTTACAGAGTAGAGTTGCCGAGCAGTTTGGCAGGTGTTCATAATGTATTTCATGTATCTCATCTTCGCAAGTATGTGCATGATCCAGAGACTACTATTCCTCCGACGGGGTTGGATGACTTAGTGGTAGAGCCTAATTTAACTTTTGTTAGACAACTAGTTCGGGTTGTAGCTAGAGACGAAAAAAGATTAAGGAACAAGACAGTCAGTTTGGTGAAAGTTCAGTAGAGCGACAACGAGAAGGACTGTATTTGGAGATAGAGGACAGGATTAGAGATAATTATCTTGATCTGCTTTAAGGGTATGCCTATATTAGATTTATATAGATAGAAACTAGTCAGTTAGACTAGTATGGTTGTTAGAAGTTGTTGCAGATGTTTGCTATGTTTAGTATTTAGTCCTTGCTGAATTTCGAGGAAGAAATTCTTTAAGGGGGGAGTCTGTAACATCCCTAATTTTTTATAACAATATTCAGAAGATTTAATTAGATAAATTAAATAGAATAATGATGATAAGGAGATTGAGATTTGATTAAATAACTTAATAGGGTCGTGCTTATTAACAAAGTACTTGGGCTTTAAATGGGCTTAAAGGTTAATTAAACAACACATCGGCATATTAGTAAATTAGCCAATTAAATATACATGGCTATTACTTCTCCTCTATGTCCATTCGCGTTTCATTTTTCTCATGGTCAAAAAATCTAAAACCTAAATCAAAGCCGGCCATTACCAAGGAAGAAAAGAGGAATTTTAATTTAGAGCCAAAGATCAAGCTAGGAAGGATTAATCAACAACAAATCTCAAGTTCCTTATCAAATCTAAGGTGAATAATAATTCTTACCATCTCTTTTTGGCTTTATAATCATGTGATTTCATATTTGAATATTTATTTTTTTCCATGATATATTGGATGATGATATGCTAAAATTTATGGATTGTTTGATTTAAACAATTATTTAAATGCACAAATTCGTATGGTTTTAAGAGTAAAACCGTGAGATATTGATTTTGAAATGCCATGGAAATTTTTTATGTTAACTAAAACATGATTTTAAAGATGGGTTTTGATTTTCAGAATTTCCAAGCTATGGAAATTTTATTATGAATTTTTGATTGAAAATATGATATGATTGGATTAAATATTTATTTTGAGAATTTCAGTAAGAAATTGGGTCTAAAATTTTAGTATGTTTGATTTCATGATTAATTCGAGTTTCTATGATTTTTGAGGATTTTTTCCAATTGATTTACTAGGGGAAATAAATTATCGTGAAAGAAGGGCTTTTCTAAAATTGTCGGATTTAGGTTATTTAGAAAGGTTTAACGTCTAATTCCTATAATTTAGGATCTAAATAAATGCAGCAGTTTCAAAAGTAAAGAAACTAAAAAAATTTATGGCAGCCAATCAGAGTTTTACAACTAGGCAAGTTGTTAAGAAAAGTTTACTTAAAGTTGCTACAATTCAGCCTTTAATTAGAAAAAGGTGTTTCGCCTTTAATGGAAAATACCTTTCGACTCCCTTGGTTTCGCCCATCATAGTCGGAACCATTATTGTCAAACCAAGCCACATGATATCCCTTGGAAGATATGTAGTGGATTGGAAGATGGGCGGAAAACCTTGGTGTCGAAGGGTAAGCTTATGATGGGGTCGAAACCCTGTTTTGTTTTCATAAGTAAATACTACCCTTGTTTTATCACTTTTGACTAAGTCGAAATGATTGTTTTCGAAGGGGTGTTTGTTTAGCTTTTGAAGCAAGTTTCCATGTTATTACCAAAGTACTAGCTTCCGAAGGGGATTCGTTTTTCTTTAAATAAAAGCTTTCGAAAGGGGTTGGTTTCGACCTAGTCGAAGCCTAGCCACTACTCTACCTTTCGACCCTATTGTCCAATAATGCTTTCAAAGAGTTGCCTTTGTTTTTACTTTAAACCAAACCTTTTTCTTATTTGTTTTCGAAAGGGGTTGGGGTTTCGAAGAAGACGGAGTTGCAAGGGGGTTTCGACCGAGACCTTCGAAGTTTTGATTTTTAAGTCTTTTTCTTTCGAACTAGATGGCTTCGACACCATCAATCTTTACCCAAACTAGTTTTTGTTGGTTTTGAAAGAGATACTTTCGTATACAACTACCTTGACCCAAATGATGTTTTGAGAATAAAACCCAATGCTTTCGAAAAGGTATTTCATTTGTTTCGAAACCTATATTTAAAGAACGTTTTCTTGATATCATTGAAAGGCCTTATTGGTTTTGAAAGGTATATATACATATACTAAGAGTTTTGGAAAGGGGTTTTCTATGCTTTCGAAGGAGGTCATCCAAGGATTTCGAAAGTGATGTTTTAAGGTTTCAAAACTAATAACCCATTCTCATTTTTAAGAAAATACCATGGTATAAATAAAATGATTTTGGAATAATATTCACATTGTTATTAACCCATAAATGTATTTTAGGGAAAGGGCAGAATAACCAGTTAGGTTGATGCAGTAGTGAATATAACTTAACAAATGTTAAAAATTTAATTAAAGATATTGGTAGGGGCCAATAGGTTTGCAGAAAGCCCATGAAAACTATATGGTATTGGCGGAGGCCAATAGGTTCATAGTCATCCCATGAAAACTATGATTTGATACTTGCAGGGGCCAGTGGGTTTGTAGTTGGCTCATGAACACTATATCTAGATTACGATATTGGCAGTCAGCCAATAGGTTCCTAGTTAGCCCTTGAAAACTAGGATAAGAAAAAAGATATTGGAGTTACCAATAGGTTCTTAGTGATCCCATGAAATCTAAGTAATTGGACAGATAGTCCTTAACATTTTAACAGGATAATAGTAATCCTAGAAACTAAAATTAAAACAGATGGTAAGAATGAATGGGGATGGGTAATCCAGAATTGATTTAATTGTTTTGCATATCATCATAATGTTTTGAAATACTATGTTCTAACCATTGTGGATGCAGATGCACAGTATATGGTTTTATATGTGTTTTAGGATACTAGTGAGGGGAAAACCCGTTCCGCTAAGTGGCGTGGTCTCACTAGATATCAAATTGGTTTGAGATGGTAGATTATTATTCATACCAGGATTTTTGTCTGACTCGAAGTTTTTGTTTTCCCCTTAAACTCTCGGGTACTCAATTGACTTTGAGTAGGTTGAGAGTTAAAGGTTTTCAGGTTTTTCTCTTAGATGAATAAAGCTTCCGGAGGCGTGCAGGAGGCAAATGGTTATTTAAAGTTATTTTATTTCCGCTGTATGTTTGATCGTAAAGGAAAACTGTTGTAATGCCTTAGTATTTTCTCTGATCAACCAAGGGGGTATCTTCATATGTTGCTCATGGCGTATTTTGTTATTATATGTTATCTGAACGTGGTTTGCGACTGGGATTATGTAATCAATTTGAATTATTTCAAAATGGAATGTGGATTTTATTTGCTGTTTAAAATTCTTCCATATCCTTGTGTTTCTGTGTATTAATGTATCTAATATCGCCGTATTTGGTTGTCAAGAATTAATAACTATGGATGACTGCAGCATCCGTAACCATTAGTTTTGGCCTCTAAGTAGGGGGATGATACAATTGTCAAGCAAGAATTATATTTGTCAAAGGAAAGAATAAATCTGAGAGGTTCTCGGATCGGTTAAGTTGTAAACCTATTCCTCCGGGTCAAGCGAGGGATTTATTAAGGAAATACCTAAGAGGTGCTTAGGGACTGGACGTAGGAGAGGTACTCCGAACCAGTATAAATCTCGGTGTGTACATTTACTAACCGCTTTAGTATTTCACTGTATAAATTATATATATACTCGCCTTTATTAGCCTTACATGATCCACTAGTTCTTTAATTTGTATGGAGCAGTGCAGCTTGGTTTCAAAGCAACTAACAATGTAGTGGAATATGAGGCTCTCCTCGTAGGCCTAAGAATGGCCCAGGTAATGAAGGTAACCTACATTAAAATTCACAGTGATTCCGAACTGGTTGTGAACCAAGGGCAGGGAAATTACCAAGCGAAGGAGCCAACCTTAGCCAAATATGTGGAACTGTCTAAAAAGTTACTACAATAGTTTGAACAATTCGAGACAGAACAAATTCTACGTGAAGACAACTCATCTATCGACTCCTTAGCAAAACTTGTTAGTACCAAAGTTCCTAGTGAAATGAAGGCAGTACCAATTGGGCATCAAGTAGAACGAAGTATAATGGAATCAAATCAGATACTAGTCCTGACTCAAGCCCAGTAGGTCGTCATTCAAAGAACGCGAGATCAGGAGATAGTGGAGAATCGAGAGAAACCCTTTGTTAAAACCTCGCATCGGCAAACCGAGGAGAATAACTGGGTGACTTCCATCAAACAATTTCTGTTAAACAGAATCTTATACCAAAACCGGAACAAAGCCCGAAAAATAAGATACCAGGCTCCGTACTACTCCTTCTTTGTTGGAACATTATACAAAAGACGGTATTCAACCCCTTATCTTAGGCGCGTTTCCAAAGAAGAAGGGGAACGATTCATGAAAGAAGTACATGAGGGCCAATGCGAAGATCACTCAGGGAGAAACAAGTTGGCAAAGAAAGTACTAAGGCATTGTTACTATTGACCTACGACACTTCAAGATGCAAAGGAAGTTTTGAGGAAGTGTGACAAGTGCCAGTAGTTTGAAAGTATCCCCAAACAGCCATCCCATGAGCTCATCCCACTAGCAAGCCCATGGTCGTTCGACATATAGGGCATAGATCTGATAGGACCACTTCCAATATCAAAGGGAGGAGCCAGATACGCCATAGTGACAATAGACTATTTCACCAAGTGGGTAGAGACATAATCCTTAGCCACGATCATTGCAAAGAAGATAGTCACTTTCGTGGTAAGAAACATAATCACTAGATACAGGATCCCCCACAAGATCATTTCAGACAATGGCACCCAGTTTGAAAAATAAGAGTTTACCGAGCTTTGTGAGAAGAACGGCATAACAAAAATCAGTCGCTCACCCACAAGCAAATGAGCAGGTAGAAGCTACAAACAAAACCATCAAGAAGCTACTTAAGAAAAGGGTAAAGAAAGATAAAGGAAAGTGGGCAGAAGAACTATCTTTAGTAGCTTATCGAACTTCAACCAGATCTCCAACTGGCCATACCACTTTTTCGCTAATCTTTGGATATGAGGCCATGCTTCCTGTCGAAGTAGAAATCCTATCACATAGAAGAATATCACACACAGCAGAAAAGAATAAGAAATTGAAGGAAGCTACCTTAGACCTCATTCAGGAAAGAAGGGATGAAACAGTGGTAGTATTGACTGCATATTGGCAAAGAATGGCAAAAAATTATAACACCAAGCTCAAAGAGAGAATTTCTGCAAAAGAGACTTGGCACTGCGAAGAGTAACGGCAAACATAAAGGATCCAACAGATGGAGCATTATGTCCTAATTGAGAAGGACCGTTAGTCATGGCAGAAGTATTAACGAATGGGCATTTCAATTATCAAGACCTGATGGCAACCTAGTTCCAAGGACTTGGAACTCAGAGCACCTTAGATCTTACTTTGTATGACCTACATTGCTTATGTAATGTACATTGTAACTACTATTATAAAGTAATGGTACAACGAAATGGACGTAGGGATATTAGATAGCCCGAACCAGTATAAAATCTCCATGTGTTAATATTCTTTGACATAGCTAAATAATCATGCTAGACGTAGGGATATTAGACTACCCGAACTAGTCATCAAAACAGAGCCGCTAACAACGCAGCTCGGCTTCTTCAATCAACTAACTGGACGTAAGGGTATTGAACGGTCTGAACCAGTATAAACATCTCTCTATATTTATGCTACTAACATAGCATACTGGACGTACGGATACTAGATAGCCGAAACTAGTACAAAAAACCATGCGCATGATTTAAAATGCTACAAATAGGTGACTTGACTTCACGGTCAAAACTCAGTCCTTCCCTAAGTCATAGGGAAGACTATGCCAAGTGCACAGACAAATATATATTCATAGTTCACCGTCGTCGTTCGACAATGTAGCATACGAATGACAATGACAATCTCAGAAATAAGAACGGTGACGTCAAGCTAAAAGCAAACGACATTTCACAGCTTACCACCATCGTTTAACAATTGTATCGACAGCACAGTATATGAATGCAAAGACAATCTCCGAAATGAGAACGGAGATGCTAAACTAAAAATAAACAATTTCTTGCATATCACCATCGTCGTTCGATAGTCGTACAGATTACATAGCATATGAACGACAACAGCCTGTCCCCAAACAACGGGGTAGACTGCGCCAAGTGTATGGTAAAGCTTACATAAGGCAACATCCAGAAAGCAACCCATAGGATACAAAGACCAGAAATGAGTAGAGACAAGTCTACATCGACCTGCGATCGCTGTAGACTTAGGGGGCAAGATGTGACATCTGTATTTCTCAAACTAAATTAAAGGAGAATTAAATAAGGCACAGAGCCGAGAGAGCTGCCCTCATAGTAAAAGTTAACAAGAAAAGAGAAGGGGTTGAAGCAGTCCAACTGATACTGTACAAAAAACCGGTTTACGGTCACGATGCTTGATCCAACCAAAAGAACTGCAGCCAAAAAAGTAGAAAATCACAACAGAACAAAATACTGTGCTCATAATACAAGCCACAGAGATACTAGATCTGTGCCCATCTCCTGATTTCGATATTACATTAAGATACTAAAGCCAAGATCTAACATAGTCGTAAGAAACAGACGATGAAGTATTGCGCCTATAAGCCACAGCAAATGAATGACTGAACTATACCGCCAACATCCGCAGAACTTATACTTCGTTAGCGCCCTCAAGACGGGTTTGCACTGCGCATACTGAGGACTACCTAAGCGGCACCGCATGGAGTCAGAAGCATCCCAAAGGACTGCACACGGGATCACTCAAACAATGCTCCACCGTAGATCCACACTTACAAGAGGAAGCAAAGATATAGATCACCCTTATCAATAACCCATGCAACAAGAGCAACTCAGACCACAGTCAACTCATATCAAAGCCAATTCAGATTGTAGTCAGCCCAGACCATAGATCACTTTCGTACATATATCAAACTAACTCCTAAGTGAAGCGAATCATGCATCTTGAAACCCAAAGCAGCTCTAAACAATCACACCTGAGTATTAGGCAAGCACCGCAGCATCATGCAAGTAACGCACAGAAACCAATACAGCCCCACTCTAAATGTGCCGGTAGTGCCCCAAAAATCCACAAGCAACTCTTACCTTCTTCCCAGTGATTCATATGCAAAGTCAATTCAAATTTGGAGTCTCACATCATGATTTCAAATATTCCCGTCACGATTTCAGGAGTTCCCACTTTCACCTCAAACTTCCCGCTAAAACCACGTCAGCAATCCGAATATATCAAACAGACAACGCGGATAGATGACACCTGACAGAATCTAAGGGCTAAAGCACAACGGCAAGAGATAGATTGTGGCGATCCGCGTATGCCACCATACTATAACTAGAAAAAGTACTGTAGCAAGAAAGAGACATTTTACCTTTTCCACTTTCCGACACTTTTTAAGGTTTTATTATTACTATCTGCCATGGATTTCTTTTCCTCCGCGGACTTTGTATTCCTTAATATTCAAACCATGTAAATTCTTTGTGTTTTGTACTATTTCTGTATTTTAATATTTACCTACCTAGTTTTCAGTACCAAATAATGTACTAGAATTAAATGCTAGTTGGATTTAACATTTTAACAAACGATTAAAATGCAACTACCTAATTGTCTAAGTGTCCAACGGCATAATTACTACTTAATGGCAAATTTAATACTATCTAACTTTGCTAATTCAGAATCATTGAGGTAATTAGTTCGGTAATTACTTCCTTTAGTTGCAGTTTTGTAAGACAAAAAATCTTACTAATAGTATACATTTCTTTTCCAACCAAATTTTGATTAACAATTCCCTTATAAAAAATTTAAATTTCTAATACCTTCAAAATTCAATACTTGAAAATTTCAAAACTTTATTTAAAATTCAAATTTAAAATGTTCCATATTTTTTCTTAAAAGTAATTCTCAAATCAAGATCGTTACAATTCTCCTTTTAAGAAAATTACCTCCACGTACTTCTTAAAGCAAACGTGCTTATTACTTCTAGCTATATGTCCATCCAAAATTTAATTAAACATACAATTAAAGCATACATGACTCGAAAAACAAGAAACAACAATCCGTTGTCTTTGACATATTAATATACTTCTCAACTAGTTTTGATAAATGATTTCATTTATTTTAACTTAAAAGTCAAATTGCATTCAAACAATTTTACTTATAAATTACTATTTAAAACCACTTGAAACTTACTATTTCAAAGCTCGGTTAACTGAAAATTTGAAATTTGCAAAAAAACACCTAAATGGACAATACAATATACTATAGACTGGAACCGAAAGGAAAAAAAAATAGTCAATCTCAAAAATTAATATACAAGCGTATATATACCATAATATGAAAAGCATTGAAATTCTTTGAAGTAGAAATGAAGTATAGATCAACGGATAATTACCGCTAGCTTTAAAGCACCTCAATTTTGCCTACAACTGTTGTTCAAGCTCAAGTCTAAACAATGCTTTTGTTGGCACACAAATCGACCAAGAATATCAAAACATGTCTAGAATAATTTATTTTTCTGTATAAAGCAAATACATCAATTAAATATCACCTTCCCAGAAAATATATAAAATCTCATAATTAAGTGTAAAAAATAAATAAATAACAAGTCAAAAATCGTCAAAATTCTCCAGCCCTCCCATCAACTAGGGAAGGAGATAAATGTAGCTGATCCACAGATGACCAGATTAAAGGCATGCATGTGAATTCATATGATCCAGAAGCTTCAGTTCCAATAACTGACACGTTTTCTACCAGTTAAGGGATAAACGTGCTGAGTTATTCATTATTTCATTTCAATCGTCTCGCAGTGGAAATCGCTGTTCTGGCCACTTGGGAAACGATCGCTTGTACAAGCTCATGCACACCGTATCATGCTGTGGAACCACTCCATTGAACACACATTTCATCGCCCCTGTAACAAAATGTATTTAAACAGCGTAATTCATGCATGATTCATGTTTTATGAAAAGGCACTTTTTATCAATTTGGTCCACTTCACGGAGAGTAATTACAAATCACAACTATGAGAATTGAAATTCATATTATAAGAAACACTGAAAATTGCCTATTTTTCAGTTGGCGAGTGAAAACATGGTTTGTACCACCGTTTCATATTTTCTTCATATTTTGTGAAATCAATCACGCTTTGTATTGCCAAATGAATTGAAGGACGAACATATTCTGTCTCGTTGATTGAAACCGGGTAATCTTTAGTTTTTTTTACAATGTCAATAGTAATGTTCAATTTTCAGTGGTTCAAGTTTGTTACTTGTTTTCAAAATGGAGTATATTTGTTATTTGTTTTACGAAAAGGACCAAATTGATTCAAAAAAAAATTAATGAAATGTAAATTGGTAAAAAAATCATACCATGGGTACCAACAGGTTCTTTGATATGGCCGCGACGACCACATTTTGACCATACCTCTATAGGCTGTATTTGCATATTATGAATTCATATTTAAAAAATATCATTAGGTCTCAGAGCACATATATGAAATACTAACCCTAGTCAAATGCAAACGTGAGGTTTACCTTGAACCATCTAACATCGTCTGGGTGGTGAAACATGAACCGAACAGTGGCTTTCAGTTTGGCTACTCTTTGAGGATATCTGCAATGCAAATACTACTGAGCAAAAGAACTGTAAAAAAAGAAAAGAAAAAACATGAAAATATAAATATATATACCCAGTTAAAATAATTCGTTTAAGAATTATCCTATCTGGGTCCACGCTTTTCAAAGAGCCCATAGCAGCAACAATCGACGTAGTTTCTGAATGTCCCATTTTTAGCATTACTACAGGCAGAGGAGGGAAACATATAGGAGCGTAAACTGAGGCTACTGAGAACTGTCCTGGATGTAGAAAATTTTCCATCTTATGCTTGGTAGAGTTAATATCATCGGAAGAAAAAATTGGCCTGTGAAAAGATAATACATGAATATTTTAGCATGGATTAGTGCTGCATTATTTCGTTATTTATGTGGAATGAAGAAACAAGCATTGCATTACCTTGCAATGAATTGCCGAAAACCAACATTGAAGATGAAGGTGTCTTTAGATTTTATAGGTGCTTGGAAGGAATCGTGTTTCTTGACACTGCAAAGTTGTCGGTTAAATATGAATTTTGGAGCATACATATACAAGCATATACAATAGATACAACTGCTGATATAAGCATATCTCTATCGCTATCTCTACTACTAATAAAGAGAATTGTTTGAATAGAAATTCCAGTGTATTTTTGAACTACCGAAAATACCATTTTATTTTATTTTCATTTTCTTTGCTTCTTCGTTCTCACCCGTTCGCTTCTTCTCACTCTCATTTATTCAACTTTCTTCAAACTTACTCTAGCGAGTCCCGATGCCGCAGGTGAACGAACCGAAACCGATCATAAAAATCGGTTTCGGTTGCGGTGAAAGAAAAAAAACGAATAAAAAACAAGCAAGTTAAAGTTTAAATTGAAGGAATTTTTGCGGCAGTGAAGATCGACTAAATTACCCGAGTCAGCTATAGTCTTCGTCTTCAGCAAGATCGCCCACGTCCTAGCCTTCGTCTTTAGCAAAGAATTTGTGCGGCAGTGAAGATCTCTCCTTGCCCTAGCTTTCATAGACATGGATATTTGAGCGAATGATTTGTGCGGCAGATTGTATGTGAGATACTCGGACAGAAATAATTTGCCCTAGTTTAGCTATTTTGCGGTTAAGTTTTATTGAGATGTGTTGGGCTGAAATTAACTGACCATGAATACTCTATTTTGGACTACTGTGCTTTGTAACCTCTTTTAAAAGCCTATGTGCCCTAGTTAGAATTATTTTAGTAAGCTAGAATCCCAGACCAACCTAACAAAGTTTGCAACGGTTTTCGATTAAGTTATATTGGGTTTAAGCACAATATGGTGTTTTATAGTGTATATTTTATTTACAAAGATCATTATTACATTTTCTTGAATAAATCATGGAAAATCGAATCCGGGATCGAAACCAAAACCGAAACTTTCGAAATTCCCAAAACAAACAAAAATTTAAATGACCGAAACCGAGTTCTCGAACCTTGGTTAACCCTAACCTTAATCCATCACTTACACCTAAATTGAAGATACAATAATCCATCGCCATCACATAATAGTCGAATTCTCTACCTCTACTATCGACAATACTACCTTTGCCCGATCTTCCACCAAATTCTACTTGCATCATCAAGCTCCGATCTACAATTAAAGGGTTCTGCTAGCAATTTGGATGAAGATGTCAGGTATATAGTTTTTATGTCGGTTCTTTGTTCCGATAAAGATGTGGAATGAGATTATTTGGTTGTTGATAGTTACAGAGACATAGGGGAGACATAGGGGACGAAGAGTGAGCCTAGAAATGATGCTAAAAATGAACCGCCTTTTCAACCTGAGGTTGGTTCATATATCATCGTTTATTCACTGACTGGTTGTGGTTTGATGAAAAACGTAACAAATTTATCACAGTTTAGTTGCTCTTGACTAGACTCAAACTATTATTTCTCACTACAGTATTTATGCCTAGCAATTGTATATATTACCATCCTATCCTATATAAGTAGAATATTATCATTTATTAGTACTTTCTGAATTCATGTTTGTTGATTGGAACATGAATGCTACATGGTTCTTTTCCAAGGCTATAAATTTTATAACCAAAATGGATGTGGATATTAAGCAAAAAGTTTTGATAATATTTATGTGAACCATTGATTTGAACAAAAAAGGGCTGTTTGATTCAATGAACATGTCGGGGTTAATAATATGAATTTACTTAACATATCGGCTGAAAGTATTATATATTTTCTGTTACCATTAGAAATATTGCTTACTTTGTATGGAAAAGCAAAAAAACTGTTGCATTGTATCATACTGTCAAATGCGATGTTAATTTTATAGCATGATCTACTATTTTCCTAAATCCAAACAAAAGAGCTGGCTTGATAACAGAAGCTCACTTTCTGTAATTATTTTCCAAGGTCTTTTGTAATATTCATGTTTGTAAAATAGTTTATGTTACAATCCTCTTTAAATAGATTCTTAGTTGTTTATGTTGAAAATTGCTCAAGTTTCATTTTTATAGGTTAATGTGAGATATAAGCAATACATACACATGAAGATACATAGCTCAGTTTGTGTTTTGTTAAGTCATGTTCATAGTGCTCTTTATAATCTTCCACTTTTATGTGTTTGTGCATTTTTTATTTATTTATATATATTTCCCACTTGCTGATAATAAAAACCTTGGTCCTAGCATGGTGTTCTATAAATTATTGTTGTTGATACATGCTATTTACACTGGACATAATCTACAATAATTCAATGTTTAGACTCTTAAATAGTCATAGCGTACATGTTTAAAATCCCATTAAAATGTAAATATCATCTATTATCTTAAATAAAAAAGATCAGCTTAAATTTGTATGCCCTTCGTTTTCAGCTTTTCTCAAAAATCTCATGTGCTGCCATGTGTTCCAGAATTTATTGTCCTAAACTTTTCTTCACTGTCGTTATTTCTTGAAAGAAATACCAATAGACTCACAGACATTTTATAACTTAGCTTTCCATTATACTTGTTCCATTTTTTCCTATTCTTTTAGCAATCTAATGAAGTGACAAGGAAACCCCGTTTCTTCTTTGGTGCCATGGTTTCAAATCTCATATGATGATGTGATTGGTATGCAATTGGTATTTTGCTCTACTATTATTTCAATATATGACATCGAGGATATCTTACAAAATTTCTTAGGAAGTGGAGTATAGATCAAAAGATGAAACTCCTATGTTCTGAGGTAATTTCTCTTATAAGTTTTCCTATAATTTTCTTTATTCTTTCTATTGCATTGTAAATATTAGTGATCTTCGAGTACATTATATATCCAAAAAAAGAAATAAAATTCTATAAACTTTGAGTACCGAATTAGTATGCAAAATATTCTTGCTAAATTAACTCATTTATTAGTATGTGTTGGTACTTTTATGCTAGATATGATTTTGCAAAACTTTGAGATTGATATTCATATATTCCACTATAGTTTTCACTAACTACAAACCATTTTTTTAATTATTTCGATTTTGAAGTGCAAATTGTTCTTAATGTAGCTATATGTAATGTGTTTTAACCAGCAGTCAACTTCAAATTTTGCATTGTAAATATTAGTGATCTTCGAGTACATTATATATCCAAAAAAAGAAATAAAATTCTATAGACTTTGAGTACCGAATTAGTATGCAAAATATTCTTGCTAAATTAACTCATTTATTAGTATGTGTTAGTACTTTTATGCTTGATATGATTTTGCAAAACTTTGAGATTGATATTCATATATTCCACTATTGTTTTCACTAACTACAAACCATTTTTTTAATTATTTCGATTTTGGAGTGCAAATTGTTCTTAATGTAGCTATATGTAATGTGTTTTAACCAGAAGTCAACTTCAAATTTCAAATTGATGAAATTCATATATTATGTGCAATTTCTTTTGTATGTTTTCCATGTACTTTCTTCACTATTTCCATTTAATTTGAAGAATGATTGATTTGCTTGTGTTAAGTATCAGTAATCTAAAAAGTGAAAGAATAGAAGCTTTATGGATTATAAATGTGATGTTGATGTACACTACTAATATAACGGTATAGTTCTTGTATGGTCTGGACTTTACGCATTTAGCATCCAAAGTAGGCAAATTCTATTCATACACCATAAAATTAGCAAAGATTATGCATACCATTTTGTACATAACATACACCGTACTACTACTATTACAAAACTACCTCACTTCGATATAAAATAGAGCACTTACCTCATTTCATTATGTGTTCTCTTTTAATGCGTTAATTAAACTAAGGATCCTAATTTCCCAAAATTCACTTATGTGAATTTCAATTTTCAAATTCAAATACCTTAAATAGAATTCAAATCTATTTAATTATTTATATATAGCAAATCAAATTAAATGTAAATTGTAAGCGGTTAGACTATTTAAAATTTGATGTTAAATTAAAGCTTGGTTTAACTTAATCAAGAGTTAAAGAAGAATTTAGTACTCTACGAATCATAATAATTTCAGTAATGAATTTTAAAAAAAATTGTATTTGATTTATAGTGAAAAATGTTAAATTTGACTAATTTGAAACTGGATAAATAGAATTTGATATCTAAAAGGAATTTAAATCTAATCAACTGATGATGTATAGAAACTTTTGTTACTTAAGAAAGGATTTTTTTATCATACTATGAATTTATGATTCTTGAATGTTAATTTTTATTTATATTAAATAGGGGCATTTTGTCTAATATTTTATTAAAATTTGTACGGTGCAGGTAAAGCAGTTAATGGCGTAGGAATAGAGTTTGCTCTCAAAGTATCATTGCTAAACTAACTTATTTATTAGTATGTGTTAGTATGTTTATGATTGGTATGATTTTATATGATAATGGGATGAATATTCATATATGATACCAAATATTGTTTCAATTTGGTGTGTAAATTTTTCTTCTAATGAACTAGTGCTTCGATAATGATGTTCCATTTATGTTTCGATACTTAAAGAGATTATTATGTTAATAGTGGAAAGGAAACTATAAATTTTTCTTATCATATATATATTGCGTTTAAATAGAAAATGAATTTGAAATTTTAGAAAAAAAATTGCTTTTCTTTTTTAAGACATTCGCTATCACATAATTTATCACTAATGGCATTCATTATCAAAAATTGTGGATTTTATGATTCGTTAAACAAATTAAGGTATATTTGCTAATTGACTTTATTTAACTAGTTTAAATTTAGGATATTTGTAACGACCCGGATTTTCAGCCATCTGATTTTGGGATGATTAACTAATTTTAGTTTTTGAAATATTAATTCTTATAAGTCAAATAGGTAAATTTTCTGATATTTGAAATGTCTGAATACATAAATTGATTAAAACTATATTTAATTTTAAAATATAGATTTCTAGATATGGTAAGTTTTATAGGTATATGTATATAAACTCCATTAAAATTTAAGATAAAATATCCATATATGTATATTTACATATATACAAGCTTTATGATGTTTAAATATATATATATATATAAGTATATATGTGTGTATATATATATGTATATATGTGAAGTAATGTAGATATGTATAAAATGTAAATATGATAAAATAAATATGTAGTGTATATGTATCCATACTTATATGTTTAAATACGTAGTACGTCCAGACTCTGCCGGAATCATGATTGTACTCGAAATTGGCTGTTGTAATCAGTGGTAACTTGTTGTAATCAGCAAGCAAACATCAATAAAGTCATAAAATTCAAAGTGGACGTAGGCCGGATTGCCGAACCACTATAAAATCTGTGTTCTTTGCTGCTTTCCTATTATTTTTCTGAGCTTTCTTCATTTTTAATTCTCTACATACTTGTTATCTGTGATCTGTGATTGTGAACGGGTGCTTTCATCGACAATTGGGTGTTTGTGACCAATTTTGGCGCAAACATTTGGTGCTTTCACTGAGAATTGGACTCAGGAATCCTAAAGCTTGAAGTTCAGATTTGAAAAGTTAGAGGATCAGATCTAGAAGCAACCATGGCCAAGCAATCAACAAGAAGACAAAGAACAGAAAGGAGTCAGCATGAAGGGAGTCAGGAGGCTTCCTCAGGAGCGAATCAGACGTCAATCTTCATCACCAGGGATGAGATGGAGACGATGTTGAAAAGACAAGAGGAGATGATCCAGAATTTATTCCGACAAGTTGGGCAACTTGGAGCGCAAAGTCAAGGAAACGCAACCGCAAGAGATGCGAAAGATAGGGATCGGGAGCACGGAGCAACCAGAATTCAAAACGGAGCAGGAACATCCGGCGCAACTCCAGAACTAGGGGGCACTCATCCGGAACATGTTGGTCACCCAACGAACATCATGACCATCATGGCGAGAAGCCAGGAGAAAAGGTTACCAACTCGGAGATCGGTTATAAACGAGACTATGTACGATGGTCAAGCGGATTCGGATTGGATCCCTAAATTTTGTCCCAATCAAGGTGCAATTGGTATGAAGTGATAGGGAAGGCCTCGTGAGGCTACATTTCAAATTTCAAGTCAATCAGAGCTCGTATGCTAAAGTTATGGATAAAATAAGAGGGATCAGATTATAATCAGCTCAATAGCACAACTCAACGATGATCGTTCCATAACTCAACGACCACAAGGCGGATTGAAGTGAAACTTTGGAAACAAGAAAAAGAGACCCTAGGGAGTCTACCCTAGGGATCGCATGGCATTTGGAGAAGTTGGAGGGATCGACATCTATCCCTCAATAGGGATCGATGTCTATTCCTCTTAGAGATCGGCTAAGCCCAACTTCATAACAAAGATTGATCGATATCTCAACATCTACACATCCAATTGACATGAAACTTGGAGGACAAGCTAATTAGAACATGTGGAACACCCCATAGGGATCGCATAACTTTTTGAGCAAGTTGGAGGGATCGGTACCTATCCCTCCATAGGAATTGGCTATAATCAACCTTCACAACATATTGCAACAAAGATTGATCAATAACTCGAGTTCTACTAGTCTAATTGGCGTGAAACTTAAAGGCTAAGCATAATTACAACATGGAGAAGCTCTCATAGAGATCGCATGGTATTTGGAGCAAGTTAAAAAAGATCGGTACTTATCCCTCTAGAGGGATCGACCGAAATCAGAATTCAAGTAATACTAATTTACGGAAAATGCAAAATCCCACAAACCGTATGTCGGAGTTGCACGAAATTTAAGGAGCAAGTAGCTAAAAACATGGGGAATCAGCCAGAGGGATCGCAACCCATTTGGACACCAAAATAGAGATCGGTACCGGTCCCTATTGTGGGCCCTAATGGGCATGGAAATTTTTGGATGGCCTCGTCTTGGTATTTCGAACCTTCTGTCAAAATTTCAGCTTGATCCATGCACGTCTTCCCTTATAAATAGAGCAGGCATGACGTCAGAAAATGAATTTTTTTTCTGCTTCTCTTCATCTTGAACCTAGGCTACACTCTTCCAATTTTATTCTTGGATTTCGGATTATAACTGTAAACAAACTTCAGTATAATAAAAAGGATTATTCGGGAGTAAACGTAGACCAAGGTTAGCCAAACCACTATAAATCTTGTCTCATTTTACTTGCTTTCTGATTGTTTTAATTTTTTTCTTCATTTATTTCTCTTCATATTTCTGTGATTGAATTAGATGCTGGAGCTTTTGCATAATTGGATGTTGGTGGCCAATTTTGACGCCAACAATTTTCAAATAAGACTTGGAAACATTCTTTTAAAATTGTAATTGCTATAAATATATATTGTGGTTATACAAGCAAGCATTTTGTGTGCTGCTATACTAGTAACTTATAATGAAAGTACACTTTCTTAAAGTTACAATAAATCATAGTAGGAAGAATAATCTATATGCAAATCCTAATAGCGTATTGTTGCACCTTTAGATAACTCATAGATGGAAAAATGCTACTCTGTAGAAAATTTGCAACTTAGTATAATTACTAAAAGGATCTTTGACAATAGCTTACAAGTAGAAAATATAGTTTAGGTTAATTTTTGAAGTGTTAAAGGACAACTTATTTTTTTAAAATTAAAAGTTGCAAATAAGTTAACAAGTCATAAGAAAAACTTGTTTAGGACATATTTTATTATTTTACAACTAAATTTATAAAAATCTCTACTTGTCTATCCTAAGGCATTCTTTCTATTGTTTATCCAAAATTACAAAAAAGTTACAAACAAATGGAAACAACCTTCAAGTAGTTATAGAAAGTAGTTGTTCCACTACAGACTAAATTATAATGCTTGCTACAGATGAAAAGATTGAATGCAACAAAAGAGATACCTGAAGTGAAGAACTGACATCTTACATTCATGTTGCAAAAGGCCACATGCTACTGTAAATGAATGCCCGGATGAGGAACATAATTTGGAAGCAACATCAATAGACACATTCTTTATATAAAGCCTCACATATGCTCCAACTTGAACACACTCGTCCAAGCCGCCTTGATCAATCTCTTTAACTTTCGAAAGGACATCCTTTTGTGTCCTTTTGAAAGTATGGAAGGCGAAAATTCTTGCATATTCAGGTGGCAAAGATTCCTGTTAAAAAAAAGTTGCCTAATAAGAACAAAAATTTTGGGCTTAAAGAACAATATAGCAGCATAATTATGATTATGCTTGCCTTGGGATCCCATGATGAAGTCCTGAAAGATTTCAGTCCTCTATACTTGGCAAAACGCTCTTTAGCAGGAAAGTCTAATGGAGTGTCTACTTCATCTGGAAATTCTGTTAATAACGCATGTAGTTGACATTAACAAGTTGGATTTAACGACAAAAGAGTTGATGAGTAAATGAACAATTGGAAAGTTCTAGTGAATGAAAAATGGAAGGGCAGAGAGAGACCAATCATATTAAAGACAGGGACACTACTATCAATTGTAGATTACACTACGGAACAAATGATATCTTAGATTCTTAATGCAATCTTACAAAATTTATATCAAGAATATTCGGTCTCAGTTTCAAAAAAAAAAGGATATTTGGTCTCAATTCCCACATTAACTGCAGAGTACAAATAATGTAGGCTAAAAAACAAAGGGAAAAATAAAAAATTTACCATAAAGAAAAGCTAGGACATATAACTGAATGAAACGCTAAATATGTAATATCTACCTTCATCTACAGCACTTGCTTCTTTCAGTTTCTTGATCTCAGCCTCTATTTGCTCCTTTGTCAATTGTTCATTGTCCTGCACATGCAGTAGATGTTTATATACATATCGTAGATGGTGGCACGCTTACAATCAAACATGTGCTTATAATTTTGTGGTATCGATACTGACAAATTAAAGGATGCACGACTCATAGGCAAGGTTGTAAAAATCGCTAGGCCAATGCTAGACAGCAAGCATGGACTAGGAATTACTCGTTTAGATGGAGATTACTCGGAGATTAATTGGACCTCGCAGCCCGTTTAGATGGACTTAAATAAGCTTTTTTCTTTTTGCTTTTTGAAAACCAAAATGAATCAGTTTTGTTTTTCAAAAATCAAACAATGGCTTATTTAACTCTATCCAAACAGGCTGTTGGCGTTCTTGATAAACTCATGTAGTTTGGTTAAAAATTTAATATATTTTTTAAATTGGTTGATCTAAAAAAATTAGGGTTCCGGGTGGGCGCTTGAGAGCAATAAAAGAGGCAAATCCACCTGAACTAACATGCAAATGCTTAAATAAGGCATCAAGCCTCAATTAGTGTTTGTATACATATTTTAATACTTAAATGATGCAGTATGCCTCATCAAGGCGGACTTAGGCGGATGGCTTGGTGGCAAGCCTCGCCTAGCGCCTAGGCGGGGCCTAGTTGGTGGCTTAGAATGATTTTTACAACAAAGCTCATAGGTAGCAAATGCATTATAACACAAGTTCCCAGACCATTCATATGGCAACAGGAAATCAAAAATGTAGTGTATGATAAAAACACTAATCAGCTGAATATCTCAAAGGATGCAATATAGAGAAAGCGAGAGTTTTATACAAATTATTTCAAAATGATGCGATGGGAATTGCAAAGGAAAGAAAAATAACGGTGATAGCAAAAAGTTATTAATATTAAAAAGCTAAGGGCCCATTTGGTTTATTTTGTATTATGTTTTGCAATTTCAACGTTAATTACAAAATATGATAAGAGAGGAGACACGACGGAAGGGATGGAGGGAAGATGGAAGAATGAATTGTTTCTCGTGCTTCCGTTACTTCTCGAAACACGAAAAATAAAAATAAAACTGTTTTCTATTTTGTATGTTAACTTTATTTGCTAAATTGGTCGTTTTTCGCAATATACATGTGCCGTACGCATTTTTGTATGGATGAAAACTCAAAACTAAAAACGTCAAACCAACCGTAGTCTAAGCTTCTAACAAAGGTTTTGAGCAAGGTTCGAGATCTCGGTTTCAATCTCGGTTTCGGTCTTTTGTAATTTTAGAAATTTCGACCTAATTCATAAATTTAGGAAATTTCGATTCCAGTTTCGGTTTCGGATCTTGTTATTTATTTTTCATATAATTATACATATACTTGTTTAATTTATTGAAACAAACATATAATTTAAACTTAATTGAAAAATAAGATGTAACACAAACAATGCCGGTTAATCATAAATATTTAAAACACTAAAAAATGTTCATTCATTACTTCATTTTCAACTTTTTTAGTTATATCATTTATATATTTTGTGAATTTGTATGTTTACTAAGTTAAAATTTCAGATTTTAAATATTTCTATATTTGAAAATTCAAATTAATTCCATTTTTGAGTTTTTTCTGTATAATTTGAAGTTCGGTAGACTTTTTTGTTGAACCGGAATTCCGGTTCGGTTTCGTTTCGCCTACTGAAACCTAAACGGAACGACCGAAATCTCGGTGTTTCGGCCGAAACCTCAAACCTTGGTTTGAGGTTCAAGTCTTGATTTCGTTCATCTGAAATTGTCGAGATTTGGGTCCGCTTCAAAAAAATTAAGTTTATGTTTAGAATTTGGTTTCTTTTTTTAATTAAAATACCTTAATAATTGGTGTAAACAAAAAGAGAAGTATATTCTTAAAAGAAATAGAGTTGTGTGCATTGAAAGTTTGTTGATGTGACAAAATGTTCGGTTCTAAGCCCTGGATGTTTTATTCTGTTGCTCTTTTTCTAAACCCCACCACCGAAAGCGTATTTTCATTTTACTCAAATTTATCTTTAAACAGATGGGTTTTTGGGCTATTCTCGCCCTGTCTCGAGCAAAAACCGAACGAAATTGTCGAAATCTCAACGTTCAGACCGGAACCTCTTATAACAATCATACGGAAACAAACCTCAAGTATAAAATAGCAAGGTAAGAGGTTCAGCCAGAATCCAGCCAGCTATTCTGGTTCGGTTTTGGCCAGAGACAGGTGGAATTGAGGTAAAAACCCAATGATGTTGAAAACAGCAAAAAGTTTTTTATAAAATTATAATAAAAAATCAAACAAGCTTCTAATTGCGGGGCTATAAAGAAAAAAAAACAAAACTTACCTCATCGCAAAAATTTGACATAATGAGAGACCAAAACTGCATAAACACCATTATCCCTCAAACTCTAACAGAATTCAACCCAATTTACAGCGTAACACAATTATCATTAATTATGTCATTTTTAAGGGTGTTGTATACCCCCCCCCCCATCCTTCTCTCAATCACTTGTTTTCTCACCCACCAATATTTTATAAAATACTTCTCTTGCATTTATACACTCTCACCACTCAGTTTCTTAGCTATCTAAAGAAAACAAACATTAATTCTTTCGTCTTCTTAACAATATAAACATAAAAAGCAACCGTGAACTCAACTTCAATCTTTTTTTTCTATAATTTTCTATCAATTCAACATTTGATTACAAACTTATAATTAATTTGATAATTTTTGAACTTTAATCTACTAGAATGTTAGACAGTTTCATTTAAGATCTCTTTTCTAGCGATAAAAATTGAAAATACCGCAAGATTGATCTGCAAAGAAGCAATTTCTCAAGTTGATTAATAAATTCAAAGTGAGGTTATCTTTATAATTTGTAGAAATTAAATATTTTGCATTAACAACAACGATGGGTGTTTAGAGATTTTTTTTTAATATAGTTATTTTAGTAATTGAGGTGGAGCTTTGGCGCAACAGTTAGGTCACCCGCATAATGATATGGGCGTCTAGATTCGAGTCTGAAAACAGCATCTTCGCAATAAGAGGGAAAGACTGCGTACATTATCGACCTCTCTAAAACCCGCTCTCGTGCGGGAGCATAGTGCACTGGGTTCACCTTTAGTTATTTTAGTATTTCTTTAAGTAACATTAGAAAGTGTATTAGTGAATGTATATAATAGCACCCATTTTTAATTTTAAGTCGGCAACTTGAAAAGTTGAAATGAGGAAGGCGATGAAGATAAAAGAGTTTATACAGGTCTCGTCTTGTTTATTTGAGTCAGGTTAATATTAGGGTTGTGTTTAATCAGGGTGTTTCAATAGTATTTACTTTTCTCTAAAAAAGGATTTAAGGAAAATGCAAAATAATGAAATATTATATTCTAAGAATAATTATAGGATTATCAATTTACACTAAATGATGCAAATATTTAGCACAAATTGTGTGATTTTAGTAAAACTAATTATTAAAGTCCATAATCCCTACCGAAATTCCAGATATCGTTCAAAATTTGAAAGTCCAAAAAACCAAAATCGAGTTCTCAAACCACTGCAATATATTAGGTTAACATATGCTTCCCGTCTTTTGTGATTTTAGGAATTTCGACCTAACTCATAAATTTCGGGAATTTCGATTTTAGTTCCGGTTTCAGATCGGATCCCACTATTTGTTTTTCATATAAGTACGGATATATTTTAATTTATTGAAATAAAACGTATAATTTATATCCAATTGGAAAATAAGATATAAGCGAATAATATTGATTAATTATATATATTTATAACAGTAGAAAAATGTTTATTCATCGCTTCGTTTTTTTACATTTTTTAGTTCCACCATTTACACATTTTGTGAATTTGTATGTCTCCTAAGTTAAAATTTCAAATCTTGAATATTATATTTAAAACTCAAATTATTTCGTTTTTTTTTGTTTCTTCTGTAAAATTTGAAGTTCAACGATTTTTTTTATTGAACCAGAGTTTCGGCTTGGTTTCGTTTCGGTCTCTACTGAAATCAAAACGGAACGACCGGAATCTAGCGTTTTGACCGAAACCTCAAGCCTGGGTTTCTATGCATTAATAACACGAATTTTACATGTTCATTTCTAGCTGATTCTCCTCAGTTTGATCTACTAAAATGCCAAGTCCTGTAAGGTTTTCATGTTAATAACACATCCACTGACGTAAACCAAACAGAACATATTAAGACATAATTCCACTGATAAAAGTGACTAAAAGATTCTCAGATTCCAAGGTTTAACCATGAAATGTACATATTCTAACAAAGAAGTATAGAACTCACAGCCATCTCAGTATCAGCCTCTGTCTGTTCATCAAAATTTCCAAGTGACTCTTCATCCGTATCAGGCTCTTCATGTACATCATGCAATGATTTCCCATATTGTTCATCCAATATCATACCATCACCTTCCTCTTCATTTTCAGAATCCTCATACTCTAAATCATCCAAAATCCAAGCAGCCTATACATGTATAATAAAATTTATGGATAATCGGGTTACTAACATATATGGTTATTTTCAAGTGAAACAGTGGATGAATATATATATATATATATATATATAGAGAGAGAGAGAGAGAGAGAGCGCGCGTTCAACTGCACTCCAAACAGTGCAACACCCCTACAGCCCCCGATATCCACCCCATACTTCTGTTTCTCTCTCTTCCCACTAATTCTCTCCCCTCAAACCATTATTTAAATAGAGACTTGTGGCTGAAAATATGGGGCAATTGGGGTGCTTCCAAACAGGGGTGCCATGGAGCGCTCCTCATATATATAAATATACAACAAACCTGGTACTTTGAAGTGCCTGGAGGAAGTGTTTTTTTCCTCAATTTTCGTTCTTTATTTTCAGCTTCTGCTTCAGCCATGTCTGCCTCCGTTAGCCAAGTCTGGTAATTAACAATGTTAAGATTTTAAGAAAGAAAGGAGGTGGCATAAATTTCAAAATAGAAATAAATACAGACGATAGCGTCAGCGCTCGTAACTCGTACAAAACGGTTAAAATTTTAAGAAAGAAATGAAGTGGTGTAAATTTCAAAATAAAAATAAAATGCAGACATGTTTGTATCAGAACCAAGTTTGTATGTCCATTTAATATAAGCTTCAAAATAAAAACAAAATGTCGATGGTCAAAGACCACTAGCTCAAGTGACATGTGTTATGGGCTGAGGTCCCAAACATGGGTTCAAACCCCCGAGACATCAAAATGAGTGCTCTGCTTGAACAAGACACCACTCTTATTATCAAAAAAAAAAAAAGTATACATATTTATATCAGACCCAAGTTTGCATAACCATTTAATATATTCATTATGTCGTTGGTGCAAAATATATATATGTGTTGACATAAATAGCTGCAAATTATACTCCAAACATTATAAATAACACATGCACAAGTGCGTGCAAACACGCACACACACAAATTTCAAAAGGAGATATAAGTTGTTGTCTCAAATAAAGGAGAGCTGATATGGATGCCCTCCCTCGTTTGTTGATATTTCAGATATAAATGTATTTAAAAAACAAGAGTCTCTCGTTCTGGCAGGGAAAATGCAATGGTTCAAATAAAAGATAAAATAAACCGTAATTATTTGGCAAGCACATGACCAAATGATTTCGGTTATATTTTGCATTGGTGCTTTTCTAGATTTCTTTATGTTGATTTCTAGAATTTTGATGATTTATAAATGTTTTCACCATAGTTGCCTTTTGTTGGATTATTTATATAGCCTGAGTGCTATCGTGTGGATTATATGGTGATTACATTTTTGGAGTTTTGAACTCTTTGTTGAGTTCTATATATTGTGATTCATTGTTGCCATTCTTTGGCTTTTTTGAGATTTGTAATCTCCTATTTAGGAGTTGGAGTTGATGAATGCTCTAACTACATTTTCAAAACATGTTTTTTATGTTAAATCATTTATTCAAGATCCTTCTTCCGAAAAGCTAAGTCATTCAAATTTATAATTAACTTCAAGTAATTATCTATTTAAAAGAAGAGGTTTTTAGGCTCAGGGAAAAAGTTGGAGAAACATTTAGTTTTAGGGACAAGAAGTTTGCTTTTTAGGCTGAAAGACACCTTTTAGTGTAAATCACAGAATGATAGTTGCAACTATCATTTTTTGTTCACACTAAAAAGTGTTATTCGGACTAAAAAACAAACTTGTACTTGAAACTAAATTTTCTTGCAACTTCTTCCTTATGCTCATTTTTTTGTTAAAAGAAACTATTCGCTACTTGGAAATATTTTCATTAACTCGCTAAATCAAACTTTTCAAACAATTAATTTTAAAGACTCATTTTGAAAGAGATAGCTAATCTCTTCCATTAATAAGAGAGAATCATTCATCTCAAATCAAATTTGGATTTAAATATTAATTGTTTGAAAAGTTTGATTTAGTGAGTTAATGAAAATATTTTCAAGTAGTGAATAGTTTCTTTTAAATAGATAATTACTTGAAGTTAATTATAAATTTGAATGACTTAGCTTTCCGGAAGAAGGATCTTGAATAAATGATTTAACATAAAAAGCATGTTTTGAAAATGTAGTTTGAATTTTTCAAACCAAGCTGTGACGCCTCATACCACACGTTCTCACTAATCGGTTTACTAACCGCTAGCCAATGCCACATCAGAACATCTCATCGGCAAATACGACCTGAAGGTCAAAACATTCAAACGGACAAGTCATGAATTAACCGATAAAGTAAACGTACGTGTCCAATACCACGTGTTTTACTAAATCGTTTAATTCTCCTTCTCATACGCTCAAATAGTGCAAAAACGTGTATTTTATCATATAGAAAATGATTTTGTGTTGGATTGTCCATTGAGTGCTTTAAGAATTCTGGTCGATGCGCCTGATCAACGTTATCGATAGGAATTTCCTAAACACTACGACGAGATAGTCAAACACGGTAAATTTTGTTGTTATAAGTAAAAGTTTGAAATAAAATTAATATGTAAATCCAAAAATTTATTTTTGATGGATAATTATCTTTTGATAATAGGAGAAGATTTCGGACATGGGTATTGCTTTTGCCCGTGCACTTTTTTTGTTCTGCCTTGTTTTCCCGTTCGATTTCCGACTTCTGCATCTTGTATTTGTGACATTTGTAAACAGTTTTGAAGGCTATGAAGCCTATCAATAGGCGAGCCAATATTTTAGTGAATTTGTGATTCAAAACGAATCGATTTTGAGATGTTTTCGAATGTCGTTTTCGATATTTTTCGATGTTTTTCCTGGATTTCGAGTACGGGTTTTTCTAAATAATTTTTAAAATAAATTGGCTTTTGAAATAATTATTATATAATATTTATAAATTATTTTCAAGTTATAAAAACTATATATTCTCTATAATAAGGAAATTTCAAAGATTGTTTTCCAAAAACGATTTCGAAAATTGTTTTAAAAGCTTGTATAATATTGGGCTTTAGTAAGGTTATATGTGTATTTTGAATGTTGATTTCATGAAGAATTTTGTGCATTTGCTGACACCGTGCACATTTTATAAAATAATTTCTATAAGAGACTTTTAAATATATAAACTTCTATCGCTTTGGGACAAACGCTTTTTCTGGATTTGTTTTAAAAATGAAATCGCCTCAAAGCTATATGATATACAATATTTTCAATATATAGAATTCGAAGAAAATATTCAAAAAATTTAAAAAAAATTTTACAAACTCGTTTTCTCAAACAAATTATTTTCCATATAAAATACACGTTTTTACACTCTTCAAGCGTATGAGAAAGAGAATTAAATGATTTAGCTGTGATGCCTCACCCCGAGACCGACATTAACAAAAAGTATTACTGGGTAATACTGCCTGCTAATGCGGAGAATAGGGCTGGTTAGGAGCGACTACCTATAGCTTTGTCTTAAACATCTATTAAATACGTCGATTTAATGCTCTAAATTTTTTTCTTTCTCAAGTGAATCGACATATTCAATAAATGCTTAATACAAAACTATAGTGGCTAACGGATCTATCAGAACAAAATTCAACAACAAAAATGTACATCACAGAACAGCAAACAACAGAGATATATACATATACACTGCAGTTGAATACAAAATGATACATCATAAAATCGTCATACGAAAATTTCCTAAAAACCCACTAATCCGACAAGAATGAAAAAGAAGCCAAAATAATAAAGAGCGTAAACATAGTTAAAGAAATAGTGATGTAATTACTAACCTGCTCTCCAACAAGTGGATCTGGTGTATTTTCATAATGCAGAGGCTCTTGCTTCAAAGGATCTGGAAGTAATGTGCGCATAACCTATGTTGTTAAATAAATTAACATTGAAAACCATTGGGAAAAATTATGATTCTGATATAAGAAAATATTAAGCTTATTTACTAAGATCTTTGTTCTCGTTTTTTTACTAGATGAACCTTTAACATAATAGTGCAAGTCTTTTATAGGTTTATGTTCATATGTACCCAGTGAACACACATTGGCATACAATTTTTGACAAGTAAACCATGTGGGCAAGTAATAAACATATGTTAATATGTCTTCATTGGGAACTTAACAAATTTTAAACCAATGTTCAGGTTATGCGTTAAAGTTCACAAGAATATATGACAGCTTAACATACATTCAACCCACTATACCTTGTCTCCACTAATTTATAATATCTAAGTCCTTGATTTCATAAAGTAGATTATATATACCTGTGTATTATTCAAATCATCTGAATCCATTGAATTATTATCTTTTCTCTCATTCAACGGAATTGGATCTTTGAGAACATCTATCCTACTTAATTGGAAATCACCCACTCCGGAAACATGCACCTAATCAATAAAAGATATTGAAAACGGAAATAGTCTGAATTCTTTACCGATATACCTCAGAATAGTAAACAAAATGAAGGTAATCAGAATATGTTAAAAGTTACCAGCTGGCACACTGATAGGCTGTGAGCACGCACATAGCCGGACAAAAGAAGAGTGCATGTTCCAGGGATGTTTACATCAGGTTCAAATCCAATCTGGAAATCAATAATGCAATTATAATACAGCAATTCAAACATATTTTAAATCATATGCGCTTACACTACAAAATAAAATGTTAAGCATATTGTGGCTTGCCATAAGAATTCTGCGCCTAACGCTTACGATTAACCAAAGAACTAGTTTATAATTTATTATTACACATTGCATAATGGGTAGTAAATTAAAAAGGAATTTGTGTTTAAATTCATTTGCTTCACACTAGGTGAATTTACTGATTTGTTCAATCAAAATAGCTGAACTTAATTAACTTCTTGTCCAAGTCAATAAAATACTCGATTCTTTCACATGTGATTGTTATGACAACAAACCAAAAACAAAAAACTGCTTCCTAAAGGCAAAATCACTTTAACATAACAAAAGATCATCTAGGCCAGCAAAACATGTTATATTTCAAGTGGAATGGCGAACCATCAAAATAGCATTTTGACAATAACAGAGTAATGGTTCACAATATGCATAAGTACCTCTTGAGACATTACATAGGGCCTTTGGTTACGCCAATGAGGAACAGAAATATGCTGCTCTTTGAAAAGCCACATGAACTGCAAAACAAGCAATACATATGCATATAAATGGAACCATCAAAAGCGCATAGTTGCTTTTATTGACACTTCGAAATAATTTGAATCAGATTATATAAATTTATGTGGAAATAACCTTATGCAATTCATCCTTAGTATCTGCCATATAGAACCTACAGTCCACTGGCAGTTCAGAACTGAGACTAGAAACACAATTTTTTTTCACCTCGTGTTTTTTTCTAATGTCCACAGGAAGATCCTACAAATAATATTTCGCAAGAATTGGTTAGATAACATCGGGACACATATACGGATATAAAACAAAATGAACTCCATACTAACCCGAATCATTACAGCAGTACTAGGCAAACCAACAGCTCTTAACACAGAAAGCGCTTGAGTACCAAATACATCGATTAGGTCGCCTCCATCATGGAAAGAGTTGCCAGATACAACAAAAGCTATTAAATCTGCAACCTAACATAACCAAAAATAACTGTTTAAAACTTAAAATAGCATTGAGCTTCCTAATATCAGCCTGCAATTGCTACAATATAGGTTGTGTACCTTTGCCATTTCCATGCACGCCAATAGATCCCCATATGGTGCTACCAACACCTGAATTAGTTGATTGATATAGCTAGGTAAGAAAACAAAAGGCAATAAAAATGCACTACAGTACAACGAATTCAGACTTGGATGATAGAAGCCACAAAGGGGGTAGAGGAATGAAAGCAACAGCGGAAGCAGGTAGAAGGGACATGCACTAATTAGAATTTTATATTTATCGATTATGATAATTATGACACTCATAATTTATTTGAAATTATAAAGTTGGTTCGTTTTGTATTTGAACATTATAATAATTCATATTTTTAGTCTAATCCTAACATACAAGTACATACAAAGTATCATACTAGCATAGTTCCAAAAATATAACAAGTTTCAGAATCTATAATATACATAAATGTTTGTCTACTTAGAATTACATTTCTGACTATTTCCTTAACCAGAAAATGAGTTTGTTGGGAGCATTTGCACTTAATAGCTAAAACAGATCATTTCAAAAATCTTTAGACACGATGCCAGAGATTTGATGCCTTGCTATTATGAAAAATGTAGAAAAATGGATTCCATGATCTATCATAGCTCATCATCCAGTTTCTGCTGGTTTACACGCAAAGGAGCTATAGTTGATGAATTCTTAAGTGTCAAAGGCGCCAACTGAATGACATTAGGCTTATTCTGAGCTTATTTTTTTGACCAACTGTATTATTAAGCCTTCTTTGTATATTGATGCCTTGTATTTTTTAGAATGCAAGTGCTTAATACTTTACTTCATCCATATTATTATCAACATAGGATTAATTCAGCTTTGCATCATATTGATTATTCAATCAACATTATGACTATGACGCATGATCACAAAGTAAACAACCACAAATAGGCAAGTAAATTGCATGACAATAAATGAAGTCTGACACTGTCATCAGCAACTGAGGAGTCCTTGGTTTGTAAAACCAAATTTTATTTGGTTGGTTTATATCTAGTTACTTTTCCTATTCTGTTCTTAGTCTAATAATTAATGACAAATAGTCAAGTATGAATACAAAATTAAGAATAGCAAGTGCTTATGTTTATTATTTGTATTCTCATATAAACTTGGCGGATCATATTTAATACTTCAGTGCACAACCCAACATCATAGAGATAGATCTATACAACATTAGCTTCACGAAAGAAAAAAAGCACAGCCATTTACAGTCTAATCTAATAATTAACTTGTAAGTTGCAACACCCGCGCCATTTGTCATAATTTTATATCATAATTTATATGCGATAACTTCTCATTAAACATCTATGCGGTGATCATCGAATATTAAATGACCAATGAACCGGCATAAGTTGTGCAACAATGTTTTATACCAGTGGGGTGGTCTGTGTTAATCCGCAATTAAGTTGTTGAGTACAAAAACGTGTAAACGTACATAGAAAACATCAAATCTTAATAAAGCCTCCATGGTAATAAATAAGTTGTCGAACAACTTGTATTGATTCATCAATCATTTAATATTTAAAAATCACAACATAGACGTTTAATGAAACATCATCATGTCTCACTAAATAAATTACGGCAAAATATAAATATATGATAACTAACAGAGATGTTACTCAACTTCTGTAAAAAGAAACTCCAACCATATGAAGGCATATATCTTAATAAATAAAAACTACATCACGCCTATAAATCATTAAAAAAATTATCCAGTCTCATAACGTAGCACTTGATAAAAAAGACTTATTTGTTTCACTAGTCTATCTCATAGTTACTTTATGAGTTGTATTACACCAGCATCAAAGATCAAGATTCAAACAAAAATTTGCATCAATAGCACATATTAATAATATCTCTATTACAAAGTAGTTTGTCCATGAAAAAACAATTATGGTAGTTTGTGATCCCGTGAAAATGGTGGCAAACATTATCAGCCTTGGTTGCTAGTACAATTGATGAGTGGTCTCATAAATACACGAGTCACATAACAATATACAAATGATTTCTTCTTGACCAACTCGTAAAAGAACTGTTCCTTGAAGCCTAATTAACAGATACTGTAGATGAAAATGAATTATTTAAAGGGAAATGATAAGGTAGCTAGGCTATAGGATGAATTTAGTAGATTGAATTCACACTGACAAACTCATTTGTTCTAGTCCGAGAAGACAAACTGGACCAGAGATAATAAAAGAATGCATGGCAGTTTATCTTACATATATCAATTAAGATGTGAGAGTTATGCAATCAAAACATGAGCAATAAATTAAATATAAATGGAAAAAGAAACGTTGTTCAAAATACAAATATTGGGAACTAATCTATCATCTTTTCCCAATCATAATTAAAACTGGTTTTTTTATAGATAATTGAATATATAAATTTAAATGTTGGTATTAAAGCAATAAATGTGTATTTTATCAATCTTACACACACACACACATGTGTGTTTAACAATGCATATTGAGGATGCAAAACACCAGAATTCAAAAATCATGATAGTTCTTAACCAGAATAAAATTTTCAGGCATTCACCTTGTGAAACAAGTTTATCTTCATTTCCCCTTACTTCTAGAGATTATTTTGAACAAAATATTCTGACAATAACAAATACTAGCTTTGAACACATGTTACACCCAAAATTATTAAATGTTTAGACATAAATAATTATACTTATTTATACATGTTGTACATACATATAATCTTAAGTCAGTATCTACCCTTAGCAGAGTTTATATATGTCCGATGAAGTTTTTACAAAGTAAACAAAATTAAAAGACGCAACACAGTTAAATTATAATTTACCATCAAAGCCAACTTCTAAAGCATTACCAGTTCACAAAAAAAAGGCAAACCAAAAGGTAGTATTTCATTCTTCTATACGGCAGAACTACTACTTTTAGTTTCAAGTAAGATCAAATCTAGTTCAACCCCATTTATTATAAGTTCTACCTCTAAAATGTAAAACATTACAATTTTCTTGTCAGACACTCTTCAAATTCTATCATCCATCTTCTGCATCCCGTAAACTTAGTTGAAGAAAGATCGAACCAAAAAATCATTATCAAAATTTTACAAATCAATTGTTATGTTTTTATCAAGTCAGTATATTGTAACACTACAATGTAATGTTGGAATTAAATGAAAATATGGATTTGCTTTTGGGCTCAGTAATAAATAATAATTCAAAAACAAAACAAAAAATAATGTGAAAAAACTCAAAACAGAAAATCCTATAACTACACATCAAGCAACTCCTTAAACAAATCTTTATTAATAGTTGGTTTGGAAGCACAAACTTTTGGTCCTTTATATGTAAGTCTTTATTAATAGTTCTGATATATTTACTATCACAGTTTTTTGGTATCAACATGAAATACCAAAAATGTTTCTCTACATATATTATTAAAATTTAGGATCGCTTAAAATTAGGATCTAATAATTAAGCTTCTTTTACAAATTCAAAATTTTCTCTACAAATATTTACTAAGTCTTAATATCACTTAAAAATAGGATCTAGCAAATAAACTACTTTACAAATTTGCTTTTTATTAATTAATAATATAAATAAAAATTTAAACTCACAAGAAATTAAATATTGCAACTTAGAAATAAAATTTCAAATTACCTACGTATAATTCGACACAAAAATATGACTAAATATATGTGGAAATCATTTTCTTTTGAACATATTAAATAAATACAATTTGCAGAAAAACAATTCAGCCTTCTTCATCAAGCGCGAAGCGTGTGCCGTAACGCTTATAGATAATGCTTTTGAAGTTTTGGTTTTCTATATCAAAAACTTAGAATATAAAATTAGAGGGTATTTTGGTCTTTTTTTTTAAAAAAAAAAGAGGGGACTAGTATTAAAAGAAATCATTCGACAAGATCTTTACTGTTGTCCTGCATCTGTAAACAGGAGAAGCAGTAGTAGCTAAGGTGGCATCAGCTTCCTCTCCTGCCATTTGTTTGAGAAGATCATTTGCTAGTGCAGTCGGGTTTGCAGTTGAGGAAAGTGCACATACAACCTGAAAGGCAACACATATAAGAGACAACATGCACAGTTAGTAATATATTAAAGAACCGAGTAACTTGTAAAGTAATTTATATAACAGAAGACATAATTGATGCACGCATGTCATACTGCTACAATAACCATGAAAGGAAAACAAATGAAGTGAGACCGAACTCTACTTATGTCACATGAGGCTGCTACTCTGAACAAACAAGACAGCAGAAAAAAGTTGACGAATACCATCAAGTAATAAGTTCTGATGGGTATACTAAACAATCAAGTTCAACACATGCGCCCACACATATACACATACATACGCGAAGAGGGATCAATATCCCAGCTTTTTAGTATTCTGATTTGTGCCCAGCTCGATTTTTGATATCTAGGATTGAGAATTTGACAATTTTTTGCATGCGTGATCTACTCATCATCAACTTCATATTTGAAAAAAAATTACCTTAATATGAACGATATCTCCAACCCACCAGAAACTAGTACCTTAAAATCAATGACTATAAAAATTATTTTTAATACATAATATATCGCATAATTAATTTTGATGGTCAAAATGTATCCGAATGAGATAATTTTTTGTAAGGATTATGTTGTTGATTATAAGTAGATAATGCATGCAAAATATTATAAAAATTTGATAACCCAAAATAACAAAATTCATGTCAAGCACTATTCGGGGTTGCAAAAGAACCATGATACTTGCAAATGCCTCATATTCTGAATTCAAAAAACATAAGCAAGATAACCTATGTGCACATGTAACATAAAGGAAGTCTATCCTACATGTGCATTTCTCAAGCCTAAGGAGTCAAAATTGAATAATATCAGTGACAATAAAAATTGTCTCACAACTGTACCATCCATATTAGACATAAATCAAAGCATGGGACAAGGATAATAGAAATCGATTTGACTCACAATAATACGTGGAGAACTCGATGGTCCGCCTGAGGCCCTTTTCTCCTTCAATAACAAAGCTCGTTTTTTCTCACGAACCTAAAAAAAATGTAGAATTGAGGAATGAAATATTTCTCTAAATTTGCACATGTCTCAATAGACATGCAAATTGACATTCATTATACCCATTCACATATCAAAAGTGAATGTTGCAACTCAAAATATATAAATTTTCAACCTTTTATAATGTTTCCAATAAATTAGAAGTACACTCTTAGACTGTAAAACAAAAACAAAAAACAGAACTACTTGTTATCACGCAGTGTATAATATTCGCCATTTCCCACACAAAATTCGATTCAACTCATTTGAACTCACACAGTAACATGAGAGAATCAAATTTACTGGAGTCTAGTCAGTGAATATTATGTCTCCTAGAGAGTTCACTAAGCCTAGTCTAAAATCATCTCACCCATGTTAGTGCTTATTTAGACTATTAAGCACTTACAACCAATAAAAAACTTATTTATAAAGATAGATAATCTAGAAAAACCATCGATGCAAGATAACCATCTAATACTAACCATTTTGTTGTGCTGCAAACGAGCAACTCGAGCACCCTTGATAAGATTAGGTTTTCCAGGTTTCCCTATCCAGCTGCTTCTGTCTTCAATACACACAATAGAATTTGAATCAAAACATATTAAATAACGGTTTACTTTTAAGACTTAAACCTGAACATCAAAGTTTTCAGAAATAACTTCATAAATTTTACCAGTTTTCGAGGCTCTATGAATTTGACGCGAAGCTTTAGATGCAAATCGCATCTTGTGAGCCTTGTTCACTTGATTGCGGGCTCCCATCCTAAATCAAAATTGAATTTGAGAAGGAAAAAAAGAAGTTAAATAAACAGGAGACGGGTATAACCCCGAAAGTCGATCTAGCGAAAATCAGAGTCGAAAGGGATGCGAAGGTGTTATGAGGAAAGGACAACGGCGACAGACTGGAGGCACGGAGAGAAGTAGTCGGTTGACGGCCGTTTTGGGGGTGAATCTGAATTGAATTGGTTGGCGACCGTGGTTGGATGGGAGGGTAACGCTGGCGGAAGGGAGAAGTTAAAATCGAGGTGACCTAATTAGTTAGTTGTAGATGGGGAGAGAAGCAGGAGAAAGATGAAGCGATAGGGAAGAAATAAATTTTTGCGAGACCTTCAGTTTAAAATTCAAAGAAAATCTAACGTGGCTCGCTACGTGGCTTCAGCGAGCTTCAAATCTATTAAATCTCTACTAATAATGCAAATACTTTACTTGGTGAAGCTTTTTTTGATTTCCAAACAACTCCATTCACATCCGTTCCAAATATTGAATTAGGAAATTAAAACAGAGGGCGTATGTGTCATTTCTACACCCCATGTTTTGTTCCCCACTACAATTTGAACGGTTAGTCAACCAGCCTCACATCTTTCCTTCCTTTCCCTTTTATTCTTCAGTACAAACCCCCACCTGCCTCAACCGCCTCTCACATTTACGCTTTTTTCATCTGCTATTCGACTCAAAGTCACCATGCTTTTCAGATCCACCTACCGTTGTTTAACATCAGTACTAGAAGAAAGGGTCGACCGCCTTTCCTTTCTTTCCCTTGCGTTTTTCGTGTCTCTCCTCCCATGTTTTCTTCTACAGTACAAACCTCTTGACTGCATCAACCGCCTCTCACATTTCCACTTTTTTCATCTGCTATTCAACGCAAAGTCGCCATGCTTTTCAGATCTAACTACCGCTGTTTACCATCAGTACTAGAAGAGAGGATCGGCTGCCTTTGGTTGCTGATTTTGGGATGGATAGCGGGTTTCAGAAAAAACCAAACGCTACACCGTCGAAAGTGTAGGTAAAATTATTTCATCTATAATTTTTATTTTGATGTTAAAAAAAATTCTGAAACAGTATTTTGGATTCTTACATTTGTTGACAAATGTCATTATAATAGAAATCTGCATATTATTTAGTAATGTTCAATACATTATCACCACAAAACGTAAACCACCTAAATTGTCGATGCCTCTATTAGCAGATTTTTTTGGACAGTTGACTACCATAACATTTTAAGAGATTTGACCTCCTTAGAATAATGTGGGTATTTGAGGGCACTAATAAACTATGTTTGTAACCTTTAAAATCAGATTAGTTTGATTAGAATTGTATGGTTTATCCATCTTCTACATGAAGAGATCAACTTCGGTTATCTTCATTTGCAGGTTTTCATACAATCCTTGATTAATGTCCTTTCTTCATTATAGGTCCATAAATTTGGATTCTTGATCTCCAGAACAACTGAAGATGATGGCTTTCAATGGCAACAACCGTGCACAAGTGTTTTTTAAGCAACATGGATGGACAGATGGTGGTAAAATCGAGGCAAAGCATACATCTAGAGCTGTCGAGTTATATAGGCAAATACTTTCTAAAGAAGTTGCTAAGTCGACCGATGACATCATTCTTCCATCATCACCTATTGCTGCCTCTCCAACATCAAAATTTAACAGGCTACCTCACCTCAAGCTTCCTGAGTCTATCAAAGAGCATGCAGTTGAGAAGAATGAAAGCACCAGAGATACTCGCTCGCCTAAGGCTAGGAGACGATAGAAGGTTTTCTTAAAATTTTGTTATGGAAAGAAAATAATACCAAACTCTTCAATTCTTCAAAGTAGTCATCATTATAGCCCCGTTCCCTAAGAGTTGGGGTCAATATTACGGAGACACATAAAAAGTTATGCCAAGGCATTTCCTTTTGAAGGATCAGAAAAAATAAGTCATATAGTGTTGATACTTGATAGCCTTTTTAACATTAAAGATCACATCAAAGTTTGATGATGTTTAGCTTACACATGCAGCCTAGTGAGAGCCTTTATGACCAGAAGCCTAAAGAGCCAGCACCCGTTGCTTCTTCTTTGACCAACAGTATCAATTCGATGAAAGGACCATCTTATCCTTTTCGATTCGAGTATGCTGTAAAAAGGATCGATTCATATCTGATATTGCAAAAATGTACATAACCAATTACAGTTGTTTCTTATATACGTTGGAACCAACAAAACTATAGTACATCTACAGTATATTACAAACAAGAAAAATTAGGTAATGGTTTAAGTTTATACATTGTGTTTAAGCTAACAATTATCACTACTTATATGGGTAAAATAATGAACAGCGGCATGATGGAGAGGGATACATGCTCATTGAATTGAGGTAGTTGGCTTACTTTAGTTACTCCATCAATTTTCGATGAAAAATTGACAAAATATGGAGGTTGGTCAACAAAATGAATTCATACAGTAATTTTTTTCCATGGTAGACATCCAACATATCTTTCTTCGCAACCGATCAATTTTACACAAGTTTTTCTTACGCACGTCCATCGGAAGTGCCTTCGTACTTGTAATAGTAAAGCAGAAGATTTTCTGGAGCTCTCATTGATTCTAGGAATTTTCTCTCTTCTCCTTAATTCTCTCTTTAGATATTTTATTTTCAAATTCTTTAATTTATTACTTTACACTTATTTTACTAATTCTCTTCTATTATTTTACATTTTGGTACATATATTCTAAAGTTTATATAATTATTTACATATAATTTATCAGCTACCTTCTAATATTTTATATTTAAGTCCGTACATTTAGGTTAATTAAATAATCCAAAATTTAAGCTATTTAAATAAATTCATTTAATATTTCTTATAAACACTAAAGAACGACAATTTAAATATGTATAACACTTAAACAACTAAACCATAATATTAATTTTTCATTCAACTATAAAGATATATATATCACATACACCAATAATAAAAAATTGTAGTTAATTTATTTCAATAAATTTATCATACATTTCATTGTAAATTCTACTTTAACTACAAATGCCTACATTTAAAATTACCATAATTATTCACAAAATTTACCTCACTTTTCTTCTAATATTTTACTTTTCACCCTATATGTATTAATTAATTATGCGATCTAAATTTAAACTAATTAGATAAATCCAACTAACTAATATTCGTTAATTCGTTTACTAATTTATGAAAATATCAATATGTACACCATATTCATATTAACAAAATTTAAAAAAAATGATTAATGTAAAGATACCTAAGTTACATAACTTAAAGAACTAAAAGTGAATACATAAATAATAATAGTAAGTCTTTTTCTCACATTTCTCTCAATAAATTTATCATGAAATGCATTACAAAATTATATTTTTTGTACTCCAAACACCTACATTATAAATTTTCTATAATCATTTACAGCCTCCCCTCAATTCCTTTACAATATTTTACATTTAAGGTCATATATTGTAATCAATTACATAACTTTAAAACTATTTAAATAATTTCACTATACAATTTTTCACCGATTTATCAAATAAGTATGATCAATATGAACCATATTCATATTAACAAAAATGATAAAAAAATTCATTCAAATATATAAATACATCAATCACATAACATAAATTATATTCATAAATAATAACTACAAGTTTAAAGTTTTATTTATTTATATCAATATGTCTATCATGCATTACATTGTAAAACCCTTTTTTAATGTCAAAAACCTACATTTTGAATTTATCCAGTTAGTTACAAAACACTTCACAATATCACTTACCATTGTATATTAAAGTCGATATTTTCAAATTAATTATGTGATCTTGAATTTAAATTATTTAAATACATTCAGTTAATAAATTTTTGGTAATTCATCTAATAAATGCTAAGATATAACGGTTTCAATATGTATACCATATTCATATCAGACGCAAAGGTGATAAAATTAGTTTTTCATTTAAATACAAAGGTATATAAGTCACCTAACATAAATAATATGCATAAGCAATATTTCCAAATTTAATATATTATTCATATATCTAAGTATATTATATTGTATTACATTGAAAAATTCTGTTTTTAGCTTCAAATACGTACATTTTAACATTTTTACAATTATTTCCTAAACCGCCCTCAATTATTTCCTATTATTTTATATTTAAAACCATGTATTTAAACTACTTACGAAATCTCAAATTTAAATAATTTCAATGAATATTTAGTCTATTCTTCTAATAAATCATAAAAATATATGTCAATTTTAACACACACACTCACATTATGGAAAATTGTAAGACTATTTTTTTATTCAACAATAAAGATATATAAATCACATGACATAAATCATGTACATAAACATCATAACAAATTAATTTGTAAATAAGTTATAATTCCTTTATATTAAGAATTTATCATACATTATATTACAAAATTATGTTTTAGCTTCAATATATCCACATCAAAATTATATAATTTTTTACAAAATTCCTCTCGATTCTTCCTATCGTTTATTTTCAAGTCCATGTATGTAGACTAATTACATAATTTTATATTTGACTTATTTAAACGAATTTCGTTAAGTAATATTTTTCAGTTATCTAATAAATTACTAACATACGTCAGTTTCAACATGTATGTTATATCGATATTAACAAAACTAAATAAATTACTTTATTATTATATATATGTATACAACATAAATTATGCACAAACATAATACCAGTTTTAATTTATAGTTCATTTATTTCACTAAATTTATCATACATTATATAACAAGTTCTCATTTTAACATTAAAGATATAATATTATATTTTACAATATTACCGTGTGCAACGCACGGGTTACACACTAGTTCAACTTAGTAAGAGCATCTCCAACCCTATTTGAAATGTAATGTCATGAAATGCTTACGTGTCTTCGTCTATTTCACAATGTGAACTATATAAAATTGTGTCATTTTAGGAGCAATTTAAAAATCAAATAACTAAATAATTATGGATATATGCACTTCCACATTATGGACTACAATGTCTACAACTAGACATTATGTTTCACAATGTCTTGTGAATTGTTTGACACGTCATCTTCAAAATTCATTCAACATTTGCATTGGAGAAAGTAAACTTAACAAAAATGTTAATTGATGATGTGTCTTTGACTTTACATTCAAATTAACAAAGGGTTGAAGATGCTCCAATAATAATATAGTACACATGACAAAAGAATAAAATGCATAGATTTGGATCCTCTATACTAAAAGCTTGTGGTGTAGTTTTACTCTTACATCGTACGAGGTTCCACACATGATGCATTTTAGCAAAATATATGCGAAAACCTCTTGCAATATGAATAAAGAATGCAGTTGATTTTATGGCACTAACATGGACTCACGTCGAGATGCTATGAGCAAAGGAAACCATGGTAAATTAATGAGATTAATCGCCAAAGGGATCTTCCCCTATGGAATATGGTACAACTTAATTTTGTGGGATTACTAATGGTTTTTATATCTACTACCGAAGATGCTCATTGCTCTAAGCAAATGTCTTTTCCCCAAATAATATACATATATATAATTGAAGAATTTACCACTTCCATCAATCCGTCCACAGAAGTACCATATTTAAAATAAAAATTGAAAAACTAAGTTATCAAATTTTCATGGGTGTTCCTATTGGTGCATTCAAATTTTCATGTAATTGGAATTATTGGTTAGTAATGTTGGAACTAGACCAACCCATAGTTAAACAATTTGATAAATTTAAAAAAAAAGATCGATTATTGGATCTTTATAGGATTTCTGTAGTCTAAATCCATTTAAAACTTTTTTTAATTTTATTTTAATAATTTGTATTATATCATATATGTGTGTATCATATGCACATATGTATATACGTGCACGTGCAATAGAATAATGTATACATGGTTTGACATGCCGGTATATAGCTAAAATTTATACCGCAACGGACATGTTAGCATCTTTTATATACAAATATATTGTCTATATATTTATATGTTTGCATCAAAACATTATATAAATATAAATAAATGTATGATGTAAAACAAAAGTGTATGTATAATGAAATGTTAATTGCAAACCATTTATATAAAACATTTATAAAATACATGTATGTATGTATAATAATAATTAAATCGCAAAATTATTTAAATATTAGTTTCTAAAATAATTTTGGATATATAAATATAAATTATATTATGAAAGCCGTAAAAAAACTTTTTATTATTAAGTTAATTAATATATAATTCATATAAATATATAATTTGTCATAAACAGACACATATATATACACACTAATATAAATAATAAAAATAAAATTTATAAATAAATATATTTCTTCATTTTTCTCTCTACTAGGTATAGTTAATTTTTTTAAAATCCTTTTCGGCTTTATCAATAACTTATTAAAAACATTTAACATATATAAAATCCGTGCAGAAAATTAAATTTAAAAAAATTATTTCCAAAAACATAATTTGTATTATATGTTACATAAAATTTGTACAAAATTTTATTAATTTTTAAATTTACATATACATATATTTTAAATTACATAATCAATTTTAGGTTGAATGAATAATTGCATTTTGTATATACATAATATATATATGAAAATAAAATATAACTTTTATCTGCTTCCGAATATTTTATATACATAAATAAATTTTTATAAGATTTAAAACATATATTATATAATATTATCTTTTAAATATGGCTTTTAGTGAATTAAAAATTCATTTAATAATATTATTTATTTTGAAAAAAAAATTATTACTAGGCCGTGAGCATGTAATAAGGTAATCTCACATAAAAAAACAGTATACACACACGCACACACATTCATATTTAAAACCATTCAAATGTGGCAATATATTGATATATAAATTCGTTATATAAAAGCAAACTAATTAATAACTAATATAATAAATATATTTGACAATATAGATTAGATATATACCTTTCACTAATGCCTAATGCATGCACATTAAAATGAAGAAGTGAACTCCTTGAATCCAACCAAGTCCAAAAGTTAAACAGCTTTACAACAAACAATCGAATTGTATTATGTTTGATGTTTTAAAGGTTTGAAAACAAGACGAGGAAGGGGGTGATTTCGACCAGTAAATGAGGAGATTGAGGCTCAATAAAATACGTTCTAAAGGAAGGGTTGAGATGCTTATATAATGGAGAGACTAGAGAGCAAAATTAGGATCAAGATCCTCGTTTATCTCTTACCCATTCTCTCCTTTTAAACATTCAAACTCCTCCCTTAAGCCATCAAATAGCCAACCTCACCATGCTCCTATCATGGCCGAAATTAGCAAGCCCCATATGGGCCTCAAATTCATTTCAAGCCTGAACAATATTTGTCGCATTTAAATCCAATGTAAACGCATATCGATATCGCGTATAGTGTTTATATAACTATTATATGCACACTATTTTAATATTGTTCAATATACATCAAATAAAACTTTATAATCAATATTCATAAACATTAATTAATTTAATTAATTTATAACAATTACAAATTAATTGAATCGGTTGGTAATATAAGTATTCAACATTTCGGTTATGTAGCTCTAAAGTTTAAATTTGATCGGTGATTAATATCGAACAATTCTAGTGTTTATGTTCATACTTCACTTAGCAGATAGTGTGATATTATAGCTAAATTTATCACTTCCTTGGTATCGATAAAATTCAATTTTACTTTATTAGGCATTACCTTGTATTGACAATTATTTACACCAATTCTCTTCAACAATTATTTACACTGATTCTCTTCGTTGAAACTATATCACTTTGGAATTATGGAATTTGGTAATGGTCGAAATTCCAGTGTCATCCATATTTAACTCTATAGTCAAAACACAAAATCCTTGGTTCAATAATGATAATAAATCTTAATCAAACTACTTTGGCCAGAGATTTTGACTTTGAGTAGATTTCAGTTGATCGTGATACTAACCTCATATAACCAATGAGACGAATCCCCTCTTGAACAATGTTTCGCTTCCAATACTTCCCCTCAGCATAATTATAGTCGTTTGATGGACGTCGTGCTACCATTAAACTATAATCATAGCGGAGCTTTCATATTGAAGATCAACAGTATTCTCAAGTCAAGAGAACTGTGTAAACTAGTTACATTGATGTTTTCTATTTGACTTTAGTTATATTAACCTATAGAAAACTATCGAGTGTGTCATTCCATAGTTATCTAATAACTATCAGTACATAACCCCTTAGTACCCCCCAGCAGTCATGAGTGATAAACTGTCCAACATTTGGAGAGCATTATGTAATCTAGTCTCAATGGATGCATCAATATCCACTTTCGATGCACCATGGCTAGGAATATTTAAAATGATGTGTTTACTATATTACGATATAATACTCATGATTATAACTATTTGTAATTACTATCACAAACACACCATTTAAGGATCTTTTGTTAAATATGTTTTAATTAAACATTTAACTATTTATAACATATTATAACAAATATACAACAGAAAGAAAACACCTTTTTATTATAAAAAGAATTGATTACAAAGTTAATAATTTATAGTAAATTATAGAATTTCTCTTAGGGCATACTCCTAAGTCTATCAATCTCCCACTTGCACTTAGAGCCAGTTACGAAATCTCAATCTCATCTCTTCGGTCAGCTTCTCGAGAATTGACCAACTTAGACCCTTAGTAAAGGGATCTGTTATGCTATCCTTGGTATTTACCTTTTGTATCACAACCTCTTTCTTCTCAACGAATATTCTGATGAGGTAGAATTTCCAAATAATATACTGTTGGGCATGTTTTCACCGAACCAAAGAGGGGAGGTCACCACCGAATCAGAATAAGGAAGTCCTCGCCGAACCAGAGTAAAGCAGGCATTGCCAACAAGGAAAGCTCTACCGAACCAACACCCTTCCCATGCCTACCGGACCAGCCACTCCACTACCTGCCGAATCAACCTCCACCGGTTCAACCTCTATCGAACCATCCACTGCCGAATCAACCTCCACCGGTTCAACCTCTACCGAACCACCCACCACCGGTTCAACCTCTACCCGAACCACCCACTACCGGACCAACCCACCACCGAACCATTCATTGCCGAATCAAGGCCATCCTCTCACCATCGAACCACTCGCCACCGGACCAATCATCGAGCCACCTACTACCGGTCCAATCCTCTTCTCCATCCACTACCGAACCAACATCACCAGGCCAGATCACGTCAGCCCAGGCCCATCAACAACTATATACTTCTAAGACCCCTACCCCCAGCCTCACTCTATAAATAGAGGGGCAGGGGTACAACAATGGGGGACAAGTTTGAGAGCTCAAGCACGGAGAGAACTTTCAAACAACTTTCATATACTTGTATCAAAGCTTTGTACTTGTAATGTAAAGAGTAAAGGATAATAACATATAAAGTGGACGTAGGCACATTCTGGCCGAACCACTATAAATCTGTGTGTCTTTTACAGTTTAGTCCTTGCTTTTTATATATTTGCATAAACCACCCAGATCACTAAAAACAACACAAAATCAACTAAATCATACGACTTGGAGGTGTTTGTCCATTTTTTTGTGCAAACATTTTTGGTGCTTTCACTGAGAACTAGAAGCTCGAAGCTTCAGCTTCTTCCACTTAACCTTCTTCCTAGCAGCATCGTTCATTGCTTGGAAAACATGCCTCCCAAGCTGAAGAAAGATGTTAACAAAGAAAAAAAACATCGCAACCAGCAGTCTTCCAGATCCGGTGGTCACAGATCAAGTAAATCATCCCCCTCCAATAGCAGTACCAAATGAAGGTCAGGCAAATCCGACCACCCCTGCCGCAGAACAGCCGGCAGCAATTACTAGGGCAGATCTAGACAGGGTTGTGGCTGAAGTGACTAACCGCTTCACGTCCCAGCAGGAAGCCTTGGTGGACCATCTCATGTCACGCTTAAGGGATGCTGAAGAGTCCAACCGCAACACTGAATCATGGGGTGAGTCCTAGTCTGGAGGATCTCAGAGACAACAAAGATCTTCCTTCTTCGAAGGAGCTAACAACAGAAGCGGCCATGGTAGGAGCCGAGATCGAGCATAGCCCGAAGTTAGGCCTGAGGAAACGCTTGGAACCGAACCCAACGGGGGAGGTACCGGGCGGAGGTCAACTGTAGCTGAGCCGGTTGTACTGCCTAACCACGGAAACACCAGTGAACGGGGCCGAGCTAGAGTCCAGCCCGAAGTTGGACCCGAGGAAGTGCTTAGATCAGAACCCAGCAGGGGAAGATTGAGGCAAAGGCCAACTGTAGCTGATGCTAGCATGCTCCCAGAAGACCAGAGACAGCCACTGGAAAATATCAGGAATGATAGACGATACCATCCCTACAGGTCATCCGGACGGAATCAGTCCCACAGAGCAGAACCAAACTCATTCCTATCTGCTTCAAATTCTGATGAAAGAATGGCACGCTTGTTCAGAGAGTGCGTCCGACGGGATCAAAGAGATCGAGGGATAGGCGCTAGGGTAACCAGCCCTTTCGCCCGCAATATCGAAATTGCTATCACCCCCCGAGAATGGAAGATGCCGACAATGGAAAACTTACAAAGGGACCTCTGACCCCATTGTACACTTACAGAGATACACACAACATATGCTAATGAGTGGAGCAACAGAGGGAGTACTGTGCAAATGCTTTCCACTATTCTTAGCAGATCTAGCGACCTCCTGGTTCTGTCATTTACCCCAAGGATCCATCAGCTAGTGGGAAATGTTGAAAGAAAAGTTTATCAGCCAGTTCCGCATTCATGTGGAACAACCTAAGGACGCTTATTCCTTATCCAGTATCAAACAGAAACCTGGAGAGAAGCTGCAACAATACCTAACCCGATTCAATGCCGTAGCGGCCGCAGTCCAAGATGCCGATGAGAAACTTATCCTAATGGCCCTCTGTAGTGGTGTGCATCCGGATACTAAATTTGCTAGAAGATTGACAAAAGAAAAACCAGCTACTTTACCTGATTTCTTCCATGAAGCTAGGAAATATATAAGGCTTGAAGATGCTGCCACTGAGGGGCAGTCAGGGCAACAAAATAAGGCAGCCTATGGCAACACGCCCGCTGCAGCAAAGGACGTTCGAAGAAATGATTCTAGAGACAATGCTGGGGGCAAGAAGGGAGAAAAGCGCCTATATCGGCCCGAACCGAGATTCGACACTTACACTCCTTTGAATGAAACCATCGAAAACATCTTCCTTGCCACCCAAGACGAAGTTAGATACAAACGCCCACCGTACAAGAAGGAATCAGATAACGCGCAGAAATCTGGAAAGTTCTGCCGCTTCCACGAATCTCATGGGCATGATACCAATGAATGTCATCATCTCCGGGACTTGATTGAAGAACACATCAGAAGGAAGAGACTGGAACGCTATGTGAAAGGTCAGAACAGGACTCCAGCTCCTGCCAATGAGAACCCAAGGCTACCCTCACCAGAGATAGGCAGAGGAAATCGCAACACTAGCGGCTCCAGTCAAGAGAAGATAGTGGTCCATACCATCTCGGGAGGACCGCACATCGCCGACAGAAGTTGGGCAGAGATGGAAAGATATGGAAAGTCGTTTAGAAACAATGAAGACTGTGTTAATTCTGTTGTAGGCTGTGCAGTTAATGCCCCGCTATTACCCCGCTATAACCCCGCTATATCTCATAGCGGATTTCTGCCGCTACGATATTTTCATATAGCCCCAAATATAGCCTTTCCGCTTTAAGCCCCGCTATTTCCGCTATATCCCGTTATTTCCGCTATATTCTGCTGTTTCCGCTATATCTTCTTTAAAAGAAATGAATTAAAAAATGATATTTATACATTATAAAAATTATGAAATTAATTAATTTAATTGATTTTTTAATATATTTTCAGAAATGAAAATACTCTAATATTCTACTAAATTCAATTATGTTATATAACAGTTTTACGGTTATTTACAGTATATTCGCACATGTTTTTATTTAAAATTATTTATGTACTATTTTTAATTCAATTGAATGTTAATTTTTCACTTAGTTACCATTTATATATTTGTAAAAACATTAAGTATGAGTTTTATATCCTATTTTAGAGTCATCCGCTATATCCCGCTATATTCTCGCTGTATCCCCGCTATGACTTTTTGCACCTCCGCCGCTTTGAGTCTGCCGAGCGCTTTAACTGCACAGGTTGTAGGAGAACGCCACCCAAAGCGGAAAGAGAGTGATGACATCACATTCAGTAGGCACTGGAAGCTCAGTAAATATCTTATTCAAGCATGCATTCGATAAAATGAAACTATCAATAAAGGACGTTTCTTCCTGCAATAAACCACTACACGGTTTCACTGGAGATGCGAAGATGCCCCTCGGGCAACTGGACCTCTTTGTTAAAATTGGAAGTCATCCCCGCTCCGTTGTACGGAAACAAACATTTGTGCTGATAGAAAACCACTCGGCCTACAACGCCTTCTTAGGAAGGCCAGCCTTGTCTGACTTCCAAATTGTCCTGGCCCCATGGTGCCTAAAGTTGAAATTTCCAACGGACAATGGAGTTGGGGAAGTAGAGGGAGACCAGGATGTTGCTCGAGACTGCTATGTAACTGAACTTCGCAACAACCACAGGAAGGATAAAAGGAAAAGTGTAGAGATTGCCCTCTGTACAAAAAGTTTGGAAGCATAGCAACTAAAGAAAGCCCCTCCTCTTCGATATACGAGCGACCCTTTCAATGAATTAGACCCCAGGGACAAAGAGGAGGAGGCCACCGCCGAGCCTGCAGAGGCTATGGAATTTGTATATGTGGACAAACATGACTCGAGTAGACTCTTGAAAGTCGGGTCCCAACTAAAAGCAGAATTGAAGGAACAACTCATTGACTTTCTCCGCCACAACTTAGATGTATTTGCATGGTCACACGCTGACATGACCGGAATCTCCCCTGACATAGCATGCCACGTACTAAACATTGATCCTGCTAAGGCACCAGCAAAACAGAGAAAGAGAAGTATGGGGGCAGAACGATCAGCAGCCCTCGATGAAGAAGTAAAGAACCTGCTTGCCAATGACTTCATACGAGAAGCCATCTACCCAGAGTGGGTCACCAACCCGGTGCTGGTAAAGAAGGCTAATGGGAAGTGGCGAACATGCATTGACTTCTCCAACTTAAATGACGCCTGCCCGAAGGATTGCTTACCACTTCCCTGAATCGATCAGCTTTTAGACAGCACAGTCGGGCACGAACTCTTATCTTTTATGGACGCATACTCAGGATACAACCAAATTCCTATGCATGCTCCCGATCAGGACCACACTAATTTCATCACTGACCGGGGATTGTACTGCTACAAGGTAATGCCTTTCGGACTTAAAAACGCAGGGGCCACCTATCAGCGCCTCGTTAACAAGATGTTTGCGGGGCTAATAGGACAAACTATGGAAGTTTATGTGGATGACATGCTGGCAAAGTCAAGGGGAGCCAACGATCACGTAAGCCACCTGGACGAAATGTTTCAAGTACTTCGCCAATATGGAATAAAGCTGAATCCTCTAAAGTGCTCCTTCGGAGTATCATCAGGAAAGTTTCTAGGATTCATCATCCATGCCAGAAGAATTGAAGCAAACCCTGAACAAGTCCGAGCTCTGAAAGATATCAGGATACCTTCTACCCGAAAGGAAATGCAAAGCCTAAATGGGAAGGTGGCCGCCCTGAGCAGATTCATCTCTAGAGCGACTAACAAATGCATCCCCTTCTTCGAAGCTCTAAAGAAAGAGAGAGGAAAATTTGAATAGACCGACGAATGCTTAACAGCTTTCCTTAGCTTAATCGAACACCTCCAGAGACCACCAGTACTCTCAACTCCGAACAAAGGTGAAGAGCTATACATATACCTTGCTGTGTCATCTCATGCTCTAAGCGCCGCATTGGTGAGAGAAGACAAATGCGCGCAGCGACCAGTATACTTTGTAAGCAAGAGGTTTACAAGGGCGGAAGCCAAATATCCTAAACTTGAGAAACTAGCGTACTGTTTACTAATCACATCACGAAAACTGCGTCACTATTTCCAATCCCATTCCATCAGAGTTCTGACCGATCAACCACTAAGGCAGGTACTCCATCGTCCCGACACTTCTGGGCGACTACTTAAATGGTGCATTGAACTAAGTCAATATGATATCACCTACCATCCTCGCACCGCCATCAAGGGACAAGCCTTGTCCGATTTCATTGCCGAATTCACTACCAACGAAGGTAAGGAGCAATCAAAAATAGCAGAAGACATCAAGTGGAATCTCTTTGTGGATGGTGCGTCAAACGAACAAGGCTCGGGGGCAGGTGTGGTAATAATCACTCCCAGGGGAAATAAGCTACAATATGCTATAAGGTTGGAATTCACAGCCACCAACAACGATGTAGAGTATGAAGCAGTGGTAGCTGGATTAGAACTTGCCTTAGAAATCGGAGCCAATTCTTTGTGTCTTCATAGCGATTCTCAACTTATTGTAAATCAAATACTAGGAGAATTCCAGGCTCGAGAAGAACGACTCATAGCATATTTAAAGAAGACCAAGTTGCTTCTCAATCGATTGGATCACTATTTAATCAAACACATCCCTCGGGAAGAGAACGAAGAGGCCGACGAATTGGCGAAGCAAGCTAGCATGAGAGACGGTACTATTTCCGGAGCAGTAGCCATCTCAAAGCAACGGACCCCAAGTTTTGAGCAAGTGAATCTGATAGCTGCAACCGGAGAAGCAACTTGGATTACTCCATCCGAGACTACTTACAAAGTGGCACGCTGTCCAACTGGCGTAACGAAGTCAAGAAAATCTTGAGGAAAGCTTCCCGCTACACAATACAAGAGGGCACTCCCTATCGGCGCGGCTTCTCTAACCCCTTATTAAGGTGTGTCACTGGAAGGGAAGCTAAGGAAATCTTATCCAACATCCATCAAGGAAGCTGCAGAGATCACACTAGAGGGCAGACTTTGGCAAAAAAGATACTCCGATATGGATGTTTCTGGCCCACCTTAAGCAAGGACGCTTTAGATTTTGTCAGAAGAAGTGACAGATGTCAGAAGTTTGCTAAGATTCTGTGGCTACCAACAACTGAGATTACTCAAATGACCAGCCCTTGGCCCTTCGTAGTATGGGGAATTGACTTGATTGGCGAACTGCCAATGGGCCGAGGCGGGGCCAAATATGCTATAGTGGCAGTCGACTATTTCACCAAATGGGTGGAAGCAGAACCCCTAAATAAAGTATCTTCAGCAAAAGTTATTAACTTCTTGATCAAAAATGTTCTATGCAGGTACGGAGTCCCATTCAAAATCACATCGGACAATGGACTTCAGTTTGACAGCGAGGAATTCGCCAACTGGTGCCAAGAGCACGGAATTTACAAAAGCTTCTCATCCGTAGCGTATCCCCAGGCAAACGGACAAGTCGAAGCCGTCAACAAAATTCTGAAAACTCTAATAAAAAAGAAACTCGAAAAGTCAAAGGGCGCTTGGGTGGATGAACTCCCTACGGCACTGTGGGCTTATCGCACATCTTTCAGAACATCAACAAGGCATACTCCTTTCTCTTTGGCATACGGATCGGAGGCTATGCTCCCAGTTGAAACCATCGTGCCTTCCCACCATAGGATCCACTATAACCCAGAAGAGAATGAAGAACTCCTTCACGTGTCTTTGGATCTAATTGAGGAGAGAAGAAATGATGCAGTCCTCAAAGCAGCAGCCCACAAGCAAAAAGTGGCAGCACAATACAACTCCAAAGTCAAGCATCGTACCTTACAAGAAGGGGATCTTGTCCTCAAGCGAATCTTCCCTCGCCCCGGAGCACTAGATCCAATCTGGGACGAACCATATGTAATTCATAAAGATCTCCACAATGGAGCTTATATTTTGTCAACAGTGGACGGGGAGGTGTTCCAGAGGGCATGGAACATCCAACACCTTCGTCGATACTTTACTTAACTTGCACTGCCCATATGAAGCAAATTAACAAAGAGAATCAGTGGACGTAGGCATTTTCGTGCCGAACCACTTTAAAAAACCTTGTCTCTTTTTTAACTTGTTCCTTTATATCTTGGCTGCTTGTTAACTTTATCCTTTTCTGTTGAACAAAATCCTGTGCAAATAGCATTTCCATTCAAGGCGCTCCACAGCGCGACTTCTTCTGGACAAGACCTGATAGGTACTATACGAATTTATGCCCTCGCCAATGAGACACTTTTGCTCCGGCATCCCTCTGTTGCGGGTTAACTCATTGCTCGCGACGGCCCTCAAAGCCAACTGTAATGAGCCGATTATAAGCCACCGAGAAGGCCGACTATAGCCGAGGCAGCTCATTACGGTGTTCGGCTCGCCGACAACTATGAACCGACTATAAGCCCCAACATAAGGTGTGGCAAGCCAGGGGCAGTTCACGGTTGACGATCGGCACCCACGCTAGCCGGCCATAGTAAATCGAATAATACCCACGATTACGGGCCATAATGGCCCGGGTAGTTACTGTGCGCGATCTCGGCTCCGATGTGTCTTAAGTGCGGCTGTGGTAAAAAAGAATTAACTCCCCGCGGAGGCGTAAGATGGGTGACAAATGTCTCCAAGACCCACAGCTAGGGAAAGTGACTACAAAGCCCGTTTGCCACGAACTTAAGCACATCGAAGGCCTTCCGTGATTGGAAGTTTTACTATTTCTCATATTTCAATTTTATTTGAAAAACTTTTCTCCTATCCTCTATAACAATCCCTAAAGTACAGGACACAGAATAGAAGGCATTCGCTAATGGGAGTCGGAACCCACAACGGGACACTAGGCCGCATTCCATACTCAGTCACACAAGACATTCAAAACTGCCATCTACAATTAGAACATGAAAGGCGGTATTTTCTTCTTTTGTGGACAAATACATGGCTATAATTTATTCATACATCACACTAGCATTGCAAGGCATGAAATTATGTTTTAAGCAAGAACTTGACATTAAACACAACTGAATTACAAGCATATGCATAACTATATTTCTCATATAACATGGCAAAATAACAAAAGCATTCAAATACGATAGAATCAGCTTAAGTTTAAAAATTACACGCCAAAGATAATGTTGTTTATTACAAGTAACATAATTACGACCTAAAAGTTACGTTACTATTTTGAGACTAATATATACAACAATGTTCCGTAAGCAAAAAGATATCCAGGTCAAGTCAAGTAGCCGGCTGCATCGGAGCTTTACCCTTGTCATGTTGACCGCCTATCCGATCAAGGAAAGAATTCATTAGTGATAAGCAACCAAGTTAACGGAAAGACTAAAGGGGAGGACTTACCAGCATCTGCTCCTTGATCGTCTTGATCATCATCTTCTACTTGCACACCTACCTCCTTCCACCGGCAACAACATAAGCGTTCTGTCAATCCCAAAAGAGCAAGAAATAGCATCGAGCTGCTCATCTTTGAGGGAGCCAGGAAAGCAGTCAGGCGGTGAGTTCAGGAGCTCTTGAGGACCATACACGTCTACTAGCGATCTCGGGGTTGGTCCATGACGTTCTAGTGCTGCCTGAACTGGGGGCACTATGGAGGACTCTCCTTGGTCCTTAGACTTCTTCTTATCAGAACGGGTTTCAACTTTATGAGACATTATCCGCAACACAAAAGAGTACATTGTTAGAATAAGGATGTAGAGATATAAACAAGCAAGTACATGTAGTCCGGAATTTCGCTCGTGATATGAAAAATGAAAAAATCAAGTGTATGAGGTTCATTCGGCACCCAGAGTACAGGTTCATTCGGCTATCCCACTCCCTAAAAACACATTCGGCAGAAGGAGGGCTCACCTCATTCGGCAGGCGTAGGCTTGGTCCGGCTCTTTCTAATAGGTGTGGATAACAGGAGCTTGAAGCCCATACTTATAGGCAAACACAAACGACCGGACCGGTTGGTTCGGCGTTTGGGCCGAATAGGAGCATCCAAGCTAACGTCATTAATTTCAAAACAAAGCGAGACATATGACTGGCATATGCCCCACTTTGGGGGGCAAATGTTGGGCATGTTTTCACCGAACCAAAGAGGGGAGGTCACCACCGAATCAGAATAAGGAAGTCCTCGCCGAACCAGAGTAAAGCAGGCATTGCCAAGCCAAGACAAGGAAAGCTCTACCGAACCAACACCCTTCCCATGCCTACCGAACCAGCCACTCCACTACCTGCCGAATCAACCTCCACCGATTCAACCTCTACCGAACCACCCACCACCGGTTCAACCTCTACCGAACCACCCACTACCGGACCAACCCACCACCGAACCATTCATTGCCGAATCAAGGCCATCCTCTCACCACCGAACCACTCGCCACCGGACCAATCATCGAGCCACCTACTACCGGTCCAATCCTCTTCTCCATCCACTACCGAACCAACATCACCAGGCCAGATCACGTCAGCCCAGGCCCATCAATAGCTATATACTTCCAAGACCCCTACCCCCAGCCTCACTCTATAAATAGAGGGGCAGGGGTACAACAATGGGGGACAAGTTTGAGAGCTCAAGCACGGAGAGAACTTTCAAACAACTTTCATATACTTGTATCAAAGCTTTGTACTTGTAATCTGAAGAGTAAAGGATAATAACATATAAAGTGGACATAGGCACATTCTGGCCGAACCACTATAAATCTGTCTGTCTTTTACAGTTTAGTCCTTGCCTTTTATATATTTGCATAAACCACCCAGATCACTAAAAACAACACAAAATCAACTAAATCATACGACTTGGAGGTGTTTGTCCATTTTTTTGTGCAAACATATACCATGACTTCTTGTATGCTCTGGGCTCCTTTGCGATCTGTATCGCCATATTATTATCACAGAACAATCTCAATGGATTCTCGGTATCAAGAATCACTCTGAGATCACTTAAAAACTTGCTCATGCAGACCGCCTCTTTAGCTGTTTGATTGACGGCGATGTACTCGGCCTCTATCATCGAATCAAGCATTGTCTCTTATTTGAAACTTTTCCAACTAATGGCACTGTCGTTTGACGTAAAAACATAACTGGACACCAATTTATTATCATTAATATCACTCTGAAAGCTAGACTCGGTATACCCCTTCTTAAGAAGGTCTCCATTCCCGCATATAAGGAATAAGTCCCGATTATTTCTTAAATAATTCGGTATATATTTTACAGCTGTCCAATGATTTTCTTCAAGATTAGACTGGTATCGGCTTACACGTCTTGATACATAGCATAAAAGCATACAGGATCCTCTTCATATGCTCTATCTCCTAATCGGTACGAGGAGCGTCCTTCTTAGAAAGGACGATTCTTGATTGCATTGGAACATCTCCATGCTTGGAATTCTCCATACCGAACCTCTTAAGTATGGTATCTATGTATAAGTATTGGGACAATACCAATAGCCTCTTAGATCTATCTCTATAGATTTTTATTCCCAATATAGGATGCTTCTCTCAAATTCTTCATGAAGAAGTTCTTAGAAAGCCAAATTTTTCACTGATTGCAACAACAAAGTGTCATTGCCAATCAATAGAACATCGTTGACATATAACACTAAGGATACAATAGTGTTGCCCCATTCCTTTCTGTATATGCATGCTTCCTCTGTGTTTTGATAAAAACCAAACTTTCTTATTACCATATCAAAACACTTGTTCCAAATCTATGAAGCTTGTTTGAGTCCAAAAATGGACTTTAACAACTTGCAAGCCATGCTCTCATCCCCCTAGCCACAAAACCCTTAAGCTGTGACATATAAATGGTCTCTTCTAAATCACCATTTAAAAATATCATCTATATATATATATCCATTTATCATATTTATATTCAAAAAATGCGACAAAGGTCAACATAATCCGAATGGACTTGAGCATGGCTATGGATGAAAAGGTTTCTCATAGTTAACACCTTGAATTTGATGAAATCCTTTCACAAATACCCTAGCTTTATAAGTCTTTGCTTTCCAGTTTTTTCTTAAAAATCCATTTGCACAGGATGGGTATTATCCCTGCGGATACATTCAACGAAGTCCACTCTGTTTTCATGCATGGGATCCTTCTCAGATTTCATCGCTCTAAGCCATAGTGGAAAGTCTTTACTCTGCAGTGCTTGTTGGAAACACATAGGAGTATCGTCATTTAAGACATGATCCTCCTTTTGGCCATCCATGGGAAAATTGTAGTATCACTTTAGTGCACGAGATTTCCTAACGGACCTTCTAATAAGTTATGTGTTTTCGTATATATGTGAACTTTGTTCTCCAACTGGTTCGTCCTCGGTGTTAACTTCTCGAATCTCATCTAAGTCTACCGTAACAACCCATCTTGAAACAGGTCTAAATTTTTACCCAGAAAAGACTCATCGAAACTAGGGGTGTTACGGTTGCGGTAACCGTCGTTATTACCACCAACCGTAACCGTTGTTGACGGTTATAAATTCTTATAACCGTTACCGCAACCGTCTATGATGATTAACCGTCGCATTTTCAATTTTGAAGCATGTCGTACATATATTTTCAATTAAATGCATTATTGATGATAAATTGATATACCTCTAACTGTTTTTTGCAAATTTATTTATTTGTTTATAAATCGACCAATATGCATGCACATGTTATTCGTTCATTAAGGCACATATTATTAATATAAAAGCTATTCATTTAACTTAAATTACTAATTTTTATACTTTAATGTTAAATATTACATAAAACAATCATGTATGGTTGGTATGGTTAACCGCGATTTTCAATTCTTCAACCGTTACCGTAACTGTTACCGTTATATATGGTAACCGCATGAACGGTTGGTACGGTTGAGCGGTTGAATGATTCAACCGTAACATCCCTAATCGAAACTTAGATCCATTCTAAAGCTAGTTGTTGGTTGGTGAAATGAACAATACAGGGCTATTTATCTATTCATTCAAACTCGCATGGAAGGATAAAATACAATAGCATAAACAGTACCTATTTTATTAAACATTCCAAATGTCACAAAATCATAACATATTTTCAACAATGACAACTGCATGATCATGTTCAAAAATACGTTGTCATGTACAAATGGGTACATGAGAAAACAACATAATTAGATAAATAAACTACTGCAACAAGCTTCTTACATCGCCATCTCCATCTTGATCATCGTCTACTTCCCTAACTTGTGTTGTAATGAGGAGGAAGTCAGAACAACAATGTCTGGTGAATAGAAATCTCGAGCCTTTCTATATCGGTAATTGGACATTATAATTTACATAAGAATATGTCTTTCGCATTTAAACAATATTCAAAACCATTTAATACTCCATATAAAGGAAAGAGGTAGTCTCTCAAACAACCACTTAATACTTTCAATTCCTGAAGCACGTCTTTTGTATTATCCAATCTCATAACCATTGTTGTTAATGTCTACGAATGCAAGAGATAATACCTAAGCCACTTAATGCCTTTTAATGGAAAATATGCAGACTTTGACCATTTAGGACTCCAGTTGAGGTAGGCCCCCATCATTTAATACATATTCCCAAGGCAGACTCCATATGGCTATCTATCTAGTTGACATTACACTGAAATCTCTTTAAACACTTAAAACTTCTATTAAAGTGGATCTTTTCGTGATATCCTCAAACGTGCCTAAACCCAATCTCGACTAGTTAATACTTCATATAAGGGAAAGAGGTGGACCCTCAAACAACCGCTTAATACCTTCAATCTCTGAAGCAGGTCCTCCGTATTATGACTCGCAACCTACAGAGATATCTCATGTTAGTCCGACTATTCGTAGAAACTGGTAGCCAGATTAGCTAGATAAATTTACCCTATATAATTGGGACTAACCTCACATCATCTATAGCTACTTATAATAGACAATGTCTCGCATCAGTTCCAAAATCACACTACTGGTAGCCAGATTAGGTGGGTAGACTTCTGTGTGCGTTTGAAAAACCTTGCATCCCTATAACTTAGTCATATTTCATAACACTCTCTAAGTATATTATCACACATCTTACTGTATTGATTATTTAGGCCTTATAAGAAATCCTTTTTATTTCGCCTCTGTTATTAATTACTTTCCCATAAGGAGTTTAAATGATAATTATTAACCTAATTAACTACGCCATTAATACATTATAATTGTACGTTATTTACGCTAGTTTATATATACACACACGCATTTATGGATTTTTATGCATGCGAAGATAATGGCCTAAATTAACGTTTTAAATATCAAATGTTCCAAAATTATACAAGTCTTGTTTCCATAATAACATATATACTATAAATCCAATATTCCAAAATCAAATCAATAACTTTCATGGTCAAATTCTGACTTTTACAAAATTTTCATTTTTACCCATATCTTATTTAAATTAATTTATCTAATTAATTTACTTATGGTTGATTTTAGGAATGTTACATTCTCACCCCTTTAAAATGATTTTGTTCCTGAAATCTTTCCAAGGGATGTTTGATGGCTAAATCTCTATCGGATTAGAAAAATAGCCGAAAGATTTAAATTAAAAATTAACCGCAAGCATACGGTACAATTCTAGTACGTGGCGGGTACAGGTCGATCCACGGGAAATTGTATTGATTTAAAATTCTATTCAATCAAATTAAACCAATAATTGAAGTTGTGATTAGCTAAAAATTTCTAGAAAACTAACAAAAGAAAATGGATAAAAATACGAGAGTAGAAGGCAATTTAGAGGCATTGTCCTTCTCAAGATCACATAAATCAACATACATGAAATTATGATCACTCTTTTGGTCATTAGTGAATTTAGTTGATATGTTTATCATAAGCATGGCCTATTTGTGCTATTAATTAGCCCAACATAAACCATCAAACTATAACATACCCACTAAACCACTTTTTAACTCTCATGAAAATGACAATGAACTTGAAAATAAAATATATTCTACGCATGATCTATTAACTATTGATTAAAAATATAGGCCATCAAATTTTGATTTCAATATTCACTTCATTACCATAATCATATTTAGATGAAGAGGTAATTTGTGTTTGTGTTTGTTTTTGTTTAAGCATAGCATGTTTGATGTCAACAACGTAGCTATCAAATTCAAAGCTAAAACAACAAAATTTAACCCATTCAAACATTTCCATTAAGCACAAAAGGAGATCAAAAATTATCAAAATGTTGAATCTACATGATTAAGAGAGCTTCATTACCGCTAAATTGAAGGGGTTTAGCCTCTCATATTTTTTATCATTTCAACAAATGTAGCGTTCAACATGAAATAAAAATAAAAAGAAAATGCAAGCTAAGTAAAAAGAGAGCTAATAAAAATAAAACACAAACTTATCTACTTGCATAAATAAAAAGATCTACACTGCTAGCATGAAAAGAAATAAACAAGAAAAGAACTTAAATTAAAATTGCATTAAGTAAATTACATGAAAGAAGAAAATGACTAAGAAGCCATGAATGAGAGATAGAGAGTGTACATTTATTTTTGAGCCTAAAACTAAACCAACTAAAGAGGAGGCTAAGGGCTTAATTACATGAACATATGAGGTATTTATACATGTTTGGAAACTCTAATTATATTTTTGAGAACTACCCAAATTGCCCTTAAGGATGTGTGGCCACCAAGTTATCATTAGCATGAGATAATTCTCTATTAAGTGTGCATGTAACTTTAATGGTCATTTAGCATGTGCATTAGCTCCTAATTGTACATCATGGTAAGTGGGTAGGTGGGGTCCTCCATGATTCATGAAATGAGTTGCTTGTCTTCTTTTGTGCATGCATATTTTCATGCAGACCTCTTCATATTTCCATTCAAATTCCTAGAAATAAAATTAAAATATCCAATTAAATATTCTCAAATTAATATATGCACAAAAGTGAGCATTTTGCCCCTATATGAAGATGAACAAATGATGATTTGAAAATAATTTAAATTTTGGCTTAAACATGTTAAAATACCCTATATGCTCATTTATTTATTTAAATTAGGTAAAATATGGAAGTAAAAATATGCACATTTACGTACACATTAAATACCCCTACACTTATCTTTTATTCGTCCTTGAATAAAGAAAAATTAAGATAAATCTATTTTTGTAGGGAGCACGATTGCATTGAGCATATGCAACAAACCGTTAAACCTTTAGGTGTCCCTTGTAGGACGAGTGTTGTCTCGTGAGGGTTTTCAGCGGATACTACCCACAAAATCCAAATGCAAAGTGAAAAATTCCTAAATGCAAGATTTATTTACAAAGAGATAGATGCAAGTCTTGAAAATATTCGAAGAATTTACTTTTAAATTGACATGAATAAGTTAAATATAAGTTGTGCTCATTATCAAGAAGTTTAAATCATTTTACTTGTCAAAATTTCCAATAAAAACTAAGTTATCATAACAAATAGACTCTAGTTTGGCTAGTTGTTTCGGTTGATCAGATAATGCAACTATGAAAAGGATTCTCAGTTGATTATCAAAGTTTTTCAAAGTGGTATTTCTAATTCTTTTGAATAACAAATCGAATCAAATAAGTGAAAATAGTGCTCGGATTTCAATTGCTTACTCTCTCCATTTTTGAAAATTTTATTGATATTAACAATATTTATGTATGTCTAACTCAAAAAACTAAGGTCAGACATATGACCCGTGCACCGCCTTTTGGGCTTACATGAGGGGAATACAGAGCGTGGCGATTGAACACACAAGTGTGTACACCTATCGACTGTATGCATCATTAATAAAAGAATTTTTATATACATACACATAACTCAGATAAACTGAGGCTAGACATACCGATCGTGCACTGCCTTTTGGGTCTATGTGAGAAGGGTACAGAGCATGACGAGTGTACACACTTGTGTGTGAATACATGACTCTAAGTGTTTATAAAATATGTACATATATACAAACATTTTTTTCTTTTGTTTGTTTGTTTTTTGTTATATATTTTTTCTGTTTTTTTAAGAGAGGGTTTTGCAAAATCATCTTAGCACCATTTAACTTATAAGATAAAAAATGTTATATCCTTTACTTTAAATTAACTACTCTTTAAACAAAGATTTTCATTTAGGATATACTTCATAACTATCACCCATGAATCTTCCTATATACTAGTTAAACCATCGTTGCTTGTAATCAACTTTGTTTTTATTTTTGTTAAGACAAATAAATTTTCAAAAATTTCAATTTAATAACCAAAATCCTATACTTATCTTATAGTGTTCCTTCAAAAATAAATCAAAATTCTAAAAGGAAAAATTTGTTTTGGGATTTTTTTTTTGTTTTTTTGGAAAATTTTGAGTTTTGGAAAGAAAATGCTTAAAAAATCATGAAAAATAAGAAATGAAGATGAGACTTCCCCCTCCCCCCTACACTTGATTTTGACTGTGTCTCCATAGTCAACCTAAGTGAAAGGAGAAAAATAAAATAAAAATAAAAATTATGACTTATATTTACATGAAAATGAAATGGTTATTATTTATAAGACATCAGAAAATATACCGTTAAACAGTAAATGAAACGGTCTTTCAAAGACCAATTCATTGTCTTGTCAAGTACGAGAGCCATTGCTTAAGCGTAGAAAACCAAACCATAAAAGATTTCAAAGTTGAAAATTGATTTGGAAAAACAAATGTCGTTTTATTAAAAATCAAATGAGTTGTTTTATTTTCAATGATTTTCGAGGTTGAAAGAACAATTGGTTGAAGTTCAAGTTTATTTTCACCAAATTGAAATTCAAACTTACCATTGAAAACTTATTCAAAATTATTGATTTCAAAATCAAAATGGTGATTTAAATTTTCCTCTTTGGAATTCAACAACCCATCTTCGAAAAGTCCTAAAAATTTGTGTTCACAGAATTCATCTTCCTTTGTTGAATTATTCACAACTTCATTGCATATATCAAGTTCAAAATCCAAAGTTGTTGTATTTAATTTTTCAAAATCAGAAAAAGAAAGATTGAATTTTAAATCGAGTTTCTTTCCCTCAACAGAATTGAAATCCAACTTAATTACCGTATTTTCAACAACTTCATTAAGATTGTCATTTTTAATTTCAAAAGTTGTTATTTGAAAGTCATCAATTTTGGTAAAAGATGGATTATTATTTGACTCATCGCACGTTGGGGTTTGATTTAGTTTCTCACGTTGTTTCAGATATGTTTCAAACACCAAATCCATGTGATCTTTGTGAATTTTATCCATTTGCTTAACAAAGTCAAATTTATAATTATTAATTTGAAAATTTTCAATTTGAAATTGTTGAGAACAAAAATTGTCCATTGAACCATAGTCAAGATTATTCTCATTGCCATATTTAAATAGTAATTCACATTTCCATTTTGACTTTGAAATTCATTTTGGAGTTCGAAGTTGTATTGGCATGAGTTATAATCGAAATCATTTGAACTTTGGAGTGAATTCAAATTTTGATTATTTTGAAAACCTTGACTTGAGTTATTGCTCAAATATGAATTACACAAATCATTTATCATTTGATCATTTTGTTAGAATGTTCAAGTAAAGACGAAATCGTTTCAATGCTTTTTTCAAGATTTGAGGGTTGGGTATCATTTTGAAAATTTTATGGTTCGAAATTCAAATTGTTTGTACAATAGTTGTCATTAAAATATCCATAAGCATTTGGTGTGAAACTATATTGATTGTATTGATTTTCATAATTATTGTAAAATTCTTGTGAATAGGGAAATTTAGACATTTTCAAGAATGGTTTTTTATAAAGGAAAACTATTTACCATAAAGAATTTATTTTTTCAAAAGGGATTTTTTTTGGATTTTCAATTTTTTTTTGAAAAGGTTTTATATTTTTTTAGATTTTTGCTTTTCTAAAAATAACTCACAAATTTTTTTTTGAATTTTTGATTTTGATTGAAAAATTTATAAGGATTTAAAAATTAAGTTAAAAAATATTTACCATTTTTTTAGTTTTGGATTTTGAATTTCTTTTTTATATATGCATGAACTAGTGTAACTAAATGAATGCAATGACTTAATTACAAATTTACTATCTTAAGTAGCTCCTAACCCAAAATTGTATAATCACACTTTGTCTTAATCCAATTGGATAGTTCTCAGCCAGGTAACGGACTGTATTTATCAGTGCACGATGAATGCTACGGCAGCAATGCAGCCGAAGGTTAAGTACCTTCAGAGAAACAACCACTATAATATTTGTGAATCACAGTAATACTTATAAATGGTTATTGCTCTACCGTAGTTTAGACACCAAGAAATTAAATTATTGAAAGATGACAACTTGTCAATATATAATTAAGCCCTAAGTGAGCTCGTGACACCCTTAAATTCGATGTCTAACCATTATTATTAATCAAAATTCTAAAGTGAAATGCAAGATTAAAATTAAACGTGTATTAACAACACAACTATGAATGAATTTTTTTTTGATGCAAGCAACCAACAATGCAAGACAAATAAAAATAAGAGATAGGGGCATGATACCAGAGCGTGCAGAGTTATTAGCAAATTATTTTAAAAGCAGCAAATTATTATTTTTTGATAAGCAAGCAAGGCAAATTTTTAGCAAGCTAATCCCTTTCTTTTCTGCTTTTGCAACCTGAAATTAAAAACAAGATATATACAAGCTTATATATATATATGTATGTATATATATATCAAAGAAGAAACTAAAACAATTGAAAATCAAAACAAATTAAACTAAAACAGTTAAAAACAACTTGTTGTTTGTTTTTTTCCTTTTTTTTATTTTTTTAAAAGAAGGAAAAATAAAAACAAATTAACAACTTTATTGATTGCCCCAAGAAATAAAAGCAATTTTTTTTAAATGGGAAAAAAACAAATTCTTTTTTTAAACAAGAAACAAAAAGCAAATGAATCTAAAATAAATTAATTAAAACAAGGGAAACCAAAATAACTCTTTTTTTTAATAAGTATGTAACTAAAAACAAAACAAAAAAATCAAAATGAAAGTGAAAACACACAAACTTAAAAGGATTTTAAAACAAAAAAATTAAAACCAAAACAAATTCACAATTAAAAGAAAACAATGCTAACTTCACCAAACAAACAAACCCAGCACAGTTCAAAGTCTCAATTTAGCCATTTAAAAACAACTCTTTAATCAGTTATCAATCTCAAAACAATTCCACAATTCCATTATAAAGTCGCACCCAAATCTAACTTTCCCACACCGAATTTCACAAACAAATTTCTCAATTTGACTTTGATTCAGTTTGTCGTGGCTGGAGCTTGCAATTGGTCGACGATTTGGGTTAAAGGTCAGATTTTTGGTTAAGTGCGGCGATGGATTGAACTGGCGATTGGTTTGGGCGATGCAGACGATTGCAGTGGAGGTGATCGTGATGGCTTATATGTTGTTGGCGAGGGTTTCGGTAAAGAGATATAATAAGGGACAGTGAGGATGGAGATGGGAGACTGGAGTGACAGGCAGCAAAATATATTGAAGGGGGAGGTTTGTGTTGAGATGTGCAGGCAGACTGTGATATGGGGAGTTGATGATTCATATGGTGGCAGCAGATGTTGGAGGTTTCAGGGCAGAGAATGGGTAGTGTCTAGAGGGGAGGAAGACCAGTTGATGTGAATGTCAGTGGAATGAAAACGTTGTTGTAATTGGAGTGGTCGAAGTTGAAGGTGTGAAGGGGTATTGAGATGGTGGCAAGATGATGGCCAGTGTAGAAGAGCAGGATGGTGGTAGAAATGGTTGAACAACTATGGTTAGGCAGTGGGTCAGTTTGATGTGGAGGAGATGTGTGTGCACAGAGGTTAATTCAGGCAGTTGTACAGGGTGAAGTATCGACTATGGAGGGTAGTAATGTAGTGTGAATGGAGGCAGGTTGATCTGAGGTGAAGGCAGCCGAGGACAGATGGTTGCAAATGCCAATGAAGTTGTAATTATGAAGGGTAGTAATGTAGATGTACGTAGATGTATGTGATGTATATAGTAGTAATGAAGTTGTAATTATGCAAATGAAGTATGTAGATGTGAAGGGTAATAATGTAGGGTGAAGTATCTGTTGGAATCTCGATTTTACAGTGTTTTGATTATGACAAGCTATATAAAATATTATGTGTATACTAATCATTTTTGCAAAAGATTTGTTGCAGATTCATATTCAGAGTTTTTGAAGCAGATTATGTTGTGTCTAGAGTTTTTATTTCATTTAGAATTTTGTTAAAATCTCTCCTGAATTGATATATGTATAAATGTATACACACACATGCACAAACATGCACAAATGGCTGAATTCAGACGGCTGAATACATTCATTCAGACGTCTGAATGCTGAAACTAAAATATTGTTTCACAATATTCAGCCGTCTGAATGAATATATTCAGACGTCTGAATAAGGCTAGAAATTGCCTAAAAGCTTGTTGTTTGCGTTTTAATCTAATTAAGAAGTCTGAGTTGTTTTTATTCAGACAGCTGAATATTTCCAACTGCTATTTTCATGAATAGACGCTTCTCTTCATCGAAGAGAAACATTTTCAAAATCAACGGTTGCATCTGTTCTTTTCAATATACTTTTTCATCTTTGGTTGCAACCTTTTAAACTCTATAAATAGATTACAGAATTCAACAAACAATTTACTGAAAACTAATTTTAATAATCTTGAATTCTTATCTATCCTTTGTTTTTAAACTGTACTTAAACTGCTTACATTCTCTGGTCGCTGATCATTCTATCTTCCACTATTTTCAAAGTACATCACACTATATATCAAAAAGGAGAAGATTATAGGAAGATCGTACTTAATTAACTTATTAGTGTTATTCAAGAACACACTACAGTCAGATACTTTTGTTATTTGTAAAGAAGTCCTGTTCTGCTGCTCAGGCGTGTGAAGTCCTCTTCAGCTGCTGATGCGAAATCCTCTTCCGCTGCCCAGGTCCTTGTTCGGCTGCTCAAGGGTTGTATAGACCTATTCCTCCGGGTTAAGTGAGGGTTATTGTTTTTAGTGAAATTCCAGAAGGAATCTAGGACTGGACGTAGGACGGTGCTCCAAACCAGTATAAAAATCTTTGGTGTTATCTTTTTATACTGCTTTTATATTCCGCACTATTTACTATATAGCTATCACCACTATACTCCGTATTATCATATATCCATATTACACGATCCGTAGCACACTTTCAATTGGTATCAGTGCCTGGTCATTGTAACGACCCACCTTTTTGGACAGTTTAAATCGACAAATCAAACACACATGCCGATTCTAAACCATTAAAAAGGACGGATGGTTAATGGGGTTAAATAAGAAAAGAAAGAAAAGAACAGAAACAACTCAGAATCTCGCAGCGGAAGGAACAAGATATAATAATAAAATAACAGTTCATGAAGCTGTTAAATAAATAAATTTGATTATTATTATACATCATAAATCAGAGTTACATACATATCAGAGATAATACAACAATGCAGCGGAAAAATAATACAGTAGTAGAATACAAATGATGTAATACCAAACTCCGTCTTCGTCCTCCAGAATAGATCTTCAACCTTATCTGAAATGCTCAGACTGACCCGAGTGTAATGAAAAGACAAAACACTCGAGTCAGGACTAAAATATCTCATGTAAGTTAAATCGAATAAGTAAATATGAGTGTGATGGCGTCGGAGATGTTTACGGGTTTTAGACACCTCCTATCCAGTGTTAAACGTGCGTGCATTAACTTAAGAGATGTTCGGGATTTCCATCTCCTAAGGATCCGTTAAACTATCTACTATGTAATAGAATACGCTATATACAATAATGTCTATCATAAAGTAAAATATCAAACTAGCGTTAAGTCATGGCCCATTCCACCCTTAACACATTTTTATTCCCAAGAGTATATACAAGACCGTAGTTTCCCCAAAACCGGAAGTCACCAGAGGGCAATCCATATACTAAAGGTACAAACCAAAACGTAGTGGTCGCGAATAGGATAATCAGTATGACAAGGTACATGAGGCGATACCAACTAGGATACTAGTAGTTGTCTGATCCGGACTGATGTTGGGCATAGCAGCTACTACCCCAACACCGCGAAACAACACTCCCAAAATCGAGGGGTGCACCCAAATCGAATCACATAAGTAATAGATAAGGTATCGAAAAAGTGTGTCCGCTAGAGATGGCGATCCTCAATGGCCCGGCGCGGCTCCTGTTTTAGTCATGTCAGGGGTCATCCAATATCGTTCTCATTCTTCAGTCAACGCGTTCACCAAACCATCCACTTCATTCTGGATCAACACTCCGCGTATATTAGTTATTAAAGTGGTTTTCGGTATCGACAGAGAGTATGTCCATATCCAATCCCGGTCTCTTTAATAACTACGTATTATTACACCGGTGGCTCTTTTACATTTCAAAATCAATTCAGAATTGATATCAAAATATCATATTCGCTTCAAAATCAAATGCCTTTCAAATATCATCATAACTATTCAAAATGTAAGATTCCGTTTCAAATCATTTTTCGCCTCGATATCTCATTTCGATTTCAAAATCATTTCGAATTCCAATTTAGGTTGCAACTTCATTTAACCCAATTTGTATTTTAAATTCAAGATTTAAACATAACATTTCACCTTATTGACCAGCTTGGAATTTTAGAAAATAGTTTTAAGTAGTTTAAAAGTAGTTTAAATAATTAAAATAGTTAAAATACTTAAAATCTTTAAATGGATTTCAAATGGATAATTTGTTTAAAATAATTCAAATTGGGTTAAGTAGATTTAAAATAGATCAAAATAGTTTAAGTATTTAAAGATGGTTTATACAATAGAGAAATTTGGAAACAAAATGAAACAGCTTCAAAACCAAACCATTTCAATTATAACTTCCCAATTCAAATCAATTTCAATTTCCATTCTACCGATTCAATTTCGATTTCAATTCAATCAATGTCAACTTGACTTCAAATTAATTCAATTCTATATTCACCTTCAATTAATTTAATTTCAATTTATATCGATTTGGAGCTTGATTTTTCAAAGTATCAATTTATAACTCTTAACAAAATTATTCTTCAATATTCAAATCTAAATCCAAATTTCAAATATGATTCAATTGCAAGCCCAATTTCAAAATATCATTTTATATCACTTTTACTTAGTAATACTCAAAGCTCGAGATAATGTTCAATCTTTACAACAAACAAATTTCCGAAATTCAATCATATCCCAATTTTAAATTTCAAAGTCTCAACTTAAATTATTTAACAATTTCTTTGACCCAAAATTTATTTCAACATTCCAAACTTAATTTGCGATAAATTCGATTCTATACATTGATTTGATTTATAACTTTTAAATCAAAACATTTAAATAAATTTCAAACCAACTATTTTAAAAATTATTAAATTAACCAATCCGGTGTCCGTATTTAGTTTACTATCCTATGGCCAAGTGATTAGTTATTTCAATTAAATGTCAGGGATGAATATATATCACTTAAACCAAATCACAGTGTCATGTGTATGCATAACAGGATATATATAAGCAAATAAACATCCAATCATTTAAATATCAACCAATAGCATCCATCGAAATACATTATCCAATAGACAATACAATTCACGACAATTTCATAGTTATCAATGTCAGGTAATTTAATTGCAATTCAATTTTAATTTCAATTTTACTGTCAATTAAATTTTCAACGGTGAATTCACACGATAATCTATATGACAATTAAATTATTATCAAACAACGACAAATAAATTCATATCACTTCATAATGTCAAATTTAACTACCATAAAGATATTCAGTACGTTGTGAGCGTTATGAAACACTCACTTTGATTTACTGTTGTCGCCGAGACGTTCCGGTTTGGAACTAAAACTGGACGACGCCCAACTTTAGCCCAAATTTCCACCATCTCCAAATCCATCCAAAACAGTTTCATTTCGAAGCTCTCGTCATTACGATCGCAACGCAAAAAGTTTCGTTCCAATCGGACCTCGTATGAAAAAGTTATGCTATTTTAAAGATTACACGAATTAAAATACACATTTTATTTAAATTTTGAAACCCTACAATCAAATCTTGCCACTGATTCTCTTCCCACCAGATCTGGCCGTTCCCCCTCTCATTCTTCCCAACGTGAAATTCACGTCCATCCAAACCCATCAGCCACCACTCTTTCATCAATTCTTGTCACCACCACCGACCACTACACGACGATCAGGCACCACCATTCCAAAGCCTTCGACGAAAGCTACCCACGCCTGAAACCCTAGCAAGCTCGGCCACCCCCTCTGCCTCGAAATGCATGAAAAACGCAGCAGCTTCAAGCACGATTTCTCGTTGATCCGCTGCTCCGTTTTCGATCATCTCCGTATGGATTTGAAGCTCTCATCGTCCTCTACAACTTTGTAGTTGACGACTTTTGCTAATTCTTTATGGATTGGAAGATATTAGAGGAGAAAGAAGATGCATTTCTGGCCATTGATAGGAAAGTGGCGGCTAAGGGCTGAAACCCTAGTTCTTTTGCAAAATGAAATAAGTGAGGGGCTTTTATAGAAAAATACGCGACACTATTCACCCGAAATTTTCCGAACTCCAAACGAAGCGTGCCGGCTGGCGTTTCTAAGGTTTACCCCACGTTCCGAACGCAATGGAACATGTTTCGGAGGCTAATTCGGTCATCTGGGCGAGTTACGGAGAAAAATGATCAGTTTTAAATTAAACCGATTTAAACCGATTTCGATGCATTTTGGCTTGCCCCGGACAAACGGTACATCCAATTGACACGAAATTTGAAACCATACAATAATATCACATTACGGATCCGATGAAACTAGTTTCGTCGAAATCCGAGACTTTTTGAAAAATGACTATTTTCTCTCGCCGAATTAATATTAAAAACAATTCGATGCGTTTCGAGCTGTCACGGTCAAACGATAACTCCGATTGCTACGAAAATTGAAATCCAACAAAAACAAACTATTACGGATCCAATGGAACTAGTTACGTTCAATTCTGAGACTATTCGAAAAATGGCTATTTTTCAGTCGATAATTAAATATTAAAAATATTCAATTTTCACAAATTAACTTTAAATTCAATTTTAAAAGTTCTATAACATTACTATAACTCCAATATGATAAGATAAAATTTTACAAATCATTTTCAATCATATTCAACTCGATTTTCAATTATTTCTGAAATTTAACTTATTAAATTATCGATTTAATTGTCTAATTAAATCCAATATTCGAAAAATAAATTATTCGACTGTTTAATTTTAATATAAAATTCCCAATTTTAAATTATTAACTTTTAAATCAAATTTTAATTGTTCACAAATTCCATTTTTAATTTCACAGTAATTAACAATCTTTTACAATGCAGTTTTCCATTATAAATCCAATATAAAAGATTATATTAGATTTAGCGTTCAATTATATTGTAATTCAACTTCAAGTTATTTAATTCCAAATGAATTCTTTTATTTCGATTTACACTTTCATTATTGAATCAACCATTTACTTATACATTATTATCAATAGTTTATAATTCATTTACTTTCATTTTCTTCAACTATCATCTTATTTAAATTCACAGTAATATTAAATTACATTCATTTACGTTGATTTCCATATTATAACTTCAATATTAAATGTAACATTTTATTTATTTCGTTGTTTACAATCAAATTCAATTCAATTCAATTACTTGTTACATTCAAATTTAAATCTTTACTTACGTTCAATTACAAGTTAACATCTTTATCGAATTACAGTTTCAGTTATTTTCTGCTTTCAATCAACTGTAATATTAAGTTACATTTATTTATATTAGTTTCAATAACATAAATTTCCATTATTAAATCTACCATTTTATTTATTCTTTGTTTACAATCATTACATTCACTACAAGTTAACATCCATATTTAATTTACAAATAAGTTATTTCAGAATTTAGTTTTTGTATTTTAACTTGTAATTCACATTTAACAACACAAAATTTTATTTCCTTCGAATTTTTTTATTCAAAATTTTCATTTTAATTCGTATTTTTAAAGTGTTAAAATACGGGTCGTTACATTCTCCCCCACTTAAAACTTTTCGTCCTCGAAAAGGAACGGAGAAGGGGGAAACCATCATTTAGATATAATTCATTCAAAATATTCTACTTATTTGCAAAATTTAGTTATAGGATTTTTTTTTTCCACAAAATTTTCTAACTCCCGGATTTTTGAAAAATTTCGGCAGCACCTCCTTTGGGCGGCTAGGACCGAAAAATTTCACAGTAGTAATAATTGCATGATATACATCTCATTACAAGAATGAGGCATCCCAAAACATGGGGAACACAATAATATACCACAACATAAACTGTAATCCGAGAACATACCTTTTATTTAGCGTTTATTAGCATTTTAACTTACATTTTGCATTAAACGCAGAAGCGAGCTCCACAAGCGAAGCGCAACCTCTTTGCTACCTACTAAAATGCTCAATAACCAAGTTAGAACCATGCATATAAAAATAGATCGATATATTTATCATAAACAACACACATATAACATGTTTAGCTTCAAAACTGAAATTCCAATTCCAGGACAGCAAACGAATCTCAGTTTTTTGATCACCTAAACGATAAAATTTGACAATGAAATCTAAACAAAAGTTGTTGCATTCGTTTCAGGCTTTCCGGAATGTCCAAAATCATTGAATTCGGACCTTCCGTTCAAAAGTTACGACCGTTTTACTAAATAGATACGCCTCAGCCTGGCAATGAATTGCGCAGGTCAGCGACGTTTGGTCACGTTTTTGACCTTCTAAACGACAGCAAAACACCAAATGCTTAAAACAAGAGTTTTAGCTTAAGTTCTAGGCTTTCCAGAAAGTGCAAGATCATTAAAATCCGATACACCAGTAAAAAGTTATGGCAAAAATACTAAGAGTATATGCTACTGATTTTGCTTCCCTTTTACACAGGCCAGCGAGAAGATTCAAATTTTTAACTAAGTAAATAAAGGAATTTCTCAAGACAGTCTAAACAAAAGTCGTGCTACAGTTTCTAAGCTTTCGGAAAAGTCTAATATCGTTGAATTTCGTCCAGCCATTTAAAAGTTATGGTTGTTTTCGTTTCAGCATATATTGGACAATTTTGGATTTTTTTCCAAAATTTTGCTTTTATTATTTCAAAGTACAAACCATCAAACTTTAAATTTTCTAAAGAAACAATCAAAAACACAAAGTCGTTTATTTTCTTATTTATCCATGAAATACGTTTACATTCAATTTGTTTCCGATTTATTCAAGTTTGTTTCATTCACATTTTAAATTCAAGTCAATTTGCTTCAATTTAAATTGGATTCAATTATATTTAATTTCACTTTGCTTCAAATTTGAATTTAATTATTTTAAAATTTTATTCCATTTATTCAATTCCATTAACACTAATGAATTCTACTAAATCAATTACCATCCATCAAACAACCAATGCATATCAAACATTACCATCCATCCAGAATCTACACTAAATCAATTATACATTTCCAAGTCAATTTTTTTTTATTTCATACACTTCCAAGTTTATTGACATTTAGTTATATTCAACTTTAATTAGTTTCCATTTACAAATTTTATATTTTATTAATTTTAAATTTTTTTTTTCATTCACTTGTATATATCATTCATTTTACAGCTTAAATTTCTTTTATATTTACAACTATCAGTAGATCTTCACATTTTATTATTCACTCTCACACTGGTATATTATTCCTCTACTTATCCTTATTAGCATTTTAAACTTTTTAAGTATTTGGTAAGTTATAGTTATGCAAATAGAATGTAGTTAAACAACATACAACCTCTTTTCATTCAAAGTTGAATTTTCAATTAATTAATTCTTAAGTCATTACTTAAATTTCACTATAATTTAATTTCACATTTACATTCACATATAGTATTTCCATTTTATATTAACATAATTGTGAATCACCTTTAAATGTTAATTTAAATTCCAATTATTTACTAATAATTTTATTTATATTTGCAAACCATTAATTAAGTGCATATTTCATTATTCAAACCTATACTTGTATATTATCTAATTAACAATTCATATAACATTTTTGAACTTCTTAAATATTTTGGTAAGTTATATCTATGCTATAGAATGAAATTTAATACTATGCGAGTTTTACAGTTTCAATTTTATTTTAAATTCATAATTTCCTAATTCTAAGGATTTCTACTTCAATTGATATTTCACTTAGCTCTTAGGTTCATTTCTCATTTCGCAATTCAGAAGTTCCGTAATGATTCAAGTATTAATTCATTTCAACCATTAAAAGAAAAATCATTAATTATTAAAGAACTCAAGAATTCCAATCCCGGTTTCATTTCAAATCAAGTTTTGAAATAATATATACTTATATAATTTATATATCAAATCATACTATAGAGAATACAAAATAAAACTCAATTTTAATCAAAACAGGGTTTAGAAAAACTATTAAGTGATCTCCCCACTTGGACTCTCGAAAATAAACGTTGATGATGCGTGCACTCATTACCGAAATCATTCTCTAGTGTCAAGAGGGGAGTATAATACTTACTTCATTTGAAATCCTTTGAAAACAATTTCTAATCGAATATACTATCATATAATACTTATATTTTACATTTCAAATTTTTTGTTAATAAATTTTCAAAACACCGGAATTTAAATTCTCCATCTTAATTTAAATTCATTTTTATTTCATTTTATTTACCATTTATATTCATTGTCAATCATATTTACAAGTTTCATTTCTTAAAATCATCCAATAGTCAATAGTTAGAAATATTGACTAATCAACAATAAACGATGATAATCTAATATTATCATCTCCTAACAACCAATACAATCAAAATTTATAAATTTTCAAGATAAGTCTTTTATATATAGAATATAATCCAAAACAATATTATGTCAATCTGCCCTATTCGAGTGTTTAGAAATTCCTATCGATGCCTTGGCGTCCCAAGTACCAACCAGAATTCATAAATACTCAATGGAACAAATTAACACAATATAAAATCATTTTATATCAAAATTACAAATATGCTCTCTCAAATACACTCAACTCATTCATATAGTTTACCTCTATTTCAATGAGTTATTCCCCACTAGAGCCAAGGTTTATCGCTAAACCAATAGCTCTGATACCAACTGTAACGACCCGCCTTTTTGGACAGTTTAAATCGACAAATCAAACACACATGCCGATTCTAAACCATTAAAAAGGGCGGATGGTTAATGGGGTTAAATAAGAAAAGAAAGGAAAGAACATAAACAACTCAGAATCTCGCAGCGGAAGGAACAAGATATAATAATAAAATAACAGTTCATGAAGCTGTTAAATAAATAAATTTGATTATTATTATACATCATAAATCAGAGTTACATACATATCAGAGATAATACAATAATGCAGCGGAAAAATAATTCAGTAGTAGAATACAAATGATGTAATACCAAACTCCGTCTTCGTCCTCCAGAATAGATCTTCAACCTTATCTGAAATGCTCAGGCTGACCCGAGCGTAATGAAAAGACAAAACACTCGAGTCAGGACTAAAATATCTCATGTAAGTTAAATTGAATAAGTAAATATGAGTGTGACGGCGTCGGAGATGTTTACGGGTTTTAGACACCTCCTATCCAGTGTTAAACGTGCGTGCATTAACTTAAGAGATGTTCGGGATTTCCATCTCCTAAGGATCCGTTAAACTATCTACTATGTAATAGAATACGCTATATACAATAATGTCTATCATAAAGTAAAATATCAAACTAGCGTTAAGTCATGGCCCATTCCACCCTTAACACATTTTTATTCCCAAGAGTATATACAAGACCGTAGTTTCCCCAAAACCAGAAGTCACCAGAAGGCAATCCATATACTAAAGGTACAAACCAAAACGTAGTGGTCGCGAATAGGATAATCAGTATGACAAGGTACATGAGGCGATACCAACTAGGATACTAGTAGTTGCCTGATCCGGACTGATGTTGGGCATAGCAGCTACTACCCCAACACCGTGAAACAACACTCCCAAAATCGAGGGGTGCACCCAAATCGAATCACATAAGTAATAGATAAGGTATCGAAGAAGTGTGTCCGCTAGAGATGGCGATCCTCAATGGCCCGGCGCGGCTCCTGTTTTAGTCATGTCAGGGGTCATCCAATATCGTTTTCATTCTTCAGTCAATGCGTTCACCAAACCATCCACTTCATTCTGGATCAACACTCCGCGTATATTAGTTATTAAAGTGGTTTTCGGTATCGACAGAGAGTATGTCCATATCCGATCCCGGTCTCTTTAATAACTACGTATTATTACACCGGTGGCTCTTTTACATTTCAAAATCAATTCAGAATTGATATCAAAATATCATATTCGCTTCAAAATCAAATGCCTTTCAAATATAATCATAACTATTCAAAATGTAAGATTCCGTTTCAAATCATTTTTCGCCTCGATATCTCATTTCGATTTCAAAATCATTTCGAATTCCAATTTAGGTTGCAACTTCATTTAACCCAATTTGTATTTTAAATTCAAGATTTAAACATAACATTTCACCTTATTGACCAGCTTGGAATTTTAGAAAATAGTTTTAAGTAGTTTAAAAGTAGTTTAAATAATTAAAATAGTTAAAATACTTAAAATCTTTAAATGGATTTCAAATGGATAATTTGTTTAAAATAATTCAAATTGGGTTAAGTAGATTTAAAATAGATCAAAATAGTTTAAGTATTTAAAGATGGTTTATACAACAGAGAAATTTGGAAACAAAATGAAACAGCTTCAAAACCAAACCATTTCAATTATAACTTCCCAATTCAAATCAATTTCAATTTCCATTCTACCGATTCAATTTAGATTTCAATTCAATCAATGTCAACTTGACTTCAAATTAATTCAATTCTATATTCACCTTCAATTAATTTAATTTCAATTTATATCGATTTGGAGCTTGATTTTTCAAAGTATCAATTTATAACTCTTAACAAAATTATTCTTCAATATTCAAATCTAAATCCAAATTTCAAATATGATTCAATTGCAAGCCCAATTTCAAAATATCATTTTATATCACTTTTACTTAGTAATACTCAAAGCTCGAGATAATGTTCAATCTTTACAACAAACAAATTTCCGAAATTCAATCATATCCCAATTTTAAATTTCAAAGTCTCAACTTAAATTATTTAACAATTTCTTTGACCCAAAATTTATTTCAACATTCCAAACTCAATTTGCGATAAATTCGATTTCTATACATTGATTTTATTTATAACTTTTAAATCAAAACATTTAAATAAATTTCAAACCAACTATTTTAAAAATTATTAAATTAACCAATCCGGTGTCCGTATTTAGTTTACTATCCTATGGCCAAGTGATTAGTTATTTCAATTAAATGTCAGGGATGAATATATATCACTTAAACCAAATCACAGTGTCATGTGTATGCATAACAGGATATATATAAGCAAATAAACATCCAATCATTTAAATATCAACCAATAGCATCCATCGAAATACATCATCCAATAGACAATACAATTCACGGCAATTTCATAGTTATCAATGTCAGGTAATTTAATTGCAATTCAATTTTAATTTCAATTTTACTGTCAATTAAATTTTCAATGGTGAATTCACACGACAATCTATATGACAATTAAATTATTATCAAACAACGACAAATAAATTCATATCACTTCATAATGTCAAATTTAACTACCATAAAGATATTCAGTACGTTGTGAGCGTTATGAAACACTCACTTTGATTTTCTGTTGTCGCCGAGACGTTCCGGTTTGGAACTAAAACTGGACGACGCCCAACTTTAGCCCAAATTTCCACCGTCTCCAAATCCATCCAAACCAGTTTCATTTCGAAGCTCTCGTCATTACGATCGCAACGCAAAAAGTTTCGTTCCAATCGGACCTCGTATGAAAAAGTTATGCTATTTTAAAGATTACACGAATTAAAATACACATTTTATTTAAATTTTGAAACCCTACAATCAAATCTTTCCACTGATTCTCTTCCGACCAGATCTGGCCGTTCCCCCTCTCCTTCTTCCCAACGTGAAATTCACGTCCATCCAAACCCATCAGCCGCCACTCTTTCATCAATTCTTGCCACCACCACCAACCACTACACGACGATCAGGCACCACCATTCCAAAGCCTTCGACGAAAGCTACCCACGCCTGGAACCCTAGCAAGCTCGGCCACCCCCTCTGCCTCGAAATGCATGAAAAACGAAGCAGCTTCAAGCACGATTTCCCGTTGATCCGCTGCTCCGTTTTCGATCATCTCCATATGGATTTGAAGCTCTCATCGTCCTCTACAACTTTGTAGTTGATGACTTTTGCTAATTCTTTATGGATTGGAAGATATTAGAGGAGAAAGAAGATGCATTTCTGGCCATTGATAGGAAAGTGGCGGCTAAGGGCTGAAACCCTAGTTCTTTTGCAAAATGAAATAAGTGAGGGGCTTTTATAGAAAAATACGCGACACTATTCACCCGAAATTTTCCGAACTCCAAACGAAGCGTGCCGGCTGGCGTTTCTAAGGTTTACTCCACGTTCCGAACGCAATGGAATATGTTTCGGAGGCTAATTCGGTCATCTGGGCGAGTTACAGAGAAAAATGATCAGTTTTAAATTAAACCGATTTAAACCGATTTCGATGCGTTTTGGCTTGCCCCGGACAAACGGTACATCCAATTGACACGAAATTTGAAACCATACAATAATATCACATTACGGATCCGATGAAACTGGTTTCGTCGAAATCCGAGACTTTTTGAAAAATGACTATTTTCTCTCGCCGAATTAATATTAAAAACAATTCGATGCGTTTCGAGCTGCCACGGTCAAACGATAACTCTAATTGCTACAAAAATTGAAATCCAACAATAACAAACTGTTACAAATCCAATGGAACTAGTTACGTTCAATTCTGAGACTGTTCGAAAAATGGCTATTTTTCAATGATCATTAAATATTAAAAATATTCAATTTTCACAAATTAACTTTAAATTCAATTTTAAAAGTTCTATAACATTACTATAACTCCAATATGATAAGATACAATTTTACAAATCATTTTCAATCATATTCAACTCGATTTTCAATTATTTCTGAAATTTAACTTATTAAATTATCGATTTAATCGTCTAATTAAATCCAATATTCGAAAAATAAATTATTCGACTGTTTAATTTCAATATAAAATTCCCAATTTTAAATTATTAACTTTTAAATCAAATTTCAATTGTTCACAAATTCCATTTTTAATTTCACAGTAATTAACAATCTTTTACAATGTAGTTTTCCATTATAAATCCAATATAAAAGATTATATTAGATTTAGCGTTCAATTATATTGTAATTCAAATTCAAGTTATTTAATTCCAAATGAATTCTTTTATTTCGATTTACACTTTCATTATTGAATCAACCATTTACTTATACATTATTATCAATAGTTTATAATTCATTTACTTTCATTTTCTTCAGCTATCATCTTATTTAAATTCACAGTAATATTAAATTACATTCATTTACGTTGATTTCCATATTATAACTTCAATATTAAATGTAACATTTTATTTATTTCGTTGTTTACAATCAAATTCAATTCAATTCAATTACTTGTTACATTCAAATTTAAATCTTTACTTACGTTCAATTACAAGTTAACATCTTTATCGAATTACAGTTTCAGTTATTTTCTGCTTTCAATCAACTGTAATATTAAGTTACATTTATTTATATTAGTTTCAATAACATAAACTTCCATTATTAAATCTACCATTTTATTTATTCTTTGTTTACAATCATTACATTCACTATAAGTTAACATCCATATTTAATTTACAAATAAGTTATTTCAGAATTTAGTTTTTGTATTTTAACTTGTAATTCACATTTAACAACACAAAATTTTATTTCCTTCGGATTTTTTTATCCAAAATTTTCATTTTAATTCGTATTTTTAAAGTGTTAAAATACAGGTCGTTACAGTCATCATATAACCATAACACAGTTATTTGATAATCTAATAATATGGAAACTAACACTAGCACTTGCATTAACACTAGCTTCATTGAAGGACAATTCACTGCACGTCCACCGCTATTTAATGGCATAAATTATAACTATTGGGCCACACAAATGAAAATATATATGCAAGCAAATGGTTTTGATTCATGGAATATAACTCAGACAGAATATAATTCCTACTGAAGAGTATTCTACTTGGTCAAATACACAGAAACTAGATGCTACAGCTAATGCAAAAGCCATGAATATGTTGTTTTGTGCCTTAGATAAAAATGAGTTTAACCGTGTTAGCATGTGGAATACTACATATGAAATATGACGTACACTCAAGATTACACACGAAGGAACTAACAAGGTCAAACAAAGCAAGATATCCATGCTCAAAAGTCAATTTCAAAACTTTAGAATGAAAGACAATGAATCTATAAACGATATGTATTCAAGATTTCAGGTTATCTATCATTCATTAGTAGGACTAGGAGAAAAATATTCAGATTTTGATATCGTGTCCAAAATTCTTAACTCTTTAACGGATGAATGGGAAAGAAAAGTTCTCGCAATTGAAGAAGCAAATGATATTTCCAAAATAACTCCGGAATAGTTAATAGGAAATCTAATGTCCTATGAAGTGAATTTGCAGGCTAAACGAGTTCAAGCTCAAGATAAAAAGAATATAGCATTTCATGCAGAACAAGAAGAATCAGATTCAGACAAAGACGACCTAGCTTTTATTGCCAAAAATTTCAAAAAATTCTTAAAATATAGAAAAAGAAACAGAAATAATGGCTAGAAAAGCTCAAACGATAATAAACCACCGTCCTCATCAGTATTGGAGTGCTTTAACTGTCACAAAAAGGGGCATATACAGAAGGATTGTCCATATCAAAAGAAAGAATATCGCAATAAAAGGAAGGAAAAGTTCATAAGGAAAGCTTTCTCAGTTACATGGGATGATTTAGACTCCTCTTCCTCCTCAAAAAGCAAGAATGACAGCGATAATGAACAAGCTAATGTATGCTTTATGGCCAATGATAATGAGGTCCCACTCAAGAAAAGAGGAAAATGGATACTCGACAGTGGTTGCTCAAAACACATGACAGGAGACAAAAATATGCTGACTAACATTACATACTCGGATGGAGGTTCTATCACTTTTGGAGATAATTCCAAGGGATATATCATCGACAAAGGCGATGTGAGCAATTACGGTACATCGAATTTACCTCTTATTACAAATGTTTTATTAGTTAAGAATCTAAAACATAATCTATTAAGTATAAGTCGATAAAAGATATATAAATAGTTCTACTATGATAAAATACATAATTTTAGACCAAAACTCAAATACAATTTTTTTTCAAAAAATTCATTTTTTTCTAACCATGCTGAGACTCGAACCTATGACCTATCGTGAATAACTCTGGTGTCTTAACCGCCTGAGCTATTAATTATTTTCATTATGATCCAGGTTGGGGACTCAATTACATGGTGACAACTATACACTAAGTTATGCATAACATTTACCTTTATAAATATACTTTCTGCATATTATATTTACATAGATAAATCACAATAACAGAAAAGCAACGAAATAGCTAAATTCAAGACAAACCATTCACATTCTTTTTATATCTAAATTCAAGACAAACCATTCACTTCATCCTTATTAGTCTCAACATTAGTCTATAAATAGATATATTTATTCTATGTTATTCATCCAAACTAACAGAAGAACAAACTAACTACCAATATGTCAACCTCTTCATCTACTGACTCCATTGAAATTCTTGCCTCCACCGAATCACCAAAATCTCCCGTCCATCATACTACACCACCTTCTACCTATCATAATCATACCGGATATACTCCGGAGAAAAAGAAAGGGAAGAAGATGATGTTTGACGTCTCTCCAAACACTAAACAAAAAATAAGTGATTTGCATCACTATCAACAAGAATCGCTGATGCTTCAACGTGAAATATATTACGAGCAAAAGATCAACTCGAGGCGTCTAGGAATTATAGAACACATTGCTATGAAATTTTGCGGTGCTTCATCACATTCAATAGACGAACACGCCGTTTCACCTATTCGACGACCTTCTACCTCATCTCCGCCACGACCACCTGTCTCACCAAATTCATGGGATCGAAATGAAGCATCAAATGTTCGTCGCAAACAGCTACAGGGCTACAAAACTCCTAGCCCTTCAAAATAAGAGTAGTTGTTATTAATTGTTATTTTCCGAATAATTTAACTAAAGTATGTACTATTTTTTTGGAATAATTCATTTCTTCTTCTTTGTATTATCAACATATATACTAGTTCTAATATTCATAAATAAATTTACAAAGTTCAAAAGTATGAAAATATATAAAATATTACTCAACACAAATCTTTTTAATTTTGTTTTTATATACTATTGTTCAAATGTTATTTTTTCTTTTCTGATTGTTCGAAAATTGTATTATTCAAAATATTTATTTATATATATTGTTTACTACAATCAATAGGCTAATATGAGATTCTGTGCAAATTCAGACGGCTGTTTTATATAAAACAGACGTCTGAATATTATAGGAAGAAAAGTTTTAACCCCAGATTCAGACGTCTGAATCAAATAAAACAGACGTTTGAATTAGGTCGAAAATGAACTATTTCTTTGCGGGTTGCAACTCAGAGCAATTTAGACGTCTGCACAAATATATTCGGACGGCTGAATTACATCTGGGTCATTTTTCTTCCAGCCTCTTTTTTTCCACTTTTGCCCTTGCTTTTCTAACCCTTTATATATTGACTTTTTCACTTCTTTCTCAAACATTTTAGAATCCTAGCCCCCATTTTCAAATCTTTCAAATTTTTACCTTCAATTTTTACTCTCTAATGGCACCAAGATCAAAATGCACTAGAGAATCAACCTCCGGACCATCCGAAGATCAGATTCGACAATGGCTATGGAACGATGTTGCAGTTTCCTGGTATAATTCTATGAAGCATTCCAACATCTTCGAAGGAGCCTTTATGAAATTCCCTGGTTTTGCAGCCTACCGGATTAGAGAGTTGGCGGGGCAATTCCACTTTGATAGTCTAATTGGGTATGCTCCTAACAATGTTAAGATTAATCATCTTTTGATTAAACCTTTTCTTGCAAATTTGAATTTAGATCATCATAATCCCCAAAATCGACAAGATTGTGTTTGGTCAATAGTTTGTGGTGTAAAAATCTTCTTGCCTTTACAAAGACTAGGTAATATTCTAAATTGTCCCTATCAAGGAATTGATATTGATGATATTGAAGTTGATATGGATCATCGAGATGAAGTTTCACATCGTTTCTTGTCCGATCATCTTACAAATTTGAGTAATTTAAAATCTACCTTCTTAAGGCCACAAGCTCAACTCATTCACTGTGCATTTATTCGTTCTTTACAACCAAGAATGGGGAGTTATGAAAAGGTTTCTAAAGAAAATTTCCAAGCTCTTTATTCAATCTACTCCAACCAACAAGTGAATTGGGGAAAAATTATTTTGGATGAATTTCAAGACATCACAATCCGAAGAAAATATAAGACCATCCATTATGGTGCTTATATTATGCGTATTCTTCTCAACTGCGGCGTACCTATGCCCGATTCCGAGTTTTCAGGTATTAGTGAGTTAGGCGCAAAAACCTTAGGATTGATGGGTCTTCCTCACCGGCTTCCTCCTCAACATATCATCTCTTTTCAACAATGGTCCGAAAATGTCCAACAAGGTTTACCACAACCTCGTGACACTAGTATTGCATCTTCTTTGCATACTCAACATGAAGAAGAGGAAGAGGACGATGACTCCATTCAAATTGTTGGTCCAGAAACCTCTTCCAGACAAGCTATCATCACCCTCTCCCGAAATCAATCCAAGCTTCATCGGGACATTAAGACTCTTGAGAAGAAGACGGAAAAGAAATTCAACTCCATAAAAGGATTTCTTAATAAAATATAGGATAAAATTTCTTACACCGGCTCTACATCCACCGAAGTTCACAATCCATCCCCTTTTCAATGTCATCTTCGAGTTTGGATTCCGATGATGATGAGCCTTCTCTATCTACTCAGTTTTAATTAGTTTGTTTTATTTCTTCTAGACTTGTATCAAACTTCTATGTTGTTTTTATCTTATATATTGCTGTTTTTGTATTAACAAATCAAGTATGAGTACTCTATGCTTATCAAATGAATTCTGTGCATATATTCATCTCTCTTTTTGTCGATGACAAAGGGGGAAAAAGTTAGTAAAATATTTGTGCATATTGATAGGGGGAGTAACAATGTTAAGGTTAGTTCTTATATCAATATATTATTTCTATTATATAGTTGTCATCATCAAAAAGGGGAAAATTGTTGGAATCTCGATTTTACAGTGTTTTGATTATGACAAGCTATATAAAATATTATGTGTATACTAATCATTTTTGCAGGAGATTTGTTGCAGATTCATATTCAGAGTTTTTGAAGCTGATTATGTTGTGTCTAGAGTTTTTATTTCATTTAGAATTTTGTTAAAATATCTCTTGAATTGATATAGGTATAAATGTATACACACACATGCACAAGCATGCACAAATGGCTGAATTCAGATGGCTGAATACATTCATTCAGATGTCTGAATGCTGAAACTAAAATATTGTTTCACAATATTCAGCCATCTGAATGAATATATTCAGACGTCTGAATAAGGCCAGAAAATGCCTAAAAGCTTGCTGTTTGCGTTTTAATCAAATTCAGAAGTCTGAATTGTTGTGATTCAGACGGCTGAATATTTCCAACTGCTATTTTCATGAATAGACGCTTCTCTTCATCGAAGAGAAACGTTTTCAAAATCAACGGTTGCACCTGTTCTTTTCAATATACTTTTTCATTTTTGGTTGCAACCTTTTAAAATCTATAAATAGATTACAGAATTCAACAAACAATTTACTGAAAACTAATTTTAATAATCTTGAATTCTTATCTATTCTCTGCTTTTAAACTGTACTCAAACTGCTTACATTCTCTGATCGCTGATCATTCTATCTTCCACAATTCTCAAAGCACATCACACTATATATCAAAAAGGAGAAGATTATAGGAAGATTGTACTTAATTGACTTATCAGTGTTATTCAAGAACACACTACAATCAGATACTTTTGTTATTTGTAAAGAAGTCATGTTCTGCTGCTCAGGCGTGTGAAGTCCTCTTCAGTTGTTGAGGCGAAATCCTGTTCAGCTGCTTAGGTCCTTGTTCGGCTGCTCAAGGGTTGTATAGACCTATTCCTCCAGGTTAAGTGAGGGTTATTGTTTTTAGTGAAATTCTAGAAGGAGTCTGGGACTGGACGTAGGACGGTGCTCCAAACCAGTATAAAAATCTCCGGTGTTATCTTTTATACTGCTTTTATATTCCGCACTATTTACTATATATAGCAATCACCACTATACTTTGTATTATCATATGTCCATATTACACGATCCATAGCACACTTTCAGTATCAACTGAAAATGGTAGTTGAAAATGCAAAGTTGAAAATGGCTTTAAGGCAACAGTATGTATGGTTGTATTTGTTGCTTGGGTTTGAATGGCATATGGAATGGTTGCAGAACTGGTAGTGTTGTATGAAGTTGTAGTGAAGTTTTAGAAGCAATCGAAGAGATGACAGGGATGCAAGTTGTTGTATGCTGATGGCTAGAAATGGCTGGACTGGTAGAAGATGGTTGATCGGTAAGTTGTTGTTGTGTGGAAGTTTTGTAGATGTTTGAAAGTGCACAGTTTTTGTAAAGCAACTGACATTCAGTGTGGGTTGGTTTGTTGAACAGGCAAAAGTATGGAGGGTGTGGTGGCAAGAAAGAGGGGCAGTGATGATGATCAATGTTTGTTGTAGGAGGTTGATGCACAGTTTTGTGCACTGGTAGTGGAAGTTTAGGGGTATGCACTGTGTTTTGTGGTAGCAGATTGGAATGTATGAAATGTATATAAAAAAATGAAAATGGATGTTTGAATATATGTAAAAGAAATGAAATAAAAAAAATTAGTTTTTGAAATGAAATTGTGATGTGCTTTTTTTCTTTTTTCTTAAATGCAAATGCAAAAACAATAAACAAGTTCACAAACAAATGCAAACAAAAATCAAACAACAAAAACACAACACAACACAACAATTTTTTTAAATGCAAATTAACAAACAAAATGAAAACACACAAAAATCAAACAAAAATAATTTGAAGATAGAAAATTCAAATCGAATTAATTCCCCAGCAACGATGCCAAAAACTTGTTTGACGGCTAAATCTCTATCGGATTAGAAAAATAGCCGAAAATTTTAAATTAAAAATTAACCACAAGTGCACGGCGTACAATTCTAGTACGTGGCAAGTACACGTCGATCCGCGGGGATTTAAAATTTTATTCAATCAAATTAAACCAATAATTGAAGTTGTGATTAGCTAAAATTTCTAGAAAACTAACAAAAGAAAGTGGATAAAAATATGAGAGTATAAGGTAATTTAAAGGCAACGCCCTTCTCAAGATCACATAAATCAACATATCTGAAATTATGATCTCTCTTTTGGTCATTAGTGAATTTAGCTGATATGTTTATCATAAGCATGGTCATTTGTGTTATTAATTAGCCCAACATAAACCATCAAACTATAACATACCCACTAAACCACTTTTTAAATCTCATAAAAATGACAATGAACTTGAAAATAAAATCTATTCTATGCATGATCTATTAATTATTGATAGAAATATATACCATCAAATTTTGATTTTAATATTCGCTTCATTACCATAATCATATGTAGATGAAGAGGTAATTTGTGTTTGTGTTTATTTAAGCATAGCCCATTTGCTATCAACAACATAGGATATCAAATTCAAAGCTAAAACAACAAAATTTAACTCATTCATACATTTCCATTAAGCACAAAAAGAGAAAAATTATCAAAATGTTGAATCTACACGATTAAGAGAGCTTCATTACCACTAAATTGAAGGGGTTTAGCCTCTCATATTTTTTATTATTTCAACAAATGTAGCATTCAATATGAAATTAAAACAAGAAGAAAATGCAAGCTAAGTAAAAGAGAGCCGATAAAAAATAAAATAAAAACTAATCTACTTGCATTAATAAAAAGATCTAAAATACTAGCATGAAAGAAAATAAACAAGAAAAGAACTTGAATTAAAATTGCATTAAGTAAATTAAATGAAAGAAGAAAATGGCTAAGAAGTCATGAAAGAGAGATAGAGAGTGTATATTTATTTTTGAGCCTAAAACTAAACTAACTAAAGATGAGGCTAAGGGCTTAATTACTTGAATATATGGGGTATTTATACATGTTTGGAAACCCTAATCATATTTATGGGAACTATCCAAATTGCCCTTGAGGAAGTGTGGCCATCAAGTTATCATTAACATGAGATAATCCTCCATTAAGTATGCATGTAACTTTAATGGTCATTTAGCATGTGCATTAACTCCTAATTGTACATCATGGTAAGTGGGTAGGGGTCCTCCATGATTCATGAAATGAATCATTTCCACCTTCATTTTGCTTGTCTTCCTTGTGCATGCATATTTTCATGTAGATCTCTTCATATTTCCACTCAAATTTCTACAAATAAAAGTAAAATATCCAAGTAAATATTCTCAAATTAATATATGCACAAAAATAACCATTTTGCCTCTATATGAAGATGAATAAATGATTATTTGAAAATAATTTGAATTTTGGTTTAACATGTTAAAATACCCTATATGCTCATTTATTTAATTAAATTAGATAAAATATGGAAGTAAAAATATGCACATTTACGTGCACATCAAGGGACGAATAACATAACGTGCAATTAACATTCATATTACACAACCAATTTATCTACGCAACCATCTACTCAACCAAAAGTGCAATGTGATTATGTACTGCAGACATACTATAAGTGAGCTCAATCCTAGCGAAAGTATGTGATCGTGACTTATAAGTGTATATGCAAACACCCTAAACATACATAAAGATTTCTGCATGAGTGTAAAGTAATAGTGAAAAGTGTAGCAACCATCTCCTATCATCCAATCTAGCAACCACAATGCAACTAAAAACCAAATTTTGGAGAAAAGTTTACCAGTGAAAAAAATTTGGACGAGAGATCCTCGTCTTCTCTTCTGTTTCCTATGTACTTTCCATCGAATTGTCTCCCCATTGTACTCGGACCAGCCTAATTTCTTTGTTACGGAACTTCCTAGTTCCTGCTCTACAATGCGTGTGGTAGTAGAGAATGTTATTGGCTCTATCTCAATATCCCTCACCTGATTAGGCTCTACCACAACAGCTGTGTCATGAAGGCATTTCCTCAAATGTAAAATGTGAAAAATGTCGTGGTCTCCTACCAATCTATCCAGTAGCTCCACATGATAAGCAAGTCTTTCCATCCTTTTGAAAACTCGGAAAGGTCCAACAAATCTTAGCGCCAATTTCCTAGACTTACCAAATCCTACAACTTTACTAAAATGGGAGACTAAAATAAATACCGAGTCTCCAACCTCGAACTCTAACTCTTTACTTCTATTGTCGACGTAGGATTTCTGACGGTCTTGCACTGCCTTCATACATTATCCGATCAACTCTACTTTTTCTGAAGTATCATGAATCAAATCTGGTCTGAGCAGAATTTTATCAGTAGTTTCATACCAACAATTTGGGGATTTACATGACCTCCCATAAAGTGCCTCGAAATGGGTCATACTAATCGTCGCTTGGTAATAATTATTATGCGCGAACTCAACCAAAGGTAGGTGTTGCTCCTATTGTCCTCTTAAGTCCATGATGCAAGCCCTCAACAAGTCTTTCAGGACTATATTCACCCTTTCTGTTTGACCATCGATCTGTGGATGGTAAGTAGTGCTAAGATTCAACGAATCTCCCAAAGCTGCCTGCAAATTCCTCCAAAACTCACTATTGAACAAAGGGTCCATATCACTAACAATGCTCATCAAAATTCCATATGGTCGAACCACCACCTTAATATAAATCTATGATAGAGACGCTGCGATCTTATTGTTCCTAATGGAAATAAAATAGGCACTCTTGATGGGTCTATCTACTATGACCCAAATAGCTTCATTGCCCCTCTGACTCCTAGGCAATCCTTCTACAAAGTCCATCTAAAATTGCTTCCATTTCCAAGTCAGAATCTTCAAGGTAATAATAATCCTCCACGTTTCACTTGCTCAGCCTTTATTCTTTGACATGTTAAACATCTACTAACAAACTCAGTTACTCCCTTCTTCACTCCCGACCAGAATAAAATTTTCTTCATATCCCTATACATCCTGTCTCCTCTGGGGTGAATGATCATCTAAGTGGTGACACTCTATAAGAACTTTCTCCAACACATTGTCCATCATGGGGACACAAAGGCATCCATCCCTTCTTAAACATCCCTTCTCATCAACTGCATATCTACCGGCATAGGGAAAATGTTATCCACTTCTCAACTTACCAAAATTTCCACTATCTTCTCATCCTTCTTTTTCCCAAGCTCAATGCAATCCATCAAAGCCGGCCTAACCTCCATTACTTCCAAAAAGCCTTGGATAGGTTCTGTTGGCGATTGGAAGTTGAAATTTGAGAGAAACTCTAACTGCCTTCATTCATATATAACACCTATGGTAGCATGCCTCTGACTAGGGGCATCTACGATGATGTTCCCTTTTTCATGGGTATAATGTATACCAAAGTGGAATGATGCTATAAACTTCATCCATCTTTGCTGCATAAGGATTAAATCTTTTTGGAAAAATAGGCATTTGAGTGATTTATGGCCAATGAACACTCAAACCTTTCTCCCAAAAGATAGTGTCTCAACATCTTCAAGGCAAAGATAATAGTTTCCAACTCCAAGTCATGAACTGGGTACCTCTTCTCATGGTCCTTTAGTTTCCTACTAACTTGAGCTACTACCCTTCCTTCTTGCATCATAACTGCTTCCAATCCTGTGTCGCATACATCAGTGAAAACTGTAAAAGGCTTTATCCCATTGGGAATGGTAAGCACATATGCACCTATCAATAGTTCCTTAAGTTTCTCAAACACTTTAGTGCATCTATCATCCCAAGTAAAGACTAGATTCTTCATAGTTAAGCGGGTTAAAGAGACTGCTATTTTTGCAAGTTCTTTATGAACTTCCTATAATAGCCCGCTAACCCAAAAAAATCCTAATTTTTGCTGCACTCCTTAGGACTTTCCACTCTTGAATAGCTTCCAATTTTGCGGGGTCCACCACCAATCCATGCTCAGAAATGATGTGTTCAAGAAACCTTACCTCCTTCCAAAAGTGAAAATTTTCAAATTTGTCTCTAAGTTGGTGCCTCCTCAAAGTCCCTAATATCCTCCTTAAGTGATTATCATGTTCTCCTTCACTCTTGGAGAATACTAAGATACCATCAACGGACACTACGACGAACCTATTAAGTTGTCCCTAAAATACTCTACTCGTCAAATCTACTCAGTATGTGGGGGCATTCGTCGATCTGGAAGGCATTACTTCCCACTTATATATTCCATCTGGTGTGTAGAATGCGGTCTTCAACTTGTTATCTTCTATGATCCTCAACTGATGAAATCCAATTACCAAGTCCAATTGGGAGAAGACTTTGGCCCCCATAAGTTGATCAAATAAGTCGTCTAACCTAGGTAAGAGATACCTATTTTTCCTTATCAACTTGTTAAGTTCCCTATAGCCGACGCATAGTCTCAATGAGTCATCTGCCTTAGTGGCAAAAAACAAGGGCTCCCCATTCTGAAGTACTTCGTCGGACGAATCCTTTCCACAATAGCTTTGAGATTTTCTTGTCCAACTCATGTTTTTCTTTGGGGACCATGAGTCATAATGGTAGAGCGACTGGTCTAGCATCCTTCTCCAAATCAATTCTTAACTCAATCTCCCTTTATGGTAGGAGGCTTGAGACTTCCTTAAAGACATTGGGAAATTCCCGGACTACGGGTATGGATGAAAGCTCATTATGAGATAAAGCTCAGCGAGTACAAATAACTTGACTCGACAAATTCTTAGGTGTTCAATGGACTTCTAAGTCTCATCCTCTATAACTTTTTAATCGTACAACCCTTATGTTGCAATCTAAAATTGCCCCGTAGTATGATAACCAATCTATTCACAAGATAATTCCATACCCCTTGAAATTTAGAACGTACACATTACATATGAAATCAACGTCACATGTCCACAACTAGGACTTTGAAAATCAGTGATTGAGACCGTGTCTCAACGAGTGTATAAACAAAAGGAAATAGAAAATAAATAAGTAGGAGGAATATGATAAGGGCAAAGTAGGAATAGTCTTTATTCTTATACCCTAAACCCTTCTATCCTTCGATTCTCATTCATTCACAAAAAAAACTAAAATACATAGAAGCTTGGCCGGCCATCATTAAGAGAAACCAAAGGGAGAAAAGCTAAGATTTAAGTAGGAAGCTTAGGCAAATCAACCCAAGCGCAAATCTCAACCTTCTTAACAACAAGCTAAGGTGAATAGTAATCTTACATGTCATTTTTTTGTTTTCGGTTTCTAGTTAGATTCGAATTTATTTTTCAAATAATATGCGATGATATGATAGTTTAAATGGATATATATGCTTGTTGATGATTTATGTTGTTTCATATAGATTTTATGATAAGTTTAGATTTGAAAAATCTATTAAATGACATCCAAATGACTGTTCATCTCCGTTAATTTATGTTAAGTGAGACCATGCCACTTAGTGGAATGGGTTTCCCCTCACTAACATTCCTTTTAAAACATATCTTTTGCAATTATTTTCGTGCAACCAAAAACTGGTCAAAATATATGTAAAGCATCATTATGTAAACATATATAAATATATCAGGTAATAAATGAACTAACTGTTCAAACACATAAGTTTGTTTGGCTAACTTTTAACCTTTGGCTGACTCGGGCCTACCAGACAATATCAAAATTTATCTAACATCTGTTGGACACTCCTCTTCTTTTGGATAATCTGTCCTTAACCATCTGTTAAATACTTCTCTTCTGGACGGTCTATCATTAACTTAACATCTTCCATGGTCACCTGATCCTAATGGTTTTGCGGGCTCACCAATAACCTATCTGTATACAAAAATATATTCCTTTCTGTGTGTATCCATAATTTTAGTATTACCTATGACAAAGCCCTACACACTGGAATTTTGGACTAAATTAGCTGAGGCTAATAGCTAATGTATAGGGTATGATTTATACCAGTCTCATATGGTATTCTAATATCTGAGTCGTTTTACTCAGGGATATCTTCCCAAAATTTTCCTTGAAAACCTTTTCAAAATGATTTAAGACCTTGAAATCAAACTCAAACAAGGAAAATATATAATCTCTATGCTTTACTCAAAATTACCTTGCCATGTTATATATATACTTTACTCAAATATTAGTTGATGAAAACACTTAAACCATTGAAAGTACCCCTTTCGAAACCATTAAAAGTACCCTTTTCGAAATCAAGTAAAATTCTTTCTTTTATCTAGGCCGAAAAGCTAAAACCTTCTTTTCGAAACCATTCTAAAACCCTTTCAAAACCTTTGGAAATCCTTCCTTTCAAAAGCTTGAAAACTTTAAACATCTTTCTTTTAAAAACTTTAAACCTTGCCTTTGGAAACCCTTGGAAAACCTTTTCCTTTCGAAGCCATTCGAAATCATCAGAAAAACTGTACCTTTCGACACCTTCGAAACCATTGGGGAACCACCCCTTTGAAACCTCTTTTAAAACCTTTCGGAAGCATTAAACCTAAACCTTTCGAAAGCACTTGGTTTCAATTTAAAACATGTAGAAAACACCTTTGGAAATCATTTAACTCATCTCTTTCGAAACCAGTTTGGGTTATACTTCAATTGAAAAAAAGGGGTCATTAAACCATTTAAGTCGAAAGCCATTCTTTCGAAAGCATTTCCTAAGTAAAAAAGTAATGGTGTCGAAACCATCCCTTCAAAAGCATTGAAAAAGTGGGCAGATTTTTAAAACAAAACAACCCCTTCGAAATTTACTAGGTCGAAAGGTAAAAAGGCGACAGCTAGTTGTTTCAACTTAGTCGAAAGCATTCATTTAAAAAAAAAGATGCAACCTAATCGAAACCATTTTATTTTAAACCATTTGATCTACTCGAAACCCAACCAAGTCGAAAGCATCTTAGTCGAAAGCAAGCTAGTGTATTTTCCTTTAAAACAAAACAAAGCTTCAACCCTTTCAGAACTCCATGGTTTCGACCGTATATCTTTCACCCACGTCCAATTCATTACATATCAGTTGTCTGATACCATATGCATTGGTTTCGACTATGTCAGATGGGATGTATGGAGGCGGAACTTGGTGACGAATGAGACGAAACAGTGAAAAATCTATTTGTTTATACTTTTAAACTATTTCTTTTGTACCTAACATGCCTTGTTTGTCTAAATCTGATCGGTTGCCATATTACTTTTTAAAAAATGCTACCATTTTTGAGAATTAACACATTCAAATAATTTGCAAAAAGCCCCTTTCTCCTTTTAATATATATAAAACATTTAAGTCTCATACCTTAAATAATTTTATATGCCTATCAAAACACTTAGGAAAAATCTAGAAAAATTCCAAAAAATCCATTTTAATATGTTTTCTAACATACAAAAATTTCAGACCCAAACCATATATTATTTACTCGTAAGTAATTTATAACCCAAAATATCATTTTATTTACTAGCAAATTCACATAAAATCCACATTAATTACAAAAATTATGAAAATTGAAAGCCATTTCCAAATTATTATTTTTGATCTTCATTAAAATTTGCAAGGCATAAAGATGTCATTTAATAGGTTTTTACCTTAAAAAATATCATAAAATCAATATGAATATGTATAAATCATCAACAAGTATATATAAACATTCCATCATAAAAAACATGGCAATACATTGCAAAATATTTCGTAGTTACCTTAAAACCAAAAAACAAATCAAAATAGAGAATCTACAACTACGACAACATCTGGACTCAACGACTTAAAGTATGGTTCGTATAGTTATATATTTTAACAAGAGTCATCAAATGTGTATATAGAGTCTAGTTTAGTGCTTTGTTAAAATCTTTCCTCAAGAATCATCATTCACATTCAAATAAACTTGCATGCATATTTTAATCTAAATCAAGTTTTCAAAAACTGATTGAAGTAGGGCTCGAATCTGGTTCACTAATTTAGAAGACAAGTGCTCCAACCAAATGAGTTATGGTAATTTTTGTTTATCATAGAATTCAGTCGACTGAACAAGGTCATTCAGTCGACTGAATATCTATAGGCAGCCTATTGAACTTGTGCACATATGTATGCACGTTTATATTTTCAAATTCAGTTGACTGAAGTTCATAGACCAGTCGACTGACCTGGTTCCGAGTGCTATTTTATGAATAGACACTTCTTTTCATGAACGGTTTTCTTCTTCGTAGAAGGTTATGACCATTGCTGTTCGATAACATCTTTTCACTAGAAGTTATAACTTTCTATCTACTATATATATGCATGAATTTCAAGAACAAAGAACTCACATACTTGATTTTACTTGAATCGTATTTTCTGAATTAACTGCTCTCTTGAATTCATATATTCATTGCTTACGATCATAATTCTATATTTCAAAAAGCAATTTGAAACTTCCTATTCTTCATATACACACAACTACAAACATCATACTTGAGGAAAAGATTATAGGAAGGATGTACTACAAGTGACAAATCCGGGTTATTAAAAGACACTGGGTCAAGACAATCTACTTTGTATTCAAGTCCTATTCGGTTGCTCAAGCGGTCAAGTCATGTTCGGTTGCTCAGGCGGTGTAAACCTATTCCTCCGGGTTGAGTGAGGGCTGCTAGTTTAAATTCCAGAAGGAGTTTGGGACTGGATGTAGAACGAGAGTTCGAACAAGTATAAAAATTTCTGGTGTCATTTACTTTACCATTTACTTTTTATACTCATATTCTGCATCAGCAGATAACTTAGTTTATATCGCACTACCACTGCATTTACATTGTTTACAACTGTTGGGCATTTCGATCCTATAGCACAGTCACTTTCATTTGGTACCGGAGCTTGGAATTCTATCGATCGTCACAACATCATAGAATAATGGCCAGAAAACGATCAAATCGAAATACAACAAGCAAAATCCTGTCAAAGCCACCAATGAGGACTACAAAAAGGTACTTTTTGATTTACAAATTTCAGTAAATGGTAATAAAGAATTAGTTAGTATATGCGATAAAATATCAAAGCATAATTTTATCATTTTAGAAAAGTTGAAATCAATCAAAATTGAAAATGAGAAATTGATTTAGAAAATCAACATGGTGTTTTGAAAAATAAATTTGAGGCTCAAGATTTTCTAGATGAACAAAATACTATGTTTGAAAAGAAAAAAAAATCAAAAGAAATTACGGATTTGAAAAGACAAAATGATTTATTACAATCATCTTTAGATAATTCAGAATTTTAAAATTTTCTTCTCGAAAATGAGAACATTACGTTAAAAAAGGAGAATTCTGAATTAAACAAGCAAATTGATATTTTGAAAAACGGTAATATTTCTTTTGAAAATAATAATTGTGACTTTAAAGCTAAATTTGATAAACTTAACACTGAAGTCACAAAATTTAATAAAGGTCAAACGGTTTAAACATAATTTATCTAGGTCTAGACCTTTACATAATAAAAGTGGTTTAGGATATAATAAAACTAATCGTAGAAATAGCACTGGATACGCTTTCATGTATAGTATAAATGTTAGTGCTAGTACTAAATTTCGAGTAAAGTCTAAATCCAATTTTAATAGAAATTCGAATACTGCTATGACCAATAATGTTTATAATTTCTTTAGAAGTACAATATCATTGACGGGAAATATGAATAAAAATTATCTTAGTATTTGGGTCTCTATTAATTGGAAAAATAGAGAAAAATACATTGATGATTATTTTGATATGGTAGTTAATAATGAAAATTATATTTATAAAGGTACAACCACACCCAAATAGGTATGGTTTCCTAAAAATTAGGAAATTATAAGAATCTTGGGTATCGCATGCTTTAAATGTTAATTTTTTGATACCTTACATTATAAGTAGTAATTATTTTGTTCTACATTGTTCTATGTTAACACTTATGTGGAATATAATTTATGCCATCATATAAACTCTCCTTTTTGTCGATGACAAAGGGGGAGAAATATATTGTTCTAACACTATTTGCAGGAATAAACGATGCAAGCACAGATTAATGGGGAGAAAAGATTAATTATTTACAGGAATATATGACATAGACTAAGGGGGAGAAATCTATAGCACAATTACAAGAATATATTCAGGGGGAGAGATAAGTCAACAAAGCTTGTCAAAGATTCGTCCGTAGCAAATGGAGTTGTCATCATCAAAAAGGGGAGAATGTTGGATCATAGGTTTTGATTGCTGACATGAAACAACAATTCACGAATCTATGACTACAACAACATCCGGACTCAATGACTCAAAGTATGGTTTGTATAGTTATATATTTTAACAAGAGTCATCAAATGTGTATATAGAGTCTAGTTTAGTGCTTTGTTAAAATCTTTCCTCAAGAATCATCATTCACATTCAAATAAACTTGCATGCATATTTTAATCAAAATCAAGTTTTCAAAAAATGATTGAAGCAGGGCTCAAACCCGGATCACTAGTTTAGAAGACAAGTGCTCCAACCAAATGAGCTATGGTAATTTTTGTTTATCAATAGAATTCAATTGACTGAACAAGGTCATTCAGTCGACTGAATATTTATAGGCAGCCTATTGAACTTGTGCACATATGTATGCACGTTTATATTTTCAAATTCAGTCGACTGAAGTTCAAAGACCAGTCGATTGACCTGGTTCCAACTGCTATTTTCTGAATAGACACTTCCTTTCATGAACGGTTTTCTTCTTCACAGAAGGTTACGACCATTGTTGTTCGATAACATCTTTTCACCAAAAGTTGTAACTTTCTATCTACTATATATATGCATGAATTTCAAGAACAAAGAACTCACTTACCTAATTTTACTAGAATCATATTTTACTTGAATCATATAACTTCTTTCGTTGCTGGATTGCACACTAAAATTGTATTTATTCTCCTAGGCAAAACAAATAAACCATTGCAATGCAAAAAAGGGTTTATATTGTATTTTCTTTCTTCATCAGGGACGTACATCTTAAACAGTTGTCGTGGGGCAATGTGACCATTATCTCTCTCAAATGTCTTATAATGATTGTCAAAGAACACGACACTTTTGGATTCCTCAACATGTGCCATATACACGATCTTTGTTGCCGACTGCTTATTTTTGAATTTCGGTTTAAATGCTATCCCTCTAGACTTGCTTACAATCCCTCTTTTTCGTTCTTCTTCTTTCACTCTAGGCGTTGCCAGTGATATTTCAGAATTCTGCATACTCTGTGTCCTGCCATTCAAGCATACATATATTACCATAAAATTTTGTTGTCATGGACATACTTAAAACACCTATGCGAGCACATGCACATATGAACATACAATTGTATGAACAAATGTAAGAATAACAGAAATATTGAGACTTCAAATGTAAACTGATGTTTTTTGCTACAGTATGGTTGACAACTGATGTGACATATGAGATTATTAGATCCAATTTCTTCCTTGTTTCTTTTCTGAAATCAGGAGGTGTTGGTTCAATCAATTTTGCCTTACACAATACTGTGCTTTGCTTAACTATTATTAAAACTAAATGGAAGTACTGTGATTTAGCAACAGGAGACCTAACTGGTAGTTCATCTTCTTTGTAATGGATTCAAATATCTCTAAGCAAAGCAAGCAAACATAACATCTAAGCGAGAAAAAATAGTGAGAACAAAAATAGCAAGCAAGCAAGACCTATGTGTATAACATCTAAGTTATTCTTATTATTGAAGCATAAGAATGTAGAATGAGCAAACCAAATTATTTAAGTTTATCAAGAAAGCAATCCGATTTGTTAACATTTTCGTCAAACTATGTACGCTAGGTTGCGGTAAGTAAAAATTATGCAGTTGTATAAATTTTTATTTATTGGCTATTGATATATTACTTGGCTTCAAGGTTCTCCTTCAGAACTAGTTTACTGTTTTGATCATGTAAAATTATGTTAAATAAATAACATTCTGGATTTTGAGTCATTGTAATTATTGGCTATAATTTGACATATACTTTCAGTGAAATAAGAGAGTTGATAAATATAGAATTGCAATATTCCCCATAACACGCTAAGTCCCAAATAAACCCTTAGAATCGATTATTTTGGAAGTTTCACTATAAGAATAATTCTATTTAGCGTCGACCTATAGCCGACTACGGCCGACTCGAGCCGTCGCTAAAGGCCGACGCTAAATAGCTCGTCGCCAAGTGAAATGGTGACGGCAAAGGGGATGGGTCCGTCCCCTAATTTAGCGTTGGCTAGAGTCGGCTAGCCGACTCCGACCGACGCTAAACATAGTCCACGTGTAAAAAAATAAGTGACCAATAGGCCGACCCTAGCCGACGCTAATCTGGGTAAATTTTTTCTGTATTTCCAGCACCCCTTTCTGCCATCCATCCACACAATCATATATATTCCACAAATATACCTCACCAAACAACAATATACATCAAAAATATGTCCAACTAAGAACCACAAAACATCAATATACATCTCCAAACGTCCATACATCTCCAAATGTTCATCATCACAAATATCCTTAATATTTACAAAATTCAACCAAAAGTTCATCAAAAAACATATATAAAAACATGCTACCACTCACCCCAATCATCATCAGCGCCAGATCCCTGTGATGGCGGTATATTCGTCCCGTGCTCTACCAAGTAAGCAGCAATCGCCTCGTCTAGTTGCTGCTACAATCCAGTCTTCCTCCAATCGTTCAACTCGGCGACTTGTGCTTATAGGGCCGCTATTGTTTCTTCAGCCTGTTGTTTATTGTAAGCGGCTTGCATTGCGGCCTGTATATTAATAAATTCATAGTTATAGTTTATACGTAATATTCAATAATATTTATAAACTGGTTAATGAATTAATTAAATTCAATAAATATTACCGCTTGATTGCCATATCCATACTGTCTATTTCTGGTCGGTGGGTCGGTAATACGAGCGAATATCCTGTCTGTCTCCTCAACGGTCAACTGCTCCCTGCCAGACTCTACAAGCACGCGAGCAATCTCCTGATCGCATCTCTCCTGCGTTTAGAAATATAATTTTGAGAAGATGAATATTCAGTTTAATGTACTGTTAAATAAGAGGAAAAATTTATAGTCTTTATACCCGGATATTCGCTGATTTGGCGTCTGACCATTCATATGTTACGTTGCCATATTCATCTGTATGCTCGACGGCGTGTGTTCGAGTGAAGATGTCCAAATGAGACGGTGCAACACCACCTCTCTCCCTCGTCTGAAATTAGATATGATTAAAGAATGTATATAAGTAAATTACAAATAACAATTTTTATATTTACCATTTCTTCTCTATATTGCTGAAAAGACTTGGATCCACCACGGTGTGTTGCAGGATTCCTAAGCCTGTTTGCGGAGTTTATCGATGCTACCACCTGTATAATTTAACTATTATATAAATATTTAAACGAATTATAATTACAGACATATGAAAGTAGAAAATTTACCTTCGCGTCTTCGCTTTCCCAATATTGCAGAAACCACGCATAAAGATTTTCACTCATCCAGTTTGGCTTTTTACAGGCCTCTTTTATCTTGGAGAGCGTACCTCTATAGTTTTTCCTCATCTTCCTCTCCCAGTGCGTCCTGAACGTCCCGAGATCTTCGGGATCCACAATAAAGGATGCCTGCACGTTGAAATTTAAATGAATTATAAAAATTGCATATTAATTTTCAAAGATCAAATATGTCAATCTCAAATTAATTAGAATTTTATACTTACCTGGAGGTCAGCCCATATGACATCTCTGATATAAAGTGGGATACTATCCCAGTGCTCCCACAAGTCCGTCATCCTACTACGGTAGTTGTTTCGAGACACAGCTAGAATGGGCTCGGATGGCTGTAAATCGAAACCCCTAAATACATTTTGATATTGTCAGTTACTAAATCATAAATATACTAGTAGCATGCACTAAATAATATAATAAAGTTGTAGTAAATTAAATACTTACCCTCCATCGGTCTTCGGCACTAAGTATGCTCTCTGGCGATTATCGGCCATACCACTACTACCCTCGCCATGATCAGGGCCTCGTGAACCTTCTTCATTATTAGCTTTAGAAAATTTAACAAATTCATGTACACCATCCTTAAAATGTTTTTTCGTTGAACCTTTCGTTCATGTTCGACTTTCATACATCCAGGTACGGTCGAGAAGATAGTCGAACATTTTTCCTAATTTAAAAACATATATATATATATTAGAAATTTCGACAACATTTCTTTTCTATTCATATACGCATATAGACTTTGCATCTGAAGTTTTATGTGATTATTATCGTATTTTCTAATCTACCAAAGCCTTTTGAGACTAAAGGCTTTGTTGCTTTCTTATTTTCGTTTAAATTATTTATACTAACTAGAGATAGACTAAAATACCTACACCCAATTATTCCCAATTCACACTTTCACACTTTCAAATTCCGAATTTCCAATTTACGCTTTCAAATTCTAAATACCTACACCCCAATTATTCCCGATTCACACTTTCAAATTCAACGATTTCATACTAATTAAAAATAATCTAATACACTAAATTAGTAATGCCTACACCCAATTATCATCACAATAATGTACATTTAAACCTAATTAAACAATTTAATTTGAAATTAGGGTATAGAAAATTACCAAATTCAAGAAGAAGAAGAGATTCCGGCGAGTTCTAGGCTTCTACGGCGACAACGACGAAGGGTGACGGCTGGAGAGGGTCGGAATCGTTGATGGGGAAGAGAAAAAATCGTTTTTTTAGGGGAGCAAAGAAAGTGAGGAAGAAGGGTTCGGCTGAAACCTGTATAGGCGACATGGCGTCGGCCTGCATCGGCCCGAAGGGCGTCGGCTAGCATCGGCCGTATATATTTTTTTTAAAAATTCTTTTTTACACCTATTTCGTTTAAAAAAATAAAAAACACTACTACATTATAAAATAAAATTGACAATTATTATTATTGACCCAATGACGGGTCCTGATAGGTTAAATTGGTATTTTTGATGATAAATGTTCGTCTAATTCGAAAATTTTCGTTGTTGAAAATCTAACTCGCACGACCAATCGATGCAACTTTTAGTCGATCCGCTATACAAATTGGATAAAGGTTGTTATATGTAGTAACATTTTAAAGAATTAAAATAATTTTTAAACCGTTGGGTAATCAATTATGAATTTTTAAATGTATTTGGTATAATAAAATTATATAAAATAAATTATGCGGCGTAAAATTAAATTCTTTGTGTGCTATGTCGATCTAAGATATTTTGGACATGTTTCCAGAATATGGTTTAAAAATAAACGAATCTGGGGTGTCGATCTTGAATTTCAAATTTATGACCGTTCGTGGACTTTCGGACAAAAAACCTTCTTTCGAAAGCCGAAAGACCTTCAAACGAGACCAAATTTGAACCAGTGATGCTTTGTTGTGTTTTAATCGAATCCGTACGGTTGGATTCGCAAAAAAATCATCAAAAATAAAATTATCCTAGAAATATGTCATTTTGTAGGAGTTAGCTATAACACTTATATTATAAGTGTTATAGCTAACTCCTAGACAATGACATATTTCTTGGATAATTTTGTAGGCGATGATTTTTTTGCGAATCCATCCATACAGATTCAATTAAAACACTACAAAGCATCACTGGTTCAAATTTGGTCTCGTTTGAAGGTCGTTCAGCCTTCGAACGAAGGGTTTTTTATCCGAAAGTCCACGAACGGCCATAAATTTGAAATTCAAGATCGACACCCCAAATTCGTGTATTTTTTAACCATATTCTGAAAACATCTCCAAAATATCTTAGATCGACATAAGATCCAAAGAATTTATTTTTACGCCGCATAATTTATTTTATATAATTTTATTATACCAAATACATTTAAAAATTCATAACTGATTACCCAACGGTTTAAAAAATTATTTTAATTCTTTAAAATGTTACATATAACCACCTTTATCGAATTTGTATAGCGGATCGACTAAAATTTGCATCGATTGGTCGTACGAGTTAGATTTTCAACAATGATAACTTTTCGAATTACACGAACATACATCATCAAAAATACCAATCTAACCTATCACGACCCATCATTGCTTTAAAGCTATAAAGTAAAGAGGATAATTCACTTTAATATGTTTTCTAACATATTTAAATTTCAGACCCAAATACATTACTTATTTGTCTGAATAATTTAAACCTAATATCGACCATTTTCTCTCTTAGAAAATTCATAATAAAATTATAATAACTTAGAAAGTTATGAAACTTAGAACCCACTTCTAAAATAATATTTTCGACCATATCTCAAAATTGTAAATCATTTGGATATCATTTAATAGGTTTTCCAATCTAAACTTATCATAAAATCTTTTTGAAACACTATAAATTATCACCAAGCATATATATCCATTCAAACAAACATATCATGGCATATTATGTGCAAAATTAATTTAGGTCAATCCTCGAAACTGAAATCATTATGAAAAATGAGATGTAAGATAATTAATCATAAATGAGGCTGAGATTTTCCCTTTGATTAATTTCTTCAAGCTTTCTACTTGATTCCTAACTTACCTTCTTTTGATTCTTCCTAATGGTGGCCGGCTGAGCTCTTTGGTGTTTTAGTTTTGTTTATGAATGTTGAAATGAATAAGAAATGAAAATAGAAGGGTTTAGGGTATAAGAACAAATATTATTCCTAATTTTTCCCTTACCTTATTCCTCTTACTTACTTATCTTTGGTTCTCTTTTGCTTATACATTTATTTAAGGCACGACCCCTTATTAATTAATAAATCTCAATCCCTTTACCATATACATTATTTTATTTATCTAATTATATATCCTAAATAATGTCAATCTACATTAGATCATTACAAACTCTCCTCCTTAAAGAATTTTGTCTTCGAAATTACGATAAGGTACTTATAACAATCATATATAAAGGTAAAACATACCATGAAACAAGTAAGGATAAGTATCTCTAATTCCGCTCATGGTTTCCCAAGTATAGTCTCTCTCCTCATCACTCCACTGGACATTGACTAATATGACTGTCTTGTTCCATAGTCTCTTCTCATCTCTGGCAACTATAGGAACTGGTTTTCTAACAAAAATTATATCCGGTTCCGCTACTAGATCATCTAATACAGTCGGTGCAATAGTAGTCTCTAGATCTCGAAAATATGAAAAACATTATGGAATCTTACCAAACTATTCAGTATCTCTACTCTATACGCAAGTTTCCCGACCCTTTCTATAATTGGAAACGGTTTAACGAATCTCGGTGCCAATTTTCCTGATTTTCCAAATCGGATTACACCTTTAATCGGTGACATCTTGATGAAAACATCATCTCCAACCGAGAACTCTAAGTCTTTCCGTCTCTTATCGGCATAACTCTTCTGCCTAGACCAAGCCTTCTTTATGCTAGCCCGAACTCACTCAATCTTCTCTACAACTTTTCTAAACAAATCTAGACCAAGAACTAACTTATCCTCGTCTTTAACCAACAAATGGGAGATTTCCATGGCCTTCCATACAAAGCTTCAAATTGTTCCATCCCTATACTAGTCCGATAACTGTTGTTATACGAATATTCGACTAAGTATAGATGGTCTTTCCATGATCCTCCGAACTCTAGCACACAAGCTCTTAACAAATCCTCTAAGACTTTGTTAACTCTCTCCATTTTCCCATCTGTCTGCGGGTGGTAAGTGGTACTCATCTTGAGCTTGGTACTCAAGGTCTCCTATAGAATCTTCCAGAATTCGCTAGTAAATAAGGAATCTCTATCACTTACTATACCACTAGGAATTCCACGTACTCTAACTATATTCCTCACGAATAACTTAGCTAAATCTGGTGCTATCCTAGCTAACATAACTGGAATGAAATGAGCACTCTTGGTCAGTCTGTCCACTATAACCCATATACTTTCATTTTATCGATTCGACCTTGGAACAACCTTTATGAAATACTTTGAGATAGAATCTCATTTCCAGACCGGAATATCTAAAGGTTGAAGTAACCCACTCAGCTTCTGGTGTTCAACTTTTACCCATCGACAATTTAAACACTGCCTCACCCTAAGCCTACATCTCTCTTCATACCTTCCCGGAAGAAACTACTCTTTATATCCTGATACATTTTAGTTCCTCTCAGATGAATGGTGAACTTCGAACAATGGCATTCCCTAAGAACTCCCTTCCTATTGTTTCCCGCATTCGAAACACACGGTATTGCTTTCTTCCTCTACTACCCATTTTGGTCAAGACTGAAATCTTTCAATTCATCGCTCTCTGTTCCGTTCCTTAACCTTTTGATTCGTTCAGCTAACAATGGATCCTCCCTTGCTTAGAAGCAATCTTCTCAATCACTATCGGACATACTTCTAAAGACGCCAACATAGCAGTTTCTTTACTAGAATTACTTTTAGATCTCCATTGTATTCCACATGTAGTCAATGCTTCTAAATCTTTCCACTCGGCTATCATTTCCAATACTGCATTCTGATGTTCCCTACTAAGTGCATCTGCAACTTTATTGCCTTTTCTCGGTGTGTACTCAATACCAAAGTCATAAGCGGCTAAAAACTCCAGCCACCTTTGCCGTCTCATATTCAAAACTCTTTTGAGAAAATAAGTAACTTAAGGACTTATGATTGGTATATAACTCAAACCTCTCCCCTAAGAGATAATGTCTCCACACCTTCAATTCGAAAGTTACTGCAGCTAATTCCAAATCATGAGTTGGATACCTAACTTCTTGCGGTCTGAGCTATCGAGAGCCATAGGTAATCACTTTACCTCTCTGCATTAACATAGCTCCTAATCCTATTCCACACGCATTCATGTATACCACTAAGTCTTGACTCCCCTCTGGAACAACTAAAACGGGTGCTTTAGTTAGTAAGTATTTTAGTTTCTGGAATGCTTCCTCACACTTATTGGTCCAAATACTCCACATCTTTCTGAATTAGTCTAGTCATCGGTGCTACTATCCGTGAGAAATCCTTAAAGAATCTCCGTTAACAGCTAGCAACCCAAGAAAACTTGTTATCTCAGTCATTGTCTCGAGTCTCTTCCAACTATTCTCTACCTCGATCTTAGCTAGATCTACTGACAACCCTTTCTTTGAGACTACATGACCAAGAAACTTCACTTCCATTTTCTAAAAATGACACTTCGAAAATTTTGCTTTTAGTTAATACTGCCTCAGCATCTCGAGCACCACTCTAAGATGAACTTCATGCTCTCTTTCATCTTTAGAGTATACCAAAATGTCGTCTATAAATACTAACATGAATTTGTCCAGATGTTCTCAGAAGATTTTGTTCATCATGTCTATGAAGAATGTTGCTGCATTAGTTAGTCCGAATAGCATCACTAACCATTCATATAATCCATATTTGATCCTAAACGCTGTCAAAGGAATACTATCCTCTGCTACACTAAGCTGATGGAACCCTGTTGCCAAATCCAACTGAGAAAATACATTGTCTCCACTCAACTGTTTGAACAAATCATCAATTCTAGGTAATGGATATCGATTCTTTATCGTCTTCTCATTCAACTTACAATAATCAATAGGCAGCCTTAACGATCTGTCCGGTTTTCTCGCAAATACTGTGGTTGCTTCGCAGGGCGAACTACTTGGTCTGATAAAATTCTTACCTTCTAAATCCACCAACTACTTAATTCCCTCATCTCAGTAAGTGCCATTCTACTTGGCAGTCTACTCACCAGTTTTGCTTCTGGTGTTATATTTATCCAAAACTCAATGGCTCATTTCAGCGGTAGTTCTATCATGGGCTCAAAAACATATACGAATTCTCTAATAACGAAACTCTATTTAACTCGTCTTCTACCTCCATAACACCCAACAAAGCTTTAACTTTAAAACTAGGGTTTTCTATGGAGTATATAATCCGATCACTAACACTAGGGTGTCTAAGTGATATTTTCCTATTATGGCAAAATATCCTAGCATCGTATTTACTTAACCAATTCATACCCAAAATAATTCCAAACCCTACAGAATCAAATACATGCAAACTGTAAGAAATTTACGACCTAACAATTCAAACTCTAAGTGGTCACATCTTATCCCAAGAGTCGCATACCCTCCAATCGAATTCGCAACCCTTAAGGAAATAACTAGGTATGAGGGTTCTAGGTTAGGCTTATCTACCAAACAATGAGATATAAAAGAATGTGATGCACCAATATTAAATAGAAATCTAACTGATACACCATGAATCAGAAGCGTACCTCCCAACACAGCTTTTCTTTTCTCCTCGGCAGTTGGTCTTAAGGTGGCTGGCTCCAATGAAAACATCTTGCCTTTTCCAGGATGGTTCCTTACACTAGTTCTTATGATGTCCAATCTGATCACAGTTAAAGCATTTTACTCCTTTCTTGTCAACATCTTTCTTCCCTTTACCTGTCTGACACTCATGAGCATAGTGTCCCTTCTTGTCGCACTTATAGTAAACTACATCGGCCTTCCTTTTTTTGGCTGCTTCTCATTCCTGAGCGCCTATCTTATGGAAAAATTTCCTCTTCCGGTTCTACCTGCCTTGAGCTTCCCTTGCTTTGTTACCATAAAAAAAGCAAGCATCTCCTCCTACCTCAAGGCCATCTTAACAACTACATCGCAAGGATCCCATATATGTGTAAAGTTGCTTTAGCAAACTCGGTTTTTAGTCTATGGATGAACTTCTCATTTCTTTTGATAACCATATCAATTGTAGCATATCCGTATCTCGATAGCTCCTCAAATCTGGTAGCATACTCACTGTCATGTCTTTCTGCTCCAACTCTATAAACTTCATAAGCAGGATTGACTTAGCAATCTCCAACATGAATCTTTCCTCAAACCTCCTTTCGAATTCCGCCCCAAGTTATGGTCTCCTCATTAACTCCCACAGTAGTACTGTTCCATAAGTACAGTGCTGCTCCTTACAACTGCATAGAAGCAAGTCTCCTCTTCTTCTCATCATTAAGCCCTAAGTCAGGAAAAATTCTTTCACAATGAAGCAACCAATTCTCCACTTCAATTACGTCCTCAGTCCCGATAAACCGCTTTCCTCCAAGTCTAGCATAACCTCTGCTTAGTACTGATAGTTATTGACCACTGGAGCTTCTTGATTTCCTTCTCCCGCATTTCCTCCAACCAATCCCGCAGTAGCTCCAGCTTGCATCAGGTAGACGAAGAACTGATACATAACTCCCATATCAACTTACGGCGCTCTAGCACCCACATTAGCAGTTTGTGCCCGGCCTAGATTCCTTCAAGTGTTTGGTCTGGCATTTCCATTAGTGGTGATGCTTCCTCCACCAAGGTTAGCTCTTTCATTCCTAGCATCCAAATCTTACTTACTTAAAATCTGCATTAAAGTCTTTGTAAGATGCAGAAGAATAGCTTAAGAAAGACGAAGAATAGAGATAAAGCGTACACTTATATATAGAAAATACAAGAACGTTACTACAATGTTATCACATACCCAATCTTTTCTCTAATTCTTTAGGATTATGTTTTCAAAAAACCATTTCATTTTTCTTAAGTTTAAAATTTCTTTTAATTTTTCATAAACTTATGTTCTAATACCAAGTTGTAACATCCCCTATCTTGAGGCCCAAAGTTATGCACTACAGATGCTGCAGTCATCCATAGTATTAACTTACGTTGACAAAATATGGTAATGTTAATGGTATCAATAATATCAGAAGCACATGAATATGAAATAAAATCAGCATAGATTTCATAAACAACTTTTCTGGTTACATTTCAAATCAATATTTCATATTCAGTCACATAATCCTAAAACGATTCCCGGGTTTTGATCAAATATAATTATTACAAATTATGCCAAGAGCGATATATAAAGATGCCCCTTTGGATGATCAGAGTACTAAATAGACATATCAGTCTTAAATGCATTATGGTGGAAATAGTACTAAATAGCTCCTATATAGCTAGCTATGCCTCCTACACGTCTTTGGAAGCTTATTCGTCCAACCTACTAAACTTGAAAAGTCCTTAACTCTCAATCTACTCAAATTAAATTTTGGGCACCCGAGAGTTTAAGGGAAAAACATAAACTTCGAGTCGGACATAAAGTCTGGTGTGAACAATACTATTACATCTCGATTTACTGATATTAAGTGAGACCAGGCCGTTTAGCGGAATAGGTTTCCCCTCACTAATATCCTTTTAAAAGCATATATTTGACAAATCAAAGTCCTACAATCAAACTGATTATAATAATTAAAGCAATACATATATGCATGATAATCAGGAAACCAATGGACTACCTGTCCACACTATAGTTTAATCTGGCTAACTATTAATCATTAGCTGACTCGGGCCTACCAGATATAATCAATAATCTAACTTCTGTTAGACACGCTATTGGGATGTCTGCCCTTAACTTTCTTTTTTTGGGGTCAACTGATCCTAATGGTTTTGCAGGCTCACCAATAACATATCTTTACTCTGTATTTCCCTTCTGTGTGTAACATTATTTTAGTACCATCTGTGACAAAGCCCTACGCACTAGAATTTTGGACTTATATTAGCTAGGGACTTTTAGCTAAAGTATAGGGCGCGACCCTACACCAGTCCCATTTGGTCTTTTAATATCTGAGTCATAAACTTAGGGTTAACTACCCTATTCAAATTTCATTTCCTATCATATACTTACAGTTAACTACCCTACTCAAATTTCATTTCCTTGTAAACAGTCTTTGCAAATGATTTACCTCTAAAATTATAGCTTTGTAAAACAAGGAAATCATCTCTTTGCTTTACACAAAATACTTATGCCATGATATATGCTTTTCACAAAACAATGTTGATGAAATCTAATCAATGGGATTATCTATCCCTTCAAAATAAGTTAAAACCTCTTTTTAACTTAGAAAATTTTAGGCTATAAGGCCAAAACAATACCTTCGAAACTTTTGTTTTATACCCTAAACAACCCCTTTCAAATTCATTGAAAGTACCCCCCTTCAAACTAATTTAAGTACTTTACCTTGAAAATACTAGGCTAAAGGCCAAAGCATACCATTCGAATGTATTGAAAATATGCCCTTCGAAATCATCACTTACACCTTAGACATCCTCTTTTGGGAAACCATTTAAATAACCCTTTCAAAACACTCAAAGTATACCTTTCAATAACATTGGAATACTTCACTTAAAACATACCTTTCGAAAGTATTGGGTTCAAGCAAGAGTTTGTGGAAACATAGCTTCGGAACCACTTAAAACTGTTGCTTTCAAAATCTTTGGGTTTAACTTATAGTATAACTAGGGGGTCATAAAGAATAGAGGTGAAAACATTTCTTTCGAAACAATTAATCCCAAGTAAAGAAAGAGGATAGTTTCGAAACCTACCCTTTTGAAACCATTGCCTCCAAAACCATTTTGAAAGCGACATAGAGAGAACGACTTTAAAGTAAAAGGCGAAAGCACCCTTTTGAATACATTGCTTTAAGGCTATAAAGAAAAGCGACCTTAACTAATTTGAAAGGTTTGAATGTGGCAGCATGGGTTTCGAATGAGTTCAAAAGCAGCTATCTTTTTAAAGGCTTATTTTAAAACTTAAGTAAGCGGCAACTCATTTGAAAGCTCTTTTCTAGAAACAATGGCGAGTTGATTGATTCGAAAGCTAATAAAGTTGGCTTTAACCCCTTCGAAAACATGGTTTCGACATGTTCCTTCTGCCTTTCTCCAATGCACTCCATAATAATTTCTTTATGTCATGTGCTTTGGTTTCAAACAAGTGCGAAAGGTCTATCTGGCATGTTGGAAAAAGCCGGCTAAGGAAGTGGCGAAGTGGTAATTCATTAAAAAACTGGTATTATGCTTATCAAATAATTTTTTTTCCACCTAACTTGCCTTATTTGTCAAAATGCAACTGTTTGCCAATTTCTTTATCAAAATCCTTTTCTAAAAAGGCTGCCGAATTCAAGATTATCAATCAAAATCATTTTAACAGATAAGCCCTTCTCCTTGATAAGACATATAAAACATTTACGTCCCTTTACTTAACTAATTTTATAACCATAATAAAATAATTAGGAAAATTATCCAAAAATCACCATAATTCACTTTTAATATGTTTTCTAACATATTTAAATTTCAGACCCAAATACATTACTTATTCGTCTTAATAATTTAAACCTCGTATCAACTATTTTCTCTCTCAGAAAATTCTTAATAAATCCACAACAACTTAGAAAATTATGAAACTTGAAACCCACTTCTAAAACAATGTTTTCGACCATACCTCAAAAACACAAATCATTTGGACATCATTTAATAGGTTTTCCAATCTAAAGTTATCATAAAATCCTTATGAAACACTATAAATCATCAACAAACATATATATATATCCATTCAAACAAACATAACATGACATATAATTTTCAAAATTAATTTGGGTCAATCCTTGAAACCGAAATCATTATGAAATATGAGATGTAAGATAATTATTCATCTTAGCTTGATGTTAAGAAGTTTGAGATTTTCCCTTTGCTCAATTTCTTTAAGCTTTCTACTTGATTCCTAGGTTATCTTCTTTTGATTCTACTTAATGGTGGCCGGTCGAGTTCTTAGGGGTTTTAGTTTGTTTATAAATGTTGAAATGGATAAGAAACGAAGGATATAAGGGTTTAGGGTATAACAACAAAAATTATTCCTGTTTTTCCCTTACCATATTATTCCTACTTACTTATCTTTAATTCTCTTTTGCTTATACATTTATTTAAGGCACATCCCTTATTAATTAACAAATCTCAATCCTTTAACCATCTATATTATTTCATTTAATTTATCTACTTAAATATCCTTAATAATATCAGTCCAAATTAGGTACATTACAATAATTGTCATTAGATGACTAATTTATGTTATGAACATAAATATATTAAGAACTAATGTAAAATCAGTTTTATATAAGGTAATTCATAAAATGTTTATGAATGTCATTTCGTTGCAATGAGAAACAACTAGTTCTTCAAAGAATACCAACTTCGTAGCGAAGGAATTTCTTTAAGAAATTACTGGTATAAAATGAATTTGGATATGATCCAATGATAAACTAATTACAAGGAATGAAATAAAATTGACCAAACCGAAATGAACACAATACATTAGAACGTTTAATAGGTATTCCTTTACATTGAAGAGAAACTGTGAGTTTCATGTCAATGGCAAGAACAAATAATCCTCGGTTGTTTAATTAAACCATTAAGAGTTTTGACTCTACGATATGGTACGATGCACTCCAAAATAGATTCCAAGTACATTATCAAAATATGATTTTGATAGTTGTATCCAAAGGGTTATGACCCATTCGCTGTAAATCTATCTTTAAGGGAAAGACAAATGTTGTTGGAATATAGTGAGCCATACTGATAAGAATAATACTGCGAGTTTCAATTTTTGAATTAACGTAACAGATTCGCCATTCGATGTGCTCAAGTTGGTTCAGTGTTTACTCACAAAATTATCACATGGTATGATTTATATTTTGGTACGTATGTGTTGAAATAGATATTTCTAAATTTAGAATAAAAAATTTACATATAATAACCAAAGTGTCTTAAGACAGTGGGAGCAATATTGAGTTTGTGAGTTTTTGGATATGACCAAAGAACAGATATAAATGTGTCATTCGACAAGCATCAAAATCGAACAAGTGTTTTGATAGAAATATCAAATAGTTTTATTGTCAATCAAAATGCAGAGGAAGGGTGTCCTTAAAAGAATGAAAGTTAAAAGGTACATAAATATTTTTAAATCATAAGTAGACAACACGCCGCTGATTGTAACAATGTACTTGTGTTAAAATCAGCTTTAGTTGCTTTAATACTCGACATTGGGTTTGCAAATGATGTCTTTCATATAAAGCATAAAGGATGTTAGGAATTCCCAGATGATATGCGAAAACACCTTATTAAGATGTTTAATAAGGAACATGTAAAATTCATTCCTTATGCATTGGCAATAGGAATTAACATACTTGTTATGTTGTCTACGATATCATGATTTGTTAATGTATATGATACATGAAGCAAATATCAAATTCAAATTAAAGTCGCTAAATGATAGTTTGGATTGTTCTTGTGTATTTACGAATACCGAAGAATTGTTTACAGAAACAACAAACTCCTTATGAAGGAGTAATGTAATATCCTGTATCTGGACGCCAAAAGCTAAGCGCCACGAATGCTACAGTCATCCATAGTATTAACTTCTGGTGACGAAATATGGTAATGCTAATGGTATCCATTATATCAGAAGCACTTGAATATGAAAAAAATCACAGATTTCCAAAAACATTAATTACAGTGATTACATTTCAAACAAAATCATATCCAAGTTACAAAATCCCCAAAACGTATTTGTAGGCAATGATCAAATATAATTTACAATAATACGCCAAGAGCGACATATGAAGATGCCCCATTGGATGATCAAAGCAATATAGACATAACTGTCTTAATACACAGCAGAAACAAACAAAAAGAACAGAATTTCTAATGCAGCTATCCATCATCCACCTGCTCGTCTTCGGAAGCTTTATTCGTCAAAACTGCTAAAAACCTAAACCCTCGGCCTACTCAAATTAATTTTGAGCACCCGAGAGTTTAAGGGGAAACAAATACTTCGATTCAGACATAAAGCCTGGTATGAATAATTCAATTACACCTCTGTTTACTAATATTTAGTGTGACTACGCCGCTTAGCGGAACGAGCTTCCCCTCACTAAAATCCCTTTTCAAAACATATATTTTGCGAATCCTTTCCTACAACCAAACCGGTTAATCAACTGATTAAAGTAATAATATAGCAATATCCATTATGCTAAAAACATGAAATAATGGAAAAACTGTCCGAAATCTTGGCCAACTGCCCTCTGCTGGACTAACTGTCCTAAAACTGATTATACCAAAATAATAATATCCTTTATGCCAAATAATGGACTATCTGTCCATAAAATAGGTAAAAAGGTGGACTAACTGTCCTTAAGAAGTAGCAAGGTCCATTATGCTAACAAATGAACTAATAGTTCATAAACTGGGCTAACTGCCCTTAACTGAACTAACTATCCTCTGGGCTGACTACCATCAAAATGGACTAACTGTCTGAATTTAAATGAGCTAACTGCCCGAATTTTCTTAGGGTTATCTACCCTTTAAATTTTCATTGAAAACCTTTCTCAAAATGATTTAGTCCGTCAAATCATACATATACAAGAAAAATATATCTGTAGCTTTACTCTAAGATATTTTGCCATGTTATATATATTTTATTCAAAATAACGTTGATGATGTTCAATAAGAATTAGCCATCGTTTTAAAATAAGTTAAAGTCCTTTATAACTTAAAACACTTAGGCTATTCTGCCTATTTAACTTGTACGAAACCTTCGTTTAAAACCCTTAAACAACCCTTTCGAAACCATTGAAGGTAACTCCTACGAAACCATTGAAAGAGCCTTTCGAAACCCTTGAAAGTACCCCTTTCGAAAACACTGAAGGTAACTCCTTCGAAATCAATGCAAGCCTTTCCTTTAAAATCTTTAAAATATAAGACATCCTCCTTTAAAACCATTTGAACCTTGCCTTTCGAAAACATAGGAAAAACCTTCCTTTTCATCTTTATCGAAACTCTGGGGAACCACCCCTTTCAAAACCATTTATAAAACCTTTCGAAAGCATCAAAAATAAACTCTTTTGACAGCACTTAGGGTTCAATTTAACACAAGGGGAAGCTCCCGAAACCATTCGAAGTTATCTAATTCGAAACCCTTTAAAATGTTTCGATTTAAAAACATTTGGATTATGCATTCAAGTAGAGCAAAAGGATCAGAAAAACATTAGAGTCAAAAGCATCTGCTTCAAAACCATTTGAAAGTAACTCTTTCAAAACCATTTCTTAAACAATGAAGTGATGGTGTCGAAACCATCCCTTCGAAGGCAATGGAGAGGTGGCCAAATTTTAGAAAACAAAAAGGCCCCCTTCAAAATCATTTGGATAGAAAGGTTAGAAGCGGCAGCAATAGGCTTCGACCATGTCGAAAGCACTCATTTAAAACAAGAAAGCAACCCAATCGAAACCTTTCCTTTTAAACCATTTGACTCGGTCGAAAGCATTTAGGTCAAAAGAAACTTAGTCGAAAACAAGCAGGTGTATTTTCCTTAAAACCAAAACAATGCTTCACCTCTTTCGGAACCCCTTAGTTTCGACCCTGTACCTTCAACCTCTTACAACTCACTACGTACCAGTTACCTGATACCATGTGCATTGGTTTCGATTGTGTCGCATGGAGAGAGATAGAGGCGGAACCTGGTGCCGAAGGAGATGAAACAGTTAAAAACCTGTTTATTTGTACTTTAAAGTTGTCCTTTTGCACCTAATCTGCCTTATTTGTCTAAATCTGATTGGTTGTCAGATTTTTCTATTCAAATGTGCTGCCATCTTTCCATTTTTGGAAATTTAAACATTTTAAAAAAATCCCTTCTCCTCTATAATTATATAAAACATTTAAGTCTCATACCTTTAATAATTTTATATAACCATTAAAACACTTTGAAAAAATTTCAAAAAATCAGTTTATATATGTTTTCCAACATATAAAATTTTCAGACCTAAATAATAAATTATTTTCCTGTAAATAATTTTATAATCCAAAATACCATTTTATTCACTAGAAAATTCATATTAAATCCACGAAAATTCATAAAAATTTGAAAATTGAAACACATCTCTAAAATATCATTTTAGATCTTCATAAAAATTCGCAAAGCAATTGGATGTCATTAATAGAGTTTTCATCTCAAAACATGTCATAATTTCTATATAAATATAGATAAATCATCAACAAGTATATATATATAATCATTTTATCATTCAAAAACATGGCAAACCATTGCAAAATATTCGGATTTAACCTTAAAACCAAAACTAATAAAAGTTAGAGATGTAAACATATTCACCTTTGCTTTAGAGATTAAAGTAGCTTGAGATTTGAATGGATTTGATTTGAATTATCTTTTCCTTTAGCTTTTCTTTAATTCTTCTTCCCCTTTCCTTGTTAATGGCGGCCGGCCTCTTTTATAAAATTTTGAAATGAAAATGAACATATAACATTATACACAGCCTAAGGAATAGATATAGGAATGGCCTCTTTCCCATATTACCCCTCCTCTAATTCATTTTAAACCCTTCTTTAATTTATTTATTTTAAATGGCACGGCTACCTTAATTAAAATCAAATCTCAATCCCCTAATCAACATATTATTTTATTTAGTTTAACTAACTCAATATCCTAAATAATGTTACCAAGAATCTGGGGTGTTACAGACTCGCCTCCTTAAAGAATTCTGTCCTCGAAATTACGATAAGACGCACAAAATCAAACAAGAAGGCAAAACATACCATTAAACAAGTCAGGATAAGTATCTCTAATCCTGCTCTCAACCTTCCAAGTACAGTCTCTGTCATCGTCACTCCACTGGACTTTGACTAATTTGACCATCTTGGTTCTAAGTCGCTTCTCATCTCTCGCAATAATGTGAACTGGTTTCCTCACTATGGTCAAGCCCGGCTCTACCACTAAATCATCTAGCACTGTTGGAGCAATAGCAGTCTCCGGGTCTCTAACACACTTTCTGAGATGAGAAATATGAAAAACATCGTGGATACCTGCCAAACTGCTCGGTAACTCAACTCTATATGCGAGCTTCCCGATCCTCTCAAGAATAGGAAAAGGTCCAATGAACCTAGGAGATAACTTCCCCGATTTTCCAAATCTAATCACACCCTTCATCGGTGACATTGTAACGAAAACCTGGTCCCCAACTGAGAACTCTAAATCTTTCCATCTCTTTTCTACATAACTTTTCTCCTAGACCAAGCCTCCCTCATTCTAGCTCGAATGACCTCAATCTTTTCTGCAATCTTTCTAACCAGATCTAGACCAAGAATCAACCTATCCTCGATCTCCAACTAACATACGGAAGATTTTCATGGCCTTCCATATAAAGCTTCAGACGGCGCCATCCCAGTACTAGTTTGATAACTATTGTTATACGAAAAATCAACTAGATGTAGATGATCTTCCCAAGATCCCCCGATCTAGAACACAAGCTCTTAACGAATCTTCCAAGATCTTGTTAACTCTTTCCATTTGCCCATCTGTCTGCGGATGGTAAGCGGTACTCATCTTAAGCTTGGTTCCTAAAACTTCCTACAGACTCTTCCAAAACTTGCTAGTGAATAAGGAATCTCTGTCACAAACTATGCTACTCGGAATTCCATGAAGTCTAACCATATTCTTCATAAACAACTTCGCTGAAACAGGTGCTGCCTGGTTGACCTAACTGGAATGAAATGGGCACTCTTGATCAATCTGTCCACTATGACCCATATACTTTCATTTCCTCTGTTTGACCTTGGCAACCCGTCAATGAAGTCCATAGAAATAGAGTCCCACTTCCACACTGGAATATCTAACGGCTGAAGCAAACCACTTGGCTTTTGTTGTTCGGCCTTTGCTAATTGGCAATTCAAGCACTGCCTTACACACAAACCAATATCCTGCTTCATATCTTCCCAGAAGAAACTCATCTTCATATCCTGATACATCTTGGTACCTCCGGGATGTATAATGAACTTCGAATGGCATTCCTCTAAGACTTCCTTCCTTATGTTTCCTACACTCGAAACACATAATCTTCCTTTCTTTCTCAACCACCTATTCTGGTCAAGACCAAAAATTTTCAAGTCATCGCTCTTGGTTCCTTCCTTTGGCTTCTTGACCCGTTCAACAAACGCTGGATCCTCCATCTGCTTAGAAGCAATCCGCTCGATCAACACTAGTCGAACTTCCAAACATGGCAATACAACTGTATCCTCACCACACCTAGCCTTGGATCTCCACTGCACTCGGCAATCTGCTAACACTTCTAAGTCTTTCCACTCAACAATCATTGCTAACATTGCATTCTGATGCTTCCTGCTAAGTGCATTTGCAACCTTGTTGCCTTTCCCTGGTGTGTACTCAATTCCAAAATCATAAACGGCTATAAACTCTAACCATCTTTGCTGTCTCATGTTCTGCTCCTTCTGAGAGAACAAATACTTCAGCGGCTTAAAATATGTATAAAGCTCAAACCTCTATTTCAAAAGGTAATGTCTCCATACCTTCAAAGCAAAAATCATTGCAGCCAATTCCAAATCATGCTTCAGATATCTGACCTTGTAACGACTCGAAATTATTGATAATTAATAATTATTAAATTAAATAAGATATTGAAATTTAATATGGTGAGAAATCAAAATTTATGATTTATTAATGAGAAAATAATTACAATATAATTTAAATTTATTGTTTGAATCTTATTGACAACTATTTTAATGTGATTTCAATGAATTGAAATAATTATGAACTTAATTTTGGTTATAATTGTAAATAAGGAATAAATTAGATATTGAATTCAATGTTGAAATTATATTGTTATAAATTGAAATAGGTTATTATAGAATATAAACTCAGTTTTGGTAAGAAATTTATAACCCTTGGTTGTAAACAATATGTTAATGGATATGAATTAGTATTATAAAACAATTGCTTTAATAATTATCTCATTAATTAGTCCGTTTGAATATTGACTTGGTAATCAATGAAATTTAATGTAATTAAATATCACAATTAATATGGTAAAAGATGATAAATGTAGAATAAGAATGTAATAAAATGTAAACTAGTGTCAAATGAATCCATATGGTATTGGATGATTTAATAAAAAGAGTGTAAATCAAAATTAAAGAATTTATTGGAATTTAAAATTATAATTAGCTGGAATTTTATTACAATTGAAATTGAACTCTGAAATTTATGTAATATTTAAATATTGGATTTAACATGGAAAATTTATTTTAAAAGATTATTAAATTCCTATGTAATCAAGAATGATAAAAATTATTAACTTTTAAAATTTTAATTTAAAAGTGATTTAACCAATTTAATAATAATTTAATTATTGGCGTGTAAAAATAGCCATTTTGGCCACTGTCTCGGATTTCGACGAAACTGGTTTCATCGGATCCATAACTGTGAATTATTATAGGATTTCAAGTTTCATAGCGATCGGATTTATCGTTTGATCATGAAAGCTCAAAACGGGTAGAAATCGATTAATGGAAATTAAATGAATATAATTTGATTTTGAAAGCTAACTTCTATATACAATGGAATTAGGGTTTGAAACTAGTTCCATTGAGTTTAAAAATATGAAAAACATATATTTTGATATATTGGATGACCTACTTTCATTTCGGGGACGAAACAGGCTTTCCGGGCCATAATTATTGTTTCGACCCAATTTGATATGTCTATTCGTTTTGTCCATCTGTCCATATAAATGGTTTTTTCTGAAAACCCAAGCCGTCTATTCCCCTTTCCGTACGTATTTGTTCAAATCATCTGCTGCTTCCCCCTTCCCAATTGCTGTCAATCAGAACCCTAATTCCCAATTTCAATTTCAAATAAAATTTCAAAATTCAATCTCCTTAAAACCTATCATATTTTATATTGCTTCGACGAACGTGACCTACATCTGCTGTTCATTTTTGCAATCGAGTTTTGATTTGTCCAGAAATGACCGAAACATTCTCGGCCATCTATTTTGGTTGTTGATCAACGACGACGATGCAATGATTCAAGGGTATAGACTTGTGAAGAATGGCGCGAGGAGTTCATCTGGGCAGTTGGGTTGGCGAATCGATGGTCAGATCATCCCCTAAAATTCGATTAGGGTTCGAGTTAGGCGACGGCGGCTGGGATTTTTCTGGCATTGACCGATGACGTGTTGGTCGTGGGTGGTCGAGGGGCGTGAGGCAGGTGGAGGCGGTTCCTCTGAGGGTGGTTGGCGTGGCCGCGATTAGATGTGGAGGCGTGTTCGATAGTGGGAAACAGCGGCCAAGGTTCGTGCATACGTGATGTAGGGGTTTGGTGAAGATAATTTAATTTTCGACTTTGCCTTCTAATTATTTTATTTAAAAATTAAAATTTCCAATCTTCTAATGATCATAACTTTTTCATACGAGCTCGGATTTGGACGCGGTTTCTTGCATTACGATCGTATAGAAATTTTGGACGATATTGATTTAGTTTGGCAACATTCTGAGACTATTGGATTTTAGGCCTTATTTGGATTTTAAATCGACTGTAAATCAAAGATGAGTGATTTAACCCACTCGCAAATACTAAATCATCTTATGTTAGTTAAATTAAATTTATGGTGTGATAATAATATCATTGGTTGCTATTTGGTAGTTTAATTTGACACTTTAATTTAATTTGAATTCATATTGAATTTAATTTCCATTTAAATTAATATTGAATTTAAATTATGAGTTAAACACCTAATAATGATAACCAATCAATTGTTGTGATTTATTGGCTGATTTGGATATTGATTGTGATGGATATTTATTTGTTGACATTTTGGATGATTGGATGTTTGTATCCCTATTGTCACTATGGGTTGAAATGATACATACCCGAATGATCTTATAGATTAGGGAAAATCGTTATAGGTTGAAATGATAAACCCGAGCGATTTTATTGATTTGGAAATTATTGATTCGAGATACGGGTTGAAATGATATATACCCGGGAAATTTAACTATTTTGGGGTTGAAATGATACATACCCTATCACTTGACCATAGGGTAGAAAATTTTATACGGACACTGTTGGTCAGTTTTAAATTATTTTCTAAATGGTAAAGTATGCTTGATTTATAAATTTAATTTTTAAAATTTTAATTTAATGATTTTATTTAAAATTTATATTTAGAAAATAATTTATTTTATAAAGGTTTCAAATTATAAGTTAATATATGGTTTTAAATGTAAAATTAAGATTTTAACTTATGATTTTATTTAGTTTTAAATATATAATTTAAATAGTTTAAAATTTAATTTAATAAGATATTCAAAATAGTATTAATATATAAATTTTAAATTAAATTTAATACAATAAATATAGTTTTAATTTAATATAATAAATATAGACTTTTATAATAACTTTAATAGATAAAAGATATTTGTAAAAACTTTAGAATTTTGGAAAAAATAGTTTTGTAAAGATTTTTTTATAAAAGATTATCGTAAAGGATTTTATAATGGTTTATAAAGGAGTTTATAAAGGTTTTAAAGGATTTTATAAGGGTTTTATAAAAGAAATTGTATAAAGGGATTTGAAGCGTTTTAAAAGAATTTGAGTAAAAGTTTATGATAAAGGGAAGAGTTGTAAATTGTTTTGGGAATTTATAAATAGCTTTATAAATGGTTTTAAAACATACAGTTTATAAATGGTTTAGAAGAGATTTATAAATTATTTTCGAAATTGATTGAGAGAAATCTTCCTCCTTATTTATGAACATATTTATATTTTTAGAATAGTGGAAATTGGTACGAAGGGCCTAATTATATGGCCCATTTTTTTTCCAGGACACGGGTTTGAAACTATTATTTTCGAGGACAATTATGTGCGGCGTGCGTCTTCATCTTCTCAAACATCTAAATATCTTCTGAAATTGATCGTGGAAATTAGGCGCGTTCGTCTTCATCTTCTCAAACAACTACGTATATTCTGAAATCTGCCGATCTTGGAAATTGGGCGCGTGCGACTTCATCTTCTCAAACAAGTATGTATCTTCTGAAATCTACCGATCGTGAAAATTAGGCGCGTGCGTCTTCATCTTCTCAAAGAACTATGTACCTTCTGAAATCTACCGATCTTGCAAATTAGGCGGTCGTGAAAATTAGACGTATCTTGTTCAATCAAAGCGGTCGTTTCTTGTGCAATTGAAGCGGTCGTGAGGCGTTAGTTTCTTCTCAAATCAAAATCGACTTTAATTGTGGGAAATCGTGAGGCGAATTTCTTCATTTGGTGAGTCTCTTTTTTATTTGCTGTTTTTCATTCTCAATTCTATTTTTTATGATGTTACTGTATGTTTCTTTTCACAGGAGGCTATTTTCATCTATTGGAGGAAGGTTTTGTTTGATGTAGTTGGAATAATGGCTTCTGAATGGTATTGTTTTATTCTTATAACACAATCACTGTGTATTTAGCTTCGTTTGTTCTTTAGTTTGCAATTAAACTCTGATTGTTTAGATGTTTAAGAATGGTGTATCAAAATTCCATTCTGGCTCTAGTAATAATTTGGCAGCCATTGAATGTGATTATGTGTTTTAAAGACCATATTGATCTTAGTGTGTGTTTGTTATGATAATTTTTTAGCTCTTCTTTTTCACCATTAAGTATATTTTTGCAGATCATCTTTTTCACCTATGATTTTTCAACAATGTAAACTTGAATAGGTACAATCACAACGAATGTTTTTCTTCCACGTGTTCCACTGTTGTAATCAGGTTATCCCAAAGAGTGATAGTGATCTGTAAAAGATAAATTGTTTTATCTTTTTTCAAAAAGTGGTATATAAAATGATTTAAATGGTTTTATGCTATTAGTTTTTATTTAAGATCAGTTTTACATAGTTATATTTTCCACTGTTGTAATCAGGTTATCCCAAAGAGTGATAGTGATCTCTAAAAGATAAATTGTTTTATCTTTTTCAAAAAGTGGTATAAAAAATGATTTAAATAGTCTTATGCTATTAGTTTTTATTTAAGATCAGTTTTACATAGTTATATTTTTTTTTTACATTTTTTTGCAGGTGTGATTCATCTGTTATAGTTGTGTTTGATTTCAATAACAATTGTTTTAGTGCTCGTTTTGGATTGGATGCTTCTATTTCTTATGTTAGGAATAGGATTTGGGAGCAGTGGAATAATTTTACTCCATTATGCTTTGATATTTTTTATATTCGAGAATCAAAGACTACCTTTATTGAAACGGATAGTGATCTTCAAGCTATATTGTGTTTGTCTTGGTATAAAAAGGAAGAATTTTTGGTTTTTTTTCTACGGCTGAAGAACGATTCAATGGATAATTTTGTTGGTGAAAGTAGCAAGTCTGGTTCAGTTGTTGGTGTTGAGTCAAGTAATAATATGTTAGGTTATGATGATGATTTAGATTCTGGTTTTACTCAACAAAAGGATTTACATGAGTTGTTGAAGAAGAATTCAAATATAGAATTTTTTACTGGCGTTGGTCAACAGTTTGATTCTGCTATTGGATTCCGTAGAACAGTTAGTGCTTATTGTTTGAAGAATGGATTTAAAGTACAGTATATTAAGAATTGTAAAGAACGATTGACAGTTCGATGTGCTGTAGCTAGCTGTCCTTTTAGGATTCATGCTTCTTGCAAACTGAAGCAATTGGACCAACTATTTGTTAAAAACATTAACTTGATTCATACTTGTGGTGGTGGATTTCGTTCCCTTAGTAGTCCAACCATTAATAGTGATCTTGTGAAAAGTTTAATCGTCAATCAAATTCGTGATGAGCCAAAAAGAAAAACCAAGGATATCATTAAAAGTTTTAGAAGAGATTATGATGTGGAGCTAAGCTATTACTTTGCTTATAAGGGTAAGAAATTGGCTATGAATGATATTTTTGGTGATGAAAAGAAATCTTAAAATGAATTAGTTTGGTATTTGAAGGCATTGGAAAGAAATAACCCAAATAGTTATTCAAGTATGGATGTGGATTCTGAAACAAATCAATTTGAGAGAGTTTTTGTATGTTATGAGGCATGTATATTTGGATTTAACTATTGTCGTCCTATGGTGTTTTTGGATGCTACCTTTTTGAAAGGGCGAAGTGGTATTTTGATGGCTGCCACTGCGAAAAATGGGAATCAAGGTACTGAATTTTTTTTTTGCTGTTGTATTTATGTTACATAGTACTGTTTCTTTAAGTTATTGTTCTACTGAATTTTATTGTGTACATACTGCATTTTGTTCAAGTGATTAGTCTACTGTTATATAGTACTGTTTCAAATATAGTGCATTTGGTTGTTTCAAAAATGAATTCAACCTGACAATTTAATTCAACTGAAAATTAATGATGATTAATGTTGGTTGTTTTTTTATTTTTATTTTGATAGATACATAATCTAGATGTTTTATTTTTTTCAGTTTATCATGATACCTACTGCTTATGCTGGATTTACCAGAATCTGCATATTTCAAACAATAAATGCATATATGTTTTTATCTCTAACATCTTCAATCTAGTTGCACTAGTTACAAAGTAGGTACAATTGTTCAATGAACAGTCATGCTCTTCTTATTGTAAATTTGATCCAAAACAAATACTGTAAAAGATATAATGTTCTTTAATTTGATATACAAAATGTTACTGTATACAGGAGTTAAAAAGGATAAATGCATTTATCTTTTAATATAAAGAATTAAATAACATATTAAGCCGTCATTATATATCATAGATACTACTACATGTTGAACATATTTATCATTTTTCTCTTTATTTGAAGTTCTTACATAAGGTATACAAATGATTTAAACAACATATAGAAAAGATAAAAGCATATATGTTTTAGATGTTTGAATATTATTCTTTGTATTGTATGCATGAATTATGTATCATATCTTTGCAATTTCTACCCTTTCTGCATAGACTACACATGTGATTGTCTACTATTAGATAATACTGTTTCAAATATAATTTTTTTTACACAAAAAGTGAATTAATTTTTTGTTGTTTCAAATGTAATACATAAACAGTGAATTTTTTTTTTTGTTTTTTTTCCAGGTTTTTTCCCATTAGCAATGGCTCTTGTTCCCAAAGAAAATGAAGAGTGTTGGAGTTGGTTTTTAAAACACCTAAAGAATGCTCTCAGTTGTGATAGAATATTAACTTTTTTAAGTGATAGACACTGGGGTTTATTGTTAAGTATTCCAAATTTTTTTCCAAATAGTCATCATTCTTATTGTTTGCATCATATGCAAAATAATATTGCTAGCATTGTGAAAAGTGGAAGGGGTGTTTGGGTAGCTCATTTACTTGAGCGTTGTGCTATAGCTTCTAATCATCATGAGTTTGAAAAAGCCATGTCCAAGTACAAAGAAATTGGAGGTGCCAAAGCTATACAGTACTTGAATGATAAACCATATGATCATTGGGCTGATTTGTTTTTTCCGGGGAAGCGATATGGCGAAAATAAGTCCAATGTAGCTGAGAGTTTTAATTCTTGGATTTTGGATGAAAGAAGTTTGCCTGTTACTGCTTGTCTTGATGGAATTAGGGTAAAACTGATGATGCAAATGTCTAATCGTAGAGAAGAGGCATCAAAGTGGACTAGTGTGCTATGTCCAAAAATGGAAGCTCGTTTGTTGAAATTGAAGGAAGAAGGATTTGGGTGGAGTGTTTCTAAATCATCTAGGTATTTATTTCTATATTTTTACATGATGTTCATAGTTTCTGAAAAAAATGATAAATGCATTTATCTTTTTTCAACTTGCTATGTAGCCTATGTTATGATTTCATTTTGTTGGTATTTATAAATTTTAAACCCCTTTGGATCTTTTGAATCTTGACAGTCGCGGCATTGTAATTAACACTGTATGTAATTCTTAGCTCTTTCATTATTTTTGTCTGGATAAGTCTGTACATTTTACTTATGGTATATTAGTTCTTGACTTGGACAATCCTGTTGATATTTTTGGAAAAGTCAAATCTGGTGCATCAAGGGAATGTTTTTAGTCAATTCCACTTAATCAGTGGATGCCTTACCCATTGAAATCACTGTCAAGGTTTACTGGTTTTAATTCTTACTATAACCTTTATGCTTTCTTTTTTCTAGATTGGTTATCATTTTTTTTAAAAAGAAAGTCAAAATCAAAATTTACATAAGATATACTTTCTCTAAAGAATATGAACAGTATGCCTGTTGTTATTTGTTTTGGTTTATGGGTCTTATTTTTCACTATTAGTTCTATGCACATGAATTGGGTCTTATTTATTAGATAGATTAGAGAGAATATATATAGTGCTAATAATCATTTTTTGGAAATGCAATCTGTGTACATATTTTAACTGTTTTTAATTTTACATTTTGTAGGTATATTTTTGAAGTTCATTCTCCAACATCTCAAAAGGTTGATCTTAAAAATCGCATTTGCAGTTGCAATCAATGGAAAGTGACAGGTTTTCCTTGTGCGCATGCTTTGAAGTGTATTTCTTTAACCAGAAATTCTGTTTATGAATATATTGAGAATTACTTTACTGCTGAGTATTATCGAGCTTCATATTCACATTTGATTAATCCTATTCCAACTTTTGATAAGGAAGCAATTGAAGTTGAAGAATCATCTATTGTTCTTCCTCCTAAGCCTGTTCGTGGAGCTGGTAGGCCTAGGATGAATATGATTGAAGGGGCTGACTTTCATGCTAAGCAAAACAGATGTGGAAAGTGTAAAAAACAAGGACATAATAGAAGAGGATGTTCTTTGAATATTTGAGTTGATTGTTTTAGTCCAATGTATTTGATTGGTTGTTCTATAAATACTCTGACTTGAATAATTGAGTTGATTGTATTAGTCCAGTGTATTTGATTGATTGGTTGTTCTATGAATACTTTGACTTGAATAATTGAGTTGATTGTATTAGTGCAGTGTATTTGATTGATTGGTTGTTCTATGAATACTTTGACTTGAATATTTGGATTATTGCATATGTTGAATTGGATATAATCTGATTTTGATTACTTTTGGTTGTATGCAATTGTTTATGAGTTTCTGCTTTTCTGGTAGGCACTATGATGGTTGTCGATAGGTAGTCAGTGTGGAATTGGTAAGATGATGGTTAGTGAAGAAGAATTGTGGGTTGTGGCTTCTCTGACAGTGTTGAGTGTGGAATGTTGCTGCAGTTTGTATTGAATGAAACAATGGTGTAGTAGTATTTGCTTGTATGGTCAGAGAACTGTGAAGTTTATAGGTTGTGAATGGTTTGGGATGGAAGTATATATGGTTAGTAAGTGAAGTATGACAGAGTGGTATTTGGACTTTTGTAAAGGAGGAGGTGTTGTAGTTAAGAAGTGAGGCAGTGGAGGTTGGCAGTGAAGTAAGTAGTAGTCAGAGGCACTTGAAGTTGTGAATGATGAAGGTGGTAGTTACTCTTCTAATAGGAAATGGAAAGTATGGAAGAACTATTGTTTGCAATTGTTCTGTTTAAAAAGATAAATTGATATATCATTGGCCTCAAACAAGCTTAGGACCAAGTATATTTGCGGTCATTGATTTAAATTTTCTTTGTGCAGAAATATTTGTTCAATTTTGTTTGTGCAGAAATATTTGTTGATTTTTCATAACGGTGGAATACCTATCCATCTCCAATAGTTATTTATCATTTTGTAATAACTTCTTTTTTCAAGAGAGCAGTATTCAACCAGCATTCCTTCTTCCCATTCTCATGCATTATCACTTTCATCATTCATTTCCACTAACATCTACCCTTATGCCTACAACTGACCAACCTTGCACTTGCCACAACCTAAAATAGCTCACAGGACTTCCATCACCTCTCACTGCACTGCAACTACAATCACTATCTTCAAACTTCTGTCATTTGACATAAAACATCCTCAACACCAACAGAAACGACCTTTATAACCTGAAATTCACAACAACCATCAACACTAACTACATAGCACTTCCATCCACACTATCTTCCTCATCCTAGCAAATTACTTAACATCACAGTAACCTTCACATTACACAACACACTCTGTATTATACGGCCCAATTTTTTTCTAGGACACAACATGAATGTATAGTCAGATTAAAAGGTGACAGTGCAAACAAGTGCACAACATACACATAAACAAACTCAAGTCTACAACATCTGTAAGTAGGTTTTACAATTCAAATAATATGGCCTAAGTCAACCATTACAAATTCATCAGTCAAATAAAATTTTAACAAATGTATGATAAAAGGACTGTTAGACATCAAAGAATTTGTTGCTATCATTGTCAGTTCACATCTTTTGTTGCTGAAGCTGAACTGCAGAATTTTTCAATTGTCTAGCAGTATGGTTCATCAGAGAGAATTTGTGCAGTTATCTGTGCTCTAAATGCGTTTACTTGTTCTAGACTGATTTTTGATGTTGTGTCCATTCCTTGTGCTAACTTTTGGATAAACATCATTACGAAAATTCCACAGTCGAACCTGCATTTTTTAAAATTTTAGTTATTATGTAACATTCATCGTTGTATAAAAATCTCCAGTATCAGTGATTATGAAAATATAACTAAACATGTACTTATATCCATTACATCAAAAGATAAATGCTTCTATCTCTTTTAATAGTTGAATAAAGTAAGATCTGACACTTAATATTTTATGAAGAACTCTTTAATTAATTTCATTTAACAATAAACCAGCTCCAAAACAACAAACAACTTATATCATTTACATAAAAACATAAATGCTTTTATCTTTTCTATGTAATAACTAATATCATGAGAAAAACATCAAATACCTTGAATGCATTAGATAATGTACCATTTGTATCAGTGATTATGAAAATATAACTGAAAATGTACTTAAATCCTAGGTAAACATTTTTAATCAGTGATTATGAAAATTACCCGTTGCTTTGTTGAGCACAGTTAATATTTTTAATCAATGAAGACTTTCCCAGAATTGTTTTCTCGCCTGCGTCCTGTAAGTCTTTATTGATTTTGTTTACCGCTGCTTTCTGCCAAATATATATATATATATATAATTTTTTTAATAATAATGATAAATCTATTTATCTTTTTTACTTTCAGTGTATTTTACTTACCACATTAATAGCAAACCTTGAATGTCCACTTCTTAATGTCTTAGATCTTGTGGTCAAGTGTAGAGAATCATAATGGTTCCATGAACATGATTCCACTACTAGCTCTAGCAAGCTCCAATGTCCGTTGCCATGTATAGGAAATAATATATTGCAACATAATGGATTTAGAAGTGCTTGTTTAATAAAAGGATTAAACATATTTTTTTTGATCTTTTCCAGGTTTCCATCTGTTGCGCTTTTCTGTTAAAAAATAATTTCAAAAAATTTATCTTAGAAACAAATTAAATTTTACATTATAGTACACTTACTGTCATTGTTGTGTTCACATATATAATGCTAGAACTTTGTTCTAAAAAATTTGTTTTTCTGAACCAAACCCAATCAATAACCTACATTTCCAAAAAAAAATATGGATTAAGAATAGATTTTATAATGAAGCAAGGAAAAGAATTTATAATGACGCAAAGTATAGTTTTTTGTACTTACTTGACCAGAAATATATTCTCCATAGAGAAGTTCTTCTATCATACTTTTTATGATGGTGATGAAGTTTTCATCGTCACAAGTAAATGCTTCATCACTAAAAAATTAAGATTAGTATGTTCTGTGTTGTAATGCACTTACAGTATAAAAGAAAATTAATTAAGATTGGTATACTGAAAAAGTAAGATTAGTATGTAATGAAATATTTTTTAACAAAAGAAAATAACAATAGTACATACTGTACAGGAATTTTATGAATTGTCATACTGTCATACTGTACAGGAATTTTATGAATTGTACATAAAACAGCTGACAGTACATTAAAAAGATATTTTGTTTTATCTTTTTTTAGTTGTCACTTGGATTATTAACTAAAATACAGTGCATTAAAAAAAGTAAGGTTGCAAATAAAAATACTTGGTGCTGACAATAATAAGTGCTTAAATAACTTTTTTTATCTTCATGAACATCAACCAGCAAACTATTCATCACCAAAAATTTCTTTTTTTTCTTCAGATTTTAATAAATTTCAACAGCCTTGGATTGTCGATGATACAACCCAACTACTTGATAGAATGACTCAATTTGGCAATTTTTAAGTTAAACTGAGTCAATCCATCAAGTCGCTGTGTAGTACACCAACAATACAAGGTTGTTTATTGAATGGCACAAGTGACAAATTGTTTATTAACTCTGATTAAACCATAACTTAAAAAGTTTACACATTATCAGATGTTTATTGAATGGCACTACCAAACATGACAATGTTAAAATGTTTGCATATTATGACATGGTTAAAATGGTTGAAAAATTTGTGACTTGTACATTAAACATATGACAGTACATACAAAAGATAATCAGTTTTATCTTTTTTTAATTGTCACCTTCAATATTAACTAAAGGATGGTACAGATCTACCATAAGTTAACCAAATATTAATAACAGGTTTAAGAAAAATATATTGTCATACTCTACAGGAATTTTATGAATTGTACATAAAACAGCTGACAGTACATTAAAAAGAAAAGAGAAATGCTAATGGCCCAGTTTTGTCCTTAAAAATAATTAGTTTCAACTTGAGTCCCAGGTTCCCCAATTGATTGCCCCGCAATAATACCTACATCTTCCCCCAATTCAACCAGATCACCGTGAGTGGAACTTCTACAATAACATAATTCAATTGAGTCAAAAGTAGTTTAGTTACTTACTTGTTTCGTCCAAGAATTTTGAATTTTTTTTTGACAATTTCTTTTTTTTCTTCGGTAAGATATTCGAGCAGTGGACATTTGTCAACATTCTTTGGCTTCTTCTTCTTTTTTGGTTCTTTTAGGACAATATCTTCAACAACAATTGGATTTTCAGAAGCAATTTCTTGAGCAGGCTCTTTCAGACTGTCAGATTTTAAACTATCTTGTGTCTGCTTTTCTAGTATGAAATCTTGAGTTTGCATAATATCAAAAGTTGGAAAATTAGCAGAACTGTTTATGTGAATCATACCAACATTTTTTTTTTACCTTTTTGAGCTTCAGTTTTTTTGTTCAAATTATCTTTTTCCTCCACTTCATGCTTTTCTAAATTTTCCAATTTCTGAAGCTTCATTTCAAGAATTTGGATTCTATTTTCAGCTGCTTCTCTTAAACATCTTTCCTCCTTTAATTGTTCTTCAACCTTTTTCATCTCAGAGCACAAAAAATTGACTTTTGATTGTAGCTCCATTATGTTATCAGCAGATTCCTTTTCAGATTTTCTCAAGCTTGTGTCTTCCTGGTACTCATCTTTTATTTTTTTGGAAAGAAGTTCTTTCTCTTCTTTTGTTACATCTGCAAATTTTTTTAAAATCTGCAATGAATAAATTTAAAGTTAAGTTTTCACATATATTGTCATTGAAGTACTAGACAAGTTAAGCTTGCACATACACTTTCTATACTCATTTGGTTTTCTGTAATAAATTTAAATATGAATAAATCAAGAAAAATGTTTAATATGTATAACTATATATCAAATATAAGTAATGCCTAAGTTGTTATAAAATCATTTACATTAACTGTCACATACCGGAATTCTCGACTTTCGAAAATTCGACATCGATACTCCCTTTATCGACTGTCGAGCAATCGAGTGCCGGAAACTCCAATAGTGAGGGTTTAAGAAAAAGAAAAGGGCAGAAGAAGAAGAAAGAAAGAAGAAAATAGAGAAGAACAACAGAACCACATCAGAAACACAGAACAGAAAACAATATCAGAATCTCACATTCGCAGCGGAACAATATATAATAGATAATTACTAGTCTTTTAAAACAAAGAACTATATCAGTTTATACATACATCAATCATCAGAGTCAATATACAACAATGGACAATTATATAACTTGTCCTTATACAGAATACACAGCGGAATAAATAATTTCAGATACAAATACTACGTCTCGCCATCCAGCTTATCTCCAAAGCTCCAGAATATCCAGAATATCCTGATAACATAACTCTAGGCTGCCCGTGTGGAAATTTGGTGGGCACCCAGAGTTTAGAAGGGAACAATAAACTCCGAGTCAGTCATGGTGACTGGTGTGAGATCGTAAAACAGTTATTTTTCACAAAGAAAATAAAACAAATTCGCAATGCTTTTGGAAAATGAAACTACCATAAGACCTCCCGCCACACACACAATGCAAACGCAGAATTGGAGGAGATTTCTTCTTATGATAGTCAAAGATGCTTACTACGCAAAATCAAATCATTTTTTATATTATTATTAGTGCATAGTGTAGAAAACATTTCGAAAGTATAATATTAATCTTAGCCAACATACGACCAGTATCGTATGCCTACTATAGCTACCATCCAAACAGTGGGGCGCCACCATAAGTGAATGATAGGTTCTACAACTAAAACCGTACAAGGCTCGTATTGTTTCTTTGGATTTCCAACAAATGGTCAGGCTAAGGAACTTCCTATCCACGATGGGTACGTCCCTGGAATAGACGACCCGAGAACCTAACCGGATCTCTACCAACACAAGGCCGGGTTACCTCTGCAAAAATAGGTAACTACTGACACGCGTATGCCATCCCCCGATCGTAACCGATCTTCCCGAGGATCCCCGATTTCCAACAAACCACATCAAAATAATAATGCAGCAACCACATAGGTTAAGTATCTGGGCTCCATACCATGATACCACCTCTATCCAGAAGGAATGACATACACTAAGGGGCGCTACTCCCTAGAACCTTGCTGCATTCTTCCTGTTTTGACCATTTCCGGGGTGTGAGGCTCGACGAAGTCTCGTCCACAAAGCTACGCTTTCTACAAAGCCATGCTTCGGGTCAAACAAATGATCAACCTATGATCACAAAGATATAAGATCAAACAAATGATCATATCACAAATGATCAAACACTGATCATTTCACAGCAACACTCAGTATGCCACGTTACCAAATTGGGAGTATATCGCTGATGAATTTCAACTACATAACCTCTGAGCTCGTACGTCTCAGAGAAGGGTGTTAAGCTAAGAGAATAAATTCTCCGCCACCAACAGAAATGTATTTGAAAGAAATCAGCTTTATATCTCAAATTGTAACGTCAGACACACAATCCATACAAGTCTGTTCCGGGATCGAACAGAACCGAAGGCACTTCTCACGAAGCCCTTGCACATCCGGATAAATTTCTAATCACGTCCAGACTTCCCGTCACTAAGGGTGATAAAACCTCTAAATCGGAGATCAGCCGATGTAGAGTAACTCGACGGTAATCCTTCCGTTTTCAAAAATATCCGGTCTTCAACACCGGTCTTCGAATGCAATTCATAACGACGTATCACATATTCGGAATGGGTTATACGACCCCATGGTCCTTTCCCGGCTAACCCGAATAGTGAGCGATTATTCAAAAATAAGTGTGGCATTCAAATTCATCAAATTCACAACAAATACCATTCAAGGTAATTATTGATAGTCGGTTATTTAACTATCAATAAAGATGCGCAACATCACCAGATTCCAAATAATTTTCCAAATTATTTATTTTCCAAAAATATCTTTACTAGATATAAAATTTCCACTTCAAAAATAAATCAACGTTTATTTTAAAACAACTTCCCTTTCTTTTATAAATTCCATATTGAATTTATATTTTCAAAATATCTACTGATATACGATTCTCAAATCGATTCCAAATATTCAATTTCATTTTATCTTTAAGAAGATAAAATCTCAAAACGTTTCATTTCATTTTGGGAATGCATTTCCCTACTTATTTAATAATAAGTATTTCACAAATCATTTATTTTCAACACTTGGAAAATATTCTATATACTTAAATCTAAATTAAGTATATATTTCATTCTTTAAGGAAATCATTTACTTTGACAACATTTATTTGAGTCAAAACGAATGTTACGTAAAACATCGTTACGACGACTCAAAATCACTAGTATAGGGATTCGGATTTAGATAGATATATAAATCCCAATACTAAAAAAAACATTTCCTTTTGGAAATCATTTACTATAACAACAGTGTTATAGTCCACCATTTCCTTATTTTTCGAAAACGTCTATTTCAACAATAAATGTTGAAATCTATGATTTCGATAGTTCACACGTTTTAAAACATCTTTTAAAACAATTAACTTCATTTTATAATATCGCTTTCCCAAAACAAATTCATTTTACTTAACAATATATTCACTGTCCAAAATCGTGAATATACTTCACTAACCCAATTTCAATATTCTCTACACAATTTATTTAAAAGATTATCCACTGTCCAAAATCGTGGATATAATTCCCTTAATAACTTTCTATTTTAAATTCATCAAGTTTTGATTGATTTTCGAATTTATAAAACAACGTTTATAAATTCCATTTCTATTTTCTACAACAACTTCGATTTGTAAATCTCCTTTTTATTAACTTCTATAATTTACTTATCAAAATAAGTGATTTCGGATTTATAAACAACGTTTATAAATCGCATTTGTACTTTATAACGATTTCAACTTTTAAAAAAAGAATCATTTATGAACAAATTCGATCAATATTCCATTTAAAGGCAAAAATCCAATTTATAAGTAAATTACTTATAAATCCTTTATTCTACAACTTCATTCATTTTTAACTTAACAATATAAATCTATTAATTTCATTCACTTATGAAATCCATTTATACTTCTTTTTAACACTTATAAAAAATTCGTTTTATAAGTCCAATATTTGGATTTATAAAATATCAATTTTATAAATCTTTTTATACAAATCGTTATAGTTATTCAAAAATCCCAACTTAAACCATTTTATAAATAAATCAACTATTTATTTCAAACATCACACTTTGGTTAAATTTCACCAAAAATCTTAACTTTTATAACTTTAAAATTTTAGACGCTTATTTATTTGAAATAAATCAATTCAAAAATTCAATAAAACGTCTATTTTCAAAAATCACTTTAAAAATCCTTTTAAAGTAAAAGTCGTTATTTTTAAACTTCAAAACTTGAATCCGATGATGCAACAGCACTAATTAGTCAATCACAACAACAAAACATCATATATCAATATGAAAACAGAATATACATCAATATCTGTAAATAAATAAATACTGGTGAGGAATCCAGTTGGATCCCTCCAACCTGTTTCCCTGCATCCACAGACGTTAGCACAATACCAATTCCACTTCGAGGTGGAATATCGCGGTATATGGGTTTTATAAAAATAATCCGCTTACTAACGGCGCAATAGGGTCTCATCCGCTATACGAGGCGGGAAATCATCAATCCAATATATACATATGCCAATATGTATATATTGCTATATATATATAGATATATCCTACTATACCTAATACAAACAGCAATCAAACAAATCAATCAATAACTGTAATACCAAATATATTTTGAGTGAGAAAAATCTCACCTTCGCTTTTATTAGCAATCCGTTTTCCATTCCAGTCCATTCCGACTTGTATTTTCTCGGTTTAAGACCTTGTAAAAACATTGTATTGTTTTATAATTAATTGAGCAGATCGAATGAATCAATTGTCATCCAAATAACTTTAATTAACCGATTGTTTCATTTGAACTAACCGAACAACCTATTCACATAAATGTAATTTAAATTAATTTCCTTTAAACAATTTTTAGTAACCAAAATAACTATATAAGTTAATTAAATAAAATAAATTTTCTTCCAAATCTATATATTAAATAAAACAGAGTTATTTTGAATACCTCACTGTTTCATATTTTTATTTTATCCTCCTCTGGTTTCATAGTCATATATATATATTTTTCTTATTGTAAATACAAAACAGAAATTCCTTTTACTTTTATTATCAATTTCATTCATTTACATTTTTTTTCCTTTCAACTCTATATATTTATTTATAAATCAAATTAAGTGAACTGTCTTTACCTTACTGTGAAATCACCTTTACTATATTATTCTTGAAATAACCAATGGATAAAAATATGAATGTGTATATATACTCATATTTAATTAAATTTGAAAATGAGATTCGAACCTCTCTACCAATCCTAGCTCGAGAACATTTCGACTGCTACCTGCCTCCACCTTGTCTCGACGCTGCAGTTACTCCCTTTGCCTCGCGCCTGCTACCTTTGCCCTTCCTACCGCGAAGTACTCATCTCGCGAACAACCCCACAGCAAGGTCGCGCCTTGAACGACCACCCCCGATTCGATCGCCTTGCCTCGTCGCCAAATCCATCGCGACTGTCAACTTCACGTCTTGCCCACGCGACCCCAATAAATCGAGCACCAACCATCATCGAACTGCTCCATCCCCGACCTCGAGATGCTCCGCCCCTTTCACTGCTGCCTCGTGACGAGCATGAGCTTGACTTTGCCCATACGAGCGTGCGCGCGACTGTAGATCTCGTGCTCCCCTTCGCGATGCTCGAAATCGAGCTTTCCATGTTTCGCGACCTTCCCCCTGATTCTCACGTTGCTGAAGATAACCACCACCGTGATTTCGTTTCGACCCCAGGCTTCGGCCATTGTTTAAAAATTTGTGAAGAGGGAGACGCAATTTTCTTTTAAATGGATTTGTTGTTTTTGAATTTGTAGAAAAGAGAGAAGAGGCAGGGGATGAAGGAATAAGGACGTATTTAAAAACGAGAAAGGATGGTCGCACGATTTATTTTCGTGATTCTCGGCTTGATTTAAGGCTGAAACAAAGGGAAGAAACGTGTGATGTTAAATAAATATAAATATAAATTTTAAATTTTAAATTGAATTCGTTTTAAAATTTCAACGCGTTTTCTAACCGTATGGTCACAAAACAACTCCGTTTAATACACAATTTGAAATCCGGTAATAATACTATATTACGGACCCAATGGAACTGGTTTCGTCGAATTCCGAGACTGTTTGAAAAATGACTATTTTTAAATATCGGTTCAAACAATTAAATTCAAAACTGAGCAAAACAGTTTAAAATTCAATTCTGAAGCTTCAATTACCTTCAGTATTATCAATACGAATTTTTCAAGCTTTCGAAATATTTTTCTTCAACTTAAAATTGAAGATTCAAATTTTTATTCAGCATTCGATCGATTAAATTTTAAAGTCTAACCGCAAATTCCAAAGTTATATCGGGGATTCAAATTAAATCATCGTTCAAATATTAAAATTAATTAAATATTCTCAATTTAATTTGTTCAAAATTCTGGGTCGTTATAGAATTTACATTAACAAATAAATGTTTTTATCTTTTATAGCTTTTAAGCATGGTAAAATTAATGAAGAACTTTGGAGTTGGACAGAAACTGAATTGTACTTAAATCATTAAGTACTTATGTATTTAAAAGTAGCATACCTTATCATTGTCTATTTCATCAAGGTCCAAATCTTTTAATTTTGACAAGTCCCATTTTCTCATCCTTGGGATTTTGCTTTCCAAATTTTCTTTTTCACGATGATTTGCGTCCTTTCACAAAACCAATACTGCCAATAAGACCATGCAAATAAGCATTAACATTTAACATTTTTGTAAAAAGCATTGGTATAAATTTATTTATATTTAAATCATACCAGTAAGACCATAGTACATCCAAGTGTGCTTCTTGGATTAGCATAGTATTTTTGAACATTTTTCATGACATTTTCACATATTGCTCTCGGCCAAGAGATTGAGTTAAATTTTTTTAAGTTTAACAGCTTTGATAAGAAGCCCCACTGCATGTAGTTCTGATTGTTAGGAAAGAAAAAAGTAATAATCAACAAGAGCAACAACAATTTGACTAAATCTTCATTCCCGTTTTCTTCCTCTATCATTTTTTTCAACCTTCTTGTGACTGTCTTCTGGCTAATTATGTCATTTTCTTCGAAATTTGTAGTCAGAAACTCTGAAAATTTTTCCATTACTGTGGCCTTATTTGAAGTTGGTATTGGAAACAAATCCTCTCCAGATAAATTCATTCCAAATATAAGGCTAACTTCTTCAGGTGTGATTTTCAGCAGTTTGTTTCCAATTTTGAAAGCTTTTTCTTTAATACTGAAAGAAGTAATTAGTTGGTTTAAATTTGAAGCACTTTTCCGTATGTTTTGCCGTTCTATGCCATTGGTCAGAAACATATTAAAAAAGTTTTTGAATGGCGTTTTGTTGATATAACTTTTTGCTTCTGAAGATAGAATGTTTTTTTCCTTTACCGTCATCATAACTTTGTACACAACATCTAAATTACATCTGTATGTTCCACTGTACAGATGTTTTTTCTGTCTTTTCAACCTGTTTTGAATTTCATATTTGCCAACATCATCTGACTCATCTGTTTCAATATTTATTTCTTCAGAATCATAACTTGCTTCATTTAGTTTTTCTGAAATTGTTCCTTCGTCATCTGAGTTTGTTAGATGTTCTTTTTCAGTCATTTGTGAGATTTGCTGTGTTGGTGTAGCTTCATCCTACATTCATGAAAATAATATCATTAATTAGGATCCTAAATTTATTTCTGCATATTCATGAAGATAATATCATTTTGCTCAAGAATCATAATGCACATAAAGTATAATAAACCCTTTTGTTGAGTAACTATGTAGTACTGATGGCTATTTTTTCTTCCAAAGTATAGAAAGATAATCTGTTTTATCTTTTTTAGTTGTTTAAGTAATGGTCATTTAGAAATCTGAAAACTTAAAGAGAATGAAACACAAAATAGCCATCAAAATATTATTTATAAAAAAGATAAATTCTTTTATCTTTTTTAACAAAGCATTAGCAACAAATTATCCATTACAAATTAGTGATCAGTTATTAGAATTTCATCATCACAATACCCTTGAAGTAACTTAGCCGTTAGATTTTAAAAGGAAACTTGATTTTGACCATTGGAAATTTTTTAAATTTATAAACCAACTAAAAACTGAATTAGAGACTGAAAGTCGGCATTTAAGTAGTCCAGCCTTTTGCAACTGATTTGAGATTGAACTTTAATCACTAATTTCAAAATATAAAAATTGATCTTTTGCGTCATGTGATTAGTGATTAAAAATTGTCAGCATTTAACTTTCGGTCTCTATCTTGATGTGTTATGTTCTTTATTTGAAGTTAGAACACAAGTGAATTTGCATCAAAAAGTAAGTATTAACTAAACATCATTTAAACCATAAATACACCAAAACACTGATGCCTTTTAATGTAGTGTTGCCCCACTGATAACACTTACAGCCACAGTAGAAAAGAACAAATGGTAATGAACAAAGATTAAAATATACAAAACAGATATGTTGTTGTATTATAATCTTGATATAAGAATGGAGGGCATTAAAACTTATTCAACTGTTTTAATATCAAATTCGTTCATGTAACAGCCAGTCAGCTGATTAGTGATTACTTGTAGAAAACAACGTGCACTCATCTAGCAACTTGGAATTTAAAAGTAACAATAAAAATAGGTGGTTATTTTTGATGGCGGAAATTTTTGTGCACGAGTGTATTTTGAAATATCATTATCATTAAAGTTAAATTGGTCCAAATAAAAAGGCAGAGCAAAGTTTCTAAAGCTGAGGCAAATTCTACAAAAACGCAAAGACTACATTAATTATTATAATACTTAAGAAGGGGATGCTACACACGAGCGCTAAAATATATTTGATATCATATCCAATATATACATGTATGAAACATCAATGAAAATGAAGTAACCAAACCTGACTGAAGTGTTCGAACATTACATATATACATGTATGAAACATCAAGTGAATTTGCAACATCATACACATTGAAACCAGAGTCCAATGCAGACATGTCAACAAGATGAGAATGCAAGTACAGACAAGCTAGATGATAACTGACTGCAAATAAAGCAACAAGTCAAGTCAATGCACATCAACCCAATACAAAATATATGAAGTGAATGCAGAAACACACACACACACACATGTATACGTAAATGTAGTGACAGAATAGCAGACTAACCAAGGTAAACAATGTAAGCTCAAAAAATTTAGGTATTTTTTTATTTAAAATATGGAATCTAGATTCCAATTTATTTCGTATATACAAAATGAAGATTAGAATTAAATATTATGGGAAACATAGGTATGAAAATAATTACCAATGGAGTTGTAAATGGTGATGGTCTTTGGTTGTGTTCATCACAAAATGGACTGGAAATAGGTCTTATATTTATGCATTGGGTTCCACCTTCGTTTATGAATATGCAAGTTGTTTTTCAAATGAATATCTTCGACTTAGAAGACCTTGTATGCATTTTTACGCTGCATAAAAAATGTCATATATAATGAAATGTTAGACAAAGTGAAGAACTATTAATTAATATCATTTAACAATAAACCAGCTCCAAAACAACAAACAACTTAAACCATTTACATAAAAACATATATGCTTTTATCTTTTTTACCTAGGGTTTAACATATCTGTATATTATATGTAGTAACTAATATCATGAGAAAAACATCAAATACCTTGCATGCATTAGATAATGTACCATTTGTATCAGTGATTATGAAAATATAACTCAATAATGTACGTAAATCCTTTACATCAGAAGATAAATGCTTCTATCTTTTTAAATAGTTGAATAAAGTAAGATCTGACGCTTACTATTTTACGAAGAACTCGTTAATTAATATCATTTAACAATAAACCAGCTCCAAAACAACAAACAACTTAAACCATTTACATAAAAATATAAATGCTTTTATCTTTTTTACCTAGGGTTTAACATATCTGTATATTATATGTAGTAACTAATATCATGAGAAAAACATCAAATACCTTGCATGCATTAGATAATGTACCATTTGTATCAATGATTATGAACATATAACTCAAAAATGTACGTAAATCCTTTACATCAAAAGATAAATGCTTCTATCTTTTTAAATAGTTGAATAAAGTAAGATCTGACGCTTACTATTTTACGAAGAACTCGTTAATTAATATCATTTAACAATAAACCAGCTCCAAAACATGTACCTAAATCGTTTACATAAAAAAAATAGTACATACTTGTAGAGGAATCGATGAAGAAAAATTGATGTTTAACTGAATAATGGCAGAAATCTTCGATCACAAATTGTCTAGTCATTTAGAAAACTCTACTTTTCGATTTTAGATTTTGATTTTGTTTTACTGGGTTCTGAAAAAGGAAAAGGAACGAGAGAGAAAGTAACGGAATGGAGGGATAAAGTAACAGACGTAACGTGTATTAACTTTGGTCCTAGAAATAATTATTTTAAACTTGTGCCCTAGAAACTTATTGTTTGATGGAAAGAGGCCCTTATGGTAAAATTTCCCTTTAGAATAAGTATATGGATACCTTGATATGAAAGTATAAACTATTTTCTGGATTATTATTATAAATCTTTTATGAAATGACCACGGTGTGAAAAATGTAAGCGTTTGGTTGAGAATCCAGAATGAAGTAGGATGGTTTGGCGAACGCTACTGTATGAGGTATGAACGCAGCCCTGACCCCTCCCCCCTGGTCAGCTTGATATGACTAAACAAGAGCTATCTCGGGCCAAGTGAGGTTGCTCCTTCGATCAGACATGCTTCTTCGATACCATATATGTTACTTTATGATTGATCTGGTGGCCACCTTCGATTTGATTATGGGAGTGTGTTCCGAGGTAGGCGGTAGTAGCTGCCATGCGTTACCACCAGTCTGAGCCTGCAAAACGGTAGAATTCTACCCTGGGCATTGCCTCGCATGCCTTGTCATATGCCTTATCGAGCCCACTACGATTTTGTTTTGTGTCGTACCTATGGAGTGCTCCCTGATAGCCCACCGGTTTGGTGGAGTTTACAGTACTGTATAGACTACGACATTTATAAAATGTGTTAAAGGGGAATATGGGTAACGCCTTAACGCTATTTTAATACTTTACTTTACTGATAGATGCTACATATATAGCGTATATTACTACATATAAATAGTTTAACGGATCCTTAGGAGATGGAAATCCCAAACATCTCTTAAGTTATTGCACGCATGTTATACACTGGATAGGAGATGTAAAATCCCGTAAACATCTCTGAAGCCGTTACACTCATATTTATTTATGTTGATTTAACTTACATAAGATCTTTTAATTCTGACTCGAGTGTTTTGTCTTTTCATTACGCTCGGGTCAGCCTGAGATTTTCAGTGTTGAAGACCTTATTTCTGGAGGACGAAGACAGAGTTTAGTATTATTATTATTATTATTATTATTCTACTGTATCATGTTGTTCCGCTACATTATTTATTCCTGTTGTATGTATAACTTTGATATATTATACAAGTGCAATCAAATGTTATTTGTAAAGCTGCTTCATGAACTATTTATTTGATTATTATATTTTGTCATTCCGCTGTGAGATTCTATGTTTTGTTTTTCCTTCTTTTCTCTTATTTTCTTATTTACCTCATTAATAATCCTCCTTTTTGAATGGTTTGAGTTGACATGTGAGGTTTATTGTCGATTTAAACCATTCAAAAAGGTGGGTCGTTATAGTTGGTATCGGAGCCAGGTTTAGCGATAACCATAGCTTTGTGGGGTTTGACTCATTGAAGATAGGGTAGTAATACCCTAGAATGAGTTTTTTGAGCATATATATATGAGAGAGCATATTTGTTAGTGGTATAAAAATGTTTTTATATTGTGTTAATTTGTTCTATTTAGTATTTATAAATTCTGGTCGATACATAGGACGCTATGACATCGATAGGGATTTCTAAACACTTAATAGGGCAGACCGACACGATATTGTTTTTGAAATATGGATGAATGTAATTTTACCTAGTATTATATTTTGTATATAAAAGAATAATTTTTATAAATTTATATAGTTGTGTATAATATGTTTGTTTGTTAGGAAGTGAAATTTTATAAATATTGGTTGCAAAATGGGATTAACAAATAAAGTAAATATAAATTGGAAATTTGAGAACTTAAGTTCCGTGGTTTTGAAATTGATTTTCAAAGATTTTGGAATATAATATCAGTATTATTTGGAAGTATTTTTGAATATAAATATTTTCAATGTGATTTGAAATGAATGTTTTAAAAGAATTTTAAAAAGGTAATAAGTTCTGTACTCCCCTCTTCTGTCGTTGGAAAATAATTTCAATGATGATGGCCGCATCATTGACATTCATTTTCGAGTCTCAAAGTGGGGGAGGCCACTTAGTAGCTTTGCTACACATTTGGTTCGATAAACAGATTTTTATTTAAATTTTCTAAGTATGATTTGATATGTATAAACGATATGAATATAGATATTATTTCAAAATGATTTGTACTGAACCCAGTATTTAGTTCTTAAGTTCTTGTTAAATTAATGATTTTCAGTTGTAGAGATAAAGTGAAATTGTAATAGTTGGAAACATCTAAAATGAAAAATTAGAAATTAGAAGCTAAGTGATTAATGAAGCTGTAAAAAATTGGAGATTTGTAACTTGTAAATTAAAAGATAATGAAAATTAAGAAGATGTAAATTGTTGAACATTTTTGTTAACTAAACTGAATAAGATAAATTTGTATAACATTCAATTACATTCTAAAAACATATAAAACTTACCTGAAATATTAAAAAAGGTTGAAATGTTAAATATGAATATGTAATAGAATATTATACAGGAAAAATCTTAATAACCAAAAATGCTTCAAAATGAACAAATGTTTATAAATGAAAAATTAAGATGTACAAGGAATATATAAACTTTAAGTAAATGGTTGAAATGTTTAATAACCAAATTGAATAGTAAAAGCGAATATCATTTAAGTAAATGATTATAAACTTAAGAATTTTTTTAAAATGATTCATAAATTGATTTATTATTAAAGGAAATGCTATGGTGAAGCTGAATACGAATTGAAAAGTAGAAAAACTTAAGTATGAGTTGATTCACAAATTAATATTAAATGGAAATCAAGTTAAATAAGTAAATGATAACTGTGAATTAAATTTGCAAAGAAACTTATATAATATTTAAGAATTGATTCATTGATGTTCTAAATAATTGAATGGAAAATAACATATGTAAGTAAATGAATGTAAATTAATGGAAAATGACATTGTATGAATGAATGGAAATAAATAAAAGAGTAAAAAGGAAACCAATATAATAAACTTAAATAATATTTAAAATTCCTAGTTGTTTGGCTAATGGGAAGTTTGAGAAATGATACTTCAAATTGTTTAAGGTTGCATGAATAATCTATTAATTAATTATCTAAGGTCGTTGAACGTAAGATACACTTGGTAGTTTTATCACCCTTGTATGATTAAAAGTTTCTGAACTAAACAAACCATTAGTTTTGGTTGCTATGGATGTGTGATGGATTCTTTGGTTGCATATAATGGTGTACTGTTTTGTTAGCATATGACTATTGTTATGTTGTGTTGTTTGTATTATTAATTGAAAAAATTAAAATATTATTATTTCACATCATTTTAACTCTTATGGATTATATAAGTGGGATACAGGTTTATGGAAGCAATAGCTGTTGCTTTTGGTTTCATAAATAAAGTTTGTTTGCCCAACAAATAGGTACGTTTTCAGATTGCGGTTTTTGTAATGATATTTTATTGTTTTCCTATGGTTGGGATATTTATATATGACATATATATTGTAATTATTGATATTATTATTTTTTTGGACCTAACCGCGTAAAGGAGAACCTACCAAAATTTTTCAAAAATTTAGGACTTAGAAAATTTCTTTGAAAGTGAAAACATTTTCAAACTTTTATTAAACTTGAATATGAAAAATTTAATTGTTTATAAATTTATATATTTTATTTAAAATACTTAATTTTGTAAATTTAAAGTGTTTATAAATTGAATATTCTGAATAAAAATTATATCAAGTTTCTATTCCTTCTTTTCCTTTTCGAGGATGAAAAGTTTTGAGTGGGGGAGAGTGTAACGACCAGTAATTTTTGATAATTAAAAATTATTAAATTAAATAAGATTTTGAAATTTTATATGATGAGAAATCAAAATTTATGATTTATTACTGAGAAAATAATTAGAATATAATTTTATTGTTTGAATGTTATTGACAACTATTTTAATGTGATTTCATTGAATTGAAATAATTTTAAAGTTAATTTTGGTTATAATTGTAAATAAGGAATAAACTAGATGTTGAATTCAATGTTGAAATTATATTGTTATAAATTGAAATAGGTTATTATATAATATAAAATCAGTTTTGGTAAGCAATTTATAACCCTTCGTTGTAAACAATAAGTTAATGGATATGAATTACTATTATAAAACAATTGTTTTAATTATCATCTCATTAATTGATCCGTTTGAATATTGACTTGGTAATCAATGGAATTTAATGTAATTAAATATCGCAGTTAATATGGTAAAAGATAATAACCGTAGACTAAGAATATAATAAAATGTAAACCAGTGTCAAATGAATTCATATGGTATTGGATGATTAAATAAAAAGAGTGTAAATCAAAATAAAAGAATTTATTGGAATTTAAAATTATAATAACTGGAATTTTATTACAATTGAAATTGAACTCTGAAATTTATGTAATATTTACATAATGGATTTAACATCAAAAATTTATTTTAAAAGATCATTAAATTCCTATGTAATCAAGAATGAGAAAAATTGTTAACTTTTAAATTTTGAATTTAAAAGTGATTAAGCCAATTTAATAATAATTTAATTAATTGGCGTGTAAAATAGGCATTTTGGCCACTGTCTCGGATTTCGACGAAAGAAGTTTCATCGGATCCATAATAGTGAATTATTATAGGATTTCAAGTTTCGTAGCGATCAGACTTATCGTTTGATCGTACGAGCTCAAAACGTGTAGAATTCGATTAATGGACATTAAATGAATATAATTTGATTTTGAAAGCTAACTTCTGTATACAATGGAATTAGGGTTTGAAACTAGTTCCATTGAGTTTAAAAATATCGAAAACATATATTTCGATATATTGGATGACATACTTTTGTTTCGGGGACGAAACGGGTTTTTCGGGCCATAGTTATTGTATCGACCCAATTTGATATGTCTACTCGTTTTAACCATCTCTCCATATAAATGGTTTTTTCTATAACCCTAGCTGTCTATTCCCATTTCTGTACGTATCTGTTCAAATCATCTGCTACTTCCTCCTTCCCAATGGCTGTCAATCAAAACCCTAATTCCCAAATTCAATTTCAAATCAAATTTTACAATTCAAACTCCTTAAAACTTATCATATTATATATCGTTGGAAAGCTTTCAAGGAACACAACCCACATCTGCTGTTAATTTTGCAATCGAGTTTTGTTTTCCAGAAATGACCAAAACATTCTCGGCCATCTATTTTGGTGGTTGATCAACGACGATGATGCAATGATTCGTGGGTATGACTTGTGGATAATGGTGCAAGGAGTTCATCTAAGCAGTTGGGTTAGCGAATCGATGGCCAGATCATCCCCTAAAATTCGATTAGGTTTTGAGTTAGGCGGCTGGGATTTTTCTGGCGTTGACCGGTGATGTGGTGGTCGTGGGTGGTCGAGGGACGTGGGGCGGGTGGAGGCGGTTCCTCTGAGGGTGGTTGGCGTGGCCGCGATTTGCCGCGGAGGCGTGTTCAACAGTGGAAAACAGCGGCCAAGGTTTGTGCGTTTGTGATGTGGGGGTTTGGTACTGGTAATTTAATTTACGCATTTGCCCTTTAATTATTTTATTTAAAATTTAAATTTTCCAATCTTCTAACGATCATAATATTTTCATACAAACTTGGATTTGGACGCGGTTTCTTGCGTTGCGATCGTATCGAAATTTTGGACGATATGGAACTGGTTTGGTTGCATTATGAGATTGTTGGATTTTGGGCCTTATTTGGATTTTAAATCGACTATAAATCAAAGATGAATGATTTAACCCACTCACAAATACTAAATCGTCTTATGTTAGTTAAATTAAATTTATGGTGTGATAATAATATTTTTGGTTGCTGTTTGGTAGTTTAATTTGACATTTTAATTTAATTTGAATTCATATTAAATTTAATTGCCATTTAAATTAATATTGAATTTAAATTGTTAGTTAAACACCTGATAATGATAACCAGTCAATTGCTGTGATTTATTGATTGATTTGGATGTTGATTGTGATGGATGTTTATTTGTTGACATTTTGGATGATTGGATGTTCGCATCCCTGTTATCACTATGGGTTGAAATGATAAATACCCGAATGATCTTATCGATTAGGAAAAATTGTTCGGGTTGAAATGATAAACCCGAGCGATTTTATTGATTTGGAAATTATTGATTCGGGATACGGGTTGAAATGATATATACCCGGGAAATTTAACTATTTTGGGGTTGAAATGATACATACCATATCACTTGACCATAGGATATAAAATTTTATACGAACACCGTTGGTCAGTTTTAAATTATTTCCTAAATGGTAAAGTGTGTTTGATTTATAAATTTGATTTTTAAAAATTTTAATTAATGATTTTATTTAAAATTTATATTTGGAAAATAATTATTTTATAAAGGTTTCAAATTATAGGTTAATATATGGTTTTAAATGTAAATTTTAGATTTTAACTTATAATTGTATTTAGTTTTAAATATATAATTTAAATAGTTTAAAATTTAATTTAATATGATATTCAATATAGTTTAAATATATACATTTTAAATTTAATTTAATGTAATAAATATAGTTTTAATTTAATATAATATATATAGACTTTTATAATAACTTTAATAGATAAAAGATTTTTGTAAAAGACTTTAGAATTTTTGAAAAAATTGTTTTGTAAGGATTTTTTTATAAAAGATTATCATAAAGGATTTTATAATGGTTTATAAAGGAGTTTATAAAGGTTTTAAAGGATTTTATAAGGGTTTTATAAAAGAACTTGTATAAAGGGATTTTGAAGCGTTTTAAAAGAATTTGAGTAACAGTTTATGATAAAGGGAAGAGTTGTAAATTGTTTTGGGAATTTATAAATAGCTTTATAAATGGTTTTAAAACATATAGTTTATGTTAGCACCAAAATTGGTCACTAACCCCGTAGAGAAAGATTGTGTAGAGATATAAGTGATGAAGATAAATTGAACAGGGAAGAGAATGCTAATTTAAATGCAGAAAGTAAGAACATCAAATTTATAGTGGTTCAGCGTAATTGCCTACGTCCACTTTGAGGTTAAACTTTATTGATCTTCTTTAATGGTTGATTACAAATACAATTCGTAGATCGAATACTTGAATGGAGTTACTAAGTAGAGAAGATGAGTCTGAAAAATGGTAGAGTCTCCCCAGTGTTCTTCCAAAAAGGATCCTTTTCACTATGACCCTGCCCCTTTATTTATAGACAAAGATGGGCTGGACTTCCCAGATGGGCTCGGTAGCCGAACACTCTAGCCCAAGTATAGTGGTCGCTGCATGCCGAACCAGGTAGGCCAAACACAATGATGCCGAACCACCCTTCCTATGCCGAACGGTATGTTTGATGTGTGGGAAGTGTAGAATAGTTGTCAGTCGAAGCCGAACGTGCCTTTGTCCGAAGCGCTTGACCGAACAATGCTCTCTGGCCGAACGATGCATTTTGGCCGAACGATACCTTTGGCCGAACGATCCTCCTTGGCCTAACGTGCTCTCTGGCCGAACGATGCATTCTGGCCGAACGATACCTTTGGCCGAACGATCCTCCTTGGCCTAACGTGCCTTCTGGCTGAACGATGCTTTTTAGCCGAACGATCCCTTTGGCCGAACGATACTGCCATGTCGAGTAATCATATACGCCGAATGCCTTCTAATGCCGAGTACTCTTGGATGCCGAGTACTACGCCGAGTACTCCTTGATGCCGAGTGCTACTGGATGCCGAGTACTACGCCGAGTACTCCTAGATGCCGAGTGCTTCTGGATGCCGAATGCCTACTAGATGCCGAGTACTACGCCGAGTACTCCTAGATGCCGAGTGCTATTGGATGCCGAGTACTCCTGTTGCCGAGTTTCACTGGATGTCGAGTACTATCTGATGCCGAGCACTTGTTGCCTGGTCAAATCTCCAGGAAACACTTGCCCTCTAAAGTGTATCGCGTGGCCGAACGTGGTACGCTTTGAATCATGTAACCTTTTCGTTTCGTCTTAAACCCTTGACTAACCTCGAATGGAGATGCCCGTTTGTGAACTCCAGCGGTTTAGATGTGTGCCGAGCGTGTTCTTAATGTCGAACGAGACATTTGTAACCGAACGATGCTTCCTTGCCGAACGATACTTCAGTGCCGGACACCATTATGCGCCGATGCCGAATGATTATGACCTTGAACGGTTCCACCGGATATGGCCTTTTTGACTTCTCCCGTTTTCCCTATAAAAGCCAGCACCTATACCCTTCTTTCCTTTTTCACACTTCTAACACCTCTGCCCTATTCCTGCCGAAGCTACCAGCCAGCATACAATCAAGCCGATTCCTCCCAAGTCTTTATCTTTCCCACTAGGTACTGATCCTCTCACCTAAATGCAGCCTTCACGCTTGAACTCCTTTAATTTATGGGATAAATCGATGTCGAGTAGGAAGTCGCTGGTAGACATACCGTGGTTTGGCATAAGTATTTCATGCCGGACCAGGTTGGAGGAAGGAGAAACATGGAGGAAGTAGGTGATGACTAGGGGGCATTGGGCGGTACGGTCTGGTACGACTTGCCGAACGATATGCCCTCGTGGTTCGGTGTGGATGGAGGAGAAGATGAGGCCAATGTTAAGGACAACGTGCCGATGGTCATCTTAGCCGAACAGTCACAAAACACCGTACCATACTCAGGCTAAAACATGCCGAACAACAACTTAGCCGAACCAGAATTTAGCCGAACACAGGCTTGGCCGAACAGTGTCTTAGCCGAACAATGACTTAGCCGAACAATGACTTAGCGGAACAATGACTTAGCCGAACAATGACTTAGCCGAACAATGACTTAGCCGAACAATGACTTAGCCGAACAAAGACTTAGCCTAACAAAGACTTAGCCGAACAATGACTTTAGCCGGACAATGCTTTAGCTGAACAACGACCTTAGCCGGATAATGCTTTAGCCGAGCCAGGACTTTAGCCGAACAATGACTTTAGCCGAACGATGACTTTAGCCGAACCAAAATCTTAGCCGAACACTCATTAACTATATCTTCCCGTATAGCAAAACAAGAAACAGGGCCCAAGCATTCTAGCATATGTGAAGCCGACCCGGATCGCTAACTTCTTAGCTTCAGTAAACGTAAATCTGAACTTAGATTATCATACGTTTTCTGGATCTGGAATTGCAATCACCAAAAGGCAGGCTTCTGGGGACGGTCAGCGATGACGGTCTTCGAAGGCGATGTCTTGACGCTCAGTTTTATATCAACAGCTTTGCGACTTTCAAACTTTCAATGCTTTTACACGATTGCCTGCACTAGTTCACACATCACGTGGGGGGAATATTCGTGTTGTTAATTCTAACGTTCAACGTTTTTTAAGTATAGTTTTCTCAGGCGCTTAGCCAGATTCATTATTTATTGGGGATGTCTATGAAGTCTAGCTCCGCCACCATATCTGACAGGCCTGGGCCGTCATCAAGGCAAGAAGCCACTGATACTTCAAATTCGTCGACTTCCCCTTCCCATAACTTAGCACCCGATGCCTTGGAGGCAACAATTCGTTTAGACAACCCGATCGATTCACAAGCTTCGAAGATCAATGAAGCCGCACTTCGACGGATATGCTCCATTCACGGGATTCCTTTCGCCGATGTGTTAGTCCCTTCGTGACACGATCGTCCTCACCTGCCCCCAGTCGGATATACCACATGCAACAAGTTCATGTGTTGGATGGACAGCGTGCCTCCGTTTAATTTATTCCTCCGGGACGTGTTGCAGTACATCAACATTGCTCCATCGCAGCTGCATCCGAACGGTCACGCGTTTCTATATGGGACCTATCTACTCTTTATGGCCGTCTTCTCTAGACCTCCAACCTCTGGCGACATCAGATACATCTATATGATCAAGAAACGGAAAGATAGCCCTTCCTTCATGTTCCTCGAGCCGTACCACAAATGCCAAATCTTGACAGGAGCATGCAGTAAATTCGCCCTGTACAAACAGGAATGGTTCTACATGCGTTGCCCTCCTGGTTTTGCGAGGAGATGGGTTGAAGGCAGTAAGTCTCTTCGCTGAGTCATCATTCGCGTTTAATTGGAGTCGTGCTTTTTCTAACTCCTTGTTTCGTCTTTTCAGGTATCAACCCGCGTCCGGAGGGCCGAGGATATTCTGAGGCCGTTGAGGCCATTAGAGCTCTTCCTGCCGAGGAACATGACATCCGAACCATCATTTCGAATGAATCATTGTCAAGGTTCGGCTTGTTAGCCCCAGGTCGTCGGATTAGCCTCCCGGAGGGCGTCTCCATTCCCAAGCCAACATCCGGTAAAGGGAAAAAACAGGCCGGATCGTCATCACGCCGCACTCCCGATACGCACGAAGAAGGTGAGCGCAAAGAGGACGAAGCTCCTGAGACCCAAGGCGAGAATGTGGGTCCCGCTTGGAATCCGGTGGTCGAAGTTCATGACATTGAAACGTCATCCTCCCCTTCGAAGGGAAAGAAGAGGTTAAAATACAATATTCGGAAGGAGAAAGTTGGCGGCACTTCAAAAGATATGCCTATCCCGCCAGAGAAAGAGGCTTCCTTACAGCACCTGGAGAGTTCTCTAAGGGGTTTGTCGAATCTTTCTATCCCCGACGATATACTTAATTACGGGTTTGACGATCCTGAAGCCCTCAAGTTTTCTTCGCCCGCTAGAGGCAATGCGGGAGTTCAACTCCTAGTCCAGGGAGACAATACTCCGATTAGTAAAGACAAAAGAACTGGTCCGTCGGGGGGAACACTAGGACACACACGCACATACGCATTCCATCATACACTTCAAGTTTTTTCTTGTTTCCCGGATCTTTCTTAACCTGTTGTTATCTCTATTCTTTGTAGGTGACATGGGGCGCTCTCACGGATTCGATCGCCTTCACGGTTCTTCCATATTCCATCATTCCGGACGGGATTCAGGTTCGGGCAGACGCAGGGACAGAGATGATTATGAAGATAGAGACAACCGTCCCCGCGATTCGTCTCATCGTAAGAAGGCATATTCCCAATCTTCACAGTCCCGTGATCCTCTTCCTCCAGCTGAGCCGGATAGAGAGAAGTCATTACAGAAGGGGTCCCAACCCGATGCTCCCCGAGAACAACACTTCGGTTCGTCGAGTACGAGGCAAATTTGGGAGCAACGAAAAAGAGCAGAACTTCCAAGGCCTCCTCCCCCTACTCCCACGGTTGACCCAACTGTAGCAGAAAAGATGGTCGATCTTAAGGCCAAATTTCCAAAAATTTGCTTTGATGGTCTGAAATTCCTCCCAGCTATCCATCATATTCCTGGGCACGTGAAGCAGAGTGCCATTGCCTGTAACAACGACGTCTATGTTCAACATGACGCGTTTGTTCACTTGGTTGAAAAGATCTTGGAGGTGTTCGTTGAGCGACAATATGAGATTGATCGTCTGAAACTGGAGGCTGGCTGTGACAAGAACATCATCAAGCACCAAGACGAGGAGCTCGCTTCGTACAAGTCAAAGCTGGAAGCCGCTGAGCAAAGCGCAAAAGATACTGCTAAGGCAGTCGCTCATTTAGAGGTGGCTCACAAGAAGGAACTTGATGAAGTAGTCCAGCGTAGCGGTGCCCTTGCCCTAGAAAAAGATTCCATCCAAAAAGAAAGGGACGCGCTCGCTATACAAGTCAAAGAGTTGAAGGAATTACTTTCCAAGGAGAAAGAGGACAAAGTAGCTGCTCAAGAAGAGTCACAACGATACTGTGATGAAATAGTTGCTACTCGGCTCCTGAAAACGAAGCTTGATGACAAACTTGTTGGGGTTGAAAAAATGAAGGACGAAGCCCGTGAGGAGGGCAAAAGAAAAGCTGCGGAGGAGATGGACTTTCGCCTCGAGGCGGCCGCAGAAGCCGGCAGGGAAGAGGTCAAATGCATGTTTGACCCGTTGATTGCTGAGTATGGAGCCCGCGCCCTTATGCATCGTGACTTAACATTCTTGGGCGAGGGCTATCTCGAATCCCTAGCTGAGGCCTGGGAAACCTTAGTGAAGATTAGGAAAATCGAGTCGGGCTCTGAAGAGGTCGATGAGGATGCCTTGGTGAAGGAGTTTCTTAGGGGGAATGAGCCAGCGGATTTATCCGCAGCTTTGGCGCTTTATAACAAAGGCTCTCCCCTTCCAAAAGAGAAAAGTGATGAAGCTGGCCCGTCTGGGGCTGAGACTACGGCTCCTCATATTGCTGCTCCTCCCGCTGCTCAACCGGCCGGTCGACCGACACTTGACCCATTCGAGCAGCATGCCGGCTATGATCCTAACGATCTCGGGCTTGGCGTTCATGTGCTATCTCCTATTCTGGAGGGTGAAACCCCACGCGCAACCGATAGCCAACCAGAACCCGGTAGGAAACTCTTCTTTTCTAGAAGTCAAAAGATCTTGTTATTTTCCAGCATTTATTCATTCTAATGTTCATTCTTTATGTTTTCATGCAGGCTGCTCTGACCCTGAACCAACTCCGAGGAGCGATGACGCCAAGGAGGAGGCGGAGAAAACAGGCGATGTTGCTCATGCGGGAGTAACTCCTGGCCCTGACGCTCAAGTGATCGGGGCGTTAGCTGATGATAAGCTTGACACTTCATCTCCTGCCGAAGGGAGCGATGAAATCGAAATCACTGGCGCCTCTGAGCATTCCTCCAAGATGAGCATGAAGGAACGCCTCGCCGAAGAGGAGAAGAAAAAGGTCGAGGTCAAAGTTGAGCCTGAAATACTGGAACTTATTGATCCGCGGAACAGACCTTTGAGAATCATTCTCCCGGGTAGGTCCAAACCACTGGATGTTCCATCTCCTACTCCTGACTCCGCTTCTTTAGTGAGCAAGAAATACAAGAAAAAGCACGAGGGAGAGGAGTCGTCGGAAAAAACAAAGGAAGACAAGAAGAAGAAACCGAAGAAATAATCGATACACTCGTTCAACGAGCTTCTTGCTTAAGTCTTGTAGTTGCTTTTATCTTTTGTAGCTTGTAGTTTGTATAGATAGGTTCTTAACTCTGAGTTTTGTAGGAGTAACTGTGTAACCCCATTTTGAACTATTGAATGAAGTTTAGTTTCTTTTTCGTTTGAATGATTCTCTTGCTTTTCTTTGGTTCGCTGACTAACTGTAGTCATAACTCAAGTTTTTATGAGTTGCATTATCTCCCAGTCCACTCTCGTGTTGTTCAAACATTTCCAAACGTGATATACTTCTTGTTCCACATTTCCCGAGTACTTGGACTTTCTTCCAAATCTGCGCTCCAGGGATTTAGAGTAAGTTGACCCACGTTCAGGGGATTCGGAGGTTCGCATCGTTTACACTCTAGTCAACACTCTGGGAACTTAAAGTACTCCGATCCGCGTTCTGGGGATTCGGAGACTTGAAATCGTTTGTACTCTAGTCTGCACTCTGGGGACTTATAGTACTCCGGTCCGCGCTCTGGGGATTCGGAGATTTGAGATCGTTTATTCTCTAGTCCGCACTCTAGGAACTTAGAGTACTCCGATCCGCGCTCTGGGGATTCGAAGATTTGAAATCGTTTATACTCTAGTCCGCGCTCTGGGGACTTAGAGTACTCCGGTCCGCGCTCTGGGGACTCGGAGATTTGAAATCGTTTATACTCTAGTCCGCGCTCTGGGGACTTAGAGTACTCCGGTCCACGCTCTGGGGACTCGGAGATTTGAAATCGTTTATACTCTAGTCCGCGCTCTGGGGACTTAGAGTACTCCGGTCCGCGCTTTGGGGATTCGGAGATTTGAAATCGTTTATACTCTAGTCCGTGCTCTGGGGACTTAGAGTACTCCGGTCCGCGCTCTGGAGATTTGGAGATTTGAAATTGTTTATACTCTAGTCCGCGCTCTGGGGACTTAGAGTACTCCGGTCCGCGCTTTGGGGATTCGGAGATTTGAAATCCTTTATACTCTAGTCCGCGCTCTGGGGATTCGGAGATTTGAAATCGTTTATACGAGTTCGTACATCGTACATGATAATGTAGTTCGTCATCTGATCATGAGATATAGGAACATTAGTGATTTGTGGAAAATACGGCTTCAAGCCTTTATTAATGAAAAACAACTAAACTGCTTGATTATAAGTTGCGACTGAACGAAAACATATAGGAAATAACAGTGCCTAAAACAAGAAAGAAAACATGCTAAATGTAATAATGCCGCAAATGTTCACTGTTCCACGCTCGGGGGAGTGTCGTGCCATCAACGGTCGCTAGCTTGAATGTTCCCTCTCCAAGCTTCCGTTCAATGACGTACGGACCTTCCCAGCTGGGATTCATACGCAAAGGTACTGGGAAAACTCGTTTCAAAACGAGATCACCCACATCAAATATCCTTGGGCGGACTCTGCCGTCGTAGTAACGCTTGACTCGGTGCCTATGTGCTGCCGCCCTTAATTCGGCCTCTTCACGTTTTTCATCGATACAATCCAGTGATTCCAACAAGAGGTCCTGATTCGTCTTGGGATCATAATATGTCACCCGGTGCGATGGAACTTCAAGTTCCACGGGTATAACGGCTTCAGAGCCGTATGCCAAGGAAAATGGAGTGTGGTCGGTCGTGGACTTGTGGGTAGTTCTATAAGCCCATAATGCTGTCGGGAGTTCATCTACCCACTTGTCTCCGACTTTCTCCAGACGCTTCTTCAGTATTGACTTGATTATTTTATTTACGGCCTCGACTTGTCCGTTAGCTTTTGGGTGTGCAACGGCGGCGAACTTCTTCTCGATGCCATACTTTAAACAGAACTCTTTGAACTCTCTGCTTTCAAATTGCATCCCGTTGTCCGTAATGATGGTGTGAGGAAGGCCAAAGCGGCATATAATGCTTCGTACAACGAAGTTAATGACCTTCTTAGAGGTGATTGTGGCCAAGGGTTCTGCCTCAGCCCATTTTGTGAAATAGTCGACTGCAACTATTGTGTATTTCGCACCACCTTTGGATATAGGCAAAGAGCCGATTATGTCGATTCCCCAGATTGCAAATGGCCAGGGACTAACCATTTGTGTGAGTTCCGTTGATGGAGTCCTCGGGATTTTCGCATATCTTTGACACTTGTCACATTTTCTTGCGTAGTCTGCAGCGTCCCGATTCACGGTCGGCCAGTAGTATCCATAGCGGAGGATCTTTTTTGCTAGCGTTTGCCCCCCGGTATGGTCGCCACATTCCCCTTCGTGAACCTCTCTTAAGACCCGCTTTGTCTTGTCATGAGCGATGCACCGTAATAATGGGACTGAGAATCCTTTCCGATACATTAATCCATCCTGCATCACGTATCGCGCGGCCTTTCGAAGGACCTATCGCCTTTCGTTCCTTTTTTCTGGTAAAGCCCCGGTTGTCAGGTACAGTCTGAACGGGGTCATCCATGACTCCTTTTCGATTTTTGTTTCCAACACACGGTCAACTTTCATCTCGTCTATGCTTGGGGCATGTAGGGCCTCAACGGGATACAATCCCATTTGCTGCGCGTCGCCTGTGCTTGCAAACTTAGCTAACAAGTCGGCTTCTTTGTTCTGTTCGCGCGGGACATGTGAAATGTCATAACGCTCAAGATTTGACAGTAGTTCTTGGACCTGAACAAGGTACGAAGCCAGCTTCTGTCCCTTTGCTTGGTAATCTCCCCACACTTGGTAAACAACCAACTGTGAGTCACAAAAGATTTCAACTGATTTGATCCTGAGTTCTCCGATGAGCTTCAAGCCAGCAATTAGTGCTTCATATTCTGCTTCGTTATTTGTAGCTGGGAAATCGAGCTTCAAAGCATAACAGATTGATCGGTTTTCCGAAGTTATAAGAACTACTCCCGCGCCGGAGGAACGGTCGTTTGATGCCCCATCAGTGTATAATTTCCACTGAACGGGGGGGAATGACGTCGTGATTATCTGGTTTGAAGGGTATGGTAAACTCAGCGATGAAATTTGCTAATGCTTGCCCTTGTATGGCTCTTCGTGGAAAGTAGGCGATATTGAACTGGCTCAACTCGATGTTCCATTTTAGCAATCTTATGGAAGTTTCTGGTCGTTGGAGTACCTGCCGCAGGGGTTGATCGGTATAAACACTGATTGAGTGTGCTTGAAAATATGGGCGTAGCTTACGTGATGCAATCACCAAGCAATAGGCCAATTTCTCAATTTTAGGGTAATTTCTTTCTGCCCCCGTTAAACGCTTGCTAACATAATACACCGGTTTTTGGATTCGATCCTCCTCGCGAACTAAAGCCGCACTTATCGCATGTGGGGATACAACTAAGTATACGTACAACATCTCGTGGTCTACTGGTTTTGACAGCACTGGTGGACTCTCCAGATGCCTCACCAGATCCCAGAATGCTTCCTCGCAACTAGACGTCCATTCGAAGTTCCTCTTCCCTTTCTTTATTATATCAAAGAAAGGGATGCACTTGTCAGTTGCCCTGGATATGAATCGACTTAGCGCAGCTACTTTTCCATTCAAGCTCTGTACCTGCTTTATAGTCCTGGTTACTTGCACATCTCGAATAGCTTGGATCTTTTCGGGGTTAGCTTCAATTCCCCTAGCATTGACGATGAATCCCAAAAACTTCCCCAACGCAACGCCGAAGGAACACTTCAGAGGGTTGATCTTCATCCCGTAATACCTGAGTATGTCGAACATTTCAGCCAAGTCTCGAATGTGGTCGTTTGACTGTCGTGACTTCACGAGCATGTCATCCACATAGACTTCCATCGTCCTACCAAGTGGTCCTTGAACATTCGATTCACCAAACGTTGATAAGTCGCTCCTGCGTTCTTTAGTCCGAAGGGCATTACTACATAGCAATATAGCCCGACATCCGTAACGAAGCTGGTGTGTTCTTGGTCTGGAATATGCATCGGGATTTGGTTGTATCCCGAGTATGCATCCATGAATGATAACAGCTCATGTCCTGCGGTGGAGTCGACCAACTGATCGATCCTTGGTAACGTGAAACTGTCCTTGGGGCATGCTTTGTTCAAATCGGAATAGTCTACGCAAGTTCTCCATTTCCCATTTGCCTTTTTCACCAGTACGGGGTTCGATACCCATTCAGGATAGAGGGCGTCGCGGACGAACCCATTGGCTTTGAGTTTGTTCACCTCCTCTCTGAGAGCAGCGGACCTCTCCGGGTCCATTCCTCTCCTCTTTTGTTTAACCGGGACGTATTTCGGGTCTATGTTCAACATATGACTCATGATGGCGGGAGAAATCCCACACATATCAGAATGCGTCCAGGCGAAAACATCAAGATTCGCCCGGAGGAAGTCACCAAGGTCTTCAGTCATTGCGGGGCCAAGATGTGATCCGATCTTCAGTATCCGCGAAGGGTCGTTTTGGCTAACTGAAATGTCAACCGTTAGTTCAGCCGGCGCTGCCTTTTCTTCCCTGGGTTTCTCATCGTCGTCTCTCGGATCTATGTCTCTGAAGATCCGAGAATTATGCCCGAGCCAGGGCTCGGGCACTACTTGTCAATTATCCGTATTAAGGATGCGGACGGGATTGTCCGCAACCTTTCCTTTCTCCCTCCGATGGGCCTCTCGGAGCTCAGCTACATAACAGGAACGACCAGCTGCTTGGTCGCCATGAACAATACCTACTCCTTTGTCAGTCGGGAACTTCAAAGTTAAGCACCACGGGGCTAACGCTGCCCTAAACTCAGCCATGGCCGGTCGGCCCAAGAAAACATTATACGGAGAATCCACATCCAAAACTACGAATGGTAGGATTCGCACCCTCCGACGCTCGCCTTGTCCCAGTTCAACTGGTAACTCAACATACCCCACTGCATCGGTCGCTGCGCCGTTAAAGCCGTGTATACGAGCCTTGGACGGTTTCAAGTCCTTTGTTTCCATTTTCATTTGGTAATAAGCCTTCTTGAAGATGATGTTGACAGAACTTCCGCAATCAATCAGAATTCTTTTCACATATGCCGGTCCGATCGTCGCAGATATGACCATCGGGTCGATGGTTGGAGCCTCTATTTGATCAGCATCTCTATTTCTAAACACTATATCGTTTGTCATTATGCGCTGCTGCTTAGCAGGGGTCCCATCCTCCACGTTCGAACAGCACTCGAAATCTGCATTCTTCAGGGAACTTGCATACCGCTCCATCTCTTGCCAATTTTTATCCGCGGGGTGAGGTCCGCCGATAATTGTATTTATGACTAGTCTACCCACAGTTCGGGCAGGCTCCTCTGGATGACGCGGAGCTGGTGCGCGACCTGGGTTGGTCGTTCCCTATCCTCCTTCCTGTGGATCCTTCACAAATTCTTGCAACTTCTTTTGCCTGATCAACTTCTCAATAGCGTCGTGCAGGTGTCTGCACTCTTCCGTATTGTGCCCATAAGTCTCATGGAAGCGACAATATTTTTCGGTTCGCTTCTGCTCCTCGGTTGATTCTTTTGGACGTGGCTTTCTGTACTGAAAAGTATTGCAGGTAGATAGGTAAATGTTCTCGAGAGACGCATTCAGCGGGGTATACTCGTTGTAGCTTGGAATTCTCGATTTCCACTTCCCCGCTTCTCTCTTCTTCCCTTGATTTCTTCCTCCGGACTCCTTAGGCTGCCCAGGCTTGTTCTGGACATTGACTTGGACCTTTCCCGAGTTGTCTCCGGACTGCTTCACAGCAACGTTGCTTTTCATAGACTCTTGGACAGGTCCTGGTGCCTTATCTCGTCTTACCCACCTAGCTTCCTCTCTCCTTATGAATTGGTGTGCCTTTGAGTAGAAACGCTCTAGCGTAGTCGGAGGTTTTCCTGCCAACCAGTCTCCAAACTCAGAATCTGGATCCACACCTCTCATTACAGCCATTAGAATTGCATGATCATTGGGATTACTGACTTCAGTTGCCGCAACATGGAATCTTTGTAAATATTCCTTCAATGACTCCCCAGGATTTTGGATTACACTTGACAGAGACATTACGTCCTTTGGACGAGTAGTGTGTATCCTGAACTGCTCAATAAACTTCTTTGCCAACTCCTCGAAATTGGATACAGACCACGGAGGGAGTCGGGTAAACCACATAGTAGCGATCCCAGATAGAGTAATTGGAAAGCATCTACACTTGGTGGCATCATTTGCTCTAGCTAAATCCATCATCCATTCGTACCTCATGACATGCTGTCTGGGGTCAGTCTTTCCCTCGTACGCAGGGATAGTTGGCATACTAAACTTTCTGGGGTACGCCGCCTGTAACACAACATCTGTGAACGGAGTGTGACTCCTTGATACTCCCCAATCGTCATTCGACAAGCCCTGATTTTCTTTCATCAATTGCCTGACCATGGCTGTCAGGTCTGGTGTCTGTATGGAAGGTGGAAGGTTAGAGTCCGTTCTACGTGACTGTCCATGTTGATGCCTCCTCTCCTGGCGATCTGCCAATCGTGCGTCTTGAGGTTCGACATCATTAGCGTTTTGATGGTCTGGGCCTCCAGCCTCCATCTGTACTCCAGTTCCTAAGTTTCCAGCTCCGACTTGGTCACGGTTTCCAGCTGTTTGAATAGCAGCACCCGTCCGCACAGCTTCAGTCTTACGGCGTCTGCGCCTGGGAGGTTCATCAGAAGAAGTTGAGCTGTCGGATGAGGAATAGGGAGCGGGATTGCCCCTAGCATTATGTTGCTGCTGTTGAGTGAGTTGTGCCATCAGGTTGGCGTTAGCTTGCATCTGCTCTCCTAGCTTTCTCCTGCTTTCCCTGAGTTCTCTCATCAAGTCGTTGAACTCTATTCTGGTGACAACTGGAGTTTGGTCCTGGGTGGCAATTCCTACACCCGGAATCGCTGGTTGATTGCTAGGTCCTGCTTGCTGTACGCTAGCAGTTTCATGGGCATCCGCATTATGAGAAGCTGACTTGGTACGTGGTCTCGCCATTGTAGAGTTATTGGTTGGAACTCTGAGTAGAATCAACGGATGTCCTATCAATGAGTCGAATCTTCTTTGGGGGATTTGTTCAATCCAGTAGCTTCAAAGCAGATCCTTGAGGTCTGAGAATTCAATTCTCAGTGAAAGCACCAAAGTGTTAGCACCAAAATTGGTCACTAACCCCGTAGAGAAAGATTGTGTAGAGATATAAGTGATGAAGATAAATTGAACAGGGAAGAGAATGCTAATTTAAATGCAGAAAGTAAGAACACCAAATTTATAGTGGTTCAGCGTAATTGCCTACGTCCACTTTGAGGTTAAACTTTATTGATCTTCTTTAATGGTTGATTACAAATACAATTCGTAGATCGAATACTTGAATGGAGTTACTAAGTAGAGAAGATGAGTCTGAAAAATGGCAGAGTCTCCCCAGTGTTCTTCCAAAAAGGATCCTTTTCACTGTGACCCTACCCCTCTATTTATAGACAAAGATGGGCTGGACTTCCTAGATGGGCTCGGTAGCCGAACACTCTAGCCCAAGTATAGTGGTCGCTGCATGCCGAACCAGGTAGGCCGAACACAATGATGCCGAACCACCCTTCTTATGCCGAGCGGTATGTTTGATGTGTGGGAAGTGCAGAATAGTTGTCAGTCGAAGCCGAACGTGCCTCTGTCCGAAGCGCTTGACCGAACAATGCTCTCTGGCCGAACGATGCATTCTGGCCGAACGATACCTTTGGCCGAACGATCCTCCTTGGCCTAATGTGCTCTCTGGCCGAACGATGCATTCTGGCCGAACGATACCTTTGGCCAAACGATCCTCCTTGGCCTAACGTGCCTTCTGGCTGAACGATGCTTTTTAGCCGAACGATCCCTTTGGCCGAACGATACTGCCATGTCGAGTAATCATATACGCCGAACGCCTTCTAATGCCAAGTACTCTTGGATGCCGAGTACTACGCCGAGTACTCCTTGATGCCGAGTGCTACTGGATGCCGAGTACTACGCCGAGTACTCCTAGATGCCGAGTGCTTCTGGACGCCGAACGCCTACTAGATGCCGAGTACTACGCCGAGTACTCCTAGATGCCGAGTGCTATTGGATGCCGAGTACTCCTGTTGCCGAGTTCCACTAGATGCCGAGTACTATCTGATGCCGAGCACTAGTTGCCTGGTCAAATCTCCAGGAAACAGTTTATAAATGGTTTAGAAGAGATTTATAAATTGTTTTCGAGATTGATTGAGAGAAATCTTACCCGGTATTTATGAATATATATATTTTTAAAATAAGTATATGGATACCTTGATATGAAAGTATAAATTGTTTTCTGGATTATTATTATAAATGTTTTATGAAATGACCACGGTTTGAAAAATGTAAGCGTTTGGTTGTTAAAGAGACCGGGGTCGAATACTGTCATACTCTTTGCCAATTCCGAAACCACTTTAACAAATGTCCACGTGGTTGAGAATCTAGAACGAAGTAGGATGGTTTGGCGAATGCTATTGTATGAGGTATGAACACAGCCCTGACCCCCCCCGTGTCAGCTTGATAGTACTAAAACAAGAGCTATACGAGGCCAAGTGAGGTTGCTCCTCTCCGATCGGACATGCTTCTTCGATACCATATTTGTTACTTTGTGATTGATTTGGTGGCCACCTTCGATTTGATTATAGGAGTGTGTTCCGAGGTAGGCGGTAGTAGCTGCTATGCATTACCACCAGTCTGGTGTGCAAGACGGTAGAATCCTATCCTGGGCATTGCGTGGCGTGCCTTGTCATATGCCTTATCGAATCCACTACGATTTTGTTTTGTGTTGTACCTATGGAGTGCTCCCTGATAGCCCACCGGTTTGGTGGAGTTTATAGTACTGTATAGACTACGACATTTATAAAATGTGTTAAGGGGGATATGGGTAACGCCTTAACGCTATTTTAATACTTTACTTTACTGATAGACACAACATATATAGCGTATATTACTCAATATAAATAGTTTAACGGATCCTTAGGAGATGGAAATCCCGAGCATCTCTTAAGTTATTGCACGCACGTTATACACTGGATCGGAGATGTAAAATCCCGTAAACATCTTTGAAGCCATTACACTCATATTTATTTATGTTGATTTAACTTACATAAGATCTTTTAGTTCTGACTCGAGTGTTTTGTCTTTTCATTATGCTCGGGTCAGCCTGAGCTTTTCAGTGTTGAAGACCTTATTTCTGGAGGACGAAGACGGAGTTTAGTATTATATTATTATTATTCCACTGTATCGTGTTGTTCCGCTGCATTATTTATTCCTGTTGTATGTATAACTCTAATATATTGTAAAAGTGTAATCAAATGTTATTTGTAAAACAGCTTCATGTACCGTTTATTTGATTATTATATTTTGTCGTTCCGCTGTGAGATTCTGTGTTTTGTTTTTCCTTCTTTTCTCTTATTTTCTTATTTACCCCATTAACAATCCTCCTTTTTGAATGGTTTGAATTGACATTTATGGGTTATTGTCGATTTAAACCGTCAAAAAGGTGGGTTGTTACAGTCCTCGTGCGGTCTTAGCACAACACCTAATCATGTTCCACACGCATTGGTATAAACTACCAAATCCCGATTCTCCTCTGGAACAACCAGCACATGTGCATGGGTCATTAAGTGTTTCAAACTCTGGAATTCTTCCCCACACTTATCGGACCACACAAACTTCACATCTTTCCTCGTTAGCTTGGTCATCGATGTTGCTATCCACGAGAAATCCTTAATGAACCTCCGATAATAACTAGCCAACCCAAGGAACTCTTTATCTCGGTTACTGTCTCGGGTCTCTTCCAAGCATTCACTTCTTCGTTCTTAGTCGGATCCACTGACAACCCTTCCTCTTAAACTAAATGACCAAGAAACATCACTTCCTTCTTCCAGAAGTGACACTTCTAAAACTTCACTTTCAGTTGATGCTGCCTCAGCGTCTCAAGCACCACTCTAAGATGAACTTCATGCTCTCTTTCATCCTTTCAGTATATCAAGAATATCATCTATGAAAACCATTATGAACCTATCCAAGTGCTCTCGGAAAATCCGGTTCATCAGATCCACAAAGAAAGTTGGCGCATTCGTCAGTCCGAATGACATAACTAACCATTCGTACAACCCATATATGGTCTCGAACACCGTCAAAGGTATACTATCCTCTACTACCTTGAGCTGATGCAAACCTGTTGCCAAATCCAACTGGGAAAATACCTTTGCTCCACTCAACTGGTCGAACAAATCGTCAATCCTGGGCAATGTATATCGATTCTTTATCGTCCTCTCATTCAACTTACGATAATTGATATATAGCCTCAACAATCCATCCGACTTCTTAGCAAACACTGCCGCTGCACCCCAAGGCGAACTACTTAGCCTGATAAAACTCTTGCCCTCTAAATCCACCAATTGCACCTTCAACTCCCTCATCTCTGAAGGGGTCATTCTACTTGGCGGCCTACTCATTAGTTCTGCTCCCGAAACCAAATCTATCCGAAAGTCAATGGCTTGTTTCAGTGGCAATCCAACTATGGGCTCAAAAACATCTACGAATTTCCTAACTATGAAAACTTGGCTCAACTCATCGTCTGAATCCAAAACACCCAACAAAGCAAACACTGCACCGCTAGAACCTTCTACGGTAAAAACAATCTGGTCGCTACAAGCATGGTGTTTAAAAGATATATTCCTATCTTGGCAAAATATCCTAGTATCGTACTCACTTAACCAATCCATACCAAAGATAATCCCGAACCCTACAAAATCAAACACATGTAATTTGCAAACAAAAGTATGACCTAATAGGTCAAACTCAAACTGGTTACACCTCAACCCCAGAGTTACATACCCTCCTGTAACGGTCCACTATTTTGGACCATTCAAATCGACAATAATCCACACATGTCAGATTTGAATAATTCAAAATAATAGGTTGTTAATTTAAATTGGCAAAACTCAGCATATACAGTAAATAAAATAATCACAGCTCACAGACACAGCGTAATATAACAGTAATGCAGCGGAAACAAAAGAATAGTAGTTCATGAAGCTACTATATATATAACAGAGTTAAACAAGATACAACAAAGGTCTCGAATACATAGATATCTCAATACAATAGTCAAATACAAGATCTGAATACATCACTGGAATCAACTGAATAATTGAAAGCTGGATAGATAGCTGGATCTCCAAGCGAAGCTCCAACTCCAAAGGTGAGTCTCGAACACTGGTACACTCAGTCTGACCCGAGTGTAAAGCAAAACACAAAACACTCGAGTTAGGATTAAAATTCTTATATCAATAAATCCAACTCAAGTGAAATAACAACTGAAATGCAAGTAACTCAAAGGATGTTTGGGATAACCATCCTCTAAGGATCCGTTAAACTATCTACTATGTAGTAGTGTACGCTAAGTAGATAATGTCTAATCAGTAAAGTACGATATCAAAATAGCGTTAAGTCATGGCCCATTCCACCCTTAACACCTTTTACCATGTCATAGTCTATACAACACCGTAAGCCCCACCGTAAACTAGTGGTTATCAAAGGGTACCCCATAGGTATAACACAAAACAAATCATAGTGGTCGTGATAGGATAAGCAGTATGACAAGGTACATGAGGCGATACCAACTAGGATACTAGTAGTTGCCTGATCCGGACTGATGTTGGGCATAGCAGCTACTACCCCAACACCGCGAAACAACACTCCCAAATCAAGGGGTGCACCCAAAACGAATCACATAAGTAATAGATAAGGTATCGAAGAAGTGTGTCCGCTAGAGATGGCGATCCTCAATGGCCCGACGCGGCTCCTGTTTTAGTCATGTCAGGGGTCATCCAAAATCGTTCTCTTTCTTCAGTCAACGCGTTCACCAAAACCATCCACTTCGTTCTGGATCAACACTCCATGTATATTAGTTATTAAAGTGGTTTCGGTATCGACAGAGAGTATGTCCATATCCGATCCCGGTCTCTTTAATAACTACGTAATTATTACACCGATTGGTCATTTAATAATCTTTCAAAATAGTTTATATTTCAAAATCAAAATATCATTGCCATTTCAAAACCATATCCATACGATATCAATTTTCACTTTAAATAAATCTATTTCCAAAATCATATCACTTTCCAAAGTTATATCGCTTTCGAAATTGTAAGTCTTTTAAAATCAAAACACTTTGGAAATCAAAACCTTGAAATTCATAACACTTTGAAACCATAGTTTGAAATCATAACAATTTGGAATTCATAACACTTTCCTCTTAAACAGTTTAGATATTAAAATTAGTGTATATAATAAAATAGTGTATAAAATAAAATAGTTTATATAAAATAGTTATAAGTTAAAATAGTTTACAATAAAATAATATATATTGAAAATGATTTATATAAAATAGTTTATATTAAAATAATTTATAAAGTAAAATATAAATAGTTGTAGATATAGTTTAAAAATACTTTATAAAATAAAATAGCTTCCACAAATTCACAAATCGATTCAAATTAACTCGACTTCCAAATTCAAACTTAATCAAATCCCAAATCATCAATTTCAATTCGATTCAGTTTCTAAATAGACCATTTCAAATTATCAATTTCAAATACATATTTAAACCACAAAATAAACCATTAAATTTCAATATATTTCAAAGATTTAAATATTCCACATTTCAAAAACTAAATTTGATAATTCCATTTATATCTAAATTTAATTTCATTACATTTAGTTTCTGAGATATTTCTTTAATCATTTCAATACATCTAAATACAACTTCAATTTACAAATTTATACAAACAAAATATCCCTTTTAAATTTATATAAGTTTGAAATATTCATTTAAGCCACTTTTTAATCAAATTCAAGTTATAAACATATCTTAAGATTTCAAATTTAATAGTTTTGGAATCAAACTTATTTAAGTAAAATTATTTAAATAATTAAGAATTCCAAATCAATTTCAAATTTATCTTTCAACCTGAAACATTATAAACTCTATATTTGAAAATATAAATTTTACATAAATACTCAAAACATATTTTTATATTGATTCAAATCAACTTTAATAAATCTTTAAAATCAATATTTATTAAAACCATACATTTCTTTTCAAAACAATAGAAATCATTTTTCAAAATATTTATATATATATAGACCAATGGTGTTTGTATATAATTTTCTACCCTATGGTCAAGTGATACAGATATTTATCATTTCAATCCGTAATTTAAATATATACGGGTATATATATATCATTTCAACCTGAAATCCCAAATTCAATTCAATTGAAAATCGCTTGGGTTTATCATTTCAACCCACAACGATTTTCTCCTATTCTACAGATCGTTCGGGTATGTATCATTTCAACCCATAGTGAATTCTATACTAACAGGGAACTTGCAGAGTGATAACAGATAATATAACAACGGTAACAGGCATATATCATCAGTATAAATAATAGATAAGGGTGTCAGATGTCACAAATGAACAGATACAGATGATGGCATATATATATATATATCAATATAAATAACTAGCAGCATCATATTTCAATTGTCGTTTCAATTGAAATCAAATTTAATAAATAAAAGAACGTTAATCGTGAGTGATTGCTCACCTTTCGAGGCTAGAGAGAATAGGAGATGACACAGATACGCACAGAGGAACGGACACTGAAATTTGAGTTACGAATCCAAGCACGAATTCGGTGATCAAAGCTGATAACAGGGATATATGAAAACAAATCAGATCAACTTAATATAAATGGAAGATATATATACTATATTTAAAACAATACTCATACAACAAATATATATATATATATATATTTACTTATGGATATAAACAGATGTATAAACATGTATATAACAACAATATATATATTCCAATATTCATTATGAAAATCAATATAACTTAAAATATATAAGAACTCAACAAATCATATATAAGCTTATAAATATAAAATATATCAAAATCTATATAGGGCTTTTAAATTTAAAATCAACACGTATTGGAAATTATATTGATTCATCGACATATATATTATTATAAATTTCAAATCAATACTAATTTAAACACGTGCACAATCAAATATATAGCCTTAAAACAAATTGAATGACTCGTTTAATATATATATGATCCATATCAAATAGAAAGAAGAAGAAAAAAAAATGTGAACAGCTAATATAAAATGACAAGTTAACACAGCAGACCAACATCATATCAAAATATATATAATAATAGATTGTATCCAAACATGCCTAGCTATATACAGTCCTATAAAACATTTCATATACAGTCCTATAGGAACGATCATATTTAAACTTATACTATAAAATCAATACTTTCATACTTTCAAATAAAACAGCATATTATAACCCATATAATCAACATATAATATGTTTTATGTACAAGCTAATAAAATCATTATTATATATATTCATACGAAACCAAAATACTAACATACATCTTAAAGTACTGTTATATCTCATAAGTACTAACAAAATTTACATATGACTTTTATAAATTTTTATGCATATAACAAACAGGTTGTATACCCCATATAAATATATATACAACAAAATATCATATACAGACTTATCTAAACCTTTACGTAAAAACCGATCTATAATTTACATGAACTATATATAACTTAGAAAAATATATAACAACATATTAAAACTGTAACTTTATATATAGAATTTGTAAACTAACATATAATATGTTTGAAATCCATTTGTATAACTTATATTTTATAAAGTTGCAGGTTATAAAACTTGAATATACCAACCGATCAAAATGTATATAACTAATACATACATAAAACAACTTTGTATAAAAATAAAAAAAAATCAATATATATCAAATCGCTTACCTATATACATAATTAGGAGGTTGCTATCAAAAGAAAGAAGGCTGCCGCTGGGCGGTGCTATGCCTAGGAGGAAGAGGCACGGGTAGGAAACATGGCCACGATGGAGAAGGGTGAACTCGAAGGCCTGGAGCTGCGGCGCTCTGCTACTCGGCAGGCGGGCGATGAGAGGGACAGTGAGGCTCATGGGTGAACGAACGATGAACAATGGCCAGTGCGTAGGCGGCACTTGTTCAGGTCGGAGCTGCTCATGCAGGTAGCTGCCATGTGGTTAGAGATCAGAGTGATGGAGGCTGTCGGGTGCCATGAACGCTCAGGCGGTTGTCGGTCGTTGGCGTAGTAGCGGAGGCTATGAGGTTGGAGGTGAACGCTGTGTTGGCGGAGCGCCATGTGGAGGTGAGAGCGGGGGAAAATGGGTTGGTTGACGTTGGTGGGAAAAGTGATGGATCTGGGAAGATGAAAGGTGGAGGGGAGGTGGAGCATGATTTGGTGATGGATGGAGCACGGTTGCATGGTGAGGGGAAAGAACAATGCTGTGACGAAAATATTTTATATGGGTATATTTTTTTTTGTGAAGGAGGCGAATGGATGAGTACATGGCAAATTGGCAGGGAAGGTGAAGTGAGCGATTGATGGAGGGTTTGAGTAGGATCTGACATGGAGAAGCAAGTAGGCAAAGTTTTCATTATAAATGAATGCATCAAATTTCATTTATTAAAAAGTGACAGAGCTAAGCAAGGAGAAATGAAACATACAAAAAGGAAAGAAGGTGAAACCACTTTAGTTAATAAGGTGATTGACAAAAATAAAAAGTCACGTATTAAAGTTTGGTAATTTCAATGGTCAGTGACTATTAGCTCCTCGCGGTTGACTAGTGAAAGGACACAGAAAGCCCAAAGAGATAAAATTGTATACCGGTATAGAAATCGTTTTTTTACAGATTTCGCGGTGTACCAGACCCTAAAATATACAAAAAACTATATTGCGAAGATCAGCACAATAAGACGATCAAAACGATATACAGATATCAGTGGTACGATTATCCGATCAAAAGTCGATATGGTACCAAAATGCTGCTATTTCGTCGAAAATAAGATCGACGGAGCAATAGATGTCCAAATTTGACGAAACGAAAGATGACGTTTCACTTAGAAGATGATTTACAAATTTTCTATGTAAAAATATTTAGGTTTGGAAAACATTTTTATTATCATCAATTTTAACTGATATAAATTGGAATAAAATTACACTAGAAAATAAACTTCTAAATTTTCTGGTGAAAATTTACCAGTTGCTATGTTAAAACAGACGCATTTCAAATATCAAATTTAAATTTCAAAATTTTATTGTTTAAAGTTTCACAAAATTTCAATTAAATATATAAATAAACAAATAAAATTATCTAAAATCTACGGGTCGTTACAATCTCCCCCACTCAAAACTTTTCGTTCTCGAAAAGGAAGGAGGTAGGAGAACAGAAACAACCAGAAAGCAAAATAGATTTAAAACAAGACAAAACAATTAATTTAAACCATATAGATTTCGAATTAAATTAATTAACAATTTGGTTTAATCCACTTGGTTTCTTCTTAAGTTAAATCAATCTATCTATTTCTAAATTCATTATCTTATTGTCTGGTCATCCTCAATTAACAATTTCTAAATCATCAATTTGTATAATCATTTATTATACTCATATTTAATTCAACAAATTTAATTCTTTTATTCCAAATTATTATTAACTTTATTCCACTTAATATGTCCTATCACATATATTTAAACCATATAAATTAATTTAAACCATATAAATTTCAGTTTAAATCAATTTATATTCAATAATTGATTTTTAATTCAAGGTATTTCCATAAGTTAATCAAATTTCAATTTATTAATTCTTTCAGAACAAAATTTATTATATTCATCTCATTCAATTAACTTATTATTCTATCATCTTTATTAGCATTTTTTTATTAGCATTTTTTATATTTAAAATCTAAGTGTATAAAATTTATTATAAACACTCAATTTTATTTATAAAATCATTTTATATTGTATATTATCCAATTTCATTTTAACTTCTGAATAATTTAGGTAAGTTATATTGAGATGCAATTTAGTACTCTACAAATAAAATTTTCAAATTCAATTATTTCAAGTTTAAATATTTATCCAAAATTTAGCTTTATTTATAATTGAAAACATCCTTTAACATAATTTTAAGAATTAAATTTCCGTTTAATTTCAAACCCTTTAGAGATAATTATGTATATACTATATATATTAAATCAAATTAAATTTAAAATAATATTCCTATATATATATATATATATAAATCAAGTCATACTTAAGAAATTCAAATTAAAATATTTTCCAAACAAAACTGTCGCAAAGCTACAGAATGGTTTCTCCACTTCAAAACTTGAAAATGAATGTCGATGATGCGCCCGCCATCACCGAAATTATTTTCCAGCGACAAAGAGAAGAGCACTGATTTCAACATTTTAAAATCCTTTGAAAACGGTTTTTATTCCAAAATACCTTTAATAATATATATTTTAAAATTTTAAAACCAAAGTTCGAAATCACCGGAAATTAAATTCTTAAATTCCTGATTTTTAAAATTTATTTCAATTCCAAATCAATTTATAAACCATGTTTATAAATTCATTTAGAACAATAAATGATAATCAAATATTATCATTCAAAATTTAATTAACTATTAAATTCCAGAAAATTTTACTTATATATATAATATAATCATACAAATTTATTTCATTTATCAATTTGAAAAACAATATTGTGTCAGTTTGTTCTGTTCAAGTGTTTTTGAAATCCTATCGATAGCGTTGATCAGACGAATCGATCAAAAATCCAAATCAACATCAACAACTCAAACAACACAATATATAAAATATTTTAATATAAATTACAAACACTTCTCACTTGACAATACAAGAATGGATTTCAAACAAGAATAGAGATTCAGATTAGAGGGACCCAAATCAAAGAGAATTCAACTAGAAGATAGGCTCGATAGGAAGATAAATAGATTTCAATGTGAGACAAGAATGGATAGACTTGTATAAATCGCGGGAAACCTTAACCGGGTCAACCGTGACATAAAAATAAGATTGAGGTAGAATTCTGGAGCAAATTGGCATTCGATTGCCAGAGATAGAATTCGGGTATAGCAAAAGATAACAGCATCGTAAACCGAGGATACATAAATCTTCGGTGAATCAATGCTGGTTGTACAGGAGTTTCACTCTTTTACAAATCATTCAAAGGTTGGCGAGACCGCCGATTTATTATAGAGATCATTCGAAGTGGAGTTATGGGATACTCCAGAATCAGGAAGACACGAATAGGGAAGACACGAATGGACTTTGGAACCGAAGTGAACGTTCCAAGAATTCAAAGAAAACCGAATCGAAAGGAAAGAATTCAAGCACGAATGAAAGTAATTCCATAATTAAATTTTACTACATATGCTGAGTTTTGCCTAAAACCAGAGCTCTGATACCAAATGTAACGACCCACTATTTTGGACCATTCAAATCGACAATAATCCACACATGTCAGATTTGAATAATTCAAAATAATAGATTGTTAATTTAAATTGGCAAAACTCAGCATATACAGTAAATAAAATAATCACAGCTCACAGACACAGAGTAATATAACAGTAATGCAGCGGAAACAAAAGAATAGTAGTTCATGAAGCTACTATATATATAACAGAGTTAAACAAGATACAACAGAGGTCTCGAATACATAGATATCTCAATACAATAGTCAAATACAAGATCTGAATACATCACTGGAATCAACTGAATAATTGAAAGCTGGATAGATAGCTGGATCTCCAAGCGAAGCTCCAACTCCAAAGGTGAGTCTCGAACACTGGTACACTCAGTCTGACCCGAGCGTAAAGCAAAACACAAAACACTCGAGTCAGGATTAACATTCTTATATCAATAATTCCAACTCAAGTGTAATAACAACCGAAATACAAGTAACTCAAAGGATGTTTGGGATAACCATCCTCTAAGGATCCGTTAAACTATCTACTATGTAGTAGTGTACGCTAAGTAGATAATGTCTAATCAGTAAAGTACGATATCAAAATAGCGTTAAGTCATGGCCCATTCCACCCTTAACACCTTTTACCATGTCATAGTCTATACAGCACCGTAAGCCCCACCGTAAACTAGTGGTTATCAAAGGGTACCCCATAGGTATAACACAAAACAAATCGTAGTGGTCGCGATAGGATAAGCAGTATGACAAGGTACATGAGGCGATACCAACTAGGATACTAGTAGTTGCCTGATCCGGACTGATGTTGGGCATAGCAGCTACTACCCCAACACCGCGAAACAACACTCCCAAATCAAGGGGTGCACCCAAATCGAATCACATAAGTAATAGATAAGGTATCGAAGAAGTGTGTCCGCTAGAGATGGCGATCCTCAATGGCCCGGCGCGGCTCCTGGTTTAGTCATGCCAGGGGTCATCCAAAATCGTTCTCTTTTTTCAGTCAACGCGTTCACCAAAACCATCCACTTCGTTCTGGATCAACACTCCGCGTATATTAGTTATTAAAGTGGTTTCGGTATCGACAGAGAGTATGTCCATATCCTATCCCGGTCTCTTTAATAACTACGTAATTATTACACCGATTGGTCATTTAATAATCTTTCAAAATAGTTTATATTTCAAAATCAAAATATCATTGCCATTTCAAAACCATATCCATATGATATCAATTTTCACTTTAAATAAATCTATTTCCAAAATCATATCACTTTCCAAAGTTATATCGCTTTCGAAATTGTAAGTCTTTTAAAATCAAAACACTTTGGAAATCAAAACCTTGAAATTCATAACACTTTGAAACCATAGTTTGAAATCATAACAATTTGGAATTCATAACACTTTCCTCTTAAACAGTTTAGATATTAAAATTAGTGTATATAATAAAATAGTGTATAAAATAAAATAGTTTATATAAAATAGTTATAAGTTAAAATAGTTTATAATAAAATAATATATATTGAAAATGATTTATATAAAATAGTTTATATTAAAATAATTTATAAAGTAAAATATAAATAGTTGTAGATATAGTTTAAAAATACTTTATAAAATAAAATAGCTTCCACAAATTCACAAATCGATTCAAATTAACTCGACTTCCAAATTCAAACTTAATCAAATCCCAAATCATCAATTTCAATTCGATTCAGTTTCTAAATAGACCATTTCAAATTATCAATTTCAAATACATATTTAAACCACAAAATAAACCATTAAATTTCAATATATTTCAAAGCTTTAAATATTCCATATTTCAAAAACTAAATTTGATAATTCCATTTATATCTAAATTTAATTTCATTACATTTAGTTTCTGAGATATTTCTTTAATCATTTCAATACATCTAAATACAACTTCAATTTACAAATTTATACAAACAAAATATCCCTTTTAAATTTATATAAGTTTGAAATATTCATTTAAGCCACTTTTTAATCAAATTCAAGTTATAAAACATATCTTAAGATTTCAAATTTAATAGTTTTGGAATCAAACTTATTTAAGTAAAATTATATAAATAATTAAGAATTCCAAATCAATTTCAAATTTATCTTTCAACCTGAAACATTATAAACTCTATATTTGAAAATATAAATTTACACAAATACTCAAAACATATTTTTATATTGATTCAAATCAACTTTAATAAATCTTTAAAATCAATATTTATTAAAACCATATATTTCTTTTCAAAACAATAGAAATCATTTTTCAAAATATTTATATATATAGACCAATGGTGTTTGTATATAATTTTCTACCCTATGGTCAAGTGATACAGATATTTATCATTTCAATTCATAATTTAAATATATACGGGTATATATATATCATTTCAACCCGAAATCCCAAATTCAATTCAATTGAAAATCTATTGGGTTTATCATTTCAACCCACAACGATTTTCTACTATTCTACAGATCGTTCGGGTATGTATCATTTCAACCCATAGTGAATTCTATACTAACAGGGAACTTGCAGAGTGATAACAGATAATATAACAACGGTAACATGCATATATCATCAGTATAAATAACAGATAAGGGTGTTAGATGTCACAAGTGAACAGATACAGATGATGGCATATATATATCAATATAAATAACTAGCAGCAGCATATTTCAATTGTCGTTTCAATTGAAATCAAATTTAATAAATAAAAGAACGTTAATCGTGAGTGATTGCTCACCTTTCGAGGCTAGAGAGAATAAGAGATGACACGGATACGCACAGAGGAACGGACACTGAAATTTGAGTTACAAATCCAAGCACGAATTCGATGATCAAAGCTGATAACAGGTATATATGAAAACAAATCAGATCAACTTAATATAAATGGAAGATATATATACTATATTTAAAACAATACTCATACAACAAATATATATATATATATATATATATTTACTTATGGATATAAACAGATGTATAAACATGTATATAACAACAATATATATATTCCAATATTGATATGAAAATCAATATAACTTAAAATATATAAGAACTCAACAAATCATATATAAGCTTATAAATATAAAATATATCAAAATCTATATAGGGCTTTTAAATTGAAAATCAACACGTATTGGAAATTATATTGATTCACCGACATATATATTATTATAAATTTCAAATCAATACTAATTTGAACACGTACACAATCAAATATATAGCCTTAAAACAAATTGAATGACTCGTTTAATATATATATGATCCATATCAAATAGAAAGAAGAAGAAGAAAAAAATGTGAACAGCTAATATAAAATGACAAGTTAACACAGCAGACCAACATCATATCAAAATATATATAATAATAGATTGTATCCAAACATGCCTAGCTATATACAGTCCTATAAAACATTTCATATACAGTCCTATAGGAACGATCATATTTAAACTTATACTATAAAATCAATACTTTCATACTTTCAAATAAAACAGCATATTATAACCCATATAATCAACATATAATATGTTTTATGTACAAGCTAATAAAATCATTATTATATATATTCATACGAAACCAAAATACTAACATACATCTTAAAGCACTGTTATATCTCATAAGTACTAACAAAATTTACATATGACTTTTATAAATTTTTATGCATATAACAAACAGGTTGTATACCCCATATAAATATATATACAACAAAATATCATATACAGACTTATATAAACCTTTACGTAGAAACCGATCTATAATTTACATGAACTATATATAACTTAGAAAAATATATAACAACATATTAAAACTGTAACTTTATATATAGAATTTGTAAACTAACATATAATATGTTTGAAATCCATTTGTATTACTTATATTTTATAAAGTTGCAGGTTATAAAACTTGAATATACCAACCGATCAAAATGTATATAACTAATACATACATAAAACAGCTTTGTATATAAAAAAAAATCAATATATATCAAATCGCTTACCTATATACATAATTAGGAGGTTGCTATCAAAAGGAAGAAGGCTGCCACTGGGCGGTGCTATGCCTAGGAGGAAGAGGCACGAGTAGGAAACATGGTCGCGATGGAGAAGGGTGAACTCGAAGGCCTGGAGCTGCGGCGCTCTACTACTCGGTAGGCGGGTGATGAGAGGGACAGTGAGGCTCATGGGTGAACGAACGATGAACAATGGCCAGTGCAGAGGCGGCACTTGTTCGGGTCGGAGCTGCTCACGCAGGTAGCTGACATGTGGTTAGAGATCGGAGTGATGGAGGCTGTCAGGTGCCATGAACGCTCAGGCGGTTGTCGGTCGTTGGCGTAGTAGCGGAGGCTATGAGGTTGGAGGTGAACGCTGTGTTGGCGGAGCGCCATATGGAGGTGAGAGCGGGGGAAAATGGGTTGGTTGACGTTGGTGGGAAAAGTGATGGATCTGGGAAGATGAAAGGTGGAGGGGAGGTGGAGCATGATTTGGTGATGGATGGAGCACGGTTGCATGGTGAGGGGAAAGAACAATGCTGTGACGAAAATATTTTATATGGGTATATTTTTTTTTTGTGAAGGAGGCGAATGGATGAGTACATGGCAAATTGGCAGGGAAGGTGAAGTGAGCGGTTGATGGAGGGTTTGAGTAGGATCTGACATGGAGAAGCAAGTAGGCAAAGTTTTCATTATAAATGAATGCATCAAATTTCATTTATTAAAAAGTGACAGAGATAAGCAAGGATAAATGAAACGTAAAAAAGGAAAGAAGGTGAAACCACTTTAGTTAATAAGGTGACTGACAAAAATAAAAAGTCACGTATTAAAGTCTGGTGATTTCAATGGTTAGTGACTATTAGCTCCTCGCGGTTGATCAGTGAAAGGACACAGAAAGCCCAAAGGGATAAAATTGTATACCGGTACGGAAATCGTTTTTTTACAGATTTCGCGGTGTACCAGAACCTAAAATATACAAAAAAATTATATTATGAAGATCAGCACAATAAGACGATCAAAACAATATACAGATATCAGTGGTACGATTATCCGATCAAAAGTCGATATCGGTACCAAAATGCTGCTATTTCGTCGAAAATAAGATCGACGGAGCAATAGATGCCCAAATTTGACGAAACGAAAGATGACGTTTCACTTAGAAGATGACTTAAAAATTTTCTATGTAAAAATATTTAGGAAAAAAAAACATTTTTATTATCATCAATTTCAACTGATATAAATTGGAATAAAATTACACTGGAAAATAAACTTCTAAATTTTCTGGTGAAAATTTACCAGTTGCTATGTTAAAACAGACGCATTTCAAATATCAAATTTAAATTTCAAAATTTTATTGTTTAAAGTTTCACAAAATTTCAATTAAATATATAAATAAACAAATAAAATTATCTAAAATTTACGGGTCGTTACACCTCCTATTGGATTCGCAACCCGTAAGGAAGTAACTAAATATGTGGGTTCAAGGTTAAGCTTATCTATAAAACATCTTGATATAAAAGAATGCGATGCACCAGTATCAAATAAAACACTAATAGACATACCATGAATCTGAAGCGTTCCTTCAAGGACTGCCTTTCCTTTCTCCTAGGCTGTTGGCTTAGAAGCAGCAGGTTCCAATGCATACGCCTTGCCCTTACCATCTCTAACGGGCTCCTTGCACTGGTTCTTGTAATGGCCTATCTGATTACAGTTGAAGCACCTGACGCTCTTCCCCTTAGCCACATCCCTTGCCTTCCTAGCGCGACAGTCATTGGCAAAGTGCCCCTTCTTGTCGCACTTATAGCAGACAATCTCAGACTTCCCTTTCTTGGCTGCTCCACCCTTCTGAGCACCTTTCTTGGAAAAGAACTCCCTCTTCTGGCCCTGCCCAACCTGGACCTTTTTAGCCTTTCTCTTCTCCAGAGACTCAAGGACTTCCTCCTGCCTCATAGCCATCTCCACAACTATATCATAAGGATCCCTAATGTGAGACAAAGTAGCACTAGCCAATTCTAGCTTCAATCCCCTGATGAACTTCTCGTTCCTCTTCATCACCATATCAACTAAAGCATACCCATACCGGACCATCTCTTCGAACTTCCTGGCATACTCAGCAACTGACATCTCACCCTGCACCAACTCAGCAAACTGCTTGATCAGAGCTGACTGTGCCATAACAGACATGAACCTCTCCTGAAATCTCCTCTTGAAATCCTCCCAGGTCATTGTCTCCTCATCAACTGTTACAGTCACATTGTTCCACCAGAGTAATGCAGTTCCTTGAAGCTGTCTAGATGCCAACCTCCTCTTCTTCTCATCATTGAGCCCCAAATCTGTGAAAATCCTTTCGCAGTGCAATAGCCAGTTTCCACCTCAATGGCATCCTCCGTTCCCATAAACGGCATCCCTCCAAGCTTCACATAATCACCGCTCATCTTAGTGAAATGGTTAACTATCGGAACTTCCAGAACCCCTGCTCCTACAGCATTTCCTCCTAACACTCCGGCTGCAACTCTCGCCTGCATCATATTCCTGAAAATATGATACATAGCTTCCATTCCGACCCGCGGGACCTCAGCACCTACATTTTCTACTTGTGCCTGACCTTGGTTTCCCTTGGCATTAGGTTTGGCATTACCTTAGATGCTTCCCCTTCCTAGGTTAACTCTGCTTCTTGTACCATCCATATCTGTATTTAAACCTAATGAGATATAGAAAGATAACCTAATCAAAGATATGAGACTAGAGATAAACCTAATCCACTACATATATTTCTATCACTCTCATTCTAACCGAAAATGTAAAGAACAAATCATTGTCATCGTCCAATCAATAGCGGATGAACTATCATCTCTAACCCATTTCACCGCTAATTTTAAATCATACATCACAGGATTGACTTTTGTCACTTCAAATGCCCATTGTTTAAGCTCTAGAAAACTACAATGATTTTTTATTGTCGATCCTTTTCGTTTTCCGCCAATATATCTAGGTTTACCTTCATCATCAACCAACAATTCTCCATCATAGTGAAATATAATTAGAACCTTTGACATTATCTACAAAATCAATTGCAAGACTACATTCAAAATCTTGATTTTGTGACAAAGTGCTAAACATAAATTTGTTGAATTAATTCCTTATTTTCCCAAGAATATTTTGTTTCCATAGGCAATCTTCTACCAAAAGCAGTCAAATCAATATTTAAGAAAAATCAGGCAAGCAAATCAATATAATAACATAACCAATATATTTCACCAACAAAATCAAGACTACGGTTCTACAGTAGATTTAAACCCAAAATCACTTCAGTCTTTATCCAACTGATTAACTAGAACACAAAACAGGTTCAAAGAAAAACAAACATTTCGGAAATTCTTATTCAAAATACTACGGTTCAACAAAAAAACCAAATTTGACAACGTTATCCTAGGCCCAAATGACTACCAAAACCTTGGCCTACCACTGGTTTCCCTTAGTTCTTCATTCACCTTTTTGAGACGACTTATTTCAACTTGCAATTCAAAGGCATACTCCAGTCCCCTATCGCACAATGGTTGATCAATCCATTTAAAATAATTACAACAATCAACTTAACTAGGATTCAGTCTGTGTTCGTTGTATGAACTACAACCAAAAAATCTATGCTCGGCATTCTTTTGCTTTCCGCAAACGACCACTACACACATATCTCCACAATAACAATTTGGATATGGTCATTGTCCCCATGGCATCGATGGACCAACAGGATGTACAGGCGTTAGCACATTTCTGTCAACACGAATTTGATGATTGGATCATTTGGTAGAAACAACTTCACGTAAACGACCGTCTAAGGTTGATGGTCCAGAATGGAATTTACGCGGTATTGTTTCGAACTTTGTTTCCGAAACATGATCAACATCAACATCAATATGACTTGATCTTGCAACACCGATTTGCGCTTTGAGTACATCACAATATTTCATCAACGTTTCATCGTCAATCTCCCAAACATTCATGTCTAGAGTCAAAATAAAGAATAAAGCATTGGCATATCATTTAGGGTTTCCAATTTACAACTAGGTTTTCCTATTTCATTAATCGTTACCAAATTTTTTAACAATAATAACACCATTACCTAGTACTTACTAGCACTAACAACAATAACTCTTAATTTTCAACAACAACAAATATAAAAAGTTTGACCAACATTTTGATCAACATAAATTATTACCTTTTTTGTAAAGATGAAGAATAGAATTTAGCAACTATTTGGTTGACAAGGTAATTGAGAATTTGGATTTGGTAAAAATTGGGTTGGGGATGAGAGATTGGGAGGATTTTGAGAGGAAGAAGGTAATTGGGTAAAATGATATCAGATCTGGGCTTACTATCTTCTTCATACCCGAATTTGAGCTTGCGCAATCCATACCTGCACAAGCTTTACATATAAAGCTTGCGCAAATAAGGACCGTGCAAGCAACATACGTAGAGCTTGTGCATATATGGATTGCGCAAGCTCTACATATAAAAAAATATGCTTGCGCAATCCATAATTGCGCAAGCCTATTTGAAAACGAGGCCTAGTTTTGCAATAAGTTTTCTCTGAGGCCTAAACCTCTAATTACTTTTTTCTGGAGGTCTTCATTGAAAAATTGTCCTTATTAATATGTGTACACAGACCACGTAGATATACTTAGTATATTTAAACATAGTATTATGTTTAGGCATTTATAGTCCCAATGTTGGATCTGGGCCAACACGCAGCGGGTTAGATAAGTGAAATTTCAAATCTTTTAACCGTTTTGGAACTTACTGTGCCAGTGAAGTCTGAATTGATTTAGATCTAATCTAAATAAATTTTAAATAAAAATATTATTTTATTTAATTATTTAATTAAAGGATTTTATTTGATTTTATATATGACATATAAGTTTCACATGTGTATCATATACACATGTATGTGTATGTGCATTTGCCGCATATATATTGTGCATGGTCTAACAAGCCCGCATCTAAGTGCTGGGATTTAAGTTGTTAACCCCTCTATATGCATATTTGTTGTATGTTTTATAATATTAATATGATATAGAACATGTTTTTATTTATATTTAATTAAATATATTTACATATAACAATATAAAAGTAATCTTGTTTATATATGTACACATATGCATATAATATAATATTTGAAAATATGATTATAAAATAATTTAAAATTCAAAATTAAATTTTGAAATTCAAATTTGAAAGTTTGATCTAAATTTGAAAATATCTTTTAAATTCAAATTCAAAATTTAAATTTTACAAATATATTATAAAACATGTTTTAATAATATATATATACAAAAAATTAATTTTTCTCTCTTGAAATATACAAAAAATATATACATATAATGTATAAGTATTGAAATTATATAAACATTAAATCCATCTATAAAATAACGTTACATAATTAAGCATATATATATATATTTATATAGATAAAATAATTTATCATACACGTGTGTGTGTGTGTTTACAGAAAAAAATATAGAGATAAACATTTAAATATTCAACAAAAATGGCGTCCCATAATTTAGTGTATGCGATTTTGTCCATTGCATCTCCGCTCTCTTCTCTTCCTTAATTTTTCTCCAATGCCTCTTTCATCCACTTCAATCTCCTCATGCCTAAGAAACCTCGCCGTTTCTCTCCTCTCTTTCCTGAAACTCTCCTGACTAGTCCGACTAGATCTAGGCATTCCTATAACGAACCCCTTTATCATTCTAGATCCTTATCTATTCAACTGAATTTCCATTGCTTCAACCTGTAAATAGTGCTCGGGTAGCCACTTCTAACTCTTTTGATCCTCTTGTTAGTTCTGTCGTTGCTGTCAATGTTGGGTATGTTGCCCATGTGGTTGCGTCTCCTTTGCTTGGTAGTGAGGATGGCCGCATTGGTGTATGGAATGATGTATCGGTGAGTTTGTTAGATGAAGATTATTCAGCTATTGAACCTATGTTAGACAATTCGAGGTCATGCATGGTAGGTGGTCATTTAATCGCCTCTATGAAAAATTCTGCTATTTATGTGCCCTTTCATTCTAATCCCTCTCCTTCTATGCTACATAGTGTTCATAACCCCTCTGCAGCTTCATCCGAACCTAAGTCCTGGTCTTCTCTATTTAGTTCCTTGCCCCGGAATGCGGGCGTTTACTCTCTTGTCGAATTTGAAATTGAGGAAGTTAATGGGGTTATGTTGCCTCCTCCAATTGTTATGCAGGCTAGGGCTGATTACTGGTCGGGTTTTTTGGTTGGTTTTTTCCTCGATCTCATCTAAAAAATCAATGATGTGAGATCTTTTTATCGACATATATGGAAACTTCATGGTGATTTTAAGGTAATATATATTGACTCGCTGTATTTCTTTAAAGTTTCGATTAGTAAGAAGTGTCAACGAGTCCTAGAAGCCGAGCCTTCTTTCATCGAGGGGAAACCTTTCGTCATCACCAATTAGTCTCCTTTTGTGGCTAATGTTAGGACTAGGTTATGTCTATTCCTGTTTGGGCATATTTTTTGCACATTCCATCTGCTTTGCAGCCGTTGCTTGGCCTAAATTGGTTATCATACACTATATGAAAATTGAAATGTTTTAATTCCAATACGGTTGCATGCGAAAGATTGGTATATTCAAAAGCACTTATAGAGATTACCCCAGATAAGCTGTTCCCCTCTTAGATTAATGTTCAGCTTGTCGTTGATTATGTAGCGGAGGTTCGTGTTAGATATGGTTGTGCGCCTGTCATATGTACCACCTATCACTCTTTTGGCCACTTAGTTGTCGCTTGCAAGCTCCCATGCTCACCTATCCCTCCTCCTTCGAGGGTGTCGCTTCCTTGTCCTCCTTCGTGGAGGTGGGTACCTGTTTACGATTTCCTCTGGTGTTTTTGTTGTCCAGTCAGTTCCTATTGATGCTGTTGTTTCTCCTATTCATCCCGCATCCCTACTTTTTGACGCTCTTGTGCCAATAGAGGTTTTTGTGGATGGTCCTGATTCGGTTATTGTTGAGACTGTTGAGGAGCACGTTTCTCTTGATGAGTCACCTCCCCGTGACTCATCCACTGTTGTTACAGTTTCTACACCTTTTTATCGGGATGCGCAGGAAAAGGCTTGGATCCATGTTCATATTTGCATGAGATATAACCCTATTGAGGATTACTTCTTCCGCTTTATGTCAGATGATGATTTGGACCTCAGATATCTGCTTTATTACATTTCAGGAGATTCGTTGGTTATTCTTATGGAAGGCTAGCTTGCGAAAAGGAATGAAGTTTTGTTAGTAGATGCAACATGGGATAGGTCTTTAATTTTCCCTTCGGAGTCTGGTGACTATGACCCATCTCTTACAGTTCGTTTTAGCCCCTTTGCTCATGCCTTAGGCGATGACCCCTGTGTGTGTGTTCAAGCGTCTTAGGTCGAAGGAAGTAGCTCCTCCTCTTTAGAGGAGGAATACTTTTTAGGTCATTTATAGCAGCTTAGGCACCTTTGCCTAACTCCTGAGCTGTATTTTCTCTTTCTTATAGTAGTTAAGATCCTTTTGCCTTAATCTTATATAGTAACTATATTTTATTAACTTAGTAATAAAAATTGGATGGTCCACTATAAAACCAGCTGGCTTTGTCAAAAAAGTTATTCTATAATAAATTCGCATGGATTCATTTGGTTTTTATTTATTTAAAAAATTCCATTATAAATATTTTCCTTTTATTTACATGTAATAAAATGCTTTAAAAATGTTTGCAATTTTTTTATATTTATAAATATATATATGCATTTATATATTATCAAATAACAATTTAACACATTGAATTAGAAAAATCAATTTACATATATACACACACACACATAATTTTTTATGTTAAAAATTACATACTTAAAATTTTATAACAAAATTTACAAATATATGTATGTATATTTATTTTATATAAAATTCAGTTTTTATTTATAATACTCTTTAAAATTAGGTTGGATGTAAAAACCCACTTATATACGTAAAAAATGTTTATAACAATTATATATATAGATTGATAACATATACATATATGGATTCATGATATAAATCTAACCTAATCAGATATAATAACATAATAAATAATACACACACACACACATATATATACACACACACTCCTAGAATCGAATCCAGCCTCTTCTAGAAAGTGCTACCAATCGAAGAGATTTACACACCTTTTTATATGATTTTATTTAATCTTGTATTTGGTTTGAAAAATGGAGGATGAGGATGCTAGGTGCTTGAGGTCTATAGGGGTAGAGGAGGAGTAGAGAGATTAACCTTAAAATGGAAAGGAGTAGTGGGATTGAATATGGAAAGTGTAACAACCCTACTTTCGACGCCGTAAAAAAAAAATTCGAATTCAAATTTTGATATTCATGATTTTTGAAAGTAAATATTTATTTTATTGAAGGCTATTAATAAAACATTTTACTTTAATAAATTGAATTAAATTAATAAGTTCTTTTTAAATAATATAATGAAATCGAATAAAAAAATTTAATTGAATATAAAATATTTTTAAAGTGTTAATAATTGTTTGTAATTAAAACAGTGGAAAATAAATAAGCGGGCATCGATTGAATGAAATGGTGCACTAATCAAATTATATTTCGTAGAATGGTGCGTAAATCAATTTTTATTAGACTGGAATTTTATTTACAAATAAAATATAAGAATTGTTTAAAAAGAAAAATTAAAATCTAGCCCAAAATCAAATGCCTAAAGCTCACATTTTCATTTGCAAATCCAAACTCCTATATTCTCCTATCCATTTCCATATTAGCCCTAGCCTCAACCCTAGATTATTCTCGAATTGAAAAATCGCGATTAAGGAGGAAAAATAGAAATTAAATTGCGCTCATGACGCATGCGATCATCCTGAGAGAAGAGAGGGCAACCAGAGGCCGATGATGACGGATGGCGTTGGTGGCTCGAAGTTCCGATGCTGTTAGGGGGATTCGGGCATTCATGTGAGATGGATGTCATGACCTAGAAGTTATGATGATGTGGTCGCATGGTCGAAGATTGAGATTGACGCACACAAGCTTGACGGTGACGATGTATTTGTTTTTGTAGTCATGGCATGGCATATGATGGCCTGGACTGGTGTAATGTAGTTGATGATGGTAAGGCGGTTGCGTGTGAGGGATGTAGTTTCTGGCACAACAAATTTTGACCGGGGCAAAATCATTATGAGCCGAGTTTGATTCTTGCATCTGTCGTTTCAATGAGTTTTCATACTCACATCTATATCTATACTCATTGCTTATTATATTTATCCCGTTTATTTATTTAATTGCTTGGTTGAAATGTTTGGTTAGGATATTGGATTAATTTTTGTGAAATTGGATATGGATTTGGATTTGATATTGAGATTTTGTGTTTGTTGTATTGTCAAAATGCAAAGGAGATGTTGTCCTATTGCATTTTGATTTGTGTAGTTTTTTATATGTAGTGTGCATTGTATAGACGGTCGTAAGTCGACGGAATTCGACTCTGGTCACATGATAAAATTTATATTGACGATTGATGGTTTTGGAGAATTTTGCTCCATGATTTATATTTTGAATGTTAACTTAATTTTCTTGTTTTTAAAAGATGTTTTGAAAAACTTTGAAAAATTATTCGTGTGTTTAAAATCTTATTAAAGGTATTGTTTTAAATAATTTACTAAAATTTCATTCAATTTAGCTATTTTCATGTTTAAAAAACTATTTTTTAAATTATATATAAATATAGAATTCATTTTGTTACAAAACCCTTTTGAATCACTATTATAATAATATTATAAATTAGAATTGTGTTAAAGACATAAATAAAATATATCACTAATTTATAAAATAAAATATTAAAATAATAATATTATTTTAAGTAATTTTTATTATATAAGTTATTTAAATACTTTTAAAAGAGTTTTCAAAGCTTGAAAAAATTATAGGACTCTTTTTATGAAATAATTATAAGGTTTTGGATATGTTTTAAATAAATAAACATTTCTTTCTATAGTATGAGAATTTCAAATATGGTATGATTTAAAGGAAAATGTTTTATTTCTAACCAGTTTGAGTATAAAGTGAAAAACTTTGAATATATTATGTGGTTTGAAATAAATATAATTTATTTGAAGTTTATATATTTATTTGAAAATAGTAACTAATTTTAGAAAATTGTGGACAGATTTATATAAAGGATATTTAGTTTGTAAGTTGATCTTTAATGTTTTAAAATATACAAGTAAAGGTTTAGAAGTAAATGTTTGTATTAAAGTGTTTATTAGGATTATATAAATAAAGTGAATGTATTATCCAATATAATACACACACTAATGAAGATATATATATATATATATAAATATATATATATATATATGTTAAAGGTTCTTATTATTTCTAGAATATAAATTGATTTAAGAAGTTTTATCATATTTTTATAAATACAACCTCTCTCCTAATTTATATTTGAATGTTTTGATTGTTTTCATTATGTGTGATGAGAAACATGAATAAATGGAGTTATAATATCATCTGGTGTTGGACTTTCAGTAATATTTCTCTGATTATTATTTGGACCCATTATATGGAATACTTTAGGTAGACTAAGTGTTGTTTATAAGCAATGAATGAACGATTAAGCATCACACGATGGTATGAGATGCTGATGTGATATTTATTTGTTATTCATTGTAAGTAGATGCCACTTAAGTGACGAGAACTGGGATATTTGGATTATACTTACATGAGGTGAGGCTCGGGGAAGAGCAACCTTATGGATGATTGAGTTATGATGGAGTACCCATATACATATATATTTATATATATTATCTACTTGTTTATCATTATGTCCTCCTGGTTATGTTTTTGGAGTTAGCGAGAACCAGATTTGGCCAGTGTCCACACTGGTGGTTTGACCGTGGGTCGCGCCCTAGATCCGTGACACCTTTATTATATTAGATGTGCATCACAAGATTTTATTGAAAGTTGATTAGCCCTTATGGTGGGTAGCCCTAGCCCCTTTTTGTCATCTAGACTAGCAGTCTCTTACTATATAGGCATGGTCTGGGATCGTGACTAGGAGTCCTCATGTTGACGGACACATTAGGTGGATATTGTCATGATTACCAGGGAGGTAACTAAAGACCGTAGGAGAAGATCCAGGTAGGTAGCCCTGGGCTTCTAGGGCAGGCGGTTAGCTACCAGTCTCCCATCTGGTTCTATACAGAGTGGTAGATTAGTACATACTATTTATACCCCTTACCTAAGTATAAATATGGGTGGTGTAACCCATACGTTATGATATAACTTTACTTGGGACCTTATGTCTATCGTACAGTCACATCCCATCACCACTGGATTTGATTTATATTATATACACATTTATATTTTTATGTAGGCGTGGTGAGCCACTTACATTCTATTTGGCTGGTTACACCATTTATATTTTTATAAGCAAGTGACGCCATTTATGTTGACATACCCGGGAACGTATATTCATACCTATTTTAGGTATTAGTGTTTAAACCTATTTTACTTGGAGATTTCTTTTATATATTATATATATATTAGTGTTGATTTTATGTACGGATGATCACCCATTTGATATCGTATCCATGATTTATTGTTTGACTTGATTATATGGGTGATGACACTTTTATGCATGGTTTTTGCGATGCATGCTATTTTGAGATATTTTGATACTATTTATACTATCACCATTATACCACTATCATTATATGTTTTTTGTCATCTACATTCTAGATATAATCTCGCCCGTATGTTATTTATATAATACTCAGGTCAGTCCGAGACATTTCAGGTAGAGGGACGATGAGACCAGTTTGTGTTATCTGTGCAATACTAGAGGCCAGTTATTCGGTTTGGTTACGTGTTACTATATATGATGTACTTCATATATGTATATTCTTGAGTTGTAATTCAGTTAGAATGAAAATGCTGATGATGAACACAAGCACAGACTGGACAACACATCCCAGAAAATATTGGATAACTCAAAAGAATACTCAAACTATCGCAAGTCACTTTTGCGATCAACCCAGCCAACACGCAAAGAAACTGTTCTCTCTTTACCAATCAGAACAGCTTACACTCGTGTTGGAATGGGTTGATCGCAAAAGTGACTTGCGATAGTTTGAGTATTCTTTTGAGTTATCCAATATTTTCTGGGATGTGTTGTCCAGTCTGTGCTTGTGTTCATCATCAGCATTTTCATTCTACTACCAAACATCAGAAGATCGAACTAAATTCTCCTATCTGGAAAAGATAAACAGGAGCACTCGCCAAACTGCTTCTGCTGCACCACTCTGATATAAGGTAGAAAATAGAAAAGAATAGAAGAAAGAAGAGACAACAACAACGATCTCACAGCGGAACGAATAAATTATATTAATAACATAAAGAAACTATTACATAGTATACAACACTTACAGAGTTTTACCCTGTCAGTTTTTTTTAAAAAAAAAACTGGATCTTTAAAATGGGAAGTTGGGATGTAAACTAAATTTAAACCAAAGTTAAATCTAGGTTTAAGTAAATTTAAAATCTCAGTTTTAAAATATATAAAGTTTTGTAAAATTTTAAAGTTTTAACTACTTTGAATGATTTAAGTAAAATTTTAATGATATTGAATGCTTTGTATAGTTGTGCACTATATATTTTCTATTATATATTATCGTTGCGATGATGACTCTATGTTCTCAGATCATTTCTATATATTGTATATTGTTCTATTCTAGAGGCACGAATGTTTATTGCTTTGTGCCGATACTGTGCACTTTAGGTGAGTTTTATTTGGGAGTTTTAAATACATACCAGTGTTAGCCCAATGGAATATTCATGCATTGTACCTCATATCACCTCATTCTCTATATTATCCAATAGTATTACTTAGTAATACTCTTGGATAGTATGGGTATAGAGGTGGGGTTGTTCAGAAAGGGAGAGAGGAAAAGGAGGATTTAGACCCTTTCTTTTCTCAAATAATTCAAACCCAAAATACTAACAAATATCACCCCTTTAGCCCTATCCTATAGCCAACCATACCCTGAGCCTTATTGGCCTGCATGCTACTTCAAAGCATATCAATAAATCTTCATTTAAATAGAATTCAAATGTAAATCCATATTGTATATCGATATGTGTACATAACTTTTATATGCGCATTATTTTTTAATACCGATCAACATAAATCAAATAAAGTTTTATAATTAACAGACCAATATTAATTAATTTAATTAATTTATAATAATAATTTAATTAAATCAAGTGGTTTTCGTAGTATTCAACATTGTGATTGTGTGACTCTTAGGTGTAAGTTCAGTCAGTGATTAATATCAAACAATTCGAATAATAACGGTCACACGTTAGTTTAGTTGGTGATGTGGAAGTTTGGCTGAATCTATCACTTACAAAGCTTCGGTAAAATCCAGTTTACTGTTTTGAGCGATCCCCGGCAGCTGTGCAGTTAAAGCCCCATAAAATACCCGCTTTAACACATAGTGCTCTCCAACTGCTACGCTATTTCAATTTAGCGCTATTGCATAGTAGATCCACTTTAAGCCCCACTATTTTCCATTACACCCGCTAAATCAAGACTTTGTAGCACCCGCTTTAGCAACATTAATATACAAAAGTTGATCTGAGTGGTTTTCTTTAAAATGAAATCAACAAAGTTAGGTTAAAGACCTAATTTAAGGTGTAAGTGCTCAATATAAGTTAGAAATCTATTATAGTAACCAAATCTAGTCTGCATAAATCATGATATTCTTCAGTTTTATTATATAAGATTAAATAATATTTTTTCCCTACACAAATGGTGTGAGAACGAGAGTAAATTAACTTCTAATATTTTGTTTTATATATAATGAAGCTTTTTACAGCTCCATTATTTTCTGATGTATCCATGCTATAAATTTTTACACTCCACCGCTAGAATTGCTAAGCGCTTTAACTGCACAGCCCATTAGTGATTATTATTTACACCACTTCTCTTCATCAATATTTTATCATATTAGGACTTATGAAATTTGGTATCAGTCGAAATTCCAGTGTCACCCACATTGAACTTGTATAGTCCAAACACAAAGTGCTTGATTCAATAATAAAAATTATTCTTAATAAAACTACTCTGGCCAGAGATTTTGACTTTGAATTGACTTTAGTTGATCGTGGTACTAACTTCATATAAATGAGGAGGCGAATTGTCTATTGAATAGTGTTTCACTTCCAATGCTTCAACTTAGAACCAACAATACTCGTTCGATGGATGCCTTACCATGATTTAACTATAATCAACATGGAGTGTCCACATTGGTGTTTAACAGTATTCTTAAGTCAATAGAACCGTGTATTATTGTCACATCGATATTTTCAATTTGACCATAGTCTTATTAACCAACAGAATACTATCGATTGAGTCATTCCGTAGTTATCCAGTAACAATTAGTACATAACCCCTTGGTGCCCCAGCAGTCATGAATAATACACTGCCCTACATTTTAAGAGAGTTACGTACTCTAGTCTCAATGGATGTATCGTTATTTTATCTCGATACATCATGACTAGGAATATTTAAAATGATATGTTTAATATATTATGATAAATTGCTTATGATTACAATACATTGTGATAACTATCATAAAATATACCATTTATGAAATTTCTATTAAATATACTTAAATTACATAATTAAATAATATAACACATTATATCAAGTATATAATACAAAGAAAAAACATTTTATTTTGGAAAAGATTGGTTATCGAGTTAGATATTTGTAACAAATTACATAATTGCCCCTAGGGCATACCCATAACTCTATCCATATCTCACTTGCACTTGGGCCAATTATGGAATCTGTAACGACCTGCCTTTTTGGACGCTTTAAGCAGACACACGCGTCAAACTCTAACCATTCAAAAGGGCAGATTGTTATGGGGTAAATAAGAAAAAGAGAAAGAAATAAAACAAATATAGAATCTCGCAGCGGAATGACAAAATATAATAAGTCAAATAATAGTTCATGATGCTGTTTACAAAAACATTTGATTATATTTATACAACACAGAATCAGAGTTACATACAACATAGATAAATAAATAAGTGCAGCGGAATAGTATGAATGTAGTGGAATAAATATAGTAAATAATAGTAGTACAAATCTTCGTCTTTGCCCTCCAGAAATAAGGTCTACAAATCCTGAAATTCTCAGGCTGACCCGAGCGAATTGAAAAGACAAAGCACTCGAGTCAGAACTAAAAGATCTTATGTAAGTTAAAATCAACGGTAAATATGAGTGTAACGGCGTCAGAGATGTTTACGGGGTTTGACATCTCTTATCCAGTGTCTAACGTGAGTGCAGTAACTCAAGAGATATTCAGGATTCACATCTCCTAAGGATCCGTTAAACTATCTACTATGTAGTACAATATGCTATTATAATAGTGTCTACAATAAAGTAAAGAATTAAAATAGCGTTAAGGCGTTACCCATATCCCCCTTAACACATTTTATATATTCCCATAGTCTATACAGTACCGTAATCTCCCCTGTACCGGGTGTCGTTAGAGGGCACTCCATAGGTATGGTACAAAACAAACTCGTAGAAGGCGCGCTAGGGCATGTGAACACGGCACAACTAGGCAATGCCAGAGTAGATATACTAATTACACTTCCGGACTGGTGGTAACGCATAGCAGTTACTACTGCCCACCTCGAAACACACTCCCAAATCAAAATCAAGGGTGGCCACCAAAATCACAAAGTCAGAATATGGTATCGAAGGAATGTGCCCGATCGGAGGAATGACCTCACTTGGCCCGTCGATTGCTCATGTTTTAGTCACACCAAGCTGACTCACGGGAGTCAAGGTCACGTCATACCATATACAGAATCATCGCCACCATCCTACTTCTTTTTGGAATCTCCACCGCGTACACAGTTGTCAAAGTGGTTTTCGGTATTGGCAGAGAGTATGACAATATCCGATCCCGGTCTCTTTAACAACCGATCGCTTATTTCACACCGGATCGTTCTTTTACATTTCAAAAGTAAATTCACAATTTATATCAAAATATCGTATTCTTAAAAAAAAGACATATCACTTTCAAAAATCACATTCACTTTGAAATCATATTCACTTTGAAATCATATCGTCTTCGAAATCACAATTCTTTCAAAATCATATTTTCCAAATTTGGTTAAATCCTTATTTCAAAATCATCATATTCAATCAATTATGTCATTTAAGTCTCAACTTAAATTATAACATCATTTAGCCATATTCGCTTTAACCCACTGAATTAAATATAACACTTCCTATTTTTCCTTAGTTTGAAAATTTAGAAAATAGTTTAAATAGTTATAATAGTTGAAATACTCTAAAATAGTTTAATATAGATTAAAAATGTTTTCTTGCTTTAAGATGGTTAAATAGATATAAAATATAGATTAAATATAATTAAAATAGATTAAATAGCTTTAAAATAGATTAATCGGATTTAAAATAAGTTAAAAGGGTTAATTAGTTTAAAGGTTTGAAATCTTAATAATTAAAGTCTTTTAAAATAATATATTTTTAAAACAGTTTATATTAAAAATAAGAAATTGAAATTTATATCAATTTAAACTATTTATTTCATTCCAACACATTTGGACCATTTCAATATCCCAAAACCCAATTTCAAATTTTCCAATTCAAATTCTCAATAAAATATTTAATTCAATATCGCTTCCAATCCATGTTCGAAATATCAATTTAAATCACTCCAATTTCAGTATATTTCAAAGTTATATTTCGAACAATTTTAATAACTCGATTTCTATAAATTTCATTTGTACTTAAAATTCGATTTTGCAATTCCAAATAAATTTCTTTAAACAATTCCTTTAAACCAATTCCAATTTCAACATAAACTTGAATTCCGATGATAATTCAATTTATATAAATCAAATTTTTATTTCCAATATCATTTAACCAAATTCAAAAATTTATGGATTTAAAATCATTTAATTTAACCATTCCGGTGTCCGTATATATAATTTTCTACCCTAGGGTCAAGTGATACTGATATTTATCATTTCAATCTGTAATTTAAAATTTTACGGTTGTATATCATTTCAAACCGCAATCCTGAATTTAAATAAATTCCATAAAATCGCTCTAGTCTATCATTTCAACCCATAACGATTTTCCCTAATCTATAGATCATTCGGGTATGTATCATTTCAACCCATAGGGAACTTGCAGTTATAACCATATAAAATACAACACCCATTCATCTAATACAAAAATCAACATTCATCACAATCGTCATCCAAATCAAACAATAAACATCAATAGATAACAGGCTATCATTTACAGGTAATTAACTGATAATTTAAATTCAATAATAAATTAAATGATGATTTAACTCAAATAAATTCAAATTAACTGAGATGCCGACTTAAAATATACCGAACAGTCATAAATAAATTTCCAATCACATCATAAATTAAATTTAAAAAACATAAGAAATTTTAGAAGTTGTGAGTGGGTTAAAACACCCAACTTTGAATTTAAATCGAATTTAAATCCAATTTAAAACCAAATTTGAACAGTCTCAAAATTTGTCCAAACCAGCGTCAAAATGTCCGAAATTCCAGTACGATCCTAGCGGAAGAAACTGTGCGTGAAACAGACCTCGTATGTAAAAATTATGGTCGTTAGAAGTTTGAAATTCAAAAATTAAATTAAAACAAAACATAAGTGAACGTTACCCTAAGACGCTGCCATGTCATCATGTCAAGTTCACTCAAACCCTAGCCGCGTTACAAATCTCGACTTCGAACCTACAACCGTCGTCGATTCCCCCCATTTTCCCACCGCCACGACCCATGACGCCGTGATCACACGGTGACGGCCAGGCCACGTTGCATCCCTCCTCTCTAAGCGCAAACCCCCAACTTGCCCTAGCGACTACGGCCGACTACCCCTCGATTTCAGGCGAAACCGATCACCAGAGATGAGATGCAAACCGCTATATCACCTTGCCTCGACCTCCTCTACAACCCCATACAACCCGATCGAACCCAGGATGCAGATCTACCGTCCGATCCAACAACCGCATATGAACGGCCGAGACTAAATGCCCAATTTTCGGTCGAACCATGACCCAAATCGAAAAATGGATCACAGATTTGACTTGCGCTCGTCGAGAGCTTCAAATCGATATATAATTTGCTATAGTTTGGAGAAGTTTGGTTTTGGAATTGAAATTTGATTTGAAATTGGATTGAGGGTTTCTGGTTTTGGTTTGTCTGCCATTGGAAAGGAGGAGCCACAAAGAAATGTACGTACAGAAATAAGAAATAGAAAGACTTCTAGGGTTTATAACAGGATATTTATAGGCAGATCCGAAATAAAATGAATGGACAAGATTTATTTGAAAATTGAACGATAAACGACCTGAAAAGCCTGTTCTGCTTCCAGAACGAAAATGGGTCATCCTATATATCAAAATAGAGGTTTTTGATGATTTTAAATTCAATGGAATAGGTTTCAAGCCCTAATTCCATCATATTAAGAAGTTATGTTAAAATCAGCTTAATTCAAATTGATTTCAATTGATTTTAATTAAATTGATTTCTAGGCGTTTCGAGCCCGTATGATCAAACGACAAATCCGATCGTTACGAAACTTGAAATCCTACAATAATTCACTGCTACAGATCCGATGAAACTAGTTTCGTCGAAATCCGAGACAGTTGCCAAAATGGCTATATTTCAGTTAATTAAATAAATTAATATTAAATTAATTAAACCACTTTTTAATTCAGTATTTATAAACTGGCAATTTTTTATCATTTTTGATCCCTTAGATATTTATAATAACTAAAAGCAAATTCACGTATCAATTTAGTGTTAATTATTTCAATAAATACAGTGTTCAAATGTCAACTGCAATTAATCCAATTAATTACAAATGAATTCCAATAAATTTGATTTTATTCGATTCCAAACTTAATATTCAATCAATTATTACTCAACTAACATAGTTAACATTGTTTTATATTCCATTACATTAATATCTTCCAATTTCATCTTTTATTTGTATTTATTACTATATTTCAATTATATTGGAATTTGTCAATTTTACACATTAATTAAAATTTAAAATCTCAATTAATTATATTCATCTTGGTTTCATTCTTTTATTTACATCAATTATCATATTATGTATAGAATTTATATTAGTTACATCATAATGAATCAACATTCTTCACTTACCAATTTAATCCACATTAACTGCAATAATTAAGTGAATTAATTGCAATTATTCAAATTAAACTTAACAAACTAACAGAATAGGTAACGAACAATAATTGTTGCCATTAACTCTTAATCACACTTTTAAATTCATTATTTACAAACAAATGTTACAATTACTTACATAACACAAATTTTTATTCAATTACCTTTAGCTATCTATTTCATACAATAATTAAATATTTACATTTGTTTCTTATATTCAATTTTATAACCAAGTATAACAATTTACACTATTTCATTATTGGAATTTCATTTCAATTGTTAATAATTAGCTTTAATTACCATTGTTACATTTCATTTTAGTATTTATTTCATTATTAAATTACAAATTTTTATTTCTTTCAATATTTAATCACAAAATCTTATTAAATTAACCATTTTAATTATCGAAAATTTACGGGTCGTCACAGAATCTCAATCCCATCCCTTCAATCAGCATGATAAGAACTAACTGAGCTAGTCCCTTCGTGAATGGATCTGCTTTGTTGTCCTTCGTATCTACTCTTTGAATCACGACCTCTTTCTTCTCAATGAATTCTCAAATTAGGTGGAACTTTCGAAGAATTTATCATAATATCTTGTATGTTCTAGTTTCCTTTGTGATATGTGTCGCCATATTGTTATTCCAAAACAATGTCATTGGATTCTTCATGTGGGGAATCATCTTACCTCACTCATAAATTTGCGCCTCTAGATTGCTTTTGTAGCTGCTTCATTGAGGGCGATGTACTTGGCTTCCATTGTGGAATCAGTCACCATTTCCTATTTGGAATAATTCCAACCAACGACCCCACCGTTACAGTAAAGACATAATCTGACATCAACTTACTATTGTCGATATCACTTTGAAAGCTAGAGTCTGTATACCCCCATCATAAGGAGGTCCATTCCTATATATAAGGAATAAGTCCATAGTATTTTTTAAATACTTTAGTATACATTTATAGCCATCCAATGATTTTCTCCAGAATTAGGCTGGTATCGGCTTATGCATCCTAATGCCTATGACACTTTTAGTCTAGTACATAACATAACGTACATTATGGAACCGACCGTTGAAGCATACGGTGTCCTCTTTGTATGCTCTTTCTCCTTACCAGTTTAAGCAGCATCCTTCATATAAAGGACGAATTCCAAATTGCGTCAGAACGTTTCGGGGCTTGGAATTCTCCATACTGAACCTTTTTAGTATGGTATCTATGTATAGGGATTGGACAAACCTATCAGCCTCTTAGATCCATCTCTATAAATCTTTATATCAAGTATATAGGCTGCTTCTTCTAAAACCTTCATGGATAATTTATTAGAAATCTAAGATTTCATTGACTGCAACAACGAAATGTCATTGCAAATTAACAACAAATCATAGATGTATAAAACTAAGTAGCACTTCCTTATTTTCGGTATACACACTCTTCCTCGGTTCTAATAAAAACCAAACTTTTTAATTACCATATTAAAACACTTATTCCAACTCCTTGAGGCTTTTTTAAGTCCATTAATGGATCTTAATAACTTTCAAGCATTTCCCCCACTCCCAAGGACCTCAAAACTCTTGGGCTATGACATATACATGGTTTCTTCTAAATCAGCATTTAAAAATGTCGTCTTTACGCCCATTTGCCATATTCCATAGTTATAGAATGCAGTTGTGGCTAGCATTATTTGAATGGAATTAAGCATTACTACGGATAAAAGTTTTTCATAATCAACACCTTGAGTTTGACGAAACCCTTTCACAACTGGCCTTGCTTTGTAAGTCTCTACTCGTTCATCTTCACTTAGTTTTTCCATAAAATTCCATCTGCAACCGATGGGTTTTATCCCTTTGGATATGTCAGCCAAAGTCTACACTTTTTTTTCACACATAAAATCTATTTGGATTTCATAATTCCAAGCCAAAGTGAAGAGTCTTTAATCTGCAGTGTTCGTTTGAATTAGAGAGGAGTGTCATCATCTAAGATGTGGTCCTCTTTCTTGCCATCCACAAGAAAACCGTAGTATCTCTCTGGTGGACAATATTCCTTATTAGATCTTCTAATAGGTTGCATGGTATTGTATACGGATGAATTTGGTTCTCCTACTAGCTCGACTTCTATGTTAATTCTTTGAATGTCATCCAAGTCTACAATTTCCCTATTAATTTCTTTTGATAGAAATTCCTTTTCTAAAAAGACAACATTCTAAGAAACAATAACCTTTTGTTCCTTGGTATTATAGAAACTATATCCCATTTAGGTTTTATGAATCTAAGATATCTTATAAATTTGTACAATGCTGATCTTGCCTCGAGTTTATTGGGACTAACGTTCTTAATGTAGGCTGGATAAAACCACACCTTAAAATGTATGAGTTGGGTTTCTTCCCACTCCACATATCATATGGTGTCTTAGGTAAAGATTTAGTGGGCATAAAATTCAACATATGCACTACAATTTCTAGCACAAATCCTTAAAAGTATAGAAGTAACTCAGTTTTACTCTTTATGGAACAAACCATATCTAATAGGGTTTGATTCCATCTCTCTGAAATACCATTGTGTTGTGGAGTGTAAGGTGGAGTAAGAGATAATCCCATTTTCTTTTAGGTATTACTACTGCTCTTGTCCAACATGCAATCCTCCTCTATTAGATCGAAGTATTTTAATCTTATGGTTCGTCATATTTTATACCTTGTTTTTATATCCATTGAATTTCTCATAGACATTGAATTTGTTCTCATAAGATACACATATCCTAGTCTTAAGAAATTGTCTATAAAGGTTATAAAATAAGAAGAATTATCTTTGGTAACTATAGGCATTGGGCCACATACATAGGTATGTATGAGAACCAAGAGTTCGTTAACTTTTGTTGCTCCCACTAAAAGGGTGCTTGGTCATTTTTTCTTTGAGGCATAACCCATACATATCAAATGATTTAGAATCAAATGATTTAAAATCAAATGATGGTAGAGAACATCCGTTTTCAATTTGTTTAGTCGTCTCTCCCTTGTATGACCTAACCTACAATGCCAAAGATAGTTATTATTTATGTTAATATTAGAAGAATTATTTGCAGCTCATACATAATTAGTATTAATCACATAAATGCCATTATATAAAATACCATCACAGACTTTATTACTATTCAACATAATGAAATACATAAGCAATCTATTAGACAATCTACACACAAAAATAATACCACAAATAAAGTCTTTAACATAGTAGCAATTATTTAATATTTAAACTAATCCATTTAACAAATTTAAATGAAAAACTCCAACTACCGTTGCATCAACCAGAGATCCATCAGCAACTTGAAGCCTCATTTCTCCCTTTGCCATATAATGTCTTTTCCTAAGTCCTTGTAATGAATTACAAACGTGAGTTCCAAGTCCAGTATCTAAAACCCAAGAAATTTTTTTGACTACAAAACAATTTTGAATCATAAATATAGCTAAAGGAGAAATAGAACCACTTTGTTTCTTCTCCTTGATTATCTTTAAGTACCCCCAACAATTCCATTTCCAGTGATCCTTCTTGTGACAATGATGACATTCACCCATGTCAGCTTGAGAAGTCATCTTGTTCTTCTTATTAACCTTTTTTTGCTTCTTCGAACTATTTAAAGACGATGCCTTCCCCTTAACAGTGAGTAATGCCCTATGCTCCTTGGATGAAGACCCGACTGACCTCAACATATTAAGCAGCTCCACGAGGCTTACATTTAATAGTTTCATATTATAATTTAATTTGAATGAGTCAAACCGAGGAGTAAGAGATTGTAGGATCAGATCTACTTGCAACTCATTGCATATTGGAACGTCCAGCTAAGAAAACCTATCAATATACCATCGTAGTTAGGATGTACTTATCCATTTTCATGCACTTCATCATTGTATTAAATGGTTTATTCCTAAGTTTGTATCTTATGGAACGAGACTATTCCCCAACAATGATTTGAGGCTATCAAAAATTCGATGGATGGAACGACCCAACTTTACGGCTCTCGAATACCGATACTAAAAACATCCACGGTATTTGTATGCTGAGCACCCAAGTGCCAAAAAGACAGAAAGTTGGGGTAAAAAAAAGAATAAAACAAGAAAGAGAGAAAACAACATCAGAATCTCACAACGGAACGATAATATATACCATCAAAGGAACAATACATAGGGTTACTCTTAATATAGAAATATCAGAGTTACTAAAACCTAAGTACTATCATCAACCTGGACAGTTATAACTACATGTCCACACAATGCTGATATATACAATATAGTACTGCAGTGGAAATAAGAATACTATAGTAGGTAATCATCCAGCTCTTCTCCATAAGCTCCAAAGCATCCGTAGCTAAATCTGGAAACATACACGTAGCAGACCCGAGCATTATAAGAAAATAACACCTGGATCAATTTGACAAACCAGCGTGAGAAACTCAAGAATATGCAACAAGTAATTGTAACCATTGGGACCGTACAGATTTCCATAACTGTTTCCCCTCAAAGAAACCAACCACTCATTAAGTTTAACATATAGTGATATGATAGATAATGTCTAGAGTGTAGCACAAAAATCATATCAAATAGCTTCTGTGTGAACGCTGCAACAATAACAGGTATACAATCAATACTGCTAAGCCGCGTTCGCATAATGGATTTTCCACGGAAATCTCCTCGGATCGAGCCGAATCTGAACTCCTGCACAAGGATTAGAGGTATCCTTCTGAGCAACGTACATCTCTAGGGAATGTACTATAAGAAATGCATAACTGGCCCACGCCCAGATAATCGTGGTTCTAAATGCATTACTCCCGCATGCATGTCCGTAAGTAATACTAGATGGAGTCACCTACACCCTTAGGATTGCTAAAATGCTACGATCCTTTGGCTATGCATCTTATCTCTGGTTTTAGTCATTTCCGATGTCGAGGATACTTTCGACATCTCTCACTCGAGTCTTCATCACTCAAACAGAACAAGAATCCCCAAATGGATTCCCATATCTCGAACAGACCACGAATCACTACATGGATTTGAGCATCTCGAACAGATCTCGAATCTCCATATAGGTTCCCCGCATAAGTCCTTCGATGAATGCTAACACTGTCCTCTCTCTTTGAATACTCCTCAAGATAGACAGTCCCATATGATAACAATATTTGAAATGTTAACGCTGACCTCTCTCTTGGACTTAACCTTAGGATTGACAGTTCAACTCTATAACATTTCACTTCATAACTACTTCCAAAACATAGAATTCATATACTAGTTTTGAAGTGGTATTCGATAAAAAAACACTTATCGATCTCGGTCTCTTCAAAACTAATTTAATGAATTTCTCGCTAATTCAATTTCGGTTCTTTTAAAAGTAAGCAAAAGCTAGAGACATTTTGTATTAATGCTCCTTCCCGAGGGTTTCCATTGATATGAAATTGCGAAGCTTTTCGATAACTTCTTAATCATATTTGGTCAAGTTCGATAATCGACTAATCGATTATCTAGTCAAGACCATTGCTTATACAAATCACAATTCATACATTAACTTGTTTTCGATATTCCAACCTAACTATTCCTCGTCCAAGGGTGAAGCCATGTAAGTTAGAGCATTGGTTGCATTAAAGCCTTGCCTCGACACTTCATTCTTGAATTCACAAATAGATAAGTCTTGTCGGCTTTTAGTGTTAAATATAGTATTAATGATTTCCATGAACAATAAAGAAATCGACACGATTAACATGTTTTCGACATTTCCGACTTACTATTCCTCGACCAAGAGGGAAACTGATAAGTTAGAGCTCTATTGCTCCATCCCTACTTGACATCAATCATAGCTCTCACAAATAGATAAGCCTTACTTCGTCGGCTTTTAGTGTTAAGCATAGTTAATTACTTTTCAAATAAGTAATTAACAATTAACCATTTAGCCGTTTAGAAATTCTAAAACTTTTTCAAAAACAAATGTATATACTTTTAAAATACGTGAAAATACTTATAATAGGTTTTAAAACATTTATCCAAAATATTACTTGAATTACAATTTTCCTTAAACTTAAAAAAAACATGTTTCCTATATACTTTAACAAGATATCCCTTCTTTAAAAATTCACAACTAATTCTTAAAAATTCAGAAATATCTCAAACATCTTTTAAAGTTCTCTAACATGAGTTAGTAAACAGTTATAAAAAGAATGAAACAAAATACTTAAATATAAATATCTTTTCAAACCTTTTGAGATAAAGTTCTCTAACATGAGTTAGTAAACAGTTATAAAAAGAATGAAACAAAATACTTAAATATAAAATACTTAAAAGAATGGGCAGTTTTGCATAAGTGAAGTTTTGTCCACTTTTTGAGATATTACTTAATCTTTTACTATCCAAGATTTTAATAGAAAAAACATATATATATATATATGTATATGTATATATAACATTATAAATATGGTGAAAATCCATTAAGGATCTCTCTACAAAGCTCCATAGCAATCGTCAAAAACAAGGCAATTCACAATTGCATCTATGGAGACTATCACTATAAGTGCACTTCCAAATCCGAGTCCAATCTAAACCGAAGTCCATCTATAACATATGTAATTTGTTCAATGTCTAGTCATATATCATACAAATCCATTCAAGTCCATTCAAAGTTCATTCAATTCCATATACATGGATCACATGTGTCACTTACTTTCAAAGCAAGAATTCAAACCGATGTCTTAACATATGTCCACAACAATTCAAACAACTTAAACACAATCAAACACAAACATATATGTATTATATTTTCATCCAAAGTAAGGTGTTAACTCACCTTTAACCTCAACAACAACCAATATCCAAGTTAACAAACTCGAATCCTAGCCTTGCAACACCTTTCTTTCCTTACTCCTTTGCTTTCTACCTTGCTCCCTTGCCTCCAAACCCCTATAATGCTCACGGCCTTCTCTTGCTTGGGGAATATGGCTTTTTTCCTTCAATATTTAACATGGTGGAAGGTGTTTTAATATTATCCTAAAGCTCTGCTCCAAGTTTGAGTGGATTTGGAATTTATTTGCAATAATTTTCTTTAGAACGTAAGAGATGAAGAAGGAGAAGAAGCCATGGATTTTATGATAAATATAGTTTGTAATTTTTTTATTATAACTCTAAGATATGCCTCTCCTTCTATAGGCACAAGAATGATGTTTTCTAAGCTTGCATTCACCCTCCCACCATGCCATGGAAGCTTCAAATCCCATCACTTTTCTTTAAGTCACTTCTCTTTTATGTTAATTACCATTATATTCCTCTCATGATAATATCTTTTATCATAATAGAAGCTTCTAGAAAATTCCAAGCTTTATGAAGAGGAGAGTATGTTAATTATTTGCTAATGTGTTCATTTGAGCATTATACTAGTGCACAAGAGTTCAAACAACTTATATCGATCGAAAAGTTGTTTACTGATAAACAGATTTTCAATCACATTGTCAATTTTTCTTCGAAGAATATATTTTTGTAAAAAAAATTCAAAAAAAAGTTTTCTTTATCTTTATTCATTAATTAAATAATGTCTAACAAGTTTATAAAATCATATTTGTAACACTTAAATATATTTCAAAATGTTTCGATATTCGAAGACGAAGTGTTCGAATTTCTGGGTCATTGCATTCCCCCCGACTTAAAACATTTCATCCTGGAAATTCAAATAAGAACGATAATCAAAGGAGACGGATGAAACAAGATACATATGCAGAGTACTACTTAAACTATATACAAACTAAAATGCAAACTGAAATGCGTACTAGGTGACTCCACCTCAAGAGTACACCATAAAAGGTATGCGATTCTAAGATAAGAAGGAACATCTAGTCTATAAGCACTCAGGGTGGATCTCCTTCAAATTGACATCCTTATTCCTTGTACCACTCCGAGCATCCTTGCCCTACGACACTTTGAACCTTAACAAAGGAATAAGAAAACAAATACTCAAATAGCATTCACAACATTAGCAACCAATGCTCATGGTTTGCTTAGGTTCAAAACCCTCTCATCGTCCAAGGATGATAAAACAATATACTAAGCATATCTTACGCTCAATAGCCTCAGGTCATTACTTAGACGATTATTCATGCTACCTCATAATAAATCAAAGAGTCATTCTCTATATTCTTCATAAGTCAACATACATTATGAAATGTACTAAAGCCCGTATGATGTATATATATCATCTATACACAATATCTAATCTGATCACTTGCTCGATCACATAGATTTCACTTCCAAACTAATATATATCACTTGACCTTTCTAGTGCGGACTCCAATTTGGTTCCTTGATTAGAAACCTCTATTCTCCTTGCATAGCCATATACAATGATAGAAAACATTGGGATTGTATCACGAATCCATATCAAGTGTTCGCCGTCAAGGATCGAGTGAAAAATCCTTATTTGGACTGGTGTAAACTACCATGAAAACACGTACTCGAATACTGGATCATGATCATTAATGCGAATAAAACGATCTACGTATAACTTACGTATTTGTACTATTAGTTTCTTAACTAGACCAATTCCTTTTTAATCACATTCATTTATACAAATAGTATGTCATTTACTACTAAAACCATTTACGAATCATTTCATAAAACATAGCTTCAAGTTTATCCACATTTTATAACTTAAATTCATACTCATATAATACTCCACTACAACCCAAGAGTATATACCAAAACATCAAACCTGTAACAAGTATGATTAACAAATTTAAAACTTGTTTTAACTTGCGATTTTCTCAATTCAAGTGTTATATAAACTCAACTTTATATCTTCAAAAACACTTAACTACAAGTTTAATAAGAAATTTGAAGTTCCGACTATCCAAAGTCACTAAAAATTCCATTTTTTTAACAATGAAAACTATCAAACAAAATATCATATCATGATGCATATATCATACTTTCCTAATGCATAGGCTACATGTGTCCATGAAATAACTTAACAAGAGAACTTTCAGAACTAAACACCAATTTTCATTTCAAATCATTCTGAAATAATATATACATAAAACTTTTGTATATCAAATCATACTTTAGAGATTTAAATCAAAATCCGTTTTATTAAAAAACTTTCTAGCATCCCACACTTAGAAACCTGAAATTGAATGACGGTGATGCTGCAGCCATCACTGAAATTATTTTCAAGCGACAAAAGTGAGTTCAGTACATCCAAACCATACTTTTGGTATTTAACCAAAATTATTCCAAAGCGGTATTAAATACTTCATATAATAATACTAAGTATCATGACCTCAATCTCCTAAATCAATTTCCCAAATATTTACTTTCAAATAATACTATTATTATTTTCTCTAAAATCTTGAAAAACATTTTTAAAGACACCGTGATTTAAGTTCTCAAATTCTCTATTTATCCTTTTCGTTTATAAATCATATTTTATAAACCATAGTTATATAAAATTTCTTTCTTATATAAATATTTTCAAAAATATTTATTCCCAAAATATTCTATATTCCCCTTTTAATTAGTAAACATCCTTTACTAAATTTTAACTCTTAATCCAACTTTATCACCGAACGCTTTTTAGTCAAACCATGAAACTTAATTTATAAGGTGTTCATTTCAATGTACCTACAATTATGGTTTACCCACCCCATGATGTAAAGGGTAAAGCTGCCCATAGACTGGTTAAGCAAATCAATAACTACTTAATGTTCTTAATATGCCAAGAATGACTAGACAATCAAGGTTATGGGATATTAAACTATGAGAATCATTGATATCAAACTAAACACGAATAGGTAAACTATAAATAGATAGTATACCCTCAAGAATCTGCTTACCCTTCTCAGCTGTAGAAATAGATAAAACATTAGGCTTCTCCCCACTCTTGAGCATAGGACAATCTCTAACTTAATGACCAGGTTGATGGCAGTTGTAACAACCTTTTTGTGCAAACTGTGCCTTAAGATTCGAAAACTTCTCAATCGGTGCTTTCACTATCTACGCTCTAACGACCTCCCCTTCTTTCCCCGACTTACAACTCTAAGCAAAGTGTCCCTTCTACCTACACATACGACAAACTACAATAGAAATATCTCTCGGAGGCTGAAACTTCCGCTTACTGTCCCCAACTGGTGTAGAAATAGATGGTTTCAGAGCCAACCTCTCAAATCTCAAAGTCATGTTCACCAAACCCATAAAAAAATCCCATAACATGATTAGTCATATCCTACTTGAACTCAGGGCGCATACCCGCAATGAACATCTCGTTCTTCTTCAGCGGCATATCAACAAATTCTATCCCAGACTAAGATAATGCAATGAATCGGTTCTCATATGCCGCCACAGTCATGGCCCACAGCCTTAGATCCAAGAAGCTTCTAAATAACAAAGTCTTCTATGATCATCTCCTTACCATAAAACCTCTTACTTCTTAACCTCTCATAATCGCGGCAGAGCGAAGCAAAATTCACCAGAGGTCTGACGTGCAAGACCTCTCCTATAATAGACACTCCTGGCTTCCCGACAAGAGCAGCATTCCTTAATGCTTGATTTCCACCATTTGTGATGGTACTACCTCAACCACCTCTACCTCTACTTCCTTGAGCATTGACGGCTCTAGCAGTCATAGTTCTTACTACCTAATCAAAGCAAAACTTCTTTAGGACACAAAAGGATAGAGTTATTTCAATGAAAGGATTCATAAGAAAGAGAAATTCCTAAAGAATAATTTTAAAATCCAGTTTACAAAATACAGATACGCTCTCACATATATAATACACTCAACTCATTATAGGGTGTCGCTTAACCTATCTTTAATGAGCCATACCTAACCAAAGCCAATGTGTTTGCTCAACCTTGAGCTCTGGTACCAAATGTAACAACCCAACTTTTCGACCCTCGAATGTCGACACTAAATACATCCACGATATTCGTGTGATGAGCATCCAAGTGCCAGAAAGACATAAAATTAGGGTAAAAAAGAAGAAGAATATAACAAGGAAAAGAGAAAACAACATCAGAATCTCAGAATGGAACGATGATATGTAATATCAAAGGAACGGTATAAAGGGTAATTCTAAATACAGAAATATCAGAGTTACTAAAACCTAAGAACTATCATCATCCTGGACAGTTATACTGCATGTCCTTACGTTGTTGATATATACAATACAGTAGTGCAACAGAAATAAGAATACTACGATAGGTAGTCATCCAGCTCTTCTCCATAAGTTCCAAAGCATCCGTAGCTAAATCTAAGAACATATACGGGGCTGATCTGAGCATTATAAGAAAATAACACCCGGATCAATATGACAAACTAGTGTAAGAAACTCAAGAATATGCAATAAGAAATAGTAACCATTAAGACCGTACATATTCCCATAATGGTTTTCCCCTCAAAGAAACCAACCATTCATTAAGTTTAACATATAGTGATATGATGGATAATGTCTAGAGTGTACCACATAAATCACATTAAATAGCTGCTGTGTGAATGCCATAACAAAAATAGGTTTACAATCAATACCGCTAAGGCGCGTTCACATAATGGATTTTCTGTGGAGATCTCCTCGGACCGAGCCAAACTCATGCACAAGGATCAGAGATATCCTTCCAAGAAACATACATTTCTAGGGAATGTACCATAGGAAATGCATAACTAGCCCACATCCAGACAATCATGGTTCCTAATGCATCACTCTTGCATGCACGTCCATAGGTAATACTAGATGGAGTCGCCTGCACCATTAGGATTGCTAAAATGCTACGTTCCCTTTGGCTATGCATTTTATCTCTGGTTTTAGTCATTTTCAATGTCAAGGCTACGTTCGGTATTTCTTGCTCGAGTCTTCATCACTCGAACAGAACATGAATCCCCAAATGGATTCCCATATCTCGAACAGATCAAGAATTATTACATGGATTCAAGCATCTAGAACAGATCTCAAACCTCCACATAGGTTCCCAACATAAGTCCTTCGATGAATGCTAACGATGTCCTCTCTCTTTTGGAATACTCCTTATGATTGGCAATCCCACGCGATAGCATCGTTAGAAATGTTAACATTGACCTCTCTTTTGGACTTAACCTTAGGATTGACAGTTCAACTCTATAACATTTCACTTCACAACTGCTTCCAAAACATAGAACTCATGTACTAGTTTTGAAGTGTTATTCAATAAGTAAAACACTTACCGATCTTGGTCTCTTCAAAACAAATTCGGTGAATTTCTGGCTAACTTAATTCTGGTTCTTCCAAAAGTAAGTGTACGCTAGAGACGTTTCGTACTAATGCTCCTCCCTGGGTGTTCTAAATAGTGTGAAAAACATGTGAAACAACTTAGTGAGTGTAATATTTTAGTGTTTAAGGATGAGAATAAACATGAAATTAGATCTGGATATAATCACATCAAGATCTAAAAGAAAAGAGATAAAGGTGGGATCATTGATTCATTCCACCTTTCCTCTTTTGTGAACATTTAATTGATACTACACCCAATCAATATACAAGAGATGATGTCTTACAACAATAATTTTGAAATGACAAAAGCAACAAACAATAACATGGTCGATACATACATGTGTAGATATTGGGATTTATATCTACCATGTAAATATATGGCCTCAATTTTAAATTGTTCGATGAGAACAGATTTATGGATAAAATTATTTCTAAAATAAACGCCTTAACAATATAAAATATAAAAAACATTCACACATACTATGATGACAGCCCTACACCTCTAACACCCAATATACTAGTATAGTGCTCTGCTATGGTGCCTGGCTGATGCAACATTGTTGCCAAGGATGCAAAGAAAAGAAAACCATAACATAATATGTTGTGTATCTCACATCGCATCAAATAAGATATAATGATCATCACATATATAAAATAGAAGACTCGGTAATAACCTAAGTAATCCAGATAATAGAGCATAGATCCCTAGAGTTATACAAGATAGTAATAGAGATTTATACAAACGGAAATAAATTCAAATATAACCGTCTCATAATATAGTAGACACTGCTTAGGTTCCACAGTGTCGCACAATAGAATGAGCAATAGTAAGTCCATATATAATATGAGAAAGTGTCACTCCTACTCGTCCTCAATTTACCACAGCATACCACCTAAACATGCTATGTAGACTACTTATTTCAGAGTACCCAAGATAATAAAAAGCGAAGTAGAAAACCTCGACCCAAACAACAGTCTGGTGTGAGCGATAAGAAATCTCAAATACTATATAAGTCGATAATAAGGAACAAAAGGCATAAGAATCATACTTGATTTGTCCCTGCATCTAAAGAGTTAGCCCATTATATCTATAATATGCTACTCTATTACCATCATAAAGGTGTGCTACATCTGAAGTATAATGTTGGGTATCAAGGTATCCACATTCAAAGTTCCTACATCATGTGACATCCTTAGAGTGACAAACAACAAGAAAAGCAACTATAGCAAACATTGCATCCATTAAAAAATCCCCAATATCACTCAATGTGCTTTGGATACAAGATGGCTCGAACGACATCTAGATAAACCAACGACCAATGGAGAAGTCTTGGTTCTCGATACTCTTCTCCCACCACCCTATATAGTCAAGGACTAGATGATCCATATAAGGTCCAGGGTAATCCATCAATATAAAGATCCATATTTCACATAAATCCTAGTGGGCATCCCCACATACCTTTGTTGTACGAGCACCCCTCGGAAACCTTCAAGTGTCAACAATCCCTTCGTACATGTCTCCACTCATCATTGTTCCATTTCATTTATCCATACAGGAACTTATTCTTTATTCCACCCATGAGCTCCCATCCTCAAGCTCGTCCTCATGGATCATCATCACGATTTCCATCGTCGATTCGTCATCATCAGAACACCTTTAGTCATCCATACTAAGTGTAGAGCCATCATCACCAAGTTTCAAAGTCATCACACCCAAGAACCTCAACATCGCTTCATACTTATATCAGCATCCTTCATCGTGTTACCATGTCGTAAATAATTGTAAAATGGATGAACAAACACCGTCAGCACGACCTACAGAATCTAGTCAGCTCCCCAAGGGAGTTTGGCCAGAATTACTTAGTCAAATATTTAGGTAAGTACTTCACACCACCAATCACTTCCTCTTTTGCTTTCCTGGAGCTTTGTAACGATCCAAAAATTTGAACAGTTCGTCTTCAAATATCGATATATTTTGAGATATATTTAAGTGTTATAAATATGATTTTATAACCTTATTTAACATCATTTAATTAATAAATAATGATAAGAAACTCTTTTTAAAACATGTTTACAAAAATATATTCTTCGAAGAAAAATCGATAATGTGATCGAAAATCGATTTATCGATAAATAATTTTTCGATCGATATAAGTTGTTTTAACTATCGTGCACTTAATTAATGATCAAATGAACTTATTAGCAATCTAATTAATACACAAAACTCTTCATAAAGCTTGGAATGATCTAGAAGTGTCCTTAAGGACAAGGGATATTATAATGAGATGGGTAAAATAGTAAAATGAATAAAGGAGGAGTGACTTAAAGTTGTCATGATAAAAGAAATTAATGTCATTAGGGTTTTAAGGAGTATTTGGTTTTTTACATCATCGTTCCTAAGCCTATATAAGGAGGAGTGCACCCTTAGGAAATATATCACAAATATTCCTAAGCTTTGAGCTAAAATTTCAATGTCATCATCTTCTTCTTCATCTTAAATTCCTAAAGCAAATAAGTTGCAAACCATCTTCAATCACCTCAAATTTGAGGAAAGTCTTGCCACCACATAATAACACCTTCTACTTAGTTAGATTGTGAAAAAGTGAAGCCACGCTCTCACCCTATAGATAGGCCGTGAGCATTGTGAGGTAGAGGGAGACAAAGGAGCAAGTAAAGCAAGAGAGTAAGGGAAGGAAAGGAGGTTGCTGGTTTGGGTATGGACTTGAGTGCTTAGGCTTGGTTGTTTGTTGGATAAACGATGAGCTAACTCACCACTTGGATTGATGATATAACTCATGTATGATTATATTTTGTTGTGTTAAAGTTGTTTGAATTAACTTGGACATATGTTGAAAATGTTGATTTTGATTCTTGTTTCGAAACAAGTGGCACATTGGATCCATATATGGACTTGAATGGACTTATATAACTATGACTAGACCCTGGAGTAAGGCACATAGGTTGTAGTTGAACATAGGTTGGAATATAACTTGGAGTTAGAAGTGCACTTATAGCGATAATCGCTATAGATGTAGTTTGGAATTGCCTCATTTTTGACAATTATTATGGAACATTGTAGAGAGATCCATAAGGATTTCTCACCATATTTATATTGTTATATATGTATGTTTGTTGCTATTAAAATCTTGAATAGTAAAAAGTTATGTAACATCTTGAAAATGGCTAAATCATCACTAGTGCAAAACTGCCCCGTTTAACCTTGATTTTTGGACTTCAAAAGTTTCAAAAAGAATTTTAAGTTTGAGCGTTATGTTTCATTCTTTTTAAAAGTATTGCCTAATTCATATTATAGTATTTTAAAAGTAGTTTTATATTTATATGAATTTTTAAGAATTAGTTATGAATTTATGTAAAAAGAATGTTTTGTGAAAAAATGGTTTTCGATGTTTTCAAGTATCAAAATGATTTTTTTTAGGTAATATTTTGTGTGAATGTTTTAAAACCTATTATAAGTAATTCTTAGTAATAAATATCTTATATAAATACCTTGTAAAGTATCTTATCTTGTGAAAATATCTTATATCTTGGAAATCCTATCTTATGAAAATATCTTATATCTTAAAAATTATCTTATCTTTTTAAAGGATATTTAAAAGAAAGGGGAATTAGGTACAAGGACAAACATTGAAAAAAATTGAGACTGAAGGACACCCTGTTTCATTTTTTGGCTGAAGAATAAACTTTGAAAGAAAATTAGACTAAAGGACAATGCTAATTATAACTAGTATTATATTCAGTTTTACACTGTACAAAATGCTAGTTATATTTGACTTTTAACAGTATACAAAATGCTAGTTATAACTAGTATTATATTCAATTTTGCACTGTATAAAATGCTAGTTATATTTAGCATTTTCCTTCAGCCTAATTTTTTTCAATTGTTGTCCTTCACTCTAAAAATAAAATTTGTTGTCCTTCAGCCTAATTTTTTTCAAAGTTTGTCCTTATGCCTATTTTCCACTTAAAAGAATGGACAAAAGGTTTAAAAAGGGGTTAGTAATTGACTAATGGCCAAATGGTTAAATTGTTTAACTACTTGTTTGAAAAGTAATTGATTATGCTTAACATTAATAAGCCGACGAAGTAAGCTTTGTGAGAGTTAAGATTGATGTTCGAGTAAAGACGAAGCAATAGAGCTCTAATCTACCGGCTTCGCTCTTAACCAAGGAATAGGGAAGCGGAAAATGTCAGAAGCGTATTAATCGTGTTGATTTCTTACTTGTTTTATGGAAATCATTACTACTATACTTAATAATAAAAGCCGACGTGTTTTTAGTTCTTGGGCCCAACGTGTATGGAAATCATTACTTGTTGATTTCTTACTTGTTTTCAGTTCTTGGGCCTGCGAATGGGTGTTGGGTTGTTTCTGTTTTGGGCCCAACGTGTATAGTTTTGTTCTGAGTGTTTGTATTGTCTTTTGTATTGTCTTTGGGCCTGGTATTGGCTTTTGTTTTTTTTGTCTTGTTGGACTTGTTTTTATATTCTTAATAGAAAAGTTTGAACCCTTTTTCAAAAAAAAAAAAGCCGACGAGGTAGACTTATCTATTTATGAGATTCAACAATGAAGTGTCTAGGAAAGGATTGGAGCAACCAGTTCCCAAACTTACCTAGCTTCACTCTTGGACATGGAATAGTTAAGTTGGAATCTCAAAAACAAGTTAAGCGTATGAATATTGATTTGCATAAACAAGTGTTTTGACTGGATAGTCGATTAGTCGACTATCGAACTTGACCTAATATTAACATAGGAAGTAATCGAAATGCTTCACGATTTCTTACCAATAAGAACCCTCGGGAGGAGTATTGGTACAAAATGTCTCTAACTTTCACTTACTTCTAAGAGAACCAGAATTGAGTTAGCCCAAAATTCATCAATTGGTTTGAAGAGTCCGAGATCGGTAAGTGTTTTACTTACCGAATACCACTTCAAAACTAGTATATGGATTCTATGTTTTGGAAGCGGTTGAAGAAGGGAATCTATGTGGAGATTAGAGATCTGTTTAAGATGCTCGAACACATGTAGTTCGTGATCTATTTAGTATATGGGAATCCATGTGTAATTTTGAGATATGTTTAGATATGGGAATCCATGTGTGGTTTTGATATCTGTTCGAGATGTGAGGATCCAGTTTGGGATTTGTGTTTTGTTCGAGTGATAAAGACTGTGTGAAAGATGCCAAACGTAACCTCAACATCAAAAATGGCTAAATATAGAGTAGGCTGCACAATCGTTGGTTTGGCTAACCCACGAGAGGATATTATCAACTCTAGATCTAGAGTATGCTTATCAACATCTTGATACCGGGAGTTAATGATATTTGGTTCCACGCGGCTCATGTTTATGTTCAGTCATGGGCCTTTGTGTTTTTCTTATGGTATATTTTATCTAGAAATATACAACGCTTAGTAGGTAACTTCTGATCCTTGTGCAAGGAGTTCGGATTTGGCTTCCCCAGAGAGATCTCTGTAGAAAATCCAAGATGCGAACGTACTTAGCGGTTTTGAGTGTAACCTAAATATGTCGTGGTATGACCAATGTAAGCATCACAGCTATTTGATATAATTTATAATCTACACCCCAAACATTACTATTATATTATTATATTAAACTTAATAAATGGTTAGTTTCTTTTGAGGAGAAAACTGTAATGGGAATCTGTACGGTCTTAATATTTACTGTTACATGTTGCATGTATCTCGAGTTTTCTCATACCTGACTTATGTCTAGCGCTTGGTTTTTATTTTCTCTAAATTCCTCACATACTATAACAAACATGTTGTTAATTACCTAATTAATTGTAACACCTCCAATTTGGAGGCCCAAAACAAACCGCTACGGATGCTGCAGTCATCCACAGCTATTAATTCTCAGTGACCAAATGTGGTAATGTTAGATACATTGATATACCTGAAACACATGAATATGAAAAAAGTTTAAACTCAATTAAAAAAATATTTCCCGTTTCATTTCAAATTCATTACGTAATCTCATACGTAAACTGCGTTCAGAGAAATTACAGTTTATTACAAAATACACCAAGAGCGACATATAAAGATGCACCCTTGGTTGATCAGAGTCTAAATATAGGCATTAAACAACTTTTCCATTGCATCCAATAACACGGTGGAATCAAACAAAAATAACTCCTAGTAGCTAGCTTGCCTCCTGCACGTCTCCGGAAGCTTAGTCGTCTAAAGGAGAGCCTGAAAACCTTAACTCTCAAACTACTCAAAATCAATTGAGCACTCCGGAGTTTAAGAGGAATACGTAAACTTCAAGTCAGACAAAAAGTCTGGTGTGAATAATAACCTACCATCTTGAACCATATAGATACCTACTGAGACCACACCGCTTATCGGAACAGGTTTTACCCTCACTAGTATCTTAAACCAATTTATAATAACCATATACTATGCACCTGCATCCACAATGGTTAAGACATAACATGATAAAATGTATCATGATGATATGCAAACATGCAATATGCTCTGGATTTTCCATCCCTATTTTCCTGATATCTGTCTCAAGTTATAGTTTCTAAGGTCACTATTAACCTAGTAGTTTTCATGGGATGACTAATAACATGTTTAATTCTTTATGGATACCTATCCACTTTCATAGTTTTCATGGGATCACTATGAACTAACTGGTTTCTACCAACACTATCATCCAATCATAGTTTTCATGGGATCACTATGAACTAATTGGTTTCAACTAATACTATCATCCAATCATAGTTTTCATGGGATCACTATGAACCTATTGGTTTCCACCAATAACATCTCTCATGTCATAGTTTTCATAGGCTGTCTATGAACCTATTGATCTCTCTTAATAACTTATTCCACACATAGTTTTCATGGGATTACTAAGAACCTATTGGCCCCTGCCAATAACAATTTCCATAACATAGTTTTTATGGTCTTACTTAGACTTGTTTACCAATAATCCTTTGATCAGTCTTGGGCATCTAATATTCTGGTCTGTCTGACTTCTATAATGCAATTCTACTCATATAGGAGTTAAATTCAATATATACATATTCACTACTGGGCCAACCTAGCCTGGTATTCTGCCCTTACCCCAAGATGCATCTATGGGTTATAAATGAATTGAACATAGTCACACAAGCATTAATGATAACTGATCAATTAACATAATAATATAAACATCCATGGTTAAATTCCTTGTAATCATTTTGCTAATGTAATATGGTTAATACCCTTAACCCACTATCTTTATCAAGGAAAGCTTCCTTTAAAATTCCAAAGTTAAATGTCATTTCAAAACTCTTTCATATTGCCATGTATTTACTTTAAAAATGAGATTGGGTTCTCAAATTTGAAACTACGGCTTTCGACTATATCCTTTGTATCATTACTTAAAACCTTAGATGTTCTCTTTCAAAACCATCCAACATATCTTTCGAATACTTGGAACCATTCCTTTCAAAACACTAAAAAATATACCTTTCGAAACACTGAAAAATATACTTTTGGAAATACTTAAATCATACCCTTCAAAAGCATTGGTTCAAGTAAGAGTTTGTGGAAACATTGCTTCGAAACCATTTAAAAGTATTCCTTTCAGAACCATTGGGTTTAACATTTAGTATAACTATAGGGTCAAAGAGAACAGAAGCAAAAGTAACCCTTTCGAAAGCGTTGATCTCAAATAAAAGAATTAGGGAAAAGGATAGCCTCGAACCAAACCTTTCGAAACCATTGCCTCCGAAACTCTTATTAAAAGTGGCTAAAACAACCCTGTCGAAAGCATTGAGGAAGCAGATTTAAAATTTGAAAGGACAAAAGCTTCCCTTTCGTATACTATAAAGGAAAGCGGCCTCTAACTGATTTGAAAGGTATGAATGCGGCAGCAAGGTATCGAATAAGTTCAAAAGCGACAACTATTTCGAAAGATTCTTTTAAAAAGAAAATCAAGTCGATTGATTCGAAGGCTAATAAAAGTGGCATCAACCCTTTCGAAAGCATGTCATCGACAAAATCCCTTCCGCCTTTCTCCAGTCCACTATGTACTAATTGCTTGGTACCATATGCATTGGTTTTGAATGGGTGCGAAAGTTCTACTCCACATGGTGACAGAAGCAAGCAAATAGAAGTGGCGAAGTTATAATTCAAAACAAAATTGATTTTTGCCTTTCAAATTAATTCCTTTTTACCTAACTTGCCTAACTTTTCAAAATATGATTGGTTGACAATTCTTTATCAAAATTCTTTTCTGAAAAGGCTGCCGAATTCAACCATTAACAATGGAAATTATTTTAGAAAATAAGCCATTTTGACCATAGCAAAACACTTAGGAAAAATCCCCAAAAATCACTATTATTCACTTTTAGTATGTTTTCTAGCATATATAAATTTAAGACCTGAAAACATTCCTTAATTTCCTTAAATAATTTAAACCCAAAAGTAATTATTTCTTTTCATTAAAAATTCATAACAAATTATTCTTAGCTTCGAATATTATGAAAATTTAAACTCATCTCCAAAATAATGTTTTACATAATATATTCAAACATCATGGCAAATGGAAATCAATTTGCACAATATTAACCTTAAGATCAAATTATATTATCCCACAATGATCCTTGTTTAAATTTTAACATGGCATACAAATCAAAGCATATAATCGTTCATCCGATCATATAGTTTTAAACCTTAAACTCGAATTAAAACATTCAAGATAACTTATATGAGATGGTTTAGATCATTATTCACCTTGTTTGAATAAGGAATTTTAGATTTGTTCTTGCTTTAATCTTCCTAGCTTGAATCGTAGCCTCCAATTGGATTTTTCTCTTCTTTTTCTTAGGGTTATGGCCGACCACAACTCTCTTTGCTTATGTTTTTGGTTTATAAAATGTGAATGAGAATGATGTGAGGGGTTTAGGGTTATGGTATACGGCTATTCCCTTTTTCCTGAGGGTGATTCCAAAATGGATGTAGTAGAAGTAGTGCCTTCAGTTTGTCCATATCCTGAACAACTTGTACGGATGAATGTTGGCATTGCATTGTTGCCTGGAGGGTGTGTTATCATTACAAGTGAGATTTGCTAAAAAGGTAAAATGTAGCCTCTAGCCTCAACAACCGGGAATGACTACAATCAGGGGAGATGTAACAGGGCTATGTGGGTCGCACCCATTAGGGTATGTCATCAACCTTCAGATATATGTATATATGGATTTGTTTGTGCATGAGAGCTCTCGATAAAAGGTTACAAAGCAACTAGGGTGATGACATATTCGGTACTATCCAGTTAAGGGTAGGTCGGTCTTGTATAGCAGGGGTGCAAGATGTTCTTGTTGACCTCGGTACATTTTTCAAGAGGTGTACTGTGACAGGTGGTACCCTGGAGCCTTGTCATTGATGGAATCCATTCTCCAATAAGTGCCTTACGTACTTAATTTTTCCCAACTATACTGGAACATGTGATGCAAGCATTCCAACTATATTCAATATTTATTTTAAACCCTAAACATTTTTATAATATCACTGGATTTCCTATTTGAAATGATTTGGTTATCATAAGGTAAAAACCCATCTGTGTTTATGTGCGGAGTGGTCTTATGAGGTACCTTTAGTTTTAAAAGGTTTTATAACATTAAAAATCCATTTGAAGTGTGTTTCTCACGCTGGTTTACCAGACTGATCCAGACGTTATTTTCTTATAATGCTCAGGTCAGACCGAATATATTTTCAGATTCGGTTATGGATGTTTTGGAGCATCAGAAGACGAGCTGGATGCCTCTAAGATGTATTCGCGCATGTTTTATTTTTCGCTGCATTTATTGGTTGTTTATATTTGTTAGCACTTATGATGACAGGTTTTTATAATTTTCCAGGTCGATGATTGATTAGTGTACTTTGATTGATGTATATATATTATAGTTTTCTTTTGTAAAGAACTGTTATATATTATATATTACTCGTCATGATGTGAAATTCTGTTTTGTCTTTTCTTCCTTTTCCCCCAACAATCTGTATTTCCGGCACCTGGATGCTCGGGACATGAATATCGTGGTTGTATTAGTGTCCACATTTAAGGGTCGAAAAGGCGAGTCGTTACAACAACCATATCCTAACTATACCAAAATCCACTAACAAATACATCAAAACAACACATCCAAGAGCAAATATCAACTACAAACATCCGTACAACATTTATAGACGTGTTATTAAGGTTAGATTAGAGTTTAAAAAAATTTTAACATCAAAATCATCATTTTTGACTATATAAACTTGCATAGAATAGTGCGGGATATCAAATCACTCAACTAATACTCAGAATTACCAACATTATGCTCAAATCTGAAATGGACAGCAAGAAGTCAATTTACAAAGAAATCAAAATAATAAATCTACAATCCCCCTTTGGTAATTGCCATTCTACTTACGGTTTAGGCTAGATTTTTTATAGAAAAGAGGAGCTTTTTGACTGGTCTAGGTTAATGGAGGTTTAGATTAGTTTTTGGGAAGTGGGAAATGAATTAGATATGACCCATCGGTACTAATCAGGTACAAATCCTGGGATGGGTTAGTGGGCTGAACTATGGGCATAACTTAATTATCCACTAATCTGGCCATCAACAGTCCAAACTTAAAATGGCCATATCTCCTGAATGGTGAGTCTATTTTCCCATTATGACCACGATACGGAAGAAGAAACCATCAGCAGATTTAATGGAAGTGGTTTCTGACACTAATTCAACTCCTATCAAAATTTATAGGCTTTATAAGAATTTTTTGGTCCAGACTGTCCAATAAAAATTCTGAATGTGGAAAATATCTTTAGTAGTCATTTTTCAAAGATACAAGGTAATATGACCTAATGTGAATTTAAAAATAATATTTTACGATCCTACGATATGTCAAAAGCAGGTCATTACACATGCGCGCGCGCACCTAGGTGTATATATAATGATTAAGCTAAAATAATTCCTAATTGATTTAAAACAAACGTCCATATTACATTAACCGTTTCTGATGTATTTGCAAATATATATGCATACAAATATGTATATACATGCACACATATATATATATATATATATATATATATATAATTTTAGTCCAAATTATAAAATTTATTTTTTTAGATAACACAATATTATAAAATCAAATTTACATCATCAAATTAAAGAAGATATCAACAATCTCCGTATTTTAGGATTGACTAAAAATCAAGCAGAAACATTTAAATCATTGAATTGTATAATATATTTAAAATATTATTATAGGTGGTATTAAAACATAAATTCATAACCTAAAACATAGTTTTATGCATATATTAAATTTGATTTAATTTATCAAGTTAAAATAGATCATATCATTTAATAAGTTTTAATTGTATTACTAATTTTAGCTAAGATGAGACAATAATATGTACATATAAAACTGTGATAAGTATATTATATCCAAAAAAAATAAATCAATTTAGATTATATCTTTCATATGCGGCCAATTAGTGACGTTCTGATTTGGAAATCCCTCCTTAGATTCTTGAATCAACACCCAACTTTGCAAGAAAGGATGAACCACGTATCCTTTATGTTATTTGATGTTTTGATTCATTTCGAAGTTGATATTTTCAGAAAATGGAGAAGAAAATTTCAACAATGGTTGAGGGATTTTAACACCCCCGTAAAATTAATTGGAAATTAATTAAGAGGAATTAATTAATAATAAAGCTAAAATGGAAACTGAGCAAACTTTATAATTTGGTTACGAAACTTGCACCATTGTGTTTGGGACAATCTTTTAAGCAAGTTTCATATGTAAAGCTTCGCGATCGGAGTTCAAACGAAGAAGTTATCGACGTTTGAAGATTTCAGATCAAAAATAATTCAATCGAATTAGAATAATAAATACAATTAAGCAAAAGTTAATGTTAAATGTTAATGTTATTTAGTCAGGACCAACCAATTGACCCCCTCTATGGGCCGATCCATGGCTCAATGCGACTGATCGACCAGTTGAATGGTGACGGCTAGGATTTTCTTTGGCTTAAACGACCCGGATTTGAAAATATTAAATGGTTTGAATCTGACGGTCCTGGCGCATCCAAGCAACTATAAATAAGAGACTAGCCCACTTATTTTTCTTCACACAAATCAAAACATGGAAACGAGATTTTGCCAAATTCTTTTCCTCCACCGAATTTTTTTAAACTCAAATTCAAAAATAAATATATACATTCAAGGATTAGATGAAGGATTGAAGGAATCAAGCTAAAGAAAAGGTACTAAATTATACATACATATATACATACATATACACATACATACACATATATATATATATAATATATATTCTAAACTTCCCTGATCTATAGTTTCTTAATCTAATGTACACAAAAAAATTTGGTATACATCAATCTATATTATATGAAAGCTGAGTTTAAATCTGTGTCTCTTCATTTCCAATTTTCTCGAAAATCACATATGTTTCCATGTGTCCCAATAGTTTAATTGTCCTATACCTTTTTATTATTTTTTCTTATTGCCATTATTTCTTAAAAGAATTCTAATGGACACATTAATTTTTTATAGATTATCTTCCCATTATACATTTTAAAAGAAATGCCAATGTACATCTCAAGCATTTATCATATTCTAATTCTTTCAGTTTCATTTCATTTTCTTACAATATTTTCTCTTTCCCTTTTTCAGATTTATAAGCATGCCACGGTTCAAAAACAATTCTAATCCAAACCAAGTTCAAATTAAAAATCTTCACAAGCAATTTTTAGTCAATCTCTTTAATTTTTTTATTCTAACAAGAATTTGATTGAATTCGTTAATAGTTTTTCACTTCATATTCAGCTTGAACAAATTATGATTTTATTAATATTTTATAGCGATTGTTTGTTTTACCAATTGCTTTCATTGTTATTATTTTAATGGAAAAATAATCTTAAGATCTCTTAAAAATTGAGCATACTAGTTTGATCGAGCGTGATTAAAAGGTTAGATTTTTTTCCTATTTGGTTTTGCATTTAATTTGATCTTCAATTTGCAGCTTTTGCTCTAATTTCTAATTCCTAATTTAAGGTTAAATTTTCAGTTTGTAAGATTATGAATATATCTTGTAGAAAGTTGCTGATTTCGTAAATATGTTGATAGTACAGAATGTCCTATTGATTAGTAAAATTTATTACAAGTAAAGTTGAAACTTTATTTTGTTCTCAAGTTTTACATAATTATTTGCTTTTACTTGATTTTTGTGTCAGTTATGATTTTGCATTCATCATCTTCTAATTCTTTCACTTCCATTTAATTTTCTCACAATTTTGTCACTTCCACTTTTTCCAATTTCATATGTGTTATATGATTCAAGAATAGTTCTATTCCTAATCCGAATCAAATTTGTTTAATTCATTTATTTTGTACGATCATTTCATTGGTGCATAGATATCAACTCCATTTTTGTAATGTTCATCCTTCTCATTTTAAGCTATATAATTATATTAGAAAATAAATTTAGGAAAAACATTATATAAAGTAAAAGAATATTAAAATAATAAAATTTTATATTCTTTTGAAGAAAAATGTATCACTTTTGATCTGCCTGCAAGTGGCAACTTTGAAAATTTGTCAGAAGTTTGATTCCAAATAAGCGTTTTATAAACATTTTTTAATTGAAATATTTTGTATTGTGTTACACCACCTAAACTGATTTATAATTCTAAATGTTAACGATACCACTTATGCCTAGAAAATACATAACGATGACATAAATTCCTATAATTATATAAAAAATTTAGACTATTTATATTCTTATTTCCATGTACAATAATCATGCATTCATTCTTAATAAATATATATCCATTGTCAAGCTGAATCTAACTTTATATGTATATTAGTATGTGAAATTTATATGCCTGTTATAAGGACCCGTTTCTTCGACTCTTAGAAATCGATATTAATACATCCTCGGCATTCACGGGCCGTAAATCCAAGTGCAGGAGATGCGGATTCTCAAGGGTAAGAAAGAAAATAAAGACAGAACAGAATCTCACGTATATTATTTCAATATAAACTTTACATCATAAATTTAAATAATTTATCAGAGTTAAACATAGACGGTTATAAATATATGTCCTGACAAATGCTGAATTTAATACTACACAACTGTGATGGAAACAATCTTCAGAAAAAATCTTCTAACTCCCTGCTTCAAGCTCCATCCAGATTTCTTCTAAACTAAACCTGACTACTAGGCTGCCTGGGAAAACTAGGGCACCCAGAGTTTAAGGAAATTAAACGCCATGTTAATCATGGGACTGGTGTGAGAACTCAAAATATGCGTTTTGAAAACAAAAAGGTATCTCACAAGACCACACCGCACATAAACATGGAAAGAGTTTTTACCTTATGAGAGCCAAATCATTATTACGTAAAAATAAAGGATATTATTTTTAATGACATTTCTTTGAAAACATTTGCAAGTAAACTTATTAATCTTAGCCAAACTTGTTACATCGATTAATTCCAACATATTAGCCACAAACACGGGTTCTACAAACAAAATGGCATGCACTTACTGGAGAATGGATTTCCATACAAATGACTAGGTGAAAGGACTACCTTCTGCCAGTACAGCTTTAGAGGAATGTACCGAGGCCTAACTGATGGTCCTATACAAAACACAAGACATGCCTACCTCTTCCTAGATAGTACCAAATATGTCATCGCACCGGTCATTACCGACCTATCTGAGCGCTCGATTACCACACCCCACATTAATTTAATCTTGAACGTCATAGCGAGTAGAAATATATCTAGAGGGGTTGATCATACCCTAATGGTTGCGAACCACATAGCCTTGCTACATCTACCATGTTTTGGTCATTTCCGGGTGTGAGGCTTGAGGTAACGATTACCTTCCATTTTGCACATTTCACTTTGAGTGCCACACTATCATTCCATAGTCACACAACTGATTTCTACAAAATGTATAACTCCTGAGCTCGTACGTCTTGGGAAAGGATGTTAAACTAAAAGAATTTGCCTTCTCCGCCACTAATACGTTCATAGAGGTCACTTATGTAACCAGAAATGCAACGTCAGACATTCGTCCATACAAGTTCATTTTGGGACTGAACGAAACTGATGGCACTAACCTACTACATCCTTTCGGGAGTTACCCCTAGGATTAGTAGCAAGAAGTCCTTGCAACCCAAAGATTTTCAAAAATGAAGGGACCACTGCTACTTTAGTATTTGAGAGCTAACTAGAATTATCAACAAGCAGTTCTTTTACCCCGAAGATCTTCGGTCTTCATCCTTTAATTTCTTTATCAGGTTTTCATTTTTCAAACGCATACATTGGTTCGAAGTGGTTTACGGATAGGAATTTACCGAAATCCGAACCTGGTTCCTTCGATCCAATCATCAATAAAAAAGAGGTTGTATGATATTGTAGGGTCACTCTTAAAATATTTATTTTATCATGTATGGAGTCTGTATGATTTATGTACGATTGTTGATTTCATTTATTGAGCCATTTTTTAAATATATAAATCAATCTCATGTTAAGTTTTTTGCTGATTTTTGCAGTAAGAAGTGATAAAAGTATTGTTTTACTGTCAAATTTTCAGATGTTCAAAAATATCCACATTTGATATACATTTTTAAATTTCAAATATGGATATTATTGGATATCCAAAAATATCCTTATTTGCTAAGCCGGATACGGAAAATATCCGCAGATATGGATAGAGATATGCTCCAGTAAGTATCCGCAGATATCAGATACAGATTCAGATATGAATTCCCATTTTCGGATACGGATACGGTTATCCGTATCCGTCAGCACCCTTTTACAGGTCAAAATGAAAGATTATTTTTACTACTAGTGGATTTACTAGGATAATCATATATGATACACATTCATTTTACCCTTTTTCTTTTTTACGCCTACTTTATTTGTATTTAAACCATTATGTTTATTCTTTCCATTTAAGATGTTCAATGATAAATTTCTCTACAAATCGATTTGCTCCTCAAATCCTAATAGATTAGTTTTAGGATGTTTTGTCAAACAAGCATCAAAGTTTGAAATTCACTTTCTCCCCATATTAAAAACAAGTTTCATGAAAAACTTCATCAATGTTTTAATGAAAATTTGCATTTTAAAATGCATATATTTGTAGTTAGAACTACAGATATTTGCATTCTACATTGTAAATTTATAAAATGAAGAGTTGCAGTCCACATTGTAAGAATGCACATTTTACACTTTGAATATTTGCAATCCGTACTAAAAATATTTATTTTGTGAATATATGCATTTCAAACTACATATATTTGCATCAAAACTACATGTGTTTGAAGTTTTAACTGCAAATATGTGCAGTTTAAAATACACGTTTTCATTGAAGACATTGACAAGGGTATTTTGTAAAACATATTTTTTCACAGAGTTTTCTAGGTATTAAGTTTGAAAATATGGGACGGATCCTACTTTCCATTTACTTCTAACCAGATTTTTATTAATAAGAATATCATCATTTATGTAACAACTCAAATTCCAGTGGGTCCGGATTTTTCGCAAAATGCTAAAACCCAAATCCACTGAAGCGCGAGTTGGGTGTCTGGTATCCTGCAAATAGGCAAAGATAAATATATCAGAGCTCAAATAATTATCTCACAGCAGAACTGAGTAAAATATAGTAATAAGTAAATACTCACCAAGGTAATAACACTTTTTAAACAAGTATCTCAAAGCTGAAAAATCTCTGCCATGTATCTAACATGTGGGATGATATTAGGAGGAGGTCAGAACAAAAGTTCTGCTGAATGGACAAATTATACACTTCTAAGCATAATTCTGCATATACCGTTCTATTTCCAATTTCTGTTATATTAGGTTTATTGGGTTTATAATACACTCGCCTCTGTGCGTGAATCGTACCCATCTACTCCCTAGTAGATTAAGACCTAATAACTAATATATATATATATGTAGCTACATGCCCAAAGACTGCATCGGTCCTAGGTACTACCTATAGTACCTTCCGTATCCTATCTCGAAAAGGACTCCATCGTCTCGCTACTAGAGCATACTGTAACTACATCTGTAAAGGACAGCTTCATGAGGCCTACAATACAGATGTTCGATCGTCTACTATGAAAACGTGAAACTGCATCCGCACTAGCTTATACTAGTGCTCGGACATCCACAATATACCACTCAGTGCGTACCTTGAGGACTACACGTAATTTTTCTGTCTACTCCCTAAATTCTGCCAGCAAGGTCTACCTTGTACGGAACTCGGTCGGCGATTTTCCATATCTATAAAGGTGCGCTTCGTTAGGCCTACAATATAGATATTCTACTTGGTCTATCTCTTTTCCCATCGTGGCTATGGCCCCACGCAGCCCCCCTCAACTAATCGAAAGACCTTTCAAGAGATAAGTGGTTGTTCCCTACTGTAAACAATCTAAACATCCAATTGGTTGTGCCTCTCATCCAATGTCTCGATAGTGAAAGAATTATTGGCCAGTTGGTTTAACCCTAGTCTTTCTCGAACTCGCTCTAACGGATGATGGCTAATATCCGCATGCGACTATCCTTATGGGTCTTGTCCATTATAACCTACTTGCAAACTAGAGTACGGTGTCATACGAATATCCTACTCCATCATCAACCTTTTGACCGCCTACAAAGGTACGCTTCATTAGGCTTGCAATGCAAAAGCAGTCAATGCATACTCTCTTGATGGAACACCTACAGACCTGCCTCCGGGGTTGCAGCTTCGTTAGGCCTACCCCAAAGGGCCATCCTAGAGTATCTTCACGTCCCGTTGAAGTCTCGTACTTCCTTCTATCTCAAAATAACTAAGTTGGACGTGCTCTTTCTGTACTAAAAATATGTGATGAACTGCTTCGTTAGGCTCTTTATCCAGATTCTCTTTGGGCTACTCCAAACGCACCTTACCATTTTATTAGACCCTACATCTAATATTTTATTATGCGTTTAGTTTGCTTTTCTTATTCTGTTGGCTATTTATTCACCCTAATCAGCATGCCCAGCCCCATCCACGTGGGAGACCATCAGTCCTAAACCTGAAAGGGAATACTAGCAATACATGCCACTGCTATTATTTTTTCTTATTAACTTAATCCAAGATCTAAGTTTGATAAAATAAGCCTCTTCTATTTCTTTCTCTTTAATTATAACCTACGTGTCACAATTATACTTGCAATTGTCACTTTTATCTCCTTTTCTTTCTTTTATAACCTACATGTTATAAATGTAATTGCAAGTGTCTCTTTTCTATTCTACTCTGTCTTCTTTTATTGTGATACTAAATTTTCTTTAGTTCTCTTATATTATATAACAGTCTTAACTTAGGACTACATCCAACTATCATAAGTTACTTATCATAATAACTACTTTACTTTTTACTCTACTATCTGCACAATAAATGCAGATCTAGTCACATTTTCTGTTTATTGTTTCTAGTCTTGTAAAATAAGTAACTTGATTATTTCTTCTTCTTTAATTTCTTTAATGCTTCATATTATTCTCTTTTATTCTGGAAAGTAGTTATATTCTATTTGGTCGATTACAAAAACTGTGCGAAAAATCCATTTCCATATTTTAATACTAAATAATGCTATAAACAATAACTCGTAACTGTAAGATATTTCTATTATTGTTTCTTTAATTGTTGGGCAATGCAAAATATAGTAATGTCTCTATTTTGCACTAATTCCATTTTTCTTGCTTTTATTTTTGCAATTACGTTTATCGTTATTCTTACAATATTAAACTATAGAAATGTATTCCCTTTTCTAAACCAACCAACTAATCTATCACTAACCTCCAAATCAAGTTATTAGATTTTCCCCTTTTTAATTCATTTCTCATGTTTTAACATAATTTACTGTAAATTTCTCACTTTTAGGCTTATGCCTTTCTCTACAACTTTTAAGCCTAATATTACTTATATTTAATTGGGTTTCTTTTTTTTCCATATAAATAAAATTTAAATATAAGTAAACTTTTCTTACAAAATTTACAGTTTTAACATAACAAGCAAGTAGAACCAATTACTGAAATTAGTCCAAATGCTGAATTAAATATTTAACGGGAATCTAACGATATTATATATCATAAACATAAAAGAGATATAATTCAAATCCACTCATCTATCGTCCTTAGCTTTAATCCATGGCCTTCTTGGATTCACTTCTAAGGCGTCTAATATTTTTATTAAAAACTTATTCTCCCTAGAAATATTTTCTATTTAAGGTTCAGCCTCAGGCAATTAACCCAACTGGTAGAAAATCTGATTGTGAGAAAATAACTAGGCCTAGGGTTCTATTTATAGTGAATCTTAGGGATCTCGGGCCACCAGATTTTAGGATTGAATCTGGTGCAACCACGTCACAGGCTTGCTGCGAATCGTTGGATCCAGAAAACAACGCTCGAGATTACGTGAAAATCAAATTATAAAACTTCGGCACGTCCCTGGACGATTTCTCGTCTAGGGTAAAACGCGGGTCAACCCGTATGCTTTGCGGGTCGACCTATGGGTCGACCCATGGGGTCCTACTCTTTTTTTTCATTTAATTATTTATACATTTATATAATTTTGATTTCTTATGCTTCTCGTAACTTCTTCATATTAACTCGGATTTTGACAAGTTATATATGGAAATTGATCGGGAATTCGCCACGAACACAATAGTATAAGTTTCGAGCCCATATTCTGACAATTCCAAAAATGTTTATTCTCACTGTTCATCGTTATTTGATTATTTAATTATCTAAAAATGCGGGTTGTTACAATTTATATAATCTAATAGGAGATATACGGTCTCCTTATCAAATGTGTAATTTTTGTTGAAAATCACGCTAGTGTCTTCATTCTAAATATAAAAATTGACTTCAATTACAAGTAGTGAAGCAACATCGGCCTTACTAACATTACATTCTAAATATTAAAATTGACTTCAATTACAAGTAGTGAAGTAAAATCAGCCTTACTAACATTATTAACACTGTCTGCATTGCAATGTTTAGCATTCTACACACCTAAGGCCATTATTTCTCTAATTGCATCTTTATAGTCAACTATGCTAGCCAATTTCAACTGCCAGGTTTTAAAATTCTCTGACCGCATCTATGAATTCATCTTCTGCATGTTAGGTCGATTGCCATGGTTTTCGAGTCAGCTTCTACTATGCCTCTCCTCAAAAACTTTCTCGGTTTCATTTTACTCAGTGTGGATATTCTGTTTTTTTAGTTATGTCTTCTTTGTATTCATTATCAAATGTAATAAATGTACACGTTCAATATGGGATTCTAAAGGTGTAAAGATATATTAAATTGAACCCTCATTTTTTCTATATTACACCCTTTTTAAAATTGTAGTATGCATTGACAATACTGCGCATAGGCGGCTAGTATTCAAGTGCATCTTCCATGATTTTTTATTTCCATATTGCTTTCAGAAGAAATTGTATTTCACTTATTATAGTTTTTTTTCATCCATACCTTTACGAATTAGATTGATCTTTGTTGTGACCAAAGAAAACACATGAGTTGCATTTAGGGTTAACCATTTGTATATAATTTTCTACACAAGAAATTCTCGATTATATAGTGTGATGTTAACTTCCTCAGGAAGTTCTTCATCGGCTTTAATTTTGACCAACATTCTTGCATAATTGAGTCTAGTTTCTTTAGCAGTAGTTTCATCAAGTTTGATAGGTCTCCTATACATTAGCAATGGCGCCAATTGATTCTTTACCCTAAATATTTAGATTAACTCTGGTAATATTATCCAAACCAGAATTGTTGTTTAGAGGTCATTAATATATCATTTGAACATTTTTTCATCATGATTATTCTTCCATCAAAGTGTAGGTTGTGGAATTATGGATCTTAAGACTAATTAAGGACTAGAGTGGGGTTGAATAGTTTTTTAAGTTTTGTAAATCTTTTTAAATTTCTTTCAAGTTCAGTTTTAAACCACAGATTCTGAACATAAAAATACATCAACAATCAATCACTGATACAATCATAGATAAAAATAAAATCTTTAAATGGGCAGAAGACAAACCCAATTACAATCTCGATTTCAAGGCTACGAGACACACCATCCTGATTTTTTAGGCTTAATACACACCCACTTGATCTAGACAGGCTGTACGCACACCTACTTAGATTTCGAGTTACCAATCACACCCACTTGATTTGAATGGGCTACAAACACCCAAGAAAATACAAATAGAGTTTGATGGTTTTTCCAAAGACAATTTCTTAAACCTTGGATACAATGAATCCTATAGCCTCTTAGACAGAACTTTGACCTTTGATTTGATAGAGAGGTGATTCCAAAACAGTAAGAAAGTAGTATTGAATCAATACACAAAAGTATGAATTGATTCTAAGTGATTTTGAAGAGAATTTGATATATTTTCAATGGAGTTTTTAGGAGAGAAGAAAATAAGTTAACAATTGCTAAAAAATTAATTTGAACTTCTCTTTATATAACGTATAAACGGGTGTGACCGTTCATGAGGAGTTGCGACGAATAGACACTTATTTTCAAAATTTAAAAAACCATTTGGCGGCATGTATGTTGACATACCATGTCATGTATGTCAATATATACATGAAAAAATTAAACTCGTTTCTTTTAAAATGTTTTGAAACCCAATACATTGGATACTTTGTGAAACGTTTTAAACATAGTTTATATACATTCTGAACTTTGAAAAACTTTTATAAAATGTACTTAAATATATTTTGAAAGTGTTTTGTTTAAAAATATAAAAGATAGAAAAATAGGAGATAGGGATCAAAGATTGCTACTAAGGACTTTACAATATTCTATGACTCTACATACTAAATTATAATCTTGAGCTCTTCATATCTTGGTCTTTATACTCATGAGCCTTCATGCCCATTTCTTGAGTCTTTTATATTGTACACTATTTGATTCAACACCTGTGTAATATCCTGCACTATATACTATATAACTTGAAAAAATATTAGTATTTATATTTTATATGAATGTATATTGTTATTATCAAGGTTGTTATCATCAAAATCAATAACATAGGTATTTACAATATCCTCCTTTTTGATGATGATAACCATTAAATATTCCTATATATAAAATATAATGTAATTCCCCTAAGTTAGACAACTCCCTCCGAATATATGCATATGTATATTTTATATTTTTATCCCCCTTTGTCATCAACAAAAATGGATGAAAATAAAATAAAAACTCCTCTTAGATAAAATATTTAGAAACTATAGAGTCAAAATCAATAACTATGTAATAAAATAATCGAAGTATACTAAACATGATATGATATAATGATAATATATGGAAACTTATAAATAAAATAAGATTTTATTTATTCAATTCAAACCATACATATCAAACTGTCAAATCAAACATAAACAATCGAACTAAAGCAAACAAGTCCAATCCAAATGTACACACCAAACTTTAACCAAATCCAAACAAATCTAACTAGTTAAGTACTAATCTTAAATTTATGGTTTTCTTTTAATTATAGGAGACTTATGGATGTGGCAAAAAGCATAGCGGGGACAAAAATTCCCTTTTTCCTACGAGATTTCCATCCCGATCGAAGCACATTTCACCAATGTATTTAACTTCATCATCATCTTCAGCCTCGTCCTGTTCTTCCTCCTCTTCCTCTTCTTCATTGTCCATAGGATTGTGAATGACAAGGTTAGGAGTCTCCTCTTCGATTACAGTTGGATTTGCTTTTGGAGATTGCGAAGAATGCATCCTTGTTTCTCTTGTTCTTTTAAGAGGCATAGTTGAACGACCTCTACTTCTGAAAGCATATTGAGTATGTTCCAGATCATCTCCAATCTCGATTATGTTGGCCATGGTGGTGGTCCGAAAGAGGCCTGGAGTGGGGGTTTCAAAGGAAAAGGGTGCAGTCTCTTCTCTTGGATGTTTACAACTGAGAGTGCCATTAAATTAATTTGTTTTGATTTTACAGAAAGAAGAAAACAGGAGAATGAGAAAGAAATCAAATTTAGTGGTTATATAGCCGAGGGAAAGACGGTTTTCTGTTTTCTGTTTTCTGAAGAATATGTCGACATATACATAGATTGTATGTCAAGATACATGTGTAAATTTTGTTATTTTATTTTCATTTTAAATTTTCATTTTGTACGGTTATATTTATATTTCAAAGAAAGAACATATTCATAACTCTCTTCTAAGTTTAATAAAAGATGTTATAAGTTAATGGTTTTGTTAAAATATCGACTATTTGATTTTCAATATTTATAAATTCAAGTGAAATTACTTCTTTATCTATACTATCTCTCTAGAAATGATGTCTTATATCTATATGTTTGGTTCTAGCGTGATGTGTTGGATTTTTTGATAGATTTATTGCACTGGTGTTATCATAGTATATATTGGTCATTTAGTAAAATTTAAACCAAAATCTTTTAAAGTTTGTTCCATATAGATAACCTGTGAACATGCCAATGTGGCAAAGATATATTATGCTTCTGTTGTAGGTAGAGATACAAATTTTTTTTTGCTAAACCAGGAAACAAGATAATGCCCTAAAAAGTGACAAGTTCCACTTGTATTTTTTTGGTCTGATTTACGTCCAGCATAGACAGCATTACTATATGAAATTAAATCGTAAGAATCTTTTTTTGACAAAAGAGTCCAGAGTCTAGTATGTTGTTTACATATCTTAGTATTATTTTTACCGATTTTAGGTGAGTTTCCTTAGTTTGAGATTGATATCTTGCACAGAGGCAAACACTATGCATTATGTCTGGTCTACTAGAAGTTATATAGAGTAATGATCATATCATTCTTCTGTATAATTTTTGATCTACATCTTTTGAGTTTTCTTTTTTATTTAATTTCTCATTTGTTGCCATGGAAGTTGGTTTTCTACTAGTATTTGACATATCAATTTTTTAACTAAAGCTTTAGCATATTTGAAAACCCAGGAGAACCCGGCGGGCCGGTAAACTCCTGAGGAGGGTATAATAATTCCATTCGCTGATCCAAGCCTCCATACCCCCGGGTAAATTTATATAGGATAGGGAAGCGCATGGTAGGGATCGAACCTGGATCTTTTTACCAAAACGCAGGCCTCCTTTCCACTGCGCTGCACCCGCGGACTAAGAAGTCTCAATTTTCCCTCAGCAATTTCTGCTTTACGTCCTTGCTTTACTTCCCTCAGAATTTTCAACAGACCTCGCTCCATCATTCTCCCTCGACCCTCGCTTATTCCCGTACTTCATCCTTCTGAGCTAAATCTTCTTTCTACAAAAGAGTTTCTTAATCGAAGGTAAAATTCTCAAACTTGCTCATTTTTCTTTATCGCTTTGCGTTTTATTTAATAGTTGATCGAATCTTGGATTTTGATTTCTTCTGATCTTAACTTAGGGGTAAATGGGGGATGAATAGACTCGGCCTTCTTTTATTACCGTGCTCATTGATGAATTCAGTTATCATTGTTTTAACATATATTTTCTTTTTCGTAGATGATGCTGTTCGTGATTCTGCCCAGTGTAGTTTTCAACCTTCTAATGGTTTTCCTTCTTAAGTTGAAGATTTCCCAAAGACTGATGTCTTCTCCTCAATTGTAAGTTTTCATATCAGTTTGACTTGTGCAAATCAGACATGTCATACATTAGTACAAGATCTTTAAGTATATTTTTTCCTCACAAAAAATAGGCCCTAAGTTATAAGAATTCCTCCTTAGCAATGAAGTAAGCTACATTTAATTCATTGAAGTTAACGGTTGATTTATTGAGAATGGGTTATTGTTTGAATTTTGTGGTCAAGTGAATTTATAACAAAATGAGGAATGAAAAAGGGGAAAGAAAAGGGAAAAGAAGAATCGGTAGTTTTATTGGGTGTGGCAGAATAGACAAATATATTCATGATTCATTGGTACAATGTTTTATACCCACTGCATTTATTTTGGACGTTTAAGTTATTGTTAAGGAATTTCCAATATTTGGCCAAGAGGAGATTTTGTAATGGGTCACAGGATAAAAATATGTTGAATTTTGAAAATAAAATAAGATCATTGGAAGATATTAAACAGGAGAAGTGCAAGTTATCTCGGAGATTTCTAGGTAAAATGATCCGACAATGAACAATATCGGTGTTTTGCGTGCGTGCGTCTTTGTGTGCAAGTGTGTGTGTTTGTGGAGTGGGGAGGGGGTGGGGTGCACATTGTGTGTGCATGCGTATGTGTGAGTGCGTAAGTGTGCGTTCATTAATAAAAAAATGAATGGTGCAGACATACACACATCAGAAACTGTGAATATTTTCTTTTATAGTATCAAGAATGGGAAGATATGCTTTACTGGATTGGCAGTGCAAAGGCGCCTGGTTTATACCTAACAAAGAAGAAAATGAATAACTAACTTCTATTTGTCAACATAATGGTCCATACACACATTGTGATGTTTTCTTGATGCATTTCAAAAGTTTCTACCAATATGATGAAAGATCTTATGACCTAAAGTTGGTAATCAATTACGAAGCATCCTCGTTGTTTAAAAGATTTCAAGAAAATATTGGTGTATAAACTCATATCTCCATATAGGTTTTTCCAATCTACAACATTTGGATGACAAATTGTACATTTGTCAACATTAGTACATTTTGGTCGGAACTGGAAAATAGTTAAGTGGGCTCAGGAAAGTAAAAAGGCAAACATGTTCATACAGCAAATAATATTAAATGTTATATTCTTAGATGATAATCTCAAGTTATGCTTCCAATAGGTTTCAACATATATGTTAAAGGCTACCGCTGGGAAAATATAGTAGTTCGATTATCACAGAATTGGACCCTACAAACGTAAACAAGGCGATCCAAAAGGTAAATAGACACCTATGTATTTTGTAGGTCCAAATTGTAGCCATATAATCATCACCTACAACAGATGGTAAACATGTATTCTAGATCCATATCAACGTTGTAATTCAAATAAACATTCGTGAAAGAAATACTCGGTTTCGGTCCCTTAGCATTTTCAAAATATCCGCGTACAAATTAAAAATCTAAATTAACATTATTCAATTTTCAGGTATCAGATATTCACAATACTTATATTCTACCTTTGCCACTTTCCTTATTGTTGTTAATGCTACACCAGTAACTCAGGAGATTTAACTGAAAATATGTTGAATTTTTATTGTTTAAAGTATGTTCAATCAAGGCTATAATTGTTGGTTTTTTAGATCTAATTAACTCTAAAACATCTAATTTCTAGTAGGAGAATTTAATCCCCTTACATTCCATGTGATAATCGACATTAAAAAAGAAATTCATTCTTACTCCCAGTGGATTTACCAGGATAGTTATATATGATACAAACTCATCTGACCCTTTTTCTTTTTTATGCCCTCTTTGTTTCTTTTAAAACCATTATGTTAATTCTTTCCATTTAGGATTTTCGATGGTAAATTTATCTTCAAATCGTTTTTCTCCTCAAATCCTTATAGATTACTTTTAGGGATGTTTTTTCAAACAAACTTCAAAGTTTTAAAATTCACTTTCGTCCTTGTCAAAAACATATTTCATGAAAAACTATGTCAATATTTCCAGTGAAAAGGTCCTTTTGAAACTGCATGTATTTAACACTGCAAATATTCGCATTCTACGCTATAAATTTATAAAATAAAATTTTACAATACACACTACAAAAATGCATATTCTACACTTTAAATATTTGCAATCCAAACTAAAAATATTTATTTTTATAAATATATGCGTTTTAAACCGTAAATTTGCATTTAAACTGCACATATTTTATGTTTTAACTATAAATATGTACATTTTAAGATGCATGTTTTTAAATTGTACAGTGTTGTTTTTGAAAAGTAGTTTTAAGTTTGGAAATAAGAGGTGGATCCTAATTTCCACTTACTTCTAACCAATTTTTTATTATTAAGAATACCATCATTCATATTATCTAATATAGGAGGTACTTTCTCCTTGTCAAATGTGTAATTTCAGTTGAAAATCATACCGGTGTCTTCATTCGAAATATTAAAATTGATCGTAGGTACAAGTAACGAAGCAACATCGGCCTTACTAACATTATTAACATTGTATGCATTACTACTTTGTAAACGAAATTACCACATGCTATAGGCTTGTGATCCCCTAAGGATTTTGGGTCTTTTACCTTAAGGACCAAAGTGATAAGGGTATGATTAATACTTATAAGGATTTTCTAGTTTCAAAAACCTCTTTTGCGATATTATATAAAGTGATTTTGATTTGATCCCAACGCATTTTATATAATTTGGCCCTAAATCCATATGGTTTGGAGCTTTTATGGTCGCAAGAGTTCAATACTATGCATTTCACCATTTCCATGTCAAATGGGGTAGTAAGAATATGCAACGACCCGTCCTCTCGACTCTCGAATGCTTACAACAATACGTCCATGGTATTCGTGTACTGATCATTCAAGTGCCGAAAGAACGAATTGTTAGGGTGAAATAAAAAGAAAAGGAAATAGATAAGAAATAAGAAAACACAACATCAAAATATCACTAGCGGAACGGTAATATATAATATCAAAAGAACAGTACAAAGGGTTTACTCTGATACAGAAATTTTAAAGTTATAAAACCTAAGTACTATCATCAGTCTGGACAGTTATAACAACATGTCCTCACAAATGCTAATATATACAATAGTAATGCAGTGGAAATAAGAATACTAAAATAGGTGAAACATCCAGCCCGTCTTCTTGAGCTCCAAAGAGCATCAACAAAAACTGCCTTTCTCAAACTACTCGAAAGAGTACGTGAGGAATTTAAGAAAAATAAAAACCTAGCATCAAATATAAATCTAGTATGAGAAACTCAAGAAATATGAAGTTAGCATATAACGGTACTTTTGAGACCGCATGGAATGTCATAAAGGTTATCCCCTCAAAAGAACCACCATCTAATAAGTACATAAGATGATATATTAGATAATGTCTAGGGTGTAGAATATAAATATATAACATAGCCGGAATGGTTATATTCATTACATTCAACTGCATATTAGGAGTACAATCAAATTTGATAAGGAACATTCTATATTGGATTTTCCGTAGAGATCTCTCCGGTGGAGCCGGATACAATCTCCTGCACAAGGCTTAGAAAGCACCTTCCGAGCGGTGTATATCTCTAGATAAAATATACCTTAAAGGAAAAAATAGCTGGTCCATACCCTAACATGTGATCCCAAATACCATCACCTCCCATGCACAATATCGATAAGCATACTCTAGATACTGAGTGATAATATCCTGTCGTGGGTCGGCAAACCCCAAGTTATGCCTCTACTCTGTTTTTTCTCATTTCCGATGTCGAGGTTACGTTCGACATCTTTCACACGAGTCTTCACCAATGATAATAAGTGCAATCGCATATGGATACCAAGTCTCGTATACTTATAAAGCTTCCGATATTTTCATCTCACACTATCCCTCGATCAAGAGTGAAGCCAGTAAGTTAGAGCTCTATTGCTCATATCCCTACACGGACACCAGTCGTAATTCCCACCGATAAACAAGCTTACTTCATCATCTTTTAGTGCTAAGTATATGGCTAAATGTTTTCCATAAACATACAAACCACGATCAAGTCATACAAAGCACGATTAAGTCACATAAGCGACTTTTAATGCCCTTTTTGTTTAATTAATCTTTATTAATTAAAACCTCTTTTATTAGTAAAAATTCTTTTATCTATTAAAACATCGTTTATCAATTTCTACTATTCATTTGTACTCTTGTTAATACTTCAAAAAGTATTCATATACTTATCTCAAATGGTATAAATATATTCACAAATCATTAACAAGATTTCTTATAGTAAACCTTTGCTTTTTTTATCTTTTTCCAAAAGATTCCATAATTATAATTTCCTTCAAAATATCCATTTTAAAGATCTACATACTTTCACAAATCCATTCAAAGGTTTAAGACAAATGTTAACATTGTCACTATGAATCCAAAACCATTTCGCTTATGCTTACCTTTAAAACATTCTTTTAAAGATCTATTTACATTCATAAATATAATTAAAAAAGGTTAAAGACGAATGTAATTAACACATTGTCACAACAAATCCAAAACCATTCCATACTCGTATTATTTTTAAAATATTCTTTTTTAAACATCCAAGATAATATTTGGTTAAGTTCGATAGTCGACTAATCGATTATCTAGTTAAAACAATTGCTTATACAAATCAATGTTCATATACTTAACTCGTTTCTAACATTACAACTTAACTATTCCTCGTCCAAGAGTGAAGTCGGGTAAGTTAGAGCACTGCTTGCATCAAAGCCTTGCCTAGACACTTCATTCTTGAATCTCACAAATAGACAAGCATACTCGTCGACTTTTAATGTTAAGTATAACATTAATGATTTCCATAAACAAGTAACAAACAACATGATTAACCCGTTTCCGACATTACGGAATTAATTATTTCTCGTTTAAAAGGGAAGCCTGGTAGGTTAGAGCTTTATTACTCCATCCCTATTCTACCCTTTCCACTTTCCTTATTGTTATTAATGCGACACCAATAACTCGACAAATTTAATTAAAAATATGTTAAATTTTTATCGTTTAATGTAAGGTCAATCAAAGCTATAATTGTTGGTGTTTTAGATCTAATTAACTCTAAAATATCTAACTTTCTAGTAGAAGAATTTAATCCCCTCACATTCCATGTGATAATTGACATTAAACGAGATAAGGCTGTCAATAAGTACCCGAAAAATCTGATTTTTGTTCGCATCGGTATTCGAAAATATGAAAAGTATCCCATATCCGAAAAGCGGATACGGATATCCGATATTCGAAAAGCTTTACGGATAGGGATATGGTTATAGTGATAACCGTATCAGAAAAATATCTGTCTGGTGTGCATATATATAAATACGTCAATATATATATTAAAATTATGTTTAATTAACTACCAAGCTTAAAATAATATATAATTTCTCCCTTAATGACTAACTAATCCCAACCGTCCAATCTATCCTTAATCCAATTAAATTTATGTTTATTTCCAAAGCAAACTTCAAAATCCTAGCACTGAATCGCCCGTCGCCATTCTTTTTTCTCCAAATTCGAATTAGGATTTCCACTTTTTATATTTGAAATACTATTAAAACCTTTATTTTAAAGAGTTTCATGTGGCCTGCATGTACTGTTTTTATGTTATGTGATTTTGAATAGGGAATTATTGTTTAATTTATTAAGTTCTTTTTGTCAAAATCTCTTCTGGAGATATATATTTCCAAATCATTCTTTCCGGTATATACAGAATCATTAAGCCTCTCTATCAAACCCTTTGATTACTTAAAATATTTTTAAACTTGGAATAATTCGAAATCATTTCATTTTTCACTTAGGAAATTATTTCCAAATCATTTCATTCAAATCTTAAGAAAGATTTCTTAATTCAATACTCGAAATTTAATTTATTTAAAACCTTGTTATCTAGGATGTTAATCCAAAATTATTAAATATTAAATGAGCAAAATCTATAGACATCATCTAATTCTACTCAATATCAATTCCCGTATTCAACAAATACCATGGGCGGAATAACAGCGAAATCACCTTTTAAATTCCACGAATAGTACGAGTTCCCTCTTCGGGCTTTAACACTAAATATAAGAAGATCATCTCTATAAAATCCAAGTTGTTTAAATCTGAAAAACATTATTCTTTATTCTTTGAAATTTTTTGATCCGAATAAATCAAATTTACTATTCTCAACGTCGGGCCAGTCCGGATAGTCTAGGAGAGCAGGAAACTAGTTTTTCAAACCCAAGCCTAGACACTATTTCTTTGACACCCATAAGGCGGTCAAGTTATTTGATCGACTCTATATCATTTAACATTTAATCATTCCATAAATCCTTAAAATCATCTTTAAAATACTTATTTAACCATGTGAAAACATTTATACATGATCTGAAAAAGAATGGTTGCGTTTAAAACTATATTTCAAAAGTTATAGAAAAGTACTACAGAAAAGTGTCGAGGAAAAGTGCCTTTTTAAGCTATATTGATCAAAATGACTTTTTATTATTTGAAAATTCATTTTTATAACTTAAATCACTTTTAAAATATTTAAAAAGATTAAAAAAATTATTTTATATATTTTTAACAATTTTAAAATATCATTTACAAAGAAATCCCATTATGGATTCCGAACTACAAAACCGCGATTTTTCTAAGAACTTGTTTTACTCACATTTCAAAATTTACTTGTAGAAATCTCAATTTTGTTTCTTCATTTGAAAAGTATGGATATAATAGTTCGGAAAATTCTTATCTCAACGAATTCCAAGATATATTCCATTTTATACACTCGTTTGACTTTTATGGTGCGAAATCGTGAACTATCGTTACGCGACGCGCTTATTTTGACTAAATTTTCCATTACTTTTCATACTTCACCAAACTCTTTCATAAGTTTATAAAACATTTCAAACTCATTATTAAACCATTTTAAAGAAGTTTAATATTCCATATACACCAATTCATTAAATCAAGGAAAATGATTTCCTTTGTGCTTATCGACGTGTATTTCCGTGAATTGCATATATATTCAACAACAATATTAAACAACCATCATCAACAATCATAATCAAACATATATAACATCCAATAACATATAATATTATAGTTTTAGGAACTCTCACCTTCATTTTCCCTTCCAGCTAATATAAAATTGGCTATAGCTCTGTTATCGTCTATCGGAGCTTATGGAATTAAGTCCAATACCTTACACTACAACAAAAATACCCTATTACAACGTCCTTTTTACAACGGGCATATTCTGCCCATTGTAATAGCCATCTATTACAATGGTCGTTTTAGGACCGTTGTAATAGATGCTCTGTCCAACACCCTTCTTACAACTTGCATTATTTGCCCGTTGTAATAGAGTGATATTACAACGGTCAACTTCTGCCCGTTGTAATGGAAGTATATTTTACAACATTCAGCAAATGCCCGTTGTAATAGATTGACTACGAAATTAGGCACTTCTCTCCGCAGTTATCACGTGGTTTATCACGTGGTTTATCGACAACGAAATTAGGGCCGTTGTAATAAAAATATCCTATTACAACATTCTTTTTACAACGGGCTTCTAATGCCCCTTGTAATAGACGCCATATAGATTCATATATGAGTTTGTTAAAAAAAGGGTTACAACCTTAAATAGCGGCATAGTTCAATAGCCGCTTAGCAGTTTTCTTTTTGTTAAACTTCATCAAAAAATTAAATCGCTCTCCCTATGAAATCTAGGGCAAACGAAATCTAGGGCAAATGAAATCTTCAGTTCGTCCCAGTCGACTTCCCTCCAGTTCGTCCCAGTCGACTTCCCTCCAGTTCGTCATCGACTTCTCTCCAAATCGTAGTCCAATCCAACCAAAAAGCTTGCGAACGAATTCCAAGGCGAAATCGACAAACTGGTGGAATTTGAGGGTCGAAATCGGTGAAGAGCGAATAGGTATGGTTTGGATTACAATGCAGAACCTTTAATATAATTATGTGTTTAGATTACAAAGTTTGTGTACGATCTGAAGTTTTGATAGAAATATACATTGTAGCGTTAGGTATAAATTGAGTTGAAATGGCATTGAGTAGGATTTTTGTTGATATTTACTCTATTTGTATTTCACTAATGGTTTTTGAGATACTGTTTTCTTACTACATAATTGTTAATAAACTGTTTGCCTAATAATTAATCTTCGTTGCATGCATATGGTTTCATCTTCTGTGTTTATGAAGTTACTATGTTTGGATTTTACTTGCTCGATCTTGACCATGAACACGATTAACTCACAAATTTCTCGTTCTAGTTTGTGTTTGGATGATTTGAATATTCGATCATTTCTTGCCTTCCATATACTCCATAAACACATAGACAAAATTAGATTAGCTATGTTGCGACTCTTGCACTTAATCTTGAATGGTTGCTGAATTTCTGTATTTTTGAGCTAATAGTTAAAATTTCGGTGTGACAAGCTAGTCATCAAAGCTTTACTCTATACCACATATGTTTAAGTATAACATCACTTTCCGATAGATCTTGTGGATTGTACTATTAAAAAATTGTATACTGATGATATATATGCTCTTTTATGAGTTAGCCAAATTGATATGTCACTGTTCTAGTTTACCTATTTACTTTGATATTATTTTACAATGTAATGATGGATTTTGTTTCTATTTTTGTTTTTTTTGTTTGAACGATAAAATCGTAATGAAGGTTAGTAGTTCTATAAACTTTTATTTTATTTTTATGAAGCTCAGTTAACATATTCAGTTCTTAAATGAGTGTGCTTTTCAGATTACTGCATAGGGTTAACTTACACCATCTTAACCCACTTTCAACAAATGAGTTTCCAACAATGTTTTTACCTTTTTATATAGTTATAATTCTCTCTCTTCTAAAATGATAAAAAATAACTCAAAGAATTCCATCTCAAATGATCATTTGTGAGATCAACTTGCAGTATTTGCATGTAAATAAATATACCCGAGATCCAACTTTTGTTCAAGTAGCAACTAACTTTATGTATCGTATTTGATCAAGTGCCTTAGCAGGTATGCGATCGTCTTTCACACATGTGTAGAGTATTTGCATTTAAAAATAAATGTTCCACATTCTCCATCCCGCTTTAGAATAACACGCAAATAGAATTAACTTGAATTAATAGTTGGACTAATCTTTCTTTAGTTGGTAAAAAATTCAAAAATGCTTTGTACATGCATACTGCTATTGTAGGTTAATTAATGCTATCCCACGCCCATTTGCACCAAGAAATTTATTCATGTTTTGTCCTTATTGCTTCTACCACCATTGTCAAGATGAATTTTCTTTTTCTCGCACATATCCATAAGTTTGAAATTTCATCTTCACAAATTTTAGTCGCACTACGCAAAACCCCCAAAAAACTAACCTTGTCATAATTTACTAATATCATTTTAAATCAAAAATATAAAATTATCACTTTGAATTACCTATTTGCTATAATATCTAAATGTTAAAAGAAAAAAGGCAAAAAACTACTAAATGGTTATTTTTATACATACATAACCTATATCTAGATGTATATTTATGGGGAACGATACATCACTTTATGATGTAATGATATATTTGATAACATATACTGTAAAAAAAACTTTAACTGATAATCATATTATGTCCAAAGGTTATATGATTCATGTAAAAGAATAGTACGTTGTGTTTGCCTTACAACAAATCGTATATGGCATAATTTTTTTTAAAACGTACTTATGGTCATGCTTATTGTAGAATAAAGAAAGAATTCTCGATGGTTGAAAAGTAATTCAGTCTTCTAATCTAATAAAGAATAGAATAAGAGTGAAAGTAAAACATACACATTTCAAAATTGTTTATTAGATTGCTGTGGGCAATGACTTGACAGAGTTATATGGTGCACTGAAGTGTTAGTCAGTGGTAGATGAGTCTTGGTGTAGGTAGTTGCTGATATAGAGAGGAGATAGTGTGCAATTGCGGGTAGCAGAAAGTGGTAGAAGCAGGTGATGATGTTTAAGGAGAGTGGCACTGTGATGATAGTGGTAGAAGCAGGTGATGAATTTTATAGATTTCAATTTGTTTAAGGAGAGTGGCACTGTGATGAATGTGGTAGATGGGTGATGCAGCTTGATGGAGAACAGAAGTTATAGCCGTAGTGAAAAAGAAGACAGTGGTGAAATGTTTTGATGGCTAGAGGAGTTTTCAGGTTGGTCAGTGGAAGTATTGGCAAGGAGTGGGTCTGTTGTACAGGATGTAACAGTCTTATTCAAGTTGTTGGTGATGGTGTTGAGGTGGTTGATAGGTACTGTTGAAGAGAACAAGGCAGTGTAGTCAGCAGGGAGCAATGGATGGCAGAGGAGATTGATTCGGGGATGGTGATGGTCAGTGTTCGAGAAGGATGCTTGTGTATGGAAATATGTGATGGGCAACAGCAGTTTTGTGATTCTGGATAGTAATAAGGCACTGTTGTTCAGAGGGCAAGTGTAAATATTGCTGGCAGTTTTGTGGTTGAGATGGTGGTTCGGTGAATGCGGTAAATACTGCTGGTAGTATCAGGTGATGTATGGTAGGGAAATGGAGTGGAAAAGAAGTTGCCAATGAGATGAAGTACTGTGTCGTGAGGATGCAGCAGTATTGTGAAGCTGGAATGATGCAGCAGTGTATGTTTTAATAAAAAAATAGAAATGCAAATGGCAAATAAAACTAGAAAACAAAAGATGCACACAAATAATGATAAAACAAATCACACAAACAATTAGATTAGAAGACTGAATCTAATAAACAATTACTATAAAACTGTGAAAGTAAGGAAGTGACATGTTAAATTAATATGTGCATATGTACTGATTAGTCCTATTTGGGAGGTAATTGCAATATTCCACCATGAGAAAAACTCATATTTTTGTTGGCATAACGTCTTTTCATTAGGTTCTAACATCAAAGGATTATCAAGATGGAAAAAGCATGGATCCACCTACCAAGGTTTTGTCAATTTTGATTATCAGTTTTATACTTGTAATTATTACGGTTGATTATTAATCCCTTTATGTGTCATAGAATGACTGAAGAATACAGGCAAGTTGTTCGGAATTTTGTATACGAGCATGCAGAAAGGAAGGGAAATCCAGAAAAAATCATTTGCCCTTGTTCAAAATGTAGGAATCTTATCCGCCATCCATCAAGGGAAGTTGTATCACACTTGGTTTGTTTTGGAATTGACCCAACGTATGATGTATGGATTTTTCACGGGGAAGCACACCCTTCAGAAAATGAAGGCGATGAAGTGACAAATACATATAGAATGTACTTAGACACACAAATATGTAATGACGAGGTGGAAGATCATTCTAATGTAAGACTTGAGGCACATGGGTTAGAGATTAAGGAGATGATAGACCTGTTTTCATAATTCAATTTACTATAATGCACTTTGAATTCAGTTTTCTGATTTTTGTTGTGCAGTCAAGATTCATGGTGGATGAAGCATATAAGGGTTTATTGCTGAAGATGTTAGGAGTACGATGGAGAGAGGCAAAGTCAAGATTAGTTTCGGCTATTAAAGTAGCTTCTACTTGCCCTGACGCTTCCTCTAGATTAGCGATGCTAAAACCGGATACTATAGAAAATGTTCAAGAGTGGAACGACTTTGTTAAGGAAAAGTTGTCGGAGAAATTTGAGGTAATAAGTTGTATTTTGTTCAGTATAAATTAAAAGGTAAATAATAGTTTATTAATGAATTTCTCCTATGTAGGAAACTAGCAAAAAATTCAAAGCACTGAGAGATAAAAATAAACTTCCACATACAATGAGCAGAAAGGGTTATGCGAGATTAGCTGAAGATATGGTAAGAAATACATGTACATTTACATCAATAATATTTTTATTCTTTGGTTCGTCTTCTTACTATTATTGTTTGTAGAAAAAGGAAACTGGAATATCAGATATTAGCAGAGACGAGCTATGGTGCAAAGCCCATACAAAGAAAAATGGAGACCCACCGAATTCCGTTGTTGCCGATTGCATCGTAAGTTTTTTTTATTCTTTTGAGATATGAGTGTAGATATTTATTCAAAACTCGTATGTACTTGACATTGAGGGATCAATATTTCTGCGATCCACTCATATATATTTTCTGCGATCAATATTTCACTACAAATATTAAATACATTGAACTGAACATTGAGGGATGATAGTTTATTCATATTTCATTTTTCTTGAAATGGTATATTTTGATTTGTAGGCTAAGATAAAAGAGCACAGTAGTGCTCAGAGCTCTCATGGAACAACATCGGTAAGTGGAGATGGGGTGTCACATGTTTTTGGAAATGAACATAGGGGAAGGGTGAGAGGACTGGGTTTTGGTGTAACACCATCTCAAATGGGTGTTTATTCAAGTAATTCAAAAAAGGTGATTGCATTGGAAAATCAAGTAACTCAGTTGGCGGCTAGAGTAGAAGAGTTGACTAATTTGGTCATGACAGTAAGTTTATATTTAATTAGCTATTGTTAATAAATATGTGATATGTGCTTATGAATTACCAACTCATCTCTTGTACTTTTACAGAGAAGAAATGATACTGTGGCGGATATGGAGATAGCTAAGGCTCGTACACCTCAGGTTAGAATATATAAATAATCCTAAATTAGTATATGAAATTTTGGTTTTTTTGCTCTGAGAAATTGTTGTTCATTAATCATGGTATTAGTTCAATTAGTTTAATTAGTTCACATTTCATTTCATTTAAATACGGCAAGTACACAACGAGGAATATCGAGATTTGTAGTAGTATTCCTACTCGTACATCCTTCTTCTGTTGACCAAGTCCTGAGAGCACCTCAACAGGCAACGTTGACATGTTTAGTTCAGGCTATTATCTGCAGTTGAGTAACTCTAATGTTGACCAAGAATGTATAATATAAATGAGGTAAACTTACTTCATACATAGTCTATGAAAGTTGAGTCTTTTATATCAAAGATTTGACTTCTACTATACATTGTGTTACTCTTTAGTCATAATCAAGTTCCATAAAAGAAACCTTTGACTAACTTTAATTTGCTTGATTCACTTGATCGATCTCTAGATTGTTCGGGAGAAAATTTGCTTTGATGGTTGCTAGAACAACATTCATTCAATTTTCAATGCTCGATTATTAATTTAACATCTTAACTAAAATTCTATATCAGTAGTTTTAATTACTATACGATATCACACAATTAATTTTTGTTGGTATGTCTATGAATTTTTGTTAATATACGAAATTCCAGATCAGTTTTAATTACTATGCTATCTCACACAATTATCTTCAGGCTATACTAATAATTTGAAAGTTAGAATATGAAAACATTAAAGTTAGAAAGAAGATATTGCACTTGGTTAGCAAATTGCAGCTTTTGATTGATATGATTGAAACTATCGTAGAAAATGATTTGTATGTCATAATGCACTAATAATACGCGATATTTTAATGCGTTGAAAGTCGAAACCTACTATTTTTCACTATATTCGGTCAGGTATATAATTAGAAACTGAACTTGGATGAATCTGATACCATGTTAAATGTTTCATTCCGTCCACTAAGGTCGGTACTACTGTTGCAGTGAGAAATGTGGTATAGTTATTACATGTTTTGACATTATAGAATCTTGACGTAGAGGTAGTATTTTAATAAATTATAGTCGTTTCATATGTACTTGTGGTTTACCGACATAAGTATACAACAGTGAACATGTCTGTTGCAGTATCACATTTCTCAGTGATAACCATAGTGCTCAAATTTTAGAACATTTCTTATCAACAACCAGGTTAATTTAATTTGCATAAATATTTTTAATATATATGGTTAATCAACCAGCTTAATCTGAAACGTTTCCCATTTTCTTTTGAATTTTTTAAAATAATTAATTGATCTTGCTTTGACTGCATCACACATAGTTTCCAGATGTTGTTGTAAGCAGCTGTATATTCCTTACATTTGGACCTCAAGCTTACAGAGAATAAGAACCATCTACCTTTTTCTTAGTTTATACCGTCAGGGAAATACGTGGAAATTTGGCAGGCTTTATTTACAATCCTTGATAAGCTATTTGTGGAATAATAAGCTTACCAATACCTTACGAACTATTTTTATTTTATTTTTCTCTTGTTTTCATAGTGATTTCATGGTATATTTTGCTTGCAGTGTGCACTGTGCACATGTCTTTGTAGTTTGCTGTTTATCATAGTATGCATGGTTCATACCAGCATATAATTTTATATAACCTTGTTCCATGGTTTTTTGCTTGCAGTCACATCGCGAGAGTACCAATGTGCAGGTTCAAGATCCTGATGGTTTGGTGAAAAAAAAGTGCAAGCTATTGAGTTGGCAGAAGAACGTAGTTGCAGAGGGGACGATAGCAAGCACTGATCCTGATACTTCAGTACATTTTTTAAAGCTTGGAGCAAATGCTTGGAAAGTATGGGTTAATGTAGAGGTGGAACCAGAAGCCTTTTTATTTAGGCCAAATTCAGAGATGCGGACTATCGAAGAGGCCGTCGGATTAGCCGTCGCGTGGCATAAAGACTTCATCTATTTGGTATAGTATGATTGTACTTAGAACTTGATATGTGTAGCAAGAACAGAACATGATATCTGTTTGGTATGGTATGATTTGATTGTACATAGAACATAATGTGTTAATGCTTTGTATTTGGCATGTAAACTTCTCTAACCTTTTGGAGTGTTAGAATTCTATGACTAGCTTTTAGTCTTTTTGTATGTAAACTTAGTCTTTTTGTATGTAAACTTATCTAGTCTTTTCGTATGTGATTTTAATTATTTTAATTATTTTACAATATTTAGTATTAGTATGGATGAATTGCATGGATGCGGTTGTATTTTTTTTTTAAATTTACAGTTACTTTGCAACGGGCAATGTACGTTGTTATATGAGTTTCTTACAACGGTCAATACATGTTGTTAAATATTATTTTTACAACACCCAACGTATGTTGTGAAACACCTTACGCAACTAGTATGGTTAGTCTATTGCAACGAGTTATGGCCGTTGTATTATAGTCTATTACAACGGTCATAACCCGTTGTAAAAAGGTTTACTGCAATGGTTTTTACAACGTGCTTTGCCCGTTGTAAAATATGGTGCATCTATTACAACGAGGCTTATTACAACGGGCACGTGGCCGTTGCGAAAACCCTATTACGACGGGCATTGCCCGTTGTAAAAAGGTTGTTTTGTTGTAGTGTTAGGAAGGCCACGACCCAAGCTAGAAAAGGTGAAAGAGCTCAACCAAGGTGGTGATGGTGGATGTCCGTAAGTTTGCAAGAGGAAGAGGAGTGGATTTAACTTGGTTTTTAGATGTAAGTATATGTATTTCATAAGTTTTTAATATTTGCACTATAACTTTTTTTACTATTTTTTTATATGAATGGAAGCCATAATAGAGGCCACTAGAGCTTGAATAGAAGCGGAATAAGGAAGAAGAAGATAAAAAGGAAGCGTGAGTAATTGTGAGAAGTATATGCATGTATTTATAGGCTTGAAGTTGTAAAAAAATATCTAAAACATCATCATTATCCATCACCATCACCATGTGCATCCACCTCCTTCTTTCCCCCCATATTCTACACGTTGACCCCCTCCTCCATGTGCTTCCATCACTTCATTCACTTCTATGCCTTGTGTATATCCTTAATGTGTAAGATAGTTGACTTTAGGAAGCTTAAGGGTTAAGTTTTAATATAAAATATATTAGATTTTTCTTATATATGTTTACATGTATATTTGTATCTTTAATATGTTCGTGCGCATGTTAGGATATGTATTTATGTGTTATATATGTGTACATGACTTATAAACAACGTTGCATTGACTCTGAACAAATTTCGTTCGATAAACCGTTGCCAATCGGAGAACCGATTCCCGGTCACATTTTCACTTATACATTAAATTACATATATATCTAAACAAAATTTGAAAATAAATTTCTAATCATTTTTAAACAATTGAAATGATCACATTTCATTTATAAAACCATATAAATTAATATTAAAGATTATTTACAATAATTACTATTATACCGATAAAGCGTTATCAATTTTTTCTTATATTTTCAAATATATATATATATATATATCTTTATAAGACTATTATAAATGATTTATTATCACTTTACAACTTATTCAAAATGAATTATCATCATTAAATAACTATTTGAATAACTAAAATAATTATTAAATCATTAAATCTCAATTTAAATTAATAAATCGATTCTTATATTTAAGGGCATTACTAACAATGTAATAAACACTTTAAATTTTCAAAAATACAGTAAATTATTTTATTTCATGTTCTTGTTCAATTATAAATATATATGTATGTATCCAGCTCCGTGCATGACATTTTATGATTATAGAGCTGGTTATCGATAAAACAATTTTTAGTCATTTTATAGATTTAAATTTCGAGGAAAATATTTTTGTAAATATCCATTCAAAATAAGATTATTATTACTTATTATCACTCAAAAAAATATTATTTTCATTATCAACCTTTTATTTGAATAAATTTCAAAATTAATATGATTTATCAAAATGACAAATTTATGGGTCGTTATAGACTTCCCCCTCTAAAAGAATTTCATCCCCGAAATTACCCAATACAAAATACCAAAGGTTTGCCCAAAATATTTATTTTTAAACTTACATTCGTACGATGTACATAGATCACCCGTACACAATATCTATTATTCGAATTCAAAACTTTACTTCCGAACTAGCATTTATCCCCCGATCATTTAGTGCGGAATCTGACCAGGCTTTTTGATCAGAACTTTGGTTTTCCTTGCATAGCTCTCAACTATAATAGAGAACTCGAGCATCTAACCATAAACCCTCATCAATTTTCGTCGTCAATAATCGAATGATAAATCCTTTTTCGGATAAGTGTCAAACACGTCAAAGTTTCGTACTAGAATCTTAGATTAAATCGTGCGACGAAATAATCCACATACTTTTTATGTATTTATTAATCTTTCAAAAAAATTTATGAAAATATTTCATTAAACTTTCATTCTTTATTCAAACTTTTATAAAGATATTTCTTTATACATAACCATTTTATATTTCTATTTCCAAATATTTCTACTTAAAAACACATTTCTTTTTAAAAGATAAATATCGTTTTATTATAATACATTTCTAAACATATCTGAATGGTTTTTGAAAAACTTATTTTCAAAATAATTCATAAAATGATAACTCACCATAAATTTCATTTAGCTGATATCAAATGTGAAACCATTCTTTATTTAGTTAAAACTTTCTTTATATATATATACGTATATATTCTCTTTAATTATATTTGTTTTAATACTTAAAATTATTCATATACTTATTCAACTATTTTAAGTATATTCATAATTTACTTAACAAGTTTTACTCAGTTTAAAATATAATCAAAGAGATTAAAACAATTACTACCAAAACTTTGTTATAATGAACTTCTCTTTCTATAACACGTCAATTATAATATTTTCTATCTTTTATAAAAGATTCCAATACTTGTTATTATCTTTAAAATCTCATTACTAAAGATCTAAATATACCCATAAGATTTCTTCCAAAGTGTTATTCAAGGTTAAAAAACAAATATTGCTAAAACATCGTTTACTATGAACCCAAAACAATTCAATAATAACTTTAAATAATTATTTTTAAAAGATCAAAGCATACCCATGCTTATCAATTAAGATAATACACTTTGGTAAAAACTTACAACTATTAATTAATTTATCAACAATTGATTCACATTATCCTTTTTAACTTTAGAAAATTATATTGATCGAGTAACTCAAAAATGATACCAAGGAACTGGGTACTACCAATAGTATCGCATATTTCCTTAACAAGAAGAGGAATACTTAAGAGAAGCGTTTACCATCCGAACACATCTCCTGCTCATTTTTAGATACTTTCGAGCCATTCAGATCAATTAACGGTAAGATTATTATTTTTTCGTTTTCAAAATCCCATTTTTGAAATTATACTATTATTATTCGTTTCAAAAATCATTTGAAATTCCATTCAAAAATATCGAAATTTAAATTCTCAATAATTCATTTATAAAGCATGTTTTATAAATCAAATTCATAAAATCACTTATATAAAACATATTCATAAGGTTTATTTATCTTAAATAAATTCCTTTAATCTTAAACCCACATTATTATTTACCGAATACCCCATAGCCAAATTGTGAAACTAATTCACGAGGTATTTGTGTTTAAACTTTTAATTAAACAACCAATCAATCAATTAATGATAATAACTAAGTATATTATTTCCTTAATCAAATAACTGTATAAAATAATATTCTTTATATTCAAATATAATCCTAGGTTAAATTATTTTGTTTACAAATTTTCAAAACCAAAATCATTTGTATATTTCATTAAAAATATGCGCTCATATATAATACTCTCAAACTCATTCTTCGGTATTACTAACCCTATCTCTAATGAGTTACTCATCCTTGGGCATACTAATCCTGTCTCTGATGAGTCTTTTACCCCTATCGGGCTCAGATGTTCGCTCAACCTAAGCTCTGATACCACGACGTGAGGACCCATTTCTTCGACTCTCAGAAATCGACACTAATACATCCCCAGTATTCACGTGCCATAAATCCAAGTGCCATAGAAGCGGATTCTCAAGGGTAAGAAAGAAAACAAAGACATAACAGAATCTCAAATATATTATTTAAATATAAACTTTACAACGGACATTTAAATACATTTGTCGAAGTTAAACAAGGACAGTTATAAATATCCGTCCTTACAATTGCGGAATATAATACTACACAGGTGTGGTGAAACAATCTTCAGAAAATATCTTCTAACTCCCTGCTTCGAGCTCCATCCAGATTTCTTCTAAACCAAACCTGACTACTAGGCTGCTAAGAAAATTAGGGCACCCAGAGTTTAAGGAAAAGGAAAATAAACTCTGGATCAATCATGGGACTGGTGTGAGAACTCAAAATACGCATTTTGAAAACAAAAATGTATCTCATAAGACCACATGCACATAAACACAGAACGGGTTTTACCTTATGATAACCAAATCATTATTACATAAAAATAAAGGATATTATTTTTAATGACGTTTCTTTAAAAACATTTGCAACTAAACTTATTAATTTTAGCCAAAATTTTTACATTGATTAAATTTCAGCATATAATCCACAAACGCAGGTTCTACAAATATAAAATGGCAAGCGCTTATTGGAGAATGGATTTCCATATAAATAACCAGGTGAAGGGACTACCTTTCGGCAGTACATCTCTAGAGGAATGTACCGAGGCCCAACTGATGGTCCTCTACCAATAATAGACTGGCCTACCTCTTTCTAGATATTACCGAATATGTCATCACTCCGGTCGTTACCGACCTATCCGAGCGCTCGATTACCGCACACCACATTAATTTAAACCCGAACATCGTAGCGGGTAGAAATATATCTAAAAGGGGATGATTATACCCTAATGGTTGCGAACCACATAGCCTTGCTGCATCTACCCTATTTTGGTCATTTCCGAGTGTGAGGCTTGAGGTAACAATTACCTTTCATTTTGCACATTTCACTTTGAATGTTACACTGCCATTTCATAGTCACACAACTGATTTCTACAAACGTATAACTCCTGAGCTCGTATGTCTCGGGAAAGAGTGTTAAGCTAAGAGAAGTTGCCTTCTCCACTACCAAACAGATGATACGTTCATAGAGATATGTAACTAGAAGTGCAATGTCAGACATTCGTCCACAAAAGTTCGTTTTGAGACTGAACGAAACCGATGGCACTCTCCTACCACATCCTATCGGGAGTTACCCCTAGGATTAGTAGCGAGAAGTCCTTGCAACCCAAAGAGTTTCCGAAATGAAGGGACCACTACTACTTAGTATTTGGGAGCTAACTAAAATTATCAACAAGCAGTTCTTTCACCCTAAAGATCTTCGATCTTCATCCTTTAATTTTATTATCAGGTTTTCATTTTTTGAATGCATACATTGGTTCGAAGTGGTTTTAAGATAGGAAATTATCTAAATCTGAACTCGGTTCCTTCGATCCAATCATCCATAAAAAAGAGGTTCTGTGAATAGGGAATCATTCTTTAATTGATTAAGTTCTTTTTATCAAAATCTCTTCTGGAGATATATATTTTCAAACCATTCTTTCCGGTATATACAGAATCATTAAACCTCTCTTATCAAATCCTTTGATTACTTAAAACCTATTTAAACCTGGAATAATTCAAAATTATTTCATTTTTCACTTAGGAAATTATTTCCAAATCATTTCATTTAAATCTTAACAAATATTTCTTAATTCAAAACTAAAAATTTAATTTAGTTAAAACCGTGTTATCTAGGATGTTAATCCAAAATCAGTAAATATTAAATGAGCATAATCTATAGAAATCGTCTAATTCTACTCAATATCAATTCCCATATTCAACAAATACTATGGGCGGCGGCGAAATCACTTTTTAAATTCCACGAATAGTACGAGTTCCCTCTTCGGGCTTTAACACTAAGTATCAGAAGATCATTTATACAATCCAAGTTGTTTAAATATAGAAATTATTATTATTTCTTCTTTGAAATTTTTTTATCCATGTAAATCAAATTTACTATCCCCTCTATCGGGCCAGTCTAGATAGCCTGGGAGAGCAGGAAACTGGTTTTCAAAACCCAAGCTCAAACACTATCTCTCTGACACCCATAAGCGGTCAAGTTATTTGATCGACTCAAAATCATTTAACATTTAGCCATTCCATTAATCCTTCAAAATCATCTTTAAAATACTTATTTAACCATGTGAAAACATTTATAAAAGATTTGGAAAAGAACGGTTGCATTTCAAACTATATTTCAAAAGTTATGGAAAAGTGCTACGAAAAGTGCTTTTTTAAGCTATATTGATCAAAACAACTTTTTATTATTTGTAAATTCATTTTTATAACTTAAATCACTTTTAAAACATTTTAAAAGATTTATAGAATTTATGTTATATTTTCAAACAATTTTAAAATATCATTTACAAAGAAATCAAGTTATGTATTCCGAACTGTAAAACTGCGATTTTTCCAAGAATTTGTTTTACTCATATTTCAAAATCTACTTGTCGAAATCTCGATTTTCTTTCTTTTTTCAGAAACTATGGGTATAATAGTTCACAAAATTATTATCTCAAAGAATTCTGAGCTATATTCCATTTTATACACTCGTTTGACTTTTATGGCGCGAAATCATAAACTGCCGTTATGCAATGCGCTTATTTTTGACTAAATTTTCCATTACTTTTTCAAACTTCACCAAAACTATTTCATATGTTTATAAAAAATTTCAAACTCAGTATTAAACCATTTTAAAGAGGTTTAACATTCCATGTATACCAATTCATTAAATCAAGGAAAGTGATTTGCTTTGTACTTATCGACGTGTATTTCCGTGACTTGGATATATATTCAACAACAATATTAAACAACCATCATCAACAATCATAATCAAACATATATAACATCGAATAGCATATAATACTATAGTTTTAGGAGTTCTCGCCTTCATTTTTACATCGAGCTAATATAAAATTGGCTATAGCTCCGCTACCTTCGCACCCTAGCTTATGGTATCGGTCCAAGACCTTAGGAAGGCCACGGTCCAAGCTAGAAAAGGTGTAAGTGCTTGGCAAAGGTGGTGATGGTGGATGGCTATGAGCTTGCAAGAGGAAGAGGAGTGGATTTAGCTTGGTTTTAAGATGTTTGTATATGTATTTCATATGTTTATAATATTTGCACTATTTCGGCATAATTTTCTTACTATTTTTTTATATGAAGGGAAGCCATTAGAGAGTCCATTAGATCTTGAAAAGAAGAGGAAGAAGAAGGAAGAAGAAGGTAGAAAGGAAGTGTGGGGAATTGTGAGAGGTATGTGCATGTATTTATAGGCTTGAAGTTGTAAAAAAATATCTGAAACATCATCATTATCCATCACCATCACCATGTGCATCCACCTCCTTCTTTCCCATCATATTCTACACCTTGCCACCCTCCTCCATGTACTTCCATCACTTCATTCACTTCTATGCCATGTGTATGTCCTTAGTGTGTAAGATAGTTGACTTTAGGAAGCTTAAGGGTTAAGTTTTTATATAAAATATATTAGATTTTTCTTATATATGTTTACATGTATATTTGTATGTTTAATATGTTCATGTGCATGTTAGGATATGTTTATGTGTTATATATGTGTACAGGACAAATAAACAATGTTGCATTGACTTCGAACAACTTTCGTTCGATAAACCGTTGCCAATCGGAGAACCGATTCCCCGTCACATTTTAACTTACACATCGGTTGGTTCTTTTATCCTTCGAAAACAGTTCATACTTGATATCAAAATATCACATTCATTTCAAAACCAAATCCATTTTGAAATCATCATATTCACTTCACAAATCATATTTTGCTTCAAAATGTCAATTTAGTTCGATATATCGATTTCACTTCATAATTTGATTCGGATTTCAATTTTTTGTTATAACTTCACTCTAACCCAATTCACATTTAAATACAAACATTTCACCCTTTTGACCGTTTTGAATTATAGAAAATAATTTAAATAGTTAGATAGTTAAAATAGTTTATAGAAAATTGTTGGAGTAATAAAAATGGTTTATATAGTAAAATAGTTTGGAAAATCAAAATAATTTGTATATTTAAAGAATATAGAATTTAAACCAATTATACTAAAATAGTTCATTTGAAAATAGTTTCAAAGTCAAACCGGTTCACTTTCCAAATTTCCAATTCAAATCAGTTCCAATTTCCATTTCGATTTAATCGATTCAATTCCGATTTCAAGTCGAATTTTACTTCGATTCCAATCAAATTTCAATTCCAATTCCAAATTAATTTAACTTCCAATTCCAAATTAATTTAAATTCCAATTCTAAATAAATTTAAAATCCAATTCCAAATTAATTTAAATTCCAAATTAATTTCAACTCCATTCTCAAATTTAAACCATTTAGATTTATATCAATTCCGAGTTCAATTTCCAAAATCTCGATTCAAAACACTTAAATCAAATTTTCCTTCAATATCCAGTTTAAAATCCAAACCCTCAAATATAATTAAATTCCGAGCTCAATTTCGAAATATCGTTTTATTTAACTTTTACTTAGCAATATTCAAAGTTTGAATAAAAGTTCAATCTTTTAAAACAAATCAATTCCTGAAATTCACATCATATTTCGATTATAACTTCAAAATCTCAACTTCAATTATTTAAACAATTCCTGTTACCAATTTAAATTTCAACACTTCGAGCTCAAGTTCGAAAATAGTTCGATTTCCATAAATTCGATTTTCATTTCTTAAAATCAAGTCATCAAAAAAATTAAAACAAAATTTTAAATCATTTAATTTAACCAATCTGGTGTCCGTATATAGTTCTCTATCCTATGGTTAAGTGAACCAATTATTTCAATTTAATTCCAAGGATGGATATATATCATTTCAATCCAAAATACATGTCATAGGTATATATCATTTCAATATATTTCTTACTTTAATCGAAATAATTCAATTTACAGTTTTATATACTGTACTTAATATACAGGATGATAACATGATATATCAAAATAAATAAAGATCCAAAATATCAACTAATAGCATCCATCACAACCAATCATCCAAATAGTCAATGAATTTCACAACAATTTCATAATTATCAATATCGGGTATTTTACGGCAATTAAATTCTAATTCAATTTAACCGTCAATTCAAATTCTATCAATTAATTCGGATGTCAATTTAAATGTTAATTAAACTTATCAAATAATCAATAAATTTCAATCACTTCACGATATAAATTTAACTACATAAAAATTATTTCAGTCAATTGTGAGCGTATAAACACCCACCTTTGATTTATCGACGATTTAAAATCTAAATAAAGACCCAAATTTGAACAGTCTCAGAATGCAGCCAAACAAGTTCCATAATGTCTGAAATTTCGATACGAAAGCAACGGAGAAAACTGCGCCCAAATCCGAGCTCGTATGCAAAAGTTATGATCGTTAAAAGATATAAAATTTCAAATTTAAATTAAATAATATAAAATGAAAAACATTACACATCAACTCTCGTTATTCTACAATGAAACCCTAATATTGCTACAACACCTCGAACGCTCGAGCACGACATCGCTCACAGCCGCCTACTCTAGATCATCAACGCTAACGCCTCAGCCAGTCGCGGCCAACCAGACCACCATTGAACAACTCGCCGACCTCGCCTGAACCCTCCACGAACTGCACGACTCCCCTTTGATCTCCATCGACCTCAAAAGAGCAGCCGTCGCTGTTTATATTCGAAACCCTAATCACATTTTCAAGATGATCTAACCATTGATTCTCCAAACGAACCACTCTGATGCACTCCCCACGACCATCTCCACACTGCAGCACCCTCGAATCAAGGCATCACCGCCGATGATCAACCACCAAGATGAACGGCCGAGAATGTTTTGTTCATTTTCGGACAATACAAAACTCGATTGCAAAAATGAACAACAGATTTAGATTGCGTTCGTCGAGAGCTTTCCAACGATATAAAATATGATAAGGTTTGGAGAGTTTGAATTTTTGAAATTGGATTTGAAATTGAATTCAGGGTTTTGGATTTAGAGCCATTGGTACCTTTTTTTGAAAGGAATTACTCAAATCTGAACATTGGATTCAGCTTGGCCAGCCTGATTCAACGCAACCTGAAGTAAGAGCATACAGAATAACTAAAATAGGTAATGATTTTGTTTGTTTTTTACAATATACACATCCACAACCAAAATTGTTTTAGAATACACATTAATTTAGTATCGTGCTATTTTAAATGTTTGGAAAATGCAGAATAATCTGAATTCATTTGTGGCTGTTAATGAAATCCGCTAATTAAAGGCATAAATTGCTCAATTTTCCATACAGTAAATGAGTAATTTTATTTTTTTTATTTTCCAATGCAATCTATCATGTTGAAAATGATCTTAACATTTAATAAACTTCTAAGAATAGAAGAAAGTACAACTAATTTAGTTTGAGATACCACATATTTGACTTTCGATTGTGTATAACAATACAGGAATCCACTTATAGGAAGCAAAGGCCATTAACTTGCACTACATCTTCTTCTCACATCATTTCACCTATAATTAATATAATGGGCTTTCACAATTACATATTACATTTGCAAAGATCAAAGTCTCTACTTATTTGATTATGTTTACTATATAAGTTCGTAAGGATAGCTAGTTATTACCGGGTAAGGCATCCCACGCTGTCTACGTAGTGGCCAAATCTGAACATCCTATACAACATAAGCTGTGGTTGACGCATGGTCAGAAGGTAAAGAAAATATTCAACTAAATTGGATATGAACATGATGGTAATAACAGTGCGAAGTAAGACAATCACCACACCATTTTAGAAATGTTCTCGATCAATTTGATCTCGTGATGGGATAAGGTTGTTACGGTTAAACCTATGTTACCAGATTTTTAAGCCTACTGCCCGCATATATGAGATTAAAAAGTGAGTGAGGAAATGTATGTATGTAATAGTTAACAGTACAATCATATGTATAAAAAACTGCATACAAACTCCATTGCATATAAATTCATAATAAATTATTCAATTGAATTAAGAGTACAAAAAAAATTACTTAGTTTATATTTTGAACAAACCGGTTCATTAATTCATTATGCAAAAAATGCCTAATGCATGGTTGACTATATCACAACTAAGTTTGAACAAACTGGTTGTTTAATTCATTATCCAATAGATGTTGCATTAGTAACTCTTAGCATCAAAGCTGGTGGCTATACGTTGATGGGAGATAGGAGAACAATGTTAATCTAGGTATTTATTCTGGGACTACACAACAATGCAAGCTAGCAATGGTCCAATCAAATTACGTTTGACTTGTTCTGAGCAGTAGTAGCTTTCCTATATCAACAAAATATGGTTAATCAATGGAAGGATTGAGTTCATATCTTGAACTGGAGTGAAAGGTGTTAATGTCATCAATTTTGAATCAAAATATGAAGAGTAATTACTTGATTTGTATGAAGTTTAGTAAGAAAAATAATGTATATCTAATTTAGGAAACTTACAGCTATATCAACCCGAAAATTCCAGATAGTTATGAAAAAGAAGAAAGAGGTAGAAGAAGAAGAACAGAAACATCAACATCAACATCAACATCTCACATTTGCAGCAGATAAAATGTAGTAGTAATTAATAACAGTTTACAAAAGATTACTATATCTGTCGATTACATTTTAATACATCAGAGTTTTACATATCCATAGTCACTGAATATATACAGTAATCATGTCTCAGAAACACAATAATATACTGCAGCGGAAATACTCTATACATACTTGACATCCAGCTCGTCTCCTGAGCTCCAGAACGTCCTACCTGAAAATCTGTAATACTCGGTCTGACAACACATTCTTATACACAGAGATTTCACTATCTATATATATAAGAAAACATCATTAAATCTCAGATCTTTCACAAGCAACAAAACTTATTTTACTTAAAGTTTAATACAAAATGTATACTCACCCGGCATGAGCTTTTGAAATTTGAAATCTGTTCTTGTATTTAAAACTGGAACTTAGTTTACTTTGATTTGCATTGATCTTAAATCTGCTTGCTTTGATTTTTTCTTTCTGAGTTGTTGAATTGATCTTGCTTAGTTTCAGCTTGAAATCTTGGAGGGGAATTGTAAAGCTTGATGTTGTTTAAACTGAGATGTTTTAAGTTTGTAAAATGATGGTATTTTTTTCTCTGGTTTGCTTAATTTATGTTTGAACGAACTGATATGAGCAGTTGTTAATGTATACGTAAAAATAGGTTTACAGTGTGACATATTTTTTTTTTTGTATTTTGTACAATATAGGTACAAGATATTTTGTTTGAGTCAGAGATTTTCTTCTCTTGTGGAGGCTGAAATGATAGTATTCAATGCTATTGTCTGGCTTTGTTTTTCAAACTTGATTTGTACGTTCGTATAAGATTTTTCTTGCCTTGATTTAGTTGAGTTTGCTGATGTTTTGAGGTAGAGATAGATATACGTATATATCCATAAAATAGAGGGGTGTAGAAGAAGCTAGGCCTTTGTACTTGCTGAGATATTTTATAGATCTTCATCTATCTACATTTTTATTTTAACTATCATTATTTAAATTATATGCAATAGGGTTTACATTTTATACTTATACATTTTTATACCTAATGTTAACAAGACAAAATATTTTTAATTTAATTATATAAGATAAATTTTATTGTACATATTATTAAGAAATTTATTTTTAATTTCCAATTCAAATTTTCCCTTTCAAAAATACAAATTTATATAAACAAATGGCGAATATTTCCAAAAGATTTATTCATTTTAAAAAGATGAGTTCGTATTTTATTTAGTTAGATTAAACGCTTATTAAAATAATATTGCCAAAATACCGGGTCATCACATTCCTCCCCCCTTTGAATCTTTTCGTCCTCGAAAAGGAACGAAACCAGAATTTATGAAAATGTTTAAAATTAGATAAATATTCTTTGATCGTTTTAAAACACTTTTTAATATCTATATACTATTATTCCAAAATAGTTTTTAAAAAAATTACTTTTATAACTTGATGTTTCAACAAGTCTATCTTTGTTCTCACAGAAATTCGGTCATACGTTGATCAGGCGTAGGACTGAAAATCTATAAGTACTTAGTAAACTCGCTTTCAACATCCCGTGAAAGTACTTTGGAAAATAATTTTATTGAAAACATAGAAAACAGTTTCGAAAATAGAGGAAATAGCTTTGGTGAGAATGCTCTGGAAATCATCACACCTATCCATGGTCACAGTTACATCCTGGGTTACGTTGCCGTCGCAGCAAAATTCCATGTAACTGTAGGTCTCTGCACCCCTCGATTACGCCATGGAACCCACAACAGATCGCAGTTACATTCCAGGGTTACATTGCCGTCGCAGCAAAAGTCCATGTAACTGTTGGCTCTCAGTGGCACACACGATTTTCGCTGTCAAAATGAAACTTCTCCACTCTAACATAGGTCGCAGTCTACCGATATAAAATCAAACATAGACTGTTGGCTCTCAGCGGCACACGCGACTTTCGCTATGTTACCATAGTGTCGCAGTCTACCGATATAAAATTAAACATAGACTGTTGGCTCTCAGCGGCCCACACGACTTTCGCTATGGTCTGCAGTAGATCGCAGTGACATCGAGTTACACTGTCGTCACAGCATAACCCAAATGCCCCTGTAGGCACCAGCCCCTCGACTTTCGCTACACAAATAATCCTCAGGAACTAGTTTTGTCCGGACTCCTCACAGGATCAACTTTAGAACCTTCCCCTTTGAGGCTCAAGGCAGTGCCACCCTGTGGCACTCCTGAGAAGTTCATTTCAAGGGAGCACCTTTTTCCCCAGAGCCTATCTCAAAACACTTTATACTATACATATAGTATTTCCCAGATCATACACCTAATATGAATCTCATATAAATGCCTTTACACAAAATCAATTCTCAAAATCGATAATTCTCATATTAGGCTTTTCCAAATTTCAATATTGGTTTTACCCAAAAATCAAAAGCCTTTCCAAAATTTAAAGGTTCCAAAAACCTTTCCTCAAAATCATTTTCACAAATCCTTTTTATATATACATATATATAATAATCTTGGAAATCTTTGGTTCAATTCATACTTGTATAAATTCTTTTTTTTTATACTTCAAATATTTCCAAAACCCTTCTCTACTGGCGATAGATACAATTAGGGGAGTTTTCCATATATAACAATGATATATAACTTTGTTTATTCCAAATCAAATATTCAAATTAGATTACTTATAAAGTCATTTGCCAAATTATTTACTTTGATAAAGTAAATTTTAATCATAAAGAAATTCCATTTTCACTTTATTTATTGTATATTTCTCAAAATTTACTTCCATTTCAAAAACCATATTACAGTTCTTATCCACAAATTCCAATATCAATTTTATTCAAACCCGTACGATGTCCACATATCATTCGTACGCAATATCAATTTGATCGCTCACTCGATCATACAATTTCACTTCCGAACTAGTATTGTCCACCCGACTTCCTAGTGCGAACTCAGATCTGGTTTCTTGATCAGAAACCATCATTCTCCTTGCATAGTCACAACTATGATAGAGAATATACAGAACCAATCAACAATCCATATCCAGGTTTGCCGTCGAAAATCGAGCGAAAAATCCCAACTCGGATCGATAATACTATCTCGAAATTCTGTGCTCGAATCTGGATCAAATCACTCTGCGAATAGAATAATATACGTACATCTCACGTATTTACCCCTATTGATTATTAACCAAATCAATTTCCTTTTCTATTCACATTCATCCACGATTCTATTCACTTATTCACATTTTCTTAATCCCATTTGGATTCGCACTTCAATTCTTATCTCAAATTAGGTATTTAATCAATAACAGTTTGAACTCTGACCGGTTTATATTAAGAAAATAGCTTGAAAAATTAAAAAATAGATAAGTAGTTGAAAAATAATCATTGGTTTGTAAAATAGCTGTAAGGTAGTTAAGTAATTGTAAAATAGTTGAAAAATAGTAATTATTTATAAAACAGTTGAAAAAACGGTAATCAGTTTATAAATCAGTTGTAAAATTGTTAAATAGTTCCAAAAGTAATTGTAAAACAATCTTAAGATAGATTTAGGTTTTAAAAAGAAAAGCTGTATGGTAAATAGTTTGGAAAAATAGATTTATACTAAAACAATTTATTTTGAAAATAGTCCAGAGTCAAACTGTACAACTTCCCAATCTCCATTTCCAAACAATTGCCAATTTCCAATTAACTTTCCATTTCATTTCACTTTAAACCATCATGAATTATACAAATTCGAGTTATTATTTCAAATGTTGATTTAATCCCATAAATCAAATTTACCTTTTACTTTTAATTCAACAGCCTAACCATTTAATTCTGAGTTCAAATTTCAAAATTCCATTTTAATTTACCTTTACTTCTGCATAAACTTAATATTTTTTTTAGGTTCAAATAATAATTCAAACCCTTTTTTTTAAAACAATTTAACCTTTGAAATTCAATTTATTACCCAAATTAAATCTTAGAACCCCTCCTTAACCATTTCAGTTTACATGTTCATTTTAAACATTCAAATCTTAATGTTCAAAGTGATCTCATTTTCTCAAGTTTAATTTTTTCTTCTTCTTAAAATCAAAATTACCTAAGTAATTTCAAATTAAAGTTTAATTCCATTTAATCCCAATATTGAAATAGATATTACCTCAACCTATCATCCAATTTATTTAAAACATTTATCATTCACTACCCATTCTAGATCTCAATCCTATTTGAGATCACATATAATTCCCTACCAAATCAACCCATTTAACTTCCTAGTTAAATCTCAATTTCATCTTGAAATTTCCAATTCAGGTTGTTTATTCCAAACTTATTTAACTTCCTTTAAGTTAAATTCAATTTAATCCCATCAAACTTACTCAAATTTGAATTCCCACTTCAAATTTTAAACTTCACATTAATAATCTTATAAGTTCAAAACTTATCACCTTGGGATTTCACATTACATTCCAAATTTAAAACTCAACATTTAGAGTTTATTTCAACCCATCTTTGGTATCCATATATACATATTTATTTCTTAGCTCACCAAGCTATACTTTAAAATTTAAACCACCTTTGGTTTTAATTTAAGACAGATCTCTTTTTAAGTTTTCAAACAACTTCTTATTTTAAAATAAGATCACATTCAAGTATATTCTGAACAATATTCTTTATTATTTCTATTAACATTTGAAACAATTTCAAAACTTTCGATTTACATCCTTTCTAATTTACAAGTTATTCCCATCAAATGGTTACTTCCTTAAAACATTTATTTGTTTATTGGAAACAATCATCCTATTTAAACTCAATAACCATTCTATTTTTGGTTTGAACCCACTTCTAATTCATCTTATTTATATAGTTCATTTTATCCAATCCCTATGTGGATATGTATATATGTTACCTAATTTCTTATTTAATAACCAACTATGGTTTTATGAATATGATATAAGCTTTTATAAAATCATCTAGTTTTAAAACCATTTTTAAAACCCTTATATAAGAAAATAACAAGTACGCTCTCATATATATATATATATATATACGCTCAACTCATTCTAGGGTACTATCGACCCTATACTTAATGAGTAATTCCACCAAAGCCAAAGTTCTCGCTTAACCTTTGCTCTGATACCAACTGTAACGACCCGGAATTTTCGGACCCGAAAATTCCAGATAATTAGGGAAAGAAGAAAGAGGTAGAAGAAGAAACAGAAATAAAATACAGAATCTCACATTCGCAGCGGATCAAAATATAATATCAAATAATAACAGTTATACAAGTGAAATCTGTACTTGTCAAATTACACTTTAATATATCAGAGTTACAACATATACACAAACACTGGACAGAAACAATCAACATGTCCCAAACAAACTATAATATATCACAGCGGAATATACTCCATACGTTCATGCCATCCAGCTCGTCTCTTGAGCTCCAAAACGTCCTTACCTAAAAATCTGTAATACTCGGGCTGACCCGAGCATTACATCAAAGTAACACCCGGGTCAGGCTGGAAACCAGCGTGAGTAAACCCATCTAACATGGAATACAAAAGCATACAACTTATATGAACCCGGGGTAACTTATCAATTTACAACTTCACAAATTGTTATAGACAACACTTATTTCACACATCAACTTCTAGGTATCAAGACTTAGATTAAATGGACCAATTTACTTAAATCATACCATTCCAGCTTATTGATTCACATATCAAGCTGTAAAGAATCGAAGTGGTTTCGGGAATTAACTAATACCCGACTCCGGACTCTTCGAATCCAATATCATCCCAACCCAAGATATTCAAGTGAATACGATTAAATTTAAAATACAGGATGTCACTTTACACCGCAATCCACCTCGATAGAAAACCATATTATCACTATCCAGTCCAATCATATCACATAGCATTTCATATCAGAAATATCAACCAATCTTCCGTAAGCGATATTAATTGGTCACCCCATTCCTAATTAAATCAAATTAATTACTTTAATCACTTTTAATCTTGCTTCCTTAACAAATTTAATTACAATCTATTAATTAATCATTCTCTAATTATCCTCTCTAATCACATTCAGTAATTATTCTTAATTACTAACATTAATTTATTAACCCTTTGATTAATTAATGAATCCTTTAAACTATTCACCTCGAGTAATCATCCTTGATCAATCACTCTTTAATTACATTAAGCAACTCCCTTTGATTAATAACTCAAAGCAATTAATCCTTAATTATTTTATTAAGTAATTATCATTAAATAAACCACATTTAATAATTACCCCTTAAATTTTCCAACTTAATGAATGTCACTAAGAAATTATACCTTAATTATTCTCATTATTATAAATTAATTTCATTAAGTGATCAGTCGTAATTAATTACTTTAATTAATTAATCACATTAATAAATCAATCCTCTAAATTAATTACACAAATTTCTTAATTAATTAATCTTTAATCATTAATTAATAATCTATAATTACAATTTAATCTAACTCTAATTAATTAACTTATAACCTTAAATTACAATTTAATTAATCCTTAATCATCAATTTATTAAATAAATAAATTACTCTCCATTAATTATCCAAACTTTAATTAGAAATCATTTCCTTTATTAAATACCAAATCACAAATTTGGTTTAAACATTAATCAACCGCTAACTTATTTTTTAAATTTCAAAACTTCGATTTTCGGGATGTCACAACATATTTTTGAAACTTTACTAACCAAATTTACTTTGCTTATGCTTTTCATTCTGGTTTTCTTTTAAACATTTAAAACCTGGAAACTTATCAACAAACCCGGCCCAAATGATCAAAAACCCGAACACTTACCCGAGCTTCACTATGATCATTTTTCTTCGAGTCAACCCTTCAATTTCCCGTGTTCTTTCCCCCAAGGCTACCCCTTCTTCCCCAAAACCATGGCTGACACAATACGATCACCGTGCACCTGCACCACCGCTGCAACCATTTCCACCTCTCGCGACCACACGCGCAAGTCAGCGACCACCCTCCAACACATTCCCGATCATCAAATCGATTGCAGAAACACAAAATCAAAATCGGGCTTCGAGCTCGAAACAGGAAGCAATGTCGAAACTGAAATTCACTACAACACCGAAATCCGATCATCAGGGAAGCTTCATCTCCGGCCACAACCACTTCCACACTCCCTCACCCACCTACTCGAGTCTGGGAGAACTCGATCACTCCTAGAGTTAGCGTCGACCCAATTTTCAGATGAACAGAAAACTAGGGTTTAAATCTTTGATTTTAAATCACCAACGCCACACTGCTTTGATTCACTTCCCACCATTTTCCCTTAAATACTTGATCATCACTTCATCACCAAAGAAAAACCTGGCCACCCGACCTTCTAGGTTGACAGAATCAATCCAAAATAGGATTTCTAGTTAAACCAGAAATACTTAATCATATTCAAACTAAAAATTCAAATTTTAGTTTAAAATTCAAGTTCTTGTTAATGAAATCAAATAATCTGTATGATTAAATTCCTATTTTCAAAAGTTTTGTTCTGTTGCATTTGTGTTTTCCAAAGACATTACAGTTTTCATATTTTTTTTTTTCATATTGAATAAATTTAAACTGTAAATTATGTTACATACCATACTTTGTTTGAGTCTTAACCTTAACAAAGATTTGAATATAAGGTCATGATTTTGATCTGGATTTAAACTTGGGAATGCTAGAACAAGCAAGAACATAATTTCAACAGTAAGCATATATTCAGTAACCATACATATATACAGGAAATTCTATCATATTCTTTCACATAATCATGCCTATATCAGGAAACAATTTAGGCAACTAAATTTACTTAAATTAGTTTAAATAAAATTGTTACCCACATACAGAACATTTATTCAGAGATCAAGTCCCTAAACAAATCTTTTAAGTGGGAGATTTAAATTTTTAATCAGGTCTGAAACCTGTAATGACTTAAACAGAGGATACTTGCCTGTTCCATTCACAGCCACTAACTTACAAGTTTAAAGAGGAAAGAAACTAGGATAGTTTACTCACCTAAAATTACTGTTGAAACATGGGATAATTGTTGTTGAAAAAAAACTGCAGTTTGAATTTAAACCCCTGTAAATCTCCTCAGCCTTGTTGTTGAAAGAATTGTTTGAGCTTGCAAGTAAAGATGATGTTATTTATTTTTTTTCTTTTTTTTCCCAGGTTAGCTAAGCGGTGAACAAGCTTAAAATAAGATGATATATAAATAGGAATAGCTTTGGACAGTAGGTTATAACTGGTACAGGTCTTACTTGTTATACCCAGACAAAATTTTTGTGTTTTAATTACTGTAAATGGAAATGATATTTGCTTATTTCGGCTGAAATATTTCTTAGTAAATCTGAAATGACAAATTGTTGTGCTAATTAAATGCATGTCTCCATATCAGTTTACATCTAATTAATATTGGCTGATATTTGTATGTGAGAATGCATTTGCAGGTAGCTAAAGCTTGGGTATGAAGATAGTTTGTATATAAAAATATTTGTCTTCTTGCTTGATTCATATACAAATATTTGACTTATTAACTTCTAGCTTGAACTTCAATATACATGTTTTGTCTAGTATTATGTTATACTTTGTTTTATTTTATTCTATACTTTGTGTTTCACTTAAAATTGTTATAGTTGTTTATACACTTGTTTTTAATTATATTCATTTCTATTTTGTATTTGGCCATTATATTTCATAAGTTTACTTACTTATATTTATATTTTATATTCTAACTATCAATATTTAAATTACATTCATATGTTTGACTTACACTAAATATTTATATTTTATATTGATAGACTTTGATTTTATTTCAACATTATGACCTATATATATTTAGTTATCAAATGTTAACAAGGAAAAGTATTTTAATTCAATTATATAAGATAAATTCTATTATAAATATTATTAAGAGATTTTATTTAAATTTTCAAATCAATTTCCTTTCAAAAATACAAATCCGTACAAATAAATGGCAATTATTCCAAAAGTCATATTCATTTTAAAATGATAGTTTACTTTTTATTTAAATTAGATTAAACGCTTATTAAAATAATATTGCCAAAATACCGGTCATCACATTCCTCCCCCCTTTGAATCTTTTCGTCCTCGAAAAGGAACGAAACCAGAATTTACGAAAATGTTTAAAATCAGATAAATATTCTTTGATTGTTTTTAAAACACTTTTTAATATCCATATACTATTATTCCAAAGTCGTTTTTATAAAATACTTTTATAACTCGATGTTTCAACAAGTCCATCCTCGTTCTCATAGAGATTCGGTCATACGTTGATCAGGCGTACGACTGAAAATCTATAAGTGCTTGGTAGACCCGTTTCCAACATCCAGTGAAAATATTTTGAAAATTAATTTTATTGAAAATATAGGAAATAGTTTTTGAAAATAGAGGAAATATCTTTGGTGAAATTGCTCTGGAAATCATCACACCCATCCATGGTCACAGTTACATCCTGGGTTACGTTGCCATCGCAGCAAAAGTCCATATAACTGATTACACCATAGAACCCACAACAGATCACAGTTACATCCAGGGTTACGTTGCCGTCATAGCAAAAGTCCATGTAACTGCAGGCTCTCTGTGGCCTCTCGATTACGCTGTCAAAATGAAACTTCTCCACTCCCACACAGGGTCGCAGTCTACCGATGTAAAATCAAACGTAGACTGTTGGCTCTCAGCGGCACACACGACTTTCGCTATGTACAACTGTATGGATCTGGAGTCAAGAAGCAAGCTAGCTTTAAATTTTCAAAATAAAAGTCTGCTCTGTTTAACAAAGAAGGTGAGTAACTCTAAAACTCCTCGAATATTTTAAAGTTGCAAATGATGATCTTCGGGAAATATAACGTGAACTATGCTGTATATATCGTTTGATTATAAGTACATATGTATGTTAATAATTGTATACATGACTAATCAGTAGATACACTTAAATCCAAGCCATTTAAAACTTTGTTCAGGTAGTAAATGTTGAAGTGATATTTAATGGATATCAACATAAATGTCTTCCTGATCACTATAAGATGAGTGAATGTAAATATATATATATATATACATATATGCCTCTGTTAATTATACAGCAGTTTCAAGCTCTGTTCAAACATATCATGAAAGTGAGTAAATTTTTAACTAAAGAACAGTTTTAAATCTGGTAGATGCTTGTGATGAATATTGTAGTAATATAGTATAATGTTTACAAAAATGTTTGATTTGAATGCATGTTTGAAATAAGATAAATGCCTGAACAAAGTCTCTGTATAATATAAGATCTCTGTTATTTCCAGGCTCCAGCTTGATTTAAAAAAAAATTCATATCTCCTCAAAATTTCAAAGTTTGGTTATGATTTATAAATGAAATATGATTAGCTTAGTGTTATATGGACTTTAAAAATAGTTTCAGAGTTTTATATTTAGAAAATATTTCAGAAACAAAAGAATACAGGGATGATCTAACTTTGGCTTAAAATCAAATATTTTAAATTTATGATTCGGAGTCATAAACAAAATTGTAATGGCATATGTCGAATTTAGAAACCTGAATCAAAATTTTTAGTTTAGTATCCTCTGTGATAATCGAAATTGTATGATTTTGGGGTTTTCACAAATATCGGGCGAACGGCATGGTGAACATCATTGGGATCTTGGTCGAAGTTGTCTGGGGGTCTGACGACTTCGGCAAAATTGTGATCGTATTTTATATTGGGTCGTGGTGGCCGGAATAGGGTAAACTAGGGTTTTTGGAGGTAGTTCTGTCGAGGATATTGGCGAGGTGATTTAGTCTTATTCGAAGCGTCGAGTTCGATCGTATGGCAAGGGATCTAAGCGAGGAGACGTAGTGATGCTCTGGGAGGAAGGCCGGAGTTTCCAACTGCCGTGATCGTCGTTGACGAAGAAGTTTTTGGGTCGAGTGTTGTTTCAGTTTTTGATCGATCATTGAAATTTCGTTTTGCTATCGTATTACGATATCTGGGGTGACGTACATGATGTCGAGGTGATCGTTGACTTGGGAGCATCGTCGATAGGGTGGCAGCGACGTCCAGTCTTTTGTGTACGTGCACCATGCACGTTTGAGTATCAGGCGTTGAGTATGTTTTGGGAAGAAGGTCTCGACCCGGGACGTGCTCGCATATTTTGCCGTGATGTCTCGAAGGAAGAAGGGAAAATGGATGACTCGGGGAGATAGCAGGTTTGGCTCGGGTATTTGATGGTGTGGCTCGGGTTTCTTTTTGTCAGCTATGGGTTTTCGATAACAAAAGGAAAGGGTTAAGTTTGGAAGCATGGCGGGTTAAAGTAAATTAATAACGAGCTTTCAAAGTATAAAGTGTTTATCAAGTATTATTATTATAATATTTTCCCAAAACAAGTTTCAAATTTAATTTATAAGACAAAATAGTTTGTTATTAATTATATATATATGGTTAATTCTGTAAATAATTTCCAAGTGTTTTCATATGTAATTTAATAATAATTAATTAAAGGGTCCAGAGCCAAACTGTTCAACTTCCCAAACTCCATTTTAATCAATTTCCCATTCAATTGATCCGGTCTCAATTCAAGTTGAATTATCCACAATTTATTTCCAAATTCAAATCAAATTCCATTTGATTTTAAACAATTCACTTTAATTACAGTTCCAAATTATTTAAACTAATTTAGACTAACTCCAAATTGAATCCACTTCAATCTCAAATCATTTCAATTTCCTTATGAATTAATCCCCATTCCCATTTGAATTTGAACTCATTCAATCTTCAATCTTATTCCAAATTAATCCAATTCAAATTTTCCCTTTGAATTTTAAACTTATCCATCCTAAATCACAATTCCCATTAAGCCAGTTTTGGAATTATTTAACTATTTTACAACTGTTTTATAAACTAATTACTATCTTTCTAGCTACTTTATAACTAGTTACTATTTTACAACTAATTTGTAATTATATTACTATTTTTCAACTATCTTACAATTACTTAACTATTTTACAGCTATTTTATAAACTAATAATCATTTTTCAACTACTGTCTATTTTTAAAATTTTCCAAGCTATTTTCAAAATTTAATTGGACAGAGTTCGAACTGTTTATGATTGAATATCCATTTGGGATAAGGATTAAAGTGATAATCCAATGGAATTGAAACAATTGTGATTATGTGGATAGACATTAAAGGAAATGTGAATAGAAAGAGAAATTTGATTTAGTTAATAATCAATGAAGATAAATACGTAGAATGTACGTATATTATTCTATTCGCATAACGATTTGATCCAGATTCGAGAACATATAGTATTATCGATCCGAGTTGGGAATTTTCGCTCGATTTTCAACGGCGAACCTGGATATGGATTTTGATTGGTTCTGGATATTCTCTATCATAGTTGTGACTATGCAAGAAGAATGACGGTTTCTGATCAAGAAACCAGATCTGTGTCCTTACTAGGAAGTCGGGTGGACGATACTAGTTCGGAAATGAAGTTGTGTGATCGAGTGAGCGATCAGATTGGTATAGTGTACAGATGATATGTGTACATCGTACGGATTTGAATGCTATTGATATTGAGATTTTTGAATAAGAAATGTGAAATGTTTGTTTTAAATGAAAGAATATTTTGAGAAATATACAATGACAAAGGGTGGGAATTTGGTATTGAACTGGTAGATAAAAAGTTATAAGATGATTTTTGTAATGGAAAATAACTTTAGTGAATATATGATGAACTAGAATAAAATAAATTTAAAATTTGAATTTCTATGGTGGAAATTAATTTTATGGAAATAAATTGGAAATTGAATATCTTTTTGATTAAAATTTTACTTTACAATATAAGTAAGTAATTGGGCAAGTGACTTTATAAGTCAATTTAAAATTTGATATTTGTTTGGAAGGAAAAGAAAATTTAAATTTGTATATCTTTGTTAAATAAGATAAAAACTACCTTTGTTAAATTTATAGCCTAAAGAAAGGATCTTTGTAACAATTTAAAATATAAAAAGAATTTATACAAGTATAAAATTTGATTCAAAAGGTTTCAAGATTTATTATATATATATGGATTTTTGTGAAAATGATTTTGGAAGTGATTTTGAGGAAAGGTTTTGAGAACCTATGGATTTGAGAAAGGCTTTTGATTTTTGGGTAAAATCGATATTGAGGTTTGGAAGAGCCTACTTTGAAAATTATCGATTTTGGGAATCGATTTGTGTAAAGGAGCCTTATATGTTCTTCATACTAGGTGTATGATTTTGAGAAAAATACTATATGTGTATAGTATAATGAGTTTTGAGATTGGCTCTGGGGAAAAAGGCGCTCCCTTGAAATGAACTTCTCAGGAGTGCCACTGGGTGGTACTGCCTTGAGCCTCTAAGGGGGAGGTTCTAAAGTTGATCCTGTGAGGAGTCCGGACAAAACTAGTTCCTGAGGATTATTTGTGTAGCGAAAGTCGAGAGGCTGGTGCCTACAGGGGCATTTGGGTTATGCTGTGACGATAGTGTAGCTCGATGTCACTGCGATCTACTGCAGACCATAGCGAAAGTCGTGTGTGCCGTTGAGAGCCAACAGTCTACGTTTGATTTTATTTCGGTAGACTGCGACACTATGGTAACATAGAGAAAGTCGTGTGTGCCGCTGAGAGCCAACAGTCTATGTTTGATTTTACATCGATAGACTGCGACCTATGTGGGAGTGGAGAAGTTTCATTTGACAGCGAAATCGAGAGGGCCGCAGAGAGCTTACAGTTACATGGACTTTTGCTGTGACGGCAACGTAACCCTGGATGTAACTGCGATCTGTCGTGGGTTCTATGGTGTAATCAGTTACATGGACTTTTGCTGCGACGGCAATGTAACCCATGATGTAACTATGACCATGGATGGATGTGATGATTTCCAGAGCATTCTCACCAAAGATATTTCCTCTATTTTCAAAAACTGTTTTCTATATTTTCAATAAAATTATTTTTCAAAATATTTTCACTGGATGTTGGAAACGAGTTTACCAAGCACTTATGGATTTTCAGTCGTACGCCTGATCAACGTATGACCGAAATTCTGTGAGGACAAGGATGGACTTGCTGAAACATCGAGTTATAAAAGTATTTTTGTAAAATCTACTTTGGAATAACATTATATAGATACTTAAAGGTATTTTAAAAATGATCAAAGAATATTTATCTGGTTTTAAGCATTTTAATAATTCTGGCTTCGTTCCTTTTCGAGGACGAAAAGTTTCGAAGGGGGGAGGAATGTGACGACCTGGGATTTTGGCAACATTATTTTAATAAATATTTAATCCAATTAAATAAAATATAAAGTTATCATTTTAAATAATAAGTCTTTTGGAAATATTTGCCATTTATTTATAGACATTGGTATTTTGAAAGGGGAATTTGATTTGGAAATTTTAAAAAAAAAATCTCATAGAAATATGTACAATAAAATCTATCTTACATAAGTGAATTAAAATGCTTTACCTTGTTATCATTTGGTATATATATATAAAAATGCAATATAGATGATAATGTTTAAATATAAAATTAAATTCTATCAATATAAAATATAAGTATAAAATGTAAGTCAAACGTATGAATAGGTACAAGCCTTATGGCATTTGATAGTAAATGTATATTGTATATAAATGGCTATGGAATGTATGTATGTAAATACATAGGTGGATAAGGCAAAACCAGAAAAAATATACTTGTACACATATAAATATAAATATACAAATGATGTATGCAAAATAGTACATATCGAATGTAGAGAAATATGCATAGATATGTAAACATAAAAGGGAACATTGAAGTAAAGGCAACATCAAATCTTAGCTTACAAAATACAAAATCAATGTCACAGCAAAAAATCAGGTCTGCATATAAATCAGGTCAACAATTGCTGACTAAAGAAAAAAAAATGAAATAAAATAATAGATATAGAATCTTGCTGTGTACACCAACGCAGCCTATATACCTCCATACTGTTCCATTTCTTGGATTGGAGAGCAAGCTAAATAAACAAAGATAAAATCACTTGAGATTATCAAGATATTGTCAAAGCCTATAAATCAAGCTCCCAACTTCATAATGCAATCTGGAAACAATACATTTCCAAACAACTCTGATCATATCATCATGTTCCAGTTTTAAAGCAATCAAGTATCAAACATTTCAGTTCTTGAGTTCAAACAATATAAGTTGCAGAAATCAAAATATCAATGTGCAGTTTTCAATTTTCAGAAGCTTCTCTGTTCTTTTCAAATTCTCGGCAATTTCAAAGGTGAGTAAACATTTTATTTAAAAATTTAAAGTAAATGATGCCTGATGCATGTGAATTCCTGAAATAAAGTATGCTATACATGTATAAATATAAGTATGATCTCTGTTTATATGATTGAGTAGAAGTATACATACTTGAACGAACCTGGGAGAACTCAGTTCTTGTTTTCAAAGCTTAAATCTTGATCAAAATTCAAAATATCCTTAACTAACTATTGATAGGCCTTAGATTTCAAACAAAGTATGTTTGTTTGAATATAAATTAAGATTTAAAAATATATATATAAGTATCACAAGTTCATATATTTCTGTAAATCAAGGCCATACAGTAGGAATTAGAAACCTGTAAAAAATTCAAGTATCAGAATTTAATGTTTCAAAGATATAATCCTGATCGTCACCCAGATTCGTGAATTTTAAGAGTGGAATCACAATTTTTAGATTATTACTGAGTGGGCATTTCGTGTATTTCCAGGAAATAAGTTTTTGGGTTTTTCTGATCGTCGCGTGGATTGGAGGGATAGGGATAAGGCCGGAGGAAGGTGGTAGGCCAGCGATGTTGGAAAAAAATGGGTTTTTATTTTTCTGATCATCGTTGGTGATGATACGATGATAACTAGGGTTTAGAAGTGGTTTTGGTTTTGTCTGGGTTGGCGGAGAAATTCGAAGTCGTCGATGGACTATCGGTGATCGGAACAAACTGGATAGAGGCGCCATGATGTGGCGAAGCTCTAGACCAAATCACGTGGTTGCTGGTGATCTTAGGTGTCAATACGCGACCTTTTGGGTGATCGAGTTCTTCCTGTGGTATTCGAATTTGTCAATTATCGATGTAGGAGATCGATGCTTGTTCTGGGTGACGGTGAGGGTCGGCGAGTTGATTGATAGCTTGTCGAGAGCTGTAGCGTTGATCGACGAGGGTCACAACGTTGTATACGTGCACAGGTGCACAGTGTATCAGAGGTGATTGTGTTTGGGGAAGAAGCAGTAGATGAGGAGGAAAGGAAGTGTTTTGCTCGATGTTTTCTCGGGGAAATGGGGACGTATACTCGGGTTAATCTCGAGTTCGATCAGGAAGACTGAGATTTGTTGACTCGGTTAGGAATCTGGAATTACTCGAGTTTTTGGGAAGTGGGGTTGTGCTCGGGTTTGTTCTGGATTGCAAATTAGAAGCTTTCAGAGTTAAGATTAATTAATAAGTAACTACAGACTAATTGTTGATTAATTAATAATTAGAGAGTAATTAATTAATGATCAGGGTTAATTAGTCAAGGATAGTTAACCAATAGGATTTCTTCTTGATGGAGATAATTTAGGGGTAATTATTTAGTGGAAAGTAATTGAGAATTAATTACTTAGTGTAATAAACAAAAGAATTAATTAATTAGGGGTGAGTTAATTAATGAGTATGAATACTGTAACGACCCGGAAATTTTCGAATCCGAAAATTCCAGATAGTTATGAAAAAGAAGAAAGAGGTAGAAGAAGAAGAACAGAAACATCAACATCAACATCTCACATTCGCAGCGGATAAAATATAGTAGTAAATAATAACAGTTTACAAAAGATTACTATATCTGTCGATTACATTTTAATACATCAGAGTTTTACATATCCTTAGTCACTGAATATATACAGTAATCATGTCTCAGAAACACAATAATATACTGCAGCAGAAATACTCTATACGTACTTGCCATCCAGCTCGTCTCCTGAGCTCCAGAACGTCCTACCTGAAAATCTGTAATAATCGGTCTGACCCGAGCATTATCAAAAAGTAACACCCGGGTCAGACCGAGTATTACAGATTTTCAGGTAGGACGTTCTGGAGCTCAGGAGACGAGCTGGATGGCAAGTACGTATAGAGTATTTCCGCTCCAGTATATTATTGTGTTTCTGAGACATGATTACTGTATATATTCAGTGACTATGGATATGTAAAACTCTGATGTATTAAAATGTAATCGACAGATATAGTAATCTTTTGTAAACTGTTATTATTTACTACTATATTTTATCCGCTGCGAATGTGAGATGTTGATGTTGATGTTTCTGTTCTTCTTCTTCTACCTCTTTCTTCTTTTTCATAACTATCTGGAATTTTCGGGTTCGAAAATTTCCGGGTCGTTACAGGACTGCCACAGAAGAAGATACCACTAACCTTAACCAAATTAGGACTGCCATTTTTATGGGACTGCCATTTTTATAACCAAAATAGGTCCAAACTAAACAAAATATTGGGCATTGTTGAGCATTAACATTTTCTATTTTAAGAATAAATTATGGATGATTTTGACCTTGAAAAACTTATAGGACCTGTACTTTTGACAGAAGCCGAATCATGGCCTGAAACCACTTCCAACTACATGATTCGAGAGAAATCGATGTAGGGTTTGAAACCACTTCCACTTTCAACGGCCTATGCCCTACCATTATCCCTTAACCCTCACTTATTCTCATACTTCTTTCTAAGTCGATTCTTCTTTCTACAGATAAATTTCATAATCCAAGGTAAAAATCTCTAATCTGGTCATTTTTCTTTATAATTTTGTGTCATATTTAATAGTTTATAGAATTTAGGATTTTGATTTCCTGAGAAATCATCAAAATTTCAATCTTAATCACATTATGTCCATTTGAATTTTTTATTTCTTTCAAATTGTGTTAATATGGGTTCGAATTTGTTTGATATATCGTTGTACTGATTAGTTCAGTTTTTGGAGTGGATTAAAGCATGGAGAGAACAAGATCAAGCTACATTCATGGAAATAAAAAAAATTGACCATAAAAGATTAATGAAAATATATTTTCTTTTGCTAGCATAATTTGCATTTTTTTTATTTTAACGGGCTAAATAAAATGGTAAATGAGAGATAAACAGAGTCGAGCCTTCTTTTATTATTTTGCTCACTATTGAATTTAATTACCATTATTTTAAACTATGTTATCTTGTTTGTAAATGTTGTTATTCATGATTCTGTCGGGAGTAGCTTTCATTCTTATTATTTTCCTTCTTAAATAGAGGATTACCCCAAGACTGATGTCCGTTCCAACCTCTCAACTGTAACTTTTCATATAAGTTGGACTTGTGCAAATCAACAATCCACCTCATTGCAAGGGCATATTCCTCGGTGATAGAAGCTGGATTCATAACTTTAAATTTTCAGCTTATATAAAACTCTATAAAAGATTTATACATCTAAAAAAACGTAATCATGTTCGAAAAATAAAAGACTTATTAGTTTACTCCAATTTCTCATTTACCGCTATATGTTATTAAAAAAATTATTTATAACTTATTCAAATGTCTTCATTATATGTGCACTTCAACTTATTGAATAAATCTATAAAATTGTATGTACAAATTTCATATTATTTATATTAGGATATTAATTCATCATGAAATTTTATGCAAATTTCAATTGTTTATTTCTAGACTACATATATATTTCAAATTGGAAACCTAGCTCACACAAAAGTTCTTTAGTTGTCTTTAACCAAATGCCAAATGGATGACTTATGTGCATCATATGTTTACTATGAACATTATTCTATTGTCAAATAAATTGAAAATTTAGAGACTTAAATGGCTTACGCAAATGCACTATTTTACATGCTATATATTACTCAATATATAAAGATGGCCGAATACCAAATTTATTAATTTATTAAAAGTGCTAAAAATTGAAAAGACTGGAATAACATAAACAAGAATTATGAAGTATTTGGATGTAAAAGAAACACATGTTGCATAAGTTTGCCACGTTTATTGTTAAAAGGAACAAAAGAGAGCAAATTGCACCAAATGCACACCAAAACAAATTATATATCCTCCTACACAACAGACGATCAAATATTAACCTTTTATTCATTTGTCAATACATGTGTGTCACAGAAGATGCTATTGAAAGGTAATACAAAAGACCAACATTGTCAAATACACACATAAGTTTGATCTACAATTCCTTAGCCATTAATCTAATGCAGCCTTGATTGCATCCAATACTTGCAACAAAAATAATAGAAAAAAGATTTTAACTATTTACGCCAAAAGTTAGCTCAAACACCTAAAAGATTGTAAAAGAGAATAAAGCGAAAAAAATAAATGAAGAACGAGATAAATTCACACACTACAATTATAGTGGTTTAACTAATCACCGGCCTACATCCGCTTGAACTTTTTTTTTACGATTTTTCAAAGTTTTAAGACTGGTGATCTTATGGATCGGTAGTTTGTGGACTGGTATTGACCCGAGGAATTACAAAAGAAGTATAGGAATTTCAAATACAAGCGAAAAAGATCCCCCAAACAATGCCCAATACCTTTTATTTATAACTTGAGGTCAATGGATTTCTCTCTACCATGTTCTTCCCTATATTTTCCACGTCTAGAAAGAGTTTCCTTGAAGAGATCGTAGCCAGATTAGCAAAGTCTAAGGATCGATATCGAACCATGCCCCATGGATCGGTACCAATCCATACGATGGGTTATAAATCCTTCTTTGATTCCTTGATATTGTTTTAATGACTCGTATGGATGTACTGGTATGGGCTGGAACTTGAGTGGAAATCGTGGTTCGATAATAGACTCAAGCATGCGGTTTAGTTGTTTTGAAACCTAGTTTATCCATCGATTATTTGAGTCATGAGTTGCTAGAAAACTATCTTGTATGGCATGTACTGAGTAAAATGTAATGTCCCCCATTTTGTAGTCCAAAACTAAGTACTACAGATGCTGCAGTCATAAATGGTATTAATACCGATGACAAAATGCGGTCATGTTAACAGTATCCATAATATCAGAAGCACAAGAACATGAAACAAAAGTAAACTTTCACATTTCATTTCAAAGTCATAATTTCATATTCAGTACATAATCCCAACATTGCCAAGATTCAGATAGAATATGATTATTACAAAATACTCCAAGAGCGAACATATGAAGATTCCTCCTTGGTTGATTAGAGTTACTAAGTAGACAAATACATCTACTTTCAAGACATTCATACAGCAACTTACATTACACAACGGATAATAGTAATAGATAGACTCCTTTATAGCTAGCTTTGCCTCCTGCATGTCTTTAGAAGCTTTATTCGTCGAAACCTACCTAACATGTAAAGTCCTACTCCCGACCCACTTAAATCAAATTTTGAGCACCCGAGAGTTTAAGGAGAAAAATAAAATTTGAGTCAGACAAAAGCCTGGTGTGAATAGTAATATGCCATCTCGGTTAATTGGTATTTAGTGAGACTATGCCGCTAAGCAAAACGGGCTTTCCCCTCGCTAATATCCTTTAAAATATATCTTTTTCAAATCAAAGCCCTCCAACCAAACTAGTTAAAATAAAAATTATAAATAGTAATATGCATGCATGATACATGGGTAATCATAAATAATCGGTTTAAATTAATAGACTATCCATCCCAACATCATAGTTTTCTCAGGGTGATTATAAACATATGGTTGACTCGGGCCTACCAAGGATATCAAATTATCTAACCTATTATTAGAAGATAGCTGGACGGTCTGTTCGAAACTTACTGTTTCTAGGGTCAACTGATCCAAATAGTTTTGCAAGCTCATGAATAACATATCTCATCTTTATGAATTTCTTTCTGTGTGTAAACCTACTTTTAGTCTTACCCGTAACAAAGCCCTACATACTGTAATTTTGGACTTATATTAGCTAGGGCTATTAGTTAAAGAATAGGGCGCTACCTTACACCTGTCCTATCTGATTTTCTAATCTCTGGATTAGTTCATTCTATCACAATTGATCTAAAGGTGATAAGAAAACTAGTCTTTTCTTTAGTGAAATTCTAGGCTAATCACCCTTTGTATTTCCTTGAAAACATAACCCTTTATAAATGATTTAACCTTTGAAATCATGCCTTTAAAACATGGAAAATATAACCCTTTACTTTATCCAAAATACTTATGTCATGAAATATGCTTTTACAAAACTTTATTGATGAAGTTCGAAGTCACTTAGAGGTTATTGCCTCTCAAAACAATAGGCCATAAAGCCAAAACAATGTAAGACCTTTACAATGATAAAACTCGGCGACTTCATTGCCATTAAGGGTGTTCACCCTTCTTTAGTATAAAATTAAGTCAAAGCCTTTAACCTTTAAAACATGAAGCCATAAGGCCGATAACATGTACTTCGCACCTCATACGGTGTCGGCGTCGTTGAATATAAAACTTGGTTTGCATAGTAATAAGCCTTAAAAGAGCAGGTTCGGTAGGGCATAACCTCGACATCATTAATTTAAAGAAAATAAGGGGATTCATTAGAGTAGAAGTCATTAGAAGTGACAACATAGCCATCTTCGAAGACCTATGCTTTTTAAATAACGGCGGTGTCATTAAGGCTAAAATGATAAAACACACTATCATTGCCTAAGTTTAAAAACGTGGCACCATTGCCCATCGAAGTTATCAATAAATTGATCGTTTCCTTATCCCTGCTATAGCCTCTTTGAAACCATTGAGGTTGGTGTCATTAAGAAATAAGCGACATTATGTCATTTTATATAAAACGCTGCACTTAGGCCAGATGGCAATGACGGGGTCGAAGACCATGGTGTCGACCCTGATGCCTTCGTACTACAACCAGAACGATACATTCCATACCAACTGACTTGTATCCTATGTATCTTCCTGAGTAGTCGTAAAAGTTCATAGAGGCGGAGTGATTGAGTGCGGCAACATGATGCTCGACGTGGCAAGACCGTAATTAATGTAAAAACTGTTGTTTTACCATTAAAGTAATTTCTTTTCAGCAAACCCAATTGTTTGTCAATTTCTTTTTGGATAGCCAAAACTTTGTCAATTTCTTTATTAGAAAATCAACCGGTTCTCACAATTATCATTTCCAAAACATGGGTGCATACCGTTGATATATATCAATATTTGAATACCTAAATAAGTTTTTCTAGCTAAAATAATCCATAATAAATCAATATTACTTGGGAAAATTTCCAAAAATCATAGTAAATCTGATTTATTATTCTCTTCAACATATAAAAATTTCGAGGTCAAAAACCTTATTTAATTATTTAAATAATTAAAACCCGAAATTAACCATTTTCTCCACTAAGAAAATTCATAATAAATTCATACTTCATCCAAGAATTATTAAATTTAAAGCCTACTTCTAAAATAATGTTTTTAACATTATACTAAAATTCCAAGTCATTTAAGTGTCATATGATAGGTTTTCTTACTCAAACATATCACTAAATTTCATAAATAAATTCTATAAGTTCACTAAAAAATCATATAATCATTCAAACTATCATAGCATGACATAATATAAAGAAAGATTTGGACTTTGACTTAAAAGCGATAGTAATAATGAAAATTTGATAAGTATAACTATTATTCACCTTGGTTTGATATAGGAACTTGAGATTTGTGTTTAGACTCGATTTCCATAAGCTTTCTTTTGATTTCCTAGCTTTACTCTTGTTGAATCCCTTTGATGTCGGCCTTGTTCTTTTGATTATGTTTATGTGAATGAAGTGAATAAGGGAGAAGGAATGTAAGTGTATGTATTAGGACTTATGTCATATTCCTATTTTCCCTTAGCTTATATTCCTTCTTCTTATCCAAATTATATTTACTTTTATTAATCCACTAATTAAGGCATGACCTATAATTAGTCAAATCTCATTTTCCTTTATCTTCCTACATTATTTTTTAATTTTACTAGTTAAATTACTAAATGATGTTAATCAAAATTAAGAGTGTTACAGACTCCCCTCCTTAAAGAATTTCGTCCTTAAAATAACGATAAGGTACACAACAACAATCATAATAATAAGCACAAAACATACCATCAAACAAGTCGGGATAAGTGTCCCTAATCCTGTCTTATGTCTCTAAAGTAAATTCCCTCTTGTCGTCACTCCTCTAGACTTTTACTAATCGATTTGTCTTGTTCCTTAGCTTTTTATTATCCCTAGCCACTATACGAACTGGATGTCTAATTATAGTCATGTTCAGTTCCACTACTAAGTCTTCCAATGCAGTCGAAGTAACAATAGTTTTTGCATCTCGAACATAATTTCTTAGATGAGAAATATGGAAAACATTGTAGCCTCCTCGTAAAATGTTTGGTAACTCAATCCTATAAGTGAGTTTCCTGATCCTTTCTATAATAGGAAATGGTTCAACAAACCTCGATGCCAATTTCTCTAACTTCCCAAATCTAACTACAACTTTCATCGGAGATACTTTGATGAAAACATGGTCTCCGACTCTAAGTCTTTCTGTCTTTTATTTACATAACTCTTCTGTCTAGACTGAGCTTCCTTTATCCTTTCTCTGAATAACTCAATATTCTATGGCTTCTGTTACAATAACTGAACCAAGAACTAGTCTATCTTTGGTCTTTAACCAAAATATTGGTGATTTGCAATGTCTTCCATACAACACTTCAAAAGGTTTCATCCCTATACTAGTCTGATAATTATTGTTATATGAGAATTCGACTAAGTGTAGGTGGTCTTTCCATGATCCTCCAAAATTTGGCACATAAGCTCTTAACAAATCTTCTAAGACTTTGTTAGCTCTTTCTGTTTTCCCATTGGTCTATGGATGGTAAGCGGTACTTATCTTGATCTTGGTACCCAAAACATCTTGTAGACTCTTCCAGAATTCACTAGTGAATAAGGGATCTCTGTTACTCAAACTGTACTGCAAGGAACTCCCTGTAGTCTAACTATATTCTTCATGAACAACTTAGCTAAAACAAGTATAGTCCTTGTCGATTTAAAGGATATAAAGTGCGCGCTTTTAGTTAGTCTGTCCACTAAAAAATAGATACTTTCATTTTCTTTGTTCAATCTTGGCAACTCGTCTATGAAATCCATAGATATGGAATCCCATTTTCATACTGGGATATCTAAAGGCTGAAGCGATCCACTGGGCTTTCGATGTTCACCTTTTACTTACTGACTGTTTAAACACTACTTTACCCATAAGCTTACATCTTTTTCATACCTTCCCAAAAGAAACTTCTCTTCATATTCAAGTACATCTTAGTTCCTCCAGAATGGATAGTGAACTTTGATCGGTGACATTCCCTAAGAACTTCTTTTCTTAGGTCTCCAACAGCTGGAACACACAACTGTCTCTTCTTTCTTCCCATCTCTCTGGTCAAGACTAAAATCTTTTAGATCATCAATCTTAGTTACACCTTCCAATCTCCTAATCCTTTCGGTTAATAATGGATCATCACTTTTCTTAGAATCAATCCTTTCGATCAATACTAGTCGAACTTCCAAGCAAGATAACATTGCGGTACTCTAACTAGAACTGTTGTCGATCTTAACTGCACGTTACAAGTAGTCAATGCCTCTAAATCTTTCCACTTCGATATCATTGCTATCATTGCATTTTGATGCTTCCTACTAAGCGCATCCACCACTTTATTTCCTTTTCCCGGTGTGTACTCAATTCCAAAATCATAAGCAGCTAAAAACTCCAACCATCTTTGCTATCTCATATTCAACTCCTTCTGAGAGAATAAGTATCTTAGTGACTTGTGATCCGTATACAACTCGAATCGTTCTCCCAAAAGGTAATGTCACCACACCTTTAGAGCAAAAATTACCATAGCTGACTCTAAGTCATGAGTCGGATATCTAACTTCATGCGGTCTGAGATGTCGAGAAGTGTAGACAATCACTTTACCCATCTGCATTAATACAGCTTCTAATCCAATCCCACATACATCTGTATACACAACCACATCTTGATTCTCATCCGGAACAACTAACACAGGTGCATTAGTTAATAAATGTTTCAACTTCTGGAATCCCTCCTCACATATATAGTTCCAAACATACTTCACGTGCTCTCTTGTTAGCTTAGTTATCGGTGCTGCTATACGAGAGAAATCCTCGATGAATCTCCAGTGGTAGTCAACTAGTCCAAGAAAATTTATTTATCTTAATCGCCATCTTGGGTCTCTTCTTCCAATTATTAACTTCTTTTATCTTAGCTGGATCTACTAACAACCCTTTTTCTGAGACTACATAATCAAGGAACTTCACATCCTTCTTCCAAAAGTGAAACTTCAAAAACTTTGCTTTTAACTTATGTTGCCTCAACATCTCAAGCACTATTCTAAAATTAATTTCATGAACTCTTTCATCCTTGGAATATATCAAAATGTTGTCTATGAATACCAATACAAAACTATACAAATGCTCTCAGAAAATTTGGTTCATTAAATTTGTGAAGAAAGTAGGCACATTGTTCAATCTGTCTAGCATTACTAACCTCTCATACGAACCATATCTTGTTCGAAATGTTGATAATAGAACGCTGTCTTCTGCCACTCTCAATTGATGGAACCTTATCCCAAATCCAACTGGGAAAATACTTTGGCTCCATGCAACAGATCAAATAAATCGTTGATTCTCAACAAAGGATATCGATTCTTTATCGCCTTTTCGTTCAACTTATGATAACCAATGCATAATCTTAATGACCCATCCGGTCTCTTCACAAACACTATGACCGCTCCCTAAAGAGAATTGCTTGGTCTAATTAAACTCTTTCCTTCTAAGGCCACTAGTTGCACCTATAACTCCTTCATCTCGGTAGGTGTCATCCTACTAGGTGGTCTACTTACGGGTTCAGCTCCAGGTACAAGATCTATTCGAAACTCAATAGATCGTTTCTATGGTAGTCCTGCAACAGGATCAAAAACAAATGTAAATTTGTAAATTTTCTAACTATGAAAATCCGATTAAACTCATCTTCCTCCTTTATTACACCCAATAAAGCACATACATTAAAACTTGATTCTCTACTAAGTATACAGTTCGATCACTACCATTAGTGTGTCTTAGTGATATTTTTTATCATGGCAAAATATCTTAGCATCATTTTTACCTAACCAGTCCGGACCCAAAATAATCCCAAAGCCCACAAAATCAAACACATGCAAACTACAGGCAAATATATGACCTAATAATTCAAATTCTAAATGGTCACATCTCATTCCTAGAGTTGCATGCCCTCCTATCGGATTCGCAACTCTTAAGTAATTAGGTATGACGGTTCTAGGTTAAGCTTATCTACCAAACAACGAGATATAAAAGAATGTGATGCACTAGTATTAAGCAATACTCTAACAGACAAGCCATGAATTAAAAGCGTACCTCCCATCATAGCTTTTCCTTTCTCCTCGGCCATTGGTCTCGAGGTAGCCGATTCCAAAGGAAACAATTTCTCTTTCTCCACCTTTCCTGGTTCCTTGCACTGATTCTTATAGTGTCCAATCTAATCACAGTTAAAGCACTTGATATTCTTCCTTCCAATCACTGTCTTTCCATCTCCTAAACGATATTCATTCGTAAAATGCCCTTTCTTGTCGCACTTGCAACACACAACGTTTGCTTTTCCTTTCTTAGCTGCTTTGCCCTTTTGAGTTTCTTTCTTATGAAAGAACTTCCTTTTCTGATTTTACCGACTTTGAGCCTCCAAAACCTATTACCACCAAAGAAAGCAACCATCTCCTCATTTCTCATAGCTATCTCTACGACTACATCACATGGATCCCTAAGATGTGGTAAAGTTGCCTTAGCAAGCTCAGGTCTTACTCCACAGATGAAATTATCATTCCTTTTTAATAACTGTATCCACGGTAGCATATCCATATCGGGTTAGCTTCTCAAATCTTGTTGCATACTCCAACACAATCATATCACCTTGTACTAGTCTAGTAAACTTTCTCAATAGAGTTAACCTAGAGATCTCAAACATAAATCTTTCCTCAAACCTTTTGAATTTAGCCCTAAGTCAAAGTCTCCTCTGCTACCCCGATAGTCACACTATCCACCAGTACAATGCAACTCCTTGTAATTGCATGGATGCCAATCTCCTCTTTAGTTTGTCATTCAAACCACGATCGGTAAAAATCCTTTCACAATAAAATAATCAATTCTCCACTTCAATTGCATCTTCAGTTCCAATAAATGGTTTCCCTCCAAGTCCTTCGTAGTCTCTACTCAAAACAACATAATTGTTGATCACTGTAACCTTTTGATTAGCTCCTCCAGCATTTCTACCAAATAATTTAGCAACAGCTTCTGCTTGCATCATGTTGACGTTGAACTGATACGTTGCTCCCATATCAACTGGTGGTGTTCCTACACCTACATTAGTAGCTATCTATTGACCTAGATTTCTCCTAATGTTGGGTCTGACATTTCCAATTGTAGTTGTGCTTCATCCATTGAGATTCACTCTTCTGTTTCCTGCCTCCATATCTTACTTCCTTAAATCTACATTCGAACATTAGCAAGATACTAAAGAACGATCTAAGAGAGAGGGAGAATAGAGATAAAGCATATACTTATATATAGCAAATACAAGTACGTTACTATAACATTATCCCATACCCCAATCTTATTCTCTGATTCATTTGGATTATGTTTTCAAAAAATCTTTTTAAAGCTTAAAATTCTTTAGTTTTATATAAACCAGTACTTCGATAACAAATTGTAATGTCCCCCATTCTGAAACCTAAAACTATGTGCTACAGATGCTAGTGTCATTTATAGTATTAATTTCCGGTGACAAAATGCGATCATGTTAATAGTATCCATAATATCAAAAGCACAAGAGTATTAAATAAATGCTAAATTTCACATTTCATTTCAAAGCCATAATTTTGAAAGTCTACGGGGTGGATCGTGTAGTGTATATGCGTATATGTGACAAAATATATGATGCATCTAAAATAATATTAATCTAAGTAAATATAGAATAAGCACACCAGGATTTTATACTGGTTCGGACCTCCCATCCTACGTCCAGTCCCGAAGCTCCCCTTCGGAATTCGACTATCAAAAACCCTCGCTTCGCCCGGAGGAATAGGCTTGGTTACAATGAGTTGTTCTTGTCAAATGTGTGTTCTAGTATAACACGGATGTTGACTAATTAATACAATTGCTTCCAATATATCTCTAAAGAATATTGTCAATGAAGAACTGAGTATATGAAAGAGTGAATACAAGTAAAGATTGCTAGAGTGCAGAGATCAAGAATAGAGTATAGAATTAGAAAGCGTAAGTATGTAAGGTGAGGTCTTTCTCTTGATTCTTGATGCTATATATAGTTGTAGATAGGTATCTTGAGTAGTTACGTCCATTAATGAATGTTCTTTAGTTGCTTCTGTTGATGATGAAGAGTTGCGGTGAAGGGAAGCGGAGATGTCCATTCGTATGTGGTAGTTGAAGTCCATTTCTGAAATTCGAGTTTGAAATCAGACGTCTGGGATATGTTTTAGAAGTCTGATACTTTATATATTTTTGAATATAGTAGAAGATTAAACGTCTGAGTGCTATTACTAGACGTCTGTTTTTGCCTGTCTGTTGTTCCAGAGAACTGATTCAGACGTCTGGCTTGTGCACCCAAACGTCTGATATTGTGCATATCAGTTTTTGTGCACTTTTTCTTGTGTTTCTTTGTTCCTATCATCTTGTAGTCTCTTATAGTGTCCTTGGAGCCTCTTTCTTGTCTTTCTAGTGATGTTGTTATAGCAAGTACCTGTATATATAAATATATATGTATATTCGATTTCCATTGTATAGTTGTGGTCATCGAAACTGTAGATTGGATTTCCTAACATTCTCCCCCTTTTTGATGATGACAACTATACAATGTACTTAGATAAATTTTTATAAATCTCCCCCTGAATATGTGCTTTCCATTATTTCTCCCCTTTTGGCATTATCAAAAAGTGTTAATATCTTTTTAACTTAGACAACATGTTCGTAATATGAAATATTTACCAACTGTAGGAAGGTTATATCAATATAAACAGAAATAGCAGACCAAAAAGCACTTTTCATCAAACAAATTGATTAATTACATGCATAGATTTTTTATTATTATAATACGAAAGATGGAATCCTAAAAACTAAGGATCTTTTGGGGAAGCTTTAGCTTGATCATCTCCTTTATCTTCATTCTTGGAAGAGCTAGCTTGTTTTTTTGGAGATGTCGGAGTTTGTTCGAGAGGTTCTTTTTCCTCCTCAAAAAGTTTAGAATGTTTTGAAGGAAGAGGAGAAGGCATTGGAGTTGTCCAATCTTCTAAAGGTGGTGTAGGACCACGAACTCGTTGAAGAACCTCTTTTAGAACTGATAGTGTAGTTGAAAGCAGTGCTTCAACTGTGGCTAGGCGTGAAGCAAACGTTGTTTCAAAGCTATCAATTCTCTTAGCCAATAACTTTTGATTTCGTGATAGGATAAGTTGATTTTGGAGAGTTAAGTCGCGAATACTCTCATTTGGATTCGTCTCAGTGCGGGTCTCCAAATTTTCGTCTTGGCATGAATAATCAAAAGGTGGAGGAGGAGGAGTATTCTCGCGATGTTGCTCTACCTCTTATGATGGTTCAGGTTGTTGTTGGGATGGAGGCCTAGCTTGGCTATCGTGTTGACGATGTTGCGTCCATTCTTCAAATGATATAAAATCTGGAGGATTTTCTGGTAAGTGCATAAGGGAGAAATTTTTTGTGGAGGCGTACTTGGGAGATATCTCTTTAAAAATTGATAAGTAAGAAAGAATGTTGTGAGCTCTTAGAAGACGCATGATGTACGTAGGGTAGATGATGGATGGGTGTGATCGAGTCCAATAATGTTTGAGCTCGTCAAAAATAAATTTTGCCCAATTAACTCTTGTTCCATTGAAGATAGCATATAGAGCCTTGTGCTCTAACTCTGTGATTTGCTCATGGCTACCAAGGCGAGGAATGATTGTGTTGATAATCATTCTAGTGAGAAGTCTCGCCTTAGGTCGTAAATATTATGAAGCAAATCTAGGCATTTCATCTTCCCAAATTTGATGAGTGATATTATCTCTTGGTTTGAGGCGCATATCCGGGATGTTGTACAAATCTTCTCCGGAGTCGGAACAACCCAGAGTTCGGTCAATATTCCCCGGTGTAAGTCTATTAGTGTTGCCGTAAACACTTGACCATAGCCAATTATCATCATTTTTGGTATTCCAAATGGCAGTGCTATCTAAATTAGCATAGAAAAGGAATATCGCAAGTTGGTCTATTTTGATATTATTCGAGTTAAAGGAAATCAACTGATGTAGCCCCGCATTTTCGCATATCTCATCCAAATCGTACATAGGAAATTTGAGCAAATTGTAGAAAGGACATGCATGTAGCTTCTTCTTTTGAATGTCTTCATATCTTTTGATTGAATGTGGTACGCGATTCATCCATCTCTCAATTTGATCATTAGAACATACTTACGGGTTGGATGAAGTAGCTTGGTCTTGCTTTCATTTAGAGATTTTACGGTTTTTCGTTTTTGGTGCCATGAGATTCGAGCTTGTTTAAAGGAGAAAGCGACTTGGAGAATTAGAGTATTGAATTTGCAGTAGAAACGAAATGAAAGTGAAAAAAGTGGGAAAAATAGACATTATAAGGTTACTTAATAGTGTCGATTGAATTTCAGACGTCTGGAAAGTGAATCAGACGTCTAATATAACCTAGTATGAAGACAGTAAATATGTTCAAACGTCTAGTTATTGGTAGTAGACGTCTAAAATAGATAGAGTTGTAAAATTTCGAAGTCATAGAGTTTTGTCAGACATCTGGATGTAGAACCAGATGTCTGAAATTTGCCTTGTTATTTTGAGAAGGCAAAGACTTTGTTCAGACGTTTGGGAACAATTTTTAGACGTCTGAAATAAATCGTTGTGTATTTTTATATGGCAGAAACTATTTTTAGACGTTTGGTTGGTTACATCAGACGTCTGATATATGCACAATATTGAAAAATTGTGTGATACATGGGTGTCAGACGTCTGATGGCATTGTTCAGACGTCTGAAATATCTATTTTGTCTTAAAATAGCCTTATTTTGAAGGGTGTTACTTAATTTTTGAGAGATTTATTTTGGTGAAACATAATATTATTATTTGTGAAAAAGAATACATATATAATTAGATAAAAATATAATGAGAATAAGCAAATTTATTTAGATGAAGATGGAGCATTGTGATCTTCAGATTTGCTATCCTTCCACTGCTTGAGTGGAGACCAAATATTTCCATGTTCGTTGGTTCTTGGGGAACCAGAGAATTGCCAAGGAGGAGGATCCCAAGGTGTTCGATAAGAAGTAGAAGGATCCATAGGATTGCAAGGAATTGGAAGTGGTTCATGTACATCCTTCTTTTGTGAATTGCAAAATTTGATCGCTACTTGCTCCAAAAAACTTAGTCATCTTGCAGTGACTTTTTGTTCGAAGTATAGTTCTCGTTGTAACTCCATTTGTTGCTTTTGATAATGATGTATATCATCGATTTTCTCCTTGGTGTTAGGAGATCCAAATAGTGATCGTTTGGATCGTTTTTTGTCGAGAGTGAATCCCGTGTGGTAGGAGGACCGCTTATAGGTCGGTTTTTGACCTGGTGTAGGGGTAGGAAGTCGATGAGGGGTATCCGCTGAACTATCCGAGGTTGGTGTTGAAAAGGAGAGGTGAGAGTTGTCGGAAGACATGTTTTTGTTTTGCTTTTGTTTATTTTAAAAGGAACCAATATAAAATCTGTATTTTATTTGTAACAGTAGGAGCTATTTATTCATGTTGTAAAAAGTTGTAAATAGTTATTTTCAGTAAACAAGCATTCTAAAAAATTGTTGGTTAGTGTTACAAGATTTTGTTTGTGGATTAAAACTTTTTTAACCAAAATAGAATAAATCAAACGTAGAATTAGCTAATAAGATCATTAAGAGAACATATTCATAAATCGCGTCGTAGTTTAACAAACGTTTGTTCATTTAGTGGTTTTGTGAAAATATCTGCTATTTGATTCTCAGTATTTACATATTATAATGTAATAATTCCTTTTTCTACATTGTCACGTAAAAAGTGATGTCGTATATCTATGTGTTTAGTACGTGAGTGATTTACAGGGTTTTTCGATAAATTTATTGCACTTGTATTATCGCAATATATTGGTGATTTATCGATAACTTTTCTGAAATCCTTAAGCGTTTGTTGCATGTATATCACTTATGCACATGCTAAGGCCGCTGAAATATATTCGGCTTCACAAGTGGATAAAGAGACACAGTTTTGCTTTTTGCTAAACCATGAAACCAACGATTGTCCAATAAAATGACACGTTCCGCTAGTACTCTTACGATCCGTTTTACATCCACCGGAATTCACATCGCTATATGAAACAAGTTCAAATGATGATCCTTTAGGGTAAAACAAACCATAATATCAAGTACTAGATAGATATCGTAAGATACGTTTAACAGCTCTTTGGTGAGACTCTTTTGGTTTTGCTTGAAATCGGGCACAAAGACATACGCTCATCATAATGTTGGATCGGCTAGCCGTCAAATATAGTAAGGAGCCAATCATACTACGATATAATTTTTCATCCAAATCTTTTCCATTATCATTTTTTTCTAAGTGAACACTAGTACTCGTTGGTGTTTATTTGCTTGAAGTTTTATCCATTCCAAAGCGACGTAATAAATCATTACAATGTTTTTCTTGATGTATAAAAATACCATTTTCAAGTTGTTTTATTTGTAAACCTAAAAAGAAATTTAATTCATCCATGTGAGACATTTCAAATTCACTTTTCATAATATTTGAAAATTGAGAACAAAGATTTTCGTTAGTTGAACCAAAAATAATATCGTCTACTTAAATTTGTACAACTAAGATGTCATTATTTTCTCGTTTAATAAATAAAGTTGTATCTATTTTACCTATTTTAAACCTAGAAGCAATTAAATGATTCTTAAGACGTTCGTACCAGGTACGGGGGGCTTGCTTTAAACCATATAGGGCTTTGTGCAATTTAAAAACATGATCGGGATATTTTTCGTGAACAAATAATGGAGGTTGTTCAACATATACGTTTTCTTTAATAAAACCATTTAAAAAAGCACTTTTGACGTCCATTTGAAATAATTTAAAATTGTGATGACTTGCAAAAGCAAGTAATGTACGTATGGCTTTGAGTCTTGCTACTGGAGCAAAAGTTTCATCATAATCGATACCTTCTTCTTGATTATACCCCTGAGCGACTAAACGTGCTTTATTCCTAACTATATTTCCGTTTTCATCTGCTTTGTTTTTAAATACCCATTTTGTTCCAATAACTGATTGGTTTTCTGGTCTTAGTACTAATTCTCAAACATTATTACGTTCAAATTGATTTAATTCTTCTTGCATGGCTATTATAAATCATCGTTTGATGCTTCTTTATAATTCTTTGGTTCAAAATTTGACACAAATGCAATATGACTTATTTGGTTAAGTTGATTTCTAGTTACTCTAGAATTAAGATCCCCAATAATATTATCTTTTGGATGGTCTTTTAGAATTCTAGGGGGTGACACTAGAGTATTATTTTGTGCATTTGTCTCATTATTAGATGAGTTTGTTGTATTTGTTATACGAATAATTTTTTCATCGTCATTAGTATGATTGTTAAGAAAATTTTCATCAAATGAAACATGTAAACTTTCTTCAATTATGTTAGTACGTTTATTTAAAATTCTATATGCCTTGCTACGATCCGAATATCCAACAAAGATTCATTCATCGGCCTTTGGGTCGAATTTTCCTAAATTATCTTTTGTATTTAATATAAAACATTTTGATCCGAAAGTTTTAAAGTATGATACTTTAGGTTTTCTTCCAAAAAACATTTCGAAGCAAGTATGTTTAGTCATAGGTCGTATGGTTACTCGATTTAAAACATAACAAGCCATAGCAATAACTTCAGCCCAAAAATGTTTTGGTAAACCACTACTATTTAATAGTGTTCGTGCACATTCTTGTAACGTATGATTTTTTCTTTCTACTACACCATTTTGTTTTTGGTGTGCGGGGAAAAGAGAAATTATGACTTATGCCCTTTTTATTACAAAAATTAGTAAAAAGATCATTTCTGAATTCTCCACCATGATCACTTCGAATATTCTTAATTTTCAAATCCATTTGAGTTTTAATTTTTTTAGCAAAAATTTTAAACATACCAAAAGTGTCACTTTTATGTTTTAAAAATAAGGTCCATGTATATCTTGAAAAATCATCAACTATTACGAAAACATATTTGTTGTGATTTATAGATCGAACTTGAGTTGGACCAAATAAATCTAAATGTAATAGTTCTAACGGTTGTTTTTTAGAAATATTATTTTTAGATTTAAAAGAGCTTTTCTTTAGTTTACCGATTTGACAGGCGTCACATAAATTTTCTACTTTATAATTTATTTTAGGTAAACCTCTAACTAGCTCATATTTTGCTAACTTATTAATATGTCTAAAATTAATATGACAGAATCGTATATGCCATAACCATGGATTGTCATGTTTGGCGGTTAAACATAAGTTTGAATTTCGATTTATATTCATATTTAAGACATAAAAAATTTTGTTTCTAAAACCCTCAAAGATAAGTTGTTTGTTATTATCGAAAATATTACATCTATCTTTTTCGAAATTGATTTGAAAACCTTTATCGCATAATTGACTAATGCTAAGTAGGTTGTGTTTTAAATTTTCTACTAACAAAACATATGTAATAATAGGGGAGTTAGAAATACCAGAGTTGATGACTTCTCCGATGCCAACGACATATCCTTTTGAGTTATCTCCAAAAGTTACTGTTCCACCATCGATATATGTTATATTTGATAACATTTTTGCATTTCCGGTCATATGCTTGGAGCATCCACTATCAAATATCCATTTCTCCTTATTATTTATTTTGGATACCTCATCAGTTTGTGCCATAAAACATACATTAGCTTGTTCTCCGTCACTATCGCTGTCACTATCTGATGATGATGAAGAATCTGAGTCATCCCATGTTACTTTGAAAGCTTTCTTCTTTTTGAATTTTTCAAATTTGTTCTTCTTTTTATCATTGTTGAGCTTGGGACAATCTTTCTTCATATGTCCAAATTGATCACATTCATAGCATTTGATTGACGTTTGATTTGTTGAGCTTGATTTTCCTCCTTTCTGAAATTTGGTCATTTTCCTAAACTTCTTGAATTTGTTGTAATTTTTGGCAATAAATACGATTTCCTCTTCGTCTAAGTAGGAGTCTTCTGTTGTTGCTGGGAATGCTATGTTTTTCTTTTCCGAATTTTGTTCTTTTCTTGCCTGCAAATTAGCTTCATAGGACATTAAATTTCCTATCAATTTTTCAACTAAGAGCGTTGAGAGGTCATTAGCTTCTTCGATAGCTAATACTTTTCTTTCCCACTCTGGAGTTGAAGAATTGAGTATGCTAGATACTAAGTCAAAATTTGTGAATTTAACTCCTAGTGCCATTAAATCGTGTTGAATAGTTTGGAATCTAGAGTACATGTCCACTATTGTAACGACCCAGAAATTTTGAACATTTGAAATAGAATATTTAATTGAATTTAAATATTTGAATGTTGATTTAACTTGAATTTCAAATGTAAATATGAAATTGGCAATTTAATTTGTAAATTTAATTGTTGCAATTGGGTAAAAATTTGAATCTTCAGTTTTAAGCCGATTAAAAATATTTTTAAGGCTTTGAAAATTCATATTGATAATACTGAAGATAACAGAAGCTTCAGAATTGAATTTGAAACTGTTTTGTTCAGTTTTGAATTTATATCGTTTAAATTGAATTTAAAAATAGCGTTCCGGGGCATAGTCTCGGAATTCGACGAAATCAGTTCCATTGGATCCGTAATATTTTATTATTATTGAATTTCAATTTTTGTAATGTTTGGAGTTGTTGTGTGAGCGTACGATAAGCAAACGCGCTGAAATTAAATCGAAAATTTAATATTATAACTGGTCCAAAAAGCTATCTTCTCCATATGATCGAATTTGGACTCGAAACCTTTTCCATTGTGTTCGGAATAGGCATATAACATTACAAACGCCTAGCGGCACGCCTTGACAGGAGGTCGAGGTTTCAGGTTGTGTATATCGAGACACTTTGAATTTAAATTAAATTAGATATATATGGTTATATATATTGATTGACCTATATCTTCATATCAGTTGCCTTCTTTCATTTCGAATCACTGTAGTAGCTAGGAGATAGCATGCAGCTTTCCTTTCAAATCATGTTGCTTTTTCTTTAAAAACATCACGCAATGGTCAAAGGCACGTTACTGAAAGGAATAAATGAAAAATAAATTCGCAATTTCCCTTCTCCTTCGTTCAAAAGCCAACTGGTTCAAAAAGAAATTATTTAGAAAGGGGATAACGAAAAATTTTAATAACAATGGCAGAGATATTTACGGAACAGTGGCGCATCTTCCTCACTTCTAAATCAATTCGAATTCCTCTTTTCTCCTTTAAAAATCAACAGAGAAAGAAAAACAAACGAAGATACTTTCATTCAAATCAGTTAGAAGTCGCGATCGAACTCGCGTTGGTTTGAAGTTGTGACGAGGTCGTGGAAAGTGTTCGTCGATTGGTGGTTTGAGGAGTATCGCGAGGGCAGGCTCGAGTCGCGATCGAGATAAGGCGGCGGTAGCGATTGTCGCGTTCGAGTCTCGAGTAGGGTTTGAGGCACGCGTATTAGGGCTTCACTGCGGGGTTGTTCGCGAGACAGCGATGGCGATGGTCTCGCGACGCAACTGGGATAGAGCAACGTGGTCGCGATGGCAACGAAGCTAGGGCTTCGTTCGAGAATTCGAGCTCAACTGTAAGTATATTTTTACAAATTTATTTATTTATATTTTCGAAGAAATAGAAAATAATATATACAGTGGCAATTTTTATTTTAATATATATATATATACCTGAATAGAGAAAAAAATAAATATTTCAACTGTAAACTGTTTTAGGGAAATTTTTACAGTGAAGGAAAACTATCTATTAAGCAGCTTTTAAAATATTTAAGTTGATCTTAGTTAAATATATATATATATATATGTAAAATAGTAAATATATATATGGAGATAAGCTTTTGAAATTGGATAATTTTAAAATGTTAGGTTTATGAAAAATATCAGATTTTTATATGTATATATATTCCATAAGTATGTAGTTTCAAAAAGAAAAAAATATGTATATATTCATGCATGTTTAATATCTAGGTGAAACAGAATATAAAAGATCAGATTTTTGGAAAGAAAGTTGTTAGTTTAAAAATCAAATCATTGGTTAATTAAACTTATCAAATAGGAAAATTTATTTGTTCGATTTATTCGAATATTAATAGAATTGTATAATTATTTATACAAGGTTAAAAATGGAGAAATGGTCAAAATGAAAAATGGATTGCAAATAAAAGGTGAGATCTTCTCACTCAAAAGGAAAATTTGATTTTTGCAGTTATTGATTGATTGCTGTTTGGATGTGATATTAGATATAGTAGGATATATCAATATATATAGCAATATATATATTGGCATATGTATATATTGCAGTTGTTGATTCCCCGCATTATATAGCGGATGAGACCCTATTGAGCTGCATAATAGCGGATGATATTTTTATAAATCCCATATACCGCGATATTCCACCTCGAAGTGGAATTGGTATTGTGCTAACATCTGTGGATGCAGGGAAACAGGTTGGAGGGATCCAACAGGTTTCCTCAAAACATTTGAATTGGTTTCATATGTTGTGTGATTATTTATTTATAATCTGTGAATGATTATATCTGTGATTGAATTTGTCGAAGGCTATAAATTTAGCCGAATGTATTTTTGGTATCGTTGGATACCAGAAATAAATTAAATTGGATTTTTAAAATTAAAGCTGGAATTTTTAGTAAATTCTTTTTGAAAGAATTGAATAAATTTAAAATAAGGGATTTAAAAGCGTGAAGTTGATTTTGAAATCTTATTGAATAAATTCCAAAATATCGGAAAGATTTGTATAAATGGATTTTGAATAGTATTATTCGAAAGTTGGAAAATTTATTGAAAATGGAATTTTAAAGAGTTTGGAAAAGATTAAGGAATTTATTTTTAAAAGTGGTAAATTTCTAGAAATCCAATTGATAATTGATTTGGTATTTGGAAATAAACCTTTGAGAAATCGATTTGGAAATTTATTTGGTGTTTGAAGGAAAATTGATTTTTGTGTTGAGAATAAATTGAAAATCGATTTGTAAAATGATTTGGGGTTTGAAATAAATTTAGAAATCAATTTGAAAGTTGATTTGGTGTTGAAAATGAATATTTGGAAACGATTTGAAAATGGTGTAAAAGTGGATATTTGGGAATGTAAATTCCGAATAGAATTTGTAAAGGAAAGGGAAATTTGTTTTAAAAATAAACATTGATTTATTTTTAAAGTGTGGAAAATATGATTTGAAATCGGATTTTCAAAGTGATGAAGTGTGGGAATAAATTTACTGATTTGAAAGTAAATTTGAAATAAATCGATAAGGATTTATTTAATTGGTTTAAATGGACCATTTTGTGATGAAGTATGATTTGAAATTGGTTTTCAAATGTGAAGTGTGGAAAAATATATATCTTGTGAAGATATTTTGAAAATAAATAATTTGGGAAAAATTATTTAAATTGGATGTTTGTTGTGAATGTTGTTTGATAGTTAAATAACCGACTATCAATATTTGCCTTTGAAATGGCACTTGATTTGTTTTTAAAACAAACGCTCACTATTCGGGTTAGCCGAGAAAGGATCTTTGGGTCATATAACCTATTCCGAATTAGTGATACGACGATATGGATCGTATTGAAGACCGGTGGTGAAGACCGGGTGTTTGTGAAAACGATAGGATGACCTATCGATTGTCTCTGCACCGTTAGCTACGGTATAGAGATTTCCTTTGTGATGGAAAGTTTTATCGGGATTGTGAATACCCGGATTGCAAGGGCTTTTTTGGAAGTGCCTTCGGTTCTGTTCGAACCCGGAACAGACTTGTATGGTTACATGTCTGACATTACATTTGAGATGTAAAGCTGATTTCTTTCTAATAGATTTCTGTTAGTGGCGGAGAATTTATTCTCTTAGCTTAACACCCTTCTCCGAGACGTACGAGCTCAGAGGTTATGTAGTTGAAATTTATCAGCGATATATTCCCAATTTGGTAATGTGGCATGTTGAGTGTTGCTGTGTGATGGTCATTTATTGATCATTTGTGATCAAAGCGTGGCTTTGTGAAAAAGCGTAGCTTTGTGGACGAGACTTCGCCAGGGCCTCACAACCCGGAAATGGTCGAAATAGGAATGTTGCGGCAAGGTTATGAGGGTCGCACCCTTTAGGGTATGTCATTTCCTTCTGGAAAGGGGTGGTATCATGGTATGGAGCCCAGATACTTACTCATGTGGACACACTTTATTTATTATGTGTGATGTTTGTTACTGAGCGCTCGGATAAAGGTCCCAAAGGACCGGGGGATGGCATATTCGTGAGTTACCTAGTTACAGGGGTAACCCGGCCTTGTGTTGGCAGAGAGCAGTTGTCTCTCAAGACGTCCAGCCAGAGGCGATCCCATGTGGTAGTAGGAAAGGAATTTCCTTAGCCTGACCATTTGTTGGAAATCCAAAGAAACAATACGAGCCTGTACGGATTTAGTTGTATAACCTGCTATGGAATGTGGCGGTAACCTGCTATTGAACATAGTAGCTATAGTAGGCATAACGTGAAATGCCTATGCTGGCTAAGATTAATATTATACTTTCGAAATGTATTTTTCCACTAGACATTAATAATAATAATCCAATGATTTGCGTAGTAAGCATCTTTCACTATCATAAGAAGAAATCTCCTCCAATTCCGCGTTTGCATTGTGTGTGTGGCGGGAGGTCTTATGGTAGTTTCATTTTCCAAAAGCATTGCGAATTAATTTTATTTTCTTTGTGAAAATAACTGTTTTACGATCTCACACCAGTCACCATGACTGACTCGGAGTTTATTGTTCCCTTCTAAACTCTGGGTGCCCATAATTTTCCACACGGGCAGTCTAGAGTTATTTTTATCAGGATATGCTGGATATTCTGGAGCTTTGAGGATAAGCTGGATGGCGAAGCGTACTACCGTACTTGTTTATTTTATTCCGCTGTGTATTCTGTATGAGGACAAGTTTATATAACTGTCTATTGTTGTATTGAGTTGTATATTGACTCTGATTGATGTATGTATAAACTAATATAGTTCTTTGTTTTAACAGACTAGTGATTATCTATTATATATTGTTCCACTGCGAATGTGAGATTCTGATATTATCTCTGTTTCTGTTTTTCTGTTCTTTCTTTTCTTCTGTCTTCTTCTACCTCTTCTTTTTAACCCTAATGGTTCGGTTTTCTGGCATTCGATTGCGCGGCATTTGATATAGTGGACGTATTAATGTCGACTTTCGAGCGTCGAAAAGTCGTATCGTTACAAGTGGTATCGGAGCATCCGGTTAAGCGATAACCCTGGCTCTGTTGGGTGTTACTCATTGGAGATAGAGTCAGCAGTACTCTAGAATGAGTTGAGTGTAATAATAGATATGAGCGCGTATTTGTTAGTGAATATAGAAATTGTTTTGTATTGTGTTGACTTATCGGTTGATTGTTTATAGATTCTGGTCGGTGCAGTCTGGCCAACTGTAATTGATAGGAGTTTCTAAACTCTTAAACAAGATAAACTGACACAATATTGTTTTAAACTAGGGTAAATGAAATGATTTTGCCCAAAACTATTTTTGTATAGAAAAGAAATGATTTTCTATGAATTATTATAGTATATGGATGTTTGGTTGTTAAGAAGTGATAGTATTAAATTATTATCACTATTATATGAAAAAAAATGAATAAGAAATAAAATAATAACCAAAGATTTGAAGATAAATCCATTTAATGAATGAAATTTATAAATATGAATTGAAAGTATAATAAAATAAAATCCATATACGAATGAGATTTGGGAATGTGAATTGTAAATGTAATTTACAAATTGAAATGGAATTCCAGAGAGAATATTTGAAAATAAATTCATTAATGGAATAATAAATAAGTTGATAACTTATACAATTTGAATTTTGATAGAATAAATTTAACTTAAAGGATGGAGTTAAATTAAAGTGAGTATAAGTGAATCAATTAAATAAAGTGAAAGTTGATTTGGAATGAAATTCAAATTGAAAAGAAATGAATTTGTGAGTAAACAAATGAAGCTACATTTGTAAATGAATGGATCGGAATTGAATTCAAGTAAAATTAACTTGATAAATTGTTAATTCATGAAGTAATGAATTGGAAGTTAGTTAAATTAAAGTTGAGTTGTGAACTAAATTTAAAATGGGTTGAATTTGCAAATAAATTCAAGTAAGCAGAAATTAATTGTAATTTTCTTGTTATTAATTAAGTAAATTCGAGATGAATTGAATATGGAAATTGAAATTCAAAATGAATAAGTGAATGTACTAATTGAATTAAATTAGTGAATGGGATAGGTTTGATAAATGAAAACCAATCAAAGAAAATAAATTGGAAATTGTTTATGAGGAAGAAAAAAAAAACTAAATGATAAACTTGAGTTTTGAATTGAAATAGCTTAAGTAAATATTGGACAATAACTCAATTTAAGTGAAGCTTTGAAATGGTTTGAATGAAAACTTAGTTGATTAATAAGTTGAAAATGCGAAATTGAATAGTGATAAATATATAACTTCAGTAATGAAGTAAAAATAAATACAAGAAGTGTATATGAATATTTGCATTGTTGTTGTCGAGTTTTGTACAAAGGTTTTAAACAAATCGAATGGAATCAATTACAAATGAAGTGGAATTAAAATAAATTGAATTGGTATCAATTTAAAATTGGTTATAAACTAGAATGGATATTCTATTAAGTGAATATTATCGAAATTTGCATAGAAACGATTGTCATTTGACGCAAACGAGATTGTATAAATTCTATGGCTTAATAAAAACAAATAGAATTGATTTTGGAATCGATTGAGATGAATATGAGTTGTTTGGACATAAAAATGAATTGAATGGAAGGAAGTGAATAGTAAATCACTTAAATTGAATAGAAATGGTATGGAACGTAGTTGTAAGCAATTTAATTTGTATTGAAACTTTATGAATTGCAAATGGAAATGATTTCCGATGTATTGCTAATGAAATCTATATATTTGTTATTGGAAATGAATGAAATGTTAATAGATTTCTTATATTTGTCACTGACGTGTTTAAACTGAGTAAGTACAGGTTTTTGGAAGCCGTTTGGCTGCATTTGGTTGCGCAAATAGCTAAATAAAATAACCGCTTTGCTTAAAATGCTAAAAAGGTACGCCTACGCAATAAAAATAGAAAATATGAACTGTTTTTCTGCTTTTCCGACCGAGTGGGTCGATGTATATATATTTATATCTTTTGTTAAATTGCAAAAGCTCCTCCGTACAAAGGAGACTCCACCAAAATTTTCTGAAAATTTTGAGAGTTAGAAATTTTTTGAAATTTTTGGAAAATTTTCACTAATGACAAAAGATTTAAAATTGGAATTTGGAATAAAGGTAAATAAAACTCAATATTCAGAATTAGAAGATGAATTGAATTCAAGTAAAATTCGAAATGAAAATCTGAATGAAAATTTAAAAGTAAGATGAATTCAAATAGAATTGAAATTGTAAATTGAATTCAAATGGAATTGAAAATGCAAAGTTGAATGGAAATGAGTATATAACTTTGTTTGTGAAGTGAAAATGAATATAAGAAGTATGTAAACACTTATATTGAACTTAAGAAATGAATGAATGAAATTCTTAAGTAAATTGTTATTGGGAATCCAATAAGTGAATTTGGACATTATTGTTCAGTAAAATATACAGGGATTGTAAAGGCTAAGGAAAATGGAATTGGATTTTGATTTCGAAGATGAATTTGAATTTGTTCGACAAGAGGTATGTATTTAAATTTCAGTATGAAATTTGATCTTTTCTTGTCTAGCCGTTTGGCTTTCCTTTCTCTTTTTGGAATTTGGGAGTCCGTAAGGACATTTTGTAGTAGTACCGAGCTAGCCGCGCAAAGGAGACGCTGGCGAAATTTTTTGAAAATTTCGAGAGTTAGAAAATTTTTGAGAAAATTTTGAATTCAAAAATTTTGAATTTGAATTTAAATTTGAATTGTTAAGAAAACCATATTATTTGGAACTTATGGTTGATTGTGGAAAGTTAGTTAAAGTGATAACGAATCATTAATGAAAAGATTTGGGTTGAAAATTTAATAAAACCGTTTGGTTTTGGGAAAATAGTTAATGGGAATTGGAGCATTTTTCCTAACTAAAAGAATTTCGGGACGAAATTCTTTTAAGGGGGGAAGATTGTAACGACCCAGAAATTTTAAACATTTGAAATAGAATATTTAATTGAATTTAAATATTTGAATTTTGATTTAACTTGAATTTCAAATGTAAATATGAAATTGGCAATTTAATTTGTAAATTTAATTGTTGCAATTGGGTAAAAATTTGAATCTTCCGTTTTAAGCCGATTAAAAATATTTTTAAGGCTTTGAAAATTCATATTGATAATACTGAAGATAACGGAAGCTTTAGAATTGAATTTGAAACTGTTTTGTTCAGTTTTGAATTTATATCGTTTAAATTGAATTTAAAAATAGCGTTCCGGGGCACAGTCTCGGAATTCGACGAAACCAGTTCCATTGGATCCGTAATATTGTATTATTATTGGATTTCAATTTTCGTAATGTTTGGAGTTGTTTTGTGAGCGTACGATAAGCAACGCGCTGAAATTAAATCGAAAATTTAATATTATAACTGGTCCAAAAAGCTATCTTCTCCATACGATCGAATTTGGACTCGAAACCTTTTCCATTACGTTCGGAATAGGTGTATAACATTACGAACGCCTAGCGGCACGCCTTGATAGGAGGTCGAGGTTTCAATTTGTGTAAATCGAGACACTTTGAATTTAAATTAAATAAGATATATATGGTTATATATATTGATTGACCTATATCTTCATATCAGCTGCCTTCTTTCATTTCGAATCACTGTAGTAGCTAGGAGACAGCATGCAGCCTTCCTTTCAAATCATGTTGCTTTTTTTTAAAAAACATCACGCAATGGTCAAAGGCACGTTACTGAAAGGAATAAATGAAAAATAAATTGACAATTTCCCTTCTCCTTCGTTCAAAAGCCAACCGGTTCAAAAAGAAATTATTTAGAAAGGGGATAACGAAATTTTTTAATAACAATGGAAGAGATATTCACGGCACAGTGGCGCATCTTCCTCACTTCTAAATCAATTCGAATTCCTCTTTTCTCCTTTAAAAATCAACAGAGAAAGAAAAACAAACAAAGATACTTTCATTCAAATCAGTTAGAAGTCGCGATCAAACTCGCGTTGGTTTGAAGTTGTGACGAGGTCGTGGAAAGTGTTCGTCGATTGGTGGTTTGAGGAGTATCGCGAGGGCAGGCTCGAGTCGCGATCGAGATAAGGCGGCGGTGGCGATTGTCGCGTTCGAGTCTCGAGTAGGGTTTGAGGCGCGCGTATTAGGGCTTCACTACGGGGTTGTTCGCGAGACAGCGATGGCGATGGTCTCACGACGCAACTGGGATAGGGCAACATGGTCGCGATGGCAACGAAGCTAGGGCTTCGTTCGAGAATTCGAGCTCAACTGTAAGTATATTTTCACAAATTTATTTATTTATATTTTCGAAGAAATATAAAATAAATATATACAGTGGCAATTTTTATTTCAATATATATATATACCTGAACAGAGAAAAAAATAAATATTTCAACTGTAAACTATTTTAGGGAAATTTTTACAATGAAGGAAAACTATCTATTAAGCAGCTTTTAAAATATTTAAGTTAATCTTAGTTAAATATATATATATATGTAAAACAATAAATATATATATGGAGATAAGCTTTTGAAATTGGATAATTTTAAAATGTTAGGTTTATGAAAAATATCAGATTTTTATCTGTATATATATTCCATAAGTATGTAGTTTCAAAAAGAAAAACATATGTATATATTCATGCATGTTTAATATCTAGGTGAAACAGAATATAAAAGATCAGATTTTTGGAAAGAAAGTTGTTAGTTTAAAAATCAAATCATTGGTTAATTAAACTTATCAAATAGGAAAATCTATTTGTTCGATTTATTCGAATATTAATAGAATTGTATAATTATTTGTACAAGGTTAAAAATGGAGAAATGGTCAAAATGGAAAATGGATTGCAAATAAAAGGTGAGATCTTCTCACTCAAAAGGAAAATTTGATTTTTGCAGTTATTGATTGATTGCTATTTGGATGTGATATTAGATATAGTAGGATATATCTATATATATAGCAATATATATATATATATATATTGGCATATGTATATATTGCAGTTGTTGATTCCCCGCATTATATAGCGGATGAGACCCTATTGCGCCGCATAATAGCAGATGATATTTTTATAAATCCCATATACCGCGATATTCCACCTCGAAGTGGAATTAGTATTGTGCTAACATCTGTGGATGTAGGGAAACAGGTTGGAGGGATCCAACATGATTCCTCAAAACATTTGAATTGGTTTCATTTGTTGTGTGATTATTTATTTATAATCTGTGAATGATTATATCTGTGATTGAATTTGTCGAAGGCTATAAATTTAGCCGAATGTATTTTTGGTATCGTTGGATACCAGAAATAAATGAAATTGGATTTTTGAAATTAAAGCTGGAATTTTTAGTGAATTCTTTTTGAAAGAATTTAATAAATTTAAAATAAGGGATTTAAAAGCGTGAAGTTGATTTTGAAATCTTATTGAATAAATTCCAAATATAGGAAAGATTTGTATAAATGGATTTTGAATAGTATTATTCGAAAGTTGGAAAATTTATTGAAAATGGAATTTTAAAGAGTTTGGAAAAGATTAAGGAATTTATTTTTAAAAGTGGTAAATTTCTAGATATCCAATTGATAATTGATTTGGTATTTGGAAATAAACCTTTGAGAAATCGATTTGGAAATTTATTTGGTGTTTGAAGGAAAATTGATTTTTGTGTTGAGAATAAATTGAAAATCGATTTGTAAAATGATTTGGGTTTGAAATAAATTTAGAAATCAATTTGAAAGTTGATTTGGTGTTGAAAATGAATATTTGGAAACGATTTGAAAATGGTGTAAAAGTGGATATTTGGGAATGTAAATTCTGAATAGAATTTGTAAAGGAAAGGGAAATTTGTTTTAAAAATAAACATTGATTTATTTTTAAAGTGTGGAAAATATGATTTGAAATCGGATTTTCAAAGTGATGAAGTGTGGGAATAAATTTACTGATTTGAAAGTAAATTTGAAATAAATCGATAAGGATTTATTTAATTGGTTTAAATGGACCATTTTGTGATGAAGTATGATTTGAAATTGGTTTTCAAATGTGAAGTGTGGAAAAATATATATCTTGTGAAGATATTTTGAAAATAAATAATTTGGGAAAAATTATTTAAATTGGATGTTTGTTGTGAATGTTGTTTGATAGTTAAATAACCGACTATCAATATTTGCCTTTGAAATGGCACTTGATTTGTTTTTAAAACAAACGCTCACTATTCGGGTTAGCCGGGAAAGGACCTTTGGGTCGTATAACCTATTCCGAATTAGTGATACGACGATATGGATCGTATTGAAGACCGGTGGTGAAGACCGGGTGTTTGTGAAAACGATAGGATGACCTATCGATTGTCTCTGCACCGTTAGCTACGGTATAGAGATTTCCTTTGTGATGGGAAGTTTTATCGGGATTGTGAATACCCGGATTGCAAGGGATTCTTTGGAAGTGCCTTCGGTTCTGTTCGAACCCGGAATAGACTTGTATGGTTACATGTCTGACATTACATTTTGAGATGTAAAGCTGATTTCTTTCAAATACATTTCTGTTGGTGGCGGAGAATTTATTCTCTTAGCTTAACACCCTTCTCTGAGACGTACGAGCTCAGAGGTTATGTAGTTGAAATTTATCAGCGATATATTCCCAATTTAGTAATGTGGCATGCTGAGTGTTGCTGTGTGATGGTCATTAATTGATCATTTGTGATCAAAGCGTGGCTTTGTGAAAAAGCGTAGCTTTGTGGACGAGACTTCGTCAGGGCCTCACAACCCGGAAATGGTCGAAACAGGAATGTTGCGGTAAGGTTATGAGGGTCGCGCCCTTTAGGGTATGTTATTTCCTTCTGGAAAGGGGTGGTATCATGGTATGGAGCCCAAATACTTACTCATGTGGACACACTTTATTTATTATGTGTGATGTTTGTTACCGAGCGCTCGGATAAAGGTCCCAAAGGACCGGGGGATGGCATATTCGTGAGTTACCTAGTTACAGGGGTAACCCGACCTTGTGTTGGCAGAGAGCAGTTGTCTCTCGGGACGTCCAGCCAGAGGCGATCCCATGTGGTAGTAGGAAAGGAAGTTCCTTAGCCTGACCATTTGTTGGAAATCCAAAGAAACAATACGAGCCTGTACGGATTTAGTTGTATAACCTGCTATGGAATGTGGCGGTAACCTGCTATTGAACATAGTAGCTATAGTAGGCATAACATGAAATGCCTATGCTGGCTAAGATTAATATTATACTTTCGAAATGTTTTTTTCCACTAGACATTAATAATAATAATCCAATGATTTGCGTAGTAAGCATCTTTGACTATCATAAGAAAAAATCTCCTCCAATTCTGCGTTTGCATTGTGTGTGTGGCGGGAGGTCTTATGTAGTTTCATTTTCCAAAAGCATTGCGAATTAATTTTATTTTATTTGTGAAAATAACTGTTTTATGATCTTACACCAGTCACCATGACTGACTCGGAGTTTATTGTTCCCTTCTAAACTCTGGGTGCCCATAATTTTCCACACGGGCAGCCTAGAGTTATTTTTATCAGGATATGCTGGATATTCTGGAGCTTTGGGGATAAGCTGGATGGCGAAGCGTACTGCCGTACTTGTTTATTTTATTCCGCCGTGTATTCTGTATGAGGACAAGTTTATATAACTGTCCATTGTTGTATTGAGTTGTATATTGACTCTGATTGATGTATGTATAAACTGATATAGTTCTTTGTTTTAACAGACTAGTGATTATCTATTATATATTGTTCCACTGTGAATGTGAGATTCTGATATTATCTCTGTTTCTGTTTTTCTGTTCTTTCTTTTCTTCTGTCTTCTTCTACCTCTTCTTTTTAACCCTAATGGTTCGGTTTTCCGGCATTATATTGCGCGACATTTGATACAGTGGATGTATTAATGTCGACTTTCGAGCGTCGAAAAGTCGTATCGTTACAACTATAGATTCATTTTGTTTCATTTTAAATGAAGAGAATTGATTTTGCAAAATTGAGATCTTAGTTTGTTTAACTTTGTTCGTGCCTTCGTGTGTTACTTGTAATGTACGCCAAATATCATATGTAGTGTTGCATAACATTACACATGAAAATTCATTCTTATCTAATGAACAAAATAAAACATTCATAGCTTTGGCATTACTAGAAGCTGTGGTTTTTTGTGCATCATTCAATGTATTCATAGCAGTAGCAGGTGCTTCATATTTATTTTGAGTGGCTGACCAAATTTCTAATCCATCAGTTTCCATAAAAATTCTCATACGTGTTGACCAATATGCATAATTAGAACCATTAAAAAGTAGGGGACGTGCTGTGGGTTGGCCTTCTTGAAAAATACTTTCCATATTAACGTGATTCAAATACGTGTTACTATACTTTGATCAAACACTGCTCTTATACCAATTGAAAGTCTACGGGGTGGATCGTGTAGTGTATATGCAAGTATATGTGACAAAGTATATGATGCAACTAAAATAATATTAATCTAAGTAAATATAGAATAAGCACACCAGGATTTTATACTAGTTTAGACCTCCCGTCCTACGTACAGTCCCAAAGCTCCCCTTCAGAATTCGACTATAAAAACCCTCGCTTCGCCCGAAGGAATAGGCTTGGTTACAATGAGTACAATTGCTTCCAATATATCTCTAAAGAATATTGTCTATGAAGAACTGAGTATATAGAAGAGTGAATACAAGTAAAGATTGCTAGAGTGCAGAGATCAAGAATAGAGTATATAATTAGAAAGCGTAAGTATGTAAGGTGAGGTCTTTCTCTTGATTCTTGATGCTATATATAGTTGTAGATAGGTATCTTGAGTAGTTACGTCCATTAACGAATGTTCTTCAGTTGCTTCTGTTGATGATGAAGAGTTGCGGCGAAGGGAATCAGAGATGTCCATTCGTATGTGGTAGTTGAAGTCTATTTCTAAAATTCGAGTTTGAAATCAGACGTCTGGGATATGTTTTAGACATCTGATACTTTATATATTTTTGAATATAGTAGAAGATCAGACGTCTGAGTGCTATTACCAAACCTCTGGTTTTGCCTATCTGTTGTTCCAGAGAACTGATTCAGACGTCTGGCTTGTGCACCCAAACGTCTAATATTGTGCATATCATTTTTTGTGCACTTTTTCTTGTGTTTCTATGTTCCTATTATCTTGTAGTCTCTTGTAGTGTCTTTTGAGCCTCTTTCTTGTCTTTCTAGTTATGTTGTTCTAGCAAGTACCTATATATATAAATATATATGTATATTCGATTTCCATTGTATAGTTGTGGTCATCGAAACCGTAGATTGGATTTCCTAACAAATTTCATGTGCAATACATATTCCCAACATTGCCCAGATTCAGATAAAATATAATTATTACAAAATACTTCAAGAGTGACATATGAAGATGCCCTATTGGTTGATCAGAGTTACTAAATAGACAAACACATTTATTGTCAATACATTCATACAACAACTAACATAACATAGCAGATAATAGTCTCCTACATAGCTAGCTTTGCCTCCTGCATGTCTCCGGAAGTTTTATTCGCCAAAACCTACTTAACTTGTGAATTCCTTACTCTCGACCTACTCAAATCAAATTTCGAGCACCCGAGAGTTTAAGGGGAAAACTTAAACTTAGAGTTAGAAAAAAGCATGGTGTGAATAGTAGTATTCCATCTCGGTTAATTAATATCTAGTAAGACCACGCCGCTGAGCGAGACAGGTTTTCCTCTCACTAATACCTTTAAAATATACCTTTTGCAAATCAAAGTCCTGTAACCAAACTGGTTAAAATAAACAATATAAAAATAATATGCATGCATGCAACATGGGTATTCATAAACAATCTGTTTAAATTAATGGACTATCTGTCTCAACATCATAGTTTTCTCATGGTGATTATAAACCTATGGCTAACTCGAGTCTACCAAATATATCAAATTATCAAACCTACCGCTAGAAGATAGCTTGACGATTTTTCTGAAACTTACTGTTCCTTAGGTTAACTGATCCTAGTGGTTTTGCAGGCTCACCAATAACCTATCTTATCTTTATGTATTTTTTTCTGTATGTAAACCTACTTTTAGTCCTACCTGTGACAAAGCTCTACACACTGGAATTTTGTACTTATATTAGCTAGGGGCTACTAGCTAAAGTATAGAACACGATCCTACACCTGTCCCATTTGGTTTTCTAATCTCTGAGTCAGTTCATCCTATCACAATTGATCTAAAGTGATAAGAAAAACTGCTCTTTTCTTCAGTAAAATTCTGGGCTAATCACCCTTGTATTTCCTTGAAAACATAACTCTTTATAAATGAGATAACCTTTGAATTCATACCTTTAAAACAAGGCAAATATAGCCCTTTACTTTATCCAAAATACTTATGTTATGATATATTCTTTTACCAAACTTTATTGATGAAGTTCGAAGTCACTTAGAGGTCACCGGCTCCCAAAACAATGTAAAACCCTTATAATGATAAAATTCAGTGACTTCATCGCCTTTCTTTAGTATAAAAATAAGTCAAAGCCTTTAACCTTTAAAACATGTGTAACGACCCACCTTTTTAGACGGTTTAAATTGACAATAAACCACACATGTCGAACTCAAACCATTCAAAAGGGAGGATTGTTATGAGGTAAATAAGAAAAAGAAGAGAAAAGAAAGAAAACACAGAATCTCACAGCGGAATGACAAAATACAATAATCAAATAAACAGTTCATGAAGCTGTTTTTACAAATAACATTTGATTGCACTTTTATAATACAATCAGAGCTATACATACAATAGAAATAAATAATGCAGCGGAACAGCATGATACAGTGGAATAATAATAATAATATAATACTAAACTCCATCTTCGTCTTCTAGAAATAAGGTCTTCAACAGTGAAATGCTTATGCTGACCCGAGCGTAATGAAAAGACAAAACATTCGATTCGGAACTAAAAGATCTTATGTAAGTTAAATCAAATTAAGTAAATATGAGTGCAACGGCTTCAGAGATGTTTACGGGATTTTACATCTCCTATCCAGTGTCTAACGTGTGTGTAATTAACTTAAGAGATGTTCGGGATTCCATCTCCTAAGGATTCGTTAAACTATCTATATATATAATACAATACGCTATTATAATATGTCTACAGTAAAGTAAAGTATTAAAATAGCATTAAAGCGTTACCCATATCCTCCTTAACACATTTTTATATAAATACAGTAGTCTATGCAAATACTGTAAGCTCCACCAAACCGGTGGTTTACTCAAGGAGCAGTCCATAGGTATGATACAAACTAAAGTCATAGTGGGCTCGATCATGATAAATATGACAAGGCACGCGAGGCAATGCTCAGGGTAGGATTCTACCGTTTTGCACTCCCGGACTGGTGGTAACGCATAGCAGCTACTACCGCCCACATCGAGACACACTCCCATAATCAAGTTGAGGGTGGCCATCGATCAAATCAAAAAGTAATAGATATGGTTTCGAAGAAGCATGCTTGATAGGGTGAGCGACCCAACTTGGCCCGATATAGCTCCTGTTTTAGTCATTTTAATTATGACCCGAAAGTCAAGGCTATAAATCATCATTCTAGCACTTCATTCCAATAGCGTTCGCCAAAGCATCATACTTCGTTCTGGATTCTCCACCACGTGCACAGTTGTTAAAGTGGTTTCAATATTGGCAGAGAGTATGATAATATCCGACCCTGGTCTCTTTAACAACCAAACGCTTATTTCACATCGGTTGGTTCTTTTACATTTTCAAAACCGATTCATATTTGATATTAAAATATCATATTTAATTCAAAATATCTATCATTTCAAAACCATCCTATTTACTCAAAATATGTCATTTTACTAGAAAATATCATTTCAAATTCCAACGTAGGTTATAACATCATTTAACCACATTCGCCTTTCAATCAAGGATTTAAATATAAACAATTCAACCTTACACGGTTTGAATTTTAGAAAATAGTTTGGATAGTAATAAATAGTTTCGATAGTAATAAATAGTTTAAATAGTTTAAAATAGTTTTAATAGTTTAAGGATTTTAAAACAGTTAAAAATAGTTTAATATAAAATGGTTTGAGTATTGGAAATAGTTTATATAGTAAAATAGTTTTAAAAACCTAAATAATATGAATTTTAAAATAATAGATTTTAAACAGTTTATATTAAAATTATTTATTTTGAAAATAGTATTAAATCAAACTGTTTCTTCCATTTTAACAAATTTGGACCATATCCAAATTTCAAATCAACAAAACTCAATTTTAGTCTTTCAATTCAAATGACTCAATTTCGATTTAGTTCCAAATCAATGTGATTTCAATTTCAATTCAAAATAACTTCGATTTCTGAAACATTCATTTTTAACTTCAATTTCAATTTCAAAAATTCAAATTAATGATTTAAATTCAATTCCATTCTTATTTTAAACCATTTCAATTCATATCAATTTCAAGCCTAATTTCAACTACTTAATTAAACCACTTAAATCAAATTAACTTTATTGTTAAATTTTAATATCCAAATCTTCAAAATAATTCAAAATTTTGAATTAAAGTCATATCGATTTTAACTTTACATCCCCAGTTTAATTCTTAAACAATTTCTTTTTAACCATTTCAATTTCAACTTACAAAGCTTGAATTAGGTAATAATTAAATCCATATAAATCCATAATTTATTTCCTCTAAAACAATAACATTTGATCAAAAATCCAAATTTAAGATTTTAAACCATTTAATTTAACCAATCCGGTGTTCGTATATAATTTTATATCCTATGGTCAAGTGATACAGATATATATATATATATATATATATATATATATATATATATATATATATATATCATTTCAACCCGTAATAAATTTAAATTTTTGGATATATATGTATCCCGAATCATAATTTTCCAAATCCATAAAATCGCTCGGGTTTATCATTTCAACCCATAATGATTTTTCCCTAATCTATAAGATCGTTCGGCTATGTATTATTTCAACCCATGGTGATTTTCCAAACACTAACTAAGGGAACTTGCAGTGTGATAACAACATATAAAATAAACATAACATCAAATCATCCAAAATGTCAACAATTAACATCCATCCTAATCATCATTCAAATCAACCAATAAATCACAACAATTAACTAGTTGTCATTATCAGGTGTTTAACTAACAATTCAATTCTAATATAAATTAAATTGGCAATAAAATCAATATAAATTCAAATTAAATTTGAATCATAATTTATATATACCAAACAGCAATCAATAAATTTAATTTAACCAACATAAGGTGGTTTAGTATTTATGAGTGGGTTAAAACACTGACGTTTGATTTCAAATCGATTTAAAATCCAAATATAGCTTAAAGATCCAACAGTCTCAAAATTCGACCAAACAAGTTCCAGATCGTCCGAAATTTCAGTACGATCGCAACGGAGAAAACCGCGTCCAAATCCGAGCTCGTATGTAAAAGTTATGATCGTTAGAAGTTTGAAAATTAAATTTAAATAAATTAAAACAGGGGGCAAAATTGTAATTCAGCTTACCTTTGCAAAACCCTAACTCACACGTCAACGAACGCGACTACGCTCAGACCCACGAAGCCGCTACCTTCACCACACTGCCCCGCTGCCTACAGCATGTTCCAGCCAGATCAGAGATCGTCATTGCCATTCCCACATCCAGGCGCGCATAGAGGGCCCACACCACTACCTCCGCCGCTTCGAATGGGGAGCTGCCGCTGCCACTATCTATGTCGTTTTCTGGTGAAACCAGACACCTCTAGCACGAACCAACCATGTCGTTGCACTCGCCTCACTTACCTCTACCAGCAGCAACTTCCCAATCGTCAAACGGTCGACGATCCACCATTAAAAAGCAAACCCTAGTTTCGATGACCGAGACTTCTTCATCGATTTCTGGCCAATCCAAGACTCAAATGCAAAAACAAACAACATAATAGATTACGCTCGTCGAGAGCTTTCCAATGATATATAATTTGTTATGGTTTAAGGAGTCTGAATTTTGAAGTTTGATTTTGATTTGAAAATTGAAATTAGGGTTTGATGTTGATAGCCATTTAGAAGGAAAGGAGCAGATGGAAATAATAGTAGTACAGAAATAAGAAAAAGATTGCTAGGGTTTCAGAAAAGAAATCTATTTATATAGACAAAGATAGATAAGAATGAATGGACAGATCGAATTGGGTCGAAACGATAACAACGACTCGAAAAGCCCGTTTCGTTTCCGAAACGAAAGTAGGTCATCCCATATATTAAAATATAGGTTTTCGATATTTTTAAACTCAATGGAACTAGTTTCAAACCATAATTCCATTGTATACAGAAGTTAGTCTTTTAAAATCAAATTATATTCATTTAAATTCTATTAATTGATTTCTAGGCGTTTCGAGCTCGCACGATCAAACGATAAGTCCGATCACTACGAAACTTGAAATCCTACAAAAATTCACTGTTACGGATCCGATGAAACTAGTTTCGTCGAAATCCGAGATAGTGGCCAAAATGGCTAACTTTCACGTTAATTAAATAAATTATTATTAAATTGATTCAATCACTTTTAAATTTAAATTCAAAAGCTAACCATTTTCATCATTTCTAATTACACAGAAATTAATAATCTTTTAAAATTAAATATTCCATGTTAAATCCAATATTTAAATGTTGCACTAATTTCAGCATTCAATTACAACTGTAATAAAAACCTAGTTAATTATAATAAAATTTCAATCAAATTCTTTTATTTGGACTTTCACTTTTATTATTAAATCAACTATTACCTTATGAATATAATTAGTATTAGTTTACATTTTATTACATCATATTCTACAATTATCATTCTTTTACCATATTAATTATAATATTTCAATTGCATTAATTTCATTAATTACCCATTTAATGCCATATTTACAATTATAGCAAAATTAACTTTATAATTATTTCAATTGATTGAAATTACATTAAAATAGTTGTCAATAACATTCAAAATATAATATTAAATCATATTCTAATTATTTTCCTCAATAATAAATCATAAATTTTAATTTCTTTCAATATTAAATTCTAAAATCTTATTTGATCTAATATTTTTAATTATAAAAAATACGGGTAGTTACAGCCTCCCCCACTCAAAACTTTTCATCCTCGAAAAAGAACAAGAAGGAATTAAGAAACTTGATATAATTTTATTTAAATTATTCAGTTTATAAACAATTGATTTACATAATTAGTTTAATAAGAATTTGAAAATAACTCAACATTACAAAATTTTCTAAGTCTAAATTTCGGTAGAGTCTCCTTTGCACGGTTAGATCCGGAAATATCAATAATTTCAATATATATATAATATTTCAATAATAAAACATCCCAAACCACGGGAAAAACAATAAAATATCGTTACAAAAACCGTAATCCGAAAACGTACATATTTGTCGGGCAAACAATGCTTTATTTATGAAACCAAATACAGTAGCTATTGCTTCCATAAACCTGTATTCCACTCGTATAATCCAAAGAGTTAAAATTATGTACAAGAGTAATATATTAGTTGTTTCAATTAGTAATACAACAACACAACATAACAATAGTCATATGCAAACAAAACAGTACAACCATCATATGCACCAAATAATCCATCACACATCCATAATAATCAAACTAATGGTTTGTTCAGTCTCAGAAACTTCTCATCGTTCAAGGATGATAAATAAACTACTAAGCATACCCTACACGCAACAGCCTTAGATAATTATTTAATAGATTATTCATATAACCTTAAACAATTTGAAGTATCGTTCCCAAACTTCCCATCAGCCAAACAACAAAGAATTTAAGATATTATTTTAGTTTATTCTATTGGTTTCTTTTCACATCATTATTTACTTTATTTATTTATTTTAAATTCTCATTTATTTATTTACTTGCATAAAATTTTCCGTTCAATTATTTAGAACATCAATAAATCAATTCTTAAAATATTATATAAGTTTCCTTGCAATTTAATTCACATTCATTTACTTACATAAATTATTTTCCATTCAATATTTAAAATAATCAATGAATTCATTATTTAAGTATTACTGTAGTGACCCATCGTTCCGTACCCTTTGAGTTGACATTAAATCCCACTTGTCCAACACAAATTGTACGAAAAGACGAATAACTAAGAGAAAGAAGAGGATAGAAGAAGAAACAGAAACAACAATATAGAATCTCACAATCGCAACAGAACAAAATATAATATATAATAACAGATCTTTATAAAAGGAAACTGTAACCATAATATACATACAATCATCATAGTACAACAGTCTACAATCAATCTGGACAGTTGTAGTAACTTGTCCTCACATGTACTGAATATACAGCATAACATACACACAGTGGAACAAGTACGTGAAATACATCTAAAATCCTCCAGCTCGTCTCCTGAGCTCCATAGCATCCTAATCTAAATCTGTAATACTCGGTCTGACCCGAGCATTATAATAAAATAACACCCGAGTCAGTCTGGAAAGCCAGCGTGAGAAAACACACTCAATTTGAATTATAACTGTTATCAAAAATCCTTTGTAACAAAGGTATCTCGTAAGACCACGTCACACATAAATACGGCGAGTTTTTATCTTATGATAACCAAAACATTTTATATCAAAATCATCTGATATTATTATAATGTCTATAGAAAAATAAACTATAAAATAGCTGAAATGCTTGCATCTCACGTTTTAGCATAATTGGTATACAACTAAAAACCATACAGGCTCATAGTGGATATTGGATTCTATACTATGACCAGGTAAGGAACTACCTCCGATGGATGCATCTCTAGATCAATGCACACGGGTCTGACAAGAACATCTTGTACCCTACCACACATAATAGGCCTACCACTTGACTAGTAGTACCAAATATGTCATCATCCTGGTCTTCTGACCTTTTTGAGATCTCATGCACAATCAATCCATAATATGTAGATGTAGGGTATCTAGAAAGATGATGACATACCCTAATGGGAGCGACCCACTTAGCCCTGATGCATGCCATGTTTTAGTCATTTCCTGGTTGATGAGGCTTGAGGCTATGTTTACCTTTTTGAATAGAAATCCCACTTGGAATGCTAACACTGCCTTCCAAGCAATAATGCAATGATAACATTCATCCATACAAGTAGTTTTGGGTCTGAACAAACCAAATATCTCCAAAGATTACTATCTCCATTTCTTTGAGATATCACAACTCGTAACGCACAAATCGGATCGAAGTGGTTTTCGGATAATTAAATCTGATCCCGGTCTCTTCGAAACGATTAACGAATTTGGCCAGATTTGATAGTCGGTTATTTAATTATCAAATTACACACATAAGCAGTCACTGGGCCCAATTTTATCAATCTTCCAAAGCATTCATTTCAATGTATCTTTACAAAGATATATATTCAACTCTCTTCCTGTATTCCAACATTTGAAAACATTTCAAATACCTATCCATAACAGGATATTTCCAAACCATATCAGTACTTAGAAATATTTCCAAATTCAATTTATAATCCATTACTTAGGAAATAATTCTATATAAATCATTTCATTGCAAAAATATCTCCAAAACCTTTCATTCAAATACTTAGGAAAATATTATAAGCCTACTTCCCAAAATCATTTCTAACATCCATACTTAGGAGTATTCCGTACTCATCTCATACATCTCCGGAATTTTATTAATTCTCTTAGCAATTTTCCAAAAATTAACGATTATACTTATTTATAATCCAACTAACCATTTATAATTTCTTTAATGAATTCAGATTCATTTCCTAAGTTCCCGTATCTAAACATTTTGGAAATTTTCCTAAATTTCCAAAATTCCTTTATAAGATTCCTTTTATCCAATTTCATCCATAAATTAAACCTGGTTTACAATACCTTGAGAGGATTCATAAATAAATTTCAAACACTTGGCTTTAAATCCTATATATAAAAATAATAAGTATATTTAAAGAATGATAATTTATTTCCAAAACATTTTAAAGTAATTATTTAAAACATCAAAACCCTTTTAAATAAACATCGATAGCGCATTCCAAATTCATTTTTAAATAAACTAATCAATTTACAAAGCCTATTATAAAAATTTAATTTATTTTCAACTAATATTAAATATCTAAATAACTAACTTTATGATTAAATACTACAAACAGTTTTAAATTACATAGCTAAATAAGTAAAAATTTCCTTTTAAACAAACTTAACTGTTCAATAAAAATATATCTTTAAAATTCAAATATAACCTAACTCAATTTATAAATCCTTCTCGATTTATCACAAATCGATTATATTTCCAATTTCATAACTATTCTCACATTTCAAAAGTAGAATCCAATATTTCTTTCAATAACCGATTTTCGCCTCTCGTTATAAATTCACCATGTGAATTTATATTTCCCCTTTATCAAATGATAATCGTTTCATTTTATTCATAAACATTGTTTACAAATTTCAAACTCATTCGGGTTTCACTTGTGTTACAAAATATTCTCATTTATAACATTTCATTTATAAATCCATTCCTTTATAAATTCCATTATATTTCCAAACTATTTTAAATCTCGATTTCAACTCCTTTTCAATATTTTCAGAAATATCACTTAAAATTCATTATACAAATACTTTATCCATCACTTAAAAATCTCTATTTAAAATCCCTTGGGAAATAGTTAAGTAAACATCCCAAAATCAAGTCATTTATTTTATACAACCAATTTCTTTTAGATAATCCCAGATTTCATCGAAAACACTGATTATTTCAAAAATCATTTTTAAATTTCTTTTTTAAAACTCAAAATGTCACTTATGGTATTCCCAAAATCAATCTTTTATTAAATTCAAGTTCATCCCTTTAAAATAATCCAAATTTCCATATAAATATTTTTATTCCCAAAACCACCTTTGAATTTCTTTTTAAGATTCAAAATATTATTTATGGTATTTAAAATACCAAAATTAGGGCCAGTGCTACTATAACATCTAATATATCAATTCACACAACAATCCATAATAAATTATTCAATCACATCATATATCACTATATATGAAACAATCAATATATTTGAGGAATACAGTTGGATCCCTCCAACCTATTTTCCTGCATTCATATATGTTATATAACATAAAATACCAATCCCACTTTGAAGCGGGATATCGCGGTAATATAGGATCATCCGCTATTATGCGGGGGCCATAGTGTCTCATCCGCTCCAATCAGCGAGAAATATATCCAACTACTAATATATATAATATAACATTCAACTGATAATAATTTATCAACTCATCAACCAATAAATAATTTTAACTATTTAAAATAAAACTAATTATCCAGGATGAGTGAGATTTACTCACCTTGATTTTTAATTCACCAAAATGTTTCGTTTTTGAATTAAAATTGAACTGGCATTCAAATCTAACAAGTTCCAAATCTATCCCAACCAGCTCTAAAATGTAGTGCTCGTCCATACGAACCCAACGCCGCTTGTTTCGCCCAATTCCGACCACGTATAAAGAAGATATACATTTTTAAAGATTTGAATACAATTTATATAAATAAATTCCCCTTTTTTTATTAACCTAGAATCAAATTTGGTCGTTCGTTTCTTGCATCATTAGATCTTGGCCGCACATTCTTTCTTCCTCTTCACTCATCAACATTTCAAAGAAACCCACAACACGCGTTTAAAAATCGATGGCCGCTCCTTCCACACGCCGACCGAGGTTGATCGACCACTGCCGAAACACGCGCCTACCCCCCCTCGACCTTCGTGCCAAGTGCGGCTGCCTAACTCCCCTTCATTGCCGCGAAATCGCCCCTCGAATGCCGGCCATACACGAGCAATTTCGTGCCACCACGTCGCTCCAATTTAGATCTCGACCGTTGATCTCGTGGAGCTTATCGAGCTCTAGATTTTTGTAATTGATAGTTTTCGATGAAAGTGGATGGATTGATCGAAAATCGAGGAAGAAGATTGGCTATTTTCGGCCATAGAAATATAATGGAGGCGCGGTAAGGTTTCTGGCTGTGAATACGGGTCTATATATACATGTATATACATATTATATTATTATTTTACTATTCACATACTTTTTCGGACAAACTCCAAACGTAGCATGCTGTCTGGCGTTTATAATATTACCCCTATCCCAAACATAATGGAATATATATCGAGAGCCAATTCCATCATATTTGGAAGATAGGTTTCCGAATCGAATTATTTTAATTAAATTTACTTCAATAAATTTCTATGTGTTTCAGCTTCGCACAACAAAATGGTAACTCCAAATGCTATGAAATTTGAAATCTAATAATAATACACTATTACGGATCCAATGGAACTGGTTTTGTTGAATTGCGAGACTGTGCCCCGGATTGCTACTTTAACGCGTCGATTAAATCGAGCGATTTCCAAAATCAACGAAATCACTCAAAATTTCAAATTTTAAAAATTTACTAACTCAATTCTAATTTAGAAAGAATTTATATGCACTTTAAAAACTATCTCGATTAGATCTAAATCAAAAATTCAATTATTTACACTATTTCAAATATTAAATTCGCTATTTTCGTTTTACGATAAATTGCTATATTTGAAATTTAAATCCAATTCACCAATTCAACCAAAATCTCCATATTCAAAATCAATTAATACTTCAAATTCCATATTTAAAAATAATTTAATCGTTCAAAACCAAATGACCAAAAATTCCGGGTCGTTACAATTACATACATTTTATTGCAGTTTATTTCACATTTATTATTTACTTATAATCCTTGATATCCATTTTAATATTAATATTCATCAGTAAATCATTTCAGTCATTTTCTTCAGTTTATAACCATTTACTTAAACAATATTTACTTTTTACTACTTAATTTAATTTACAAGCATTTCACTATATTAACTTATGTTTATAACATTTCTTGTAACATCTTAAATTTTCATTTATAAACATATATTCAATTTGAATCATTTTGTTATTAAGCTTTTGCTTGTATAATATTCTATTACATATCCATATCAACGTTTCAACTTTTAAATATTTTAGGTAAGCTTTATGTATGCTTTTAGAATGTAATTGAATGTTATACCGATTTATCTTATTCAGTTTAGTTAACAAAAATATTCAACAATTTACATTTTCTTAATTCTTATTATCTTTTAATTTACAAGTTACAAGTCTCTAATTTCTTATATTTTCATTAAACAATTACCATTTAATTCAGGTTTCGATTTGAATGCTTCCAACTTATTAAAATAGACAAGATTTCATTCTATTACAATAACTGAAAATCATTAATTAACAGAAATCATAAGAACTAAGTACTGAATTCCATTTCAAATCATCCCAAAATAATATATAATTATATCCTTTGTATAGCAAAACATACTTGAAAATTTAAATTAAAACTTGTTTATCAAAAGAAATGTGTAGCAAAGCTACTACAGTGGCCTTCCCACTTTGAAACTCGAAAATGAAAGTCGATGTTGCCGCGGTCATCACCGAAATTATTTTCCAACGATAGAAGAGGAGAGTACAAAATTTGTTTCCTTTAAAAATCCTTTTAAACATTTCTTTCAAATCACATTGAAAATATTTATATCCGAAAATACTTCCAAATAATACTAATATTGTTGACACCAAAAATGGGCATCAACACCCGTAGAATGTCATGGATATCAGAAAATTAATCGAATCTAAAGAACAAAGCATAAAAGTAAATAAACACGAATATTTTATAGTGGTTCGGCAATCTTGGCCTACATCCACTTCACATTTTATTAATATTTCACTCGATTACAATTACATGAGCTATTGGATTAGCTAAAATCCATTGATACAAGTTTATAAGAAGAATAGACATGGCAGAGCTTCTGGAGGAGGAAGAAGGAGAAGATGAAGAAGTCCCCAAAAAGAGAGGTCCCAAAAATGGCACCTTGCCCTTGTATTTATAGATGAAGGTAGCCTTCATCCTAACTGACATCTCCAAGCCTGGACCCCTCTGACCACTTGGGCCCACCATAAGAAAAGCTCAGCCCAACACACTATGTCGACCGAAATTATCATGTCCACCCGAGCCATATTGTGCCGACCTGATGGTCTTCGTACTCTATGCCGACCCGATCCATGTTATACCATACATTATGCCAACCCCATGGTCTTCGTTCCTATGCTGATCCGACCTATACCATATGCCATACAGTATGCCGACCTCACTCATTTACTCTTCAACTTATCAAACATCTATGTCGACCCCTATTCCACCAAGCTAACCTTCATAATTCTGATATCCTGTATCACGTATTCATTGACCTTTTTTACCCTAGGCTGGATATAGCTGTTCGGATATCATACTCTAGTCATATTGGTGTCCTCTCTTGGTTATTTTTTCCATCAATAGTCAAGTCTGGTCCTCGTAATCACCTTTGTGTAGCCGGGCCAAAAGGCTGGATAACATTTGCCCCCCAAAGTACGTCTTGTTGCGTACATGACGTGCTTTGAATCGAAGCAAGTTAGACTCACCAAAAAGAAATCCATCAAGTTTCCTGAATAGTCGTTATCCTTCAACTTTATCCTCCCAAAGTGTCGTATCCCTCTTTGGTCGTCATGACGCTTGGTCGATTCCCCGATAGTATAAATCCAGGATTGTATTCCATCAGCGGCCATCTGTGTCCAGTTTTATAGGACTAGCAAGCTTCGGCTATCAGATCCAATCTTTTCTTTAATAACTCCAAGAGAAAATTCAATTTCTGTCGATTTCAAGAAATCAAATTTTTTGAATATACACGTGCACGTTCAGGTACATGTTCTTGCCATTGGCTCCCAAATGCGTTTTATATGTTCACGAGTGTAACGACCCAGTATTTTGCACCATTCGCATCCGCACATGTCGGACTTGAATAATTCAAAATACCGCGTTGTTAATTTAAATTGGCAAAACTCAGCATATACAGTAAATAAATAGAACACAGATCACAGACACAGAGTAATAAATGCAGCGGAAATAAAAGAGATAGTAGTTCATGAAGCTACTATATAAATGAATAAGTTACATCAGAGTTAAACCAGATACAATGGAAGAGTAATACGATACATCAGATACAAATCAGAATACATCACTGGAATCATCGAATACTGAAAGCAGAATAGATGGCTCGATCTTCAAGCAAAGCTCCAACTTCAAAGGCGAGTCTCGAATACTGGTACACTCAGTCTGACCCGAGCGTAAAGCAAAACACAAAACACTCGAGTCAGGATTAACATTCTTATATCAATAAATCCAACTCAAGTGAAATAGCAACTGAAATACAAGTAACTTAAAGGATGTTTGGAATAACCATCCTTTAAGGATCCGTTAAACTATCTACTAGGTAGTAATGTACGCTAAGTAGATAATGTCTATCAGTAATATAAAGTATCAAAATAGTGTTAAGTCATGGCCCATTCCACCCTTAACACATTTTTATTCCCAAGAGCATATACAAGACCGTAGTTTCCCCAAAACCGGAAGTCACCAGAGGGCAATCCATATACTAAAGGTACAAAACAAATCGTAGTGGTCGCGTATAGGGATACAAGTATGACAAGGCACATGAGGCAATACCCAAGGTAGTGAAACTACCGTTCGCCTAATCCGGACTGGTGAGAACGCATCGCCGCAGCGACCGCAACACCGCGAAACAACACTCCCAAAATCAAGGGTGCACCAATCGACAACAAGTAATGAGTAGTTTGAAGAAGTGTGTTCGCTTGAGGTAGCTGACCTCCATTTGGCCCGGCACGGCTCCTGTTTTAGTCATTTCCAATTTGACACAAGTGTCAAGGCTATCCATTATCGTTCTCTTTCTTCAGTCATCACGTACATCATTCCAACCACTTCATTCGGGATCTCACTCCGCGTAGAGTTATTAAAGTGGTTTTCGGTTTAGACAGAGAGTATGTCCATAACCGATTCTGGTCTCTTTAATAACCTTCGTAAGTATTACACCGATTGATCGTTTAATATATTTCCAAATCAAATTCAATTTCAAATACAATTCGTAAATCAACATTTCATTTGTCTTTCAAAACCAATTTCCATACTTTACGTTTCAAAACTTCCAAATTACCATTTCAAAATCTTATAATACAATTTCAATTTCTATTTAAACAATTCAAATATTGATTCAAGTTCGTATATAAGTTTCATTCCGAAATCATTTAAATTAATTTAATTTAACATTCAAATCAATTTAACTTCATTTATCGATTTCATTCAATATTCATTAAGTAAATTTATCATTCAAAACAATTCTATTTAATTTCCAATTCATTAAATCAATTTCTTAAGTTCAACTTCATTATATCAAAACTTACAAATTGAATTAAATTAAATTCGTCAAATCAAATTCTTTAACTTTCAAGTCTTACATTAATTTCAATAAATCACATTTTATTTCTTGTTAAAGAAATTCAATCTCACTTATTTACTTACTTAAATAATTTTCCAAAACTTAATTTTATTCATTTAAGAGGTTCAAATTTACTTATTCAAAGTTCAATTTCTCTTATCAAAGAATTAAAATTTTTATTTAATTATCAAATAATTCACTCTTATTTAATTATTAAATAATTCAAAACTTAATTATTAAATAATTTCAAGGTTTAATAATTTCAAACTTAATTATAATTTCAAACTTAATTATTAAATCATTTCAAACTTAATTCAATTATTTCTCAAATTAAACAACATTCTTTCATCAATTACATTGTTAATATTTTGTTTCATATGATTAAATATTAAAATTTTCCTTTCATAAAAATTTAAATTCCAACTTCATTTCAAAACCATTTTTATTTATTCAAATCAAATCTTCATTTCATTTTAAATCAAAGTATTGACCAATCGGGTTTTATTTAATTCTCTATCCTAGGTCCAAGTTAAATTTGGGTATTTATCATTTCAACCCGATTCCAATTCAATTCAAAATCAAAACATAGCAAAGGGAACTTGCAGTGTGATAACTGGGATGGTGTCAAAGTAAATAAACAAGCAATAACAACAATCAATATCAAACCAATAATCAATTCAAATAATCCCGAAATAATCGTATTAATTCACATTGTTATTTGTGTAAATTAATATAATCATTTCTAGAATCTACACTATCATTTCATGTAGACTAAAGATTATTACACTAAAGTTAATACGGTTCTTCACTTGATATCAATTATCCACTTATACTACATCAGTTTATACAATCAAACATTCAATGGTTCAAGGTGTAGTTATCACTATTTCTACGTGTCAATTTAATTACATTTAAAGGGGTCATATTTAACTAATCAAATTCAACACATATGTCGATTTCAAATTGTTAACTCCTACGTCAAATTTCAATTTCATAATATTTATCACTTTATACATTACAATTTTACACCCAAATAAAAACAACAATCAATCAATTATCAACCAAACTGTATTATCATCGCATAAATAATTAGCAGATAATGGTGTCAGATGTCACAGGTGAACTGATTCAGGTAATAACAGATATAACAGTGTAAATAACTAACCGTTGCATATTTCAATTGTCATTTCAATTGAAATCAAATTTAATAAATAAAAGAATGTAAATCGTGAGTGATTGCTCACCTTCCGAGGCTAGATAGATTAGACAAGAATTGAGCTACGAATTCCAAAGCAATGTTAGCTGGACAAGATTCGACGAACAAAGCTGATGGTTTGAATTGATGAGAACGAATCAGAATCATCTAGACAGAAACAGGACATACATTATTATATTTTTCCATGAAATCGATCTTTAGTTTAAGACGAAAAATAATATATATATATATATAATTAAAAATCATCATTCTTAAATATGCATATCTAAAAATCAATACTTACATATTTATACTATTAGATACACACAGCTAAGATGCAGACCCCATATATATCACATGTATTCAACATATATAACTAATATGTTCAACCCAAGCTTATATCTAACTAATATATTCTAACCTATATATAACAGATAAATGGATTATATATATATATATAAAACTGGAATTTTCCTTTCGAATATTATAACAAAATAAAACAGTAAACACAATTGTAAGCAAAACTATATAACAAATTTATAATATAATATATAATACTTGTATATATAAACGTACAAAGTACATAGAATAAAATTTATGTGCAGACTCAACATGTAGCCGAATACTCAAATATATATAACAAGTTTAAAATCACTATTCAGTAAATTCTTAAATTACCCTTCAAAGTATTATATATACGCAACCTTCCCATCTTTGAAACAAATGTATATATATAATTGGAAATTAAATAAATGTTTATATAAACTTTATAACTTTTAAAATAATATGTATATAAAATATTACAGTTCAATACCGATACTTACATAAGCTTGCACAAACATATGTAAATTGATTCGAAACATATTATATATATACTATCATACGCATGTAAGGCTGTGTATTCAATAACAACATACAAAGCTTTATATATATCTTATATATAAATATGAACAACAGATTCAAATATACTTGCATGGAAACTTTAAATGAAAATAATTCAAATAAAACATTTGTATATACTAACGAATATATATTCTGACTTATACATCGATACAACTATATCCACTTATATAATACGTATTACAAATATAAATGTAAAATAACTTAATATATGAACTCTTACAGAAATAAATAAACACTTATATAAATAATATATATACAACTTGTATATACCGACAGCAATTTGTATAAACTTCAATTTATAAAAGAACAGATATATATACTTACATTTTGGCATTTGAAAATGAGAGGGAATAAGAGCCGAGTAGGGAAGGTGATGACCATGCGGGATATTTACATGATGGACGCAAGGGCTGTGACTTTTTTCAGGCGAAGGCTGGGTCAGATCTAGGTTGATCGGTTGATGGTTGAGGTGAAGCTTGTATGATGGAGAGGCAGGGGAGGATCGAAGGCTAGTCGAGTGGAAGCTTCATGTTGCGACTGGAGCACGGTCAGAGGGGTTGGTGGCGCGTTGGGTCTGTTTTCGGCGAGGTGTTGATTGTTGTAGTGCTCGGGGAGGAGGCTGCAGCCATGATGGCTAACGTGCGGCACTGCCAGATGGCAGGTGAGGACAGTGGTGCTGCCACGGCATGACATGCCTGCGCGCGAAGATGAAGAAGGGAGGTGGTTCTCGGTCAGTGCTCGGAGGTGGGTAATTTGCTTGGCTAAAGAGCAATGGAAGGAAGGTGTGTGTTTGGCTGAGGCGATAGGGAAGAAAAATGGATAAGAAAGGAACATGTTGCCACTTTATATTCTCTGTTATAATTAGAACTTAATACAAGAGAAAGGGAAGAAGTGAAAAAAAATAGATCTGAGAGGTATGCAAAACGTAAGTATGGAGAAGAAGTGAAAGGACAGATCCATTCGAACCAGAAATATGTTTTGGGACCAACAAAAAAAATGGAATGATGGTACTGCAACAGCTGGTCATTTATTCTCCCAAAATAAATGCATAGTAAATGACAGTAGTTGGTAAAGCTAGCCGTTTGAAAGTTTGAATGGATAGGGAATGTCAAAGACCCGAACTGTTCCGATATGATTATCTGATCCATCGATTTTGCCAAGCACCAGATACCAAAATACAAAAATATATATACCATAGAGATCAGTATGATGAAACGATCAAAATGGTATACAGATGTCAGTGGTACGATTGAATCATAAAAATTCAAATTTTCTACTATCGAAAAATGCAAGAAAAACGCAGAAAAATAAGATTGACGGAGCCAAAGAAGTCCGAATTTTGAAAAACGAAAAATGACGTCTTGCTCAGAAGAAGATTTAGAATTTTTTTTTCTATGTAAAAATATTTAGGTTTCGGAAACATTTTATTTTCATTGTTTTTTAACTGATTAAATTGAAGTAAATTTACGCGCGAAATAAACTTTCATCTTTTCGGACGAAAATTTACCAGTTGCTATGTTTAACTAAACGCATTACAAATATCAAATTTATATTTCAAAAATTTATCGTTTAAAATTTCACAAAATTTTAATTAATAACGTTATTAAAACCAGTTAAATTTACAGGTCGTTACAACGAGTCGTCACCAATTCCTTCTAGTTCGATTGCAATTCGATTTCAATTCCTTTTTATATTTTTTTGTGAAATAGGGGTTGTAATCAGCCGCTCGATGAGAGGGGACTTCAAGTTTTACATGGATGACGACCTCGGAGCCGTAAGTAAGGGCGAATGGAGTATGGCCAGTCGTGTAGTTGCGTGTGGTTCTGCAAGCCCATAATTCTATTGGGAGCTCATTCACCCATTTACCTCTACCCTTTTCCAAACCTCTCTTCAAACTAGGCTTTATGATTTTGTTCACAGCTTCAGCCTGTCCATTTGCTTGAGGGCGATCAAATACCGCAAATCTCTTTTCAATATGATGCCGACGGTAGAAGTTTCTAAATATAGTGTTGTCGAATTGGGCTTCATACTTAGCTTTGTTGTTTGTTGTAGGGAAGTCGAGTTTCAAGGCGTGGTAGATCGATCGTTCCTCAAGAGTCATTAACACAACTCCTACACCAGAACACTGATCATTGGATGCTCCATCCATGTATGTTTTCCATCTGTTGGTCCTCTCCACTGCTCTTTGAGTAGTCGTCAGATGCAGTGAATTCAGATATGAGGTCTGCTAATTTCCGTCCTTGGATAACTCTTCGGGGGAAGTAAGTGATATCGAATTGGCTTAGTTCGAAATTTTGTGTGAGTAGTCTTCTAGACGTCTAAGGTTGTTGTATGACCTGTCGTGACGGATGGTAGGCATAGACGTTAATGGGGTGAGCCTGGAAGTAAGAGCGGAGCTTTTGTGATGAAATCAATAGGCATTACGCTAGCTTTTGTAGCTTCGGGTAGTATTCTCTTAGTACCTATCAATCGCTTGGTTACATAGTATACTGGTCTTTGGATTCGGTTCTATTCGCCTAGCATTGCGGCACTTATGGCATGTGCCAACATGGCTAAATTGATGTATAAATCTGTATGATCCACCAGCTTTGACAAGATGGAAAGTCTCCTTAAGTAGTTCACCAAAGCACGGGAATGCGCCTTTATAATCATGTGTCCATTCAAAATTCCTTTTACATCTCCTGATTAGGTCGAAGAAGATAGTGCACTTGTCGGCGGCCCTAGAGATGAATCAACTTAGGGCGATGACCTCCCATTTAGACTCTATACCTGCTTGATTGTCTTCGGTACCTAGACATCTTTTATTGCCTGAATCTTCTTAAATTTTTCTTCAATTCTTCGTATAGAACTAAACATCTTCGCTAAGTCATCGATGTGGTCATTTGATCATCGTGACTTCACAAGTATATGATCCACATATACTTCCGTCAATTGTCTGATCTGGTCTTTAAACATCCTATTGACCAGTCTCCGGTGAGTAGCTTCAGCATTATTTAGTTTAAATGGCATTACAACATAATGATATAATCCTGGATTGGTAATGAAGTTGGTGTGCTCCTGGTCGAGCACGTGCACCAGGATCTGGTTGTACCCGGAATACACATCCGTAAATGAAAGTAGTTTATAATCAATGGTTAAGTCTACAAGCTAGTCCATCCTCAAAATTGGAAAACTATCTTTTGGGCATGCCTTGTTCAGGTCTGAGTAGTCGACGCATGACCGCTACTTTCCATTAGCTTTTCTCATAAGAACTAGATTTGATACCCATTTTGGCCAGAGGGTGTCGCAAGCAAAACCTATTGTTTCTGAGTTTATCCACCCTCTCTTTAAGTGAAGCGAATCTTTACTGATCCATGCCGCGTTGCTTTTGTTTCACTGGGACATGCCTCGATTCAATATTCAATGCATGGCTCGCGATAGTCGGTGAAATCACACGCATGTCAGAGTGGGTTCAAGTGAACACATCAAGATTCATTCAGAGAAAGCCAGCAAATTCCTTCATCATCGTTACATTGAGCCGTGGTCCGATCTTCAGTACCCGTGATGGGTCGCCATGGCTGACTGTAATGTCGACCGTCAGCTCAACGGGTGCAGTCTTGGATTCTTTGAGTTCAAATGCAACTATTTCACGTAACAATCAACGTGAAATCTGCTTGGGACAGTCAATGATAATGGTTACTCCAGTCGAATCCTAGATTCTTGTCAATAATTATTAAGTCTGACCTAAAGGGATCTAAATGCTTTGAGAGATTATCTACAAATGGCCAAAGATCAGAATTAGAAGCACGTTGAAGAAAATATCGAGTAGGGGTCAGCCTCGAGTTGCATGCAGCTGCATAGCTGGTTCTTGCTTTGAGTTTGAATCTGCTTGTGTATTGGAGTAACGTGCTTTCCATTCACTATACTAGCGAACTGTTGCTCATCATTCATATTGGAATGATAGTCAGTTGTCTACGAGTTTGGGCATCGATTCGATGATTCTATCTCTACACATCCTTTCGCTCGTTGCCTCGAGTGGATGTAAACACTATATATAAGTTACAATATTAAGCTATCACAACCAGTCTTTGGACGATCACACTTCTGCTTCCAGTCTCGGGTTGATAAATTTACTGCATGGATGGTCGAATCTTGTCTTAAATATGTTTATACTCCCACTAAGCTCCTAAAAGACACAGAGTCGATCGTTCAATGGTCGGTTCACATCCATCTTCTTTCTCGCTCGTGCCTCCCAGCCTAGGGCATACATCGATAAGTAGGAGGGAGAACCATGTCCAATTTAGCTTTACATTCTTTCTCGTTGAATCGCGGGATCAGGTTGGTTGATGGAAGGCCGAGTCTCGCCTATCTTAGATTGTATTCTGGTTTTTCCTTCCTAGGAGAATACTTCGATGCTTCGTCAGATTTCGAGCATGAGTTGGGTACTGGATGGTCAACCACGTCCACTTTAATTCATATTCTATAATTAGACCTAGGGGTAAAGTTGGCTCAAGTGTAATGGGGACATGCTCATCTAGTTTCGTACTCCTCCTGACGGATCGAAGGAGCATGCTGGAGAATTAAAGATTAAGTCTTTGTGGTTTACTCTCCTTTTCACACTCTGCTGACCATAGTTTTTCGAGGGACATTCGGGTCACATCCGTTGTGTTTGGTGCGGATCGATATTGACCCTCAATTTGATGGTACAATATAGTCGGTCACCCTTTGTTTCGATTGATTTTGTATTAAGGCCTCCTTGCAGTCGTTGCCTTAAGTTGTAAAGAACACCAAGCCAGAGCTATAATGAGCTGTCGTATTCAGCTTTTAGTGATTTGTACTCCTATCCCCAGCACTGATTTGGCGAGGCCATAAGTCGAACGTTTGAATTCCAATCCTTAGCGAGTTTGTAATCCTCCTACAGATTTCAGGCCGAAGTTTGTGGAATAGAGAACAGTCGAAATCCACTCATCTATTCATCCATGTTTATACACCAGTCTGCATTCTAGGGACTTAGATTTATTCTACATGCAGTCGACTCGCGCCTAATTTGTGTTCATACTTCGGTCCACGCTCCAAGGACTTAGAGATTTTTTCGAATGGTTTATACTCTAGTCCGCGGTCAGGGATTAAGACTATTCTAGTGCGCAGTCAGGGACTTTAGAGATTTTTGTTAAATCATTTATACTCTAGCATGCGCTCCGGGGACTTAGAATACTCTAGTCCATGCTCTGGGGACTTAGAGATACTTATCGAGTCATTTATACTATAGTCCGCTTCAGGGACTTAGAGATTATTGTCAAGTCATTTATACTCTAGTCCGCGCTCCAGGGGCTCATAGTACTCTATCTGCACTCCGGGGACGTAGAGATTTTTCTCAAGTCGTTTATACTCTAGTCCGCGCTATGCGGGCTCAGAGTACTCTAGTCCGCACTTTGGGCACTTAGGGATTGTTGTCAAATCGTTTATACTCTAGTCCACTTCAGGGACTTAGAGTACTCTAGTCTACTTCAGGGACTTAGAGATTATTTTCAAGTCGTTTATACTCTAATCCGCGGTCTGGGGGCTCAAAGTACTCTAGTCCGCACTTTGGGGACTCAGAGATTTTTGTCAAATCGTTTATACTCTAGTCTGCTTTAGGGACTTAGAGTACTCTAGTCCGCTTTAGGGACTTAGAGATTATTGTAAAGTCGTTTATACTCTAGTTCGCGTTCTGGGGACTCAAAGTACTCTAGTGAGCACTTCGGGGACTTAGAGATTTTTGTCAAATCATTTATACTCTAGTCCACTTTAGGGACTTAGAGATTATTGTCAAGTCGTTTATACTCTAGTCCGCGCTCTGGGGACTCATAGTACTCTAGTACGCACTCCAGGGACTTAGAGATTTTTGTCAAATCATTTATACTCTAGTCCACTTTAGGGACTTAGAGTAATCTAGTCTGATCTCTAGGGACTTAGAGATTTTTGTTGAGAGCAGTCGTGTTTCCACCCGTTTGATTTGTACTTCACTTACCGTGTCGAGGCGAAAGTTGTCGAATGAATGGTCGAACCACGTTTGTTCATTGAATAGGATTCTGCCCCCATCACTCAGGATGAAACTTGGCAATCAAATGGTCGATTCTTGTCCACTTGGTAGTGGTGGCTCTTCCTATTAAGTCGAGGAAAAAAGTAGGTGATGAATGATTGGATCACGTTCATGCTGGGGTCGGATGATTGAGTCTTACATAATTTGCTTCTTTTTTCTATCTAGCAAATGAGAATAATGGGTTATCGTGCAGAAAAATTAAGTCGCATACATTTCAGGATGCAGTCGTGTCCATGTATTGAGAGCAGTGGTTGACGAGTAGGCAGTCCATCACAATTACTTCAAGTTGGGCTTTCAAACTGCCTATTGTGTTCAGGGTAGGAGTTGATGTATAGATGATCAAATCACATCCACTCTAGTTAGATCCCGGCATCAATGAGCTTTAGGAGAGGCATATGTATTTTGTCGAACTTTATTTTATGACTCGAGGACTAGATGATCGGGCCACATTCGTTCCAAGCCTTGCTTAGGTCTCCAAGTCGAATATGGAGGTCGATGAATGAACGGTCAGTCATGTCTTCTTTGTATTGGGTTTTGACCCTGACGAGCTTTTTCATCTCTAGTCCTCGGCCCCAAGTCAGAGGCACATGGTAGATGATGAGCGATCGAATCACGCTCGCCTTGATGAAACTCCACAGGTCCGATCATGGTCTCCGGTGGTTGGATGGCGGCTAACTCTGAGTACTTGGTTACCTACATCATTTTGAAAGTAGTTTAGTTCAAGTTGTTCATAGTTCACACTATAATTGATTGAAATTAAAATAAACTAATTAAAAGAAGATCAGAATAATCTCATTCATAAGCGAAGCAACATCTTGTACTCACTATTACACTTTGCCCCTAGCTCCTTTTAACGGGATGTCGACTATCTGTGGTGCAGTTGATAATTAGAGTTCTTTATTGATAGGCATCAGATGTTACTTACCTGCCATTCTACAGGGCTTGCAAATATGTTGAAGCTTTCCTTTCCGAATCAGCTTTCCGATCACGTCTCGGAGGTGTTTGTAATCGCCAGTGTTAGGACCGTGTGCATCTTGGAATATACAACATTCCCCAGATTTTCTCCGGGCTTCGGTAGGCTCTCTATCGGCTGGTTTTTTAGTACTGCTCTGAGTCATGAGTCTCCAAGTAGAGGCCATTGATATAATTGTTCAAAGAAGCATATGAGTCAAATTTTGAGGTCTTGGTTCGTCTACTGGAATCTTAGTCCTTAGCCAACAGGCATGTATTGTTCTTTCTCCTAGTCTGCTCTACTCCTCGCTTTGGTTCTGATTCACTTTGTAACAGAAACGATCCTGGGTCATAGCAGATTCTCCAGCAAACCAGCTGCCAAAATATACCTAGGAGTCGATTCCCCTCAAATGCGATCAGTATGATATCCTTACTAGCATTTGGAATAAATTGGATAATGACATCACATTCTTGGTATGATTCGCATGCATTCTAAACTGCTTGACAAACTTCTGATCCGGTTGATTGAATGAGGAGATGGATTTCGACAATAATTGCATAAATCGCATGATCGATACACCTTCGAGAAATATAGGAAAGCGTCTGCATTCGATGGCACTATCACTCTGGCTGAATTAATGTGCCAATCAAATTTCATGAAATGTAGTCCAAGGTTTGTGCTTCCACAACACGCCAACATGGTTGGCATGTTGAATTTCCTTGGATATTCTGCACACTGAACGGCTTCAATGGATAGGCTCCGACTGGGGGAAATGATTCATTCATTGTCGATCTAGTTCATTTTTAGGTTATAGGTACTTTTTATGCTTGTGAGTTATGTATGCTTGCCCGAGATATGAGCAAAGCATGATGGACCGGTATTGATGGATCAGTGGTAAGCTACTTGGAGTCGCACCCGAGAAAATATGCTAATTGCTTGGAATCAATTGTTGGTTTGCTTGGAGTCACTAAATTCAAAGGCCTCGTGATCTGTGCTTAGAGTCAATTTGGCGTTAACTTGGGGAAAACCATGGTTATACCCGAGTCTGGCTTTGGGCCAACGTTTCCTACATTTGCTTAGAGTCACATCATCTATGTTCTCCAACCTTTAGGAGTATCGTTTGAATAGCGGTTGCTTGTCCGCTCCCTGGCTGCCATTCAAAAGCTACCGCTTGATCCTCTATGCCCTAGTCAGTCACAAAACATAAGGGAAGTGGATAGAATGCCATGTGTTTAAGTTGAGTTCTGAATCCAAAGTGTCCTACATTTTTAAAAGCCTTTTTCTTAAAATCTGGGTCGTACCCAAAAAAGATTTTTTTTAAAATGGATTGTACCCGATCCATATGTTTTGGGTATAGGTATCAGTTAGATAGGGCTTTTGAGAGAGGGATCAACAGTATAAGGATCGGCTGAATTGGCTTGGTGAGAGATCAGTGGTTTTCCATGCGAGAGGGGTCGGTATTGAGCATGACTATCAGCTTGAGGGATCGGTATATATACTATAAGTAGGGATCGGTATATACATACCTTGGAGAGGGGTAGGTATATAACCCCGGAAAGGGATAGGTATAATGCTGGAGAGGGGGCGGTATATAACCCTGGAGAGGGATAGGTATGTAAGCTGGAGAGGGGTCGATAAATACCCCTCGGGTCGGTATATACCCCTGGAGAGGGATCGGTATGTAAGCTGGAGAGAGGTCGGTATATACCCCTTAGAGAGGGGTCGGCATATACCCCTGGAGAGGGATGGATTTGTAAGCTGGAGAGGGTCGGTATATACCATTTGGAGAGGGGTCGGTATATACCCCTGGAGAGGGGTCGGTATATTCCCTTGGAGAGGGGTCGGTATACATACTGGAGGGATTGGTATTGACGTATTTGGAGCAATTGGTACATAAGGGATCGATAGTGCATGTAGTACTTTAGTAGATGGGTCAGCATTTACTCAGTATATATGTTTAAGGGATCGATATATATATATATATATATATATATATATATGTTTGCCTTGGTGAGGGTTCGGCCATATGAGAGATCGGCTGAATTGCCTTCAAAGAGGGGTCGGCCTTCATTTGACTTGAGTGCAAACTTCAACATCCAATCCCAAAATCTTGCATACATCAGTGAATCCAATCCCTTCCAAATGAATATGAACACATGAACAACTCTAACCAAGAACATTAGCATAAAAATCCTCCAAAAACACGAGAAATGAACTTAGTTCCTATGACTATGGTTATCGGCTTCCTTTAGATTTCTTTCAAATTTGGGTAGAATAGAAAGTTTACAGGTAAATAACTAGATTTATCTCGCGAATATGGAAATCCACTAGTAGACGATAAGGTTCAATCAAGTTGAGGATTCATTCCTCAGTGGAAGCACCAAACAGTTGACACTAAAAATGGACATCAACACCCGTAGAATCTCATGGATATCAGAAAATTAATGGAATCTAAAGAACAAAGCATAAAAGTAAATAAACACGAAGATTTTATAGTGGTTCAGCAACCTTGGCCTACATCCACTTCACATTTTATTAATATTTCACTCGATTACAATTACATGAGCTATTGGATTAGCTAAAATCCATTGATACAAGTTTATAAGAAGAATAGCCATGACAGAACTTCTGGAGGACGAAGAAGGAGAAGATGAAGAAGTCCCCAAAAATAGAGGACCCAAAAATGGCCCCTTGCCCCTGTATTTATAGATGAAGGTAACCTTCAGCCTAACTGACATCTCCAAGCCCGGACCCCTCTGACCACTTGGGCCCACCATAAGAAAAGCTCAGCCCAACACACTATGTCGACCGAAATTATCATGCCGACCCAAGCCATATTGTGTCGACCTGATGGTCTTCGTACTCTATGCCGACCCAATCCTTGTTATACCATACATTATGCCAATCTGATGGTGAAATGACCCTCCTATTTCTACCTTAATTTCATAAGGATTTTTTATATATATATATATATAAATATGTGTTCATGTAAATGCACATTTAATTTATGTGTATCTGGATGTCCACCTATATTCATTTGCACTTTTAAGTTTGATTTAAACTTCCTTTGAATTATCAGAGTCATTTTTTTTTCAAACAATTCAACCAGGATTCAAAATTCATTACCAATATAAATATATCAGTGTATCCCTAATAATATACACATACATATGAAGATGTATGTGTTTCTCTTGTTTAAATTCAGAGTATATATATTTTTTTTGTTAAACAAGAGTATTTTGTTTGATTTGGATTTGGGCAATTCTGCCTAAAGTTAATTACTATATACTTTTGAATATTTGTAATAAGTCAGTAAATCCTATGCGTATTTAACTTATATGAACTTGCTCCTTCTGATTGATAGTCTTTAATATCAATTTACCATGACAGTTAAATCTCAAGATTCTTGAGATTTTTATTTCAGATCATGGATCAAAGGTATTGATATTTGGCTAAGGCCAGAAATGATATATTCACTTATCATTTTCCACTTATGTATTTTCTAAAAACTTTCTTATTTAAGATTCAATCTATGTGACTTGTTTGCCTTAATCTTAGCCCACATGACACATAGTGAGTTGTGTATTTGCGTAAGATTTGCTATGTCAAGAATTTGAACTTAAAAATATTCATAAGAATAATTCCAGGTTTGCTTGTGCAAGCCTGTCCAGATTGTATATCTGTTATGACTTTGAAAATTGGTTATGGTAAAACATTTGCTAAATGACCTAAAGCTTTTTGAAAGGCATTTTACTGTCAAAACACAACCAAACATAATCAACCAAAACTTCACTTATTTGAAGCTGGTTAACTCATGTGCCTAGTGTCATGCCAGGTACCTGATCATGGCAATTGAAATGCCAGTCATTTGCATCATACCTGTAGCCTTCCCATACAATTACTTTTCTCAAAACAATTTAGAAAGTAGACTTGAACCATTTGTAGACATATTTCAGAGGAAAAACAATTAGATACTTAAAGGTATACTTCAAGGTAAATTCTGAATTTACTCCAAAACTCAGTGTTTTAAAATGACTTAAGATTGTCTAATACATAATATAATTGCAAAGCAATTGCTCACATAATTGTATATTTCTTTACCAGGTTTCCATAGCTAATACTTGAGCATATTTTTCTTGTTTATGTTCCAGACTCTACTTCAAAAACAAATCAAACCTTAACACACAACGATTCGACAGAACAACTAATTTAATCTAACACTTTACAGAACATAAGAGCAACTTGATCACTAACCATAGAATATTCATTACATGACTGGAAATCTTAGAAACATAATTTTTCCTGAATACATGCAGATATAATCAATTTAAGCTCTTATTGAAACTAGCTAGCATGTTCATTCACTCCTCCATAATAGCCATAACTTCATTTTCTACTTAGTGCCTGCGATCCCTGAAAGAGCATGAGTGGCTGCCTCATTTTAAAATGAGACACCCCCATATGCCATGAGCAAACAAGGGTCAGATCTAAGATCTGGTATGAGCAACATCAAAATATTCAAAACATTAAGCTCTGGGTGATCAGCCTTAATACTTATTTTGTATGCATGTAATCCACTGCTTTATTATGTTACATACACTTTGATACAAGAATGATATCTTTATCTATCATTTATTCACACAAATTTATTTATTCAATCATGAATATCAATCTACAGTGTGTATATTCAATGGAATAACCAGGGTTCCATTCCAACCAACCTAGAAAATACTCATTTTCCTATTTCTTCATTTACAGGTTGTTTTCATTAATTTAAATCCCTAGCCTCATCTGCTAGTAAGGAATCACAGGGACACATTGCAATGAACTAATTCACATCATTGCACAAAGATCTCAGGGCTTAAACAAACCATGTGCCAACTTGCATACTTCAAATATGACAAGCATTCCAGCAGCCTTCTTGGCTCATAACCCTAGTATATTTACTAGTAGTGTTGGTTAAAAATCCTATCATCAGATAGCTATGTGGACATGTCACAGTGTATATAAAAAAAGACATCTCCCTTTATCTTGCAAGTATTTTGTTCAAAAACAAACAGATAATCATTTCATAAATATTGCTATAAGAGGTCTTAACTTTAAATCATATAAAAGTACATCTACAACTGAGGGTGGAACCATGGCATGCTATGTTATTATGACTTACAAGTAACTGTGATTGAACTAGATTCAAGATCTAGCTGAATCACAATTTTTATCTTGTGAATTTTGATATTTCATGAGGGAATCAACACACAGAAATTTCTATTGCATCCCTTACACTTTCTTTTCTTAAGCCTCAGCACTTATATAAAATATAATGCAGCTCATAATATATTTTTTTAAGAATAATTTCCTGCCATAGATCCCCATCAGTAGTGTGTATTCCTTCCTTGATTTTGAGGTTTGTTGCCTTAGCTTCTTTTTTTTTCAAAATCTAAACAAATAGTAGTATGTACATCCATAGCAACCATTCAAACAGATCAAAGGAATTCATCCAAAGAGCATCCATAATACACATTATATCAGCTCAAGAAAATAAAATCCTTTCAACAACATTAATATAACAGTGATTAACAAAAATCAGAAAATATCAATAGCAACATAAGTACTTGGCTGCCTCATATCAGGTCTTAATGCCATGAATCTAGTGAGATTACTCACCTAAATATTTCTTCTTATTGATCCTGAAAACCCTTGTATGTGTGTTTTCTCCTTCCTTCCAATATTTTTCTTCCTTTCTTATTTTTGTGCAGCTCGGGGTAAAGATAATTTTTTCTGGCTAAAACTGCCTATTTATATGCATTTTTCCACTAGGGTTTTGTTAAAACAAAATTCCATTTCTGACCTAACCATCTTCATGCATTTTTCATTCATTTTCCTCCTTAATACCCCGGCCATAATAATTAGTTGAAGGCAGTATTTTCTTCCCTTTACTTTTTCAGAAAATGGCCACTCACCTAGTCATGTTAAAAGTGTGACTACCATATTTTATATTTTAATTATTTCTGAGAATCCCCTTTGCTATTTTTGCCTACACAAGCATATTGACTTGTATTACATTTCATGTCATTTTTAATGTTTCCTTTTTATTGTTTTGCTTTAACACTTTCTGCTCACAGAAAATATACAGGTGCATAAGTGTACATATTTTTATTTGATCTTTTTTTACTGGGAATATTTAATTTTTCATGCATAAAAAAAACATCTTTAATTTGATTAATAATCTATATTTCAAAATCACATTTGAAATGCTTCCTTGCTCAGTTTATTTATTTTATTATCATCATTTTTTTTTCCAGAAATTTTTGAATCTTTTCCTTGTGCCATTTCCAGTGTGCATGTGCCCACATATCCTTGCACACTATTTATTCCCAAAAATTTCACCATATTTAAATCTAAATATTTCAAAAATTAAATCATTTTATAAAAATGATTTTTCACAAAATTTTGGGGTATTACATTCACCCCTCCTTTTAGGAATTGTGTCCTCACAATTTTTCTAACATTTATAACAAGCATCATTTTCTTTTCTGAAAACCTATCAAACATATGCATAAGCAAACAAATTCAACCATATCAACCATGCATAACAAATTTTTCCAGAAAAAAAATTTACCTTTTAATTTGCAAAAAGCTTAGGATAATCCATCCTAATCTTATCCTCTAACTCCCATGTGCAGTCATTAGGATCACTACTCCACTGGATCTTTACTAGTTTCAAAGTTTTGCTCCTTAATTTCTTTTCTTCCTTGGCTATAATCCCAACTGGCTCTTTTTCATAAACCAAGTCAGGATTTATTTGAATTTTGGTAGGCTTTTCCAAAATGTCTTCTTTATCATGTACCCATCTTCTAAGTTGGAAACATGAAAAACATTATGCATTGATTTCATTTCCTCTGGTAATTCTAATTTGTAAGCCAATGAACCAATTCTTTCCAGAATTTTATAGGGTCCAACATACCTTGGTGAGAGCTTACCTTGCTTTCCAAATCTCAAGACTTTCTTCATAGGTGAAATCTTGATGAAAACAAAGTCTCCCACTTCATATTCCACTTGCTTTCTCTTCCTGTCTGCAAATTTCTTTTGCCTATCTTGAGCTGTTGCTATTCTTTTTCTTATTAACCCAATTTTCTCTGTAGTTTCTTTAACATATTCAGGTCCTAGAACAACCCTTTCTCCAGTCTCTACCCAGCATATAGGTGATAAACATGGCTTGCCATATAAGGCTTCAAATGGTGCTATCCCTATGGTGCTTTGGTAACTGTTATTGTATGTGAATTCAGCTTGATGGAGGTGGTCTTCCCAGTTGCCTCCAAAGTCCAGTGTACATGCTCTTAACAAATCCTTCAAGACTTTGTTCACCACCTCAGTTTGACCATCTGATTGTGGATGGTAGGCAGTGCTTAAGCACAATTCAATCCCCATGGCCTCTTGAAAACTTTTCCAAAACCTTGAGGTGAAGATGGTATCCCTATCACTCATAATGGTTTTGGGTATGCCATGCAACCTTACTACCTCTTTCATGAATATTTGAGCCAATTTTGGAGCATTTCTCTCTGTTTTAACTGGGATAAAATGTGCTACCTTAGTTAGCCTATCCACTATTACCCATATACTTGTGTTTCCCCTCTTAGATCTAGGCAGACCATCTATGAAATCCATAGATATATCCTCCCACTTCCACTGTGGTATACTAAGGGGTTGCAATAGTCTTGATGGCCTTTGTGTCTCTGCCTTGACTTGTTGGCAAGTCATGCACCTTGCAACATGTCTGGCCACATCTGACCTCATCCCCTTCCACCAAAGATTTATTTTCAAATTTTGATACATCTTGGTGCTACCTGGGTGTATGGAGTACTTACTCCTATGGTACTCATTTAATATTTCCTCCTTTAATTCTATATTTTCTGGAACACATATCCTATTTTTATTCCTTAAATAACCATTTTTATCAACTTGATAATTTATTACTTCTTCCCCTTTTGATATGAGCATTTTCTTTTCCACCATGTTTAGGTCTTGTTCCTGCATTTTCCCAATCTTAAGAAGTAAATCTGATTGTAGAGATATCATACTTAATTTCCCTTTTCCTTCATCTTCTTCAATGGGCATCATTTGTACCCCACTGTTTTCCTCAATTTTCAAATCAGTAAGTATAGACAAATCCTTAAATTCTTCCATCATCAACATGGCTACTTTGGCATGTTGTCTACTCAAGGCATCTGCAACTTTATTTGCCTTGCCTGGTGTATAAAGTATATCTAGATCATAGGCAGCTAGGAACTCTACCCATCTATGTTGCCTCATGTTCAAATCTTTTTGTGAGAATAAATATTTCAATGCCTTATGATCAGTGTACAAAATGAATTTGGCACCTAACAAATAATGTCTCCAAAGTTTCAAAGCATATACAACTGCTGCTAGTTCAAGATCATGGGTTGCATATCTTGTTTCATGTGGCTTTAATTGCCTAGATGCATAGGCTACCACCTGGTCTTGCTGCATCAACACAGCCCCTAACCCAGAGCCACTTGCATCAGTGTACACAACTAAATTTTCATTTCCTTCTGGCACTCTCAATACTGGTGCATTAATCAGAGCTTCTTTTATTTTGATAAAAGCTTGCTCACATTTTTCTGTCCATACAAAGGCTTGGTTCTTTCTAGTTAAATTGGTAAGTGGTGATGATATTTTTGAGAAATCTTTTATAAATCTCCTATAATATCCTGCCATCCCCATGAATGATCTAATCTCACTGATGGTACTAGGCCTTTTCCATGCTTGGATTGCCACTACCTTATTGGGGTTTACTGATATTCCTTTGGCAGAGATAACATGCCCAAGAAAATGTACTTCTTCTTTCCAAAATGCACATTTTAAAAATTTTGCCTTTAAATCATTTTCCCTTAGTCTTGACAAAACTAAATGCAAATGATTTTTATGCTCTTCCACTGTCTTGGAATAAATCAAAATGTCATCAATAAAAATCAGTACAAACTTGTCTAAATAATCTCTAAATATTCTATTCATTAAATCAACAAAATATGAAGGAGCATTTGTCAAACCAAATGGCATAACCATAAATTCATATAAGCCATATCTTGTGTTAAATGCAGTATACTTAACACTTGAGTCTTCAACCTTCATTTGATGGAATCCTGAGGCTAAGTCTAATCTAGAAAATATTTTAGCTTCACTGAGTTGGTCAAAGAGATCTTCTATTCTAGGCAATGGGTATTTGTTCTTGATGGTTACTTTATTTAGTTCTCTGTAATCTATGCACATTCTCAAGGTACCATCATGTTTTCTTACAAACACTACTGGAGAACCCCAGCAGGAATTACTTGGCCTTATAAATCCCTTGCCTTCTAATTCTTCCAACTGATTTTTCAATTCTTTCAGTTCACTTGGCCCCATTCTATAGGGTTTCTTGATTATTGGACTTGCTCCTGGAATGAGATTAATTTGGAACTCAACTGGTCTGTGGTGTGGAACACCCTTAACTTCCCCAAACACATCCAAGTATTCATTAACTATAGGAATTTCTTCAATGGTTAGTTCACTGAGATCTTTTTCTAAGTCAACTAAATGATATAATTTCCCTTCCTTAGCTACTTCACATAGAACTGTGATCCTCTGGCCTCTAGAATTTTGCAATGATATGGTGGATGAGTCTAAATTAATTATGGCTTTAAATTGCCTTAACCAATCTACCCCCAATATAACTCCTATATTTGGGTAATTTAAAACATATAAATTGGAAATAAAAATATTTCCTCCTATGTTTAACTCCACATCCACACAATTCATGTTCAAAACACTAGAACTCCCTAGGGGACTTTGTACAAGCAATGGGGTTTCAACCAATATGCAGTTTAATTTTAACACTTTAACTATTTCATAAGAAATCAAAGAGTGTGTTGCTCCAGTATCATATACTACTGGTATGGGTATGGCACAAATGAGTAATGTACCTTCCACTTGGCCATGATTTTCAGCATCAATTTTCACTGCAGATTTGCCTTTACCTTCCAAAGTTGCCAATTTCCCTTGCTGTTTATTCTCAGGACAGTTCCTCTTCATATGCCCCTCTTTCCCACATAGGTAGCATTTGAAGGCTCCTCCTTTTAACTCTGGGCACCTTGGTTTGATGTGTCCTTCTTTACCACAATGGTGGCAAACCAATTTCTTCTTAGCATCATTGGCTTTTGTGTCTTTGTCCTTCTTGTTGTCTGCCTCCTCCTTCTTTTTATCATAAGGGTGATATCTTCCCTTATTCTTCTTATTGTTGTTGCTCTTAAAATTCCTATATTTCTCTCTTTCTTTGTCATGTTGTTCCAGTTTCAATGCAGATCAATTACTTGATCAAAAGTTCTATCTGCATATGGTAGCATAGCTCTGCTAAGTCCTGGGTTCAGACCTTTTATATACCTATCATTTTTGGATGCTTCATCTGCCACTAGCATTGCTCCATAATTAGATAGCCCCTCAAACTTTTGAGTGTATTCAGTGACATTCAAAGTTCCCTGCCTAAGTTTGATAAATTCTTCAAGCAAAGTGGTCTTGGCTGATGCTGGTACAAATCTTGCCTCCAACATCTCCTTGAAATGATTCCAAGTGATTTCATTTTCATTTCTTCCAGCTATGATCACCTCCCACCAGCTTAAAGCTACCCCTTTCAGTTGTCTTGAAGCTACTTGCCTCTTCCTTTGATCATCTAACTGCATGTCATTGAAAATCCTATCAAGTGTTCTCAACCATGCTTGAATCTCCATCACATTCTCAGTTCCTTCAAAACTCCTGCCTCCCAAATTGGAATAAGTCTTCAGTAGTTTTGATAGCTCTTCATGTGGATTCTCAGGCCTATGCCCAATTCCATCTCTTAAAACCCTTACAAATTCTTGCATATCAAGCATTTGAGGTGCACTGGGTCCTGCATTGTGATGAGATCCTCTTCCTACCATGGTCTGCTAACTAAATTCTGGGCAAATGGTATTAGTATATTATGAGTACTTCTATGATTACTATTTTCTTATCTAAATTATTTCATCCAAAACAAACAGACATAATACATTTCTATAATACTTAGCAGTCAATGCAACCAAGTGCTCTGATACCAACTGAAATGACCCTCCTATTTCTACCTTAATTTCATAAGGATTTATATATATATATATATATATAAATATGTGTTCATGTAAATGCACATTTAATTTATGTGTATCTGGATGTCCACCTATATTCATTTGCACTTTTAAGTTTGATTTAAACTTCCTTTAAATTATCAGAGTCATTTTTTTTCAAACAATTCAACCAGGATTCAAAATTCATTACCAATATAAATATATCAGTGTATCCCTAATAATATACACATACATATGAAGATGTATGTGTTTCTCTTGTTTAAATTCAGAGTATATATTTTTTTTTGTTAAACAAGAGTATTTTGTTTGATTTGGATTTGGGCAATTCTGCCTAAAGTTAATTACTATATACTTTTGAATATTTGTAACAAGTCAGTAAATCCTATGCGTATTTAACTTATTTGAACTTGCTCCTTCTGATTGATAGTCTTTAATATCAATTTACCATGACAGTTAAATCTCAAGATTCTTGAGATTTTTATTTCAGATCATGGATCAAAGGTATTGATATTTGGCTAAGGCCAGAAATGATATATTCACTTATCATTTTCCACTTATGTATTTTCTAAAAACTTTCTTATTTAAGATTCAATCTATGTGACTTGTTTGCCTTAATCTTAGCCCACATGACACATAGTGAGTTGTGTATTTGCGTAAGATTTGCTATGTCAAGAATTTGAACTTAAAAATATTCATAAGAATAATTCCAGGTTTGCTTGTGCAAGCCTGTCCAGATTGTATATCTGTTATGACTTTGAAAATTGGTTATGGTAAAACATTTGCTAAATGACCTAAAGCTTTTTGAAAGGCATTTTACTGTCAAAACACAACCAAACATAATCAACCAAAACTTCACTTATTTAAAGCTGGTTAACTCATGTGCCTAGTGTCATGCCAGGTACCTGATCATGGCAATTGAAATGCCAGTCATTTGCATCATACCTGTAGCCTTCCCATACAATTACTTTTCTCAAAACAATTTAGAAAGTAGACTTGAACCATTTGTAGACATATTTCAGAGGAAAAACAATTAGATACTTAAAGGTATACTTCAAGGTAAATTCTAAATTTACTCCAAAACTCAGTGTTTTAAAATGACTTAAGATTGTCTAATACATAATATAATTGCAAAGCAATTGCTCACATAATTGTATATTTCTTTACCAGGTTTCCATAGCTAATACTTGAGCATATTTTTCTTGTTTATGTTCTAGACTCTACTTCAAAAACAAATCAAACCTTAACACACAACGATTTCGACAGAACAACTAATTTAATCTAACACTTTACAGAACATAAGAGCAACTTGATCACTAACCATAGAATATTCATTACATGACTGGAAATCTTAGAAACATAATTTTTCCTGAATACATGCAGATATAATCAATTTAAGCTCTTATTGAAACTAGCTAGCATGTTCATTCACTCCTCCATAATAGCCATAACTTCATTTTCTACTTAGTGCCTGCGATCCCTGAAAGAGCATGAGTGGCTGCCTCATTTTAAAATGAGACACCCCCATATGCCATGAGCAAACAAGGGTCAGATCTAAGATCTGGTATGAGCAACATCAAAATATTCAAAACATTAAGCTCTGGGTGATCAGCCTTAATACTTATTTTGTATGCATGTAATCCACTGCTTTATTATGTTACATACACTTTGATACAAGAATGATATCTTTATCTATCATTTATTCACACAAATTTATTTATTCAATCATGAATATCAATCTACAGTGTGTATATTCAATGGAATAACCAGGGTTCCATTCCAACCAACCTAGAAAATACTCATTTTCCTATTTCTTCATTTACAGGTTGTTTTCATTAATTTAAATCCCTAGCCTCATCTGCTAGTAAGGAATCACAGGGACACATTGCAATGAACTAATTCACATCATTGCACAAAGATCTCAGGGCTTAAACAAACCATGTGCCAACTTGCATACTTCAAATATGACAAGCATTCCAGCAGCCTTCTTGGCTCATAACCCTAGTATATTTACTAGTAGTGTTGGTTAAAAATCCTATCATCAGATAGCTATGTGGACATGTCACAGTGTATATAAAAAAAGACATCTCCCTTTATCTTGCAAGTATTTTGTTCAAAAACAAACAGATAATCATTTCATAAATATTGCTATAAGAGGTCTTAACTTTAAATCATATAAAAGTACATCTACAACTGAGGGTGGAACCATGGCATGCTATGTTATTATGACTTACAAGTAACTGTGATTGAACTAGATTCAAGATCTAGCTGAATCACAATTTTTATCTTGTGAATTTTGATATTTCATGAGGGAATCAGCACACAGAAATTTCTATTGCATCCCTTACACTTTCTTTTCTTAAGCCTCAGCACTTATATAAAATATAATGCAGCTCATAATATATATTTTTAAGAATAATTTCCTGCCATAGATCCCCATCAGTAGTGTGTATTCCTTCCTTGATTTTGAGGTTTGTTGCCTTAGCTTCTTTTTTTTTCAAAATGTAAACAAATAGTAGTATGTACATCCATAGCAACCATTCAAACAGATCAAAGGAATTCATCCAAAGAGCATCCATAATACACATTATATCAGCTCAAGAAAATAAAATCCTTTCAAAAACATTAATATAACAGTGATTAACAAAAATCAGAAAATATCAATAGCAACATAAGTACTTGGCTGCCTCATATCAGGTCTTAATGCCATGAATCTAGTGAGATTACTCACCTAAATATTTCTTCTTATTGATCCTGAAAACCCTTGTATGTGTGTTTTCTCCTTACTTCCAATATTTTTCTTCCTTTCTTATTTTTGTGCGGCTCGGGGTAAAGATAATTTTTACTGGCTAAAACTGCCTATTTATATGCATTTTTCCACTAGGGTTTTGTTAAAACAAAATTCCATTTCTAACCTAACCATCTTCATGCATTTTTCATTCATTTTCCTCCTTAATACCCCGGCCATAATAATTAGTTGAAGGCAGTATTTTCTTCCCTTTACTTTTTCAGAAAATGGCCACTCACCTAGTCATGTTAAAAGTGTGACTACCATATTTTATATTTTAATTATTTCTGAGAATCCCCTTTGCTATTTTTGCCTACACAAGCATATTGACTTGTATTACATTTCATGTCATTTTTAATGTTTCCTTTTTATTGTTTTGCTTTAACACTTTCTGCTCACAGAAAATATACAGGTGCATAAGTGTACATATTTTTATTTGATCTTTTTTTACTGGGAATATTTAATTTTTCATGCATAAAAAAAAACATCTTTAATTTGATTAATAATCTATATTTCAAAATCACATTTGAAATGCTTCCTTGCTCAGTTTATTTATTTTATTATCATCATTTTTTTTCCAGAAATTTTTGAATCTTTTCCTTGAGCCATTTCCAGTGTGCATGTGCCCACATATCCTTGCACACTATTTATTCCCAAAAATTTCACCATATTTAAATCTAAATATTTCAAAAATTAAATCATTTTATAAAAATGATTTTTTACAAAATTTTGGGGTATTACAGATGGTCTTCATTCCTATACCGATCCGACCTATTCCATATGCCATGCAGTATGCTGACCTCACTTATACAGTCTTAAACTTATCAAACATCTATGCCATCCCCTATTCCACCAAGCTAACCTTCATAATTCTGACATCCTATATCACGTATTCGTTGACCTTATTTAACCTAGGCTGGATATAGATGTTCGAATATCATACTCAGGTCATATTGATGTCCTCTCGTGGTCATCTTTCCCATCAATAGTCAAGTCTGGTCCTCGTAATCACCTTTGTGTAGGAGGGCCAAAAGGCCGAATAACAAATATTATATTCCAAAATCTTTTGAAAACCAATTTCAAGACCCCGGAACTTAAGTTCTCTTATTTCCAATTTATATTTACTTTATTCGTAAATCCTATTTTGCAACCAATATTTATAAATATTCGCTTCCTAACAAACAAACATATCACATACAACTATATCCATTTATAAAATTATTCTTTGATATACAAAATATCATGCTAGGTAAAATTATTTCATTTACCTATATTTTTAAAAAAAATTGTGTCGGTCTACCCTATTAAGTGTTTAGAAATCCCTATCGATGCTATAGCGTCCTATGTACCGACCAGAATTCATAAATACTCAACGGAACAATTAACACAATATAAAAACATTTTTATTTAACATTAGCAAATACGCTCTCTCATATATACTCTCAAACTCATTCCAGGGTATTAGTAACCCTATCTCTAATGAGTCAAACCCCATAAAGCTAAGGTTACCGCTAAACCAAAGCTCTGATACCAACTCTAACGACCCACCTTTTTGGACGATTTAAATCAAAAATAAAACACATGTCGAACTCAAACCATTAAAAAGGGAGGATTGTTATGGGGTAAATAAGAAAAAGAAGAGAAAAGAATGAAAAACAAAATACAGAATCTCACAGCGGAATGACAAAATATAATAATCAAATAAACAGTTCATGAAGTTATTTTTACAAATAACATTTGATTACACTTTTACAATACAATCAAAGTTATACATACATCAGAAATAAATAAATAATGCAGCGGAACAACATTATACAGTGGAATAATAATAATAATATAATACTAAACTACGTCTTCGTCTTCCTAAAATAAGGTCTTCAACACTAAAATGCTCAGGCTGACCCGAGCATAATGAAAAGACAAAACACTCGAGTCAGAACTAAAAGATCTTATGCAAGTTAAATCAAAATAAGTATATATGAGTGTAACGGCTTCAGAGATATTTACGGGATTTTACATCTCCTATCCAATATCTAACGTGCGTGCAATAACTTAAGAGATGTTCGGGATTCCATCTCCTAAGGATTCATTAAACTATCAATATATATAATACAATACGCTATTATAATATGTCTAAAGTTAAGTATTAAAATAGCGTTAAGGCGTTACCCATATCCCCCTTACACATTTTTACATAAATACCGTAGTCTATACAGATACTGTAAGCTCCACCAAACCGGTGGTTTACTCAGGGAGCACTCCATAGGTACGATACAAACCAAAATCATAGTGGGCTCGATCAGGATAAATATGACAAGGCACGCGAGGCAATGCCCAGGGTAGTATTCTACCGTTTTGCACTCCCAGACTGGTGGTAACGCATAGTAGCTACTACCGCCCACCTCGAGACACACTCCCATAATCAAGTCGAGGGTGGCCACCGATCAAATCACAAAGTAATAGATATGGTTTCGAAGAAGCATGTTCGATAGGGGGAGCGACCCCACTTGGCCCGGTATAGCCCCTGTTTTAGTCATTTTAATTATGACCCGAAAGTCAAGGCTATCCATCATCGTTCTCTTACTTCATTCCAGTAGCGTTCGCCAAAGCATCCTACTTCGTTCTGGATTCTCCACCACGTGCACAGTTCTTAAAGTGGTTTCGGTGTTGGCAGAGAGTATGACAATATCCGACCCCGGTCTCTTTAACAACCAAACGCTTATTTCGAACCGGTTGGTTCTTTTACATTTCAAAAATCAATTCATATTTGATATCAAAATATCATATTCAATTCAAAATATCCCTCATTTCAAAACCATCATATTTACTCAAAATATGTCATTTCATTAGAAAATACCATTTCAAATTCCAGCGTAGGTTATAACATCATTTAACCACATTCGCCTTTAAATCAAGGATTTAAATATAAATAATTCAACCTTGCACAGTTTGAATTTAGAAAATAGTTTGGATAGTTATAAATAGTTTAAAATAGTTTTAATAGTTTTAATAGTTTAAGGATTTTAAAATGGTTCAAAATAGTTTAACATAAAATGGTTTGAGTATTAAAAATGGTTTATATAGTAAAATATTTTTAAAAATCTAAATAATCTGAATTTTAAAATAATTTTAAAATAATAGATTTTAAACAGTTTATATTAAAATAATTTATTTTCAAAATAGTATTAAATAAAAAATTTCTTCTATTTCAACAAATCTAGACCATATCCAGATTTCAAATCAATAAAACTCAATTTTAGTCTTTCAATTCAAATGACTCAATTTCGATTTAGTTCCAAATCAATGTGATTTTAATTTCAATTCGAAATAGCTTCAATTTTTGAAATATTCAATTTTAACTTCAATTTTGATTTCAACAATTCAAATTATTGATCTAAATTCAATTCCATTCTTATTTTAAACCATTTCAATTCATATCAATTTCAAGCCCAATTTCTACTTACTTATTGAAACCACTTAAATCAAATTAACTTCATTGTTAAATTTTAAGACCCAAATCTTCAAAATAATTCAAATTTCTGAATTAAAGTCATATATCGATTTTAACTTTACATTCCCAATTTAATTCTTAAACAATTTCTTTTTAATCGTTTCAACTTTCAAAGCTTGAATTAGAAAATAATTAAATTCATATAAATCTATAATTTATTTCCTTTAAAACAATAACATTTAATCAAAAATCCAAATTCAAGATTTTTAAACCATTTAATTTAATCAATCCGGTGTTTGTATATAATTTTCTATCATATGGTCAAGTGATACAGATATATCATTTTAACCCCAATAAATTTAAAATTTCCAGGTATATATCATTTAAACCCGTATCCCAAATCACAATTTTCCAAATCCACAAAATCGCTCGGGTTTATCATTTCAAACCATAACTATTTTCCCTAATCTATAAGATCGTTCGGGTATGTATCATTTCAACCCATAGCTATTTTCCTTACAATAACTAAGGGAACTTGCAGTGTGATAACAACATATAAAATAAACATAACATCAAATCATCCAAAAAGTCAATAATTAACATCCATCCCAGTCATCATTCAAATCAACCAATAAATCACAACAATTAATTCGTTATCATTATCAGGTGTTTAACTAACAATTCAATTCCAATATTAATTCAAATGGCAATTAAATTCAATATAAATTCAAATAAATTTGAATGACAATTTAAATATACCAAACAGCAATCAATAAATTTCTAATCACATCATAAATTTAATTTAACCAACACAAGATGGTTTAGTATTTGTGAGTGGGTTAAAACACTTACCTTTGATTTCAAATCGATTTAAAATCCAAATATAGCTCAAAAATCCAACTGTCTCAGAATTCGACCAAACCAGTTCTGTATTGTCCGGAATTTCGATATGATCGCAAGGAGAAAACCGCCTCCAAATTCGAGCTCATATGTAAAAGTTTTGATCGTTAGAAGTTTGAAAATTAAATTTAAATAAAATTAAAACAAGGGGAAAAATTGTAATTCAGCTTACCTTTGCAAAACCCTAACTCACACGTCAACGAACGCGACCATGCTCAGACCCACGAAGCCGCCACCTTCAACACGCTATCGCGCCACCTACAGCCCGTTCCACCCAGATCAGAGATCGTTGTTGCCATTCCCACGTCCAGGCGCACCTACAGGGCCCACGCCACTACTTCGCCGCTTCGGAATGGGAAGTCGCCGCCGCCACTATCTATGTCCTTTTCAAGCGAAACCAAGCACCTATAGCATGAACCAGCCATGCCGATGCACTCGCCTCGCTTCCCTCTACCAACAGCAACTTCCTGATCGTCAAAAGGTCGACGATCCACTGTTAAAAAGTAAACCCTAGTTTCGACGGTCGAGGCTTCTTCATCGATTTCTGGCCAATCCGAGACTCAAATGCAAAAATCAACAGCGAATCTAGATTATGCTTGTCGAGTGCTTCCCAACGATATATAATTTTCTATGGTTTAAAGAGTTTGAATTTTGAAGTTTGATTTGAAAATTAAAATTAGGGTTTTGATGTTGACAGCCTTTGAAATGGAAAGGAGCATATGAAAATAATAGTACGTATAGAAATAAGAAAAAGGATGCTAGGATTTTAGAAAAGAAATCTATTTATATAGAAAAAGGTAGATAAGAATGAATGGACAGATCGAATTGGATCGAAACGATAACAACGACTTAAAAAGCTCGTTTCGTTTCCGAAAAGAAAGTAGGGTCATCCCATATATAAAAATATAGGTTTTCCATATTTTTAAACTTAATGGATCTATTTTTAAACCCTAATTCTATTGTATACAGAAGTTAGCTTTTAAAATCAAATTATATTCATTTAAATTCTATTAATTGATTTCTACGCGTTTCGAGCTCGCACGATCAAACGATAAGTCCGATCGCTACGAAACTTGAAATCCTACAAAAATTCATTGTTACAGATCCGACGAAACTAGTTTCCTCGGAATCCGAGACAGTGGCCAAAATGACTAATTTTCACGTTAATTAAATAAATTATTATTATTAAATTGATTTAATCACTTTTAAATTTAAATTTAAAATTTAACCATTTTCATCATTTCTGATTACATAGAAATTAATAATCTTTTAAAATTAAATATTCCATGTTAAATCCAATGTTTAAATATTGCATACTAATTTCAACGTTCAATTACAACTGTAATAAAAATCCAGCTAATTTTATTAAATTTCAATCAAATTCTTTTATTTAGACTTTCACCCTTATTATTAAATCAACTATTACCTTATGAATATAATTAGCATTAGTTTACATTTTATTACATTCATATTCTACAGTTATCATTTTTTTACCATTATAATATTTCAATTGCATTAATTCCATTAATTACCAATTTAACGCCATATTTACAATTATAACCAAATTAACTTTATAATTGTTTTAATTGATTGAAATTGCATTAAAATAGTTGCCAATAATATCCAAATAATAATATTAAATTATATTCTAATTATTTTCCTCAATAATAAATCATAAATTTTAATTTCTTCCAACATTAAATTCTAAAATCTTATTTAATCTAATATTTTTAATCATCAAAAATACAGATTATTATAACATGAAGCCATAAGGCCGATAACATGTACTTCGTACCTCATAAGGTGTCGGCATGGTTGAATATAAAACTTGGTTTGCATAGTAATAAGCCTTAAAAGAATAGGTTCGATAGGGAAAAACCTTGGCGTCATTACTTCAAAGAAAATAATGGGCTTCATTAGAGCCAAAGTCATTAGAAGCAGCATCGTAGCCATCTTCGAAGACACATGCTTTTTAAATGAGGACAACATCATTAAGGCCGAAGTGATAAAACACCACATCATTGCCTAAGTTTAAAAACACGGCACCATTGCCTATCGAAGTTATTAATAATAGGCGGCATTGTTATCGCCGCTATAGCCTCTTCGAAACCATTTGGTCAGCATCACTAAAGAAATTAGTAGCATTATGCCATTTTATATGAGACACGGCACCTAGGCCAGACGACAGCGACAGCGTCGAAGACCATGGTGTTGGCCCTGATGTCTCGCACTCTAACCAAGGACAGTACATTCCATACCAACTGACTTGGTATCCTATGTATCTTCCTGGGTCGTCGTCGAAGTTCATAAAGGTAGAGTGATTGGGTGCGACAACATGAGGCTCGGCGTGGCAAGGCCATAATTAATGTAAAAACTGCTATTTTATCATTAAATGTAATTTCTTTTCACCAAACCTAATCGTTTGTCAAATTCTTGTTGGATAACTAAAACTTTATCAATTTCTTTATTAGAAAATCTTTTGAATCCCAGAATTTTAATTTCCAAAACATGTGTGCAAACCAATAACATATATTAATATTTTGAATACCCAAATAAGCTTTTTTAGCTAAAATAATCCATAATAAATCAATATTACTTTGGAAAATTTCCCTAAAATCATAGTAAATATGATTTATTATATTCTTCAACATATAAAACTTTCGGAATCAAAAACTTTATTTAATTATTTTAAATAATTAAACCCAAAATTAACAATTTTCTCAACTTAGACATTGATAATAAATTCATGCTTCATCCGAGAACTATGAAATTTAAAAGTCACTTCTAAATTAATGTTTTTAATATCATATTAAAATTTCAAGTCATATGGGTGTCATATGATAGGTTTTATAACTCAAACATATCACTAAATTTCATAAATAAATTCCATAAATTCACCAAAAAGCATATAATTATTCAAACTACCAGAGCATGGCATAATCTAAACAAAATATTTGGGTTTTTAACTTAAAATCAAAATTAACAATGAAAACTTGAGAAGCATAACTATTATTCACCTTGGTTTGATATAGGAACTTGAGATTTGTGTTTAGACATGATTTCCATAAGCTTTCCTTTGATTTCCTAGCTTTACTCTTCTTGAATCCCGTTGATAATGGACGGCCTTGTTCTTTTGATTATGTTTATGCAAGTGAAGTGAATAAGGGAGAACGAATGTAGGGGTATGTATTAGGAATTATGTCTTATTCCTATTTTGCCTTTAGCATATATTCCTCCTCCTTATCCAAGTTCTATTTATTTTTATTAATCCACTAATTAAGGCACGACCTATAATTAGTCAAATTTCATTTTCCTTTATCATCCTACATTATTTGTTTACTTTATCTAATTAAATTACTGAATAATATTAATAAAAATTAGGAGTGTTATAGATTACTTTGGTTTTCCACAGCATGAACCATTTAGTGGATTTCGGCTATTATTAGGAATAAGTTCCGATCCATTATTATGGATTGATACCGATCCAAGGTTTATCTTGACTCTTGGGTTTTGGATTTTGTACTTGGATGGGTTGATGTGTAGGCTACTCTTGACGACTCTTGGCAAGCTTACGGCTTCATTGTAGGATCTAGATTAACCCTAGAGGGGGGGTGAATAGGGTTATAGCAATTTTTCACGAATTTACTGAATTAAACACAATAACAAACCGCAGATAAATAAATATGCTGAAAAATAAATCACACACAAAATTTACCCAGCTTCGGCAACCCCTGCCTACTGCTGCATTCCCAGATTTCTATTAGAATTAAATAGTATCCCGCTTACAAACACTCTAACAGACTCGCACACCCTGCTACCGCCTATAGAGTTTTGCAAACTCGCACACCCTGCTCACTGAACTAATCCTAACTAGACAATCTGACACTACCTAAACCCTAGGTGGTGATTTACCCAGATTTGTTTTGAAAAATACAGAAAATAAAAACAAGAATAACTCGAAATACCCTAATTTAAAATGGAGCCTTATATAATTAATTAAACAAATAGACCAGGCCCAAAAATTAAAACTAAAATAAAAACAAAAGCCTCGATCAAATTATTAAGGCCGGCCCCCTTTTTCCTTTAGCCCGTTTCTTTGCTTGTGATAATGGTGGCTTCTCTTTCGTTCGTTCCTCTTTCTAAAATTAGGGCTTTGGCTCTCGTTCGTTTCCTCTTTGAACAGAATTAGGGTTGTGAAATTGAGGCTGCCGACTCTATATTCTCGATCGAAAGATGATTTCAAACTTCGTTGCTTTTGTCGATCGATTGTTTCTTCGTAGCTTGGCTTCGGCTTCTCCTCGTTGATCGAATTCGTCTCTGACTTAGGTATGTAATTTATGCCTTTAGTTTACTTGATTGAATACTTGAATTCGATGATTTAATTGCCAGTGATGATTGGGTTTTTATAGGGTTCGATCCCCTGAGTTTTCATTCGTATATACGTGTTTGAATTTGTCAAATTTCTTTGATCGGCCGTTCGATTATTGTTGGATGTTGAGATGATTTTTTCACTGCTTCAAATCACGTATATTTTAGTTGCTAGATTCCTACGTCATTGAAATTTAACTCATGATTTTTCTGACTTGTTTGACTTTGTGATTGCCACGGCTTTGGTTTCGATCACTTGGTCATCACGTTGTTGACTTTGACCATTTCTGAATTCATGAATTTCTGGCTTCAGTATAGTCTTCATTGCATATAGATAATCTCGAGTTCATCCCTGTCTTTGGCTTCGATGTTTTCTGAGTTTTGCAAATACCTGACTTGATTCGATTTCATGATTTCCTGGTTACTTGATATAGTTCGAACTTGTTTCTGGTTATCTTCGACATTGGCTTAACTCTTTGATTTGGAACTTTGAGTTGTTGACTTCAGTCACTTGACTTTGATTTGTTGTGATAATGTTCACTTGAATTACATTTATTCTGGTCTCATATGCATACTGTATTATGTTCATATGCTTGCTGTCCCATATCTGTTCCATTTACAATCTGCACGTGTATCTGCTTTGAGTCACTGTTTGTCACTTGAAACTGTTCATTGAACTTGAATATGTTGGTTGCTTTGTAGTTGTGGATTGCTATACTATTTTGAGTTCGAGACTTGTTCATTCAACTTGTATCACAACTTTATCTTCGAACTGCACTTGGTTTTGCTTCATGATGAACTCGATAAATGCACTTCCCCTATTTTACTTAGGTCTGCATTATATTGTACCTGTGCTTGTAGTTGTATAACTTTGTTCTTCTGAAGTTTTAGCGTGTACATTTGTTGTTCGCATGTTGCATACTCTCTTTTGTATAGTTTCCTTCATTGTTCACTGCTTGGTGGTCTTTTTGGAACTTACTATGCCTTTGTGCATTTTGTTGTTGTTGAGTTTGAAATGTTGTTTACCCTTGTACATGCTTCACTGCATCTTCACTTGAGTCATTTGAAGTTGGTTGTTGTGCACTCTGGTTTCTAGATGCATGTTTGCAGTTTCATTGTGGCATATCTATGGTTGTTATTGCATTCATATGGGTTGGTTTCACTTGCATCTGGTCTCACTTGACATCTTTGATTGGTTTGTTGCTTTGTAGCTTCAAGTCTGGTTCTTGAGCACTCTGGTTTTATGAACATATTATGGCATATGCTTTGTATTTATTTTCTTTGTCCACTGTTGCATTTATGTGTTCATGTGAGTTGGGCTTGAAGATCAGTTGTATACTGTGTTGATTTCTTTTTTTGGATTGTTGCTTTTGCATTTGAGTTGAGTCATGGCAACAATGGCTTGACCTTTGCATTTCGTTTGTTGTTTGGTGCCTCCTTGAATTTGTGTAGACTGTCTTGACCACTTGATTGTATTCTAATTTGATTTTCGAATTACACCTGAGTTGAATCCGATTTGGATTTGACCTTGTGACATCATTTTATTGCACTTGAGTTGAATCCTGTATATGGGTTTGACCTGTGCTCACCTGTCCCTGTTACTATATCAAGTGTATATACATATATCGGTGTACACGGCCTTGTGGCGTGTACAGTGATACACTGTGCATGTCACATTGTTCGTGTGTGATGAATTCAAATATAAAGGATGACGAACAACCCAAATAACTGAGGCAAATATTATTTTAAAAAATCACATTTTATTTTATACTACAAAAACATTTCCTTTTCAATTTTACCGCGTCAATGTATATTTCTGCAGATTGCTCAGATGCTGGATTCACATTGGAATGAAGTTGAAGATAAATACGAGTGTGAGTGATATGTAGTGAGGAACTGATGTAACTATGAAATTGTGATGTAATTGTATTGTGACTGAAATTGTGTAGTTATAGTGAGAGCTTGAAATTGTACCATCAAAATTGTAATAAATATTTGTTTGAATAAAATATTCGTTTGAATTCCAATTCTGTGTTATTTATTTTATTCAGCAAATATTTATTTTATCTGTGAAAAATAAATAGTACAATATCAAATACATTTAAATGAATGTATATATGTTTATTATCATCAAACAAAAAACATATACATGCATATTCCACAATCTCCCCTTTTGATGATAACAAACATATATTTAAGATTTTGACTATTTTAAATGTATTTGATTATTCAGTTTTCTCCCCCTATTTGAATGCTCCCTTTCTACACAATACTCCCCCTACATATATGCATGAGAATAAAATATTCAAATGAGCTTTGATGCAACTAGAAAATATTTGACCTTTATTTTCAAAATCTTAACATTTCTCTCCCCCTTTTGTTATCAGCAAAAGAATAATAGTAAAAAAATAGAGATATAGTGATAAACATTAATACAATATTAAAGCTCAATCGAGTGCAAATATTAATTTCAATAAGAAAATCAAACAAAAATCATAAATACTTTAATTGACGCATATTCCACTTTAGAATGATATGAATGATTTCATCGAATAAAACCATATAGTTGTGTCTATTTGTGGTATATTTATTTCAGGAAATTTGAATATCTACTAACCATGCATAACCGTTAGGACTTTTAAATGAGATTAGTAGTATTCTAAATTTTTATTTTAAAAATGAATTCAAGTATCTTCTAACCACGCATAACCGTGAGGACTTTTAAATGGGATTAGAATCAACTTGCCTATTTAATCAATCAATTTTGATATGCGTTCCATACATACATAACCGTGAGGACTTTTAAATGAGCATGGAAGCACATAATCAAAAATCCAAGTAATTCACCCATGCATAACCGTGAGGACTTTTAAATGAGAGTGAATATTTTGGATATTATTATTTATTGTTAGAAATATAATAAAATTAAAGCACAAATGTTTAAACTACCACATATTGACATACTATATTGATTTTTGATGAGTGATGGTCGATAGAAAAATGATAGAAATAGAAATGATCATGGAATATTTATCAACAAAAAGTTTTTATAACTCTTGTTTAAATTTCTAAAGAAATTTTCTAATTATACTTTCTCAAGTCATAATATATGATTAATATCAACACTCATCTTATTTTCAATCACTATCTATCTTTTTAGATAATTATTAGGGGGTCAGATCAGTTAATCAATTTCAAAAATAGTTATAAAATCAAATAACTAATCTGATACAAGGTCAACAGAAATTATTTTCTAGAAGGGGTTTTTAAGAAAAATTTCTGCTAAAATAGCAATTATTTCAAGTGAAAAATATGCAGATATTTTCTTTAAAAAATGATGCAGCAAATGAATGTCTCGAAATATAATCACGTTCCACTAGTAATTTTTCTATCAACTACATTACCAGTGTGATCTGCATCTGACTTTAAATTTCACTCAAAATTCACTCGTTGGATGTCCTAGACCAGATTGTGAAATTTCAACAAACTACCTCAGAATTATTTTCAACAATCTCTTAAAAACCTTTTTATAGCATGAGTAATCAGTGATCAGTCAACATCATAATTTGACCAAACAGATTAAATTCAATGATGAAAAAGTGGTTGGTCAACTTTTAAGCACAAATCAAAGTCATAGATAAGAACAAGTCATGTAAGATCATATCAAGTTAGAATCTGTCAACCCTCATAATTACTTCAAGTAATTCTATTTAAAGATGATTGGTTAAAAAAAACAGAATTAACATCATCAATCATTTCACATAACTGGCTGATTTAGATTATGGTGCAGATTTTCACATTTTATCTATCGTTTGAAAATAAATACAATTACCTGTTTTACCTGTACGATAATATTTTGTTGTTTTCCCATTGTGAATCTGTTACCTTTATACTAGGCTAAGGAACGTTGATTTGTCGCCCGTTGTGTGTCTGGAACAGCCAGAATCCAGATAACACTAATGTTGTTCCTTAGCCTGCCACCACACCTACACGGTAAAAGATTTTTGTGACCTATTTGTTTTTATAGGTCCATGGTTGTTAGTGGCAGAAGCATTGTGAATAAACAATCCCTTTGGAACCCAAACTTGTTTTTTCTTTTCATTCTTGTTCCAATAGACATGAAATTTGTTTGTAGAATTCTTAGGAACCCAAACTTGTATAAATTTTGTGGTCTTGTTCCTATGACTATAACTTTCAGCACGATGTCCAATTATTCCACATCTAGCAAAGACACTCTTACCTTTTGCATTATCATCAACTTGTGTTTTCCTAAAACCTAGTCCTTTTCTGTTGTTAGCAAAAAGTTGATTTCCCAATAACATGTTGAATGATTTTTCTCCTCTTGAAAAGTTATTCAGAGTTTTCTCAAGATTTTGGACTTTGGTTTTTAGTGATGTGTTTTCAGTCACAAGTGAGGTGCATCTATTTATAAAATCCTTTTTCCTAGTGTCAATGGTTTCCTTAAGATTCAAGTTTTCTTTTTCAAGATTCTCAAAGCTATTCTTAAGTTTTGATAATTCTGAATCTAAAATTTTGCATTTTTTACAGTCTAGGTTTTGAATATTTTCAAGTTTAGTTTCTAACCTAGAATTTTCATGGACAAGTTCTCTCCTATCAGATTTCAGTTTTTCAATTTTAGAATCAAGAGTATCAATTGTTTTAGTAAAATCACAACACATCAAAACAAGTTCTTTATAAGAATAGTTACTTACCTCGCTAGATTCCTCCGAGCTTGCTTCTGAATCTGATTTTGTCATAAGACACAAATTAGCCTCCTCTAAGCTATTATTCGAAATTTCCTCTCCTTCTTCATCATCCCAAGTCGCTGCAAAGGCCTTCTTCTTCTTTTTCTTTCCTTTGTTGTTTTTGAGAAGTGGACAGTTTTGTTTGAAGGACCAGGCTTATTGCAGTTATAGCAAGTCAATTCATTATCAGAATTGTCAGAATCTTTTGACCTATTATCATTTGTTTTCTTCTTGCGTGGCTCGAATCTTGACCATTTTCTAAGATTATTGACAGCCATTGCAAGCTCTTCAATTGGATCTTCTTCTTCTTCATCGCTCTCTTCTTTGCTCTTTAAGGCAATCGTCTTCTTCTTTGATTCAGAGTTGTTGCGTTCTTCCTTTGCTTTTAGCTCAAGCTCATATGTCATCAAGTTGCCAATCAACTCCTCCATGCTTAGTTTACTCAGATCTTTCGATTCTTGTATTGCTGTGACTTTTGCCTCAAAGTTCATTGGTAAGACTCGTAGCACCTTCCTCACAAGCTCTACCTCTGTGAATACCTTCCCAAGCGCTCTAGCATTGTATACCAAAGTTGAAAAGCATCCAAACATGTCCTTTATGCTCTCGCCTTTGTCCATCACAAAGTTCTCGTATTCATTGCTGAATAGGGCTAGACGAGACTCCTTGACTTGAGAAGTTCCTTCATGTGTCACCTCCAAGGTATGTCAGATTTCCTGCGCAGTTTTACAATGAGAAATTCTATTAAATTCATTCTTATCAAGAGCACAGATCAAAGCATTCATGGCTTTAGCATTTGTAGTTTTTAATTTCTTATCGTTAGCGTCCCACCTATCCTTAGGTTTAGGAATCTCGGTATCACCAACAGTTATAGTGGGAGATTTATAGCCAGTTTCAATAATGTCCCAAACATCATAATCAACAGAACTAAGATAAATACCCAACCTAACTTTCCAATAAGCATAATCATTCCCATTAAACATGGGTGGCCTAACAATAGATTGCCCCTCAGAAAAAGCATTATTTGATGAATTCATGACTCTAGAGTTAAAAAAAATACCGGGCTCTGATACCACTTGTAGGATCTAGATTAACCCTAGAGGGGGGGTGAATAGGGTTATAGCAATTTTTCACGAATTTACTGAATTAAACACAATAACAAACTGCAGATAAATAAATATGCTGAAAAGTAAATCACACACAAAATTTACCTATCTTCGGCAGCCCCTGCCTACTACTGCATTCCCAGATTTCTATTAGAATTAAACAGTATCCCGCTTACAAATACTCTAACAGACTCGCACACCCTGCTACCGCCTATAGAGTTTTGCAAACTCGCACACCCTGCTCACTGAACTAATCCTAACTAGACAATCTGACACTACCTAAACCCTAGGTGGTGATTTACCCAGATTTGTTTTGAAAAATACAGAAAATAAAAACAAGAATAACTCGAAAAACCCTAATTTAAAATGGAGCCTTATATAATTAATTAAACAAATAGACCAGGCCCAAAAATAAAAACTAAAATAAAAACAAAAGCCTTGATCAAATTATTAAGGCCGGCCCCCTTTTTCCTTTAGCCCGTTTCTTTGCTTGTGATAATGGTGGTTTCTCTTTCGTTCGTTCCTCTTTCTGAAATTAGGGCTTTGGCTCTCGTTCGTTTCCTCTTTGAACAGAATTAGGGTTGTGAAATTGAGGCTGCCGACTCTATATTCTCGATCGAAAGATGATTTCGAACTTCGTTGCTTTTGTCGATCGATTATTTCTTCGTAGCTTGGCTTCGGCATCTCCTCGTTGATCGAATTCGTCTCTGACTTAGGTATGTAATTTATGCCTTTAGTTTACTTGATTGAATACTTGAATTCGATGATTTAAATGCCAGTGATGATTGGGTTTTTATAGGGTTCGATCCCCTGAGTTTTCGTTCGTATATACGTGTTTGAATTTGTCAATTTTCTTTGATCGGCCATTCGATTATTGTTGGACGTTGAGATGATTTTTTCACTGCTTCAAATCACGTATATTTTAGTTGCTAGATTCCCACGTCATTGAAATTTAACTCGTAATTTTTCTGACTTGTTCGACTTTGTGATTGCCACGGCTTTGGTTTCGATCACTTGGTCATCACGTTGTTGACTTTGACCATTTCTGAATTCATGAATTTCTGGCTTCAGTATAGTCTTCATTGCATATAGATAATCTCGAGTTCATCCCTGTCTTTGGCTTCGATGTTTTCTGAGTTTTGCAAATACCTGACTTGATTCGATTTCGTGATTTCCTGGTTACTTTATATAGTTCGAACTTGTTTCTGGTTATCTTCGACATTGGCTTAACTCTTTGATTTGGAACTTTGAGTTGTTGACTTCAGTCACTTGACTTTGATTTGTTGTGATAATGTTCACTTGAATTACATTTATTCTGGTCTCATATGCATACCGTATTATGTTCATATGCTTGCTGTCCCATATCTGTTCCATTTACAATCTACACGTGTACCTGCTTTGAGTCACTGTTTGTCACTTGAAACTGTTCATTGAACTTGAATATGTTGGTTGCTTTGTAGTTGTGGATTGCTATACTGTTTTGAGTTCGAGACTTGTTCATTTTACTTGTATCACAACTTTATCTTCGAACTGCACTTGGTTTTGCTTCATGATGAACTCGATAAATGCACTTCCCCTATTTTACTTAGGTCTGCATTATATTGTACCTGTGCTTGTAGTTGTAGTTGTATAACTTTGTTCTTCTGAAGTTTTAGCGTGTACATTTGTGGTTCGCATGTTGCATACTCTCTTTTGTATAGTTTCCTTCATTGTTCATTGCTTGGTGGTCTTTGTGGAACTTACTATGCCTTTGTGCATTTTGTTGTTGTTGAGTTTGAAATGTTGTTTACCCTTGTACATGCTTCACTACATCTTTACTTGAGTCATTTGAAGTTGGTTTTTGTGCACTCTGGTTTCCAGATGCATGTTTGCAGTTTCATTGTGGCATATCTATGGTTGTTATTGCATTCATATGGGTTGGTTTCACTTGCATCTGGTCTCACTTCTGGTCTCACTTGACATCTTTGATTGGTCTGTTGCTTTGTAGCTTCAAGTCTGGTTCTTGAGCACTCTGGTTTTATGAACATATGATGGCATATGCTTTGTATTTATTTTCCCTGTCCACTGTTGCATTTATGTGTTCATGTGAGTTGGGCTTGAAGATCAGTTGTATACTGTGTTGATTTCTTTGTTTTGGATTGTTGCTTTTGCATTTGAGTTGAGTCATGGCCACAATGGCTTGACCTTTGCATTTTGTTTGTTGTTTGGTGCCTCCTTGAATTTGTGTAGACTGTCTTGACCACTTGATTGTATTCTAATTTAATTTTCGAATTACACCTGAGTTGAATCCTATTTGGATTTGACCTTGTGACATCATTTTATTGCACTTGAGTTGAATCCTGTATATGGGTTTGACCTGTGCTCACCTGTCCCAGTTACTATATCAAGTGTATGTACATATATCGGTGTACACGGCCTTGTGGCATGTACAGTGATACACTGTGCATGTCACATTGTTCGTGTGTGATGAATTCAAATATAAAGGATGACGAACAACCAAAATAACTGAGGCAAATATTATTTTCAAAAATCACATTTTATTTTATACTACAAAAACATTTCCTTTTCAATTTTACCGCGTCAATGTATATTTCTGCAGATTGCTCAGATGCTGGATTCACATTGGAATGAAGTTGAAGATAAATACGAGTGTGAGTGATATGTAGTGAGGAACTGATGTAACTATGAAATTGTGATGTAATTGTATTGTGACTGAAATTGTGTAGTTATAGTGAGAGCTTGAAATTGTACTATCAAAATTGTAATAAATATTTATTTGAATAAAATATTCGTTTGAATTCCAATTCTGTGTTATTTATTTTATTCAGCAAATATTTATTTTATCTGTGAAAAATAAATAGTACAATATCAAATACATTTAAATGAATGTATATATGTTTATTATCATCAAACAAAAAACATATACATGCATATTCCACATTCATTACTTGATCCTTGGTTCTTGAGTTCAAAAGTGATTATTTTGGACTTCTGTTCATTTATTTGTTGTTCGATCATTCTGACTCGTCAATTTATAGAACTAGAAAATATTTGCCCTCTAAAATATATCTTGTGTTAACAAGGTATAATTTAGATTGAGACAAACGATGGATTCCTTGCCATCAGTTTGAAGTTCTATTTCAAGTGAATAATATTCCACCGTTGAATTGTACTTAGAAAGTATTATATCTTTTACTGATTGTTGGATTGCCTCGAGCAGCCCTAAACTTGCAACTCTTGTGTAGTATAAGAACTTGTGCTTGCTCTTCGACTTCGTCATTCCAACTTCGGAAATTTTTCGACGATCACTTTCTTCAAGTCTACAGGTTGCACTTTGTCACTTAACCTACTTATTTATTGTCATGCATGCATACGCACAAACATTTATTATTTATTTTGTTATTATATTGTTATTGTTATTTTTATTAACTTTTTTCATGGTTTGATATCAAACAATAGGTTAAGGTCCGGTACTAGTCCATAGTCTAAAGTTCAGGGCCTTAAAAATAGGTGATTCCTTTGCCTATGCTTAAGGATTGGTGCACATATAAGTGCAAGCCCACACTTTCACTTTTTTCACCTGTTTTCACTTCTTTGCCTCGAGACCTTTCTTTTTTGAGCTCAACATTTCCATTACTAACATTTATAGCACCGACCGACGTTGCCATTGCTAACTTTTACAGTGTCGGCCTATCGCTCTAATCCGTTAAACCATCACTTTTAATTGTCTCTTCCATCCTCTCCTTCTAGCACCACCCTAGCTAGTTGTTGCATACTCTGATATCTAAGCACCGAACCATACGAGCAACCTGAAGTTTAGATCCCTAAGTGGTTCAACCTAATCACGTCGGCTGTTTTCAGGTAGGTGGGAGCTCGGACTGGAGGCATTCATCGCCGATTTGTACCTTGACCACGCAAGACCAAAAGATGGGATCCGTTGCTATCCCCTTAAGGATTGGTGCTGGTCCCACATTTTGAGATTTTTTCCCAAAAATTTGAGTACCAGAGGACGCCTTGTACTATAGGTTTGCTCGAAGTGTGGTCTTTTTCTCGGGCATAGCTCAAGCTTGAGTTTTCCGGACTTCGACTCAAGTTGACTTCAAGCCCTACTCATGGTAGACTCAAGTTTTTCCTAGCGACCCGAATTTTTAGTGTATAGTTTCCAAGCATTCCTAAATTTTTTTAAATGGAACTCCATAATCGAATTTGGTTAAGTCGTGGTCGATGATTCATGATTCGTTGTGACAATGTCTGATAACTGTAACTTTGCATGTAAATCGACACTTAAATGAACTACTTGTCTACCTTTTAATTGAATGATGGAATTGAATTGCACTGTTTTATATGTACGCACTGCACAACTTCAGATGCACACACTGCATAATTTTAACTATGCACTATTTCCTCCGTCGATGTATGAGATCCGATCGATCGACATAAGTTGGTATCCGTCGAGTCTGGTACATTGATAATACAAGGTTTTCTTCTAGCATGAAGATTAAAGTTTTTAATATATCTGATATCTCTTACATGTAAAATTTTAATAGTTATGGGTTATAAACGCTCCTTGTGTCTCTCCTCTATTGCCATAGGTCCTTCAACATCATGACATGTCGAGTCCGATACTGAATCTAGCTCGACGGTTGTGCCTATGACAAAGCCCACTCCTGTTCTGTCACAATCTCATTCAGCTAGTCATCTGACAAGCCAGTCTTAGAATTAATTCCTTATGTTTTGGCTGAATAAACCGAAGTAGGGATTGCCCTCGATATCGATATGGGCGATGCTATTATTCTAGATGATTCCAAGGACTCTCCAGCTTCGAAGGTTGATGAAGTATCTCTCAGGAGAATATGCAAGAAGCACGGTATTCCATTTGAAGATGTGTTAGTTCAAGCACGCTATCAGTGAGCACATCTCCCACTAGTAGGATATAAAGCTTATAATTGATCCGTGTGCATGGCCAGCTATGCTCCACCATTCAACCATTTTATTCACGCAATCCTATAGTTTATGAAGCTTGCTACGGCCCGGTTACACCTAAATAGCTATGCCTTTTTGGACAACATCTATATGATACATGTCCATCATTTTGATCGTGAGCCTAGTGCCCAGGAGATACATTATCTATACAGCTTCAAACATTAGAAAAAGCCACCTTCACTTATTTTCTTATAACCCACTAGAAGCTACCTATAACAACCCGCATATTTTACGATTGTATATTTAAATGTTTTGTTCAAATATAGCATCGTTAATCAGATTAAAGTCCGAAATGTTACTTTTTGTAAACAGTCGAATTGGGACTCGAGACCACTTCCATTGAGTTCAAAACGATGTTTACAACTTTTTTGAGTATAAATATCGATATGTTTGGAGTTGAGTAGAATTTTGCTATTTTTCTATTGGGCCTTGGGTTTGGGTTTCAACTCACTAACTCATCTAATACCCTAACTCCTCCAACTCCTCTTCATTCATTCTATCATTTTCCTAACACTCTCAATGTAACGACCCCAGATTTTTAATTTATTTAAAGTAATAATTAAATAAATTTTTGGATAAAAATAGTAAAATAAATCGATAAAATGGAGCGAGTTTCCCCGAATTCAAGTATATTTTGTATAAATCATTTAAATTTAATAATATTGTATATATGAGAATATATATCTGTATTTGAACATATCTGACTAAATTTGAAATAATATAATATATATTTGATTTGTGTTTAAATTATAAATAAATAATTGAGATAGAAATACATTCGAATAAATTTCGAATAAATCTGTGGGTATATAAAATATGAAATGAACTTATAAACTTCTAGGAATAGATATTTAAGTTGAGATAAAAGTAAATATATAAAGTAAAGCAGAAATTAAAATAGAAATTTATACGAGATAAATTATAAATTTTGTAAAATAGAAAATATACACTCAAAATATAAAGACAAGTTTGCAAATAAACAAAGTAAATAAAATACATTCACATATGAACACTTATAAAAGAAAACAAAGGTAAGTATGGCCGAAGTCAACAAGTATGGCATATGAAACATAGAGTACTTAGCTAATTAATGCAAGTATGCTAAAGATCTTCTCAGCCGAAATGCAGTTAAGAATCCAAGTGTATAAACAAAGAAAAAAATAAAACATCTATGTACAAAGAAGGAAAGTATGATACATAAGGTACATTAGCATTTAATGCTTTCCATCCTAGCACAAAACAAAGCCTGTTCGAAAATGCTTTCAGCCCCCAAAGCAAGAAAAAAAAAATCTCTGATTTCTTTTGTACAAAACATATTATAACCCTGTACAAAACAATATCATCACCTGTAACCAACATTTTCATATATACATCATCTTCCTTTTTCATTTCAGTTCGTCCATTCAAAAAAAGAAAAAAAATCTGAAGTAAACACCATTTCAAAAACTTAGACAAAATTTAAATTCAAATGACAATACAAATCAGAAAATCAAAAGGCCAAAAGGTTTCAGCTTGCAACCTGTTCAAAGAAGCCCTGTTTTCTTTCTCTGGAAAAAAACAACTGTGAGTAACTTTTAAATTTAAAAACAGTTTTAAACAAAGTCTTGCTTGATGCCTGTGATAAATTTATATGGGATGTTATAGTATGATTGCATGAATGTTCTTTGCTCTGTAAAAATGAGTAAATGGTTCTGTGAATATGAAAATCTAGGCCTGTATGTATATATTTGAACTCTGTGATGATCTCTGTCCAAACAGCAAAGCAAAACAAAAATTTAAATATCCTATTACACTCAAATTTAGGTCTTGATCTTTAAATAAAAAGTGATGATGGTAGTGTAATATAAATTTTAACAGTAGATTCAGGGATATGTATTAAGTAATTATCTCAAAATTTATAAAAAGACAGTGAACCTTTGAAATTGGAAAAAAACCAAATGTCTTAAATTCATGAATTGAATCCATGATTAGAATTGTGATAGTAAATGTTGAATTTAGGTGAAGAAATCTCAATTTTTAATAAAGTTTCGGGTTAGAAATTCTGGGTTGACCAGAAAGTGATTTTCGAGCAACCTCCGGTGATCTAGGGGATCGGAGGTGTCGAGATTTTGTCTGGGGGTAGTGGAGCGACCGGCGATGCTAGGAAAAATACCCGGAGACGCTATCGATCATCGTGGAGGCGAAGGGGAGAGCTTGAAATTTCTAAACCTAGTTTTGTCGAACTAAAGAAATTTGATTCGTTCTTCGATTAGGAACGACCGAGTGCTACCAGATTTTAGGTGATGGAAGCTTGAACGTTGGCGAAGAGTTGACCGTAGTTTCGATTTTTCTGGTGGTTGGCATTGGGTATACGAGACGTGTTCCAGGTGGGTGATGAGGCAGTTCAAGTTCAAGGTTTACGAATTCATACTCGAATTAGAATCTGCGTGGAGAATGGGTTGCTGAGGATCGAAGGTTGGATCGTAGGTGGTTGTCGATGTGCTCGATGAAGTGGAGACGACTGGAGTTGGTCGCTGGCGATGTGCATGTGCACAGTGCCGTTGGAGTTCTGGCGGTCTTTTTGGTGTGTAGAGTTTTGTTTCCTCGGTTTACTCGAGTTTTTCGAGTGGATGACTCGAAGCAGGAGAACGAATGTCTCGAAGCGATCTGGGTACCACTCGAGATAGTGTTGTTCAGGCATTAAGTACTTGTCTGTTTGCAGGCTTTTAAACTTAGTTCAAAAATTCAATAACAGGATTTAAACTGGGTTTAAATCCAAAGTTAAGTTAGTTTTTAAATAAACTTTTTGAATCTTAAGCTTTTAAAATGAATTGACATTATAACTCAAGAATATAAAATCCAGGTTTCAAAAGCAAGTTAAAACAAAGTTTTAAATCAAAGTTTCATAGCTAAATTAAATCAAGTGTTTTGATATGAATTAAAATAAATATTTGAATTAGATTTTGATTTAAGTTCTTTTATGAAAAGAATTTCCAAGGAAAAGTTAAATAATAGATGTTCACTTGAATTGGTAAGTTAAAATGAAATGTATGTTAAAACTTAAATTTTCAAATAAAAATTTAAGTAAATTAGTTGGGACTTTTCTTATATAAGTTTATGAATTGATATTTAGATTTGGTTAATTAACAATTAAAGTGTTTAATTTATTTGTAATTATCTATTGTTGATGATAATTAATTTCAAGATGGTTAATTAAAGATTTTTAATGATAAGTTAGTGATTAATTAAAGGAATGGTAATTAATTGAGGAATAATTAATTAAATTAATTAATTAAAGATAATTAATTAAATGGTGAATTAAATAATTAAAGGTTAATTATTTAATAATTAAAGGTTGATGAATTATAATTAAAGGTTAATTAATTTGTTATAAATGGTTAATTAATAAAGGATTAAAGAATAATTAATCAAAATAATTTGTAATTTATTAATAATTGATTAACCAGGATTAGAAATTTATTCATAAGAAATTAATTTGATTTGAATTAATCAGACAATTAACTGACCCTACCTACGGATGTTTGAATTGTATTGAATGTGAATTGTTTGATATTCCTGATTGTGATACTTTGTGATATACCCTGATTTATGTTGTGATCTGAAATTTCTATTTCTGTGATATGTTACTATGTGAATATGAAACCCTTGACCCGTAAAACGGCACTTGAATTTCGATGCGACAGGGAGTCGGATTCCAGTTGGTTATCCGAAACCCACATCGAATTATGATAATGAATCTTTGTGACTGATAAATTTACTTTATCTATGAATTTGTGAATGAAGATAAGCGTTATCGATTATACCGCTTATCGATATATCTGTGATGATTGATGTTGTGCACTATTGGGTGAAACCCCCGAACCACACTTATACACACACAAAAATGGATTTCACGAGGAAATTGGTTAAGTCACAGATAATTTAAATTTGATGTTTTCGAAATTGAAATTTTAATTTCAATTGATTTTGAAATTAGAAATTTGGGGTTTAAAGTGAAAAGCTTTTGAAATAGAATTTCAACGATAAAAGTTATTTTGAATAACTTAATCGAGTTTTGAAAATTTAAATAATTAGATTTAAATTTGAATTCAAGTTTGAAATTAAATCTATGATTTTGAAACTAGGGATAAAAGATGATATAAATGTGTTTGTATGAATTAAACCATTTTAAAGTATTAATTTGGGAATTTGAATTTAAACCAAGGATTTCAACTCGTATGAATGAATCAGATTTCCAAATTGAAAACTGTTGTTTTCGAATGATAAAAGCTTTTAGATAAGAAAAGAAATTCCAGTTTAAATTAAAGGAATTTCAAGTGAATTGAAAAATGGATTTTTCCAAGTTATGAATGAATTCTTTTTAAAAGCTATGAATTGAATCTGTTTGTTTTTAACAAATTTGAAATGACGATTTGTTTAAACCATTAGAAATGAAATTGTTTTGAAAGCTATTAGTTAAATCTTTGATTTAAAGATTTAACGAGTTAATTAAACTGAAATGGAAATTGATTTGGAAAATCTGTGAATAAATCTTTGTGAAATTAAGTGAACTTTGTGAATTGAATCTTTTTGTTTAAAAGATTAAAATGGTAATTTGTTAAACCATTTGAAAAGAAAGTTTGGGTTTAAGTTGTGACTTAATTGAAATCCCATTATCCATTTGTTTTTGAATATTGCGCTCACTATTCGGGTTAGCCGGGAAAAGACAATTGTGTCATATAACCCATTCCGAATAGTGATACGTCGAATATGGATAGCATTTGAAGACCGGTGTTGAAGACCGGATATTTTTCGAAAATGAAAGGGCAACCTGTCGAATGTCTCTGCACTGAGTCGCGCCGGTATAGAGATTTATATCACTCTTTTGTGACGGGAAGTCCGGACGTGATTGAAAGTTATCCGGAATTGCAAGGGCTTCGTGAGAAGTGCCTTTGGTTCTGTTCGAACCCGGAACAGACTTGTATGGATACATGTCTGACATTACACTTTGAGATATAAAGCTGATTTCTTTCAAATACATTTCTGTTTGGTGGCGGAGAATTTATTCTCTTAGCTTAACACCCTTCTCTGAGACGTACGAGCTCAGAGGTTATGTAGTTGAAATTTATCAGCGATATATCCCAATTTGGTAATGTGACATGCTGAGTGCTGCTGTGTGATGATCAGTGTTTGATCATTTGTGGTATGATCATTTGTTTGATCTTATATCTTTGTGATCATAGGTTGATCATTTGGTTGACCCGAAGCATGGCTTTGTGAACAAAGCGTAGCTTTGTGGACGAGACTTCATCGAGCCTCACACCCCGGAAATGGTCAAAACAGGAAGGATGCAGCAAGGTTCTAGGGAGTAGCGCCCCTTAGTGTATGTCATTCCTTCTGGATAAAGGTGGTATCATGGTATGGAGCCCAGATACTTAACCTCTGTGGTTGCTGCAAGTTTATTACTTTGTGGTTGTTGGAAATCGGGGATCCTCGGGAAGATCGGTGACGATCGGGGGATGGCATACGCGTGTCAGTAGTTACCTATTTTTGCAGAGGTAACCCGGCCTTGTGTTGGCAGAGATCCGGTTAGGTTCTCGGGTCGTCTATTCCAGGGACGTACCCATCGTGGATAGGAAGTTCCTTAGCCTGACCATTTGTTGGAAATCCAAAGAAACAATACGAGCCTTTACGATTTCAATTGTATAACCTGTCTCCTCAGGAGGCAGCTATAGCGGGCATAATATAATGGTACCTATGCTGGCTAAGATTTATATTCTACTTTCGAAATTACTTTCTGCACTATGCACTAGTAATAATATCAAAAATGATTTGATTTTGCGTAGTAAGCATCTTTGACTAACATAAGAAGAAATCTCCTCCAAGTCTGCGTTTGCATTGTGTGTGTGGTGGGAGGTCTTATGGTAGTTTCATTTTCCAAAAGCATTGCGAATTTACTTTAAAATTCTCTGCTATTTGTTTTTAAAAAGATAAACTGTTTTTGTTGCTCACACCAGTCCCATGACTGATCCGGAGTTTATTGTTCCCTTCCTAAACTCTGGGTGCCCACTATTTTCCACACGGGCAGTCTAGAGTTGGGTTATTCAGATATTCAGGTTGAGTAGATTATCTGGAGCTAGTTCAGTTCTTGAAGTTCATGGACTGACGTTGCTTATCTTGGAGCATTCTATTGGAGACATTCTATTCCGCTGCTGTTGTTATCTTTTCTTTTCCGCTGCTATTTGTTGTATCATATCTCTGATGTATATTGATATTCATTGTATCACTCTGTTGTATCAGATATTGTATATCAATGTATTATTCTTTTCTTCCGCTGTGTTGTTATTTACTTAACTGTGTTATAAGCTCCCGAGAACCAGATTCGGCATTTGAATCTACGGCATTTTGAGTACAAGGGAAGTACGGGTGCCGATTTTCGAAGGTCGACTTTTGGGTCTTGACAAGTGGTATCAGAGCTAAGGTTGAACTTTAGCTCAGGAGTATAACACATTAAGTAGCTCATTAGAGATAGAGTGAAGTAAACTCTAGAATGAGTAATTCTCAGATATCTGTCCGTACGCCTCAGTAAATTCTCTTACTATTTACTGATAGTGAGTATGAGTGCAAGAAGAGGATGAGATAGGGGACAGGGAAATACGACTATAAATGGTCAATACTCTGTAACAACAAGGAAGTAATCTTTTCTTATCAATTTCTTTTGTTCAGCATCTCTTCTCTATTCTTCGATGATTTCTGGTAGATCCAGAAAGGAGATTCGATATATATTAAAATGGGACATAAACTCCAGATAGGCCAGACTTGTTTGTTTGGATGAATTGTTTGCTATGGTTGATAGGTATACTTTAGTTTTAAACTAAAAATTTTGAAATTGTATCCATATATCTATATATCATTTGGGTCCCGATATGTTCTACGAATGGTTAGTTATCCTTTCGAACTAACCAATGCCACTGTATATTTCGTAAATCTGGATAACCCGAGTATCTTGTGAAGTTTTAAACAGATTCGTTCTTGTATCTGTTGTTGATATTCTGATTTGGTAAGCCGAATGCAGAATAGCTGTTCAGTTTGATTTGATGAAATATTCTTCATCTATCTTTTTGTCTCCTTGGTAATTTCGAGGACGAAATTCTTTTAAGGGGGGAAGTTTGTAACGACCCCAGATTTTTAATTTATTTAAAGTAATAATTAAATAAATTTTTGGATAAAAATAGTAAAATAAATCGATAAAATGGAGCGAGTTTCCCCGAATTCAAGTATATTTTGTATAAATCATTTAAATTTAATAATATTGTATATATGAGAATATATATCTGTATTTGAACATATCTGACTAAATTTGAAATAATATAATATATATTTGATTTGTGTTTAAATTATAAATAAATAATTGAGATAGAAATACATTCGAATAAATTTCGAATAAATCTGTGGGTATATAAAATATGAAATGAACTTATAAACTTCTAGGAATAGATATTTAAGTTGAGATAAAAGTAAATATATAAAGTAAAGCAGAAATTAAAATAGAAATTTATACGAGATAAATTATAAATTTTGTAAAATAGAAAATATACACTCAAAATATAAAGACAAGTTTGCAAATAAACAAAGTAAGTAAAATACATTCACATATGAACACTTATAAAAGAAAACAAAGGTAAGTATGGCCGAAGTCAACAAGTATGGCATATGAAACATAGAGTACTTAGCTAATTAATGCAAGTATGCTAAAGATCTTCTCAGCCGAAATGCAGTTAAGAATCCAAGTGTATAAACAAAGAAAAAAATAAAACATCTATGTACAAAGAAGGAAAGTATGATACATAAGGTACATTAGCATTTAATGCTTTCCATCCTAGCACAAAACAAAGCCTGTTCGAAAATGCTTTCAGCCCCCAAAGCAAGAAAAAAAAAAAATCTCTGATTTCTTTTGTACAAAACATATTATAACCCTGTACAAAACAATATCATCACCTGTAACCAACATTTTCATATATACATCATCTTCCTTTTTCATTTCAGTTCGTCCATTCAAAAAAAGAAAAAAAAATCTGAAGTAAACACCATTTCAAAAACTTAGACAAAATTTAAATTCAAATGACAATACAAATCAGAAAATCAAAAGGCCAAAAGGTTTCAGCTTGCAACCTGTTCAAAGAAGCCCTGTTTTCTTTCTCTGGAAAAAAACAACTGTGAGTAACTTTTAAATTTAAAAATAGTTTTAAACAAAGTCTTGCTTGATGCCTGTGATAAATTTATATGGGATGTTATAGTATGATTGCATGAATGTTCTTTGCTCTGTAAAAATGAGTAAATGGTTCTGTGAATATGAAAATCTAGGCCTGTATGTATATATTTGAACTCTGTGATGATCTCTGTCCAAACAGCAAAGCAAAACAAAAATTTAAATATCCTATTACACTCAAATTTAGGTCTTGATCTTTAAATAAAAAGTGATGATGGTAGTGTAATATAAATTTTAACAGTAGATTCAGGGATATGTATTAAGTAATTATCTCAAAATTTATAAAAAGACAGTGAACCTTTGAAATTGGAAAAAAACCAAATGTCTTAAATTCATGAATTGAATCCATGATTAGAATTGTGATAGTAAATGTTGAATTTAGGTGAAGAAATCTCAATTTTTAATAAAGTTTCGGGTTAGAAATTCTGGGTTGACCAGAAAGTGATTTTCGAGCAACCTCCGGTGATCTAGGGGATCGGAGGTGTCGAGATTTTGTCTGGGGGTAGTGGAGCGACCGGCGATGCTAGGAAAAATACCCGGAGACGCTATCGATCATCGTGGAGGCGAAGGGGAGAGCTTGAAATTTCTAAACCTAGTTTTGTCGAACTAAAGAAATTTGATTCGTTCTTCGATTAGGAACGACCGAGTGCTACCAGATTTTAGGTGATGGAAGCTTGAACGTTGGCGAAGAGTTGACCGTAGTTTCGATTTTTCTGGTGGTTGGCATTGGGTATACGAGACGTGTTCCAGGTGGGTGATGAGGCAGTTCAAGTTCAAGGTTTACGAATTCATACTCGAATTAGAATCTGCGTGGAGAATGGGTTGCTGAGGATCGAAGGTTGGATCGTAGGTGGTTGTCGATGTGCTCGATGAAGTGGAGACGACTGGAGTTGGTCGCTGGCGATGTGCATGTGCACAGTGCCGTTGGAGTTCTGGCGGTCTTTTTGGTGTGTAGAGTTTTGTTTCCTCGGTTTACTCGAGTTTTTCGAGTGGATGACTCGAAGCAGGAGAACGAATGTCTCGAAGCGATCTGGGTACCACTCGAGATAGTGTTGTTCAGGCATTAAGTACTTGTCTGTTTGCAGGCTTTTAAACTTAGTTCAAAAATTCAATAACAGGATTTAAACTGGGTTTAAATCCAAAGTTAAGTTAGTTTTTAAATAAACTTTTTGAATCTTAAGCTTTTAAAATGAATTGACATTATAACTCAAGAATATAAAATCCAGGTTTCAAAAGCAAGTTAAAACAAAGTTTTAAATCAAAGTTTCATAGCTAAATTAAATCAAGTGTTTTGATATGAATTAAAATAAATATTTGAATTAGATTTTGATTTAAGTTCTTTTATGAAAAGAATTTCCAAGGAAAAGTTAAATAATAGATGTTCACTTGAATTGGTAAGTTAAAATGAAATGTATGTTAAAACTTAAATTTTCAAATAAAAATTTAAGTAAATTAGTTGGGACTTTTCTTATATAAGTTTATGAATTGATATTTAGATTTGGTTAATTAACAATTAAAGTGTTTAATTTATTTGTAATTATCTATTGTTGATGATAATTAATTTCAAGATGGTTAATTAAAGATTTTTAATGATAAGTTAGTGATTAATTAAAGGAATGGTAATTAATTGAGGAATAATTAATTAAATTAATTAATTAAAGATAATTAATTAAATGGTGAATTAAATAATTAAAGGTTAATTATTTAATAATTAAAGGTTGATGAATTATAATTAAAGGTTAATTAATTTGTTATAAATGGTTAATTAATAAAGGATTAAAGAATAATTAATCAAAATAATTTGTAATTTATTAATAATTGATTAACCAGGATTAGAAATTTATTCATAAGAAATTAATTTGATTTGAATTAATCAGACAATTAACTGACCCTACCTACGGATGTTTGAATTGTATTGAATGTGAATTGTTTGATATTCCTGATTGTGATACTTTGTGATATACCCTGATTTATGTTGTGATCTGAAATTTCTATTTCTGTGATATGTTACTATGTGAATATGAAACCCTTGACCCGTAAAACGGCACTTGAATTTCGATGCGACAGGGAGTCGGATTCCAGTTGGTTATCCGAAACCCACATCGAATTATGATAATGAATCTTTGTGACTGATAAATTTACTTTATCTATGAATTTGTGAATGAAGATAAGCGTTATCGATTATACCGCTTATCGATATATCTGTGATGATTGATGTTGTGCACTATTGGGTGAAACCCCCGAACCACACTTATACACACACAAAAATGGATTTCACGAGGAAATTGGTTAAGTCACAGATAATTTAAATTTGATGTTTTCGAAATTGAAATTTTAATTTCAATTGATTTTGAAATTAGAAATTTGGGGTTTAAAGTGAAAAGCTTTTGAAATAGAATTTCAACGATAAAAGTTATTTTGAATAACTTAATCGAGTTTTGAAAATTTAAATAATTAGATTTAAATTTGAATTCAAGTTTGAAATTAAATCTATGATTTTGAAACTAGGGATAAAAGATGATATAAATGTGTTTGTATGAATTAAACCATTTTAAAGTATTAATTTGGGAATTTGAATTTAAACCAAGGATTTCAACTCGTATGAATGAATCAGATTTCCAAATTGAAAACTGTTGTTTTCGAATGATAAAAGCTTTTAGATAAGAAAAGAAATTCCAGTTTAAATTAAAGGAATTTCAAGTGAATTGAAAAATGGATTTTTCCAAGTTATGAATGAATTCTTTTTAAAAGCTATGAATTGAATCTGTTTGTTTTTAACAAATTTGAAATGACGATTTGTTTAAACCATTAGAAATGAAATTGTTTTGAAAGCTATTAGTTAAATCTTTGATTTAAAGATTTAACGAGTTAATTAAACTGAAATGGAAATTGATTTGGAAAATCTGTGAATAAATCTTTGTGAAATTAAGTGAACTTTGTGAATTGAATCTTTTTGTTTAAAAGATTAAAATGGTAATTTGTTAAACCATTTGAAAAGAAAGTTTGGGTTTAAGTTGTGACTTAATTGAAATCCCATTATCCATTTGTTTTTGAATATTGCGCTCACTATTCGGGTTAGCCGGGAAAAGACAATTGTGTCATATAACCCATTCCGAATAGTGATACGTCGAATATGGATAGCATTTGAAGACCGGTGTTGAAGACCGGATATTTTTCGAAAATGAAAGGGCAACCTGTCGAATGTCTCTGCACTGAGTCGCGCCGGTATAGAGATTTATATCACTCTTTTGTGACGGGAAGTCCGGACGTGATTGAAAGTTATCCGGAATTGCAAGGGCTTTGTGAGAAGTGCCTTCGGTTCTGTTCGAACCCGGAACAGACTTGTATGGATACATGTCTGACATTACACTTTGAGATATAAAGCTGATTTCTTTCAAATACATTTCTGTTTGGTGGCGGAGAATTTATTCTCTTAGCTTAACACCCTTCTCTGAGACGTACGAGCTCAGAGGTTATGTAGTTGAAATTTATCAGCGATATATCCCAATTTGGTAATGTGACATGCTGAGTGCTGCTGTGTGATGATCAGTGTTTGATCATTTGTGGTATGATCATTTGTTTGATCTTATATCTTTGTGATCATAGGTTGATCATTTGGTTGACCCGAAGCATGGCTTTGTGAACAAAGCGTAGCTTTGTGGACGAGACTTCATCGAGCCTCACACCCCGGAAATGGTCAAAACAGGAAGGATGCAGCAAGGTTCTAGGGAGTAGCGCCCCTTAGTGTATGTCATTCCTTCTGGATAAAGGTGGTATCATGGTATGGAGCCCAGATACTTAACCTCTGTGGTTGCTGCAAGTTTATTACTTTGTGGTTGTTGGAAATCGGGGATCCTCGGGAAGATCGGTGACGATCGGGGGATGGCATACGCGTGTCAGTAGTTACCTATTTTTGCAGAGGTAACCCGGCCTTGTGTTGGCAGAGATCCGGTTAGGTTCTCGGGTCGTCTATTCCAGGGACGTACCCATCGTGGATAGGAAGTTCCTTAGCCTGACCATTTGTTGGAAATCCAAAGAAACAATATGAGCCTTTACGATTTCAATTGTATAACCTGTCTCCTCAGGAGGCAGCTATAGCGGGCATAATATAATGGTACCTATGCTGGCTAAGATTTATATTCTACTTTCGAAATTACTTTCTGCACTATGCACTAGTAATAATATCAAAAATGATTTGATTTTGCGTAGTAAGCATCTTTGACTAACATAAGAAGAAATCTCCTCCAAGTCTGCGTTTGCATTGTGTGTGTGGTGGGAGGTCTTATGGTAGTTTCATTTTCCAAAAGCATTGCGAATTTACTTTAAAATTCTCTGCTATTTGTTTTTAAAAAGATAAACTGTTTTTGTTGCTCACACCAGTCCCATGACTGATCCGGAGTTTATTGTTCCCTTCCTAAACTCTGGGTGCCCACTATTTTCCACACGGGCAGTCTAGAGTTGGGTTATTCAGATATTCAGGTTGAGTAGATTATCTGGAGCTAGTTCAGTTCTTGAAGTTCATGGACTGACGTTGCTTATCTTGGAGCATTCTATTGGAGACATTCTATTCCGCTGCTGTTGTTATCTTTTCTTTTCCGCTGCTATTTGTTGTATCATATCTCTGATGTATATTGATATTCATTGTATCACTCTGTTGTATCAGATATTGTATATCAATGTATTATTCTTTTCTTCCGCTGTGTTGTTATTTACTTAACTGTGTTATAAGCTCCCGAGAACCAGATTTGGCATTTGAATCTACGGCATTTTGAGTACAAGGGAAGTACGGGTGCCGATTTTCGAAGGTCGACTTTTGGGTCTTGACAAGTCAAGCCCTAGAAAGAATGGTGGGAAGAGGAAATTAGAATTCCTAAGCCCTAGTTTCTCTTAGGAATTCAAATTCAAGTTATAAATCAAAGAGAAGCTTAGGTAAGCATCCTCTTCATCTTCTCCATCTCAATCTCTCTCCAATTTCAGAAATTTCCTATAACCTAACTTAGGAAATATTTGCTTATGATCTTATATTGGAGCTTCTAGAGTTGAAGTTGAAGAGTAGTTGATCTTTCCTTTGTTTTTGAGCTTCTCGTTCATTGTTTTTGGGTTTAAAGGTGAGTTCTTTAACTCACATCGATGTCTATAACTTTCATTGTTGTTAGGTATGAATTCCTAACATTTATTCATGTTCATTTGCTTTTGATTTGGATTGATTTGGTGAATTTTCCAAATTTTGGTGTTTTGAAGTCAAAATCTTTAAAGATCCTATCTTGGATATTTGGACGTGTTATTCGGGGTGTATCGAAGAGCCTATAGGACTGGGTTGTTGCTTGGCATAAATCCCCAGCCTCCGTCGCTCATCCGATCGCTCCCGAATCGTTTTGGCCATCATGGCCTAGGCAAATTGTTGCCCAGAAAAGGTAACCAGACGTCTGATTGTAAGGTCCAGACGTCTGGTTTGGGCAGGAGATGAAAAAAATAGACGGCAGAGACTTGGACCAGATGTCTGGTCCAAACCTACCAGACGTCTGGTTAGTTTTCAGATGTCTAGAACTGCCAATTCTGCCTATTTTAGCTGTTTTTGATTGGATTTCCAATTTTAATCGATTTTTGTCGATCCGGTTAGTTGTTATCACTTATCAACGACTTTGATGACTTCTTTTCTGGATTTTTGTGAATATCCATTTGATGGATTTGATATCGATTTCTATGGTTTTGATTCACGTCGTCGAATGTGAATTTTTGGTTGATCAGTTGTTTCTACAATCGTTTTCTGTGATTTGTCACTTTTAAAAATACAAAGGTTTCTATACTAGTAGTAAATATTCAAACACTTTCCCAAAGATGATTTCAATACCATTTTTAATACAAAACTCGTTTTTAAATCCGTTTTCCAATCTATTAGTATATACAAACCTTTATCTCATTCGTATGAGAAATCTAATTAAATGGCTTAGCAAAACAAGTGGTATGAAACGCTTATGTTTACTTCGTCGGTTAATTCTTGGACTTGTTCGATTGAACTCTTGTGACAATTTTCGAGTGGAAATCTACAATTTGTTCATAAATATTTAAGTTAAGCCAGTGGTTATGGGACATGAAGCTAAACTCATTTATTTACTAGCTTACTGTAATTTACACTTATCGATCAATGATGATCCTTTGGTGATTTTGACTAGCGATGTGCGATGTCTCTTTGTCCGCGTGGGGGACTGTACCCTATTCTATAGAGCTTCGGCTCACTTTTATGGGCTAGCGACCTATGGTCTTTGGACCGTTCGTGGAGCAATCGGCTCGATAAGTCGGTGCATGGCGCTATCTTTTTAGGTGCGTCGATGTTCGACTAGGCATGGAGCGTATCTTTTTAGGTGCGTCGGTGTCCGACTAGGCATGGGGCGTATCTTTTTAGGTGTGTCGATGTTCGAGTAGGAATGGGGCGTATCTTTTTAGGTGCGTTGGTGTCTGACTAGGCATGGGGCGTATTTTTTTAGGTGTGTCGATGTTCAGTTAGGCACGGGGAGTATCTTTTTAGGTGCGTCGATGTTCGACTGTGCATGGAGCGTATCTTTTTAGGTGCGTCGATGTTCGGTTCATGGGATAGCAACCCATTTGTGATACACGTGTTGGTGAGTTTTCATGCTCCCGTCTGTGATAGGCCTTCCTCTTTTTGTGGTTTCTGGATTTCTAGTTGATGATTTCTAGAATTTGCGTTTCACCGATTTTTATGCGATTGGCATTGATATGTTTTATCAATATTTTTGTTTTGGTGAATAATTTAAAGAATATGACATTCTTTTTAGTGTTTGAGAATATTTGAGATACTGTATGATTTTTGTTGTTATCTGATGTATACTTGTCACAGTATGACATTATTGTTATCATACGTTTTTGTCATATCTCTTATCCTATCTCATTTTATATGATATTTATAGCTAGACTGATCCGATTATTATTTTCTTCTTAAATAATACTCGGGTCAGACCGAGGTATTTGCGGTGCTTCTGCTTGACTTCTTATCAGGGTCCATCATCTGATTTTTGGCTAACTACTTTAGATTAGTAGTTTTTGCTTTTATACATTCGAGATAGAGACTCCTTGATGTATACATATTCTTTTTCTTAGCACTTGTACCTATTCTTTTGTGATGTAGTGGATCTTGTAAGACCACTACTTTGATGTACACTTCTATGTGTTATATTCATATCTGTTTCTGCCTTTGTGATATGAATATCTGTGACTGATTTGTGTTATGCTTATTTCTATATTTGTTTCCGAAGGCCACATAGCCACTGTGTGGGAGCTTTGAGTTTGTATTTGATATGTCGGATTTCCTCTTGAAATGAAATGCATGTCATACTATCTGACATATCAGTACTTGCACAAAGTAATTACACAGATGGTTGCTCCTCAACAGCCTTATTCTTCGCGCTAGTCAACGGCATTACCTCGTAGTGTCCGTGGCTAGAGTGAGTATAGAGGTGGGGCGTCACAGCTCGGTATCAGAGCCAAACTTCAGAACAATGTAGAATAATCTAGCAAGGATCATTGTCCTAAGTCTCTCTTAGGAATCGTGCCTTAGGATTTATCCGAGTCTTAGGACCCGTTCTATCCTATTTTCTTTTATGATGCATTGTTTTATCAATCAAGTTTGTTGTATACATACTTAATTGATACATTTATTAGATGAATTAATAAATATTAGTTACTTGAATTTATTTGAATGATGACTTAGTCAAATACATGGATAAGAGTACAAAATATTAAGAGAGAATTGAGAAGGGTTTGTAAGTAACTATGGAAATTTAAAATATAGGTATTTGAAGCTAAAAATATAATTTTCCAGTGCAATGCACGATAACTTCATTGATATAAACAAATCATAAAATAATTTTTTTATTATTGTTGGTGTATATAATTTATGCTATATGATTTACATATCTTTTTATGCAAATGAAAATTTTGTTTTATCAGTTTGTTGATGCTACTATGGTATACTACTGAAATTGTTCATATTTTATGATTTACATGACGTATCGAATATTCATTAGCTGAGTTTATCAAATGGTTTAAATTTTGAATTATGTAATAAATTTAAATGTATGTATTTAAGTGTAAAATATTAGAAGAGAATTAAGAAGGCATTTGTGAATAATTATAGAAAATTTTAAAAGTATGTATTTGATTATAATTTGACATTAGAAGTTTATTAGAATAAAAGTGATAAATTAAAAATTTAAAAGTAAAATATCTAGAGAGAGAATTAAGGAGAGTAAAGAAAGCTCCTACAACTAATAAGAGAGCATGAATTTCTTCTGCTTTACTATTATTTAATAGATTATGGGTTAGCAATTGATAATTGAAGCGGCAGATAAAAATTGAGGGCGGCAAACTAAAATTAGGTCCGGGAAATGAAAACTAAATGAATTGTGCTAAGCTTTAATTTTAAGGATATGATGACCAAAATGAGAGAAATAATGGATAGAGGAAATTAATTAAAAGGACAAACTTATTTAAAAAAAATTATTACTAGACCACAAGTTTAATTATTTGGGCCAAAGGATCCGCGTTTTCAAACTAACCATGTGCCATCGTTTTCGTCTCTATGGTTTTGCCAAATCAGGGTTTTACCAAATCAAGTCATTTTCATCTGAAATCATTTCAAATTCTTCATCCAAATCGACTAACTCATTCAAATCCATCGTACATTCTAATGGAAACTCGATCGAAATCTTCTCTATCGACCAATAATCAGTCTCCTAGTTCTTCACTACAATCGAAAACCCAAATCGTGTCTTCAAAATTTTCTTTACCAGCATCAAAGGCTAGGAAGATGATTGAAATGGAGAAGAAAAAGCAAAAACAGGTATAATACTTAATTATTCTGTATATATTACCAATTTAGAATTATTTTATAAGAAATGCTATATTATTTTTCATCCTATTTGTCTAACGAATGTTTTGTGCTGTGGTTTTATCCTTATTGTCGAAATCTATAGTGTTGTTGAATGATTTTGTTGAACCTCTTGAATACAAATATTTTTGGATCTATTGCATTTGGTTGGATAATTCAGTTTATCATTGTTTTCTAACTTCAGCAACAATGATTATGTTACTATTGCAGTTTGTTATGACTCATTTGAGCTGAATTCAGATTAGTGGAATCACTGTATTTTAGTAACCAAATCAGATCGGTCAAGGTTATTGTTGTTATCTTTCATCACTTTAAACCTGTTTTGTTTTCTATTAGTTGCATTTGACTAAATTATTAGATTTTACTCATTGATTAAATAAAAATGCTGAAACTAGTTATCATATTAATTCGATTGGGTAAACATATTCCAACGTCACAAAAATGCTAAATAACTGTAGCATTTTCAATAAAAATTAGCATTCATTAAAAATGCTAAGACTATTTACAATCATTTCCAATAATGCTAAAGAAATTAGCATTTAGTAAAAATGTAAGACTATTTATCGTCTTAATTTAATTTGGTAAGTAGATTCCACTGTTACAAAAAGAGGCTAACTCACTGTAGCAATATGGTTTAGGTATCGTACGAATTAAAAATCATTTCGAAATAATGCTAACGAAATTAGCATCTAGTAAAAATGCTAAGATTACTTATCATTTTAAATTAATTTGGAAACAAAATCCACTATTACAAAAAAATGCTAAATCACTGTAGCATTATGATTTAGCTATTTTATGAATTAAAATCATTTCTAATTATGCTAAAGAAACTAGCATATAGTAAAAATGCTAAGACTAGTTATCATCTTAATTTAATTTGTAAACTGATTCCACTGTTACAAAAAATGTTAAATCACTGTAGCATTATGATTTGGGTATTGTAAGAATTACAATCATTTCTAATAATGCTAAAGAAATTAGCATCTAGTAAAAATGCTAAGACTAGTTATCATCTTAATCTACTTTGGTAAACATATTCCACTGTTACAAGAAATGCTAAATCACTGTAGCATTATGGTTTATGTATTACTTATTGATGTTAAATATATTATATAATTCTCAAGATTTAATAATACACCACTTAGTAGAAATGCTAAGTGTAGTTATCATTCTAATTGAATTGACTACACATGTTATACTTCAAAAAATATTAAGTAATTGTCGCATCATGATTTATATACTGTGCAAGTCTAGAGAATTATTTTGCACAAATATAGCTAACATTGTTTCATTATTTGTGTTTTGTAGAATACAAAATCTTCACTACAAGCAGAGAATAGTAAAAAAACGTAAAATAAAGAGAGCAGATAAGGAAACTATGCAATATAGGTGTAGTCTATCTGCCTTGGTTAAAATGCTTGAAAAGGTTAAAAAAGAAAATGTTTTATTGAAAACCAAACGAATTTTTTAAAACAAGCACCTTTCTATAATTTTACTAATGCTTTTGTTGAGGGTAGTATAGGAAGCAAAAAAATTAGAAAATGTTCAAAAAATTTAGATGATTTAATAGATTGTTATTGTGTTGAAGAAGATTGTTTTATTGTAGGAGGAAGAAAATTACAAATAACAACAACAGACATTTCTTTAATTTTTGGTTTACCAATTGAGGGAAAAAACATTTTTCCACTTCCTAAGATTCCATTTCAAAGCACCCCTGAAAACTACCAACGGTTTGTTTTAAGAAACTTTAGCATAATTGATCATATAACAAGAGACATTATCATTCAAAAGATAAAAAAAGAATTAGATAAAGAAATTCAAGAAGAAGAAAATGATTTGCCAAATTTGTCATTATTCTTTCTTTCATTATATTTTTTTCCTGACAATCAAAAAATGTTAAGTTGGGGATATTTCTAATATGCAATTGATTTTAAAAAAATGAATCAAGTTTTATGGGCTTTAAGCATTCACTATTCTTTGATTAAAGCATTAAACTTTTTCAAGCAAAAACCAAGGAATATGTTAGGTTGCTTGATGATACCATTGATAAGGAAATAAGTTTACATTCTACTTTATTATAATAAATTGTGAAATAACATTTTTGTTATTTATATACCAGTATTTTTTATATGAACATGTGGACACGATGAAGCCAAGGAAGGAATGGTCGAAGGACTTAGCAAGATTTGCTAAACGGCCACTAAATGAGATGAAGAACATAGTTTCAAAAGACTATTTAAAGAATGTGGAAAGAAAAAAGGTATATACATCTAATACTGATTGTCACTTATTTTTTTAAGATTTTATGTATAAAAACGTACATATAAAGAGGGAAAAATGCTAGATGATGATAGCATTATAAAAAAATGCTATATAGTACTAGAAATTTTTTTGGTGCAATTAGATTATGGAAACTTACATATAAATAGAAAAAATGCTAGATGATAATAGCATTATAACATAATATCCGGTATACAAAATTAGAATACAGAAAATATTTTTTTCTACATCTTCATTTATAATATTTTTGCATATAACCTTTAGGAAATTGTTACTTAGTTTATTACAGTTAATTATGGAAGATGTTAATGTTATCTTGAATGATTTTATATTCTCATTTTTGACATTCAAAAAAGATTCACATGTTACTGAAATAGATCATTATAGAAAATGCTATATAATTTATCATTAATAAAATCTGTGATGCTCATTGAATACAGATCTAATAGGACTCAAAAATACAACGGTCAAAGAAAGGCTATTGCTTGATTGTTCAAAATTGCAAATGGCAATTATAGAAACAAAACAACAAAAATATGAAACAGATACTGAAGGAGAATCAGAATTGAGTAGTAAGGAAAAACAAATTCAAACACAGAGCTAACGCATTAAACAGTTGGAAAATGATTTGGATCGGGTGAAAAGAGATCTGGGGAAGGAAAAAGAAGTAAGAAAACAGAGGAAAAAAGAGTCAACTATAATGGAGAAAGAAATTGAATTGTTGAAATCAAAACTTCAACAATATGAGAAAGAGGAAAAAAAAGTAAAGGAAGCTTTTGAAAGTATTATCCCTCCATCGTTCAAGTTGTTGAACACATAGGATTTTGAAGTACATGAAGAAGCAAACAAAGAAGAAGATAGACAAGATGATGAGAATGAAAGAAAAAGCTAGCGATTGAAAAATATCTCACCTCCTTCGAAGATTAAAAGACTAAAAAAAAGGTAGATCCTCGTTATTAGTTTGAGGTAGTGTACCACAAGAAAAGTGGGAAAAGTGAAGATGATAATGGGAAACAAAAAGAAAAAAGGAAGATAAAACAAAAAACGAGGATGAAGAAGGAGAAGAAGAAAATGGCCACAATGAAGAAACTGAACAAGTAAAAAATGAAGACAAGAAAAAAAAAAGATGAAAGAGAAGAGAGTAAAGAAAATGATGAAGAGATTAGAAACTACAACAATGAAAATGAAGAAGAAACCAATGAAGAACACAATCAGACTGAAGATGACAGTAAAGAAGATGAACAATATGAAGGAAAATATGCAAATGAGAATGAACAAAATGAAGAAAAATCTGACGCGGTTTATGAAGATGAAGAGGAAGAATTTGTGGATGTTGATAATTACTCACCTGAAAGAAAGCAATATCGTCAAAGGAACATAGTAAAGAGCCACATTTTTCAAATGCTCGAAACACGGAAGAAGGATATAATAAGAGTTTTCTTTGCATGTGAGGACACATCGAAGTAAGTAGTTCATACCCAGTAAAAACTTAAATAATTTAACGGGAGTTATAATTTTATAATAATTTGAAATTAACAAATTATATAGAACGGTAGCAGGGCACAAAGATGATGGTAAGAGAGGAGCGATAACAGTGGTTCAATCCATGCTAGAAGCTTTGCTATTTGAGGAATTTACAGATGGCAGAGTAAATATGAAATAACACTTCTACATATGTATATAGTATATTCATGATTTGACTCTTATTATGTGCATTTATTATAACTTATTTTTTGAATACAACATATTTACATAAAAAATAAAGTACTAAAATGCTACATATAAACAAATACAAAAAAAACTTGTTGATCACAGCAACATGTATATAGTTGATAGAAAATGCTAAATAGCACTAGCATTATGACATTTGAATTATAACAACACGCCACTAATATTATTTTGTTTTTTTGTTTTTGTTAGTAATAACAGTATTAATAATTTTTTTAATACCAACTCTATAATATTAGCCTGAAAATGTAGAATGACAATAAATATTTTGACTACACAACATAGACCTTACAAAATGCTAATTTTTCGTAACATTATATGAAATTATTAAAAGATGGTAGAATATATCTATCATTGTACGTGTGTGTATCACAAAGTGTTAATTATTATAAAATGTTTATAAAAATTCAAAATCCTTTGTTACTATATGTTAAACCAATATTCTTTTTCCAATGCAGATTATTGGTTGGTTTTTTGAAAATATATAGACGTATGAACATAACTACACTTTTAGTACGATCATGACGGTAAACAATATTATTTTGCTGTGAAATTTAATATAATGGAAAAACAAACTAATATCCAATTTTCATTTGTAGCATGCTTTACAAACAGACACTGAAAATGTAGTCTGATCATTTGTGTACCCTATGGTACAAAATATAGTCACAGATTCATTTACAAAGCTAATATTTTTCTCCTTGCATTACATAAATCATTTCTAATTACTTTAGCATTATGATTTGGGTATTGTATGAATTACAATCATTTCTAATAATGCTAAAGAAATTAGCATCTAGTAAAAATGCTAAGACTAGTTATCATCTTAATCTACTTTGGTAAACATATTCCACTATTACAAGAAATGCTAAATCACTGTAGCATTATGGTTTGTGTATTACTTATTGATGTTAAATATATTATATAATTATCAAGATTTAATAATACATCACTTAGTAGAAATCCAAAGTGTAGTTATCATTCTAATTGAATTGACTACACATGTTATACTTTAAAAAATATTAAGTAATTGTCGTATCATGATTTATCTGCTGTGCAAGTCTAGAGAATTATTTTGCACAAATATAGCTAACGTTGTTTAATTATTTGTGTTTTGTAGAATACAAAATCTTCACTACAAGCAGAGAATAGTAAAAAACGTAAAAGAAAGAGAGCAGATAAGGAAACTATGCAATATAGGTGTAGTCTATCTGCCTTGGTTAAAATGCTTGAAAAGGTTAAAAAAGAAAATGTTTTATTGAAAACCAAACGAATTTTTTAAACAAGCACCTTTCTATAATTTTACTAATGCTTTTGTTGAGGGTTGTAACGACCCGCCTTTTTGGACAGTTCAAGTCGACAATAATCCACACATGTCCAACTCAAACCGTTCAAAAGGGCGGATGGTTATTGGGGTTAAATAAGAAAAGGAAAGAAAGAACAGAAGCAAACTCAGAATCTTGCAGCGGAAGAAACAAGATATAATAATAAAATAACAGTTCATGAAGCTGTTAAATAAATAAATTTGATTATTATTATACATCATAAATCAGAGTTACATACATATCAGAGATAATACAATAATGTAGCGGAAAAATAATATGGTAGTAGAATACAAATGATGTAATACCAAACTCCGTCTTCGTCCTCCAAAATAGATCTTCAACCTTATCTGAAATGCTCAGGCTGACCCGAGCGTAATGAAAAGACAAAACACTCGAGTCAGGACTAAAATATCTCATGTAAGTCAAATCGAATAAGAAAATATGTGTGACGGCGTCAGAGATGTTTACGGGGTTTGACATCTCCTATCCAGTGTCAACGTGAGTGCAATAACTTAAGAGATGTTACGGGATTTTCCATCTCTCAAGGATCCGTTAAACTATCTACTATGTAGTACAATACGCTATTATAATATGTCTACATTAAAGTAAAAGTATTAAAATAGCGTTAAGCCATGGCCCATTCCACCCTTAACACAGTTTATATTCCCAAGAGCATATACAAGACCGTAGTTTCCCCAAAACCGGAAGTCACCAGAGGGCAATCCATATACTAAAGGTACAAATCAAAATCGTAGTGGTCGTGAATAGGATAATCAGTATGACAAGGTACATGAGGCAATACCAACTAGGATACTAGTAGTTGCGTGATCCGGACTGATGTTGGGCATAGCAGCTACTACCCCAACACCGCGAAACAACACTCCCAAAATCGAGGGGTGCACCCAAATCGAATCACAAAAGCAATAGACATGGTAACGAAGAAGTGTGTCCGCTAGAGGTGGCGAACCTCAATGGCCCGGCGCGACTCCTGTTTTAGTCATGTCAGGGGTCATCCAAAATCGTTCTCTTTCTTCAAATCAACACGTTCACCAAAACCATCCACTTCATTCTGGATCAACACTCCACGTGTATTAGTTATTAAAGTGGTTTTTGGTATCGACAGAGAGTATGTCCATATCCAATCCCGGTCTCTTTAATAACTGCGTTATATTTTTCACACCGGTTCGATCTTTTACATTTCAAATCGATTCATAATTGATATCAAAATATCATATTCGCTTCAAAATCAAATCCATTTCAAATATCATCATATCTATTCAAGATGTAAGATTTCGTTTCAAAACATTTTCGCCTCAATATCTCATTTCAATTTCAAAATCATTTTTCGCCTCAATATCTCATTTCGATTTCAAAATCATTTTCGCCTGAATATCTCGTTTCGATTCACATAAACTCGAATTCCAAGATTAAAATTTAATCAAATTTCAAATCATCAATTTCAACTCGATTCAGTTTCTCAATAAACCATTTCAAATTATCAATTTCAAATACATATTTGAACCACAAAATAAACAATTTCACTTCCAATATATTTCGAAACTTTAAATATTTCACATTTCAAAACAGTTCATATATTTATATAAAAATATAAGATTCGCTTTAAAACCATTTCGTATTCAAATTAGAATATACTTCAAATTAAACATCCGTATTAAGTAGTTTACTTAATTTCTGGAACAATTCCCATTTAATAAACTTAGATTAATATTCGGATTTCAAGAATTCATTTAAGTATTACATTCCAAATCAATTTCAGTTCAAATCCTATTCAAATCAATTTTATCTTCAAATTTAATTCAATAGTTTCAATTTAGTTCAATTCACAAATTTATTTAAATTTCAATCTAATTCCAAATTAATTAAATCTCAATTTCAAATTAATTTTCACTTCCAAACTCAAACTTGAAATATCATTTCATATAAATTTTCTTAGAAATATTCAGAGTTCGATTAAAAGTCCAATCTTTTAAAACAAATCGACTTTCGAAACTTTACGCCATATTTCAATTTTTCTTAAAAATCTAAACTTCGAATAATTAATCCATTTCATTTACCAAGTTTAAATTCCAACATCTCGAGCTTCAATTCAAAATAATTCAATTTCCATAAATTAGATTTTTATTCTTAAATCAATTCATTTAAATAATTTCAAAACAACTTTTAAAATCATTTAATTTAACCAACCCGGTGTCCGTATATAATTCTCTAACCTATGGCCAAGTGGTTAGTTATTTCAATTAAATGTCAGGGATGAATATATATCACTTAACAAAATCACGGTGTCATATGTATGCATAACAGTGTATATATAAGCAAGTAAACATCCAAACATTTAAAATATCGACCAATAACATCCATCGAAATACATCATCCAATAGACAATACAATTTATGGCAATTTCATAGTTATCAATGTCAGGTAATTCAATCGCAATTCAATTTTAATTTCAATTTAACTGTCAATTTAATTTTCAACGGTTAATTCAAATGACAATCTATATGACAATTAAATTTTATCAAACAACGACAAATAAAATCATAACACTTCATAATGTCAAATTTAACTACCATAAAGATATTTAGTACGTTGTAAGCATTATAAAACACTCACTTTGATTTTCTGTTGTCGCCGAGACGTTCCGGTTTGGAACTAAAACTGGACGACGTCCAACTTTAGCCCAAATTTCCACCGTCTCCAAATCCATCCAAACTAGTTTCATTTCGAAGCTCTTGTCATTTCAATCGCAACGCAAAAAGTTTCGTTCCAATCGGACCTCGTATGAAAAAGTTATGCTATTTTAAAGTTTGTACGAATTATATAATATAATAAGTCAATTTCTATTTTTATTTTCTAACCCTAAAAGCAAATCTGGCCATTGATTTCTGCTTCCTTCAGATCTGGACCGCCCCCTACCTTCTTCCCCTTTCACGTTATCTCCAGATAACCTAAACCCATAGCCGCCGTTAAATATCGAATTATTGCGACCAAACCGAGCAACTTGAAGACGATCGGAGACCGGGGTTTCGAAGCCCAAAGCAAGACCTATCTTCGGCCTGAACATGGCTGAGCTCGGCCTCCCCCACTGCCTCGAATTGCGTGAAAAACGCAGCCCCTTTGAACGCGATTTCCCGTTGATTCGTTGCTCCGTTTTCGATCATCTCCGTATGGATTGGAAGATATCGTCGTTCCCTACAACTTTCATGTTGAACACTTCTTCTAATTGTTGATAGATTTGAAGATAAATGAGGATGAATGTCGTGAATTGCTGGCCATTGAAATCAAGTGGCGGCTGAAGCTATTTGGATTAGGGTTTTGGGCTTTTGTTTGCAAATTGAAGATGTGAGGTCCTTATATAGAAAATTGGCAAAACACTATTCATCGAAAATTTTCCGAACTCCAAACGAAGCGTGCCGGCTGGCGTTTCTAAGGTTTACCCCACGTTCCGAACGCAATGGAACATATTTCGGAGGCTAATTCGGTCATCTTGGTGAGTTACGGAGAAAAACGATCAGTTTTAAATTAAACCGATTTCGATGCGTTTTGGCTTGCCCCGGACAAACGGTACATCCAATTGACACGAAATTTAAAACCATATAATAATATCACATTACGGATCTGATGAAACTGGTTTTGTTGAAATCCGAGACTTTTTGAAAAATGACTATTTTCTCTCGCCGAATTAATATTAAAAACAATTCGATGCGTTTCGAGCTGCCACGGTCAAACGATAACTCCGATTGCTACGAAAATTGAAATCCGACAATAACAAACTATTACGGATCCAATGGAACTAGTTTCGTTCAATTCTAAGACTGTTCGAAAAATGGCTATTTTCCAGTCGATAATTAAATATTAAAATATTCAATTTTCACAAATTAACTTTAAATTCAATTTTAAAAGTTCTATAACATTACTATAACTCCAATATGATAAGATAAAATTTTACAAATCATTTTCAATCATATTCAACTCGATTTTCAATTATTTCTGAAATTTAACTTATTAAATTATCGATTTAATTGTCTAATTAAATCCAATATTCGAAAAATAAATTATTCGACTGTTTAATTTCAATATAAAATTCCCAATTTTAAATTATTAACTTTTAAATCAAATTTTAATTGTTCACAAATTTCATTTTTTATTTCATAGTAATTAACAATCTTCTACAATGCAGTTTTCCATTATAAATCCAATATAAAAGATTATATTAGATTCAGCGTTCAATTATATTGTAATTCAAATTCAAGTTACTTAATTCCAAATGAACTCTTTTATTTCGATTTACACTTTCATTATTGAATCAACCATTTACTTATACATTATTATCAATAGTTTATAATTCATTTACTTTCATTTTCCTCAGCTTTCATCTTATTTAAATTCACGGTAATATTAAATTACATTCATTTACGTTGGTTTCCATATTATAACTTCAATATTAAATGTAACATTTTATTTATTTCGTTGTTTACAATCAAATTCAATTCAATTCAATTACTTGTTACATTCAAATTTAAATCTTTACTTACTTCAATTACAAGTTAACATCTTTATCGAATTACAGTTTCAGTTATTATCTGCTTTCAATCACTGTAATATTAAGTTACATTTATTTATATTAGTTTCAATAACATAAACTTCCATTATTAAATCTACCACTTTATTTATTCTTTGTTTACAATCATAACCAATTTGGTTTACAATCAAATTCAATTCATTATTTACATTCACTACAAGTTAACATCCATATTTAATTTACAAATAAGTTATTTCAGAATTAGTTTTGTATTTTAACTTGTAATTCACATTTAACAACACAAAATTTTATTTCCTTCGGATTTTTATCCAAAATTTTCATTTTAATTCGTATTTTTAAAGTGTTAAAAATACGGGTTGTTACATTCTCCCCCACTTAAAACTTTTCGTCCTCGAAAAGGAACGGAGAAGGGAAAACCATCATTTAGATATAATTCATTCAAAATATTCTACTTATTTGCAAAATTTAGTTATAGGATTTTTTTTTCACAAAATTTTTCTAACTCCCGGATTTTTGAAAAATTTCGGCAGCACCTCCTTTGCGCGGCTAGGACCGAAAAATTTCACAGTAGTAATGATTGCATGATATACATCTCATTACAAGAATGAGGCATCCCAAAACATGGGGAACACAATAATATACCACAACATAAACTGTAATCCGAGAACATACCTTTTATTTAGCGTTTATTAGCATTTTAACTTACATTTTGCATTAAGCGCAGAAGCGAGCTGCACAAGCGAAGCGCAACCCCTTTGCTACCTACTAAAATGCTCAATAACCAAGTTAGAACCATGGATATAATGATAGATCAATATACTTGCCATATACAACATATACATAACATATTAACTTCCAAACTGAAAATTTTGTGTTCATGACAGCAAGTAGATTCTAGTTTTTAGCCAACCAAACGATCGAATTTTGCAAGCTAATCTAAACAAAAGTTGTAGAATTTGTTTCAAGGTTTCCGGAATGTCCAAAATCGTCTAATTCGGATTATCCGTTCAAAAGTTACGGCCGTTTTACTATGGGAATACGTTTCAGGTCCGTGCAGGTCAGCGACCTTCACGCACACTTTCGACCTTCTAAACTTCAGCAAAATGCAAGGCTTCTAAAACAAAAGTTGGAGCATAGGTTCTGAGGTTTCCAGAAAGTACAAGATCATGAAAATTCGATAAACCAGTAAAAAGTTATGTCATAAATACTAAGGTCAAATGCTATTGGTTTTGCTTATTCTTACACAGGACAGCGATAGACATTTACATTTTTAACCTAGTAAACGAATGAATTTTCTGAAATACTCTAAACAAAAGTCGTGCTACAGATTCTAAGCTTTCCGAAAAGTCCAAGATCATCAAATTCTGATTATTCATTTAAAAGTTATGGTACTTTTAGTTTCAGTACATACCGGACAATTTTAGATTTCTACATTTGTTTGTTATTACAAATACAAACTATCCAATTTAAAGTTTCCGAAAAATCAAGCATTAACCCAAAGTTGTTAATTTTTTTTATATTTTTATGAAATAAGTTTACATTAAATTCATTTTTCGGTTTATTCACTTTATTACCTCCACATTTTAACTCAAGACAATTTTGCTTCACATTAAATTGAATTCAATTATATTCAACACCACCTTACTACAAATTGAATTTAATTACTTAAATTTTTATTCCATTTATTCAATTCCATTACATTATGAATCATATTTACTCACCTAACATCCATCTACAACCAAAGCACAACAACATTAACGTCCATACCAAATTTACCACCAAGTCAATCAATTTCTTTTATTTGTCTCAATTGGTTTATTCATTTCCAAACAAATCAAGTTTACTCAATTCATTTACTTTGTTTGAATTATATCAAATTCCATAATTCACTTTACTTGTTTTCCTCATTGATTTAATTCAATAATTTTGCTTGTTCAAATTAAATTTCATACCATCAACTAAGTATATATTATTCATTTTTCAATTTGAATTTCTTTTATATTTGCAACTATCAATTTGATCTTCACATTTTATTTACACTATCATACTTATATTTTTTTTTTACTTACTTATCAAAATATGCATTTTAAACTTTTAAATATTAGGTAAGTTATGGTTATGCAAATTTAGTGCAGTTGATAATATACAACTTATTTTCATTAAATTATAGTGTTGAGCTTATTTAACAAATCTTCAATTTATTATTTATCACATTAAGGTTTACTATTGCAATTTAAATTTTCATTTTTAACCTTCAAATTCTATTTCATATTTTAGAAAAGTTTCAATTTCCATTTTATTCAAAGAGTACAGAAAACATTGAGGGTCTCCCCCACTCGTACTTTTGAAAAATAAACGTCGATAATGCGTGCACTCATTACCGACACTTACTTTTCAAACATCAAGCGGGGCATACACCACTTATTTATTTCAAAATCACTTGGCAAATCATTCCTATTCAAATTTTTTCAAATGATACGTAGATTATTTCCAAACCATTGGTACAAATTTCAAAACATTGGAGTTTATATTCTCAAATTTAAAATCATATTCATTTAATTCCATTTCCAATTATATTTTCCAAATTCATTTTTTTTCATTTGTCAATAATTTAGAAATATTGACAAGTCAACCAATTGACGACGATAATCTAATATTATCATCTCCTACCAACCAATAAAATCAAATTTATATATCCGTAGTAATATTTATATATAAATATAAGTCAAAACAATATTATGTCAATTTGTCCTATTCGAGTGTTTAGAAACCCCTATCGATGCCATGGCGTCCCATGTACCGACCAGAATTTATAAATACTCAACGGAACAGATCAACACAATATAAAACCATTTTATATCAAAATAACAAATACGCTCTCTCGTACCCTCAAACTCATTCATAGGTTTCAACCCTATTTCAACGAGTTATTCCCCACTAGAGCTAAGGTAATCTAAACCAAAGCTCTGATACCAACTGTAACGACCCGCCTTTTTGGACAGTTCAAGTCGACAATAATCCACACATGTCCAACTCAAACCGTTCAAAAGGGCGGATGGTTATTGGGGTTAAATAAGAAAAGGAAAGAAAGAACAGAAGCAAACTCAGAATCTTGCAGCGGAAGAAACAAGATATAATAATAAAATAACAGTTCATGAAGCTGTTAAATAAATAAATTTGATTATTATTATACATCATAAATCAGAGTTACATACATATCAGAGATAATACAATAATGTAGCGGAAAAATAATATGGTAGTAGAATACAAATGATGTAATACCAAACTCCGTCTTCGTCCTCCAAAATAGATCTTCAACCTTATCTGAAATGCTCAGGCTGACCCGAGCGTAATGAAAAGACAAAACACTCGAGTCAGGACTAAAATATCTCATGTAAGTCAAATCGAATAAGAAAATATGTGTGACGGCGTCAGAGATGTTTACGGGGTTTGACATCTCCTATCCAGTGTCAACGTGAGTGCAATAACTTAAGAGATGTTACGGGATTTTCCATCTCTCAAGGATCCGTTAAACTATCTACTATGTAGTACAATACGCTATTATAATATGTCTACATTAAAGTAAAAGTATTAAAATAGCGTTAAGCCATGGCCCATTCCACCCTTAACACAGTTTATATTCCCAAGAGCATATACAAGACCATAGTTTCCCCAAAACCGGAAGTCACCAGAGGGCAATCCATATACTAAAGGTACAAATCAAAATCGTAGTGGTCGTGAATAGGATAATCAGTATGACAAGGTACATGAGGCAATACCAACTAGGATACTAGTAGTTGCGTGATCCGGACTGATGTTGGGCATAGCAGCTACTACCCCAACACCGCGAAACAACACTCCCAAAATCGAGGGGTGCACCCAAATCGAATCACAAAAGCAATAGATATGGTAACGAAGAAGTGTGTCCGCTAGAGGTGGCGAACCTCAATGGCCCGGCGCGACTCCTGTTTTAGTCATGTCAGGGGTCATCCAAAATCGTTCTCTTTCTTCAAATCAACACGTTCACCAAAACCATCCACTTCATTCTGGATCAACACTCCACGTGTATTAGTTATTAAAGTGGTTTTTGGTATCGACAGAGAGTATGTCCATATCCAATCCCGGTCTCTTTAATAACTGCGTTATATTTTTCACACCGGTTCGATCTTTTACATTTCAAATCGATTCATAATTGATATCAAAATATCATATTCGCTTCAAAATCAAATCCATTTCAAATATCATCATATCTATTCAAGATGTAAGATTTCGTTTCAAAACATTTTCGCCTCAATATCTCATTTCAATTTCAAAATCATTTTTCGCCTCAATATCTCATTTCGATTTCAAAATCATTTTCGCCTGAATATCTCGTTTCGATTCACATAAACTCGAATTCCAAGATTAAAATTTAATCAAATTTCAAATCATCAATTTCAACTCGATTCAGTTTCTCAATAAACCATTTCAAATTATCAATTTCAAATACATATTTGAACCACAAAATAAACAATTTCACTTCCAATATATTTTGAAACTTTAAATATTTCACATTTCAAAACAGTTCATATATTTATATAAAAATATAAGATTCGCTTTAAAACCATTTCGTATTCAAATTAGAATATACTTCAAATTAAACATCCGTATTAAGTAGTTTACTTAATTTCTGGAACAATTCCCATTTAATAAACTTAGATTAATATTCGGATTTCAAGAATTCATTTAAGTATTACATTCCAAATCAATTTCAGTTCAAATCCTATTCAAATCAATTTTATCTTCAAATTTAATTCAATAGTTTCAATTTAGTTCAATTCACAAATTTATTTAAATTTCAATCTAATTCCAAATTAATTAAATCTCAATTTCAAATTAATTTTCACTTCCAAACTCAAACTTGAAATATCATTTCATATAAATTTTCTTAGAAATATTCAGAGTTCGATTAAAAGTCCAATCTTTTAAAACAAATCGACTTTCGAAACTTTACGCCATATTTCAATTTTTCTTAAAAATCTAAACTTCGAATAATTAATCCATTTCATTTACCAAGTTTAAATTCCAACATCTCGAGCTTCAATTCAAAATAATTCAATTTCCATAAATTAGATTTTTATTCTTAAATCAATTCATTTAAATAATTTCAAAACAACTTTTAAAATCATTTAATTTAACCAACCCGGTGTCCGTATATAATTCTCTAACCTATGGCCAAGTGGTTAGTTATTTCAATTAAATGTCAGGGATGAATATATATCACTTAACAAAATCACGGTGTCATATGTATGCATAACAGTGTATATATAAGCAAGTAAACATCCAAACATTTAAAATATCGACCAATAACATCCATCGAAATACATCATCCAATAGACAATACAATTTATGGCAATTTCATAGTTATCAATGTCAGGTAATTCAATCGCAATTCAATTTTAATTTCAATTTAACTGTCAATTTAATTTTCAACGGTTAATTCAAATGACAATCTATATGACAATTAAATTTTATCAAACAACGACAAATAAAATCATAACACTTCATAATGTCAAATTTAACTACCATAAAGATATTTAGTACGTTGTAAGCATTATAAAACACTCACTTTGATTTTCTGTTGTCGCCGAGACGTTCCGGTTTGGAACTAAAACTGGACGACGTCCAACTTTAGCCCAAATTTCCACCGTCTCCAAATCCATCCAAACTAGTTTCATTTCGAAGCTCTTGTCATTTCAATCGCAACGCAAAAAGTTTCGTTCCAATCGGACCTCGTATGAAAAAGTTATGCTATTTTAAAGTTTGTACGAATTATATAATATAATAAGTCAATTTCTATTTTTATTTTCTAACCCTAAAAGCAAATCTGGCCATTGATTTCTGCTTCCTTCAGATCTGGACCGCCCCCTACCTTCTTCCCCTTTCACGTTATCTCCAGATAACCTAAACCCATAGCCGCCGTTAAACATCGAATTATTGCGACCAAACCGAGCAACTTGAAGACGATCGGAGACCGGGGTTTCGAAGCCCAAAGCAAGACCTATCTTCGGCCTGAACATGGCTGAGCTCGGCCTCCCCCACTGCCTCGAATTGCGTGAAAAACGCAGCCCCTTTGAACGCGATTTCCCGTTGATTCGTTGCTCCGTTTTCGATCATCTCCGTATGGATTGGAAGATATCGTCGTTCCCTACAACTTTCATGTTGAACACTTCTTCTAATTGTTGATAGATTTGAAGATAAATGAGGATGAATGTCGTGAATTGCTGGCCATTGAAATCAAGTGGCGGCTGAAGCTATTTGGATTAGGGTTTTGGGCTTTTGTTTGCAAATTGAAGATGTGAGGTCCTTATATAGAAAATTGGCAAAACACTATTCATCGAAAATTTTCCGAACTCCAAACGAAGCGTGCCGGCTGGCGTTTCTAAGGTTTACCCCACGTTCCGAACGCAATGGAACATATTTCGGAGGCTAATTCGGTCATCTTGGTGAGTTACGGAGAAAAACGATCAGTTTTAAATTAAACCGATTTCGATGCGTTTTGGCTTGCCCCGGACAAACGGTACATCCAATTGACACGAAATTTAAAACCATATAATAATATCACATTACGGATCTGATGAAACTGGTTTTGTTGAAATCCGAGACTTTTTGAAAAATGACTATTTTCTCTCGCCGAATTAATATTAAAAACAATTCGATGCGTTTCGAGCTGCCACGGTCAAACGATAACTCCGATTGCTACGAAAATTGAAATCCGACAATAACAAACTATTACGGATCCAATGGAACTAGTTTCGTTCAATTCTAAGACTGTTCGAAAAATGGCTATTTTCCAGTCGATAATTAAATATTAAAATATTCAATTTTCACAAATTAACTTTAAATTCAATTTTAAAAGTTCTATAACATTACTATAACTCCAATATGATAAGATAAAATTTTACAAATCATTTTCAATCATATTCAACTCGATTTTCAATTATTTCTGAAATTTAACTTATTAAATTATCGATTTAATTGTCTAATTAAATCCAATATTCGAAAAATAAATTATTCGACTGTTTAATTTCAATATAAAATTCCCAATTTTAAATTATTAACTTTTAAATCAAATTTTAATTGTTCACAAATTTCATTTTTTATTTCACAGTAATTAACAATCTTCTACAATGCAGTTTTCCATTATAAATCCAATATAAAAGATTATATTAGATTCAGCGTTCAATTATATTGTAATTCAAATTCAAGTTACTTAATTCCAAATGAACTCTTTTATTTCGATTTACACTTTCATTATTGAATCAACCATTTACTTATACATTATTATCAATAGTTTATAATTCATTTACTTTCATTTTCCTCAGCTTTCATCTTATTTAAATTCACGGTAATATTAAATTACATTCATTTACGTTGGTTTCCATATTATAACTTCAATATTAAATGTAACATTTTATTTATTTCGTTGTTTACAATCAAATTCAATTCAATTCAATTACTTGTTACATTCAAATTTAAATCTTTACTTACTTCAATTACAAGTTAACATCTTTATCGAATTACAGTTTCAGTTATTATCTGCTTTCAATCACTGTAATATTAAGTTACATTTATTTATATTAGTTTCAATAACATAAACTTCCATTATTAAATCTACCACTTTATTTATTCTTTGTTTACAATCATAACCAATTTGGTTTACAATCAAATTCAATTCATTATTTACATTCACTACAAGTTAACATCCATATTTAATTTACAAATAAGTTATTTCAGAATTAGTTTTGTATTTTAACTTGTAATTCACATTTAACAACACAAAATTTTATTTCCTTCGGATTTTTATCCAAAATTTTCATTTTAATTCGTATTTTTAAAGTGTTAAAAATACGGGTTGTTACAAGGGTAGTATAGGAAGCAAAAACATTAGAAAATGTTCAAAAAATTTAGCTGATTTAATAGACTGTTATTGTGTTGAAGAAGATTGTTTTATTGTAGGAGGAAGAAAATTACAAATAACAACAGCAGACATTTCTTTAATTTTTGGTTTACCAATTAAGGGAAAAAACATTTTTCCACTTCCTAGGATTTCTTTTTAAAGCACCCCTGAAAACTACCAATGGTTTGTTTTAAGAAACTTTAGCATAATTGATCATATAACAAAAGACATTATCATTCAAAAGATAAAAAAAGAATTAGATAAAGAAATTCAAGAAGAAGAAAATGATTTGCCAAATTTGTCATTATTCTTTCTTTCATTATATTTTTTTCCTGACAATCAAAAAATGTTAAGTTGGGGATATCTCTAATATGCAATTGATTTTAAAAAAATGAATCAAGTTTTATGGGCTTTAAGCATTCACTATTCTTTGATTAAAGCATTAAACTTTTTCAAGCAAAAACCAAGGAATATGTCAGGTTGCTTGATGATACCATTGATAAGGAAATAATTTTACATTCTACTGTATTATAATAAATTGTGAAATAACATTTTTGTTATTTATATACCAGTATTTTTTATATGAACATGTGGACACGATGAAGCCAAGGAAGGAATGGTCGAAGGACTTAGCAAGATTTTCTAAACGGTCACTAAATGAGATGAAGAACATAGTTTCAAAAGACTATTTAAAGAATGTGGAAAGCAAAAAGGTCTATACATCTAATACTGATTGTCACTTATTTTTTTAGATTTTATGTATATAAAACATGCATATAAAGAGGAAAAAAATGCTAGATGATGATAGCATTATAAAAAAATGCTATATAGTACTAGCAATATTTTTGGTGCATTAGATTATGCAAACCTACATATAAATAGAAAAAAATGCTAGATGATAATAGCATTATAACATAATATCTGGTATACAAAATTAGAATACAGAAAATATTTTTTTCTACATCTTCATTTATAATATTTTTGCATATAACCTTTAGGAAATTGTTACTTAGTTTATTACAGTTAATTATGGAAGATGATAATATTATCTTGAATGATTTTATATTCTCATTTTTGAAATTCAAAAAAGATTCACATGTTATTGAAACATATCATTATAGAAAATGCTATATAATTTTAGCATTAATAAAATCTGTGATGCTCATTGAATACAGATCTAATAGGACTCAAAAATACAACGGTCAAAGAGAGGCTACTGCTTGATTGTTCAAAATTGCAAATGGCAATTATAGAAACAAAACAACAAAAATATGAAACAGATGCTGAAGAAGAATCAGAATTGAGTGACAAGGAAAAACAAATTCAAACACAGAGCTACCGCATTAAACAGTTGGAAAATGATTTGGATCGGGTGAAAAGAGATCTGGGGAAGGAAAAAGAAGTAAGAAAACAGAGGAAAAAAGAGTCAACTGTAATGGAGAAAGAAATTGAATTGTTGAATTGAAAGTAATAACAGTATCAATAATTTTTTTAATACCAACTCTATAATATTAGCCTGAAAATGTAGAATGACAATAAATATTTTGATTACACAACATAGACCTTACAAAATGCTAATTTTTCGTAACATTATATGAAATTATTAAAATATGGTAGCATATATCTATCATTGTCTGTGTGTATCACACAGTGTTAATTTTTATAAAATGTTTATAAAAATTCAAAATCCTTTGTTACTATATGCTAACCCAATATTCTTTTTCCAATGCAGAATTATTGGTTGGTTTATTGAAAATATATCGATGTATGAACATAACTACACTTTTAGTACAATCATGACGGTAAACAATATTATTGTAACGTTCAGGATTTTCGACGCTCGAAAGTCGACATTAATACATCCACTGTATCAAATGCCGCGCAATCGAATGCCGAAAAACCGAACCATTAGGGTTAAAAAGAAGAGGTAGAAGAAGACAGAAGAAAAGAAAGAACAGAAATAGAAACAATATCATAATCTCACATTCGCAGCGGAACAATATATAATAGATAATCACTAGTCTTTTAAACAAAGAACTATATCAGTTTATACATACATCAATCAGAGTCAATATACAACTCAATACAACAATGGACAGTTATATAAACTTGCCCTGATACAGAATACACAGCGGAATAAATAAACAAGTACGGGAGTACGCCTCGCCATCCAGCTCATCTCCAAAGCTCCAGAATATCCTGATAACATAACTCTAGGCTGCCCGTATGGAAAATTATGGGCACCCAGAGTTTAGAAAGGGAACAATAAACTCCGAGTCAGTCATGGTGACTGGTGTGAGAACTAAAACAGTTATTATCTTTAAAACAACAACAACAAAGGAAGTAAAAGACATCCGCAATGCTTTTGGAAAATGAAACTACCATAAGGCCTCCCGCCACACACACAATGCAAACGCAGAATTGGAGGAGATTTCCCCTTATGATAGTCAAACATGCTTACTACGCAAAACAAATCATTTTTGATATTATTATTAGTGCATAGTGCAGAAAACATTTCGAAAGTATAATATCAATCTTAGCCAGCATACAACCATTATTGTATGCCTACTATAGCTACTATGTTCAATAGCAGGTTACCGCCACATTCCATAACAGGTAATACAACTAAAACCGTACAAGGTTCGTATTGTTTCTTTGGATTTTCCAACAAATGATCAGGCTAAGGAACTTCCTTACACCGAAATGGAAATGCCTCTGGAAAGACGCCCCGAGAGTCAACCTGCTCTCTGCAAACACAAGGCCGACGCTACCTCACGTTGTACAGCTGTAACTAGGTAGCTAACACACTAGCTATGTCATCCCCCGGTCGTTACCGACCTTTATCTGTCACGACCCGACTTTCTTTGCCCAGAAAGACGCATCGCTAATAAGAAAGAAAGGGATAGAAAAGAGAAAAGAAGAGAAGAAAGAAAGAAACAACAACAACGATCTCACAGCGGAACGAATAAATTATATTAATAACATAAACTATTACATAGTATACAACAATTTACAGAGTTACACAGCATATACATCACTTACTAGACAGTTATAAACATCTGTCTAGACATTACAACTCAAATACCAGACAAGACACTATCACAGATATCAACACAGCGGAATACTATATCTACGAACGCCGAAGCCTCCTGCTCCATTGCTCCTCCAGAATATTCGTCAAAGCTAAACCTGAATCCCTTGGCTACTCGTAAAAATTTGAGTACCCAAGAGTTTATAAAATAGAAATAAACACTTGGGTCAGACATGGGTCTGGTGTGAGTAAACGGGTTAAAATTGTTTAACTTCAAAACCTTTTGAAAACAAAGGTATCACGTAAGACTTCCCACACATAAACATGGAAAAGTTTTTACCTTACGCTAACCAAAACATTTGATAGGAAATCCAGTTATATTATAATAGGGTCTAGGGTTTTCAAGTAAAATACAGAAATAGCTGAAATGCTTACATCTCACATTCCAACATAGTTGGGCACAACTAATACGTACAGCACTTATTGGAGTTTGGATTCCATACAATGGCAGGGCTACTGGGGTACCGCCCGTCACAGTACGTGGCCTAGATCACCGTACCGAGGAGTACGCCCGCTCCCCTGCAACACAAAGCCGGAACCATCCCTTACTGGATAATCCCGAACAAGATAATCCCGTAGTTGGCGCGACCAACCACACACTAAGCCGAATAAAAGAAAAGGGACCTCTAGACAGGGATCTATCTTGCTCTCAGTGGGTGCTACCCACGAAGCCTTGCTGCACCTCCCCTGTTTTAGCCATTCCCGGTTGATGAGGCTTGAGGTTACGATTACCTTTAATCAGAACATATCACTTAGAATGCTCATCGTCCGCCTGACGATGTGCTGAAAGCATTCAATCCATATAAGTTCGTTCCGGGTTCGAACGAAACCGAAGGCATTATCTCGTTACACTCGTTTTGGAATCACCCTCAGAGTTAACGACAATAACCCTTGCACTCTGAATCTTCATCTTCACTTGAGATTAACGACCTATCGTTAATTTGGATCGATGTGGTATTCGGGTCTCCAGACCTGGAAATCCGGTATACGGAAACCCGATCCCGGTCTCATCGAAATCCAAAACGTATCTTTTAAGGCCAAGTTGTTTAAAGGTTTAAACAATTTAACTTATCTATATTCATACAGATAGATAATTCACAAGTCACAATTGATAATCACATTATCATTTAAACAGATGATTCATAACCAAATAGGTAATCCATATCAACATCACAATAGTTAATCTATATTCCATCATAATGCAACCAAGCATTCATACCACACAACATTACTTATCTCATTTCTGAGATTATATCCATTCAAGACAAATCAATGTCATCCATTCTTATATAAGCAATGATTTACTTAATCATCACATAATTAATTTAAAATTGATTTAAATTAACTATCTCTATCTTTAATTAATTTAAAGTGAATTAAATTAATCACTTCATCTCTTAATTAATTTAAAATAAATTAAATTAATTACTTCATTATAAATCTTACTTATATAATCATTAATTAATTACAAATAAATTAATTAATCTTCTCTAATTATCCACTTTAATTAATCACCTTGATTAATTATACTTTAATTACATTTGAGTAATTATCTTTAATTAATTTCACAAATTAATTATTCTTAATTAAATACAGTGATTAACCTTTAATTACTTCATTAATCAATTAATTATAATCAATTACTTTAATCCTTAATTAATTACAATTAATCATTTATCATTTGATTAATTAATCTTAATTAATTAACTCTTAATCACATCATTAATTAATTATAAACTAATGATCCTTAATTACAATCTTTAATTATTTTATTTATTTATATTAAGTAATTAACCTTAATTAAACCACAATTATTAATCACCTTTGATTAATCTAATCCAGTAATTAACTTCCCTTAATTACTTTTATTAATTAATTACCTTTTAATTAATTACCTTAACAAATAATTAATTACCTTATTAATTAACCTTAATCCTTCAATTAAATAAATTATTTAATTAATAACACTAGGTAATTAACCTTAATCACTTCTTATTTAATTACTTTCATAAAATAATTATCCTCTAATTATTTTATTAAATAATCTACCTTTACTTAATTACATCTAGTAATTATTCCTACTGTCACATGGTCATTTTGCCAACATTTGTCATTAAATTGTTTAATTGATTTACAAGTGTTTATGAAATGTCCTAACATGTTACAAGTGTCTTAGCAAATATTTAATTAATTTTTACTTAATTTAGATGTGAATATAAATTACTTATTAAATGTAAATATAAACTTACAACTTTAAATTTACTAAATTAATTAATACTTACATATGTAAATATAAATTTACCTTTTAAAGAAAATATCCTAAAACAAATTATAATACAAATATATTTCTTATACATGTATTTTAAAATTTTAAACATTTAACTTTATACATTTATAACCATTTTGATTTGAGCATTTTAAAAGAAGACAAAACAAAGCTTGTTTAAATCCTTTTTAAACAATTCCATTTAAAATAAACAATTATCTTATATTTTGAAATAATTGAATTAATCTAAACTAACCTTTGAAAAATATTAATTTTAAAACAAAGCTTTAAATTACAATTCATACATATATAAATTATCAATAGATTAAAATAAATTTCAAGCAATATCAAATTATAACATATACATACTATATATATTACAATTTGAAAATACAGTCTTTTATTTAAAACAAAAGATATCCTATTCACAATATATAACAATATATATATTATAAATAGATTAAAACTTTATTAGCTTTGGAAATAAATCTTATCAATAATGCCAGATTATATATTTATTAACCTTTAAAATATTAAATTAACCAATTTAAATTAAAATTATAAAGAAAATTATCAAATCAATTAAATTATCAATACAGATTATTAGATTTATATTGCCCAAAACCCCGGGATATCACATTCCTCCCCCCTTAAAATAATTTCGTCCCCGAAATTAAAAGCAAAGTTAATTTAATAATCCAATAAAGATTTTAATTTCAAACAACAAAGCATTCCTATCATCCAGTTACTAACAACCAATCAAACAAACCTAACTAACTATTCTGATACAAATCAGGATAGATCTATTAACACTATCTCGAGTTTCCCAGGTATAACACCGGGATACTCGCTCTTACAGAATCTAACAATACCACTATGATCCAGAGCTCCTCTCTTCTCTAGATCCACTAATCTGAACAAAATATCAGATCACACCCAAATCCAGCTCAAACATTCAAATCCATCTGAACTGCAGATTCCACAACCAGCGATGAATCATACACGTACTCCCTCAGAGATACGTGAAATATAATGAATTCCATATATCCAAATTGGCCATTCGATCCTGTAGATCAAAGAACTAATCCTCACAAGTTCACTAGAAAACCCAAAATACTTCAGAGTTTGCTTTCCAAAATTACCAAATCTTATAGCTCTTTAATCGGAGAAAACTTAAACAACTTCCAATTTCCAACTCCGAATTCCAAACTCCGTCTTATATCTGCCTAACTCATCAGAGGATCCCGAGCTACCTCATCTCTTCCCGATCAGCTCAACCTTCGCTGATGCTTCTTGAAACAAATATGAACCAAGCACAAAATGATCTTCAAATCTGCTGAAATCCACAAACTCTACTCCACAAGAAATAGAAGACTGAACTTCCTTCTCCCAGATTCCAGAAAATTCTATACACACTTAGAAATTCACATAAACTTCTTGTAGAAATCTGAGGTTACTTCCTTTCTTGCACAGCTACTACCTTTGCTTTCGCTGCACAACTCTGATTTTGAAATAGATGAGAATGTCAATGAACTCGAGCACAAACTAGATCCACAAACAAGCGGAAACATTGGTTATCTTAAAGACATAACCAACTTCTCAAAGAATAGACGAGTCCTCGGTCAAGGGTACTGTCTTCAGCTATCCTTGGCTAGAGGAAACTCGAAACTAGAAGCAGAAGAGAAAACACAGAAACTCCATAAAATTCTAAGATACTTCACCAAATCCTTCTCTAGGAACCAAATCGATATAAACTAAATCTTTGACCTCTTCGATAACTTTTACTTCCTCTTGAGATGTCTCAATTTCATACAAAAGATTACTCAAGATGAACTCTCAAAATAATCGCAATTCACTTTTGCGATCCTACCTAGTTCGGATTCCAAAGAAACTGTTCTCTCTTTACTAATTAAAACAGCCTTAAACTTTTCCAAACAAGGTTAACCCTTCAAGAAAACATTCACCATCTTCTCGGACTGCTGATAGAAGAATCACAAAGATTCCGGTACCATCGAAGAAACGAACCACACTGTTGCTTCCAAACTCTATCTCGACAGCACACCGAACACTCCGAGCTGCACTGCTATCACAGCTAACCAAGAACTTCTAATCCAAAGGCTTCTCAAAACTAAAACCATCAACAAACCTCTCAACAAATCTCCGAGATGGCAGACATCCAAAAGAAACTCGGGCTCCAAACCAATCGCCAATAACTTACTCTTCTTAAGGGAACAATGAGACCATGTCCGAAGAACAACTAATCGACCTTAGTCCCATACTTCAAAATAGACAAAACTCTCTTACTTGATATCAGAGAATTCCTATACAGCCGAGTCTTTCCTGCGGTAGACATCAACTGTTCCTCCAATACTTTGTTAATCTTGTTCCAAAAAGAAAATCTCCTTCGGGAACATCCATCGTCACTGTATCTCATCATACAGCTACTATTACCTGAGGTATCAAGATATCATCACACACTTCTGCCTCATCGACAGATCCAACTCTACTCATCCAAACTTCAAAGATAAACTCCGAACCATTACAGTTTCCTTCGGAGATCGATGAAATCCTTCGCCACAACAAAGTTTACTTGAGACAGTATTAGGTCTACAGTCTCGACAGATACACTTCCAACCTCAACATTCAAACTCCAACCATTGGTAGTCGTGTTTCACACACCACCACCCTATCTACCTTTATATCCTATATTGGAAAACCCGAACAGGTAACCCAATAAATAGGTAGAAATACATAAATATATATATTTAAAATGATACTTTTTTATATAGAAATTATATCTGGGTAAAATTATTTCATCTACCTTTTTAAAACAATATTGTGTCCGTTGGCCTGGTTCAAGTGTTTAGAGATCCCTATCAATAACGTTAGCTACTCGTATTGACCAGAATCCATATACCACTCAACCGATCAATTAACACAATATAAAATTATTTTTATATAACTAACAATTACGCGCTCTCAAGATAGACACCACTTCAGAGCCTAGGTATTCACTCAACCTACTGCTCTGATACCAACTGTCACATGGTCATTTTGCCAACATTTGTCATTAAATTGTTTAATTGATTTACAAGTGTTTATGAAATGTCCTAACATGTTACAAGTGTCTTAGCAAATATTTAATTAATTTTTACTTAATTTAGATGTGAATATAACTTACTTATTAAATGTAAATATAAACTTACAACTTTAAATTTACTAAATTAATTAATACTTACATATGTAAATATAAATTTACCTTTTAAAGAAAATATCCTAAAACAAATTATAATACAAATATATTTCTTATACATGTATTTTAAAATTTTAAACATTTAACTTTATACATTTATAACCATTTTGATTTGAGCATTTTAAAAGAAGACAAAACAAAGCTTGTTTAAATCCTTTTTAAACAATTCCATTTAAAATAAACAATTATCTTATATTTTGAAATAATTGAATTAATCTAAACTAACCTTTGAAAAATATTAATTTTAAAACAAAGCTTTAAATTACAATTCATACATATATAAATTATCAATAGATTAAAATAAATTTCAAGCAATATCAAATTATAACATATACATACTATATATATTACAATTTGAAAATACAGTCTTTTATTTAAAACAAAAGATATCCTATTCACAATATATAACAATATATATATTATAAATAGATTAAAACTTTATTAGCTTTGGAAATAAATCTTATCAATAATGCCAGATTATATATTTATTAACCTTTAAAATATTAAATTAACCAATTTAAATTAAAATTATAAAGAAAATTATCAAATCAATTAAATTATCAATACAGATTATTAGATTTATATTGCCCAAAACCCCGGGATATCACATTATCCGAGGATCCTCAACCATAAAGCAACAACCACAAAGTATAATAAATTTGCAGCATCAACATAGGTAAAACATCTGATCTCCGTACCATGATATCACCTTTTATCCAGAAGGAAATGACATACCCTAGGGACGCGACCCCTAAACACCTTGCCGCAACATTCATGTTTCGACCATTACCGGGTTGTGAGGCTCGACGAAGTCTCGTCCACAAAACTATGCTTTTTCACAAAGCCACGCTTTTCACAAAGCCACGCTTTTTCACAAAGCCACGCTTTGATCAACAAATGATCAACATCACTTTGTATGCCACATTACCAAATTGGGAATGTATCACTAGTAACCATCAACTACATAACCTCTGAGCTCGTACGTCTCAGAGAAGGGTGTTAAGCTAAGAGAATAAATTCTCCACCACCAACAGAAATGTATTTGATATAAACCAGCTTTACATCTCAAAGTGTAATGTCAGACATACAACCATATAAGTCTGTTCCGGGTTCGAACACAACCGAAGGCACTTCCAAAGAAGCCCTTGCAATCTGGGTATTCACAATCCCGATCGGACTTCTCATCACAAGAAGAGTGATATAAATCTCTATATCGGAGCAACTCGGTGCAGAGACATTCGACAGGTTGTCCTTTCATTTTCGAAAATACCCGGCCTTCACCACCGGTCTTCAATACAATCCATATCGTCGTATCACTAATTCGGAATGGGTTATATGACACAAAGGTCTTTTCCCGGCTAACCCGAATAGTGAGCACAATATTTAAAAACATATGGATATTGGGATTTCAATTAAGTCACAACTTATTACCCAAATCCTTTCCTTTAAATGGTTTAAACAAATTACCATTTTAAATCTTTAAACAAAAAGATTTACTTCACAAAGTTTACCCAGTTTCACAAAGATTCATTCACAGATTTCCAAATCAATTTCCATTTCAATTGGATTAACCCATTAAATCTTTAAATTAAGATTTAATTTATAACTTTCAAAACTATTCACAATTCAAGTCTTTTATAATATAAAAGATACACCTTTTAAAATCTTCTTTGATTTCAAAATAAAGCTTAATCATCTTCACAAAGGTTAATTCATAGTTTTTCCAAACTATTTACAATTTCATTTCAACTTGAAATGTTTCGATACAAATTGGAAATCTTTTCACTTTATGAAAGCTATTATTATTTGAAAATAGATAGCTTTCGTTTTGGGACAAACTGGTTACAATTACACAGTTTAAAACCATCCAAGTATAAAACTTGAATTTAAATTTAAATTTCCAAAACCATATTTCAAATGGTTAAAAACCCATATAACACCTTTTACACTTGTAAAATCTTTTAAACCAAAATTCCCAAATCATCGAATTCAATTTTAAGTATTGAATTCAAAATTTAAATCAAATGCTTTAAATTCCAATTTTTATTAAGTTATTTAAAATAACTTTTATTTCTGAAACTCTTTTGCGAAAACTTCCAATTCCAATTCCAAAACTATTTTGGATTCAAAAATTCAATTTTTCAAAATTGATAAAAATCTGTGACTTAACCGATTTCCACGTGAAATCCACATTTGTGTGTGTATTGTGTAGTCCACGGTTTAACACAATAGTGCAACAACATTCAACCATCACAGATCAAATATAACAATATAATTTGATAAGCGATATAAACTATAACGCTTATCTTTCATTCACACATCACAGATGTTCATATCATATATAAATATATCACAAATCACAACACAGAATAGGATATATCACAAAGCATCACATATCAGAGATAACAAACAACTCAACATCCAATATAATCCAAACATCCATAAGTAGGATTACTTTAATTATCTGACTAATTCAAAGTCAGACAAATTTCCAAAGTTATTTCTTTTTTTAAAATAAATTTCTTTATCTCTTCAAATCTATTTAAAACCAATTTTAAATAAATCCTTTAACTTATAAATAATATTACCTGAAATCCATTTATTAAAGCTTTTTCCTAAAATTTGGAATTTCATTCAATATAGTCCAAAAATAAACTTTTATCTTTTTAAATTTATCCAATTCTCAAAAATAAATTTTCACAATAAATTTTCAACTTGAATTCAAAAAAATCCAATTTTATTTATTTCTGGTATCCAACGATACCAAAAATATATTCGGCTAAATTTTAGCCTTCAACAATTCCAATTCACAAATATAATCACACGGAGATTATAAATAATCAACACACAACATATGAAACAAATTCAAATGTTTGAGGAATCCAGTTGGATCCCTCCAACCTGTTTCCCTGCATCCAAAGATGTTAGCACAATACCAATTCCACTTCAATGTGGAATATCGCGGTATATGAGATTTATAAATATTATCCACTATTATGCGGCGCAATAGGGTCTCATCCGCTATATAATGCGGGAAATCAACTCCAAATACGTATATAATACCAATTCCACTTCACAGTGGAATTATCGCGGTATATGTTTTTAATAAATAACCTCCGCTTAATATACGGCGTATAGGGTCTATTTCAGCACAATAGATAACAACCATCATCCAATTCACACAATCAACACTATCAACAATTTTAAATCTAACTATTTAAAATTTAAATCGAAACACAATTCGATTGAGTGAGGAGTTCTCACCTTGCTTTTAATAACGGTTGTAGTATTTTATTTCGAATAAAATTAAAAACGCGTTTAATTTTACTCAAAATTATCACTAGCTCCAAACACGCCCAGATCTGCGCTGCAGCGTATATCTCATCGCTGCGATTCCAGCGCTTCCTATTTCGTCGAATTTCGACCTCGTATGAACAAGTTACCGCATTTTAAAGTTTGAACGATTTTAAATATAATAATTTACAATTCCTTTTTATTTTTAAACCTTAAATCCATCTCGGCCGTTCAATTTTGCAATAGAAGATCTGAGGTGTGCACACATCTTCTTCCACATCAGTTTGTTCACGCGAGCATGAGAACCCATAGCCGCATATCTCCCCTTGAATTATCCCCCCAACTCGACCATATATATGACGATCGGAGACCATCGTTCAATTCGCCAATGCAAGCACCACCCTCGGCCAGAAAAGCTCCAAGCTCGGTCACCTATAGGTCAAGAAAAACGTTAATGAACATCGAACGTTTGAATGAGGATTGCCGTTGATTCGCTCGACTATATTTGATCATCTCCGTATGGATTTCAAGATCTCATCGTCCTCTACAACATTGCAGTTGAACGTTTTTGATAATTTTTGGTGGATTGGAAGATATTGAAGAAGAAACGAAACGAAATTCTGGCCATTGGTTTTGAAAATGGCGGCTAGACCTAGCTTCTAGGGTTTGTTTGCAAAATGAAGAAAGCAAGTCCTTATATAGAAAATTGCAAAACACTATTCATCTCTAAAATTTTTGAACTTGAAATCAAATGTGCCGGCTGACGTTTCTAAGGTTTACCCTGCGTTTTGGACACAATGGAACATGTTTCGGGAGCTAATTCGGTCATATGTGCGAGTTACGGAATTAAACGATCAGATTTAAATTAAATCGATTTAAAATGATTTCGATGCGTTTTGGCTTACCCCGGACAAACCGTAAATCCGATTGACACGAAAATTGAAATCTTACAATAATTTGACATTACGGATCTGATGAAACTAGTTTCATCGAAATCCGAGACTGTTTGAAAAATGACTATTTCCACTCGTCAATTAAATATTAAAATATTCAATTTTCACAATTTAACTTTTAATTCAATTTTAAAAGTTCTATAACATCATTCTAACTCCAATATGATTTACTATAACTTTATAAATCATTTTTAATCACATTAAACCCAATTTCCAATTATTTATGGAATTTCAAATATTAAATTATCGATTTAATTATCCAATTAAATCATTATATTTGAAATAAAATTCATTCAGCTTACAAATTTCACTGGTTAATATTAAAAATCAATTTAAATATATGAATTTCAAATGACAGAAATTCTGGGTCGTTACAATTATTTTGCTGTGAAATTTAATATAACGGAAAAACAAACTAATATCCAATTTTCATTTGTAGCATGCTTTACAAACAGACACTGAAAATGTAGTCTGATCATTTGTGTACCCTATGGTACAAAATATAGTCACAGATTCATTTACAGAGCTAATATTTTTCTCCTTGCATCACATCAATCATTGGACATTGCTGACCTTGGATTACAACCAAATGCAATGGTTCCATTATGATTCTTTAAGGCCCAGTAGAACAACAGTGGCATCAAATCAACATTACAAATAAGCTCAGCAACTTGTAAGACTATTTTTTTTGGAAAATCCAGGAGAGCCTGAGGGGCCGTTAAACTCCTAAGGAGGATATAGTAAATTCGTCTACTGATCCAAGCCCCCAAACCCCTAGGTAAATTTATATAGGATATGGAAGCCCATGGTAGGAATCGATTCTGGGTGACTGGGTCTTTTTACCGGAACTCAAGTCTCTTTCCACTTCGCCGCACCCGTGAACTGTAAGACTATACTTTATAACCAAAAAAATTGTGAAAAAATCTAACTCTTTTTTTTTCCTTTTTTTAACAGAAAAAAGGTGGAAAAAATACTACAAGAAAACTAGAGACAAAAAAATCTTAAATAAGGAAATTAGTACGAAGCAGATAAAGCAACCACGATGTCCACAGCAAGAACTTTCCTCGTAAGCATTATTAAGTTCTTAATTTTCTTCAAGTAAACTGCACATGTATTATATTAACAATCGCAATGTTATAATGTTCAATGCATCAAAAAAAAGACAGATTACACTATATGTTAAAAAAGTGCTAAATGGTAATAGTAGTAAAAATGTATAATGTATTACAATGTGTATTTTCATGTAAATGTTAAATGATCATAGCATTGCAATGTTACAATGTTCAATAAACCAAAAAAAGTGACAGGTTGCATTATGGTTATATAATAGGACATGTATGGTTATTGATATGCATATAGTGTTAACAAAATACTAAATGGTAATAGCAGTAAAAATGTATAATATGTTATACTGTATATTTTTTTAAATGTTAAATGGCCATACCATTGTAATATCACACCACTGCCCTTTTAGTCTACTAATGTGAAAATTTCTTCATAAATTCCTATATGAAGCCCAATTTTATATGTTAAGAGAAATACTAAATGGTTGTAGCATTATATCTTTTATACCACTGCTCTGTTACTCTATTAATCTGAAAGCTCCATCATAAATACCCATATAAGTCCTTATGTATCTAGCCTATGTTACTCAAGCTGATGCACGATTCTCTTAACAGATCGTAACTATCAAATATTTACCATGTAAAAATATTTTTAGTCTGTGTGTAATGATAAAATTATTAGCATAAATTGATTACTAGTTAACAAATAATTTTTGGTGTTTTTTTTCTTTTTTAAATCAACAGGAATGACTGCGCTCTATTTGTAATGAAATTCATCCAACATTTGGATAGAGACTCAAACCTTCCAACCGAATATATGAAAAAAGATATCGACCTCATGCGAGCTGAAATAGTGTACGATATACTAAACGATCTGCATAGAAGTTGGAATGTGATGACTTTCTTTACAAATGCAACTCCTAAAGAAGCTGAAACAACAGTGAAAAAGAAAAAAATCGAGTAAAATGAAAATTTGAAGACTTGGAAAATTTGAAGAAGTGCTAATTGTAGTTAAATTTGAATTATCTCAATCGAAGTTGAAGTGCTGATTATAGTTAAATATGAATTAGCTGAAGTGAAGATGAAGTGCTGACTGTAGTTGAATTGAAACTTATATTTTACTGTAGTTCTAATTTAAGTGGAATTGTGTTACTACTTGCAAAACTGTAATTTGTTATATGTATATTGTTTTAAAGGTTTCCTTCTTTTGCTAAAGATGTCTTGTATTGCTACTTGATAAAATGTAATTACTTAATCTCTATTTTGCTTTGAAAGTTTTATACTTGTTGTTTTTGTATATCATAATTGCTGAGTATAGAACTGCATTGAAATATTTCTTTACATAATGATCTCTGACAAAAAAACTGCATTGAAATGGTATAATGAACTAGCATCAATGTTGGAAATTCTATATTAAATTTGCAATCAATTTTTTCTACTTGAATTTACACCACGTCTATAAAAAACCAGCAAAGCTAATTCTTTCAAATGTACAAGTAATAACAGCTAATCTATAATTTGAAGAACTAGAGCCAAGTAGAATAAATAAGATTTACAACCTGAGCATGTGGTATATGCAGATCTATTGGTTGTCCTATTTAACATAACGATTTATTTTCTTTGCCCGCCTCTCTTATAGGGATGTTAAAATTGTTGATAATCATCTGTATATTACTGTCCCTTTATTTCAACACCATGAATTTGTATTCCATGCTATGACATGCCACAAATTTATTTGTACCAGTTTTTTGATTGACTGTACATGCTTTTGATTATATCTTGTACTTAAGGATTGAGGGCTCACTATTTTCTCTTAGAAACTTGATATTAAATTCAAAGGAGGAACCTCTGTAAATTATGAACATCAAATTAGAAGAAAGAAAACAGACAGAAGGAAACAGACAGAAGATAAACACCATCCATACATCAGCTTACAACATAGACAAAGAAGAAGACTCATTTATTTGACCGGAATTCCAATGCTCACAACTAGACTTTATTGAAATCTATTGCTGTAATTTTACCTTAAGCAGCATCACAGAGTTTATTAATATATAACTGATAACGAAGTTTGCTAACCTTTTTAGTCTATACTAAATAAAAAATGCTAAGTACAAATAGAATTATTCTGATGAATTACTAAATTAATATAAGACATCTGATACTAACATATCAATATTTTTTCCTCATAAACACAATATTATGGTTAAAAAATAGGCAATATACAAATGAAAATAATATGCTCTAGAAGCAAATAGAAATCACAAAAAATCCATATAAAAAAAGAAAACTTCTTATTAAAACAACCAATCATACAGTACATGTACCAATATCAAAAAAAATAAAAGTATGACTATAGAGAATAAGTAAATAGTACAGAAATACAATAAATAAAATGGCAGAAATAAAAGAAAAATAAAATTCAAGTTTAAATCTTCATTGAAGCTTAACAATTCCTCTTATTATGTCCAACTTGATTGCAATTACTACATTTATTCCGCTTACTCTAAGAATAAGAAAAGCCGCCATGTCTTTTAGTAGAAGATCTTCTAGCACCTCGAATTTCTTTAGGCGGTTTAATTGTGACGTCGTCTCCACTAACAATTGGCTTACCAACATTAGGAATTGGATTAATAGCATGAGCGTAACTCAATCTAAAAGCATCAGCTGTAAAATAATAATCCACATAGTCATATACTGATTACCTTGACCTATTCATACACTTGACGGCATATGCACATGGAAAACCGATAACTTTCCACTGATTACAAGTACAAAATCTTTTTTCAAGATCAACATGGTGTGATATTGGAGATCTAACTTCAATAACATTTTCCGAAGACCTATACGTATTCCATCCAAGACCTTCATTAACTAATTACAACAACCATTGCTCCATAACTGGACATAAAGTAGTAGTCCAGTGATGACATTCTTCTCTCCTCTTCGCTATTTGTTTCATTATTTTAACTCGGATTCCATCTAGACAAGACGTAATAGGTAGAAATCTATCATCCACAATCCAAGAGTTAAAACTTTCAGCCACATTAGATGAAATTCTCCATATCTCTTGCCTTGAAAAAACAAACCAGTCCAATGTTCAAAAGATTTATCATTTAAAAAGTTAATTGTAGCAACATCACCAATTTCTTTAAACTTTAACATATAGCGATAAAAATCATATGGATTTGAAACTCGAGTCAAAAGTTTAAACAAATCAACAATAGAAGTATCGTCCTTGCAAGCTTTAACTACTGAACCAATGTTTTGCTCCATATGAAATGTGCAATAGCTATGAAAAGAAGATGGAAACACTTTTGGAACACCTAAAAGCAAATCCCACTGGCGATCAGAAATGAAAACCAATTCGCGATCTTCATTGAGCATCTCTTTTAAATGCTCCAAAAACCAAGCCCAGTTCGACTCATTCTCATGTGAAACAACTCCCATAGCAAGTGGAAAGAAACCATAAAAAACAGTAGTTTTTGTCAAATGCTAATACAAGAAAATAATATACCCATTTTAGTAAAGTATATTACTATCACAACATAAAATTTCAGATATTTACATGACTGCAGGAGTGAAAAAGAATATATATGATTATTCCTAAATCAATATAGCATTATGTGTTTGATAGGAGAGTCATATAATATACAAAATAATGAATGCTAAAAAGTACTAGCACTATCACATATAATACAATATCAAATGCTAAATTCATGTAGTATTATAATTTCATATAGAGTAACAATACAGTCCACATATAATTGTTAAAATGACAATGGAGTGCTAAAATATATCAACATCCACCAAATGTTCCCATACTACATAAGTAAAACAATATACTAAATAACACATGGAAAAAATAGAACAAAAACCAAAAGTCAAACCTTGATTTCCATTCTTTGTTGTAGCAACTAATAAAACACCTTGTCGGCCCTTCAAAAATGCGGCATCCAAAATATCTTGGGACGACAATGCCTAAATCCAAGTAAACAAGCACTAAACCCAATGGAAATTCTTTCAAATTGATTAGTTGATGAATCCACATCCAAAGCAACATAACTTCCTAGATTAGATTTTTTATAGCCTCTAGATGCTAATTCAAATCATCATACGACATTGCATCATCTCTATAAATTTCCTTCAACGCCAATTGTTTCTCGGTGTATGCATAATAATAAGGAGTGAAATTAAATTCTCTTCTAAAGTCATTAATAATGTCTTTCGGTTTTTTCATCGGGACATCTCTAATTTGATCAATAATTAGAGATTTCACTAATCTACTAGTTATATGAACTTTCTTTACATCCCTTAACCCAGCACCACAGGAATATTCAAATCGGTAAGTTCTAATAAAAAACGAATAAGATGTCCATGATCTGAAGAAACATACATGTTGAACTTACAACCTTTCTTGAACCACGAACAAATAATAGATATTCTTTCTGGACAATTCTTAACAAAAATCAATTAACGCCCTTCTTTTATTTGATAAGCCATTAAAAACTCTCTAAAATCTTAAGCACCATTGAAACAATAACCAATAAAGTCCACAAGATTTAACTGAGATCCTTTCTTCATAATATCATTCAAATAAGAACTTGACTCACCACAAGAGTTGATATTCAAACAACCACTAGAAACTGAACTGCTCTGATGATCAGAAGTAATTGATAAACTATTACCAAAATTGAACTCCAGTGCACAAAGGCTTGACTTAATAGTAAAAACAAAATAAGAACTTTACTTGTACATTTGAAAGCATAGTATAGTATGCAAATCCGAATCAGTATCAACTGTAATAACCTTATTTTCCAAACTATATGATATACCAATAGAGCAAGGAGTAAGATGTGGCCAATGTTCGCATATACTATTTTTAACACCAATCAAAGAACAAGTCGTGTCAAGTCGAATAGTGTAGCTGTTTTCATCAAGTAAAAACAATACAGGAATACTATCATAAACATTCCTGCCAAAGAAAAAAATAGTGAATAAGGAAGGCAAAAGGTAACTAAAATGTAAAAGAATACATATGCAATTAAATATAAACGTTGTCAGACATAAAATAGACCATGTAAGCACTACGAAATAACAACAACAGAAAATGGTAAAAATGCATATAAAATATTTTTGTAACATCAAACAGTTTGAAAATGCTAAATGGACATAGCATCATGATGAAATCATACCCGCATTCGTCTCTCAAGCTTGTACCCAAATTAGACACATTACACGCAAATAGTCTAAGAATTTCAAAACGGTAGTAAAAATAGTAAGAAAATAAAAGTTGCCAGATCAAGCAAAAATTCAAAGCGAGATTGAAAAATGAGGTTTAACTTACCTTTGTTACTATACAATGAGAACGAAAGAACAAATAAAGGCAAGAAATCCAAATCATTACTGGTTAGTCAACGACGTCTCAAAATTATAATTTGCATGATGATTTGAAAGAGAAAGAATCGAGGGAAAGCGAGATGAAAGTAAAGAGGAAGAAATAATGTTTGCTCGACAAATAAAATAAGGATGTTTGGACTTCAGCCCAAAAATTTCCACGCGCGTTTTTTGTAAAGAAAAAAAAATTATCAAGAAATTTTACTTTTGAATTTTATAAAAATTTTGAAATTTTATTTCTAAACTTTATGGATCTTTTTTAATTTTGGAAAAATCTTATTTCTAAATTATTAAACTACAATAAATTATTTAATGTTAACTATTAAAATTGTAAATTAGTTAAATATTAAAGATTAAGTGTTAAATATTAATTATAAAATGACCAATTATTAAAAGTTGATTATTAATTATTTAATAGTAATTATTTAATATTAATTATTTAATATTGATTATATTTAATAACTTTTAATAATATTCATTAATTATAAATCATAAATATTAGCTGTAAGTTACTAATTATTAATAATTAACTATAATAAATTATTAAATAAATAAATATTGATTGTAGATAATAATTAATAATTATAAATTATTTATTAGTAATCGTTAATTATAATAAATTATAAATAAAGAACTATGTATGTTGTCACTTATAATTAATTATAAATCGCCATTTATAAATTATTAAGTAAGCATTTATAAATAATCGAAGATAAAGATGATAGGTTAAGAGTTGTTGAAAATTGTCATTTATTACAACTGGTAAACTAAAAGGGTTGTAATATAAATTTATTAGAACTAGCAAAAAAAAGAGTTGTGAAAATTGGCAAATATTACAATGGGTAAAAGAAAACCGTTGTAATATACATTTATTACAACGAGCAAATAGGGAAGAAGTATTGATGAAAATTGATATTTATTACAATAGGAAAAAAATAGTTGTAATAAACATTTATTACAATGGGCAGATGAAAAACATTGTAATAGTTATCTATTACAACGAGCAAAGACACAGAGTTGTTGAAAAATGACATCAATTACTATCGACGAGATAAAATTGTCGTATTAGGTTTCTATTACAACGGACATTTTTTGACCATTGTAAAAACATCGCTATAATAGGGTATGTTTGTTGTATTAGAGATTGAAGGGCTTAACACTTCGCTAGAGGATGCCATGAAGAAGCCAAAAGATCCGACTAAGTCTGTCGAGGAGGATCTTCAACCAGCAAAAGAAAATCGAGGCTCCTCATAATAGGAGCCACATTTTATTGTTGGAAAACGAACAACTCAAGAAAGTTATGGAAGAGCAAGCCTTAGAAATAGTAAAGTTAAAAAGGGTGCTAGCAGATGAGAAGAAAGAAAAGGATGATGCTCTCATCCAAGCCTAGGGTTACTATGAGGAGTTACTAAATGCTCGCAAAGCGAGAGATGATGTAGAGGCTTGAGCGAAGGGTGTTGAGGAGTAGGTTGAGGCTGCGAAGAATATGGTTAAACTTGGACTTGAGCCTATCTTGTGCGATACAATGTAAACATTATCGAATTGGCAACTTGAAATGGTTGGACGAGGGATATCCCAAGGACTTGGCCATGGTCGAGGAAGAGATTATGAGACAAGAGTGAAAGCACTCTGATGGAGTCGAGGTCGATGAGGAAAAGCTAAAACTCAACCTTGGACGAAGAAGACCTAGAAGCGCTCAAGGTCGGTGAGCTTATCGTACATCATGAATTGATTGCCGAGGTTCAAAACGATCGAGGTAAGAGTTCTGGGTCTACTCCTCATGATTCAATAGTAAATATTACTATTCCTTTGACATCGGATCCACTGATTATTGAAACCATCACTCCTCTTTATAGCTCTAATGTTATTTCTACTATCGGGGAACTTCTGGTGTTTCAACAGTTTTGGCTCGCTCTTCGGATGCTCAATACAACCACAACGTGCCTCAACCTCCAAAGTTGCCTATTTTATCTCCTATTCTAGAAGGAGGTTTTGTCGGCACTCCATCTCATACCGAGTCGACAACCCTTGAAGGTATATCGTTAAGCTCACATGTATTTGAGATGGCTCATATGATAGAAGTTGACATCACTAATCTTTACTTTTCTATTTTTCAAGTTTTAGGTCAGCCTACTATTGTCCCTTTTCTAGAAGTATGCTTGCCAATGGGGACACATGTCACTCTAACTGAATCTTCCATTGTATCTTTGTTAGGAAATTAATTCCTTGGTTTCGATGATCACAACTATGCAATGGAAAACAAATATACATATACAGGAAGTTGATATAGAAACATCACCAAAAAGACAAGAACAAGACTCAAAAGAAGTATCAAGAGGCTACAAGTCGAGAGAATCGGATAAGAAGTGATATAGACACAAGAAAAGCAACATGCACCAATCCAGACGTCTGAGTGCACAGACCAGACGTTTGGTTAAGTTCTCTGGTTCACAAACTCAGAAGAAACCAGACGTCTGATTCTGAACTCAGACGTCTGCCATACATCCAAACATAAAACAGAAGAAAAGACCAGACGTCTGGATTATAAACTCAGACGTCTAAAATGCTACCAGACACAAAAAAACATATGAAGGTCAGACGTCTGAGGTCACTTTCCAGACGTCTGAAAATGGGCTCGACTGTGTAATTTCAAACTCCAACTGTCACATCCGAAGAGACACATCCACTCCTCTTCACTGCAACTCTTCATCACCAACAGGAGCAACTATACAACGATTGTTAATGAAGGCAACTACTTATAGAGACTCTTCATCACTATAAATAGCATCAGGAATTCAAGAGAAGATCTCACCTTACTCACTTACGCTCTTATCTCTTGTACTTTGATTTATTCCTGATCTATAAGCAATCAACTACCTGTATTTAACTCTTCCATATATACAGAACTCCTCATTCAGATATTCTCTAAATAGATATATATATTGGAAGCATTTGTACTCAATAGTCAACATCCGTGTTATAGAACACATTCTTGACAAAGAAACTCTGCAATTGTAAACCTGTTCCTCCGGGTCAAGTGAGGATTAGTTGAAAGGAAATTCCGAAGAGGAGCTTCGGGACTAGACGTAGGACGGGAGGTCCGAACCAGTATAAAATACCGGTGTGATTATTTTCATTTACTTTGCTACTATCGTTTATCAAGTTATATTATATAGTTAGCTGTTTATACTTGCATATATCCTATACGATCCACTCATATAAACTTTCAATCTTCACCTCATCCAGTTTCGGTTGCTGTAACAGGCATTGCCCCTGGTCCTGATGCTGAAATGATTCATGCTTTTGAAGAGGAGATTGTAGATGACCCCGATGGCCAAGGTGATGAAGGTATCATTATTACTGGAATCGATAAACATTCGTCAAGGCCTACTATGCCAAGCCATGCATACCAAGGATATCAAAAAGGAGAAATTTAAAGATATTCCTCCCCCTTAGTCTTTCTCGTTGCCCACAGAATCTATCTTTGCTCCCATTACCATTCCCACTTCTAGGGGTGTTCAAGGCATGGCTCGCGGTCTCCAGGAAACAACTATGATTGGAAGACAGATCCAAAAGGCTACTTCCCGAAGGATAATAAAGGCGAGGAATCAAACAGAAGGAAGCTCAGTAGATCTGGTGTGCGTTCCTTTGGGGAAGGGAGAACGGAGAGGAAGAGGAGGAAGAAGACTTAGTTGCAGCTTTTCCTTTTTTTTCTGTTTCCTTTTATTTTAGCTTCGAACCTATATAAATAGGCTGATGTTGTGCAAGTGCAGCCTTGCTCTTTTGTTAAGAAATTTTGTTAATGAAGAATAAATTTGTTTACTTTCAAATCCTGTGTCTATCGGTTCATGTATCATGAAAGAAATTTCATTTAGCTAACTCGGTAGCTTGCTTTGCTTATTTTAGCCTAGCTTTATTTGACTAGTTATAGCGATAGAGTTTGTACCACTCTTTATGCTAAGAGAGTTATAGCTCGGGTGCCTATACCTAGGCATCCATGTTTGGTCTCATTAATCTTCGGGCATCGACTAAGATAAATCACCTTGTTCGGTATTATGGATATATATTTCTTGAACATTTTATCTGATCTTGCCTAGATCTGGACGTTGATCATACATGCTCTATTTGTGGGGATAAGCAAATGGGGTGCCATCTTCTAAGCATTGTAACATCTATTTTTGGACGTTTGTGTTAGATCTCACCTAACTTTGAGCGTTGATCGTCCATACCCAATTTACAGGGCTACGTCAACAAGACGCCGATCTCTGGACATCACAATATCTACCTCTGGACATTTGGATAAGATCATGCCTTACTACGGGCGTAGATCGTTGGGCTTGCGAAACTCTGGGAAAAGGTTCAATGCTTTGCCTATATTTTAGCAAAGTTCTTGGGGCAGATTGTCTTATTCAACCCTTATGTGCTATAATCCAATGCCCAAGTTGTGAGTTAGAGAAGTTAATTAGCATCTAACTCCGGATGCCCAAGAACAGTCATGTTCCTTAGGCCCAGTCACGGACCGCCAAGTCCAACCATTAGCTTCCTCCAGGAAACTGTATATGTATGTACTATGTAAGTTAAGTTGTTCAACTTTTTCATTGTTCACAACATAAGGTTTAGCTAATGAGAACATAAATTCACTAATCCTAAAGCCATTTCAGTTTACACCCACAATAACGGCAGATCATGCCTTGTTACATTGAAATTATCAACAAAGTATGTACAAAGATAGTTTTAAGCAAAATAGCATCGTAAGCGCTCGCTATTCCAGGCCATTAGAAGTGAAATTCTACCAACAGTTGCCAGCTTAAATGTTCCATCTCCAAGCTTATGTTTGATTTCATATGGACCTTCCCAAGTCAGACCCATGTTCATTGACCTGGGAAATTCATTCCAGTATGAGATTGTTGATCTCGAAGGTCTGATCCTTGACCTTTGTGTTGTAATGTCGAGCTACTTGCCTTCGGTGAGCAGCGGATCACAAATCAGCTTTGTCACGTTTTTCATCGATCATATCGAGGGACTCGAGCAGGTGCTCCTCGAACTTTTGGGATCGTCATGAATCTTTTGATGAGATTGCACTTCTAATTCAATTGGAATCATAGCCTCTAATCCATAGGCCAAAGCAAACGGTGTATGAACTATCGTAGATTTGTGGGTCATTCGATAAACCCAATAGGCCAGGGGTAGTTCATCGACCTACTTGTCTTTGGCCTTTGTCAATCGCTTTTTCAAAATGGACTTGATGATTTTTTTACTGCTTTCACTTGTCCATTCACTTATGGATGGGCCACTGCAAAAACCTTTTCTCTGTCTGATATTTGTTATAGAAGTTCTTAAATTCCACTCTATCAACTTGGGTCCCATTGTCGGAGATGATCGTTTGTGGATCCTAAATTGACAGATAATATTTTTGATAATGAAATTGACCACCTTCTTCATGCTGATCGTTGCAAGTGGTTCCGCTTCATCCTACTTCGTAAAATAATCAACCGCAACAATGGCTTATTTCACTCCGTCCTTCGACATCAGTAACATACCAATAATGTCAATTCTCCATGATGTAAAGGTCTATAGGATGACCATTTGTGTAATCTCTACAGGCAGGAAATTATGAATTTTTGCGAATCTTTAACATCGATCACACCTTCTACTGTAATCAGCTGCATCTATGTTGACTGTCGGCCAGAAATATCCGTAGTAAAGAATCTTCTCCGCTAACGTTTTCCCTTCAGTTTGATCGCCACATACTCCATCGGAAACATCCGCAAGGATCTTCTTAGCCTCCTCATTGGCTACACACCGTAGTAGGTGAACAAAGAACTCTCTTCTATATAGCAGTCCTTCCTGAAAAGTGAACCATGGAACTTGGCAAGGGAGTTTTCTTTGTTCTTTTCCTCTGTCTCGAAGGGTTCCTTTCATTAAATACTCCATAATTAGGGTCATCCATAATTCTTTCTCAAATTCCACCTCTAAGATTCAATCGACACCCATCCGGTAGATGCTTAGAGTTGATAATACCTACACTAGAACTAAACCCATTAGTTGCACATCCCCAAAGCTAGCTAGCTTGGCTAGTGAATCGACTTTCTCTTCCCTGGGGAAGTGCGTTATCGTGTAGTACTCAAAGTCATTGAGCAGTTCTAGAGCCTTCGTAGGATAGGAGGCCAACCTTGTTCCCTTAACCTAGAATTCCTTCCCGACCTTGCAAACCACCAATTGAGAGTCATAATATATGTGTACAGTTTTGACTCTAAATCTTTTGCAATCTTGAATTTCGCTATCAGCGCTTCATATTAGGCTTCATTGTTCATTCCGGGGAAATGAAGTTTACAGGAATAACAAACTGACCATTCCTTAGGGGTCTCCAAAATCACTCCTCCTCTCGAGCAATGTTCATTAGATGCTCCATCAGTGTGCAACTTTCATTGAGCACTCCGCAACCTCTTCTCTCTCTCATCATCCCAAATGGTGAACTCAGCAATAAAGTCGGCCAATGCTTTTCCTTGGATTGCTCTTCAAGGATGAAATGACATCATGCTGGATCAACTTTATGTTCCACTTCAACAATCTCCTAAAACTCTCAAGTCATTGCAGGACCTATCTTAAGGGTTGATCGAGTGACACCTTAATTGGATGAGGTTAGAATTAGGGATGGAGTTTCCTTGATGCGATCAACAAGCAATAAGCCATCTTTTCTAACTTCGGGTAATTTCTTTCTGCTCCCGTCAATCGCTTCTTATATAGTGCGCTAGCCTTTGGACTTTGATTTTCTAACTTACAAGGGAAACAATCAAAGCATGACTAGACACTGGCAGATAAAAAAATAAATCTTCTCTTTCCAAAGGCTTTGACAAGATAGGTGGTCTTTCCAGGTGATCAACCAAGGCTTGGAACCCCACTTTAGGAACATTAAAGAACGATACACATTTTTCTATAGCCTTCGAGATGAATCGACTTAGTGCGGCTGCTTTCTCGTTTAGACTATACACCTCCTTTATCATCTTTGGTGCTTCAACATTTCTTAAGGCTTTAATTTTCTCTAGATTGGCCATAATTCCTCTCGAGTTCACAACAAAACCCAAGAACTTCCATGAGGCAACTCTAAATGAGCATTTTAGTGGGTTGGGCTTCATTCTAGATCTTTGGATCATGCCAAACATTTCTAACAAGTCATCCAAATTGTTCGTCGATCACGACTACTTAACCAGATATCATCCACATAGATTTCCATTGAACGGTCGATCTGGTGTTTGAACATGTAATTTACCAATCTCTGGTGGTGGCTTCGGTGTTTTTAGACCGAATGGCATAACAAGGTAACAATACAATTCCAATCGATTACGAAACCAGTATATTTCTGGTCCGAGATATGCATTGGAATTCAATTGTAGCCAGAATAAGCATCCTTGAGTGACAGAAATTCATGGCCGACGGTCAAATCCACCAGTTGGTCGATCTTTGGTAGTGGGAAACTATTCTTCAAGCATGCTTTATTCAAATCTTAATAGTTTATGCATGTTCTCCATTTCCCGTTTGACTCATTGACTAAGATTGGATTGGATACCCACTCTGGGTATAGAGCATCATAGATGAAGCCATTGGCTTTTAGCTTATCCATTTCTTCTTTCAGCGCAGTAGATCGCTTTGGACCCAAGTATACCGCTTATGTTTCACAGGGAGACATCTAGGGTTCACATTTAATGCACGACGCACTATTTTTGACGATATTCCATACATTTTAGAATGTGTCCAGGAAAACACATCTAGGTTTGCCTAGAGAAACCCCGTCAATTCCTTCTTCATCTTCATGATGAGTTGAGACCTAAGTTTTAGGACCCGAGTAGGATCATTCCGACTGATCGGGATGTTGATCGTCAACTCGGCCGGGGCCGCCCTTACATCCTTTGTCTCTTTCCCCAGATCCATAGCATTGTGGAGCCTGCTATGCCGACCGAACCAAGGCTTAGGCGGTGGTTGCTATGTATCCAACGATTTGATGCAAAGAGTTTTATCTATGTCCTTTCCCTTCTCACGTTGCTTTGCCTCCCTCGGCTCTATGACATAACATTCATGCCTAACATTCTGGTCGCCTTGAATGACCCCTACCCAATTTTTCGTAGGGAATTTCATTGTCAAGTCAGGACCACTTAGAAGCTAGCGAGGGCTGGATGGTCCAAGAAAGCGTTATACACGAAAAATACATTCATATCAACAAAGGCCACAACCTACACCCTCTTTCGGTCACCTTCACCTAAACCATTTGTAAATCCAAACGTCCCATAGGCTTTGTAGCCTCTCCAGTAAATCCAAAATCCAGGATTTATAGGACTTTAGATCATGACCGTCCATCATAATTTAGTCGTAAATGTTTTTAAACAAAATATTAATGGACACCCACAATCGACAAGAAATTTTCTCAAATCATCAGCCCAATTATGGCCAATTTCACTAAGGGATAAAGGGGGTGCTTCAATCCCATATGCATATTGATTTCTGAATACAGTGTCATCAGTCATGGCCTTTAATTTCTTTGCCAGATTTTCATCTTCGACGGCGAAGCAACTTTCTTGTACGACATACCCAAAAGAACTCGCATATTCTTCCTTCTCATTCCAACTCTTTTTGGCTAGATGAGAACCAAAATCAATTGTGTTGATAACAAGTCTTTTCCCAAGATTCCTAGACTTGTCATCACTAGGCCCAGTCTGGCTCTATTGAGGCAACTTTCCGTGTGGTTGAGCGCTTCCTTGCCCGCCATCCTATGGGGCTTTCACATACTATTGAACTTTCTTTTTCTAGATTGGATCATCAATTACATTGCTACATTCATTTGTATTAATGCCATGGGTCCCATGAAAGCGACAATACTTTTCAGACCTTCTCTCTCTCGGTCGACTCCCTTGGAAACCGGCTTTTAACCATGCTGATTACTTTGCGTCGCAAGTTATATATTCTCAATTTAATTGTTCAATGGCATATAATCCTCGTACTTTGGAAATCTCGGCGTTTCATGAAATTCGGCTTCCTACCACCATCACCTTGATTATTTCTTTTATGGTTATTGGCTTTATTTCCCACATTAAAAGTGATATTACTGGAACCTTCATCGGATTTCTTTACAGCCACATAACTTTGAATCACTTCAATCGGTTGTCCACCATCATCTTTTCTAGCGGTCATACTTGCCTCTTTAGTCGATTGTGACGCCTTTTTCTAAAAATTATCATATGGACTATGGCAGCTTCACCTTTAGGCATTTACTGAAATCTAAGTCAGGATGTATCCCTCTGATTAAAGCCATCACAACAGTGTCTTCCTTGGCATTGCTCACCTCCATTACAGTCGTGTTAAATCTACTCAAAAAGTCCTTTAATGATTCTTCAAAATTCTGAAAAAGGTTATATAATGACATTAAATCCTTCGAATGGGTTGCATGCAATCGAAACTACTTAACAAATCTCCTAGCTAAGTGATCAAATGAGGATATGGACCTCGACGCGAACCGAGTGAACCACATCATACGAACATCCTCCAAAAATATCAAGAAGCATCGACATCTCGTAAAGTCCATTGCTCTTGATATGTCATATGTCATTCATATTTCAAAAAGTGCTGCTTTGAATCTGTCGTTCTTCTATAGGATGGCATCATAGGCATTGTGAATCTTTGAGGATATTCCTCATGCAGTATCTCTTGGGTGAATTGGTTCCTACTAGGAGAAGATCCTTACTCGTCATTTTTTCTATGTCGGTTTTCAATTACTAACTTCTTGACCATATCTGATAATAATTCCGGTTTTGTTTCATCTACCAGACAACGATAATCATGGCCCATGATCACTTGGCTCTGTAGAAGGTCTTGGCTAGTTCCATAATATCTAGGTTTCCTATCTTTGGTAGAACATTAATCCAATTGACCTATTTCTATGATTCTTAATGGCAGATCAACGGTAGTTGTCTGAATCTCAACACCTTAGCCATTAGCAACAAGGCCACCTCTACCACCATCATCATTATCCAAGATAATAACGCCTCTAGCACCTAAATCACGATGATAAGGATGTGTATCGAACCTAGGAGATGGATACCGACCTATATTCTTGCATTTTGAGCACTGTCCAATTTGCTTTTCGAAATCCCAGTTTCCTTTGTCTTCATCTTCTTCTTTCTTTGTGTTTCTCACCGGATGATGAAGAACTTCTGAATAAGGAGGTGATAACTCTTTTATTTCCTTCAGCAACTATGAGATAACTGGTTCAGCAAATCCAGACTTTCTTTCATCTATTTCTTCATACCTTCCTAGTTTTCATACATCTTATCATTCAACTCCTTCATCATCACATCCAACTCAATTCATGTTATCATGTCCGAGGGGCTCTAAATTTCGGCAGTGTTGGCTTGAGAAACTTCTTCAACATGTTGAGAGCTAGCATTCTCAACATCGTTAACAGGCCTAGAAGCGGCATATTTTTCTTTAGTATTTCATAGAGCCATTACAATGCTTAATCCTATGATAGATTTTGCAAAAATCTAAATAGTCACAAATTGTATGAACGAAACTAACTGATCTACTTTGTGGAATAAGGTGATCCAAATGTGGAAAATAGATCTAAAAAGTAAGAGCACAACACATTTTCAGTAAAAGCACCAAAATGTTTACGTCAAAAGTTGGCGTAAATACCCAAAAGATTGTAGAAGAGAATAAAGTGAAGAAAATAAATGAAAAATAGGAGAAAATCACACACAACAATTATAGTGGTTCGACTAATCACTGGCCTACGTTCGCTTGAACTTTATTTATGATTCTACAAGCTATCACAAATGTGACCTTATGGATCGGTATTAACCAAAGGAATTACAATAGAAGTACAAGAATTTAGAATACAGGCAAAAAAGTTCCCCAAATAATGCATATCACCCTCGACTTATAGCAGAAGGTTAATGGATTTCTCTCTACCACATTCTTCCTCATGTTTTCCGTATCCAGAAGGAGTTGCCTTGAAGAAATCATGGCTAGATCAGTGAAGTCCATGGCTGGAATTGACCTATCCCTCATGTATCAGTACTGATCCATAAAATGGGCTATAAATCCTTCTTGGTTCCCTTGATATTGTTTGATTGCCTTGTTTCTTCATATATAAATTGGGATGTACTGGTATAGACATGAAATTGAGTGGAAATCATGGTTTGGTGGTAGTCTCAAGCATGCGGTTTAGTTTTTTTGAAACCTGATTTATCCATCGATTGTTTGAGTAATGAGTTGCTAGCAAACCACTTGTATGGCATGTATTAACTAACAATTACTCTTGATTTCCATGGCATGAATTTGGTAGATTTGAGCTATTATTACGGATTGGTACCGATCCAAGACCTCTCTTGATTCTTGGGTTTTGGATTTTGCAATTGGAGTGGATTGATGTTCAGGCCACTCTTGAAGACTCTTGGCAAGATTATGGCTTTATTCATTGATCTTGCTTGGTCCTTGAGTTCAAAAGTGATTGTTCTAGACTTCTGTTTGGTTATTTTCTATTCGATCATTTTGACTCATCCAAATACAGCTTGGTCATAAAGCTAGATGACATTAACAAAATGAAAATTAGTATAAATATAATTTATAGAAAATAGTAGGTAAGAAGATCCTTGTTCTCTATGGGCATATAAGATGGCTCATGAACAAGTGGAAATGGAGTGTCAGGCTACATAATCTGACTACAGGTGCTTCTAACTAGATATTTAGATTTAATGCAACGAGGTCTCAATTTTGAATTTTTTTGAAGTACTATATGAGTTTTAATAGGAATAATATATACCCAATGTGTGTTTCTATATTCATATTTATGCTCAAGAAACCAATGGCCGTCATATTTTTACATAAAATAATATTCTTCATTTTGATACAAATTTTTTCCCCTCAATCTAGGACTAGTACCTCCAATACTTAAGATAAATGGTACCTCCAGTACTTAAGATAAATGAATACACAAAGATGCATAATTCATATTGCGCTTATATAGGCTATATATGATTGTACTATTATGTAAAGAAAGGTATTTAGAGATAAAAAAATCTAGATGTTAGTTCTCTGGCAACATAACATACTTACATGGATATCTTTCTTTCAACATTGATTGTATGTATATTATTTATTTGAATGATGAGTAAGGTTTATGTTATACAGCAACACGTTAAAATGATTTTTTTCATAAAGTTAGGAGAATAATAGTATACCGCCTAAGGAAGCAACATTCAGTAATTCATGTGGATATCTCAAAACCAAATCATTCCATAACTGGAGCTTTGTGACTAACCTGCAATCGATAATATGCAGCTTAATCACTTATATACGCATTAATTGATAAACTGAGAAATAATTAATTATTGCAAAAATATAAAGATAATGAATGTAGATTGTTTTGCATGGAGGAATAATTTAATTTTCTCTTTTAATATCTCCATCTTCCTGCATGGATGAATAATTCCATTTCTCTTTTAATTTTAGCCTCTTCTTTAAAATGAAGGTGTGCTTTTAACTATTTTTCATTCTCCCATGATATAACATATATTCTCTGAAGCATTTGCTTATTATCATCATCTCTCTGATAAGCTCCGGCAATAGATTCAAGCTCAACGGCCTTCTCATTTATACTTCCCATATGATATATTGTGATTTTTTCTTTCTTTATACTATATAGTATTTCTAATTTGTATGGTTAGTTGACAGCTTCTATCCTTTACTGAGCTTCTTCTCTTGAAACTTCTTCTCACTTCTCTTATAAATAGCATGTTTCGACTGACGATACGGTCTTACAAATGATGTAAGATATAAATCCCATGACTTAAAATGTATAATATAACAAATATTTTATGAGTCTATGGTAATGGATGTTGTTAGATTCTTGGAAAGATTACCATTTGCGCCTTTATTTTCTTCAAGTCTTTATCTGTTAATGGCACCATATCAAAATCATAAAAAAGAAACCATTGTCGATCCATGGAACTATACCAACTTTAACATCAGGAAAGACCTTTTGATGTACTATGGTTATCACATGAGCACACTACAATATATATACAGTTGGAGCTAATTTGATTTCCATAGCTATCTACTCTCACTTTATTTATGACTAAATGCTTTATAACTTCCCTTCTTTTCATCAACAAAATGAAATAAAATTTAGGTAAGTACCAGGGCCAGTCCTAGATTGTTACGGGCCTAAGGCCTAAAGATCTAAAATCAAGTCTAAAAAATAATTAGTTGCACTAAAACAAAAATTTATTATCAAATAAAAAAAATGCACAACATTAGATTTAAACTCCCATGGCCTAAAAATAAAGTACAACATCTTACCACCATACTACACACACTTTTATTTATTTAAAGGATGACATCTTATACATATAAACCAAAAACAATCATGTACATAAATAAAATTTGAATTTTTGGGCCCTGGAAAATCGGAGGCCCTAAGCGACGGCCTTAGTGGCTTTGGGCTAAGGCCGACCTTGGCAAGTAAAATGATATAGATAATTGCATGGAGAGCATTTATAATAATTTTTACATATAAGATATTTTAAAAGTTAAATATTAAGCTTAAATATGTCTATATTATTTTGTAAATAAGTATCTAAAATTCTGCAAAATTAAATTTTAATGATAAATGACCAACCTAATTTTAAGAAGAAATAAAATAACTAAGATTTACCAATTTTGGTGATGTCCATCTTCCATTAGAGCCCATATTTCCAAATATATGGATTATGGAATATCTCCATTTTAAATCCTATTCTATATTCTTGTTCTCCAAATACCAGCATGAAATAATATTAAATGCATAACTTTCTTTACTACAATTTATCTATAGCTACCACAAACTCAGTATTGAGTATACATGTAACGACCCGGAATTTCGAACACTTCGTATTTAAATATCTGAATAATTTAAATATTTGATTCTTTGATTTAACGTTATTAAAATGATTTAATAACCTAGTTAACGCCTTTTTAAATCATAACTAATAATGGTAAACTTGTTTTTGAAAATTATTTACAAAAACAAATAATTAAAAAAAAGATAATGTGATCGAAAATCGATTTATCGATAAATAACTTCTTATTCAATATAAGTTGTTCAAATTCTTATGCACTTAGCTAATAGTCAAACAAATACATTAGAAACTATTAACACTTATTTTTATAAAGCAAAAAGAACATTCTAGAACCTTCCATTTGGATAAGGGATATTTCAAAATGTTAAGGGTTCAAGGATATTTTGCTAATGGGAGTGATGTAAAGGAGAAGTGACGGGCATGTGGAGTGGTGGGCCTTCCATGGTATGGTTGGAGGGTGAGTGCTAACTTAAAGAACACATTTTAAATCCTATATAATGAGGGGCACACCCTTGTTAAATAATCACAAATTTACAAAGCAAAAAACTAAGCTTTATAATGTCTTCTTCTTCACTAATGTTCTAAAGAATGTTTTTGCAAAACAACTCCAAATCCACTCAAACTTTTCCACAATCCTTAGGACATTATTAGAACTCCTTCCACCATGTTAGAATTTGAAGAAGTAAAGCCACACCCTCTTGTAGCAACCTAAATTTTAGTAACATTATTTAGAAAATTTAATTAGGTAAATTGAATAAAATAATGTAAATGGATAAGAAAATTGGGATCTAGAAATTCGTATGGGTTGTGCCTTAATGAATGAATAAATAAAGAGAATTAAACATAAATAAGAAGAAGAGAATAGGCTAAGGGTAAAATGGGAAATGGATCAAATTTCCTAATACAAACCCAAACCTTCTTTCTCCCATATTCATTCTACATTTACATAAACAAAATACTAAAGTTAGGTTGGCCATAGTTGTAACGATCCCGAATTTTAAATTATTTTAAATTAATAATTAAATTAATTTTTGATTTAAATTGGTGAAGTTGTTTGAATTTTTCAAGTTTAATATGAAGAACATATTTGAATTTAAAATTGAGCTAGGGTTAAGTGGGCTTTGAAAATAATACTGCCCATATTTTCTTTGATGTCGTGATTAAGTAAACCCGCCCTTTGTTCGTATTCATTCACAAACCCTATACCCGTTCCCCTTTTTCTCATTCAAAACCCTAGTTCTAAAAATAACGAACGAGAAAATAAATGGCGGTTTCGTATTCCTTTTATTCGGAAATCCTTAGATCATGCCTTAATTTACGCAATGAATCGTGTGAACCATGTCGTCCCCTCTTTTCCCCCCTTCCTCATAAAATACGAACCCATCCCCCCTTTTTATTTTCACCATTCCTCTTTAATCAATCAGAAGAAAACCTAAAAATGGCGGCCTAAAATCGTTCCTCCTCCTCCATTTATTTTTGCCTCGCCAAACAAAAACAGACGAAAGGAGAAAATGGCCACTTGCTAGGGTTTCGTTTTCGATCGCGCTCGTCCTTGCTTGGCTCTCGGTTGCTCCAATCTAAGGTGAGTGATTTTTCTATTTCACTCACATCTGATTCGATTGGGTATTATGCCTTGCGTTCGATTTGTTTCGTCATTGATGATTTATCTGACTTAATCAAGACCGTATTCCATGATTTTTTTGATTTGAGTTTGATGATGACGTTTTTGTTCGACTTTGGCTATATGGTTTAGTGGTACTCTCGTCCTTGTTGGATTTTACTAGTTGCTTTAGGACTTCAGCCTGAATTTGTTTCAACTATCAAACGTTTTGAAATCCCCTTTAGTTTTGTTTCAACTGCAGTTGTATTGGGCTTGATTGAAAACTTGATTTTTTTTTTCGAAAATAAATTGGATTTGGCACTGTCTTGACTTGAGACGGTTGTTTCATGATTTTGAACTCGTTTTGACTCTGCTATGACGATGATTCCTTGGCCATCACGATTTCGATTCTGAGTTGTTCGATCTTCGTGGTTGCTGCCTTAGTCATCACGGCATCTGAAATTGGTTTGAATTTGATTTTGGAATTTTCTATGACATTTGCTTTGACTTTGTTATAACAGCACTTTGGTTTTCACTGTCATTGATCATCTTGATGCTATAACCAAGCTTCGGCATTGTTTTCTGGTGACATTGGTTACTGTTCGATTCAGTTCATGTTAGCTTCGACTTAATTAGTTTGACTCGATCATAACAGCTGCACATATGTTTATGCTGGTTGTGGATATTTGCTTTTGCCTTGAGCATTTCACTGTGGCTTAGGATCTTGATACTTCATATATATATATATATATATACATTCATGTATGTATATATGTGACTGTTTCATGGTTCTCTGTCTACTTGACAGTTTCGTATTACTTGTATGCTACATTGTATTTATCTTGATGGCATTTGGTTTGCTGTTATTACTTCCCTGTCCTCTGTCTTAAGTCTGGTACTTCATTTTGATTATATGATATTGTACTTGATTAAGTGCACTTGAGCTTGTTCTAGAAATGTGGCATACTTGTTGCATATAAGTTTGGTCATTACCCTGTTGTTGCCTCTTGTAGTTTACTATTGCATCGTGTTCCCTCTGGTGCACTTTGTACCTGGTCATTGTGAACTGGTTCAAGTCTGCACTGCTATCATTTTGCCTTAAGTTTGTACTGTCTGTTTGAGGTTCTGATCATATGTATACATACATTCATGTCTGTATATATGTGTAGGTCTGCACTCACCTTTATTACTGAAGGAGTCTTCTTGTTAGTTTGATTCACCTATTTTTGTGAAAACTATTTTGGGAAAATGCTTGGCTTCGGCCTTGACTATGTCAAACTTGATTTGAAATTGATGCATATTGAACTGTTATAGATTTGTGCTCATGTATATTAGCTTCTTGCATCACTTGAGGCTGCACTTGTAATGTTTTCAGGCTTCAAGTATATATGCCTGAACTTTGATATGGGTACTTAGTATCACTTGTTGTTGTGATTTTGTTGCTTCACCATACTTATGTATCTTCATTAGTATTGGCCTTGAATTTCATTTTTGTCTTAAATTTGAATCTCATGTGTAGTTGCAGTACCATGTTACCAGGCTTGAGTTAGTTTCAAGCAGTCTTCATTTGTTAGTGATATATACACGTGCCAGTTTATTTCTGCTTTGGTCTGGTTCACTGGATAGCATGGGTGTAGACATTGTTGTCTCACTGGTGGTTGTCCTGTTGCATTTTAACCTTGCCTTAACTCGAACTGGTCTGGTTGCTTCCATATCATGGTTGGTTTGAGTTTTGCTGTCACTACATGTATGCATTTATATGTATAGACATGTTTATGCATTGTCTTCATATAGTTTGTATTTGTTTGCAGTTTCATACATCCTGAGTTTGCACTGTGTATTTATATATGCAGTTTTAGTGCCGTGCCACTATCGTGTACTGCAGCCAATCAGTAATTGATGTTTTAAAGTGACTTTTCAATTGTTTAAATTGATTTTGTTTGATCTGATGATTTTGTTGTTTTCTGAATTTTCTTCACTGAAAATCTGTTTATTTATTTCGGTTGATGATTTAAATCTACTGATTTGTTGTTAACACTGTTAAGTGTTATATTTACTATTATCCGATTTCTTTGTTTAAAGAGTCGGATAGACGGGAATTATTGTTGACTGTCGTCTAATTAATTATTATTGCCTCTATGCACTAATAACTGAGTTTGAATTAGACTGACCTGTGTATTATTTTCTTTTGAATGTAATACTCGGGTCAGACCGAGTATTTTACAGCTTGAAGATTTTCGAGCAGCGAAGTTAGAGAGAGGGGGTAAAACGCTCACTTCAGTTTTCAGGAAATTTTGTACTTAAAAGAAATATTCCACTGTATAAATTTAATACATTGTATAAACTCTGATATTGTAAAAAGGAAAGAAATAAAAATTCATTTGTTTGTGAAATATGATTATTCTGTGTTTATGTGGCTGATTCTGTTTAAACTCTATAAACTAAACAACAATCCGTCTTTTTGAACGTTTCGAGTTGGTTTAATTACCGACTAGGGGCGGTCAGAAGGGCGGGATGTTACAATAGTAGGAGAAATCAAGTAGAGGAAAGCTAAGGAAAGCAAGTAAAAGCTTAAGGAAATCAATCCAAATACAAATCTCAATCTTCTTAATCCATTCAAGGTGAATAATATATATGCATCTCATGTTTTGGTTAAGGGTTTGGTTTTCAGTTTATATCTATTCTTTTTGATGTATTATGTTATGTTTTAGTGTTTAAATGATTATATGCTTAGTTGATAAATATTTAGAATTATTTTTGAGATTAATAGATATGTTTAAGGTAGAAAACCTATCATATGACATTTGAATGATTTGAAATTATGATAATATGTTAGAAATATTAATTTAGAAGTGGGTTTTGAACTTCATAATTTTCTAAGGAAGTATGAATTTATTATGAATTTTCTAAGTGAAGAAAGCATTTATTTTGGGTTTTAATTAATAAAAGTAATTAAATTGAGTTCTCGACCCTGAAATTTTTATAAGAAGAAGAATATGATTAAAAGGATTTATAGTAATTTTTGTGGATTTTTTCCAAGTATTTATAATTTAATATGATTTATTTAAGCTAGAAATGATTAAACAATTATTAAGGTATTAATATAAATTACAGAGTTGCCAACTACTTTGGAAATGATGAACCTGCTCTTTGGTAGTTTTCTGAAAAGGTTTTGGATAAAGGACATGTTATCCAATGGTGTTTTGACAAATAATTGGGGTTTGGGAAAAGAAACTACTTTTAAAGGAAATAAAACAGTTTTCACTTTAATCACGGCTCTACTACTCAAAAGGTCATGATGTCGCGCCCATTCTCTACCTAGATGCTCTTTGTTGTTGATCAAGTGCGATACGTATGACACCAAGTATAGTGGTGTGGAATGGATTGGACTAGGTCGATGTTCGAAGACATGCTGTATAGTCGACGTCATGGATTTCTACGAGGTTGATGCCTCACTTGTTAATCCTAATACGTTTTGTAATGTCTCTAACCCCAAAACTTTCGAAGAAACCCCTTCGACCCTATAGGCATAATGCCACTACTTATGACTTTGGTAGTATATAGTGCCAAAGTTTTTTACTCTGACTTTCATCCTTTTAACTATTCCGGAGAGGGCAGTGATGCTGCACCTAGTGCTTTCAGCACTAATGAAGCCACTATTTTCTCTAAGGCAGTGACGCCAAAACTAATGATTTCGACCCTATTCATTTAAAGATTTGAATTATACAAACTTAAGCTCTTCGACTTCGACACTATAAGTAGTGCGAAGTGGATATCTTCAGCCTTATGGCCTATGCTTTAATATCTAAAGGTTTTAACATATTTTAAAGAAGGGTGAAGACACTCTATGGCTATACCTTTGACGCTTTCGTCAATATAAAGGCTCTATATTTTTTGGCCTTATGGTCTATGATTTTGAGAGGCGACGACTTTGAAAGGCGATGACCTCGAATGACTTCAAACTTTATCAATGTAGTTTTATAAAAAAAATCATATATCATGGCATAAATATTTTGATAAGTAAAGGCTTGCAATTTTCTTGTGTTAACTATGATTTCAAGGGTTAAATCATTTACAAAGATTTGTTTTCAAGGCAATATGGAAAGGGTAGTTAACCTAGAATTTTGCCTGAAGAATGACTCAGAGATTAGAAAACCAGATGGAACTAGTGTAGGGTCGTGTCTTATACCTTAGCTAGCAGCCCCTAGCAGATATAAGTCTAATAGTCCAGTGCGTAGGGTTTTATCACAGGTAAGACTAAAAGAAGGTTACCCACAGAAAGAAATACACAGAGTAGAGTTAGGTTACTAGTAAGCCTGCAAAACTATTTGGATCGGTTAAGCCTAGAAGTAGTATGTTAAGGACATATCGTCCAGTTTTCCACGAACAGTAAGTTAGAACATTTATTAAGTCTAGTAGGCCCGAGTTAGCCATGGGTTTATAGTTAGCCTGATAAAACTATGATGTTAGGACAGACTGTCCATTGATTACCTATGTTGAATACATGCATATTAATGAGTATATTATTTATCTTAACCGGTTTTGTTGTAGGATTTTGAATTGCAAAAGACATGTTTTAAAAAGGCATATTATTGAGGGGAAAACTCATTCCGTTATGCGATGTGGTCCCGCTTAATATCAATAAGCCAATATGTCAAATTATTATTCATACCAACTTTTTTGTCTGACTCAAAGTTTATGTTTTCCCATTAAACTCTTGGAAGCCCAAATTTAAATTTGAGTAGGCTAAGAGTTAAGATTTACAAGTTTAGTAGGTTTGTGAATAAAGCTTCCAAAGACTTGTAGCAGGCAAAGATTAGCTACATAGGAGATAATTTATTTATCTACTCCACTGTCATTGAGTGTTGTATGTAATAGCAGATGTTAAAACTGTCTATTTAGTAACTCTGATCATCTAAGGGAGCATCTTCATATGTTGCTCTTGGCGTATTTTGTAATAATTATATTTATCTGAACATGGGAAATGTTTTGGGATTATGTAATGAATGTGAAATACTGGATTTTGGAATGAAATGTAAAAGTTGTTTTGAAATCGTGTAAAAATATTTCATATTCTTGTGCTTATATTATGGACACCACTAACATTACTGCATTAAATCAATGGAAATTAATGTTATAGATGACTTTAACATCTGTAGCGGTTAGTTTCAGGACTCAAACTGGGAGATATTACAACTTGGTATCAGAGTATAAGTTTATGTAAAACATAAAAGAAATTTAAACCTAATTTTTTTTGGAAACATAGTTCAAATTAATCAGAGAATAGGATTCAAATTTGGGATAGCGCTATAGTAACATATTTGTATTTGCTATATATAAGCATGTGCTTTATCTCTATTCTCCCTCTCTCTTAGACGTTCTTCCATGTCTTATTAAGGTTCAAATGTAGATTTAAAGAGTGATTCTTGGTGGAGGAAGCATTATAACAAATGGAAATATCAGGTCTAATACTAGGTGGAATCCATCCCGACCAACAACTGTTAATGTAGGTTAACACCACAGGTGATTATAAGATCTATGTATCAGTTTTTTGTTAACATGATGCAAGCAGTGCTACTGCAGGACCAGTTAGAGGAAATGCTGGAGGAGTGAATCAAGAAGATCCAATGGTCAACAACTATGCTTTGTTGAGTAGAGATTATGCAAGGCTCTGAGGGAAATTATTTATTAGAGCAGAGGATGCAATTGAAGTGGAGAATTGGTTGCTTCATTGCAAGAGAATTTTCACTAATCTTGGACTAAATGATGAGCAAAAAAGGAGATTGGCGTCCAGGCAATTACAAGGAGCTGCATTGTATTAGTAGAATAGTGTAACTGTTGGAGCAGTAGAGGAAACTTTAACCATAGATGAGTTTAGAAGGAGGTTTAAAGAAAGGTTAATGTTGGAGATTGCTAAGTCAACTCAGTTGAGGAAGTTTGCTGAATTGGTGCAAGGTGATATACTGTGTTGGAGTATGCTACAAAGTTTGAGGAGCTATCAAGATATGGTTATGCTACAATTGACACAGTAATCAAGAGAAATGAGAAGTTCATTCGTGGATTGAGACCTGAACTTGCTAGAGCAACTTTACCACATCCCAGGGATCCATGTGATGCAGTAGTCGAGATGGTTTTAAGGAATGAAGAAATGCTTTCTTTCTTCAATAGTAACAAGGTAGTGGAGGCTTAGGGTGAGAAGAACCAGAAGAGGAAGTTCTTTCATAAGAATGAAGCTCAGAAAAGCGAAGCTACCAAGAAGAGAAAGTCTGAGATTGTATGTTATGTGTGATAAGAAAGAGCATTTTGCTAACGAATGCAGTTCTGGAGATGGAAAGAAGATGATTAGGAGGAAGAACATTAAGTGCTTCAACTGTGATCAGATTAGTCATTATAAGAACCAATGCAAGGAACTAGCTAAAGCTGAGAAGGGAAAGGTGTTTGCGTTGGAACCAACTACCTCGAGACCAATGGCTGAGGAGAAATGAAAAGTTGTGATGGAAGGTATGCTTTTGATTCATGGTACACCTGTTAGAGGATTGTTTGATACTGGTACATCAAATTCTTCCATATCTCGTTATTTAATAGATAAGCTTAACCTAGTACCCTCATACCTAGTTACTTACGTAAGGGTTGCGAACCCGATAGGAGGGTATGTAACTCTTAGGATGAGATGTGATTATTTAGAATTTCAATTGTTCGGTCATATATTTGCTTGCAGTTTGCATGTGTTCGATTTCATAGGTTTCAGAACTATTTTGGGTATGGACTAGTTAAGTAAATAAGATGCTAGGATATTTTGCCACGGTAGAAAATATCACTAAGACTACTTAATAGCAGCGACCGAATTATATACTTCATAGTGAATTTGAGTTTTGATGTTTGTGCTTGGTTGGGTGTAATGGAGGAGGAAGACGAATTAAACTGAGTTTTTGTTGTTAGAGAATTCGTAGATATCTTTGAGCCAGTTACTGGACTACCATCGAAATGAGCTATTGAGTTTCGAATAGATCTTGTACCGAAAGCTGAACCTGTCAGTAAACCGCCAGTAAAATAACACCTACGGAGATGAAGGAATTAAAGGTGTAGCTCATGGACTCAGAAGGGAAATTTTTTATTAGACCAAGTAGTTCTCCTTAGGGAGCAGTCGTAGTGTTCGTTAACAAACCGGTTGGATCATTGAGGTTGTGTATCGATTATCGTAAGTTGAATGAAAAGATGATAAAGAACCGATATCCATTGCCTAGAATTGACGATATGTCCGATCAATTGAGTGGAGGTAAAGTATTTTCTCAGTCGGGCTTTGCAACAAGGTTTCATCAACTAAAAGTGGTGGAGAATAGTAATCCTTTGACGGCGTTTAGAACAAGTATGGGTCATATGAGTTGTTAGTACGCCATTCGGATTGACTAACGCGGTCGCTTTCTTCATGGATATGATAAATCAGATCTTCCGATATCATTTGTATAGATTTGTATTGGTTTTTATAAGGGATATTTTGATATATCCCAAGAATGAAGGAGGTCATGAAGTTCATCTTAGGATTTTGCTTGAGACGCTGAGGAAGCATAAATTAGGAGCAAAGTTTTCGAAGTATCATTTTTCGGAGAAAAAAATGAAGCTCATTGTTCATGTAGTCTCAATAAAAGGGTTGTTTATAGATCCAACTAAGATAGAAGGATTGAATAATTGGAAGAGACTCGAGATAGTGACTGAGATAAAGAGTTTTCTTGGACTAGCTGGCTATTACAAGAGATTCATTAAGGATTTCTCATGTATAGAAGCGCTGATGACTAAACTAACAAGGAAGGATGTGAAGTACGTTTGGGTTGATAAATGTGAGGAGGCATTCCAAAAGTTGAAACATTAATTGACCAATGCGCCGGTTTTAGTTGTTCCAAACGAGAATCAAGATTTAGTGGTATATATCGATGCATGTTGTAACAACCCTGTATTTTACAATTATTTTTAAATTGATTTCCAGATTTAAAAGCTTTATTTATGAAAAAGAATAAATTTTGTTATTTTAAGTATAAACTTTGATTTTGATGTAGATTTGAATTCCAAATATGACTAAATTTAATATTTCTAGAAAATGTGAATTTTGGTCAAATAGTCAAACTTTGACTTTTAAATTTAAATTTTAAATAGTTTAAAATTATAATTTTTATCTTTTATTATGACAATAGATTTAATAACATGAATACTTCTTTTCGTTTCGTTGAAAACGGAGTTAAAATGTAAAAGATATGTACATTTCAATTTTGAGTATAAATTGTTTATTTTGCAATTTTGTTATTTTAAATTTTATAAATTTTATTTTATTTGTCATATTTTGTTCTAATATGTGTTGATATTTTATTTTATGTATATCTTGACTTTTAAATATTTTTAAAATGATGATAGAATTTTTCCAAAATTTACTGTATTTATTTCTTATTTTTAAAGGCTGTTTCTATTTTTCTGCTATTTTCTTCATCTAAACTATATTTAAATTAAAATTTATTTATTTATTTTTGTGAATTCATTTTATTTTGTGTTCTTATCTTTATTTATAAATATTTTTAAGTACATAAAAAGTTTCCATAGTTCATTGCATTTATTTTCCATATTTTCAAGACTAGTTGCAAATTTTGCTGTTTTATTTAATTAAATTATATATATTTAATATTTAGTTATTTATTTTTTTGTTATTTACTAAATTTTCGTATTTTTATCTGAGTTTATATTTATATTTCAGTTATATAAAATTAAAATAAAATAAGTGGAAATTTGAAAGGACTTAAGTTGTAAATTGTGTGACTTTTCATTTAACCAAACCCTTCATTTTTCCATAACGGCTCATTTATTCTTTTGTAACCGTGTATGCCTTATTGTTTCACGTGAAAGACTTCCCTTTCATTCACAATTCACGGCCAAAAACATTTCTGAAGTTGTTTGGGTAATGGCTTCATCTTCTCTACCTTTCTCTTCTTCATTTCCTATTAAATTTTCTATTGTTTTGCTTGATTCTTCCATAGCTTTGCTCGGCTAAACCCTCCACCATCTCCACCATAGCCTCGACCACCATCCCCTACCACTCTTCCTTGGCATCATCTCCAGCCATCATTTCAGATCCATCCATGGCCGTGACCTCTCCTTGAAGCTAGCACCACAAAACAATGTCAAAAACTCCAAAACAATGCACTAGTCACCACTATTACTTCACCACCTTCATCCACCACCTTGGCCACCACCATAGCCGCCACCACCACATTGTTTTGACCACTTACCATCACCCCTTACCTCTGTCCAGATCTGGAGCAAGCATGGCCAAGCCCAAACAATGACTAGACCGAGCCTAGTGTGCACCAAAACCACTCCTTTTGGCCTTGACTCTTTGTCTTCTTCATGTGTAACTCCTACCATCATCATTCCATTGTTTTGCCTTCTTTTTGCTGACCATTGGATGAGTATTTCAGGTCTAGACCTGATCATAGCTGAGCCAAATGATGTCATGGCCAAGCACTTGAATGGTTGAGGCAAGGTCAAGTCATCTATTTCTTTGTTGCTCCTTATTTAAAATTGTTTCAATATTGTTTGTGTTGAATATTTATGTATACATTGTCGTGTTTTTTTTTATATGTATACAAGGCAATTATATTTGGCTCTCCCCTCTCAAATCATATTCATGTTGTCGTGCCTTCAAAGATTCTGTGTTATGTGTTTGGTCGTCATCTCCAGCTTAAACAAGTGAGTTATTCTCACCAGACAATATGTACCTATATAACTAGTAAATTGACACCCTACAAATCTGTAGAAATATATTATCAAGTTTTATATGCTTATATTATTATCATATGATGTTCACACCTGTTATTATACCTGTTATATCATATGTTACTGTTATTTATTGTTATTCTGTTATTTATATCTGTTATCACCATTGCAAGTTCCCTGTAGATTAGAATCACTATGGGTTGAAATGATACATACCCGAACGGACTTTAGAATAGGGAAAAATCGTTATGGGCTGAAATGATAGGCCTGAACGATTTTTATTTAAAATTATTTTAACTTGGGATTGCGGGTTTGAAATGATAGAACCCGGATTTTTCTTTTTTTTAACTGCGGATTGAAATGATACATATCCGTATCACTTGACCTAAGTTAGAAAATTATATACAGGCCCGTGGTTATTTTATAAAGTGTTTTGGATATTTTTAAGTATTTTAAAAATTATAAATTTATGAAATTTGATTTAAATAGATTTTGAAATGTTTTAAAATAAAGAAATTATGATTTTTCTATGTGTTAAAAATGTAATTAATGAATGGTTTAACTGGATTTTTGAAATATAACTTAAGTTGGAAATTTGGAATTTTGGTTAAAAGTGATATTTAGGTTATATAAATAAAATGGATATTAAAATTTTATTTGGAAATGGTAAATATGATAATTTGATTAAATTTGAATTTAAGTGATTTATTAAAGTATTATTGATTTTTCTATGAATTTAAGTGGTTAAATAAATGAATGTTTAAAAGTGATCTTTTAAAATATAACTTGACTTGGAAATGTGAAATTTGGTTTTAATTAAAGGTTTAAGTTAATTAAATAAAATTGGAAATTTTGTTAAATTGTGAAAAGGTAATTTAAATTTGAAGTGTTAAGTCTATTTGTTGAAATGTGAAGAATTGGAACTTTTACACTTAAACTTATTAAGTAAATTGTTGAAAATTGGATTTAATTATAAGAAATTTATTATGAAAGAAACGTGTAAAGTTCTAATTAATGAAAGAAATATGTAAAGTTTAATTTATGAAAGAAACGTGTAAAGTTCTAATTAATGAAAGAAACATGTAAAGTCTTAATTAATGAAAGAAACATGTAAGTCTTAATTTGTGTAATATTGATTTAAAATAATAAATGCCCTTTTTGTAATAAAATGTAAATTAAAACGTACATTCGATAATGTAAGTTTAATTAGTGTAATATTGATTAAATGATAAATGCTCTTTACTGTAATAGAAATGTAAGTTAAAAAGTACATTTAATATGTAAGTTTTATTTAATGTAAATGACATATTTTAATGACTAAAATAATAAAGTTTCTTTATTGTAATGATAATGTAAGTTAATAAGGTACTCTTAACTTAACATAAGAATTTTAGCATTAAATTGGATATTACAGTAACAAAGTTTATTTAACTATAAGGCTATGATAAAATGACCATGTTAAAAATTTGTAAGTATATAAATACTTTGATTATATAAAATGTTAAATTGGGAAGTATTACATTCCAAAAATGCTATGATTCCTTAAGGTTACATTACCAAAATGCTATGATAATTTAAAGGAAGATTTCAAGTTTAATAAATTAAAGGAAATATTCAGTGATTTTGAAATTTGGGTTTTATTGAAATGATATATTATTGAATTGGTTTTGAAATGGAAATGATATATTTTTGAATTGGTTTTGAATAGATATGTTTTGGGTTTGAAAGTATGTATTAGTTTGAAATAAATGATATGATTTTGAAATGGTTTAAAGGATGTATTTTGATTTGAAACATAAACTATTTTTTAAAAGTTATAACCACGGGTTATAATAACGATTGGTTGGCAAAGAGACCGGGATCGGATATGGACATACTCTCTGTCGATACCGAAAACCACTTTGACAACCGTGTACGCGGTGGAGATTCCAGAATGAAGTAGGATGGTGGCGACGTTCTTAAGGTATGTTACGTGGACCCAACTCCCGTGAGTTGGCATAAGGTGGCTAAAACAGGAGCGATCTCGGACCAGTGAGGTAGCACCTCTTCTCGGACACATTTCTTCGATATTATACTCTTACTTGTGATTTGACTAGATGGCCATCCTCCGATTTGGGAATGTTGTTCGAGGTGGAACGGTAGTGGCTGCTATGCGTATCCATCAGTCCGTGTGCGTAATTGGTATATCTACCCTGGCATTGCCTAGTTGTGCCGTGTCACCTACCATATCGAGCTTTACTACGATTATGATTTTAAGATCCGACCGCGTTAAGGTTCTCCATCCCCTTAACGCTATTTTCTATATGATTATACTTTACTTATTTAGACACTATTATAATAGCGAATATTACTACATAGTAGATATTTTAACGGATCCTTAGAGGATGGGCGGTCCCAAGCATCATCTAAGTTACTTGTACCCTTATTACAGTTCACTTGAGTTGGTTTACATTATATAAGTATATATTGTCCTGACTCGAGTGTTTTGTGTTTTGCTTTACGCTCGGGTCAGCCTGAGTTATTCATAGATTTGGATTTCCGCTCTCTTGGAGATTTGAATCGCTGGAGATTATCTACTTGTCTTGTCCTATCTACTTCAGTTCCATTGTCCTACTCAGCTTGTACTTGGTTATTGTATTTAGACTTCTGTTGTACTCTATTTCTTTTGTTATATCTTATGTAACTCTGATATATTTATATAGTAGCTTCATGAACTACTATCTCTTTTACTTCCGCTGCATTATTTTACTCTGTGTCTGTGATCTGTGATTATATTTATTTACTGTATATTCTGAGATTTGCAAAAATTTTAATTACAACGCGGTATTTTGAGCAATTCAACTCCGGCATGAGTGTCTACCTATACACTTATAATGGATGCGAATGGTTGAAAATATCGGGTCGTTACACATGTGAAGTAGAATTAGGAGTTGTGCTAATGCAAAGTGGTAAAGTGATTGCCCATGCTTCTCGACAGCTCAGACCGCATGTAGTGAGATATCTAACTCATAAGTTAGAGTTAGCTGCGGTAATTTTTGCCTTAAAGGTATGGAGACATTATCTGTTGGGATAGATTCGAGTTGTTTATGGATCATAAGTCATTAAGATATTTGTTCTCTCATAATGAGTTGAATAAGAGGCAATATAGATGGTTAGAGTTTATATCTGCTTATGATTTTGGAATTGAGTACATAATGGGGGAAAGGGAATAAAGTAGTAGATACACTTAGTAGAAAACACCAGAATGCTATGTTAGCAATAATAGCTGAATGATAAGACATAGAGGTTTTGGCTACATGTGGTGTGCGGTTAAGACCTATGGCTAGTTCTAGTCAAGTGACCTCAATGTTGCCGTGTTTGAAAGTTCGACCAATAATGATCGAAAAAGATCGCTTCTAAGCAAGAAGATGATCTATTACTAGCTGAATGGATCAAAAGGTTAAAGAGTGGAACCGAGATAGATGATTTAAAGGATTTCAGTTCAGATCAAAATGGGTGGTTGAGGAAGAAAGGACAGTTATGGGTTCTAAATGTTGGATACATAAGGAAGTTCTTAAGCAATGTCACCGATCCAAGTTCACTATTCATCCGAGAGGAAATAAGATATACCAGGACATGAAAAGAAGTTTCTTCTAGGAAGGTGCTATCATTGAAAATTACTCCAACTTTGTCAAAACCTAAAAGAATACAAAATAAGGATTCATGAAGAATGATAGAAATAGCAAGACTTGTAACATCCCCGACTTGAAGGCCAAAAACTAACGGCTATGAATGTTGCAGTCATTCGTAGTTATTAATTCCCGGTGGCCAAATGCGGTAATGTTAGATACATTGATATAACATAAACACATGGATATGAAAAAAAATTAAAACCATTAAACAAATTTATCATTCCATTTCAATCATACTTCAAATTCATTACATAATCCCAAATTCGAGAACCACATTTAGAGAAAATATAAATATTTCAAAATATGCCAAGAGCGACATATGAAGATGCCCCTTTAAATGATCAGAGTCTAAATATAGGAAATTAAACAATTTCGCCTTTACAACTAACAACATGGGGAATCAAATAGAAAAGAGCTCCTATTAATTAGCTTGCCTCCTACATGTCTCTGGAAGCTTATTCGTCTAAAAGAGAACTTGAAAATCTCAACTCTCAAACTACTCAAAATCAATTGAGAACTCGAGAGTTTAAGGGAAAAACATAAATTTCGAGTCAAACATGGAGCTTAATATGAATAATAACCTACCATCTCGAACCATTTAGGTATCTAGTAAGACTATGCCACTTCGCGGAACGGGTTTACCCCTCACTCTTACCTAAAAATTTATAATAACCATATACTGTGCTCTTGCATCCACAATGGTTAAAACATAGCAATTTAAAATATCATGATGATATGCAAATAAGCCAAATATCCTTGATTTCCCATCCCCGTTCATTTTACTATCAGTCTCAGTTATAGTTTCTATGGTCACTAATAATTTATTAGTTGACCAATAACCTGTTCAAAGCTTATGGACTATTTGTCCGGTTTCATAGTTTTCATGGGATCACTAAGAACCTATTGGCCTCTACCAATAACTTCATCATTTTATGGATTCTTCTTGAACCTATTGGTATCCCCAATAACTTCTCTCATATCAAAGTTTTCATGGGTTGACTACGAACCTATTGATCTCTGTCAATAACTTTATCTAGATATAGTTTTCATTGGATCACTACGAACCTATTGATCTCCGTCAATAACTCTCTCCAAGTTTTCATGGGTTTACTATGAACCTATCTAAACTGTCAACTTCTTGATCAGTCTTTGGACATCCTATATTTTGGTCTACCTGACCTCCTAGATCCAATTCTAATCATACAGTAGTTAACTCAATTTATATTCACTGCGGATCAACCTAGCTGGTTATTCTGCCCTTCCTCCCCAAAATATAGTTATGGGTCCATTATATAGTGAATATATTTATAGAAGAAGAATATACAATATAATAACAATACCAACGTTTATGGTTTAATACCCTTAAATTCATTTCCACATGAAAATTTTGTTAATCCCTTTAACCCATTATTTTTATGAAGGCTAGCTTCTTCAAAAACTCCAAATTTAAAAACCATTTCAAAGCTCTTTTATATTGCAATGAGTTTTTCCTTTAAAAATGAGATTGGGTTCTTTGTTTTGAAAACTAGGGCTTTCGAAACCTTAGACCTTTACTTCTGAAACCATTAAAACATATCTTTCGACGGTATTCAAATCTTCTTTTCAAAAGACTTAAACGTACGCCTTTAGAATCATTTTAAAAAATCTCTTTCGAAAGCATCAAAACCTTCCTTTCGAAAGTACTAAAGCATATCTTTCCAACTTATAGAAGCATAGCTTCGTTACCATTTGAAAGCACCTCTTTTGAAACCATTGAGTTTAGTCTTAAATATAACTTTTGGGCCGAACATAAGCGAAAGTACTCCTTTCGAAACCATTAACCTTCAACTAAAAGAGTTTGGGAAAAAAAGATGGATTCAGAACCATCCTTTCGAAAGCTCTAATCTTTTAAGTAAAACAATTGGAAGGATAACTTCTAAACACCTTTGAAGTCATTGCAATCGAAACCTTTAGTTTAAGTGGCTATTGGAGCCCTTTCAAAATCATTGGGAAGCGGCTTGTTACATTTATAAAACAAAGGCTCACCTTTCGAATTCCTTGAAAACTTCAACATATTCGAAAGGTATGAAGACGACAGCAAGGTTTCGACTTGGTTCAAAAATACCCTTTCAAAAGTTTCTCTTTAAAAAATATTATATGGAAACTCAATCAAAAGCTATATAAAATTAATTCACCCCTTCCGAAAGCATACATTAAAAGCAAGGAAAGCATCATCTCTTTTAAAAGCAAAACAAAGACCTTCGAAAGCATGATTTCGACCCTATACCTACCGCCTTTCTCCAAATCACTACGTACCAAAACATTGATGCCATGTGTATTAGTTTCGACTTGGTTAGAGGCGGAGATGTGGGGTCGAAAGGTTGCTACTGGAAGTGGCGAATCAATAAATCTCTACAGTTTTGTTTTGTTGCCTTTTTAAGTAAATACTTTTCAATTAACTTGCCTATTTGTAAAAATATAATTATTGCCATAATTTTTACAAAAGACTTTTCTAAAAGACTTCCGAATTCATCCAGAATTAATTAAAAATAATTAACAAAGAAGCCCTTCACTTTATCAAAACAATTAAAACATTTAAGTCCAACAACTTAATTAATTAAATTTCCATAGTAAATTACTTAGGAAAAATCCCTAAAAATCATCAAAATTCACTTTTAATATGTTATCTAACAAATAAAAAATTTAGACCTAAAATCCTTTATAATAGGCGAAATAAATTTTCACACCCAATTAATTTATTTTTCCTTCAAAAATTCATAATAAATTATCCTTAACTTGGATAGTTACAAAAATTTAAACCCATCTCCAAAATAATGTTTTACATAACATATTAAATCCTTGTGGCATTCGAAATCCAATATATATGATTATAACCTTAAAATCAAATCAAATATTCTTGTTTAAAACAAACATGGTTTATAACAAGGCATATCATCATTAAAATCATCAAAATGGATATAAGTATAAAATCTGAAATCAAATGTTCATGAAAAGAAAAATGAGATTGTTTTTATCATTATTTACCTTTCTTTGGATAAGGAACTTGAGATTTGATCTTGCTCAATTCTCCTTGCTTGATTCCTTAGCTTTTAATTGATTTTTCTCCTCTTTTTCCCTAGGGTTATGGCCGGTTTGAGCTCCTCTTTTCTTATGTTTTTGAATTATGGACGTATAGAAAGAAAATAGGAATAAGGGTTTAGGTGTTAAGGGTTATGATGGACGACTAATCCCCATAATACCCTTGCCTTATTCTCTTATCAGTAAACTTATAAAACCATTTCCATAAACTCATTCTCTTAAATTTTTTATTTAGTTAAACACAGCCTCTAATAAATTTTTAACTCTCAATCCCTTATCACTCTAATCTTTACATTATTCTATTTAGTTTATGTAATTAGATCTCCCGAATAATGTTATTTAAAATTAGGAGTGTTACTGGCTTCCCTTCTTAAAGAATTTTGTCCTCGAAATTCGGTAAAGACTATATACTAAGAATAGCAATCATCTGTAACATCTCCTAACTACCATACTAGCCTACCTGACCAGCAAAAGTCTACATAAAGCAAATATAGTACATACCCTCACAACAGATCATGATAATTATATCAAATCCTGTCTTCTGCCTCCCAAGTTCAGTCCTTCTCATTGTTGCTCCACTGAACTTTCGCTAACTTGACTGTCTTGTTTCTTAACCTCTTCGCATCTCTCGCTGCAATCAAAACTGGTTGTCTAACAAAAGTCAAATTCGGTTCTACCGTCAAATCTTCCAACTTCGTCGGAGGAATAATAGTCTCTGGATCATACATATACTTACGAAGATGATATACATGAAACACATTATGGACACCTGCCATACTGCTCAACAACTCTACACTTTACGCGAGATTCCCGATCCTGTCTGTAATTAGGAACGGACCAACATATCTTGGTGCCAATTTCCCTGATTTTTCGAATCGTACCACACCCCTCATCGGTGATACCTTAATGAAGACTCTATCTCCAACTGAAAATTCTAGATCTTTATTCCCCTTATCTGCGTAACTCTTCTATCTAAACTGAGCTTCCATCATCCTTTCTCGGAGCAACTCAATCTTCTATGTCGCCTCTCTAACCAGATCTGGACCCAAGACTAATTTATCTCCAGTCTCCAATCAACATGCTGGTGATTTGCATGGTCTTCCATACAAAGCTTTAAAAGGCCTCATTCATATACTAGTCTGATAACTGTTATTATAGGAAAACTCAACTAAGTGTAGGTGATCTTCCCAAGATCCATAAAAATCCAACACACAAGCTCTTAACAAATACTCGAATACCTTATTGACTCTCTCTATCTGCCCATCCGTCTGAGGGTGATACGTAGTACTCATCTTGAGTTTGGTACCTAACCTCCTATAGACTCTTCCAGAATTCACCAGTAAACAAAGCATCTCTATCACTAACTATACTACTAGAAATTCCATGCAGTCTAACTATGTTCATCATGAATAACTTAGCTAAAACAGGCGTCGTTCTGGTTGATTTAACTGGAATGAAATGGGCACTCTTGGTCAATCTGTCCACTATGACCCATATACTTTCATTTCCTCGATTCGACCTTGGTAACCCGTTTATAAAATCCATGGATATCGATTCCAATTTCCAAACTGGTATCTCCAAAGGTTGAAGCAATCCACTCGGCTTTTGATGTTCGGCCTTCACTTGTTGACAGTTCGCACACTACCTAACCCACAAGCCAACATCCTTCTTCATACCTTCCCAGTAGAAGCTCCTCTTCATACCATGATACATCTTGGTTCCTCTAGGATGAATCGTAAACTTGGATTGATGGCATTCTCTTGGAGCTTCTTTCCTTAAGTCCTCAACATTCGGAACACACAACCTTCCATTCTTTCTCAACTATCCCCTCTGGTCAAGACTAAAGTCCTTTAGATCATCGATCTGCGACCTAATCTCAAGCCCTCTAATCTTCTCAGCTAATAATGGATCCTCTTTCTACTTAGAAGCAATCCTTTCAATCAGTACTAGTTGAACTTCAATATGGTGGTGCTCTGACTAGAACTAGCATTCGATCTTTACTGCATACTGTAAGTAGTCAAAGCTTCAAGAACTTTCCATTCTGCCAACATAGCTAACACCACATTCTGATATTTTCTGCTAAGAGCATCCGCTACTTATTTCCTTTTCCAGGCATATACTCTATACCTAAATCATAAGCTACTAAAAACTCCAGCCACTATTGTCGTCTCATATTCAATTCCTTCTGAGAGAGTAAATATCTTAAGGACCCCCTAAGGGATAATGTCTCCATATCTTCAACATGAAGAGCAATGCAGCCAACTCCAAATCATGAGTAGGATATCTCACTTTATGTGGTCTAAGCTATCGTGAAGCGTGGGCAATGACTTTTCCCTTCTGCATCAACATAGCTCCTAATCCAATTCCACATGCATCGGCATACACCTCCAACCTTTGTTTTCCATCTGGAACCACTAACATAGGCGCGTTGGTCAACAAATGCTATAACTTAAGGAATGTGTCCTCACATTTGTCAGACCAAGTAAACTTCACGTCCTTCCATATTAACTTAGTGAAAGGCGCTACTATCTACGAGAAATCCTTAATGAATCTCCAATAATAGCCAGCAAGTCCAAGAAAACTTCTAATCTCGTCACCGTCTCTAGTCTCTTCCAGTTGTTAATAGCTTTGATCTTATCTGGATCGACTAACAGACCCTTCTCTGAAACTATATGACCAAGGAACTTAATCTCTTTCTTCCATTAATGACACTTGGAAAACTTCGCTTTCAGCTGATGTTGCCTTAGCGTCTCAAGCACTACTCTAAGATAATCTTCATAATCTTTTTCATCTTTAGAGTATACTAAAATCTCATCCACAAATACTAATACAAACCTATCCAAGTACTCTTGAGAAACTCGGTCCATCAAATCTATGAAGAAAGTCGGTGCATTTGTAAATCTGAATGGCATTACTAACCGCTCGTACAAACCAAAACCTTGTCTGAAATGCTATCAACGGAATACTGTCATATGCCACTCTGATGGAAACCTGTCGCCAAATCCAATTGGAAAAATATTTTAGCACTACACAGATGGTCAAATAAATCATCGATTCTCGACAAAAGATACTTATTCTTGATCGTCTTCTCGTTCAACTTACGATAGTCGATACACATCCTTAACGACCAATTTGGTTTCTTTACGAAAGCCGCAGCCGCTCCTTAAGGCAAACTGCTTAGTCTAATGAAATTTCTCCCTTCTAGTGAAAGGGAGTGCGGATTAAGGATCTTAAGGCTAATTTAACACTAGAGGGGGGGTGAATAGTGTTTAATGGATTCTAAGACTTATATGGACTAATTTAAAAATTATGATATAAACAAATGCAGAACTTAATCACAGAACAATCACAGAATCAAACACAGATGCAGAAAGTAAATAAAAAGCAGTAAAAGGAAAGAACACACCGGATTTTATACTGGTTCGGAGTTACCCTACGTCCAGTCCTGCACCAAGGCAAACACCTCATATAGATTTTTATTATACCCATGTCGAGATTACAATCCTCAATTTCTAAAGGCCTTGAGGTACCCTCTTATCTTCGAGTCCGGGGCAAACTCTCTTGATTTACAGGACACAAGATCACCCAATTGATTTCCAGTTACAACCACACCTTATAGAGAGACTCGATAAACTTTTGATTACAAATTGATCCTATAACTTTGAATAGCACTTTGATCTTCGAGAGAGGGCATAGAATCAAACAAGAATGAGATTCTAATTTGATTCACTTGAGAATTCGGCAGAATTTTGGCACGATCTTAAAAATATGAAAATTTTAGAATATGAATTTGTGGAGAAGAAGGAGTGAAGAAAATAAGAAAATAGTTAGTTAAAAAATTTGTTTGTGAAGGCTATTTATAGACCAGTAACGGTCATAACCATTCGTGAAGAGATTTAAACGAATAGACACTTCTTTTGAAAATTGAAACTTTTGAATTTAACGGCCACCAAGTCGACATGGGGTATCCCATGATGTCGACATCCCTTAGTTAAAAACAATGTAATTTTTTTTATAGAAAATGGTATTTAAAGGAAAACAAGATGAAATGATTCTGGAGTAAAATAAACTAATTTTCCTATGATTTAAAATAAAGAAGAGTAGAAAAATATATTTTTAGAATGTATATAAAAATTTGATTTTAAATCTCAAGTATATATATATTATAAAAGAATATTTAAAAAATCAGAAGATAGTTTTAAAAACAAACGAAGTTTAAAACAAGAGTTTATTTAAAAACAAAAAACAAAGAATATTTTAAGGCTAAAACATCTTTTTGAAAATCATTTGAAAAGATAATTTTTAAGGCTAAAACATTTTTAAAAGAAGTTTTGAAAATCATTTTGAAAAACCATTTTGAAGTAGTTTTGCAAGCTTCTTCTTGTAGAATATTTCATCACATCAGGACTCGAGAACTTGTACAAAACCAGGATGTTCGTGGGTTTGTAGGCCAATTTTCGTAGGTTTGTAATCTACTTGTCGTGGGATTGTAAGCCACTGAGAAGGTAGAAATGGGTTCCATCCCAAATGAAATTTGGAATGAAGATTCCCATTCAATTATGAAGTTTTAACAAAACTAGACACTTATCTTGAAATCTTGATCTTGATACTCATGAGTCTTCAAACTTGATTTCTTCATTCTTGATCTTTATACTGTACAGTCTTCAATAATCAGTACCTGCCTTATATATATCCTACATAATAACATTCATATATATCTAGACAATAGTGTTAGTATATAAGTTATAATAAAATAAGTTACAAAGGTTGTTGTCATCAAAACCACTATCTCCAGTTCCTAACAATCTCCCCCTTTTTGATGATGACAACCTTATAAAATATACTTACCACTTAGATCATACCATAACTCCCCCTTACACCAACAACTACCCCTTACTCCAAGCCTACTATTTTATATAACTTCTCCCCCTTTGTCATCAACAAAAATAACCTATAAACCTTGAACTTAATAGAAAATGAGAAAAACAAACATATGACATAAGAATAATAACTATGTATGAGTGAAATATAGCATCCTAAGTTAATGGAATTCAAGATTTTATACACCAAAGATTGTTTTTAGAAGAACATTAATTAAGATAACACTTATATACAAATTAACAAACCAATAAACAATCAAGAAAGAGAAAAATGAAAAACGCTTAACGAGGACCCTTAACTGTTGGTGATTTATGGACCGAACAATTTGGATAGTAGAGACAAAAGTTTCCACGTTGTTCGACCAAGTTTCCATTAGCGTCAAAAGGGACCTTAATGCAAATCACGCCATCATCTTCGTCCATATGAACATCCGGATTCGGCAGAGGATGTTCTTCTTCTTGATCCTCTTGTGGTTCTTCTAGAGGCTCTTCTTCTTCAAAATCCATGGCTTGTGATGATTCTTCGATGACAATGGGATTGGCATGGTTATCCATAAGGAATTTTTGTAAATTCCTAAGGATTCTGCCTTGCCTATCTTGTTCTCTAGCCATTCGCAGTTGACTTACTTGAATTTCCATCATCATTTGAAGCAAATCTTTCATCTTCTCTTGTAATTTGATGACTCGTACGTGTGTGGAACGTTGAAAAGGACCAGAATGAGGAGAAGTGGGTGAAGAGGGTTCATTATTAGGAGAGGAAGCTATTAATTTACTATTTTAGAAGTTTATTACAGAGAATAGAACAGAGAAAAGGAGTAAAAGTCGAAATATATAAATATATAACCAAATAACTAATTTTAGAGGGAAATTTAAATTTGAAAATCTCGCCATGTATGTCGACATGGGGGGATGGGTCGTGTCGACATGCCCAGTTCAATTTTTAAGAAATTTTTATTTATGTTAATTATTAACTATACTTGTATTATTTATAATTTATATTTCAGTTAATGAACATATACCTAATTCTCTTTTAAATTTGGTAAAGTTTTGTTCATTTAATGGTTTGGTTAATATATCAGCAATTTGTTTTTCAGTATTAATATATTCAAGAGTTATGACTTCTTTACTTATATTATCTCTAAGAAAATGATGTCTAATATCAATATGTTTTGTTCTAGCATGATGAGTTGGATTTTTAGATAGGATTATTGCACTAGTATTATCATAATAAATTGGTGATTTAGTTATAGTTAATCCAAAATCTTTTAAAGTTTGTTGCATATATATAACTTGAGAACAAGCCAAAGTAGCAGATATATATTCTGCTTTAGTTGTTGACAAGGATACAATGTTTTGCTTCTTACCAAACCAGGAAACCAGAGAATGTCCTAGAAAGTAACAAGTTCTACTTGTACCTTTTCGGTCTGATTTACAACCAACGTAATCAGCATCACAATATGAAATTAAATCAAATACATCATTTTTAGGGTAAAATAAACCATAATCTAAAGTATGTTTTACATATCTTAAAATTCTTTTAACAGCTTTTAAGTGAGTTTCTTTAGGTTTAGATTGGTATCTTGCACAGAGACAGACACTATGCATGATGTCAGGACTACTTGTTGTTATATAGCAGCGAACCAATCATTCTCCTATATAATTTTTGATCAACAACTTTTGATTTACCTTCTTTACTTAAAGCTACATTAGTTGTCATTGGAGTTGATTTCCCACTAGAAGTGGTCAATCCAAATTTATTAATTAAATCCTTAGCATATTTTTCTTGACCAATGAAAATTCCTTTATCTAATTGTTTGATTTGAAGTCCTAAGAAGAAACTTAGTTCTCCCATATGACTGATTTCAAATTCTTTAGTCATTATATCTGAGAATTCTTTATTCATTATGTTATTAGTTGACCCAAATATTATATCATCTACATATATTTGTACTAATTGAATATCAGTTTTGTTTCTTTTAATAAAAAGAGTTGTATCTATTTTACCAATTTCAAAACCAGATTGTAGTAAATAAGATCTTAGTCTTTCATACCAGGCTCTAGGAGCTTGTTTCAGAACATATAAAGCTTTCTTTAATTTATATACATGATTTGGAAATTTATTATCTTCAAAAAGTGAAGGTTGTTCAACATAAACATCTTCTTTTACAAAACCATTTAGAAAAGCACTTTTAACATCCATTTGATATAACTTGAAATTATTGTAGTTTGCGAAAGCAAGTAGAATCCTGATAGCTACTAGTTTTGCTACGGGTGCAAAGGTTTCGTCATAATCAATTCCTTCTTCTTGACAATAACCTTGCGCGACTAAACGACCTTTATTTCTCATGACCTCACCAAGTTCATTCATTTTATTTTTATAAACCCATTTTGTTCCAATTATACTTTTATCCTCAGGTCTAGGAACAAGTTCCCAAACAGCATTTCTGGTGAACTAATTCAATTCTTCTTGCATAGCAAGAATCCATGAATCATCAGATGATGCTTCCTTTGGATTTTTAGGTTCAATAGTTGATATAAATGCTACATTACTCATACTATTTAGTTGATTTCTTGTTATAACTATAGATTCAATATTTCCTAGTATATTTTCTACAGGATGACCTTTTAATAGCCTAATTCTTTTATTAGGTCGAATGATTTCACAATTAGTTTCATTAGGTTCATTATTTAAAGTTACAAAATCTTCTTCATCTTCTATTTGTACAGTATCTTTAAAATTTTCATCAAAAGATACATGCATTGTGTCTTCAATAGTGTTAGTTCTTAAATTATAAACTCTAAATGCTTTACTTCTATTAGAATATCCGATAAAGATACCTTTGTCGGATTTATGTTCAAATTTATCTAAATTATCTTTTGTATTAAGAATAAAACACTTACTACCAAAAACTTTAAAATAAGCTACTATGGGTTTCTTATTGTAAAGTAATTCATATGGTGTTTTATTAGTTAATGGTCTAATTAAAATCCTATTTAATATATAACAAGCTGTAGCGACTGCTTCAGCCCAAAAGTTTTTAGGTAAGTTACTATCAGAAAGCATTATTCTAGCACACTCTTGAATCGTTCTATTCTTACGTTCTACCACTCCGTTTTGTTGTGGAGTTATTGGAAAAGAGAAATTATGAGTAATTCCTTTTTGATTACAAAAATTCTCAAAATTTTCATTTTCAAATTCTCCACCGTGATCACTACGAATAGTTTTTATTTTTAAAGAAATTTGATTTTGAATTCTTTTAGCAAAATTCTTAAATAATTCAAAAGCATCACTTTTAAGTTTAAGTAAAATTGTCTAAGTATATCTAGAATAATCATCTACAATTACAAAAACATATTTATTGTGATTAATTGATTGAACTTGAGATGGACCAAATAAATCTAAATGAAGTAACTCTAGAGGTTTAGAAGTAGAAATCATATCTTTTAATTTAAATGAACTTTTCTTAAGTTTTCCTAATTGGCAAGCATCACATATACTATCTACTTTAAAGTTTAACTTGGGAAGACCTCTAACTAAGTCAAGTTTTGATAACCTAGATAACAGTTTGAAATTTAAATGGCCAAATCTTTTATGCCAAATCCAAGGGTCACTTGTATTAGCCAAAAGACATAAGTTATCATTTGAAACTTTCATACTAAGGATGTAAATGTTTTTCTTCCTAATTCCTTCAAAGATAATATTTGACTTATTATCTTCGATGTGACACTTATCTTTTCCAAATTTAATTTTAAATCATTTTATCACATAGTTGACTTATACTAAGCAGATTATGTTTTAAATTCCTAACTAGCAAAACATCAGAAATAAGAGGAGTTTTAGAATTACCGACATTGCCGATGCCAATCACATATCCTTTTGAGTTATCTCCAAAGTTGACTGATCCATCATCTTGATATATAATGTCATTGAGTATCTCAGGATTTCCAGTCATATGCCTTGAACAACCACTATCAAGTTTCCGTTTATCTTTCTCAATTTGCACAGTTTGTCCATTGGTTGTTGATTCTTCAACAGCCATGTAACATGTATGTTCCTGCATAACAAACCAATTTGGTAGGTAACTTGATTTTTCATAAAAACTATATGCAGACTTATGATACTTTGATGAAATGCATAAATTCAAACTAGTATAAAAAAAATTTCTAAAAATTCCATTTTTAACTTTTCAAGTTTCAGATTATGAAAACTATGAAAACCTATGCTCTGATACCAATTGAAAGGGAGTGCGTATTAAGGATCTTAAGGCTAATTTAACACTAGAGGGGGGGTGAATAGTGTTTAATGGATTCTAAGACTTATATGGACTAATTTAAAAATTATGATATAAAAAATGCAGAACATAATCACAAAACAATCATAGAATCAAACACAAATGCAGAAAGTAAATAAAAAGCAGTAAAAGGAAAGAACACATCGGATTTTATACTGGTTCGGAGTTACCCTACGTCCAGTCCTGCACCAAGGCAAACACCTCGTACAGATTTTTATTATACCAACGTCGAGATTACAATCCTCAATTTCTAAAGGCCTTGAGATACCCTCCTGTCTTCGAGTCCGGGGCAAACTCTCTTGATTTACGGGACACAAGATCACCCAATTTATTTCCAAGCACAACCACACCTTATAGAGAGACTCGATAAACCTTTGATTACAAATTGATCCTATAACTCTGAATAGCACTTTGATCTTCGAGAGGGGCAGAGAATCAAACAAGAATGAGATTCTAATTTGATTCACTTGAGAATTCGGCAGAATTTTGGCACGATCTTAAAAATATGAAAATTTTAGAATATGAATTTGTAGAGAAGGAGTGAAGAAAATAAGAAAATAGTTAGTTAAAAAATTCGTTTGTGAAGGCTATTTATAGACCAGTAACGGTCATAACCATTCTTGAAGAGATTTAAACGAGTAGACACTTCTTTTGAAAATTAAAACTTTTGAAATTTAACGGCCACCATGCCGACATGAGGTATCACATGATGTCGACATCCCTTAGTTAAAAACAATGTAAAATTTGTTTTGAAAATGGTATTGAAAGGAAAACAAGATAAAATGATTCTGGAGTAAAATAAACTAATTTTCCTATTATTTAAAATAAAGAAGAGTAGAAAAATATTTTTTTTGAATGTATATATAAATTTGATTTTAAATCTCAAGTATATATATATTATAAAAGAATATTTAAAAAATCAGAAGTTAGTTTTAAAAACAAACGAAGTTTAAAACAAGAGTTTATTTAAAAACAAAAAACAAAGAATATTTTAAGGCTAAAACACCTTTTTGAAAATCATTTGAAAAGATAATTTTTAAGGCTAAAACATTTTTAAAAGCAGTTTTGAAAATCATTTTGAAAAACCATTTTGAAGTAGTTTTGCAAGCATCTTCCTGCAGAATATTTCATCACATCAGGACTCGAGAACTTGTACAAAACCAGGATGTTCGTGGGTTTGTAAGCCACTTGTCGTAGGTTTCTAAGCTACTTGTCGTGGGTTTGTAAGCCACTTAGAAGGTAGAAATGGGTTTCATCCCAAATGAAATTTGGAATGAAGATTTCCATGCTATTATGAAGTTTTAACAAAACTAGACACTTATCTTGAAATCTTGATCTTGATACTCATGAGTCTTCAAACTTGATTTCTTCATTCTTGATCTGTATACTGTACAGTCTTCAATAATCAATACCTGCCTTATATATATCATGCATAATAACATTCATATGTATCTAGACAATAGTGTCAGTATATAAGTTATAATAAAATAAGTTACAAAGGTTGTTGTCATCAAAACCACTATCTCCAGTTCCTAACATCTAGATGCACTAGTTGCACCTTCAATTCCTTCATCTCGGTAGGTGTCAATCTTGCTAGCTGGTCTACTTACAGGTTCAACTTCTGGCACAAGAACTATTCAAAACTCAACGATGTGTTTCGGTGGTAATCCTGTAACCGGCTCAAAAACATCTACAAATTCTCTTGCTATTCGAACCAGACTTAACTCTTCTTTTACTTCCACAACACTTAACAGAGTACAAACGCTCCGGTCAGAATTCTCCAGTGAGAATCTAATTCGGTTTATGACTATCAGGGTATCTCAGCGATATTTCTTTATCTTGGAAAAATATCCTAGCTTCATATTTACTCATCCAATCCATACCTAAAATGATTTCGAAATCTATGAAATCGAAAACATCCAAATGCATGCAAGCTTATGACCTAACAAATCAAGTTCTAAGTGGCCATCTCATTCCTAGAGTTGCATACCCTCCTATCAGATTCACAACCCTTAAGGAAGTAACAAGGTATGTGGGTTCTAAACATAACCTATCAACCAAACACTGAGATATAAATGAATGTGATGCATCGGTATCAAATAGTACCATAACTGGCATACTCTGAATCAAAAGCGTACCTTCCACCACAATCTTTCTTTTCTTAGCAGCAGTTAGCCTATAGACGATGGTCCAACAGCAAAGACTTTTCCCTTGTCCGCCATGGCTGGTTCTGGACACTATTTCTTCTATTACCCAACCTAGTTGAAGTTAAAGTACTTCACTCCCTTCTTGTCTGCAGCCTTCTTCCCCTTGCCAGTTCAGCATTCAAGGGCATAAAGATGCTTCTTATCACACTTAAAGCAAACCAGGGTAGTCTTTGCTTCTTGGTAGCTTCTCCCTTCTGGGTTCCCTTCTTCTTGAAGAACTTCCTCTTCTTGCCAAGAGAACTCTGACTTTCAACCTGTTTCTTCTTCCCATAAGCAGCAAGCTCCTCCTGTCAGATTGGCATTTCCATAACAACATTACAAGGATCACGAAGATGTGGTAGGGTCACCCTAGCAATCTCGGGTTTCAATCCTCGAATAAACTTCTCATTCCTCTTGATGACGGTGTCAATGGTAGCATGTCCATATCGAGATAACTCATCAAACTTTGTGGCATACTCAATCATCGAAATCTCGCCTTGCACGAAGTCCATGAACTTCCTCAACAATACTGAATCGGCAACTTAAGACAAAAACCTCTCCTCGAATCCACTCCGAAATTCCACCCAAGTCAACTCTTCCTCGAGAACTCCGGCATTGACACTATTCCACCAATAAAGCGCTGCTCCCTGCAACTGTCTAGATGCAAGCCTTCTTTTTTGCTCATCGTTCAACCCCAAGTCGGCGAAGATTCTCTCACAATGAAAAAGCTAGTTCTCCACTTCTATAGCATCCTCCATTCCTAAAAATAGCTTCCTACCTAGACCGGTATAATCTCTACTCAACTTAGCATAGTTGTTGCCAACTGGTGCCACAGGATTAACTCTTCCAACATTCCCAGCATTACCCCCAACCACTCCTGCGGCAGCTCCTACTTGCACCAGATTAACGAAGAACCGATACATCATCCCCATGTCCATTGGCGGATTTCCAGCACCTACATTGGCATTTGCATTTGGATTAGCATTTGCCTGTCGACCATGGTTTCTCTTATTGGGTCGAACATTTCCATTTGTTGTGGTGCTTCCTACCTCCATATCTTCCTCTCTCATTAATCTACATACAAGCCTTAGTCAAATACAGAAGAATGGTCTAAGAGAGAGGGGAATACATACTTATATATATATATATATATCAAGTACAAGTATGTTACTATAGCGTTAACCCAAACCCCGATCTTATTTTCTGATTTATTGGATTATGTTTTAAGAAATCTTTTTAAGTTTGAAATTTCTTTTAAGTTTTGATAAACCTATGCTCTGATACAAACTTGTAACATCCCCCACTTAGAGGCTCAAAACTAACGGCTACAGATGCTGCAATCATCCATAGTTATTAATTCGGTGACCAAATACGATAATGCTAAATACATTGATATAACAAAAACATATGGATATGAAACAAAATTAAAACCATTAAACAAATTTCTCATTCCATTTCAATTTTATTTCAAATTCATTGCGTAATCCCAAATTCGAGAACCACGTTCAGAGAAAATATAGTTCTTGCAAAATACGCCAAGAGCGACATATGAAGATGCCCCTTGGATGATCAGAGTCTGAATACAGGAAATTAAACAACTTTACCTTTACCACCAAAACACAACGGAATCAAATAGAAAAGAACTCCTATTAGCTAGTGTTTGCGCCAAAAATGGTCACAAACCCCAAGTGTAGTGAAAGCACCAGTGTATGAATACAAATCAGCAATATTCAAACACAAATCACAGATCTAAACAAGCAACAAACAACAATCCAGAGATAATGAACAGTGACACACAATTTATAGTGGTTCGGCTATCTCTGGCCTACGTCCACTTCAAGATTTTTATGATTTTATTGCTCGATACTTGAAGATTATAATTTCTTGTCGCGTAGTACAACAGATTTTATGATTATAATCTGAATCTAAGGCTGCAATGGTGATCTGAAGTAAATCTGGTAGAGTCTGGGCGCTCTTTAGCTCTCAAAATTGTCCGACCCCTTTTCTGAATGACCAGGGGCTCTATTTATAGGTGTAGGAGGCTGATATTTCACCTAAACTGAGGGGAGACCAGTTCTGGTACGTCAGGGGGCCCACATGCCCGCTTTCTGGAAATCCGGGCCCACGTTAGGATCGATTCGAAGCTATGTTCGAATCGATCAAGAAATTGTCCAATCGAGCTGAAATTTTGTGTGAACAATCTTCATCATGTACTCAAACTACTATGAAAATTTCGTAGCATTTGGACTTGTAGATCTCGAGTTATGATCGATTCAATGTTGCATTTCTGGTGGACACGAGTGCTTCGAATCGATCCCTTCGACTCGATAGGGTCGAATCGATCGTCTGAGCATGTGCTTGGTGACGTGGCTCGCGCGTTTCCCGAGTTGATCCCACTTTTTCTCCGGGTTAATTGGGTTGAATCCGGGGTTTAAGCCGCGTTTACTTGGCGAATACGATGTAATGGATTCGAAGACAGGCCTCTTCGAATCGATCGAATTCGTACTCCTTCGTATCGATCATGGAGTGCTGTGGTTGATCGATACGAAGTCTCCTTTGCTTATTGGATCCAAGGACAACTATGGCATGGAGTCGAGGCTCCCTCAATTGCATGGATTCGATGGACCTTTCCTCTGATGGATTCAAACTGAAGTATACGAGGACGGATTCGAAGCACGGTGTCTTCATGGAATCGAAGGTCTTTAGGTTGATGGATATGAAGCAGATGGATACGAAGTAGAGGGGTTCCATGGATTTGAAGCGAGGGAAGGCTGATGGATTCGAACAGAGTACCCATCGATGGATATGAGGTAAATGGAGTCGAACGTGATGGAACCGAACCTGATGGATTCGAGCTTAGTCGATTCGACCCTTATGGATGCGAACCCGAGGCTATGTCCTCCACTTTCGTCGATGATATCTTGAGCGTACGACCTCGGATTGACTTGATATTTGGAACGTTGTTTTTCCTGGCCTTGCTTGACGTGCCTTATCAATTGTAGCCTGATTCGGACTCGGGCGAAATTCATCGATATCCATGGTGAACCTGCGATGCACGATCGATGTTCATGACTAGTAATCATTGATTTTCAGTTAACCTTTGGGTATCTCGGCTTTGCCAAAAGTTGGGATAACAGCTAGCTTACCTTTTGCACGTTCCGGAAGCTTATTCGTCTAAAGGAGAACCCAAAAACTTTAACTCTCAAACTACTCAAAGTTAATTGAGCACCCGAGAATTAAAGAGGAAAACATAAACTTCGGGTCATACATAAAGCCTGGTATGAATAATAACCTACTATCTCGAACCATGTATATATCTAGTGAGACCTCGCTGCTTGATGGAACGAGTTTTCCCCTCACTATTATCTTACCCAAAAGTTTATAATAACCATATATTGTGCTCCAGCATACACAATGGTTAAAACATAGCAATTTAAAATATCATGATGATATGCAAATAAGCCAAGTGTCCTGGATTTCCCATCCCCATTCATTTGACTATCTGTCTCAGTTATAGTTTCTAGGGTCACTGATAACCTATTAGTTTTCATGGGCTGAGTAATAATATGTTCAAAGCTTATGGACTATCTGTCCACTTTCATAGTTTTCATGAGATCACTAGGAACATATTAGCTCCTTCCAATAACTTCATCATTTCATGAGTTTTCCCTGAACCTATTGGTATCCCAATAAGTTCTCTCATATAATAGTTTTCATAGGTTGACTATGAACCTATTGATCTCTGTCAATTACTCTATCCAGAAATAGTTTTCATGGGATCAGTTCGAACCTACTGATCTCTGTCAATAACTCTCTCCAAACATAGTTTTCATGGGTTTACCATGAACCTGTCTAAACTGACAACTTTTTGATCAGTCTTTGGGCATCCTATATTATGGTCTACCTGACCTCCTGGATGCAATTCTACTCATACAGGAGTTAACTCAATTTATATTCACTATTGGGTCAACCTAGCTAGTTATTCTGCCCTTCCTCCTCAAAATACAGTTATGGGTCCATTATATATTGAATATATTTACAGAAGAAGCATATACAATAACATAACAATACCAACATTTATGGTTTAATACCCTTGAAATCATTTCCATATGAAATTTGGTTAATCCCTTTAACCCATTATTCTTATCAAGGCTAGCTTCTTCAAAAATTCAAATTTAAAAAAATTTCAAAGCTCTTTTATATTGCCATGGGTTTTCCTTTAAAAATGGGATTAAGTTCTTTGTTTTGAAAACGAAGGCTTTCGAAACCTTAGACCTTTACTTTCGAAACCATTAAAACATATCTTTCGAAAGCATTGAAAGCATCTTTTCAATACACTTAAACATATTCCTTTCAAAACACTTTAAAATATCTCTTTCAAAAGAATCGAAACCTTCCTTTCGAAAATACCGAAGCATGTCTTTCCAACTTATAGAAGCATAGCTTCGAAACAATTTGAAAGTGCCTCTTTTGAAACCTTTGGGTTTAGTCTTAAATATAACTTTTGGGTCAAAATGAACATAATCGAAAGTACCGCTTTCGAAACCATTAACCTTCAAGTAAAAGAGATTAGGGAAAATAGATGGATTCGAAACCATCCTTTCGAAAGCTTTAATCTTATAAGTAAAACAATTAGAAGAATAGCTTCGAAACACCTTTCGAAGCCATTACCTTCGAAACCTTTAGTTAAAGTGGCTATTGGAGCCCTTTCGAAAGCATTAGGAAGAGGATTGTTATAATTATAAAACAAAGGCATACATTTCGACATCCTTGAAAACTTCAACATATTCGAAAGGTATGAAGATGGCAGCAAGGTTTTGACTTGGTTCAAAACCACCCTTTCGAAAGCTTCTCTTTAAAACATATTATACGACAACTCATTTGAAAGCTACCTTTTAAACAAAAAGGTGGCAACCCCTTAGAAAGCTATATAAAAGTAATTCACCCCTTTCGAAAGCATTCATTAAAAGCAAGGCAAGTGGCTTCTCTTTCGAAAGTAAAATAAAGACCTTTGAATGCTATTCAAAATGGCCTCGACCCTTTCGAAAGCATAGTTTTGACTCTATACTTGCTGCCTTTCTCCAATCCACTACGTACCAAAGCATTGATACCATACGCATTGGTTTTGACTTGGTTAGGGGCGGAGATATGGGGTTGAAAGGTTGCTACTGGAAGTGGCAAAACAATAAATCTCTGAAAACTGTTTTTTTTTCCTTTTTAAGTAAATGCCTTCAATTAACTTGCCTATTTGTAAAAATATAATTTTTTCCATAACCTTTACAAAAATCTTTTCTAAAAGACTTCCGAATTCATCCAGTATTAACTAAAAATAATTAACAAAGAAGCCCACCTCTTTAGCAAAACAATTAAAATTTTTAAGTCCTACAACTTAATTAATTTAATTTCCATAGTAAATTACTTAAGAAAAATCCCCAAAAATCATCAAAATTTACTTTTAACATGTTATTTAACATCCTTTATATAATAGCCAAAATAAAATTTTAAACCCAATTAATTATTTCTTCCTTCCAAAATTTATAATAAATTATCCATAATTTGAATAATTATGAAAATCTAAACCCATCTTCAAAATAATGTTTTACATAACATATTAAATCCTCATAGCATTCAAAATCCAATATATACGATTTTAACCTTAAAATCGAATCAAACATTTATCAAGCATTCTTGTTTAAAACAAACATTGTTTATAACTCAAGCATATCATCATTAAAATAATCAAAATGGATTTAAATATAAAACTCGAAATCAAATGTTCATGGAAAAAAATGAGATGTTTTGATTATTATTCACCTAGCTTTGGATAAGGAACTTGAGATTTGATCTTGCTTAATCATCCTTGCTTGATTCCTTAGCTTTTAATTGATTTTTCTCCTTTTTTCCCTAGAGTTATGGCCACTTTGAGCTCCTCTTTTCTTTTGTTTTTGAATTATGGACGCATACAATGAAAATGGGAATAAGGGTTTAAGGGTTAAGGGTTATGGTGGACGGCTATTCCTCATAATACCCTTGTCTTATTCTCTTATTAGTTAACTTATAAAACCATTTCCATAAACTCATTCTTTTAAATTTTTATTAAGTTAAACACGGCTATAATAAGTTTTCAAATCTCAACCCCTTATCACTCTAATCTTTATATTATTCTATTTAATTTATCTGATTAAATCTTTTGAGTAATATTATTTAAAATTAAGGGTGTTTCAAGACCTTTCGAAAGAATCGAAGGGATGCTTCTGCAAATGTAGGATGAGCAATGGACTTTCAAAGAGGTCAAAAGGAGATGTGGCTGCCCTTCCTCTTCAGTTAACCCCTTTTGAAACAATTGGTTTTGCATGCATAAAGGAGTTTTATATGTGTTAAAAGCACCTTTCAAAGGTATCGAATAGCAGATTTTCACACATGCATCAGACCTTTCGAAACGGATGGTTCCGCTGCTGCTTACCTTCTGTAGAAGAACATATTGCCAAAGCGACCCCTTTGAAAGTATAGATCAACCTTTTGAATCGGCTGAAACCTTCCACAAATATAAAGGAGATGTCATATGTGGTCAATATTGCTTCCTTAAACATCAGAAAAGGGGGTTTTCGCATTAATCAACGGGAATGCTTTTGAAAGCTACCTTCCGCAGCTAAGCCTTCTTCTATGCCACAAGTCATTCAAAACCCAGAAAGTACCCCTTTAGACAGTGTTGAAAGCCTCCAAAAATGCATGAAATTGGAGTGAAAGCCGATTCAATACCCAATGATGGAAGGTTTAAGTGTTTCAAAAGCTTGAACAAAGAATGCATCATCACCTTCCACAAATGTAGAATTTGCACCTTTCGAACGCATTTGAACATCCTTTCCTGCTTACACAACACATCAAAACAAGGTGAAGGTCACTTCTATACCTTTTGATGGAGTTGAAAGCAACCAAGTTCCATTCAAAAGCGGAGTTAGAATGGCACCTTGAATTCAGCAGCGATGAAAGGTGATCAAGGCACCCTTTTGACTAAGTCGAAAGGACTGATGTGAAAGGATCCAACCTATACCTATAAATAAGAATCTAGGGGTATTGTTGAGGGGATCCAAATTCATTTATTCTATACTTGTTCTTTTCTGGTATTTGTAAACCCTAATCTTTAAATCAAATTGGGGATTTCACTTCTTTGTAATACTTAAGCCTCTTGTATTCATGGAAATTATTAATAAAGCAAGTGAATGGCATTTTGAAATACATAGAATCTGATTCAATGTTATATGGATTCAGCTGTAGAGTACTCGCATCAATGCTTATCGAAAGGATACCTTTCGAAGGAATAAAATCCTTCCGACGTAGTTAAAACACTTAGACCCCATTAAGCCATGACCTTAAATTACCTCAACCCTTTTGAAAGGTGGTTTCGAAGTAGTCTTAGTTCACCTCGACTGATTTGAAAGGTGGTTTCGAAGAGGTCATTCTTATTTTAAATCCTACTTTAGGGTGTTAACAAGATTTCTTGTTAACATTTTTGGCGCTAGAAGGAGGGCCTGAACCTTCGACTTTGTTGAATTCCCAACCTTACTTTCCTCTCTCCCTATTTCATTCCAAGTTAACCTTAAACCTTATACCATAATAGCTAGCAAAGTCAAAAAATCCGAATAAGGATCTTCAGAACAACACTTGGCTAGGTCCTCTAATAAAATTGTTGAAAATTCAAGACTATATGAAGAACAAATGTTAAGATTGGAAGCTTTAGGGGTCATGAAAAAGAAGAGAGATGAATCTTATGATCCAAAAAATTGGAGCCTAAACTCATTCCATATTGGCCCTGCACCCATCTTTCCTTTAGGAGGGACAAGATGTAAAGGTGATAATTTGTTTGTTCAAATGAATAAGGCTATCCAGTGCTATGCAAAAAGGACTATTTTTGAAGAAGGAATGATGCCGATTATTACACCTTTGCTTAGAAATGGCATCAAGCAACAAGTGGATCATTACCTACATATGAGCTTCAAAAGGTTTTAAGAAGGAAATTGGTCATTAAGAATAAAGTTCTTGAATCGAGTAACAAAAAAGCTAGAAATCAACCTTAAAAGACCAGCTTCAAATCAGGACTCCCTAAAGAGTGCGACCTGATTACATCAATCGAGAACATCTACATATTAATAAGGGAAGAACTCAATTACTCGGCATCCAAAAAGAAAGAGCGCAAGTATGAAAGAAATTTAGAAGGATCTTACTGCCAATTCCATATGATGAGCGGAGATGAAACCAATCAATACAGAGCTCTTGATGGAATGATTATCAACTTTTTCAGATAAGGCAAAATCAATATATTTGTAAAGCAATCCTCATAGAATTCAATATAGCACCTCTTTTCTAAGAAAAATCTACATGATCGAGAGTAGAATTCTCCTAAAACTTAGAAACTACCTCAAACGGTCATAAGCTTCTGTCTGCGCCGAGTTGGCCAGGTCAAAGCACCTCCTGAAGGGAGGTTAGAGTAAAGCTTTATCCACACCATGCTATGCCTAGGTTAAAGTATCTACAAGCCCTTGATCGCGCCACACTATGGCCAGTCAAGGTGCCCCTTGGAGGTGGGACGGAGTAAGCCCTTGAACGCGCCACGCTATGGCCAGGTCAAGGCACCAACTAGCCTTCAGTCTCGCCTATAAGGCCTAGCTAGAGCACCTTTAGAGGGAGGATGAAGCAAGCCCTTAATCCGCCACGCTATGGCTTGGTCAAGGCACCGAACTAGCCTTCAGTCTCGCCTATAAGGCCAGCCTGAAGCGTCTCTTGAAGGAAGGTCGGGTAAGTCCTTAGGTCATACTTGTTGATAAGCTAACCAAGTGTGTCGTACAACAACGGACTAAGACGTCCAAGCCCAATAAGTGGCACGCAAAGCGTTAACAATATGTGAAGCCTTAAGGGTGACAAATATCAAAAGAGTCAAGTACAAGATATCGAAGTGGTGGCATAAAGAAAAAGAAGCAAACAACCAAAGCCCTAAAGAGTGGTGCAGAAAAAAAGGCTCAGGTAAGAATTTCTGAATTTTTAATCAAATAATATTTTCTAAACTTTCCTTCTTATTGCCAGAAGCAGTTTCTAGTCTTCTATTATTTCCGGACTATAATCCCGGACTACTTTCATTATTTATGGTATTTGGCTAACTTCCAGAAGATGATTCCTGGACTTCTCTTATCAATACCCAAATCTAGTTTTTAGGTCTTCTGTTATAAATTTGTGGTCTTCCACTATATCTAAAAGATGAGTTATAGGTCTCTATTACTAATACCCGAATTTGGGTCTCTAATCTTCTACTATTTATTTCTTGATTACACTTAACAATGCCCAAACCTGGGGTGTGGATTTTCTAATATTTCCAGAAGATGATCTCTAGGCTTCCATTATCACCAAACAATTGTTCTCGGTCTTTTATCAGTTATTTCTAGAAGGGGATTTCTATTAATAAAGCAAGACTTGAATTTCAGGACTTTTATTACTAATTCCATTTCTCGACTTCCTCATTACCAAAATTGGATCTCGGGACTTTTATTATTGTCAAATAAGAATTTTTAGTCTGTAATCATTCTCAATTGCTGACTCCTCATCACTTACTATCTTTGGATGACAATCTGTTGACTCCCATTACTCTTAGATTTAGATTTCTAGAATTCTATTATCAAGAATTCTAATACTATCGCCAATAATATAGACGAATCATCGAACATATTCTTACATAGATTTTAGATTAATGGTAAGAAATATTGTCTACCTTGTGCTTTACAGGAAAACAAGATTGATGAGGAAGACCAAATGATTCAACAAACACAAAAGAAAGCCATAGTCAAAGCTATCAAAAAGCAAATTTCGAAACAACATTACGAGTACAGGAAAGGACAACAAACCAGGTGATATATACATAATCAAAATACTGTACAAAATTATTTACAAGTTGTATTATACAAATAATAAGTGTGTGTCTCAAAGATCTTGTACAACCTTCTCTAAATTCCCAGCAATTAAAGGATCAATAATGTGGCGAATCGCTATATAAAGAATTTCTTTGAGTTCTTCTTAATTTCATCAGCATTATCAATAGATTCAATATGGGTCTTCAAGGCATGATTGAAAGCATTGTTTGCGCCTTTAAGACTCTTGTATTGTCTTTCTAATTTAGCAAAACGCTTTTGAAGAAGATATATTTCATGTTCAAGCTTTTGAATTTTGGTTGCATGCTCGTTGATACATTGCGAATATCTTTCTTTTTGTTGATTGTCAAACTATCTCCTCATTTAAAATTTGACCTTTCTACACCATTCACCCATCGCCTTCTCATCTAAACCTAAGGGAGGGTTATTTGTAGCAGGGAATTTTTGAATAGCTAAAGACGAAGACTATGTCGATTTCACAACAGAAGAGATGATTGGAGAAGTTGGTAAATTGATATCCGGAATGTCGCCCTCCATGATAAATTCCAAGGATTTACACTGAGCATGGCTATCTTTTAATTTTTTCTCCAAATCACTTACTTGTTGGAAAAGCTTAGATATCTCATAATCAAAGTTGATCGAAGGGTTGGATTTAATTTGGCATTTCAATTGGGAAACTATTTCATCTTTATTCTTGATATCTGCTTCGAGACTAGTGATTTGATCATTAAGGCCTCTAATAATCGCCTTTTGAAGCAAATTTGTTTACGTCATTCCAATCCTTCAGTATTATCTTGAAGTCGGGTAGATAAAGGATCTTTAAATAGTCTTTTCTTTTCAAGATCCATCACCAACCTATCTCTAATACTAGTGAGGCGAGATAATGGATCTAATGAGAGTGGTATGGTAGCTAACTATAATTCCTATTCAAATAAACAAAAAACAAATTAATACCCAAAGAAAAAATTTCTTTTATTACAATAGTAGTGGTTATAACTCAAAAAGAAATAAAGCAATGGGTACGATATCAATGTTATAGTCAAATACATGCTTTGCCCTATCACACTTAAAGTCTATAAACATCATTTTTAACTCTATTCAAAGAGTTAGCCAAAAGAGTGATTGTCGATTCAAAAGTGGCATTAAATCCTTCTAGGGTAATAACTGGGAGACATTTGCAATAATCACATTCTCTGGCTAAAGGACTATCACGACCCAAATCAATTTTGTATGATATGTTCGAATTTTCTTAAGGGGCTTCTCCTTTTCTTCACCTAGAAAATCAAAGCGAAGGCGAGGATGTTGCATATAAAGCTTATGTAGATCTCTAAGAAAGCAATGTCTAGCCAATCTAAGGATTTCAAGAGTGAGCCCTTTTCTAAGTAATCTCTTCTTAATTTGACATATTTGGCTAAGTAATCCCTAGTAACAAGGCTGCTTGAGAGACATTTACTCTGTATAACATAATAAAATACGACTAAGTATAAAGAAAACTAGTGCAAAAAATTTACAGATCAATATAATTACATGGTTACAAATTTTCATCCGGTTTGTACAAGATTGATTTTTTGAATAACTCGAAAATGAATTTATCCTTATAATATTTAAGTTTTTCTGGAGGCAACGCGCGTGACTCACGGAAATTCCAGCAAGCCCCCGGATGAGGATCAGATCCAAATTCTTTTAGGTACCTCCTATGTAGATATCCAAGTAGACCCCCACTAAAATCACATAAGCATGAAAAGTCTATAGTCGGATATCTGCAATAAGCTTTGTATAGGAAGTCTACTAGGATATCTCTGTCCTCAATCAACATTCAAAACAATGTTATCAATTCCCTGTTCTCTTCCAAGAGCTTGTCATAGCGAAGGAGTGCCCTTTTCTATCGAGGGGCCACTTCCTGATCTTTAAAAGTCGCTAATACTGCAGCGCTTTTATTAAGCTTATAATACTTGTCATAGAATGCATTATGTTCTTTTAATTTTTATCTAACTCCCTGTGCATGCTATTTATTTCCGACTGTTTTCTTTTAAGCTTTGTTTTATAAAGATGAATGGATTTCTTCCTTATCTAAAATGGAAAGATATCTGCCAATGTTATTTTGGAAGTGAAAACCATTTTGACAAAGAATTCCATACTTGAAAAACTGAGTTGGAGTTTTTAGGGTCTGCTTTTTCCCCTCTTGCTCTCCAGCATCAATATCGGCATCTTTTTCATGAAGATCAGAGGGTTCGGGGAATTCGGTCTGACTCGCTTCACTGGCATTATGATTAAGGATAACTTTATTTGAAGCCCTAAAAGTGTCATCGTCACCCCCTCCGTAAGAGTCATCATGATCGCCCCCATTGCAGCTAGAACCCTGACCTTTATCATCATCATCAGGGTTATCATCGTCATTGTCATCGTCATTACCACCTTCTTCAATAACGGCTTCATCATCCTCATTGTCTTCCTCCTCATCTGAATCGGAACCTTCTTCTACTAGAGGGACTTCGAAAGATAGAAGCTTTGAGGCATCAATTTCTTCTCTATCAAGGACCTTAATCCCTTTCTCCATTTCCTTAATTTTATCCATGAATCTTTTAACCAACGCAAGATCGAGTGAGGGAAAGCTTAAATCTTGGCACTTCTCTATATTATCGGAGTAAGCCAGCATGAGTGCATCCTCGTAAGAATTTACAATGATATCATTCAAAGAAGTGCTCAAGAATTCAGACACCTTTTGTTTAGCCTCGGGAATGGTTTTGATGGCCATAGTTAAAGAATCCTTTTTCTTCTCCAACTTCTTCTTGAAAAATGGACATTTATTCTTGAGAGAAACGTGTTTAGCATTCACGCTGGACTTTTCATCCTCCAACTCTTTTAGAGTCATTTTAAAAGCCAAGACTTCATCAGCTAAGATTAGTCTAGCCTTTCTTTCCTCAAAAATTGTTGATTCTGCTTAAATAAGAGAAGCACTCAAGCTTTCATGTTCCCTCACTGTGTTATCTTCAGCATCGGTTAAGGAAGTGATCTGGCTATTTAGAGCTGAAACTTCTTCTTTAAGCTTTGATGTCTTGGCGGAAGACTTTGAAACATTTTCTTGGAGGAAGTACCGGCCTTTGGAGATCTTAAAGGAAAAGTAAAACATGAGTCAAGATTCAATATAAAATAGTAATAAGAAATCAAGTAGTATGGAACATACTAGAAGCTATTGTTCAATGAGGGACCAACAATGACTTGACGGATCGGGTAAAAAGGAAGCGGTTGAATAGAAGAAAATGATGGAGAGTTCATAATCGATTGCACAACATTCTCGAAATCATTAGGTGACACCGGTGATGAGGATCTAAGGGGATTCAACTCCTGAGAAGGAGTTGAAGTGCCGAAATCCATCTACATTTGCTCAATGACAATTGGAGAATCATACACAACTATATGAGACATGAAGTCGTCCTCTAAAGGAATCATTCTGGGTTGGTCAGCAGTAGCGTCAAGATTAGGCCTTCTAAAGCATTTCCTACATTAACAAGTTCACCCTCTTTTGGATGAGGAGAAGGTTGGACATTGCCAACTTTATTTTTCTTGGAAGAAGGACCTGCGGTAGTCACTCCGCTTAATTTTCTATTAGCAATCATTCTTGACCTAGCAATGGCTTGGGTCAGAGCTAAAGCACCGAATTTAGAAGATGGAGGGGGTGGATCCCTTGTGGTTAATTCAATCAGAGGAGCAGCTATTCAAACCAAAAAGCATAGGTTAGCAAAGAAATCTAAAGATTAACACGATGATAAGTTATAAACGATACACTTAAGTTTACGAGGTTGGTCGGGACAAATCAGAGAAAAAGGTGAAAAAATTTTGGGGTCACCCAAGGATAAGAAGCATTTGTTTTTGGAAGTATGTTGGACAAGGTTAACCAAGAATCCTCTGGCCTTCTAGAAGGAGAGAATGTTTCTGAAGATTGCTAGGGGTCAGTAATGAGAGCCTATTCCCATTGCTATTTGAGGCAATAGTTAACAACTTCACAATTCTCCTGCCTTCATCATCAAGATCTTTAGGAGCAGAGCCTAATAAGAAATAGTATTTCAGCAATAGAAAATAATTTAACGAGAATAATTGTAATGGTCTACTTACAGGAAGAAGAGAAGGCTCTACTACTACTTGGAAAGCATTTGATATAAAAGAATTGTGTTTACCAATCCTTAAACTTTTTTATTCCCTTCGGAACTAACTTTTGTGAGGGTTAACCTTGAAAATTTGGTTATTCAAATTGCAAAGTTTGATGAGGCGCACCAAGTAATTATGAACTTCAGCACATAGAGAAGGAATGCCCGACTTTAAGGCCATAAGCTCCTAGGAGATGAGGTATGTATATACATTGGGCGGTAGTTGAATAGGAATTATGCCAAGATAACTTAGAAATCTTGATAAGAACTAAGGAAATGGAATAAAACCTTCATGCCAAATGTGAATGGCAGTGTAAGCAAAATATCCCTTAGAAGGATTTTGAATGGTGTCATTATCACCTAGAGGAATAGCTTCAACTTTTGTAATTCCAAAGTCATTAAGGATTGCATCTACTTCATCTTGAGAAGCTATAAAGGAATGCCTTGAAACTGATTTAGTCTTCTTGGGGGAAGATATAGTTCTGAAACTATATCCTTTTTAGATTTCTTAGAAGTCATTTTTAAACCCATGATCCTTCCAGGTGAAATAATTTCATTAAAGTTATGATTCATTCCACTATTAAAAACTTTCGAAGGTGTCGAAAGCATATTACAACGGCTCAAATATTAGCCAAAATATATGGTTCCATGCCTTCAAAAGGGGATTGAAGTTAACAATTATGAGAGTCATTGAGCTTTTGACGACATTAAAAGGGAGGATGAAATATAGGCATCCAAACACACCATTCGACAACAATGAAAGCCCAAAAAAAAATTTACTCTATTATTAATAAGTGCAGTTATCCACACATTGTCAATTTGGATATATACATTGTCGAAACACTATACCCCAATTAAGTTGAAAAAATTAGTAACAAATTCGCATTGACACTGAGGAAAGGGCATTGAAACGTGTAATGCCCCAGAAATTCATGGAATCTTATTTTGGTTGGATTTTGAAATATATGAATTTATTTGTATAGGAATATATGGGATTAATTATGTGCAAGTGTGTGTGCATGTGTGCACGTGCACACTGATATGGCACAAGGAAGAACTCCAGATTTCCTGAATATAAAACAAGAATTAAAAAGCATTACAAACATGATTTTGTAACATGGATATTTGATTTCTGGAATTATATGGATCATCCTAGAGAATAAGAAAAGTAAGTTTTATTTTAAATCAGTAAACAGATTTTATTTAAAACCCAGGAAATATATATATATATAAGCAAGTGAAACTATAACACTAAAATGGCAAAAGACAAATGGCAAGCAAAATAATTGCTTTAGGCAGAAAATAGAAAGGAGGATTTTTTTTAGAAAATAAACAAGTAAACAATGTCACACAATTATCATGACTTGGTAAGAATATGATATATTCTGGAAAAGAAAAAGGAGAGGCAGGTCTCACATATGGCCGGGATATTAAAGGTAAAAAAATAAACAAATTTGAAATGCAAAATGCATGAGTCTTGGCCAGGGTAGGAATGGAATTTTACAATGATAAAACCCTAGAAAACTTCTCTTATAAATCCAAGTATAAACCAGAAAAATCATTTGCTACCCAAAACATTTAAGAAAACAAAGAAGAAAATACTTACAAGCAGAAAAGCAAGTTTTGAAAAGGTTTCTTTTCTGGGTTTAGCAAGAGAAGCATTTTCTGTGAGTAATCTCACTAAACCCATGGCATTAAGTCCTGTTATGAGGCAGCCAAGCTTATGTTATTTTTCCATATATTGTTGATTTCATTAATACGGTTTTAATGGATGTTTTAATGGGTGTTTCTGAATGTTTTGATTGCTTTAATGTTTGAGTATTTTGCTCTGTTTGGTTACACCCAGAAATGTAAAAGTATGAAATCATGAAAGTAAATAGAGGATACTTGTAACTGGTTTAGATATGGCATGGGAAATATAGAAATCAAAATGTATATGAGTTGCATTACACTTGTGTAAGTGCTGAGGCTCAAATGAAAGATTCAAGGTTGCAATGGAAATATCCAAAAGTGTTGAACCCTTGATCAAATAGAAAACCCATGAGCCAGAAATCTTGTTTAAGCTAGATCTTGAATTTAGTTCAAACATGGTTGCTTATGAAACAATAATAACCCACATGCCCAGTCTTTATTCCCAGTTGTAAATATTCCTGTATTTTCTTTAAGCCAAAATATTTGAAAATATGATTTCCTCTGGATAGGAATGTTAGCTTTTTTTTGAATTATGCTTGTGAGTTTTATAATTCATATACAATGTGATTCAGTCACCTAGCTATCTCATGATAGGATTAAATATGAACACTTAGTAAATAAACTAAGGATTGTGAGCCAAGAGGACTACTGGAATGCTTGTTGTATTTAAAGTATGCAAGTTGGCACATGGCTTGTTTAAGCCTTGAGGCCTTTGTGCAATAATGTGAATTATTTTATTGCAATGTGTCCCCGTGATTCCTTTATGGCAGATGAGGCTAGGAATTAATTTGGTAAATACAACCTTAAATTGATGAAGTAGGAACTTGAGTTATTCCTAAGATGGTTGGTCTGGAGCTATGATAGTTCCTGAGTATTTCTATTTGAAATGTATGTTTACATGGTTGAAAGTGTGTACATAGTTAGTCTTAAACACCGATCATATATGCACTATACATCATAAACAAGTCAGGCAAATTGAACAAAGAAGCTATGCCCACTTATACAAAATGTTTATGTCTCACTCATTTACTTAATATCATGGAATTTTTGATATTGCTCATACCAGATCTTGTATCTGACCCTTGTTTGCTTATTGCATCTGGGGTGTCTCATTTAAAATGGGGCAGCCTCTAATGCTCTTTCAGGGAATGCTGGTTCTAAATAGGAAGCTACTATGGCTATTGAGAATGATTGGATAAGCATGCTAAATTAGAATTAAATAAGAACTCAGAAGGAATTATTTGCATGTATTCTGAGAAGCTTTTATAGTTATGCTTTGGTTGTTATGTAATTGAATGCTTGAATTTATTTAGTTGTTTTAACTGAATCTAGTAATGTATTAAGTTTGGATTTACCAAAGACTTAGTTGAATCTATGCAAGAAAGTATATATTTGAGTATTATGGTGAAAATCTGTAAATGATATATGCCAGTAATTGAGAAATAGATATGTATATATATACATATATTGTATTAGTTAATTTCAAGTTACTTAAAACTTTAAGTTTGAAGGTTAAAAATCTGAGTTTAGCTAGAAGTAATATTTCAAGAATTTTGTGACAATATGCAGAAGTGTTTTGATAAAAGAAACAACATATTTGTACACTTTAAAAAGATATAAACATGTTTAAGGGATTTTGCAAATGTCTGGTATCTGAATTTACATTGCAAAAGCCAGGCACTAATGTTTTGATGATCTAGTCATAAGGCTAACCCACTTCAAAAATAATGAGGTCTGGATTGATCAAGATGATCAGAGTTTTGGGTATAAAGGAAGAAAATACACTTTCTAAAATCTGAAGCTTTCTTTGCAAATGCATGAACAAAGACATTTTCAAATACTTGATCAACTCACATTTTATTTTGAATAGCTTTATTAGCCCAGAGAGTACAATACATCTAATATGCACACATATTATCTAAATACTACTTTTGTCAAATGACCATAGAATCTGGATTCTCTAAATCCAGTAAAGCAACCTGTAAATTAGATGCAAGCTGAGGTAACTCAGGGATTAGAGAATAAATTTGGTTAAGGAAAATACAACTATCTAGATTATGAAAGAATTACACAACTGACCTGGTAATAAGTAAAGAAATTTGTGATAAAATAACTTGTGTTGAAAATGATAAGTGAGTATATCATTTTCCTTTCTGACTTTAACCAAATCCCAAATAATTAAACTAAAATTTTGGTGGCTTGCTATATAATCTGAGATCACCTTACTATCTCAAACTAACAGACAATAACAATAAGAATGATAAAAAATTAATAGGTATAGATTACACATGATTATGGGAATTCACTCCCATGACTCAAATATTAAACAAAGGTAAATGAGCTATGTACTGGTTGATTAGAAATTCAAATTCAACCAGGATGCACTCTTGCTTACCAACACTCTAATCCAAGCAAGAGGGTCACATACATCTTCATATGTATGTGAATATATTATTAAAGAACTGATATAAATATATTAGTAGAAAATTAGGATCCTGGATAATTTAGTGGAGAGGTTAATGACTCTAGGAAATTATTGATGAAAACTTTAAAAAAAAATTAGGTGAAATAGCTAGGGTCATTTCAAAACGTTTTGATAATGTCTATATTAGGAAGTGATGATATCTATACTCCAATTAACTATTATTGGGTTTTGAATGAGTCAAAAGGATATAACAGAATCTTAGATGCATTAACATTAAGTTAAAATAATGCAAACAAATGTGGTTATTTATGTTTTGAGGTTTCAACTAAGTAGAAAGGTGGATTAAAGGTTTCAATGGTAACAAAAGATGTATCGTTCTCAATCCAATTAACAGTAGAATACGTAAATTTATAACTTTTAATCCTTCCAAAGTAAATTAAAATTTAGCATAATAGGGGTCAATCTTGAATTTGCCTACAACAACGATAAATAGCCCTAAATTTGGCAAATTCAAGTTCAAACCCTAAATTGATACCATAGATCAATCAAAATCAACAGAGAAAATGAATATAAAATCATCTTAGACGAACGATAAACTTGAATCATTTTCAAAATTTAAAATAGTAGCGCAAACTCAAGCCCTAAAAATTTGATATCAGAAAATAACGTGAAAAATCGATCCGTAAAATAGAACATTGGATGCTCACCTTAAATGTGAACTTGCATCTCTTGAAATTAAGAATTTAATGAGAGATTGAATTTTATGATTCTTGCACCAAGATTTTTAATCGTAGGTAAATAAAAAGAGGGAAGAAGGAAGCGTAATCTATAAGCAAAGCAAATGCAAGGAAAGCCATTCGATTAGATTTAAATGAAAGGTCAAGATTTATTTGGGAATATCAAAAGGCGGGAAAATTATATACTGAAACAATGATGGGTATCGAAATAATTGACTTGAAAAGTCAAGAGCATCCCTTCGACGGGGGGGGGCAAGTATTATCATCAAAAATCACTCCAACTTTTTTGAAACTTAAAAGAATACAAAACAAGGATTTATGAAGAACGACGGCAATAGCAAGACCTTCCGAAAGAGTCGAAGTGATGCTTCGGCCAATGTTGGATGAGCTATGGACTTTCGAAGAGGTCGAAAGGAGATGAGGCCACCCTTCCGTTTCTATTAACCCCTTTTGAAACAATTGGTTCTGCATGCATAAAGGAGTTTCGTATGTGTTAAAAGTGCCTTTCGAAGGTATCGAATAACAGGCTTCCACACATGTATCAGAACTTTCAAAACGGATGGTTCCGTTGTTTTTTACCTTCCGTAGAAGAACATTTTGACAAAGCGACCCCTTCGAAAGCATTAGTCGTTCGAAACGCTTGAAACCTTCCACAAATATAAAGGAGATCTCACATGTCACCAATATTGCTTCCTCAAACACCAGAAAACAAGGGTTCTGCATTAATCAATAGGAATGCTTTCGAAAGCCACATCCCGCAACTAAGCTTTCTACTATGCTACAAGTCATTCGAAACCCAGAAAGTACCCCTTTAGATAGTGTCGAAAGCCTCCAAAAAATCATGAAAGTGGAGTGCAAATCGATTCGATACCTAATGATGGAAGATTCAAGTGTCTTAAAAGCTTGAACAAAGAAAGCATCTTCACCTTCCATAAGTGTTGAATGTGTACCTTTTGAACACATTTTGACATCCTTTCCTTGCTACACAACTCATCAACAACAAGATGAAGGTCGCTTCTATACCTTTCAATGGATTCGAAAGCACCCCCAAGTTCCATTCAAAAGCGGAGTTAGAAAGGCGCCCTGAATTCAACAGCAACGAAAGGTCATCAAAGCACCCTTTCGACTAAGTCAAAAGTATTGATGCGAAAAGGTCCAACCTGCGCCTATAAATATGACCCTAGAGGTGTTGTTGAGGGGATCCGAATTTATTCATTCTATACTTATTCTTTTCTGGAATTTGTAAACCCTAATCCTTAAATTAAATTGGGGATTTAACTTCCTTGTAATACTTAAGCCTCTTGTATTCATGGAGATTATTAATAAAGCAAGTGCATGGAATTTTCAAATACATAGAATCTGATACAATGCTTATATATATGGATTCGGCTATAGAGTACTCGCATCAATGCTTATCGAAAGGATACCTTTTGAAGGAATAAAATCCTTTCGACATGGTTAAAACCCTTAGACAACCTTAAGCCACAACCTTAAATTACCTCAACCCTTTCGAAAGGTGATTTTGAAGGATTCTTAGATTACCTCAACTGATTTGAAAGGTGGTTTGGAAGAGGCCATTCTTACTTTTAATCCTACTTTGGGGTGTTAACAAGGTTTCTTGTTAACATGTGTGATGGTCTGGAAGAGGATCGATTCGAACAGAGCATATCAACCAGAAATACGATCTTGAATCGATCATAACTCGAGATCCACAAACCCCAAATGTCGTGAAAGCACCAGTTCCCAATCACAGATCATAGATATCAAATATGTAGAGAAATAAAAATTAAGAACTCTTCGAAAAATTAGATGAAAGCAGGAAACAACACAGAATTTATAGTGGTTCGGCGATCCTGCCTACGTCCACTCTGAAGTTGATGATTTTATTGATGTTCACTTGATGATTACAATTTCTTCTAATGTAGTACAACTGATTTTCTGAGCTAAGCCTGAATCTAAGGAAGAAGTGGTGATTCTGAGTAAATCTGGCAGAGTCTGGGTGCTCTTTAGCTCCTAAAATTGTCCGACCCCTTTTGTGAATGACCAGGGGCTCTATTTATAGGTGTAGGAGGCTGATATTTCGCCTAAATTTCGGGAGACCAGTTCTGGTACGTGAGGGGGCCCACATGCCTGCTCTTAGGAAATCCGGGCCCACTTTGGGATCGATTCGAGGTCCATTCGAATCGAGCAAGAGATCATCCAATCGAGCTGACATTTGGTGTGGACATTCTTCAATATGTGCACAAGCTTCTGTGAAAATTTCATAGCATTTGGATTTGTGGATCTCGAGTTATGATCGATTCAAGATCGTATTTCTGGTTGATATGCTCCGTTCAAATCGATCCTCTTTGAATCGATAGGGTCGAATCGATGGCTTAGTGAGCGAAGGCGTTGACGTGGCGCGTGCTTCCCGGGTTGATCTAGTTTTTGCTCCGAGTTTTACTGGGTCGACTCCACGAATTTCGCTACTTTGACTTAGTGGATTCGAGGGATTTCTCTACACATCGATTCAAATGGAAGTCTGTTCGTATCGATCATAGTGAGCCTTAGTCGATCGATACGAAGCTCTTGTAATAGGATGGATTCGAAGTAGAGCAACTTCATGGATTCGAAGCACTCCATCTTGAGGGATACGAACCAGGTAAGCGTGAGGCTAATTTGCTTCTGATCGATGCGAATGCAAATGGACACGAAGCAATCTGATGGATACGAACCACCGAGCCCAGATGGATACGAAGCGGAGCAACTTGATCGATTCGGAGTACTCCAAGCTGATGGGTTCGAAGTGGAATGACTCCGTGGATTCGAACTTAGGGTCATTTCCTCTAACTTGCATTGATGATATTTTGAGCGTACGAACTCGGATTGACTTGAAACTTGGAACGTTGCTTTTCCTGTCCTTGTTTGACGTGTCTTATCAATTGTAGCCCGATCCGGACTCGGACAAAATTCATTGATATCCATGGTGAAACAGTGTATAACGAACTTTTACGATGAACTGGCTTTAGTTTTCCGGTTAACTTTTTGGTGCCACGACCTTGCCAAAGGGTGGGATAACATTTGCCCCCCAGAACATGCCTTGCAATTGGAAGGTGTGTTTTGTAATGCCATAAGCCGGATGTTCATATCCTATTGATGACCTGCAAAGAAATTGATAGTTTTATCTAACCACGAATGACGATCGTTCGGGATCGTATGTCATTCGAGGCGATATGGGACCTTTCGAGGTTGGATCTCGTTCGTGGCAAATAGCGAAATGGGGACCGTTCGTGGTTGGATGCCATTCATGGCAAACAAAGGAAGGGGACCATTCACGGTCGGATACCGTTCGCGGTAAAGAAATGGGACCGTTCGCGATCGGATGCCGTTCGCGGCAAATAACAAAATGAGACCATTCGCGATCGGATGCCGTTCGCGGCAAATAAAGAAATGGGATCGTTCGCGGTCGGATGTCGTTCTAGACGAGTTGTGACCGTTCGCGATCAGATGTCGTTCTAGACGAATTATGACCATTCGCGGTCGGGTGCCGTATGAGGTAGATTGTGACCGTTCGAGGTCGGGTGCCATTCGAGGCTAATGGTGACCGTTCGAGGTCGGGTGCCATTCGAGGCGAATGAGTGTGCCCGGGGGGGACTTAGTATTATCAATATCAAGTTCTCATTCGGGTGAATTTCTGAATCAGCGATCGTGGCGGTTCGTCGCCATATAAGGTGTGCTTGTGGACCGTTCGCGATCCAAAGCATACGCAAGTAACTTCTTTTACAGAATTGCAAATATCAAATTAACGTTCACAGAAATATCCAAACAAACAAATTCTAAATGTCCAAATCAACATGAAACAAAAGCAAAGCAAGGATGTCAAAGTGTAAATTCTCACTACGAAACGGTCAATCATTCAGAGCATGCCTGTGGATCGTTCGCGATCTCATACATGTGTAAATGGTTTGATGGTGTTAGTGAGAAGTCTACGACTCGTTCATCGTTATTTAAATCAATTGATAACCATACGGTGCCTTGGCTCGGGGTCACCCCTAGCTGATGTAGACGGTGGTCGCTTTGGTTCAACCGCTGGAGCTCGCCTCCTCACATACTGAAGTAGCCTGCCGTTCCTGATATGCCCTTCTACCTCATCCTTCAGGTGTCTACAGTCATTTGTGCTATGTCCGTTCAGCTCGTGGAATAAGCAATATTTGTTTGATTTTCTCTCGTCGGTAGTCGGATCCCGTCGCATTGGTCTACAATAGGCAACTTGCTCTTGGGTGTCTTGGTAGATTCGCTCCAAACCCTCGTTCAGTTCTGAATATGTGGTAAATCGCGGCTCCCTCCGTTGCCGCCTTGACCTGTCATCGTTTTCTTCAGCCTTTCGCTTCCCCTTACCAGTCTCTGCACCTTTTCCAGGTGAATTACCGCCTCTAACTGTGTAAACATCGATTTCTTCTTCTCTCTCCGTATGTGCATCCTCTAATCGCAAAAACTTTTCGGCTTCATGATAAAACTCTCCCAGGTCCGTAAGTGGATCCTTAGTTAGTGAATTCTTGAACTCCGTACCATCAGATATTCCAGATACAGCTGCCATCATGACCATAGATGGATCTGGTCGATCCACTGATGCTGCTGCCGCATTAAATCGTGTCAGAAAACTCCTCAAAGATTCCCCGGCCTTTTGTTTTAGAGTCGCCAAACTCATCACGTTCTTGGGTCTCGAAATATGAACCATGAATTGTCTTATAAACTTTTCTGTCAAATCTGTCCAAGTCCCAATGGAGCCACTCTCCAATTGTCTAAACCATAGCGCTGCGATGTCCATCAAATACAATGGAAAGCACCGGGCCATGACTTCCTGTGATGCCCTCAGCACTTCCATGTGCCTCATATACTTCGTTAGATGGACCGCTGGATCCGTCCGCCCATCATACATTTCCACCGATGGTAGCTTGAAGTCTGGTGGATTCCTGGCCTGCCTAATTGTAGGAGTAAAGGGACTCCTATATACATCCTCCATATCTCTATTGACTAGTCCGCCTCTCATGGCCCGTCTGACCATCACTGCCAACCTGTCGTTCTCGTCAGGCTGTGATCTTTGAGTGTTACCTTCGTTCTGCCCCCCTGGCTGAGCGTTCATCCCTCTACTGCCACCAGGTTGCTCGGATGTCCCTGAATCTCTTCCCGGGATTGGATCAACATGCTCTAAGTGTGTGCCCCCAGCTCCGGCGCTGCGCCAGATGGTCCTGCTCCGTTTTGGACTCTGGTTGCTCCTTGATTTTGCGCTCCAAGTTGCCCAATCTGTTGAAGCAAGTTCTGTATCATTTCTTCTTGTCTTCTCATCATTGCCTCCATCTCATCCCTGGTGATGAAGGCTGAAGCTTGGTTTGCTCCTGAGGAATCCTCTTGACTTCCTTCGTGCTGACTTCTCTCAGCTCTTTGCCTTCTACTTGTTTGTCGGGTCATTGTCTTTCAAATCTTCAAGCTTTCAGATCTGAACTTCAAATCTTGTGTAGCGGGTGCTAGTCCTTCTCAGTGAAAGCACCAAAGTGTTTGTGCCTAAATTGGTCACAAGCCCCAAATGTCGTGAAAGCACCAGTTCCCAATCATAGATCACAGATATCAAATACGTAGAGAAATAAAAATTAAGAACTCTCCGAAAAATTAGATGAAAGCAGGAAACAACACAGAATTTATAGTGGTTCGGCGATCCTGCCTACGTCCACTCTGAAGTTAATGATTTTATTAATGTTCACTTGATGATTACAATTTCTTCTAATGTAGTACAACTGATTTTCTGAGCTAAGCCTGAATCTAAGGAAGCAGTGGTGATTCTGAGTAAATCTGGTAGAGTCTGGGCGCTCTTTAGCTCCTAAAATTGTCCGACCCCCTTTTCTGAATGACCAGGGGCTCTATTTATAGGTGTAGGAGGCTGATATTTCGCCTAAATTTCGGGAGACCAGTTCTGGTATGTGAGGGGGCCCACATGCCTGCTCTCAGGAAATCCGGGCCCACTTTGGGATCGATTCGAAGTCCATTCGAATCGAGCAAGAGATCATCCAATCGAGCTGAAATTTGGTGTGGACATTCTTCAACATGTGCACAAGCTTCTGTGACAATTTCATAGCATTTGGATTTGTGGATCTCGAGTTATGATCGATTCAAGATCGTATTTCTGGTTGATATGCTCTATTCGAATCAATCCTCTTCGAATCGATAGGGTCGAATCGATGGCCTAGTGAGCGAAGGCGTTGACGTGGCACGTGCTTCCCGGGTTGATCCAGTTTTTGCTCCGAGTTTTACTGGGTCGACTCCACGAATTTCGCTACTTTGACTTAGTGGATTCGAGGGATTTCTCTGCACATCGATTTGAATGGAAGTCTGTTCGTATCGATCATAGTGAGCCTTGGTCGATCGATACGAAGCTCTTGTAATAGGATGGATTCGAAGTAGAGCAACTTCATGGATTCGAAGCACTCCATCTTGAGGGATACGAACCAGGTAAGCGCGAGGCTAATTTGCTTCTGATCGATGCGAATGCAAATGGACACGAAGCAATCTGATGGATATGAACCACCGAGCCTAGATGGATACGAAGCGGAGCAACTTGATCGATTCAGAGTACTCCAAGCTGATGGGTTCGAAGTGGAATGACTCCGTGGATTTGAACTTAGGGTCATTTCCTCTAACTTGCATTGATGATATTTTGAGCGTACGAACTCGGATTGACTTGAAACTTAGAACGTTGCTTTTCCTGTCCTTGTTTGACGTGTCTTATCAATTGTAGCCCGATCCGGACTCGGACAAAATTCATTGATATCCATGGTGAAACAATGTATAACGAACTTTTACGATGAACTGTCTTTAGTTTTCCGGTCAACTTTTTGGTGCCACGGCCTTGCCAAAGGGCGGGATAACAATACGTAAAGCAGTTTTTGAATTGTCAACAAGTAAAAGCCAAACGTTAGAAGCCAAGCGGTTTACTATAGCCTTTGGATATACCGATATGGAAATGGGATTTTGTATCTACGGATTTCATGAAGGGTTTGCCAAGGTCGAATAGAGGAAATGAAAGTATTTAGGTTCTAGTGGATAGACTGACGAAGAATGCACACTTTATACCCGTTAAATCGACAAGGATGGCACCTGTCTTATCTAAGATATTCATGAGTAATATAGTTAGATTGCATGGGATTCCTGGTAGTATTGGAAGTGACAAAGATTCCTTATTCACTAGCTAGTTCTAGAAGAGTATACATGATGTTTTTGGTACCAAGCAAAAGATGAGTACCAATTACCATCTACAAACCAATGGGCAAATGGAATAATTTAACAAAGTCTTAGAGGGTTTGTTAAGAGCTTGTGTGTTTGATTTTTGGAGGATCATGGAAAGACCATCTACACTTACTTGAGTTTTCGTATAACAATAGTTATCAGAATAGTATAGGGATGACACCTGTTGAAGCGTTGTATGGAAGACCGTTCAAATTACTAGTATGTTGGTTATAGACTGGAGATAGATTAGTTCTTGGTCCATACTTAGTCAGAGAAGCTGCAGAAAAGGTTGAATTAATTCGAGCGAGAATGAAGGAGGCTTAGTCTAAGCAAAAGAATTATGTAGATAAGAGACAAAAAGACTTAGAGTTCTCGCTTGGAGATCATGTTTTCATCAAGGTATCACGGATGAAAGGTGTAGTCGGATTTGGAAAGTTAGGGAAATTAGCACCAAGGTTTGTTGGATCCTTTCCTATTATAGAAAGGATTAGAAAACTCGCTTATAGGATTGAGTTACCAAACATTTCGACAGGAGTCCACAATGTTTTCCATATTTCTTATCGAAGGAAATGTGTTTGAGATCAAGAGACTACTATTGCAACGACTGCATTAGAAGATTTAATAATCGAATTGGATATGACCATAGTTAGACAACTAGTTTGTGTTGTGGCTAAATATGAGAGGAAGCTAAAGAATAAGATAGTCAGACTAGTAAAGTTTCATTGGAGTGATGACGAGATAGACTGTACTTGGGATACAAAGAGTAGGAATAGAAATACTTATTCTGACTTGTTCGATGGTACGTTTTACCTTTATGTTTTATTGATATGTGTACCATATCGTAATTTCGAGGATGAAATTCTTTAAGTAAGAGAGGTTGTAACAACCTAAATTTTAGTAATATTATTTAGAACATTTAACTGGGTAAATTAAATAAAATAATGTAAAGGGTTAAGGAAATTCATATTTGGAAACTAGTATGGGTCATGCCTTAATGAATGAATAAATAGATAGAATTAAACTTATATAAGAAGAAGTGAATATGCTAAGGGTAAAATGGGAAATGTGTTATATTTCCTAATACAAACCCCTACCTTCATTCTCCTTTATTCATTCTACATTCACACAAACAAAAAATAAAGTTAGGTCAACCATAGTTAAGAGAAATCAAGGGGAAGAAAGCTAAGGAAAGCAAGTAAAAGCTTAAGGAAATCAATCCAAATACAAATCTCAACCTTCTTTATCCATTCAAGGTGAATAATATATATACATCTCACAGTTTGGTTAATGGTTTTGGTTTTAAGTTTAATCCATACTTTTTGATGTTTTATGCCATGATTTAGTTTTAAATGATTATATGCTTAGTTTGTGAATTTTCAGAATTATTTATGAAATTAATGGACATGTTTAAGTTGGAAAACCTATCACATAACACCCAAGTAACTTGAGATGTTGATATGATGTCAGAAGCATTATTTTAGAAGTGGGTTTTGAATTTCATAATTTTCTAAGGAAGTATGAATTTATTATGAATTTTCTAAGTGAAAAAGGATTTATTTCGGGTTTTAATTATTGAAAATAATTAACTTAAGTTCTCAGCCCTAAAATATTTATATGAAGAACAATATGATTAAAAGGATTTATTGTGATTTTTGTGGATTCTTACCAATTGTTTATGATTTAATATGATTTATTTGAGCTAGAAAAGCTTAATAAATTATTAAGGTTTTATTATTATAAATTATTGAGTTGCCAAACTTGGAAATGATAAACTCACTCTTTGGCAGTTTTCTGAAAAGATTTTAGGTAAATAACATGTTATCCAATAGTGTTTTAACAAATAATTGGAGTTTGGTGAAAGAAACTACTTTTAAAGGAAATATAACAGTTTTCATTGTAATTACGGCTTTGCCACTCCAAAGGTCATGATGTCGTGCCCATTCTTCGCCCCCATGCACTCGTCGTTGATCCAGTGTGATACATATGACACCAAGCTTGGTTGTGTGGGATGGATTAGACTGGGTCGAAGTGCAAAGACATACAGTATAGTGGATGTCACGGACTTTGAAGAGGTTGATTCCACACTTGTTTATGCCAATACGTTTTGTAATGTCTCCAACCCCAATGCTTTCGAAGAGACACCTTCGACCCTATAGGCATAATGCCACTACTCATGACTTCAGCAGTATATAGTGTCACGTTTTTTTGACTTTGACTTTAATCCTTTTAACTATTCCGGAGATGGCATTGATGTCGCTCCTAATGACTTCAACACTAACGAAGCCACTATTTTCTCTAAGACAATGATGCCGAAACTAATGACTTTGACCGTATTCTTTTAAATGTTTAAATTATACAAACTCAAGCTCTTCGACTTTGGCACTATGAGAAGTTTAAAGTGGATATCTTTGACCTTATGGCCTAGTGCTTTAAACGTTAAAGGTTTTAACTTATTTTAAAGAATGGTGAAGACCCTCTTCGACTATACCCTTGTCGCTCCCATCAACCTAAAGACTCTATATTGTTTTGTCCTTATGGCCTATGATTTTGAGAGGCGATGACCTCAAATGACTTTGAACTTTATCAAAGTAGTTTTATAAAAAGCATATATCATGGCTTAAATATTTGATAAGTAAAGGCTTACTATTTCCTTGTTTTAATCATGATTTTGAAGGGTTAAATCATTTACAGATATATTTTTTCAAGGAAATATGGATAGTATAGTTAACCTAGAATTTTTCTAGAAGAATGACTCGAAGATTTAAACACTAAATGGGATTGGTGCAGGGTCGCTCCCTAAACTTTAGTTAGTAGCCCCTAGCAGATGTAAGTCTAAAATTTCAGTTTATAGGGCTTTGTCACTAGTAAGACTAAAATAAGGTTGCACATAGAAAGGAACACACAAAGTAGACGTGACGCCCCACCTCTATACTCACACTAGCCAAGGACACTACTGGGTAATGTCGTCAACTAGCATGAAGAATAAGGCTGTTGAGGAGCGACCATCTGTGTAATTGATTTGAGCGAGAACCGATATGTCAGATGGTATGTCACACATTTCATTTCAAGAGGAAATCTGACATATCCAATCCAAACTCAAATCTACTACACAGTGGCTATGTGGCCTTCGGAATCAATACAAAATAAACATAACATAAAACCAGGCACATATATTCATATCACTAAGGCAGAAACAGATATGAATATAACACATAGAAGTGAACATCATAGTAGTGGTCATATAAGATCCACTACATCACAAAAGAATAGGTACAAGTGCTTCTCAAAAGAATATGTATACATCAAGGAGTTTCTATCTCGAATGTATGAAAAACAAAAACTACTATGCTAAAGTAGTTAGCCAAAAGTCAAAAGCTAGTCCCTGCTAAGCAGTCAAGTGGAAGCACTTGAAACACCTCGGTCTGATCCGAGTATTATTTAAGAAGAAAAAAATAATAAACGGATCAGTCTAGCTATAATTATCATGTAAGATGAGATAGGATAAGAGATATGACAAATATATTTGATAACAAAAAAAATCATATAATATCTTAAATTTTCTCAAACACCAAAAAGAACGTCATATTCTTTATTTTATTCACCAAGTCACAAACATTGATAAAGCTTATCAATGCAATCACAAATATTGGTGAAACACAAATTCTAGAAATCATCAATTAGAAATCCAGAAATCACAAAAAGGGGGGAGGCCTATCACAAACGGGAGCATGAAAACTCACCAACACATGTATCACAAACGGAACGCTATCCGTGGGTCGCTAACCCATAAAAAATACGGGGTACAGTCCCCTCATAAGGACGAATGAGTCGAACATCGACGCACCTAAAAGATATGCCCCATGCACAGACTTATTGAGCCGAACATCGACACACCTAAAAAGATACGCCCCATGCACAGAATCATTGAGCCGATTTCTCCACGAACGATCAAAAGACTATGGGTCGCCACCCTACAAAATTGAGCCGAAGCTCCACGGAAACGGGGTTTAGTCCCCTACGCAGACAAAGAGACATCGCATATCGCAAGTCTAAATCACAAAATGATCATCATTGATCAATAAGTGTACATTACACTAAGCTAGTAAATAAATGAGTTGGGCTTCATGTCTCATAACCACTATCTTAACTTAAATATTTACGAACAAATTATAGACTTCCACTCGAAAATTGTCACGAGATTTCAATCGAACAAGTCCAAGAATTAACTGACAAAGTAAACGCAAGCGGTTCATACCACTTGTTTTGCTAAGTCACTTAATTGGATTTCTCATACGAATGAGGTAAAGGTTTGTATATACTAATAGATTGGAAAAAGGTTTTAAAAAGAGTTTTGTATTAAAAGTAGTGTTGAAATCATTTCTGTGAAAGAGTTTTAGTATTTGCTACTAGTATAAAAACCTTTGTATTTTAAAGTGACAAATCATAGAAACGATTGTAAAAACAATCTATCACCAAAAATCCACCTTTCAACAACATGAATCAAAACCATGGAAATCGATATCAAATCCATCAAATGGAAACACCAAAAATCCAGAAAAGAAGTCATCAAAGTCAATATTGATTGACAATAGCTATTAGGATCCTCAAAATCGATAAAAATTGGAATTCCACTCAAAAATAGGCAAATAGGAAAATTTTAACAAGACCAGACGTTTGGTGGGTTTAACGTCTGACCCTAGGCTCTGGAATTTTATTATATTTTTTTGTTTTTATACTTTTTTTAAGAACCCTTACCAAACGTCTGGTAGGTTCAACCAGACGTCTGGTTGCCTGAGCTGGGCAGAAATTTGCCTAGGCCATTGATAGCCAAATCAACTCGGAAGCGATCGAACGATCGATGGAGGCTAGGGATTTATGCCAAGCGACAACCCAGCCCTATAGGCTCTTCGATACACCCAAAATAACTTGTCCAAACATCCATAGTAGGATTTTCATAAATTTTGACTTCAAAACCAAAATTGGAAAATTCACCAAACCAATTCAAATCAAAAGCAATTGAACATGAAATAGATGTTAGGAATTCAAACCTAACAACAATGAAAGCTATAGACGTAGATGTGAGTTCAAGAACTCACCTTTAAACCCAAAATAGAAAAGACAAGCTCTAAAACAAGCTAGGATGGATTTCTCTTCAACTACACCTCAACGCTCTTCAACCTATTACTACATGCAAAGATTTTCCTAAGTTAGGTTATAGGAAAATCAAGAATTGAAGAGGAATTTAGATGGAGAAGATGAAGATGATGCTTACCTAAGCTTCTCTTTGATTTTAGAACTTGAATTTGAATTTCCTAAGAATCTAGGGCTTAGGGATTTTGATTTTCCCTCTTTTCCCCCATTTTTCCTTTTGCTTGTGTGTTAGGAAATTATGAGTGGAATGAATGAAGAGGAGAGGGGTTAGGGTATTTGGTAGAGGAGTTTGGGTTATCTTGTTGGGTTGGTGGGCTAGAACACAACCCAAAGCCCAAATGAAAATACCAAAATCCTAATCAACTCCAAACATACCAATGTTTATACTTAAACAAGTTGTAAACGTCATTTTGAACTCAATGAAAGTGGTCTCTAGTCTGGATTCGACTGTTTACAAAAAGTCACATTTTGGATTTTAATCCAACTAACGATGCTATATTTAAATAAAACATTTAAATATATAATCGTAAAATTATGTGTTGTTACAGTAGAGTTAAGTTACCAGTACGCTCATAATATCATTAGGATCAGTTAAGCCTATAAGTAGTAAGTTAAAGACAAATCATCCAGTTTTTCTCTAACACTAAGTTAGGACATTTATTAAGTATGGTAGGCCTGAGTTGGCCAAACGTTTATAGTTAGCCTGATAATACTATGATGTTGGGGCAGACATTTCATCGGTTACCTATGTCAAATGCATGCATATTATTGAGTATAATATTTATATTAACCGGTTTGGTTGGAGGATTTTGAGTTGCAAAAGACATGTTTTAAAAATATATATTAGTGAAGGGAAACCTCATTCCGCTATGTAGCATGGTATCACATAATATTAATAAACAGAGATATCATATTATTATTCATACTAGGCTTTTTGTCTGACTCAAGTTTTATGTTTTCCCCTTAAACTCTTGGTTGATCAAAATTAAATTTGAGTAGACTAATAATTAAGGTTTATAGGTTTCTAGAAGGTTTAGCAAACAAAGCTTCTGAAGATGTGTTAAAGATAAAGATTATCTATTTAGGAGATTATCTATTTATTTACTCTGCTATGGCTGATTACTAAATTCTAATGGCAGATGTTATAACTATCTATTTAGTAACTCTGATCATCCAAGGGGCACTTCTTATGTCACTCATGACGTGTTTTGTAATAATTATATATATTTGAACCTGGGCAATGTTTCTGGATTATGTAAGGAATATGAAATACTGGTTTCTGGGATGAAATGTAAAATTCATTTTGAAACTGTATTGAAATATTTCATATTCTTGTGCATCAAATATTTTGAACATCATTAACATTACCGTATTTTGTCATCGGAAATTAATACTCTAGATGACTGCAACATCTGTAGCGGCTAGTTTCGAGCCTCAAAATAAGGGATGCTACAACTCCTTACACTCAATGACCGTGAGCAGAAGGTCATGTTTTGTCCTTGAGAAGTGCAAAAGCAAGGAGAAAGGAAGAGAAGGTAGTGGAAAGGTGATGGTTGGTAGTGTTCTTGAGTTCGGTTGTGCTTGTGCATGTGTTTGTCTTAGATCTAAGTGAGTTACCTCACTATCTTGTCTATATATATTGTGTGTGTATATGCTGTGTTTGAAATATAAAGTTAAAGTGACATTAACTAATTAAACTTATAAAATTTGGACCACTCTTTCTTTTGAAAGCAAATGATAACTTTATTATGTATATCATCACTTCTATTACCCTCTTAAACATGTAGGGTGAACTTAACTTGATGTTTAAATGGTTGCTAGACTTGTCTATTGAGTTAAAGTAAGTTCGAAGGTGTTCGAAGCGAGGATAGTCGCTATAAGTGCACTTTGATACCCTTAGCTTTAACGTGTGTAAATTGGATTTTTATGATCTTAACTTAGGATAATTTGATTTTGTTGTTCTTTACGCATATTTTTGTTTATTGCACAATAAAGGAATGGTTTGAAAAAATACAGAAATTGTGAACCAAAGTTGTGAAAATTAGAACAAAAAGGTGGTTATAAATACACTATGTAAATATTGTCTATTTTTGAGAATTTTTATAAATAAAGTGGAAGATATTCTTAGGGTTTTCTTTCCATAGTTTTTAAATACCTAAAGGGTGGTATATGTTATAAAAATTTCAAGTCTTAAATAATTTGTTAAAGTGGTTAAAACTAGTCGCGTATGGTTTTATGTGTTTAAAAATGATATTTAAATTTGGTATTTTTCTCTAATATTTTAAGAGATGTTTTTATCCTATTTTGAATATTTTAAAGTTGGTTTTAAGTTTAAATATAATTTTAATAACTATATATGTATTTTCAAAGTAAATAGGTTTATAATATAAAACATGTTTTTCATCAAATTATAAATTAGTTATTTTCAAGTAATATTTTACATAGACATTTAAAACCCATTTACAAGTATTTTTAAATTTTTGAAAATGGTTATTGACCAGGCTGAACAATAAAAGCCAACAAAGTAGGATTATCTATTTATGAGAGTTAAGATTGATATCGAGTGGGATATAAGCAATAGAGCGCTAATTTACCAGTTTCCCTCTTGGTTGAGAAATAGTTAAGTCATGAATATCATAAATATGTAAATCTTGTTGATCTCTTACTCGTATATGGTAGTTTTTAATATTATATTTAACACTAAAACTGAGGAGGTAGATTTATCTTTTTGTGAGATTGAAGAATGAAGTGTCTAGGCAAGGCTTTGATATGCAACCAGTGCTCTAACTTACCTGGCTTTACTCTTGGACAAGGAATATTTAAGTAGGAAAGTCGAAAATGAGTTAAGTAAACGAATCGAGATTTTTATAAGCGGTCGTTTTAACTAGATAATCGCTTATTCCACTGTTGAACTTAACTAAATATTATCTTAGATATTTAAAGAAAGGATTTTAAAGATAATACAAGTATGGAATGGTTTTGGGTTTTTTGTGACAATATGTTAATAACATTCCTCTTTAATCCTTTTTTGTTATACTTATGAAAGTAAATAAATCTTTAAAAAGTATGTTTCAAAGAAAAGTATAAGTGGAATGGTTTTGGGTTTGTAATGACAATGTTTAAGGAACATTAGTCTTAAACCTTTTTGGATGGATTTGTGAATTAGATCATTAATAAAGGATATTTTAAAGGAAATTATAAAGAAGGAATCTTTTGGAAAAAGATAGAAAAAGCAAACGTTTAAAATGTGATTTGTGAATATATTTATAACACTTGAGATAATTAGTATATGAATACTTTTTGAAGTACTGAAAAGAGTACAAATGAATAGTAAAGATTGATAAATGAAGTTTTATTAGATAAAAAAAGTTTTACTAATAAAAGAGCTTTTAATTAATAAAAGATTAATTAAACAGAAAGGGGATTAGGAGCCGCTTATGTGACTTAATCGTGCTTTGTATGACTTGATTATGCTCAGTTTGTTTGCTCGTTTATGGAAAACATTTAGTCATGTACTTAGCAATAAAAGATGATGAAGTAGGCTTGTCTATCTATGGAAGTTATGACTGATGTTTGGGTAGGGATATGAGAAACATAGCTCTAATCTACCGGCTTCACTCTTGACCGAGTATAGTATGAGATGAAAATATCGAAAACGTGGTAAGTATATAAGACTTGTTTTCCATATACGATCCTTCTCACTATCATTGAATGACCAAATTTGTCGATTTAGTATTGAAGAGACTTTGATCGATAAGTGTTTTACTTATTGAAAACCACTTCAAGGCTGAGATATGTTTCCCATCTCTTGAAAGTGGATATGTTCGAGATGCTGGAATCCATATGTGGTTTCGAGATGTGAGGATCCAATTAGGAATTCATGTTCTGTTCGAGGGATTAAGACTCGTATGAGAGATGCCGAACATGACATTGACATTGGAAATGACAAAAAATAAATTAGGGGAATAACTTGGGGTTTAGTTGACCCATGACAAGATATTATCACTCCATATCTAGAGTATGCTTATCGATGTTAAGCGCCGGAGGTAATGGTATTTGGGATCATGTATTTAGACATGGATTGAGTTTGTTTTCCTTAATGATATATTCTATCTAGAGATATACGACACTCGTAGGTACTTTCTGATCTTTGTGCGGGAGATTGGATTTCGTCTTGACGAAAGGGATCTCCATGGAAAATCCATTATGCAAATGTACCTTATTGGTTCTGATTATACGTGTTGTTGAATGTTACCAGGTAATAATGTAACCATTCTAGTTGTGTTATATATTTATATTCTACACCCTAGACATTATATATTATATCACCTTATATACACTATTAGATAGTGGTTCTTTTGAGGGCATAAACATTATGACATTCCATGTGGTCTCAATAGTACTATTGTATGCTAGATGCATATTTCTTAAGTTGTCTCATATCAGACTTATGTCTAAAGCTTGATTTTTGTTTTTCCTTAATTCCTCGCATATTCTTTAGAGTAGTTTGAGAAAGACAGATTTTCATTAATGTTCATTAAAGCTCAAGGAGACGAGCTGGATGTTTCACTTACCATAGTATTCTTATTTCCACTGCATTACTATATTGTTCATATCAACATTTATGAGGACGGGTTGTTGTAACTGTCTAGGCTGATAGGGGTACTTAGGTTTTGTAACTTTGAAATTTCTGTATCAGAGTAACCCGTCGTACTGTTCTTTTGATATTATGTATTACCATTCCACTAATGAGATTCTGATATTGCGTTCTCCCTTTCTTGTTCTATTTCTTTTTCTTCTTACCCTAACAATTCATCTTTTCGACACTTGAGTGCTCAGCATGTGAATACCATGGATGTATTAGTGTCGACATGCAGGGTTGAAAAGGTGTATCATTATAATACATCCATATTAGAAAACTTGAGTATATATGCACGACCATGTGGGCCTACTTTTGTTCACTTAGAGCATGTAAATTGCTTTACACATGAGCAATGTGGTTACTTGTTTGCTTCATTGAAAGAAATGAAAGGCGAAACCTCTTATCATTATGAAAAACAGAGATGGAGCATAGTAATTTCCAAAAATGTTCGAAATAGCACACGGACTGCTATGAAAGTAAAAGAACATTGGATTCAATTGTAGCCATTATTATTGAGGTAAGAAGAAAGAGATATGTTAAAGACACAATCGTTGGATTCCACTGTAAATGATAATTATTGGAAATGTTGATGCTGGTTCAATTCTTGCGAGTTAAAATGTGTTATACTACTATGTTTCATATAGCTTAACTGCTTGACTTGGTTGTAATTGATATTAAAGTTGAAATATAATATATCTTCAATCTAGGTGCAGAAAATATATCTTTGCATCATGTTTTTGTATTAATGCAATATTTTAGTTTGTACTTTATTACGATACAGTATTTAAGGAGAGAATTTGAAACAAATTCAACTTGCAATTATAATTTGGAAGAAAAAAGGACAGATACTCATGACTTATATCACAAATTTTATACATAAGCAACTCTAAAGATTGATTCTGATATCCATGACTTACATCACAAAATTCCAACACTGTATAAGGATGGTAACAGTGTGAAATGCACACACACTCTGTTGAAACTGATAAATGAATTACCATAACCAAACTCAAAATGTTTCTCATGTATGTCTCAACATGACAGTTGATTAATAATCAAATATACCATATATTATACAATACTGAAATTGATAAACTAACAAATGACAAAAAGTTAATATCTAAAATTCGAAATATTTCTCATGTATTCTCAACATGACAGTTGACAGACAATCAAATGTACTACAATCGTAGTAATAGAAGTTGCTCAACTTTGTATTTAAGTCATCAAATCTAGACAAAATGTTCAAATTTCATTGGATCTTATTTGTACCCACGGAGCTGCATGTACGTTAATAGTAAATAGTGAAGAATGGGCTATCCTCATAATTTCTTTACTGCTCATACCTACTCAAACTATGAACTTTAAAAAGAACACTAAAAGAAATAAAATATGTGTTTGACCTTTGTAGAAAGAAGTATTTTGACTAGTGTTGGCGCAAAACCCTGATGGCATTTTCCTTTATCAATAGAATTATGCTCAGGAGGTGGTTGAAAGATTTGGTACAGAGAGGTGTTACCCTGTGCACAATCTAATTATAACACTAATTTCTCATTTACACATTCCCTTGACAATTCCCTGGTTCACAACAGTAATGAGATAAGTGTACACACCTCGAATAGTTAAGGATGTTTATTATGTTATCTTGCAGTCATCATGCCATTAAAAATCTACTTTACCGGTAGCACTTTGTGTCAATTTATTTTTACCCATACAGATTCTTCATTTTGATTTGAAATTCAAGTAATATTTCCGAATGTAAATGGTTTTACCTTGCGATTCTCAGTAGACTATGTTAAATTTGTGAATGATGATGTAATCACATTCAAGTATGATGCATTATTCAAAATTTTATACGTTAATTTCAATCACTTGTATAATTAGCTAGCAAACACTAGCCACTTAATAACCAAATAATTAGTCACTATTATTGTGCAATGATCTATTATCTAATAACTCAAACTTGGAAATGTGATTTGGATATTTCCAAGAATAGATTGCTGATACAATTATAAGAAGGATTGAATTCAATTACAAACGTCTTATCATAATAGGACGATGATCAATAAAAATTAAATCATGACGATCCTTATACTCTTTTATCTTTGTTTACTAAACTCTATATGTGTATATGTGAATACGTATTAAATGATTTTATCTAAAAAAATTATATAAAATGTTTAATTATGCTTCTCTATTGGAAAGCACTGTATCATAGTTTCTTTCATGATTTCTTTTCTCTTGATTTTTTTTCTTGACAAATAAGAAGTCAAATTTGAAATTCGAATATGATATTAGATTGCTATCGTATTCATTTTTAGACAACAGAGATAGCATATTCATCAAAATGAACATAAATATTATGTTAAACGATAAACGTAAAACAAATGAAAATTATGATTGAAATATTACGGCAACTGGCTTCCTAGTATAACATTTTTTTCGTTTGAATTTTATTTGATAATTTTAATATTATAATCGAAAGGGGAAGAAAATATAATATGTAAAGTCAGTTTTGAAATCATATACATTTTTTAGTAAAACTATATTATTTACCTCTCATTTGTACACACAGTATGTGTGTGTGTATGTTTGTGTGTGTATGTCCATATTTTTGTGTGTATGTATCATCAATCAATATACATACATATATGTATGTATGTATATATGTATGAATGTATGTATGTATGTATGTATGTATGTATGTATGTATGTATATGAATATTTGATATGAAAAAGAGATGACTTTAGAATAGTGATAAAAAGCACACAAGTAAGATTAATAGAATAATTGATGCATGAAGCTAATATGCAGCACAAATGAAAAACTTGAACTAATATATAAATAGATCAACACTTTTTTTTGCATGCCTGGTACCTATTACTCAGCCACCATAATATTCTTACATATGCATAATGTCGTGTATGCACCTTTCACTATACAACTACATCAATAAAAATGTTATCCATGAATAAGAATGCATAAAACAATCTTCTAACAACATAAATAAATATATAGCGCAATATTTTTAATCATCCATGCTTTTGCAAGTTGACGAAATTTCTTATGAGTTTAAAAAAAATATGGTTATACACACCATCTGATCCTACGATGATTTTTTTCATATACACTAATATCAAGCTCTATTTAACATGAAACTCGATTACATTCATCATACCAAACTTTCAATATTTGCATCAACCTAAATGTGCATCCTCGATGGATTTAATTTGAACACTCAAAAAGACAATATAAATTCTTGAACACAAAATTCAAAAGTTCAGTACATCTAAAGCAGCAACACCGTTATATAATAAACAAAAATCTTGTGTATCATCTCACATCTTATCTTATTAAAATGTAGGAAAAGTTGGCATTAATTCACAATAGCAACATGAAACGATTTTAGTAGTAAGATCATATTTTCATAGCAAAGCAATAAACATCCTGCCATCTATAGACACTGAGCAAAGAGTGCATTTGGAATAATTTCATGATTAAATAACTATTTGCATAAATTTGAGGTAAGCACAAATTTTCAACTCAAAGTATTACTACACTAATTAAATTAACCAAATTGTTTTATTACTAATTCAAATTAAAGTCAGAGTGCTTTAGACCTATTTATATATTAGATAAAAATGATAGAAATCCATTGCCTTAATTTATCATCAAGCATGACTGTCCGCATCTTCAAAAAGGAAATACAAATTCTTGAACGCAAAATTAAAAAGCTCATATATCTGAAACAACTACACCATTGCATAATAAACAAAAATTTGATGTATCTTCTCATATCTCATGCAAATATATAAAAAAGTTAGCATTAAGTTCACAGTAGCTACATGAAAAGTATTAGTAGTAAGATCATGCCTCATAGTAAATAGCAATTTACAGGTACATTCAAAAAGAAATTTTGGCATTAAGTTTATAGTAGCAACATGAAATTCAAAAGTTCATATTATCAAAAATAACTACGCCATTGCATGATAAACATAATTTTGGTATATCATTGTAACACCTCATACTTTTAGTAACATTATTTAGGACATTTAATTAGCTAAATTAAATAAAATAATGTGATTATTAGAGGATTGAGATTTGATTTTAATAAGGGGTAGTCGGCCATGTAACCAATGAACTAAAGAAGAGTTAAAATGAAATAGAGGAGGGGTAACATATGAAAGAGATCATTTTAATACCCTAAACCCTTAGCCGTATATGTTCTATACGTTCATTTGCAAAATTAAAAACAAATAGAGGCCGACCACCATCAGCAAGAGAAAGAGAAAGAAAAGGCTAAAGGAAGAAGATTAATCAATTCAAATCCATTCAAATCTCAAACTCCTTAATCTCAAAACTAAGGTGAATAATGACTACATCTCATGTTTTCTATTCATTTTCGGTTTTAAGGTTAAAACAGATTTGTTTTGCAGAGTTATGTCATGTTTTTGAACAATTAAATGTTTATATATGCATGTTGATGAGTTATGCTTATTCATATAGGTTTTATGATATGTTTTGATGTGAAAACTCTATTCAGTGACATCCAAATGCCTTGCATTTTAGATTTAGATCATAATTGATATTTTAGAAATGTGTTTCAATTTTCATAATTTTCTGAGTTAATGTGGATTTTATATCAATATTCTAGTGAAGAAAATGATTATTTGGGTTTAAAATAATTTATGGCTAAATTATTTATGTTTTGGGTATGAAATTGATATATGTTAGAAAACATATTAAAACTAATTTTCTGGAATTTGTAGAATTTTCGTAAGTGTTTTAATAGATATATAAAATTATTTAAGGTATGAGACTTAAATGTTTTATATATTCAAAGAAGAAGGGGTATTTTGTAAATGATTTAAATTGTTTATTTCTAAAATATTGGCAGCACTTTTAGAAAAGAAAATTAGCAACCAATAATGTTTTGACAAACAAGGCAAGTTAGTTGAAAAGAACTTCTTTTTAAAGTTAAAAAAAGATTTTACATGCTTTTGGCATGTTTTGCCTTTTTCGGCACTGGGATTTCTATTGAGAGCTCCCACCTTCGTTGCCATCGAAACCGATGTACATAATATCAATAACTTGGTACATAGTGCATTAGACAAAGGCGGAAGGAACTGGATCGAGACAATAGGTTCCGATGTGGTCGAAGCATGACTTTGTTTTAAATGGAAAATGCACCTGCTTTGCTTTCGAAGGAAGTGCATTCGACCTAGTTGGCTTTCGGCTGGGTCAAAATGTTTTAAAGGGAAGGTTTCGAACGGGTTGCTCCTTTTATTTTAAGTAAATGCTTTCAATAGGGTCGGAACCCCTAGCAGCCGCTTTTTTGCCTTTCGAAGTAAATGGTTTCAGAAGTTATACTTGCTTTAAAACCCAAGCCGCTTCTCCAGTGCTTTCAAAGGGTTGGTTTCGACACTATCACTTCTTTACTTAGGAAATGTTTTCAAAAGAGTGCTTTCGACTTAAATGGTTATAGTGACCCTTTTGCTCTATTGAAGGTAGAACCCAAATGATTTCGAAAGAGATGATTTTTAAATGATTTCGAAAGATGTTTTCACATGTTTTAAATTGAACCCAAATGCTTTCTAAAGGTTGTTGTTTACAAAGGTTTTGATGGTTTTGAAAGGTTTTAAATGAAGGTTTCGAAGGTTGGTTCCCTAATGGTTTTGAAAGGTCTGAAAGGAATGGTTTTCCAATATTTTCAAAAGGCAGTCTAAAGTGTTTCAAAGATAGGATGTCTAAGGTTTTATAACTTTCGAAGGAAAGGTTTTTCCATGGTTTTGAAAGGTTTATTTGAATAGTTCTTAAAGGAATGTTTTGGCCTTTCAGCCTAGGTGAAAGAAAGAGGTTTACTTGGTTTCGAATGGGTACTTTAAGTGGATTTGGATGGGGTACTTTCAAAGGTTTAATGTTTTCATCAATAAAAATTTGTGTAAAGTGTGTATATATAACATGAAAAGGTGATTTTGAATAAAGCATATAGTATAGGTATTTTCCTTGTTTAAGTTCGATTTAAAGGTTTAAATCAATTTGATATGAAAAGGTTTTCGAGGAAAATTTAAGGGAAGGTTTCCCTAAGTAAAACGACTCAGATATTAGAATACCAGATGGGATTGGTATAGGGACGTGCCATATACATTAGCTTTTAGTCCCAGCTAATTTAGTCCAAAATTCCTATGTAGAGCTTTGTCACAGGTAAGACTAAAATGATGAATACACACAGAAGGAGATAGGTTATTAGTGGGCAAACAAACCCATTGGGATCAGGTGACCCTGGCAGAAGATAAGTTAGGGACAGACCATCCAAAAGATGAGTATCTAACAGATAAATTAGAGATAGACCATCCAAGAGAGGAGTGTCTAACAGGTGTTAGATTATGTGTTATATATTGTCTAGTAGCCACGAGTCAGCCAAAGGTTAGTAGTTAGCCAAACAAAACTATAATGTTCGGACATATAGTTTATTCGTTACCTGATATGTATGTTTACATGATAATGCTTTATAGTTTTTAACCAGTTTTGATTGCAGGAAATGATTTGCAAAAGATACGTTTTAAAAGGATGTTAGTGAGGGGAAACCGGTTCTGCTAAGCGGCGTGGTCTCACTTAATATCAAATAACCGAGATGCATAGTATTATTCACACCAGGCTTTATGTTTGACTCGAAGTTTATGTTTCCCCCTTAAACTCTCGAGTGCTAAAAATTGGTTTGAGTGGACTGAGGGTAGAGGTTTACAGGTTTTAGTAGGTTGGCGAATAAAGCTTCCGGAGGCGAGCAGGTGGCTGATAGATAGCTATTTAGGAGTTGCTGTTTTATTTTATTTGATTTTGATGTGTTGTATTAAGTCGGATATGACTATATAGTACTTTGGTCAACCAAGGGGCATCTTTATATGTCGCTCTTGGTGTATTTTGTAAACATTATATTTTATATAAACCTGGGAAACGCCTGGGATTATGTAATATGAATATGAAATATTGTTTTGAAATGTAATCAGAAAATTGATTTTAATCTGTGATGTTTCTATTTCATATTCAAGTGCTTCTTTTATTATGGATAACATTAAGATTTCCTTATTTGGTCACCGGAAGTTAATACTATGGATGACTGCAGCATCTGTAACGCTTTGCTTCGGGCCTCCAGATAGGGGATGTTATAATTTGGTATTAGAGCATAGGTTTATGAAAAAATTTAAACTAAAATGATTTTTGAAAACATAATCGCAAGGAATTAGAGATATGGGATAACACTATAGTAACGTAATTGTATTTGCTATATATAAGTGTATGCAATTTCTCTATTCTTCTATCTCTCTTAGGCTATTCTTCTGTATCTCATGAGGCTTAAATGCATATATGGATTTTAGAAGTGAAAGAGTGAATCTTGGAGGAAGCACCACCATAAATGGAAAATTCAGACCGAATAATAGAAGTAACCAAGGTCAGGCACAAATAGGTAATGTTGGTGCTGGAGTCCCACAAGTGGATATGGGAGCTACGTATCAGTTTTTCATGAACATGATGCAAAATGGAATTGTTGCTGGTGTGGTTGGAGGAAATGATGAAGTACGAGTTTAGGAAGCTCCAGTGGTCAACAACTATGCTAAGTTAAGTAGGGACTATGTTAGGCTTAAAGGGAAGCCATTTATTAGAACTACGGATGCTATTGAGGTGGAGAGCTGGTTGCTACACTGTGAGCAAATCTTTGCTGACTTGGGGCTCAATAATGAGCAGAAGAGAAGGCTTGCTTTGAGACAACTTCAAGGAGGAGATTTATTCTGATGGAATAGTGTGACGGCTGGAGTGAATGAAGAGACGATGATGTGGCCTGTGTTCGGAAGAAGGTTCTAAAAGAGATTCATGTATGTCACAGCGCAGTCTGCTTTTCTCAGAAAGTTTGCTGAGTTAGAGCAGTGGAGATGTCTATTTTGAGTATTATAGAAGATTTGAGGAGTTGGCTAGATATGGGTATGCTACTGTGGATACTGTGATGAAGAGAAATAAGAAGTTCATTAGGGGTTGAAGCCTGAGTTGGCCAGGGCTACATTACCACATATCAGAGATCCTTGTGATGTTTTAGGGGAAATGGCTTTAAGACACAAGGAGATTCTTGCTTCTCTAGAAAAGAATAAGGCGAAGGAGGTCTAGGTAGGGTAGAGTCAGAAAAGGAAGTTCTTTCGTAAGAAGGGTGCTTAGAAAGGTGGAGCCGCAAAGAAAGGAAGGTCTGAGGTTGTTTGCTTCAAGTGTGATACGAAGGGGCGTTTTGCTAATGAGTGTCGTAGTGAAAAGGCGAAGGAAGTGATCGGGAAGAAGAATATCAGATGCTTCAATTACGATCAGATTGGTCATTATAAGAATCAATGCAAAGAGCCTGCTAAGGATGGAAGGGGAAAAGTATTTGGATTGGAGCCAGCTACATCAGGACCAACGGCGTAGGAGAAAGGGAAGGCAATGTTGGGAGGTATACTTCAGAATAATGGTATTTCTGTTAGCGTTCTGTTTGATACTGGTGCATCACATTCTTTTGTATCTCATTGTTTGTTAGATAAGCTTAACCTAGAACCCACATACTTGGTTACTTTCTTAAGGGTTCCAAATCCGATAGGAGGGTATGCGACACTTGGGATGAAGTGTCACCACCTAGGGTTTGATTTGTTAGGTCATACTTTGTTTTCAGTTTGCAAGTGTTTGACTTTGTAGTGTTCGGAATTATTTTGGGTATGGATTGGTTAAGTAAGTATGATGCTAGGATATTTTGCCGAAATAGGAAAATATCACAAACACCCTGACAGTAGTGATCAGATTGTATATACCATAGAAAACCCTAGCTGTGAGGTGAATGCTTTGTTAGGTGTTGTGGAGATAGAAGATGAGTTGAATCGTGTTTTCGAGGCTAGAGGATTCGTGGAAATTTTCAAGCCGGTAGTAAGACTGCCACCGAAACGAGCCATTGAGTTTCGAACATATTTGGTACCTGGAGCAGAACCGGTGAGTAGGCCTCCAAGTAGGATGACACCTAGAGAGATGAAAGCACTAAAGGTACAGTTGTTGGATTTGGAAGGCAAGAATTTTATTAGGCCAAGTAGTTCCCATTGGGGAACAGCCGCAGTGTTTGCTAATAAGCCGGACAGATCATTGAGGTTATGTATCGATTATGGTAAGTTGAATAAGAAGATGATAAATAATCTATAAATGTTGCCTAGAATTGACGATTTGTTCGATCAATTGAGTGGAGCCAAGGTATTTTCTCAGTACGATTTAGTAACAGGTTTCCATCAGCTTAGAGTAGCAGAGGATAGTATTCCTTTGACGGCATTTAGAACTAGATATGGATCGTATGAATGGTTAGTTATGCCATTCGGTCTAACTAATGCACCGGCATTCTTTGTGGATTTGATGAATCGAATTTTCATAGAGCACTTGGATAGGTTTGTGTTGGTTTTCATAGATGATACCTTGATATACTCTAGGAATGAAAGGGAACATGAAGTTCATCTTAGAATTGGGCTTGAGATGCTGAGGCAGTATCAGCTGAAGGTGAAGTTTTCGAAGTGTCACTTCTGGAAGAAGGAAGTGAAGTTTCTTGGTCATGTAGTCCCAGAAAAAGGGTTATCGTTAGATCTGACTAAGATTGAAGCGGTGAATAATTGGAAGTGCCTAGAGACAGCAACTGAGATAAAGAGTTTTCTTGGATTTGCTGGATATTATTGGAGATTCATAAAGGATTTTTCGCAGATAGTAGCACCGATGCTAAGCTAACGCGAAAGGATGTGAAGTTTGTTTGGACTGATAAGTGTGAGGAAGCATTCCAGAGCTTGAAACACTTGTTGACCCATGCACCGTGTTGGTTGTTCCGGAGAGGAATTAGGATTTGGTAGTTTATGCAGATGCGTATAGAATAGGATTAGAAGTTGTATTAATGCAGAGAAGTAAAGTAATTGCCTATGCTTTTAGACAGCTTAGACTGCATGAGGTTAGATATCCAATGCATGATTTGGAATTGGATGCAGTGATTTTTGCATTGAAGATGTGGTGACATTACCTTTTGGGAGAGAGGTTTGAGTTATATATGATTCATAAGTTGTTGAAGTAATTGTTCTATCAGAAGGAGCTGAACATAAGACAGCAAAGATGGTTAGAGTTTATTGCTGCTTATGGTTTTGGAATTGAATACACACCAGGGAAAGGTAATAAGGTTGCAGATGCGTACTTAGCAGAAAGCATCAAAATTAACTGTTGGCAATGATAGCAGAGTGGAAAGATTTGGAAGCGTTGTCGACTTGCAGATTGCAGTGGAGATCTGAATTGGGTCTAGTGAAGGAACTGCTGTGTTATCTTGTTAGAAGTTCGACTAGTTATGATCGAAAAGATTGCTTCTAAACAGGAGGAGGATCCAGTATTAGTTGAACGGATCAAAAAGTTAAGGGATGGAACAGAGAACGATGACTTAAAAGATTTTAGTCTCGACCAAAATGGGCGGTTGAGAAAGAAAGGTAGGTTATGTGTTCCGAATGTGGGAGACATAAGGAAGGAAGTTTTGGAGGAATGCCATCGTTCAAAGTTCATTATTCATCCAGGAGGAAGCAAAATGTATCAAGACATGAAGTAGAGTTACTTCTAGGAAGGAATGAAGAAGGATGTTGGCTTATGGGTGAAGCAGTGTTTGAACTGTTAATAGGTAAACGCCGAACATCAGAAACCAAGTGGGTTGCTTTAGCTATTGGATAATCTAGTATGGAAGTGGGATTCTATTTCGATGGATTTTATAGACGCGTTGCAAAGATCAAACAGAGGAAATGAAAGTATATTGGTCATAGTGAACAAATTAACCAAGAGTGCCCATTTCATTCCAGTTAAGTCAACTAGGATGACACTTGTTTTGGCTAAGTTATTTATGAAGAATGTAGTTAGACTGCACGGAATTCCTAGTAGTATAGTTAGTGATAGAGATTCCTTGTGCACTAGTGAGTTCTGGAAGAGTCTACGAGATATTTTAGGAACCAGGCTCAAGATGAGTACTGCTTACAATCCTCAGACCGATGGGCAAACAGAAAGAGTTAACAAAGTCTTGGAGGATTTTTTAAGAGCTTTTACATTAGATTTTGGGGGATCATGGGAAGACCATCTACACTTAGTCGAGTTTTCATATAACAACTGTTATCAGACTAGTATAGGGATGACACCGTTTGAAGCTTTGTATGGAAGGCCATGCAAATGTCCCGTTTATTGGTTAAAGACCAGGGATAGGTTAGTTCTTGGTCCAGATTTGATTAGAGAAGCTGCAGAAAAGATTGAGTTGATTTGAGATAGGATGAAGGAAGCTCAGTCTAGGCAGAAGAATTATGCAGATAGAAGAAGGAAAGGCTTAGAATTCTCTGTTGGAGATCTTGTTTTTATTAAGGTATCACCGATGAAGGGAGTGATTAGATTCGAAAAATCAGGGAAGTTGGCATCGAGATTCGTAGGACCATTCCTATTGTAAAGAGGATCGAGAAACTCCGATATAAAGTAGAGTTACCAAGTAGTTTGGTAGGAGTCCACGATGTGTTTCATGTTTGTCATCTGAGAAAGTGTGTTAGAGACCTGAAGACTACTGTTGCACCGATTGTGTTAGATGACTTAGTAGTAGAGCGGGACTTGACTATAGTTAAAAAGCCGATTCGTATAGTTGCGAAAGATGAGAAGAGACTAAGGAACAAGACAGTCTAATTAGTGAAAGTCCAATGGACCGATGAGAGAGACTATACTTGGAAGATTGAGAGCAGGATTAGAGATCCTTATCCTGATTTGTTAGATGGTATGTTTTATCTTTTTGATTGATTTTTTATGTACCTTGACATAATTTCGAGGATGAAATTCTTTAAGGAGGGGAGTCTGTAACATTCCATATTTTTAGTAACATTATTTAGGATATTTAATTGGCTAAAATAAATAAAATAATGTGATGATCAGGGGATTGAGATCTGATTTTAATAAGGGGTAGCCATGCCATGTAACCAATGAACTGAAGAGGAATTAAAATGAAATAGAGGAGGGGTAAAATAGAAAAGAGATCATTTTAATACCCTAAACCCTTAGCCGTGTATGTTCTATAAGTTCATTTGCAAAATTATAAAAAAATAGAGGCCAGCCACCATTAGCAAGAGCAAGAGAAAGAAAAAGCTAAAGGAAGAAGATTAATCAATTCAAATCCATTCAAATCTCAAAGCTAAGGTGAATAATGACTACATCTCATGTTTTTTAATGATTTTCGTTTTTAAGGTTAAACCAGATTTTTTTTGCAAAGTTATGTCATGTTTTCGAACGATTAAATGTTTATATATGCTTGTTGATGAGTTATGCTGATTCATATAGGTTTTATGATATGTTTTGATGTGAAAACCCTATTTAATGACATCCATATCTCTTACGATTTTAAATTTTGATCAGAAATGATATTGTACAGATGGGCTTCAATTTTCATAATTTTCTGAATTAATGTGGATTTTATATTAATTTTCTAGTGAAGAAAATAATTATTTGGGTATAAAATAATTTGAGGCTAAATTATTTGTGTTTTGGGTCTGAAATTGATATATGTTAGAAACATATTAAAAATGATCTTTTGGAATTTTGTAGAATTTTTCTAAGTGTTTTAATAGATATATAAAATTATTTAAGGTATGAGATTTAATATTTTATATAATTATAAAAGTACAACGGGTATTTTGTAAATTATTAGTTGTTTGTTTCTGAAATATTGGCAGCACTTTTAGGAAAGAAAATTAGCAACCAATAATATTTTGACAGACAAGGCAGGTTAGTTGAAAAGAACTTCTTTTTAAAGTTAAAAATAGATTTTACATGCTTTTGGCATGTTTCGCCTCTTTCGGCACAGGGGTTTTAATTGAGAGTTCCCGCCTCCGTTGCCATCAAAATCAATGCACATAGTATCAATAACTTGGTATATAATGAATTGAACAAAGGCAGAAGGAACTGGGTCAAAACCATAGGTTCTGATGGGATCGAAGCATGACTTTGTTTTAAATGGAAAATATACCTGCTTTGCTTTCGAAGGACATGCTTTCGACCTGGTTGGCTTTCAGGTGGATGAAAATATTTTAAAGGAAAGGTTGCGAACGGGTTGGGCCTTTTGTTTTAAGCAAATTCTTTCGAAGGGGTTCGGAATCCCTAGCTGCCGATTTTCTACCTTTCGAAGCAAATGGTTTCGGGAGGTATACTTTGCTTTAAAACCTAAACTGCTTCTCCAATGCTTTCGAAGGGTTAGTTTCAACACCATCACTTCTTTATTTAGGAACTATTTTCGAAAGAGTGCTTTCGACTTAAATGGTTTTTGTGACCTTTTGCTTTGTTGAATGTAGAACCCAAATGGTTTCGAAAGAGATGATTTTTAAATGGTTTCGAAAGATGTTTCCACATGTTTTAAATTGAATCCTAATGCTTTCGAAAGTTTGTTGTTCACAAAGGTTTTGATGGTCTCGAAAGGTTTTAAATGAAAGTTTCGAAGTGGTGGTTCCCCAATGGTTTCGATTGGTCTGAAAGGAATGGTTTTCCAATGTTTTCGAATGGCATTCTAAAGTATTTCAAAGGTAGGATGTCTAAGGTTTTATAGCTTCCGAAGGAAAGGTTTTTCATTGGTTTCGAAAGGTTTATTTGAATGGCTTCAGAAGGAATGTTTTGGCCTTTCGGCCTAGGTGAAAGAAAGTGGTTTACTTGGTTTCCAAAGAGGTACTTTCAAAGATTTAAATGTTTTCATCAAAAAAGATTTTTGTAAAGTGTGTGTGCGTGTGTGTAAAATGGTAAGGTGATTTTGAGTAAAACATAGAGTATATGTATTTTCCTTGTTAAATTTCGATTTAAAGATTTTAAATCAATTTCTGATGAAAAGGTTTTCAAGGAAAATTTTAGGGAAGGTTTCCCTGATTAAAATGATTCAAATATTAGAATACCAGATGGGACTTGTATAGGATCGCGCCCGATACATTAGCTATTAGCCTCGGCTAATTTAGTCCAAAATTCCGGTGTGTAGGGCTTTGTCACAGGTAAGACTAAAATGATGATTACGCAAAGAAGGAAATATATATTTGTATATAGATAGGTTATTGGTGAGACCGCAAAACCACAAGGATCAGGTGACCCTGGGAGAAGATAAGTTGGGGATAGACCGTGTAGAAGAGGAGTATCTAACAAATAAGTTAGGGACAGACCGTCTAGAAGGTGAGCGTCTAATAGATGTTAGATTATTTGTTATATATTATCTGGTAGGCCCGAGTCAGCCAAAGGTTAGTAGTTAGCCAAACAAAACTATAGTGTTCGGACAGATAGTTCATTTTTTACCTGATATGTATCTTCACATGATAATGCTTTACAGTTATTAACCAGTTTTAATTGCAGGAAATGATCTGCAAAAGATATGTTTTAAAAGGATGGTAGTGAGAGGAAATGCGATGACCCGTATTTCGGAAGGTTTAAATCAACAATAATACACACATGTCCAACTCAAACAATCTGAAACACGGATAATCAATGGGGTTAATTATGAAAAATAAGAATAAAAGAAAACAAATACAGAATCTCACAACGGAATGACAAGATATAATAATCAAATAAACAGTTCATGAAGTTATTTATACTATACATTTGATTATAATTTTTACAACATCTATCAGAGGTATACATACAAAAGAATAATAAAATGATGCAGCAAAACAAACAACATGGTGAAATAATACTAGTAATAATATACCATTCTTCGTCTTCGTCCTCCAGAGAATAATCTTCAATGCGTTGAAATACTCAGGATTGACCCAAGTGTAATGAAAAGACTAAATACTTGAGTCAGGATTAAAATATCCTTATGAGAGTCAAATCAATATCACATATAACATGAGTGTAATAGCATCGAAGATGTTTACGGGATTTTACATCTCTTATCCAGTGTATAACGTGCGTGCAATAACTCAAAAGATATTACGGGATTTTCCATCTCTTAAGGATCCGCCAAAATATCTATATATAATAGAATATGCTATATGTGTACTGTCTAATCAGTAAAACAAATATTTTTCTTCACATTAAGGCTTTATATAAATCCCCCCTAATGCGTAGCAATTTGTCGTCCAATTTGCATATAATGCTCCAATAGCACGTTAGGGGATAGGAATGCGCCGTGATACGACTACACTAAACCAAACTCGTAGTGGTCTCGTATAAGGATAAAAGTATGACAAGGCATGTGAGGCAATGCCCAAGGTAGGATATTCCAGTTCGGGTTGCAAGGCTGGTGGTAATGCAACATAGCCACGATCACCCACCGCGTCCATCCATCCCATATCGAGTCAAAAAGGAAATCATCCAAAATCAAGGTGCACCAATCGAAACCAACATCATAAGTAATAGTATGGACCAAGTCTAAGAAGAAAATTGAAGAACGGATGCCCGTAGGGGTAGCTAGCCCACTTGGCCCTATCAAGTCGTCATGTTCTAGTCATTTCAGATTGACACAAGTGTCGGGATCTATCCATCATCGTTCTCTTTCTTCAAATCCAGCCAATTCGTTTTAGAGTATCTCCCACATACACAGTTGTTAAAGTGGTTACAATATTGATAGAGAATATGCCAATAAGAGGTCCATGTCTCTTTAACAACCAACCGTCGTTTTACACACCAGTTGGTACTTTAACATTTCGAAATCGGTTCATAATTGATATCAAAATATCATATTCGCTTTAAAATATCATTTATTTCAAAATCATCATGTTTACTTAAGAATATCATATTCGGTTCGATATGTCATTCTCACTTGAAAATATCATTTCATTCAAATTTCCATTTCTTATTCCAATTTAGTTGATAACTTCATTTTAACCAAATTCGCATTTAAATCAACGAATTAAATATAAACATTCCAACCTTGCATAGTTTGAAACTTTGAAAATAGTTTGAATAATTTAAATAGATAAAATAGTTTAGAGATTTAAAACAGTTTGATATAAAATGATTTGAGTATTGAAAATGGTTTATATAGTAAAATAGTTTGGAAAATCAAAATAGTTTGAATATTTAAATAGATAGATTTTAAACGTTTATATTAAAATAATTTATTTTGAAAATAATTTCAAATCAAACTGGCTCTTTCCGTTTAAACAAATCTGGACCCAAGTCTAAATTCCAATCAAATTGATTCAATTTAAATTATTCTAATTCAAATCATTTTCAATCTCAATTCAATTCGGATCGACTCAATTTCGATTTCAATTCAAATCAATTTCAATTTCAACTCCAAATCGATTTCAATTTCAAATTTGATCCAACTATTCGACTTAAGGGTTTAAATTTCAATTCAATTCTTAATTTTAAACCATTTCAATATATATAAATTATAGTTTAATTTCAGAATATCGATTAAAATCACTTAAATCAAATTAACTTCAATATTCAATTTAAGGTTCAAATCTTTTAAAACAAATCAATTTCGATAATTCCAATCATATTCCAAATTTCATCCTTTAAACAATTTCGTTTAACTAATTTTAATTTCAACATTTAAAAACTCGAATTCGAAATCAATTCAATTTCCTTATTTCAATTCAATTTTATTTTTATAAAATGAAATCATTTGAATAAATTCAAATCCAAGAATTGAAAACCATTAAATTTAACTAATCCGGTGTACGTATATAATTTTCTATCCCATGACCAAGTGATCGGTTATTTCGATTTAATTTCAGGGATAGATATATTTATTCAATCCGAAATAAATGTCATAGGTATATATTATTTCAACCAATTTCCTAATTTATTCGAAATAATTCAAATAACAGTTTATATACTGTAAAGTAATATACAAAGTGATAACAGGAATATATAAAAATAAATAAACATCCAAATCATCCAAAATATCAATCAATAGCATCCATCATAATTAACATCCAAAACAGCCAATAAATCACAACAGTTAATTAGTAATTAATAATCGAGATTTTAAGTAGCAGTTTTAATTCCAGTTTCAAATTTAACCGTCGACCATAAATTCCTAATAGTTAAATTCATATGTCAATATAATGTTAGTTTAAATTACCAAACGACGGTCAATAAAATTAAATTACTTCATAGTATCAATTTAACGAACATCAGAAATATATTAGTACTTCGTGAGCGTTTAAAACACTCACCTTTATTTGAAACTTAAAATTTTCCAGCTTTAAATAAATTCCAATTCAGTTCCATGTCGTAGATGGCGTCGATACGAATCCAATGCAACTGTTTCGCTTGAAAGGACCTCCCATGAGGCAGATATAGATTTTTAAACATTTGACTATATTTAACAAACTATTAACAAAATAATTAAAACTAATTAAACACCATACCCTCCTCCTCCCCTCGTGCTCTAGAATGCACGCAGAAACCCAACAAGCGACCATGAACCATGACGCGCACCACCAGCACAGCCATTGGAGTTCGATGAAGCCAAATACCAGATGCGCCTTAGCCAGTTCCACCATTACCCTAAACATGGTGGCATCCGCCGCTGCCATCGTCGCACGAGAACCTGAAAACCACCGCCTCTTTCTTGCTCGATTCTGGCGAATATGAGCCGTCATCTCACTTCGATTCAACTAGCCAGATTGTAGAGCTCTTCGAGCTCTTCAACTTTCCTTTTGGAGTCGTGTGAATTCATTGAGTGGATTGAGATAAAATGAGGAGAGAATTTCGGCCATTTTCGGCCATTAATATGAAAGAGAGAGAGCGATGCTGAAAGGATAGGGTTTTGCGGAATGAAAATGAACACGGCCTATTATATAAGTTCAGACACTATTCGCGCAAAATTTTCCGAACTCCAAACGAAGCGTGATGCCTGGCGTTTTATATGTTATACCCCCATTCTGAACACAATGGAACTAGTTTCGGGAGCCAATTCCATCATATTCAAAAGATAGCATTTCAAATCAAATTATTTTGATTAAAATTTTGAAAATAATTCCTACGCATTTCAAGCTCACACGGCCAAACGATAAGTCTGATCACTACGAAGCTTGAAACTCAATAATAATTCACTATTATGGATCTGATGAAATTGGTTTCGTCAAAATCCGAGACAGTCCCAAAAAGCCTATTATTACTCGTTAATTAAAACAAGAAATTCCCCAATAAATTTATTCACTTTAAGTTCGATTTTAAAAGTTAACAATATTCATTTTTATTTAAATAAAATTTAAATAAACTTTCGACATCATTTTCATTTACATTAAATTCAAGATTCAATTATTTAAATAATTTTCGATATTAAACTTAAACAATTCAATTATCAAATAAACCATTATACTTGAAATATAAGTTATTTAAATTGTATAATTTAACTTTCAAAAAGAATTCAAATAGTAAACAACTACTTCCATGTTACAGTAATTCAACATTTATTATTCAATTCCAGCTATTGATTATAAACACATTCAATACGTAGAATTTCATTTCAATATTTGTTGTTGCCTAAATCTTATCGAAACTGTTATTTCAAAATTTTATTCAAATTCATATTCAATAAACTACATTAATAAATCATTAAACTTTTATTTTTATCCATTTTTGATCAATAATTATATTAAAATTAATAACTTAAAATAGTTAAAAATACGGGTCGTTACAATCTCCCCTACTCAAAACTTTTCATCCTCAAAAATGGGTTAAGTAAGGAATTTAACATACGATATATTTTACTCGAAAAAATTAGTGTATAAAAAATTAAAATCTTATTAGAAAACCTTAATTATGCTTCTACTTCGCCACTATGATATTACAACTTATATATATATATAAAGCTACAAAATTTTAAAATCTCAAAAAAATTCTAACATTCGAATTTATGAAAAATTTCGGCAGCGTCTCCTTTGCGCGGCTCGATCGTAAAAAATTTACAATACAAATATATATCACAAATATACTAAATATATATCTCATCTTAATGATGAGGCACCCCATAGGGAAAAATATAAAGTATTGTATGTAGTCCGAGATATACACCTTATTATTATTAATACGAGCGAATTCGCTCATATTAAGCAAGCAAAAGCAAATCAAACCACGTATATGTGACGCCCCACTCCGAGGCTCACATTAGCAAAGAGTATTACGAGGTAACACCATCTGCTAATGCGGAGAATAGAGCTGGTTAGGAGCGACCATCTATAGCCTTGTCTTAATTATCTATTGAATACGCCGACGATGCCACTTCTTACCTAAATGGATCGACATATCCAATAAATACTTAATACAAAGCCATAGGTGGCTGAAGGATCTATCAGAATAAATATGACAAATCAAATGTAATATACATCACAGAACAGTAAATCATTACTTACATTTACACATACACAGATACATTACAGAGTTTACAAATTGAGACATGTCAAGTGGTAAAGCAAACCACAATATACAGACGAGTCAAAAGAATACATATCAGAGATACAGACAAAAAGGACTACACAAAAAGCTATGACAAAAAGGAGCTAGCGGAGTAGTCCATGACGAAGCAAAATAGGCTAAGTCCAAAGTACGTAACGTGAAACATCTCGTTCTGACCCGAGTATAAAATACACGGGTCAGTCTGGCTAAACAAATCAGTTAGATATACTAATGATAATGAACATACAAGATCATAAGGTACCACCATTTTCTCCAAAAGAGATAACCAAATCATCTATCATAAGATGAATCAAAACAAGCCTCGTATCATAGGCAACTCAATAACAAAGGACATAAATGCCCAAACAAGCCAAAAGGCAATTGACAAATACCAACAAAGGTAACACAAGTTTCCATAAGGTAATCGCTATATCGTGCGGTTCAAAGAACCTACACCGAAGGGCGATACACTAGGGAAATGTAATAGTCAAAGAAACAAAAGATGCTCGAGCTCAGTACAAGGATCCATACGCCCGAAGGCAACAAACCGTAGTGGCGGTACTGGACACCATTGTCCGGCGGAATGTGTCACAACTCTCAGAAAGGAACCCGGAAAATGTTAACATGAGTCCCATATCCCACGTTCGCACTAAACGGTTTACTAACCGTTAGCCAATTTCACACTCAAAGCAGTACAAAGTTCACCTCATCTCATCGGTGAACCAGACCCAGAGGTCAAAACGGTCAAACGAATAGATTAGGAATTAATTGAAAGGATGAACGCACGTGTTCATAGCACGCGTTTTATCCAATCATTTAATTCTCCTCCCTCTTCGCTCGAAGTGCAAAAGCGTGTGTGTTTTAAATAGAATTTATAAATTGGAGAAGAGAGCTTTTAATATGATATAAATGGATCATTTATAAAAACCCCGTGAATGAAATCTAAAAAGGAGCCATCAAAATCAATCATGAATGATAACAACAAACCAAGTCGACAAAAATCGATAAACAGTGAAACTTCAACCAAAAATAGGCAATTAGGCAGAACTAGGGAAATCCATATGTCTGGGGTTCAATTCAGACGTCTGGTTTTGGCCTCTGAAAAATTCCAGAGAAACCATCCAGACGTCTGATTCGTCAAACCAAACGTCTGAAACCATTCAGACGTCTGGGTGTTTATCCAGACGTCTGGTTTTTGGTTTCTAGAAATATTCCAGAAACCCTACCAGACGTTTGACATTGCAAAACAGACGTCTGACCTCCATTCAGACGTCTGAAATGCTAGTTCAGACGGCTGAAAATAGTTACTGCCCTTTTTTTCTTCTATCTGCCGTATGTTTATTTTCACTCCAGGTCCAAACTAGACGTCTGAGCTTGGCCTCCAGACGTTTGGTCACCTGGTCTGGGCAACAATTTGCCTAGGCCAAAGTGGCCAAAACATATCGGAACAAGCCAATCCAAAACAAAAGCAATGAACATGAATAAAGTTTAGGAATTCATACCCAACCACAGCAAAACGATAGACTTAGATGTGAGTTCCAAAAACTCACCTTTTTAACTCAAAAACAAAGGTAAGAAGCATGAACACAAGAAGAAGATTAACCACTCTTCACTTCAACTCCACAAGCTTCAATCTAAGCTCAAACAAACATTTCCTAAATTAGGGCTTAGGAAGTTTCTGAAATTGAAGAGGAGAAGAGATGGAGAAGATGAACATGGGGCTTACCTAAGCTTCTTCTATAATTTGGAGCAAGAATTTGGAGTTTGCTATTCAATCTAGGGCTTGGAATTCCTAATTCCTCTTCTCTTCCACCATTTTCAGTTTTGCTAGAGTAAAAGAAATGAAATGAGGAAGAATGGATGAAGAGAGGGGCTGAGTTAGAGTATATGTTGAGTTGGGTCAAACCCAAACCCAAAAGCCCAACATAAAATAGCAAAATTCAACTTACTCCAACCATATCGAAGCTTATACTCAAAAAAGTCGCAAACGCCATTTTGGACTCAATGGAAGTGGTCCCGAGTCCTGATTTGATCGTTTGCAAAAAGTAGCTTTTTGGACTTTAATCCGACTAACGACGTTATATTTAAATAAATTATTTAAATATAAAATCGTAAAATATGCGGGTTGTTACAGATCTCCCCTCCTTAACAAAATTGCGTCCACGCAATTTCCTAGAGAATAATCCGCAACAACTACATATTTACTACTCCCAAAAAGAAAAGAAAATAAGCTTGAGATAAAAGGACATTCTCACCATCACAAAGCAAAGATAGAAAACCCGGATAGGATCGCTCGATAAACTCTCTGGTTTCCCAAGTACAGTCATTGGGATTAGCGGACCATTGAACTTTAACGAGCGGAACGTCCTTGTTTCGAAGGTGTCTCACCTCCGTGGCAAGTACGCGAATAGGCTGCTGTACAATAGATAAATCGGGTGATATCTCAAGCCCTTGCAAATCAGGGGAGTCGATAACAGAATCTGATTCTCGAAGACACTTCCGAAGCTGAGAGACGTGAAACACGTTGTGAACTCCGGATAGATGAGCTGGAAGTGAAACTCTATAAGCCACAGGGCCAATACGTTCAGTAATAGGAAATGGTCCTACAAAGTGAGGAGCCAATTTCCCCGTCACACTGAAGCGCATAACCCCTTTCAAAGGAGAAACACGAATAAAGACGAGATCACCAACCGAGAACTCGAGAGGCTTCCTATGGTTATCCGCATAGGATTTCTGGCGGCTATGTGCCTCTTTCATTCTCTGACAAATAAGAACAATCTTCTCAGAAAAATCATGAACGAAATCCGGGCCAAGAATAAGCTTCTCCCCAGATTCCAACCAACAAGAAGGTGATCGACATGGCCTTCCGTATAAGGCTTCGAAAGGAGCTATACTGATACTGGACTGAAAACTATTGTTGTAGGAGAACTCTACAAGGGGTAGATGATCCTCCCAACTACCTCCAAAATCAAGGATACAACAGCGAAGGAGATCTTCCAAGACACGATTCACCCTCTCAGTCTGAGGATGATAAGTAGTAGAAAAATTTAGCTTTGTGTCCAAAGCTGATTGAAGACACTTCCAAAAGTGACTAGTGAATAACGAGTCACGGTCACAAACAATGGAACTAGGGATACCATGAAGTCGAACGACTTCCTTCACATAAAGCTTAGCCAAAAGAGGAGCAGTCTGAGTGGACTTAATCGGAATAAAGTGAGCAGACTTAGTCAATCGATCAACTATGACCCAAACAGAAGTATGGCCCGACCTCGATCGAGGTAGACCATCAATGAAATCCATCGAAATCTGATCCCATTTCCACAATGGAATCTCTAACGGCTGAAGAAGACCAGAAGGGCGCTGATGCTCGGCTTTAATACGTTGACAAGTGATGCAATTGCTCACATAACTTGCTACATCGCGCTTCATGCCTTCCCAATAATATAAGCGACACATGTCGGCATACATCTTGCTACTACCAGGATGAATAGTATACTTAGACCGATGACAGTCATCAAGAATGTCATGCCTAAGTACAAAATCAGAAGGCACAACAAGACGGTCCTTCTTGCGAAGATACCCATGAAAATCAATGCTGAAATCCTGCAACGCCTCATCACGGGGTTCAATCTCACAAAGCTGAATAAGATGCACAAGATCAGGATCATGCTGTTGAGCATCGGCAATACGATCCAATAAAGAGGGTCGAGCTTCCAAACTGAATAATACTACCTGAGAATCAGAGGATGGAGCTCGATCACGAATATCACAAAAAGATAGAGTCTCAAGAATATCCCATTCGGCAAGCATCATAGAAACGACAGCCGAATGTCTGCGACTAAGCGCATCAGCAACACGATTTCCCTTACCAGGGGTATATTGGATATCAAAATCATAGGAAGCAAGAAACTCGAGCTAACGCTGTTGCCTCATATTGAGTTCCTTCTGAGTGAACAAATACTTCAAGTATTTATGATCGGTATAGAGAATGAAGCGCTCGCCTAACAAATAGTGTCGCCAAATCTTCAAGGCGAAGATGATGGCGGCTAACTCAAGATCATGAGTGGCATAGCGAACTTCATTCGTACGCAGTTGCTTGGAAGCATAAGCAACTACCCGATCCTTCTGCATAAGCACGGCACCGAGGCCACTACCACAAGCATCGGTGTAGACAACAAGATCATGATTCCCCTCGGGAACCACGAGAATAGGAGCATTAGTGAGAAGTTCCTTCAATGTCTGAAAGGAAGCTTCACACTTATCGGACCAAATATAACGAATGCCTTTCCGAGTAAGGCTGGTGAGAGGAAGCACAACACGAGAAAAATTCTTAATGAACCGACGGTAATAACCCGCCAATCCAAGGAAACTTCGAATCTCATGAACATTCTCAGGCCTCTTCCAATTTTGAATAGCTTCGATCTTTGAGGTATCGACAGAGATGCCGTCGGAAGATACAACATGGCCTAAGAACTTAACCTTATTCTCCCAAAAATGGCACTTGGAGAATTTGGCTTTTAGCTGATGGTGACGAAGAGTACTCAAGACAATTCTCAAGTGATTAGCATGCTCGGCTTCAGACTTAGAATAAACAAGAATGTCGTCAATGAACACAAGAACGAACTTATCGAGATATTCCTGAAATACCCGATTCATAAGATCAACAAAGAAAGCCGGAGCATTCGTCAAACCGAACGGCATAACGAGCCACTCGAAAGAACCATATCGAGTGCGGAAAGCTGTAAGGGGTATGCTATCTTCCACGACTCGGAGCTGATGAAAACCAGTGGCAAGGTCGAGCTGAGAGAAGACCTTAGCGCCACACAATAGATCGAACATATCATCGATCGTCGGCAAAGGATACCTATTCTTGATGGTCAACTCGTTAAGCTTGCGATAGTCGATGCAGAGCCTAAGAGTTCCATCGGACTTCTTCACGAAGACGACCGCGGTACCCCATTGTGAAAAACTGGATTGGATCAACTGTTTGGACTCAAGCTCTAAAAGCTGCTTCTTGAGTTCCTTATTTTCTTTTGTAGACATCCTCGTGGGAGGACGCCCAACTGGCTTCGCGCCTGGAATGAGATCAATGCGGAACTCGATCGCCCGCTTGGGTGGCAAACCCGAAACCGGCTCAAAAACATCAAAGAAGTCACAAACAATCGGAATACGAGATATATCATCATCTTCTCGTGAGTCAAGAGAATATAAAGCCATTTCGAAATTATACACATTCCGAAGAACAAGTGATAGCTGAGTAGACGAATCCGGATGTCGAAGATATAAAATTCTTTTAGAACAAATAATCTTGGCATCGTATCTCACTAGCCAGTCCATACCCAAAATCATATCAAAATCCAAATAAGAAATAACGTGCAGATTCGCACGAAAAGAAAAGCCACATAAAACAATCTCAACATCATCACAAAGCATGCTAAGGGTTGCAGACCCCCCAATAAGATTCGCAATCCTCAACGAAGTAATCATACAAGAAACATCCAAGGACAAATCATCGATGAGCTTTTTCTGTACGAAAGAATGCGAAGCTCCCGTATCGAAAAGAACTCGAATACTACGGTCATGAAATAAAATAGAACCTTCCAAAATAGATGGAGATATACCTTTGGGCTGAGAAGGACCTCCAGAAGCTTTAGCAACATAAAGCTTGCCAGACTTAGCACTAGCAGGAGCAGTAGGGCAAGTGAAAACACGGTGACCTTCCTTCTTGCAATAATGACAAAAGAGAGGCTTAGGACAAGCTCGAATCATATGATCAGGAGAACCACAATTGAAACACTTCTGAATGGAAGGTGTTCCAGCAGATTGAGAGTTAGAACCAGATTCAACCGGCTTCTTCTTCTTAGAAGGAAGAAAACCCTGCTTATTAAATGGAAACTTCTTCTTATTGGGGTTCTTGCAAACCTCAACATCATCACCACTATCACACTCCTTCTCGATGGCCTCGAGATGAAGCGCTGAATCAACCAACTCCTCAAAGGAAAGCTTAAGCTGGAGCATTAAAGACTTCTTAAGATATTTCTTAAGACCAGAAACAAACTTCAGATTCTTCTTATAAGAAGTGCTAATAAATTCAAGACCATACTTAGATAAGGCCTCGAAAGATGCAACATAATCAGAAACGGAAGACTTCCCTTGCTTCAACTCAAGGAAGCGACGGGCTAATAAAACTTTCTCAGATTCAGGAACTAATTTGAGTTCGAAGCGTTCCCAGAACTGAGTCCAAGAAAGAACAAACTCATCAAGTTCAGATATAAGAAGCTCGTACCAATCAAGGGCACGCTCTTGCAATAAGCTAGAAGTTACAAGAACTCGATCATGGTCAGAAAGATCCATGCGAGAGAAGATACATTCACATGTGCAAATCCAAGCTTGAACTTCAAGAACGGACTTGGAGCTTTTGAATGGTTTTCCACCAAGATGAGAAAAATCACTGCACAGACGTGCAAAGGCAGATTTGCGTGGAATAGATGCACGAATAGGGGCTGGAGGTTGAGTGCTCCTAAATAACTCCAAGAACTGATCAGCAGACATATAAACGCCGTCCAAATGCGAGCCACTGGATTGCCCAGCATCCGAGCGTCGTCCTCGGTCTCTTCCGGCCATTAGCTGAAAGATAAGATAAGAGAAAGGTTATTCACAAGGTAGATATCATTAAAGTCAAATATAGAATACTACGGAATAAAATGCATTCCTAGACGTATTCTCAAAATTCTATCTACCCCAAAGACACGGTGATACAAAGATTCGTAACATTCATACGACACTTTAATGTACCGTAATATGTGTCTATGTTCTATGTTTATCATATTTTGTTCTGAACCTTGCTCTGATACCAAGCTGTGACGCCCCACTCCGAGGCCCACATTAGCAAAGAGTATTACGAGGTAACACTATCTGCTAATGCGGAGAATAGAGCTGGTTAGGAGCGACTATCTATAGCCTCGTCTTAATTATCTATTGAATACGCTGACGATGCCACTTCTTACCTAAATGGATCGACATATCCAATAAATACTTAATACAAAGCCATAGGTGGCTGAAAGATCTATCAGAATAAATATGACAACTCAAATGTAATATACATCACAGAACAGTAAATCATCACTTACATTTACACATACACAGATACATTACAGAGTTTACAAATTGAGACATGTCAAGTGGTAAAGCAAACCACAATATACAGACGAGTCAAAAGAATACATATCAGAGATACAGACAAAAAGGACTACACAAAAAGCTATGACAAAAAGGAGCTAGCGGAGTAGTCCATGCGAAAGCAAAATAGGCTAAGTCCAAAGTACCTAACCTGAAACATCTCGGTCTGACCCGAGTATAAAATACACGGGTCAGTCTGGATAAACAAATCAGTTAGATATACTAATGATAATGAACATACAAGATCATAAGGTACCACCATTTTCTCCAAAAGAGATAACCAAATCATCTATCATAAGATGAATCAAAACAAGCCTCGTATCATAGGCAACTCAATAACAAAGGACATAAATGCCCAAACAAGCCAAAAGGCAATTGACAAATACCAACAAAGGTAACACAAGTTTCCATAAGGTAATCGCTATATATCGTGCGGTTCAAAGAACCTACACCGAAGGGCGATACACTAGGGAAATGTAATAGTCAAAGAAACAAAAGATGCTCGAGCCCAGTACAAGGATCCATACGCCCGAAGGCAACTCCCGAAGGCAACGCCAAAAGGCAATGCCCGAAGGCAACGCCAAAAGGCAACGCCCGAAGGCAACGCCCGAAGGCAACGCCCGAAGGCAACAAACCGTAGTGGCGGTACTGGACACCACTGTCCGGCGGAATGTGTCACAACTCTCAGAAAGAAACCCGTAAAATGTTAACGTGAGTCCCATACCCCACGTTCGCATTAAACGGTTTACTAACCGTTAGCCAATTTCACACTCAAAGCAGTACAAAGTTCACCTCATCTCATCGGTGATCCAGACCCAGAGTTCAAAACGATCAAACGAATAGATTAGGAATTAATTGAAAGGATGAACGCACGTGTTCATAGCACGCATTTTATCCAATCATTTAATTCTCCTCCCTCTTCGCTCGAAGTGCAAAAGCGTGTGTGTTTTAAATAGAAATTTTAAATTGGAGAAGAGAGCTTTTAATACGATTTGAATGGATCATTTATAAAAACCCCGTGAATGAAATCTAAAAAGGAGCCATCAAAATCAATCATGAATGATAACAACAAACCAAGTCGACAAAAATCGATAAACAATGAAACTTCAACCAAAAATAGGCAATTAGGCAGAATTGGGGAAATCCAAACGTCTGGGGGTCAATTCAGACGTCTGGTTTTGGCCTCTGAAAAATTCCAGAGAAACCATCCAGACGTCTGATTCGTCAAACCAGACGTCTGAAACCATTCAGACGTCTGGGTGTTTATCCAGATGTCTGGTTTTTGGTTTCTGGAAATATTCCAGAAACCCTACCAGACGTCTGACATTGCAAAACAGACGTCTGACCTCCATTCAGACATCTGAAATGCTAGTTCAGACGGCTGAAAATAGTTACTGCCCTTTTTTTCTTCTATCTGTCGTATGTTTATTTTCACTCCAGGTCCAAACCAGATGTCTGAGCTTGGCCTCCAGACGTCTGGTCACCTGGTCTGGGCAATAATTTGCCTAGGACAAAGTGGCCAAAACATATCGGAACAAGCCAATCCAAAACAAAAGCAATGAACATGAATAAAGTTTAGGAATTCATACCCAACCACAGCAAAACGATAGACTTAGATGTGAGTTCCAAAAACTCACCTTTTAACTCAAAAACAAAGGTAAGAAGCACGAACACAAGAAGAAGATTAACCACTCTTCACTTCAACTCCACAAGCTTCAATCTAAGCTCAAACAAACATTTCCTAAATTGAAGAGGAGAAGAGATGGAGAAGATGAAGATGGGGCTTACCTAAGCTTCTTCTATAATTTGGAGCAAGAATTTGGAGTTTGCTATTCAATCTAGGGCTTGGAATTCCTAATTCCTCTTCTCTTCCACCATTTTCAGTTTTGCTAGAGTAAAAGAAATGAAATGAGGAAGAATGGATGAAGAGAGGGGCTGAGTTAGAGTATATGTTGAGTTGGGTCAAACCCAAACCCAAAAGCCCAATAGAAAATAGCAAAATTCAACTTACTCCAACCATATCGAAGCTTATACTCAAAAAAGTCGCAAACGCCATTTTGGACTCAATGGAAGTGGTCCCGAGTCCTAATTTGATCGTTTGCAAAAAGTAGCTTTTCGGACTTTAATCTGACTAACGACGTTATATTTAAATAAATTGTTTAAATATAAAATAGTAAAATATGCGGTTTGTAATAGTATACATCCAAACGGTCTTCGTATGTACCTATCTCAACTCAAGTTTGAATATTAGTTGCATATAAAAGATATGGAAATATGTATGAGTTTAATAGAACCATATAACATGAATTCTGAATCTGAACCATAAGTAAGGGCACGGATACACAACATAACAATCATATGCAGCCAAAAGTAATAATAACAATGACTTACAACAGAAGAAACCGTCCAACAAATAATATTCATCCAATTAATTCATAATTATGTGAATTTACATTATCCAATGTCCATAGTTAATTTATACACTTCATTTCTTATTAACATCCATTCTTTATTAACGTTTAATTTTTTTTATTAACATTTAATTGGTTTACTTCCAATTTATTCACATCTATTTCATTTACATTCAATTTACTCAAACTTCAATTATTTCACTTTTTGTTTAACACATTTCATATAAATTCATTTATTGACCATTTCATAAATAATTTCATTTAACCTTATTTAAGTTAAATTTTATTTCATTACCACTTAGTATATTCTCTTTAATACCAATATCATTTATAAACCATTTCATAAAACCATTTGAGTTTATTATAACATTTTATGAAACTCAAACTCATGTTCATTATTACTTCATAACTTAAGTTCATATTAATTCATTGAATCACTTCATTAGTTCATTTCATTAATTCATATCGTTAACTTTACTTATGTAAATTTTTAAATTATAACTCAAATTCATATTAAAAAAAATTTCTTTTCAACATAATCAATTTCATTCAATTTTTCTTAAGTTAACTTTCATCTTATAATTTATTTCATTAACTTATTTCATATTCAACTAGTTACCATTCAATTATTTAAAACTCATTCCATTTGTGTTTAATTTATTTATATCCAATTTAAATCGAATTCAATTGCCTATATAAATTTTTACTTACACCCATTTATTCTCATTCAATTTCTTTTACACCCAAATTGCATTTCATTTTATAATTCAAGTTCGTATTCATTCTATTAATTCATTTTATAGCTTAAGTGGAATTAATTCACTTACCATCATCTAGTTCCATTCAAGTCCAGTTCATTTGATTTAATCTTTATTAAGTTAAACTTTATTTCATTTAATCCATTGCTCAGTTTATTTAACTTTATTTAAGTTCAAATTTTCTTTTCTTATCATTCACATTCAAAAATTTTAAATTTTGTTTTTAGCTTAGTATTTCTCAAATCTGTAAGTTATACAAAATAATTCACTTAAAATTTCATTTCATCTAATTCATTTCAAATACAATTCACTATCATTTAAGCTTTCTTGAGTTAAACTTTATTTTATTTACTTAATTTCACTAACTCAATTTATTTAACATTTCTTAGGTTAATTCTTTTATTTCATGTCTCAAATTCAGATTTTCTTTTGTTTGCTTAACCAAAATGTTCAACCGTTTTTAAAATTCGGTCTATTCTGGTTCAAATTCATAAGTTATAAACTTATTTCTTATCTATACTATTTTTAATTTATAAGTTCAAAAACTATTTTCATATATTTATCAAATCATACTTTGAATTTTTTTCACAACCAAAACTTTTTTTAACTGGAAATAAATTTCTTTTTGTAGCAATTCTCGCTTGGAAACTCGAGAATGAATATTGGCGATGCTGCAGTCATCCCCAGAATTATTTCCCAGCAACTAAAGCGAGTTCAATGCTTTTATTTCTTTCAAAAATCTTTTCAAAATATATTTCTAGTCAAAATACTTTCAGATAATACTATTATTAATTTTGAAGGCTTTGAAAATAATTTTGAAAGCAAAAGGATTTAAATTCTAAAATTCTTAGCTTTTAAATCCTTTCTATTTAAAATCTATATTATAAATATACTTATACAGTTTCATTGCCTTGTTATGAAAACATTTCGTTAATTTACATTTTTGCTATTGCAAACAATTCTTATTGAAATTAGGTTTCAATTCAATCTAATTATCGAACGCTCCATGAAGTAGAGTTCACAAAGTATTCTTTTTTAGTTTAATTCAACCAATAATCGATGATAACTAAATGTTATCATCTCCTAACAACTAACATTCATTGATGATCTTATAGATTTATGAAAGTGATCATTTTATATCTAAAATATAATTTAGGACAAATTATTTCATTTACCCTATTTTAAAACAATATTATATCGACTTGCCTTGTTTAAGTGTTTAAAAACCCCTATCGATGACATGGCATCTCATGCACTGACCAGAATTCATAAACAACTCAACAGATAAGTAAACACAATATAAAACAATTTACACCACTAACCTCACATATATACGCTCAAACAAACTCATTCTACGGTATTACTACCCTATCTCTAATGAGTCAAACCCCACAAAGCTAATGTTGTAGCTAAACCAAAGCTCTAATACCAACTATGACGACCCGCATTTTGGAAAGTTTAAATCGACAATAATCTACACATGTCCAACACAAACAATCTGAAATACAGATAATCAATGGGTTTAATTAAGAAAAATTAGAAAAGAAGAAAACAAATACAGAATCTCGTAGTAGAATGACAAAATATAAAAACCAAATAAATAGTTCATGAAGTTGTTTATACTATACATTTGATTATAATTTATATAACATTTATCAGAGTTATACATACAATAGAATAATAAAATGATGCAGCAAAACAAACAATGTGGTGAAATAATACTAGTAATAATATACCAATCTTCGTCCTCCATAGAATAGTCATCAATGCACTGAAATACTCAGGACCGATCCGAGCGTAGTGAAAAGACAAAACACTCGAGTCAGGACTAAAATATCCTTATGAGAGTCAAATCAATATCATATATAACCTGAGTGTAATAGCATCAGAGATGTTTACAGGATTTTACATCTCCTATCTAGTGTATAACATGCGTGCAATAACTCAAGAGATGTTACGGTATTTTCCATCTCTTAAGGATCCGTCAAAATATCCATATATAGTAGAATACGCTATATACGTATTGTCTAATCAGTAAAATAAATATTTTTCTTAGCGTTAAAGCTTTACATTAACACCCCCCTCCCAACACGTTTTTAAGCATTGTCATACAGTCTGCATATAACGCCCCAGTAGCATATCGGGGGATAGGAATGTGTCGTGATACGACAACACTAAACCAAACTCATAGTGGTCTCGTAAATATAAGGATAAAAGTATGGTAAGGGGAGTGAGGCAATGCCCAAGGTAGGACACTACCAGTTCGATTATTAGGGCTGGTGATAACGCATCGTAGCCATGACCGTCCACCGCGTCCATCCATCCCATATCGAGTCAAAAGGGAGGTCATCCCAAATCAAGGTGCACCAATCGAAACCAACATCAAAAGTAATAGTACGGACTAAGTCCAAGAAGAAAATCAAAGAACGGATGTCCGCTAAGGGTAGCTAACCCACTTGGCACTATCAAGCGGTCATGTTTTAGTCATTTCAAATTGGCACGAGTGCTGGGGTTTATCCATCATCGTTCTTTTTTTCAAACCCAGCAAACGTACACAAAATCCCACTACTTCGTTCTGGAGTCTCCTCCGCATACACAGTTGTTAGTGGTTCCAATATTGACAGAGAATATGCCAATAAGAGGTCCCGACCTTTTTAACAACCAAATGTCGTTTTACGCACCAGTTGGTATTTTTACATTTCGAAAACGATTCATACTTGATATCATAATATCATGTTCGCTTCTAAATATCATTTATTTCAAAATCATCATGTTTACTTAAAAATAACATATTCGGTTTGATATGTCATTCTCACTTAATAATATCATTTCATTCAAATTTCTATTCCGAATTCCAATTTAGGTTATAACTTCATTTTAACCAAATTCGCATTTAAATCAACGATTTAAATATAAACATTCCAACCTTGCACACGTTTGAAACTTTGAAAATAGTTTGAATAATTTAAATAGTTAAAATAGTTTGAATAGATTAGGGATTTAAAATAGTTTGATATAAAATGATTTGAGTATTGAAAATGGTTTATATAGTAAAATAGTTTGAAAAATCAAAATAATTTGAATATTTAAAAAGATAGATTTTAAACCGTTTATATTAAAATAATTTATTTTGAAAATAATTTCAAATAAAAATGTCTCTTTCCATTTCAACAAATTTCGATCCAATTCCAAATTCCAATCAAACTAATTCTATTTCAATTATTCCAATTCAAATCATTTTCAGTCTCAGTCCAATTCAAATCGACTCAATTTCGCGATTTCAATTCAAATCAATTTCAATCTCTATTCCAAATTAATTTCAGTTTCGGTTTCAAATTCGATTCAACTATTCAACTCAAGGGTTTAAATTCCAATTCAATTCTAAATTTTAAACCATTTCAATTTATATAAATTCGAGTTCAATTTCAGAACATCGATTTAAATCACTTAAATCAAATTAACTTCAATATTCAAGTTAAGGTTCAAATCTTTTAAAACAAACAATTTTCATAATTCTAATCATATTCCAATTATAACTTCAAATTTCAAATTTCATTCTTTAAACAATTTTGTTTAACTAATTTTAAATTCAACATTTCAAAATTCGAATTCAATATTAATTCAATTTCCATATTTCAATTCAATTTTATTTTATAAAACGAATTCATTTGAATAAATTCAAATCCAAGAATTTAAAACCATTTAATTTAACTGATCATGTATCTGTATATAATTTTCTATGCTATGCCGAATGATCGGTTTTTTGATTTAATTTGAAGGATGGACATATCATTTCAATCCCAAAAAAAATCACAGATATATATCATTTCAACATTTTTCTTAATTTATTCGAAATAATTCAAATAACAGTTTATATACTCTCAAGTAATATACATAGTGATAACAGGAATATATAAAAATAAACAAACATCCAAATCATCCAAAATATCAATCAATAGCATCCATTATAATCAACATCCAATAAATCACAACAGTTAACTATTTATTAATAATCGAGAATTTTACTAGCAGTTTTAATTCCATTTTCAAATTTAAATGTTGATTACAAATTCCTAATAGTTAAATTCATATGCTAATATAATGTCAGTTTAAATTACTTCATAATATCAATTTAACGAACATCAGAAATATTTTAGTACTTCATGGGCGTTTAAAACACTCACCTTTATTTGAAACTGAAAATTTTCCAACTTCAAATAAATTATAATTCAATTCCATGTCATAGACGACGTCGATACAAATCCAATGCAACTCTTTTCGCTCGAAACAGGGTTCACGTGAGAAAGATACGGATTTTTAAACATTTGACTATAATTAATTTATCATTAACAAACTAATTAACAAAATAATTAAAACGAATTAAACACAGTATCCTCTTCCTCTCCTTGTGCTCCAGACGCACGTAGAAAACCAACAATGTGACCACGAACCACGACGCGCCACTACCACAGCCATTGGAGTTCGATCAGAGCCCGCCACTAGATGTACCTCAGCCAGTTCTACCACCGCCCCAAACGCGGTCGCTTCCGCTGTCGTCGTCACGCGATACCCCAAAAACGTTCACCTCTCTCTAGCTCGATTTTGGCGAATATGAGCCATCTCACTTCGCTCCAACCGTCCAGATTGTAGAGCTCATCGAGCTCTTTAACTTTTCTTTTGGAGTCATGCGAATTCGTTGAGTGGATTGAGAGAAAACGAGGAGAGAAGTTCGGCCATTAATATGAAAGAGAGAGAGCGGCGTTGAAAGAATAGTGTTTTGCAAAATGAAAATGAACACGGCCTATTATATAAGTTCTGACTTTGTTCACACAAAATTTTCCAAACTCGAAACGAAGCATGCCGCTGAGCGTTTCTATATTTTATACCCTCATTCCGAACACAATGGAACTAGTTTTGGGAGCAAATTCCATCATATTGAAAAGATAGCATTTCAAAATCAAATTATTTTAATTAAAATTCTAGAAATAATTCCTACGCATTTCAAGCTCGCACGGCCAAACGATAATTCTGATCACTACGAAACTTGAAATCGTAATAATTCACTATTATGGATCTAATGAAACTGGTTTCGTCAAAATTCGAGGCAGTCGCAAAAAAGCAATTTTTACTTGTTTTTAAAACAAGAAATTCCCAAAATAAATTTATTCACTTATAATTCAATTTTAAAAGTTAACAATATTCATTCTTATTTAAATAAAATTTAAATCAACTTTCGACGTCATTTCCATTCATATTAAATTCAAGATTCCATTATTTAAATAATTTCGAATATTAAATTTAAACAATTCAATTGTCAAATAAACCATTATACTTGAAATATAAGTTTTTTAACTTATAAAAATTAACTTTTAAAACGAATTCAAATAATAAAACAACTACTTCCATTTTAAAGTAATTCAACATTTATTATTCAATTCCATCTATTGATTATAAACACATTCAATACATAGAATTTCATTTCAATATTTGTCATTGCCTAAATCTTATCGAAATTATTATTCTAAAATTTTATTCAAGTTCATATTCAATAAACTACATTAATAAATCATTAAATTTTTATTTCTAACCATTTTTGTTCAATAATTATATTAAATTTAATAATTTAAAATAGTTAAAAATATGGGTCGCTATAGGAAACCCGCTCCGCTAAGCGGTGTTGTCTCACTTAATATCAAATAATTGAGATGTATAGTATTATTCACACCAGACTTTATGTTTGACTCGAAGTTTATGTTTTTCCCTTAAATCTCGAGTGCTCAAAATTTATTTGAGTAGAATGAGGGTTGAGGTTTACAGGTTTTAGTAGGTTGGCAAATGAAGCTTCCAGAGACGACCAAGTGGATGACGGATAGCTATTTAGGAGTTGCTGTTTTATTTTGTTTGATTGCGCTATGTTGTAATAAGTCAGATATGACTATATAGTACCCTGGTCAACCAAAGGGGCATTTTCGCATGTCGCTCTTGGCATATTTTGTAATAATTATATTTGATCTGAACTTGAGAAACGTTTGGGATTATGTAATTTGAATATGAAATGTTGTTTTGAAATGTAATTAGAAAAATGATTTTAATCTGTGATGTTTTTATTTCATATCCAAGTTTTTCTGATATTACAGATACCATTAACATTGCCATATTTGGTCACCGTAAGTTAATACTATGGATGACTGCAGCATCTGTAGAGCTTAGCTTCGGGCCTTCAGATAGGGGATGTTACAATCATCTCATATCTTATACAAATGTAGAAAAAGCTTGCATTAAGTTTATAGTAAAAACATGAGATGGTATTAGTAGTAAGTCATGTCACATGAGTAAATAGCCGCTATGCATAAATCTAAAGCAAGTATAAATTTTCAACTTCAAAGTAATGGTTCTTGCATGATGGTGGAGATTGTGGTTTTAACTCACTCGGTTCAAAGAAATAATGATCAAAATTGGTGATTGTTGATAATAGCTTGCAATCATGTGATTGTTATTTCTAGAATGTTATTTTTGTGTCTATTACCACTTATTTGAGGTGGTGGGTATTTTGACATTTCAAATAACCAATCTAATGGAATTCAACCCATAACAATCTATATACAATTTGAGATCAATGATATGCACAAAGAATTTTTTGTTTGACAGATTGGTCTTCAAGAATAACTCTCTACAACAATAAAGTAGTACTTGGAGATTATATGTGCCTTGATTTGCAGTGGACAGGCACAACTTAATTTCCTTCAGGAGTTTACCGGTCCACCAAGTTCTTCTAGATTATATTAAAAAAAAGATGTTAAATTCAACTACAAGACGAGGATTTTAGAGTTAAGTAGGTTGAATTTTTTTTGTTTTAAGTGTATATTTTCTTTCTTTATTATATTAAAACCAACAGCTTTATGCTTCAGAGGAAATAAATGGAATAATAACATTAAAAAGAAGATTTATTTATACAGCAATAAATGCCATTTACATTATTTTTCGTTCAGCACATTACCAATAAGGTAAAGTAGAAAAAATTGCTTCTTTAGAAAGTAGCTACAGAAAGAATTAAAACACAATACAATTGTTACTTACAAAGGAATAACAAATACAAAACCTTGAGCGAAAATAGTTGCAACTTTTGAAAATTGAAAGACAAAAAGATTCATTATTAAAAACAAATGTACACCTATGTTTTTTTCAAGGGAGTTAGACCGTGTCAAAGAATTTAACATAGAATTATGTATATCACAACAGCGGGCCCCATATTGTATTTGTCAGTTTTTACATTCAAACAAAGGATAAAGGTAAAATGAACTTTTCTCATAAGAGAAATAGAAAACCAAACCTTACTCTTAAAGGCACTACAACCTTCCTCTATCATTTTTTCCTCAAATGAACTATCTTTTGAGTTATAGTACTTCAATCTTTGATAATTATGCTTAAGCACGCGAGTTAAAAGGCTTCCTTCATGGTCAGTAATGGACTCGATTCTATAATTCAATAGTTCTATACCAAACTAGAATGTAGGCACTCATTCACAATCCGTTCCTTCGTTATAAGTGAACAGAAAAAATGTTGTAATATTGATAAGAGATGACATACTCCTTTGCAGATTTGACAGCACCAATTTAATAAAATCAATAAGCACTACAGAAAATGAAGAGAATAAAGTGGAAAATCTTTCATCTTTTAGGTTAAAGCATAGAAATGCTTTAGAGGATTTTCGGGTGATGTTATGTCATATACAAAATAAAATACTCTTGCTTGTAAACATTGTGCAACCAGTAACTATCGAATAAGGTGGATCCCAATAAATCACACTTGTAACGACCCGCCCTCTCGATCCCCAAATGTCGACAATAATACATCCACGGTATTCACATGCTGAGCATCCAAGTGCCAAAATGATGAATTGTTAGGGTGGAATAAAAATAAAAAATAAAAAGAACAAGGAACAAGAGAACACAACATCAGATATAGGAATTTCGAAGTTACGAAACCTAAGTACTATCATCAGTTTGGACATATAAAAACCTATCTTCACAATTGCTAATATATACAATAGTAATGCCGCGAAAATAAGAATATTATGGTATGTTAAACGTCTAGCTCATGTGACGCTCCACCTCTATACTCACACTAGCCAAGGACACTACTGGGCAATGTCGTCGACTAGCACGAAGAATAAGGCTGTTGAGGAGCGACCATCTGTGTAATTGCTTTGTGCAAGTACCGACATGTCAGATAATATGACTTGCATTTCAATTCAAGAGGAAATCCGACATTTCAAATACAAACTCAAAGCTACTACACAGTGGCTATGTGGGCTTCGGAAGCAAATATAGAAATAAGCATAACACAAATCAGTCATAGATATTCATATACAAAGGCGGAAACAGATATGAATATAATACATAAAAGTGTACATCAAAATAGTGGTCATACAAGAACCACTACATCACAAAAGAATAGGTACAAGTGCTAAGCAAAAGAATATGTATACATCAAGGAGTCTCTATCTCGAATGTATTAAAACAAAACTGCTGAGCTAAAGTAGTTGGCCAAAACTCAGAAGCTAGTCCCAAATAATAAGTCAAGTGGAAGCACTTGAAACACTTCGGTCTGACCCGAGTATTATTTAAGAAGAAAAATAATAAACGGATCAGTCTAGCTATAAATATCATGCAAGATGAGATAGGATAAGAGATACAACAAAAATATATGATAACAATAATGCCATACTTTGACAAGCATACATTTGATAACAACAAAAATCATACAATATCTCAAATCATCTCAAATATCCAAAAAGAATATCACATTCTTTAGCTTATTCACCAAACCTCAAATATTGACAAAACATATCAATGCCAATCGCAAAAATTGGTGAAACACAAATTCCAGAAATCAATAATTAGAAATCCAGAAAACACAAAGGGGGAGGCCTTTCACAAACGGGAGCATGAAAACTCACCAACACGTGTATCAAAAATGGATCGCTATCCCATAGTCGCTAACCATAGAGCCGGTGCAACGGCGCGGTACAATAACGGTACGCCCGAGCAACCTGAAACTCAAATGATCGGAACAACAACGTAGTGCAATAACGGTACGCCCGATGAACCTGAAACTCAAATAATTCGGAACAACGATGTAGTGCAATAACGGTACGCCCGATGAACCTGAAACTCCATAAAACCCATAGGTCTCTAGCCTATAAAAATGAGACGAATCTCCACAAAACGGGGTACAGTCCCCCACGCGGACAATGAGACATCGCATATCGCTAGTCTAAACCTCAAAAATGATCATCATAGATCAATAAAAAGCGTAAATTACACTAACCTAGTAAATAAATGAGTTTAGCTTTATGTCCCATAATCACTAGCTTAACCTAAAGATTTACGAACAAATTGTAGATTTCCACTCGAAAATTGTCACAAGATTTCAATCGAACAAGTCTAAGAATTAACCGACGAAGTAAACGCAAGCATTTCATACCACTTGTTTTGCTAAGTCGTTTAATTGGATTTCTCATACGAATGACCGTTTACAAAAAGTAACATTTCATACTTTAAATTCAACAAACGATGCTATATTTAAATAAATCATTTAAATATATTATCGTAAAAATATGCGGGTTGTTACAGACTCCCCTCCTTAAAGAAATTGCGTCCTCGCAATACTTAAGAAGAAAATAAAAAGTAACAATCATACTAAGGCATAACAACACAAAAGAAAATTTTGAAGTAAGAAGTTCACCTTAAGGAGCACGAGAGAGTAAGTCCGGATGTGTTCGCTCGATGAATTCTCTTGATTCCCAAGAACAATCCTTAGGATTTGAGGACCATTCGACTTTCACAAGCGGGACATCTTTATTACGAAGGCATTTAACCTCCATAGCAATGATGCGAATAAGATGTTGCTCATAAGTCAAATTAGGTGAAACTTCAATTTCTTCAATAACACTGGGCTCAAGAATAGAATCGGAATCTCTAAGGCATTTCCGTAGTTGAGAGACGTGGAATACATCATGAATAGCAGAAAATTGAGCCGGTAATAAAAGGCGATAAGCCACGGAACCAATGCGTTCGGTGATGGGAAATGGACCAATACATCAAGGTGCTAATTTTTCCGATCGACTGAAACGAACAACACCCTTCATAGGTGAAACACGAATAAATACCAAATCTCCCACATAAAATTATAATTTCCTTCTTCGGTTATCGACATAGGATTTTTGTCTACTTTGAGCTTATTTCATCCTATGACGAATAAGGTCAATCTTTTCTGTGGCATCACGAATAAAATCTGGACCTAAAACCAGCTTCTCACCGGCTTCAAGCCAACATGAAAGAGATCGACACGGCCTTCTGTAGAGTGCCTCGAAAGGTGTCATACCAATACTAGATTGGAAGCTTTTATTACAGGAAAACTCAACAAGAGAAATATGATCTTCCCAACTTCCACCAAAATCAAGAACACATGCACGAAGGAGATCTTCAAGAGTATGATTCACCCGCTCTGTTTGTCCATCGGACTGAGGATGATAAGCGGTGCTAAAATTAAGCTTCGTTCCCAAAGCTTTTTGAAGACCCTTCCAAAATCCACTAGTAAACAATGGATCACGATCGCTAACAATAGAAGTAGGAACTCCATGCAATTTAACAATTTCTTTAACATAGAGTTTGGCCAAAAGAGGTACAGTCCGATTGGACCGAACAAGAATAAAATGGGCGGATTTTGTAAGTCTATCTACAATCACCCATAAACTGTCATGACCCAAACGAGAACGGGGAAGACCGTCAATAAAGTCCATGGAAATTTGATCCCACTACCAAATTGGAATGTCCAAAGGTTGCAATAACCCATCGGGCCTTTGATGCTCGGCCTTTACGAGTTGGAAAGTCATGCAACGCTTAATAAAGTTAGCAATATCATATTTCATTCCATCCCAATAATAAAGTCGCTTCATCTCCACGTACATTTTACTACTACCGGGATGAATGGTAAATTTAGAACGATGAGAATCTTCTAAAATTTCTTTACGAAGTCACTAATATTTGGCACAATAAATCTACCGAATTTTCGAATACCTCCACGAGCATTAATAGCAAAGTCTTTCAAACCATCAACCTTATTTTTATCCCTACAACTTTGGCTAAGAAGAGCCAATTCGGGATCATGCTTTTGAGCTTCAAGGATGCGGTCTAAAAGAGAAGGATGAGCCTCAAGGCTACATAAAACAAGAGATGAACATGAATCGGATTCACGATCTCGAATCTCACAAGTGAAAAAAATATCGAGATCATTCCATTTGGATATCATTATGGAAACAACTGCTTGTTGCTTACGACTAAGGACATCGGCAACACGATTTCCCTTTCCGGGAATATAGAGAATATCAAGATCATAAGATGCAAGGAATTCGAGCCAACGTTGTTGACGCAAATTAAGTTCCTTTTGAGAAAATAAATACTTCAAAGATTTATAATCGGTGTAGAGAACAAATTTCTCTCCCAATAGATAATGACGCCAAATTCTAAGAGCGAAGACAATGACTGCGAGCTCTAGATCATGAGTGGCATATATAGTCTCGGCAGGCTTTAATTGTCTAGAAGCATATGCGATAACATGTTCCCTTTGCATGAGAATGGCTCCCAAACCAACACGACTAGCATCGGCATAAACAATAAAGTTTTGGTTCCCTTCGGAAATCACAAGAATAGGAGCATCGGAAAGGAGTTCTTTTAAATGATCCTCTTTCCCGAAAAGCTAAGACATTCAAAATTATAATGAACTTTATGTAAGCATCTTTTTAGAAAAAATTACTTATTACAAGTCAATTTACTGTGTCTGGCTGTCTCATCATAGCGTTTAGGAGATTCCTATCGATGGCGTTGATCAGGCGCATCGACCAGAATTCTTAAAGCACTCAATGGGCAATAAAACACAAAATCATCTTTTATATGATAAACATGTCTCTTAAAAGTTATATCTTATTAGAAAGATTTGCATTTTTTTTAAATTGTCGTTTTCATCCATAATCAATGAATACAAGGATGAACTCATCGAGATATTCGTAGAATACTCGATTCATAAGATGGATGAAATAAGCTGGACAAACCGAATGACGTCACGAGTCACTCATAAGAATCATAACGGGTGCGGAATGCGGTAAGTGGAATGCTACCCTCCGCAACTCAAAAGTAGTCGTAGTAAGAGCTTGGATTCGGTCAATAAGACAGACTTTAGCTGATGAAAACCGGTGGCAAGGTTGAGCTGAAAAGACCTTAGCACAACTCAATAGATCGCTTGGGTGGTAATCCTAAGACAAGCTCAAAAATACTGGAAAATTCACAAACTACTTGAATGAGAGAAATAACATTTTCCTCATCATGTGGGTTTAAAGAATAAAATGATGCCGCCGAATTTGAAAATCAAAATCATTAAGAACAATAGAGATCTTCTTAATGATTAAGAATGTCGAAGATGGATAGTCCTCACGGGACATAGGATGTGGGCTTTATAATGGTTAAGCCAATCCATTCCCAAAATTATTCTGAAACCGAAATAACGCATAATATGCAAATCGGCTCGGAAAACATAACCACATAAAATAATCTCGACATTTTTATAAAGTAAACTGAGTGTTGCAGATCCACCAACTGGATTCGCAATTCTCGGTGAAGTCATCAAACCCATAATATTAAAGAAAAAGTATCAACAAGTTCTTTTGATATAAAAGAATGAGATGCACCCGTATCAAAAGAATTCGAATGGGATAATCACGAAATAAAATAATGCCATCAAGGACTGAATGAGAAATACCTTGACCAAGAGAAGGGTTACTAGAGGCTTGCACAACATTCAGCTTTCCCTCTTTCTTTCTTTGAGGTATGGGACATGAAGATATCGGATGACCGGAACTTTTTCAATAACGACAAGTAAGGGACATCGGACACTTATTTGCGTAGTGGTCCTTAGATCCACAATTGTAGCATTCTCCACGATTAGAGGTAGGAGTCTTTGTTTCTGAAGTTGCTTGCTTCCCTTTCTTGTTAAGATTAGGTTTGAACTTATTATTGGGATGCCTCTTCTTGTTGTTGTTGAAGTTTTGTTTGGCACCCACAACTTCAACATCATTTTCTTTATCGGCTTCTTCAAGTCGAAGAGCGATATCAACAAGCTGATTAAAAGAAACTTCTAGTTTCAGGAGTAAAGGCTTTTTGAGGTTCTTATTCAACCCATAGAAAAACCTCTGATTTTTCTTCAATGGGGTATTAATATACTCGACCCCATATTTAGAGAGAGATTCAAAATATGCGACGTAATCCGTCATAGAAGATTCACCTTGAAAAAGGTCAATAAAGCATCGAGCTAAAGTTACTTTTTCAGCTTTCGGCACAAACTTCAACACGAACCTTTCTCGGAATTGCTCTCAAGTAAGATCCGCTTCAATAGTTTCCGAAATCAAAAGCTCATACCAATCTAATGCTATTTCCTGGAGCAAGCTAGAAGCCACTTGGACTCAATGTAGATCCACAAGATTCATGCGAGTAAAGATGCGATCGCATGATCTAAGCCAAGCTTGGATTTCTATAACGCTTTCGGAACCGTTGAATGGCCTTCCACCCAAATTGGTATAATCTCTGCATAAGCGTGCAAATCCAGATTTAGGATGAGTAGGCTCTGGAATGGGTCCGACAGCTTGGGCATTCTTTACAAGATCTAAAAGCTGCTGGGCAGACATAAATACGCCATCTTGAGGAGTAGCACTGGATTGACCGGCGTTGGAACGGCCAGGTCTAACCATTTCTCTTCTTTAAGAAAGAAAGAAAGAAGAGGAAAAGGTTTTTCTCAGAATAAATATCAAACAAACTTGATTGATAAAACAAGACATCATAACAGAAAATAGGATAGAACGGGTCCTAAGAGTCGGATAAATCCTAAGGCACGATTCCTAAGAGAGACTTAGGACAATGATCCTTGTTATAATATTCTATATTTTTCCAAAGTTTGGATCTGATACCAAGCTGTGATGCCCCACCTCTATACTCACACTAGCCAAGGACACTACTAGGTAATGTCGTCGACTAGCATGAAGAATAAGGCTGTTGAGAAGCAACCATCTGTGTAATTGCTTTGTGCGAGTACTGATATGTCAGATAATATGACTTGCATTTCATTTCAAGAGGAAATCTGACATATCAAATACAAACTCAAAGCTACTACACAGTGGCTATGTGGGCTTCGGAAATAAATATAAAAATAAGCATAACACAAATCAGTCATAGATATTCATATCACAAAGGCGGAAACAGATATGAATATAACACATAAAAGTGTATATCAAAATAATGGTCATACAAGATCCACTACATCACAAAAGAATAGGTACAAGTGCTAAGCAAAAGAATATGTATACATCAAGAAGTCTCTATCTCGAATGTATAAAAACAAAAACTACTGAGCTAAAGTAGTTAACCAAAACTCAGAAGCTAGTCCCAGATAATAAGTCAAGTAGAAACACCTCGGTCTGACCCGAGTATTATTTAAGAAGAAAAATAATAAACGGATCAGTCTAGCTATAAATATCATGCAAGATGAGATAGGATAAGAGATACAATAAAAATATATGATAACAATAATGCCATACTTTGACAAGCATACATTTGATAACAACAAAAATCATACAATATCTCAAATCATCTCAAATATCCAAAAAGAATATCACATTCTTTAGCTTATTCACCAAACCTCAAATATTGACAAAACATATCAATGCCAATCGCAAAAATTGGTGAAATACAAATTCCAGAAATCAATAATTAGAAATCCAGAAAACACAAAGGGGGGCCTTTCACAAACGGGAGCATGAAAACTCACCAACACGTGTATCACAAATGGGTCGCTATCCCATGGTCGCTAACCATAGAGCCGGTGCAACGGCGCAGTACAATAACGGTACGCCCGAGGAACCTGAAACTCAAATGAGTCGGAACAACGACATAGTGCAATAAAGGTACGCCCGATGAACCTGAAACTCAAATAATTCGGAACAATGACGTAGTGCAATAACGGTACGCCCGATGAACCTGAAACTCCATAAAACCCATAGGTCGCTAGCCTATAAAAATGAGACGAAGCTCCACAAAACGGGGTACAGTCCCCCACGCGGACAATGAGACATCACTTATCGCTAGTCTAAACCTCAAAAATGATCATCATAGATCAATAAAAAGCGTAAATTACACTAACCTAGTAAATAAATGAGTTTAGTTTTATGTCCCATAACCACTAGCTTAACTTAAAGATTTACGAACAAATTGTAGATTTCCACTCGAAAATTATCACAAGATTCCAATCGAATAAGTCTAAGAATTAACCAACAAAGTAAACGTAAGTGTCATACCACTTGTTTTGCTAAGTCGTTTAATTGGATTTCTCATACGAATGAGAAAAATGTTTGTATATACTAACAGATTGGAAAACGGTTTTAAAAACGAGCTTTGTATTTAAAAGTATTGTTGAAATCGTTTTTGTGAAAGAGTTTGAGTATTTACTACTAGTATAGAAACCTTTGTATTTAAAAGTGACAAATCACAGAAATGATTGTAAAAACAATCTATCACCAAAAATCCACATTCGACGACGTGAATTTAAACCATAAAAATCGATATCAAATCCAATCAAATGGATATTCCCAAAAATCCATAAATGAAGTCATCAAAGTCAATAATAATTGACAACAACTATCTGGATCAACAAAAATCGATAAAAATTGGAAATCCACTCAAAAACAGCCAAAATAGACAAAACTGCACAGGACCAAACGTCTGGTTGGGGAACCAGACGTCTGGATTTTGTCTCTGCCTTTTTCCTTTTTCCAGGGACCCCTTCCAAACGTCTGGATTTTTCAACCATACGTCTGGATTTCCTTCCAGACGTCTGGATTTTCTTCCAGACTTCTAGATTTTGTCTATCTTTTTTTCTTTTTCCAAGGACCCCTTCTAGACGTCTAGATTTTTCAACCATACGTCTGGATTTTCTTCCAAACGTCTGGATTTTCCTGCTAGGCAAAAATCAGCCTAGCCCAAAAAGGGCAAAAATCCAAACCGGAAGCGATTGAACGAGCAATGGATGCTAGGGATTTATGTCAATTGACAACCCAGCCCTATAGGCTTTTACACCACCAAAAACATGTCAAAATATCTAAGACATGATCTTTAAAGATTTTGACTTCAAAATACCCTAAATTGGAAAATTCACCAAATCAATTCAAATCAAAAGCAATTGAACATGAAATAGATGTTATGAATTCATACCTAACAACAATGAAAGCTATAGACATAGATGTGAGTTCAAGAACTCACCTTTAATCCCAAAAACAATGAATGAGAAGCTCTAAAACAAGGCAAGATCAATTCCTCTTCAATACACCTCTATAATCTTCAATCTATTATCAAAGGTGAAGTTTTTCCTAGGTTAGGTTATAGGAATTTCTGAAAATTGAAGAGAGATGGAGAAGATAAAGAGGATGCTTACCCAAGCTTCTCTTTGATTTTAGAGCAAAAACTTGAACTTTCTAAGAAAACTAGGGTTTAGGAATTTTAATTTCCTCTTCTTTCCCCCATTTTCCTTTAGCTTGAGAGTGTTAGAAAAATAGAATGAATGCACGAAGAGGAGTGGAGTGGGAGTTATTAGATAGAGGTGCTGGGTTCTCTTGTTGGGTTAGTGGGCTGAAACCCAAACCCAAAGCCCCAAATGAAAATATCAAAATTCTAATCAATTCCAAATATATCGATGTTTATACTCAAAAAGGTTGCAAACGCTGTTTTGGACTCAATGGAAGTGGTCTCGGGTCCGAATTCGATCGTTTACAAAAAGTAACATTTCGAACTTTAAATTCAACAAACGGTGCTATATTTAAATAAATCATTTAAATATATTATCGTAAAAATATGCGGGTTGTTACAGCTCATCTCCTTGAGCTCTAAAGAACATCAACGAAAACCTGCATTTCTCAGACTACTCGAAAGAGCACATGAGAAATTTAGAAAAATAAATGCCACGTTTCAGACATGAGTCTGATATAAGAAACTTAAGAAATATATAGCTAACATATAAAGGTACTTTTGAGACCGTATGGAATGCCATAGCGGTTTTCCCTCAAAAACAAGAGGTGTCCAAAGTTTATAACATTACTTAGTTAATGACACTTTAACTTTATACTTTACACACAACATATATACACACAATATATACTTATAAGATAGTGAGATAACTCACTTAAATCCATGCTAAGCCCAAGCACAAAGGCACAAGAACAAATAACCACCTCCAACCATCACCAAAAGCCTAAAGATCCAACCTTTAGCATTTTCAAACCAAGACAACACCCTCTCTCCTCCTCCCATGCTCGCAACCCCCTCTTGGATCCTACTCTTCCTCGCACCTTCTCCCACTTTTTACTTGCTAATCATACTTTGCATTATGTTTTAGGCCTAAAGTCAAAGTTTAAAAGAGATTAGAGATGATTTGGTTAAGGAATGAAAAAGTTAGAGAAGAATTAGTGGATTGGTGCTTAAGCACTTCCACCGTTTTTAATTCTCATACTTCATTTCAAGCTTTATGAATTAATGATTTATTACCTATGGTATGCCTCTCCTTATCTAGGCTACAAATGGTGTAGCATAAGTTTGTTCTCACCTCCCCTTTCATGTCATGTAAGGATCGCCTCCTTTATCGTTTCTTAAGAGTTAAGACTTTCCTTTTAAGCTCATTTTCTATATATCTTCATTACATCATGTGTGACATCATCACATTTAGTTAGCCATATATAAGAAAATATTTTTAATTGCTAATTATGTCGATAATGATTAATTAGACCAGCACAAAAGGTTTGAACAACTTTCATTGAGAAAAAAGTTGTTTATTAGTTAAAACGATTTTCGATTGCATTATCGATATATTTTTCAATGTATTTATTTTTGCAAATATTTTTTCAAAAAGATTTACCATCATTACTCATGATTTAAAAGTGGATTAAAAAGCTTATTATATCAATTTAATAACATTTAATCTCAGCTTCAAATATTTAAATAATTCGGATATTTAATTACGAAATTATTTAAATACGAAGCATTCGAAATTCCGGATCGTTACAACTCTCCAGCAGATATTTAATCCTATAGCAAATGCTTTGAAGTATCCACTACAGAAGTAAGAACTTGGAGAATGGTTGATCAGAATCTACCTTATCCGCTATTGACCATCTGGACAATGGTTACAGACAATTGTTTGCCATGTTATCATCGAAAAATCCCCTAAAGCATTTCTATGCTTCAACTTGAAAAACGAAATATTTTGCAACTTATTCCCTGTATTTTCTACAAGGCATGTTGATATTGCTAAAATGATGCAGTCAAATATACGAAGAAGCCTTTGTTTTTTTTTTCTGTTAAAAGCATTACAAAATTTCTTTTGTTCACTTACAAAGGAGGAACAGATTATTAGTAGGAGCTTGGATTTCATTTCCATGTAGAATAGTTGAATTGTACAATCGAGTCCATCATGGAACGCTAAGTAGGCCTTTTAACTCATGTACTTGAGCATAATTCTCAGAAATACTGTAGCTCAAACGATGACTCGTTTGGGGAAGTAAATGGTACATTGGTGGGAGCAAAGTTGGAAAGGGTTGTAGAGTCTTTATTGGTAAGCATTGTTTTGCTGCTTCTTACGAGGAAAACTGCACATCATTTTTATCCTCTATTTTGAACGTAGAAACTGACTAATACAAAAATGGGGCTAGCTGTTTTGATACACATAGTTCTATGTTAAATTCTATGACCAGATCTAATTTTCTTGAAACAAATATAAGGGTATATTTGTTTTTAATACTGAACCTTTTTTGTCTTTCAACGTTCAAATTGCAACTTTTCCTTCAAGTTTTTGTGTTTATTGTTAATTTGTAAGTAACAATTGTATTGTACTCTAATTTTTTCAATGGCTCATTTTTAACAAAGCTATTTTTCCGCTTAACCTTACTAGTAATGTGCTGAATGAACAGCAAACGTGAATGCTTTTTCTGTTTATGCTGTATAAATAAACCCGCTCTATTAATATGTGTATTCAAAACATAATCTTTGAAGTATAAAAGTTGTTGGTTTTACATTCAGATAATAAAGTAAGAAAATACAAATATATACTTAAAGCAAAAACAATTCAAAGATGTTTATTGTATCAGTAGGTATATTTTTGCTTTAAGTTAATCTTCCATTTCAGTTAATCATTTCACCATCAATTACACAGGTATGAAGGCTTCCTTTATACTCGGTGGTAGGCATAATTGAAGCAGCCCCAGCGGAACTGATACATTGAAAAGAACCTAAGCACTCATCCTTTATTTGTTCCATGTTTAGTGATAATCACGCTAAATTTTGCATTGTCTGTAAAAAGAGCTGAAAGACAGATACTCCTTTGCAGATTTGATAGCAACATGCTTCTAACATCGATATGCTCTAAAGAAAACAGTGGGCATAAGAGCGAAAAAATTTAATTTCTAAGGTTGAAGCAAGCAAAGGCGGTAGGGGCATTTTGTTCGAAACAACGCTATACATGTAAATAATAAACCTTCCTCTAAATGTCCAACAGCTGTTCCATAATGGGTAAGGACAGTCCTTAAGCAAGCACTTCCCAAGCCTTGTTCATTCCTATAGTAAACTCTTCAAATGCCATCTTGTAAATGGCCTGTAGTAAAACTGGATTAGTTTGTAAACTTGAGTGGCAAAATCAAAACCAACTATTATGTTCGAGGTAAAGTTAAAATATCATTCATGGTAGGACATACCAAGATATTATTGACTACGGTTGGAAAAACGACCAAACCTTTGCAATGCAGTGGATGGCTTATACCGTAGCTTCCTTCTACATCAAGAACATGCATCTCAAACAGCCATTAACTCTTGCTTTGGAATGTATGGTACAGACCGTTAATGAATCAGTGTTATCAAGGCACACGTTTAGGCATGCCTAGGCCCTAGAAATGCACAGGCACAACTTCTGCGCCTTTCTGGCTTTCAAGGCGCCTCCTATACTGGAGCCGCATAAAAAGCACCAAAGGCGTGCTTCGTCCAAGGTGCAGAAACACAAGGAATGTGCGCCTTTGGTTATTTTTTTTAGGCAAACCCAAAACCCGGCTCGATTTAGTTACGTCAAATTATTAACGTAGAGTTTTGGGTTACTTCATTCAAAAAAAATCAATAGCTTATTGTCGTTGATACCACTGCCGCTGCCGCTTCACCAACCGCTGCAAGCTTCATTCCTGACGAGCCTGCTTGTTATATTGCGATCTCGATTGGTTTTTTTTGTTCTTTTTTTTTTATTGTAGCTTCATTTTGTTTAAATTTTAAACGTGGTTTAACTATTAGTCCTTTTATAGTAGTTTAAAGTTAATTTGAATTTATATTTAATTTAATTTAATTATTTAATAAAATAAATAGGTTTAGATTTTAGTAAAATTTAATTAATAAAATAGTTAAAATAAAGTTAATAAATAGTTAATTCAAATTTTAGTTAACAAAATAGCCTAGTTAAAATTTATAATTATTAAAATAGTTAAATAAATTATAAAATGTAATTTTTTGTCAATAAATCGGTTAAATCTAACATAAAAAGTGGTTATAAATACATTTTAACATTAAAGTTGACGATGTAGACTTAAATTTAATACCGTTTTGGTTTCAAATTACGGTTTGTGACTTCATATATATTAATTAATGCGTTTTTATTTGCAAAAAATTGGTTATAAGTTTTAATATTGAAATTATCATTTTTAGTACTAATTTTAAGTGGTGTTTTTTCTTAGAAAAAGCACAAATTCGTATAAAATGTGCATAAAAAGGCACAATGCACAAAAAAGGCCAAGGCGCATATCTTGTGCCTTTTTGTGCCTAACTAACATCGTAATGAACAAAATAGTTACAAATTGGATAAATATGCCATGTAAACTATCTTCGTTGCTTACTCCTCCTTATTTCTGAAGTCGGATTTAATGGTTATACCTCTTCTATTTGGCTTGGAAATGATCCTTCTTTTCCTTTGTTCATTCACATTAGGCCTTGGTAGTGACATTGTACGCAAATTTTGGACAATATGTAACTTTTTATTCTCTGTACTCGAACAGGAACCTTAATTTTTCATCAATTATCTCACAGATTTTGTTTTGATATTTAATCATTCTGATATAGATATCTTAATTTCCCTGTATTATTTGAGTGCAAACATTGTCGTACATAAAAATCATAATTTATGTTGTATTTCTACGATGAAAATATTTGCACTATTATTAAAATTAAATTAATATTTTGCATATAATACTATGCATAACTTACAAATGTTGTTATAGACATACAAATTTACCATTTTGTGGTGGAAACAAGATTTCAAAATAAATTAAATTTCAATATGAATAAAAAGTTGCTATAAAAGATATTTTTTAAATTGATATGAGATAAATAACTGAAAAAAGATGATATGTATTTGACAACAATTAATACACTTATTAAAGCATAGGGACTTTATTATTATTATGATGCTAATGAGTGGTGTCTATACTAATTATTAGAATGGGGATGTAGAAGATAATGGTCCAGTACAATGGCTACAAATTAACATTGTATGTATCCGATATCTTATGGGGCCACTAAAGGACTTCATAACTGGTTAGGAAAAGAGTTTAGAACTGAATATCTAATAGTCCTCTATCAAAATAAAAAATCTACATATTTTTATCTTTTTTTATGACCTCGTTGGAAAAGCAAAAACATAACCAAAAAGGTATATTTGCTACTGGCTATCTGTCTCTATATACACACACATACATTTTCAAAAATATATTTTCAAATATATGTGTGTGTATGTGTGTGCGTGTATATGTAACTTTCATCCTTTTATCCTCCCCTTTCTTCATTCCTCAATTTGTTATAGATTCAACTACACCAACAATTTAAAACGTAACACTAAAAAAACTCATTTTGAATAAATTTGTCGTTAACCTCTACAAAATCAACTTTAGTTTACTTCATCGTCGAAGAGGAATTCCTATAATTTGGGAATTTTTTCATTGAAAATAAATTATAGCTTCAGTTTAATGTATGAGATGCTTGATATGCAGAAATGAAATTGACCTAAAAGCTTACCGTTGAGCTTTTGGAGGAGGTGACATTGTCTTTTGGGAAATCATCAGTTTAAAAGGAAAGACGACTGCAAAGAATAAAACTACTCCAGCTAGAAACATGAACGACGTCATCTACGAAAAGGTAAAAGAATGTATTAAAATATTATAAACTACTCCAGCTAGAAACATGTATGACGTCATCTACGAAAAGGTAAAAGAATATATTAAAATATTATTATTGAATTCATCAACGTCGTTTATTAACAATAAATCACACAAAAATATTTAATGAAATAAAATACTTAAATGGAATGGATTGCTTCTCTGCATCAAGGTTTAACTGCAGCTTCTGAATATAGGATGTTATGGGTACAGGAAAGCAGAACTAGTTTATAACTGTGAACATGTGACTGGGGACGGCCCAATGGTCGCCCAGCCCAACTCCAAAATTCTAGAAATTTTAAAAGGAAATTTTGAAACTGGAAAATGTAGTCCTTTCGCAAATTCAAACAGAGGGCCCAAACTCCAATATGATCTGACATTTGACATTGGACTAAGGTAAACAAAGACAAGATATTTCAATTGAATAATCAAAATACAATGAGTTAAGTAAGGCTTCTGTTTTGACGTTTTGTTGTAATAAATCTTCAGGCTTATGTTTTGAGGTCTATGCGTTAGGTGAGGCTTACATTCTTATTATTTGCCTTAATCCGTCTTTAGACAATGGTTAAGCATTACTTGTGGGTTATGTGAGTTTTATTCGACCTCGCATCCTTGATTGCTTCAACACATCCATAATCTCAAATTTTTATTTTGTATTAACTAACAATAAATCAACTATGAAAATATTATCCAAAATACTTGAGGTACACAAATGTCTAACTCCGACTAAACATCGCCAAAACGATCAATTCCGAGTTCATATTTACTGTCATCCATCTGCCTAGCGACTTTTACAGTTTTGCCTAAGGAGCAGTAGTATTTTTCGAATTACAAAAACATTGGTTTGATAGTAATAAAAAAAATTATGACCATTTTAATGATACGTGTTCGTTTTCATTACCAACCTTGGTTGGTCGATTTCCAAAAAAAAAATTACCCTGAATCATATTATTAGCCGAATTAGACTTTTTAAGATCGTTTTTAATATTCTCTTCGCATGTCAGTTTAGACCTCATTTATTGGTGTCATTTCTAATTTCTCTGTCACCGTCTCATTTCTGACTCTATCTTTTCTTGTAACTCCAATCATCTCTCTTAACATTCTTTTTTAGAATAGGAATTTTACTTACTCAATAAAAATGTTAAAAAGTTGGTAGTCAAAGAACAAATTGTGCTAGAAGTTATACCAAACTGGATGTGCTCAAAAACCACTGTACGTTTCCCCACTGACCAAATTCGAAATAAGATAGGACAACCGCAAAACAAAGAAAAGCACACAAAACATGAAGACATGAGACATGTGGCCCTACAAACATGACACGAAAAAAAAAACAAAAAACCATCTTCTTTAATAAAATAACAAGAAGCATTCTCCTTTAGTAGTTCCCTCCCAAATAACTTGAAGAAAATTACGTTTGAAATCTTTGCCAGTTCCAGTAAGTCTGAAGTAATCGAATGCTCTTCTACCATTGCCAGGCTACAAGAAGCACCGATCTTGCACCCTTAAGTCTCTTTATTGAATCTGGTTTCGTTCTCTGGTGTTGTGCATCCCCATCGCTTTGGGGCATGGACAGAAAATCATATGCTACTGGAAGGGATAATGGAGGGCTCTGCCGCATCAGGGTTTAACTGCAGCTTCTGAATATCGGATGTGATGGGTACAAGAAAACATATACATAATTTATAAATGTGAACTTGTGGTCAGAGACGGCCCAATTGTCGCCCAGCCCAACAACAAATTTCTAGAATTTTGAAAAGAAATTTTGAAATCGAAAAATGTAGTCCATCCCCACATTCAAACCTAGACTGACATCTATATATCATTACACAGACCTTAGGACCCAAGTTTAAATTTGATTTGATATTGGATTAAGGCAAACAGAGAGAAATAAAAAATACAGTTTGAATATTCAAAATACAATGGTCATATTGGGGTTTTGTTGTAACTAGCATGAAGCCCATTCTCCGAACCCAGGATGTACATAAATTGCATGTACTGGTAGTAGAAATATTAGTTGGTTCACGTAGATTCATTTTAGATTTGATATTGTGTTTGTGTTAAATGATTGAGACGGTTAAAAGGCATTCATGAAGTAACACTGTTTCATAAATATGTGTACTAAACCTATCTTAGAATTTATATGAATTGGATTCTTTGTTTTATTTAGTAAATGTGTGCATGAATGTCCTTGTTGTAGATGGCAATCCTATAATTCTCGATGACAAAAGCATCAACTCTGTCTTTCTTATAAGGATATACCTACCAATGGTGCCATGTGCGCAGGTTCATGTATCCTTAGAATATAAAAGTATAGCCAACGCGGATGTTGCGGATGTTTAAACGTGTTACGGATGTAGTAGATGTTAAACATGTTAGGTCTTGTTGCTCAAAAGCCGAGTTTATAATAATATATACATCTCCCTGCAAAGTTTGAAGAGGTTGAATAATTTTCTCATAATGCCACGAGACTTCGGCAGAGTACTTATGTATAATTACCAAGATTTTCGTAGATATTGTAGCAATTTCTTACATCAATTTCTTAAATTTCATAAATGAATACTTATCATCTATATATAGGGGCTACTATCCAAACACAAAATAAAATACAAAATTGAGGCACGAGATGTCGGTCGTTGGATCTCAACAAAGGTCCAATTCAGGGAAAGATCAAATGGTTGACATCTCTTGTGTGGCCACTTATATTATCTATTTGTGTCCAAATAAACCTTTCCTTTATACATTATTATTTTTCTTTCCTGTTTAATGAATATAATTTTTCCAATGTTTCCTACTTCCAATAAAAAGAAGGGTGAACCCAATACATCCCAAATCCAATATCTGTGTTTTATTACATCAAACGTCCACTAAAGACATGAGTTGTCATGAAATCATCAATCAGCTAATTTTAATGCTAACAAAACTGTAGTATTAAATGTGTCATAACAAAGAATACCAATATTAAGGAAGTAGTAACATTATAACAAACCCAGTATTTATTTATATCACACAGAATAAGAGTCATATTATTCAGGTCATGGCTAAGTGATTCAACCACTGAGTCATGTCACAAACATTTAAAAATATGCATGGTCAACCAGATTTTCATTGAAGAAGTTAATGAGGTAAGGAAGAACATACAGTTTCATCTGTCAGGGGCATTACCATCCTGCACATACCGCATACCAACCATCTTCCTGTACTGGAAAACAGTAAAAAATAACACTGAGTTTATCTATAACAAATGATCAATTGTCGAGTTCCAACAGCTACATTATCCAAAATTGACTTATTGGTATGGTTTTTAATTTGACGATCCAATAATAAAAAATAATGACAGCATAAGAGCATTTCGCACGCCTAAAGATAAACCTGAATTGTGAGTTCTAAAAAAAGTTATTTTGGGTTTAAAGGCCAGACTAAGACAGAATGTTTGTGAGAAAGAGTCAGCTTAAGAATATCAATAAAAATAGCATTGCACACTTGTAGAAAGGATCTTCTGCTTTTAGACAGTTCCATACTGAAACTCGATTGGTAGTGGATTAAGATTACTGATTTTGTTAGAAATCGATTTTGGTGGAACTCGGAAATAAATGGGCATTCAATTCGAAATAAGGATCAAAAAGGAAGAGGGGAGGCGGAAAAAGGTAAAATTAGGTATTAGAGTTGTTCTAGGTAAAAGAAAAGGGAAAAGGAAAACATGTTGTACCGGGTGGTTTGGAAGTTTTCCACGGAAAAGCGGAAACGAACAGGATTCACTGATTTTGAAACAGGTAATAGTTAAAAGTGCCACATCAGCATTGTAATGATCCTGTGTTTATGTTTAAGTAATAGAATAGATAACAACGTTAGCACGAGCTGTCTTTTAACTTAAATGGTTGATAACTAACTAACCATTTAAGCGGAAGGGACAAATAATTCAGTGTTTTACTGTCAACTAGGAGCCCCTCTTTTGCAAACAACTTTTTGCCAACTATCTCATACCAGGTTTAAAAGAATATGAATTCTAAAAATAACATGCTTCACTTAATTTTATTCAAGGATGAAAGAATACAACATTTGACTTTATATTTGGTTTTCCAAATCATATGCTTTCCTTAAAAATGATGATCATCCATTATGTTCTCTTGCTGCTTCTATATCTGAAAACGTCAATTTTTTTTTATTGTTCCCCATGATGAAAATAAGCTCATAAAATGTTAAAAATAGGAAGTTTATATTTACCTTCTGCTTGAATATTGTTTTTCCTCGAAACATATTCCAATGCCCTAGACATGAGGGAAGCAATGGATCTACAAATCAATTCGACTTTAATCCTAACCATTGACAGCTCTTTTACAACGAGTTCACCCGGAATGAGAGTTAAAATAGCCCCTGGTCACGTCAAGGGATCGAGGGAAGGCTTGCAGCAAAACTAGTATGATTATTAACGAGCATTTAATTATGAACTGATAAAAATGTGGTACTTGTTTACTATCAGGTTTATAGATTTGTTTGAACAACTTGTTTGCGGTCATTCTCTGTTAAAAAAATAACTAGTACACTTAGAGAACTATGATAAAAAATAAAACAATGAAATTATATTAAAGCTTACTAAATGTGTTTCATTCCCAAATCCACTAGGATTCGTTTGCTTTAGCTTGAACATTTGATAATCGAACGTTTGCGTTTGACGATTTATTTTTCCATAATGACCTTTGACTGGAGATAGCGTTCTTTTCCGATCGATGTTCTTCCGATTGTAGCAATTAGTAATTTTGCCCCAAAAAGACTCACCACTTTGATCCGTCCCTTGAATAGGATCGACTGAGAGTGCACAGTAAATGTAGCAAAGATCGTAGTCTTCCGCAGCGCTCCAACTTGCATTAGTTACTTCTCCCTCAATCGGAATCGTAACGTCTTGTAAGTCGTATTCTTCAAAAATGGACCTTGCAGCAACGACGTCGAAATCGGAGTACATTTTCAGTTGAGATTAGTGGCAGCAAAAAATTGTAATGGAGAAAGGAAATTAGTTGAGAATGGAAGAAGAGGGGAGAGTTATATTTGAAGGGGAAAAAATGGCCATTGAAGATAACCGTTGGGCTGAGTGAGCGTCTGTTTAACAGGCGCCTGGATGCAACAAGTGCCATGTTGCCAGGCGCCTGTTGAACAGGCGCCTGAAAATGAGGCCAGGCGCCTCATCCAATACCAAATTCTCAAGCCGAAGCCCCACCTTTCTGCACTATCGTATATTCTCGCGCTCTGTTGGGGTTATCTCTAGGTGCGGATTCGAGAATGTTGGATCTGTTGGAGTTGCTCTAATGAGATGCTTCATATGCAGAAATGAAATTGACCTAAAAGCTTACCGTTGAGCTTTTGGAGGAGGTGACATTGTCTTTTGGGAAATCATCAGTTTAAAAGGAAAGACGACTGCAAAGAATAAAACTACTCCAGCTAGAAACAAGAACGACGTCATCTACGAAAAGGTAAAAGAATGTATTAAAATATTATAAACTGCTCCAGCTAGAAACATGTATGACGTCATCTACGAAAAGGTAAAAGAATATATTAAAATATTATTATTGAATTCATCAACGTCGTTTATTAACAATAAATCAAACAAAAATATTAATGAAATAAAATACTTAAATGGAATGGATTGTTTCTCTACATTAAGGTTTAACTGCAGCTTCTGAATATAGGATGTTATGGGTAGGTCTGTCAATGAGCAGGGTTCAGTCCGGGTATTATAAAACCCGGACCTGAGTCCAATTACAATAATTTAAATCCAAGCCCGGCCCGAACCCGCAGGGTATTTCAACCCAATATCCGAGTCCGGCTTCTGTTTTGATGTTTTGTTGTAATAAATCTTCAGGCTTCTGTTTTGACGGCTATGTGTTAGGTGAGGCTTACATTCTTATTATTTGCCTTAATCCGTCTTTAGACAATGGTTAAGCATTACTTGTGGGTTATGTGAGTTTTATTCGACCTTGCATCCTTGATTGCTTCAACACATCCATAATCTCAAATTTTTATTTTGTATTAACTAACAATAAATCAACTATGAAAATATTATCCAAAATACTTAAGGTACACAAATGTCTAACTCCGACTAAACATCGCCAAAACGATCAATCCCGAGTTCATATTTACTGTCATCCATCTGCCTAGCGACTTTTACAGTTTTGCCTAAGGAGCAGTGGTATTTTTCGAATTACAAAAACATTGGTTTGATAATAATAAAAAAAAATGACCATTTTAATGATACGTGTTCGTTTTCATTACCAACCTTGGTTGGTCGATTTCCAAAAAAAAATTACCCTGAATCATATTATTAGCCGAATTAGACTTTTTAAGATCGTTTTTAATATTCTCTTCGCATGTCAGTTTAGACCTCATTTATTGGTGTCATTTCTAATTTCTCTGTCACCGTCTCATTTCTGACTCTATCTTTTCTTGTAACTCCAATCATCTCTCTTAACGTTCTTTTTTAGAATAGGAATTTGACTTGCTCAATAAAAATGTTATAAAGTTGGTAGTCAAAGAACAAATTGTGCTAGAAGTTATACCAAACTGGATGTACTCAAAAACCACTGTACGTTTCCCCACTGACCAAATTCGAAATAAGATAGGACAACCGCAAAACAAAGAAAAGCACACAAAACATGAAGACACGAGACATGTGGCCCTACAAACATGACACGAAAAAAAAAACAAAAAACCATCTTCTTTAATAAAATAATAAGAAGCATTCTCCTTTAGTAGTTCCCTCCCAAATAACTTGAAGAAAATTACGTTTGAAATCTTTGCCAGTTCCAGTAAGTCTGAAGTAATCGAATGCTCTTCTACCATTGCCAGGCTACAAGAAGCGCCGATCTTGCACCCTTAAGTCTCTTTATTGAATCTGGTTCATTTAATAATTGCTGCATTCGTTCTCTGGTGTGGTGCATCCCCATCGCTTTGGGACATGGACAGGGAATCATATGCTAATGGAAGGGATAATGGAGGGCTCCGCCGTATTAGGGTTTAACTGCAGCTTCTGAATATAGGATGTGATGGGTACAAAAAAGCATATACGTAATTTATACATGGGAACTTGTGGTCAGGGACGGCCCAATGGTCGCCCAGCCCAACAACAAATTTCTAGAATTTTTAAAAGAAATTTTGAAATCAAAAATACAGTCCACCCCAAATTCAAACCTAGACTGACATCTATATATCATTACACAGACCTTAGGGCCCAAGCTTAAATCTGATTTGATATTGGATTAAGGCAAACAGAGAGAGAAAAAATTCAATTTGAATATTCAAAATACAATGAGTGTCATATTGGGGTTTTGTTGTAACTAGAATGAAGTCTGTTCTTCGAACCCAGGATGTACGTAAATTGCATGTACTAGTAGTAGAAATATTAGTTGGTTCATATAGATTCATTTTAGATTTGATATTGTGTTTGTGTTAAATAAATGATTGAGACGGTTAAAAGGAATTCACGAAGTAATACTGTTTCATAAATATGTGTACTAAACTTAGGTAATAAATATCAATTATCTTTGAATTTATATGAATTGCCGTCTTTGTTTTATTTAGTAAATGTGTGCATGGATGTCCTTGTTGTAGATGGCAACCCTGTAATTCTCGATGACAAAAGCATCAACTCTATCTTCCTTATAAGGATATAACTACCTATGGTGCCATGTGCGCAGGTTCATGTATCCTTAGAATATAAAAGTATAGCCAACACGAATGTTTAAACGAATTACGGATGTAGTAGATGTTGAACATGTTAGGTCCTGTTGCTCAAAAGTCGAGTTTATAATAACATATACATCTCCCTGCGAAGTTTGAAGAGGTTGAATAATTTTCTCATAATGCCACGAGACTTCCGCAAAGTACTTATGTATAATTACCAAGATTTTCGTAGATATTGTAGCAATTTCTTACATCAATTTTTTAAATTTCATGAATACTTATCATTTATATATAGTGGCTACTATCCAAACACAAAATAAAATACAAAATTGAGACATAAGAGATGTCAGTCGTTGGATCTCAACAAAGGCTGTCATCTCTTGTGTGACCACTTATATTGTCTATTTGTGTCCAAATAAATTTTCCCTTCATATATTATTATTTTTCTTTCCTGTTTAATGAGTATATATTTCCAATGTTTCCTATTTCCAATAAAAAGAAGGGTGAATCCAATACATCCCAAATCCAATATCTGTGTTTTATTACATCAAACATCCGCTAAAGACATGAGTTGTCATGAGATCATTAATCAGCTACTTTTAATACTTAAAAAAATGTAATTTTCAATGCGTCATAACAAGGAATACCGATATTAAAGAAGTAATAACATTACAACAAACCCAGTATTTATTTACATCACACAGAATAAGAATCATATTATTCAGGTCATGGCTAAGTGATTCAACCACTGAGTCATGTCACAAACATTTAAAAAATATGCATGGTCAACCAGAATTTCAATTTTGAAGAAGTTAATGAGGTAATAGAGGTGTTACGGTTGCGGCAACCGTCGTTATTAACACCAACCGTAACTGTTGTTGACGGTTATAAATTTTTATAACCGTTACCGCAACCGTCTATGATGGTTAACCGTCGTATTTTCAATATTGAAGCATGTCGTACATATATTTTCAATTATATGCATTATTGATGATAAATTGATATAGCTTTAACTATTTTTTGCAAATTCATTTATTTTTTATAAAACGATCAATATGCATGCACATGTTATTAGTTCATTAATGTACATACTATTAATGTACAAGCTATTCATTTAACTTAAATTACTAATTTTTATACTTTAATGTTAAATATTACATAAAACAACTATGTATGGTTGGTATGGTTAACCGCGATTTTCAAATTCTTCAACCGTTACCGTAACCGTTACCGTTATAGATGGTAACCGTATGAACGGTTGGTACGGTTGAGCGGTTGAGCGATTCAACCGTAACAGCCCTATGAGATAAGGAAGAACGTACAGTTTCATCTTTCAGACACATTATCATCATGCACATACTGCATACCAACCATCTTCCTATAGTGGAAAACAAAAAATATAACACTGAGTTTATCTATAACAAATGATCAATTGTCGAGTTCCAACAGCTACATTATCCAAAATCGACTTATTGGTATGGTTATTAATTTGACGTTCCAATAATAAAAAAATAATGATAGCATAGGAGCATTTCGCAAGCCCAAGGATAAACTTGAATTGTGAGTTCTATAAAAAAGTTATTTTGGGTTTAAAGGTGGGTTTGTGAGAAAGAGTCAGTTTGAGAATACAACAACAACAACAACTAAGCCATTATTCCCAAACAAGTTGGAGTCGGCTAGAGATGGAACCCAAAACTAAATGAAAAAATCAATTTAAAAGTTATAATAATAACAATAACAATAGCAATAATAAAATAAAATCAAATAAGTAAATTAATAATAATAGTTAAGTAAAGTAAAATAAAATAAAAATATATATGTGTGTATATATATATAAGAAGAATGATAATAATAATACTAATAGCGATAATGATACTAATAGTGATATTGGTCAAAGACCAAACTTACGTCTTAGACTCATATTTCCTAGTCCTATAATCTAAAACTTATAAAACTCAACGTTCATGGTTCTGGTACGTGAATCGCTAACTTCCACTCGCTCCAATCCGTCACCAGCTCTTCGGATATACCCCAGTCCTTCAAATCTCTTTTTACTACTTCCTCCCATGTCAACCTTGATCGACCTCTACCTCTCTTTGAGCATTCAACACGGCCTATAATTCCAACACGAACAGGTGCCTCGGACGGCCTTCGTTGAAGATGTCCAAACCATCTTAAGCGATGTTGAATTAGTTTCTCCTCAATTGGTGCTACTCCAAGTTTATCACGTATATCATCATTTCTAATTCGGTCTCTTCTTGTATGACCGCAGCTCCATCATAGCATACGCATCTCTGCTACGCTTATCTTTTGGACGTGTTGGCTTTTAGTAGACCAACATTCTGCATCATACAACATCGCAGGTCTGATTACCGTTTTGTAGAACTTTCCTTTAAGCTTTTGTGGGACTTTCCTGTCACAGAGAATCTTAGACGCTTGTCGCCATTTCACTCATCCCGCTCGAATTCTAAAACTAACATCTTCATCAATCTCACCATTATACTGCAACATTGATCCTAGATATCGAAAAGATTCTTTCTTGGGAACTATTTGTCCAGCCAGAGTGACATCTCCATCTTCCGATCTGACACCGCTGAACTCGCACTTCATATACTCTGTTTTAGTTCTGCTAAGCCCAAAACCCTTTGATTCTAAAGTCTGTCTCCACAGCTCCAGTTGTTTATCAACCTCAATCCTACTTTCATCAATTAGTACAACATCATCAGCAAATAGCATACACCAAGGAATCTCACCTTGTATACCCTTCGTAACCTCATTTATCACTAGAGCAAAAATGTAGAGGCTCAAAGCTGACCCTTGATGTAATCTTATGTTAATGGGAAAGTACCGGTTTCACCATCGCATGCTCTGACACTAGTCACAACATCATCGTACATATCCTTGATAAGTGTAATGTACTTTGTTGGGACTCTCTTCTTTTCCAGGGCCCACCACATCACCTTTCGCGGTACCTTGTCATAAGCTTTCTTCAAATCGATAAATACCATGTGTAGTTCCTTCTTTTGCTCCCATGTAGAATGGATCTTCTGCTTTTAGACAGTTCAATACTAAAACTCGATTGGTAGTGGATTAAGATTAAGAACGAAATTTAATATCTACTGATTTTGTTAGAAATCGATTTTGGTGGTACTCGGAAATAAATGGGCATTCATTTTGAATTAAGGATCAAAAAGGAAGAGGGGAGACGAAAAAAGGTAAAATTAGGTATTAGAGTTGTTCTAGGTAAAAGAAAAAATAAAAGGAAAACGTGTTGTACTGGGTGGTTTGGAAGTTTTCCAAGGAAAAGCGGAAACGAACAGGATTCACTGATTTTGAAATAGGTAATAGTTAAAAGTCCCACATCAACGGTGTAATGATCCTGTGTTTATGTTTAAATAATAGATTTATGTAATAGAATAGATAATAGGGTTAGCACGAGCAGTCTTTTAACTTAAATGATTGCTAACTAACTAACCATTTAAGAGGAAGAGACAAATAATTCAGTGTTTTACTATCAACTAGGAGCCCCTCTTTTGCAAACAATTTTCTGCCAACTGTCTTATACCAGGTTTAAAAGAATGTGAATTTTAAAAATAACATGCTTCACTTTATTTTATTCAAGGATGGAAGCATACAAAATTTGATTTTATATTTGGTTTTTCAGATCATATGCTTTCCTTAAAAATGATGGTCATACATTATGTTCTCCTGCTGCTTCTATATCTGAAAATGCCAAATAATTTTTTTGTTATTGTTCCCCATGATGAAAATAAGCTCATAAAATGTTAAAAATAGGAAGTTTATGTTTTACCTTCTGCTTGAATATTGTTTCTCCTCGAAACATATTCCAACGCCCTAGACATGAGGAAAGCAATGGGTCTACAAGTCAACTCGACTTTAATCCTAACCACTGACGGCTCTTTTATAACGAGCTCACACGGATGGAGAGTTAAATAGCCCATGGTCACGTCAAGGGTTCGAGGGAAGGCTTGCAGCAAAACTAGTATGATTATTAACGCACATTTAATTGAGGTAACGAGCGTCATTTCGTATTATTCCTTTCAGGTTTTCCGGTAAGTCTTATATAGAACTTGGCGTTTAAGAGTCTCTTCACAAAAAAAACCCTAAGTGGGTTCGGTATTTTCTGTTAACGCGGCGTCTATATCCTATATATCCTAATGAAGTTAATTCTCTCTAATTAAAATTCGATAGAATTTAATGTAATTAGATATATATGATTTCTTAAAATGCTAAGGATAGAATTAAACTTTAGCAATAAGATTCTGATAGTATTTGGAATTGTAACTCTGAAATGCAATGTATTTTAGATCGACAGTTGGTACCATTTTTTGATATCATATATTATCGTTTCACTATAAGAGTCTGATATTGTCTTCCTTTTTCTTGTTTTATTTCTTTCTTCTTTTAAATTTTACCCAAATTATCTATCTTTTGGCACATGGATGCTCCATATAAGAATACACGGATGTATTAATGTTGAAATTTAAGGATCGAAAATGCGAATCGTTATAAATAAATATACAGGATGGGAAGAATTGTGGAAGGAGAATACTAAGGGTCATATATTCCTTTTTTATAATTGATACATAGAATAGATAGAAGATTAAATTTTCTATATAATTATATAATAGTATAGAATTGATGTATAGAATGTTTAGTATGTTAAAAACACTAATGGTATCATTAATCTTTGCCATGTATGATTTTGCATTAATAGTATCAATATCATTTGGGATGTACAAAAAAAATTATAGGAGTGTAAATGTAAATCGTGTCTCAAATTGCTAAGTAAGCATCCACGATGAGAAGAATTGTGGAGAAGGTATACTAAAGGCCAAATATTCTTTTTTTATATAATTGATAGATAATATGGTAATAAATACGATGGAACAATAATAAATGAAAATGATGCATGTATGTGTGTTTGTATAACATACTGTATGTTAACGACATTAATGATATCATTAATCTTTGCCATGTATGATATATGCGTTAATAATATCATCAACGTCTAGGATGTATAAAAACAAAATTACAGGGGTACAAATGTACAAAGTCTCTCAAGTTGTTGAGAAGTAAGTATTCATGATCAGAAGAACTGTGGAGAACGTACGTCAGATATTCTATTGTTTGTATAATAGATAGATTTGAATAGAAGTCAATGGCCTTCTTTTCAATTTTCCCATCATCATAAACTAGTTCCCCATTATCATTCAACAGATCTTGCATCTTATTTCTATTCTACTCACTGACAGCTTAGCATGAAAAAATCTTGTATTTGAGTCACCTTCCTAAAGCCAAAATTATTTTGGATTAATTTTGGCATTTTCGTGAGTTATTTTAATTTTTTTTAAGGTTTTTATCGGGTACAAACAAATTGTCATATGCTGCAAACTTGGTTTATGAAAGTTTAGTATTTTTTATATCATTCCAGCTAGAGCCCAAATTCATACCACAAACATTCCGGCTTATTCCTAATGCTCCTTAAATTATCTCTTTTAGGAGGAGCCTAAATTCTTAGTTTTTGCTACAAACTTTCCTTTGATTAATATATACTTTGGGCTGTCACTTGCATACCTTAGGAAATTTTTTTTGTTTTTATTATTCTGTGCAGGGTTCTCATTTATGGCATTAGCTAAATTTTCAATATAAAAAACATCCAATTTTATCATTTAGGTTAACATCTTCTTCAAAAACAGTATCAGTATTGTTAAGATTTTGAGATTACTTGTGGAAGATTATGAATATGAAGAGAAAAGATTTATTGAATTTCTTGTATTTATTACAAGATGCTTACAGTAATTTTAATAATACTGATTTGCCTTTTTAAACTGAATACATATTACAAAAGAAATACAAGTCTATTTATACAGAAAGAAATAAAAAGGCCTGGCCCAAGTGCTGGTGATCCGAGACAATAAAGGCAATGAATGTATACCGTTCGATGCCTCATAATCGAACGGTGATGAGATGCTCTTTGATAAGGTTATAGCTGAAGACTCGGTTGTGCTTTTGTGCTTTACCTCCTGATGGCCATTGATTCATTTCGTAATACCCCCTCTCAAACCCTATCCCTAACATCTAGGGTTAGGGTTAGAATTTTCTTTGCCGATCTTTCTGATCTGCGATGAGTCTGGAGGCTTCTCCTTAGCTTGTACTTGAGAGATCTCTTTACTTGTGATATGATGCATCTGTATTATGCCAGATCTGTCAAGATGTTGAGAGTTGGAGAGAAGTTGCTGTCTTTCTGGTTTATTGCGAGTTTCTTCAACTTTAGCTTGCTTGGATTCAAGGTCTTTCTCATCTTTAACCTTCAGATCTGAGCGAAATCTAGTGAAGTTAGTTGCTGATAGAGCTTTAGTTAAAACATCAGCTCTTTGGTAAGTTCCAGGTATGTGATTGACTTGTAATTCACCTCTTTGCACAAGTTCACGAACAAAATAGAGATCTATCTCTATATGCTTCGTTCTGGCATGTTGAACTGGATCTTCAGAAATATAAACAGCACTTCTATTGTCACACCATAGAGTAGGTTTAGTGGTAGCATTGTATTGTAGTTCAGATAGAAGAGATTGAATCCATTTAATTTCAGCTGAAGCATTGGCAATGCTTCGGTACTCAGCTTCGGTGCTCGACCTTGATACAGTATGTTGTTTTTTTGATGACCATGAGACTAAGTTATCCCCAATATATATGCAGAAACCAGATGTAGACCTTCTGTCATCTGGGTCAGATGCCCAATCTGCATCTGCAAAGCCAGTAATGTTGAGATTTGAGCTAGCCTTGAAGTTTAAGCCATAGTTGATAGTTCCCTTGAGATATCTTAAAATTCTTTTAACTGCTTTCCAATGCTCACTCAGAGGATTCTGCATAAATTGTGAAACTTTGTTAACACTAAATGAAATATCAGGTCGTGTTATAGTTGCATATTGTAATGCACCTATAACACTTCTATATTGTTTAGAATTAATTATGGCTTCTCCCCTGTATTTTGATAAGTGTTGGTTGCAGATCATTGGGGTTGGTTGAGAATTAGCACCATCCATTTTTGTTTTCATTAATAGCTCAGAGATGTACTTCCTTTGACATAGGAAAACTTCAGTGTCTGATTTTCTTATCAGCTCAATACCTAAAAAATATGTTAAGTTACCCAAGTTTTTGATAGAAAATTCCTGGTTCAAATAATTAGTTAAATGTTCTATGTCTGCAGTGTTGTTTCCAGTGATAATTAAATCATCAACATACACAAGTATATATATTGTTGATGATTCATTTATCTTAGTAAACATTGAATTATCTGATTTGGTAGATTTATAGCCCAACGTAATTAAGGCTGTTTTTAATCTATCAAACCAGACTCTTGGAGCTTGTTTGAGCCCATATATAGCCTTCTTCAACTTGCAGACATAGTTTGGGTTTTTACAATACCCTTGTGGTTGTTGCATGAATATTTCCTCTTTTAAAATGCCATTAAGAAAGGCATTATTGACATCTAAATGCTTAATGCTCCAATTTTTCTTTAGAGCAATGGAAAGAATAATCCTAATGGTAGTTGGCTTTACAACAGGAGAGAAGGTTTGATTGAAATCAAAACCATACTCCTGTGTAAAGCCTTTGGCAACAAGCCTAGCTTTGTATTTGTTTATGCTACCATCAGGATTTTTCTTTAGTCTAAATGTCCACTTGCAGCCAACTATATTTTTGTTGGCTGGTGCTTGGGTTAAGTCCCAAGTTTCATTTTTGATGAGAGCTTTGTATTCCTCATCCATAGCTTCTTTCCAATGCTTGTTTTTGATGGCTTCATCATAAGTTGCAGGCTCACTTTCACTGAATTGAGCAGTAAAAACTTTTGGTTTGAAAATTCCTCTTTTTGATCTTGTGATCATGGGATGTCCAGACTGAACTGGCTCTATATTTGGAGGTGAAGCATCCTGTTCATTTGAATTTGATGTACTTGATATTGTATTTGTTGAGTCATTAGTTTTATTGCTTCTATCATACTGAATTTGGCTTGATGATTGATCAGGTGAGGTGCTGGCATGGCTGGGAGGTTCAGATTCTTCATTTCTTCCTAAAATGGGAGATGATGTGTCTTGAGCATCAGCAGCCCCCTCATTATCCATATATTGCCAGGTGTCAAGAACAGTTGATAATTCAGGTATGGATGTCCTTGGATTGTACACCTTGCTTGTAGTACTAATATTTTGAGATTTGAATGGAAAGATATTTTCATTAAAAACAACATCCCTGCTTATATATATCCTACCTGTTTCATCAAGACACTTATACCCTTTCTGATTAGTACTATAACCAAGAAATGTACATGCCCTAGACCTGAAGTTTAACTTATTTTTATTGTAAGGTCTAAGGCATGGATAACATAGGCACCCAAACACCTTCAAGGCGTGATAATCTGGCTTAACACCATATAATTTTTCAAGTGGTGTTATTTTATTGAGAACTTTAGTTGGCTGTCTATTAATCAAATACACAGCTGTACTAAAGGCTTCTGGCCAGAATTTTAGAGGAAGATTAGAATTGGCAAGAAGTGTTAAGCCAGTTTCAACAATGTGCCTATGTTTTCTTTCAACAATACCATTCTGTTGTGATGTATGTGGACATGATAATCTATGCACTATGCCCTTTTTATTGAAGAATAATTTCAGAGTTTTAAATTCACTTCCACCATCAGACTGAACAGTTTTAACAGATTTGTTAGTTTGTTTTTCAATCATGATGATGAAATTGATAAGTGCATTGTGAGTGTCAGATTTTGTTTTCAAAAAATAGATCCATGTATATCTAGTACATGCATCAACAATTGATAAATAGTATTTGAAACCAAAATCAGAAAAGATTGGTGATGGTCCCCATAAATCAATGGTAATTAATTCTAATGGTTCACTATAAACAGTAGATGAGTTAGAAAAGGGTAATCTATGACTCTTACCTTGTTGACAATAATCACAAACATATGGTATAGAAACTTGATTAAAATCTATATTATTTTCATTCAGAATTTGTTTAACAGTTTTGACACTAGGGTGTCCAAGCTTACAATGCCAAAGATCAAACAAATTTGAATTATTGTCCACATTTTGGACTTCAGTCATATTGCAACATTTGTCTTGCTGTAAAGCCTTGCTACAACTAACATTGTTTAACTTGTATAGCCCCTTTGTCACATCACCCTGTAAAATGATATTTCTAGTTAGTATGTCTTTAACAAGACAATACTTTGGGTAAAATTCAAAGAAGACATTATTGTCTTTAGCAAATTGGGATACACTTATTAAATTTTTCTTAATTCTAGGGGCTCTTAATATATTATGCAAGTATAGTTGTTTGTTGCTATCTAGGCAGGCATTTCCAGTATGAGTAATTTGAATACACTTACCATCACCCATAGAGATAGACTGATTACCTTTAAATTCTTTATTGCCAAGATTCAGATTTTCAAGGCTGCTTGTAATGTGATTTGTTGCCCCAGTATCTGGATACCAATCATTATCTTGACTGTTGAATTTGTCATTCTCAGCAGTACTTTTGTTTTCAGTTTGCACCTGTGCCATATTAGCTGTTGGTCCAGTCTTTTGATTCTGTGCTTGCCCATAATTTGAATTGAACCTGAAATAACATTTTAAAGCAGTATGACCAATTTTCTCACATATTTGGCATTTAGGTCTATTGCTGTTGTTACTCCATCTGCCTCTTCCTCTTCCTCTTGCTGAGCTACCACCTCTCTGAACAGATTGTTCTCTGTTTTGATTTTTCCCTTTATAACCAGTGGCAAGGTTGGCTGAATAATCAGGTTCTTGAACCTTTTTATTGCTAATTCTGGCTTCATGGGCTAATAGAATTGAATGAACTTCATTAATTGGAGGTGTTGTTTTCTGTGAGGATATGACTGCAATGATAGACTCATATTCTTCAGATAGACCATTTAGTAAGGTTAAGACTTGCTCAGTTTCTTGAACAGGATTTCCTGTTGCAGCAAGCCTATCACTTATGTTCTTGACTTTAGCAAGATACTCTCTCATAGACATGTTATCCATTCTAATATTATGCAATTGTCTCTTGAAATATAGTACTTTTGCTGATGACTGGTTGTTGAAATTCTTTTCTATGGTTGTCCAGATATCATTAGCAGATTTGCATCCTATTACTTGTGGTAATAAGTTTGCACTAATAGATGAGAGAAGCCAAGAGCTAATGAGTCTATCTTGTCTATTATGCTTAACATATTCTTGATTGATGACAGTATTCTTATCTTTATCAGTGACATACTTTGGTGGAGTGGGCAGTGTACCTTCAATAAAGCCTTCTAAGCCATAGCCTTCTATGGCTGTTTCCACTTGAAGTTTCCAAAGAAGATAGTTGTCTTCTTCAAGATGAATGTTGACAAGCTGGGTTTGTGGGCTGATGATAGATTTCATAAGACCTTGCACAGATGTTGAGACATTAACATTGGTGTCATCATTGACTGATGTAGCAGATGTAGAATCTTCTGCCATTGCTGATCAAATCAAGGAGATAGAGGGAAAGGATAAATGAAAGAGCAGTAAGGAGATCAAGAAAATGAACAGAAAGTCAAGATGAATCAAAAACAGGTATGATTTGGCCTGAAATTTATGATGATGCTTTGGTTGGTTTCGAACAGTGAATTGCTGAATAGATTTCAGGCTGATACTTATCTGAGATTTGAATCTTTCTTGGTTTCTTGATTTGATTTCTTTGATTTCTTGATTACTGCTTTAATGGATTTGATCATGCACAGTATTGATGCAGCCACTTTTCAATAGAAATCTGGCAAGGCACAGTACTGTGATGATTGAATCTGATCTCCAGATGAAGAGATGAAATCTGATGGAGAAAATACTCAAATGATGAAATCTTCTCTGATGAGTATACTTAATTTTGATTGAGATGTGCTGTTAAGCAAGAATGCTCTGATACCATGTTAAGATTTTGAGATTACTTGTGGAAGATTATGAATATGAAGAGAAAAGATTTATTGAATTTCTTGTATTTATTACAAGATGCTTACAGTAATTTTAATAATACTGATTTGCCTTTTTAAACTGAATACATATTACAAAAGAAATACAAGTCTATTTATACAGAAAGAAATAAAAAGGCCTGGCCCAAGTGCTGGTGATCCGAGACAATAAAGGCAATGAATGTATACCGTTCGATGCCTCATAATCGAACGGTGATGAGATGCTCTTTGATAAGGTTATAGCTGAAGACTCGGTTGTGCTTTTGTGCTTTACCTCCTGATGGCCATTGATTCATTTCGTAATAATTAGACATGTCAAAATTAGTTAGGTAAGTACCTTTATTTCTTTCATGCATCTGATCCTCCCTTATATATGCCACCATTGTTGTAGCTTGATTAGGGAGTGAATTTGGTTTCTCACAAATCTGTCCTTTTTAAGAAACTTATATCTACTGCATTTGTTTGAATGGATCCTAAATCGTCTTTGAGATTAGTTGCAAGTTTTGTATTACATCACCTTTTCATTTCCAGTATACTTTTGTTGCTTAGCTGTTAATGCATTAACAATACTTTCTGCTCTATCAACCACACTAGTAGTTAGTTATTTTTTTCACTTTATACAGGTTATACAGGCTTAGCTGGGCTTATGGCCTATGGGTATGGCATTCTTAAAACCTAGACTACTGCTCCTGTGTTTATTTGTCTTGAATGTTATTAAATAGTGGATCTTGATTTACCATACGTGTATCATTATTTGTTTCTACATAACTGTCAACTTTTGCCTGTTTTGTTCTGTGTTAATTAAGACTTCTGAAAACACTATCTTTTTAGTAGATGTTGGAATGGTGAAATTTGCACTGCTTCTTCTTACTAATTGGATAAAGTTATTCTGCACACACTCTCTTATAGATTATCATTCATTGTGCTGAGGATCTCTTGATTAAGTGCTTACTCTTTATTCTTACCACGTATAGTTTTTTTTGGTATCCATGTAGTAGTTTCCTTTCTATTAAACTGAGTGTTTTTATGCCCAAAAACTATACAGACTTTACATATCATTGGCTTGTGTTCATATTTTTCTCTAATTTTAATTTCTTAAAGTCATAAAGGACAACCTCTATTTCATCGGGAAAATCCGTTGTTTCCTCTATTTCCACTATAACTCTAGTAAACGAAAACCTCGGTTCCTTGAAGGTGAAGAAAATGGGCCAGCCTACACGGAAGAAATGAGTGCGTTTCAAATTTTTTTAATCTATTAAATCTTAGTTGAGCCTATGAAGCCAAGTTTGTTAGAACATTTCTAAATTTGTTTTAAATAAAATCATTTATTTTATTTACATTAGTTAAAGGGAAGTTTTTAATTTCAAATTTGTAGTGTACCAAATATACATAACATTTAGTTATTGTATATGGAATGAAACCTTTCATTTCTTTCCCTAAAACAAGAATTAATTGAGAGTATTAATTGCATTAAATGAAGAGAGAAACCTTCTCAGTTCTCTCTTTAATTTGAATTGATTGATACATTAAATGTCATTAATTAATAATTTATTCATGGCAAGATTTATTATATGTCCACTTGCATTCTAACTCTACAAATTGTAATTTGAGATTTATTTAACCTTGTTTTATTTATTTATATAAGTATATATATACACATATGTGAACCATATATTTCCATACATGTGTGACACACACATGCAACATCATAATCCGTATAATCCGTGAAGGGTATAATGTGCACGTATATATATGCTGGAATTTACATTGCAACGGATACATTAGCTCATTTTTTGTATACTATAACTTATTCAAATATGTACTTGTACAATATGTCAAAACAAGATGTGTGTGTAGAATAAAACAGTTTCTGCCATAATAAATTAATATAAACAATCACATGATAAAAGTAGAATTTTTAAAAGTTTAAAATTTTGAAAACATATTTTAGGTTTAAGATTAATTTATGAAATTTTTTTAATTAAAATAATATTTATTATTAAATAGTTGATAATAGCCCTTAATCTAATAATTCTTAAAAATATGAAATCAAGTTAAAAAATTCTAAAACTTTTTTTGAAGGTAGATGAGGCATATTTTAGGCTTAGGAAAATTTCCTAGAATTTTCTCAACTTAATTATATTGTTAATTAAATAATTAACTTTTCAAAAATAAATTAATTACAAAAAATAATATATTAAGTTTTAAAAATCTGAACTGAAATTTTATCTGAAGGTACATATTAAATATCTAATGCTTATGAAAAATTTCCATAATTTTATCAATTGAATTCATATTTTCCATTAAATAATTAATTGCACGCGAAAAGTAAATTAATGTTTAAAAATAATAAAACAAGTTCAAAAAATCTTAAAATTTTACAATAAGCATCTTACATGGTGCAAAAATTATAAAAAATATGGAATTTAAATTTTAAATCGTTAATTATTTTATACATAATAAAAAATTCACAAAATCATTAAATAATAATAAAATATGTATATACATATTTAATAAAATAATTTTATATCTTATGATTCACAATAGGCATAAAACATCATAAGAAATTTTTTAGATTAAACATATACAAGATATAAACATATATACAATTATACATATAGACAATTTGCAAATCCGTATACATTTAATCTAAATCTATTTATACATATTAATATAAATCAAAATTAATTTTTTTTTGGAAAAAAATTCAACAACAAATACTACAGAAAGCACATAATTAATCCAATTGTAACAAACACATATACCCATAGAAATCACACATAATCTAAACAATAAACAGATCAGAATACAAATAAGCGATTTGGATGTAAATCAACACTCATATAATAAACTTAAAATCAAAAAAAAAGTCCACCTCCTAATGAAGCCTTTAAGTTCACGCTGAACAATGAATTCTCTTCTAAGAACAATTCACAATCCATCAGGTCACTAAACAGGAATTGGAGACCTTCTACTACAAATTGGTATTTTTTTAATTTAAAATGGATTCGAGAATTTTTGGGATGATTTTAGAGGAGATCCATTAAAATGAGGAGGAAGAAGAAGAAGAAAAGGTGACGGATCAAAAAATTAATTAGCCTTTAACTAGGGTTTTTAGATTAGTTTTATATGGATAGGATAAGAGAGCAAATAATGATCTCAACCACACACCTCAAAACCCTAATCTTATGCATAGTACTGCCCCTTCCTCTATCAAAACTAACAACTTTTACCTCTAAAATTCTTGACATGTGAGCCCATTCAACCAAATTTAAATATACATAATTATATTCAACTAAATTTGTTGTCGATATCTCATATCGATAACATGTTTATAACTTTTTACAAATACATGCAACAAATTTATTCCTCAAATCATATCCAAATTTTATAATTAATATGTCATAAATATTAATTAATTTAATCGATTTATAACAATTATTAACTAATTAAATCATTCGGTCTTAAGAGAATTCATCGATTCCATGTGACTTTTGGGTGTAAATTCGGTCAGCGATTAACGTCGAATTATTCGAACATTAACGTTCACACTTCACTTAGTAGGTGATGTGACATTATGACCAAATTTATCGCTTAATCATTTTCAAAAAAAATATTATTTTAATTTAATAAGCGTTGCCCCGTTGTGACAATTATTTACACCAATTATCTTCATCAAAACTATATCACATTGGACTTATTGAATTTGGTAATGGTACAAAATTCCAACATCGTTCACATTCAACTCTATTGTCCAAATACAGTCTTTGGTTCAATAATAACAATTATTATTAACCGAATTATTTTGGCCAAAGATTTTGACTTGAGCTGACCGTGATGCTAACTCCATATAACTGAGAAAACGAATCCTCTCTTTAATAGTGCTTCACTTCCAATACTTCCACTCAACCCAACTATAGTTACTCGATGGACGTCGTGTCATGATTTGACTATAATCAAAACGGAGCTTTCATATTGAAGATTCACAGTATTCTCAAGTCGAAAGAACTGTGTAAATTATTCACATCGATATTTTCTATTTGACCTTAGTTATATTAACCGATAGAAAACTATCGAATGAGTCGTTCCATAGTTATCCAATAACTAACAATATGTAACCCTTAGGTGCCCCCCAGTACTCATGAATAATACACTGTCCAATATTTGGAAAGCGTTACGCACTCTAGTCGCAATGAATACATCGATATCTAGTCTCGATGCATCTTGACTAGGAACATTTAAGATAGTATATTTATTTTTATTGTGATAAATTACTCACGGTTACAACACTTTGTAACTTCTATCACAAAGCATACCATTATGGATTTTCTATTAAATATACTTTTAATTAATCAATTAATATAACTACATTATATCAAGTATATAATAGAAAGAAAACACTTTTATTTCAAACAAGATTAGTCAACGAGTTAGATATATGTAACAAATTACATAATTACCCCAGGGCATACCCCAAACACTATAAGGAGGTCATTTCGTCCAACTAAATTGGTTCCCCAATAATAATAGTAATCAAACTAATGGCTTCAACACCCCAAAGTTCTAGAACTAGATTCATTAGTTACACCCATTAGAATCATGGCCACTAAATCTCTACCAAAATTTATGTCTTAGGCTCCATCTCCTCATTATAATGGTTCTAGAATATAAAAAAGTATGGTCCCCTTCTAATATTATGACACAATCATTTGTATCCTCAAATTTTACTAGAACGAAATCGTTATGTTTGTTGAATAATTCATATTTTCCCTTAGATCTCTATACTCTATCAATATGAGCTTCAAAATGATATAATATGGTCTCACTCCAATGAAATAAACAACTATGTAATTGCCCCCATTTCGATTCAGAATGTTGAAAAATTCTCTCATGGAGTAGGAGTTTCCATACATTCACTTTATGGGGAAAAAAATTAATGTATGATAATCACCTTCTCCCGTTGTTCTCTGAAGTTTAATGATAATTATTCTTATTGTTTATCCCTTTAACCATGTCACACCATGTCATCGTTCTACTAAGATCAAAATTACTAACATCGTGTGTTTTTATTATTTAGACCATGGTTATACTATCTACCGTCCCTGTTATGAGCAAATTTCCTTCGTTTAAAATGATTATCCTCCTTCTCTATAACTCTCCATTGATGTACACTTAGGTTCTTACCCAACAAGTACGGACTTACCCCTATATTGATACACCATTGGAATGAGAGTATTACGGCCTGCAATATAAGCTTTGTTACTATCAGCTTTGAGGTTGATATTTCCCACTGTTTGCATTATGCAAAGTTCCAGCCTTATCAATTGTAAACCGATTATCAACAACTTGACTATCAATTTCACTATGCTTTGTCATGTCCTCATGATGTCTGACGGAGCCTTATCCTTGCTCTTACTCGTAGTATATAATTTTAATTTATTTAGAGGCGCCGGTTGAATTTTATTAGATTATTTCCTAGGATTTTGCCAGCAGTATCCGTAGCGGCCATGTTTATTGGATAGGTAATATTATAGACGTCTAATTTAATACATACAGTTTTGATGTCAAACTATGTTTATAAACAAATATCTAAATCCCTGACATAAACACATATATATATATAATAGTATATCCAAACATATGTACATGTTTAGGCATTTATATTTTCGATATTCATATGAAATTATCATATGCATATGTCAGAATAATACATATGTATATATATAATATATATAAGTCCCAATGTCTATCTATATGTATATAGTTATACACATGTTTATATTTCATTGTATTATCTTAACATGTTATTAAATATAAATGTGACGTATTCGCATGAACATTCAATTAAATTATAAATATGATTGATTAATAAATATAAAATAGATTTAAATAAAATATGATTTTAGTTAATAATTAGATTGAACCTAATGCTTCATAGATCCAAATAGAGGAAAATTTTGAAATTTACCCATTTCACCAGCTACGAAACAAACCGGTTTCCTTCATGGTATCAAGGCCGATATAGTCTGCATAGTCTAGTAATTCAGCATTAAAGCCATCTAATTAACTTTTTTACATAGGGTGGGAATTTGGAATAGCAATGTCTGGACTTGAGATTGGACAAAAAGTATTCTCCCCTCCTTGGCTACTAACCGACCCCAATGGGTGTAGTAAGTCCAAAAGGTTAGCTAAGGTTACTTTAGACCTTGCCTACTTTTAAAATTAAGATTTGAAAATCAAAAATATATTTTAATTTAATCATTAATTTTAAAATATAAATGGCAATTATATAAATGTTCCATTGAGAAATTAATTTAATGTTTTTCGAAATTTTATAAATATTTAATTGATTTGATTGATTAGATAAGTAACTAATTAAAAATTAATATATATATATATATGTGATAAGTAACCAACTGAAAGTTAATATATGTAGTGATATATTATTATGTAACTACAAAGGTTATAGTTGAAAGTTATCTTAAACTTTTTAAGGTGAAGCGAACAAAATTTTCATAACTTACTAAGATATTAAATAAAATAAATAATATGATGAAAGTTAGATGTAGATTGAGGTTAGGAGCTTGCTGCCTTAGTATTTTTACTTGAAAATAACATAAGAATGCTAATTTGATCAAACCTTGTAATTATGCTACCATGAACAATGTTTTGAGAAAGTGTTAAGGTTAATAAATTGATAACGATGACTTATGAAATCATTTTGGCTGGCTTAAGCAAGTATTTGTGGGTTTTTGGGCTCTAGGAAATATTAGGCCCATAGAAATAAAAGAATAGGAGTTTGTCATGCCTATACTTTACTAACAAGCCTTTCTTCATTACGTTAAGATAGTATAATAAATATAAAAAAATTACATGCAAATAAAATATTTTTTTCAAATTTATTTTTGCCAAAACAATTTTTCAATAGCCAAAATACCACTTTTTAACTCCTAAAAGTATTTTAAATATTATTTATCCATCAACATAATTTATATCTCATAAATATATTTAATTTCCAAATGCAAATTCCAATTTGATTTGATTTATAAAACACAATTCAAACTTCAAATTTGAATTTTTTAAATATCAATTTTTCATGATTTATCTCAAAATAAACCTTAAAATCACATTTGTTGAATTTAATTTAATAAAAATTCCAAACCAACATTTTTAATCACATAATCAATTATTTCATCTTTTTATTGATTTAAAACAATTTCATTAACTAAAATTCATTTTAAATCCAAATTTAAATCCAATATACATTTTTACTGTATTTATTTTATTTTGCTCCTAACAGGGATATTACACTTTTCTTCTTTATCTTGGATTTTTCTTTTTTAATAATCGAGTGCTTTTCGCATTAGTCTTTAACATGTGCATTTTTGTAACATTGAACTTCTCCTATAAATTTACAAATATTTTCCCTTTTTGCTTACCTTTAGGTTTTTAGTTTTGAGATGGAGTCGACGGTGGTTACTCGGATAAGTCAGCGTTGAAGATGAGTCAGAGGTTAGTTAGATGTAAATCAAAAGTTAATTCAATAGAAGAATTGGGGATTTTTTTTAATTTTGAGTAATGATTTGCGAATACTATTAAAGTTTTCGAGTATTGCTGATATCGTGCAGGCAATTACAAGATTATTTTAGTAAATATTTTAGTAATTTGTTGTAAATCATTCAAAAGGAGGGATGTGTTTTTTAAATTGTAAATGGGATGGACTTAAGAATATTTTTTTAAAGTAAAGGATGTAGGCTAAATTTTCCCTTAATTTTAAGTCGAAACATATTCTACATAAACTGTTTAGGAATGGGAACAAAACTTATGGTAAACAAATCAACAATCGTGTTAATGACTCATGTAATAAACTAAATACAAAGAATGAAAACTTAAGATAAAAATTTAAATGTTTTTGAAAGAAAAAATGGTTACTCGTTTCTGGTCTTACATTTCCCTTCTTTTCTCATGCCAATTGGTTCTAAGATCGCATCCATCCCTCCTCCCCTCCACTTTCGTCTTCCCCACCCTCTCCTCCCATCGCATGACTGGGTAAAAGAGAAAAAACAAGCATAGTATAATTCTAAATCTGGTTCCTTCTGCGGCCATGCCAGCTTTAGTGACTCGTTTCGGCAGAGGCTATTCCTTGTCTTGGTCCACCGCTAGGACTATGATTTTGTCGACTTGCGATTCCCCTCTATGTCTTCGACTTCACTTGCAAATCTAAGTTTAAACTCCGTTGAGACGACATGCCATTCTCCGTCTCTAGCTTTTCAATTGGTATATAACCTTCATCTAGTCTTCGGTAACGCTTTTGCTCTTCCTTTGAAAGGTGAGGTTGATTTTGTGATTAAAGGGCCTATATGTGATTACTTCAATGTTTTTTGAAGATGCTTCTATGTGTATTATCTAAACTAATAAACGTATTGTCTGATGATGTTAGTAATGAGGTAAATTTTGAATTTTTTTCAAAAGTTGAGTAATATCGCTGATGCTAGCTCTAACATTTTTGTACAATGTTGTAGTGAACGATAAGAGAAGTAACGATACTATGTTGATTGATATCTCTGATGGTGCTAGGAAATTTGAGGTTGATGGTTGGTTTCAAACTCCGATTCGAACAGGAGGAGTACGCCATGCTAATGTGCCTTGGATGATCCACATTTTCGACGCTACAAGATCCAGTTGGTAAGGATAAAATCTCGTTTCTGGTTTGATCGTCAATTTTGTACCAAAGGTGTATTTCGAGTATACCGAATCAGATAGCTATCCTTCCGCTGGCTCGGCAAATAAAATATCTGACTAATTTCAAATTTATTTTCATCAACTAAAACTATTCTGATATGAACCCTTAGGAGTAATTGGTTAGTCACCGCCGTATATGGCTGACCGGCGATTACTAGCGATTCCGGCTTCATGCAGGTAAGTTGCGGCCTAGGAGAGAATCAATAGATTCTTTTTTGAGAGCGATTCATCCTTCCCGAACGTAGCATACAACTCTCCGCTGAACTGCGCTCACTTACACTGTCCGCCCTCAGCTCACCCTAGCCCTGGCCTCAAAATAAAATAATAATAACTCATTATATTATAAATAATACAATAGTGTTTGACTTTTTTTTATTATCAAAAATATCTATATTCTTTGTAGTCCATAACGGTTTTAACCATTGCTATTTTCGTGACACGAATTAGCCACGCACCCGTTAACAACAGGTATTGCAGTTGGAAATTTGATTTGTAATGCTCAACTCTGGTGTTGCATAGGTGTTTTTTATGAAAATATAAAAGTTGAATTTTTGTAGCTTTTGAGTTGAAAAGACAGTGAGTTAATTTGTTGAGCATTCATGAAGTTTAATCCTATCCTTAACATTTTATAAATCATATGTATCCAAGTATATTAAATGCATATATATATATATATCCAGTTTAATTGTAATATCGTATTAATGAGTACACATACTGCTAAAGATTAATCCTATCATTAGAATTTTAAGAAATCATATATATCTAACTACATTAAATTCTATCGAATTTTAATTAGAGAGAATTAATTTCATTAGGATATAGGATATAGAAACCGCGTTGATAGATAATATTTGACCCACTTAGAGTTTTTTGTGAAGAAACTCTTAAACGCCAAGTTCTATATAAGACTAACCGGAAAACCTAAAAGGCATAATACGAAATGGCGCTCGTTACCTCAATTAAATGCGCGTTAATAATCATACTAGTTTTGATGCAAGCCTTCCCTCGATCCCTTGAGGTGACCAGGGGCTATTTAACTCTCATTCCGTGTGAACTCGTTATAAAAGAGCTGTAAGTGGTTAGGATTAAAGTCGAATTGACTTGTAGACCTATTGCTTTCCTCATGTCTAGGGCATTGGAATATGTTTCGAGGAGAAACACTATTCAAGCAGAAGGTAAAATATAAACTTCCTACTTTTAACATTTTATGAGCTTATTTTCATCATGGGGAACAATAACAAAAAAAATTATTTGGCGTTTTCAGTTATAGAAGCAGCGGGAGAACATGATGGATGACCATCATTTTTAAGGAAAGCGTATGATCTGGAAAACCAAATATAAAGTCAAATGTTGTATGCTTTCATCCTTGAATAAAATAAAGTGAAGCATGTTATTTTTAGAATTCATATACTTTTAAACCTGGTATAAAATAGTTGACAGAAAACTGTTTGCAAAAGAGGGGCTCCTAGCTGACAGTAAAACACTGAATTATTTGTCCCTTCTGCTTAAATGGTTAGTTAGTTAACAACCATTTAAGTTAAAAGAGAGCTCGTGTTAACGCTGTTATCTATTCTATTACTTAAATCTATTACTTAAACATAAACACAGGATCATTACACTGCTGATGTGGCACTTTTAACTATTACCTATTTCAAAATCAGTGAATCCTGTCTGTTTCCGCTTTTCCTTGGAAAACTTCCAAACCACCCAGTACAACACCTTTTCCTTTTTCTTTTACCTAGAACAACTCTAATACCTAATTTTACCTTTTTCCGTCTCCCCTCTTCCTTTTTGATCCTTAATTCGAAATGAATGCCCATTTATTTCCGAGTTCCACCAAAATCGATTTCTAATCAAATCAGTAGATATTAAATTTCGTTCTTAATCCACTACGAATCTTCTGCCAATGAATAAAAGAGAATATTGTTGATGATATAGCTAACAGAGTATGAAGAATACACATGTTTGTAGAAGAGAAGTTGCTTAGCAAACTATCAACTACAAACTGGGATGGCGAGGAAAATTGGTGCTGCAAATATCAACATCTAATGCACAAGGAAGACAGTTCAAATATTTTTAATCTACAAATATACTAAGTAATGTTTATCATTAATGAGAGATATGCCTGTGACACAGGTGGACAGCATGTATAAAAGTGTTTTAGTCTTTTTTTTTCCCAAAAAGAATATATAAAAATATAAAAGGAGAAAAAACGCCTTTCTCCGGTGGCTCACAAAAATAGGCGAAGCATATGAAGACCATATACCTCCCAGACAGTAAAAACCGAACTACAGTACAAAGATCAACAAAAGGAAAAACCAGCAGAAAATAAATACAGCTAGCCAGGGAGGACCAGAAACAACCACCAACAAACAACCCACCAACCCGCCTGAGCTCAAAAGAGCAGGCCAGACCTCCAAACCAAACCACAGTAACAGAGACGAGACCTCAAGGAAAATCCGGAAAAAGATGGAAATCTGGGATAACGACGTCTCACCAACAAAGACGAAATCCTCATCGAACACAGGCAAACCCAAACAATAAAAGACGAAGACCCATGCGCTTCAAGAAGAAGACAACGCGGATAAGAAAAGTCGGGTATCCCTCAACCGACCCAACAACCAAGGCAGTAACAAAGATAGGAGACAGGAGCCTCCACCGAGGCGGAAGCACAGAACCAGAAGCGGTCAGACAAAGAATCCCGTAAGAACTAAACAAGCCGAAGCCACCTGTACTACAAAACTAGCAAACACATTAAAACCAACAAAAAAGGGGGGGGGGACGGGAACGTTGGGAGAAAACCAACACCCAAGGCAAGAATTCAGCCAACTCCCTGACGAGCATAAGCCAGGCCACAAGATATAGACAAGAGACCCACCAATCTCCTAGACCGTTGGCTCAAAATTCCCCTGAAAGGTCTACCACGAAATGTCAGGAAAACGTCATTCCTAACACGCCTAATAATGGAAGGGGGATCCATAGGAGAATTCTCGAAGATAGCTTTATTCCGAGCGCACCAAAGGTGCCAGCAGATAAGGCAAGGAATCAAACAGAAAACGGACGAGTGGAGAGATTTCCCAGACTGCCCAGACCACCAGGAAAGCAGGAGGTCAAAAGGAGATCTGGCCATTCGTCTTTCACCGACTAGGTTGCCGAAATAATTCCAGCAAGATCTAGCCGAGACACTATCAAAAAACAAATGGTTTAAAGATTCCGTTGCCCCGTTGGCACAACAGCGGCAACGCGAAACAAAAGGGATGCCAATATGTTGAAGGTTAACGTCGAGTGGCAAACCATCGTGCATGATACGCCACATCAGAATAGAAATTTTCGGCGGAATACGGGAGTCCCAAGTGAAGGAGAACACCGGGCTACTGGGACTCGGAGATCTACAAGAAGACCACGCTTTCAGGATGGAAAAAGGCGCGCCATCCCAGCCAGAAGAACCTCCATGAGAGTCGGAAAACGCTTTCACCGACTGCATGTGCTTCCAGGTTTCGCTAGCATAAGACGGCGATCCTGAGAAATTAGAGACAGCAAGCCTCCGGTATTTAGCGTGGAGGAAAGATGCCCATAAAGATTCATTCGCACCGAACCTCAACCACAACTTACAAGCAAAAGCCACACAAAGATCCTTGGGATTACGAAGACCAAGACCACCCTCGATTTTGGGGCGACAAATCGCTTCCCATGACACCCAATGGTGTCGGCGAGCATCTTCCTTTGACCCCCAAAAAAAAAAGCCGAGGCCAAAGACTTATATGCCCGGAAGAAGGTAGAGGTAGGGGACATAGCCGCGAAAATATGAGTTCCCATCGAATCAAGAACAGACTTGATAAGAACCAGTCTGCCTGCCTGGGATAGGAGAGACGCATTCCAACGTAAAATCTTACCCCTGACTTTGTCCGCCAACGAATCGAAATAGGCATTGAGCTTCCTACCACGATATAAGACAATACCTAGATAGGGGAGAGGGAGAGATGCTTCTTTGAAACCCGAGACGGACTCAATCCAGGCAGCACGAGACGGAGACAAATCTTTTGCATGGACGAAGCAACTTTTGGAAGGGTTAACGAGTTGGCCAGAGGACCTCTCATATTGATGCAGAAAACTTAGGAGTCGCCGAACGGAGGAGCGACTGCCGTTAGAAAAAATGACGATGTCATCTGCAAAGGATAAAGAAGAAATAAGGGGGCAACCCCTCGGAATACCGAAGCGTTGAACTTGCCCATAAATAGTCAAGGAATGGAGACCTTGAATCAAAGCCTCCGCCGCGATCACAAAAAGGGAAGGCGAAAGAGGATCTCCTTGGCGAAGCCCTCTTCCCGCCCTGAAGTAACCTTTGGCCGATCCGTTTATGAGCACAGAAAACCAGCAGTTTGAGATGAGCCTCCAAACCAGGTCAATAAGGAATTCCGGAAAACTGAAGGCCCGTAAAACCTTGATGACGAAAAACCAAGACATGCGATCATAGGCCTTGGCCATGTCCAGTTTGAAGACAACATTAGAGCCCCTAACTTTCCGATCAATTTGGGAAATAAGTTCCCGGGCGAGAAGGACGTTGTCAGTGATCAAACGACCTTTGACAAAACCTGCTTGCGAGGGAGAAATAATACGGTCAAGGAAAAGGGCCAAGCGAGAGGCTAGGATCTTGGAGATAACTTTATTAGAAAAGTTGCACAGACTGATCGGCCTGAAATCCCCGCACGATCTAGGATTATCGCACTTAGGAATGAGAATAAGGTTGGTGGAGGTCCATCCGGCAGGAAGGGATTCCCCAGAGAAGAAGGACTGAACAGCAAGACAAAAATCAGCCTGAATAATAGGCCAGGAGCACCGATAAAAGCTGCCGTTGAAACCATCCGGTCCACAAGCGCTGTCCTTGCTTAAGGCAAAGACACAGTTCCGGATTTCCTCAGCGGTTGGCAGATCGGAAAGAAGGACGCTATCCGACGAGGAGATGACACTAGGGATGAAGGCTAAGAGAGCCGGATCAGAGACCGAAACTGACTCAGAACCAAGAAAGGATTGAAAGTGGGCCAGAATGGTATCTTTTACTTCCTCAGGAGAGGAAGCAGTAGAAAGGTCAGGCCTCAAAATCTCACGAATCGTAAGAAGGTTATTCTTCTTACGAATAGAAGAATGGAAGAATTTGGAGTTCGTATCGTCTTCGACTACCCACTTGATCCTAGCCTTTTGACGAAGGAAGTCATTTTCGATACGAAGTTCCGAAGAAAAAAAAAAAAAAAAAGATTTGCGCGAGCGTCCAAGCCTCCTTGTTTGCCGGAGACGGATCATCGTCAAGCAACGATTCGGCTAAGATTAGAGACTCTTCAGCCATTCTAACGCGATCAAAAATGTTCTTAAAGACGAGACGATTCCAGACCTTAAGGCTCTCCTTGAGACGCTTAAGTTTACGACTGAAAACTGCACAGGGAGGGGCTGCAATTGGGGTGATCCATGAATCTTCCACCTCCTTAAGAAAGGAATGATGAGAAATCCACATGCTCTGGAACCGAAAGGAAGATGGACCCGAAAGGGAGAACGGAGAGCAACGAACAAGCATAGGAGCATGATCAGAGAAGGAGCGGTGAAGGTGAGCGATGGAGAATGAGAAGGGAAGGCGAAACCAATCCTCCGACCCAAAGACACGGTCGAGTCTGGAAAGGATACGGTTCGGACCCTCTTGGTTGTTAGACCAAGTAAAAGCAGAACCCGTAAAAGGAAGCTCGGAGAGGCCAGAGCTGGCAATGAAGGAGTTGAAATCCTCCACTGCAGAACGGTTGACGGACGCCCCGCCCCGTTTCTCTGCTTGGCAGGCAACGATATTAAAATCCCCGCCGATCACAGAGGGAGCTATCCCCGTAGACCCAAGGCCCAGAAGGGCGGACCAAAGGTCTAATCTAATCGACCGATCGCAACTGGCGTAGACCGCCGAGAATAAGAAGGCTGAAGGAAAAGAAGGAGACGAACAGGACAAGGAGAGGAGCTGAGGAGAATCAAAAACGGGGGAAACCGAAAAAGATTTGGACCATAAGATCCAGATCTTACCCGTGCTGTTGGCGGAACCGCCACCAAATCCTAAGGAACAGATGACAGAAGAAATACCTTCTGGGGCAATGAAAGGTTCCATAAGAGCAATCAAGCCAACAGAGTGCTTTCTGACAATGCGTTTTAGTCTAGCCAAAGACGCTTCGTTGCCAATGCCACGAACATTCCAGAAGAGAATGTTAGCCATGAGGAAGAAAAGGAAAACGAGTATGACAAAGGAGACAAGCGGACAGCAGGCAGAGGAGACAGAAGGGCTCAAATAAGATACAACGAAGATCGAGAAGATCGATCGATCTGCTCTGACGCCGCTATAAAGCGTGTGCGGATGGTGCGAGGAGTAGACGGGACTCTACGCGAGGAGCGTCGAGTCGAACGAGGAGGAAGGGCAGCGGGCTGGAGAACTGTCTCAAGAGACTCCTCAGCAGCGATCTCCCTCAACGACGACGTCGAAGGAATAGACCGCGACCGCGAAATCGAGGGAGAGGAGTTCCTAGTTAAGCAATCAAGACGCTCATTAAGGAGCGCAATTTCCTCCCTACTCATAAGAGGGATGGAGATGGATAAAGAGCACGAAGACGAAGGGGTAGAGCACTCCGATGAGCAATGAACAGGAGGCGGATCCCGGCGATCCGGAAGCTCAACCGGCGAGCTAGTGAAACAAGGGAAGCGAACCGAACGCAATCCAAAGGACCTAAAAAATACCGCGGAAAAGAAGGAAAAGATAGGAGAAAAGCCAACAGCAACTGAAACCTCAGAAAAGGCCGCGGATAAAGGAGAAGAGGAGGATGGAAGCAACGGAAGGACGACACCTGAAGACACCACCGGGGATAGAGATAAAACATGTGAGGGAGAGCAAGCAAACTGCTTCCCCAATTGCTGTGGGAGTCTTACCGGAGCCGGACTGTTACTAATGAAACATCCCCGCAAAAGTGGTAAGAGTCGCTGATCGGTTCCAACCGAAGACATAGAGCGGAGAGAAGAATAAAAGCAACATCCCGGACTATCCATATAGTGGTCGAGGATGGCCACTATACGCATAGAACTGGGAAATACCCCGGATAATACGCTCCACATCTGGTGGAACCTCCGAGGATAACCAAAGATAGCTGACACCAAATGGAAGCAAAAAGAAAAATCAGTCAATGACGACACAGATGCGGCCTCGTCATGACACACTGTTAAGCCCCCAAGCCAGAAAACCGACAGAGTAAACCCAAACAGCAAGCTGGATGGGGAACCCTCAAAATAACATAGGTGAGATATCACAGAGATATACACCTGCAAATCGCAACGAGAAACAGCCAAAATAGCCCAAACGAAACAAACAACTCCGAAGGGACCTAACACTGCACATTTCATAAACGAAACGACAGTGTTAGGGAGCACGCACAAACGTGCTTCAAGGCTCAGACAAACAGAAAAAGTCTCAACGGACCAAAACCAGTAATCAGCAGGCAAGCCAAAGGAACCAAAGACAAAGGTGCAGTAGGACGAGAAGCATACCTGCCAACGATGGGCAATACTCACCTCAAGGCCAAGGGACGAAAACCAGCCACACCCCGTCCCCGCAACAGCAACGGGTTCCACAGCAGAAGGCAAAGCATCGCCAAAGGGCGAAGGAAAAACCACCAAAGGCAAAAATGGAATGCCAGAAAAACCAGAGACATCACCAACCACTGAAACCAACTGCTCACTGGGAGGAGGGAGGCAGGTGATCAAATCCTTCTCCCCACAAACACCCGCGACCTCGACCGCGGCAAAAGAACCAAAGACAAAAGGGGCCTCGAACGAACAAGCATCCAAAACTTCTCCAGAAAAGGTCAGACTGGGAGCGAATCGAGTGATGAAATCTCGATCGCCACCCAAGGAGGAGCCACCGACCAAGGATGAGGCACAAGAGCAATCAGTGCCAGATCCAAACGAACCAAAGCATACATCAGGCAAAAGCTCAACCTGACCTGTCAAAGCCTCCCCGAAAACAAGTCGTGGTGAAAAACGGGTGGTGAATTCCCGGTTACCACAGATCGCAGACAGGGACGAGGAAGCAGACGAGAAAACATGCGTCTCAAAGACCTCCGGTCTCGACCCATCGCTCCCAAATTCATTCGAATAGGTAGGGGACAATTCCATGAAAAGATCATCCACCACCAGAAACCTGAAGCGCGCGAGGGACGCGAAGGCCGAGAGAGAGTAAACACAGATCTGAAGCGAACAATCACTAGCAAAACAAACCGACAAAGGCGGCGCCGCCACCTTCAGCAGAGCAGAAGCGATGCTAGCGAAGGAGGGGCAGCAACGCACAAAATCACCACGAAACGAGAAAACCCCCAAATTCATCGCCAAAACCCTAGAAATCACACAGCAGAGAACAGAGAGAGTAGCAGAGGTGGAGCACACCTAGAAGAGTCAACACGAACAACCCGAAAAAGAAATTGCGAAGAGAAGAAGAAGTTATTGAGAATTCGCAGAGGAAGGTTAATTTAGGAGGCCATTAAAATGACCGTTAAGTTTAAAAAGTGTATGTATGTTTATTGAAAGGTGTGATAAAAGTGTTTTAGTCTATGTAATGAATCAGTCAGCTATTTGACTCAACCTAATAGCAAACTAGGGTAGCCATTTATATTTATTGGAATATTGGTGAAAAGAATAAATTCAGTTTGAGAATACATATCTACTCCGTCTTGTATACGGTAAAAAAAATACAAAATGTGGACTTCTCCATAATTATAAATTAATGTGTGGGTGCAGATGGCTTAACATCAGTTTGCATGAGGAATTATTACCAAGATACAAGTCTCCATCGGGTTTAAAGATTTAATTAACTGAATTTAGCAGTTCGTACAACATTAAGTTCGCCTTTAGCAGTAGTACTGTATCAAAAACTCATCTTAGAAACCATCATAAATATTTCACACATGAAAACAACTTATAATTAAATTTAATGCATTATTGAGGTGAAACTAATCAAATTCCTCGGTTAAACCTGATTAACGAATGAAGGAATATTGATCAGGTTTATTTCTAAGAAGATTCTGAGATTTCTAGCCCACATAATGCTCATTTTAATTTCCCACGATAGACCTAAATGATTGAATCTCATTCTGTTTTACATACCCTCAATTTCATTTGGTCAACTATTAATTAATTTAGCTTAAGTGCCTCAGCATACTTAACAAAATACAATAAATAATATTTCATTTAATTTGTCTCTACTACAGCTCATTTCTAGAAGCATAAAATAATACTGAGAAGAAATAACATAAGCTCACATACCATTATAATCCATGTAATTGGGATGACCAAAGTTCCATGTAGTCATCATTTTTCCTGATGAAGTCCAACATTTTGGAAGTGGATTAAAACAAACATGTTTCTTGAATTATTTTAGTAGACTGGACAATATGACATTGACAATTATTTAAACTATAACGTAACTTCTGCGTTAAAATAAAAATCAATTAGTGGGTTATAAATTCTAATTAAAATAGGGCAACTTTGCTAGTACGGATGTTATATACAAACATTATAATTATATTTTGAAATAAATTCATCCCATATTCTATGTGGCTGGGCCATCAAAGCAATTAACTAAAATTTTGTAACATAAAAAGTTCTAAAAGGTACAATCAGGTAAAATTGGTAAAAGCCAGGCATGTAGTACGTATAGAAGATGGAGATATGAAAGAAAAAAAAAGGAAAAACTGATCCCCGTAGGACTTACGGAGTAACGATTTAAGAGAGAGATAGGTTCGGTGGAATAAAAAAATATAAAGTTGGAAATAATGTCACCGCCATTTGAGCTCAAACACTATTGCAAAGGCGATGAACATTCCCAATAGTAATCCAAAATGAAAAGACAGTTTAGATCTTAGTAGATGACATAAATAACATTAATCTTTAACAAATAAAACAATCCAGATATAGGAAATCGGATAAATGGAATATAAATTATTTGAACAGAAAAGTAAAAAGTGGTTTAGGATGTGAAGACCAAATAAGCAGATGACTAATGTCAAGAAATGAAAATTTAATTCACTATTTGAATCATCTGAATTGTTGAATCTGGCTATGGGGTAACCCACTCAATTGCGTAAAACAAATGGAAGGTTTGAAATTTTCGATGTTGTCTCATGTGTACATATTTAAAACAGGCTTTTTTTTAATGAGTAAAACCCAAGTGGTTTATGCTCTATCTGTGAGCTATAATGGTGTGTTGAAATCAAATTATGAGACATAACAAATTGGTTTATCAAAATCAATTCAGCATTTAATTTTTGTTACAAAAACGGTTGAAGTAAACTCAAATACTTAGTTTTGGAACAAGATGATAGCTCGGAAGGGTATATCATGTTTAAAAAAACTTTTATCAGATCGAAAAAATGCATCACAGCCTATGCACAAAGATCTAAATAGTAACTATAATCCAATATTTACAAAGTTAAAATATAATCCAATATTTACAACTGTAATCGCTAATATTCATAACTATAATACGGTACGCACAAAATTAAAAACTAGTATTCAATATTCACTATGCAAAAATAATCAGTAGAGTCAAGTATTTTAGACAAAATACTATTTAACTTACGGTCCTAGGACTCTACATTTGTTCATTAAAAAAACATATAGAATTGAGTATGAATTAAGATATATAACTGATTAAAATGGCATGCATTACCAACATCTCAGTAAATCAGGGCGAGTAGCACTTGATTGCTCAAATATATCCAGCAAAAAATTAGGGAATCGAATAATACGTCAAGGAATGTTGAATAATCTTCACTTTCCTTAGTAAAATTTGCAAAATATAAGCTTCCAAATTTGCACAAAGTTAAAAACTAATATTCAATATTCACTATGCAAAATATAATCACATATGCTTTTTGGTAATGGTACATTGGTGAATGCTTTACATCTAATTGAAAATTGTGCACCAAAATGATTATACCAACGGTTGTAAATTCCATGATCGTGGATTTATTTTGGATTCACACACACACAAACAAACAAATACACACACACATATGTATGTATGTATATGTATATGTATGTGTGTATGTATATGTATATGTATGTGTGTATGTATATGTATATGTATGTGTATATGTATATTTGTCTATATATGTATATGTATGTATAAGAAAAATTATAATAATGGTACAAAACAAACATCTTGTAAATCGATATGCAAGCGTAAGCAGTATTTACTTAACATGAAGACTGCTGAAGGTATTAAATATCTACAATCTAACACATTCACTGGACACCAAGTTAAGATTACAAACTCTATAGTTCATAACTAATTTACATACAAGTGAATGACAGCAAAAGCAACAAAGCAAAATATATTAGTTTGCAAAATAAATCAATCATTTTGGTAGAGCCAAAAAAAAAAGAACAGTTTCTGGATATCAATAATGTGACATAAGTATGACAAAATGTTTAGTAAATCAACTTAAATGCAAGCAATACAATTTTGCTGCAAACAATTTGCTAACTACTCATTTGTTCAATCAAGAACAACCGCCCGGTATACATCTAATGGTCAACGTTGTTAAGTACTGCAGATTCAAAATGAATTTCCATCCAAACATGAAAATACAAACACACCGAACCTCTGAGAACGTGTAATATAAGGCGTCGGTTCAGTAATCTTTACCTCAAATGTAAAAAGGCCACTGACAGTGTGGACATCAAAGATAGGTGTTTGTCGTTCTCCAGCGGATTTAAAGTTTAACAATAACTTGCGTCCATACAATCATGCGTATGGCAAAAGCATTGACACAGGAGACTATAGCTGATGGGTATGAAGTATAATTTTGAAATAAACCGTGGAACAAATTTGGTGTTAGGGTTAGGAATAGTGAGCTGTGGCGGTGTGGGGAGAAGTGGATGTAGAAGTTTGTTGGTAATGAATTGTGGAACAAATTGAAAATTAGGGTTCACAAATTGGAAATGAAGCGGCACAAGAAGGTCCTTTATAAAATACAGGATTTTGTGGCATTCGGATTCAATTTACCCTCCATCTTATCAGATATAATTATTCGTTGGTACAGTTAACTCAATCAGTAGAGTGAGTAGCTAATGGTTCTTGCACAAAGGTGGAGATTGCGGTTTTAACTTGGTCGGCTCAAAGAAATAATGGTCAAAATTTGGATGATGGTTGATAATAATTTTGCAATCATAAATTGCAATCATGTAATTCTAGCATTTGTTATTTGACAAATTCTATTCAAACACAAAAATTTACTTAGTAGCCCTCCTTAATATTCTTAAATTTTAAAGTAAAAAAAACCCTTAGTATCCTTCTATTCAAAAAATATTGTTTTCTTACGTTCTCTCTCATCACCTTCAATCAGCTCTTTCCTCTAACCCTAGCTTTTAAAATTGTCAAGCTAAATTTCAAACATTTTGTTCAAGTTGATGGATTGATGAGGAGAATGAAATGCTAACACAATCACAAGAGATAATTCATAAATTTTTTAATGTAATTATTTTACTTAAAAAAATCGTGGAAGCGGGGAAACGAGGTTTTATGACTGAGTGAGGAAGCTAGGGTTTTGAATTGTTTTGTGCATGTGAGAGATGTTTATGGCGTGAGTTTTTCTGTTCATGAGCGAGTGAGGGTAAATTTGGAAGGAAACAAAATATATAGGGGGCTACTAAGTACAAACTTGGGTATACACGTTTTTTCGGAAATATATAGGGCTACTAAGTAAATTCTTGTGTTGGAATAGAATTTGCCTTGCTATTTTTAGAACGTCTTTTTTCTAACCATTACCACTTACTTGAGACAGTGAGTATTTTGACATTTCAAAATTGCTGATCTAATTAAATTTGGCCCATAACAGTCCATGTACAATTTGAGACCAATGCTACGCACGAAGACCTTTTGTTTGATAGATTGGTCTTCAAGAATAACTTTCTGCAGCAATAAAAAGAGAGAGTTTGCCTAGGTATAACCTCACTTGTTTAAATGTTTCCTAAATCTACAATTTTGTAAGCCATGTGAAGTCTATACATCTTTAAACCAAAGATGTTTAGTTCAACTACAGGATGAGGATTTCAGAGTTAATTATGTTATATTTTTCTTTCTTTATTATCTGAAAACAAACAGCTTTTATGTTTCAGAAACTACATATGAAGGACAAATATTAACAGCAGATTTATTTATACAGCTGTAAAAGTCATTTTTGTTATAGCTCTTCATTCAGCGCATTCAAAGAATGGTGATTAAAAAAAATTGCTTCATTAAAAAGAAGCTACTGAATTCAAATACAATGCAAATTGAGAGAAAATCGTTGCATCTTTTGCATATTGAAATGCAAAAAAGTTTCAATATTAAAGACAAATGTACATTCATGTATTTTTTAAGGCAATTAAACATGGTCAGAGAATCTTACATATAAATGCGTGTATTAAAACAGTCACCACATATTATATTTGTCATTTTTTACATTCTAAGATAAAAATGGTATGAACTTTTCTCGTAAGAAGAAACAAAACCCAGACTTACCCTTAAAACACCCTACAATCTTCCTCCTTCATCTTTACTTTCTCAAAAGAACCATCTTTTGAGTTATAGTACTTCAACCTTTGAGAATTATGCTTAAGCACACGAGTTAAAATGCTTCCTTCATATTCCACAATGTACTCGATTATACAATTCAATGGTTCCGTCCTTAATGAAATCTAGACTCGCATTCACAACTCGTTCCTCGTGTATAAGTAAACATCCAAAATATTATGTGTTCTCTTATAAAGGAGAACAAATTATGAATGAGAGCCTATATTTCATTTCAGTATAGAACAATTGAATTGTATAATCGAGTCCATTGTGGAGCGCGAAAGATGCCTTTTAACTCGTGTGCTTGAGCATAATTCTTCGAGATTGAAGTATTATAACTCAAAATATGGTTTGTTTGAGGAAGTAAAGATGGAGGAGTAAGATTATAGTCTTTAAGGATAAGTCTTGATTTTTTATTTCTTTTTACGAGAAAAGTTCATATCATCTTTATCCTTTAGTTTAAATGTAGGAACTGACAAATACAATATTGAACTAATTGTTTTGATACATATAATTATATATGTTAGATTTTCAAAATGGGTCTAATTTCCTTAAAAGAAATATATGTGTACATTTGTTTTTAATGCCGAACATATTTTGTCTTTCAATGTTCAAGTTGCAACCATTTCCTCTCAAGTTTTTGTATTTGTTGTTCCTCTGTAAATAAATATTGTATTGTTTTCTAATTTCTTTAGCATTTCATTTTTAACGAAGCAATGTTTTCCACTTAACCTTACTGATGGTGTGCTAGATGAAGAGGCATAGCAAATGATTTTCCTATTTAGGCTGTATAAATAAATCTCCTCTATTAATATTTGTATTCAAAGTATAAATTCCGAAGCATGAAAGTTGTTGGTTTTACATTCAAATAATAAATAATGAAATAAAAATATGTACTTAGAGCAAAAAAAATTCAAAGACGCTTACTAAAGCAATAGGTATATCCTTTGCTTTAAGTTAATCTTCCATTTTATTTAATCATTTCAGCATCAATTACACAAGCAGAAAGGCTTCCTTTGTACTCGGTGGTAGGACAATTGAAGCACCCCCCGCCAAACTGATACATTGAAAAAAAACCTACACTCGTTCTTTATTTCTTCCATGTTTAGTGGTAAACACGCTAAATTTTGTATTGTTCATAGAAAAAGCTGAAAAACAGATACTCCTTTACAGATTTGATAGCAACATGCTTCTAACGTCGATATGCTTTAAAGAAAACAATGGGCATGAGAGTGAAAACTATTCATTTCTAAGGTTGAAGCAAACTAAGGCGTTGTCATTTTGTTTGAAACAACATCATATATGGAAATAAATACACTTTCATGTAAATGTCCAATGGTTGTTCCATAATGGGTAAGGAGGGTCTTTAGCAAGTACTCTCGAAGCCTTGTTCATTCCTATAGTAAACAGTCCAAATCTCATGTTGTGTCTTCTTTCATTTAAGGTCATATGGCATGTAGTAAAATAGGGTTACTTTGTAAACTTGGGTGGACTGGACAAAAGAAAAACCAATTATTGTATTCCAACCATTTTCTTCTACAACATGTTTACTACTACTTTTAGGTAAAGTTAAAATTTCTTTTGTGGTTTATTGCATACCAAGATAGCATTGACCGTGGTTGGCAAAACAACCAAACCCATGTAATGCAGTGGATGGCTTATATCATAGCTTCCTTCTACATCAAGAACATGTATCTCAAGCAACCATGAACTCTTGCTTTCGAATGTATGACATGGATCGTTAATGAATAGTGTTATTAAGGCGTGCGCTTAGGCGTGCCTAAGTCCCATACAGGCGAAGGCATAGCTTCTATGCCTTTCTCGCCTTCAAGGCGCCTCCTCTACTAAACGTGCATGAAAAAAGCCAAAGGCGTGCTTCTTCCAAGGCGCATAGAGGCAAGGAAAGCGCGCCTTTGATTAAAAAAATTCGGGAAAACCCCAAAATTCGACTCAATTTTATTACATCAAATTATCAAAGTTGATGTTATCCATAAAATATTCTCAAGAATAAAAGTATGAAAGAAGGATCACGAGAGCATTAGGAAAGATCAAAAAGCACCAAGATGTCCTGGATAATCATACCTTCCAACAAGGAGCTTCCGCCGAAGTCTAAGGCTATCTTTCAAAGTCCATAGACAAGATGATGCTCCAAGAATCCACCTTTCGACTAGGACGTGAGGTCTTTCAACAAAGACAAAGGAGAAGAAGCTCAAAACAAACCTTTCGAAGGAGTCGAGAGGATGCAGCCATTAGGATTTAATAGCTTCAAACCTTCCGAAATAGTCGAAAGGTTTCGTTCAGGGCGTTCTTACCTTTCGAAGAAGATGGAGAAATCAAAGCAAGCAGGTGCAACTCCATAACGACTTTTTCGAAAGCTTAGCAAGCCTTTCGAACCGGATACCTTTCGACTAGGTCGAAAGGTTTTTTATGAAGAAATCAATGCCCAAAAGTCGGCAAAGAATGGTAGATAACCATTCAAAAACATTGAAGGGAAACACAACACTCGACAACAATCAAGTGAGAAGCAACCTTCCAACAACATCGAAAGGTTCATAACAAGCACGTGAAGAGCAACATTCCGACAAGGTCAAAAGGTTCACAACAATTAGGAGGAGAGCTACTTTCCGACAAGGTCAAAGGGAACACAACAGTAGGAATAAGGCGAGCCTTTCGACAATATCAAAAGGTCCATGAAAGCTTCAAAAAGGCAACATTTCGACCGAGTCTAAATGTTCATGAAGACATCAGAAAAGCAACCTTTCAAAGAAGCCGAAAGGTTCATGAAGGCATCGGAAAGACAAACCTTCCGACAGCATCGAAAGGTTCATTATGGCATATGAGGGGCAACCTTTCGACAAAGGAGAAAGGTTTGTAGTTGCATATAAAAGGGAAACCTTTCGACCCAGTCGAGAGCATGGAGTCGAAAGGGAGGCCGCCTGCATCTATAAATTGGACCTAAGGGGTCATGTTTTGAGGATCCAATTTCTCCCATTCTAATCTCGCAACTTCTTAATAAAAGCATTGTAACCCTAATTGGGTGTTGATTTGGGAAATTTAATAAAATGAAGCTTTTTCTTGAATAAAAAGGGAAGTACTTAGCTTTGTTAATTACTTTACTGTTTGCATAAATCTTTATTGGGTTAAACCTTATTTGCAGGTTCAATCTCATCGGAAGATTCTTGTCGGCAAGGTCGACAACACTCTTGAACAATCAATAACTGCAACCTTTCGACAAGGTCGACAACCTATTTAGATTAACATTCACTGAAACCTTCTGAAACTATTGACTCAACTGTTTTAACCTCTCGACAAGGTTGGAATCTACTCAATATAAGTGATCAAACCTTTCATCTAGATTGGAAGCTGCTACCTTCTCACCAAAGTAATTGATTTCCTGCCCTAATTCAAGGAAGGCTGTCTCCCTAACCTTTCAATAAGATTGAATCCTACCTTTTGAGGACTCAATTTAGGAAAACCTAATCTAATCAAAAGAAAAGCCTTTGTGGAAGACTTCAAACAAGTTCAACAAAGCCAGTAGGTCACTTAGCCCAAGTTCTAAACCTTTCGACGACGTTGAAAGGTCTGATTCGCAAGATACTACAAGTGTGAATACAAAAGCAATCCTTAAGGGTATCACACCCTCCATTAAACCGAACTAACCATATTACTTGAAATTATTTTGAGGTGTTGACCATAAATTTGGTTAACATTTTGGCGCTAGAAGGAGGGCTTGAACATCCGCCCTTGTGGTTAATCATTCATCACAGATTAATCGCTTAGAGTTCTTCATTCAAAAGAAGAAAATGGAAAGAGCAAAGAATATCAATGGTGAAAAAGCTACAGTTCAATCAACTTTGGAAGATGATATAATCCCAAACTTTAACTTAGAAAATACAGAGATTGGGCAGCCTTCAACCCTGATAAACAATGAGATTAGGGTTCAGAATCTACAACAACAAATGATAGCAATGCAAGAATTGATTGAAAGGATTCCATCTCGAGAATCATTAAGGACTGTGGAAGGAAAAGATGAAGCACAACCTCCAAATGAAGATCAATGCGAGAATCAAGAAAGTCAGGCTAAGAGAACCATTGAGCAATCAAATAGCTTAAACATAGAAAATAGTAAAGGTCATCATGACAACATTCATAGCAAAGTCACAGAAGATGTAATAAAAAATATATTCAGCGAATTAAGGAAATATGTTATCCTACAAAAGGCTCCTTTCTCAGAAGAAAATATGGCAGCTAACATCCCTTCTCACATTCAAATTCCCCCACCGAAGTATGATGGAACTACTGATGCAGATGATCATCTTACAACTTTTGAAAATTGGATGAACTTGTATAATGCTCCTGGGTTGGTTCGATACAAACTTTTTCCGATTACTTTTCATGGAGCAGTTATCAAATGGTGTAGGAATTATCAAAAGAAGACAATTTATTCTTGGGAACAATTTTCTTATGACTTTGTGACACAATTTTACGTATTCAAGGATCAAACTATGAGCTTTAGCCTGTTAACTACAACAAAAACTGAGAGAACCACTAAACGAGTATTTAAAAAGGTTCAATACTGAAGCATTAAAAGCAGAAAATACAACCGATAGAGACAAGTTAATAGCAATCCGATCTGGGCTAATCGAACAAACCCCTTTCTGGGAAGACCTCTATATCAATGGATGCAAAGATCTACGATACTTCTATTCACGTGCAGACAAATTTATCCAACTAGATAAAATGGGCCATGACTGGAAAAGATCGCGATAAGGCATGAAAGAAGAAATATCTAACTCTGATCACTCTAGACATAAATCAAAAGGTGGTGAAAGGATTTGAAAGAAAATTCCAGAATATAACTATGTAACCTTAAATCAACCACTTTCTCACATATTCACAATAGTAACGGATGATGAAAGCTTCTCAACTACACAAAGAAAACAAATATGACCAGAGCCTAAGAAAGGGAAGTTTATTGCGATTATCACTGAGCAAATGGGCATAAGACCGATGAGTGTCGCGAGTTGGCTGGAATGATTCAGAACATGATCATGTCAAGAGCTTTAAAAGAGTTCATCTAAAAGACTTGAAAGGCCCCTTGAGGAGATCAATATAGCAACTACAAAATACAGATTCCTATCATGTCATAAAGTCTCGCAGCTTTAGTTCAACAATGAACTCTTTCTCTCTTTTCATATCTTTTTAACTCAATTTGTACTTTCATTCATGCTTAGGTTTGTGTTATGCATTGACCGTGTACTAATTGAAATTCAAGTGCAATTACAGGTAAAACAAAATCAGTCCAAAGCACCCAATGCACTCTTAGAGCACGACAAACTTTCAGCTACTTGGAAAGACAGCTCAAATGCCAGATACAAAGTGATTACCAATATTGGAGCTAACATAATACAAAGATCTGCTCTCGTGAAACTTGGGATTACTATTAGTCCTTCACCAATTTCGGAGGAAAAACTTGTAAATAGACCATTCTGCTGTAGAGCAATACTTACCAAGCTATGGTATCTATCTGAAGGAGAAAGCAGTATACTCCAATTCCATTTTTTTAACAAATTATTTTACCAAAAGAAATTTCCCAAACATGTCTTCAAAGAAAAAACTAATTTCAATCATCCCGCAACTTGGGAAAATAAGTACTTATTTATTCCAAGGATTGACTTAAGCAACCTTTCCAAAGATACTATATAGCATTAGTAAATGCACACAAAGGATTTCCAACCAAGAAATCTCAATATTTTAAAGTTTTCTACAAACTATCGGCAATGAGAAGCCTATCCATACTTTTTCAAGAAAAAGTTTTAAAGAGCCATCAAAAGCTTATTGATAGAAACTCAGATTAGGAAATCCTATACTCGCCTAAAAAACTGTTGGTTCATGAATCATGACCTCCTAGTCTTTTATTTGAGTTTTGTATTTCCACTATGAGAAAAAACTATTTTAAGCCCTTACCAAAGGCACCTTCGGGAGAAAAGGACAAAATCCTCTCAAGCCCTTACCAAAACACCTTCGGGAGGAAAGGACAAAATCCTCTCAAGCCCTTACCAAAGGCACATCCTAGAGGGAGGGATAAAACCCCTAACGTCCATATCACCTCTTAGGGGAGGGTCAGGATAAGCGCCCATCAACAACCTTCTGGCGGAAGGACAGCTAAGTATGCACAATATCCCTTTAAGACAAGGGAATCCCAAAGAGAGGCTCATCAAACTATGGACTAATATGTCCAAGCCCAGAGAGAGGCTCATCAAACTAAGGACTAAGATGTCCAAGCCCAGAGAGAGGTTCATCACAGAACAGACTGAGACATCCAGGCCCGGTGGGGGCTCCAAGTAAAAGAGTAAAGATAAAGGTGTCTGCAACTCAAAATCAAAAGTCAAAACCCAAGAGAATAAAGGGTTAAGGAAATGGATCTATCCGTCATCTGATACAAAGTTGGAATCCTAGAAGAGGATACACACAGAGGCAAAGGATATGCTAATGAATTACAGAACTTCCAATCTTAAAAAAATGATTCCTACATCAAAGGATTAAGAAACTTTCATATCACAAAAAAGCATGAGACCAGAAAATGGAAGAAGGAATCCATAACATGGAAACAAAAATAAAGACTGATACGAAAACCAAAGGAATGGTAGATAACAAATTTTTAAGATAAAGTACTTCACCCCAAGAGCAGATTAAGAAAGCCACTCCTGAGTACTTTGAGATAAAGTGACCAATTGGATAGAAAAGTTTATTATATTTGTATGTACATATATACATATACTACTAACTTATAGGCACTTTAAGAGAGATACATTATTTAACAGGAAAATTTCCTGTTAATAGCCTTAGAATTAAGGTTAGATAAACTTAGCTCTCTTTTATTTGAAATCTACTAAATATGCTATTATTAGGCATATATATGGCTTCGTACTTATATTGAATGGAGTTTGGAATAATTAATTCGTCAGATGAGATCCTGACGAGACTTTGGATAAATTTTTGATTTCGTGAATTTTGAGTTTCACCATTTCTATTGGTGCAATTTCATTCTGGATTTCGTGAATTTTGAATTTTCATATTGCTTTCTATGTTGATTTATAGATTTCATACTCATGATTTCCTTGTCGAATTTTCATAATAACTTTTAAATTGAATTTCTGATTTCATGAATTTTGAATTTCCCCATTGGTCTCTTATGATGATTTATGAATTTCTGATTTCCTTATTGGGTGTTTGATAATCCTTTATAAGATTTCTGATTTCATGAATTCCGAGATTTCCTTGTGGATCTTTATGGTGATTTGTGAATTTTGCATTCTCAATGGATTTGGGATAATTTCTTATTGGATTTTTGATATAGTGAATTTCAAATTTCCTTGCTGATCTTCGTAATAATTCACGAATTTGGTTCTATATATTTCCATGGCAGAATTTGGATGGTTTCCTGCCTGTTTTCTGGTTTATTGAGACTCGCGTTTTCCAATGGATTTTGATGACAATTTATGAATTTCACATCTCCGACTCCCTTATGGGACTTTTACCGGATTCCTAACTTTATAAATTCTATATTCTGCTATTGAATTTTATGATGATTTGTGAATTTTCTATTGAATTTAAAATTTGATTTCAATACGAGATCTTCATGACACCAAATGGAAACATTACTAAACTACTTTCTACTTTTTCACTAAATGAAAATTACCAATCAATGGTTTAAGGTTGAAAATGAAGGAAACTTAGAGGGATAAGGAAAAGTTTCTGTTAGCATGAAATTGATTTCCACAGGTTGAAAAGTTTTAACTCGAGAAAGAAATATCAAGAGTCTGTAATAGATTTTCTCAAAAGGTTCATGTATTTGAACCAATATCTGCAAATCAGGTGATATTACTCCACATTCTTAAGGAAGTTTAATTATGGTAATTACAAAGCAACTTATCTAGAAATATTACCCTAATGACATCTTGAATACTAGCAAAGTAAATTTGAGATTGCTCGTTAAGATTTCATAACAAAGTCACAACCTTAATAGAAGCTATAATCTATTTTGCAGGAAGCAAAGAAGGAAGTTCATTGGAGTTTTGTCCTAAAGAACAAAAGCTTCTTTCATACAAGAGGGGGCTAATGTTATACATAAAATATTCTCAGGAATAAAAGTATGAAAAAAGGATCACAAGAGCATTAGGAAAGATAAAAATGCACCAAGATGTTCTGGATAATCATACCTTCCGATAAGGAGCTTCCGGCGAAGTCCAAGGCTATCTTTCAAAGTCCATAGGTAGGATGATGCTCCAATAATTCACCTTTCGACTAGAACGAGAGGTTTTTCAACAAAGACAAAGGAGAAGAAGCTCAAACCAAACCTTTCGAAGGAGTCGAGAGGATGCAGCCATCAGGATTTAATAGCTTCAAACCTTCCGAAATAGTCGAAAAGTTCAGTTCAGGGAGTTCTTACCTTTTGAAGAAGATGGAGAAATCAAATCAAGCAGGTGCAACTCCTCTAACGACCTTTTCAAAAGCATAGCAAGCCTTTTGAACCGGATACCTTTCGACTAGGTCGAATTTTTTTTTATGAAGAAAGCAATGCTCAAAAGTCAGCAAAAGAATGATAGATAACCATTCAAAAACATTAAAGGGAAACACAGCATTCGACAACAATCAAGTGAGAAGCAATCTTCCGACAAGATCGAAAGGTTCATAACAAGCACGTGAAGAGCAACCTTCCAACAAAGTCAAAATGTTCACAGCAATTAGGAGGAGAGCTGCCTTTCGACAAGGTCGAAGGGAACACAACAGTAGTAACAAGGCGAGCCTTTCGACAACATCGAAAGGTTCATGAAAGCTTCAAAAAGGCAACCTTTCGATCGAGTCTAAATGTTCATGAAGACATCAGAAAAGCAACCTTTCGTCGAAGCCGAAAGGTTCATGATGGCATCGGAAAGACAAACCTTCTAGCAACGTTGAAAGGTTCATTATGGCATATAAGGGGCAAACCTTTTGACAAAGGAGAAAGGTTTGTAGTTGCATATAAAAGGGAAACCTTCCGACCCAGTCGAGAGCATGGAGTCGAAAGGGAGGCCGCTTGTGTCTATAAATAGGACCCGATGGGTCATGTTTTGAGGATCTGATTTCTCTCATTCTAATCTTGCAACTTCTTAATAAAAGCATTGTAACCCTAATTGGGTGTTGATTTGGGAAATTTAATAAAATGAAGTTTTTTCTCGAATAAAAAGGAAAGTACTTAGCTTTGTTAATTACTTTACTGTTTGCATAAATCTTTGTTGGGTTAACCTATTTTGCAGGTTCAATCTCATCGGAAGGTTCTTGTCAGCAAGGTCGACAACACTCATGAACAATCAATAACTGCAACCTTTCAAAGTCTTAAACCCTTCAGCCTAAACCTTTCGACAAGGTCGACAACCTATTTAGATTAACATTCATTGAAACCTTCCGAAACTATTGACTCAACTGTTTTAACCTCTCGACAAGGTTGGAATCTACTCAATATAAGTGATTGAACCTTTCGTCCAGATTGGAAGCTGCTACCTTCTCACCAAAGTAATTTATTTCCTACCCTAATTCAAGGAAGGTCGTCTCCCTAACCTTTCGATAAGATTGAATCCTACCTTTTGAGGACTCAATTTAGGAAACGCTAATCTAATCAAACGAAAAGCCTTTGTGGAAGACTTCAAATAAGTTCAACAAAGCCGAAAAGTCACTTAGCCCAAGTTCTAAACCTTTTGACAACGTCGAAAGGTCTGATTCGCAAGATACTACAAGTGTGAATACAAAAGCAATCCTTAAGGGTATCACACCCTCCATTAAACCGGACTAACCATACTACTTGAAATTGCTTTGAGGTGTTGACCATAAATTTGGTTAGCAGTTGAGATTTGGATTTCTTCGTTCAGAAAAAATAACTTATTTTCATCGATATTGCCACCATTGTCGTTTCACCTGCCGCCGCGAGCTTGTCCCCATCAAGCCTGCTTACTATGTTATTACCTCAATTGGTTTTTTCTTTTCTTTGTTGTAGCTTCATTTTGTTTAAGGTTTGAAAGTGATTTAACTATTAGTTATTTTAAAGTTAATTTAAATTTATATTTAAGTTAATAAAATAATTAGGCTTAACTTTTAGTTAAATTTAATTAATAAAATAGTTTAAAATCAAGTATATAAAAATAAACGGTTAATTTAAATTTTAGTTAATAAAATAGCCAAATCTAAATTTATAGTTAACAAAATAGCTAAATAAAATTTCTTAGCTTTATCTGCTTCAGTTCTAGTCAGCCTGGGCCTAGGTCAGCCTACCACATGATACTTGTGACGGCCCAGATTTTCGAACTAGTCAAAATCACTATAAAGTCCGTCTGTTCTAAAACTACTAATGAAAACCACCAACTTAATACATAATATTTGATAAATATTCAACATTACTAAATGTATATGATGCCATTTCAATTATACAACTTATCGGAGTAATTAATTAATTACAAGGTATGCATACCGAACTCATATGCAATAAATCTACCGTTGCACACTCTGATGAGAGAGACAACAATATCCTTACCTGCGAACTCCATAAACAATGTAATTGTGGAATCAAATAGTAAGGCGGGAAGATACAACAACACAAGATAAACAACAACCAATAATAGATAAATAGAAAAATTGTTATATTATTTTAGGGGTTGCATCGCTATCACTTGTGACTGCCTACGTACCCCTATCTAATTGGGTACCCAATTAGATACAGGATCATGCCAACGTAGTTCTCCTACCACAAATAGGACTCATGGAGCCTACGATGCAACAACGAATATGCAATTCCCAAACTACATTGCATATATCATGCAAATGTAGGTTCCAAATCTACCCACTTAGCTTAATCTTCACATTTAGATTTCCAAATCTAATTATCTTTATGAAAATTATTTCTTTGGACTTTATTCCCAAATTCTTATTTCAAAACTTTTGAAATATGTATATGTATATGTATATCTTTTATATCCAAACTAGTCTTTTTCGGGATTTGAAAACAAATCACCTTTCTGAAATGATATCAATATACAAACATACAAAACTATATGCTACATGATCGGGAGGTTTCTAGCCATAACAAGGCGACTGGGTCCCAGCCTTCCGAAAAGAAATATAGATATGTATATCCCTCTACAACGAGAGCGAACTATACTGATGCTATAGAACATTTGCACCTCCCTTGTCCACTTTTTAGTTATGGGTTACCCGAATCATCAGTAACATAACAAATCACTTTATATCCCGAAGTGGCAAAATCATTTACACTAATAATTACAAATACTTCAAATCTATAACAATTTATATTTCCAAATCCTTTCAAAAATCATTTTAAAACCATCGGGTTTAGTCTTCGAAAATCTTTCCATTTTATAAAACAATGTTATAAAACCATTCTTTATATAAATCACTTTTATTATATAATCGCTTCAAAATATATATTCTCCAATATTTCTATTTTTTTCTCTTTCAAAGGAAAACATTTCATAATATTTCAACTTGAAAACCAATTTTCAAAACATTTCATTAAATTGAAGTGAACCAAATATTACCGCCAAACACCTTATAGTCAAATCGTGAAATAAACCACAAGGTATTATCCTACAATTATTTTTTACTCGGCCCATGCATATTAATAATTAATTGCTCATAAACTGGTTTGGCAAAGTCAACAATCAAAAAATAATAATCAATGCTCATAAATTGGCCGAGCCTAATTCAAACAATCAACCAATGAAATAAACACAACAATAAATGATAATTAATACTTCATTCTATCAAATATTTATAACACTTTATTTTATCTTTGGTTAAAATGGTTTGATATTTATTTTGGAGCATCCGGGTTTTCCCTTAGACATGTTTCATCCCTCATCCAAGTCTCCTTGGATCTCATAGACAAAACACGTATACTAGTCGTTCCCGCATACTCAGTTTGTTATTACATTCAAGGAAATGATTCTATCATATTGTTTAAGTGTTATAATAACCATTTATTTAAACTCTTTCTAAAAGAATTATAAAACTTCCAATTTATCTTTAAAACACCTAATTATTAATTTAAAAACATTTATAAATGATTCTATAAAGAATCGTTAAGTTTAAATCTTTATTTCAAAAGTTATAGAAACTGCAGCAGAAAAGTGCTGCGAAAAGTGCTTAAAACAGCTTATTTGATTAAAACAACTTTTTAATGTTTGAAAATTTTTATTTTCCAATTCAAATCTCTTTAAAACCATTTTAATAGAATTATCAAATTTATTTCATATTTTTAATCATTTAAAAATATCATTTATAAAGAAATTCCTTTTTGGATTTCGAACTGTAAAACCACGATGTTTTTAGAAAATTGTTTTGGACATATTTTAAAATCTACTTAATGAAATCTTGATTTTCTTTTTTCTTTGGAAAACTATGAATATAATAGTTCGAAAAATTCTTATCTCGAAGTATTCCAAACTATATTCCAATTTGTACACTTATTTAACTTTTATGGCGCGAAATCGCGAACTACCATTACGCGACGCGCCTACTTTTGACTTGTTATTCAATTTCTTTTCAAACTTCATGAAAACACTTTTAAATGTTTATAAAACATTTCTAAATCATTTTAAACTCATTTTAAATAATATTTTTCATATTTCATTTCCATTTTCCATTTCATTTCGTACTATTATATTATTATAATATCATTTCCAACCTTATTAGATATTTTAAAATCATTAAGAGGCTAAATAATTTTCATACACATATTTACATGGATTTAAATTCTCATTTAAATAACTATAGTTAATTTCTAACCATTTCTCTTATCATTTATCAAACCAAGTAATCATCCATATTAACAATCATGTAACAACCAACTTTGCATCCAAGTTGTCAAACATATTAATCATCTAAGATATTTAACTTTCATATTATTAAACTTGGAATTATTAGTTAATTCAAAAATGAGTACTCACCTTTAACTAAATTGATTAACTTCCTACCAACATTCTTATCCAACCACACTTCACTAAACTAACATATACTTCAATAATACATCCATAAACAACTTCATCACCTTGCCCATGCTCATGACCATTCTTCCTCCTTCACTTTACTCTCGACCCAAACCTTCCTCCCACCTCCATAGCTCACGGCCATAGCCTCCTCATCCCAATACTCATGGCCCAAGGCCATTTAAAGAAGAAAAGAAGAAGAAGTGAATTAAGAAGAGGTTAGAGAGTAATTAGTGGATTGGTGCTTAAGCACTCCATTATTTTTAACCCTCCTACCTCTCTTAAAGAAGAGAAGCCATTAATGAGCAAAAGAAAGCTCAAAAATGAAGAAGAAGAAGAATGAGAAGTGTGAAGAGAATGAGAAGAATGGATGGGTATTTATAGGAAAAGTAAGGAGTGGTGAATTACATAATTAACCATTTACAAAATTACAAAAATATCCTTACTTTATCTTACTTTTTCAACACTTATCATCACTTTGTAACATCACTACTTTATGCCTTAATCACTTAATGCATAAGAAAAGTAAAGTAAAGATTTGATTTGATTTGATTTGATTTGACATGATTTTGTCCTTTTATGTTTACTTTTTCTTAATGATTTTCTAGAAATTTCTAACCTTAATTAGCAAAAGTAAACTTGATTAGTTAATTGTTAGTACTTAACATATTTAAAAATGTGTACATGCATATATACATAAAGGTGCAACAACGTTGCGGTAACTTTTATTCGACAAAACGTTGATTTTCGACAAAATGTTTTACGGTCACATTTTGACGTTTTAATTAAACTATTTATTTATGTAAACCAAATTTAAAAATAAATTTGTATAATGTTATTTAAAAATATAAACACTCATAAATCAATTTTAAATAAGTGGAAATTAGCCACAAGGGCCTCTTTATCAAGTGCAATTAGTTTCTAGGACACACTACTGAAATAATTACTTTTAAGGACAAAATGCAAAATAATTAGTTTCTAAGACCTAAAATCCAATGAAATTATGTCCGTGAAAGTAATTGGACTGCTGACTTTGTCCTTAAAAGTAATTATTCTGCTGACTTTGACCTTGAAATTAATTTCTGTGGATGTGTGTCCTAAAAACTAATTGGACTGCAATGTTTGTCCTTTTGGTGAAATGCCCCTTTAAATAATTTATTTAACCATTGAAACTTACTTTCTGAAATCAGGATTTTGTCACTTTTGTCGATATAAGCAATTATTCCTATTTTTGTGTATATTTCTCTTTGAAAATCCTATCTAATATTATTTAAATCATAAAATGTTATATATTTTATATTTAAAATCACTTAAAATAGTATATTTTAAAGTGGTCAAATTCTGAGTCGTTACATTACTCGAGAATCAGAAGCAGGCTAACAAGTCTCCCTCGACTACCATCCAGGTTGGATATATCCCTCTCAGCCCGTCATCTCCATGGCACTTCAGGTTAGCCCTCAGCTAGTGCACCTCGAGGCAACGACCAACAGTCGGCTCGACAAGAAAGTAAGACATTTGCACTACTCGGCTCGGTCCCCATTGACCGATCGTCCTCTTATGACCTGCTGGCTCCCAGACAGTCCGTCTGCTGAAGCGCCTCCTTTGGCCCCTTCATCGATTAACACATCTCTATATTGCCTCGGGCATGGCCTGCCAGCCCGACTTTGATGTAGCCCCCACAAGTAACCTTATAGTTGGTCCCGGTATCATTCTTAGTAGTGCAACCAAACCTGTCAAGCTCCGCCTGTTCCTCTAGCACAACCTCTAGCGATTTCCTACCTCTTTCCATATCCTTGGAAAAAGGCTACCATGCTTGGTCTGCCTTGCCACATAAGCATACAGGCAAGGCTGACAAATAAGTATAATCAAGTGTGTCCTCTTCTGATATAGAGCATGCTACGTAACATGCTGCCACCGTACATGAATATTACCTGAGCAGTAAGGGCAGGGCATTGCTTTCCCTATTGATGTTGACCTCTTTCACTTATTCCCTTCACTTTGCCAACTGTCCCTCATTAATCATATCTATGGCACAACACCTTCTTAATCGGTTTTACAACATCGCCTCAACTGTTCGCACACAAATTTTAACCATTATAAATACAACATGCATGGTAACTTCAAAGAGGTGGTTGTTGGCCGCCACCTTCTAAGGATCGACTATTAGGTTGCTGGTCACTACCCGCCAAGGGTCGACTGTTCGTTTGTTGTTGGTCGCCTCCCTCCAATGGTTAACTATTGGTTGTTGGTCGCCACCTTCGAGGGTCGGTTATTCGGTTGTTGCTGGTCGCACTCGCCAAGGGTCGACTATTCGGTTGTTGGTTGTCGTCCGCCAAGGGTCGACTATTCGGTTGTTGGTCGCCGCCCGCCAAGAGTCGACTATTCATTTGTTGTTAGTCGCCACCTACCAAGGGTCGACTATCATGTTGTTGGTCGCTTCCCGCCAAGGGTCAACTATTCGGTCGTTGTTGGTCGCCACCCACCAAGGGTTGACTATTTGGTTATTGGTCGTCGCCCAAAAAGGGTCCACTATTTCGTTATTGATCGCCACCCGAAAAGGGTCGGCTATTCATTTTTTGGTCGTCGCCTGCTAATGGTCGAATATTCGTTTGTTAGTCACCGCCCACCAAGGGTCGCTTATGATCATACATGCTCGGCATTGAATCAAGCGACAAATTCTCATAAAACCCCACTGTTTACATTCCTAAGCTCAACAAGCCCTCAAGTTTAATGACTGCATCAATCTTGAGTTGCCTCTTTTATCTTGTTGTATATCTTGTAATTCCTTGTAATTTTAAGAGAGCCGTATAACAAGAGGAATTCATAATGGAGGTAGGCAAATTTGTCGAACCACTTTATATCTTGCATCATTTACCCATTGAATTCTCATTTTAGCTCTTAGATCAGACGATTAGTTACTTTTCATGGTGCAATTCCAAGGTTGATGAAAAATACAGTCAACACATATCATTTATGGATTTTATATTAATATATGTAAATTAAATAAATAATAACAAATATTTAATTGAAAGTAAAATACATTTTATTTCAAAATAAGATTTTATTATAGGGTTAATAATTTACAATAAATTATGGAATTGCCTCTAGAGCATACCCTTAGCTCTACCAATCTCCTAGTTGCACTTAAGGCCAATTATAAAATCTCAATCACATCCCTTTGATAGTTTGATGAGAACAGGTCGAGTTAGTCCTACCATGAATAGGTCTACTATATTGTTTTAATTATATACTTCTATATTTTCCAATGCATCACTTTTGCTATGAAAGCAAATACCACTATTATAGTTTTATTTTGTAATGAATATCCAAAAATATTCATATTTAAATAGAACTATATCTATTTTCATTCAATACTGATAATAATAATTATTTCATGAACAATATTTGGTATGATTACAAAAACAATTCTGTAACTAAAAGCGATTACCAAGAAGTGTTGTATGGTATGCTTTTACTATTTTTGCCATTACTATAATAACGCATGTACTATGAAGCTCCATTCAACCACTTAATATATATGCTATTTATTTAGTTTACTCAAACTGGTCAAGAGTTTTCAGATCAAATATCTTGAACTCAAATAAATCTCATAGAAAACAATTTTCTATATGAAAATACATATGGAATAGAAATCACATTTCTTATTCCATAGTAAGTATCTTTTATTATTTTATACAATTCTCATTTCTAATATTTCTTCACGAAGTAGAGGTGAACATTCACTCTCTTCATCACAACTATACCTTAAGTTACATCCACTCTCGTACATTTTTTATCTTACCAGTGGTCAAACCATTCAAAAGAAAGTCCTTAATACAAGACATTAATGAACTCTATACAAAAATGCATTTTGTCACACTTAAAATTTAAGATATCAAATAAGTTGCACTTTACATAAACCGATCAAACTCACATACACAAACACAATAGACTTATACAAATAAATGTGTTAAAATTAAGTTTCACTATTTTATAAGTTTAAATTGAAGACAACAATTTTGAACCTAATTTCAAAACTACAAGGGTTTAAGATTAAAAAATTATGATTTTAAATTAAAATCCATCTTATAAATCTCAAGTCAAATTAAGATACACACATACACACATAAATATGTATATACAAATCACTGTAAATATTGTCTTAAGCGTAATACAACATCTTTACGTTAAAATTAATAACTTAGTATATGGTTTAATAGATAATAACAAATTAAAGTCTAACTTTAATTTGAACAAGGGTTTGTGATATTTTGCAATAAAGTCCAGTTTATAAAGAAAACTTTTTTTTTAACTTTAAACAGAAGCATGCAAAAACCAAAAGATTGGATTTAAAATAATGAACACAAAACATACATACAAACAATAATAAACTACATATTTTTTCTATTTGAATCAATAATAGAAATATTACATTAATTAAGACTTAGATTTCAACAAAAAGGTTTTTCCTTTTAAACAACAAAATAGATAGGACAAATCAGACACATTTGTTTCTTCTCAAGGTCTCCAATACCTCCCTAAGGTTCCTCATGCCCCTTCTTTTGCCTTTGGGGAAAACCAAGATATCATCAACAAACACCACGACAAATTATATATTAAGTTGCCCTCTAAATACGCTACTCATCAAATCCACAAAGTATGTTGGGGCATTCTCAATCCAAAAGGCATTACCTCCCACTCATAGAGCCCATCTAGAGTATGGAATGCGATCTTCGGCTAGCTTTTCTCTGCAATTCTCAACTGATGGAATCCCATTGCAAAGTCTAATTGGGAAAAGACTTTATCCCTACAAGTTGGTCAAACAAGTCATTTATTTAGGTAAAGCATACCTATTCTTCCTTGTTAACTTGTTCAACTACCTATAATTGACGCAAAATCTTAAAGAACCGTCTGCCTTAGTAGCAAAATCAACAGGGGCTCCTCACTCAAAAGTACTCATATGGATGAATCCTTTCTTTAATAGCTCTGAGATTTGCTTATCCAGTTCCCTTCTTTCTTTGGAGGCCATATGTCTCAAAGGCAGAGCAATGGGTCTTGCGCCCTTCTCTAAATCGATTTGAAACTCAATCTCCCTATGGGTGGGAGGCCTGAGACCTCCTTGAAGACATCAAGAAATTTACAAACTACGTGTAAAAATGATGGCTCTCTAACGACAGATAGATTCAGTGAGTATAAATGACTTAACTCAACTAAAGCTTGGGTGTACAAAGAACTTCTAGGTCACGGCCTCCGTAATTCCTTACTCTTACCACCCTTTTATCACAATAAAGAATGGCTCCATAATATGACAACCAATCAATACCCAAGGTAAGCCCATCCCCCTCGAAATTTAGAATGTACGTAGTACATATGAAATCAAGTAGCATATGTTTAACACTAGGTCTTTGCAAATAAGAGAAAGATGGGTCGAACCCCTAATAGGATTGGAAACCTCTATTGGACTGTTGACCATCTAGGTTTGAAGGTTTAAGGAATTTACAACATCCCTAGTTATAAAGAATATGATGCCCCTGAATCAAATAGGGTACGAATAGTAACCCCAAAAATAATAGTTATACCTTTTAGAGCTGCTTTTCCTTAGTCTCTTGGTGGCTTACTGGCAATAGGGACAGCTTCAATGATATAGGACTGTCCACTTAATCCTTCCTTAGCCATCGTGGGACATTGATTCTTGTAATGCCCTTCCTCATGGTAGTTAAAGCACCTTCCGTTAAAGCTTCCTTTGTCATATTCACCCCATAATCTTTAGCTTCATGACCCTTTCTTTGGCATTTCTTACACAACTTCTCATCCTTCTTAAACTCCCCCTTCGACTTCTTGTTGCCCCAAAAGCTCCCCTTCTTGGACCCTCCTTACTTTTGGGTCTGTGCCGACCTCTCCTTCTCTCTTCCCTTATCTTCCTCGTTAGCCACATGCAGCGTTGCCATTTCTACCAACATCTCATACGTGGCGCCCATAGGTAATTGGGACAACATTTCTCTTAGTGGGGAATTTAAGCCCTTCACGAACTTTAGGGCCTTTTTCATGGGTGTGTCTATCAGGTTCATCCCAAATTTAGCCAACCGGATAAACTTAGCTATGTACTCCTTAAAGGGTGGAATCTCCTTGTCTCAACTGAGTGAACTTTTCCAAATGCAAGCTAACCTCTACTCTAGACATGAATCTCATCTCAAATCGGTCCTTGAATTCATCCTAAGAGAATATCCTTCCCGGATGCTCATTATTCATAATGTTCCACCAATTCAAGGCATGTTCCCTGAGGTGCCAAGCTGCTATTCTTCTTCTTAGCCAATTATCCTGACCAAGCTCTCTAAATATCTTCTCCCAATTACAAATCCAAGCTTTAGCTTCTGAATATCCTTCAATTCCAGAGTATGTCTTCCCTCCCATATTTAGAAAGTCCTTACGCAACTTAGGAAAGTCGACAGGAAGAGGTGCTGCATCGGCGGGCGGGCAGTTGGTGCTACCGCTGCAACTGGAGGGATAGGAATCCACACGACAATCCTAAGATATTGTTTGAACCATTCATGCATCCCATGAATGGGTAGTCTTCCACGGGTAGGGTTTACTTGTTTGGAGGAAGATTGATTATCAGCCATATCAACTAGTTGCAGGTTAAACCTTTAGTGATGATTTCCTAAGATAGTATTTACATGCTGAAAGAAAAGGGTTGCCTAGTGTATGTGCGAATTTCAAGAAGAGAGAGTGTGTATATATATAGTAATAATTCTTTAAAAATTCTTTTCGAAAAATCTTTTTGAAAATAGCAGATCCGTCTCACATACGTATAGTTTTTCCCCGTTGATTAGGTAACTTAGGCTCTAATACCAAATGTAACAATCCATCTCGGAACAGGCCTAAAATTTCAACCCAGAAAAGGCCCATCGAAACTTAGATTCATTCTAAGGTAAGATGTTGATAGTAAAAGAAATAATTGTAGAGCCATAACTAAAATTTCAGAACTTACAGCGGATGGAAGAAAATATAATAGCAAAGTGCACCCATTTATTTCAAAACCATAAAAATGTCATAACATAAACTTCCATTAAAACCATAACATAATATTCGTTACAACAATTGTATAAATACATTGGTACACATAAAAGCAAGTAATAATAGCAAGTGCTGACACATGCCAAGCTTCTCCGTCTCTAAGCACCGTCACCACCACTCTGTCCTTAACCTTTGTTGTAATGAGGAGCGAGTCAGAACAACAAGTGTCTGGTGAATAAAATATCAAGTCTTACCTTTTTAGTACTTGGCCATTATATTTCAAAATAAAATCTGTCTACAAACATAAAACCACTAAAATCATTTAATACTTCTTTATAAGAAAAGGAGGCGCGTCCAACCACTTAATACCTTCCATTCTAGAAGCTGGTTTCTATAATTCCATATCCCGATCTTACGTCATAAATAGCTAATAATGTGAGAGACGATACCCAAGCCACTTAATACATTTTATTGGAAAATGGGTAGACTCTGGTCATTAATTCCTTAATTAAGGCAGACCCCATCATTTAGTATCTATTTCCAAGGCGTGCCCCTCAATGGTTCTATCTAACTGACATGATATAGAATCTCTTAGGCTACTTAATACTTTCATGTAGAAAATAGGCAGACTCTGGTCATTTCATAACTTAATTAAGGCAGACCCCATCGTTTAAGATTTATTTCCATAGACGAACCCTTGTAGAGATACCACCTAACGTGTCCCCTTGACCATTTAATACTTCATATGGGGAAAAGAGGCGAGTCCAACCACTTAATGCCTAAAGACACCGAAGCAGGCCCTTCGTCTTATGGCCCATACTCATAATGACGTCTCACATTAGTCCGACTATTCGTAGAAAGTGGTAGCCAAATTAGCTGGGCAGGTTTCTCCTACAGAATTTAGGACCAACCTCGCATCATCACAAATATTTATCATAAGGATATCTCACATCAATTAAAGTATACACAATTGCTAGTAGCCTCAAAATGAAGGGCAGACTTTCGTCATGTAACTCTATTGACCTCGCATCCCTATGACTTAGCCATACATCAATTACTCTCCATATATATATATACACACTTAAACACATCTCACCGTTTCATAAATAAAGCCTTATAAGGAATCTTCCTTATTACGCCTTAAAATAATAATTAGGCTATATAAGATATTTCTCTAATTTTCGCCTCATAATCAATTACCTTCCTAACGGGGGAAATAAATGTAAATAAATGTCTAATTAACTATGCCATATACGCAATAATTATATGTTAATTAAGTAAATAGAGATAAATAAATATTCGCCATAATAAGTTTTGAATGCAAGGATTTTACGCTCTAACGTTAAATGTCAATTCCCTAACCAAGTATTATGACAAGTCCTTTTTCTTCAAATTCCCAAGATTTCAACATACCAAAATAAGGGATTCTAATATCCAAAACAGAGAATAAATATTCATAATCAAAACTGCAATAACAGACTTGTAAATAAAATAGAAACTCAATTTATTACACCAATTCAATGGAATATCCTAAATAATAAGAATCGCAATCTAAACCCAATATTCTATTCAACCCTCTTTTACAAAGGAAATGATAAAAATAAGTGGTGTAAATTACGAATAGAATTCATAATCTAAACCTCTTATTTTATTGAAGAATCACAATTTGACCCAAAGAAGAAGGAGAATTGGAATAGACTATGAAATTATCAAAAATTGCATAAACAAAACAAATTCCATCAAATTAATTAATTGAGAATCTCAATAAGAATTGACATTTCGAAACAAAAGGGAATTTTGGGGAATTTTATCTATCATATTTTCGAAATCCCAAAATCACTAAGGCATATTCAAATCCAAAAGGAAATACACTAAACAATTGTTGAAAAGAAGTACTAATGTTTCCACTTACAGGTTAGCCATAACTTCACTCAAATGGATTTGTAGCCTTCCGATCTCTTCCAGAATCTCCTTCTTTTGATATACACACACACACACATACTAGGGAAGATATATATATATATATGTGTGTGTGTGTGTGTGTGTGTGTGTGTGTGTGTGTTCATTAGATTCAGAATAATTGGAGAAGAATAAGATAAGAAAAGATCAGAGAAAGAAGAAACAAATAAAAAATAAGTTGAATTCTTACCTGAATTCTCTATGGAGTTTCTGTATCTTATTAGAGAGAGATAACAATGGCAAAATTTCATCGTATTTCCTAAAATAATATGAATAAAAAATGGAAAGGATAGGGTTTTATTTATAAGGGTTGAAATGAATGTACAACTGAATATAACATAGCTTCAAACCCAAGCCGCCACTGGCAACATTCATTGCCAAGCGGTTGATTGCCCATGTGCGACCGGTCGACCGCTACAATCGACCGGTTGACCTATATAGGTCGACCGCTCCTCTATTACGAGGAACTTTTATTTTCTTCCATTGCACAATTATGTTATTCCTCAATTAACTTTTTAACGTTAAACGTTAATTAAACATTTACTTAACCTCCAAGCTAATTTTTGAAATTTAAACCCTTAAATTGATTCTTGTTTAAATTTGATTTCAAACGAAATTAAATCTAAAAACTTAAAATACTCGTTACTTCTTTACTTGAGCTCCGTTTTCAGCATATTATATATGGAAAAAAATCAAAAATTCACCACAAATGCAACGAAATATCTTTCATGGTCAAATTCCAAATTTTATAAAATTTTCATATTCAACCCTTATCATATTTAATTTAGTTTACTTCATTTATTTATGGTTTCTTTTACGAGGTGTTACATTCTCTTTCCCTTAAAAAGGATTTCATCCCGAAATCTTCAAGGAGTGAACAGTGTAATGCACTATAACATATTATACAACCAAGTTCTCTATAAAACCATCTACTCAACCAATAGTGCAATGTGATTATGTACTGTAGACATGCTAAAATTTGCTCAATCCTTGCGTGAGCATGTAATCGTGTCATGAAAGTACGTATGCAAATATCCTAAACATGCATTAAAATTTCTACATGAGTGTAAAGTGATTGTGAAAAAGTATAAAGACCATCTCCTACCATCCAATCTAGCAACCACAATGCAACCAAATCCTAATTTTGGATAGAAAAACTACCAATGAAAAGCTCTGGGTAAGTACTCTTCATCTTCTCCTCGGTCTTCTATGTGCTTTCCGTCGGTTGTCCCTCCATTGTATTCAGACCAACCCAATTATTTTATTAGAGAGTCTTCTTGTATCGTGCTCCACAATGCATGTAGTGGCACAAGGCACTGTTAGCTTCATCTCAAACTCCCCCAATTGATCAGGCTCTATTCTGTTAGCGGTGTTATGAAGGCATTTCCTAAGGTGAGAAGCATGGAAAACATTGTAGACTCCTGCCAACTTAGCATGAAGTTCAACACAGTATGCCGATATTCCTATTCTTTCAAGAATTCTAATTGGTCCAACAGTCTAGGCATCAATTTTCAGACTTTCCAAACCTAACAACTTTTCTAAGAGAGGAGATTTTTAATAAATACCATATCTCCAACCTCAAATTCAAGCTCTTTCCTTCTTTTATCCATTCTAAGGTAAGTTGTTGGTAGTAAAAAGAAATAATATTGCAGAGCCATAATTAAACTTTCAGAACTCATAGTGGATGGAACAAAATATAATAGCAAAGTATACCCATTTATTTCAAAACCAGAAAAATTTCATAACACAAAATTCCATAAAAACCATAACATAATATCTGTTACAACAATTGTCTAAATACATAGGTACACTAAAAGCAACTACTGACAAAGTCCAAGCTTCTCCGTCTCTAAGCATCGTCACCACCATCACTCTGTCCTTAACCTATGTTGTAATGAGGAGAGAGTCAGAACAACAAGTGTTTGGTGAATAAAAACTTGGAGTCTTACCTTTTTAGTACTTGGGAAGTATATTTCAAAATAAGAATATGTCTACGAACATAAAACCATTAAAATTATTTAACACTTCTTTATAAGGAAAGGAGGAGGGTCCAACCACTTAATACCTTCCATTCTAGAAGCAGGATTCTAAAATCTCATATCCCGATTGTACGTCATAAATAGCTAATAATGTGAGAGATGGTACCTAAGCCACTTAATACCTTTTATTGGAAAATAGGCAGACTCTGGTCATTTAATACCTTAATTAAGGCGGATCCATCATTTGATACATATTTCCAAGGCATGCTCCTAATTGGTACTATCTAGCTGACATCGTATGGAATCTCTTAGGCAACTTAATATTTTTATGGGGAAAATAGACATACTCTGGTCATTAAATACATTAATTAAGACGGACCTTATCATACAAGACCTATTTTCAAAGTGGACCCCTGTAGAGATACCACCTAACATGTCCCTTTAGCCATTTAATACTTCATCTAGGGAAAAGAGGCGGGTCCAACAACTTAATACCTCAAGATCCTGAAGCATACCTTTTGCCTTATGGTCCATATTCTTAATGATGTCTCACATTTTTCCGGCTATTCGTATGAACTAGTAGCCAGATTAGTTGGACAGATTCCCCCTGTAGATTTTGGGACCAACCTCGCATCATCATAAATATTTATCATAAGGATATCTCACATCAATTAAAGTATACACAACTGCTGGTAGCCTCAAAGTGAAGGGCAAACTTCCATCATGTAACTCTATTGACCTCGCATCCCTATGACTTAGCCATACATCAATTACTCTCTATATATATATATACTCATATCACTGTTTCATAAATAAAGCCTTATAAGGAATCTTCCTTATTATGCCTTAAAATAATAATTAGGCTATATACGGGCTTTCTCTTATTTTTGGCTCATAGTGAATTACCTTCCTAGTGGGGGAAATAAATGTAAATAAATGCCTAATTAACTATGCCATATATGTAATAATTATACGTTAATTATATAAATAGAGGTAAAAAAAATTACGCCTAATAAGTTCTAAATGCACAAATTTTACGCTCTAATGTTAAATGTCAATTCCCTAATAAAATATTATTACAAGTCCTTTTTCGTCAAAGTCCCAAGATTTCAACATAGCAAAATAAGGGATTCTAATATCCGAAACAGGGAATAAATATTCATAACCAAAGCTGCAATAACGGATTTGTAAATAAAATATAAACTCAATTTATTACACCAATTCAGTGGAATATCCTAGACAATAAGAAATACTATCTAAACCCCATATTCTATTCAACTTCCCATTTAAAAAGAAATAGATAAGAATAAGTAGTGTAAACTACGAACAGAATTTGTAATCTAAACCCCTTATTTTACTGAAGAATCACAATTTGACCCGAAGAAGAAGAAGAAGTGGAATAGACTATGAAATTATCAATAATTGCACAAACGAAACAAATTCCATCAAATTATTGTAAATAATTGAAAATCTCAACATAGAATTGACATTTCAAAATAAAAAGGATTTTTGGAGGATTTTATCTATCATATTTTCGGAATCCCAAAATCCTTAAGGCATATTCAAATCCAAAAAGAAATACACCGAACAATTGCTGAAAAGAAATACCAAGGTTTCCTTTTACAAATTAGCCTTAGCTTCACTCAAATGAATTTGTAGCCTTTAGATCTCTTCCAAAATCTCTCTTTTTGATATATATACACACACAATAGGGAAGAGGTATTTATATCCATTAGATCAGAATAACTGAAGAAGAATAGGATAAGAATAGATCAGAGGAAGAAGAAAGAAATAAGAAATAAGTTGATTCTTACCTGAATTCTTTATGGAGTTGTAGAATCTTATTAGAAAGAGATACCAATGGCAAAATTTCGTCATATTCCCCAAAATAATATGAATAAAAAGTGAAGAGGATAAGGATCTATTTATAGGGGTTGAAACTCACCAGAACTGTGGGATGAAAGTAGGTAAGAAACAGGTAAATATTGAGCATACAACTAAATATATCATAGCTTCAAACTCTAGCCGCCACTGGCAACATTCGTTGCCTAGCGGTCGACTGCCTATGTGCGACCGATCATCCACTATGGTCGACTGTTTGATCTATATAGGTCGATCGCTCTTATGTTTCGTGGGACATTTATTTTCTTCCGTTGCACAGTTATTTTACTCCTCAATTAACTTATTAACGTTAAACGTTAATCAAACATTTACTTATCCCCTAAGCTAATTTTTGAAATTTAAACCCTAAATTTGATTTCTCATTTGAATTTGAATTCAAACTAAATTAATTTAAATCTAAAAACTTCAAATGCTCGTAACTTCTTTGCTTGCGCTCCATTTTCAGCATATTATATTTGAAAACAAATCAAAATTTCACCACGAACGCAATGGAATAACTTTCATTGTCAAATGTTGACTTTTACAAAATTTTCATATCTAAATCTTATCGTATTTAATTTAACTTACTTCATTTATTTATAGTTCATTTTACGGGTTGTTATAGGGATCCTAAAGGATTCCTGGTCCTATTTATTTTATTTTACATTATTACTTGCTATGTATGATGTAATGAAGTGGACGTAGTTGCTAGTCGACTTGTTTTGATGATTTGTTTTTATGCGACATTGAAATCCCGTGCTTTCTTTTAAGTGGTTTACCACTTTGTTTTCTAAAAGTATTTGAAATGGTTTCCAAACTTGATTTTTGTTTTCATACCTTTTTTGAAAAGCTATTTAAAGTGGTTTAAAGTATAGAAGAAAATGAAGTTTAAAAGGTATTTGATTTACAAAACAAAGTTTTAAAAGTTATGGTCTATATAGCGATAGTCGCTATGGATGCAGTTTGAAAATATATTATTTTAGTATAGTATGAAAGGTTATCTACTTAGATATTTTTGTAAATTCTTTTTAGATGTGTTTTATAAAAGTTGTATAAGTATTTTAAAATGAGTTAGAAGATTTAAATTATTTTTAAGAGTTTATTTAGCTATTTAAATAAGAGGTTTAAATTTTACTCCTTTGATTCAAAAGTCAAGTTAAAAGTGACCGTCTTTAAGAGTATGTTCTGAAAATAAAAGTTTCAAACTATGTTTTAAAGAGTTTTAAAAGTATTTTCAAAAGAGGACGAAAACATGGATTACAACACTATGGTTCTGATAAATATTTCTGAGAAATGGAAAGAGACCATAGACTATAATATTTTTTGTTACAGTAAATGATTTCGAGAAATTAGAAAGGAAGCTTGGTTTATAACACTTTGTCATTATTAAATAAGTTGTTTGCTTTATAAAAAGGAAATATGTTGCCTTTATAAATTAAACTTTGGTTTAAATAAGCTAGTTTAGAAAAAAGTTTTAATAACAAGTATATTGGAACTCCCGAATTCCATTTTAATTGCTAGACTTCAAGGTATGGAAACTTTTTTCTATTTTAAAAGTTAGAAGTGAATGTCGTGTCAATCTTTGAGATGTAATAATACCCTAACTTGAATGGCTTCATTTCTAACCGATGGAAAGTACTAGTTTGTATTCGAAGACTAGTAATAAGTTTATGAAGTTGGTTTTTAGATTGTTTTAAAAGACTTTGTTTTATGCAAGGGATTTTTTTGTTGGTGCCATTAAGTAATAAAAATCAAATATGATAAGTAGTGCTAAAATGTTGAAACGTCTATGGAAATTAAGTTATCTTATATTTAACACTAAAACCCGATGAGTAGACTTTTTTTCTATCCATGAGATCTAAAATCAGAATGCTTTAACCAAGGTAAGGCCAGGTGCAACCAGTGCCCTGACTTACCTAGCTTCAGTTCTGGACGAGGGATAGAGAAGTCGAAATGTCGGAAGTGTGATAAGTATAAGATGGTTAATTTCCATAAATATGTCATGATTAATTAAGTATATGGAAGATATTTCATCTTATACTCGAGACTAAGTTTCGAGGTATGGAAGCTTGTTTCTATTTGTGAGAGTTTAAGAATGTACGTCGAGGCAAGGGAAATTCTCTAACTTGTCCCACTTTATTGTTAATTAAGGGATAACACTAGATTGAAATCAAAAGTGGTGATAAATATATGATGTTCGATTTTACATATGCAAACTATATACTTAAACCAGATAGTGGTTAGTCCACTATTGATAACTTGACCTATTTTGACTTAGGGAGTATATGAAAGTTTTGTGATGTCATACAGTTTGAGATTCCCTAGGGAGAACTCAATTCGGTTAAACGTCTCTCGCTTTAAGAGGTATATTAGAGATCCCCTTAGGACTCTTATATAGTACACTTACTTTTGAAATAACTGGGATTGAGTCAAGCAGAAATAATCGATTGTTGTTTCGAAGAGACCGAGATCGGATAAACATGAGTTATCTAAAAACCACTTCGCACTGGTAAAAGCGTTCGAATTGGGGACACCTTGAAGATGATGGAAATTGATGATGAAGTTATTTGAACTGCAAGGGCTACTTGCTACTAATTCTGAGGATGTTTCCAAAAAAGATGTAGTAGAAGTACTACCTTCGGTTTGTTCATACCTGAATAACTTGTATGGATGAATGTGGGCATTGCATTGTTGCTTGGAGGGTAGTGTTGACATTCCAAATGGGATTTGCTGAATAGGTAAAACGTAACCTCGAGAATCACACTCAGCAATGATTAAAACTAGGGGTATGCTTTATGGCGATGTGGTTCGCTACCATTAGGGTATTGTTATCACTCGATCTAGATCGGTATTTATGAATTTATTTATGCTAATGGCCATTTACGGTTGTAAGCTACAACCGGGGTGATGACATATTCGATACTATACATGAAGGGGTAGGCCGGTCCTAATTCGCAAGGGGTCTATGCGAGGCCCTCGATACATTTTTCTAGAGGTGTACTGTGGCAGGTGGTACTCCAGTAGTCTTATCGTTGTATGGAATCCGATTTCAAATACGTGCCTTATGGACTTAGTTGTATACCAAATATGTTGAAATGTGAGATTCAAACATTTCAGCCATGATATATGTTTATTTTAAATCCTAGACATTATGAAAATATCACTGGGTTCTCTAATAAAATGGTTCGGTTATCATAAGGTAAAAACCCGTCTGTGTTTATGTACGATGTGGTCTTACAAGATACCTTTATTTTTGAAAGGTTTTATAATATTAAATAATCCAAATGATTTGAGTTTCTCATGCTAGTTTACCAGACTGATCCGAGTCAGACCCGAGTACTTTTCCAGATTTAGCGATGGATGGTCGGAGCTTCAGGAGATGAGTTGGATGCTCCAAAATGAAAAATCATGGCATTGAGATGTGTTGGAAAGTCAAGGTTTCGAAACGATATCCAAAAAAAGGCATCAGAATGACGCTGGAAAACACCTTACAAATGGCATCGAAAAGGCGCGCGAATATTTTTTCCATGTTTGTTTTTCCGATGCTAAAATGGCATCAGCTTGGCGTCATAAATAGGTTTTCCAATGCCAGGCCGACATCATTTTGGCATTGGAAAAGCGATTTTATGTTGCACTGAGTTGTCCATATAAAGGACCACAATAAACTTATTTTAATCCAACCTTGAAACAAAATTTTCAAGATTGCATTTGATGTAAACTTGTAATCATCTAATTTATTTGAATGAGAGATTATATTTAAAATAATTGCTATGTACATCGTCTTCTTGAACAAAAAATTAAAGCAAAACCTATTTAGCTCTATGTGCTATATCTAAAGTATGGTAACTACACAGGAAAGTGATGGTATTAAAATTAATAGGTAAATTCAAGTTTTTGTTAGAACAAAATATAAGTTTTTATGAGACCATATACAAATTAAAATAAACTATTGATTTGATCAGTTATAAGTAGATATAGCTAGATAAATCTTACTGAAAACCAAAACAAAAACTCATGCAACTAGCTTGAACATGCCTAAGTTAAAGTTTAATTGGAACCCGTGTGAAAATTATGTAAACAAATAAAAAACTAGATTTCTTAAAGAATGGAAGCAGACAACATAATGTATCATAAAATATACGAATTTGTTTAAAAACTTTAAAGTCATTTGATTGTTATAAATTGAAAATTAAAATTATATCTTTAACTGTTGTCTATACTTGATAGTTAAAATATATCAATATTACCTATAATATGAAGAACATAAGTAAGTTTCCATAATTATCAACCATTGTGATGGAATGACATTAATTTTTAGAAAAAAATGGTCATATTTATATATCATGAAGTCAAGAGCAGCATGCTTAATTTTAATGGTACATGAGGCAAATAAAAATCATTTTCTACATTACAGTACTGATTTTAGTAAATTGGGAGAATACGCCACTTATTAATTGGATTCAAGTGCCATATAATAACAAAAAATTGTGCAAAAATGAGTTAGTATATGACATCATACTTGTAAACATTATAACATAAAATGAGTATTTAAAATTTAATAATTTGAAGTAGTAAATGGTATAATAAATGAGTTAAAAATATATGATTTATAGAAAATTTCCTCATTCATCAAATTAGGTAGTTATACTTTGGTGGTTCTTTATTTATCTCATTTCCAAATGGTTGATTTGCATTAATACCGTAGATAAAAAGTGCTTAACCTAGAATAGTCCAAGACTCCTAAGCTACTCTCCAAACTGAATGAAAGTGAGAATGAAATGGAGAAGTAATAATGATAAAAACCCATATTGAAGAATGAAACGTTAGTTGGTTAAAGGATGGAAACATACATGTAAAAAAATAGTCATTGAAAATACAGGAAAAAAGGAAATAAATAATTCATTTAGTTTATACGTGGAAGTTGAATGATGTGAAGCCCCACCTCTATACCCATGCTAACCAAGAACACTACGATGTAGTGCTGTTAATTAGCACGGAGAATAAGGCTGTGGAGGAGCGACCATCCATGTAACTTCTTTGTGCGAGCACCGATATGTCAGATAGAATAGAATGCATATCATTTAAGGAGGAAATCCGACATACCGATACAAACTCAAAGCTATCACACGGTGGCTATATATAATCTTCGGAAACAAACATAGAAGTAATCATAACATAATCAGTCACAGACATCCATATCACAAAGGCGGAAAAAGATATGAATATATATATAACACATGAAAGTGTACATCAGAGTAGTGGTCAGAAAGATCCACAATAATACAAAAGGAATAGCAACATGTGCTATACAAAAGAATACATCAATGAGTCTATATCTCAAATGTGTACAATCAAAAACTACTAATCTAAGTAGCTAGCCAAAAGTCAGAGTAATCCTGAAGAGAAGTCAAGCAGAAGCACCTGTAACATCTCGGTCTGACCCGAGTATTATTTATAAGAAAATAATAAACGGATCAGTCTAGCTATAAATATCAGATGATATGGTATAAAGTAAAAGACATGGCATGAACATGTAATAACCATAATGGCATACTACCATAAGTATGTAAATGATAATCAACAAAAGATCAATCAATATCACAAGAATCTTCTCAAAGATAAAATAGGGTATCATACCCTAAACTTGTATTCACAACAAGTCAATAACACATGAATTCACCAATGCATAAAAATTGATATCATATCAATGAAAATCACGAAAATTGGTGAAGCACAAAATTCCAGAAATCATCACAAGAAATCCAGAAAACACATAAAAAGGGGGAGGCCTAACACATGAACGGGAGCATGAAAACTCACCAACGCGTATAACACATGAACGAGAAGCTATCTCATGGAAGCTATCCATTAAATTTTAATACATGAACGGCCCGAAGACCATGGGGTGATACCCCATATATGTGATGGTGAAACATCACAAAAGCGGGGTCTAGTCTCCCTCGCAGACAAAGAGACATCGCTCAATCGCTAGTCTAAATCACAAAAATGATCGTCATGATCATATAGAAGTGTCAACTACACTAAGCCAGTAAATATATGAGTTTAGCTTCATGTCCCATAACCACTAGCTTAACTTAAATATTTACGAACAAACTATAGATCTCCACTAGGAAATTGTCACAAAAAGGGTTCAATCGAAAAAGTCCAAGAGCTAACCGACGAAGTGAACGCAAGTGTTTCATACCACTCGTTTTACTAAGTCGTTTAATTCGATTTCTCATCCGAGTGAAGTAAAGGCTTGTATATGCTAGTAGATTGAAAAACGGTTTGAGAAAACGTGCTTTATATTTAAAATAGTGTTGAAATCGTCTTGATGAAAGAGTTTTGATATTTACTACTAGTATTGAAACCTTCATATCTTTAGAGTGACAAGTCACAAAACGATTGTTGAAACAAATCGAATCACATAAATTCACGTTCGAAGACGTGAGTAAAGTCCAAAGAAATCAATCCCAAAACCATCAAAGTAGGAATATACTTGCGATCTAACATGGTCGAATTAAACTGCAAAGTCTTTAAGTCACATAGATCGAACGACCGAAGGGTTATAATGTCTTGAGACCTAACAGAAGAATAGGTCGAGCGACCTAGTGAAATACAGGTCATACGACCTAAGTGTAAATAGGTGGGCAACTTAACAAAGTGGCCGAACGACCAAACTAGAGCAAGCGACCTAGGTGAGCGACCTAACACAAGGCCGAGCTAAACAGTGGGACGACAAAACAGGGATGCGCGACCTAAGGGACTCGCGACCTAAGGACTATCGAACAACCTAATTGTCGAACGACCTAAAAGCAAACAGGTCAAACGACCTAAAGGAGGAAGCAACCTAAGGCCAGCGACCTAACAGAGAGGAGCCGAGCGACCTAAGTGCAGAAATGGGTCGAGCGACCTAACGAGGTTAATAAGGCCGAGCGACCTAAAGGAGGTACACGACCTAAAAGGGTGTGCGACCTAACTGGTTTGCGACCTAAAGGGGTGCGCGACCTAACTGGCACGCGACCTAAAGAGTCAAAGGTCTAACGACCTAGGGGTCTTGTGACCTAAGTAAGATGGCCACGCGACCTAAAATATTAACAAGCGAGCGACCTAATGTTATAAAGGCCAAACGACCTAACGCTTAACTCGCGAGCGACCTAGCGACCTAACTCCAGGCGAGCGACCTAAGGCCAGAACAAAAATCTACAGGCAGTAGCTTCTAGACAGCGCTACCTAGTTCCCAGAATTTGCCAAAGACGCTGAAAATTTGAGTTTCTCTCCAATCCAATCCAAATCCAATGCAAACATACATGCTAAAGTGATGGGGAATCATTCCCAACAGTTCAATGACCGTCATAGGCAAGATGTGAGATTAAAAATCTCACCTTTTCACTAAAATGGATGAAGATGAAGCTTGAAAGCAAGGAGAAGCAATCCAAAGCTTGAATCCAATATCTTCTACTTGAATTTGGAGTTGAATGTTGGATTTGCAATAGAATTGGAGTTTGGAGTTTTAATTTCCCATTCCCTCCTCCATTTTTGACAAAGCTTGAAGTGTTTGATAAAGTGAGGAAGAGAAGGTGGGTTGGGGCTGAGTTAGAAGGTGCAGTCCAACTAAAGTCAAAGGCGGGAAAAAGTGACGAAAATTCCACTTACTCCAAACATATCGAAGTTTACACTCAAAAAGATCGCAAATGTCATTTTGAACTCAACGGAGGTGGTCTCGAGTCCTAGTTTGACCGTATGCAAAAAGTAGCTTTTCAGACTAACGTCTGACTAACGATAAAATATTTAAATATAAAATCGATAAATATGTGGGTTGTTACAGACTCCCCTCCTTAAAGAAATTGCATCCTCGCAATATATAAGACGAAAATAAAAAGTAACAACCATAAATGCATATTAACACAAAAGAATTTGAAATAAGAAGTTTACGTCAAAGAGCATGAGAAAGTAATTCCGGATGTGTACGCTCGATGAATTCTCTAGTTTTCCAAGAGCAATCTTTAGGATTTGAGGACCATTGAACCTTAACAAGCGCAACATCTTTATTTCGAAGTCATTTGATCTCCGAAGCAATAATTCGAATAGGCTGCTGCTCATAAGTCAAATTAGGCGAAACTTCAATCTCTTCCACAACACCGGACTCAAGAATAGAATCGGAATCCCGAAGGCACTTCCGTAATTGAGAAACGTGAAACACGTCATGCATGGCAGAAAACTGAGCCGGTAATAAAAGGCGATAAGCCAAGGAACCAATACGTTCAGTGATTGGAAATGGCCCAATATATCGAGGCGCTAACTTTCCCGATCGACTGAAACGTACAACACCCTTCATAGGTGAAACACGAATAAATACGAGATCACCAACAGAAAATTCTAATTTCCTTCTTTGGTTATCGGCATAGGATTTCTGTCTACTCTGGGCTTCTTTCATCCTATGTCGAATAAGTTCGATCTTTTCTGTGGAATCTCGAATAAAATCTGGTCCTAAAACCAGCTTCTCACCGGCCTCTAGCCAACAAGAAGGAGATCGGCATGGCCTTCCATAGAGTGCCTCGAAAGGAGCCATACCAATACTAGATTTGAAGCTGTTATTATAGGAAAACTCAACAAGTGAAATATGATCTTCCCAACTTCCACCAAAGTCAAGAACACATGCACGCAGAAGATCTTCAAGTGTTTGATTCACACGCTCAGTTTGTCCATCGGACTGGGGGTGATAAGCGGTGCTAAAATTAAGCTTCGTTCCCAAAGCTTTTTGAAGACTCTTCCAGAATCCACTAGTAAACAATGGATCCCGATCACTAACAATGGAAGAAGGAACTCCATGCAGTTTGACAATTTCTTTGATAAAAAGTTTGGCCAGAAGAGGAACTGTTCGGTTCGACCGAACGGGGATAAAATGGGCAGATTTAGTAAGTCTATCAACAATCACCCATAAGCTATTATGACCCGAACGAGAACGGGGAAGGCCATCAATAAAATCCATGGAAATTTGATCCCACTTCCAAACTGGAATTTCCAATGGTTGCAATAACCCACCAGGCCTTTGATGTTCAGCCTTAACAAGTTGGCAAGTCATGCAACACTTAACAAAGTTAGCAATATCAGATTTCATTCCCTCCCAGTAATAAAGTCGCTTCATATCTACGTACATTTTACTACTACCGGGATGAATAGAATACTTGGAACGATGAGAATCTTCTAGAATGTCTCTACGAAGATCACTAATATTTGGTACGATCAATCTACCAAATTTTCGAATGCCGCCACAAAAATCGATATCAAAGTCTTTCAAACCTTCACTATCGGTTTTATCCCTAAGATTTTGGCCAAGCAAAGCCAATTCAGGGTCTAGCTGTTGAGCTTCAAGAGTGCGTTCTAAAAGAGAAGGACGAGCCTCAAGGCTACATAAAACAAGAGATGAACATAAATCGGAGACACGATCTCGAATTTCGCAAGTGGATAAAACCTCGAGATCCCTCCATTCGGAAATCATCATCGAAACAACCGCTTGTTGCTTGCGACTAAGTGCATCGGCAACTCGATTTCCTTTTTCGGGAGTATAAAGGATATCAAGATCATAAGAGGCAAGGAACTCGAGCCAACGCTGTTGACGCAAATTAAGTTCCTTTTAAGAGAATAAATATTTCAAAGACTTATGATCAGTATAAAGTACAAATTTTTCTCCCAAAAGATAATGTCGCCAAATTCAAAGGGCGAAAACGATAGCCGCGAGTTCTAAATCATGTGTGGCATATCTAGTCTCAGCCGGCTTCAATTGCCTAGAAACATAAGCAATAACACGTTCTTTTTGCATAAGAACGGCACCCAAACCAACGCGACTAGCATCGGTATAAACGACAAAATCTTGATTCCCTTAGGGAATAATAAGAATAGGAGCATCAGAAAGGAGTTCTTTTAATTTCTGAAAAGAAGCTTCACATTTGTCCGACCAAATGTATTTAACACCTTTCTTTGTTAAGTCAGTAAGAGGCACGACAATCTTAGAAAAGTCTTTTATAAAACGGCAGTAATAACCTGCCAATCCGAGAAAGTTACGGATTACAGTCACGCTCTCCGGTCTCTTCCAATTTTGAATCGCTTCAATCTTTGAAGGATCCACTGATATTCTGGATTCGGAAATAATATGACCGAGAAACTTCACGCTAGATTGCCAAAAATGGCATTTAGAAAATTTTGCCTTTAATTGATTACTCCTAAGAGTTTCCAATACAATCCGAAGGTGCTTTTCATGTTCCTCTTCGGTTTTAGAATACACAAGAATATCATCAATAAAGATGAGAACAAACCGATCGAGGAAATCTTTGAAAACTCGATTAATGAGGTCAACGAAATAAGCTGGAGCATTCGTTAAACCGAATGGCATAACTAGCCATTCATAAGATCCATAACGAGTACGGAATGAAGTTAAAGGAATACTATCCTCTGCAATACGAAGCTGATGAAAACCGGTAGCCAAGTCCAATTGTGAAAAGACTCTAGCACCACTAAGTTGATCGAATAGATCATCAATCCGAGGCAAAGGATATTTATTCTTAATAGTAAGATCATTAAGCTTGCGGTAGTCGACGCAAAGCCTAAGTGTACCATCAGACTTATTTACGAAAATAGCTGAAGCTCCCCAAGGCGAGGAACTAGAGCGAATAAGTTGCTTCGTCTCTAACTCGGATAATTGTTTTCGCATCTCTTCATTCTCCTTATTAGACATGCGATAAGGAGGACGAATAATAGGCTGAGCTCCAGGTATAAGATTAATTTTAAACTCAATTGCTCGCTTAGGTGGTAGTCCTAAAACAGGCTCAAAGATGTCGGAAAATTCACGAACGACGCGAATAAGAGAAATGACATCCTCCTCGTCATCATTATCATCATCACGAGGATTTAAAGAATATAAAGATACAACCAAAGCGGAATCCGAATCTTTAAGAACAATAGAAATCTGATTAACAGATTGCGGATGACAGAGATAAATAGTCCGCTCAGGACATAGGATATGAGCTTCATAACTAGTAAGCCAATCCATACCCAAAATCATTCCAAAACCTAAGTAACGCATGACATGCAAATCGGCTAGGAAAGAAAAATCGCACAAAATAATCTCCACATCTTTACAAAGCAAACTAAGAGTTGCGGATCCACCAACCGGATTCGCAATTCTTAAAGAAGTCATTAAAGCAACAACACTTAAGGAAAAAGTATCGACAAGTTCCTTTGATATAAAAGAATGGGATGCACCCATATCAAAGAGAACTCTAATAGGTTGATCATGAAATATAATAATGCCATCAAGGACAGAATGAGACATTCCTTGACCGCGAGATGTGTTGCCAGGGGCTTGAGCAACGTTTAACTTTCCCTCCTTGTCTTGAAGCTTAGGGCATTGGTGCATAAAATGATCTGGGCTTTTACAATAGCGGCAAGAGCGGGGCTTTGAACACTTGTTCGAAAAATGGCCCTTAGCACCACAGTTGAAGCATTTCTTATCACTGGGAGAATATGCCTTTGCTGCAGGAGTAACTTGCTTACCCTTTTTGTTGGGATAAGGACCTTTGAACTTGTTAGGCCTTTTCTTGTTGTTGAAGTTTGGTTTGGCAGCCACCACTTCAACATCACTGTCCTTATCAGCTTCTTCAAGACGAAGAGCGATATCAATCAATTGATCGAAAGAAACTTATAATTTTAGAAGTAATGGCTTCTTGAGATTCTTGTTTAAGCCATAGACAAACCTTTGATTCTTCTTCAATGGGGTGTTGATGTATTCAACCCCATATTTAGACAGTGACTCAAAGGATGCGACATAATCTGTCATGGTAGATTCACCTTGAACAAGGTCTATGAAACGTCGAGCCAATGTCACTTTCTCTACTTCTGGTACGAATTTTAATTCGAAGCGTTCCCGGAATTGCTCCCAGGTGAGATCCGCTTCATTAATCTCAGAAATAAGAAGTTCGTACAAATCAAATGCTCTCTCTTGGAGCATACTGGAGGCCACCTGAACACGGTGAAGATCAATAAGATTCATGCGAGAAAAGATTCTATCGCATGTTCTTAACCAAGCCTGGACCTCGATAATGGTTTCGGAACCTTTGAATGGTTTCCCACCCAAGTTGGTATAATCGTTGCACAAGCGTGCAAATCCAGACTTAGGATGAGTAGGTTCCTGATTAGGACCAGCTGCTTGAGCATTCTTTACTAAATCAAGAAGCTGTTGAGCAGTCATGAAAACTCCATCCTGGGGAGTAACAGTAGATGGTCCAGCTCTGGGACGGCCTGGTCTAGACATTCTCTTCTTTAAGAAAGAGAGAAGAAGAAAAAGGTTATTCACCAAATGAATATCAAGCAATCTTGATAGCTGAAACAAGGAATCATAAAGAAAACATGATGAATCGATTCGAAGACTCGAACTAAATCCTGAAACACAACTCCTAAGGTGGACTTAGGACGATGATCCTTGTTAAGTTATTCTACATTGTTCCGAAGTTTGGCTCTGATACCAAGCTGTGAAGCCCCACCTCTATACCCATGCTAACCAAGAATACTACGATGTAGTGCTGTCAATTAGCACGGAGAATAAGGCTGTGGAGGAGCGACCATCCATGTAACTTCTTTGTGCGAGCACCGATATGTCAGATAGAATAGAATGCATATCATTTAAGGAGGAAATCCGACATACCGATACAAACTCAAAGCTATCACACGGTGGCTATATATAATCTTCGGAAACAAACATAGAAGTAATCATAACATAATCATTCACAGACATCCATATCACAAAGGCGGAAAAAGATATGAATATATATATAACACATGAAAGTGTACATCAGAGTAGTGGTCAGAAAGATCCACAATAATACAAAAGGAATAGCAACATGTGCTATACAAAAGAATACATCAATGAGTCTATATCTCAAATGTGTACAATCAAAAACTACTAATCTAAGTAGTTAGCCAAAAGTCAGAGTAATCCTGAAGAGAAGTCAAGCAGAAGCACCTGTAACATCTCGGTCTGACCCGAGTATTATTTATAAGAAAATAATAAACGAACCAGTCTAGCTATAAATATCAGATGATATGTTATAAAGTAAAAGACATGGCATGAACATGTAATAACCATAATGGCATACTACCATAAGTATGTAAATGATAATCAACAAAAGATCAATCAATATCACAAGAATCTTCTCAAAGATAAAATAGGGTATCATACCCTAAACTTGTATTCACAACAAGTCAATAACACATGAATTCACCAATGCACAAAAATTGATATCATATCAATGAAAATCACGAAAATTGGTGAAGCACAAAATTCCAAAAATCATCACAAGAAATCCAGAAAACACATAAAAATGGGGAGGCCTAACACATGAACGGGAGCATGAAAACTCACCAACGCGTATAACACATGAACGAGAAGTTATCTCATGGAAGCTATCCATTAAATTTTAACACATGAACGGCCCGAAGACCATGGTGTGCTACTCCATATATGTGATGGCGAAACATCACAAAAGCGGGGTCTAGTCTCCCTCGCAGACAAAGAGACATCTCTCAATCGCTAGTCTAAATCACAAAAATGATCGTCATGATCGTATAGAAGTGTCAATTACACTAAGCCAGTAAATATACGAGTTTAGCTTCATGTCCCATAACCACTAGCTTAACTTAAATATTTACGAACAAACTGTAGTTCTCCACTAGGAAATTGTCACAAAAAGGGTTCAATCGAACAAGTCCAAGAGCTAACCGACGAAGTGAACGCAAGTGTTTCATACCACTCGTTTTACTAAGTCGTTTAATTCGATTTCTCATCCGAGTGAAGTAAAGGCTTGTATATACTAGTAGATTGAAAAACGGTTTGAGAAAACGTGCTTTATATTTAAAATAGTGTTGAAATCGTCTTGATGAAAGAGTTTTGATATTTACTACTAGTATTGAAACCTTCATATCTTTAGAGTGACAAGTCACAAAACGATTGTTGAAACAAATCGAATCACATAAATTCACGTTTGAAGACGTGAGTAAAGTCCAAAGAAATCAATCCTAAAACCATCAAAGTAGGAATATACTTGCGACCTAACGTGGTCGAATTAAAGTGCAAAGTCTTTAAGTCACATAGATCGAACGACCGAAGGTTTATAATGTCTTGCGACCTAACAGAAGAATAGGTCGAGCGACCTAGTGAAATACAGGTCATACGACCTAAGTGTAAATAGGTGGGCGACTTAACAAAGTGGCCAAACGACCTAACTGGAGCAAGCGACCTAGGTGAGCGACCTAACACAAGGCCGAGCTAAACAGTGGGACGACAAGACAGGGACGCGCGACCTAAGGGACTCGCGACCTAAGGACTATCGAACAACCTAATTGTCGAACGACCTAAAAGCAAACAGGTCAAACGGACTAAAGGAGGAAGCAACCTAAGACCAGCGACCTAACAGAGAGGAGCCGAGCGACCTAAGTGCAGAAATGGGTCGAGCGACCTAACGAGGTTAATAAGACCGAGCGACCTAAAGGAGGTACGCGACCTAAAAGGGTGTGCGACCTAACTGGTTTGCGACCTAAAGGGGTGCGTGACCTAACTGGCACGCGACCTAAAGAGTCAAAGGTCTAACGACCTAGGGGCCTTGCGACCTAAGTAAGATGGCCACGCGACCTAAAATATTAACACGCGAGCGACCTAACGTTATAAAGGCCAAACGACCTAACGCTTAACTCGCGAGCGACCTAGCGACCTAACTCCAGGCGAGCGACCTAAGGCCAGAACGAAAATCTGCAGGCGGTAGCTTCTAGACAGCGCGACCTAGTGCCCAGAATTTGCCAAAGACGCTGAAAATTCGAGTTTCTCTCCAATCCAAATCCAATGCAAACATACATGCTAAAGTGATGGGGAATCATTCCCAACAGTTCAATGACCGTCATAGGCAAGATGTGAGATTAAAAATCTCACCTTTTCACTAAAATGGATGAAGATGAAGCTTGAAAGCAAGGAGAAGCAATCCAAAGCTTGAATCCAATATCTTCTACTTGAATTTGGAGTTGAATGTTGGATTTGCAATAGAATTGGAGTTTGGAGTTTTAATTTCCCATTCCCTCCTCCATTTTTGACAAAGCTTGAAGTGTTTGATAAAGTGAGGAAGAGAAGGTGGGTTGGGGCTGAGTTAGAAGGTGCAGTCCAACTAAAGTCAAAGGCGGGAAAAAGTGACGAAAATTCCACTTACTCCAAACATATCGAAGTTTACACTCAAAAAGATCGCAAACGTCATTTTGAACTCAACGGAGGTGGTCTCGAGTCCTAGTTTGACCGTATGCAAAAAGTAGCTTTTCAGACTAACGTCCGACTAACGATAAAATATTTAAATATAAAATCGATAAATATGCGGGTTGTTACAAATGAATTTAAATATTAATAAGCTCTCATGTTTCCAAATAATGCTTGGAATACTAATAAGCTTTCACAACACAAGCCACTTTTTTTCCCACATAGCACATGCCATATACATGGCTTATTCAAAAAAAGAACGATGCATGCACATGCATTAAGAACTGTAAATATTTTTCTTTTATAGTATCAAGAATTGTAGGAAGATATAGTTTACTGGATTAGCAGTTCAAATTCACCTGGTTCATACCAAACAAACAAGAAAATGAGTAACTTATTTTTATTAGTCTATAATGCAGTTTGTATACTTCAAATGCCTAAAAAACAATAAAATTTATGGTAATATTTTGATAATATGTGCGTTCTTACATAACTTTAGGATACAAACGTAACAAAATTTGGAATGAATGACAAGTTACATGCTGTACAAAATTTAATTGAACCGTCAGTGCCAGTCCCAAGTATAATATTTAAACCCAAATTCAAAAATAAGGAGTCAGCAGCTATTAAAATAGCACACATGGCACACGTCTAAATAAATGTAATTTTGTTCAAAAAATAAAAGACTTATCAATTTACTCCAGCTTCTCATTCACTATTCTTTATTAAAAAATTATTTTATTTATAACTTGTTCAATTTTCTGTTCATTATATAAGCATTTTAAGTTATTGAACAAATCTGAAAATTTATATGTACAAACTTGATGTTATTTATGTTTGGATATTAATTCATCATGAAATTTTGGACAAATTTCAATATTTTTATTTCTAGACTACATATATATCAAATTGAAAACCCAGCTCACACAAAAATCCTTTAGTTATCTTTAAAAAATGCCAAATGAATGATTTACGTGCATCATATGTTTACCATGAACATTATTCTATTGTCGAATAAATTGAAAATTTCGATATTTAAATTGATTACACAAATGCACTATTTTACATGTTGTATGTTACTCAACATCGAAAGATAACTGAATGCCAAATCTGTTAATTTATTAATAAATTGCAAAAAATTGAAAAGATTGGGATAACATAAACAAATTTTTTGAAGTATTTGGATGTAAGAAAAAACATGTTGCATAAGCTTGCCACATTTGTTATTAAAAGGAACAAAAGATAGCGAATTGCACCTAATGCCCACAAAAGGAATTATATTCTACTAAATAACAAATGATAAAATATTAACTTATTATTAATTTGTCAATACATGTGTGTCATAGAAGATGCCATTGAAAGGTAATGCAAAAGAGCAACATTTTCAAATGCACACATTAGTTTGATCTGCAATACCTTAGCTAGTAATTAGTGTAGTTTTGACTGCATCAAATACCTGCAACAAAAATAATAGAAAAAAGATTTTAATAAAATGACAATGAGTAGAAATAAAATTTAGAGAAAATAATTGGGAAAATGATCCATGTTCTTGTGGGCATATAAATGCATGGTTCGTGAACAAGTGGAAATGGAGTGCCAGGGTATGTTGCATACCCTGGCTGCAGATTCTTCTAACTAAATATTCAGAATTACTATAATGAGAACTCAATTTTGAAAAAAAAAATTAAGTGCTATACGAGTTTTAAGAGGCATAATATACACCAAACGAGTACTTTTATACTCATGTTCATGCTCAAGAAACCGAAGGCCGACATATTTTCACATAAAAATAAAATTTGCAATTTTGGTACCATTTTCTCCCTTCATTCTGGGACTGGTACCTCCAGTACCAAAGATAAATGAACACACAAGTACAATTCATATTTTACCAATATAGTATATATATGATTATATTATTATGTAAAGAAAGGCCTTTAGTGTTCTATAAATCAAAAATCTGGATGTTAATTCTCTGTATGTATAATCTTTGTTCAAATGATAAGTAAAGTTAATTTCATACAACAATACATTAAAATGACGTCTTTCATAAGATAGGAGATTAATAATATACCACTAAGGAAGCAACATTCAGTAATTGATGCGGATATCTCAGAACCAAATTCTCCCTCTAGATCTTTGTGACTAACCTGCAATTAGGACCAGTCCTGGGAGTTTTGGTGTCTAAAGCTTGTTGTGAGTTAAGGCTTATTACAAGTAATAATTATATTAATAAAACTAAAACATCAAAGTTGTTTTACATACAATATAGATAACAAACGGAGAAACTACCTTGGTAATAATACTTCAAGTCATACAACAGTTAAGAAAAAACAATTTTTAGCAGCTGATTTGCGTTAGAAATTTTAATCATTAAATTTTAAGGCAAAGAAGCTTATTTACCATGAATTTTAGAATCTAGATCATAATAGTATTCTATAAATAGAAATTCATAACATAAAGTAGTTACAAAATAAAGATTAAAAAGTCTATGCTCTTATGCAAAATTGCGATTTTTGAAATTGAGATGATGCTCTAATTTTTTTCTTCTAGTTTCTTTAAATGGATGTAGATATAGAAAATTATGAATATTTGGGTTTTTAAAAGCTGTGATTTTTATATTTAAAAACTATATATTAAAGGTATAGAGCTAGCGTTACTTTTATTTTCATACTAATGTTTTATTAGCGCCCACTATAAATTTTTATGTCTTAGTTTTAATTTGTTTTTGATTTTGTTGTCCTGGGTTGAAATGAGCCCAAAGCCATGACTTTAGCGGCTTTACACAAGAGCCACCCTTGCCTACAATCAATAATATGTAGCTTAATCACTTGTACATGCATTACTTGATAAATTGAGAAACAATGAATTATTGCAAAAATCAAAAGATAAAGAAGGCAAATTATTTTGCATGGAGGAATCGTTTAATTTTGTCTTTTAATGTCTCCCTCTTCCTACAGGACACATCACTTTTAACATGAAAGAGACAAACATATGTAACATGTTTATGCTTTTTATTGGTTTACAATGGTTTATAATCATAGTCAAATGATCATTTACTCTATTATATTATATTCAATAATAATAAAAGATTCCTTCAACGTTCTGTTAAGAAGAAATTTTGACATGAAAAATCACACTCATGAAATTTGGACATGAAAAATCACATTCAAGCATCAGAACATATTACTACAGTTTAAATTCTACAAATTTGATTAAACTTGGGAAAAAGTGGCAGACAACTTAGGTACATACATTAATCAAGATATCAAGAAATAAGCCTTTATAGATCTTTCTATTCCATACATTATCCCATCATTAGATTTGTAATACATGTGCCTCCAAAGTGAAGATGAAGCTACTTTGGTATATTGAACACATGTGGATTCTAATTCTTCCAAAGCTGTGTGCACACACATAAACATGTGTAGGTACATGTATACATATAGACATAAGTGTGCATTTTTATACAAATGCATATAGGGTTTAGTGAATATCCACTTGGAACTATAACAAGTAACAACTTGATTTTTTATCAACTCTATGGAAAATCATAGTGTATTTTACATTTCGTATTTGATCCAGTGAAAAAAGTTTGTAATGAAATAAATGAAACTACTAGCCATGTAAAACCATCAGAATAACATATTCTAGCTTAACAAATTCATAGTCATGTAATAAAAGATTTTCATATCCATATTTAGTGTGATTGTTAGCACATATTAAATTTGATACGATAAACCTAAAATTTGAGATACTAACAACAGGAGTCTGAAGTTGTAGCCAAAACAATGTGCTAAAAAACACTAGCTACAATTATTAAAGCCGTAAAAATTGCAATGTTGGCATATCACAAACAATGTCAATGTTGGAGTACTACTCTTCTCTATTCTTCAACTAATATTCTATTCTCCAAGTTACAAACCAAAATCTCTTTCTAAAAAAATAAAAATTCTAGTAACTAACAAATTCCTAGAAAGTAAAAGATATATTATCCATGATATGTAAACTTGTATTGAGAAAAAAATCAAGATCCTGGCCGATCTCTTCTTTTGGCCTCTTCTTTAAAATGAAGGGATGCTTTTAACAATTTTTTCATTCTCCCATGCTATGCCATATATTCTTTGAAGCATTTGCTTATTCTCATCACCTCTCTAATAAGCTTTGGCAATTGATTCAAGCTCAACGACCTTCTCATTTATACTACCAATGTGATATCTTGTGATTTTTTCTTCCTTTATACCATCCAGTATTTCTAATTTGTATGGTTCATTGACAGCTTCTATTCTTTACCGAGCCTCTTATATTGAAATTTCTTCTCTTATCAATGGCATATTCTGACAGATGATATGGTCCTACAAATAATGTAAGATATTAACTCAATAATGCAAAACATAAAATCTAACATATATTTTCTATGTTTATGGTAATGGATGTTGTTAGATTCTTGGAAAGATTGCCATTTGCCCCATTATTTTCTTCAAGTCTTTATTTATCAATGGCTCCATATCAAAACCATAAAAGAAATCATTGTCAATTCATGGGACTATACTCATTTTAGCATCAGGAAAGACCTTTTGAACTACCGTGGCCATAACATGAGCACACTGCTAGACATATATAGCTTGAGCTCATTTGATTGCCGTTATATACAACAATAATAGACTGTCTAACTATACAACTTTTTTTACTGCAATTTATCTATAATTGTCACAAACTCAATATTGAGTTTACATTCATATTAGAATATAGTCATAACTAAATTTTAGACTAACCTGTATCTGTATATTGAACCAAGCAATCCGATTTTGAAATTTAAAGCTATTTTGTAGAACGCATTCAGTTTTGACCATCATGGAAAGCATCAATTAATACCATTCACAGATTACTCATGTGAGACGAAGGCCATCATTTTTTCTCCTTCCTATTAGTCTAATTCAAAATCACCAAAAGACAATACAAATGAAAAAAATAAATTTAATGTAAAAGTTTTCAAATTCAATTTTTTTAAAAGACAAAATAGAAGTGGGTATTTAGAAATACTTTGAATGGATTAGAGGGTGATGAGCATGGATGATGTTACCTTGGCTGTGGGGATAAACGTTGGAGTGGGAGCGGTGGTGCTATGAGGATTGTGAATGAGATAGATTTTAATTTATTTTCCGATAAGAGTGTAGGATTTTTCGTGGAGAAGTTAAATCGGATAAAGAGGGAAATATTTTTAGTGAACCGGTGAAATAAAAGAAAGCCCGCCTATGAAATTTTGATCATTATAGCATTTGTATTTTAATTATATTTGTTTAATAAGACTTAAACAACATTTCGGATTCAAACATTGTCAATTGATGTAGTAAAAGAATATTTACTTGTGGTGAGCATTACTAAGTAATTATATCAGCATAGCTAATTGTCTTTGAAGATAAGATTACTTTGTAGTAGAGAATTTTATTTTATAGTTGAAACTTGGTTGAACGGTTGAACATATCGACTTACAACCCCTAATTTTGTTTGACATTATGATCGTATGAAATTCAATCCTCCTTGTGCCTCCGCCACCTATTACAGTGCCATAATTCAGTTATTTGCTTTGTATGTAGTTAGAGTGAGTAGCTAATGGTTCTTGCATAAAGGTGGAGGTTGTGGTTTTAACTTGATCAGCTCAAAGAAATAATGGTCAAAATTTGGGTGATGGTTGGTAATAACTTGAAATCATGTGATTCTAGCAATTGTTATTTATAGGTTGTCTTTTACCGACGGTTACCACTTATTTGAGATGTGAATATTTTGACATTTCAAAATTATTGATCTAATGAAATTTAGCCAATAAAAATCTATGTACAATTTGAGATCAATGCTACGCACAAAGAACTTTTTGTTTGATAGATGGGTCTTCCATAATAAGAAATAGTTTGTCGGGTATAACCTCACTTCTTTAAATGTTTCCCGCATTCACAATTTTGTAAAACACGTGAAATCTACACATATCTTTAAACCAAAGATGTTAAGTTCACCTACAGTATGAGGATTTCAAAGTTAGGTACGTTGAATTTATTTTTTTGCTTTAAGTATATGTTTTTCTTCCTTTATTATTTATTATCTAAAATCCAATAGCTTTTATGCTTCATAGACTACATATGGAATACACATATTAATAGAACAGATTTATTTATATAGCTATAAAAGTCATTTGTCATATATCTTTGTTAAACACCGTCATAGCTTTTCATTCAACACATTACTAGTAAGATTAAGCAGGAAAAATTGTTCGTCAGAAAGGTGCCATTGAAAGAAGTAGAATACAATACAATTGATATTTACAAAAGAATGACAACTACAAAATCTTGAGAGGAAATGGTTACAATTTGACAAATACATTATGGAGTTGAATTAATAAACTGAAAGTTCACGTAATTCTATGTTAGATTCTCTAACCGGGTCTAATTTTCTTGTACAAATATAGTGTACATGAGTCTTTACTACCGAATATTTTTTCATTCGATGTTCAAGTTGCAACTGTTTCCTCTTAAGTTTTTTGTTTGTCATTCCTTTGTAATTATCAAATGTATTGTATTTTAGTTCTTTCAGTAGCTCATTTTCAACGAAGCAATTTTTTCCACTTAACGTTACTAGTAATATAATGAATGAAATGCTTTAGCAAATGATTTTTCTATTTACGCTGCATAAATAAATCTACTATGCTAATATTTGTATTCAAAGTATAAAATCCAAAGCATAAAAGTGGTTGGTGTTACATTTAGATAATAAAAAAAGAAATAAAAATACATACTTGCCATTTCACCATCAATTGCACAAATACGAAAGCTTCCTTTGTACTCAGCGATAGGTATAATAGAAGCACCTCCGACCGAACTGATACATTAAAGAAGAAGAAAACCTTAGGCATTCATTCATTATTTTGTACCATGTTTAGTGGTAAACACACTAACATTGTATGGCATGCAGAAAGAGTTGAAAGATAGATACTCCTTTGCAGACTTGATAGCAACATGCTTCTAACATTGAAATGCACTAAAGAAAATGGTGGGGGTAAGCATGAAAATTTGTTATTTCTAAGGTTGAAGTAAACAAAGGCGCTAGGGCCATTCTGTTTGGAACTATGCCATACATGGAAATAAATACACTTTCCTGTAAATGTCCAACCTCTGTTCCATAATGGGTAAGGAGGTTCCTTAGCAAGCACTCTCCAAGCCTTGTTCATTACTGTATTAAACGCTTCAAATCTCATATTGTATCTTCTTTCTTTAAGGTTATATGAACTGTAGTAAAACTGGGTTACTTTGTAACATGATTGGATTGGGAAAAACCAAAACCAACTCTTGGGTTCCAACCATTTTCTTGTCTAACATGTTTACTGCTGCTTTGAGTTAAAATTAAAATTTCATTTGTGGTAGGATTGCATACCAAGCTATCATTGACTAAGGTTGGCAAAACGACCAAACTCTCCCAGTGTAGTGGATGACTTATACTGTAGCTTCCTCCTACATCAAGAACACGAAAGAGAGTTAAGAAAATCATAATATGTTTTGTAGTTACAACACAATCAATCTAGAATCTGTAACTCCAAAAGAAAATAGTAAGGGAATCTAAATCTTACAGTTTTGAGATGAAGACATCTTTAGGCGAAAGCGTTAATACTAATCTTCAAAGGTTTTCCTCATATCTGATGATGTAGACTCTTTAGCATTTTCTTTTTCTTCTTTTCTTTTGTAAATTTATTGGACTTAAAAAACATTTCATAAATGATCCCTTAAATACAAAATGGACAGATGAACATTCTAATTTTGGAATATCATCAATCCAAATAGAAAAGAGGTCTATATATATATTCTGAGACAACCTTTGAGACCAGTATAATTATTAATAGCAATTTGAATTTTTACATCAATAATTCAAGTGTCTTTTCATTAATTCTTTAAATGAAATTAGTGCATAATAGTAACATGGGCTACATAATAAATAAAAATAACATAACATTCATCTCAAACAGCCATGAACTCTTGCTTTTGAATGTATGACATAAATCGTTAATTGACCAGTGTTAGCAAGGCGCGCTAGGCACTAAAAAGGGGCGGGCGCAATCTCTACACCTTTCTGGCCTTCAAGGCGTCTCCTCTAATAGAGACACATGAAATGCGCCAAAGGCACACTTCATACAAGGCATAGAAATGCAAGGAAATCATGCCTTTGGTTTAATATTTCAGGCAAAACCAAAGCTCAGCCCAATTTAGTCACATCAAATCATCGATGTTGAGATTTGGGTTTCTTCGTTCAAAAAAAATCAACAGCTAATTATCATTGATTTTGCCACCACAGTCGCTTTACCTATCGCCCGAGCTTCATCCCTGCCAAGTCTGCTTGCTATGTTGTGACCTCAACTTATCCTTTTTTTCCTTTTCTTTTTTGCTATAGCTTCATTTTGTTTAATTTTTGAAAATGATTTAACTATTAGTTATTCTAAAGTAGTTTCAAGTTAACCTAAATTTGTATTTTAGTTAATAAAATAATTTGATTTAAATTTTAGTTAAATTTAATTAATAAATAGTTTAAAATCAAGTTAATAAAGAGTTAATTTGAACTTTAGTTAATAAAATAGCCAATTTTAATTTATAGTTCATGAAATATTTAAATAAAATATGTAAATAGTTAAATAAATTACAAAATATGGTTTTAAATTTAATTTCTAGTTAATAAATCAGTTAAATTTGACATAAAAATTGGTTATAAACTTGTTTTAACATTAAAATATGTGCTGTAAACTTAAATTTGATTCCGCTTTGGTTTCAAATTACTGTTTGTGACTTCGTATCTATTAATTCGTGCTTTTTTATTTGCAAATAATTGATTATAAGTACGTTTTAATATTAAAAATTATCATTTTAGTACTAATTCTTAGTATCATGTTTTCCCCCCAAAAAACTTCAATATAGAAGGTATACAAAAAGGCGAAACACCCAAAAAAGCCTAATGCACACATGCCTTGCACCTCAACGCTTAACTACCTTGCAATGAACACAGTGGTTGATGAATCAGGCAAAAATTATGCCATCTAAACTACTTTCGGTGTCGACTCTTATTTTTGAACTTAGATTTAATGATTGTACTTCTTCTATTTGACTTCCATATTATCCTTCTTTTTCTTTGTTCTTTCACACTAGCTTTTGTAGTGACGTCTTAGGCAAATTTCGAACAATATGTATTCTGTCACACATTTTCCAAATCAGTATTTCTAATTTCTTTTTACTTGAACTAAAACCCTAATTTTCATCAATTATCTCATAACTTTAATTTTGGTATTTAACCATTCTAATATAGATACCTTAATTTTCTTGTATTATTTAAGTGCAAATATTGTTATACATAAAAAAATCAAAATTTTTGTTGCATTTCTCTGATGCAAATATTTACACCATTATAGATTATTGAAAAATATTTTGCATAGTATTATCTATATTAGAATTTACGATTTTATGGTGGAAACAAGATTTCAATTTAAATTAGATTTCAATATGAATAACAAGTTGCTATATAAATGATGTTGTGAGTTAATATAAGATAAGCAACTAAAAAAATATGATATACATATATATAACAATAATTAATACAGTTGTTATAAATATAAAGACCTTGTTATTATGATGCTAATAAGTGGGATGTACTGGGAAAAACTAATTTTTAGAATGAGGAATGTTAAGATAATGGCTCGGTACTTTGACTATAATTTAACATTGTGCTAATCTTGTTGAGATTCTATAATCCAAATTATATGTCATTTTGAAGAGGATTATATGTTCTTCACTATGAAAGAGACGGGAGGTTGTTTGGAGCATCGAGGAGGAAGTTATGGTAATAAGGAAAGTAATCATGTTTGTTCGTTAATTTTAATATGGAAATACATAAATTATTGGATTGATTTACATGAGATGGCAAGAAAATAAATACATGCACACATTATAGAATAAAATATTTTCAAAAGGATATGCATGTTATTTCTTTCTCGGTAAACGCATTGTTTTGGGATTATTTATTTTCTCTTTGCTAATTAAAGGAATAAGTAAATTACTTGCTATGTTTGCACTATTTGTTACCATTGTAAATTATCTCTATTATCTTCTCACCATATCATGGTAATTTAATCGATGACTCTCATGGGTTTGCACTAGCTATATACCATGGGAGGATTTCATTGTAAAACCATCATGGCATTCAACCAGTGATCTCCTAATAGAGTGTCTCTTCTTGTTAACCCTCATTTAAGGCCTTGGTATGTAAACTCTTATCTTGTAATATCTTGTAACTCTCTCATGAGTAATAAAATTTCTCTCTTTTGGAATGGACGTACACTATCTTGATGATAATGGAACCAGTATAAATATTGTGCGTCTCTTTTTCTTCTTTATAGTTATTTACTATTTATTTGGAGTAATAGAATAATTGTTGCTAGATTGAGTGATGTTCAAATTTGAAAATCTAGATCTTATTTATTGTTTTTCCGCACATTTTTTGCACAACAGATTGGTACCAGAGCAAAACGATTGTTTTAAATTGTGCATCAATGGTTTCTAGAAAGAGCGGTAGATCCGGTGGTAATTATGCTATTACTCATTTCGATGGAAAAGGAGATTTTGTGCAATATGGAAGATAAAAACGAAGGATATTATGTAGAGAGAGAATAGTGTTCTAGTTTTGGAAGTTTGGTGATAAGGAGTTTAGTGTGTTGAAGGGACAATTAGATTTGGGAACCTATATCTACTTCATGGCTTAATGCTGATGTGAGAGTCTTATGTTGATTTCCATGAGAAATTTATTGTTTGGCGGATAAGGTATGTGGGAGGAAAGAGGTTCAATTGATGATTGAGAAGATTTTTTTTAGCCATGGTGGCTTTGAAATTATTTTTGTATCTACCTTTTTTTATTTTGGATATTTGCAACATTTTGTTAACGGGCAGGGACATAGCCTGAGATTGTTATCTATCTCGTTAAGAGATTTTGGTTGAAGGTGGAGTTCATTTGAAAAAGTTTTATGTTGAAAAGAAAATTTGAATCAAGATGGAATGTTGAGATTCTACGGTTCAGATTATATGTTATTTTGAAGAGGATTATGTGTTCTTTACTATGAAAGAGACGAGATATCGTTCGGAGCATCGAGGAGGAAGTTATTATAACAAGGAAAGTAATCATGTTTGTTCATTATTTTTAATATGGAAATGCATAAATTATTGGATTTATTTGCATAAGATGGTAAGTAAATAAATACATACACATGTTATAGAATAAAATATATGTAAAAGGATATGCGTATTATTTCTTTCTTCGTAAATGCATTGATTTGGGATTTTTTCTTTCCATCTTTGCTAATTGAAGAAATAAGTGATTTACTTACTATATTGCACCATTTGTTACTATTATAAATTGCCTCGATTATCTTCTTACCATATCATGGTAATTTAATCGATGACTCTTATGAATTTGCACTGGCTATATATTGAGGGTGGACTTCATTGTAAACTCATCTTAGCATTTAGCCAGCGATCCCCCTAATAGTGTGTCGCTTCTTATTAAACCTAATTTGGCGCTTTGGTATGTAAACTCTTATCTTGTAATCTCTTGTAACTCTCTCATGAGTAATAAAATCTCTCTCATTTGGATTGGACGTACACTGTCTCGATGATAGTAGAACCAAAATAAATATTATGCATCTCTTTTTCTTCTTTATAATTATTTACTATTTATTTGTAGTAATAAAATAATTGTTGTAAAATTGAGTGATGTTCAAATTGGCAAATCTAGATCTTGTTTATTGTCTTTCCGCATTTATGCAATTTTTGCACAACGGTACTTATATGATATCTTATGGAGCTACCGTAGGGACTTCATAACTGGTTTAGAAAAGTGTTTAAAACTGCTTATCCACTGGCCTTTTATCGAAAAAAAATCCACATATTTTTTCCCTTACTTATGATGTCACTAAGAATGCAAAAACTTAACCCGAAAAACAAAGGCAATTCCTTTAACAATTAGGGCCATATGATTTATGTTTGTAGTATAAATTTTTTCCATATTGTATCAATGAATCATGAGTACATTTGCCTCTTTCTACACCCAATAATATATATATATATATGTATATGTATATGTAAATGTATATGTATATAACTTTCATCCTTTTTTTCTCCCTACTTCATTCATCTTTCTGTTGTAGATTCAACGATACCAACGATTTAAAACGCAACATAAAAAACTCATTTTTAATGAATTTTGCCATCAACCTCTACAAAATAAACTTTAGTTTACTTCACCGTTGAAGAAGAATACCTATGATTTGGAATTTATTTCATCAAAATAAATCATAGCTTGAGTTTAATGTATGAGATGTTTGATGAGCGTGAATTAAATTGACCCAAAAACTTAATGTTGAGCTTTTGGAGGATGAGCCATTGTTTTTTGGGAACTCATTAATTAAAAAAGAAGGCGCTGCAAAGAAGAAAAGGTAAAGGATTATATTAAAATATTATGATTTAATTCATCAACATCGTTTAACAATAATAAATCAAACTAAAATATTAATGAAATAAAATACTTGAATACAACTGAGTGCTCCTCCGCATTAGTGTTTAACTGTATCTTCTGAATATAGGATGAGATGGGTATAAGAGAGCATATATGTAATTTATACATGTGAACATGTGAACTCGAAAAATGTGGTCCATTCCCAAAGTCAAACCTAGGCTGACATGTAAATATCATTACACAAACCTTAGGGCCCAAGCTCAAATCTAATTTGACATTGGGCTAAGGCAAACATATAGAAATAAAAAATTCAATTTTAATATTCAAAATACAACAAGTGTCATATTGGTTGGGGTTTTGTTGTGATAACTAGTATGAGGCCCATTCTTCGCACGCAGGATGTACTAAAAATTGCGTGTGGTAGTAGTAGAAATATTAGTTGATTCATATAGATTAATTTTAGATTTGATATTGTATTTGTGTTAAATGAGTTGAGAAGGCCAAAAGGCTTTCATGAAGTAATACCATCTCATGAATATGTGTATTAGTCTGGGTAATAAATATCAGTTGTCCTAGGGTTTATATGGATTGCAGTTGTTTTGTTTAGTAAAAATGTTTATGAATGGTCCTTGTTGTGGATGGAACCCTTACAATTTTCGATGAAAAAAGCATCAACTCTACATTTCTTATAAGGATATACAAACCTATCATGTCATGCAAGCGAGTTCATATATCTTTAGAATATAAAAGTATAGTCAACATGGATGTTTAAACGTGTTACAGATGTGGTAGATGTTGAACATGTTAGGTTTTGTTCAAAAGTCAAGTTAATAATAATATAAACATCTGCATGTGAAGTTTGGAGAGGTTATATGATTTTCTCATAATGCCATTTACAATTACTGAGACTTTCTCAAAGTACCCATGTATAAATACCAAGATTTTTGAAGATATTGTAGCAATTTCTTATATAAGTTTCTTAAATTTTATAAATGAACACTTTCATTTGTATATGGGGGTGGCTATTTGAAGACAGAATAAAACACAAAATGGAGATACAAGAGATGTTGGCCATTGGATCTCAATGGAGGTTGAATTCAATGAAAGACCTAATGGTTGGCATCTCTTGTGTCATCATTTATATCATTTATTGTGTCCAAATTGATTTTCCTTTTATATGTTAATATTTTTCATTCCTATTTAATGAAAATATTTTTTCTAGTGTTTCCTATTTCCAACATAAAGAATGGTGTGTATCCATTACATCCCAAATCCTATATCTGTGTTTATTACATCGAATGTCTGCTAAAGACATGAGTTGTCATGAAAACACCAGTCAACTACTTATAATGCTAACAAACAAGTACTATTCAATTGTGTCATTACAAAGAATACCAAAATTAAGGAAGTAGTAACATTACAACAAACCCAATATTCACTTATATTGCACGAAAGAAAGTCATACTATTCAAATCATAGCTTTGAGTCATGTGAAAAATATTTTAAAAATATGCTTGGTCAACCAGATTTTCAATTTTGAAGAAATCAATGAGGTAAGGAAGAATGTACAGTTTCAGCTCTCACGAGCATCATTGATTCACTATCCTGCACATACTTCTTATGAATAATATTCTTGTACTCTAAAACAAAAGGATTAACACTAAGATTATCTATAACAAATGATCAGTTGTCAAGTTCAATAGCTACATTATCAACCAACCTTGATCAGCAAACTGGATAGCTTCAGACTGACCTGAGCATATACAAAAAGAAACACTCGAGTCAGGACTCAAAATCTTATACAAGATAATCATGTGCAAGGAATAAAGTCCATAACTCAAGATGAATAAAATAAACATCTCTAAGGATCCGATAAATTATCCATATATACAATAGAATACGATATGTAGATAATGTCTAATCAGTAAAGTACGATATTAAAATAGTGTTAAGGCGTTACCATAATCCCCCTTAACACATTTTTATAATGTCATAGTCTATACAGCATCATAAACCCCACCGTAAACTAGTGGTTATCAGAGGGTACCCCATAGGTATAACACAAAACAAATCGTAGTGGTCGCGAATAGGATAATTAGTATGACAAGGTACATGAGGCGATACCAACTAGGATACTAGTAGTTGCATGATCCGGACTGATGTTGAGCATAGCAGCTACTATCTCAACACCGCGAAACAACACTTCCAAATCAAAGGGGTGCACCCAAATCGAATCACAAAAGTAATAGATATGGTATCGAAGAAGTGTGTTCGCTAGAGGTGGCGAACCTCAATGGCCCGGCGCGGCTCCTGTTTTAGTCATGTCAGGAGTCATCCAAAATCGTTCTCTTTCTTTAGTCAACGCGTTCACCAAACCATCCACTTCATTCTGGATCAACACTCCGCGTATAATAGTTATTAAAGTGGTTTTCGATATCGACAGAGAGTATGTCCATATCCGATCCCGGTCTCTTTAATAACTACGTATTCATTACCCGATGGTCGCTTAAGTTAAAGTTTTAAACAAATCAAAGTCCAAAAGTCAAGTTGCAAATTTGACTTTCAAAATTTGACATTTCACGATTCAATTTATTTCAGATATTTAAAATCATATTTCGAAATGAAATTTTAGTTCAAACATTTGAGTTAACAATATAATTAAGTATTCAAGTTCAATTTAATAAGATCTAAATTTCACTTATTAAATTTAGTTAATAATCAATGGATTCAATTTAATGGTCAATTTAGTTCAAATCATTAAATCAAATTCTATTCATTTCAATTCATGTTTACATTCATCGTTACATTTAAATATAATCATAAATTCGATTAAATCAATTTCATTAACTAAATTCCTTTTTATCAAAATAGCTTCATTTGATTTATTTACCAAATTCAATTAAATTTCTATTTAAAGAAATCCAATCTCATATATTTGGTTCCATGATTTACATATCACAAATAAGTTTATTTCCGAGTTACAAATCAACTCAATCCATATTCAGTTACAATGTCTTGATTTAATTAATTCATTAAATTTAAAAATCATTTTAAATTTAAATTATCACTAAATTAAATCCAAAAAACTTTAGTTAGTTTTATATTCCTCTTAAGTCAAATTTCACTTAATCTCAAATTTAATTTATAACAAGTTCCAAATCTATTTAATTTAAAACCGAGTTTTAAATCTTAATCTAACAAATCTAATAAATTTTCAAATTATTAAATTCTAAAACTTTACTTGTTTCTAATTCTCATTTCAATTATTCAACTTACTTAACTTTAAATTTTCCTAAATCAAATTACAATTTTCTCAATTTAAATTTGTCAATTCATTTTATTCAATTAAATAGATTTATTAATCCGTTTCAATTAAATCCATTAATTTATTTCAATTAATCCATTAATTTATTTCAATTAAATCCATTAAGTTCGTTACTTAATTTCAAAACAAATTGTTAAGTTCATTCCTTAATTTCAAATAGATTTCAATTTCAAAATGATTTTTGTTGACCAATCGGGTTTCTTATTTTAATTATCTATCCTAGGCCAAGTTGTTTTGGGTATTTATCATTTCAACCCAATATCATTCAATATAAAAAAAAATCAAAGCATAGCAAAGGGAACTTGCAGTGTGATAACTGGGATGGTGTCAAAGTAAATAAACAAGCAATAGCAACCATACATAACAATTCAACAATTTATTTAAATAATCCCAAAATAATCGTATTAATTTACATTTGTTATTTATGTAAATTAATATAATTATTCCTAGAATCCACACTATCATTTCATGCAGATTAAAGATTATTACATTATGGTTTCACTTGGTGTCTATAATCAAATTACTACATCAATCATACATTCAATGGTTCAAAGTGTAGTTAACACTATGTCGATTTATTTAACATTTAAAGGGGTCAAGTTTAACAAAACAACATTCAACATATGAAAGGGTCAAGTTCAACATATACAATCCATTTTAAATTGTTAACTATCCTATATCAAATTCAATTTCATATTAATTAACACTTATATTAACAACCAAATTCAACGTCATATAACAAATTTAGTGTCACAACTATTTACCATAAACTAACATCAAATCACAATTTAACACGTTAAATCTAATTAAACAATACATGGCATCAGTTTAGCAATTTTAAATTCTAACAATATTCAATTTTAACTTGTATAGCAATTACAGTTTATGTGAACAATTTTAACATCAACCATTTTAACATCCAAATTAATATTAACAACATCTATCACTTGATTATCATAGCATAATAGATTGAGTCGTGAATGAAATATTCACCTCGCGTGGTTAGAGATTTGACGACGGAGCACGAAGATGAATAGATAAGAGGCACTAACAAGCACGACACAAAAGCGAACACAAACAAAGCAAAGAAACTAGATAGATCCGACAAGCTGAATGGAAGCCTAAGTCTCCGAAGTAGTAGCTGGAACAAAACACAGTAAAACACTAGATGTGAGCAACCAGAATTTTCAAAGTTATATACTGCTATATAATAAACAGTTTCATATATATATTTATATATAAAACGTAAGTGCACTGAAATACGGCTGCGGCCAAGGCGAGGCACAACAGTGACGGCGGAGCAGGGGACATCGCGGTGGTCGGAGTGTAAAGCGGGCTGGTCGCTGGCGGGTTGGGCTGAGGTCTGGTGGGTTCGGTGGGTCGCTGGCGGGTTCGTTGGGTCGTTGGCGGGTTCGGGTGGGGTCTGGGTTCGGGTGGGTCTGGTAGACTGGGCTGGGCAGTAGGGTTTGGGTGGGGTCTGGGCTGGGCAGTGGGGCGGACGTGGGTCGCTGGCGGGGAGGCGGACGCGGCAGGGCAGTGGGCGTGGACGTGGGTCGCTGGCGGGGAGGCGGACGCGGCAGGGCAGTGGGCGTGGAGGCGGACTGTGGGTAGGGCAGTGGGCGGAGGCGGACTATGGGTAGGGCAGTGGGCGGAGGCGGACTGGGTAGGGCAGTGGGCGGAGGCGGACTGGGTAGTGGAGGGGAGTGGGTTGTGGAGGGAAGTGGGTTTGCTGTGTGAAAGACAATGAAATGAAGAGAATTATGTAGAGGAAGAAGAGAACGAACCAGTGAAAAGTTTGCAAACCAATGGATTTTTTTGACGAAGACAATTTATATAAAATAGTTCGTAAATTCAAAAGCCACCAGTTTAATCACCTTGGTAACCACAAAGTCCATTGGGTTCCCTAGGTAGCTGAATAGTCAAAGGACTCCTAGAATTCTGAACAGTGTAGAAGATTGGGTACCGGTTTGTGCTGCGTAACGGACCAGTTTGTAATCCGTTAAACAATTATAATTCGCAACGCCGGACTCCGATTGACACAAATAAATATACCGTTTTGATCAGCGCGATGAGGCGAACACAACGGTATATAGATATCAGTGGTACGATTGAATTATAAAAATTCGATTTTTTTTACTACGGAAAATGCAACAAAAACGCAGAAAAATAAGATCGACGGAGCTAAAGAATTCCGAATTTGGAAAAACGAAAACTGATGTCTTAGTCAGAAGAGGAATTAGAATTTTTCTATGTAAAAATATTTAGGTTTTGAAAACATTTTATTATCATCAATTTTAACTGATACAAATTGGAATAAAATTACGCTAGAAAATAAACTTCCAAATTTCCTAATGAAAATTTACCGGTTGCTATAATTAATTAGACGCATTCCAAATATCAAATTTGAATAGCAATGGAAGTTGTTTGTAGAAATCTGAATTTCTACACTCAATAAATGGTTTTGAAAGTTTTAAACTGGGTCAGAATTTCAGGGTCGTTACATTCTCCCCCACTCAAAACTTTTCGTCCTCGAAAAGGAACAAGGTAAAGAGTGGAAGAACGGATAGAAGAGATACGATGGATATAAAATAGATTATCGAAAAATATGGAATATAGAATAGAGTTTACTTTCCACAAACAATTCTGGATTAGAATCCCGAATACTCTCCTCGGTTTCCCAAGTGCAATCACGATCATCGGGACTCCATTAGACTTTGACTAGACTAACAAATTTCCTTCTAAGCTACTTCGTATCTCGATCGACTATACGAAGTGGTCTCCTTTCGATAGTCAAATCTGGCTCAATATCTACTTCATCTAGCTGAGAAATAGGAATGGTCATGGATGGATCACGCATGACTTTCCGAAGATGTGAAACATGGAATATGTTGTGCACGCCCTCAAATTTTTCTGGTAATGTGACTCTATAAGCTAGTGTACCAATTCTCTCAGTGATAGTGAATGGTCCAACAAATCTAGGAGCAAGCTTCCCTCTTCGACCAAATCGAATGACATTCTTCAAAGGTGATACCTTTAGAAATACCTCATCCCCAACCTGGAATTCCAAATCTCTTCTACGCCTATCTACATAGCTCTTCTGCCTATCATGTGCGGTCTTCATCTTCCTTCTAATCTCATTAACCTTCTCGGATGCTTCCATAATCATATCTGGGCCAAGAACTAATCGATCACCAGGCTCAATCCAACAAGCTGGCGATTTGCACGGCCGTCCATACAAAGCTTCGAACGGTGCCATATCGATACTTGCCTGGTTATAAAGACGGTTAAATTTCAATTCAAATTTGCTTGTTCAAATTGAAATTTTTGATTTACCTGATAACTGTTATTATAAGTGAATTCCATCAAATGGAGATGGTCTTCCCAAGATCCACCGAAATCAATAATGCAAGCTCGGAGCAGATCCTCCAAAATCTGATTTACCCTCTCAGTTTGGCCATCTGTTTGAGGATGATAAGCTGTGCTCAGATTCAGTTTAGTGCCCAAGACGTATTGAAATGCCTTCCAGAATTTACTAGTGAATATAGATCTCGATCGCATACAACACTAGACGGAACTCCATGAAGTATAACAATCTCTCTCATATAAATCTCGGCCAGACACGAAGCAGTACGAGTGGTCTTTACAGGAATAAAGTGAGCAGATTTGGTCAACCTATCAACAATAACCCATATACTCTCGTTACCTTTTCTGGTCCTCGGTAATCCATCGATGAAGTCCATAGAAATCTGATCCTATTTCCAACACGGAATCTCTAGGGGTTGAAGTAAACCGGCAGTCCTCTGGTGATCGGCCTTGACTTGTTGGCAAGTGGTGCATCTACTGACATATATAGAAATATCTCTCTTCATCCCACTCCACCAATATAAACGCTTCATATTACGATACATCTTAGTGACACCAGGATGAAATGAAAGTGATGACTGATGGTTCTCTCTAAGCACTTCTTGTCTCAATCCATCGATATTAGGAACACAAATACGATTGTCGATCCTCAGAACTCCATTACTATCTACTTGTGCTCCCATTTTACTGTCAGCATTTCCAACTCTACTAAGAACTAACTCCTTCATACGATAGAGCAAAGTGTCCTCATATTGTTTAGCTTTGATGCGATCCATAAGAGACGGAGAGATAACGAGGTGAAATAACATGCCTTCAACAAGATTACAACAAGACAATGCTTTGCTGCGGCTCAAAGCATCTGCTACGACATTTGCTTTCCCCGGAGTATAAGTGATGTCAAGATCATATGCAGCTAAGAATTCGAGCCATCGGACTTGTCTCTGGTTCAAATCCTTCTGAGAAAAGATATACCTCAAGGACTTATGATCAGTGAATAATTCGAATTTGGTTCCCAAAAGATGATGCCTCCATAGTTTCAAAGCAAATACAATTGCAAGAAGCTCCAGATCATGTGTGGCATAGTTTAATTCATGGGTCTTCAACTGATGACCCGCATAAGCAATAACCTTTCCATTTTGCATAAGGACAGCGCCTAAACCTTCTCGGCAAGCATCTGTATAGACAGTTAATCCTTCACTTCCATCGATTACCGCAAGAACTGGGGCTGAAGTTAACTTGTGATTCAACTCATTAAAAGCTGATTCACACTTCTCACTCCAAATAAACTTAACATCCTTCCGAGTTAAAGCAGTAAGTGGAGCAGAAATTCGGGCAAAGTGCTCAGTAAATCTACGATAATAGCCGGCTAAGCCCAAGAAACTACGAATATCTGTATGAGTTTTAGGAGTCTCCCAATCCTGTAGATTAATTGATTCAAATCAAAAGAGATAAGATTGTTTGAACAGAAACAACGAATAAGATAGAACTTACATTGATTATGGCGATCTTAGCTGGATCGACCGAAATCCCATTTTCAGAAACAATATGGCCAAGGAATCTCACTTCGTCTCGCCAGAAGTGGCATTTAGAGAACTTGGCTTTAAGCTGATGGTTTCGGAGAGTTTCCAGAACATAACGGAGATGTGTTTCATGCTCTTTCTCGTCTTTGGAGAAGACGAGAATATCATCAATGAATACAAGAACAAACTTGTTAAGGACATCACGAAAGACTCGATTCATCAAGTTGACGAAATAAGTAGGTGCATTGGTCAACCCGAATGGCATAACCAACCATTCATAGAATCCATTCTCGGTACGGAAAGCTGTCTTATGGATACTATCTTCTGCTACTCTGAGTTGGTGGAACCCAGTGGCTAGATCAAATTGTGAGAAAAATTTAGCTCCATGGAGCTGATCGAATAAATCGTTGATGCGAGGCATCGGATAGCGATTTTTGAGAGTGCGTTTGTTTAGCTCTCTGTAATCAACACACATGCGAAGAGATCCATCTGATTTGGTGACAAATACAACTGCGACGCCCCATTCAGAACAACTTCTCCTAATCAAACCCTTAGCAAATAGATCCTCAATTTGAGTTTTTAGTTCAGCTTTTTCTTTAGGAGCCATCCTTCGGTGTGGGAGAACTACGGGAGTAGCTCCAGGAATAAGATCAATGCGGAAATCGATTTCCCATTTAGGCGGTAGAGAGTTGACCTCTCCAAATACATCGGTAAATTGCTGAACAATAGGAGTGGATTCAAGATCATCCGGGTGAGCATTAAGAGAGAATATGAAGCTTCCGGCATATTTCTGAGGTGATTTGCATTCAATGACAAGTGGCAGACCCTTGTCACTGACTAAAGAAATAGAACGAGCTTTCCATGAAATAACAACATCGAATTTTCTTAACCAATCGGCACCTAATAAGATGTCAAATGCTTCGAAGCCAAGCACATAAAATTTCCAAGTGAATCGATATCTTCCATACATAAGTACAACCTCATTACAAATTCTACTAAGATTGGCAAGTCCTCCAATAGGGTTGGAGACACATAAGGAAGTAGTGGTAAAATTAGGTTCTAATTTGAGTTTACTACAAAGGTCAATAGATATGAAGCTATGGGAAGCGCCAGTGTCGAATAATACTCTAATAGGTAAACCTTGTAATGAAAAAGTACACCGTAAGGTACCTTGGTCATCCTGGGCCGGTGGTGCAGATGGTGCAGGTGTGGTGATAGCAAATACTCCAGAAGTGGTGCCACGCTTATGCATTGGGCAGTCTTTCTTGAAATGACCAGGCTAGAGGCAGACGTGGCATAAATCTCTCCTAGTCATAGAAGGTGGTAAAATAGCAGCTCCGGTAGATGGACAGCTATTAGCATAATGGCCCTTCTTATCACATTTGAAGCAAGTGATATTAGCAAGGTCGATTGGGCTTTTCTGAGCATATCCCAATCCTGTAGTCTTTTGCCAAGCTTTCTTTTGTTGATCAAAGTTCATCTTCCTCTTTCTGGGCTGCCTAGAAGAGGACTGAGTAGGAGTGGCCTTGGCAGTAGGTCCCTTAGGCTTCGCCTCATATCTAAGAGCATAGTCAACAAGCTCTGTGAAGGTGCAGTGGGTGTGGCCAGTAAGCAAGTCATAATACTCTGGTCTAGCTCCCAAAATGAATTTCTCGTTCTTCAGAAGTGGTGTATCAATCAAGCCAGGTCCGAACTTAGAGAGTTCGTTAAATTTCCTCTCATACTCAGAAAAAGTCATACTGCCTTGCTTAAGATCCATGAAAGCTCTATAAAGTTGGGCCTTCCCAGCAGCTGGCATCCATTGTGCCGAGAAAGCGTCCCTAATCAAACAGATGGACTAGATGAATAACATTCCAAAGATTGAAAGAAGAATTTAGACTACGAAATCCAAACGAATTTATACCTAAACTAGGCCCAAGTGATGGTGTTCTCCTCTATACGGGAAGTAACTGATTCCCACCAATCTTGTGCGGCATCCTGAAGTTGCCAAGCAGCCAGTTGACGCTTCCGAACATCAGTGATCTTCAAACCAGAAAATATCTTCTCTAATCTTTTAAGCCATTGCTGAGCCTCGATAATGCTCTCAGATCCAGAAAACTTAATACCTCCAAGCTGTGTATATATACTCCTTACTAAGAGCGGTGAATTTGACTGGAGCTGGGGCGGCAGGTGCAGCCTGAGCAGGACCATTGCCTCTTCCTCCCCTATTGTTTCTTCTGGTACTCATCCTGAAATACCAAAAGAGATTTAGAACCAAGGATAGAAATCATAGAACTCTGAGGAAAGTCCAATCAACGAATCAAAAGAAGTTTGAATTGAAAGGATTTGGATATTGAATTGATTCTCCTCATTCTAGGGTATTGCTACCCTATCTCTAATGAGTTTATATAACCCCAAACTAAGGTTTTTAGGGAAACCAAAGCTCTGATACCAACTGTAACAACCCGTATATTTGGACCACATAAATTGAAAATAATCCACACATGTCAATTTAAATAATACAAAACACGAATCATTATGGGATTATAAACACATAAATGTAAATGAGAATTAATACAACATCACAAACACAGAACAGTCACAGAATAATGCAGCGGAAAAATACATCATCATAATAGCAGTTCATGAAGCTACTACAGGAAATACAACAATGTCTCAACATAAAGTGACTGAGAAGAAATACATAAATGTCCAACAGACTAGTACATCAATACTAGAATGGAAATAACTGATAAAGATAAATGCAAAGTCTTCAGCATCTTCAACCAACCTTGATCAGCAAACTGGATAGCTTCAGACTGACCCGAGCATATACAAAAAGAAACACTCGAGTCAGGACTCAAAATCTTATACAAGATAATCATGTGCAAGGAATAAAGTCCATAACTCAAGATGAATAAAATAAACATCTCTAAGGATCCGATAAATTATCCATATATACAATAGAATACGATATGTAGATAATGTCTAATCAGTAAAGTACGATATTAAAATAGTGTTAAGGCGTTACCATAATCCCCCTTAACACATTTTTATAATGTCATAGTCTATACAGCACCGTAAACCCCACCGTAAACTAGTGGTTATCAGAGGGTACCCCATAGGTATAACACAAAACAAATCGTAGTGGTCGCGAATAGGATAATCAGTATGACAAGGTACATGAGGCGATACCAACTAGGATACTAGTAGTTGCGTGATCCGGACTGATGTTGAGCATAGCAGCTACTATCTCAACACCGCGAAACAACACTTCCAAATCAAAGGGGTGCACCCAAATCGAATCACAAAAGTAATAGATATGGTATCGAAGAAGTGTGTTCGCTAGAGGTGGCGAACCTCAATGGCCCGGCGCGGCTCCTATTTTAGTCATGTCAGGGGTCATCCAAAATCGTTCTCTTTCTTCAGTCAACGTGTTCACCAAACCATCCACTTCATTCTGGATCAACACTCCGCGTATAATATTTATTAAAGTGGTTTTCGGTATCGACAGAGAGTATGTCCATATCTGATCCCGGTCTCTTTAATAACTACGTATTCATTAACCGATGATTGTTTAAGTTAAAGTTTTAAACAAATCAAAGTCCAAAAGTCAAGTTGCAAATTTGACTTTCAAAATTTGACATTTCACGATTCAATTTATTTCAGATATTTAAAATCATATTTCCAAATGAAATTTTAGTTCAAACATTTGAGTTAACAATATAATTAAGTATTCAAGTTCAATTTAATAAGATCTAAATTTCACTTATTAAATTTAGTTAATAATCAATGGATTCAATTTAATGGTCAATTTAGTTCAAATCATTAAATCAAATTCAATTCAATTCATGTTTACATTCATCGTTACATTTAAATATAATCATAAATTCAATTAAATCAATTTCATTAACTAAATTCCTTTTTATCAAAATATCTTCATTTGATTTATTTACCAAATTCAATTAAATTTCTATTTAAAGAAATCCAATCTTATTTATTTGGTTCCATGATTTACATATCACAAATAAGTTTATTTCCGAGTTACAAATCAACTCAATCCATATTCAGTTACAATGTCCTGATTTAATTAATTCATTAAATTTAAAAATCATTTTAAATTTAAATTATCACTAAATTAAATCCATAAAACTTTAGTTAGTTTTATATTCCTCTTAAGTCAAATTTCACTTAATCTCAAATTTAATTTATAACAAGTTCCAAATCTATTTAATTTAAAACCGAGTTTTAAATCTTAATCTAACAAATCTAATAAATTTTCAAATTATTAAATTCCAAAACTTTACTTGTTTCTAATTCTCATTTCAATTATTCAACTTACTTAACTTTAAATTTTCCTAAATCAAATTACAATTTTCTCAATTTAAATTTGTCAATTCATTTTATTCAATTAAATAGATTTATTAATCCGTTTCAATTAAATCCATTAATTTATTTCAATTAATCCATTAATTTATTTCAATTAAATCCATTAAGTTCGTTACTTAATTTCAAAACAAATTGTTAAGTTCATTCCTTAATTTCAAATAGATTTTAATTTCAAAATGATTTTTGTTGACCAATCAGGTTTCTTATTTTAATTATCTATCCTAGGCCAAGTTGTTTAATTAGGTATTTATCATTTCAACCAAATATCATTCAATATAAAAAAAATCAAAGCATAGCAAAGGGAACTTGCAGTGTGATAACTGGGATGGTGTCAAAGTAAATAAACAAGCAATAGCAACCATACATAACAATTCAACAATTTATTTAAATAATCCCGAAATAATCGTATTAATTTACATTTGTTATTTATGTAAATTAATATAATTATTCCTAGAATCCACACTATCAGTTCATGCAGATTAAAGATTATTACATTATGGTTTCACTTGGTGTCTATAATCAAATTACTACATCAATCATACATTCAATGGTTCAAAGTGTAGTTAACACTATGTTGATTTATTTAACATTTAAAGGGGTCAAGTTTAACAAAACACTATTCAACATATGAAGGGGTCAAGTTCAACATATACAATCCATTTTAAATTGTTAACTATCCTATATCAAATTCAATTTCATATTAATTAACACTTATATTAACAACAAAATTCAATGTCACATAACAAATTTAGTGTCACAACTATTTACCATAAACTAACATCAAATCACAATTTAACACATTAAATCTAATTAAACAATGCATGGCGTCAATTTAGCAATTTTAAATTCTAACAATATTCAATTTTAACTTGTATAGCAATTACAGTTTATGTGAACAATTTTAACATCAACCATTTTAACATCCAAATTAATATTAACAACATCTATCACTTGATTATCATAGCATAATAGATTGAGTCGTGAATGAAATATTCACCTTGCGTGGTTAGAGATTCGACGACGGAGCACGAAGACGAATAGATAAGAGGCACTAACAAGCACGACACAAAAGCGAACACAAACAAAGCAAAGAAACTAGATAGATCCGACAAGCTGAATGGAAGCCTAAGTCTCCGAAGCAGTAGCTGGAACAAAACACAGTAAAACACTGTTTGTGAGCAACCAGAATTTTCAAAGTTATATACTGCTATATAATAAACAGTTTCATATATATATATATATATATATATATAAAACAGAAGTGCACTGAAATACGGCTGCGGCCAAGGCGAGGCACAGCAGTGACGGCGGAGCAGGGGACGTCGCGGTGGTCGGAGTGTAAAGCGGGCTGGTCGCTGGCGGGTTGGGCTGAGGTCTGGTGGGTTCGGTGGGTCGCTGGCGGGTTCGGGTGGGTCTGGTGGACTGGGCTGGGCAGTGGGGTTCAGGTGGGGTCTGGTGGACTGGGCTGGGAAGTGGGGCGGACGTGGGTCGCTGGCGGGGAGGCGGACGCGGTAGGGCAGTGGGCGTGGACGTGGGTCGTTGGCAGGGAGGCGGACGCGGTAGGGCAGTGGGCGTGGAGGCGGACTGTGGGTAGGGCAGTGGGCGGAGGCGAACTGGGTAGGGCAGTGGGCGGAGGCGGACTGGGTAGTGGAGGGGAGTGGGTTGTGGAGGGAAGTGGGTTTGCTGTGTGAAAGACAATGAAATGAAGAGAATTATGTAGAGGAAGAAGAGAACGAACCAGTGAAAAGTTTGCAAACCAATGGATTTTTTTGACGAAGACAGTTTATATAAAATAGTTTAGAAATTCAAAAGCCACCAGTTTAATCACCTTGGTAACCGCAAAGTCCATTGGGTTCCCTAGGTAGCTGAATAGTCAAAGGACTCCTAGAATTCTGAACAGTGTAGAAGATTGGGTACCGGTTTGTGCTGCGTAACGGACCAGTTTGTAATCCGTTAAACAATTATAATTCGCAACGCCGGACTCCGATTGACACAAATAAATATACCGTTTTGATCAGCGCGACGAGGCGAACACAACGATATATAGATATCAGTGGTACGATTGAATTATAAAAATTCAAATTTTTTACTACGGAAAATGCAACAAAAACGCAGAAAAATAAGATCGACGGAGCTAAAGAAGTCCGAATTTTAAAAAACAAAAAATGACGTCTTAGTCAGAAGAGGAATTATAATTTTTCTATGTAAAAATATTCAGGTTTGGAAAACATTTTATTATCATCAATTTTAACTGATACAAGTTGGAATAAAATTACGCTAGAAAATAAACTTCCAAATTTCCTGATGAAAATTTACCAGTTGTTATGATTAATTAGACGCATTCCAGATATCAAATTTGAATAGCAATGGAAGTTGTTTATAGAAATTCGAATTTCTACACTCAATAAATGATTTTGAAAGTTTTAAACTGGGTCGGAATTTCAGGGTCGTTATAGTTCAATAGCTACATTATCTGAAACTGACTTATTGGCACGGTTTCTAACTTGATGTTCCAATAAATAAAAATTACTGATAACATAGGACCATTTCATGAGCCTAAATGTAAACCTGAATTGTGAGTTCTAACAAAAAGTTATTTTGGGTTTAAAGGTCGGACTAAGACAAAATATTTGTGAGAAAGAGTCAACATGAGAATATCAATAAAAATAGCATTGCATGCCTATAGAAAGTATATTCTACTTTTCGTCATGGCTGCCAATGGACAAGAGAGAATATTTTTGATGGTATAGCTAACAGAGACTGAAGAAAACACATGCTTATAGAAGAGAAATTACTAGGAAAACTATCAACTACAAATAGGGATGGCAATGAAAATCGTTGCTGCTATCAATGCATAAGGAAGACAGTTCGAATATTTTAATCCCAAAAATATACTAAGTATCGTTTATCATTAATGAAAGGTATTCCAGTAACACAGGTGGACAGGATGTTAACATAATGAATCAGTCCACTATTTGACTCAACCTCGTATCAAACCGGGGTAACCTTTTTTTGTTATTGGAATATTAGTGAAAAGAATAAATTAAATTTGAGAATACATATATCTACTATGTGTTGTATACGGAAAAAAAAATGTGGACTTCTATGACAACCTACATACATCAACATACCGATCCAAAGTCTGAAGTGACTTTCAAAATCGTGTCGGTGTCAAGAAGTACGAGTTGTTAGGTTATTATAACATTACAGAGACTAAAAATAAACAGATATGGTCCAAGATATACTACACTTTCAGAACTCTCAACGAAAGGAACAAAAAGGTAAATACAGAACATAATCATCTTAGAAAATATCTCGAAACACAATCCTAGAAAAAACTATATGTAGTCAAATACAGAGTACATAGAAATATCACTCCTAATCTGATAAAAGAAACACTAAGTACTGATAGATAAATGATTACATGAGGAGTAAATAAAGTATAAGCAACTCCTATAATAAGTTTGTCTATCCACCTACTAAAATCGAGCCAAATCATTTGCTACCCTGTCCTCATGTGGTGAGGAAAGTAATGAAAAAGGATAGGTCAGACTTTTGTCTAGTGAATGAGTACATGTTTAATATACGATGATCATGTGCGGTTAACTTTAATTCTATCCAATGTGACCTAGGGTATCCTAGAATTGTTTGTGCATTCCTAGAATCATTTACTTAAGGGTTTTTATTTAATACACAACTACATTAACAACATATGTAGGCTTCTACAAGGAACGAACTATGGATCGAACTTCAATAACTAACGATCGGCCACCGCTCCTAGAGCAACTCAATATGGAAACACCGCTGCTAGAGCTAATTGACATAGGAACATCCTACAACTCTCCTGTATGGGACTACATCTCACATTATGCCTACGCATGTCTATCTCACATAGGTTTCCCTCACTTATCACATAGGAATAAATTTTCCATAACTACAACTACGCGTAACCAAACTACGAATCGAGGGGAAGCCCGCAATGCTGACTCGTCAGTGTTCTAATTGTATGCATGTGTGTCCACCTCTCGATCGTAGTATACGCCTCTTATTGCACACGTCTTGATCTATTAACAACACAGTATCACGACACGTTAGAATCGTGAATACCAAGGAGTCCCATTCTATCGGTCCCACACACTTCATCAAGCATCAGTCATTGTTGTGCGTCCACCATAGAACCCTCCATGAGTACCATTTGTGATAGAATCGCCCTAAGTCGAATAATCGACCCCATTGGATAAACTATTTTACCTAATACCATAGCGTCCTTAGGACATCTCATATGGAACTAGCTTCCACACTAGCTCTAACATTCGCACATATGTATACAATACGGCTCTACATACTATTTTTGTTTTTGTTTCTAACCTCGGCCTTAGGCCGAGGTTCAGATTATGCATTTCAATCATCAATCAGTTGATTGCTACATCCTATCGGTCAACCGCTCAGGATGAATGATCAAACGGTCGTAGTGTAAATTTTAGGGTTTTCGATTTTAATTATTTGTCAATTCGACAAATTTTGAAGTTACACAGTGAACTCTATGCATCGATTTACACTAACCAGTCTTTGTAATTTTATCCCACTTTTTATTGATATCAACTTCATAGATTTACACTGGTTTAATTATACTTGTTTAATTTAGAATTAACCAATTTTTAGGGTTTCTATTCAATAACAGAAAGGGGTTTAACTTGAGTAAAAATGATATCAGCCAATTTATACCAATTTCAATTTCTAATTCAAATTTTAGATTTAAACAATCAGAGTTTACAGTTTGATTACTAACATCTTAGATCAGATAGAATATGTTAAAATTAACTGTAAATAATCAACTTATTGAACTTGTTCCTACTCACCTTGAATCCAAGCTCTAGCTCTATGCTACATCGAAGAATCGCCACCTGCCTCCTTGATCTGATTTACTAGTGCTCTCTTACTTTGTTTCTGAAAGATATTTTATAAGTGGAGAGAAGAAATTTTGGTAGAGTTTCAATATGCATCAAGTGTTCTAATGAAATTAGGGTTAGGTTAGGTATTTATTTATGTGGTTAGAGATTGATATGGAGTGTTAGATTGACCCTAGAGAACCTTTGCTCTCATCACAGACACACATAAGAAACATGGCATGGAAAAAATATTTGGTTTAATCGTCTTCGTTTGATCATCACTTCAAGGCATCAAAATTATACGTCAAAGATCGACGACTAGGGTAGACCAGTCGATCATTTCATGCCAACCGGCACACTTAGAGTGTTGATCGGTGACACTATTTCATTAGGAAAATTTTTGTTTTTAATTTATTCTGTTTTCAAATGTTCAAATGTCCGTAACTTCTATGTATAATAATTAATAACTCTGATTTCAAAGTGTTATATATGGAAATTGTCCAAAAAATTACTATAAACGCAATGCTGCAAGTTCTGTAGCCAAATTCGGAGGTTCTTGAAAATTTTATTTTAGCCCTTGTTATATTTAAATTTAATTTTCTTGTTAAATTTTCCGCTAAATTTCCGAGGTGTTACAGCTTTTCCATGATTATAAATTAATGTATGTATGTAAATAGTTTTACATCTAACTACTTGAGGAAACATTACCAAGATACACATCTCCTTCAGATTTCAGAGCTTTAATTAATTGAATTTAGTAGAAGTTCGTACATCATTAAGTTTGCCTTTAGTATTACATAAAAATTAATCGAATTCATCGATTAGCAAAGTACTAAAAAAACTCTTCTCTAAAATCGTGTGTGTCTGTGCAATAAAATAATACGTCTTCAAAGAAATCCACACATTTTAACGTGGGTTTTCATGTATTAATATATACTAAATTAATAATATTCGGTAATAAAAATACATAAAATCATCCAAGTAATACTATATCAGAAACTCATCTTAGAAACCATCATAAACATTTCACACACATGAAAACAAATTGTAATTAAATTTAATACGTTATTAGGTGAAACTAAACGAATTCTTCAGTTATACATGCTAAATGAATGAAAGAATATCGATCATGTTGATTTCTAAGTAGATTTTGCAGTTTCTAGCCCACATAATAATGCTTATATTAATTTCCCATGATAGACCTAAATGATTGAATCTAATTCTGTTTTACATACTCTCAATTTCATTTGGTCAACTATTAATTAATTCAGCTTAAGCGCCTCAACATACTTAACAAAATACAATAAACTAATATTTCATTTAATTTGTTACTGCTACAATACATCTCTAGAAGCATAAAAGAAAACAATTACAATAAGGAGAAGAAATAACACAAGCTCACATACCATTATAATCCAGCTAAATGGGATGACCAAAGTTCCATGCAATCATCATTTTTCCTAATGAAGTCCAATATGTTGGAAAGTGAATTAAAATAACAAACATATTTCTTTAGTTATTATAGTAGACTGGACAATATGACATTGACAATTATTCAAACCATAACCTAACTTCTACATAAAAATTAAAATCGGTTAGTGGGGTTATAGTTAAATTCTTAAAATAGGGCAATTTTTCTAGTATGGATGTTATATACAAACATTATAATTATATTTTGAAATAAATTCATTCCATATTCTATGCGGATGGGCCATCAAAGCAATTAAATTATAATTTTGTAACATAATAAGTTTCAAAAGATACAATCAGGTAAAATTAGTAAATGACAAGCATGCAGCTGAGATAAAGTATGTATAGAAGATGGAGATATGGAAAAGAAAGGAAAACATGTAGGACTTATGGAGTCATTATTTAAGAGAGGGATAAAGTCAGAGGAATAAAAAATATAAAGCTGGACATAATGTCACCATCATTACCTACAAGAAGAAAAGTAAATAGCGACGGATCATACCGACCGTCGTCAACGGTTCCATCGATGTATTTCCGACGGTAATTCATTTCCACAAAATTTTAGTAAAAATTGTAAAATAGCAATCGGAAGCCGTCGATAATATGAACCGTCAACAGCCGTTGGAAACCATCGGATATCGCGATTATACTTTTGCTCCAACCTACAACAAATTTCATTTTGCTACTCCCCCAATTTCAGTCCAAAACCCTAGCTCCTCCCCAATCTCCATCGCTGGCCTACCCACACACCTCCCCGACCATCATGAAGTTCAACATTCTCCACTCTCAACAACCCTAGGCCATTCATTCATCTCTAATCGGGTTTTTTTCCTAACCATAATTAAGTTTGATTTTCTAACTTAGGGTCAATTTATGATTTTAACTATTTATAATACCACATTAATTGTTTATTACACACCAAATTGAATGCTAATTACAGTTATTATCATTTAAATCCAAAAATTAATATATAATTTAGCATTTGTGTATATGCATTAATTAATTAGTGCATATGCGCATTAGGGCTAGCTTGAGTTAATTAGTGTAGATGCGCATAATTTAGTATATGCATTTTCTAAAATATTGAAAATAATAATTTATTTACATAACCGTTTATTATTTTAGACCCTAAATTATATATAAAACCTAGTTTGCTACAACATGTGGCATACGCTAAACTAGTGTATATTGTAGTTTAACTTTTTAAATATAACATTATATTCATAATTCGTTAAGCTTGAAAACATAAAAGATTTTATGAAAAGGTAAAAATAAGATAATATAGTTGATAAAACATTAAAATATAAAAAAATTATTGTACAAATGCTACTATGTTATATAATTAATAAAAAATTAAAATGTATAATAGTAACATACAAACAAATTGGTGCATAATGTGCTTTTTTTTTTTAAATCCCTCAGAGAGTTTTTTGGCCCCATTTGATAAGTATTGTATATGATCTTTATATAGATATTCTTTTTTTTCACAGAACTGACATCAATATTCATCTGGTACAATATTTATCGTATTTGTCCCTGTATTGGACAAGTTACAAACACAATAAAGTAATTAAATTTCGTAAATCATTTCACCTTAAACGAATCACAAATTTTTTGACTACTTCCTTTTTGTTCCCTATGTACATGCATTTGTCTACGGTACAAGGAACAAAGGGAAAGTGCTGCCGAAATTTTGTTGAATCGTTTAAAATGAAATGAGTTATGATATATAATTACTACCATGTTTGTAATGGGAAGTAAGATGACCGACCATCAAAGTAGAAAACAATAAACTAAAATTTATTATTATATTCATAATTTATAACAATCCATAAAATGTATAAATGATAAATAATAAATGACTTATGGTTAAAGGAACATTTTAAATGAATTGAAAAAAAAAAATATTATATAATTAATAAAACATTAAACTGCATAAATGAATTGAAAAATATAATGTCAATCCATAAAATGATTAATACTTTTTTCAATTTCTATCATATTTTTTTAAGTTGCAAAATGTTAATTATTTTGTTGGTCGAAGCTGGACGTATGAACAACAATGAGAAATGGAAGGCTCAATAAGTGAACATTTTCATAACGGTGTACACATATTTATTGAACTCGCTTTAAGTAATAATGGAAACAACGAAGAAATTCGTTGTCCATGTAGTAGGTACAAATTGTTGAAGCATTTGATATCGGATATGGATAAAGTTCATTTGCACCTATACGGTTTCGTGCCAAATTATTTGATATGGGATCGTCATAGGACCTAATCCTATATAGGAAGAGGAGAAGGTAGGTAATGAAATTATTATGACGAATCCGATAGAAGATACATTTGAAGATGTAGCATGATCAATATTCCCTACTATTGAAGTTGGTGACAACGATATTAATGTCAAAGAAGAACCAAATGTTAAAGTAAAGAAAATCTATAATTTATTGGATGCTGCTAAAAAACCCCTTTGGGATGGTTGTACAAGAGGCACCCAATTATTAGTAACTACATAATACATTTCGATGAAATCAAAATACGATTTTGCAAAAGCTGGATTTACAACTATTGTACAAGCTGCAAAACAGCATAAGCCACCCGATAATTTAATGTGCGAAAAATATTATGAAGTGAAAAAACTAATGTCTGCCTTTGGTTTTACGTATCAAAAAATAGATACATGTTTAAATTATTGCATATTATTTTGAAAAGAAAACATCGATCTTAGGAAGTGTAGAATATGTAATTAGGAAAAATACAAACCAAGAAAAAAGAAGGGAAAGGAAGTTTCACACAAACGTATGCGTTACTTACCTATCACTCCTAGGCTTCAAAGGTTATATGCATCTTCTGCAACCGCGCATCATATGAGATGACACAGTGTGAGAACATAGAAAGAAGGTGCATCAACACACCCAGTTGATGGAGAAGCATCGAAGCATTTTGATAAGACGTATCTGTTAGTCCATGAGATGATGGTTTTGATGACAACAACCTTAGAATAGATTATAAAATATAAATACTAACATTACAAGTTTAGATATATATGTATATGCAGGATCTAACCATGCAGGTATCAAGAATGAAGACTGTACAGTATAGAGATTCAAGATATAGAGATAGAAGACTCATGAGTATCAAGATTATCAAGAGTTCAAGATTTCAAGATAAGTTATATAGTTAGGAATATTGTTAAAACTCATAGAAAGGCACTGACATCTTAAAATCTATTTTATTCATGGAATGGAATCCACTTCGTGCTCGTTAAAGGGATGGAACCCTAAGTAGGATGGAACCTACGAAAAATCTAGTGGAACATCTTTTTGTATCCACTTACTTTTATTTCAAAATGATTTTACAAAATTATCTTGTTTTCAAAATGATTTCAAAACTTTCCTTTTAAAAGATTCAAAACTCTCTATCCTGATTTTAAATAATTTTAGCCTCAAAAACATCTTTAATTTCAAAGTCAAATTACTCCTGATTTTAAACTATGTTCAAATAATATATTTAACTTTTAAATATTTATACTTAGATTTAAATATAAAATTATAGTTAAATTATGTATATATTGTTCTTTATATTTACTTATGAATTTCAACTAAAGTCAAGTATATTTATAAAGTTTTAAATAGTTTTTATATAAGATAAATGTTATTTTCAAAGAAATTCAAAACATCAAAAAAGGCTATGGGATGTCGACATGCCTATAGGTACCATGTCGACATGGTGTCAGTTTGATTCAAAATTCAAAATTCAAAAGAAGTGTCTATTCGCCATAACTCTTCATGAATGGTCATGGTTGTTGCTCTTCTATAAATAGGGGTCAGTTTCAACGAATTTTTAATCACTTTTCTCTGATGCAACTTCTCTTCTTCTTCTCCACTTTCTCATTTACAAATTACACCATTACTCTGCCGAAATCAATATCGAATCTAACTAGATAATTTCTGGTTTTGATTCTCTCCACTATCTCTACAAGATCCAAGTGCTAATCCGAGTTATAGACTTTTTGTAATCAATTGAGCGAGAGAAGGTGTGATTGTAGCCCTGGAAATCAATTGGTGAACTTGTTGCCCCGGAAATCAAGTATCTCTACCTAGAGGATTGTGATTCTGGAGGGTGTACCTCGTAGCCTTGAAACCGAGGGTTGTAATTGTTGAATTGAGTTTGAAAGGAAATCCGTACTTAGTTGTGTGGGATTGGATGTAGGGTAACTCCGAACCAGTATAAAATCCGGTGTGTTCTTTCCTTTACTGCTTTTACTTTATATTTGCATCTGTGTTTGATTCTGTGTTCATATCTGTGTCTGATTAGTGCATACATTGTTAACAAACTAAGATAAACTCAAAAAGATTAACAAATTTCTTAAAACACTATTCACCCCCCTCTAGTGTTAATTCTAGCCTTAAGATCCTTAATCTGCATTTCTCACATTTGGTATCAGAGCCTTGTTTTCAAAAGTTTCATTATCTGAATTTTGAAAAATTTCAAAATGGCTACTAACACTAGTACTACTATTACCACCAACACTAGTTCATTTGTAGAAGGTCAGTCTACTGCCAGACCACCACTTTTTAATGGTAGTAACTATGCATATTGGGCATGTAGGATGAAAATATATTTACAATCTGTAGGATTAGATACTTGGAATATCACACAAACTGAATATTCTGAACCCACAACTAATTTTGCACAGTGGACCACTGAGCAAAAGACTGTTGCACAAAATAATTCTAAAGCAATGAATATTCTATTTTGTTCACTTGAAAGAAATGAATTTAATAGAGTGTCATTTTGTAAGTCTGCATATGAAATCTGGAAAACTTTGCAAGTAACTCACGAAGGAACAAGCAAAGTTAAACAGACCAAAATTTCCATGCTCACAAATCAGTTTCAGTTATTTAAAATGAATACTAATGAGTCTATTTCAGATATGTATAGTCGATTTCAAGATATTGTGCATTCTTTAACATCTTTGGGAAAGGAATTTTCGGAAATTCCTGAAGTACAGAAAATTGAATAGTTCCAAGTGAAACAACTTTAAGAATTCCGGTAATCAGACTACAGTACCAAACTTTATCAAATGCTTCAATTGTGACGAACCAGGTCATATCAAAAGAGACTGTCCGCATCTAGATAAGCAAAACCCTCCTACAAACAATGATTCTGCAAAGAAATGGAAACATGCATTCACTGCTACTCTAGATGACTCAGATTCATCCTCCAGCGATGATGAACAGAAGAAAGATAATTCAAATCCGTGTTTCACAGCAATTCTCAATTTAGTCAATACCAAAGACACAGAATCTAAAAAAGGTACACGTTTACAATACATTGGCTGAAATTGCATGCTTAAATTGATTGATTGATTTTGAATTGATATGTTGTTTGAATTTTAAAATTTATTTTCTATTTTTTACTATTATTTTATTATTATTTTTATTATTTTTGACACATTCTGAAATATATTATAAGTACAATAATATTTCAGAAATATAGACATTAATAATAATATTTATATATATGTATATTAGATAACTTAGGAAAAATCATGTCATGAAAATTCAAAGCCACATGTCGACATGGCCCCTACCATGATGTCGACATGCCTACCTGAATTTGAATTTCAAATTTTGAATTCAAATGTTTGAATTTCCCTCCACCTTTTCACTTCATTTATTTCTCTGAAAAGATACCTTTTGACCAGAGAATATGTCCTTTGAAAGTCTATTTATTCACTATCTTTTATCATATCTTTTCACTTTCATTTTCAAATTCAAACTCTCTCTTCATATCTTCAAACTCTCTACTCTAATGGCATCTTCAAGCAACCCCTCAACCATGAGAATTTCCAGAAAAATCAAAGAGCAATTATTCAATGATCCAGAGGCAATTAAAGCATACATCAATTATGCTAATTATGCCAAAGTCCATTCCGGAAAATTTGCTATTTTTCAAGATTTTTCTTCTTATGAAATTGTTCTCTTTTTGCAAACAATGGTGTTTTAAGTCTTATTGACTCTTCTCAAAATGATTTTGTTTGCTATCCTAATCTTGTCGAAATCTTCTATGCTAATTTAAACCGTAGTTTTTATATTGGAAATGAGAATGAAATTTGGAGTAGTGTCAAAGGCACTCAAATTGTTTTGAATTGTGATCTTTTGGGTACCATTCTCAATTGCAAAAGCACGGGAATGGATCTTTCTAGTTTTCAAATCGATGAACATGATCATGAGACATTTCATCATATTTTTGAAGGAGATGAAAACTTTGAATTTAAGAATCGAAACTTTCATCCTAAAGCAAGAATTGTCAATCTTCTCTTACAACATAGTTTGACCCCAAGATCGGGAAATTTTAACAATCCCACTTCAAAAGTGTGCAAAGCACTTTTTGCTATTTTCGGAAATTATGATATCAATTGGGCGCAAGTTATTTTGGATGAACGTCGTCCTAAAAACTTGGAAATGGGAGAAAAGATTTTATATCATGGAATTTACCTTACTCGGATTTTCAAATATTTTGGAGTAAATTTCAAAGGAGAAGAATTTATTTCAAAAAAAGTTTTTAATATCTCAAACATTTCTCTCATGAAAATACCATATGTTTTTCAACCTTATGAGACTCTTGCCGAAAAGGAAGAGCGTTTGGCTCATGAGGAAATGAAAGAAGAGGAAGAGGAAGAAGAAGAAGAAAGGGATGAAATGGAAATAGAAGAAGAAGAAGAAGGTGAAACATCCCTAGAAAGTATTGAATATCCTTCCAATCCATCCAACAAAACCCTTCTCAAAAACCAAAAGATAATTGTGGAGAATCAACGGATTTTAAAACGATCCGTTAGTAAGAAGTTGGATAATATTTCTTCGAAGATAAACAAGTTCTTTTCAAAAGTCAGCAAGAAACTTGGACTATCTTCATCATCTTCATCTTCTAACTAGTTTTATCTCTTAGTATCTTATTGTATTTGTCTTAGTTTATTTTTTCGAATGTTCGTGTAGTTCATTATGCTTAATCTTTGTATTATCGTAATGAAATGAAATTTCCTTTCTGTTATCTATCGTATCTTATCTCTAGAATAAATGTTAGTATATTATATAAATATATACATATACACAATTATTCACAAAATCAAAGTTGTCATAAATTTTCACTAACCCATGTCGACATCCCCTAGAAGATCATGTCGACATGTACTGGTCAGAAGTGATTATTGATTTTGAATTTGAAATTTGAATAACTACCAAATGTCTATTCATTTCAAACAAATTTCTACACCTATATATACCTTTTTCTTCCAGAAATCTTCACTGAAATTTATTTCTCATTATCTATATCCTTCATTTCTTTCTCTAATTCAATTATGGCCAATCCTATTCACAATCTATCTGAAAATCTTGAAGAAACACTCAATTCATTCAAGAATATCCTCTCTTTTATTCTACAAAGCCAGCGTCACTTAGAATTGAGTCAAATACAGATGATCAAGGAACAAGAGAAACACTTCGAAGCAATACGATGGATGATCTCCTCTCTACACAAGGATGATAATGAAGCACATCCTCCTGTCTCTCTCACCAATGACAATGATAATTGGGATGCAATTAAAGCAGACCCTATATTTGGAGAAGATGGATGGGTAGATGTTCCTCGTAACATTTAATTTTCTTTCGTTGTTTGAATTAATTTGTTTGATTTAATTTGGTTTGAATTGATACTTTGTGTGGATTGATTTTATTTGGTTTGAAGTTTGGTTTGTGAAACATATATGTATATACACTGAAATGAATATAGTCTTTAATTAACTTATTATGCTCATAAGTATCATTATTTCTTAATCTATATATTATATATTCCGTTGTATAGTTTATCAATGCAGGTACTGAAGTCCAAGAATAAGGGGGAGTAAGTTTTTGTTGATGACAAAGGGGGAGAAATATAAAATAGGGTAGTTAGGCATAGATTAAGGGGGAGTTGTTAGTTTTAGGGGGAGTTATTAGGATAGAAGGAATATTTTATAAACAAAGGTTGTCATCATCAAAAAGGGGGAGATTGTTAGTCCATGAGATGATGGTTTTGATGAAAACAACCTTAGAATAGATTATAAAATATAAATACTAACATTACAAGTTTAGATATATATGTATATGCAGGATCTAACCATGCAGGTATCAAGAATGAAGACTGTACACTTGAACTATTTGCATTGAGTTGCTCTGACCAGTTCATTGCATTCATGTTGCCAGGTTCATTTGTGTTCTGGTTTCTAGAATCTGAACACTTGAACTATTTGCATTGAGTTGTTGACCTTCTGTTTCACTGTTGATCTTCACACTCACCCATGTTCACAATTGTTATGCTATGTCCACTGTTTTGTACATATCACTGTCTGGACTTGTGACTGCACCTGATGTATGTGTGTGTCACCACTGTTGCACTGCCCTGATGCCATTGATATTTGAGTCTGCACTTGTATTCAGTTACACATTTCCTTGAGTCTGGTTGCTTATGTATGCACCGTGTATATACATGTGCTAGTTGTTGTTTTTGGACTTGCATTCTTGTACATTTGGTGTGATGCTTTCTGAACTATATACATGTACACATATATATGTGTATATGTATACATGTATATGACACTGTATATATGTATGTGCATCACTGTTGTCTTTGTCGTCTGCACTGAAATGCTGTGCACTGCATATTTATTCGTTGCTCCATTATTTTGCACTTGACCATTTGTATCTGGTCTATATGTTGTTTCATTTGAACTGTATAGTTGAGGCTGGTTGTTCATGTCTAAGTTTGAATGGTTGAGTTGTTTTCATGTGTGCACATTGAATTTTTGGTCGAGGCTTGTTTTATGTTGGTTTTAGATTCTTGTTGCATGAGAACTTGTACTCGACAATTTTGTGATGTATTTGTGTTGCACCTGAGTTGAATCCAGCCTCGGCTCGGGTTTGACCTTGTGCTCACTTGTCCCTGCAGTTTTATCAAGTGTATATCGGTGTGCATGGCCTTGTGGCATGTACAGTGATACACTGTGCATGTCACACGTTGTTCGTGTAAGATGAATTCAAAATAAATATGATGACGAACAACCCAAATAACTAAGGCAAATAACATTTTCAAAGTACACTTTTTATTTTACACTGCACAAATATTTCCTTTTCAATTTTACTGCGTTAGTGTTTATTTTGCAGATAATTCAGATGCTGGATACAAATAGTAATATAGTTGAAGAACAAATATGAGTGAATGAGTGATATGTAGTGAGGTGCAAATGTAAATGAAAATTGTGTTGTGGTTTGAAATTGTATTGTAATTGAAATTTTGTATATATATAGTGAGAGCTCAAATTTTGTACTATTCAAAAATTGTAATAAAATATTTGTTTGAATAAAATATCCGTTTGAATTTAAATATTGTGTTATTTATTTTATTCAACAAATATTTATTTAACTACGTGAAAAATAAAATAGTACAATAACAAATACATTTAAATGAATATATATATATATATGTGTGTGTGTTTATTATCATCAAACAAAAATCATATAAAAGCATATTCAACAATCTCCCTCTTTTGATGATAACAAACATATATTAAGATTTTGAATTTATTAACTGTATTTGGTCATTGATGAACTCTATTTTCTTCCCCTATTTGAATGCTCCCCCTACACCAAAGCTCCCCCTTCATATATGCATGAAAATAAATAATAATATGTAAATAAACCTAGATGAAAATATGCAAATAAAAAATACGACTTGAATTATTTGCCAACCAAAATATTAACTTCTCTCTCCCCCTTTTATTTCAGCAAAAGAGTAATAGTGTTAGAAAAAATAGAGATAAGGTGATAGATATTAATACAACATTAATACCCAATCGAGTATAAATATTAAATTTCAGTAAAAAATCAAACAAAAATCATAAATACTCCGTTAGGTGCATATTCCACTTTAGAATGATAAGGATGATGTCGGCATATAAAACCATATAGTTGTGTCTATTTGTGGTATATTTATATCAGGAATTTGAATACTTACTAACCATGCATAACTGTTAGGACTTTTAAATGAGATAGGTAGTATTTCCAATTTTAAAAAAAAAACAAAAAATATATTTCAAGTATCTTCTAATCACGCATAACCGTGAGGACTTTTAAATGGGATTAGAATCAACTCGTCTATTTAATAACCAATTTTGATATGTGTTCCATACATGCATAACCATGAGGACTTTTAAATGAGCATGAAAGCACATAAACAAATATTCCAAGTAATTCACCCATGCATAACTGTGAGGACTTTTAAATGAGAGTGAATACTTTGGAGGTTTAAAAAAACGAATAATTTTCTATTTAAAATACCACATTTTGACACACTTTATTGGATTTTGATGAGTGAAGGTCGTTAGAAGTATGATAGAAATAGAGATGGTTATGGAATTTTTACCATCAAAAGTTATTATAACTCTTGTTTAAATTTTGAAAGAAATTTACTAAATTGTACTGTCTCAAGTCATAATATATGATTAATATCAACACTCATCACTTTTTCAATCACTATTTATCTTTTCGATAATCAGTAGGGAGTCAGATTAGTTAATGTAGACATTAAGATCAAATCCAAAAATAATTATAAAATCAAATTTTCTAAAATGACTAATCTGAAACGAAGTCAAAAATTATTTTCTAGAAGGGGTTTTATAAATAAAATGTCTGTTAATTGAAAATTGGTTGAAATGAAAAATATGCAGATATTTTCTTTGAAAATGTGATGCAACTAATGAATGTCTCTACATAAAACACGTTCCACTAGTACTTTTTCTATCAATTAGATTACCAGTGTAATATGCATCTGAATTTCTCTTAGACTCAAGATTATCATTAGTTGGATATCATAGACCAGACCGTGAAGTTTGGAACAAATACCTTAAAATATTTTTACAGCTTTTAAATGAAATTCTTTTGAATTTGAACTGAAACCGTGCAAATAAGCAAACAGTGAACATAGTGTCAGATTTAGAACAAATATATCCACGTGTACCTAGAGTAATCATCAATCAATACAAGACAACATCTCTTATCATCTAAACTTGCAATATAGTTGGTCCAAACAAATTTATATAAACTAGTTCAAAGATGAAAAGATGATTGGTCAACATTTTTGCACAAATCAGAATCAAAAATCAACATTTATTTCTTTATCTCATAACTGGATGAATTAAATAATATTATGGTGCAGATTTTTACATTGAATACATCGTTCAAGATAAATGTATCGTTGCCTATTTTACCTTTACGATAATTTTTCGTTGTTGCCCATTGTGATTTTGCCACCTTTATACTAGGCTAAGGAACTTTGATTTGTCGTCCGTCGTGTGCCTAATACAGCCAGAATCCAGGTAACACTGTTGTCGTTCCTTAGCCTGCCACCACACCTACACGAGGAAAGATTTTTGTGACCTATTTGTTTTTATAGGTCCATGATTGTTAGTGGCAAATTTTTTTGAAAATATGTTTGTGTAGACCGAAAACAATCTATATTTGTTCCTTTCGGCACCCAGATTTGTTTGACTTTAAGGAATTTTACATTCGTGTCTTTGGGAACCCAAATTGGAATGGTTTTCACGTATTTGGGTCTATACCAGCAAATGTTATGATTGTGTCCAGTTTTTCCAGAAGTCGTGCACTTAGAATTGACTTGATTATTTTTGCTTCTAACATGTTCAGATTGATTATACCCAAGTCCTTGTCTAACAGGATTAATAGTTTGTTTCCCTAATAGCATATTTAGCGATCTTTCTCCTTTGGAAAATTTTCCTAAAGTTGTAGACAATTGTTGGACTTGTGTTTTGAGAGATTCATTTTCATTCAATAATTGTGTGCACTTTTTAATAGAATTTTCTCTCCTCGTGTTTTCACTTTCTTTCAAAATCAGAATTTCATTTTCAAGTGATTTAATTTTAATTCCGATTTTTTAATTTCTTCTTCGAATGATGGACAATTGTCACACTTAAGGCTTTCATTTTGATAGTTTTTGACTAATTGGTCAAGTTGTTTATTTAATTCTATCAAAGTACCTCTTTGTGATTCAATTTTAGCGCATTTCTCCCTAAGTCTTTCAAAACAGCCATTTACTTCGTGAAAATATATAAGTAATTCTAAATGAGTATGTTTTGATACCTCGCTTGGCTCGTCATCATCACTGTCAGTTATATCACCTCGAAGACACATATTTGCTTTTTCACTCTCACTACCAGTGCTTTTATCATCTTCATCAGTTTCATCCCAAGTGGCTGCAAAACTTCTCTTTTCGGTTTCTTTCCTTGGCCGAGTCGATTCTTAGGACAATTGGGCTTGATATGATCTGGTTTATTGCACTTGTGACAAATGATCTCTTGCTCTTCAGAGTTGTCTAGTACTTTGACTATTCTGCTTTTCAATTGTTGATTTAGAGCTGGATTTCCGTACTTGTGGTTCCACTTTTTGAATCTCTTTATTAGTAGCGCCAGCTCAACTGCTCCATCATCATCATCACTTTCCGTTGGTCCTTTTAGAGCTATTGATTTCTTTCGAGTATCACCTCCTTCACATTCTTCCTTGAATTTCATTTCTAACTCATAAGTGGTGAGATTTCCAATAAGTTCTTCAACTTTAAACTGTGTCAAATCCTTCGATTATTGAATAGCAGTGACTTTGGCTTCAAAATTTCGTGGAAGGACTCTGAGGATTTTTCGGACTATTTCCAATCATGTGTATGATTTTCCGAGAGCTTTTGATTTATATACAAGATTGGAAAGTCATCCATACATCTCTTTGACATTTTCATCCTTGGCCATTGTGAAGTTCTCGTATTCGCTACTAAGCATGGCAACGCGAGATTCCTTGACTTGAGATGTTCCTTCGTGAGTCACTTCAAGTGTATGCCAAATTTCCTGCGCCGTTAGACAATATGGGACACGATTAAATTCAATTTGATCTAATGAACATATAATAGAATTCATAGCTTTAGCATTGGCATTCTGTAGTTTATTTTCTAGATCTGTCCATTGATCCATCAGTTTTTCAATTTCCTGATTATCTACCACTATAGTTGGTGTCCTATATCCTGTCTCAACAATATTCCAAGCATCAATGGTTTTCAAAAAAAAATTCATTCTATTTTCCAATAAGCATATTCACCATTGAACATTGGTGGTCTAACTATGGACTGACCCTCAACAAAAGCATTATTAAAAGAAGTCATTTAAAATAAAAATCTAATTTTTAAAACAAAAATTTATTTTTGAAAAATCTAATTTTTAAAACAAAAATTGGCTTTTGTTTCTAGCTCTGATATCACTTGTAGGACGATTTCACCCTAGAGGGCGGGGGGTGAATAGGGTGATACTAACAGTAATAAAAATTAATTGCGGAAATATATAAAATAATTGCAGCACCGATAATAACAGAATAATAAAAGCAGAAATAGAACAACATGGATTTACTCAGCTTCGGCAAAACCCTACCTACGTGCTGCCCCCAAGGTTTCTACTAGAAATTAAGTAGTCAGATGCTTACACATGTAAACTTGCGACACCCATTATTGACTAACCTAACTCTACGCTCAAAACCCTACCACAACTCAGCCATTGAATTGCGAATTCTCGAACTACACCACCGTAGTTCGTTCCCTAGTCACACGACTAGACAATTACACAAGTTAAAAAGAAATTACAAAATAAAAACAAATTTAAAATACAAAACCCTATATAAAGTTGAAGCTCAAAATATTAATAAGGACCGTCCCAATTCAAAATAAAAAGAATACCCTTTTTTTCTTGTTTATGTCTTCGGCCCGTACCCTTTGTGCAAAATGTTTGCCTCTTTGCTCTTTCGTTCCTCTTTCAAAATTTTAGGGCTTTGTGAAATCGGAACCGTCGATTGATTGTTGATCAATTGAATTGATATTCTTGCGTTGATTGCTTTGTTGATCGATCGTCTAGCTTAGACTACACTCGGCTGCTCCAATTAGTCAAGATCGAAAGATGAGTGAATCGGTACGTGAATGCCTTTTATTGATTATTGGTTATTCTCGACTTTGATTCGAGTTTAATGATTTATTGCTCTCTGTTTTTTCTTGAACTCGAATGCATTTGATTTCCGATGATGTTGATGGTATTTATAGGGAATAAAACCCTAAATTATCGTTCCCTTGAATTTGTCTGATATTTTAGCTCGGCCGTTCGATTTTACTTGAATACATGTGATTTGTTTAGACTGGATCAATTCGTATATTTCTTTGCTTGATTATCACGGCTTGCGTTTGCTTTGGATTTTGTTCCATTCTTTTCTGGGATTTGACTTCGGCCATTTGAAATTGTGATAATCTGGACTCTTTCGATTTTTGTTATCACCTGGTTTTGACTTGATTTGAAACCGCTACCTTGAAAATTGTTCGACTTGCACATTTGATCATCTGATTGATTTCTATTTGTAAAAGTTGCTTCATGTTGTAACCGTTGTATATCATTGCTCATTGTTTGCTTGGATTGAATCTGGTTTCCACACAATATATATGTGTGTGTTCATGCATGTATATATGTATGTTGTGATGCCTTGTTCTACTTGATTTATATTGATATTCAAGTGTGTCTGGTTGCAGTGTTAGTAGTCTTGTTGTTGTGTTCATTTGTCTGGAGTCTAGTCTGGTTTCACTGGCTTCATCTTGATTTTGGAATTTGTTTGCACTTTGAATGCTGGTCATCTCCACTTGTATACATACATTTATGTATCATATATGTGTGTGTTCATGGAGTCTGGTTTCATGTGGAGCTGTGCAGTTTGATTGCACATTGATTTTCTGATTTGGGTTGATAAAACTTGGGAATCCTTTCGAAGTTTGGTTCATGTGTGCCATACAAGTCTGGTTCAATTAAGTTCACCATTGTCCATGTTTTATATGTGGTCAGTGTTGGTGACACTGCATGTATATGTGTATGTTAGCTTGCATTGTTTTCGGACTTGGTCTTGCACTTGTGTTCATCATGTTGTCTGCTTGGAGCTTGTTGACAGGTTGGGTTGCTCTGACCAGTTCATTGCATTCATGTTGCCAGGTTCATTTGTGTTCTGGTTTCTTGAATCTGAACACTTGAACTATTTGCATTGAGTTGTTGACCTTCTGTTTCACTATTGGTCTTCACACTCACCCATGTTCACAATTGTTATGCTTTGTCCACTGTTTCGTACATATCACTATCTGGACTTGTGACTGCACCTGATGTATGTGTGTGTCACCACTGTTGCACTGCCCTGATGCCATTGATATTTGAGTCCGCACTTGTATTTAGTTGCACATTTCCTTGAGTCTGGTTGCTTATGTATGCACTGTGTATATACATGTGCTAGTTGTTGTTTTTAGACTTGCATTCTTGTACATTTGGTGTGATGCTTTCTGAACTATATACATGTATACATATATATGTGTATATGTATACATGTGTATATGACACTATATATATATATGTATGTGCATCACTGTTGTCTTTGCCGTCTGCACTGAAATGTTGTGCACTGCATATTTATTAGTTGCTCCATCGTTTTGCACTTGACCATTTGTATATGGTCTATATGCTGTTTCATTTGAACTGTGCTGTTGAGGCTGGTTGTTCATGTCTAAGTTTGAATGGTTGAGTTGTTTTCACGTGTACACATTGAATTTTTGGTCGAGGCTTGTTTTATGTTGGTTTTGGATTCTTGTTGCATGAGAACTTGTACTCGACAATTTTGTGATGTATTTGTATTGCACCTGAGTTGAATCCAGCCTCGGCTCGAGTTTGACCTTGTGCTCACCTGTCCCTGCAGTTTTATCAAGTGTATATCGGTGTGCACGGCCTTGTGCATGTACAGTGATACACTATGCATGTCACAGATTGTTCGTGTAAGATGAATTCATAAATATGATGACGAACAACCCAAATAACCGAGGCAAATAACATTTTCAAAATACACATTTTATTTTACACTGCACAAATACTTCTTTTTCAATTTTACTGCGTCAGTGTTTATTTTGCAGATAATTCAGATGCTGGATACAAATTGGAATATAGTTGAAGAACAAATATGAGTGAATGAGTGATATGTAGTGAGGTGCAAATGTAAATGAAAATTGTGTTGTGATTTGAAATTGTATTGTAATTTTGTATATATATAGTGAGAGCTCAAATTTTGTACTATTCAAAAATTGTAATAAAATATTTGCTTGAATAAAATATCTGTTTGAATTTAAATTCTGTGTTATTTATTTTATTCAACAAATATTTATTTAACTATGTGAAAAAAATAATAATACAATAACAAATACATTTAAATGAATATATATATGTTTATTATCATCAAACAAAAATCATATAAAAGCATATTCAACAATCTCCCCCTTTTGATGATAACAAACATATATTAAGATTTTGAATTTATTAACTGTATTTGGTCATTGATGAACTCTATTTGCTCCTCCTATTTGAATGCTCCCTCTACACCAAAGCTCCCCCTTCATATATGCATGAAAATAAATAAAAATATGCAAATAAAACTAGATGAAAATATGCAAATACAAAATATGACTTGAATTATTTGCCAATCAAAATCTTAACTTCTCTCTCCCCCTTTTGTTATCAGCAAAAGAGTAATAGTGTTAGAAAAAATAGAGATAAAGTGATAGACATTAATACAACATTAATACCCAATCGAGTATAAATATTAAATTTCAATAAAAAATCAAACAAAAATCTTAAATACTCTGTTAGGCGCATATTCCACTTTAGAATGATAGGGATGATGTTGGCATATAAAACCATATAGTTGTGTCTATTTGTGGTATATTTATATCAGGAATTTGAATACTTACTAACCATGCATAACCGTTAGGACTTTTAATTGAAATTAGTAGTATTTTCAATTTTTAAAAAAACAAAAAAAATTTCAAGTGCCTTCTAATCATGCATAACCGTGAGGACTTTTAAATGGGATTAGAATCAACTCGTCTATTTAATAACCAATTTTGATATGTGTTCCATACATGCATAACCGTGAGGACTTTTAAATGAACATGAAAGCACATAAATAAATATTCCAAGTAATTCACCCATGCATAACCGTGAGGACTTTTAAATGAGAGTGAATACTTTAGATGTTTTAAAAATACGAATAATTTCCTGTTTAAAATACCACATTTTGACACACTATATTGGATTTTGATGAGTGATGGTCGTTAGAAGTATGATAGAAATAGAGATGGTTATGGAATTTTTACCATCAAAAGTTATTATAACTCTTGTTTAAATTTTGAAAGAAATTTACTAAATTATACTGTCTCAAGTCATAATATATGATTAATATCAACACTCATCACTTTTTCAATCACTATTTTGTCTTTTCGATAATCAGTAGGGAGTCAGATTAGTTAATGTAGACATTTAAGATCAAATCCAAAAATAATTAAAAAATCAAATTTTCTAAAATGACTAATCTGAAACGAAGTCAAAAATTATTTTCTGGAAGGGGTTTTATAAATAAAATGTCTGTTAATTGAAAATTAGTTGAAATGAAAAATATGCAGATATTTTCTTTGAAAATGTGATGCAACTAATGAATGTCTCTACATAAAACACGTTCCACTAGTACTTTTTCTATCAATTAGATTACCAGTGTAATATGCATCTGAATTTCTCTTAGTCTCAAGATTATCATTAGTTGGATATCATAGACCAGACCGTGAAGTTTGCAACAAATACCTAAAAAATTTTTTACAGCTTTTAAATGAAATTATTTTGAATTTGAATTGAAACCGTGCAAATAAGCAAACAATGAACATAGTGTCAGATTTAGAACAAATATATCCACGTGTACTTAGAGTAATCATCAATCAATACAAGTCAACATCTCTTATCATCTAAACTTGCAATATAGTTGGTCCAAACAAATTTATATAAACTAGTTCAAAGATGAAAAGATGATTGGTCAACATTTTTGCACAAATCAGAATCAAAAATCAACATTTATTTCTTTATCACATAACTGTCTGAATTAAATAATATTATGGTGCAGATTTTTACATTGAATACATCGTTCAAGATAAATGTACTGTTGCCTATTTTACCTTTACGATAATTTTTCGTTGTTGCCCATTGTGATTCTGCCACCTTTGTACTAGGCTAAGGAACTTTGATTTGTCGTCCGTCGTGTGCCTAGAACAGCCAGAATTCAGGTAACACTGTTGTCGTTCCTTAGCCTGCCACCACACCTACACGAGGAAAGATTTTTGTGACCTGTTTGTTTTTATAGGTCCATGATTGTTAGTGGCCAAAGATTTTGAGAAATATGTTTGTGTAGACCGAAAACAATCTATATTTGTTCCTTTCGGCACCCAGATTTGTTTGACATTAAGGAATTTTACATTCGTGCCTTTAGGAACCCAAATTGGAATGGTTTTCACGTATTTGGTTCTATACCAGCAAATATTGTGATTGTGTCCAGTTTTTCCACAAGTCGTGCACTTAGAATTGACTTGATTATTTTTGCTTCTAACATGTTCAGATTGATTATACCCAAGTCCTTGTCTAACATGATTAATAGTTTGTTTCCCTAATAGCATATTTATTGATCTTTCTCCTTTGGAAAATTTTTCTAAAGTTGTAGACAATTGTTGGACTTGTGTTTTGAGAGATTCATTTTCATTCAGTAATTGTGTGCACTGCATATTTATTCGTTGCTCCATTGTTTTGCACTTGACCATTTGTATCTGGTCTATATGCTGTTTCATTTGAACTGTACTGTTGAGGCTGGTTGTTCATGTATGAGTTTGAATGGTTGAGTTGTTTTCATGTGTACACATTGAATTTTTGGTCGAGGCTTGTTTTATGTTGGTTTTGGATTCTTGTTGCATGAGAACTTGTACTCGACAATTTTATGATGTATTTGTGTTGCACCTGAGTTGAATCAAGCCTTGGCTCGGGTTTGACCTTGGGTTCACCTGTCCCTGCAGTTTTATCAAGTGTATATCGGTGTGCACGGCCTTGTGGCATGTACAGTGATACACTGTGCATGTCATAGGCTGTTCGTGTAAGATGAATTCAAAATAAATATGATGACGAACAACTCAAATAACTGAGGCAAATAACATTTTCAAAATGCACATTTTATTTTACATTGCACAAATATTTCTTTTTCAATTTTACTGCGTCGGTGTTTATTTTGCAGATAATTCAGATGTTGGATATGTCACGTCCCGCAAATCCGTACTCCTTGATTAAACACTAATCTCCATTAATTAACTCAAGATGCACGAAAATACGAAGCATGAGGGTTTAAAAGAAGAGGTAGAAGAAAAGATAGAAGAAAAAGAGAAGAAGAAAGAAGAAGAGAACAACAGAACAACATCAGAAACATAAACAATATCAGAATCTCACATATCGCAGCGGAACAATATATAATAGATAATCAATAGTCTTTTAAAACAAAGAACTATATCAGTTTATACATACATCAATCAGAGTCAATATACAACAATGGACAGTTATATAAACTTGTCCTCATACAGAATACACAGCGGAATAAATACTATTAGATACAAATACTACGTCACGTCATCCAGCTTATCTCCAAAGCTCCAGAATATCCAGGATATCCTGATAACATAACTCTAGGCTGCCCGTGTGGAAATTGGTGGGCACCTAGAGTTTAGAAGGGAAACAATAAACTCCGAGTCAGTCATGGTGACTGGGGTAAGATCGTAAAACAGTTATTTTTCACAAAGAAAATAAAATAGATTCGCAATGCTTTTGGAAAATGAAACTACCATAAGACCTCCCACCACACACACAATGCAAACGCAGAATTAGAGGAGATTTCTTCTTATGATAGTCAAAGATGCTTACTACGCAAAAATCAAATCATTTTTGATATTATTATTAGTGCATAGTGTAGAAAACATTTCGAAAGTATAATATTAATCTTAGCCAGCATAGACATTTCGAACTATGCCTACTATAGCTACCATCCAAACAGTGGGGCGCCACCATAAGTGAATGATAGGTTCTACAACTAAAACCGTACAAGTCACGTATTGGAGTTTGGATTTCCAACAAATGGTCAGGCTAAGGAACTTCCTATGCCACGAAGGAACGCCTCTGGAATGACGTCCCGAGAACCTAACCGGATCTCTGCCAACACAAGGTCGGGTTACCTCTGCAAAAATAGGTAACTACTGACACGCGTATGTCATCCCCCGATCGTAACCGATCTTCCCAAGGATCCCCGATTTCCAACAACCACATCAAAATAATAATGCAGCAACCACATAGGTTAAGTATCTGGGCTCCATACCATGATACCACCTCTATCCAGAAGGAATGACATACACTAAGGGGCGCTACTCCCTAGAACCTTGCTGCATCCTTCCTGTTTTGACCATTTCCGGGGGTGAGGCTCGACGAAGTCTCGTCCACAAAGCTACGCTTTTCAAAAGCCATGCTTCGGGTCAAACAAATGATCAACTTATGATCACAAAGATATAAGATCAAACAAATGATCATATCGCAAATGATCAAACACTGATCATTTCACAGCAACACTCAATATGCCACGTTACCAAATGGGAAATATATCGCTGATAAATTTCAACTACATAACCTCTGAGCTCGTACGTCTCAGAGAAGGGTGTTAAGCTAAGAGAATAAATTCTCCACCACCAACAGAAATGTATTTGAAAGGAATCAGCTTTATATCTCAATTTGTAACGTCAGACATACAATCCATACAAGTCTGTTCCGGGATCGAACAGAACCGAAGGCACTTCTCACGAAGCCCTTGCACATCCGGATAAATTTCTAATCACGTTCGGACTTCCCGTCACTAAGGGTGATAAAACCTCTAAATCGGAGATCAGCCGATGTAGAGTAACTCGACGGTAATCCTTCCGTTTTCAAAAATATTCGATCTTCAACACCGGTCTTCGAATGCAATTCATAACGACGTATCACATATTCGGAATGGGTTATACGACCCCATGGTCCTTTTCCGGCTAACCCGAATAGTGAGCGCTTATTCAAAAATAAGTGTGGCATTCAAATTCATCCAATTCACAACAAATACCATTCAAGGTAATTATTGATAGTCGGTTATTTAACTATCAATAAAGATGCGCAACATCATCAGATTCCAAATAATTTTCCAAATTATTTATTTCCCAAAAATATCTTTACAAGATATAAAATTTCCACACTTAACCGTTTGAAAACAAATTTCAAATATTCACTTTTAAATTTATCTTTAAGAGATAAAGTTTCAAACCCTTCGTTTCATATTGGAAAAGCAATTCCATACTTATTTAAAATAAGTAATTCACAAAACTATTTATTTTTAACATTTGAAAATATTCAATATACTTAAATCAATATTAAGTATATATTCATTCTTTAAGGAAAACATTTGAGTCAAAACGAATGTTACGTAAAATATCGTTACGACGACTCAAAATCACTAGTATAGGGATTCGGATTTTAAGATAGATATATAAATCCCAATACTACATAAAACATTTCCTTTCGGAAATCATTTACTATAACAACAATGTTATAGTCCACCATTTCTTTATATTTCTCGAAAATGTCTATTTCAACAATAAATGTTGAAATCTATGATTTTGATATTCAATATATTTTAAAACATCGCTTAAAACAATTAACTTCATTTCAAATATCACTTTTCCAAAACCATATCCATTTTACTTAACAATATATTCACTGTCCAAAATCGTGAATATACTTCACTAATTACATTTCACTATTTTCTACACGTTTTATTTCAATAATAATTCGCTATCCAAAATCGCGAATATATCTCCTTTAACAACCTTCTATATTTAATTTATCAAATTCAATTGATCTCGAATTTATAAAACAACGTTTATAAATTCTATTTCTATTTTCTAACAACTTCAATTTAATAAATCTCCTTTATTAACAATTCGATTTATAAATCTTCTTTAATGACCTATTCAATTTATAACACAATGTATATACCAAAGGTCCATCTTATAAGTTAATAACTTACAATTCATTTATTTTAAAAGAAATCGTTCTTTTAAACTTCACAGATTTTAAATCTTATTACTTATAAGATTTCATTTATAACCTTATTTTCAACCATAACCGAACTACTTTTATACTATTTATAAATCTCATCTATTAACCATTCATACTTGTTCAAAAATCTCAATTAAAATGCCGAAATCCAATTTATACTTCATTTTAACACTTATAAAACTCGTTTTATAATTCCAACATTTGATTTATAAATATCAATTTGTATAAATCTTTTTATACAAATCGTTTATAGTTATTCAAAAATCCCAACTTAAACCATTTTATAAATAAATCGATTTTTATTTCAAAAATGACACTTTGGTTATATTCCACTAAAAATTATAACTTTTATAACTTTAAAATTTTAACGTTTATAAATCAATTCAAAAATTCCATAAAACGTATATTTTCAAAAATCACTTTAAAAATCCTTTTAAAGTAAAGTCTTTATTTTTAAACTTCAAAACTTGAATCCGATGATGCAACAGCACCAATTAGTCAATCACAACAACAAACATCATATATCAATATGATAACAGAATATACATCAATATCTGTAAATAAATAAATACTGGTGAGGAATCCAGTTGGATCCCTCCAACCTGTTTCCCTGCATCCACAGACGTTAGCACAATACCAATGCCACTTCGAGGTGGAATATCACGGTATATGGGTTTTATAAAAAATCATCCGCTTACTAACGGCGCAATAGGGTCTCATCCGCTATACGAGGCGGGAAATCATCAATCCAATATATACATATGCCAATATGTATATATTGCTATATATATATAGATATATCCTACTATATCTAATATCACATTCGATAGCAATCAATCAACTGTAATCCAAATTTATTTTGAGTGAGAAAAATCTCACCTTTGCTTAAATTTGCAATCCATTTTCCATTTCTGCTTTGATTTCTCGTTTTTAACCTTGGATAAGCAATTATACACTTTGTTAATATTCGAGATAATCGAATAACCAATTTTCGTTTGGTAATTTTAATTATCCAATAAATTAAATTTCTAACAAATCTCCTTTTAAATAAATATTTTTCATTTGAAACTAAAATTTTAATTCAACTAATAATTTAGTTTTAAACAAATTTCCCTTACTGTAAACTGCAGAAAAATGAAATTTATTTTACGGTTATTATTTCTAACCTATATTTATTTTGTTCAACTGGAAATCCTTTGTACATATACATTACTGTTAAAAATTTTACTCTGCCTTTAAAAATAAATAAAATTTAACAAAATGGGTAGAAAATACCTCACTGGCGAAATCGTGACCAACACGAAATCAGTTCCAGTCGATCGAAACTCTGGCCATCGCGACCACCTCAATCACCCAAGCAGCAAAACGTCGAACTCAACCAAATTCGTGACCCCGCTGTGCTCGAGCTCGAGCCTCAAAATCGTGACTGGAACCACGGCTCTACCTAGCTTCACAATTCGACTTCGTCACCGGCCTCATCTGCTGCCACCGTGCCCACGCCCCTCGATCGCGATACTGCCCCACCTCGTCGCTGCGGCCTCGAGCGCGCCGCCTTCCCACCTTCGCTCTCGAATTCGAGAACGCCACTAGACCGGCCGCCACTTGAAATTCGAACGATCGAATTTGGATTTTTCGAAATCGATTTGGACGCGGCCATTGTTTACTTGATTTTGTTTCAAAAATGAATTGAGGAAGGAAGAATTTGTGTAGATTTAAACTAAGGAGAAGGGGGGAATTTCGATTTGAACGAGATGATTTCGTGATTCTCGTTTTATTTTTTTCTTTCGGCCATTATTTGTTTTTGTTTTAACCTGCAAACGAAATGATTTTCTTTCGTGTATTTTAACAGAGAAGGAAGGGGAGACAAGGGTACGCGACATTGCAGAGAAAAAGTATCGATGTTGAAAGAAGGCAGACTGAAGAAAGAATCTCTGCTGCGTTGACAAATTTTAAATTTGAATTTGATTTAATTTCAATGCGTTTACTCACCGTGTGCTCACATAACAACTCCGATAAATACGAAATTTGAAATCCGACAATAATTCAATATTACGGACCCAATGGAACTGGTTTCGTCAAATTCCGAGACTGCGCCCCGGAACGCTATCTTTAAATATCGATTCAACGATATAAATTTTAAAACTGAACAAAACAGTTTGAAATTACATTCTGAAGCTTCTATTATCTTTAGTATTATCATTACGAATTTTAAAAGCTTTCGAAATATTTTTCTTCAACTCAGAATTGAAGTTTCAAATTTTTATTCAACACTATATAGATTAAATTATAAAATTTAATCACCAAATTCAAGGTACGATCGGGGATTCAAATTAAATTACCGTTCAAATATTTAAAATTAATTAAATATTTTCAATTTAATTTGTTCAAAATTCTGGGTCGTTACAAACTTCCCTCCTTAAAAGAATTTCGTCCCGAAATTACAAGTTAGGAAAAAAGTCCTTAACTCGTCTACTATTTTTCACAATCCAATAGTTTTATCAAATTTATTCAAAACAAATCTCTCTACTAAAGATTCGTTATCATTTCAACTAAATTTCCAACTTCAATTAAAGTTCAAACAACATTGTTTACTTCAAATTCAAATTCGAGTTTAAATTCAAATTTCAAAATTTCCTCAAAAATTTTCTAACGCCCTAAATTTTCGAAAAATTTCGCCAGCGTCTCCTTTGCGCGGCTAATACGGCACGACTACAAAACGTCCCTACGGACTCTCAGATTTCAAAAAGAAAAGAAAAGGCCAAGCGGCTAGACAAGAAATCAGCAAATCTCATATTATAATTCAAATACTTACCTTTTGTAGAGCAATTCAAATTTATCTTTGAAATCAAAATCCCAATTTCTTCATAAACCTGTATATCCTACTAGCCATAATATCTAGTTACATATATTCAAACCATTTTGCACATTTTGTTACAAAATTTTCAATACTTACTTCTTATACATTTTTACTTCACTATTGAAGTAATATCTATTTTCATTTAATTTTTACATTTCAAATTTCATTTGAATTTAATTCACAATTTCAATTCTATTTGGATTCAGTTTACTTTTGAATATTGAATTTATCAATTATCTTTCGTTCATAACTACATTATTTTAGATTATTTTCAGTTACTAATTCATCATAAATCCAATTTTCTTTATTCAAATTCGGTTTCAACATTCAGTTCTAATTCCAGTTTTATCTTCATTCAATCATCACTTAGAATAATTTCAATATCACATTTACTTAAGAATTTCACTTTCATTAAATTACAATTGTAAATTTATTTATTCATTCACAATTTACTTCCATAATTCAATACTCAATTCCAATTTATTTGTTACTATTCCAAATTTATTTTCAACTTAATAAATTTTTTTTAAGTAATCTTTTCACTTTATTTAATTAATTCACTTATACTTACTTTGATTTAACTTCATCTTTTAAGTTAAATTTATCCTATCAAAATTCAAATTGCATAAGTTTTCAACTTAATAATATTTCATAAATATTTTTTTATATAGTATTCCAGAGTCTTACCAACATTTCAAAAATCATTTTGAAAACAATTCACATTATCCTTTGAATTTCCAAAACAAAACCCAATTTTCCAAACAACTTCCATTTAAAACAATTTAGCAGCAATTCCTCTTTTGGAAACCCGAAAATGAACACCAATGATGCCGCGGTCATCATCGAAGTTATTTTCCAGCGATCGAAAAGAGTTTAGAGCTTTTCATTTCTTCAAAATACTTTTCAAACCTTTGAAATTCATTTTCAACTCCAAAAATGATTTAAACTTTCCAAATCTCCAAAATTTTCAAACTCCTTTTCAAAACATTTCCAAAAACTTCTCTGGAATTCCGTTTCCAATTATAAGTCACATTTATAATTAATATTCTCAAATTTCATTTGTTAATTGAATTTATTTTCTTATATTCTTAATTTACATTTATAATTTCCATTTGTTAAATGGATTTATCTCCAAATCTTTGGTTATTATTTTAATTTCTCATTCAATCTCATATAACAATGATAATATTTCAATGTTATCATTTCCTAACAACCAAACATCCATATACTATGATAATTCATAGAAAATGATTTCTTTTCTATACAAAAATAGTTTTGGGCAAAATTATTTCATTTACCCTATTCAAAACATACTGTGTCGAATTGTTCTATTCAAGTGTTTAGAAACCCCTTCGATCCAGTTGCGCAGACTGTGCCGACGAAGGTTCATATGCCACTCAATAAATCAATCATCACAATATAAAACAATTTTTTTTATATTAACTAACAAATACGCGCTCGTATCTATAATTACACTCAAACTCATTCTAGAGTACTACTGACTCTATCTCTAATGAGTAACACCCAACAGAGCAGGGTTGTCGCTTAACCATATGCTATGATACCAACTGTCACGTCCCGCAAATCCGTACTCCTTGATTAAACACTAATCTCCATTGATTAACTCAAGATGCACGGAAATACGAAGCATGAGGGTTTAAAAGAAGAGGTAGAAGAAAAGATAGAAGAAAAGGAGAAGAAGAAAGAAGAAGAGAACAACAGAACAACATCAGAAACAGAAACAATATCAGAATCTTACATATCGCAGCGGAACAATATATAATAGATAATCAATAGTCTTTTAAAACAAAGAACTATATCAGTTTATACATACATCAATCAGAGTCAATATACAACAATGGACAGTTATATAAACTTGTCCTCATACAGAATACACAGCGGAATAAATACTATTAGATACAAATACTACGTCTCGTCATCCAGCTTATCTCCAACGCTCCAGAATATCCAGGATATCCTGATAACATAACTCTAGGCCGCCCGTGTGGAAATTGGTGGGCACCCAGAGTTTAGAAGGGAAACAATAAACTCCGAGCCAGTCATGGTGACTGGGGTGAGATCGTAAAACAGTTATTTTTCACAAAGAAAATAAAATAGATTCGCAATGCTTTTGGAAAATGAAACTACCATAAGACCTCCCACCACACACACAATGGCAAACGCAGAATTGGAGGAGATTTCTTCTTATGATAGTCAAAGATGCTTACTACGCAAAAATCAAATCATTTTTGATATTATTATTAGTGCATAGTGTAGAAAACATTTCGAAAGTATAATATTAATCTTAGCCAGCATAGACATTTCGAACTATGCCTACTATAGCTACCATCCAAACAGTGGGGCGCCACCATAAGTGAATGATAGGTTCTACAACTAAAACCATACAAGTCACGTATTGGAGTTTGGATTTCCAACAAATGGCCAGACTAAGGAACTTCCTATGCCACGAAGGAACGCCTCTGGAATGACGTCCCAAGAACCTAACCGGATCTCTGCCAACACAAGGCCGGGTTACCTCTGCAAAAATAGGTAACTACTGACACGCGTATGTCATCCCCCGATCGTAACCGATCTTCCCGAGGATCCCCGATTTCCAACAACCACATCAAAATAATAATGCAGCAACCACATAGGTTAAGTATCTGGGCTCCATACCATGATACCACCTCTATCCAGAAGGAATGACATACACTATGGGGCGCTACTCCCTAGAACCTTGCTGCATCCTTCCTGTTTTGACCATTTCCGGGGTGTGAGGCTCGATGAAGTCTCGTCCACAAAGCTACGCTTTTCAAAAGCCATGCTTCGGGTCAAACAAATGATCAACTTATGATCACAAAGATATAAGATCAAACAAATGATCATATCGCAAATGATCAAACACTGATCATTTCACAGCAACACTCAGTATGCCACGTTACCAAATGGGGAATATATCGCTGATAAATTTCAACTACATAACCTCTGAGCTCGTACGTCTCAGAGAAGGGTGTTAAGCTAAGAGAATAAATTCTCCGCCACCAACAGAAATGTATTTGAAAGGAATCAGCTTTATATCTCAATTTGTAACGTCAGACATACAATCCATACAAGTCTGTTCCGGGATCGAACAGAACCGAAGGCACTTCTCACGAAGCCCTTGCACATCCGGATAAATTTCTAATCACGTCCGGACTTCCCGTCACTAAGGGTGATAAAACCTCTAAATCGGAGATCAGCCGATGTAGAGTAACTCGACGGTAATCCTTCCGTTTTCAAAAATATCCGATCTTCAACACCGGTCTTCGAATGCAATTCATAACGACATATCACATATTCGGAATGGGTTATACGACCCCATGGTCTTTTTCCGGCTAACCCGAATAGTGAGCGCTTATTCAAAAATAAGTGTGGCATTCAAATTCATCCAATTCACAACAAATACCATTCAAGGTAATTATTGATAGTCGGTTATTTAACTATCAATAAAGATGCGCAACATCATTAGATTCCAAATAATTTTCCAAATTATTTATTTCCCAAAAATATCTTTACAAGATATAAAATTTCCACACTTAACTGTTTGAAAACAAATTTCAAATATTCACTTTTCAATTTATCTTTAAGAGATAAAGTTTCAAACCCTTCGTTTCATATTGGAAAAGCAATTCCATACTTATTTAAAATAAGTAATTCACAAAACTATTTATTTTCAACATTTGAAAATATTCAATATACTTAAATCAATATTAAGTATATAATCATTCTTTAAGGAAAACATTTGAGTCAAAACGAATGTTACGTAAAACATCGTTACGACGACTCAAAATCACTAGTATAGGGATTCGGATTTTAAGATAGATATATAAATCCCAATACTACATAAAACATTTCCTTTCGGAAATCATTTACTATAACAACAATGTTATAGTCCACCATTTCCTTATATTTCTCGAAAACGTCTATTTCAACAATAAATGTTGAAATCTATGATTTCGATATTCAATATATTTTAAAACATCGCTTAAAACAATTAACTTCATTTCAAATATCACTTTTCCAAAACCATATCCATTTTACTTAACAATATATTCACTGTCCAAAATCGTGAATATACTTCACTAATTACATTTCACTATTTTCTACACGTTTTATTTCAATAATAATTCGCTATCCAAAATCGCGAATATATCTCCTTTAACAACCTTCTATATTTAATTTATCAAATTCAATTGATCTCGAATTTATAAAACAACGTTTATAAATTCTATTTCTATTTTCTAACAACTTCAATTTAATAAATCTCCTTTATTAACAATTCGATTTATAAATCTTCTTTAATGACCTATTCAATTTATAACACAATGTATATACCAAAGGTCCATCTTATAAGTTAATAACTTACAATTCATTTATTTTAAAAGAAATCGTTCTTTTAAACTTCACAGGTTTTAAATCTTATTACTTATAAGATTTCATTTATAACCTTATTTTCAACCATAACCGAACTACTTTTATACTATTTATAAATCTCATCTATTAACCATTCATACTTGTTCAAAAATCTCAATTAAAATGCCGAAATCCAATTTATACTTCATTTTAACACTTATAAAAACTCGTTTTATAATTCCAACATTTGATTTATAAATATCAATTTGTATAAATCTTTTTATACAAATCGTTTATAGTTATTCAAAAATCCCAACTTAAACCATTTTATAAATAAATCGATTTTTATTTCAAAAATGACACTTTGGTTATATTCCACTAAAAATTATAACTTTTATAACTTTAAAATTTTAACGTTTATAAATCAATTCAAAAATTCCATAAAACGTATATTTTCAAAAATCACTTTAAAAATCCTTTTAAAGTAAAGTCGTTATTTTTAAACTTCAAAACTTGAATCCGATGATGCAACAGCACCAATTAGTCAATCACAACAACAAACATCATATATCAATATGATAATAGAATATACATTAATATCTGTAAATAAATAAATACTGGTGAGGAATCCAGTTGGATCCCTCCAACCTGTTTCCCTGCATCCACAGACGTTAGCACAATACCAATGCCACTTCGAGGTGGAATATCGCGGTATATGAGTTTTATAAAAAATCATCCGCTTACTAATGGCGCAATAGGGTCTCATCCGCTATACGAGGCGGGAAATCATCAATCCAATATATACATATGCCAATATGTATATATTGTTATATATATATAGATATATCCTACTATATCTAATATCACATCCAATAGCAATCAATCAACTGTAATCCAAATTTATTTTGAGTGAGAAAAATCTCACCTTTGCTTAAATTTGCAATCCATTTTCCATTTCTGCTTTGATTTCTCGTTTTTAACCTTGGATAAGCAATTATACACTTTGTTAATATTCGAGATAATCGAATAACCAATTTTCGTTTGGTAATTTTAATTATCCAATAAATTAAATTTCTAACAAATCTCCTTTTAAATAAATATTTTTCATTTGAAACTAAAAATTTAATTCAACTAATAATTTAGTTTTAAACAAATTTCCCTTACTGTAAACTGCAGAAAAATGAAATTTATTTTATGGTTATTATTTCTAACCTATATTTATTTTGTTCAACTGGAAATCCTTTGTACATATACATTACTGTTAAAAATTTTACTCTGCCTTTAAAAATAAATAAAATTTAACAAAATGGGTAGAAAATACCTCACTGGCGAAATCGTGACCAACACGAAATCAGTTCCAATCGATCGAAACTCTGGCCATCGCGACCACCTCAATCACCCAAGCAGCAAAACGTCGAACTCAACCAAACTCGCGACCCCGCTGTGCTCGAGCTCGAGCCTCAAAATCGTGACTGGAACCATGACTCTACCTAGCTTCGCAATTCGACTTCGTCACCGGCCTCATCTGCTGCCACCGTGCCCACGCCCCTCGATCGCGATACTGCCTCACTTTGTCGCTACGGCCTCGAGCGCGCCGCCTTCCCACCTTCGCTCTCGAATTCGAGAACGCCACTAGACCGGCCGCCACTTGAAATTCGAACGATCGAATTTGGATTTTTCGAAATCGATTTGGACGCGGCCATTGTTTACTTGATTTTGTTTCAAAAATGAATTGAGGAAGGAAGAATTTGTGTAGATTTAAACTGAGGAGAAGGGGGGAATTTCGATTTGAACGAGATGATTTCGTGATTCTCGTTTTATTTTTTTCTTTCGGCCATTATTTGTTTTTGTTTTAACCTGCAAACGAAATGATTTTCTTTCGTGTATTTTAATAGAGAAGGAAGGGGAGACAAGGGTACGCGACATTGCAGAGAAAAAGTATCGATGTTGAAAGAAGGCGGACTGAAGAAAGAATCTCTACTGCGTTGACAAATTTTAAATTTTAAATTTGAATTTGATTTAATTTCAATGCGTTTACTCACCGTGTGCTCACATAACAACTCCGATAAATACGAAATTTGAAATCCGACAATAATTCAATATTACGGACCCAATGGAACTGGTTTCGTCAAATTCCGAGACTGCGCCCCGGAACGCTATTTTTAAATATCGATTCAACGATATAAATTTTAAAACTGAACAAAACAGTTTGAAATTACATTCTGAAGCTTCTATTATCTTTAGTATTATCATTACGAATTTTAAAAGCTTTCGAAATATTTTTCTTCAACTCAGAATTGAAGTTTCAAATTTTTATTCAACACTATATAGATTAAATTATAAAATTTAATCACCAAATTCAAGGTACGATCGGGGATTCAAATTAAATTACCGTTCAAATATTTAAAATTAATTAAATATTTTCAATTTAATTTGTTCAAAATTCTGGGTCGTTACAGGATACAAATTGGAATATAGTTGAAGAACAAATATGAGTGAATGAGTGATATGTAGAGAGGTGCAAATGTAAATGAAAATTGTGTTGTGATTTGAAATTGTATTGTAATTGAAATTTTGTATATATATAGTGAGAGCTCAAATTTTGTACTATTCAAAAATTGTAATAAAATATTTGTTTGAATAAAATATCTGTTTGAATTTAAATTCTGTGTTATTTATTTTATTCAACAAATATTTATTTAATTATGTGAAAAATCAAATAGTACAATAACAAATACATTTACATGAATATATATATATATATATGTTTATTATCATAAAAAAAATCATATAAAAGCATATTCAACAACCTTATTGGAAATATCCTACTTCGTCACAATATTAACGTGATGAACAACAAGAAAAACATGTTTGATAATGTGTTTAATATAATTTTGAATGTTAAGGGGAAGACTAAGGAAGATTTGAAATCAAGACGTGATATAAAAGAATTATGTAAGCATCCTGAATATCATATGAAGCCCAATAACATTAAAAAATCCAAAGCATACTATAAGTTAGATAATAACCAAGTTAAAGTTCTATTAAATTGAGTGAAAGGATTAAAATTTCCTAATGGGATTTATTCTAATCTTCGTAGATATGTCGACTATAAGAACGGTAAACTGAGTGGAATGAAAAGCCATGATTGTCACGTAATGATGGAAAATTTGTTGCCCGTCGCTTTCGAAGAACTATTGTCTGTAAAAGTTTGGACGGCTATAATGGAACTTGGTTAGTTTCATAAAGAGGTTTATTCGACTATGTTAAAAGTTGAATGTCTACGTAAACTTGAGATAGAAATCCCTATAGTGCTATGAAAACTGGAGAAAATACTTCCTCCACGTTTCTTTAATGTAATGGAGCATTTACCCATTTATCTTCCATCTAAAGCACGTCTTTAAGGTCCTGTGCAGTATGGATGGATGTATCCACTTGAGAGGTATTAATATTGAGTATGTTAAACATTAGTTTAACTACATATTTAAGTAAATTTTGATTTGAAATAATTTTTAACAGGTACTTAATCATCTAAATAAAAAAGTTAGACAAAAAGCACGAGTTGAAGTTCAATTTGCAAATCATATATCAAAGAAGAAGTTTCGTTCTTTTTCTCACTATTTTAGTAACCATGTGAACTTATCATTTGAAAGTGTTACACGCATTGATTAAGGCATTGAACAAGATTCTTCTCAAGCAATGTTATCTATTTTTAGACACATGGCCGACCTGTTGGAAAATATATCGAAGTATGGTTAGACGATAGAGATTATCATGTGTCCCACACATATATTCTTTTTAATTGTATTGAAATTTCACCCTTTGTTAGGTATTATTATATTAAATAATAATTCTGGATATATTTATTTTATAATACATGTATACATTATAATACAATATATTATGTATATCTGCAGTGTTTACGAATCACAACATTCAAGTGGTGATCTCAATAAAGAATTCATTGGTTGATTTTCGAACTATGCGTATGATCCGTGAAATTGTGTGGTCGACAAAGGATTGAAACATCTTGCAAAATACAGTTTTATAAATTTACTTGATTTTTACAAATTTAGTGTAGAAAAAATTGCATTTCTGATGCCAACACTACAAGAAAATATGTTATTAATAACGTCATTTAATAACGCGTTATTCTAAAGCGTGTTTGTTTACACTTAATGATTTGTTTTTTAACTCATTTTGTTTTGTACCGTGCTGTGTAATGCTCTTGGCTCCAAAATTTTCGTCTGCCCTCCAGCAAAATAATTAACCAGTTTCATCTCCTTTCCAAAAATACTTAATCATTTTCATATCCCTCCCAAAATAACACTGTCAATTTTCATCTCCAACGAAATAATCCTAATCGAAACTGTTCGCTCCATCTCGGATCTTCGCAGCCGTTCTCCTCCACTTCCATAGTTTGCTCCTCAGTAGTGAACTCGACGGCGTCTGGAACCCTAATCTTCGATCTTCGATTTCTCCGTTCATCAATATTTTCCTGATTCAAAATCCAGAAACATATATTCAAAGGTATATTATAAAACACGATAACTTATAAATGATTTTGCTCTTTATCAGTCTCCGACCATAGTGTAGAAAAATTCGTTTGGTATTTTTGTTTATGAATTGCATGTTCTTTTTCCAGAAAATGTATAATAATTTATTTTAGATGGCTTCTATGCGAATAGATAACTAGAATTGATATTTTTGTTTGACTTGCTTAAATGGTTTAGTAGGAAAAGTGATAAAAATAATAATTGTATTTCAATATATTTAAATGGATATTTGTTGCAGCAATAGTGATTGATTTTCTGATTGATTGTAGTATGAGTTTGACTATGTTTGCTTTTAGATATGGATAATTTAGTGGGAAAAGTTATGAATGTATAATTTAGGAGGATGAATACAAGTACGCATCAAAAATTGCATAACTTATGTATGCTTTTAGATATGCATAAGAGTTTTTCTGCTTATATAATGAGTGTCCTGAGAAATAGAGTGAACAGACTGACTAATCGCTTTAAAGAGACTAATGGCTCTAAAGAATATCAAATGAATTAGAAAAGACGCATACATGACAACCATAATTTAAACTCTTGTCTTGTAATCAATCCATTATGTGCTTCTTTAGGCTTAAAGATGCACAATTCAATATAATAAGAACATTTATATGCCATCCATCCACATATTCTAATAAATGATATAAGGAAGTCAATTATCAAGATGGCTAAATAAAAAAGTCATATTTTGATGAGAATGCGGTAACATAGACTACTAACAGATTCCTTGCCCACTCCATATATAACTTGATTTAAGAATTGAATCATCAGGGATTATGAAAAACTGATGTTACCTTGGGGACCATGTAATTGTTTTCAACCCTAGATTCAAACTCATTTCCTTTGTACCCACCATTTAAAGGTCAAACAGTTTCAAAATTAATTCAATGAACAAAAATAGGTAACAGGTTATGCTTCTTTTTTTCCCAGATATGTCTTATATGTAGCAGGCTTATTAAGTAGATAAGCAAATAGGTAACCATGTGAGAACAATCTAGTTCAGATTTGGAATGAAGAAGTTTTGATTTCATAATAATTTGGATTTGCAACAAGCTTTGATCCCGATAGCCATGTTGGTTCCATTTTGCTAATTAATGTATCTTAAGTGCTAGTGATAAAAAGTGCTTTCATAATATATAAGTCTGATTTCATAATTATCTTTCTTCTGGAGATATTTGATCGCCACAAGCATTTCATTTAGATAATTAGTGTATCTCAAGTGCTAATAAAAGGTGTTTTTTGTAATATATATGTCTGCTTTCAAAAATAACAAGTAAATCAAGCCAATTCCAAAACATGGACTTGTCAGATGCAAATGGTACCCTGAGTTCATCGTACTTCTTAAGATTTAATGTGTGTGTATGTGGTTGTGTGCAACATGTATGAGTAATATAAGAACCTGACATTTCTTAAGTAAGTACGCTTCCCATGCTTTGTTGCTTCCTTTTCTTTCTTATACTGTTCTGACCAAATCTCGGATTCAACGTTGCGACGAGAAGCTGACTTAATTTGCTTGTCCTGAAATATGGCAATTTGCACTTGTAGAGTAAAAAGGAAGTTCTCCAAAAGGACTGTTTTCTGCACAAAATTAATGGAAAATGTATTTTTCTATTGATTAATTTATGAAAAACTAAAAATATTTATAGTGGTATGGATTTAAAATTATCCAATGTGAGGAAGTAACTTTTATCACGCGAGTTAGGCTACAAAAAGATCCAACCTAGTATTTGTATAAGTAGTTGAGAAGAAGAAAGGATAAACCACATATCCAAATTTCCCAATCAAATTTTGAGAGGAACTTTTTTGCATTTCACCTGTATGCTTTTATGAGGTATATAATATAATATTCCATTAGCTATATGAGTATCTTCTTATAATTTACCATCTACTGCCATGAGTTGACTTTGTAAGCCTTTATGTTTCAATGCTTAGTTTGTTTCCAATTATATAAGCTTTTTTTTGTACCAGCTTGATTTGCATTTAGTGATCGCATGAGAATGGTTGTTTTGCTGTTGTATTTACTAAATGGTTATGCTTATTTTGGTTTGACGAATTATATCCTATATTTGGAATTTAAAGGATTATCAGTGAGTTGTTGAATAACGATTGTGATCTTCAACTATAATGTTTATAGCATTAGCGAGTAATCACAGTATGATTTTCTTGGTTGCAATAGCAAGGTTCTTTTGAGATTTACGTTAAAATGCTGGCTTTCTTGGTTGCATTACCACCATATGATTCTCTTTTATTTATCAAAGCCCTTCTTGGTTTTATTTATCGAAGTCGGTAGATCATTGTAATTTCCTTGATCGAAGGTAACCTCGTATTTTCTTTGATCAAGGGTAACTGAATATATTGCTTGATTCCATTGAATTTTAATTTAGAATGAAGTCACTCAAAGATTTGTATCATCTTTTATCAAAAACTAGAGTTTTTTCTAACAATCCCTTAAATTATAAGTACATCAGAGTTAGATTACTAAAGGCTTGCTCCAGTATTCAAAGTGCCTTTTTAATTACTACATGCAACTTTATATATATGCTTTCCAATTCCAAAGCACAAATTTAATTAAGGCATGCAACTTTTTATATACTTATAATTCCAATGCATTTCCATGTTCCTTTTGTTTTCTATATTTTTTTCCTCATTTACTCTAATGTTCCACAAAATAAAGATTTGATATTGGAAAGGTTGTTCTCAACTTCAGACAAACACTCAAGTCTAATTTCAGTATCAAAATTTTAAAACTGTAAGGTTTATGTAATGTCATCTACATGCTTGATTTTATTAGATAATGTAGGATCTGGATTTTGATATATTCATTTTTGCATTCTAATGAGTAGTTAGTGGTTGATTAAAATGTGTTTATATTCTTAGGTTCTATTAAAAATAGGAATCAATTATTGTTAAAGTTAATTTAATGGATTTTAGATTCGTTTATTTTATTTGTTACTACAATTATCGTAAAAAATAAGGCCCGCTAAATGCATTTGCTTGCTAAAATATCTAATGCCAAACAAAAGTTTTGTAAGCAAGAAGGAACAAAATTATTTTCAGGTCCCAAATCGTAGATTTCGTAGGCATATATTTAAATTCATCATTTTTGAGTTATTATGGACTTATGAAAAATTTTCTTAAATCAAAAGAAGATAGTAATTACTCTTGAATGTTAAGTAGTTGATAGTTACAACAGAGAAACTATTTCGATCGATATTTTGTTTGTACAAAATCTTATTAGCAGGTTGCAAATTTCATTTTAACTCTACTGGCGGTGTTGTTCTTGCATAGCCTAGGCACATTTAGTGCATTAGTGTATTTATATTGTTGAAAAAGAAAAGACTCTTATGGAACCTGACTGTTAGTTAAATTCAAATAAGAATGATTTCCTTTCCTTTTTTGCATCTTTAATGTCTTAAAACTTGCACCTTTGCTTATTTTTGGTATTCTATTATGATGGTAACAAACAAACCGATTTTTTAAGGACTGTTAAGCTTCTTTTCTTTATAAACTTAGTAATGGTTAAGGGCCCAAACTAGAAATTTGTCCAAGGCCTAAAATGACATAAGACCAGTTCTGCTCATAGGTAAGCTGTTCATTCATCATATATATCATGTAAGCATGTTTTCAACTCTTCACTCAAGTCCTTTACCTAATTCAAAAATGTTACATGCGTTTCCAGGTAGTTGATATCTATGACATCTGTTTACACATTTATCACACCGTCACTTGAGATTTACGTTAAAATGTATTTACAGATTCATTTTGTTGGACGTGTATTTCATTTTATTATTTGATACTTTTTGTTTGTCAATATTTTCTGACGAATTTATCTTTTGTTAATAGAGTGAGTACAAATTTAGTATACGGTTTGTGCTTTAGTAATCCTTTTTCTCTTTAGTTTTGGAGCTTGAGCATTCTTTCTTCCTGTGTTTCTCCTTAATTATATGTTGATGGAAAAATATTAGATTCATTTACACAGGTAAATAGATAATCCCGTATTCTCAACCATGTTTAATTTCAGAAAACAAAAATATTTGATGCTAAAACTCAACTATTATGTTGAATTTTTTTTCATTGTAGAACTTCGAAGGAGTACGCCCAAGTGGCAAGATGTTTCATAGATGCTGCAAAGAGAAATATAAGAAATGTAGAGAAGCTTTTATGCCCCTGTTTAGATTGCCGAAATCTTAGTCGACAACATGATGACATTATCGTTGAACATTTGATTATAAAGGGGATGGATCCTAAGTACAGGAGCAGCAATAAGTGGTATCATCATGGAGAACAATTAAATGTGGGCGTAGAAATGAAGTGGGACAATACATTTGACATACTTAAAGCTATTCATTTTGAAGATGAAGAATTTTTGAATCATACTTCTTTTACTTATGTTAAAGAAAATGAGGATGTTCAAAAACGGGAGGATGATTTACTTAAGAATTTAAAAGATGCACAAACCCCCTTGTATCCTGGTTGTGTAGATCAAACTAAACTATCTGCCATCACTGCTTTGTATAATCTTAAATATGAGGTTGGATTATCCGATAATGGTTTTGATAAGCTTTTGAACTTGCTACAGTTGTTACTATTGAAGAATAATGTACTTCCTAAGACTTTGTATGATGTAAAAAAATTTCTCAAAGTATTTGACATGGGGTTTGAAAAGATTCATGTTTGTAAGAATGATTATTGTCTTTTTAGAAAAGAGTTTCAAGATTTAGAAAGTTGTCCGAAACGTTACTCTTCGAGATGGAAGATAAATGAGGACACTAAGAAGATTATACGAGGTGTTCTAGCTAAATGTTGAGATACTTTCTAATCATTCCAAGATTTAGGAGAATGTATAGATCTCAAAGGATGGCAGAAGACCTAAGATGGCATTTCAACAATAAAAGCGGTGATGGAAAAATGTGGCATCCTGTAGATTCTGTAACATAGAATGTAGTGGATGAGAGGTGGAAATCATTTTCATCTGATCCGCGCAATCTCAGGCTTGGTCTTACTACAGATGGTGTCAATCCATTTACCTCGATGAGCTTCAAATATAGTTGTTGGCCAGTAATGCTTGTGACATATAATCTCTCGCCTATGTTATGTATGAAAAAAGAAAATATTATGCTAACATTAATAGTTCCTGGTCCAAAGCAACCTGGAAATGATATTGATGTATATTTGGCGCCATTGGTAGAAGACTTAAATTATTTGTGGAATGATGGAATTGATATATATATGATGCATTCAGTAGATCGGTTTTTAATTTAAGAGCAATTTTACCGTGGACAATAAATGACTTTCCAACCTATGGAAATCTTGCATGATGTTTTGTAAAAGGCGAAAAAGCTTGTCCATTATGCAGTGTCAACACTCATTAGCGGTGATTGAATCATTGTTGGAAAAGTGTTTATATGGGACATAGAAGGTTTCTAGATCCTTCACATCCATGGAGGAAACAAAAAACTTGGTTTGATAACACTGTAGAGGAAGGTAATAAACCTAGAATTCTAACGGGAAGAAATATTTCTGTTATTTTGAAGGATTTTCCAAATGTTTTTGGAAAAGATAGGAATGAAGAAACAAAAAGGAGAAAGAGTAAGAAGAAGTTAAAGACGGTGTTGAGTAAGAAGATAAAAAGTAAAAAGAGGAAGAGTAACCACAGCATAAAAAATGAAGATGATGGAAAAAAAAGAGCTATTAAGGTGGAAAAAATAGATCAATCTTCTTTGATTTGCCATATTGGGAGGTTAGTATTAAAATTATATTTTCTTTCGTTGACCTAAAAATAAAAAAGTTAATAAAGTGTTGTATTATTGATATTTATAGAAACTTCCCTTGCGACATAATTTAGATGTGATGCATGTTGAGAAAAATATCGCTGAAAGCCTACTAAGCACGATGTTGCATGACAGTAAATCGAAAGATGGAATTAATTCTAGGAAGGATTTGAGGATTGGGGGATTCGACAAAGTCTTTATGCACAACCTCGTGGGAATAGAACATATCTACCACCGGCTCCATATACATTGTCATTGTCTGAAGAAAAAAAATTTGTAAGAGGTTACATGATTTTAAAGGTCCTGATGGTTATTGTTCAAATTTCAAAAGATTTGTATCATTAGAAGATTGCAAAGTTAGTGGTTTGAAGTCGCATGTTTATCATGTCCTAATGCAGCAATTGTTATCTGTTGCGGTTAGAGGATTATTACCAAAGAAAGAATAATAATAATTCGTTTATGTTCGTTTTTCAATAAAATATGTCAACGTGTTCTTGAAAGAGAGACGTTGCGACAACTTAATGATGAGATTATTGAAATTTTGTGTGGATTTGAAAGATATTTTCCACCTTCCTTTTTTGATATGATGGTACATTTGACAATTCATCTTGGAAGAGAAGCGCAATTGTGTGGTCCTGTTCATTTTCGTTGGATGTACACATTTGAAAGATATATGAAAACACTTAAAGACTATATAAGGAATTATGCACGACCTGAAGGGTGTATTGCAGAATCTTATCTTGCAGAAGAATCAATGATATTTTTTTATTGAATTTCTCAAAGGAAAGTACAAATGGAGGAGAAAGAAATCCAAAACGAAGATTATGAAAACAATGCGATACTCGAAGGATGTCCAATTTTAAAATCGAAGACAATTACATTGTCACCGAATGAAAAAGATATTGTTCATTTGGCTGTGCTAATAAATATGGCTATGGTGGAACCATATTTAGAGTAAGTACATATTATATTTTGTATACCTTTTTACTAAATTTTTAATGTTGAATATAACTTGGGAAAAATTATTTAAACACCGGTATGCGTTTGGAGGAGTTACAAAATTTTGATAAGCGTTTGGAAAAAAATGCGACATTGCTATGGAAAAAACATACAGATAATTTCTCAGATTGGATTAAAAAAAAGGTTAGTTTAATTTTAATTTATCCTTCCGTTGATGAAAAAAGATTACTTTTTTCTTCAAAATTTACGTAAAATGATTTGTTTGTAGATACTTATTCAATCAACAAGTGATGAAATACTAAAATGGATTACCTTTGGCCCAAGTGGTAATGCATTGTCCTATAAAGGATATATAATTAACGGACAGAGTTTTCATACAAAAGATGTTGAAAGAGACACTCAAAACTACGGAGTCACTTATGATGCGACTACCATGTGTAGGGCAAGTGCAAGAGATATTTCTCAAAGAGTTGATGTGGCCACTTATTATGGAGTAGTGACGGACATTATCTTGCTAGACTATCATGTATTTTATATTCCCATATTTAACTGTCACTGGGCAAATATAGAAAATGGAGTGAAGGTCGAAGACGGATTCACTCTTGTCAATTTACAACAAAATCAATCTTCATTTGTAATAGATCCATATATCCTTGCATCTCAAGCGAAACAAGTTTTTTATTCAAGAGAGAATGATCACTCTAATTGGTATGTTGTAATGAAAGCACCACCAAGAGGTTATCATGAATTAGAGACAGATGATCCCATTATGGAAGTTAGCTTTGTTAGGAAAGATTGTGAAGAAACCGATATGGATATTGATTCCGTGGAGAATGTTAGCTATGTTAGAGAAAATTGTGAAGGCATACTTGACTAGATTTCCATTCTTATTTGCTTGTGAGGTTTGTTTATTTAATTTAGAATTCAGAAATATCCTATATACGTACACGCATTCGAAGTGCTTAAATTGTTGTTCAAACCGTTTACAAAAAAACATTTAATTCTTTATTTTCCTAGATGCTTGATCCTATACATTAATTAGTTTTGTGTACTCAATTACATAATCATTATGAAATTGCGTGCGCTTCTGTATTTTTTTTACATTTTCAATTCAGCATGCTTAAGCTTTGCTTAGTAGTTTAAGACCAAAAATCCTGGTTTACAGAAATTGTGAAATGAATTTTAAGTGTTCTTTTATCCGGTAAATAATCCACAAACGTTCTATAAATAGAACAGTATCTGGCAAATTTATTTCAAATATATCTAATTGTAATTAGCCATGGTAAATAATCCACAAGAATTTTGAATTTGTTTCTCCCTTCTACAGGCACAATATTTTATGTTTTTGCATCAGTTGTTCATGTTGCAGTTTAACTTGTTTTATTAATTCTAAGTAAATTTGCATCATGTTTCATATAAGCTTATGTCTTCATGATTTGCATTAATTTGTGCAGATACTTGATTATATGCTTCATGCAGCCCTTTTACCACATCAGATTCCTTGAGATTCATGTTCTAGACTTGTAGATTTTCCTTTACTTGTTTAAGATTTGCAATAAGATTATGAGTGAAATCCCCTCATGTTGTAGCTTTATGCCCCTCTAATACACATTGTTGATATCCTTCAATATTACACCATGTATTGATATATCTAAAAGGCACATTCTTTATTTTTATTTTATTTTATATAAAATGTATCCAAACTAATGCATTATATCAGTTTACTGTTTTAACTATGCAGGTAAATGAAAATTTATTTCCATGATTTATGTTGATTGAGTAAAGGACTAGGAAGGAGAGGGAGAAAGTTGACTTCAGAAATTCAGCTATAATTTTACCTCAGTGCTACCTCTGCTTTTGCTTTAGACTACCACTATAGCTTTTAGCAAAACAAATGTATACTTCATCGCTCCAATATTTGGCTGCAAATATGCATGTTAAAGCTTTTTGCAAACTAAATATATATACAAGGGTAGGTGAGGTAACTTGGTACTTTGAACTTTCAAACTCTATCGTATTGTTGGTTGACAGAGTCTTTATAAAATTAAGAAAGTCTACCTTTTTCCCTTATTCTGTAAAAAAAGAATGTGAATAAACCTTATATTTAGAAGTATGTATGAACTGAATCATATATTCAGTACTTAAAACTAGAATGACAATGTACTAAATCATATATTTATTTGTTTATAGAAACTAAATTAGCAGGATGTAACCAATCACATACCTATCTGCAGATATTAAAATTGTTGAGTAAAAAAATTTCAAAAGTCATGCTACTTCAAGTTACAAAAACCACTTTAAATCTGGATTTGTATATGGCTAATATATTGTACACGTTCAATAAAACTAGTACTTCAGAAACAAATAAGGCTGCTGATAACAAAGCTAAAACATGATAATTAATAAACTTGTTGATAAAAAAACAGCACTCATATATACATACCAAGTACCCACAAAACACAACACTCACTCCCAAATGCACTGCCTACACAGGCGCACATGAACAGAAATATACACACACACACACTTTTTTTTTGAATTATAGGGTACAAGGCCCAAGGCCCAAAGAAAAAATACAATCGGGTTAATACCCGATTATTACAAAACCTCAGTACTAAGGTTTTTGCCGACACAATGAAACCCTAATAACAAAATTTGCGAAATATCTAGAAATGGCGGAAGCTTGCAAGCTTCATCCATACTCTTTCGTTCCACTTTTCTCCCCTCTTTCCCAAGAAGACATACTTCTCTTCTCTTCTAATCCATTTACAGCACTTCTGTTGTTCAGATCTCTGAATTGCTCAGTAGATCTGAGCTCATTATGCCCAACGACTGAAGAGTCCTTCCATTTTTTTGACGCTTGAGCTTTGCGAAGGCGAAAGTTGCCAACTTTATCAGAATTGCACTGGTGAAGTTCCAACTCCTTTGCGATGACTTTCGGGTTGTGCAAGTACCACTCCATATGCTTATTGCCCGCTTCTCTACTCCACTGCTCGGCTAAAAGGGCATATTTGGTTTGGTTTTTAACTTTTTTCTTTGATTTACGAAGCATAATTCTGATGTCCGACTCTATCAGTAACCACCTTTGCTCTTTAGTAAGTTTTGCTTTGTTGTGATTGCGATTGTTCCTTTCTTTCCACATATGATAGATAGCAGTAGTAAGAAGGATATTTGCAAAGTCTTTCTCTAAAGATTTGCCCTTGAAATTGATGTTGATATGTTGTACTGCATGTTTAAGTTCCATTAGCCCATTGTTTTGGATTCCCAGTGTTGTTTGAATTTGACCCCAGATATAATAGGCATAACTGCATTCAAAAAATATATGATTAATACTCTCATCCTCACTGTTGCATAAGGAACAAAGTGTTTTAGCATTTTTATCCCACTTTTTTTATTCTATCCCAAGTTGGTAATCTGTTATTTATAGAAAAATATGAACAGATTGCCATGTTGGGATTGTTTACTTTGTTCCAAATGCAATGATACCAGTCTACTATAGACTGTTTGTTCCTAATCCACTCCCAGGTTTTTTTAAAAGAGAACTTTCCTTTACAACTAGCAGTCCACTCCCATTAATCAGTCTCAGCATTAGAATCAATGGGAATACTTCTGATAGCATTTTTATGTGGGTTAGTAATGTGATGTAGTTGAGGCTGCCATTGATTATCTTTGATAATCATTGAAACATTTGTATTAGCATTGCCAAAAATTACTAAATTATCTCATCCTATTCTATTTACAAAAGAATCATTCTGAAACCATGGGTCAAACCATAAATTAGTTTCATTCCCTGATTTAAAAATTCTTTCTAATATAGGTTTACCTATATTTCTGCATTTTAAAATCTATTTCCAAGCATTTGAATGATTATCTTTAGGTAAAATATTCCAAAAATTACCTTTTTTGAGATACTTATTCTTCATCCATTTTGACCATAATGATTCAGTACTCAGGAATCTCCAAAACATTTTTAAATGGCATGTAATACTTAAATCATTCAAATTTCTAATACCCATCCCCCCTTCTATTTTCGGTTTGCAAATTTTTTCCCAACTGATTATGGTAACCTCCTTTCCAAAGGAAATCAGCACATCTACTTTCTAATTTCTTAATAGATGCAGCTGGGATATGGAATGTTTGAAGCCAGTATAAAATAATGGCATAAATAACAGTTTTAATCAATTCCATTCTCCCAGCTATGGAAAGGAGTTTACAAGACCATGTCTCCATTCTTTCTTGAATTTTTTCAATAAACATAGAACAGTCACTGTCTTTGATTTGGTTAACAGAGAGAGGTAACCCTAAATATTTAATAGGCAATTTTCCCTTAGTAACATGTAATATGTCTAACATTTCTTTTTTATATTTACCGCATTTACTAAAATATGCTTTACTCTTAAGCTCATTCACCTGTAAACCTGCATACTTATGTAAATTCATAAGAATTTGAGAAATAGCATAACCATTCTGTACATTTGCTTTTGTAAAGAGCATCAGATCATCTGCATATTTAGATGAGAAATAGTAGGTTGAACTCTATTTATAGGAGAAATTTGACCCCTTAAAAGTTCTATCTCGGTCAGAATGGAGAAATATTCCATGACTATAGTGAAAAGATATGGAGATAGAGGGTCACCTTGTCGAATACCCCTATTGCTTTTAATAAAACCTACTGGTTTACCTTGAATTAAAATAGAAAAGGTAGGGGTACTAATACATTCATATATCAGATCACAAAATTTAATAGGGAAACCAAAACTAACCATCATATGACATATAAACTGTCTATTGACTTTATCATATGCCTTCTGTAAATCTATTTTAAGGCACATATTATCCCCACTTTTAGTATTGAAATTACTAACCATCTCATGGGCTAGCATTGAGTTTTCATATATCAGTCTACCGGGAACATAAGCACTTTGGTTTTCTGAGATTAGAAAGGGCAGAAACACCTAAATTCTATTGCTAAGTACACTAGCAATAATCTTATAAATAACATTACAACAAGATATAGGTCTATAGTCTCCAATGCTAGATGGATTTTTATTTTTAGGGATTAAAGTAATAAAAGTATGATTCAGACTTTTCAAAAGGTTACCCTTTTCGAAGAATTCATTAACTACTTCAGTCACCTGGCCTCTTAAACTATCCTAATGGTTTTTATAAAATATAGCATTAAAACCATCAGGGCCAGGACTTTTATTATCCCCAGCATTGAAAATAATAGCTTTAATTTCAGTTTCTAACATAGGAGCAAGAAGAATTTCTTCTACTGCACTGTTTAATTTCTGCTTGCAAATAATTTTCGGGAAATTATGAATTTGATTATCAGAAAAATAAAGCTCATTATAAAATTTCAAAGCTTCTTCGACAATAGAGTTATAAGAATTAGTAGATTTACCAGAACTGTCAATTATATTCCCTATATTATTCATATGTTTCCTAGTAGACATTTTAGCATGGAAATATTTGGTGCAGTCATCCCCCAAAGTAAGCCAATCAACTTTCGCTTTTTGTTTGGCATTAACAGAATTGATGTACATTTCTCTAGACAGATTCTGTTGATTCTCAAAAAACATTTTAACAGAATTTATATCCTCAGGATTTTGATCAGCAAGATCTTGTAAAACTTTTCCCTTCTTCTTAAGTTTGTTCAAAATGTTTTTATCCTGAAAATTATTTTTATTCCATTCTTTTAAGTTAATTTTAATATGTTCAATAGCATATTAAATTGAAACTGTTTGTTACCATCACATGAAAAATTAAAACATTCTTTAAGTAAACCATCATACTTGTCATCACAAATACAACCATTTTTAAATCTAAAAGGCACCTTCTTTCTATCAGGATTATCCACTTCATTAAAAAGCTTAATGAAAATTGGTGTGTGATCACTTGTATTCTGTTCTAGGGTGCTACACTCAAGATTTGGAATTTTTTTATAAACATCATTATTCACTAACACCCTATCAAGTTTACAATGGATATTTTTCTCCACACCAGATTTCCAAGTAAATTTATTACCAGAAACACATGTTTCAATCAAACCAGTTTCTATCATAAATTTTTTAATCCTGTCTAATTTACTTTGGGAAATATGACATCCTCCAGATTTTTACTAGGAATGAAGAACTGTATTAAAGTCCCCCATTATAATCCAAGGAAAATCAATAACTTGATTCCTAGCTTTAAGTCTGCACCATAATCCATTTATTTCACTTTCAATATTACTACCATAAACACTAGTGACTTGAATTGAGAATCCACCAACATTTGTGAAACTACTGTCTATATACTGTAAATCTTTATTAATATTATCTATTGACCAGATTGTAGAATCCCAAATTAACATGATTCTGCCCTTACAACCACAATCATTGTTATTAATAAATTTCCATTTTCCATCAAGTTTCAAACTGAATTTATCCATACTATCATCATTCATCTTATTTTCAATAAGAGCAATTATGGTAGGTTTATGTATCCTAATCATATGCAGAATATCAGTCTGCTTCGCTGGGGAATTCATCCCCCTAACATTCCATGCAAATAAACTCATAATAAATTATTAAAAAAAAGGGGGTTTAAATTGTACTTGAGACACTGGTACTCTTACCTCTCCTCTTGCACTCAGAGCTCTTTGCTTTTAATCTGGTTGACATTTCTGTCCATTCTGGGTTGCTAGAAACATATTTTTGCTTAAAATCAAACTTTTCTTTGTTCTTACCTCGGTTACCTTTCTTTGAAATATGCAGTTGGGCAATATCAAACTGTTCAGATATTTGAGGCAGAACTGAGTTACTGCAATCCTTGTCCATTGATTCTGGGATTTGTATCAAGGAGATATCGAATTAAAAAGAAGTGCGAGGCAAGGCTGAGTCAGAATTAAGAACCTCCTCAGTCTCTGTAGCCTTCTCTGGAGGAGGATCGACCTCTATTGATATAGCATCAGAAATATTAGCATTATGTGGATTTTTTTCCTTGTTAGCTTCAGCAGAATTGTCTGTAATTAAACAAGATTCTGGAACAGGAGGGGTTCCAGAATCTAAGACCATTGCATTTACATCTCCCTCCATCTCTTTTTCTTGACTGTCTTTCGTATTGTTCTTTGTTGATTTCATTATTTGATGAACTCCTACTGCTGTGATCTGATTTTCTTGATCAGTGAGCACCTTTTCTTGACCGGAGATGACTCCTCTCTGGATGATCTGCTTTTCATTACTTTTGGATGCACAGATCCCTACAGTTTCAACATTTTCATTACTGCTCAACATGTTTGTTTCACCCATTTCTTGAAGATTATTCTCTTGATTTTCTTGATTGTTTGCTTTTGGAACCCATGCTTTTTTCAAATTGCATTGTTCTCGACATGTCCAAAACATTTACATGAATTACATTTCGGTGGAATCCACTCGTATTCCACCTTTTGAGTTACATTTTCTCCATTATACATTGTTACATTGATTTCTGATGCAGGCCAAGTACTAAGTCGTAACCGACTTAAGGAAATTGAAACTATAAGTCGCGACCGACTTAACATGATGGGAATGAGTCGTGACCGACTTAACAAAGTTAAAGGCCTAAGTCGTGGCCGACTTAATAAAGCTAAGGACATAAGTCGTGGCCGACTTAAGGAAGGTGAAGGCATAAGTCATGACCGATTTATGGAAGGAGCTATGAGTCGTCAACGACTTAAGGGACGTGCTGGGTTACGACCTAAGACTACAGAAAGAGCATCACAAGTTGAAAAATGCGAAGGCTTAAGTCGTCAGCGACTTAAAGGAAGTGTTTTGGTGAGTGTACGACTTAACGAAGCAGGGAATAAGTCATTGCCGAGTTACGACTTAGTTGAGTCGCCTGAACGACCTATTGAGTCACGCAGAGAAAAGGCAGAGCAAATTTGTGAAGTGTTAGGTCGTGAACGACCTAACGAGTCAGGAGTTAAGTCGTAGAAGCCTGAAGACGAAGATCCTTATGCCGCGTTAATCTGAACCGTTAATGCTTTAAGTCGTAGGTCGTCTGTTTCGTATGTCATCTGTTTGAAAGTCGTATGTCGTTCTGTACGTAAGACTTGAGTCGTATGTTTTTGGGTCGTGCATTTATAAGTCGTAAGTCATTGACACTGTGTTGTAACTATATGTTGTTAAGTCATCTGTACTTAAGTCGTAAGTCGTTGCGTTGTGTTTCTGTGTTGTAACTGTTTTGTCCTAAGTCGTTACCTTGTGAGTCGTAAGTCGGAGGGGTTATAAGTCGGAACCGACTTAGGAGATGATGAAATTTCTGTTGTAAAACTGAACGCCTATAAATAGGCCGAGTGTCACACTTGTAAGGTTGTTGATTTTTGAATAAAATTCTCTTTTGTTAGCTTTGTGCTTTCATTCAAATTGGTAGTTGAGTGTAATCTCCTATCTCCTCTTTCGGTTAATCGAGTGCGCTCGATTCAACGATTGCAGAAGCCGATTTGCGGAATCAAGTGCGCTTGATCAACGCTTGAAGAATTGAAGATCTTTGAACCCGGTATCGTGCGCGATCAACGAGTTCGGGATAGCTAGAATTTGGTATCTTCGGATCAACGAATTCGGGCATTTCAGTATTCATCAATCCATCGATTGCTACTTTCACCGATTGAAGATTGTTTTGTTTAATCCGCTGCGTCAGTTTTTGGTATCAGAGCTTGTTCTAGCCAATCATAGCTAGATCGAGACTTGGAGCCTAATCATTTTGAAGATTTGAGTTTTGTTTATCACGGCCGAGAGCAAGTTGAAGTTGTTCGACTTTGTATTAAAATTTGAAGATCGGATTTGTGATTTGGAGAAGTTGTGTTCATCGTGTTCATCGCGAAGTTGCAACAAAAGTGGAAGTTTTCGATCCATTTCATTTTGGATCAAAGTTCGAATTGTGTTTGAATTTGAAGAGTTTGTAAAGTTTTCAAGTATGCCGCCGAGAAGAGCTAATCGTCACCAAAACGTGGAAGCTTTGTATCGAAGAGAAGAAGCTGATGAGATGGAGCAAAGAATCAATGAAAACTTTAGTGAAAAGCTTAACGAAGGAATTGGTCGGTTAGAGAAGATGATGTTAGAGATGAATCAAAATCGGAGAAGGGTTTCACCTGAATCTAACCATGGGGGTAGTAGAGTCTCGCCACATTCCAATCGAGACAGAAGTGTTGAAAATGATCAAGGACGTGGGAGGAACGTGGATGATCGTGAACGGAGGAATGTAGATAGAAGGGATGATGGTGGTAGACGTGATGGTAGTAGAGATGTGGGTGGACGAGATAGACAATGATATACATCTGATTTTGAAGAGGAGTATGATGGTGGTAGTGTTCAAGGACAAGGACGAGGACAAGGAAGAAAACACTCTGAGTATGATCACAAATGGGAGTCGGAGATGAAGACTGAAATTCCTGAATTCAAAGGTGGTATGCAGCAGAGGAGTTTCTAGATTGGGTGGCTAATGTTGAAGAGATTTTTGACTTCAAAGAAGTTCCAGAACATCGTAGAGTGAAGTTGGTTGCTACAAGGTTGAGGGGTAGAGCTTTGGCATGGTGGCAGCAAACCAAACTTACACGTGAACGGATGGGAAAGTCAAAAGTTGAATCTTGGGAGAAGATGAAGAAATTGATGAAAGCAACGTTCTTACCGTACAATTATCAATCTTTGATGTATCAACGTTTGCAGAACTTGAGACAAGGGACGAAATCTGTGAATGACTATGCTGACGAATTTTATCAACTGATTGCTAGGAATGATATTATGGAGGCAGAAGAACAATTGACAGCCAGATTTGTTGGGGGGTTGCGAATGCAGATTCAGGATATGGTTAACATGTTTGATCCTAGATCTGTAGCGGAAGCACATCAGAAAGCGTTGGCTTGGGAGAAACAGGGACGACGAGGAAGTGGTGTGTTTACTAATTCTAACAATCAAGTGAAGGGTGTTAGTGGGAGTTCTAATGTTTCTAAACCTATCAGTAGACCAGTAGTGAAGGAGGCTGAGAAGACAAAGGTTAACAACGGTTTGAAATGTTACAATTGTCAGGAATTTGGTCACAAAAGTAGCGAATGTCCAAAGCCGAAGAAGAGAGCTATGATAGCAGAGGTTGAGGATGAAGAAGCTGAATGTTCCAATTCACCACCTGATGAGGAGGAAGAAGAAGTGACGGGAGATGAAGGTTACAATCTAATGATGAAGAGGTCATGTTTAACACCAAAGCAAGAGGAGGATTGTAGTTGGTTAAGGAGCAATATTTTTCAGTCAACATGTACCATTCTGGGGAAGGTTTGAAAATTTGTTATTGATGTTGGAAGCTTTGATAATATAATTTCTTCAGAAGCTGTGAGGAAGTTGGCGTTGAAGACTAAGAAACATCCGAAACCATACAAGCTAGCTTGGTTGAGGAAAGGCGGGGAGGTGAAGGTTGGACGAAGGGCTTGTGTGAAGTTTTCAATTGGGAAGAAATATAAAGATGAAATCTGGTGCGATGTGGTAGATATGGACGTTTGTCATTTGTTGCTGGGGAGACCGTGGCAGTATGATAGGGCGGTGCAACATGATGGGCGTAACAACAGTTACAGTTTCATATTTGATGGCACAAAGATTACTCTAGTTCCAAAGAAGTGACAACAGGAGGAAAACAAGTTGGAGGAGATTGAAGAGCTCAAAACTTTGTTATCTTTGAAGGAGTTTGTTAAGGAGGTTGAAGAAGAGTCGGAAGTATTCTTGTTAATTGGGCGTGAGAGCAGTGAAGAATTGAAATTCCAGAAGAAGTTAAACCAGTTTTGAAAGAATTTGACGATGTATTTCCGGAGGAGTTACCAACGGAGTTGCCACCGTTGAGGGATATACAACATCAGATAGATCTTGTTCCAGGTGCTGTGTTACCACACAGACCACATTATCGAATGAGTCCGAAGGAACATGAAGAGTTGCGGAGGCAGGTAGAGGAATTGCTTGAACAGGGGCGTGTGCAGGAGAGTTTAAGTCCTTGTGTTGTACCAGCTTTATTGGTACCCAAAAGGGATGGAACGTGGAGGATGTGCACAGACAGTCGAGCGTTGAATAAGATCACAGTCAGATACAGATTTCCAATGCCGAGGCTTGATGATTTATTGGATCAGATCAGTGGGTCCGTAATCTTTTCTAAGATTGACTTGAAGAGCGGTTATCATCAGATTCGCATTAGACCAGGGGATGAATGGAAGACAGCATTCAAGACGAGGGAAGGATTGTATGAATGGCTAGTAATGCCGTTTGGTCTATCAAATGCACCAAGTACATTTATGAGGGTGATGAATCAAATTTTCCGACCGTACATTGGGAAATTCGTTGTGGTTTACTTTGATGATATTCTAATCTACAGTGCTAGTACAGAAGAGCATGTTCAACATTTGAAGAAAGTGTTAATTATTCTTCGTGAAGAACAATTCTATGTTGTTACAAAGAAGTGTGTTTTTATGGCGAAGAGTGTTTTATTTCTGGGATATGTTGTTTCGAAGGAAGGTATACAGGTGGACCAGAGAAAAGTTGAGGCGATCAGAGATTGGCCACAGCCCCAGACGATAACGGAAGTTCGTAGTTTTCATGGGTTGGCTTCATTCTATCGAAGGTTTATTCCACACTTTAGTAGTGTGATGGCACCTGTGACTGATTGTATGAAGGGTAAACAGTTTTCATGGTCAGAGGAAGCAGGGAGTGCTTTTGGGAAAATCAAGGAGTTGCTGACGTCTGCACCAATTCTAGTGCTACCAGATTTTCAGTTAGTGTTTGAACTACATACTGATGCATCCAAGGTTGGAATTGGAGGAGTGTTGAGTCAGAGGGGACGTCCTATTGCATATTTCAGTGAGAAGTTGTCAGGAGCGAAGATGCGATACAGTACATATGATGTGGAATTTTATGCTGTTGTGCAATCTATTAAACACTGGAGACACTATCTATTTCAGAAAGAGTTTGTTCTTTACACTGATCATGAAGCATTAAAACATTTGCAAGGGCAAGACAAGATTTCAGCAAGACATGCATCGTGGATTGCGTATCTGCAACAGTTTACTTTTGTTGTTAAACACAAGTCGGGAGTGACGAATCGTGTGGCTGATGCTTTGAGTAGAAGGAATCATTTGCTAACAACAATGAAGGTTGAAGTGATGGGGTTTGAAATGTTGCCAGAATTATTTGTCGATGATCCTTACTTTGCAAAGTTTGTTGATAAAGTCAAGGAGGGGAAGACGGATGAGTTCTTGATGGTAGACGGTTTTCTGTTCAAAGGAAATCGATTATGCATACCTGATTGTAGTTTGAGAATGAAGATTGTAAAAGAGCTACATGAAGAAGGGCATGTTGGGAGAGACCGTACATTACAGTTGATGATATTTCAATACAAAGTCGAACAACTTCAACTTGCTCTCGGCCGTGATAAACAAAACTCAAATTTTCAAAATGATTAGGCTCCAAGTCTCGATCTAGCTATGATTGGCTAGAACAAGCTCTGATACCAAAAACTGACGCAGCGGATTAAACAAAACAATCTTCAATCGGTGAAAGTAGCAATCGATGGATTGATGAATACTGAAATGCCCGAATTCGTTGATCCGAAGATACCGAATTCTAGCTATCCCGAACTCGTTGATCGCGCACGATACCGGGTTCAAAAATCTTCAATTCTTCAAGCGTTGACCAAGCGCACTTGATTCCGCGAATCGGCTTCTGCAATCGTTGAATCGAGCGCACTCGATTAACCGAAAGAGGAGATATGAGATTACACTCAACTACCAATTTGAATGAAAGCACAAAGCTAACAAAAGAGAATTTTATTCAAAAATCAACAACCTTACAAGTGTGACACTCGGCCTATTTATAGGCGTTCAGTTTTACAACAGAAATTTCATCATCTCCTAAGTCGGTTCCGACTTATAACCCCTCCGACTTACGACTCACAAGGTAACGACTTAGGACAAAACAGTTACAACACAGAAACACAACGCAACGACTTACGACTTAAGTACAGACGACTTAACAACATATAGTTACAACACAGTGTCAACGACTTACGACTTATAAATGCACGACCCAAAAACATACGACTCAAGTCTTACGTACAGAACGACATACGACTTTCAAACAGACGACATACGAAACAGACGACCTACGACTTAAAGCATTAACGGTTCAGATTAACGCGGCATAAGGATCTTCGTCTTTAGGCTTCTACGACTTAACTCCTGACTCGTTAGGTCGTTCACGACCTAACACTTCACAAATTTGCTCTGCCTTTTCTCTGCGTGACTCAATAGGTCGTTCAGGCGACTCAACTAAGTCGTAACTCGGCAATGACTTATTCCCTGCTTTGTTAAGTCGTACACTCACCAAAACACTTCCCTTAAGTCGCTGACGACTTAAGCCTTCGCATTTTTCAACTTGTGATGCTCTTTCTGTAGTCTTAGGTCGTAACCCAGCACGTCCCTTAAGTCGTTGACGACTCATAGCTCCTTCCATAAATCGGTCACGACTTATGCCTTCACCTTCCTTAAGTCGGCCACGACTTATGTCCTTAGCTTTATTAAGTCGGCCACGACTTAGGCCTTTAACTTTGTTAAGTCGGTCACGACTCATTCCCATCATGTTAAGTCGGTCGCGACTTATAGTTTCAATTTCCTTAAGTCGGTTACGACTTAGTACTTGGCCTGCATCAATTTCATTTGGGAGTTCATCTTCTGCAGCAACTTCAACTAGAAGACGAGCGTAATTCAATCTCGTTTTCAAAGTAGTTGCCTCATCCATTTTAATGGGTTTAGTGATAATACTAGCCATGACACTGAACGCCTCCTTGTCCCATAACCTCATATTCAAATTGGGTAATCTTACCCATATTGGCATTGTTGTTAATAGATCTCTGTCTAGTTTTAATGATTCAGACCATCTTTTCATGATGATGAGTTTGCCATTGTAGAAGTACGGCCTGTTTTTCAAAATAGATTCACAATCCTTTTGGTTTTCAAATCTGATGAGGAAGAAACCGTTCTCTCTTGTGTACACTTCAAATTGCCCAGTTGGCTTCCAGACACGTTGAATATAAGATTTAAAAAACAAGTAGTATGGTTTGGTACTTACCACATAAACAAGGACCGAATTGCTCCAGCATTCTCTGGTTCTTTTACAAACTGCCTCTTTTATCACTCCATACTTCTTGTTATTAATCAATATTGGAGCTATAGTTTCAAGATTACATTCTTCCTTTGGTGGTTCATCTGACTCCGCCGCCACTATGTCTGCCCATGATTTCAAACCTTGATCTTTATTCAGTGAGAAGGCCACCGGCTTCTGTGATTCTTGAACATTTTTAGGTTGTTGCGGTATTCTTGATATGGCTTTGCCTCTCGGATTATTAGAATTTGGAGCCGGTGGCAACTCCTGTCTATTCTTGATCTCTCTTCTTCTCTGAGATTTAGATTGAACGGTTTGAAAACCTTCTTCATCAATGTGGACTCCTAATTGCTTTCTGATATGAGATGATTGTGATCCATTAGGTGGTCTACCCATTAAGGCTGTTACAGAGATCTTAGATGCAGAATTTTAAGGAAATATTGATTTCCCCATGGCTGATTGGAAACCTAGATTTCTTTTTTTTTTTTGCAAAAAAACACTTTATGTTATTACTGGAAACTCGTTGTCCTAGTCACACACACACATAAATATACACACTCTCGCACCCCAAAACACGCACATAAAACAAAAACTCAGCAGCTCTTCAAAATATAGCGCACGCCACACACTCAAAAACAACAGCCCATGCATACATTATTTCCTTGATACTAACACATATGCTCATCTGCTGCACACAACACACATATACAAATATATACTAGTATGCACACTAACCAAAACATCAAAATATACTCAATAAGAAACACACGCAGGTGTACATAAAGGCATATCACACAGCATGGAAACAGCAAAGCAAGAAGGAAATGCACACCGGATAAACGCATTCACCATTTCATTTAAGTTCACCGTGCGTGCTCGTATATGCATTGGCTACTTCAACATCGTTTCATAACTCTATCTATATCTATGTTTAGAGACTTTGCTTTTTACCTTATTATTTATAATTTGAAATGTTGTATTGTACTATTATGCGAGTGCATGGCAATACATAGGAGTTGACAATTAAAGTTCAATGGTCATAGATTATATTTTTCTTCTATACAACAGATGATTCAACAATAATTATCTTCTCCATCTGTAGCACTTCTAAAGTTAAAATTGTAGTACTATATATATTTGAATAAGTTTTCTCCTTCCTTGCATCTTAAAATACTGACACAATTATATTAATCAAACTAATTCACTATGATTTAACAAACGTCATTTCTCTCTCTCAAATGACGGTAAATCATATTGCCTGCCTCAATTATGATTCTTTTTTCTTTAAAAAATAATTATAAACCTTAGCGTTTTGTATATCCTCATTACGTATATTCATAGCCATCTTATTTAGTAGAAAACTAAAATCCGTTTCAGAGTTTGTTCATTGCCAGCTCCCTGCAAAGATTCTTATAACCTCAATGTCGAATTTGCAACTGTTTATAGATTGTTCGGCTTCCATAATTTATAAGACTGATTTTATTTTTTTCCAGATTTTGTGTGCCTGTGAATAATACATAACGTGCATTACTTTCTATCTAAACATTAATTCTGACAACAAAAGGCAGTGTTATAAGTAGACCTTTTTTTCTTAATAGAAGTGAAAAACATACCAGTAGTTAAATAGAAAAAGGTAAAAGAACCAACAATATTCATAAGAAAGTACTGAATATATGTATATTCTCAGAAATATATGCGTTTCCTTCTTCTGTAACAATTTTCTCTGTTTCTTTTGATGCCATAACACACACATATATATATCAATAATCCGTTATTAATCATGTTTTGTAGGAAAAGATTAAACAAATTGAAGGTGTTTCACAATCGACCTTGCTAATAAACTACAAAGAAGATGCACTTGCACAAGTGTTGGGGGCAAGAAAGACCGGGTCGACTACGAGCGATGGGAAAGGGAATGAGTCTTAGTAGAGTAGCTTTAGGTCACGTTAGGGATAAACAAACATTGCAACTTCAAAACAAAATGTTAGAATTAGAGAAGAAATTTCTACAGCTGGAGAAATATCAGGTAAGATACATCTCTTATCTGTTGAGTTTGAATGCTATATTTGCTAGTTGTTATATGATTGTATTCCATGTTATTATGGTTGATTGCTAAATGTAAAACTAACGTTAAATTTTCTTTAGTTTTGCAGAGTAGGCATAGTTGGACAGAAGTAAACAAACCTCAAGTAATTAATTTTTTTTTTATTGGTTTGACATCATTTATATTTTAACTTTTTATTCAATAATTAATATAATATTCCTATGTTTAATTGTAGTGCAACTATGATGAAAATATGAAGCAGTGTGATTTATTGGATTGGCGAGGGGTTGAAGAGATCGTTGCTGAAGGAAGAGTTGTGTCGGATGATCCTAACAAGCTTATCAATGATGTTCCTTTAGGGCCGAATGCAATGATAATTTTGGTTGACTTTCCGAAAAAGTCAGATGCTTTTCTATGGAGGCCTACGACTACTTTCACACTTATTAGGGAAACAAAGGATAATATTGTGGTGTGGCCAACGAATAGAGTTATTTTAAGTTCAAGTGATCACATTGAAGAAGAAGAGGACATGGTAAGCATTTTTCTTCACAACGAACATACAATTTTAGTATACACAATTTTTACTAAATAAATATTCTTACCTCTAATAGAGTAGAACTAGCAACCTAGAATGCAAATGCAAGATTTTTGATTGGGGAGGGAGAAAACAATTAGTGGCTTTAGGACGATTACATTCGAGCATCCCAGAGGAAACTGTTAACGATGTTCCTCTTGGACCATCAGCCATGATTATTTGGATAGATAATCCACTAAATCTAGAAGCTTTTTTTGTGGAGGTCAGCCCCTGATTTGATCTGAATTGTGGATGTTGTTGGTAAGAAGGTTGCGTGGCCTGAATCGCAAGTAGTTGTTGAGAAGGTTGATGCTACAGCTCCTATTACGCCTATGACTATACTGAAAACATTTATGGTACTTGATTTTTATTTTGTACTTCTATTATTTAATGATTAGAAATTTCATTATTTTTCTCTTTTTTCAACTTACAAACTACAAATTCAAGAACAAACGATAAATGCAAGTTGATGGATTTATCGGGAAAGGGGAAAGTAGTCGCTTTAGGACGCGTGGAGTCAACTGATCCTAATGCAAGGGTCCATTTCAAACCACTAGGAAACAATGCAGCTAAAGTTTGGATAGAGATCGTAAAAGAGCCGACCGAAGAGTTTTGGAGACAAACATCCAAATTACAGTACATGGAAGATGGACTCTCTTCTGTTATAGCTTGGCCTGCTACGCATGTCGTAATGGAATGAAGAGTAAGTATTTACCATTTCATTTTTGTTTTTGGTTAGTTTTTGGTTAGTTTACATGATGATGAATGTTGGAAGGTTCTCAACCTAGATAAATTCCCACAAACTTAATTTACATAACGATGATGATGTTGGAAAGTCTCTCCACATTGAAGATGCCTAATATTAATATCTATTGTCCCAACTACGCTGCTTAAAACAATGTGCTTAGTGTTTGATTTATAAAACGATAAACTTTTTATTAAGGAGTTGAAATAAAATAACAAGTTTTGAGTGTGAACGTCAAACGAGAATGAGTAACAATTGATACAGGAGGAAGAGAAGAAGGGTTAAAACTTAAAATGCGATATGTACATACATTTTTATAGAAGTGCATTCAGTTTACGTTTCATAGCATGCCTCCCCTTGAAATTGAGAACAATCGTTGAAGAATATTTGATGCTTATCTGATTTTCCAGTTACTGAGTTTCATTTAAGTTTTCCAAGGTGCATTAGATTTATTTTATGGTTTTAAAAATAAGTAATTTCGAAGATGTTAAAGATTTCACATGATTATGAGTTATCGTATGTATAATGGTTTCTGAAAATAAAAAGGAATCTCAATGTACTTGTGTGTAAGATTCAAGTATTAAGATAAATGATATTTCCATACTTTTTAGTTTCGGCAAGTACTGAATTTCATGATAATTTTTCTTTAAATATATAGCTGAAAGATTCAAATATTCATGTGCAACAAGTTTCATAGTATACACTCTTAAAGCAGGTGCAATTTCATATATATGGATTTTATAGATCAATCTTGTGTGTGTAATCAAATTTTGCAAGTTTCAAAGATATATTAGTTCTGACAGTATATGAGGTTTCATTCTATATAATATTTTATTGTTTTGACCAAATGAATGTCAACTGGTGTTGTAAATGTAATCTAACCTTTTCTATTTATCATGTCTTCACGTATTGTGGGGTTGACAAAAAGGATGGGGGAGAACGTAAGTTTCTGTTCTACTACTTTTCTGTGATTACCATATTACCTTTTTTTATAGGAGTGAAATTTTTGAAATGGCATTTAACAATTATATTTTGGGTTTTGTATGGTGGAAACTGAAATGAAGATTCTTTATCCATTTTGTGATAATAGTTTCCTGAATGAGGAATATTTGATTCTGTTTTAAATGAAGTTTCTAACATTTACATGTACTATTTTTCGAAAAGTAAAATAGTTGGAATATAAGAACCTTTTAGAAATATGTGTACAATTTCGTTTCTAGATGAGCTTTTTAGTAAAACATAGTTTTGATATATGCAAGTTTTATATATTTACTTATTTAGTATCAAGGGTACATGGTGTCATACATGTGTGATAACTCATACTTATAGAAATGCATTCCCTGTTATCATATTACTACTTTATTTTCTATATTAATTGACTGATTCTGATGCTTAATTTTTACTTCCAAAAACTATTAATTCAGTTGATTTTATTCTTATATCTGATAATCTATAAAGTAAGTACTCTTTTTTGCATACGTGACAACTTGTTTTCCTTTTGATTATAAACCGTCCAGATGTTATAATTTGGATTTTTGCCTTTTGGACTAGAGCTCACTGTTGATCAAGAAATCCAATGCTGGTAAATTCCTTTTGGTGTATCTGATATCCAAGTATTAAATTCTATGTGACAAAGTCAATTATCAATCAGATTTTGATTATGTGGAGTCATCCTATACATTTTCTTCCTAGCAAAACCATTACATATGACGATGCATCATTCTGATTTGACAATTTTGATATTGTAAACATGTTACTCTTTCGAAGAAGTATAGGCACAAAGCGGAAGCTAATATGTTAAACATGAAATTTCATCCCAAGAAAAATGAGATAATGAATTAAATAAGAAGAATGCAACAATTTTACATACAGTTATAAGATTAAATCGGTAATATAATTTCTTTATGTTTGCTAGATTTTCTACATTTGAGAAAAACTTTGATTAAACGGCTCATGGTCATATAAAAACCATGGGATTTTTAAATTGAAACCCAAATTGATTTATTTGATTACACCACATTATACAAATTACTTGATGATGGCCTTAATAAATTTAGACAAGCAGCTTGAACAAATTCCTTGTATCATATTCACACATCTATCTAATTTTTTACAGTTTTTTAAGAATCCTTGAATGTACCTACATATATCCTAAATAAGTATGCATCATATATGTTAGGAATTTCAAGTGAATCCCTAATATCAGACGCTACTTTGACATGTTATTTATTTTAGTCTATAGCATACATAAAAGCAAGATATGTGGATTTCCACTGTGGAGATCACTCTTCAGCCTCCACCTTATCCCTTTATTAATTAATAAATGTAACTAAAATATTCCTAATTGGCCATCTCTAAAATTTTATGAATTGTCTCTTATATATGTGTTGTCTTTGGTTGAAGCTGTCTCTGTATTAGCTCATTTGTTTATAAAACAATCCATTGATTGTATCTTTTGTTAACTCTGCCGCTCCTTTTGTCTTTGTGCAGATTGCGAAGAACTGGCTCTTGTCAAATGTCTTATGATTCGTCTAATTATAATGCATGGTATGATTTTGCCCTTATGGAGTAGTTGTTATTTTTGTATTTTTGGCATGGGGCATAAGGAGGAGTCGAGGGAAAGTAAATATTATCATGACTGATTGTTAACTTTGATTTGGTACTTGTAGACATTAACTTTGAACTATGTTGTCTTTTGTTATCATGAATGTGTATTGAATTTGGTAGCTCATGTATTGAACTTATTTTTTGTTACTTAATACTTTATTTTGTTATCATGATATGCGTTACATTTATTGATTATTATATTTTTTTCGTTCATACATTATTCAAATTGTTATCTGTTTAAAGAAGATTCATTTTGATTGTTATTATTAAACTGTAATAGTGGGGTGCATCAAATATATAGTAAAATGAAGCATAGCTCCTAAAAAGCGTTATAACTGTATGACATAAGTGCTATAAAAAGATAAAAGTTACAGTCAAAAGATAACAGCAAATAGGCATTATTATATACACATTTTATAGCGGTACATATATGTTGTAAATGGATGTAGAATATACTACAAACATCTTGATATATAGCGCGAAATAGGCGCTATAGAATAACTATTTTACAGCAGCTATACTTTGCTATAAAGATTCTGTTATTTTCGTTAAGATTGAGATGTTTTATAGCGGTAATAGTGAGCTACCGTCTTTATGTAACATAGCGGCTAATTTATGCTATGAAATCATGCTCTTTTATAGCGGTTTTTTGTGTGTTATAAATGTGCAATTCATTTTTATAACATGTCGATATACATCGTTTATCAAACAACTAGTTGTGTTTAATAGCGGCTATATGCCGCTATAAAAGGACGTTTTTCTTGTAGTGCAAAAAACCTTGGTATTTCATCGAGTAATGGAACCCAGAAAACTTTATCGACGAATAAACGTCGGTAAATGAAGGTATAACAACTCACAAATTTATTAATTTGATAAATTATATTTATTGTAAAATATTCAAATATAAGCTCTTCAACATAGGTTATGTTGTCTTAAATAATAAATAATAATGGTAATCTTATTTTGAATAAGTGTTTACAAAAATATATAATTTGGAAAAATATCAATAAAAAGACCGAAATCCTTTTTATCGATAAACAGCTCTATATTTATCAGAATTCGCACGCAGAGCTGGATACATACACTTAGTTATCTGTTTAAATAAGAATATGAAATAAAATAAATAATTTTATTTTTGAAAATAAAATATATTTATGACATCATTGATAATGGTATCATATTTAATAATTGATTAATGATTTTAAATTGAGATTTAATGATTTAATAATTATTATAATTGTTCTAATAATTGTTTTAAAATGATAATATTTCGTTTGAATTAGCTATAAAGTGTTAATAAATCATTTGTTATAGTTTTATAAAGATAGATATTCGTTTTGAAAATATAAGGAAAATTCATATCGCTTTATCGATATAATAGCACTTTTTGTAAATAATTGCTTAATATCGATTTATATAGTTTTATAATTCAAATGGGATTGTTTTAATTTATTAATAATGATAAGAAATTAGTTTTCAAATTTTATTTAATTTAATCAATAAGTGAAAATATGACTGGGAATCGGTTTCCTGATTTTTAACGGTTTAACGAATGGAAGTTGTTCAAAGTCTGTGCAATATCTTGTGCACATACATGTACATGTATATACATGTCACATGCACACATGAACATATATAAATATACAAATATACATGTACACAAATATATACAGGCCCGACCCTTCTCCAAAGCAGCAAAAGCGTTCGCTTAGGGCCCTAAAAAAATTAGGGCACCATTTTCCCAACGCGATACAAAAAAAAACTTCGCGATACAAAAAAAAGTGCAATAAAGCGGTTGGCGACTGGCGAGGCGGCGGCGGCGACTCCATCTCGGCATCATCTCCTTCAAATCAATCGACACGACAGCGACTCCACATCTCAAAGACTAATCGACGCAGAAGCATAGGTTGATCTAAGGCACAAATTCAGCGCTGGTTGAGGCACAAATCCAGGGCAGTTAAAATTGGATAGTTGTTAATATTCATGTTTTTTCATTTTGGAAAATTGGACAGTGATTAGACTTTGAAGAATAATTTTAGTTGGTTCTCTATTTTTGCCAAACTGGAGTATTGTGTGTACAAAATGGTCGGAGATGCTTCAGGGGCTGAAATGTAGAAAGGTTAAAGGATAAGAGGTTTATAGGTCAAAATTTTGAAATGTGATGTTGAAATCACTGGCAGCATAAAGCAAATGTTGACACTGATGAAATATTTGTACTTCAAAAGAACCGAGGTTTGGCTTTTTTTATTTAAATGGTGATACTGATGATTTTGCACTAGAATTGGAAAAGAAATTAGGAGGAAAAAAACTTGCTTTTCTTGTTCAAGGAACTCTATATCCAGATGTTATCGAGTCAAGCGCTCCTAGAAGTGGAAGTTCCTTTCTCATATTAGTAATTTTGAATTGATATGGTCAATGAATCTGAATGTTATTAGTAATTTGCAAGTTAGAAGGCTAGAAAAATGTTCATGAATAATTAATATTAATTTTGTTGTGTATGACTTAAATTATTGTTACGAATAAAGCTACTCTTGAAGACTCTTGGCAAGCTAATGGCTTCATTCATTGATCCTGCTTGGTTCTTAAGTTTAAAAGTGATTGTTCTGCACTTCTGTTTGGTTATTTTCTATTCGATTATTTTGACTCGTCCAAATACGGCTTGGTCATAGAGCTAGATAACATTAAAAAAATGGCAATGAGTAGAAATATAATTTAGAGAAAATAGTGTGGTAAAACGATCCTTGTTCTTTGTGGGCATATAAAATGGTTCATGAACGATTGGAATGGAGTGTCAGGCTACATACTCTGACTACAGGTGCTTCTAACTAGATGTTCAGATTTACTGTAAAGAGGACTCAATTTTGAATTTTTTGAAGTACTATTTGTGTTTTAAGAGGAATAATATGTACCAAATGAGTGCTTCTATATTCATATTCATGCTCAAGAAACCAAAGGCCGTCATATTTTTACATAAAAATAATATTCCTAGTTTTGATACAGTTCTTTTCCCTTCATTCTAGGACTAGTACCTCCAATACCAAAGATAGATGAATACACTAAGATGTACAATTCATATTGTACTAATATAGGCTATATATGATTGTACTATTATGTAAAGCAAGTTTTTTAGTGTTTTAGATATAAAAATATGGATGTTAATTCTCTGGTAACATAACATATTTACATGGATGTCTTTCTTCCCACATTGATTGTATGTATATTCTTTGTTCGAATGACGAGTAAGGTTTATGTTATGCAGCAACACATTAAAGTGATTTTTTTCATAAAGATAAGAGAGCAATAGTATACATCTTAAGGAAGCAACATTCAGTAATTGATGTGGATATCTCAAAAACCAAATCCTCACATAACTGGAGCTTTGTGACTAACCTGCAATTAACAATATGTGGCTTAGTCACTTGTACACGCATTACTTGATAAATTGAGAAAAAATTAATTATTGCAAAAATCTAAAGATAATGAATGCTGATTGTTTTACTTGGAGGAATAATTTAATTTTATCTTTTAATGTCTCCCTCTCCCTACAGGACACGATACTTTTAACAGGAAAAGAGATAGAAACATATGTAACTTGTCTATGCTTTTTTGTCAATTTGCAATGGTTTATAATTATACCCAAATGATCATCTACTATGTTATATTATAGTCAATAATAGTAAATGATTCCTTCAGTGTTTTGTTAAGAAAAAATTTTGACATGAAAAATCACCGACTCAACTTCTCAGTGTAAAGTAAACATCAATTTTGGATTTTCTGAATTTATTTCACAACTTAAACCAAGGGCAATCTTAAAACATGAAATCAACTCAGTTTAGCAGATATTATCTTTAGCTAATTTTGTGCTAAATTTTATTGATTAATGATATATGTAGATAACTTAATTTGTATAGCTTTTGCATCCTATCCTTTTTATATGTATGTTCATTTTTAAGCATCAGAACATATGACTACAATTTAAACCCTGCAGCATTGATTATACTTGAGAAGTTAAGTGGCAGACAATCTAGATACATATGACAATCAAGATACCAAGAAATCTGCCTTTATAGATCTTTGTATACCATACTTTATCCCATCATTAGATTCGTAATACAAGTGGATTCCAAAGTGAAGACGAAGCAACTGTAAGTATATTGAATACATGTGTATTCCAATTTTTCCAAGGCTGTGTGTGCACACATAAACTGATAAACATGTGTATGTATATGTATACATATAGATATATGTGTGCATTTTTATACATATGCATGCAGGGTTTAGTCAATATCCACCTAGAACCTTAAAAGGTAACAACTTGAATTTTATCGCATCTTAGAAAAGGCACATCCTTTGAATCACATAGTGTATTTTCTGCCTCATATTTGATCTAGTGAAACAAGTTTGTAATGAAATACATGAAACTACTAACCATGTAAAACCATCAGAATAACGTTCTAGCTTAAAAATTCATAGTCATGTAATAAAGGATTTTTATATCCACATTTTGTGTGATTGTTAACGCATAATAAATTTGATTTGACAAACCCAAAATTTGAGATATTAGTAATAGTAGTATGGAGTTATAGCTAAAACAATGTGTTGAAAAACACTAGGTACAATAATTAAAGCCATAATCGAATGCAATATTGGATTATCACAAACAATGTCAATTCATTATTTTGTTGAGGAAAAGTAAACCAGACAACTAAAGATTAAATTTTATCTTATAGGCAACTGAGTACTACTCTATTCTATTCTTCAAGTAATATTCTATTATCCATGTTACTAACCGAAAATTATTTTTAAAAACTAAAGATTCTAGCAGCAATTGATAAATTCCTAGAACGATAAAAAAAAATATTATCCTTGAAATATAAACCTGTACTGAGAAAAAATCAAGATCCTGACCTAAATGCCTAGGATCTCTTCTTTTGGCCTCTTCTTTAATATGAATATGTGCTTTTAACTATTCTTCACTCTCTTATGATATGCCATATATTCTCTGAAGCATTTGCTTATTCTCATCACCCCGCCGATAAGCTTCAGCAATTGATTCAAGCTCAACGGCCTTCTCATTCATACTTCCTATATGATATATTGTGATTTGTTCTTCCTTCATACTATCTAGTATTTCCAATTTATGTGGTTCATCGAAAGCTTCTATTCTTTACTGAGCCTCTTCCCTTGAAACTTCTTCTCTTACCAATAGCATATTTCGGCTGATGATACGGTCCTACAAATGATGTAAGATATAAATTCCATGACCTAAAACATATAATACAAATGATGTAAGATATAAATTCCATGACCTAAAACATATAATATAACGAATATTTTATGTGTCTATGGTAATGCATGTTGTTAGATTCTTAGAAAGATTACCCTTTGCTCCTTTATTTTCTTCAGGTCTTTATCTGTCAATGGCTCCACATCAAAATCATAAAAAAGAAACCATTGTCAATCCATGGGACTATACCCACTTTAGCATCAGGAATAACCTTCTGACATACCAAAGCTATCACATGAGCACACTACAAGACATATATAGATGGAATTAATTTGATTGTCACATCTGTCTACTCCCACTTTATTTATGCTTAAATGTTCTATATCTTCCCTTCCTTTCATCGACAAAAAGGAGCAAAATTTGGGTAAGTACCAAGGCCGGTCCAATCTTGTTAGGGGTCTAAGGCCTAAAGATCTAAAGTCAAGTATGAAAAACAATTAGATGCATTAAAATGAAAATTTATAATCGAACAAAAAAAATGCACAACATCGTATTTGAACTCCGGTGGCTTGGAAATAAAGCACAACATCTTACCACCACATAGAACACACTTTTATTCATTTAAAGGATGACATCTTATACATACGAACAAAAAACAATTATATACATAATTAAATTTTGAATTTTTGGGCTTTCGAAAATCCGAGGCCCTAGGCGACGGCCTTGGTGGCTTTGGACTAAGGTCGGCCCTGGTAAGTAAAAAGATATAGAAAATAGCACTGAGAGCCTTTACAATAACTTTTACATATAGGTATTTAAAAGTTAAATATTAAGCTTAAATATGTTTATATTATTTTCGTTAATAAGTATCTAAAATTTTGCAAAATTAAGTTTTAATGATGACAAGCACCATTGTCCCAGTGACATGTTGTATATAAAGTACCATTTCAAAAAAAAAGTTTTAATGATAAAAATTTAAATGACTAACCTAATTTTAAGAAGAAATAAAATAACATAGATTTACCAATTTTGGCGATGTCCATCTTCCATCAAAGCCCATATTTCCAAATATATGGTTTATGGAACATCTCCATTTCAAAACCTATTATTTATTCTTGTTCTCCAAATACCTGCATGAAATATTATTCTAACCGCACAGCTTTCTTTACTGCAATTTATCTATAATCGCCACAAACTCAGTATTGAGTATAGATGTAACGACTTGGAATTTCGGACACTTCGTATTAAATATCTAAATTATTTAAATAGTTGAATCTTGGATCATATGTTTTCCTTAAAAATGATGGTCATCCATCATGTTCTCCTGCTGCTTCTATATCTGAAAACGCCAAATAATTTTGTTATTGTTCCCCATGATGAAAATAAGCTCATAAAATGTTAAAAATAGGAAGCTTATATTTTACCTTTTGCTTGAATATTGTTTCTCCTCGAAACATATTCCAATGCCCTAGACATGAGGAAAGCCTACAAGTCAATTCGACTTTAGTCCTAACCACTGACAGCTCTTTCATAACGAGTTCACACGAAAGGAGAGTTAAATAGCCCCTGGTCACGTCAAGAGATCGAAGGAAGGCTTGCATCAAAACTAGTATGATTATTAACGTGCATTTGATTGAGGTAACGAGCGTCATTTTGTATTATGCCTTTCAGTTTTTCCGGTTAGTCTTATATAGAACTTGGCGTTTAAGAGTTTCTTCACACAAAAAAACCCTAAGTGGGTCCAGTATTATCTATCAACGCGGTTTCTATATCCAATATCCTAATGAAATTAATTCTCTCTAATTAAAATTCGATAGAATTTAATGTAATTAGATATATATAATTTCTTAATATGCTAAGGATAGGATTAAACTTTAGCAATAAGATCATGATAGTATTTTGAGTTGTAACTCTGAAATGCAATGTATTTTAGACTGACAGTTCGTACCATCTTTTGATATCATATATTATCATTTCACTATAAGATCATGATATTGTCTTTTTTTTCCTGTTCTATTTCTTTCTTTTTTAAAATTTTACCCAAATTATCTGTCTTTTGGCACATGGATGCTCCGTACAAGAATACAGCGGATGTATTAGTGTTGAAATTTAAGGGTCGAAAATGTGAATTGTTATAAATAAGTATACAGGATGGAAAGAATTGTGGAAGGAGTATACTAAGGGTCATATATTCTTTTTTTATAACCGATACATAGAATAGATAGAAGGTTAAATTTTCTATATAATTATATAATAGTATAGAATGGATGTATAGAATTTTTGGTATGTTAAAAACACTAATGGTATCGTTAATCTTTGCCATATAAGATTTTGCATTAATAGTATCATTATCATCTGGGATGTATAAAAACAAAATTATAGGGGTGTAAATGTAAATAGTCTCTCAAATTGCTAAGAAGTAAGCATCCACGATGAGAAGAATTGTGGAGAAGGTATACTAAAGGCCAAATATTCTTTTTTATATAACTGATAGATAATATGATAGTAAATATGACGGAACAATAATAAATGAAAATGATGTATGTATGTGTGTGTATAACATACAGTATGTTAACGACATTAATGATATCATTAATCTTTGCCATGTTTGATATATGCGTTAATAATATCATCAACATCTAGGATGCATGAAAACAAAATTATAGGGATACAGATGTACAAAGTCTCTCAAGTTGTTGAGAAGTAAGTATTCATGATGAGAAGAACTTTGGAGAACATATAGTAAACGTCAGATATTCTATTGTTTGTATAATAGATAGATTTGAATAGAAGTCAATGGCCTTCTTTTCAATTTTCCCAGCATCATAAACTATTTCCCCATTATCATTCAACAGATCTTGCATCTTATTTCTATTCTACTCACTGACAGCTTAGCATGAAAAAATCTTGTATTTGAGTCACCTTCCTAAAGCTAAATTATTTTGGATTATTTTTGGCATTTTCGTGAGTTATTTTAATATTTCTTAAGTTTTTATCGGGTACAAACAAATTGTCATATGCTGCAAACTAGGTTTATAAAAGTTTAGTGTTTTTTTATATCATTCCATCTAGAGCCCAAATTCATACCACAAACATTCCAGCTTATTCCTAACGCTCCTTAAATTATCTCTTTTAGGAGGAGCCCAAATTCTTAGTTTTTGCTACCAAACTTTCCTTTGATTAATATATACTTTGGGCTGTCACTTCCATACCTTAGGAAATCTTTTATGTTTTATTATTCTGTGCAGGGTTCTCATTTATGGCATTAGCTACATTTTCAATATAAAAAACATCCAACTTCATCATTTAGGTTAACATCTTCTTCAAAAACAGCATCAGTGTTAGACATGTCAAAATTAGTTAGGTTAGTACCTTTATTTCTTTCATGCATCTGATCCTCCCTTATATATGCCACCATTGTTGTAGCTTGATCAGGGAGTGAATTTGGTTTCTCACAAATCTATCCTATTTAAGAAATTTATATCTACTGCATTTGTTTGAATGGACCCTAAATCATCTTTGAGATTAGTTGCAAGTTTTGTATTATATATCACCTTTTCATTTCCAGTATACTTTTGTTGCTTAGCCGTTAATGCATTAACAATACTTTCTGCTCTATCAACCACACTAGTAGTTAGTTATTTTGTTCACTTTATACAGGCTATACAGGCTTAGCTGGGCTTATGGGTATGGCAGTCTTAAAACCTAGACTACTGCTCCTGTGTTTATTTGCAGTGTCTTGAATGTTATTAAATAGTGGATCTTGATTTACCATCCATGTATCATTATTTGTTTCTACATTAACTGTCAACTTTTGCTTGGTTTGTTGTGTGTTAATTAAGACTTCTGAAACACTATCTTTTTAGTAGATGTTGGAATGGTGAAATTTGTACTGTTTCTTCTTACCAATTGGATAAAGTTATTCTGCACACACTCTCTAATAGATTATCATTCATCGTGCTGAGGATCTCTTGATTAAGTGCTTACTCTTTATCCTTACCACATATCGTTTTTTTTTGTACCCATGTAGTAGTTTCCTTTTTATTAAACTGAGAATTTTTATGCCCAAAAACTATGCGGACTTTACATATCATTGGCTTGTGTTCATATTTTTCTCTAATTTTAATTTCTTAAAGTCATAAAGGACAACCTCTATTTCATCAGGAAAATCCATTGTTTCCTCTATTTCCACTATTACTCTCTGGGCCAGCCTGCAGCGGATGAGTGCGGTTTAAATTTTTTCTCTCTATTGGATCTTAGTTGGACCTATGAAGCCTAGTTTGTTTAAAACAGTTCTAAATTTATTTTAAATAAAATCATTTATTTTATTTACATTAGTTAAAGGGAAGTTTTTAATTTCAAATGTATAGTGTATCAAATACACCTAACATTTAGTTAATGTATAGGGAATGAAACCTTTCATTTCTTTTCCTAAAACAAGAATTAATTGAAAGTATTAATTGCATTAAATGAAGATAAAAACCTTTCATTTTCTCTTTTTAATTTGAATTGATTGATAAATTAAATGTCATTAATTAATAACTTATTCATGGCAAGATTTATTATATGTCCAGTTGCATTCTAACTTTACAAATTATAGTTTGAGATTTATTTAATTTTGTTTTATTTATTTATATAAGTATATCTATATATGAACCATATATATGTGTGCATATGTAACATCATAATTTGTGAAGGGTATAATGTGCTCGTATATAGATGTTGAGATTTACACTGCAACGGACACATTAGCTCATTTTTTGTGTACTATAATTTATTCAAATGTGTACTTGTACAGTATGTCAAAACAAGGTATATATGTGTGTGTATAGAATAAAACAATTTCTGCCGTGGTAAATTAATATAAACAATCACATGATAAAAATAGAAGTTTTAAAATTTTAGAAATTTGGAAACATATTTTAGGTTTAAGATTAATTTATGGAATTTTTTAAATAAAATAATATTTATTATTAAATAGTTTATAATAGCCTTTAATCAAATTAATTCTTAAAAATACGAAATCAAGTTCAAAAATTCTAAAACTTTTTTTGAAGGTAGATGAGACATATTTCGGGCTTAGGAAAATTTCCTAGAATTTTCTCAACTTAATTATATTTTTAATTAAATAATTAACTTTCCAAAAATAAATTAATTACAAAAATAATATATTAAGTTTTAAAAATCTGAAATTTTATCTGAAGGTACATATTAAATATCTAATGCTTATGAAAAATTTCCATAATTTTATCAATTGAATTTATTTTTTCCATTAAATAATTAATTGCACGCGGAAAGTAAAATAATTTTTAGAAATAATAAATTAAGTTCAAAAAATCTTAAAATTTTACAAAAAGCATCTTACATGGTGCAAAAATTAAAAAAATATGGAATTTAAATTTTTAAACCATTAATTATTTTATACATAACAAACAATTCACAAAATCATTAAATAATAATAAAATATGTATATACATATTTAATAAAATAATTTTATATTTTATGATTCAAAATAGGTATAAAACATCATAAGAAATTTTTTAGATTAAATATATACAAGATATAAACATATATACAATTATACATATAGACAATTTGCAAATCCATATACATTTAATCTAGATCTATTTATATATATTAATACAAATCAAAATTAATTTTTTTTTTCGGAAAAAAATTCAACAACAAATCAATAAACAAAATACTATAGAAAGCACATAACTAATCCAATTGTAACAAACACATATACTCATAGAAATCTCATCTAATCTAAACAATAAACAGATTAGAATACAAACATGCGATTTGGATGTAAATCAACATTCATACGCTAAACTTGAAATCAAAACAATAATAATAAATAAAAGTTGACCTCCTAATGAAGCCTTTGAGTCCACGTTGAACAATGAATTCTCTTCTAAGAACAATTCACAATCCATCAGGTCGCTAATCAGGGATTGAAAACCTACTACAAATTAGTATTTTTTTAATTTAAAACGGATTCGAGAATTTTTTGGATGATTTTAGAGGAGTCGCTGCCATTAAAATGAGGAAGAAGAAGAAGAAAGTGACGGCTCAAAAAATAAATTAGCCTCTAACTATGGTTTTTAGATTAGCTTTTATATGGGTAGGATAAGAGAGCAAATAATGACCTCAACCACACACCTCAAAACCCTAATCTTATGCATAGTGCTGCCCCTTCCTCTATCAAAACTAACAACTTTTACCTCTAAAATTCATGACATGTGAATCCATTCAACCAAATTTAAATATACATAATTATATTCAACTAAATTTGTTGCCGATAGACATCGATCAACATGTTTATAACTTTTTATAAATACATGCAGCAAATTTATTCCTCAAATCATATCCAAATTTTATAATTAATATGTCATAAATATTAATTAATTTAATCGATTTATAACAATTATTAACTAATTAAATCATTCGATTTTAAGAGAATCCATCGATTCGATTGTGTGACTCTTGGTTGTAAATTCGGTCAGCGATTAACGTCTAATTATTCGAACATTAACCTTCACACTTCACTTAGTAGATGATGTGACATTATGGTCAAATTTATCGCTTACTCAATTTCAAAAAAAATTATTTTAATTTAATAAGTGTTGCCCAGTTATGACAAGTATTTACACTAATTATCTTCATCAAAACTATATCACATTGGACTTATTGAATTTGGTAATGGTAAAAAATTCCAACATCGTCCACATTCAACTCTATTGTCCAAACACAAAGTCCTTGGTTCAATAATAACAATTATTATTAACCGAACTACTCTGGCCAGAGATTTTGGCTTTGGGTTGACTTGAGTTGATCGTGATGCTAAACCCCATATAACTAAGAAAACAAATCTTCTCTTAAATAGTGCTTCACTTCTAATACTTCCACTCAACCCAACTATAGTCACTCGATGGACGTCGTGCCATGATTTGACTATAATCAAAGCGGAGCTTTCATATTGAAGATTCACAGTATTCTCAAGTCGAAAGAACTGTGTAAATTATTCACATCGATATTTACTGTTTGACCTTAGTTATATCAACCAACAGAAAACTATCGAAGGAGTCGTTCCATAATTATCCAATAACTAACAGTACGTAACCCCTAGGTGCCCACAGTAGTCATGAATAATACACTACCCAACATTTGAAAAACGTTACGTACTCTAGTCTCAATGAATACATCGATATCCAATCTCGATGCATCTTGACTAGGAACATTTAAAATGGTATATTTATTTTTATTATGATAAATTACTCACGGTTACAACACTTTGTAACTACTATCATAAAGCATACCATTTATGGATTTTCTATTAAATATACTTTTAATTAATTAATTAATATAACTACATTATATCAAGTATATACTAGAAAGGAAGCACCTTTATTTCAAACAAGATTAGTCAACAAGTTAAATATATGTAGTTATATTTTCGTTCTTTCTCGTTTCTGGTCTTACATTTCCCTTCTTTCCTCACGCCAATTGGTTCTAAGATCACATCCATCCGTCCTCCCCTCCACTTTCATCTTCCCCACCCTCTCTTCCCATCGCATGACTGGGCAAAAGAGAAAAAACAAGCATCGTATAATTCTAAAGTTGGTTCCTTCCGCGGCCATGCTAGCTTTAGTGACTCGTTCCGGCAGAGGCTATTCCTTATCTTGTTCCACTGCTAGGACTATGATTTTGTCGACTTGCGATTCCCCGTTTCTGGTCTTCAACTTCACTTGCAAATCTATGTTTAAACTCCGTTGAGACGACGTGCCATTCTCCATCTCTAGCTTTTCAATTGGTATATAACCTTCATCTTGTCTTGGGTAGCACTTTTGCTCTTCCTTTGAAAGGTGAGGTTGATTTTGTGATTAAAGGCCCTATATGTGATTACTTCAATGTTTTTTGAAGATGCTTCTACATGTGTATTATCAAAACTAATAAACGTATTGTCTGATGATGTCAGTAATGAGGTAAATTTTGAACTTTTTCAAAAGTTGAGTAATATTGCTAATGCTAGCTCTAACATTTTTGTACAATGCTGTAGTGAACAACAAGAGGAGTAACAATACTATGTTGATTGATATCTCTGATGGTGCTAGGAAATTTGAGGCCGATGCGTTAGTGAAACGCCCACAAGTTGTTCGTCAAAATTCAAAAAATAAACCGTCCTACAGTTTCTTTGTTGGCACCTTAACTGACTTAATCCCAACTCCTAAATGGTCTTCCCTTTTGCAAAACTTCCTCTGAATGTCGGAATTTATACACTTAAAAAGTTTAATATAATTCAAGAAAAGGGAATTGCGGTTCCTCCAAAAGAATTTATTGAAGCAAGAATGGAATTTTGAAAGGATTATCTTGCGAGGTTCTTTTTAGACTCAAGCCTCCCTTATGACATTGTTCAAAATAAATATAGAAGAATACGAGAACTTAAAAGCAGTCTTAAAGTTCACTATGACGACACAATGTCTTTATTTGACTTCTTCATCTCGAAAGAAAGATTGTGCATCCTAAAATCCAATCATATTTCAATAGAAGGTAAACTCTTCATTATCACTCCTTGGAGTCGAATAGTTGACATGACAAAGCAGTAAGTTTTATCTATTTTGATTTGGGTGCATTTCGCAGACATTCTTCGGTTTTTCAACCAATGGGAGGCCTTAATTGGTTGCTAACCTATTCGGTGATATGAGTTTTTTCGATATTAACACGATGGCTAGGAAGAAACTTGTTTATATCTAGGCATTATCCAAAATCTGCCCAACTTGTCAATCCTTTGGTAATTCAGAAGCCTTATACAAAAGCACGGTCCTTAATGGCCAACCCCACCCACTGTTCAACCCCTGTTAGCAACTCCACCCAAAATTCCTTTTGCCCCCTCACCCTGCTAGGCTACAGGTCCCTAAGCCCTTGGCTCCTTTCATTTCCTCTGAAAAATCTATTCATGACACCGTTGAACCCTGGCTAGATGCCCTATGCCCTCTTGTGATGGAGCCATATATTGCCTACTCTTATGATCTTTGAGCCCGAACCTCCCAGTTAAACAATCTTCTCATGACACGAATGTATGGTTAAATATTGACCATTGAATATCTTTGTATGTATAGAATTTGATTATAAAATGATTATTATTGATGCAATTTGCATACAGTACTCTAATTTAGATCTGGATATTCTTTTAATAAGAATTAAGTTTCATATGGTACAAGCGATAAAATATTGTTCCATATTCTCTACCGAGACTATTTTCTATTTCATATTCTAGTGCACCTACGAATTTATAGTCCATAACGGTTTTAACCATTGCTATTTTCGTGACAAAAATTAGCCACGCACCCGTTAACAACAAGTATCGCAGTTGGAAATTTGATTTGTAACGCTCAACTCTGGTGTTGTATAAGTATTTTTATGAAAATATAAAAGTTGAGTTTTTGTAGCTTTTGAGGTGAAAATATAAAAGTTAATTTGTTGAGCATTCATGATAAGTTTAATCATATCCTTAACATTTTAATTAATCATATCCTTAACATTTTAATTAATCATATGTATCCAAGTACATTAAATGCATATATATATACACCCAGTTTAATTGTAATATCGTATTAATGAGTACACATACTGCTAAAATTTAATCCTATCCTTAGCACTTTAAGAAATCATATATATCTAATTACATTAAATTCTATCGAATTTTAATTAGAGAGAATTAATTTCATTAGGATATAGAAACCGCATTGATAGATAATACTGAACCCACTAATGGTTTTTTTGTGAAGAAACTCTTAAACGCCAAGTTCTATTTAAGACTAACCGAAAAACCTAAAAGGCATAATACGAAATGACGCTCGTTACCTCAATCAAATGCGCGTTAATAATCATACTAGTTTTGCTGCAAGCCTTCCCTCGATCCCTTGAGGTGACCAGGGGCTATTTAACTCTCATTCCGTGTGAACTCGTTATAAAAGAGCTGTAAGTGGTTAGGATTAAAGTCGAATTGACTTGTAGACCTATTGCTTTCCTCATGTCTAGGGCATTGGAATATGTTTCGAGGAGAAACACTATTCAAGCAGAAGGTAAAATATAAACTTCCTACTTTTAACATTTTATGAGCTTATTTTCATCATGGGGAACAATAACAAAAAAAATTATTTGGCGTTTTCAGTTATAGAAGCAGCGGGAGAACATGATGGATGACCATCATTTTTAAGGAAAGATATGATTTGAAAAACCAAATATAAAGTCAAATTTTGTATGCTTTCATCCTTGAATAAAATAAAGTGAAGCATGTTATTTTTAAAATTCAATCTCTTTTAAACCTGGTATAAGATAGTTGGCAGAAAATTGTTTGCAAAAGAAGGGCTCCTCATAAACACGGGATCATTGCACTGCTGATGTGGCACTTCTAACTATTACCAATTTCAAAATCGGTGAATCCTCCTCATTTCCGCTTTTCCTTGGAAAACTTCCAAACCACCCAGTACGACACGTTTTCCTTTTTCTTTTACCTAGAACAACTCTAATACCTAATTTTACCTTTTTCCGTCTCCCTCTTCCTTTTTGATCCTTAATTCGAAATGAATGCCCATTTATTTCAGAGTTCCACCAAAATTGATTTCTAACAAAATCACTAGATATTAAACTTCGTTCTTAATCTTAATCCACTACCAATCTTCTGCCAATGAATAAATGAGAATATTGTTAATGATATAGCTAACAGAGTACAAAGAATACACATGTTTGTAGAAGAGAAGTTGCTTAGCAAACTATCAACTACAAACTGGGATGGCGAGGAAAATTGTTGCTGCAAATATCAACATCTAATGCATAAGGAAGAGAGTTAAAATATTTTTAACCCACAAATATACTAAGTAATGTTTATCATTAATGAGAGATCTGCCTGAGACACAGGTGGACAGCATGTATAAAAGTTTTTTAGTCCACATAATGAATCAGTCGGCTATTTAACTCAACCTCATAGCAAACTAGGTGTAGCCATATATATTTATTGGAATATTGGTGAAAAGAATAAATTAAATTTGAGAATACATATATCTACTCCGTTTTGTATACAGAAAAAAAATGAAATGTGGACTTCTCCATGATTATAAATTGATGTGTGGGGGCAGATGGCTTAACATCAGTTTGCATGAGGAATCATTACAAAGATACAAGTCTGCATCAGGTTTCAAAGCTTCAATTAACTGAATTTAGTAGTTCGTGCATCATTAAGTTCGCCTTTAGCAATAATACTGTATCAAAAACTCATCTTAGAAACCATCATAAATATTTCACACATGAAAACGAATTATAATTAAATTTAATACATTATTGAGGCGAAACTAATCAAATTCCTCGGTTAAACCTGATAAAAGAATGAAAGAATATTGATCAGGTTTATTTCTAAGAAGATTCTGAGACTTTTAGCCCACATTATGCTCGTTTTAATTTCCCACGATAGACCTAAATGATTGAATCTCATTCTGTTTTACATACTCTCAATTTCATTTGGTCAACTATTAATTAATTTAGCTTAAGTGCCTCAGCATACTTAACAATAAATAATATTTCATTTAATTTGTCTCTACTACAGCTCATTTCTAGAAGCATAAAATAGAACAATTACAATACTGAGAAGAAATAACATAAGCTCACATACCATTATAATCCATGTAATTGGGATGACCAAAGTTCCATGTAGTCATCATTTTTCCTGATGAAGTCCAACATTTTGGAAGTGGATTAAAATAACAAACATATTTCTTGAATTATTTTAGTAGACTGGACAATATGACATTGACAATTATTTAAACTATAACGTAACTTCTGCATAAAAATTAAAATCAATTAGTGGGTTATAAATTCTAATTAAAATAGGGCAACTTTGCAAGTATGGATGTTATATACAAACATTATAATTATATATTTTGAAATAAATTCATCCCATATTCTATGTGGATGGGCCATCAAAGCAATTAAATTATAATTTTGTAACATAAAAAGTTTTAAAAGATACAATCGGGTAAAATTGGTAAAAGACAGGCATGTAGCTGAAATAAAGTACGTATAGGAGATGGAGATATAGAAAGAAAGAAAAAGGAAAAACCGATCCACGTAGGACTTACTGAGTAATAATTTAAGAGAGGGATAGAGACAGTGGAAAAAAAAATATAAAGTTGGAATAATGTCACCACCATTTGAGCTCAAACACTATTGCAAAGGCGGTGAACATTCCCAATAGTAATCTGAAATGAAAAGACAGTTTAGATCTTAGTAGATAACATAAATAACATTAATCTTTAACAAATAAACAATCCAGATATAGGAAATCGGATAAATGGAACATAAATTATTTGAACAGAAAAGTAGAAAGTGGTTTAGGATGTGAAGACCATATAAGCAGATGACTAATGTCAAGAAATGAAAATTTAATTCACTATTTGAATCATCAGAATTGTTGAATCTGGCTATGGAGTAACCCACTCAATTGCGTAAAACAAATGGAAAGTTTGAAATTTTCGATATTTTCTCATGTGTACGTATTTAAAACAGGCTTTTTTAATGAGTAAAACCCAAGTGGTTTATGCTCTATCTGTGAGCTATAATGGTGTGTTGAAATCAAATTATGAGACATAACAAATCGGTTTATCAAAATCAATTCAGCATTTAATTTTCGTTACAAAAATGGTTGAAGTAAACTAAAATACTTAGTTTTGGAACAAGACGATAGCTCAGAAGGGTATATCATGTTTAAAAAAACTTTTATCAGATCGAAAGAATGCATCACAGCCTATGCACAAAGATCTAAATAGTAAAATGCAGATGAGGGATTTTATAAAATTAAGATCAGTGACAAACAGCACTGCGGTTAATATATATAACTGGAATCAAGAGAAGTAAAGGTTTTATCAAATTTTATCCAATTCAGGTTTCTCTAAATAAATTAATTTAACGAGATCCTTTAGAAACCACAAGAATCTTGTTACTTACAATTAGGGTTGTCAATGGATACCCGAAAAATCCGAAATCCGTCCGCATCCGCATCCGAAAAGCGGATAAATATCCGATATCCGAAAAACGGATGCGGATACGAAGACATCCGCATCCGAAAATTATCCATCCAGTTTTTGTCAAGATTATAGTTCAAATTATGTGTACTTTAGTGCAGCGAAATATATTTGTTTATTTTTTATTATATTAGTAGTTTATATTATATGCACTTAATGCTTTTTAACCGCTCGAAACTATTTATTATCATAATATTGGTTAATTTTTAACACTTTTATAATCAATGGGATCGAAAAATATTTATGTTAACTAAAACTTTCTTTTTATAATTCTTGATTTATTAGTCGTTAGCGGATAGGATAATTATCCGATATCCGTCCGTATCCGCGGATGGAGATATCCGATATCCGAAAATGATTTCGGATGCGGATGCGGATATGGCACTATCCGCATCCGAAAGCATCCGTTGACACTTGACAGGCCTACTTACAATAATTTACACTTGACAGGCCTACTTACAATAATTTACTCACAATAATATTCAGCAGACCAACAACATAAATTTTCAGAATCTTAATGATGTGATGGCACAATACATGAAATAAAATTTTGTTTATCACCGAAGTAAACAATTTGGTAATAAGGAATAATTAGCAGTTGTGCAGGCAGGTGGAAAAAAATAGTAATTGGTCTGCACCCAATATTAAAACATGTTTATTTCTCGCATATTGAAGAATTCGTACGGAAATCATGATCAATTTCTACTGATAATATTTGTTACAGAAAGTTCAGTTAAACTTACATAAACAGAGTTTAGATCCATCATGAAATGGCCAACTCTTCGGTCTAACTTCTGATTTGCAAGCAGTTCAAAAAATATTAACACCAAACCTATGAGATCAACATTCTGTCGAGTTAGTGCAGTTTTGAACCTATAAGGATATATAATAGTGAATTATCAAACAATAGGTTGGATATGTGTAAAAGATTGTCTACATATCACACTGATTACTGATCGTAGAAGATTGTAACTAATATCTATTGTAATAGTATGAACACATTATTGGTCACATACATTAGTCTAAGGATTTGATAGTGCAAGTAGTAGAAATACAGGGGGGAAAAACTATGTTAAATTTATGATAAGGTACAAAACCAGATCATTACTTCTTATATGTACACACTAGGATTTAATAAGAAATTGTTGCCTGATTCTACCTTCTAATTCGAAGATGATTTCAGTTCACTCGGTGAAGTACTTTACTCTCGGTCAGAAATCCAAAAGTTCAGTCATAAGAGCATATGTAAAAGGTAATAAAATGAAGCAACACAAACTGAGGTTGACATTTATTTGAAATAGGTGATTAAACACATTTGTAGAGGCCACATTCAATGTTTTGGTACCTTTTTTGAAAGGAATTACTCAAATCTAAACATTGGATTCAGCTTGGCCAGCTTGATGCAACGCAACTGAAGTAAGAGCATACAAAATAACTAAAATAGGTAAGGGTTTAGTTTGTTTTTAAGTATATACACATCCACAATCAAAATTGTTTTAAAATACACATTAATATAGTATCGTGCTATTTTAAATGTCTAGAAAATGCAGAATAATCTGAATTCGTTTGTGGCAGTAAATGAAATCCGCCAGTTAAAAGCATAGATTACTTAATTTTCCATACAGTAAATGAGTAAAGTTATCTTTTTTTATTTTCCAAAAACAATATATCATGTTGAAAATGATCTTAACATTTAATAGACTTCTAAGAATAGAAGAAAGTACAACAAATTTAGTTTGATGTACCACATATTTGATTTTCAATTGTGTATAACAGTACAGGAATCCACTTATAGGAAGCATAGGCCGTTATAACTTGCACTACGTATTCTTCTCACATCATTTCACCTATAATAACTATAATGGGCTTTCATAATTACATATCACATTTGCGAAGATCAATGTCTCTACTTATTTGATTATGTTTATTGTATAAGTTCGCAAGGATAGGTAGTTATTACTGGGGTAAGGCATCACACGCGGTCTACGTAGTGGCCAAATCTGAACATCCTATACAACATAAGCTGTGGTTGACGCATAGTCAGAAGGTAAGGAAAATATTCAACTAAATTGGATATGAACATGATGGTAATAACAGTGTGAAGTAAGACAATCACCACACAATTTTAGAAATGTTTTTGACCAATTTGAACTCGCGACGGGATAAGGTTGTTACGGTTAAACCTAAGTTACCAAATTTTTAAGCCTACTGCCCGCATATATGTGATCAAAAAGTGAGGAAATGTTGTATGTATGTAATAGTTGACAGTACAAACATATGTATACAGACAGCATACAAACTCCATTGCATATAAATTCATAATAAATTATTCAACCTAATTAAAAGTACAAAAACATTACTTAGTTTATAGTTTGAACAAACCGGTTCGTTAATTCATTATGCAAGAAATGCTTAGTGCATGGTTTGACTGTATCACAACTAAGTTTGAACAAATTGGTTGTTTAATTCATTATCCACTACATGTTGCATTAGCTACTCTTAGTATCAAGCTAGTAGCTATAAGTTAATGGGATATAGGAAAACAATATTAATCCAGATAATTATTCTGGGACTACGCAATCGTGCAAGCTAGCAATTGTCCAATCAAATTATGTTCGACTTGTTCTGAACAGAGTAATAGCCTTCCTGTATCACAAAAATATGGTTAATGAATGAAAGGATTGAGTTCATATCTCGAACTGGTGTGAAAGGTGTTAATGACATAGATTTTGAATCAAAAATGAAGACTGATTACTTGATTTGTATGAAGTTTAGTATGAAAAATAATGTATATAATTATAAGCCACTTGCACTGTAAATGTTTTATTACCACTAGATGTTTTATAATTATAAGCCACTTGCACTGTAACTGTTTTATTACCACTGTATATAATTATACAAATTGGTTGCTTAATTCATTATCCACTAGATGTTGCATTAGCTACTCCTAGTATCAAGCTAGTAGCTATAAGTTAATGGGAGATGGGAAAACAATGTTAATCCAGATAATTATTCTGGGACTACGCAATCGTGCAAGCTAGCAATTGTCCAATCAAATTATGTTCGACTTGTTCTGAACAGAGTAGTAGCCTTCCTGTATCACAAAAATATGGTTAATGAATGAAAGGATTGAGTTCATATCTCGAACTGGTGTGAAAGGTGTTAATGTCAAAGATTTTGAATCAAAAATGAAGACTGATTACTTGATTTGTATGAAGTTTAGTATGAAAAATAATGTATATAATTATAAGCCACTTGCACTGTAAATGTTTTATTACCTGCTATAAGTCAGCAAGTATATGAGTATACGAGCATAACATACTAATAACAATCCAAATCCTATAGTCTCAATGTTGAAGAAACAGTCATAGTATGAGTATCTGTGCATACATGAAGTTTTACCTTTTGTATTCCAAGTTGCCATTATGATGCTGATCTTGGTAGGATGAGTTGCAAATTATGCTCAAATTGCTGCCAAATTGGGGAACCTTTTAAGCTACTAGTTTAGTAAACACTTCATGCACAAAGTTAAAATATAATTCAATATTTACAACTGTAATCGCTAATATTCAAAACTATAATACAGTACGCACAAAGTTAAAAACTAATATTCAATATTCACTATGCAAAAATAATCAGTATAGACAAAATACTATTTAAAACCAAAAGTGAGGAACTATTATAGTTCTTTTTTTAGATTCTTACGGTCCTAGGACTCTACATTTGTTCATTAAAAAAGCATATAGAATTGAGTGTGAATTAAGATATATAACTGATGAAAATGGCATGCATTATCAACACCTCAGTAAATCAAGGCGAGTAGGACTTGGTTGCTCAAAGATATCCCGCAAAAAAATAGGGAATCGAATAATACGTCAAGGAATGTTGAATAATCTTCACTTTCCTTAGTAAAATTTGCAAAATATAAACTTCCAAATTCTGAATGAATGAGGAAGAAGTTAGGTACAATTTAGAATCGACCAAAAAGAAAAGGATTATCAAAGCTAGGTACAGTATAACACGATATATTGTTATACAGGCCCCCTCAATGGCAACTACTCACAAAACTACCTAAAAATTGAATTACTCCTACATTGCTTATATTAGGATCCTGATACCGCGATTTGCCTACATTTCTACATATAAACATTCTTTGATTTTGTTAGACTATTGAGAATCATTGATGTATTATATGAGCTACTACATATACTCATAATTGTACTTAATTAGCACTTCCTACTCGCAGATCTGATATGCTACAAAAAATAAAAGTTGAAACTAACTACTTGATCCAAATTATATCTAATTTAGGAAACTAACAGCTATATCAACTATCGTGTACTGAAACTGTAAAAATAAATTTTATGACTGAGTATATTCAGTAATAGATTTCGGTAAATATACATTCATTAATTCAATTAAAAGTAGATTCAATAATCACATATGCTTTTTGGTAATGGTATATTGGTGGATGCTTTACATCTAATTGAAAATTGTGCGCCTAAATGATTATATCAATGGTTGTAAACTCCATGATGGTGAATTTATTTTGGATTCTCATACACACACATATATATACGAAAAATTGTAATAATGGTACAAAAATATTAGCATGCATCTGGTGACTCAATAAAGCATAAGCAGTATTTACTTAACATGAGGACTGCTGAAGGTATTAAATATCTACAATCTAACACATTCACTGGACACCAAGTTAAGATTACAAACTCTATAGTTCTAACAAATTTACATACAAGTGAATGACAGCAAAAGCAACAAAGCAAAATATATTAGTTTGCAAAATAAAACAATCATTTTGGTAGAGCCAAAATAAAGGAACAGTTTCTGGATATCAATAATGTGACATAAGTATGACAAAATGTTTAGTAAATCAACTTAAATGTAAGCAATACAATTTCGTTGCAAACAATTTGCTAACTACTCATTTGTTCAATCAAGAACAACCGGCCGGTATACATATAATGGTCAACGTTGTTAAGTACTGCAGATTCAGAATGAATTTCCATCCAAACATGAAAATACAAAAACACCGAACCTCTGAAAACGTGTAATATAAGGTGTTGGTTCAGTAATCTTTACCTCAAATGTAAAAGGCCACTGACAGTATGGACATCAAAGATAGGTGTTTGTCATTCTCCAACGGATTTAAAGTTTAACAATAACCTGTGTCCATACAATCATGCGTATGGCAAGAGCATTGAAACAGGAGACCATAGCTGATGGGTATGAGGTGTAATTTTGAAACAAACCGTGGAACAAATTTGGTATTAGGGTTAGGAATAGTGAAGCTGTGGCGGTGTGGGGAGAAGTGGACGTAGAAGTTTGTTGGTAATGAATTGTGGAACAAATTGAGAATTACAAATTGGAAATGGAGCAGTGCAAGAAGGTTCGTTATAAAATACAGGATTTTGTGGCATTCGGATTCAATTTACCCTCCATCTTATCAGATATAATTATTCGTTGATACAGTTAACTCAATCAGTAGAGTGAGTAGCTAATGGTTCTTGCACAAAGGTGGAGATTGCGGTTTTAACTTGGTCAGCTCAAAGAAATAATGGTCAAAATTTGGGTGATGGTTGATAATAATTTGCAATCATAAATTGCAATCATGTAATTCTAGCATTTTTTATTTTTAGAACGTCTTTTTCTAACCATTACCACTTACTTGAGACAGTGAGTATTTTGACATTTCAAAATTACTGATCTAATTAAATTTGTCCCATGTCAGTCTATGTACAATTTGAGACCAATGCTATGCACAAAGAACTTTTTGTTTGAATAGATAGGTCTTCAAGAATAACTTTCTGCAGCGATAAAAAGAAAGAGTTTGCATATATATAACCGCAATTGCTTAAATGTTTCCTGCATCTACAATTTGTAAGCCACGTGCTGCACATCTTTAAACCAAAGATGTTTAGTTCAACAACAGGATGAGGATTTTAGAGTTAAGTACATTATATTTTTCTTTCTTTATTATCTGAAAACCAGCAGCTTTTATGCTTCAGAGACCATATGTGAAATACAAATATTAACAAAACAGATTTATTTATATAGCTATAAAAGTCATTTTGTTATAGCTCTTTATTCGGTGCATTACTAGTAAGGTGATCAAAAAAATTTGTTTCGCTAAAAAGTTTCAATATTAAAGACAAATGTACACATATACATGTTTAAGGGAATTAAACATGGTCAGAGAATCTAACGTATAATTACGTGTATTAAAACAGCCAACCAAATATTATATTTGCCATTTTTGACATTCAGAGATAAAATGATATGACAATCTTCGTAAGAAGAAACAAAAAAAAACGAAGACTTACCCTTAAACACTTTACAACCTACTCCGCCATCATTCCTTTTTCAAACAAAAATCTTTTGAGTTATGGTATTTCAACCTCTAAGAATTATGCTCAAACACACGAGTTAAAATGCTTCATTCATATCCGCAATTTACTCGGCTCTATAATTCAACGGTTCTATACTTAAATGAAACCTAGACTCGCATTCACACCTTGTTCCTTCTTTATAAGCTAACATCCAAAATATTATGTTTACTTATAATGCATGAACAAGTTATGAATGGAAAACTATATTTCGTTTCAATATAAAACGATTAAACTGTATAATCAAGTCCATTGTGGAGCGCGAAAGATGTTTTTTAACTCGTGTGCTTGAGCATGATACTCAGAGGTTGAAGTACTATAACTAAAAAAATGGTTCGTTTGAGAAAGTAAAGATGGAGAAGTAAGATTGTAGAGTGTAAGGATAAGTCTTGGTTTTTTATTTCTTTTTACGATAAAAGTTTATATCATCTTTATAGACAAATACAATATTGGGCCGGTTGTTTTGATATGAAGAAGTAAGATTGTGGAGTCTGTAAGGATAAGTCTTGTTTTTTATTTCTTTTTACGATAAAAGTTCATATCATCTTTATAGACAAATACAATATTGACATATAATTATATGTTAGATTCTCTAACCGGGTCTAATTTCCTTTAAACAAATATAAGTGTACATTTGTCTTTAATGCCGAATATTTTTTGTCTTCCAATATTCAAGTTGCAAACAATTTCTCTCAAGTTCTTTATTTGTTGTTCCTTTGTAAATAAATATTGTATTGTATTCCAATATTCAAGTTGCAACCAATGCAGTAGGTATACCATTTGCTTTAAGTTAATCTTCCATTTCAGTTAATCATTACACCATCAATTACACAAGAAGGCTTCCTTTTTACTCAGTGATAGATACAATCGAAGCACCCCCAGCCGAACTGATACATTGAAAAAAAAACCTAGACACTCATTCTTTATGTGTTCCATGTTTAGTGGTAAACACACTAAACTTTGTGTTGTTCACAGAAAAAGCTGAAAAATAGATACTCCTTTGCAGATTTGATAACATGCTTCTAACGTCGATATGCTTTAAAGAAAATGGTGGGCGTAAAAGCGAAAGTTGTTCATTTCTAAGGTTGATGCAAACTAATGCATCGCCATTTTGTTTGAAACGACGTCATATAGGAAAATAAATACATTTTCATGTAAATGTCCAACAGCTGTTCCATAATAGGTAAGGAGGATCCTTAGCAAGCACTCTCCAAGCCTTGTTCATTCTTACAGTAAACGGTTCAAATATCATGTTGTATCTTCTCTCTTTAAGATCATATGACATGTAGTAAAATAGGGTTACTTTGTAAACTTGAGCGGAGTGGACAAAAGCAAAACCAATTATTGTGTTCCAACCATTATCTTCTGCAACATGTTTACTGTTGCTTTTAGGTAAACTTAAAATTTCTTTTGTGCTGGATTGCATACCAAGATTGTATTGACTGTGGTTGGCAAAACAACCAAACCCTTGTAATGCAATGGTGTGATTGGCAAAACAACCAAACCCTTGTAATGCAATGGATGGCTTATATCGTACTTCCTTATACATCAAGAACATGCATCTCAAGCAGTCATGAACTCTTGCTTTCGAATGTATGATATAGATCAATAATGAACCAGTGTCATCAAGGCGTGCCCTTAGACATGCCTAAGCCCTATAAAGGAGCAGGCATAGCCTCTGTGCCTTTCTGGCCTTCAAGGCGCCTCCTCAACTGAACGTACATGAAAAAAGCCAAAGGCGTGCTTCGTCCAAGGTGCATAGATGCAAGGAAAGCGCGCCTTTGGTTATAAAAAATTCATGCAAACCCCAAAATCCGACTCGATTTAGTTACATCAAATTATCAACGTAGAGATTTGGATTTCTTCGCTCATAAAAACTCAACTTATTTTCGTGCCGCCACTGCCGTTTCACCTGCCGCCGCGAGCTTCATCCCCGTTGAGCCCGCTTGCTATGTTGTAATCTCAATTGGTTTTTTCTTTTCTTTTTTGTTATAGCTTCATTTTGTTTACAGTTTAAAAGTGGTTTAACTAATATTTAATGTAAAGTAGTTTAAATTTAATTTAAGTTGATAAAATATTTAGGTTTAATTTTTAGTTAAATTTAATTAATATAATAGTTTAAAATTAAGTTAATAAAAATAAATAGTTAATTTAAACATGGTTTAACATTAAAATCGGTGTTATAAACATAGATTTCATATCGTTCTGGTTTCAAATTACTATTTGTGACTTCATATCTATTAATTATGTTTTCTTATTTGCAAAAAATTGGTTATAAACATGTTTTAATATTGATATTATCGTTTTTAGTATTAATTCTTAGTGTGGTGTATTTTCTTCAAAAAACTTAAATTTGTATTAAATGTGCACAAAAAGACGCAAGATGCAAAAAAGCCCAAGGCACATACCTTGCACCTTAGCCGCTTTAACTACCTTGTAATGAACACAATAGTTCATGAATCAGGCAAATATGCCATATAAGCTATCTTTGGTGTTGACTCCTTATTTTTGAACTCGGGTTTAAGGGTAATGCCTCTTTCCTTTATTCTTTCACCGTGACTTTTAGGCAAACTTTTGACTCTGTAATCTATCAGACATTTCCATATCATTATTTCTAGTTTCTTTTCTTTCTAAGACATTTCCATATCATTATTTCTAGTTTCTTTTCATTCTAATTGACACCATAATTTTCTATCGATTATCTCATAGCTTTAGTTTTGATATTTAATCATTCTAATGTTGTATATAACGGGAAATAGCGGAGGTGCAGAAAGCTTTATTATATATAAAACTAAATATTTGAAATTAATTTATTCCCATTCTCACATCATTTGCGTGGAAAAAATAAATATTTTTTAATCTTATATATGACAAAACTAAAGAATATTATTATTATTTATTTATGTAGACAAGATTTGATGACTACAATAGATATCTAACTTATATTAAGAACTTATGCTTTAAAATTAGGCCTTTAACCAAACTTTATTGATTTAATTTAAAATAAAACCACTCAAATCAATCGTTATATACTAATGTTTCTAAAATAGATGCTAAAAAGCTTTGATTTAGCGGATGTAGTGAAAATTAATGGGACTTAAAGTGAATCTACTATTTAATAGTACTAAATTGAAATAGCATAGAGGCCGGAGAGCGATATGCGCTATAGTGAGGATTTTGCGGGGTTTTAACTGCATAGTTCTTATATAGATGTCTTAATTTTCTTGTATTATTTGAGTGCAGATATTGTTGTACATAAAAATCATAATTTGTGTTGTATTTCTCCAGTGCAAATATTTGCACCATCACAGATTATTAAAATTAAATTAATATTTTACATATGATACTATGCATAACATACAAAAGTTGTTCTAGACGTACAAATTTATGATTCTGGGGCGGAAACAAGGTTTCAATATAAATTAAATTTCAATATGGATAACAAATTGCTATAAAAGATGTCGTGTTATTGAATTGATAAGAGACTAAAACAAGATGATATGTATATAACAACAATCAATGCGCTTTTTAAAAACATGGAGACATTATTATTATGTTGCTTACGAGGGGTGCACGGTACGATATACTAATTTATAGAATGGGGATGTTGAAGATAAAGTACCTGCCTTTTGCACGACTGAAATGTTGGTTGTTATGGATATCTATCATGAGCTGTTTTAACTTAATATGGAGGACGTGCGCACTAATAAATGGTCGCTTTTGTGCTTCTTACCTGGAATCGCATCCAACAACCTTTTGATTTCTGGACATTTTGCATTGCAAGTAAGTGTTATGAATAAATCAGGACAATCACCCCATCGACAAATCGCAATAGCATCCTGTTAGTTTTGTACCATATACCTCGAACACCTATGAAGCTAGTTGGCAAAATTGTTCTTTTTGCAATAGATCGAACGGATGTGTCACCAGCTGTTATAACATCCATCAATCCTCTGTATAATTCAGACCATATATTTGTTTGATTGTTTCTAAACATCGTAACCTCTCCTCTTCGATACTTGTATAAGCATCGACCGTATACTGTTGTAAGTGTGACCACCTCTAAGCGACATTTGTCCTTCGTTCTCCTTATTTAGCAACCTGAAAGCATAAAATTCCATCATCATTACATAAATTCTTGTCATCGGTCGCACTTTCTTGTTCACGATATTCAATATATAATCGACATCCATCTTCTACATAAGGAAAAGCAATGGATATTACATTATCATAAAGCTAGGATGTTTTTCATTGATCCGCCTCAAAACACCGATTTTCTCTTCAATGATAATATCCCTATACATATCAACTTGGTTGTCGTTCCCAACAATTAAAGCAGCAATTTTGAACGAACTCGGCAAGTTATATTGTCTCCCATCTTTTTCTCTCTTTCTAATTATTTGTATACCGACATCATGTAGATTGGCTACTTTGAAACGCACCCTTGCTATTTTAAGGTGAGCTCCGCAACTGTTTTCCTATTCATTCTTCGTGTCATGTATCTAAAGTTGTGCAAATTTTGGAACACCATTTGTATAAAGCTGTGCAAATCCACTTGCAAACTGCAACACAAACGATAATGGATTGCTAAGTAGGGATGTAAATGGGTCGGACCGGGGCGTACAGAGATGTGTCCTACTCATGGCCTATAAGAGATTCGGACGAACACGAACCGGACAAGTTTTAAATTCGGACATTGTTCGTACGAGCTAAACAACGAACGAACAATGTTCGAACAAAAGAAAAACGTCGAACATTTTCGGACCGATATTTTTTCATACAGTATTTCTTGTCTTAAATGAAAATCGTACGGACATAGATGGGACACCTTACAGCCTTGTACCAAGCCGAACATCGAACAATCGTACAAAATTTATAGCCTTATTGCTAAAAGATTAGAGTAGATGACAGTTGATTCGTTTACTGCAAAATTTCTGGATTGCGAAGACGTTGAAACCATTGCTTCAACCAAGTTGAAAAGAGTGTTGGGGCAAATCATACACTGTAAGAACATTTTGATGAGTAGGAAATCAAAAGGTTCATGTTGAAAGTAAAACGACATGTTGTAGTCACAATTATTGAATTTAACTTCCTTACCATTTTGGCAAATTTCAAGGTGTACATTTCCCTACGATGCAAAATTGAAGCTCTACTCCGTTGTTTACACCATTTATCTAACTAGAAAGGTCGTTGGGGGATATATATATATTAGTTTAAGGGCAAAAGATCAACGACTGTGCTAGAAATTTAGTGTTAAAATTCACATTACATATGCCCACAATAAAAAATATGCCACGCTTCGGTTTGGTCAACATATCTCCCCTGCCATCGACTTTAACCTCATCTGCGTGTATTGCACCCTACCCCGAAATAGGATCGAGAACTATGTTAGAACAATGCTTTTCTAGATGTGATGTCTCTTGCCCACAACAACGTTTGGATTTAGTTTTCATGGTTGTAGTACATCTCTTTCCACATCCCTTATTTGATACCTGTCAATGTATAAGCAGCTATCTATGCCCATAAAGGTATACTGACAAATTTCTGCATTCATATCGATCTTACATTGATCATTTCTTCATTTACGCATAATCTATTTGACGGAGAAGACACAACCTTTTCTGTCTTTTGGTTGAATTTGATGAAGGCAGAGACTGTACATAAAGCGAATGAACAATTACTAATTAACTAAGCTCGACGACTATTCGATAAAGTTAAGATACAAATGTTTTCCGGCACTAACTATGATTCAAAATTTCATTGGAGTACATGATTGTAAATAACAATTGAATTTACGATTATTATCAACACCAGCCGTGTGGAATAATTTGAGAGGAATAAATGCCCCTTCTCCTTAAATTCAAGCTTCTCCTCGTATGATTCAACTATTTTTCTATTGCAACAACGGAAGCATCAATAGTTAGTTTTAGACAGTAATTATACAAACATATACGGAGGAATATCGAAAAAATTGATATACCTTTGCTCACGTGAGCTGGAAGAGAATCAACCCTCGATAATGCAACATGTGTTTCGAGAAAATGCGAAGAACCATACGGTGCGATTTGGTTAACCAATCCATTTGACCGTCATTTACCTATTCGCGTCCAAGCTTCAAGTATGTTTTTTCTTACATCTTGCATCCTTTGATTTAGTACTCGTATTCAATTATTACTCTATCAGAACGGGTCAAGTATAAGCATCCTTTGGTTTCTTACAACAAAGAGGGAGTATAATCTTGAATTAGACTACATATGGATTGAAAATAAGTCAATAAGGCATCAAAAAGATGAACATATACGCACGTATGTGTCTGTGTGAACAGATTAAAAATGGATATTAGGTAGGTAAAAATAATTATTAAACGAATTTGTTTCAATATTTCCGTGATTGTCATTGAGCATGTAGCAAGTTAGACTAGTAGAAGCACAAAGCTTTTTGCAGTTATACTTCTCTGTCGCGGTAGCTTGGAATGTCACAAGTTTGGATGTAGCATACCAACATAATATTGTGTGAAATGTCTACGTTGAACAAATTGACGTTTCAAGAAGAATATCACGAACCAAGCTGAGGGTGCAGTTATACAAACATTAATTTTTCCTTGGACTGCAAATAAAATGTTTACCAGCTATCTTCGTATAAAGGTTTGCTATTCTATTTCAAGCTAGTATTTTAGTATTTTAATTAGGTCTAATTTTGGTTCAAGCTGAACTACCACATGAAACCATGATCTGCGATGACCACAGTAACAGTAAAACAATGCATATGTTGAGTAACCAAAAAAAAATCCGGGGAGCTAAAGCATAATAAAGGAAGAAAACGTCACGTGCCTTTTTATTCCGTGGAAAATAACACCCAAAGGAAATTTTATCCTTTATGCCAGCATTGAAATTAATAGTAATGTTGGTTAAAGCCAAATCAGCACATGAAATCATGATTTATGATGAATACAGTAGTAATAAAAGCATGCATATGTTAATTAACAAAATTATGGGAACCTGAAGGTACAAAATTTTGATAAATTGTCACCTTCCTTTTTATTTATTGAAAAATATGTCCCAGACTCCCAAAGGCCAAAATTAAATCCTTAACTTATAATGAAACGATAAGTTTTCAGAACAGCACAAGAAGAAGGAAAAATAACTTCATATATAATCATTAGAAAGAACCATATACTTCAAACTTAATCATCAAAAAGAATAATATACTTTCTTAACTATTGGCAAAAAAACGAAGAGTCAAAGTTACGACTGAAATGACCTTTTAATTCATTTGTCACTCTTCCTAGTGTTAAATGCTTGTTTATGCATGATACCAAATGCTAAAGCCGGAAATGGTGGATATAAATATGGGACTAAGACAGTCTGAGGCAACATCTGTCCAGTAAAGTGCTATAACGGTTCTTTTAGTTTTCAAGTAATAAATGCACGAGTAACAACGCAAACAGCAAAATTGTAACTCAAACAGCTAAAGGAGGCAGCAAGAAAACAAGTTCCAGAGGATATGATTAACCCGCTATTAGTCAAAATAAAGAGTAACAAAAATAGAACTAACCAATTATTCAGGTGTTGCTACTTAAAGTGTGTTGCTTTGGACAAAGTTGCAAGTTCAGCAGTTAAACCTGGTAAAAATAATTCTGATCGATAGAATATAAAACAAAGGGAAGAATAAATGAATCCCATTATTTCGACGTCGATGGGTTCAAAAATGGAACCAATTTACATGTAATAAGTCAAACAGTAGAAAGAAGAAAACAAATAAATCCCGTTAAGATCGCGCACAACTAAAGGGGAGAATAAAACACTGACCACATCTTTTGATTCATTAGCTCCGTTACGAAGACCTCAAGTAAAACCCTAGGTCGTAATCAACAAACATATGTTGCTTCTACAATCTTTCTTGAAATGCTTGTGTAGTAGCTTATGCTTCTCTTTCAGTGCATCAGCATCGTGAAGTGTCTTGAAATTTGAGGAGCCTCCTGAAAAGCATGCAGTCAGTAGTACGATGGCAAGTACAGGTGCCTTTTGGATCTCACTAAAAAGTAGACTTATCTATGGTATACTATTAAAGATGTCATTAAAACCACCTCTCCTGCTTTTGCATAATGCATAATGATGATACCAAAAACTACACAAATTGAAGCATTAATGAAAAGCCATGAAGGGCAACAATAATAGGACTGATATTGAAATATATATTTGGTGGAGTAAATACCTACGATATATACAAAAAAAAAGAGCTCACTATAGCAACTTGGATATAAAAATGGTTATTATAAGTGAAGAAATTATTGACAGCTGATATGTAGATTAAATATCTGTATATTTAATCTATAGTTACTGCGACCTGCCATCTTGAAAGACTATATATTATAGAAAGTTCCATTTGTAACCATGTAGGCTGAACTTTGTTGTTATTGTGAATAAAATTGTAATATAATCTATAAAGAAACTAAAAGGTTTAGGGTTAATACTCAATATTGGTCCGAAATATGAATTAACCTAGAACGAAACTATAGATTTTTTTTTCCCAGAATTGAAAAATGTAAGGTTTCATAGTATTTCCACTAATTCTCCATCACTACATCAGTCGTTGATTACTGTTTGGTGGGCTTCTCTTTATTTCAATTTTGAAAAGTTAGATTTTAATTAAGCTGCCTTTCATCACTAATCTGAAATGCTCAATAAAGGAAAAACAAACCAAATTTTTCTATAAAACTGTGCAGTAACAGAGGAATTAATACATACTTTGCCTGATCACTTAGGTAGCTGTTATCACTGAAGATACTCTGTAATCGTGTAGTAGAAAATCTGATGACCCTCTGCGATACAAATGAAGGCAAAAATCAGAATGCCTAGACCATAGAAAACAAAATTTAAGAAATATAACCTTAAAAATATGACTTTATGGTAGAGGTTGAAAAGATTTCCACCATAGATTCCAACTATCAACAAAACAAAAAACAAAGCAAAAACATTCATGCCTACAACTGTGAATAGAATAGTGAGCAAACCATTATAAACCACCTGGATATGATTCTAAACCATTGCAATGCTAGTTCATAAATGGACCACGGTTGCCTTTTGGATAAAACAATTCATGTTCACAATAAGAATGTACCCTACATGTAGGGTCAAACTTGACGAAATTTCAATTATGCAAATAGAGCATGATGATAAATCAATGTAAGAAGACAATGAAATTAACTTGAAAAGTTCCATGTCAGGTACGTATAAAATAGCAGAGCCTTTTTTCCACTTAGAATGCAGGCTTCAGCAATTAGTTATTTCCGAGCATACCAAATTACTATACAAAAAAAAAGTAACTATTGATTAAGTAGATAACTACATACAGCAGTGTACAAAGATTTCCACAAAGACTTGCTCTAGCCAATTAAATTTTCAAACAAATCACATTAAAAAACAGTGGAATTATTGCAACATATAATTCAACCGCAATGAACAAAGTGGATAAGACGAATAGATGGTGATGTATGAGTGGATCTCCCTAAAAGATTGGGATCATACCTCGCAAAGCTACGATTCTCTGGTCGACATTGACAACCCGCAGTGGAAGCAGCGATTTTTGAAGGGTTAGGGTTCGGCGATTTGCAAGGAGTTGGGAGGAATGGGAATAGACAGCAGAAATTGACGGCGAATGGAAGGGACAATGGAAGGCTCCTCCGGATTAGGGTTCCAGTGTAGCTTCTGAATGTAGGATGCTACGTACAGGAAAGAAGAAGTGGTTTATTCATGTGAACTTGTGTCAGGGCGGTCCAATAGTCGCCCGGCCCAAATGCCAAAATGCTAGGAATTTTTAAAAGAAATTTCGAAATCGAAAAATGCAATCCATTAGCAAATCTTTACTCATCTTTAATAATAGTTGTAATAGCTTTGGTGTCACACTTTTTTGATATCAACGTGAACTACCAAAAATGTCCATAAAAGTAGGAACTAATAATTAAACATGTTTTACAAATTCAAAACCCTTTTAAAAATAGGAGGTAAAATTAAACTTTCTTTAAAATTCAAAATACTTCTCTACAAATATCCAAATCTTAATATCATTTGAAAATAAAGTTATTTTTTTGACTGATTTAAACATATACAGTTTATAAGAAAAACAATTCACGCGCGAAGCGCTTGCCATTGCACTCGTAGTTATAATAGCTTTGATGTCACTTTTTTGGTATCAACATGAACTACCAAAAATACGCCTCTGTATATTATCAAATCTTAATTACTTCAAAAAATGATCTAATATTAAATTTTATTTACAAATTCAAACACTCCTAAAAGTATGATGTAATAATTAAACATGCTTTACAAATTCAAACGCGCCTAAAAGTAGAATATAACAATTGAACATGCTTTATAAATTCAAAACGCTTCTAAAAATAAAATCTAAAAATACTACTTTACAAAAATAAAAATTTTAATATCACTTAAAAATAAAAAACCATTTTTTGACCGATTTAAACATATGTAATTTATAAGGAAAACGATTCACGCGCGAAGAGCGTGCTGTAACACTCGTTCAAATATAACGAGCTAGGTGAGGCTTCCGATTTGACGTTTTGTTGTGCTTATTCTTTTAGGTTTCTATTGACGGCTTACATTCTTATTATCTGTCTTAATCCGATCTATTGTCTCATCTTAGAATCTAATAATGTATTTAGACAATGGTTAAGCATCACTTGAGGTTTACGTAGTAGTTTTATTCGAACTCAAATCCTTGATTGCTTCTAAGCATATCTTTAATCTCTAAATTCCAATTTGTATTAACTAACCATAAATCAACTATAAAAATACTATCCAAAACACTTGAGGTACATAAATGTCTAACTTCGATTAATCACCGCATAAACGATCAATTTCGTGTTCATATTTATTGTCTTCCATCCTCCTTTTGACATTTACAGTCATCCTTGAGGGGCGGTGATATTTTTCGAATTACAAAAATATTTTACGGGTGGATTGATAAAAAAAATATCATTATGTAAAAAAATTATGACCATTTTAATGGTATGTATTCATTTTCGCCATCGTCTTAGGGTGCGTTCTCGATGAACAGTAATGGAGCATTTTATCGGGATATTTGAGTGAGGAAGTTGGTTGAATAAGGAATGTGTTTTGGCTGCTAACGGGGTATTTGAGCGGAGAATCTGAGTGGAGTATTTAAAATGTATATTATAAAATAAAATCGATTTATATTTAAATAATTAATTATTTGTTTTTTAATGAATAATATGTATCAATAATTTGTAAAAATAAATAAATTTTAAAATTATAAATTTCTCGGATTCAGGTCAAACCAACTCCATAATGTAGAGCAATTCGATGCAATTGCAATGTTAAAAACTGCGTCTCAGACGGACCTCATCTGTACAAGTTATTAATTTTAGGAATTTATAAAAATTTAAATTTATTAGTTAATTCCCTAATTAATCTCAAACGGGCCAAATATTTGTGTTTATCAAAACGGGGCATTTGCCCCTTTAGCATTCCTAATTTAGCTAGCGTGTGAATTGAATCTGATCTTACATTCTCATCTCCAACACGTATTTTTATTAGCCAAGTGGGAATAAATTATTGGCAATATCATAGAGTGTGAAAATTTTATGCTATTTTTATTTTGAAATGGTACTTTATGTACAACATGTCACTAGGACAACATATCACATGTCAATAACGTTCGAATCACGCTATGCAATTTTCGAACTTGTGACATCTTGCACCAAAGCCGAATCACTTAACCGCTGGGACAATGGTGCTTGTCTTATGTTATGTTTTGTTAAGTGTTGCAAACCTAGTCATAAACAAGTCACATCTAGTAGGGAAGTCATTATGTACCTATAACGGTCCACATTTTTACATATCGATTAACCGTAAAAATGTTATTTTTATACGCAAGGTTCAAGTTAAATATAACTTTTGTAACGAACGGGATTTTCGACCCTCGAAAATCGACATTAATACGTCCACTATATCACATGTCGAGAAATCGAATGCCGGAAAACCCGATTGTTTGGGGAAAAGAAAAGGAAGAGATAGAAGAAAACAGAAACAACAACACAGAATCTCATAATCACAGCGGAACAAATTATAATATATAATAACAGATTTTTATACAAGAAACTGTAACTGTAATATATATACAATCATCACAGTACAACAGTCAACAATCAATCTGGACAGTTATAATAGCTTGTCCTCACAACTACTGAATATACGACATACACACACAGCGGAATATAATGAAGTACGTGGAATATGCTTGAGACTCCTCCAGCTCATCTTCTAAGCTCCATAACATCCTAACCTGAATTTGTAATACTCGGTCTGACCCGAGCATTATAATAAAATAACACCCAGGTCAGTCTAGAAAACCAACGTGAGAAAACACACTCAATTTGAATTATTACTGTTATCAAAAATCCTTTGTAAACAAAGGTATCTCGTAAGACCAAGTTGCACATATATACAACGGGTTTTTACCTTACGATAGACAAAAATATTTTATATCAAAATCATCTGATATTATAATAGTGTCTATAGAAAAATAAACTATAAAATAGCTGAAATGTTTGCATCTCATATTTCAACATAGTTGGCACAATCAAAACCATACGGCGTTTATTGGAGAATGGATTCCATATTATAACCAGGTAAGGAGCTACCTCCGATGAGTGCATCTCTAGATCAATGCACCTGGGTCTCACAAGAACATCTTGTACCCTGCCACACAGAACCGGCCTAGCGCTTGATTACTAGTACCGAATATGTCATCATCCCGGTCTTTCGGCTTTTTTGAGATCTCATGCACAACCAATCCATAAATATGTAGATGTAGGGCATCTAGAAAGATGATGACATACCCTAATGGGAGCGACCCACTTAGCCATGCTGCATGCCTTGTTTTAGTCATTTCCCGGTTGATGAGGCTTGAGGCTACGATTACCTTTCAAGAAATTTACACTTAGAATGCTCATTGGCCTTCAATGACAATGTGCTGATGGCATTCATCCATACAAGTTGTTCTGGGTCTAAACAAACAGAATCTCCAAAATCTCCATCTTCATTATCTTCATGATATCACAATTTACAATGCTCAAATCGGATCGAAGTGGTTTTCGGATAATTAAATTTGATCCCGGTCTCTTCGAAACGATCAATGAATTTGGCCAAATTTGATAGTCGGTTATTTAACTATCAAATTACACACATAAGCACTCAATAGGCCCATATCATAAATCTTTCAAAAACACTTATTTTAGGTTATCTTTAAAAAGACATATATCCAATCTCTTTCAATATTTCAATATTTGAAAACACTTCCTAATACTTCTATCCATAACAGGATATTTCCAACAATTAGAAATATTTCCAAATCCAATTTAATTCATTACTTAGAAAAATATTTCTATATAAATCGTTTTCGTCACTAAACTATCTCCAAAACCTTTAATTTCAATACTTAGGAAAAATTCCGTACTTATTTCATAAATCTTCGGAATTTTATTAATTTCCTTTACATTCCAAAAATTATGGATTATACTTATTTATAATCCCACTACCAATTTATAACTCCTTTTGAATTCAAATTCATTTTTCGAAGTTCTCGTATCTAGTCAAATTTGGAAATTTCCTTTTCTCAAATCTCCAAGGTTCCCGAATTCCATCATAAAATTTTCTCTTATAAAATCACATCCATTCAATAAACCTTATTTACAAATCTCGAGAGTGTTTATAAGTAACTTCAATAAATTTCCAAAACTTTACCTTTATAAAATAAGTATTTTGAAGTATGATAAAAAAAATTCAAACACATTTAAGTAGTTATTTAAAATACCATCACCCCTTATGAAATAACAATGTTGGCGAATTTCCAATTCATTCATAAATAATAGTAATAGATTTCCAAAGCTTATTATGGAAATTAGATTTTGTTTCAACCAATATTAAATATTTAAGTAACTAACTTTCTGAAATATTTAAAATCAATTAATTGTTTAATAAATAAAAATACTTTTCTAAAACAACTCCACTTCTTGATAAAAATATATTTTAAAATCCAATATAACCATTTTTATACTTATCGATTTATCACAATCTGATTTACATTTCCAAATTTCATAACTATTTCCCAAATTCCAAATAATATCCACTATTCCTTCTAAACTGATTCCATATCTCATTATAAATTCTCGCCACGAATTCGTATTTCCAATTTATCGAATGATAATCATTCCACTTTATTTATAAACATCGTTTATAAATTTCATAAGCTCTTTCCCCGTTTATAACAGGTTTATATTACAAAAATCTATTTATACATCGATTTCTAATTTAAAATTCCATTTATAAATCTATTTCTAGAATAACCCAAACTATATTCCAAAACTATTCAATTCTCAATTTCTACTTCCATTTCGTAATTTAAAAATCTTATTTAAAATCCAGTATAACCAATTTTATATTTATTTCCAAAATCCCTTTATTCTCCCAATCTATTTAAATTTCAATTTTTAAACCCCTTTTACATTTAAAAAAATATCACTTAAATTTATTGTTTAAAATCTTTTATATACATTATTTAAAAATCTCTATTTAAATTATTTCATGAAATAATTTAGTATAAATTTAAAATCAAATCATTTATTTTATCCAAAACAATACCTCTTTAAATAATCCCAAAACCCAATATAAATATTTCACTTCCAAAATCCCCTTTAATTTCTTTTCAAATTCAAAAATAATATTTATGGTATTTTAAAATACCAAAATCTAGGCCAGTGCTACTATAGCATCCAATAGATCAAATCATATCATAATTATCACAGATTATTCAAACACATCATATATCACTATATATGAGATTAAAATCAATATTTTTGAGGAATCCAGTTGGATCCCTCCAACTTGTTTCCCTACAACCACGGATGTTATATAACATAAAATATCAATCCCTCTTCGAAGCGGAATTTCACGGTAATATAGGGTCATCCGCTATTATGCGGGGAGCATAGTGTCTCATCCGCTCCAATCGACGGGAAATATATCCAACTACTAATATATATACTATATATAATATATATATATATATAATATAACATCCAACTGATAATAATAATCTATTAATTCATCCAATCAACTAATAAATAGTTTTAACTATTTAAAATAAAACCAATTATCCAAAATGAGTGAGATTTACTCATATTTATTCCCAGTTGTCGCTTCCGCCTTCTGGTTCGACTAAATTCGAACAGATTAAATTCGAACAGCATTCGAATTTAGTGTAAATTTCCAAAATCTCCAAATTCAAATAAATTTGTTCCACAGCGTAGCTAACATCATAACGAGGGTAACACAAAAATCCGCACTTGAATCTTACATCATATGAGCAAGTTACGAATTTTATAAGTTTATGATATTTATATTTTTAATTATTGAATTATTAAATTAAACAGCGTAGCTAACATCATAACGGTAACTCCAAATTCTACAAAATTTTAAATTCGATAATAATACACTATTACGGATCCAATGGAACTGGTTTCGTCGAAATCCGAGACTGTGCCCCAAAAAGCTATTTTTATATGTTAATTTAAACGAGTTATTTTTAAAATCGAGTAAATCGCTTTTAAATCCAATTTAATTTTATTATTATTTTCCTTCTTATTAATAGAAATTAAATAAGCCCTTAAATCATTTTTATCCAAATAAAATCCATGGTTTAAATCATTTAAACGATTTTCAATTATTAAATTAAACAATTAAATTATCCAATAAATCATTATATTTGAAATTCAAGTTATTAAATCAATAAAATTAACTTCAAATATTTAAAATCAATTAAATATTCCAATTTCAATTTACCAAAATTTTGGGTCGTTGCATTCTTTCCCCTTTAAAAGAATTTCGTCCTCGAAATTGCCATGGTAAGAAAAATGCCCAAACCCATTACCTTTTAAAATCAATTAGTTGAAATAACTTCCCCAAATCCATTTGTTGAAACCTTATTATTACTCTTACTAAATTACCAAATTCATCCATAGGTTCCAACTAATATTATTTATTCAATCACTTCAAATTCGAATCCAAAATCAAATTTTAGTTATCAAAAAATTTCTTCAATATTTCTAACTCTTTAAATTTTCAAAAAATTTCACTAGCGTCTTGTTGAGACCTCGGTTACGATGTCTACTATGTATTTTGACAACGACAACTATATACATTAATTACTAACATATTTTTTGCAGGAATATCTACAAGACTGAAATCATATAATCTTCATGCTGCATGTATGTTGTTTTGGGTCATTGTTTAGAATTAAAATATTGTGAAAATCTCTCTTTTGGATATATATAAATACACACCATTGCTCAAGACTAAAACTCAATTTCAGGCCCAATTCAGACGTCTGAAATGACCTATTCAGACGTCTGAATCTGAAGTTAAATTTAAATTTTTTAACAATATTCAGACGTCTGATTCTGTAATTTCAGACGTTTGAATCTAGGCAAAAATAGCCTATTTTCTCTCTGGTTTGCATGCTTCAAATTTCAGAAGTCTGAAATTTATTTTCAGACGGCTGAACTTCTACAACTGCTATTTTTTCTTGAAAAGACACTTCTCTTCACCAAAGAGAAACTCTTTCAAAATCAATGGTTGCACCTGTTCTTTTCAATATAACTTTTCGTCTATAGTTGCAACTCTTTATACACTATAAATAGATTACAGAATTCAACAAACAATTAACCGAATCTAATTTTAATATTTTTGAATTCTTATCTATTCTATATTTTCAAACTGCACTCAAACTGATTACATTCTCTGATCGTTGATCACTCTATCTTCCACTATTCTCAAAGCACATCACACTATATATCCTAAAGGAGAAGATTATAGGAAGATTGTACTATCAAGAGACGAATTCGTGTTATTGAGAACACACCGTGTCAAATACCTTATGTATAAGTTGAAGTCTTGTTCTGTTGTTCAGGAAAGTGAAGTCCTCTTCGGTTGCTGAGGCAAAATCCTGTTCTGCTGCTCAGGTCTCTTGTTCGGCTGTTCAAGGGTTGTTGTAAACCTATTCCTCCGGGTTAAGTGATGATTGTTGTTAGTGAAATTCCAAAAGGAGTCTGGGATTGGACGTAGAACGGGAAGTTCGAACCAGTATAAAAATTCCTGGTGTGCTTGTTTTATTTTATTCATATTACCATATTATCTTAGTTTATTTCCACATTAGTTAGCACGATCCGCACCGTACTTTCATTTGGTATCAGAGCAAGGTCATCATATAACCGTAACACAGTTATCTGATAATCTAATAACCTGGTATTCTAGAGATCGTAACAACATCCTAGAATAAATGGCTACAAAGAGATCTAGTCAAGGCAATAAGAAGAGGAAGAACAATAAAGAAGAATCAAAGGAGCAAACAAGCAAATGCTTCATGGCTACAAGTGATGATGTAAGTGAACTAAGTTTTGAAGATTTGGTTGAAATTAATTCAGAACTAGTGGAATTTGTAAAACAAACTAAAAAGCAAAAAAAGGAGTTACAAGGAAAATTAAATAGATCCGAATTAGAAATTAGTATGCTAAGAGATGAAAAGAAAATCCTAGAAGAAGAACTTGAAATATCTCAAGAATCTAATTCTAATTTAACATCTCAACTATCTATGATCACTCAGGAATTAGAAATTCAGAAGAATAAAAATGATGATTTATCGGTAGAAATTAATGATTTAAAATCTAACACTAAAGTATTAGAGTTAGAAAAATCTAGTCTCAAAACTAAGTTAGAAGATATTAATAAAAATGATTTAGTACAATCTTCTTTAGATAATTCAGAATCTCAAATTTTTCTTCTCGAAAATGAGAACTGTGCGTTAAAAAGGGAGAATTCTGAATTAAACAAGCAAATGGATATTTTGAAAAACAGTAATATTTCTTTTGAAAATAATAATTGTGACTTTAAAGCTAAATTTGATAAACTTAACACCGAAGTCACAAAATTTAATAAAGGTCAAAACGATTTAAACATGATTTTATCCAATTCTAGACCTTTACATGATAAAAGTGGTTTATGATATAATAAAACTAATAGTAGAAATAACACTAGATACGCTTTCATGTATAGTAAAAATGTCAATGCTAGTACTAAATTTCGAGTAAAATCTTAATCCAATTTTTATAGAAATTCAAATACTGTTATGACCAATAATGTTTATAATTTCTCTAGAAGTACAAAATCATTGACCAGAAATATGAATAAAAATTATCTAAGTATTTGGGTTCCTATTAATTGGAAAAATAGAGAAAAATACATTGATGATTATTTTGATATGGTAGTTAATAATGAAAATTTGTTATAAAATGAAGAAAATAGAAGCCATTAGAGAGAGAACAATTTTATTCATACAGAGCTTAGTTCTCTATTTACATTACATAGCCTCCTTTATATAAAGGTTTTGCAGCTTGTTACAAAACTTATTCCACGATGTGAGACTAAACAAAATAACATAAAAGCATATTCACTTTATGATATACATATATTGTAACACTCCCCCTTGAATATGCATCTTCAAAATCTTGAATGCTCTGATAACTTGAAATTGTCCCTTTTGAAACGTGTATGATGATTTCTCCCCCTCATTACTATCCTGCTTGCATATATCCATTCAGTCGATATAGATATTGTCCGTTGCCTCATTAAAAACCTCTGTTAGGAAAACCCAGTGGGAAAAACCTTGAACGAGGAAAAGAGTGCAACTTGTAAAATCATATTAAAAACGATTTTCTTTCTAAAATGTTTGATACTTCAGGATCAAAACAATGCCTCATTAAAACCTTACTAAGAAAAACCCTATGGGAAAAATCTTAGTGAAGGAAAAAGAGTACAATATAGTATGACATATTACAATAATTTACTACATCAAATGGAGTTTGATACTTCTGGATCAATTTAATTCCTCATTAAAACCTTACTAAGAAAAACCCGATGGGAAAAATCTTAGTGAAGGAAAAAGAGTACATTATGATATATTTAGCTATTCTCCCCCTGATTTTATATTTTTCCATTTAAGTTTGAATACATATATTGATAATCCAAATCAACTACAAATACTTTTGATCCATATATGTGTAACATAGCTTAGACAAGCATTAAGAAAAATAAAAATCAGGATACAATAATTCTTCTTTTCCTCCTTTCATCATTTATAAATAGTTGCCTTTGATATGATCAATTTTCTAAGATTATTTCTTTCAAATATTGTTTGCATTTTATGCACTTTATATGCTAGTTTTATGAAAAACACTTTGCGTGCTTTCATTTTTGATGCATCATATCAGCTTTGCTTATTGCAACTACATCTTCGATGTAAATTAAGAGTTTTATTACAACAGTACTTAAAAACAAGAAGTAATCTACTCATCATGAATTATATCAAGATTTTCATTACAACAATATTTAAAAGAAATTTGTAATCTACACCCTTTATTCTTTGCATTCTTTATAAGCAGCAAAGTAATTTATATTCTTCGGGAACGACTTTCATCATTAGTATGATTTAACCAATATTTATACCTTCAGGGTATTTTAAGTATTTCAAACACTTTCACTACTTCAGTCAATTCAATTATTTATAAAAACATCATGCCTAAAGCATTTAACATGATGTAGCACTACATGTGCTTCAGTATTTTACTGTGTTTTTCTACTTTATATATATATATATATATATATTTCTAATTATATTTTGCGAACTACAGGTTCACATTTCTTATTTAGGAGAATTTCATGATGGTCAATCATGTTTTTCTCTAATCCAGGATCTTTATTCCATTTATAAACATAAGCGCTTTATTTATCATATTAAATCATGTCAGTTCTAGATATGATTTATTGAGATCTCTTTATTTATCATATTTTAGGTACCTAAACCACTTCTAGGGTTATTTGACAATCATGTCATGGATCTCTTTCAGAGCATCCTTAAGTGTTTCTTCAAGAACACTCGCCTTCTTTATTTGGCATCTTTATCACTTACTCCAAAAATATTTTGAACTAACTTTTGAACCACATTTCAGATGTGGTTTACACATTTTGATCTTTCAGGGATTCAAATCTATATTGGAGAAAGTTTACTAGGGATATTATCGAAAATTACTTAATATTTGCATCATTGCATATGTTAACAAATATTTGATCTTGATAATCAAAATGAACTTGTATCCCTTTTATCCTCCCCCTCAATGTTGACGAACATTGTCACATTGAATAATTATCTTCTTTGGATTCTCATTTTGATCCATTATGATATTGCTACTAGCAAATACGTTATATATCTCTATTATAGAGGATAATGCTTTTATCAGTTGATAAGATACATTCAAGTAATAGTGCTTATTTTCATTTATTGATCTAGCCACTTGGAGGAATTTAGTTATTATGTAGATCATTTGAATACAAACATGACTTCAGGTCATTCAACATTTATATTGATTGAATTTTTAACCACTGAATGGTATCTATGCATAATCTATATGATAAGCTCATATCAATTTAGTCAAACAATCTTCTGGTTGTTAGTTAAATATTTACATATATGGATATATACGTGCATCCACGTATCACATATTATAGACTTGCACATTCTTTATCATTTGAGTTAGTGATTTTAGAACAAACTAATACACGGATCCAGAATATTAAATTTTGTTTATCACTCGATTTAAATGTGAATCCTTAAAGATTAAATGATAGTTTCCAAAACGTCTGGTTTGAAAATACATATGTATCGAGTTTGACTTATCAGTAATAACTTCAGGTTATTTGATATGTTACAACTTTTAGTTATAGAATATATTGTAACTTCTAGTTACCTTTGGCTATCGATAATAAGAATTTCAAGATCTAAATCTTAAAATTTGTCAATGCTCTTGCTTTAGTATTGAAGTCAAACTTTTCTTAGTAATAATTATCAAAGCCTCTGGTTTGATAATTCATAAAAATTTGCAATATTTCATATAACCTCTTGCTTATTTTCATTATCAGACTTTGAACTTTATGTTCATTTTTGTTCACTTAAATGTATGAATCCATACAGATACAGAATATAATTAAGACTTTCAACATATGTTTTATTCATTCGAATATGCTAAAGAACAACGCCCTTTGAATCAATAATTCCAATGTAACTTAATGGTTTTCTATTCCAACCATGTTGAACTTCTGGTTCAAATAAATTATTTATACAACTTCGAGTTGTTAAAGTTTATTCTTCAATTATATTTCAAATATCTCTTTTGAACATTATTTACAATTATATATCAGAGAATAATACATGGTTCGAATTATATATTAACATCTCTTCAGGAGAATTCAATAATAATAATAATATTTACAACAGAAATAAGAGTATCTTTTGGACACTTGATATGTTGTAGAAATATGCAATTATATTTCTTACACATAAAGATCTCTTTAAGACCGTATTTTAATTTTCATGAAAATTATGATATGACATACAGATTATCTCTTCAGGGGATATCTAAAGATTTCTTCTAGAATTGTTATGCATACGATATTCAATTCATCGTAAGTTCTAAAAAGTAAAAGGTTACATATCACTATTTGCTTTCAAATTTGTCTAATGGAGCTACGGGTCCATGACAATAGACGATTGAATTTTAGGTAATTTATTATCACATTACCTTATGAAGTGTTATATCATATTCGACAATTCCATAGGCAATTCTTTTATAGTGCTATACGAGGATATAATCTCTTTTGGAGATATTTTACGTAGCATTGAATGCTCTTAAATGAAATGTTATACATATCTACATAAGTGAAAATTGGAAATTGATAAAACCGTATACATAGGATAAAAAGTGTCCATTTTAGTTCATAAATAAAACCATAGAACAACAATGCTAGCTGTTATAATTACACTACTAAAAATATCAAAATATCTTCTGTGGTACTGAGAAAAATAAAGTTTTATTGAAGCTTGAGCTATATCTATATCACGGTAGTCAGAACTATGTTAAGGGTTGCATAAAATTTGCTCTGCTTGTAGATATTGTAGATACATTGAAATAATATATTAATAACCGCATGTTAACAATATAATTTGAGTGATCTTTGTGCTAATTTTTTTGAGTTAATTAATGCAGTAATATTAAAAGTGCATAAACAGTAAACATTTGAATGATAACTAATGAACTGAAAATTTAGACGAGATCTGATGAAGACATACAACATACAATGTATAGACATAATCTGAAAGAAAAATTTAGATGCAAAGGTTTTTGCATAGAAAAAGATAGGTTATAGCAAAATGAACTGTGCATTTTAATATCCTCTGGCTCTATTATTGCTACAATGAACTAACTTTTGCCGATAACGCTACAGCTATTATTGCTTTTTTTTTTTCAATAATTATTACCAGAGTGTTATTTATGAGAAATAAAAAAAAAGGTGTAACGACCCGACTTTCCAGTCCCGGAAAATCGAACCATTAGTGTTAAAGAAGAAGAGGTAGAAGAAGAAGAAACAGAAAATCAACAACAGAATCTCACATCGCAGCGGAATAAAATATAATATATACAAAACAGATCTTTACTCAACAGAAAAATATATCTGTTTATACAATACATTACAGAATCCAACATCAGAGTTCATCACATCAATGATATACATCCAATATACACAGCGGAACAATAAACAAATACGGAAGTACGTATCGCCATCCAGCTCGTCTCCTGAGCTCCACAGCTACAATCTGAACCTGTTTATCTCGGTCTGACCCGAGCATCATATAAAACAATACCCGAGTCAGTCTGGAAAACCAGCGTGAGAAAATCACACTCAATTGATTATTAAAGTTTCAAAAATCCTTTTGAAAACAAAAGCATCTCGTAAGACCACGCCACAAATAAACATGTCGGGTTTTTACCTTACGATAGCTAAAACACTTTTTATCAAAATCCTCTGATATTATAATAGTGTCTATTCACAAATACTTATTAAAATAGCTGAAATTGTTACATGATTAAATTCCAGCATACTAGCCACAACGTGGGTAATACAAACAAAACTCGTACAAGGCACGTAGGGAGAATGGATTTCCAACGAATGACTAGGCACTGGGGTACCACCTGTCACAGTACGTGGCCTAGATCACAGTACCGAGGAGTACGCCCGCTCCCCTGCAACACAAGACCGGAATCATCCCTTACTGGATAATTCCAAATAAAATCACCCCACGGTTGGGATCAGCAACCGCACCACTAAGCCGAAATAAAGGGACATCTAGACAGGGATGACTTTACTCTCAAGTGGGTGCTACCCACGAAGCCTTGCTGCATAACCCCTGATTTTCAGTCATTCCCGGTTGATGAGGCTCGAGGCTAAACGATACCTTTTTCAGAACATATCCCTTAGAATGCCCATCGTCCACCTGACGATGTTTCGCAAGCATTCGTCCATACAAGTCCGTCCCGGGTCCGAACGGAACCGAAGGCACTATTCCTACTACATCCATTTTGGAAATATCCTCAGGATTAGTAGCGACTAGCCCTTGCACTTCACAGCTCCATCTTCGACTCTGAACACGTTACACGAAACGTACAAACCGAATCGAAGTGGTATTCGAGTCTCCAGACCTAGAATCCCGGTATACGGAAACTCGATCCCGGTCTCTTCGAAACGATCAGCGCATTTGGCCAATATTGATAGTCGGTTATTTAACTATCAATTAACATCCATAGCATCCATCAACAATAAATAATTTTCCCATATTATTTATTTACCTCAAAATATCTATACAAGATATATTTCATTGTTTCAAACCCTTATTGAAAACAGTTTCAAATATATTCCTTCCACGGAATCATTTCCCAAATAATTATTTCCTCTGAGACACCAAGTACAAAAGCTCTTTTAGAATTTTGAAATAATTTTTAAAAACACTTTATTACAAATATACTTGAAAATATTGAAATTAAACTACTTTAATACTCTATTTGAAATATATATATATTTTTAAAACAAATATTTAAAATAAAACCACTTTGTAATTGTAAACTAATTTTTCTTTTAAAAACATTTTACCAAATCACTTATTTTTATTACAATGATAGATTTGAACAATACTTACTTTAGAAATTTAACATTTTGAAATAATAGATTTTCTAAAATATGATTTTTAAAATAACAATAAATCCTTTAACCAATATTTAAAATTGTTCAAAATCAAAATGTACTTGGCTACCCAGGAAATACACTTTCTTTCCACATCTTTAAAATAAATCACCATTTATTCTAAACCCAATCCACATTTCTTTATAAATCCCCATCTTGAATTTATATTTAAATATCCATTGATATTTCACCTTACTTTATAAACCCAGTTTATAAATTCCCAAAATCTCATTCCTCTTTTAAATTTCCAATTTCAAACATTTAAATCAATTCTATACTTGATTTCAAATTTGCTTTATCTTGAAATAAAATTCCTTATTTACTTCATTTATTTCAAAAACAATAACTTCGGGTTTTATTTCTTAACTACGAGTTAAAACCTCTTTCAACTAAAATACCCATTTTCGGATTTCCAAAATTCCTTATTTACTCTTTAATTAGAATTTAATTCTTGAATTAAAAGTAATTTCTTATTTCTTTTACAGTATCACTTTAGTTTAAAATTTATTACTCCTCTGTAAATTTAAATTCCCTTTTTCCATACCTATTAAAATTCCAAATCACTTTATTTTTATTTCAATTTATTATTAATTCTATTCCAATTCACTTAAATTGTTTTACTTAAATTTTTATCCTTTTATTTCTTTTCAAAAATTCAATTCCATGGAATTTATAACTCATTATACTGGGAATTCAAATCAACCACATTATCCAATATAAAATCATCACAGAATATCAAATATCATAACACAGAATATTTAAACAAATTAAATATTTGAGGAATCCAGTTGGATCCCTCCAACCTGTTTCCCTGCATCCACAGACGTTAGCACAATACCAATTCCACTTCGAGGTGGAATATCGCGGTATATGGGTTTATAAAATATCATCCGCTATTATGCGGCGCATAGGGTCTCATCCGCTATATAAATGCGGGAATATCAACAACTCAAATATATACATATGCCAATATATATATATTGGTATATACTACTATATATATCACATCAAATCAAATCAATCATCCAATAATTTATTTAAATCTAACCATTTAAATTTAAATTTAACTGAGTGAGATTAACTCACCTTTTACCAAAGATTTATAATCCGATCCACACCGGCTTGATTTCTAATATGCACTCCGATCCAATCCCGATTTATCCCGTTTCGGATTTGACCCTTTTATAAACATTATACAATTTATTAATACCTTGAAATAAATTGAACAATTTATTTCCATTTTATAAATTTAGTCAACCAATGATTTTTATTTTAAACTAATAATTTCCCTTTGATAAATTAGTTTAACTAGTAAATTGGCTTCAAACTAATTTCCTATAATTAAATAACCCGGTTAACCAAGTTAATTGTCTTAATATTTGTTTCAAAATAAATTAGAAAAACTAAAAGTGTATGTATATATTTTTGTTTTACTCTTGAAACTACATATATTTAACAATTTCTTTGAACTGCTGATAAGTATTCTATATAGGATTTCTTAAGAAAATTCAATTTTTATATAGCTCTTATATCAACATAATCTTATATACATATCACCGTATACCTAATATTCTGATTTCTTACAATGACAAAGATTCATTTTACTGAAATTTTGATTTTTAATATTTCTACCTGAAGCAAGAAAAAAAAAATAATAATTATTAAGCTTTAATAGAAAAGCAGAATAGACAGTACCTTACTGTCTCGACTACCGACCACCGCTGCCCCAGCATCGCACCCCAAACCAGCTCGACGAACCCACAGTGCTCGAACTCGAGCCTCAAAATCGTGACTGGAACCACGACTCTACCTAGCTTCGCAATTCGACTTCATCACTAGCCTCATCTGCTGCCACCGTGCCCACGCCCCTCGATTGCGATACCCTACTCGAAACTCGCATCACGTCGTCGCCGCCGCTAATACCCACACACTATCGCGAAGACGAGTCCATGCGATCTGAACTACCCATCATCGTGGCGATGCAGTTTGAATCGTACGAGCCACTACTTTCTTTTGCTCTTCGATTTGGGAATTTCGATTGTAACTTAAAGAGGGAAGGCGATTTGATTTCGCGAGGGAGAGAAGAGTTCGATTAATTTCGCTTGAAAAAATTTTAGGAGGAGGGAGACTTCAGATTCTCATTTTGATATATTGAGGGACGAGGGAACGAATAGATGGAGACGACATGATTCGAATTCGAGCAGAAGCTTGTCGAGTTTGATTTGATTTTTGCTTCTAAGGGGAAGACAAAGAGTACGTGAGTAGGTTGGCTTGCTCAGTAATAGAGTGGCTAATGGAAAGAAGATATTTTAAATGCTGATGGGGAAGAATTTGACCAACCGAAATATTGTTTTTAAATTCTAAATCAGTTATTACCAATTAAATTTCCAACGCGTTTTTATAACGTACGCTCACACAACAACTCCAAATGCTACGAAGATTGAAATCCGATAATAATACAATATTACGGATCCAATGGAACTGGTTTCGTCGAATTCCGAGACTGTGCCCCGGAAGGCTATATTTAAATGTCGATTTAAACGATATATTTTTAAAACTGAACAAAACACTATGAAATTCCATTTTAAAAATTCTATTATCTTCAATATTATTAATATGGATTTTCCCAACTTCCAAATTATTTTTAACAGGCCTAAAACCCCACATTAAATAATTTACCCAATTCCGATAATTAAATTCAACAATTAATTATCCAATAAATATTGATATTTGAAATTTATATTAAAATTTCTCTTTTGAATATTTAAAATCAATTAAATATTCATATTTTAACTATTCAAAATTCCGGGTCGTCACATTCCTCCCCCCTTAAAAGAATTTCGTCCCCGAAATTACCAGTTAAGAGAAATGATTCGATACCCGTCCTATTTCCCCAATCCAAATAGTTTTAACAACTTTCCATAACAAATCTTTTTATCAAAGATACACTAACCATTTTCTAATTTTCAACTTATCCATAAGTTCTCGACAACATAACTTACTTATCAATTCAAATTTAAATTTGAATTCAATTTTGAATTACCAAAATTTTCCAAAATTTTTCTAACTCCCTAAATTTTCGAAAAATTTCGCCAGCGTCTCCTTTGCGCGGCTAGCTCGGTACTACTACAAAATGGCTCTACGGCCTCCCAATCTCAAAAAGAAAACAAAAAGCCAAGTGGCTGGATCAAAAACCCAATCAAATTTCATATAGAAATCCAAATACATACCTTTTTGTCGAGCCATTAAATTTATCTTCTAAAATCAAAAATCCCAATTATCCATTGCTTTTATACACCTGTATATCCTACTAAGCAATAATATTCAATCACAACTCCAAAGTCATTTATACTTTTCTTTACAAATTTCCAATATTTGTTTTACTTAAGTCCGTACGATGCACATATATCATCCGTACGCAATATCACATTCGATCGCTCAATCGATCACACAATTTCACTTCCGAACTAGTATCGTCCACCCGACTTCCTAGTGCGGACTCAGATCTGGTTTCTTGATCAGAAACCGTCATTCTCCTTGCATAGCCACAAACTATGATAGAGAATTTCCAGAATCAATCAACAATCCATATCCAGGCTCGCCGTCGAAAATCAAGTAGGAAAATTCCAACTCGGATCGATATATCTATCTCGAAATTCTGTGCTCGAATTCGGATCAAATAGCTATGCGAATAAAATAATATACGTACATCTTACGTATAAATTCCAATTGATTACCAATTTTATCAATTTCCTTTTATTTCGCATTCAGTTTGATTTTTATCCACTTTCCACAATTATCCCATTTCACAACTTCCAATCTAACCCTTTATGCAATTATCCCCTTAGAATAATTCCCTCAATATCAACTTCAAATTTTAATCGTCGTTCAATTATTCACCTAGAATAATTTTCCTCAATACCAAATTTCTTAAAAATCTCACCATTCACTTCTTAAGTTCAATATAAGTACTTTATATACTTCTTATATTCATTTCACTTCACTACTGAAGTTTATATTCATTTTTAATCACCTTTGTCTTTACAATTCTATTTGTTTTCAATTTGACTTCCACTCGAATATTTAATTAGTTGCACCTACTAATTAATTCAAATTTCAATTAAAGGTTTATTTGCAACTTTACTTTACATTCATAATTAAAATAGATTTCAATATCCAGTTTCAATTCCATTTGCTTAACAAATTTAAATCATTTATCGTTAATGAAAATTTTCAAAGATTCCAAAAATTTTCTAACTTCCAAAATTTACGGAAAATTTTGGCAGAGTCTCCCTTGTACGGAGGGACTTCTGCGATATCGCAGGATGCACAAATATATATATACATCGGCCTCAGGCCGGAAATCACAATATATATCAATATATGCAGTTCATATTTCCTATTTTGAATTCTTTTGCGTAGGCGTACCTTTATTTAGCATTTTAAAGCAAGCGGCTTATTAAATTTGCATTTTGCGCATTCACATCCAGCCAAACGGCTTCCCTGGACCTGTACTTACTCCATTTAAACATGTAAGTGCCAAAAATATGAAGGTTAACATCATTTCACTTACTTGCAATAGTTAAACACATGAATTCTAAAGGAAATTCACACCAAACATTTTCCGTAAACAACTTATACAAAATTTATACTAATCCTACTGTTCCAATTAGTTTATAACCAATTTCATTCAATTTAAATGGTTTAAAACTCAATTGCTTACATTAAATTTTATTTCTAAGCAAACCGAGCTCATTTTTAATCCAATATTCTCCAAATCAATCTATTTTACTCATATTAGTTCATAGCCTTTATTAAATCTTGGTTCGTCCAACAACAACTTTATTTCTATGCAATTTGACAATACCATGTGCATAAATAAGTACATGAGTTTTATAATCAATTTAAATTGACTCCGACTCAACTTACATTTAATTCTATTTCATTACAGATTTATTCACAATCCATATGGTTTACAACTGTTTATTTAAGCATTTCATTCAATTCAATATCATCTATAACTTACTGAATTTTATTTCGATTTAAATTTAATTCCACTTGGTTTAAAACCAATTCAACATTATTAACTTAGTTTAAATTGAATGCAATTCAACTCTCCTCCATCCATTTAGCTTAAGTTAATTTTACTTCAATTTATTTAAATTTTTATACTTAAGCTCATTTCCAATTTACCACCCAATTTTATGAACTCATATTTCAATTACAAATTATTCAGGTAAGAATCCAATTCCATTTAATAACTCAACTGGATTTTTATTTTCTTCCAATTCAACTTAACTCAGATTTATTTAATTCAATTCGATTCAATTTTATTCAAATACAACTGGATATTATTCTCAGCCTATTCAATTAATTTCAATCCAGTCAAATTTTTATTTCCCAATCCAGGTTAAGTTCATTTTTAACTTTCCACTTTACAGGTTAATGCTAACATTCAAAGCTTGTATTCCCTTCCTGATTTGAAAATCATTTTAAGTTATAAGCTTACAACTTATTTCATCAGGATTTCCCTTTTTAAACACCCGGTTTTTAGCTTCAAATCATTTTGGAAACTCCAACATCTCCAAATCACACTTCTCAAAAATTTAAACCAATCCTGGTTTTTATTTCCAACAAATTTCCTTTGAAAATTTCAAAAACAAAGCAAATTTTTCTGAGTAAATCAATTTGGCAGCAATCCGTCACTCAGAAGTTCGAAAATAAATTCTGAAGATGCGGCCGTCATCCTCCGAATTATTTTCCAGCAACTGAAGTGAATTTATTGCTATATCCCTTACAAAAATTTATTTGAAACAATTTCCTTTCCGAAATTCTTTTCAAAATAATAATACTATTATTTATCTTCAAAACACTTTGAAAACACTTCCAAAATCTCCGGGTTTTAAATTTTAAAATTTGATTAAATCAAATTTTAACTATAATTCATTTGTAATTTTGTACAATTTATACTTATACAAATTTCCATTGATTATGCAAATCTTTCTAATTTTATAATCTTATCATATATTTTTCTTCAATTTTATTTATTTGTTAGAATATTTTCATCCAAACATCCAAATACTATAATACTTTACAAAAATTTATATTCTTTATATACAAAAATAATTTGGGTAAAATTATTTCATCTACCCATTTTAAAAACAATATTGTGTCGAATTGTTCTATTCGAGTGTTTAGAAACCCCTTCGATCCAGTTTCGAGGCTGTGCCGACGAAGGTTCATATACCACTCAATAAATCAATCAACACAATATAAAACCATTTTATATCCACTAACAAATACGCACTCATATATATTATTACACTCAAAATTCCCACCAGAGCCAAGGTTATCGCCAACCTAAGCTCTGATACCACTGTAACGACCCGACTTTCCAGTCCCGGAAAATCGAACCATTAGTGTTAAAGAAGAAGAGGTAGAAGAAGAAGAAACAGAAAATCAACAACAGAATCTCACATCGCAGCGGAATAAAATATAATATATACAAAACAGATCTTTACTCAACAGAAAAATATATCTGTTTATACAATACATTACAGAATCCAACATCAGAGTTCATCACATCAATGATATACATCCAATATACACAGCGGAACAATAAACAAATACGGAAGTACGTATCGCCATCCAGCTCGTCTCCTGAGCTCCACAGCTACAATCTGAACCTGTTTATCTCGGTCTGACCCGAGCATCATATAAAACAATACCCGAGTCAGTCTGGAAAACCAGCGTGAGAAAATCACACTCAATTGATTATTAAAGTTTCAAAAATCCTTTTGAAAACAAAAGCATCTCGTAAGACCACGCCACAAATAAACATGTCGGGTTTTTACCTTACGATAGCTAAAACACTTTTTATCAAAATCCTCTGATATTATAATAGTGTCTATTCACAAATACTTATTAAAATAGCTGAAATTGTTACATGATTAAATTCCAGCATACTAGCCACAACGTGGGTAATACAAACAAAACTCGTACAAGGCACGTAGGGAGAATGGATTTCCAACGAATGACTAGGCACTGGGGTACCACCTGTCACAGTACGTGGCCTAGATCACAGTACCGAGGAGTACGCCCGCTCCCCTGCAACACAAGACCGGAATCATCCCTTACTGGATAATTCCAAATAAAATCACCCCACGGTTGGGATCAGCAACCGCACCACTAAGCCGAAATAAAGGGACATCTAGACAGGGATGACTTTACTCTCAAGTGGGTGCTACCCACGAAGCCTTGCTGCATAACCCCTGATTTTCAGTCATTCCCGGTTGATGAGGCTCGAGGCTAAACGATACCTTTTTCAGAACATATCCCTTAGAATGCCCATCGTCCACCTGACGATGTTTCGCAAGCATTCGTCCATACAAGTCCGTCCCGGGTCCGAACGGAACCGAAGGCACTATTCCTACTACATCCATTTTGGAAATATCCTCAGGATTAGTAGCGACTAGCCCTTGCACTTCACAGCTCCATCTTCGACTCTGAACACGTTACACGAAACGTACAAACCGAATCGAAGTGGTATTCGAGTCTCCAGACCTAGAATCCCGGTATACGGAAACTCGATCCCGGTCTCTTCGAAACGATCAGCGCATTTGGCCAATATTGATAGTCGGTTATTTAACTATCAATTAACATCCATAGCATCCATCAACAATAAATAATTTTCCCATATTATTTATTTACCTCAAAATATCTATACAAGATATATTTCATTGTTTCAAACCCTTATTGAAAACAGTTTCAAATATATTCCTTCCACGGAATCATTTCCCAAATAATTATTTCCTCTGAGACACCAAGTACAAAAGCTCTTTTAGAATTTTGAAATAATTTTTAAAAACACTTTATTACAAATATACTTGAAAATATTGAAATTAAACTACTTTAATACTCTATTTGAAATATATATATATTTTTAAAACAAATATTTAAAATAAAACCACTTTGTAATTGTAAACTAATTTTTCTTTTAAAAACATTTTACCAAATCACTTATTTTTATTACAATGATAGATTTGAACAATACTTACTTTAGAAATTTAACATTTTGAAATAATAGATTTTCTAAAATATGATTTTTAAAATAACAATAAATCCTTTAACCAATATTTAAAATTGTTCAAAATCAAAATGTACTTGGCTACCCAGGAAATACACTTTCTTTCCACATCTTTAAAATAAATCACCATTTATTCTAAACCCAATCCACATTTCTTTATAAATCCCCATCTTGAATTTATATTTAAATATCCATTGATATTTCACCTTACTTTATAAACCCAGTTTATAAATTCCCAAAATCTCATTCCTCTTTTAAATTTCCAATTTCAAACATTTAAATCAATTCTATACTTGATTTCAAATTTGCTTTATCTTGAAATAAAATTCCTTATTTACTTCATTTATTTCAAAAACAATAACTTCGGGTTTTATTTCTTAACTACGAGTTAAAACCTCTTTCAACTAAAATACCCATTTTCGGATTTCCAAAATTCCTTATTTACTCTTTAATTAGAATTTAATTCTTGAATTAAAAGTAATTTCTTATTTCTTTTACAGTATCACTTTAGTTTAAAATTTATTACTCCTCTGTAAATTTAAATTCCCTTTTTCCATACCTATTAAAATTCCAAATCACTTTATTTTTATTTCAATTTATTATTAATTCTATTCCAATTCACTTAAATTGTTTTACTTAAATTTTTATCCTTTTATTTCTTTTCAAAAATTCAATTCCATGGAATTTATAACTCATTATACTGGGAATTCAAATCAACCACATTATCCAATATAAAATCATCACAGAATATCAAATATCATAACACAGAATATTTAAACAAATTAAATATTTGAGGAATCCAGTTGGATCCCTCCAACCTGTTTCCCTGCATCCACAGACGTTAGCACAATACCAATTCCACTTCGAGGTGGAATATCGCGGTATATGGGTTTATAAAATATCATCCGCTATTATGCGGCGCATAGGGTCTCATCCGCTATATAAATGCGGGAATATCAACAACTCAAATATATACATATGCCAATATATATATATTGGTATATACTACTATATATATCACATCAAATCAAATCAATCATCCAATAATTTATTTAAATCTAACCATTTAAATTTAAATTTAACTGAGTGAGATTAACTCACCTTTTACCAAAGATTTATAATCCGATCCACACCGGCTTGATTTCTAATATGCACTCCGATCCAATCCCGATTTATCCCGTTTCGGATTTGACCCTTTTATAAACATTATACAATTTATTAATACCTTGAAATAAATTGAACAATTTATTTCCATTTTATAAATTTAGTCAACCAATGATTTTTATTTTAAACTAATAATTTCCCTTTGATAAATTAGTTTAACTAGTAAATTGGCTTCAAACTAATTTCCTATAATTAAATAACCCGGTTAACCAAGTTAATTGTCTTAATATTTGTTTCAAAATAAATTAGAAAAACTAAAAGTGTATGTATATATTTTTGTTTTACTCTTGAAACTACATATATTTAACAATTTCTTTGAACTGCTGATAAGTATTCTATATAGGATTTCTTAAGAAAATTCAATTTTTATATAGCTCTTATATCAACATAATCTTATATACATATCACCGTATACCTAATATTCTGATTTCTTACAATGACAAAGATTCATTTTACTGAAATTTTGATTTTTAATATTTCTACCTGAAGCAAGAAAAAAAAAATAATAATTATTAAGCTTTAATAGAAAAGCAGAATAGACAGTACCTTACTGTCTCGACTACCGACCACCGCTGCCCCAGCATCGCACCCCAAACCAGCTCGACGAACCCACAGTGCTCGAACTCGAGCCTCAAAATCGTGACTGGAACCACGACTCTACCTAGCTTCGCAATTCGACTTCATCACTAGCCTCATCTGCTGCCACCGTGCCCACGCCCCTCGATTGCGATACCCTACTCGAAACTCGCATCACGTCGTCGCCGCCGCTAATACCCACACACTATCGCGAAGACGAGTCCATGCGATCTGAACTACCCATCATCGTGGCGATGCAGTTTGAATCGTACGAGCCACTACTTTCTTTTGCTCTTCGATTTGGGAATTTCGATTGTAACTTAAAGAGGGAAGGCGATTTGATTTCGCGAGGGAGAGAAGAGTTCGATTAATTTCGCTTGAAAAAATTTTAGGAGGAGGGAGACTTCAGATTCTCATTTTGATATATTGAGGGACGAGGGAACGAATAGATGGAGACGACATGATTCGAATTCGAGCAGAAGCTTGTCGAGTTTGATTTGATTTTTGCTTCTAAGGGGAAGACAAAGAGTACGTGAGTAGGTTGGCTTGCTCAGTAATAGAGTGGCTAATGGAAAGAAGATATTTTAAATGCTGATGGGGAAGAATTTGACCAACCGAAATATTGTTTTTAAATTCTAAATCAGTTATTACCAATTAAATTTCCAACGCGTTTTTATAACGTACGCTCACACAACAACTCCAAATGCTACGAAGATTGAAATCCGATAATAATACAATATTACGGATCCAATGGAACTGGTTTCGTCGAATTCCGAGACTGTGCCCCGGAAGGCTATATTTAAATGTCGATTTAAACGATATATTTTTAAAACTGAACAAAACACTATGAAATTCCATTTTAAAAATTCTATTATCTTCAATATTATTAATATGGATTTTCCCAACTTCCAAATTATTTTTAACAGGCCTAAAACCCCACATTAAATAATTTACCCAATTCCGATAATTAAATTCAACAATTAATTATCCAATAAATATTGATATTTGAAATTTATATTAAAATTTCTCTTTTGAATATTTAAAATCAATTAAATATTCATATTTTAACTATTCAAAATTCCGGGTCGTCACAAAAGGTGTTAGTTTATCATATTTTGGCCAAACTTCAAGATACATAATAGTCGGTGCTTGAGTTCAATATTCAAACCCAGGCAGCAGCAGCCCAGGGTAACTTTGCACTACATCTGTCCCTGATCCTAATAATTGTATAGTTGAGCTCATTCATTCATCTTTTGGCAACTTAAACACACACAAAAAATAGGCATTATAACAAGTTACTTGGTGCACGAGGGCTTTTCTTTGTTGGCATTATTTAAGCTGGGTTCACAACAAAATGGCACTTGTAGCCTGTTTGTCAACAGCTTCTATAAAGATGACATTTTAGAAGCCAAATCAATTACAAAAATTGCTTTTACACTTCAATTTACTCTTAAAGCCAAAACACGACCTATTGTCAAAAACAAAATCAGGAAAACTACCCAAAATATATTTTTAACCACAAAGCATTTCACAGCCTTGGTGACATTTTCAGGCCTCGGTAATATAGATATTGGCTGACTGTTACTCTGGCAAATAAATTCATGCATAATCCAACAATAATGAGTTTGCTCGAATTTCATAATGCAGCACATTTCAGTAGCATATGAACTAATCATGAATTTAGTATATGTGGCTTAGGGTATATATGTACTGAATTTAGAGGCTTCAGGTAATAGGTATATATAATAGCTAAAGGATCTAAGGACTTGAACAAACTTTATCAATTACATGTTGGTAAATGGCAGCTTCAACTGATTTCATATGAGCTTCTGACTTATCCATGGAATTGATAAATGATTTCAAATTATACGCACTAGAACCAACAATTACACTATGTGCATTTTTTTATTTTTTTTTGGACTTAAAAATAGAGAAGACAGATGTTTAAGAAAAACGAGACCTATTGTAACTTTCTACAGAAAACTTACTTATGCTCGAGATTTAGTTCAAGCGCATACCTGGAATGATGTTAAAGCCTTATTGCACCTGAAGTGGTTGAAATCTGAGAATTGAGATCTGAAGTGGCTGAAATCTGAGAATTGAGATCTGGAGTAGCCGAAATCACCTAACTAACATCTCCCTAACTCGAGCCAAATCCATGCTTAATTCCTTCCAAACTGCAGCACAAGTGCAGCGCTACAGTAACGAACGAGCAGAGCCTGAGCCAGCCCCACCATCGTTGCAGTTTGCCATCGAGCGACGTATTCTCTCTCTCTCTAGACGAAATAGGGTATTTCTACAGAGATTAATGAAATAGGGTATTTCTAGACGAAGAGGTAATGGGATTGTGGATCTGGAAAACAATGGCGTATATGGGGCATTATTCAATCGTGCTGATAACGTGTTATAAAATGAAGAAAATAGAAGCCATTAGAGAGAGAACAATTTTATTCATACAGAGCTTAGTTCTCTATTTACATTACATAGCCTCCTTTATATAAAGGCTTTGTAGCTTGTTACAAAACTTATTCCACGATGTGGGACTAAACAAAATAACATAAAAGCATATTCACTTTATGATATACATATATTGTAACAAAATTATATTTATAAAGGTTCAACCACACCCAAATGGGTATGGTTTCCTAAGATCTAACTCCCCGGACCCTATCATAATAAGTGGGTACCGAAAATGATTATTATTTTTTGCAGGTACTCGGAGAAACAAAAGGAAAAGGATAGATTTTGGAATTTTAAAGAATGTTCCATACGTTTAATAGAATTACGTGCTTACAATGAAATATGAACTTCAACAAATATGGTAAAATCTATTTTATTTTTCCTTCATAATTAATAATGAGCTTATCTCGTTATTTACAAGATATTTTATATAATTTATTATATTCCCTCATTCTTTTTTATAATGACAAAGGGGGAGAAATTCATATGCATATTAATAGAGGGAGATATTATACTTAGGGGGAGATGTTATACTTAGGGGAAGCTTTAAACATATTAAAATTATTATTATTATTATTATTATTTGAATATTATTTTAAATTGTATAGTTGTCATCATCAAAAAGGGGGAGAATGTTAGAACCTCAATTGTTGGATTTTAATGACAACAACTATACAATTATGTCAAAGAACCTCTAAGCTAATTTGCAGGTACATGAGCATTAAAAAGAGATAATCAAATACGTTCAAAATGAAGATAGACTGTACAAAAGTGTGAAAGACTGTATATGGAGATAAAAGAAGAGATATATACGATAGAGATAAGACAAAGGTGACAAACAAAGTATTATTAGTCATAGAGTGTTATGTCTAGAGTTTACAAATGTTAAAATCTTCTCAAAATGATATACACACATATACATTCATATTTTAAATGAAAAATCAAGTTTTCAAAAATTGCATGGAGCAGGACTCGAACCCGGGTCACTAGTTCAGAAGGCAAGTGCTCTAACCATTCGAGCTATGGTAATTTTTTGTTACAGGCTAAATTCAGACGTCTGAATAACTTCATTCAGACGTCTGAATACTGAAACCTGAATATTGTTTCACAATATTCAGACGCCTGAATGAAAATATTCAGACGTCTGAATTAGGTCAAAAATGACCTATTTGCTTTCTGATTTGCACGTGAACGATTTTAGAAGTCTGAATTCTATTGTTCAGATGTCTGAATATCCCCAACTGTTATTTTCTTGAAAAGTCACTTCTCTTCACCGAAGAGAAACTCTTTCAAAATCAATGGTTGCACCTATTCTTTTCAATATAACTTTTCATCTATAGTTGCAACTCTTTATACACTATAAATAGATTGCAGAACTCAACAAACAATTCACCGAATCTAATTTTAATATTCTTGAATTCTTATCTATTCTTTATTTTAAAACTGCACTCAAACTGCTTACATTCTCTGATCATTGATCACTCTATCTTCCACTATTCTCAAAGCACATCACACTATATATATATCATAAAAGGAGAATAATATAGGAAGATTGTACTATCAAGAGACAAATTCGTGTTATTGAGAACACATTGTGTCAAATACCTTCTGTATAAGTTGAAGTCCTGTTCTGCTGTTCAGGCAAGTGAAGTCCTCTTCGGTTGCTGAGGCAAAATCCTGTTCTATTGCTCAGGTCCCTTGTTCGGCTGTTCAAGGGTTGTTGTAAACCTATTCCTCCGGGTTAAGTGAGGATTGTTGTTAGTGAAATTCCAGAAGGAGTCTGGGACTGGACGTAGAACGGGAAGTTCGAACCAGTATAAAAATTCCTGGTGTGCTTGTTTTATTTTATTCATATTACCATATTATCTTAGTTTATTTCCGCATTAGTATAATTCCATATTTCCATATAGCTCGGAGAATATAATTGGTGATGATGATGATAATGATGAAGTTGGAAGTGACTCAAGTCCTAGATTCTGATTTTTTTCTCTGAACTATTATGTTGTTTGTTATGTGTCTTGAACTCCTTATTATCTTGTAATCTTTTAAGTAATGTCTACTTTGATCTATCTTATAAAATTATTTATTACCTTTTTGAAATGATAAAGGGGGAGAAAAAGGTGTTAATGCTTTTTGACAGGGGGAGTTTAGTATATAGTTGTCATCGTCAAAAAGGGGGAGATTGTTGAGACCTCGGTTACGATGTCTACTATGTATTTTGACAAGACAACTATATACATTAATTACTAACATATTTTTTGCAGGAATATCTACAAGACTGAAATCATATAATCTTCATGCTGCATGTATGTTGTTTTGGGTCATTGTTTAGAATTAAAATATTGTGAAAATCTCTCTTTTGGATATATATAAATACACACCATTGCTCAAGACTAAAACTCAATTTCAGGCCCAATTCAGACGTCTGAAATGACCTATCCAGACGTCTGAATCTGAAGTTAAATTTAAAAATTTTAACAATATTCAGACGTCTGATTCTGTAATTTCAGACGTCTGAATCTAGGCAAAAATAGCCTATTTTCTCTCTGGTTTGCATGCTTCAAATTTCATAAGTTTGAAATTTATTTTTAGACGGCTGAACTTCTACAACTGCTATTTTTTCTTGAAAAGACACTTCTCTTCACCAAAGAGAAACTCTTTCAAAATCAATGGTTGCACCTGTTCTTTTCAATATAACTTTTCGTCTATAGTTGCAACTCTTTATACACTATAAATAGATTACAGAATTCAACAAACAATTAACCGAATCTAATTTTAATATTTTTGAATTCTTATCTATTCTATATTTTCAAACTGCACTCAAACTGATTACATTCTCTGATCGTTGATCACTCTATCTTCCACTATTTTCAAAGCACATCACACTATATATCCTAAAGGAGAAGATTATAGGAAGATTGTACTATCAAGAGACGAATTCGTGTTATTGAGAACACACTGTGTCAAATACCTTCTGTATAAGTTGAAGTCCTGTTCTGCTGTTCAGGCAAGTGAAGTCCTCTTCAGTTGCTGAGGCAAAATCTTGTTCTGCTGCTCAGGTCCCTTGTTCGGCTGTTCAAGGGTTGTTGTAAACCTATTCCTTCGGGTTAAGTGAGGATTGTTGTTAGTGAAATTCCAGAAGGAGTCTGGGACTGGATGTAGAACGGGAAGTTCGAACCAGTATAAAAATTCCTGGTGTGCTTGTTTTATTTTATTCATATTACCATATTGTCTTAGTTTATTTCCGCATTAGTATAATTCCATATAGCACGATCCGCACCGTACTTTCACGTCTCCTTTGCGCAGCTAGATCAGAACAACTACAAATTGCCACTACGTTCCAAACCAATAAAAGAAAACAAAAGCCAAGGCTCAACCATAAAATCATTAATTAATCAACAATATAAGCATGTGCCTTTTTGTTGGACAACCAAATTTTCTTATGAAATCAAAGGCATCAAATTTACTCTTGCTCTTATATACCTGCATCCTATTTACCAATGATATCCAATCATATAATTTCAAAATTATTTTATTTTGCATCCTTCCAATTCTCAATATTTGTTTTACTTAAGCCCGTACGATGTAATATATCATCCGTACGTAATATCCAATTTGATCGCTCACTCGATCACATAATTTCACTTTCGAACTAGTATCGTTCACACGATTATTATAGTGCGGACTCAGATCCAGTTCCTTGATTAGAAACCGTCATTCTCCTTGCATAGTCATATACTATGATAAAGAATTCCAGAATCAATCAAAAATCCATATCCAGTGCTCACCGTCGAGAATCGAATGAAAAATTCTAACTCGAATCGATATAAATCATCTCGAAATTATGTGCTCGAATCTGGATCAAACCGTCATGCGAATAAACTAATATACGTACAACTTACATATTAATTTCCATTGATTCTTAGCTATTCTAAATTCTTTCATTCACCTTCATCCATTCTTATCTACTTAGTATATTACTTTAATACCAATACCACTTAAGAATCATTCCCTTTAATTTAATGATAAACAACATTTCATCCATACTATATTCATTTGTGAATTATTTCATAAAATTTTACCCAAGTTTATAAATATTTTACACAACTCTTCTCGAGTTTATTACCATTTCATCACCTAAGTATGTCTATTTCTATTCAAATTCGATTTCAATTCCATTTAACTTAATTCATCTTCCAAATCCAATATTCAATTTTTATAAATCAACATTTCAAACCATATCCAATTCACTAACTAATTTAATTAGTTCCATCATTAATTTATTTCAATCTCAATAAATCCCACTTCCAAAAACTATTTCATTTAGTCGAACTTAGGCTTAATTTTCAATTTCACTTTATTTAACTTAATTCAAGTTAAATTCCATTCCATAATTCAATCCCAATTTTTTTACTTTTCTTGCATTCATATTTAACAATTTAAAACATTGTTTTAACTTATCAATTACCAAATTTTATAAGTTGTCAAACCTATTTTCTCATATTTCAAATAACATGAAAATCCCAAAGTTTTAAACTCCTTGTTCGAAAGTATTTCAAATCGTTTTTGAAATCATACACACACACACACAAAGTCCCTTAGTATATCAAATATTCCTTTTGCATTTCAAAACCAACCCAGTTTTACCAATCAAAAGTCCCATGGTAGCAATTTCTCCCTTGGAAACTCGAAAATGAACGTCGATAATGCTACAGTCATCGCCGAAATTATTTCCCAGCGACCGAAGTGAGTTTAGTGCTTTCTATTCCTTTTTAAACCCTTTTTAAATATTTCAAAAATAATTTCCAATTAATACCTCTATTATTTTTCCAAAACCTTTTTGAAAATAGTTTTCAAAACCAACAAGATTGAAATTCCCAAATTTCCATTTTTAAATCCTTAATAAATCGTTTTTATAAACCATATTTATATAATATACTTCAGGAATTTCATTTCATTTCAATTTATAAATCACATTTAGAGACTATATATAATCTCACTTTAGTTATATAAAATCACTTCTTAACTGTTAATCTTGTTTACATTATAGTATTAACCTTAACTCGATCACAAACAACAAATGATAATAAACAAATATTATCATTCTCTAATAATCAAGCACATCATACATACCATTATAATTTTATAAAAAATTATTTCTTTATATATAAAATATAATCAGGGTAAAATTATTTCATTTACCCAATTTCAAAACAATACCATGTCGAATTTCTCTACTCAAGTGTTTAGGGATTCCTATCAATAATATTAATTACTCGTATTGACCAGAATCCATAAGCCACCCAACAAATCAACCAACACAATATAAAATAATTTTTATATCACTAACAAATACGCTCTTATATGTATACACTCAAACTTATTCTAGGGTGCTACTGACCCTATCTCTAATGAGTTACCCCACCAAAGCCAAGGTTCTCGCTTAACCTTCAGCTCTGGTACCAAATGTAATGAACGCGATTTTCGACCCTCAAAAATTGACATTAATATGTCCACTGTATCACATGCCGAGAAATCGAATGCCGGAAAACCCGATTGTTAGAGGAAAAGAAAAGGAAGAGATAGAAGAAAACAGAAACAACAACACAGAATGTCGCAATCGCAGTGGAACAAATTATAATATATAATAACATATTTTTATACAAGAAACTGTAACTGTAATATATATACAATCATCATAGTACAACAGTCAACAATCAATCTGGACAGTTATAATAACTTGTCCTCACAAGTGCTGAATATACATCATACACACACAACGAAATATAATCAAGTACGTGGAATACGCCTAAGACTCCTCCAGCTCGTCTCTCGAGCTCCATAGCATTCTAACCTAAATCTGTTATACTCGGTCTGACCCGAGCATTATAATAGAATAACACCCGAGTCAGTTTGGAAAACTAGCATGAGAAAACACACTCAATTTGAATTACTACTATTATCAAAAATCCTTTGTAAACAAAGGTATCTCGTAAGACCATGTCACACATAAATACAACGGGTTTTTACCTTACGATAACCAAAACATTTTATATCAAAATTATCTGATATTATAATAGTGTCTATAGAAAAATAAACTATAAAATAACTGAAATGCTTGCATCTCACATTTCAACATAGTTGGCACAATCAAAACCATACGGCGCTTATTGGAGAATGGATTCTATACTATGACCAGGTAAGGAACTACCTCTGATGTGTGCATCTCTAGATCAATGCACCCGGGTCTCACAAGAACATCTTGTACCCTGCCACACAAAACCAGCCTAACACTTGACTACTTGTACCGAATATGACATCATCCCGGTCTTTCGGCCTTTTTGAGATCTCATGCACAACCAATCCATAAATATGTAGATGTAGGGTATCTAGAAAGATGATGACATACCCTAATGGGAGCGACCCACTTAGCCCTACTGCATGCCCTGTTTTAGTCATTTCTCGGTTGATGAGGCTTGAGGCTACGATTACCTTTCAAGAAATTTACACTTAGAATGCTCATTGGCCTCCAATGACAATGTGTTGATAGCATTCATCCATACAAGGTTCTGGGTCTAAACAAACCGAATCTCCAAAATCTCCATCTTCATTATCTTCACGATATCACAATCCACAACGCTCAAATCAGATCGAAGTGGTTTTCGGATAATTAAATTTGATCCCGGTCTCTTTGAAACGATCAACGAATTTGGCCAGATTTGTTAGTCGGTTATTTAACTATCAAATTACACACATAAGCACTTAATAGGCCCATATCATAAATCTTTCAAAAACACTTATTTTAGGTTATCTTTAAAAAGACATATATCCAATCTCTTTCAATATTTCAATATTTGAAAACACTTCTAAATACTTCTATCCATAACTGGATATTTCCAACACTTAGAAATATTTCCAAATCCAATTTAATTCATTGCTTAGAAAAATATTTCTATATAAATCGTTTTCGTCGCTAAACTATCTCCAAAACTTTAATTCCAATACTTAAAAGAATTCCATACTTATCTCATAAATCAACAGAATTTTATTAATTTCCTTTACAATTTCAAAAAATTATCGATTATACTTATTTATAATTCCACTAACAATTTATAACTCCTTTAGAATTCAGATTCATTTTCCAAAGTTCTCGTATCTAGACAAATTTGGAAATTTCATTTTCTCAAACCTCCGAGGTTCCCGAATTCCATCATTAAATTTTCTCTTATAAAATCACATCCATTCAATAAACCTTATTTACAAATCTCGAGAGTGTTTATAAGCAACTTCAATAAATTTCCAAAACTTTACCTTTATAAAATAAGTATTTTAAAGTATGGTAAAAAAATTCAAACACGTTTAAGTAGTTATTTAAAATATCACCACCCCTTATGAAATAACAATGTTAGCAAATTTCCAATTCATTCATAAATAATAATAATAGATTTCCAAAGCTTATTATGTAAATTAGAATTTATTTCAACCAATATTAAATATTTAAGTAACCAGCTTTCTAAAATACTTAAATCCAATTAATAGTTTAATAAATAAAAATCCTTTTCTAAAACAACTCCACTTCTTGATAAAAATATATTTTAAAATCCAATATAACCATTTTTATACTTATAAATCTCCCTTGATTTATCAGAATCCGATTTACATTTCCAAATTTCATAATTATTTCCCAAATTCCAAAATAGGATCACTATTCCTTCTAAACCGATTCCATATCTCATTATAAATTCTCACCGTGAATTTATATTTCCAATTTATCGAATGATAATCATTCCAACTTATTTATAAACATCGTTTATAAATTTATAAACTCATTCCCCTTTTTATAACAGGTTTATGTTACAAAAATCTAATTATACATCGATTTCTAATTTAAAATTCCATTTATAAATCTATTTCTTAAATAACCCAAACTATATTACAAAACTATTCAATTCTTGGTTTCTACTTCCATTTGGTAATTTAAAAATCTTATTTAAAATCCAGTATAACCAATTTTATAATCATTTCCAAATTCCTTTTATTCTCCCAATCTATTTAAATCTCAATTTTTGAACCCCTTTTACATTTAAACAAATATCACTTAAATTTATTGTTTAAAAATCTTTTATATACATTATTTTAAAATCTCTATTTAAATTATTTCATGAAATAGTTAAGTATAAATATAAAATCTAATCATTTATTTTATCCAAAACAATACCTCTTTAAATAATCCCAAAACTAAATATAAATATTTCACTTCCAAAATCCCCTTTAATTTCTTTTCAAATTTAAAAATAATATTTATGGTATTTTGAAATACCAAAATCTAGGCCAGTGCTACTATAGCATCCAATAGATCAAATCATATCATAATTTATCACAAATTATTCAAACACATTATATATCACTATATATGAGATTAAAATCAACATTTTTGAGGAATCCAGTTGGATCCCTCCAACTTGTTTCCCTGTAACCACAAATGTTATATAACATAAAATACCAATCCTCCTTCAAGGCAGAATATCGTGATAATATATGGTCATCCGCTCCAATCGGCGGAAAATATATCCAACTACTAATATATATACTATATATAATATAATATAACATCCTGCTAATAATAATAATCTACCAATTCATCTAATCAACCAATAAATATTTTTAACTATTTAAAATAAAACTAATTATCCAAAATGAGTGAGATTTACTCATATTTATTTCCAGCTGTCGCTTCCGCGTTCTGGTTCGACTAAATTCGAACAGCGTTCAAATTTAGTGTAAATTTCCAAAAGCTCCAAATTCAAATAAATCTTTTCCACAGCGTAGCTAACATCATAACGAGGGTAACGCAAAAATTCGCACTTGAATCTTACATCGTATGAGCAAGTTACAAACTTTATAAGTTGATGATATTCATATTTTTTTATTAATGAAACCAACTACAACCTTAATAAAAATAATTACCCAATATAAATATACGGCCTGGCCCAAAACAAAGCCCACCCACAACTTCTTCTTCCCCAATGTTTCTCCTCCCTTCCAGTAACTCATATGCATGGCAAACATGCACGTGCACGACCCTCCCACACCACCAATGACTAACCCGAAAACGTCAACACGACCGCCTTGTCGTTCTCATCCCATCCATCACCTTAATCTTCCCTTTAAGCAACTATACGAAATCGCGACAGCGCCTCCTCTACGTGCTACAATAAATGTCGCGTTCCACCCAAATGTTGGAAATGCGGATTAGGGATCTTAAGGCTGGATTAACATTAGAGATGGGGGGGTGAATAGTGTTTAAAGGATTTTATGGAATTTTTGAAATCTTTTCAAATTAAACACAACCAGAGGCAATTCACAAACACAAAGACAATCATAGAACAAGACACAAATGCAAATAGTAAATAAAAGCAGTAATGGAAAGAACACACCAGAATTTTGTACTGATTCGGAGTTACCCCATATCCAGTCCCACATAATTTCATGTGTAGATTTCTTTTCAAATATAATGTCGATATTACAACCTCGATTTCAAGGCCACGAGATACACCCTCTTATCTCCGAGTCCAGGGCAAACTCTCTTGATTTAACTAGGCTACAAGATCACCTAATTGATTTACGGGCTACAGTCACACTAATTGATTTACAGGCCACAATCACACCGTTTCCAATAACACTTTGATAGAGAGAGGCTCGATACACTTCGATCTTTCGATCTTTGATTACAAGTGATCTTATAACTCTGAATAACACTGAGATCTTTGAGAGAGAGTGACAGAGAATCAAACTAGAGATGATCGAGTTTGATTCACTTAGGATTTTGGTAGAGTTTTGTTAAAGCATTTGAAATATAAGAGAATATTTGAGTGGAGAATAAGGAGTGAAGAAATGAAGAAAAACTAACTTTAAAATTCGTTGAAAACAACTGGTATTTATAGAAAAACAACGGTCATGTCCATTCGCGAAAGGTTATGACGAATAGACACTTCTTTTGAAAATTTGAAATTTGAATTCTACGGTCACCATGTCGATGGGGGATGAGGGATGTCGACATGCCTCTATTAATTTTGAAAATTGATTTTTCTTTAAAATGATTTCTATTCTAAAACTTGTCAAAACAATTTCTAAACTTTGTAAACCATTTTGAATATAGTTTAAACTTATAAAAGAGTTTTAGAAAGCAATCTTAAAATAATATTAAACACTAAGTATAGTCTTCTTTAAAATATATTTTTGAGATGTAAAGTTAAAATATTAAAATAAAGAGAAGTTAAAATATTAAAATCAAGAGATAGTCTAAAAACAAGAGATGATTTTGAAATCAAAATATAAAAGATGATAAGAATAGTTTTTGAGTAAGGCTAAAATATTTAAATTAATAGAGATGACTTTTAAAAGATAGTTTCTGGAAAAATAGTTAAAATAAATTATTTTGAATATTTCGTGGATTCCATTCCACTAGATAAGGTCGTGGGTTCCATCCCACTAAAGAGGTCGTAGGTTCCATCCCACTATTAAAGCGAGAAGGTGGATTCCATTCCACAATTAAAATCCGAATAAAGATTTTAGTGCTATTATGAAGTTTTAACATAAATCTATACTCTTTTACTTATCTTGATATCTTGAACACTTGAACTCTTAATACTCATGAGTCTTCAGTCTTGATTTCTTCAATCTTGAATTCGTCGGTCTTGAATCTCTATACTGTACAGTTTTCATTCTCAGCAACTGCATATATACCCTGCATATACATATATATCTTGACAAGAATATTAGTATTTATATTGTATAACAAGTCCTAAGGTTGTTGTCATCAAAACCATCATCTCAGGAACTAACAATCTCCCTTTTTTTATGATGACAACCTTTGTTTATAAAATATACTCCACCAAACTCTGACTATACTCTAACTCCCCCTTATTCTAACAACCCCCCCCCCTTAATTTACTAACCCCCTCTTAATCTAATCCCATCTAACCTATTTTATAGTTCTCCCCCTTTGTCATCAACAAAAACTAATCCTAAACTGCATAACTCCCCCTAAATCTTATACTATAGCACTGTTTAGAATAATAATACAATATAATAGAATATAAATAAGATATAATAATATAGTAAGGTAAATGTGAGAGATATGAAAATTTCAAACATAATCAATCAATATATTCATCATGTTCTTACCAAACCACACCAAGCTCAATCATATATTACATGTCATATTCAAATCAATCCAAACAATTCAAATCAAATCAAACCAAACCAAACAATTCAAACCAAATCAAAGTGAATTAAACCACATATGTCAAACCAAATATTACTTAGAACTTCAACCCATCCTTCTTCACCAAAGATAGGATCTACTTTATAGCATCTCATTCTTCATTATCTTTGTCCAGAGTTCCTTATGAATTTGCTTCAAGCACTTCTTTATTAAGGGCAGAGATCATCCATCGAATGGCATCGAAGTGCCTTTCTTATTCCTTTATCATCTGCATTTGGCTTAATTCTAAGTGACGTTGATTACGAAGGATAAAAGTAAGTATGTTCTTGAAGGATTTGAGAGTTTATTCAAGATTTTCACTTAGATTATGAATATGAGAGGTCATTTTTTGATAAAATATGAAAAAATTCAAAAGAAAATAAAGAGATTGAAAGTATGCATTTTTCTGGAAGAAACAAGTATTTAAAGAGTTAGAAATTCGTTTGAAATGAAAAGACACACGGTAGTTATGTCAATTTCAAAACAAAAAATTTATGGCCATTACATGTCGACATGGGGGTAGTGGGATGTCAACATGCCTCTATTTCTTTTGGCAATTTGTTTTGTTTCTTTATATTATGTACAAGTCTATATATATAAACATATATAATATAATAACAAGCATTCTAGAGATTTTAAAGCTAATAAAAAGAAATAAAGGATTTTCATTAATAATTTTAGTTAACATTACATAAATCGATACATAACATTAACTAAAGAGAATACAAACTAATACAACATGAAATGAAACTAGTATTTGTTTGAGCATGATGAAGATGATGATAATCCAAGCTTGCGACTTACTTTCCCAACTAACTTGTTCATTTTGGTGGAAATCTTATCCAACTTTTTACTAATGGATCTTTTGAGAATCCTTTGATTTTCCACTATAATCTTTTGGTTCTTGAGAAGCGTTTTGTTGGATGGATTGTTAAGAGTGATAGGGTATTCGATGCTTTCCAATGAAGTCTCTTCCTCCTCCTCTCCTTCTTCTTCAATTTCCATCTCCTCCCCTTCTTCCTTTTCTTCTTCTTCTTCTTCTTCTTCTTCCCTCTCTCCATGAGCCAATCTCTCCTCCTTTTCGGCAAGTGTTTCATATAGCTGAAACACAAGCAGAATTTTCGTAAGAGAGAAGTGAGCATGGTTAAACACCTTTCTAGAAATGAACTCCTCTCTTTTATAATCAACACAAAAATAGTAGAAAATCCGAGTGAGATAAATCCCATGATATAAAATGTTTTAACCTAAAGTAAAAAATTTGGGACGAAGTTCATCCAAAATCACTTATGCCTAATTAATGTCATAGTGCCCAAAAATAGCAAAAAGAGCCTTACAAACTTTTAAAGTTGGGTGATTGAAATTTTCCAATCTTGGAGTTATGGTAAGCTGCAAAAGAAGGTTTACAATTCTAGCTTTAGGATGGAAATTTCGGTTTATAAACTCAAAGTTATCATCCTCTTCAAAAATGTGATGAAATGTCTCACGATCATGTTCATCAATTTGAAAATCCGAAAGATTCATTCTTGTATACTTACAACCAATAATGTTACCCAAAATCTCACTATTTAAAACAATACATGTTCCTTTAACACTACTCCACACTTCTCCTTCATTTTCTTCATAAAAACCACGATTCAAATTTGCATAAAACATTTTGACAAGATTCAGATAATAAACAAAATCATTTTGAGAATCATCAATTAAGCTAAGGGTTTGATTCTCTTCGAAAAGAACATTGACTTCATATGAAGGAAAATCACTAAAGATAGCAAATTTTGCAATATGGACCTTTCCAAAGTTTACATAGCTAATGTAAGCTTTGATAGCTTCCAGATCATTATAGAGAAACTCTTTGGTGGCCTTGGATGGTCATATAGTGGATGGAGTGCTAGAGGAAGCCATTTTTGAGGAAAGTAGAGAGCTTGAGAGTTTGAAAGAGAGTTTGAACTTTGAAATGAAAGTGAAAAGATAGGATAAAGTTAAGGAGATAAATAGATATCTAAGAGTCATGTTTTCTGGTCAAGAGACACCTTTTCAGAGCTTTGGAGTTGATGAAGAGGTGGCGGGAAATTCAAAGTTTTGAATTCAAATTTTGAATTTCAAATTTCTGGAGGGATATCGACAAGGGGGATAAGGTCATGTCAACATGGGTCCCTTAATTCATGTGACTTATTTTTCTTACTTTATTTAATATCTATATATCCTATAACCTAATTTATATATCTGAAATAATATTAAAAATAATAACACTTTAATAGTAATATTTTAATATTAAAATAATATTATTTTGAAAACTAAAATTTTAAATTCAAACAATAAGAAATTTCAAAACATGCAAATAATCAAACATTCAAACAAGCAATTTCAACCAATATAATTTAAATGTGTACCTATTTTTAGATCCATATTTCCGAGACCATCAGATTCGTGAATAGCTGTAAAGCACATATTTGAATTTTCCATTTCTTGATCTTCATCACTAGAGGATGAGTCTGAATTGTGTGTAGCAGTATATGCTCTCTTTCTTGTCTTTGATGAATCATTACTTGGAGGAAATTTCTGCTTATCCGGACGCGGACAATCTCTTTTTAAGTGGCCTGCTTATCACAATTGTAGCATCTGACGTTGTTATGAGTCTCATTACTATTTCCAATCATTTATCTTGTAATTGTTCATCTTTCTGTATTTCAGAAACTTTCTAAAATTCCTTGTCATCAAGGCTATTTCTTCATCATCATCGCTGTTCAAGTCTGAACCATCTGTTATTGCATTGAACGTTGTTGACTTCTTTTTTGAGGCTTTGCTTTCTCTTCTCCCTTACATTTGTACTTCAAACGACATCAAATTCCCAGTTAGTTCTTCAATTTTCAGAGTATTAATATCATTAGCCTCTTCAATTGCTAGAGTCTTCTGATCCCATTCCGGAGTGAGTGAATTCGGAATTTTTCTAACTTGATCTTCTTCGGAAAAGTTTTTTTCTAATGCAATTAGTGAGTGCACAATGTCTTGAAATCTACTGTACATGTCTAAAATGGACACATTTGGATTCATCTTGAATAATTGAAACTTATTGGTCAAGATAGATATTTTGGTCTGTTTAAATTTACTTATTCCTTCATGAGTAACTTGTAAAGTTTTCCAGATCCCATATGCAGACTTACAGACAGACACTCTATTAAACTCATTCCTATCAAGTGAACATAATAGAATATTCATGGCTTTGGAATTGTTTTGTGCAACAGTCTTTTACTCAGCAGTCCACTGTGCAAAATCAGTTATGGGTTCAATGTACTCAGTTTGTGTGATATTCCAAGCATCCAATCTTATTGATTGTAAATAGATTTTCATCCTACATGCCCAGTATGCATAGTTACCGCCATTAAAAAATGGTAGTCTGGCAGTAGACTGACCCTCTACAAATGAACTAGTGATAGTGTTGACATTACCAGTGTTGGCAGCCATTTGAAAACTTTTTCAAAAATCAGATTATGAAAACTTTAAAAACCAATGCTCTGATACCAAATGTTGGAAATGCGGATTACGGATCTTAAGGCTGGATTAACACTAGAGGGGAGGGGTGAATAGTGTTTAAAGGATTTTATGGAATTTTGAAATCTTTTCAAATTAAACACAAACAGATGCAATTCACAAACATAGAGACAATCATAGAACCAGACACAGATGCAAATAGTAAATAAAAGCAGTAAAGGAAAGAACGCACCAGAATTTTATATTGGTTTGGAGTTGCCCTACATCCTGTCCCACACAATTTCTTGTGCAGATTTCTTTTCAAATATAATGTCGATATTACAACCTCGATTTCAAGGCCACGAGATACACCCTCCTGTCTTCGAGTCCAGGGCAAAATCTCTTGATTTAACTAGGCTACAAGATCACCTAATTGATTTACAGGCCATAATCACATAGTTTCCAATAACACTTTGTTAGAGAGAGACTCGATACACTTCGATCTTTCAATCTTTGATTACAAATGATATTATAACTCTGAATAGCACTGAGATCTTTGAGAAAGAGTGGCAGAGAATCAAACTAGAGATGATCGAGTTTGATTCACTTAGGATTTTGGTAGAGTTTTGTTAAAGCATTTGAAATATAAGTGAATATCTGAGTGGAGAAGAAGGAGTGAAGAAATGAAGAAAAACTAACTTTAAAATTCATTGGAAATAACTGGTATTTATAGAAAAACAAAGGTCATGTCCATTCGCGAAAGGTTATGACGAATAGACACTTCTTTTGAAGATTTGAAATTTGAATTCTACGGTCACCATGTCGACATGGGGGGATGAGGGATGTCGACATGCCTATGTTAATTTTGAAAATTGATTTTGCTTTAAAATGATTTCTATTCTAAAACTTATCAAAACAATTTCTAAACTTTGTAAACCATTTTGAATATAGTTTAAACTTATAAAAGAGATTTAGAAAGTAATCTTAAAATAATATTAAAAACTAAGTATAGACTTCTTTAAAATATATTTTTGAGATTTAAAGTTAAAATATTAAAATCAAGAGATAGTTTAAAAAGAAGAGATGATTTTGAAATCAAAATATAAAAGATGATAAGAATAGTTTTTGAGTTAAGGCTAAAATATTTAAATTGATAGAGATGACTTTTAAAAGATGGTTTTTGGAAAAATTGTTAAAATAAATTATTTTGAATATTTCGTGGATTCCATTACACTAGATATGGTCATGGGTTCCATCCCACTAGAAAGGTCATGGGTTCCATCCCACTATTAAAGCGAGAAGGTGGATTCCATTCCACAATTAAAATCCGAATAAAGATTTTAGTGCTATTATGAAGTTTTAACATAAATCTTGACTCTATTACTTATCTTGATATCTTGAACTCTTGAAATCTTGATACTCATGAGTCTTTAGTCTTGATTTCTTCAGTCTTGAATTTTTCGGTCTTGAATCTCTATACTGTACAGTCTTCATTCTCAGCACCTGCATATATATACCCTGCATATACATATATATCTAGACAAGAATATTAGTATTTATATTTATAACAAGTCCTAAGGTTGTTGTCATCAAAACCATCATCTCAGGAACTAACACCAAAAGCATCGCACGTCTCCAAACTCCGGCTACCGATGCGCCACGCCTTGCCGAGCCTAAATCCAAGCTTGCCTCCTCCCAATTCACCCTGAAGCGAAGGCTAGGTCGAACCCTAGCTAAGAGCTACCACTTGACTTTATTGTCGAGTTCATCAAATTATCGCTGCATACTACAAAACCACCCCCAGATAAAGATCTCGACTTTACAAACCCAAAGATGCCCTCTTTTAATTTTTTACGAATTTTATTTTAAATGTTTTGATTTTTCGAAGAGGAAGCTTGCTTCATTTTTTTTCTACTGTGTAAAAATGAAGAGGGAGGGAATGTGTTTTTAAAAAGAATAGATAGGCATGAGTATAGGGTGGCTAAAGTGAATCTAGGTGCGGCTGAAAAGAAAAGGTTCAGTGTATAGTTTAAATCGATGGAAATATATTATATTAAAATTCTAAATATCTAGATATTTAATTTCGAACCCCGATCGAGGCATGCCATCAGGCGTTCCTAATGTTATACCCCAATTCCGAACGCAACAGAATAAGTTTCGAGACCTAATTCGATCGTATGGAGAAGATAGCTTTTTGAACCCAATTATTATATTAAATTTTCAATATTAAATTCAACGCGTTTCTATCCCGTACGGCCAAACGGTAACTCCAAATGCTATGAAATTTGATAATAATACACTATTACGGATCCAATGAAACCGGTTTCATCGAAATTCGAGACTGTGCCACAGAAAGCTATTTTTATATGTTAATTTAAACGAGTTTTTTTTGATAGTAGGAGTGGTACTTTATTCAAGCAGAGCACTCATTTTGATGTATTCAGGGTTTGAACCCATGACCTCCAGCACCTAAGGCTAGAGTGTCATACCACTAACTAGTTGAGCTAGTGGTCATTGACATGTTAATTTAAACGAGTTATTTTTAAAATCGAGCAAACCACTTTTAAATCCAATTTAAATTTTTTATTATCTTCCTTCTTATTAATAGAGATTAAATAAGCCCTTATATCATTTTTATCCAAATAAAATTCATGGTTTAAATCATTTAAACGATTTTCAATTATTAAATCCAATAATTAAATTATCCAGTAAATCGTTGTATTTGAAATTCAAATTATTAAATCTATAAAATTAACTTTCAAATATTTAAAATCAATTAAATATTCCAATTTCAATTTACCAAAATTCTGGGTCGTTACAACTTTGGACAATATCCGATGTTGACATTTTGACCCTAAGAATAAATTATGGATGATTTTAACCTTGAAAATCATGTTAGGATATAACTTTTGATAGAAGCGGAATTAGGGCCTAAAAGTAGATTTTGATGAAATATTTAATGGTTTCTATTTCCGTAAAGTGGTCATAATGGATTTTCAAGCATACGGTTTAACATATACGGCTGTTTGTAGGCGGACTATGTCGGAACTTGGCCAGCATGTAAAAGGTTAAATAGATGAATTTCAAGAAAAAATACACCATTTTAGATAGTTTTTAGGAAGTATCGTTAAGATGGGTATTATGTCTTATGCAATTATTAACTACACCTTTCCGAGTATACCTCTAACTATAAGCCAATAGCTCTTTCAATCTAGCTCCATAATGTATCTTCAACTGTATTCCAATGACCCTCTCCAATCTAATTTTGTAACTATAACGTGGGTACAACATAGCTATGAAATATATATTAGGTCCAACCTCCGTCAATCGTATCCTGACAATGTGCAAGAAAGTACCTAAGCCGCTTAAGTCCTTTTTAAATAGGAAATAGACAGACTCTGACCATTTAATACTTAGACCTTAGGCAAATCCCTATCATTTGATACCTTGACCCAAGGGGAACCCATCTCTGGTACTTTCTAACTGACATTATAAGAAATCTCATAAGGCCACCTAATACTTCTTAAATGGGGAAGTTGTAGACTCTCTAATAGTCATTTAATACCTCAACTCCGAAGCGGACCCCCTTTAAAGATTTCATCTTCCGCACCTAAAAGATAATCATGACCATTTAATACTTCTAGCACGAGAAGGAGGCGGACTCTATAATAGCCATTTAATACCTCCAACCTCGAAATAGGTTCATCCTAGGATATCTATACTACGACCTGTATCCAAAATCGTGACGTCTCATATTAGTCTGGCCATTCAAAGTAGCTGGTAGCCAGATTAGCTGGGTAGGTTTATTTTATGGAGTTAGGAATAACCTCACGTCCACCATGGGTACTTTATTATAGACGATGTCTTACATCAGCTCCAAAGTCACACTGCTGATAGTCAAATTAGTTGGGCAGACTTCTGTGTACTTTTAACTAACATCACATCCCTATGACTTAGTCATATTTCTGCTCCCCAATCTTACAAAATTGTACTAATATATATGTAACACACACACAATACACCTTACCTGCATTTACGTGTTGGGGCCATATGAAGGATACTCCTTATTTCTCCTTATAATTATGGATTAATTTCCATAGTTGTCCTGTGACGACCCATCTTTTTTGAACAGTTCAAGCCAACAATAAATCACACATGTCTAACTCAAACCGTTTTAAAGATAGATTATCAATGAGTTTATTTTAAAGAAATAAGAAGGAAAGAAGAAAACAACAATAGAATCTCGCAGCGGAACGATAAAATATAATAATCACATAAACAGTTCATGAAGCTATTTAACAATACATGCTTAATTCAATTTACAATATAAATCACGGTTATACAATTTTAATAGACAGAATGAAAGAGTGCAGCGGAATAAATACTAGTAGATATGATATACTAAATCTTTGTCTTCGTCCTTTAGAATAACTGTCTTTGATAACTAAAAAACTCGGTCTGATTCGAGCGTAATGGAAAAACAAAACACTCGAGTCAGGACTAAAATCCTTGTGTAAGTCAAATCAAAATCAATAGAATATAGTTTCAAAATGAACTATTTCTTTCCATGTCCAATAAATCCGGACTTAGATCCAAATTCCAAACAAATGAATTGAATTTCCAATGATTCAATTCAATTCCTTTTTAAATTCAATTTCATTTGATTTCGATTTCGATTTCAAATAAATCAATTTCGATTTTGATTCCAATGATTTAATTTAGTGGCTCGAGTTTCAATTCAAATCTCATTTCAAAACCATTTTAATTCATATATATTAGAGTCTAATCTCAATACACTGGTTTAAATCACTTAAATCAATTTAAATTCAATGTCCGAATTTTAAGATTTAAATCTTTAAGATAATCCAATTTCCATAATTCAAAACATATATCGATTATGACTTCAGAATTTCAAATTGAATTCTTTACACAAATTCTTTTAACAAGTTTGGATTCCAACATTTCCAAGCTCGAATTTTAAAATAATCCAATTAAAACGTATATTATAAAAAAATTAAAATTAAAATTTTATAAAAAAATTCCAATTATTTTCAGATCTAAATTCCAATTTATCAAAATCTTCAAATTTCGCCAAACAACTATACAATCACAATAATCAATTTTCTACAACAGCAGTTAACAATGCATCAAAATCCACATATCAAATAGGATATCCAGCGTCCATATCAAATTTAAATGTCCTAGTGATCAATCATCATATCAATAGTGGTAATAACAGTGTGATAACACAGAAATATCAAAATCAGTGGCAACATACAACAAATCAACAATATCATCCATCACAATATCATCAAACATCCAAAACAACCAATTCATCCATATCACAACAATTAACAACTATCAATGCCGGGTATTTAAAGATGTTGAAATTTCAATTATCAACATCAATTTAAATATCAAGTCTAATGTCAATTTAGTTATTAGATTTACTATTAATTCCTACTATCAATTTTCTGGACAAATTTAACTAATAGATTTAATTATCAATGTTAACTATCAAATTTAAATGCCGATTTAAATCCAATCAGTTCAAATTCAACCAATTCGATTCCAGTCAATTAAATATCAAAACATCAATCAATAAAATTTTATCACGCCATTAATTGGTTTAACTTGCACTAGAAAATTTAGTGCTTCGTGAATGGGTTTAACCACTCACCTTTATTTGAAACAGAAAATTTTTCAATGTCAAATAAACTTCAATCCAGCTCCAAGTCATAGATGATGCCGATCCGAACCCAACGCAATAGACGGCGTCCAAATCCGACCTCAAATGAGAGGGATACGCATTAATTAACATTCGAAATAAATTTAATAAATTACACACTTAATTAATCATTAATCACCTTTGATTAATCTTGCTTAGCACTTAACCACGCAAGCTAACTACAAGGTCATGAAAATTGTTTGCCGCCTTCGTACATATGAACACCCTCATCCATCACGATACCGCCACCACTAACGGTGACCGGACCACTGCCTTTCGACCCCCATCCACGCGCATGGCCACGGTGAGCTTCCCAGCGCCGACCACGACCCCCGATTCGCCACCATCGGCCAGCAACATGAACCCAAACGTGGCCAACTTCCTCGAGCAATCGTGGGTAACACATTTGTCGATAGGCCACCATATTTTTGGTCGCATGTCGCCCAAGACCTCCTTTACACTTCTCCTTTAGGTGCCATCACCTAGAGATCGACGTTCATGGAGATAAACGTGGTTGAAGTCGCGGCATTCAAACCCAGATCTACGATGACTCGAGTCTCCGTTCGACATCTCGATCGGTCAAAACACTCATCTCACCAAGACGAACAAGTTTCTAGTTGGGGTCGAGGCCTAAAAATTCCTCGAGTGGCCTCGATCAACGTGGGACTTTGGATGAGAGGGTTAGGGTGTCAGCTGTGATAAAAGAGAAGGAGAAGGAGACGACGTTATATAGAGTTTACTTCCTTAATTGCTCACATCAATTCACGGACCCCAATTGAGACGTGCTCACCAGCGTTCGATATATTATACACACATTCCGAACACAATGGAATAGGTATCGGGAGCCAATTCCATCATATTCAGAAGATAGCTTTTCAAAATTTAATTATTTTAATTAAATTCTTTTAATTTATTTCTACGCGTTTCTAACTCGCACGACCAAACGATAAGTTCGATCGCTACGAAATTTGAAATCCTATAATAATTCACTATTACGGATCTAATGAAATTAGTTTCGTCGAAATCCAAGACAGTTGCCAAAATGGCTATTTTTACTTGTTAATTATAATATAAAATTTCCAATTTCTAATTATTCACTTTAAATCCAATTTTAAATGTTAACAATCTTCATTCATATTTAAATAAAATTTAAATCAATTTTCGATATCATTTTCATTCACCTTAATTCAAGATTCAATCATTTAAATAATCTCCTATATTGAATTTAAACAATTTAATTATTCAATAAATCGATATTAATAAATCATTAAATTTCAAATAAATTTAAGTTATGAACAATTATTTTTATTTTATCTAAATAATTCAACATTCATCATTCAATTCCAGCTATTGATTATAAACACATTCAATGCATGGAAATTCATATAAATAAATTTATGCTTTTACTTTCAAATGAACATTCATTCGACTCTTATTTTACTTAACATTGATCATTTCAATTTCTGTTATCAATTACTTACAATTTGATATTATTTAACTTACTTTCTAATATAAGTTATCATCTTTCCTTATATTAAATTTTGTTATTTAAAATTTTACCTAAATTCATATTCAATAAATTATATTAATAAATCATTAAATTTTATCTTTAACCATTTTCGTTTGAAGATTATATTAAATTTAAAATTTTAAAATAGCTAAAATTACGGGTCGTTAATATCTCCCCCACTCAAAACTTTTCGTCCTCGAAAAGAGGTTAAGTAAGGAACTTAACACTCAATATATTTTACTAAAAAATAATCAACTTACAAAACTTTAAAATCTTTCTTACAAAACATTTACTACGTTTCTACTATGCCACTCTGATATTAGCTTATTTGTTAACAAGTTATAAAATTCTAAAGCCTCAAAAATTTTCTAACACCCGGATTTACGGAAAATTTCGGCAGAGTCTTCTATGCGCGGTTCGATCGAATTTTTTTTACAATAGAATATATAACACAAATATATACTGAATATATCAAATATACATCTCATCTCAATGATGAGGCATCCCGTAGGGAAAAATACAAAAGTGCGGTATGTAATCCGAGATGTGTACCTTATTATTATTAATACGAGCGAGTTCGCTTATATTAAAGCGAACAATAGCAAGCCAAAACGCATATACGTCCAAATGGCCTTCAATGTACCTATCTCAACTCAATTTTAATATTAGTTACTTTAAATAAGATATAGAACCATGCATGAGTTTAAATAGAACCATATATAATGAATTCTAAACCCAAACCATAAGCATAAGCATCAATACACAACATAACAATCATATGCAACCAAAATGGTTATAACAATGATTTGCAACTAAAGAAATCATCCAACAAACAATATCCATCCAATTAATTCATATCTATTTCATTCACATTCAATTTTAATTTCAATTTATTTCACTATGTTTAACACACAAGCAACCAATTCACATTTATAATGAAATGTAAAACTACATGCAACCAAACGACATGGAAATCCTAAGTAAGAAACAATCATAGCTTGTAATCATTTTACTAAAAATCCGTATGATATATATATATATATATATGTCATTCATACATATAACAATTTCGATCTCTTACTCGAACGTGCAATTTTATTTTCCGAACTAGTATTGGTAACCCGAATACTCTAGTGCGGACTATAATCCGACTTCTTGATTAGAAACTTCCATCCTCCTTACATAGCAATAAACTATGATAGAGAAATTCAGATTCATATCAAAAATCTACTTCAGTGTTCGTCGTCAAGAATCGAGCGAACAATTCTAAATTGGACAGGTGTGGATTACCTTAAAATCGTGTATTCAAATCTGAGTCAAAACTGTAAATGCAATAGAATGGTTTATATATTATTTATGTATTTATTTCATTGGTTTCTTAATTACACCAATAAATATTTCGAGTGGTTTTTTATATTTAATCCTTAAATGTTTGAAAATTTTGTTTGTTAAAAATTCTTTTGTAATGAAATACTTTTATATCGAAATAATTTTATATTGAAAAATACTTTTGATAACTCGATGTTTCAACAAGTTTATCCTCATTCTTACAGAATTCTAGTAATATGTTGATCAGACTTAAGACTAGGAACCTCTAAGTACTCAGTAGACCCATTTCAACATCTAGTGAAAATACTAAAAAAAACTTTTAAAAACAGATATAGAAAGCACAACTCAAAAACCAATCATGGATCGCAGCTACACAATGGTTACACCCCTATCCCAGAGGAAACATCTAAACTGTGGGTAATCTCTACCCCGTGAATTACGCCATGAAAATCAAAAATCAAATCGCCCATGGATCGTACTCTACTTAGCAGTTACGCCCAATGGTTACGTCTCTATCCCAGAGAAAACATAGTAGACTATAAGCAATCACTGCCACCTCAAATTACGCCACGTGGATTGCAGTTTACTTAGTGGTTACACCCGATGGTTATGTCGCTATCCCAGCGAAAACATAGTAAACTACAGGCAATCTTTGCCACCTCAAATTACGCCAAATACAGTTGACCATAAATCGCAGCTACATAATGGTTACGTCGCTATCCCAACGAAATCGTAAGTAGACTGTAGGCACCACGCCCCCGAATTACACTATGCTAATCGAATCATTAGACCATAGGTTACGCTATAGAATTCGAAGGAACTCATGAGTTTATGTCCGGATGACCGAAATCAATCAATAGAATGAATCCACCAAGTGGGTTATTGAAAATCACGGAGGGTACTTTCCATATCTTTTACTTCGAAATATACCATATCATATATAGTACCCTTTTCAAATCACAACTTCAAATATCACAATTATATAAATTGCATTATATATAAGATTTCATTTCCAAATCAAATACCTTCCAAAATCAATAGTCTCGAAATCCATTATATATAAGATTATCGCTTTCAAATCAAATATCTTTCAAAATCAAGAGTTTTCGAAATAACTTCATACTTATACAAACCATTTTCATATAAGAATAGAAAACTTTCAAATCAAATACTTTTATAGAGTCAAAGGTCTTCGAAATCAATCCATTTTCATATATCAGTTCGGTTTCAAATCCGTATACGATCTCAACAACCATTTTTCCTTTCAAATCGAATATCATTCAAAACTCAAAATTTCAAATCAGTAATTTTCCACAACTTCAGTTTTATTTTTATCGAATTCAAAAAATATCAAATTTCTTTCCAAATCAGATACTTTTAAAAAAAATCATAAAACATTTACTGGGTTCAAAATGTTTCTCAAAACAATTTCCATTATAAACCTTCCAAAACTATTTTCAAATTTAAACAAAGTCAGAACAGCTTACAGAAATCAATTTGCCAAAAATAAGTTTTTATAAATATTTACCATGTTTAAAACATTTCTTAAAACTCCTTTCATTTAAAACATCTCAAAACTAGTTTCATACTTATATAATTCAAAATAAACTTATACAATTTACTTATCAAAATATTTAGCATTTTTTTAAAAAAATTCCAACTTACATTTGTCTTTATTTTAAAAGTTAGCAAGCTGTGATGCTCCAACCCGAGAACCACATTAATAAAGAGTATTACTGGATAATACCGTCTGCTAATGCGTAGAATATAGCTGTTTAGGAGCGACCATCTATAGCCTTGTCTTAAATATCTATTGAATACGTCGATAAATGCTATATATATATTTTTTCTCTATCTCAAGTGGATCGACATATCCAATAAATACTTAATACAAAGCCATAGGTGGCTATAGGATCTATCAGAACAAAATACAATAACTTAAATGCAAAACACATCACAGAACAACAGATAATCCCATATACACACACATATATTTTCAAAACTAAACTTTATATACTTCCCAAAATACTCAGCCTTGAAAATTTATTCCCAATTAATAAGTGTTCGACTATTCAGAATATGCGGAAAAATCAAATTCCAATTCAAAATTAGAAATCAACGATCAATCATCTCAACAAGATGCACAATCAACCCATCAATCAATCAATCCTGATGCATAGGATACATGTGTTCATAATATAATTCAACCTAAAATTCGAGAACTGAACACCGGGTTTAATTTCATATCGTTTGAAATAAATATATACATATTTCTTTCGAATATCAAATCATACTTCAAGGGTTTGAATCAAATCAGTTTCATTAAATAATCGAGTAGCAAAGCTACTAAAGTGGCCTCCCTCACTCTGAAACTCGAAATGAATGTCGAAGATGCTGTAGTCATCACCGAAATTATTTCCCAGCGACAAAAGTGAGTTCCGGACTTCCATTTCTTTTAAATCTTTGGAAATCCCCTTTGAAATCACTTTGAAATCATTTATAACATTTCTATTCGGAAGATAATTTCAATTTATGCTATTATATATTTCCATAATCTTATAACCCAATTTCAAAATTCCTGGAATTCAACTCTCAAATTTCTAGTTTAAATAACATTTTACTTATTTATTAACCATATTTCATATATCACTTTCAAATGGTATCCACTACTATTTAAAATGATACAGAGGGAAATTCAGATATATATTCACATCTAAATCCATGTTAAAACATGCAGTTTCTCAAACTGGTTAAATATATTTCAAAATCAAAATTTCCAACCATAGTCAAATGCTCAAATCAACAACCAATAGTCGATGCTAATAAACTGGCCGAGCATGACTCGTCAATCAATAAATGATAATATGTACATCCATATTAATCAAACAATCAATCAACAAAGAAATAACATCCATTCATCATCAACAGTCATGAATAATTTTATCAGTTTATAGAATTCATTCTTTTGTATTCTATATATAATCCAAGTTAAAATCATTTCATTTGTCAATTTCAAAATATTTTTATATCACTAACAAATATGCTCTCTCATATATGTATATATACTCAATGAGCTTATCCTACAGGTTTAGGTATTCGCTAAACCAAAGCTCCGATACCAACTGTGATGACCCACCTTTTTTGAGCAGTTCGAGCCGACCATAAATCACACATGTTCAACTCATACCATTTTGAAGATAGATTATTTATGGGTTTATTTTAAAGAAATAAGTAGGAAAGAAGAAAATAATAATATAATCTCGCAGCGAAATGATAAAATATAATAATCACATGAACAGTTCATGAAGCTGTTTAATAATATACACTCAATTCAATTTACAACATAAATCACGGTTATACAATTTTAATAGACAGAATGAAATAGTATAGCGGAATAAATACTAGTAGTTATGATATACCAAATCTTCGTCTTCGTCCTCCAGAATAACCATCTTCGATAACTGAAAAACTCGGTCTGACCCGAGCGTAATGAAAAAACAAACACTCGACTCAGGACTAAAATCCTTATGTAAGTCAAATCAAAATAAAGAGAAATATAGTTTCAAAATGAACTATTTCTTTCTATTTCTAATAAATCTGGACTCAGATCCAAATTCCAAACAAATGAATTGAATTTCCAATGTTTCAATTCAATTCCCTTATAAATTCAATTTCGCTCGATTTCGATTTCAAATAAATCAATTTCGATTCCAACGATTTAATTTAGTGGCTTGAGTTTAAATTCAAATCTCGTTTCAAAACTATTCAGTTCATATAAATTCGAGCCTAATCTTAATACACCGGTTTAAATCACTTAAATCAATTTAACTTCAATGTCCGAATTTTAAAATTTAAATCTTTAAAATAAACCAATTTCCATAATTCAAAACATATATCGATTATGACTTCGAAATTTCAAATTGAATTCTTCGCACATTTTTTTTAACAAGTTTGGATTCCAACATTTCCAAGCTCAAATTTTAAAATAATTCAATTCAAACGTATCAAAATCATTTATTAGTTGGATTCCAATATCAATCTTCTTACAAACACCTCATTTTATTTTTTGAAGTTATAGAAAATTTTGTAAATCTTTTTATTACTCTTTAGGAAAAATATATTATATAAAAAAAATTAGAATTTAAATTTTATAAATAAATTCCATCCAGTTTATCAAAATCTTCAAATTTCACCAAACGGCTATACAATCATCACAATCACTTTTCTGTAATAGCACTCAACATTGCATCAAAATCCACACATCAAATAGGATATCCAACGTCCATATCAAATTTAAATATCCAAGTGATCAAGCATCGTATCAATAGTGGTAATAATAGTGTGATAACACGGAAATGCCAAAACCACTAGCAACATATAGCAAATCAACAATATCATCCATCACAGTATCATCAAACATCCAAAACAACCAATTCATCCATATCACAACAATCAATAACTACCAATGTCAGGTATTTAAAGGTGATGAAATTTCAATTATCAATATCAATTTAAATATCAAGTCCAATGTCAATTTAATTATCAGATTTACTATTAGTTCCTATTGTCAATTTTCCGGTCAAATTTAACTAACAGATTTAATTAGCAGTATTAACTATCAGATTTAAATGCCTATTTAAATTCAATCAATTCAAAATCAGTCAATTCGATTCCACCCAATTAATTCTCAAAACATCAATCAATAAAAAAAAATCATGCCGTCAATTGGTTTAACTTGCACTAGAAAATTTAGTCATTCGTGAATGGGTTTAACCACTCACTTTTATTTGAAACTAAATTTTTTTCAGTGTCAAATAACTTCAATCCAGCTCTGAGTCGAAGATGATGCCGATCCGAACCCAACGCAGCACACGACATCCAAATCAGACCTCAAACAAGAGAGATACACATTAATTAACATTCGAAATAAATTTAATAAATTACACACTTCATTAATCGTTAATCACCTTTAACTAATCTCGCTTAGCACTTAACCACGCAAGCTAACTACCAGGTCGCGAAAATTGTTTGCCGCCTTCGTATATATGAACGCTCCCATCCATCATGCTACCGCCGCCACTAACGATGATCGGACCACCGCCTTTCGACCACCATCCACGCGCCTGGCCACGGTGAGCTTCCCAGCGCCGACCACGACCCCCGATTGGCTACCAGCGGCCAGTAACCCGGATCCTAACGCGGCCAACTTCCTCGAGCAATCACGGCCAGCACAGTTGTCGATAGGCCACCAAATTCTGGCTGTGTGTCGCCCTAGACCTCCTCTACTCTTCTCCTTCAGGTATCGTCACCTAGAGATTGACATTTATGGAGATAAACGTGGTTGAAGTCGCGACATTCAAACCCAGATCTATGACGACTCAAGTCTCCGTTCGACATCTCGACCGGTCAAAACACTTATCCCACCAAGACGAACAAGTTTCCAGTTGAAGTCGAGGCCTGAAAATGCCTCGAGTGGCCTCGATCAACGTGGGACGTTGGATGAGAGGGTTAAGGTGTCGGCTGCGATAAAATAGAAGGAGAAGGAGACGACGTTATATAGAGTTTACTTCCTTAACCGTTCACATCAATTCATGGACCCCAATCATGACGTGCTCACTAGCGTTCGATATGTTATACCCCCATTCCGAACACAATGGAATATGTATTGGGAGCCGATTCCATCATATTCAGAAGATAGCTTTTCAAAATCGATTAAATTTCTTTAATTGATTTCTATGTGTTTCTAACTCGCACGGCCAAACGATAATTCTGATCGCTACAAAATTTGAAATCCTATAATAATTCACTATTACGGATCCAATGAAACTGGTTTCGTCGAAATCCGAGATAGTGGCCAAAATGGCTATTTGTACTTGTTAACTATAATATGAAATTTCCAATTTCTAATTATTCACTTTTACATCCAATTTTAAATGTTAACAATCTGCATTAATATTTCAATAAACTTTAAATCAATTTCCGATATCATTTTCATTCACATTAATTCAAGGTTCAATCATTTAAATAATCTCCAATATTAAAATTAAACAATTTAATTATTCAATAAATCGATATTAATAATTCATTAAATTCCAAATAAATTTAAGTTATGAACAATTATTTTTATTTTATCTAAATAATTCAACATTCATTATTCAATTCCAACTATTGATTATAAACACATTTAATGCACAAAATTTCATATAGATAAATTTATGCTTTTACTTTCAAATGAACATTCATTCGCCTCTTATTTTACTTAACATTGATCATTTAAATTTCCGTTATCAGTTACTTATAATTTAATATTATTTAACTTACTTTCTAATATAAGTTATCATCTTTTGTTATATTGAATTTTGTTATTTAAAATTTTACCTAAATTCATATTCAATGAATTACATTAATAAATCATTAAATTTTATCTTTAACCATTTTTATTCAAAGATTATATTAAATTTAAAATTTTAAAATAGTTAAAAATATGGGTCGTTACATGTCCTTAACTTCCCATTTTTATATGATTTGTTGTTATTTATTAACCTATTTATTTTATAGGTTATAACTTATATGTTATTATTATATCTACACTTAACGTAAATTTTTAGCAAACTAGTTTTTATTTATATTTCTACGCGTGTGTAAAAATATACCTATACTAAGATTTTCACTTCATATTCGGTTTGTTTAAATGTCACAATTTTCGTATCCATACAGGTCCCTAGTCCAATACACGGTTTATACAATAGCTAATGTCACAATTCAAAGTAGCTAACAAAATTGACTTGCATATGTGGGTGTGTGTGTATTCAAAAATGAAATTAAAACATCCAACTTGTTTTGCGTTAACATAGCAAAGTTAACACCTCTTTTCAAGGGAGCAAAACTTCACAGTTTAAATCCTTTATATTATATTAGTCTTTTGAATGGGTAATCTTGAAATGAAAAAGGATTCAAATGGAATAAAAATCCATGTTTTACACTCTCTTTCCTAATTCTTTTGGAATCCTTCGTCATCATATATGCAAATTGAGAAGTGGAAGTTGAATAGAACATAAATTATTCATACTGCAAGCAACAAAGAATTAAATTCTACCATATTGACATAAAAAATAAGATTCCAACCGCTACTAGAATCAACATTTTAAGAGGGAACATTGAGGTTTTAGATTTAAAATTTTTGTATACAAATTCTGCAAGGCATAAAACAAATTCAAATGTTAATTACACAAACTACCAAAAAGAGAAATACTAATATTTTTACTCACGGATAGCTTTCCCCGAATTCCTTTGAATTTAATTCTGTGCTTTTACCTATTTCCTCCTTTGGTTATCTTGTTTTTAATTTTACAATATATAACAATTCATTTGTGTATAAATTATATTCAAAATTTAGAGATTAGGAAAGAATAGAAATAAACAAATATATATATCTAAAATTTATTACATTTTCCCTTTAATCTGATTTCTCTAAATCTTAAATCTTTTATTTTTGAATCTAAAAAGTTTACCGAAGAGGAAGGAAACCGATGGAGTTTTGCTAGCGTGTTTATTTTTCTTGTGAATAAAAGCAAGAGGGCTAGCCTCTTATTTACAGTGGTTAGAACACGTTAAAACCGTTGGATGGAGAATACTTTATTTAAATTAAATTTGAGCCGTTCTGGCCTTGACAAACCTTTACCGCCATTTGACAACTTGTCGACCAGTCCTTACCGAACAATCGGTCGTTATTGGTCGACCGCTAGCGGTCGATCGACCTTCAGCCCCGTGGCACCAATTTGCTTCCTAATGTAATTTTTAGCGTTGTATTATTTCTTTCCTCATTTAATCCTACCGTTAACGTTTGCATAAACGTTAAGCTTACTTTTAATGTTAAAATCTTTTATTATACTTTTTTTTCAATCATTAAGATTGCTTAATTATAAATTTAAATTCGTTTAAATTATTAAATTCCAAAATTTTCAAACGTCGATAACTTCTTCGTTTGAACTCTGATTACGATGCTTTAAATATGAAAGTTGCTTGGAAAATCACCACGAACACATCTGATGTTTGTAAAATTCCCACTTTTAGCATCATTATTAATTAATCGATTATTTATAAATTTTTCAAGGTGTTATAGTTTAATATGCCTATATATAAGTGTGGGAACTTACACCGCAAACGAATATATTAGCCCCTTTATATATACGTGTTTGTTATCTAAATTACTTTAAAATTAATATAATTTAGAGTATAATTATACATGTTGTAAATATAAAACCAATTTAAAATTCAGTTCAAATTATATTGTAAATATAGACATATTCATACACACACACTAAAACAACTTTGTATAAAAATATTGTAAATATAAAACCAATTCAAAATTCAATATTTAAAATAGCTTAAGAAATATTCAAATTTGAAATCAGATCTGGATTCAAAATAATATCTTATTTGAAATTCAAATTCAAATTTAACATTATATTTTTAATACATACACACATTGTAACGACCCGCCATTCATTCCACAGAATGACGCATCATTAATTAGAAAGAAAGGGATAGAAAAGAGAAAAGAATAGAAGAAAGAAAGAACAATAACAGAATCTCAACAACGGAACGAATAAATTATATTAATAACATAAGTATTACATAATATACAACATCCATCAGAGTTACACAGCTTATACATCACATACTAGACAGTTATAAACACATGTCTAGTTATTACAACTCAATACAATACAGAGATCAATACAAAGATCAACACAGCGGAACTACTATCTATATCTACAACGCTGAAGCCTCCTGCTCCATTGCTCCTCCACAATTCGTCAAAGCTAACCTGAATCCCTTGGCTACTCGTAAAAAAATTTGAGTACCCAAGAGTTTATAAAACAGAAAATAAACACTTGGGTCAGACATGGGTTTGGTGTGAGTAACAGGTTAAAGTTGCTTAACTTCGAAAACCATTTGAAAGAAAAAGTATCTCGTAAGACTTCCCGCACATAAACACGGAAAAGTTTTTACCTTACGATAACCAAAATATTGATAGGAAATCCAGTTATATTATAATAGGGTCTAGGGTTCTCAAATAAATAATCACATAGCCGAAATTGTTACATTCATTAAATTGCAGCATACATAGGTATACAATCAAGTCCGTTATCACTTATTGGAGATTGGATTCCATACAATGGCAGGGCTACCGGGGTACCGCCCGTCATAGTACGTGGCATAGATCACCGTACCGAGGATCACTCCCAATCCCCTGCAACACAAGGCCAGAACATCCCTTACTGGATAATTCCCGCACAAGATACCCCACGGTTGTCATGACCAACCTCACACCAAACCGAAATAATAAGGGACATCTAGACAGAGGTAATCTTGTCCTACTTGGGTGCTACCCACTAACCTTGCTGCACCTCCCCTGTTTTAGCCATTCCCGGTTGATGAGGCTTGAGGCTACGATTACCTTTAAATAGAACACATCTAGCTTAGAATGCTCATCGTCCACCTGACGATGTGCTGAAAGCATTCAATCCATACAAGTTCGTTCCGGGTTCGAACGAAACCGAAGGCATTATCTCGTTACACTCATTTTGGAATCACCCTCAGAGTTAACGACAATAACCCTTGCACTCTGAATCTTCACCCTCAATTGAGATTCACGACCTATCGTTAATTTGGATCGATGTGGTATTCGGATATCCAAATCTGGAAACCCGATCCCGGTCTCATCGAAATCCAAAACGTATCTTTTAAGGCCAAGTTGTTTTAAAGTTAAAACAATTCAATTCATTATCTATATTCACATAGATAGATAATTCACAATATCACAATTATCATCACAAACAGATAATTCACATTATCATTACAATTCAACTAAAACATCCATATCACAGATCAGCACATATCTCATCAGAGATATCAAACAATGCAAAGCATTCCATACTATTTATCCATCCATAAGTAATGATTTATACCCTCTCTAATTAATTTAAAGTGAATTAAATTAATTACTTCATTCTATAAATCCTGCTTACTTAATCATTAATTAATTACAAATCAATTAATTATCCCCTAATTACCCTTCAACCGCATTCAGGTAATTTATCCTTTAATTAATTACTCAAATTAATTATCCTTAATCATTTATAGTAATTAACCTTTAATTACTTCATTAATTAATTAACTATAATTAATTAAATTAATCAACTATAATTAATTACATTAATCCTTAATTAATTACATTAATTAATCACTTCATTTATTAATTATTTCTTAATTAATCAATTCTTAATTACATCATTAATTATACTAATTAATGATCCTTAATTACATTTTTATTATTAATTACTCTAATTAAATTTATTACATTAAGTAATTAACCTTTAATTAAACCACATTAATTAATCACTCTTGATTAATTTCATTCAGTAATTAACTACCCTTAATTACTTTTATTAACTAAATTAATTACTCCTTAATTAATTTCTTAATTAATCCCTTGATTAATTCACAAGTAATTAAACTCAAATTACTTCCATTAATACATCACCATTCAATTAATTACTTCCAGTAATTATCTATTATTTACTTCCCTAAATAATCATACCTTATTAATTACATTAAGTAATTATTTATCAAATCATCCATTGATTATTCTAAATTAATTAAACCTAATTAATTAACTTAAACTAATCAAATCAAATTAATTAATTACAATGAGTAATTAATTCCTTAATTACTTCCATTAAGTAATTATATTTAAACACTTTTCATAAATGAATATCTTTAAATTAATTAATCTAAATAATTATTAAAATTAATCACATAAATTAATTATTTAATAATCCTTAGTTAATGATCTTCATTAACTATTTAAGATTCATTAATTACTTTTCTAAAGTAATTAAAACTTACATTTCTTATTATTAATTATAAATTAATTAACCATTAATAACCCATTAATTAATCCTAATTATTTAATTAATTAAGTGTTAACTGCAACTTAATTACTTTATTAATTAATTTCTAATCATTAATTTAAAAATCAACTCTATGATTCTTAATTATAAATTAATTATTGCTTAATTAATTAACTTAAACCTTAATTAATAAATTTAAACCCTTAATTACCTAATTAATTAATCCAAATCATTTATTAATTAGATTATTTAAACCATTTTAATTACCTTAAAGATTTAATGAATTTAAATTTAAAATAAAAACATTTTCTTATCCATGGTTAAATTTATCATTCACAGATACATTTGAAAACATCCATTTTCAAATTTACCTTTAAATTTCATTTTAAATTCGGGATTTAAATTGAATACCAATTTATCTTTAACAAAGTTTAAAACCAATTTAAAAACCTTTACATGTTAAAGAATTCTTATATCTTATAAAAGAATTTTTAAAAGTGTTTAAATCAAATTTCTTTTTAAATTCAAAACATTTAAAATATAACTAACATTTAAACTTATTAAAACATTTAAATTTATAAAACTTATTTATCTCCAATCTAAGATTCAAAACTTAACCTGAATCCATATATTAAAACTTTGATTTAAAATTCTGTTTAAATATTACTTTACCAATTTTAATTCAGTTTAAATTTAAACAGACGGGTTTTTTTAAAAAAAAACTGGCAATAATTATTTATTCGAGCGCACACTAAAATACTTCGAGTCGCAACCTTAAACGCTTCGAGCCTCACACGTAAGAAAACTCGAGGAACTCGAGTAACCTTCCTCTGTTCAAACCAGACTCACCAGAACCCAAAAATGTGCACCGTGCACGTGCACCGGAGATGCAGTCACCTCCGACCATCCACGACTTCCCCCACAACTCGACGATCCTCCCTATACCATATCACGATCATCAGAACTCCAGTACTTACTCAAAATCAGAATCGAGCCATCCTAGCATAACCTGGAACAAAACTTAGCCTAGGAAAACTCTCGAATTCACTCCTTCGACCACCGGAACCGCTGATCTTCCAGCCATGCCTTCGCCAACCTTCCCGCTACCAGTTGCCAAAGTTCTGATGAACTCGATACATCCTAGATGCCGTGGTGAATATTTCCGACCAATACCCCCAAACTAGGGCTACAAACTAAAACGACCATCTTCCAATGCCACAGTGCCTTAATCATCTTCCTGCCAATTTTCCTACCATCACTGATCATCCCACTATTAATACTGAAGGATACAACCTTCCGAACCACCGAGATCAACAAAGTTACCCAAAAATTCATTTTTAGTTAAAACCAGAACTGCACCTTCATTACTAAACTAAAAATTATGATTTTAATGCTAAAAATCATGTTATAGTTTATGTATTCAATTTATACTCCTGGATTTATGAATTACAAAGTTTGAGTTTTCACTTTTATATACATGCACTGTTGTTTTTGGTTTACAGAGACACTCAGCTTGAAGTTTGACTTAAATAAATTTTTAAACATTTGTCTATGATAAATCAAACAACTCTTGTTTGTAAATTTAGTCCTAACAAAAACTAGATCAAGTGGTAAGGGATTAAATGAAATTTTGAGCTTGGAAAACAAAACAAGAACAGAGTACATAGTCACATATGCACACAATACATCCATATATAAATATAGGAAAAATGCACTTGTATATTCATACATCAATACATATATATATGCAGAACTACCTATAAATATTCACATGCAACCATCTTTCATTCAGAACTTAACATGAAATCCAGAATCAACTTAAGTTATTATTATTTTTTAAAATGTTACTCACCTTCATAAAGATGAACAGAGCCTTTATTTTGAAAAACTTAAAACTGAGAAACTTGAATTCCTTAGCTTCTTTGATTTTAAACTAGAGTTCTGGAGCTTTAAACTGATTTAAACTACATGCATGCTGGCTTGATTTCCAGATGAAGAAAATGCAGACTGGTTGCTTTGATTAAATCTCAGGTTTGCAAAAGAACAGGCTCTGGTTTGATTTTTGAAAATGAGATTACATGGATTTGATTTTGATAATTTCTGGTTTGAGGAGTTGATTACTAATCTTTGATTTGTATAAGTTCTGATCTGAAAGCTATATATGAATTTTCAGATTTGTATTTGAGAAAAAGGTTTGAGTTTCTCTTGTTTTAAAAAGGAAATAGAAAGAAAATGAAGTGAAGAAATGCATATGTTTATATATAAGAAAATTTGTGATTTATAAAAATAAAAGAAAATGAAAATAAATAAGGACACTTGTCATTAGAGTTGATCATTTATTTACACATGTTAAAACAAAGCCTTTAGATATTAACACTTGTCTTTTAAGTAATTTTACTTATTTTTATTTATTTTAAAAGTAAATAAAAAGCCTTTTTCTTTATTTATTAAATACTTATCTATATATAAATTACTTTTTAAAGAAACAAAACTAATTATATTTATAAATAAAAGTTTATACATATATTTTAAAATCCAAAACAATTTAAAATATCTATTTTTGAATTTCAAAACTTTAAATTCAAATTCAAATCAAATTAAATCCTAAGATTCAATTTAAAAATTAAGTTATATATATGTACATATACAACTACTTATTAAATTTAAAAATAAAAATTCCATAGTCTTTAAAAACCCATTCATATTTATAAAAATAATACATTATACTTATTATTTGAAAATAACATATTTGATAATTTAAATAATTTATATAAGAGATTATATTATCAAATAATATTTTAAAAAGAAATAAAACAAACCTTTTTGTTAAATCTTATTTATATTTAAGCTTAAGTTAAAATATATCTTAAACAATTTAAACATTTACCTAAAGTATTTTAAAACTATAAGGTTATTTATTTAAATAACTTTGAAAAGTTCATATTAAATTAAATCTAAATTTCCAATTTACCAAAGCTTTTCTATTTACAATATATACAAATAAATATATATATTACAAATAGAAAATATCTTATTAGCTTTTAAAAGATAAAATTCACCAATTAAATACTTATTTAATTAGATTATTAAATTAAATTCAAATTTTATTATCAAAGATTATCAATATCAATTTAATTATTTAACAGATTATTAAATTGATATTGCTCAAATTTCCGGGATATCACATTCCTTCCCCCTTAAAAGAATTTCGTCCCCGAAATTTAAAACAAAGGTAATTTAATAATCTATTTAAGATTTTAATTTTAAATCATAAGCATATATTATCATCCACATGCTAACAACCATAACAACCAATTCACTCAATCAAACAATTCTAACTATCCAGACAAAATTCTGGATAGAATTTCCTAGAGTTTCCCAAGTATAAATACCGGGATACTCGCTCTACAGAATCCAAACAATCAATACTACTAAGCTATAGAGCTCCTACTCATCTAGATCTACAAAACTAAACAGGATATCAGACTACAGACGAGTCTGACTCAACTACCAAACTTCTTGAACTGCTGGTTCCAAAACTAGAGATAGATCAAACACTTATCCTTACAAGAATACAGAAAAGATCCAATATCTCAGAGCTAACTTCCCAGTCTTATCCAATCTTATAGCTCCTTTAACCGGAGAAAACCTTAACAACAACGAAGTCTCTAACTTCGAATTCCAAATTCCTCCGTCTCTTATCCACAAAATCCTTCTAACGATCTTGGGCTGTCTACAGATCCTTCCTGATCAGCTCAACCTTCGCTGATGCTTCTTGAAACAAACTAGACCAAAAACAACCCCACACAATGATCTCCTCAAGATCAACCAAAACCAAGAACATCAACTCTACTCCTCAAACATCAGAAGACTAATCTTACTTCTCCTATCCAGAGATGCACTCCCAAACTGCTTTCGCTACACCACTCTGATCTGAGGTAGAATGAAAATGCTGATGAAGAACACGAGCACAAACTGGACAACACATTCTAGAAATAAGGTTCACTGATCCATAAAGAAAAAAACCCAGATACTCCATCAAAACCTGAGCTACTTCACCAAACTTCTCTCTAGGAGACATCCTTCTACCCAGTTGAACTACTGGTACCACTCCTGGAATCCTAGTCGATAAGAAAACTCAATCTCCAAATGCGGACAACCTCTAACTTCCCTGAAGACATCCAGAAAAACTCTGATAACCCAAGAGAACACTCAGCAATCGCAAGTCACTTTTGCAATCAACCCAGTCTAATTGCAAAGAAAACCGTTCTCTCTTAACAAATCAGAACAGCTCATACTTAACTATCCAATCCATCAAAGAAATTGATCCACTCTACTACTTCTGAACTCCTTCTCAAGAAAAACTGCTCAGCCAGAAAACTTTCCTGCCAACGCACAGAATACTCCGAGCTGCACTGCTGACACTGATGCCAAGGACTTCCTAATCCAAAGCTCTTCGAGAAACTCGAACCTCAAACAAAACAGAAACACCATGCTGAACTCAGCCATAACACCGAAACATACACACTTCCTTAAACTTGTTCCAAAGAAAACATCTTCGGGAACATCCATAGTCACTGCGTCTCATCACACAGTTACTTCTTCCAGAAGTTACCAAGATACCATCACTTGCTTCTGCCTAACCGACAGATCCAACTCTACTCATCCAAACTTGCACTTCAAAGATGGACTCTGAACCTCAACAGGTTTCCTTCAGAGATCGGTGAAATCCTTACACCACAGCAAAGCTTACTCGAGACGGTATTAGGTTTACAGTCTCGACAGATACTCTTCCAACCTCAACATTCAAACTCCAACCATTGGTAGTCGTGTTACACACACCACCACCCTATCTACCTTTATAAATCATATTGGAAAACCCGAACAGGTAACCCAATCAAATAGGTAGAAATAAATAAATAAATATATATAGTTATATAAAAATTACAAATACGCTCTCTCAAGATAGACAGCACTCCAGAGCCTAGGTATTATCTCAACCAAGAGCTCTGATACCACTGTAACGACCCGCCATTCATTCCACAGAATGACGCATCATTAATTAGAAAGAAAGGGATAGAAAAGAGAAAAGAAGAGAAGAAAGAAAGAACAATAACAGAATCTCAACAGCGGAATGAATACATTATATTAATAACATAAGTATTACATAATATACAACATCCATCAGAGTTACACAGCTTATACATCACATACTAGATAGTTATAAACACCTGTCTAGTTATTACAACTCAATACAATACAGAGATCAATACAAAGATCAACACAGCGGAACTACTATCTATATCTACAACGCTGAAGCCTCCTGCTCCATTGCTCCTCCACAATTCGTCAAAGCTAACCTGAATCCCTTGGCTACTCGTAAAAAAATTTGAGTACCCAAGAGTTTATAAAACAGAAAATAAACACTTGGGTCAGACATGGGTCTGGTGTGAGTAACAGGTTAAAGTTGCTTAACTTCGAAAACCATTTTGAAAGAAAAAGTATCTCGTAAGACTTCCCGCACATAAACACGGAAAAGTTTTTACCTTACGATAACCAAAATATTGATAGGAAATCCAGTTATATTATAATAGGGTCTAGGGTTCTCAAATAAATATTCACATAGCCGAAATTGTTACATTCATTAAATTCCAGCATACATAGGTATACAATCAAGTCCGTTATCACTTATTGGAGATTGGATTCCATACAATGGCAGGGCTACCGGGGTACCGCCCGTCACAGTACGTGGCATAGATCACCGTACCGAGGATCACTCCCAATCCCCTGCAGCACAAGACCGGAACATCCCTTACTGGATAATTCCCGCACAAGATACCCCACGGTTGTCATGACCAACCGCACACTAAACCGAAATAATAAGGGACATCTAGACAGAGGTAATCTTGTCCTACTTGGGTGCTACCCACTAACCTTGCTGCACCTCCCCTGTTTTAGCCATTCCCGGTTGATGAGGCTTGAGGCTACGATTACCTTTAAATAGAACACATCTATCTTAGAATGCTCATCGTCCACCTGACGATGTGCTGAAAGCATTCAATCCATACAAGTTCATTCCGGGTTCGAAAGAAACCGAAGGCATTATCTCGTTACACTCATTTTGGAATCACCCTCAGAGTTAACGACAATAACCCTTGCACTCTGAATCTTCACCTTCAATTGAGATTCACGACCTATCGTTAATTTGGATCGATGTGGTATTCAGATATCCAAATCTGGAAACCCGATCCCGGTCTCATCAAAATCCAAAACGTATCTTTTAAGGCCAAGTTGTTTTAAAGTTAAAACAATTCAATTCATTATTTATATTCACATAGATAGATAATTCACAATATCACAATTATCATCACAAACAGATAATTCACATTATCATTACAATTCAACTAAAACATCCATATCATAGATCAGCACATATCTCATCAGAGATATCAAACAATGCAAAGCATTCCATACTATTTATCCATCCATAAGTAATGATTTATACCCTCTCTAATTAATTTAAAGTGAATTAAATTAATTACTTCATTCTATAAATCCTGCTTACTTAATCATTAATTAATTACAAATCAATTAATTATCCCCTAATTAACCTTTAACTACATTCAGGTAATTTATCCTTTAATTAATTACTCAAATTAATTATCCTTAACCATTTATAGTAATTAACCTTTAATTACTTCATTAATTAATTAACTATAATTAATTAAATTAATCAACTATAATTAATTACATTAATCCTTAATTAATTACATTAATTAATCACTTCATTTATTAATTATTTCTTAATTAATCAATTCTTAATTACATCATTAATTATATTAATTAATGATCCTTAATTACATTTTTATTATTAATTACTCTAATTAAATTTATTACATTAAGTAATTAACCTTTAATTAAACCACATTTATTAATCACTCTTGATTAATTTCATTCAGTAATTAACTACCCTTAATTACTTTTATTAACTAAATTAATTACTCCTTAATTAATTTCTTAATTAATCCCTTGGTTAACTCACAAGTAATTAAACTCAAATTACTTCCATTAATACATCACCATTCAATTAATTACTTCCAGTAATTATCTATTATTTACTTCCCTAAATAATCATACCTTATTAATTACATTAAGTAATTATTTATCAAATCATCCATTGATTATTCTAAATTAATTAAACCTAATTAATTAACTTAAACTAATCAAATCAAATTAATTAATTACAATGAGTAATTAATTCCTTAATTACTTCCATTAAGTAATTATATTTAAACACTTTTCATAAATGAATATCTTTAAATTAATTAATCTAATTAATTATTAAAATTAATCACATAAATTAATTATTTAATAATCCTTAGTTAATGATCTTCATTAACTATTTAAGATTCATTAATTACTTTTCTAAAGTAATTAAAACTTACATTTCTTATTATTAATTATAAATTAATTAACCATTAATAACCCATTAATTAATCCTAATTATTTAATTAATTAAGTGTTAACTGCAACTTAATTACTTTATTAATTAATTTCTAATCATTAATTTAAAAATCAACTCTATGATTCTTAATTATAAATTAATTATTGCTTAATTAATTAACTTAAACCTTAATTAATAAATTTAAACCCTTAATTACTTAATTAATTAATCCAAATCATTTATTAATTAGATTATTTAAACCATTTTAATTACCTTAAAGATTTAATGATTTTAACTTTAAAATAAAAACATTTTCTTATCCATGGTTAAATTTATCATTCACAAATACATTTGAAAACATCCATTTTCAAATTTACCTTTAAATTTCATTTTAAATTCGGGATTTAAATTGAATACCAATTTATCTTTAACAAAGTTTAAAACCAATTTAAAAACCTTTACATGTTAAAGAATTCTTATATCTTATAAAAGAATTTTTAAAAGTGTTTTAGTCAAATTTCTTTTTAAATTCAAAACATTTAAAATATAACTAACATTTAAACTTATTAAAACATTTAAATTTATAAAACTTATTTATCTCCAATCTAAGATTCAAAACTAAACTTGAATCCATATATTAAAACTTTGATTTAAAATTCTGTTCAAATATTACTTTACCAATTTAAATTCAGTTTAAATTTAAACAGACAGGTTTTTTTAAAAAAAAAACTGGCAACAATTATTTATTCGAGCGCACACTAAAATACTTCGAGTCGCAACCTTAAACGCTTCGAGCCTCACACGTAAGAAAACTCGAGGACCTCGAGTAACCTTCCTCTGTTCAAACCAGACTCACCAGAACCCAAAAATGTACACCGTGCACGTGCACCGGAGATGCAGTCACCTCCGACCATCCACGACTTCCCCCACAAGTCGACGATCCTCCATATACCATATCACGATCATCAGAACTCCAGTACTTACTCAAAATCAGAATCGAGCCATCCTAACATAACCTGGAACAAAACTTAGCCTGGAAAAACTCTCGAATTCACTCCTCCGACCACCGGAACCGCTGATCTTCCAGCCACGCCTTCGCCAACCTTCCCGCTACCAGTTGCCGGAGTTCTGATGAACTCGATACATCCTAGATGCCGTGGTGAATATTTCCGACCAATACCCCCAAACTAGGGCTACAAACTAAAACGACCATCTTCCAACGCCACAGTGCCTTAATCATCTTCCTGCCAATTTTCCTACCATCACTGATCATCCCACTATTAATACTGAAGTATACAACCTTCCGAACCACCGAGATCAACAAAGTTACCCAAAAATTCATTTTTAGTTAAAACCAGAACTGCACCTTCATTACTAAACTAAAAATTATGATTTTAATGCTAAAAATCATGTTATAGTTTATGTATTCAATTTATACTCCTGGATTTATGAATTACAAAGTTTGAGTTTTCACTTTTATATACATGCACTGTTGTTTTTGGTTTACAGAGACACTCGGCTTGAAGTTTGACTTAAATAAAATTTTAAACATTTGTCTATGATAAATCAAACAACTCTTGTTTGTAAATTTAGTCCTAACAAAAACTAGATCAAGTGGTAAGGGATTAAATGAAATTTTGAGCTTGGAAAACAAAACAAGAACAGAGTACATAATCACATATGCACACAATACATCCATATATACATACAGGAAAAATGCACTTGTATATTCATACATCAATACATATATATATGCAGAACTACCTATAAATATTCACATGCAACCATCTTTCATTCAGAACTTAACATGAAATCTAGAATCAAATTAAGTTATTATTATTTTTTAAAATGTTACTCACCTTCATAAAGATGAACAGAGCCCTTATTTTGAAAAACTTGAAACTGAGAAACTTGAATTCCTTAGCTTCTTTGATTTTAAACTTGAGTTGCTGGAGCTTTAAAATGATTTAAACTACATGTATGCTGGCTTGATTTCCAGATGAAGAAAATGCAGACTGGTTGCTTTGATTAAATCTCAGGTTTGCGAAAGAACATGCTCTGGTTTGATTTTTGAAAATGAGATTACAGGGATTTGATTTTGATAATTTCTGGTTTGAGGAGTTGATTACTAATCTTTGATTTGTATAAGTTCTGATCTGAAAGCTATATATGAATTTTCAGATTTGTATTTGAGAAAAAGGTTTGAGTTTCTCTTGTTTTGAAAAGGAAATAGAAAGAAAATGAAGTGAAGAAATGCATATGTTTATATATAAGAAAATTTGTGATTCATAAAAATAAAAGAAAATGAAAATAAATAAGGACACTTGTCATTAGAGTTGATCATTTATTTACACATGTTAAAACAAAGCCTTTAGATATTAACACTTGTCTTTTAAGTAATTTTACTTATTTTTATTTATTTTAAAAGTAAATAAAAAGCCTTTTCCTTTATTTATTAAATACTTATCTATATATAAATTACCTTTTAAAGAAACAAAACTAATTATATTTATAAATAAAAGTTTATACATATATTTTAAAATCCAAAACAATTTAAAATATCTATTTTTGAATTTCAAAACTTTAAATTCAAATTCAAATCAAATTAAATCCTAAGATTCAATTTAAAAATTAAGTTATATATATGTACATATACAACTACTTATTAAATTTAAAAATAAAAATTCCATAGTCTTTAAAAACCCATTCATATTTATAAAAATAATACATTATACTTATTATTTGAAAATAACATATTTGATAATTTAAATAATTTATACAAGAGATTATATTATCAAGTAATATTTTAAAAAGAAATAAAACAAACCTTTTTGTTAAATCTTATTTATATTTAAGCTTAAGTTAAAATATATCTTAAACAATTTAAACATTTACCTAAAGTATTTTAAAACTATAAGGTTATTTATTTAAATAACTTTGAAAAGTTCATATTAAATTAAATCTAAATTTCTAATTTACCAAAGCTTTTCTATTTACAATATATACAAATAAATATATATATATTACAAATAGAAAATATCTTATTAGCTTTTAAAAGATAAAATTCACCAATTAAATACTTATTTAATTAGATTATTAAATTAAATTCAAATTTTATTATCAAAGATTATCAATATCAATTTAATTATTTAACAGATTATTAAATTGATATTGCTCAAATTTCCGAGATATCACATTCCTTCCCCCTTAAAAGAATTTCATCCCCGAAATTTAAAACAAAGGTAATTTAATAATCTATTTAAGATTTTAATTTTAAATCACAAGCATATATTATCATCCACATGCTAACAACCATAACAACCAATTCACTCAATCAAACAATTCTAACTATCCAGACAAAATTCTGGATAGAATTTCCTAGAGTTTCCCAAGTATAAATACCGGGATACTCGCTCTACAGAATCCAAACAATCAATACTACTAAGCTATAGAGCTCCTACTCATCTAGATCTACAAAACTAAACAGGATATCAGACTACAAACGAGTCTGACTCAACTACCAAACTTCCTGAACTGCTGGTTCCAAAACTAGAGATAGATCAAACACTTATCCTTACAAGAATACAGAAAAGATCCAATATCTCAGAGCTAACTTCCCAGTCTTATCCAATCTTATAGCTCCTTTAACCGGAGAAAACCTTAACAACAACGAAGTCTCTAACTTTGAATTCCAAATTCCTCCATCTCTTATCCACAAAATCCTTCTGACGATCTTGGGCTGTCTACAGATCCTTCCTGATCAGCTCAACCTTCGCTGATGCTTCTTGAAACAAACTAGACCAAAAACAACCCCACACAATGATCTCCTCAAGATCAACCAAAACCAAGAACATCAACTCTACTCCTCAAACATCAGAAGACTAATCTTACTTCTCCTATCCAGAGATGCACTCCCAAACTGCTTTCGCTGCACCACTCTGATCTGAGGTAGAATGAAAATGCTGATGAAGAACACGAGCACAAACTGGACAACACATTCTAGAAATAAGGTTCACTGATCCATAAAGAAAAAAAACTCAGATACTCCATCAAAACCTGAGCTGCTTCACCAAACTTCTCTCTAGGAGACATCCTTCTACCCAGTTGAACTACTGGTACCACTCCTGGAATCCTAGTCGATAAGAAAACTCAATCTCCAAATGCGGACAACCTCTAACTTCCCTGAAGACATCCAGAAAAACTCTGATAACCCAAGAGAACACTCAGCAATCGCAAGTCACTTTTGCGATCAACCCAGTCTAATTGCAAAGAAAACTGTTCTCTCTTAACAAATCAGAACAGCTCATACTTAACTATCCAATCCATCAAAGAAATTGATCCACTCTGCTGCTTCTGAACTCCTTCTCAAGAAAAACTGCTCAGCCAGAAAACTTTCCTGCCAACGCACAGAATACTCCGAGCTGCATTGCTGACACTGATGCCAAGGACTTCCTAATCCAAAGCTCTTCGAGAAACTCGAACCTCAAATAAAACAGAAACACCATGCTGAACTCAGCCATAACACCGAAACATACACACTTCCTTAAACTTGTTCCAAAGAAAACATCTTCGGGAACATCCATAGTCACTGCGTCTCATCACACAGTTACTTCTTCCAGAAGTTACCAAGATATCATCACTTGCTTCTGCCTAACCGACAGATCCAACTCTACTCATCCAAACTTGCACTTCAAAGATGGACTCTGAACCTCAACAGGTTTCCTTCAGAGATCGGTGAAATCCTTACACCACAGCAAAGCTTACTCGAGACGGTATTAGGTTTACAGTCTCGATAGATACTCTTCCAACCTCAACATTCAAACTCCAACCATTGGTAGTCGTGTTACACACACCACCACCCTATCTACCTTTATAAATCATATTGGAAAATCCGAACAGGTAACCCAATCAAATAGGTAGAAATAAATAAATATATATATATATAGTTATATAAAAATTACAAATACGCTCTCTCAAGATAGACAGCACTCCAGAGCCTAGGTATTATCTCAACCAAGAGCTCTGATACCACTGTAACGACCCGCCATTCATTCCACAGAATGACGCATCATTAATTAGAAAGAAAGGGATAGAAAAGAGAAAAGAAGAGAAGAAAGAAAGAACAATAACAGAATCTCAACAGCGGAATGAATACATTATATTAATAACATAAGTATTACATAATATACAACATCCATCAGAGTTACACAGCTTATACATCACATACTAGACAGTTATAAACACCTGTCTAGTTATTACAACTCAATACAATACAGAGATCAATACAAAGATCAACACAGCGGAACTACTATCTATATCTACAACGCTGAAGCCTCCTGCTCCATTGCTCCTCCACAATTCGTCAAAGCTAACCTGAATCCCTTGGCTACTCGTAAAAAAATTTGAGTACCCAAGAGTTTATAAAACAGAAAATAAACACTTGGGTCAGACATGGGTCTGGTGTGAGTAACAGGTTAAAGTTGCTTAACTTCGAAAACCATTTTGAAAGAAAAAGTATCTCGTAAGACTTCCCGCACATAAACATGAGAGTAAAGAATAAATCAATTCAAGTTAAGTGATTTCTACTTCTCAATCAAAATGGTATTTATAGAATGAGAAAGGTGCAGATGAAGAGTTGCTACTCTTTGAGGAAGACTTTTCGTTTTATGGCTGCAACTCTTCATTGAAAAATGATTTCCTTTAGTTTCAAAACAGAGGTGTCTTTTCAGAAATGACAGTTTTTGTCATGATAGACGTCAGTGGTTGAATGACAGACATCTGTGACTTGTTTTAAATTTTAACCCGAGACTTGTAACAGAAGTCATGAGTATACCTCAGACGTCTATGAGGTGTAAAAATAGTTTTTCACTTATTTTTGATGACTGTAAAATTGTGTGTGATCGTGTATGCATATATACTCAAAGATACTTTAACAATATTTTACTTAGGACTTTTTTACAGTAGAATAACCTTAGTATGGTCAATGAATCTTCATTTCTCTTTGAGTCTCAATATCTTCGAGCATGGTGTCTTCTTGTAGTATATACCTACAATCTTGATAAAGTCTATATATGTATATGATTGTATAGAATTTATCATTAAAACATAAGTTGGAGGTTCTAACAATCTACTCTTTCTTGACGATGACAACTATACAATCACGAATCAACTATACATTCAAATATTAACTATATAATCAAATATCAACTATAAAATGAAAGTATTATCATGTTTGTCTAAGTTTTGTCTCCCTCTATGTATATGCATAGATTTCTCCCCCTTTGTCATTATCAAAATAGAGGGAAACGATATATAATACGGAGATATTAAATAATCGTAGCAAGCTATCACTTTAGATCATGGAAAATCAAATATTAAAGTTCTACGTAAAATTGGAAACAGAAGTTGTAAATAGGAAAGAAAACAAGCATGAGTTACAAAATAAATATAATGAAGTCTAATTGCACTAATTTTGCGAATAAAATAATCCTCCGTGGTTCTCGTAATACTCCCAATAAGAAGATGGAGCTGTAACGCCCCACCTCTATACCCACGCTAGACAAGAACATTACGGTGTAATGCTATCAACTAGCACAGAGAATAAGGCTGTTGAGGAGCGACCATCCGTGTAATTGCTTTGTGCGAGCACCGATATGTCAGATAGTATAACATGCATTTCATTTTTGGAGGAAATCCGACATACCGATACAAACTCAAATCTACTACACAGTGGCTATAATAGTTTAGGACAATAAATATAAAAATAACACAGATAATATAAGTGCGGAACACAGATAGAACAAAAAGTCTCATATATATAATAACTGATGTCAGTTACAATACATTTGACACAATACAAATGATACAACTATTACCGTCGACTCTGGAAGTTATATATATACAAGTACATTATCGACTAATATACATGAATACATATCAACTTAAAACAATACACTGACTACTACAAAAAGACGAAGACCACTTCAAAAGATATGAAAAGTCTTCATAGCTCAAACAGCAACCCAAAGCAGGAACTCTACAACATGAAATAACTCGGGTCTGACCCGAGTATTAAATTCAAAAGAAAATTATACACGGGTCAGTCTAATTCAAACTCAGTTATTAATGCACAGAAGCAGTAATAATCAAATATCAAATAGACGTCAGTCACAAAAATCTCGTATATCCAACTTCTCGATACGAGAATCGGATAGCGGCAGAAATAACACTAAACAGTGTTAAACAACAAATCAGCAATCCAAATCATCAGCAAAGATAAGTGAAAAGGATATCACTGAAGATAATTTAGAAAACATAAGAATTGCCTAATTGACTATTAATAACACAATGATCAAATCACCAAAGCAAAATACAATATCTAAATTTTGAATTGGAAACACGAAACAATTTCATCAATTGAAATCAATCAATTTAAAGCATCAATTCTGTGTGGCTGCAATACACGCACGTGTGTACTGCCTCGCCACCACAGTACAAGATGTCATCATAACTCCAACCATTGACATCAAATCAATACTACAGAGGTCAAGTCACGGCTATCCGGACTCAACACGACTGCAAACAAAAAATGGAACTACAGCCACCCGTGAATAAAACAGTTCGTGCTCCAAGCTACAAAGTGATCAAGACATGAGCCAAACAAGTACTCAAGGGATGCAGCTCACAAGCAACTAAAGAACCAGATTCGATTTAGTTTTCAATGCCACTGCCTCAATAGTTATAGTGCAACAGGTCAAGGCAGCAACCATTTGAAAACTAGACAAATGAACTCACGAATTAAGTTCACCATGCAACAGCAAGTAACAAACCACACAATGAACTCAAACTCCAATCAAATGCACTGCGTCATGAGTACAAGGTACATGCACCTGTGTGTGACAGGGAAACTTGCCAATGCAAGCTTTAAAAAGTATACCCATGAAGGTTACATCGCAACAGGTCAGAGAAGCGAACCTGTGCAACCGCGACAGATGAGGTACACCTGAATGCAACATTGAAACTGCTACACCAAGTGCACAGGTACAACAACACTGAAGGCATCATGACCAAAAAGGCCAGAACATCAAAACACTGTCGAAATCATTCCAGCAAAAATGACAATGAACCAAGTGCAACTGAAAACCAAAAATGCAAACAACAAAAATATGTCTCGACCAAAAATCAGTGCAAAGGCCAAACTGCCAAAGCTCAGTGAAACTCAAGCAAGTGCACATCTAAACCAACAAAATAGTGGAAACACATGAGCTAATGAATGCTACTGTTTCAAGCATCAATGTAACATGCTCGAAGTAAGCACACAAATAAAAATCAATGCAAATGAACTTCACTAAGCATTACTGATACTTATGAATGAAAGCAAACAGAATTGCAAGACAGTACTGGTCGAAACAACACAGTGAAAAAAAGAGTGATGCCAAAGCCAACTTATACAACTAAACAATGCAACAAATCACAGTGTCCAGACTCAACAAATCAAAGAGAATATGCAAAGGTCTGGACAACATGGCATGTTGAAGACTGCAAATTCAGGTGATACCAGACTACACTAATATCATAGGTGAAGTGCAACAGGGATCAAAGATGAAAGAAATGCAGACTCAAAGTATAGATTCAACATCACAGTGGCAACTGGAAGTGACAAGACAAAGCAACATAACTGCAAGCTACAACATGAATAGCAGCACAAAGACATACAAACATGTATAAATGAAAATGCAATAAGTGGAACTGTTCATGAAGCATCAGAACAGTAAGTTCAAACATCAGACTAAAGCTCACAGTGAAGATCAAAGTCAGGTATCAACAAAGATGGTCAGAGACTAGACAGAAAACATATGAAAAAGTCTGGACGGTCAAGCTATAGTAAATGCAACATATTCAAGTTCAAAGACCAGAGCACAAAGTACAGACATACAGTGGCAACTGCAATAACTAGAAACAGTAAACAATGTCAAAGCCTAAGATCAACAGTGAACAAGTCAAAGCTGTGATCGAATGCTAACTGCCTCAAAAAGGTTACAGTTCATACATGAAGCAACAGTTCACGCAAACTATATCAAGGAAGCTAAAATATCAGAAAGAAGATGACCAGAACCAGAAACAACCAAAAGTCAATCACGTTAACAAATTTCAAAAATTCATGTCAAAGCCGTGATCAAAGGAAAAAGTCAGAGACGTGGTTGGAAAAGTAAAAATCAAGTCTGAATTATAATTTAGGCAAGTTTCTGAAATATCAGTCAATCAAAAGAATCGAACATTGCAAAAATCAAAGCCGTAGTTTTAATCACGTTTACAAATTGACGAAGTCAAAGTCAGATTTTAGGAAAGTATCAGAAGTCCAAACAAAAAGGGAAAGTTTTGACTGTATCGTTCAAAGAAAGGATCGAACGATTTAAAATCGAAACCGTAGAAGCATCATACGAGAATGAACTAGATGTGAGTAAACTCACCTTCATCCGGTCGAGAAGGCGAAGTCGAACTCGATCAAATGAGGAGCAGCCACAAGCGAGTGCAAGTGATCGACATTTCACGAAGCCCCAAATTGCAAAGGAACGAGCTAAACGAGTATGCCCTAATTTGAAGACGAGCCCGCCACCATTTTTCTTCGTTCGATTCATTTTAGGGTTTTTGAACCAAAAATGAAGAGGGGGGGGGGGGGAAACGGTCGCTGCTATTATCTCAACAAAAAGAAAGCAGGCCCAATCAAATAAAAAGGGAACGGGCTAATACAAATTTTAAAGCCCGTATACTCTTTTAATCAAAATTGTAAAAGAATTTCTACCGATTAAAAACTTCCATCAGCAATTAACAACCAGATTTAATCGTCTAGAGACGATAAGTAATTGGTAAGAAATCTCGGGTTGTTACAGATCCTGCTCATATGTACTCGGCCACTGCATTTGGTCGATGTACTCTTCATCTTCGTGAATAGAAAGACCTTGAAATGTCATGTAGGGTTGTTGAAAATGTGCAGTATCAGACATATACATTTCATCACTGTCTTCTTCCTTTTCCTCAGGTTATACGTCAATAGGAGTCTTCCCTTGATCACTTTTATCATGTGATGTACCTTCGAGCGAGGGTTGAGCGTGATGAACTGGCGTTTGAACCCGTGGTGGAGGTGTTGGAGAAGGCGAAGATGATGAGCATGAGGAAGACCGACCACGTACTTTGCGCATCACTTTGCCTAAGGTAAAGACCCCTTTATCCTACGTCTTCTACATCTTTGTCATTCTAGTGGAGAAGGAAAGTTCTAATCCCATCATCTTTCTATTTAAAGCTTGCTGATTGGCCGTGATTATTCTTTGGTTTAGATTAGGAAGAGATTCATTGGGCGTTGGTTCAACTCAAGATTCTTGTATTTCAGAGTGATATTCGGTACGATGACCGGAGGAAGGTGGTTGTTGGAAAGAATGAGGGGAGTAGGTATGCTAAGGTGCACTAGATGGAGGACCATGATGATTTTGTTTTTGTTGTCATTGAGTCCATTGGCTGAACGGGATGATACAAGGAGGACTTTTGGGAAGATGCATTAGTGATATATATTATGGACCACTATCTTTTGTGGGAATTTCTTCGTATTATGAGATGTACGAAGGAACTCTAAGATTTTGCAAGATGCGCATTATGTATGGAGCATAAACAATGGAACGACGATGCTGAGACCAAAATCTAACTTGTAGGCGACCAAAAATAGCATATAAAGCACGATGGTCATTGGGATAAATTTGCTCATGACTTTCTATATGAGGAATAATGGTATTAATTATCATACGATTTATACGATTTAATAGTCTGGCACGAGGTCGAAGATAAATAGCGAACCAAAAGGAATGATGATTTTGGGTTGTACCAAGTCTGAAACCAAGCGGATTTATTTTTTGCATTGGGTCTATAAATTCCAGTTTTGAACATAAAAAATTTTCGATTTCCATTGTGGCATTCTATCCTCCCATATTTGATGGGTAACTTCATCCCTAAGTAATAGACTATGATCCAATGTATCGGTTAAATCAATCTCCTGATAAAAACATCCTAAAATACGACCAATTGTATAAACATTTACTTTAACTTCTTTTCCATACACACTTGACCACAGCCAACCATCATCATTCTCCGGATTCCAAATCTCCGTACAATATAGATTGGAGTAGAAGAGGTATATAGCTAAAGGATCAATGTTTACCTTATTTGCATCGTAGCTAATCAAGGTGCAACAGCCGACATCCATTGTAATTCCAAGAATTTTATATTCCATTACATTGGCAAGGCGATAAAAAGGACCAATGTGGATCTTCTTTTGGATAAGCACCTCGAATCGTCTTATTATGTTGGGATTATTGTGAAGCCATTGGTTAATGTGAGCATGCGTAATCGCTGCATGAGCGGAGGATGAAGATTGGCCTTGCTTTTGCTTTTTTGAGATGGAAACCTTCTTAGGAGCCATTGATTGGAAAATTTGGAAGTTTTGAAAGCTAGGGCTTTAGAAATTAGGAGTTGAAATGAAGGTAAAGTGAAGAGTAAAGTTATTTATATACATCTGTTGGAAAATTATTCCCAGAGCAGCGACAAATGTCTATAAGGAGGTCATAGACGTATGTGGCTTCACTTAAAATGAAGCCGAGAGTTTTCGACAGACGTTTGTTGGTTCCTAGACATCTGTGGCTATAGGAGTTTTAAATGGAGACTCTTAATAGATATCTGTGATGTATCCGCAAACATCTATGGCTACAGGAAAAGTTTTCCCATAAGTGTTGACAGACGTATTAGGTAAATTCCCAGACGCCTGTGATATGTAAATTCTAACATATGAAGAAAAATTTCAATATCAAGGAATTTTTTTTTAAATTTTAATATGTTAAATAGAATACACATCAAACATTAATATAAAAATAAAATTTATATGATATATAACAAAAGTTTTAGTTTTTGTTGGAAAATTCAGAATTATTGTTCTATTGAATATCCGACAAGTTTGTTTCAACTCTCGTCAAGTGATGGCTTTAGTGGAGGCCAACTTGGACGAACTGGATTGTCAATCCAAGCTTGGTTTGATGGTCCCGATTTGAATAGATTTATCAGAGTAATATTATTTGCTTTTGTTGGAGTTTCTCGTAATCGAGGAGGCTTTTGATATACGCAATTTTTTGTTGGTGGATGACCACAAGTTGCAAGAATACACTTTTCGAGAAATTCAGATAAGATCCTTGACGTCGTTGCTCATCATACATTTGACGTTGAATGCCATGTTGATAGTGATATATCTCATCAACTTAGTCGGAAAGAGATGTTGATTTCAAATTAATTAATCGTTTAGCTTTCTTTCCTTTTGGAGAAAAGCCAGTGTGATATGTTGGCGATGCAATAATGTTTAGAGAAGGAGTTGATGTAGGTGTGGATTTCATAGGTGATACGTAAGTGCTATCATTCAAGGGTGATTTATAGTCGATAGCTGAATAGGTGGAGTCGTGATCGGAAGATATTGCTTTTATTTGCTTTTAAAAAAAATTGTCTATGTTTATTTATTTCTAAATAGTATATAACTGAATTTATAAGATAAATTTTAGCTATATTAGAAGAGTAGTTGAGAAAAATGAGTTAAATTATAGTAGTTTAATAGAAAGTACTTGTTTTTTAAATGGTTGTTGTTAAAGAAAATTTAGGTGGTTGTTGTTAATTCTAAGTTATAAAAATTAATTGTTCAGATGAAATTTCATATAAGCTATTACAAATTTAAGTGAACAAAACATTAACCAATTCATTAAACGAACAAATTCCTATATCCCGTCTTAACTTAATAAAAGTTAGCTCACTTAACGGTTTTGTAAAAATATCTGCTATTTGATTTTCGATATTAACAAATTCTAGAGTTATTATTTCTTTTTCAACATTATCTTTCAGAAAATGGTGATGAATATCTATATGTTTTGTTCGTGAATGATTAATTGGATTTTTAAATAAATTTATAGCACCAGTATTATCGCAATATATTGGAGATTTGTTTATTATTTTTCCATAGTCTTTAAGTGTTTATTGCATATATATTACTTGAGCGCAAGCTAAGGCAGCAGAAATATATTCGGCTTCACATGTTGAAAGAGAGACACAGTTTTGTTTCTACTAAACCACAAAACTAACGATTGACCAATAAAGTGACATGTGTCACTTGTACTTTTTCTATGCGATTTAGATCCACCAAAATCTGCATCACTGTAAGATATAATTTCAAATGTATTGCCTTTTGGTTAAAATAGACCATAATCTTTAATGTTGATTAAATATCGTAAAATTCGTTTAACTGCCCGATGATGTGATTCTTTAGGTTGTACTTGAAATCTTGAACATAGACAAACATTTATCATAATACCTGGTCTACTAGCAGTTAAGTATAGTAAGGATCCTATCATGCTTCAATATAGTTTTTGATCGAATTCTTTTCCATGTTCATCATTGTTTAGATGAGTAGTAGTACTCATTGGAGTGGGTTTACTTGATGTATTATCCATTCCAAAATGTTTTAGTAGTTCTTTACAGTATTTTTATTGATTTATAAAAATTCCATTATTTAATTTTTTTATTAGTAATCCTAAAAAGAAATTTGATTCACCCATATGAGACATTTCAAATTCATTTGTCATTAGTGTAGAAATTTCATTACATAAATTTTTGTTAGTAGATACAAATATAATGTCATCAACATAAATTTGAACAATTAATATATCCTTCTATTCTCTTTTAATAAATAATGTTGTATTTATTTTACCAATTTGAAAATCGGAGTTAAGTAAATGTGATTTTAATCGATCATACCAAGCTCGAGGTGCTTGTTCTAAACCATATAATGCTTTTTTAAGTACAAAAACATGATCTGGATATTTTTCATGAACAAATAATGGTGGTTGTTCTACGTAAACATTTTCTTTTATAAAACTGTTTAAGAAAGCACTTTTAACATCCATTTGAAACATCTTAAAGTTATGATGACAAGCAAAAGCAAGTAATATTCTTATGGCTTCAAGACGTGCCACATATGCAAAAGTCTCTTCATAATCAATGCCTTCTTCTTGATTGTATGCCTGTACCACTAATCTTGCTTTATTACGTATAATATTTCCATTTTCGTCAGCTTTATATTTTTAAAAACCCATTATGTTCCAATTACTGATTGATCGTCTAGCCTTGGTACTAGTTCCCAAACATTATTTCGTTCAAATTAATTAAGTTCTTCTTGCATTGCTAAAATCCAAAAATCATCATTTGATGCTTCCTTATAATTTTTTGGTTCAAAATTGGATATAAACGCTACATTACTCATTTTATTTATTTGTCTTCTAGTTGAAACTTTGCTATTTAGATTTCCAATGATGTTATCTATAGGATGATCATTTAAACTGTAGGGTGGTGATTTTAAATCATTGTTATTTTAATTATTACTACTTCAATCATATTATTTTGATTATTATTTTCAACCATAATTTCAATGGCTCTATTTTGTTTAGTGTCAAAAATTTCTTTGTCATATTTATTTATGTTTTTGAAGTTTTCATCAAACAAGACATGAAGAATTTCCATGAAAACGAGACATGAAGAATTTCCTCTATAACACTTGTTTGTTTGTTAAAAATTCTGTAAGCTTTACTTTGATCGTAATATCCAACAAAAATTCCTTCATCGGCTTTTGAATCGAATTTACCAAGATTATATTTTGTATTTAGAATACATCATTTTGATCCAAATATTCAAAAGTATGATACTTTTGGTTTCTTTTTGTATAACATTTCATAATATGTATTTTTAGTTATAGGTCTAAGAGTTACTGGATTTAACACGTAACATGCAGTAGCAACTGCTTCAGCCCAAAAAATCTTTAGTAAGCCACTTCCATTTTGGAGAGTTCGTGCACATTCTAGTAAGGTGCAATTTTTTCTTTCAACTACTCTGTTTTGTTGTGGTGTTCGTGGAAATGAAAAATTATGAGTAATTCTCATTTTATTACAAAAGTTTGTAAATAGTTCATTTTCAAATTCTCCACCATTATCACTTCCTATACTTTTTATTTTTTTAATCCATTAGAGTCTTAATTCGTTTGGGGAATTTTTTAAACAATTCGAATGTATCACTTTTATGTTTTAAAAATAGCATCCAAGTATATCTTGAAAAATCATCTACAATTACAAAAACATATTTATTATGATTTATTGAATGACTTAAGTTAGACCAAATAAGTCCAAATGAAGTAATTCAAGAGGTTATTTAGTACATATTTCCTTTTTTGATTTAAATGAGCTTTTCTTTAATTTTCCAAGTTGACATGCATCACATAGATTTTTAACTTTGAAACTTATTTTTGGTAATCCTCTTACCAAATTGTTTTTTAGCTAATTTGTTTATATATTTGAAATTTATAAGACAAAATCTTTTATGCCATATCCATGGATTATCATGATTTGCCGTTAAGCATAAATCATTATTATGATTAATATTGATATTTAGTAATAAATATTTCGGTTTCTTGTTCCTTCAAAAACTAAAATTTTATTTTGATAAAAAATATTGCATTTATCGTTTTCAAAATCGATTCTAAATCCCTTATCACATAATTGGCTTATACTAAGTAAATTATGTTTTAAGTTGTTAACTAATGAACATTTGAATAATAGGAGAAGTAAATGTACCGACATTGATGACATTTCCAATTTTGGTAACATATCCTTTGGAATTATCCCCAAAATTGACCATGCCACCTTCCATTTAAGTGATGTTTGATACCATGTGTGCATTTCCCGTCATATGTTTGGAGCATCCACTATTGAGTGTCCATTTCTCCTTATTATTAATTTTATTTTTAAGTGCCTGCAAAAAAATAAAATTTTGTAATTAGTACCCATATCCTTTGTTAGGATCCTATGGGTTAGTAGGAGAAGGTGGCCATAACCATGAGAGTTTGGAACCTTTAAAGATGTAATATTCATTATGAACTATCTCTATTAGATATACATCTATGTGTTTTTGTCCAATCAATTTGTTATTTATTTTAGGAATCCATATTTTAGTCATTTTTGTTTCCTTATTTTTATATTTAGAATTTGTTTTTCTAAAATTTGTATATAATGTGCTATACTTCTCAAATCTTTGATTATTATTAGAAACTAGATTATTTCTAGTATGTTTATGATTATTTTCGTTAAATCATATTCCCTTCCTATTTCCCGATGGTTTTGAAATCTTTACCAAATTATCTATATTTTGCTTTCCTTTATTAAATTTTGAAACACCGTTAGCAATTTTATCTAATTTATTTCTAAGATCAGAAATTTCTACATTAGCTAATTCTAATTTTTTTTTCAATTCATACTTTCCTTTTTCAAGTTTATAAATCTGTATTTTGTTATTCTCTATATCATATGTTAGAGCGGCATTTTTTAGATGATAATTTTTTACAATTCTTTTGTGCTAATTCTAATTCTTCTTCTAAAATAGTTATCTAATCTTTTAACATTCCAATTTCTAATTCAGCTCCATCTAATTTTCCCACAGTTTCTTCATTTAATTTTTTTTAATTCTCTATACTTGCTATCTAATTCTATATTAATTTCAAGAATTTCATCATATATTAATTCAGGTTGTATCTCATCTGTGATAGCCATGAAGCAAACATTTGCTTGTTCTAAGTCACCATCACTATCGGATGAAGAGGAAGTGTCGGAGTCATCCTAATTACTTGAAACGCCCTTCCCTTTTTCTTGAAATTTTTGATCTTTTTATCATTGTTGAGTAGTAGACAGTCTTTCTTCATATGACCAAATTTATCATGCCCGAAGCACTTCATTGGTGTTTGATTTGAGGTATTTGTGTTGCTGTTGTTTTGAAATTTCGTCATCCTTTTCAACTTCTTGAACTTGTTGTAATTTTTGGCGATGAAAACAATCTCATCTTCTTCCAAGTTGGAGTTTTCATTGTTTGCTTGAAATGTGATGTTTTTCCTTTCTTAATTTTGTTCTTTTCTTGCCTGTAAATTAGATTCGTACGATATCATATTTCCTATTAACTCTTTGACTTTGAGTTGGGAAAGATCGTTAGCTTCTTCAATAGCTAAAACTTTTATTTTCCATTCGTTTGTCAGAGAGTTCAAAATTCGTGTGACTAAATCAAAATCATTAAATTTAACTCCTAGTGCCATAAGATCATGTTGTATAGTTTGAAATCTAGCATACATGTCAATAATTGAATCGTTTGATTTCATTTTAAAAGCTAAAAATTGAGTTTGTAGAATAGAAATTTTTGTTTGTTTAACTTTGGTTGTACCTTCATAGGTAATTTGTAGTGTACGCCATATATCATAAGCAGTAGTGCACAACATGACTCGTGAAAATCCATTTTTATCGAGTGAGCAAAATAAAACGTTCATAGCTTTGGCATTGTTCGATGACTCTGCTTTTTGTGCATCAGTCCATGTGTCAATATCAGTGTCACATGCTTCATATTTATTTTGACTTGCTAACCATATTTCTAAACCATTTTCTTCCATAAAAATTCACATGTGTGTTGATCAATTAACATAATTAGAGCCAGTAGTTAGTGGGGGATGAGCAGTTGATCGACCTTTTTGAAATGTACTTGCTAGTTTAATAATTTCAATTACGTGTTACTGTATATTGAAATGACCTTGCTCTGATACCAATTGAAAGTATTGTGGATCGTATACTATCTAACTTCTATATAATATGCAAGTGTATAAATCAATGCAATAGTAGACAATAAATTGTAAAGTATAAAAAGCATGCAAACTAAAGTTTTTATACTAGTTCGCACCTCCCATCCCACGTGCAGTCCCGAAGCTCCCCTTCGATATTTCGTTTAAACAAGTTACCCTCACTAAGCCTGGAGGAATATGCTAACACAAAAGTATCTTTGACAATCTCATGTTCTAAATAACACAGTTTTTTACTTATAGTACAAATCTTTCTATGATCTCCTTTGAGTATACCAATATGAATGCTTTGAGTTGTAGGAAGTGATTTAACCAAAATTCCATTTTGGTTATAATGGATTGAGTGTATGTAAATAGAGTATATGAAAGAGAGTGCTTAGAAATCAAGTGAGTAAAGAATATATCAATTCAAGTTAAGTGATTTCTACTTCTCAATCAAAATGGTATTTATAGAATCAGAAAAGTGCAGATGAAGAATTGCTACTCTTTGAGGAAGTCCCTTCATTTTTAATGGCTGCAGCACTTCATTGAAAGATGATTTCCTTTAGTTTCAATACAGAGGTGTCTTTTCAGAAATGACAGTTTTTATCATGACAGACGTCTGTGGTAGAATGACAGACGTCTATGACTTGTTTTAAATTTTAACCCGAGACTTGTTATAGATGTCTGTGAGTATACCTCAGATGTATGTGAGATGTAAAAATAGTTTTTCACTTGTTTTTTATGACTGTAAAATTATGTGTGATCATGTATGCATATATACTCAAGAAGGCCTTGACAATTTTTATCTAGGACTCTTTACAGTAGAATAACCTTAATATGGTCAATTAATCTTCCTTTCTCTTTGAGTCTCGATATCTTCGAGCATAGTGTCTTCTTGTAGTATATACCTGCAATTTTGATAAAGTCCATATATGTATATAATTGTATAGTTATTATCATTGAAACATAAGTTGGAGGTTCTAACACATACATATAATGATATAAATAAACATATAAATGAATAAATATAATTTTAGATGCAACCTAATTATTTCCTTGATAAAGCTAGGTGTGGGTATAAACCACACCATTATACGGAAACCGTCCGCACCGGGCCGTAAAAAACAGTGTGGAAACCGGCATCGAATCTTTTAATCAAAGCAAATATCTCAAATCAAACGGACTCATATCGATATAGTCCGTTTGTGATTTAGATGATTGAACCAAACATATTAAACCGGGCCAAACCGACTATTTACACTAGTGATCTTATGATAAAAATATAAGCAACTCCTACCTCATTTTATATTCTAATGATGTATATTCTATTTTCAGCTTATATAATAATAATCGCTGTCATAAAGGAAGAAGTCATAGTTTTAGCATAATATTATTCATCTTATTTTTTTGGATAAATTCTTATTCGAGTCATTTAATTAATGATTATGTATTGGTTAACGTTGATGATTGGTTACTACTAAAAAAATCTCACTTGTAGCTAAATATCAAGTTAAAATATTCATACATAGAATTAATTTTTCATTTCTGTATAGCATTGTGTGTTTTAACTTTAAGTTTAAAAGCTTCATAAAGTTTCCTTCTTAAATTGATTATTGATGGAAGTAATTCTCTTATTTCATATTTAATATGGATTCAAACTGGACCGGACCAAAACTGGACTCGACTACAATCAAACTGTACTACATTAAACTGAACTGAAATTGAACCGTTCAAAAAAATTAGTATAATGGTTTGTATTTTTGATCAAATATTTGATGTGGTATGTAAACGGTTTAGGCTTCAGACCTCACCAAACGACCCACATCCACCTCTAGATAAAAGCACCTTGAGTGTCCAATTGGATGGACTCCTTGAATTAGATCTTATCCCTTCTAGGAAAGCTACCAATAAAGAGATCATCACACCTATAATTTAATTCGATTCGATTCGATTCAATTTTTGTTTGAGAATGAAGTGGGGAGAGGGTAGGTATTTTCAACCAAGAGAGGGATTATGGGACCTAGAGAGAGTAACCCTTAAAATGAAGAAGCTATTGGGTTTATATAAGGAAAGAGAATGAGAGAAAAGAGGAAATCTAGATCACACTTTTACCTTTTCTTTTTAACTCATTCAAACCCATATTTCTATATCACACCCCTTCCTGACCATCATGGTCAGCCTTACCTATGGGCTAATGAACCTACATGCATTTTCAAAGCCAATCAGTAATTGCACATTTTAAACCCAAGTTAAATGTACATCTGTATCGTATATCGATACATACATATATAACTTTTATATACGCACTATATTCAATGCTGATTAAAATAAATCAAATAAACTTTTATGATTAATATTTCATAAATATCAATTAATTTAATTAACTTATATCAGTTATAATTTAACTAAATCATGTAGTATTCGGAGTTTTCAATATTACAGTTATGCAACTTATACGTGTAAATTCAGTCAGCGATTACTATTGAAAAATTCAAATATCAATGTTCACACATCACTATAGCTAGTATTGTGATGGTTTGATCGAATTTATAACTTATAAAATTTTGGTAAAATTCAATTTTACTATTTTTAAGAAGTCCCCAGTAGTAACGATTTGTTACAATAATTCTCTTTGTCAAAACTATGTCACATAAGCACTTGCGGCCTTTATTATCAGTCAAATACTATTATCATCCACATTCAACTAATATAATCCAAACACAGAGTCCTTGGTTTAATAACAACAATTATTAAACAGCCCTGGCCAAAGATTTTGACTTATATTTGACTATAGTTAACCGTGATATTAACCCCATATAATTGAGAAGATGAATTTTCTTTTAAGTAGTGTTTCTCTTTTAATTGCTTTAATTCAGACGCAACTATAGTCATTCGATGGATGTCGTACTATGATTTAACTATAATCAAAATGGAGTGCCGACGTTGAAGTTTAACAGTATTCTTAGGTTAAGTGAACTATGTAATATTGTCATTTCGATATTCTATGTTTCACCTTAGTTATATTAACCAGCATAAAATGATCGAGTGAGCCATTTCAAGTTATCCAATAACTATCAAATGTAACTCCTTGGTTCCCCTAACAATCATGAATTATACACTGTCTAACATTTAAAGAGTGTTACGTACTCTAGTCTCAATGGATGTATCAATATCCAATCTTGATATATCTTGACTAGAAATATTTGAAACGATGTGTTCATTTTCATTGTGATAAATTTATCGTGGTTACAACACATTATAACTACTATTATAAAACATACCGTTACTAAGAATTTTCACAAATAAGACAGTAGGCTAATCAAAGTTTCTTATCTCGATCTAATTCGGTCCGGGTCGGCCCAGACCTAGGCTTACCTACCATAATCTATTAAGAATCAAAAGCAAGCCAGAGAGTCTCCCTCGACTACCGTTTAAGTTGGATCCCTATTAGTCCATCCTCTCCATGGCACTTTTGGTCGACCCCCGGCCAGTGTACCTCAAGGCATCGACCAACAGTTTGCTCGAGAAGAAAAGTAAGGCATCCATACTCGTGGCTTGATCTCCATAGTCCGACCCCCCCACTCATGACCAGCTGGCTCCCAAACAGCCCGTCTATTCGAGCATCTCTCTCAACCCCTCCGCTAACTAGCATGTCTCTAGATTACCTCAAGCGTGCCTTGCCAGCCCGACCCTAGTATAGCCCCTGCAAGCAACCTTACAATTGGTCATCCATGTCATTCTGAGTAGTGCATCCAAACATGGCCGACTTGGCATGTTCCTTCAGCACAACCTCAACGGTTTCCCACCTCTTTCTATATCCTTGGAAAAAGGCCACCCTACATGGTCGGCCGTGCCACATCAGCATACGAGCAAGGCCAACAAAAAAGTGCAACCAAGTGTGTCTTCTTAAGTGCATGCTATGCAACATGATGCTATTGCGCAAGAACATTACCTGAACTGTAAAGGCAGGGCATAGTTTTTCCTATTGATGTCGACCTTCATCGCCGATTCCCTTCACTTTGCCAGTTGTCCCTCATTAATCAGATCTATAGTTCAAACACTTTTCCAGTCGGTTTTATGGAATCATCTCACCAGTCCATGCATTAGTTTCAACACTATAAATACCACATGCACAACAACTTCAAAGGTGTGGTTGTTGGTCATCACTTGTCAAGAGTCGACTATTCGGTTATTGGTCGCCACCCAACAAGGGTCGACTATTCATTTGTTGTCGGTCGCGAGCCACCAATGGCCAAGCATTCACTTATTGGTTGTCGCCCACCAAGAGTCGACTATTCGATTGTTATTGGTCGCCACCCACTAAGGGTCGACTATCCGATTGTTAGTCGCCACTCGCCAAGGGTTGACTCTTCGATTGTTGGTTGTAGCCCACCAAGGGCTAACTATTTGGTTGTTGTTAGTCGCTACCTATCAAGGGTCGACTATTTGATTGTAGGTAGCTACCGCCAAGGGTCGACTATTCGATTGTTGTTGGTCGCTACTGTGATAACCTGGATGTTTAAATATCTGTTAATTGGAAATTAACAGGATTTAATCTATTAAGACACGGGTTTATTATTTGAATGTGATAATCTCTCTATAAATATATATTTTAACTTGAGATTTAAATAAGTTTTCAATTAAAAAGTTCATTTGTTTTAAATACTCTTTCATTTTAAATTTCTAACATATGATGATTTTGGTTTGAGAATTTTGTATATAGAGTGGTAATAAATTTCTCAAGCTTATAAACAGATGATACATTTAATTGGATCAAAACATAAGTTATTCATAAATAAATATCTACTTGAATTCAAACATAAGATATTAATAAGTAAATAAAATCTAGCATACTCACATTAAATCAAAATAAAGCTCTGCAATTTAATTTTTGATTTATATATATATTTGATATAATTTTGTTAATAATGGTTGATAATGAAGTAAACCTTATATATAAACATAAGTATAAAAGAATTGTATAGTTAAAATAAAATATATCTTACCAATATTTCAAAATAAGTATGAAATAAAAATACGGTTATAAGTATAAATATAAATATATAACACAAGAAAACTATGAAATGAACATAAGAATTTGGTAGTGATAGTTTAAACTTAAAATAGAAATAAACATAAGCATTTATGTTAGGAATAGAAATAAATATATAAGTAAATTATTTGGTTCTATGAAAAACACCAAGCAAACACTTAAGATAATTCTAGTAGTTTGTATACTGATGTATATATAAAGAATAAATAAAATAATATATACATGTATGTACTTACAAATCAAGGGGATAAGTGTATGTAAACATAAAGAGGAACCATTGCATTAAATGCTATCATTTCTAACAAAACCAGGTCATTTCGAAAATACTGGAAAAAAATCATTTCATTGCCTTAAAAATCTAGTTTGGTCAAAAGAAGAAAATAAAAATCTCTAACCAAAAGGAAAATGTTTGTACTAGAAAATACCTATCTCAAGAAAAATATCTAGTCTGGTCAATGGGATAAGAAGCTTGCTGTGTAAGCTGCAGCCTATACTTCTTTATATGTATCTCCTCACTGTTTCAATGTTTGGAATTCAAACAAGAATAAGTAGAAAACAATTGCCTTTGCAATCGTAAGAAAAATCAAAATAACACAAGCTCGAGAGGATCAAATAGCCATTGCAACTTCAAAGGAAGGCTGGAGCAAGGAAGCCTGAATGCAAGAAAACCAAGCAACAACTAAGCCTTTCAGTTTTTAAAAGATCAAACAATTCAAGATTCAAGAATGAAGTTCTAGATTTTCAAAGTTTAAAGCAAATTTCCAGATTTTTTCAAACCATTCTCTGTTCAACATTTTAAAGGTGAGTAAACTTGTTTTTTTTAAAAGCTTAAGTTTGTGATTATCATAATGCACGTGATGGAATATTATAGATGAAATGTTGTGAAAACAGCTTTGCATGGATGAATCAAGATATTTGTATGTATATCAAAACTGAGATAACCTGGGCATGACAGGATAGAAATTCAGTTCTGTCAATTTTTAACAAATAAAACCTGATTCAAAGAAATCCAACCCTCCTTTTTCTATCTGTTTCAGGTCATAATTCCTAAATGAAAGGTGTTATTATGAATGTAAACAATGCTTGCTGCATATAAATATGCATTTGTTTAAGTGTGTAGGGCTGAGCATATATGTAACTTTGTTTTGGGTGTGTTCACAGACTAAGAACAAGTTTAAAAGTCGAAATCTCTCTCCTCATACTCTTTTGAAATAAGATGTATAAAGGAAACATGTTTGTATTTGCTAGATCTTAATTTTCAAAATATTTTTTAAGTAAAATTAGAAGATAAATTTTTATAGGAAGAAGAAGAAAAGTAAATTCCAAAGCATGTCAAAAATTCGAATGATATAGTTTCAGTTTTCACCTATATACTCTAATTCCTTTTCGAAAACAATGATTTTTAAAAATAAAATGAGGATTTTTAAGATGGTATTTTGGGAGGAATTGAATGATGATCGAATTTGGGGTTTTTGATGGTTTCTGGCGATCTGGAGGATGTTGGTCAACGTGATCGAGACTGAGGGAGGCTTGTGTGGCGGGGGTCCTTGGAAAAATAACCGGAGATTTTATTCATCACCGGAGTGATCTGGCGATGATATTTTAGGGTTCTGAACCTTGTCCGAGTTGATGTCGAAGTTGAGGCTAACTCGGCCTTGCCATTATATCGAATTCAATCGGAGGTAGGGGAATGGCGTCGTAGGTCTTCGACGAGGATCGGGACGTGGCGGCAGGGATGCAGATGGTCGGAGATTGGCAGAGCGTGTCGTTTAATGGCAGCGCTGATTGTTCCAGGTGTAGAAGTTAAGAAAGTGAATTTATGAGAATGTATTGATTTTTGATATATTGTAATGGAAGAGATTTTATTACTTGTACTGAACAGATACACAAGTGTAATACAATGTACAAAATAAATAAAACTGAAAGCAATTTATACAATATGATAATGGGCCTGAATGCAGCAGCCCATGATCTAAAATAGATCTGGAAATGTTCTCAGCCGTAGGATATGATGAATGGACACGATCTGAGAATGTGGGGTATATGGATTGCAACGGATTGTAAGGGTGAAAACACATATCACTTTAACTCCCCCCTCAAACTCGAGCTAGGGTTTGCTGAAGGGCGAAAAGAAATGGCGGCTCCTCCTTTATTTTCTCTATAGAGATCTGATAAGAGATTGCAATCGTTCCAGTTATTCAGGAATGTAGATGGCTCTTTGAGATCTCTGATTACGGTCAGCTTCGTCAACATTAAGTTCTTCTCTGAATTTACTGAAGCTTGGTTTAGACAATGGCTTTGTAAGTATATCAGCTTTTTGATGTTGCGATGGTATGTACCCAATCTTTAACTTCTCTTTAATAACTTGTTCTCTGATGAAGTAGAGATCTAATTCGATATGCTTGGTTTTTGAGTGAAGAACTGGATTTGAAGTTAATGATATAGCACTAACATTATCACACCAGATTGTCGCCTTTTTGCTTTGTTTGATGTTGAGTTCACTTAATAATGATTCTATCCACATAACTTCTGCTGTGGCACTTGCCACACATCTGAATTCGGCTTCAGTACTTGACCTTGACACAGTACTTTGTTTCCTTGCACTCCATGATACAGGATTTTTACCTAGATAGATGCAATAACCTGATGTCGATTTTCTGTCGTCAATATCAGTATCCCAGTCAGCATCTGCATAAGCATTTATATTGAGACTGTGACTGGATTTTAAGATAAGCCCATGATTTTTAGTTCCTTTGAGGTATCTGAGTATCCTCTTGACAGCTTTCCAATGATTATCTAAGGGGTTTTGCATGTACTGACTCACTTTATTGACACAATATGATATGTCTGGCCTTGTTATTGTCACATATTGAAGTGCACCCACTATACTCCTGTATTGCTTTTGATTTTGAATTGCCTCACCCTTGTATCTTGATAATTGATGATTTGTAATCATAGGAGTTGGTAGGGGGTTTGCTTTGTCCATTTTAGCTCTTGTTAATATTTCTGAAATGTACTTCCTTTGATTAAGATGTATTTCTGAATTTGAATTCCTTTGGACTTCAATTCCTAGAAAGTAATTCAGATCTCCCAGATCTTTGATTGAGAACTCTGAGTTGAGCATTGCAGTGATTGCTTCAATTTCTTGCATACTGCTTCCTGTAATTATAAAATCATCAACATAGATTAAGATATAAGTGGTGGCAAAATCATTAATCTTAGTAAATATGGAGTTGTCAGATTTTAGGCATTTGTAGCCAAATTTCATTAGAGTTGACTTGAGCTTATCAAACCACACTCTTGGGGCTTGTTTTAGACCATAGATAGCTTTGTTGAGTTTGCACACTTGTTGTTTGTCATCTTTCTGTATGAACCCTTCTGGTTGTTCCATAAATACTTCTTCCTGCAGAATACCATTCAGAAAAGCATTGTTAACATCTAATTGTTTGATGCTCCAATTTCTACTTAAAGCAATGGTTAGAATAACTCTAATTGAGGATGGTTTCACAACAGGAGAAAAAGTCTCTGAAAAATCAAATCCATGTTGTTGTGAATATCCCTTGGCAACTAACCTTGCTTTATATTTAGAAATTGAGCCATCTGCATTTTTCTTTAATTTAAAAGTCCATTTGCACCCAATTATATTTTTGTTTTCTGGCTTTTCAACCAGATCCCAAGTGTTTTTGTTAATTAGAGCATTGTACTCTTCCTGCATAGCAGCTCTCCAATTATTGTTTTTAGCAGCTTCTATGTAGGAAGAGGGTTCCTCTTGAACAACTGTATTGTTCACAATTTTTGGTTTATAGATACCACACTTTGCTCTAGTTAACATTGGGTGAATATTGGTGTCATCCCTGACACCATTGTTGGGATTGTTATTATTGCAGCCCATATTATCATCATTGATAACTTGATCCTGATTTGGGCTGTAGTTGCCTTGGATTTGATCATCTTGATTGTTGCTGATGTCTTCATTTGCAGCTTGCTCTTGACTTGACTCTCTGTCAGTTCTGATATGCTGAGAACTTGTGATGGTCTCATTCCTTGTGGGCTGAATTGAGGGCTGTATCTCAATCTCTTCAGGTAGATCAGGAATTATAAATCTAGAGTTCTTTACCTTTTCAGTAGTTTTAATTTCTACACTACTGTAAGGAAATATCTGCTCATTGAATCTTACATGTCTGGATATATAAATTTTTCCTTTGCTGTCTAAGCATCTATACCCCTTTTGTTTGTTGCTGTATCCTAAGAATGTACATGGGGTAGATCTGAAATCTAATTTATGTGTGTTATAAGGTCTTAACCAAGGAAAACATTGACACCCAAATATTTTTAAATGCTCATAATCTGGCTTGACTTTGAATAACACTTCTTGAGGACACTTAAATTGAAGAGTTTTTGTAGGTAGAATATTTATTAAGTGTACAGCAGTGTTAAATGCTTCTGGCCAAAACTTTAGAGGCAAAGAAGCTTGTGCTAGTAAGGTTAAGCCTGTTTCAACTATATGTCGATGTTTTCTTTCAATAATTCCATTTTGTTCAGAAGTGTATGGACATGTGGTTCTGTGATTGATACCTTTTTTCTCAAAGTAACTTTTCAGAGGTAGGAATTCACTTCCACCATCTGTTTGAAAAGTACACACCCTATTTCCAGTCATGTTCTCTACCTTGTTGATAAATTGAATTGTTATATTAGTAGTTTCAGACTTAGACTTTAGCATGTATATCCAAACAAATCTTGAATAAGCATCTATAAAAGATACATAATATTTGTAACCATAAACAGAGCTGATAGGTGCTGGCCCCCATAGATCACTGGCAATTAATTCTAGGGGTCTTGTGTAACTAGTGTGTGAGTCTGGAAATGCTAGTTTATGACTCTTTCCCAATTGACAAGAAGTGCAAAAGTAAGAATCAGAACTGTTACTAAAAGAAATTTTATTGCTACTCATTACTTGTTTGACAATCCTTATGCTGGGATGTCCCAGTTTGCGATGCCACAATTCAAAGTTACTACAGTTTTCACTACTAGCAATATTTAATACATGAGGATTTTTCCTATTCTCAGGGATTTTTGAATTCGAAAAATCAAATCTGTACAGACCATTGTTTTCTTTACCCTGCAAGATAATTTCTTGTGTTAGTATATCTTTTACTATGCATGTGTCAGGATAAAATTCAAAATAGACTTTATTATCCTTTGCAAATTGGGAAACACTCATTAGATTTTTTTTAATTGAGGGAACCCTTAGTAAGTTTTTCAGAATAAGTTGTTTGGGTCCATGTAAGTTAGCATTTCCAGTGTGTGTGATGTGTACAGTTTTACCATTACCAACAAAAAGTTTTTGTGTACCTTTATACTCTTTGTTCCCCAAGTTCAGATTGCTGAGATTATTTGTGACATGATTAGTAGCTCTAGAGTCTGGATACCAGCAGTCATCTCCAGCCTCATTATTTGTTGTAGTTTCAGTGTTTAAAACCTCTGCTTGAGTAGTACAGTTGTCTTTTGATACAGTGGCGAGGTTTATGTTTGAACTGCTGCCTTGTTGTGAAGGAGTGTAGTCCTTGTTGAATCTGAAGTAGCATTTATTTGCCCCATGACCATATCTTTCACATATCTGACACCTTATTTTATTATTGCTGTTTCTGCCTCCTCTTCTTCCTCTGCCTGTTGATCCACCCCTTTGAAAATTATTATAATGTCCTTTGGTATTTGAATTCTGTTTGCCTTTGGAAGTGTAGTTAACAGAGATATCTGTATTCATATTTTTGTTGTGTTCTATCCTTCCTTCATGTGAGAGAAGGGTAGTGTATACAAACTGTAGGGATGGTGTTGGTTCCATAGTTGAGATGATGGCAACTACAGCTTCATATTCATTGTCTAATCCACTGATTATATGTAGTACTTGTTCAGATTCAGGTACTTTGTGACCTGCAGAAGCAAGTTGATCACATAGATTTTTAACTTTAAGCAAATATTCATTCATTGTCATATCATTTTTTCTGATACTCTGTAGCTGTCTCTTATGATGCATGATCCTTGCAGAGGATTGAGAGGTGAAATTTCTTTCAATTGTAGTCCAGACTTCTTGTGCAGTTCTGCATCCAATAAGTTGAGGCAGAATTGATGCGCTTATGGATGACATCATCCATGCACATACAAGGCTATCTTGCCTTTGGTGTGCAGTATATTCTTGATTAGGCACCAGTTTGTCTTCATTATTTTTGACAAATTTTGGTGGAGTGATTCTTGTACCAAGAATGTAATCTTCTAACCCATATCCTCTAATTGATGTTTCTATTTGTAATTTCCAGAGCAGAAAGTTTGATTCATCCAACTGAATGGAGATCATTTGGCTCTGGGGTTTGATGATAGCCTTCATCAGATCATTTACAGAATCGGATTGAGATTGGCTTTGAGAAACTCTTGAGCTAGAGAATTGGGGGCTTGCAGCATCATCTTGATCAGTCATGATGAACACACAGATCGTAAGATCTGAAGGATGGTATGTAAATTCCTAACTGGAGCTCACTTTGTATTGGGATTTTTTTTCAAGAAAGTCTTTGCGGTTGAATCTTGATGGTTTTCTGAAAACTTGAATGATGATTTCTTTTATTTCTTGAAACTGAGTGCTTTCTGATGAGTTTTCACTGAACTCTTGATTCAACCAGGATTTTATTTCTTGAAGATCTTGATCAGTTTGCTCTTTAAGTATGGAATTTTACTTTCTTTGGTAAACTGGTGCAGCCAGACTGAGATTCTGGCGAGGCACAGTTTAGTTTAAGGAACAGTTGCAACTCTCAAGTGAGAGAATCCTGAGTTCTTGATGAGAGGAGTCCAAATGATGAAAATTTCCTGATGGACTACAAATTTGATGCAGTTAGCATACAGATCTGCTCTGATACCAAGTTAAGAAAGTGAATTTATGAGAATGTATTGATTTGTGATATATTGTAATGTAAGAGATTTTATTACTTGTACTGAACAGATACACAAGTGTAATACAATGTACAAAATAAATAAAACTGAAAGCAATTTATACAATATGATAATGGGCCTGAATGCAGCAGCCCATGATCTAAAATAGATCTGGAAATGTTCTCAGCCGTAGGATATGATGAATGGACACGATCTGAGAATGTGGGGTATATGGATTGCAACGGATTGTAAGGGTGAAAACACATATCACTTTAACTGTAGAGGATACGTCGATTTCGTTTCGTGGGGTGATATCGGGTTCTATATAGTAGAGTGGATCGTGATGATCATCAGTGACTGGGTGGTGAACGGGAAGTTGGTCGGAGACGACCAGTTTGGATGTGCACGTGCACGTGTCCTGTGTGTGTCAGGTGATTTTCGTGGAGGTTTCAAGCTCGAGGAAGAAGGTTTGGGATCGGGTTCATTCGCGTGTTGATACGGGGAGTACTCGATTCCTTGCTCGGGTTTGAGAGGGTGGACTGTGAGTTTTGATATGTTCAACTGAGGCTTTAAGTGAATAGAAATGACCAGATTTGTTAGCAACATGTCGTGTGCTAGTTTTCAAACAAAGAAACTTAACTAGTTTTTCTAACAAGTTTTCAACATATAAATTATAAAGTTGTTGTTTATATTGTTTCGATTTGGAGAAATTATATATCAGTTAATTACATAAATTAACAAGCATTTTCAAAAATAATATAATGATGTTAATTAAAGGAGTAATTAAGACAGGTATCGATTTTATTTAGGACAAGAATTTTTTGATGATTTTTGTATAAATTAAATTCAGGGATTTAAATTAAATGAGATTTAGTGGTTTAATTAAGTAATTAATTAAGGACATAAGTAATCAAGGAATTAGTTAATCAACTAAAGGATAATTAATTAATTAATGATATTAATCAAAGGACCATTGATTTATGTAAGTAATTAAGAATAATTAATTAAGGAGGATAATTAATTAAGATTGAGTAATTAAGGGTGATTATTTAATTAAGGCTAATAAATGTGGATGGTCAAAGAATAATTAATAAATTAAAGGCTAATTACTTAATGTAATTAGAGAATAATCAATCAAGGATGATTAATAGAGAAAGTAACTAAGGATGACAAATAAATTGGTTTGTAATTAATAAATGATAATTAAGCAGGATTACAGATAATCTAAGGAATTTAAGAAATAATTAATTTAATTAGAAATTAAATTAAGTTAATTAGAGATCTAACATCTAATTAATCTTGCTTATGGATGATTGAATTGTATTGCATGAATTGAATTAATATCTAGTCTGATAACTTATGTACCGTGATAAGATATGTAGGGTTGAACTGTGATATTTTAGTTTATCTATCAATAGTGAATTGCTGTGTAAAGTGTGACATCTTGTATTTAAATTTGAATTGTAATCACTTAAACAGTTTAGATTTGAAGTGACATTGAATTCGAAGAGACCGGGATCGGGTATCAGTAATACCCGAACCTACTTCGATAAGTAATCTAAATTCTTTATAATTGGATGAGTGGAATTAAACAGGCTGGAATTGGAATAAATTAAGTAACTTGGCCTTTAACAAGGAAATAGTTCTTGAATAATGTTGTAATAAGTGATGGACTTTGAGAACTCGTAGGAAGGTATGAGTTACCCTGGTAATTTACTTCAGTTATATAGCTTGGTATTTCATATTATATGGGTTTACTCACGCTGGTTTCCAGCCTGACCCGGGTGTTACTTTGATGTAATGCTTGGGTCAGACCGAGTATTACCGATTTTAAGGTAAGGACGTTCTGGAGCTCAGGAGGCGAGCTGGATGGCAGGACGTATGGAGTGTTCCGCTGTGACTATTATTTCTGTTTATCTGAGATATATTTGATTTGTATATGCTCAGCGTTGTGTACGAGAGAAACTCTGATGTATTATAAATGTAAATTGACAGATATAGTATTCTTTTGTAAACTGTTATTATTTGATATTATATTTTGATCCGTTGCGAATGTGAGATTCTGTGTTTGGTTTCCTGTTTCTTCTTCTATCTCTTTCTTCTTTTTCATAACTATCTGGAATTTTCGGGTTCGAAAATTCCGGGTCGTTACAGCTACCTGCCAAGGATTGATTATATGGTTGTTAGTCGCCGCCTGCCAAAGGTAGACTATTTAATTGTTGATTGTCATTGGCCAACGGTTGACTATTCGGTTGTCGGTCACCAACCACCGAAGGTCGCTTATGATCCTGCATCCTCAGCATTAGCATCAAACAACAGATTCTCGATTATAGCAGCTCACTGTCTACAGTCCTAAGCTTAGCAAGCCCTTAAGATTAGCAGTAGCATCAGTCTCGAGCCCCCCTTTTATCTTGTTGTCTATCTTGTAATTCCATGTAATTATAAGATAGTCGTATAATAAGAGGAATTCACAGTGGACGTGGCCAGGTCTGTCAAACCATTATATATCTTATGTCATTTACCCATTAATTGCTTGTTTTAGCTCTTAAACCGAATGATTAGCAAGTAAACTTTTCTTTTTGTTGTGAAATTATGAGGTTAATGAAAAATACAGTTAACACGTACCATTTATGAATTTTCTGTTAATACATTTAAACTAAATAAATAATTAATGTAATGCATTATAACAAGTACAACAAGGGTTCCTAGCTCCCCAATAGAGGGGGAGACGGTTCGAGCCTTAGCATCCGTACTTTAGTAGTTTTTTATTTGTGGAGGCATATAATAATCTCTTAAATGAGTAGAAAATTCCAAGATCAAAATTGCCTCTGTGAGAACCTGAGTTAAAAGGGGGTTCGGGCGATGACAGACCTTCTTACATCCCTAGCCTTTGAAAGTAGTTTTTTTTAAAAGTACAACACCTTTTATTTCAAGTAAGGTTTTATCACATGATTGATAATTTACAATAAATTATAGCATTTCCCTAATACATACCCCTAACTCTATCAATCTCCCAATTGCACTTAAGGCCAATTATGAAATCTCAATCTCATCCCTTCGATTGATGAGAACTGATCAAGCTAGTCCCTCCATGAATGGAACTGCTATATTGTTTTAATTGTCTGCTCTGTCAAACAACTTTCACTAATGCTGATTATTAACTAGATTTTAACCCAACAAAATTCAACGGGAACTAGAACATCCACATCAATTCAAAACAACTCAAGAATCAAGCAAAAGGACTAGAAGAAGAAGCTAAAAGGGACTCAATAGGAAAGATGCAAAAATAGGCTAAGGGGATGGATTGCTAGCGAATCATAGGGATTGCTCATGGATCCTCCAAACCTCTTACATCATTAACCGATATCTTTTCTAAGGATATCTACCAAGTTTCATTATATTCCAAGCAAGTTAGTTCGAGAAGTGAGCATTTATCTCATTCCAATCATAATGCAATATAACATGTACATGAATCACCATCAAAACAAGACAACTAGTTATGAAATTATATAGAGAGTATCTACATAAGGAAAGGAGCACGATCTAAGTGAAACGATCAAAAAATAGTTTAACTACAAAGATTGCTAGCGATCCATCAGGATAGATCAGTTCGTTGTAAAATTTTCGGAGTTCCTTTGTACCATTAAGAATAGGCTTTGGTAAAGCGGCCTAGCCTAATAGCTCTCCTATCCCTATAAACACTTACCTATCTGCAACATAAAGAAGATCTTCTGGAATTGGCTGCTGAAACTCTATAGAGATTATTCTTCACTTTTCTCCTCCTACATAACAGTCATCTAGTGGTTCAGTGTGATTATCCAGTGAACTCTTGCACTTGTGACTTGATCTAACTTATGAGATTCAATCATATTGTAATCCAATTCAACTTGTTACGACAATCAATTAATAGAAAGTTATAAAGTGGATGTAGGCTCATTAACAGCCGAAACACTATAAAAATATTCTTGTTCCTTTACTTTTCCTATGATATGCAATTGCTTTTTCTATTTTATTTGCCTTGATAAATAAGGCTGGTGCTTTTACACTTAATCCAAGGCGTTGATTCATTTTTTGGGTTAAAATTTTGGTGCTTTCACTGAGAACCCAACTCAGGACCAAATCTAGCTATTTACTTTGGATCAGATAGGTTCAAAATTTAGATCCTCAATCTTTGCTTAGAAATTTGCTGTTGAGAATCAATGACACCATGAAGAAAGAGAACTGCTTCCGAAAGATCCATAATAGCTATAACAGCTGGAGAGAAAACCAATCCTTAGCAAGTTTAAGTCAACGGCCCCAACACAAGAGATCAAGTGTCGGGATCTTCTATGTAGTATGAAGTTGTCATTAGAGGCGAGTTAAACAAGATGGTTGATGAAATCAATCAAAAGACGGAGAATAGCCAAAAAGCTCTTATGGAAAAATTAAATGCCCTTCTGACCTTGCAATCACTTGCTGCTCCAAGAACCATTCTAGAGCCTGCGGCTGCCATGGAGTAGGAAGACTCTTTTGTTTCTGGCCTAAACAAGAAAAGCAAAAAGCAGCAGCAAAAAGGAGTAGTAGATGGAATTGCAGGAATCACCATTGAAGGAAATGCAAACACTCCACCAACTGCAAAGCAGCCTGCCATGAACTTGAATCTGGGGATGAAAACCCTACAGGAAGATATAGCTATGGATTTCTCCGACTTTGAAGATGGTGAATAACTTGACGATGATGAGTTGAAAGAAAACACTAATGCATTCAATACTCGCAGAGAGGTCCAAAATGCCCCTACCCAACCAACCATAAGCCAAAGAAACTCCGAGGGAGTGGCTCTTCCGAAGATAGGAGAGCCTAGGCTTCAGCCCACTTACCAATGCCATTTGCAAAATCAAACACTTGGTATAGTCAGTGATAGCCAATCTACAGATTACCAGACATCTGATGCATATATCGCGGACATGATCAAGTGCCTAATGGACGAAAGTAAGAATAGAAGAGGTAATGAATGGGGATCCACCCCAAGACGGACTCCCTTCACTGATGATATTATGAATGAACGATATACTAAAAAGCTCACGATGCTAACTATTCCGTCCTACTATGGAACTAGAGACCCAAAACCTCATTTGTATAAGTATAGTTGCCCCATGGACGGAGCGAATGCTTCAAATGCTGTTCGATGTAGATGTTTTCCAATCCTTTTGGAGTGAATTGCTTCCATGGGTTCACCAGGCTTACACTTAAATCCATCTCCACTTCTGGTAAATTAGCAACAAGGTTCCTTGATTAGTTTAGGCTTCACACGGCACAATCAAAAGACATGATGTCCTAATCGGGCCTAGTTTAGGGATGAAATGAATCTTTGAAATCCTTTATGATTCGGTTTAACACCAGGGTCACTGAAGTAAGTAACCCAAACGAAGATATGGTTTTCATAAGCCTGGTCCGTGCCATCCATCCCAACACCGAATTCGGAAAATGCATCAAAATGTAACAACCTACCACCAGGAAGTATTTTAATTGAAAGGAAAGCAAGTACTTGAGATTGAAAGAGGCAGAGGAGCTAGAAGGAAAACCTACTAACCCATAACCAACTAACGTTGGGCAGAATGGTATAGCGGGTAACCAAGACGCAAATACCTCCGGGACTGCTGTAGGAAAAGCATGAAAGAAGTGAATCAGAAAAGGAAGAATCAGAATTCCAATAAGCAAAATGGAAGTAGTAAGCGACTTAAGTGCTTGAAACTCGAAAACTACACCTCGTTCAGTGATACTCCAGAGAACATCTACCTTGCGACACAAGGGATGGAGGAATACAAGAAGCCTCCTAAAAAGGAAGTGGCTAACAACAAAAGCATTCCAAAAAGTACCACCGCTTCCATCAAACACATGCTCACAACACGAATGAGTGCCGTCACTTAAAGAATCTGATTGAAGAACCGATTCGGGAAAATAAGCTTCAGCAGTATGTGAGGAAGTCGCTAAATCTTGACCAGCCTGCAACACTCCAAGCTCCTAAAGATCGGGGAAACCAAGCTGGAACTAGTAAAGAGGGATCCAGACGGACCGATCAGGGACTTATTATCGAAACAATATTGGAGGACCTTATCCCGCGCAGAAGAGATAGGGAGAAATGGAGCGATACGCGTGCTCACTAAAACATGCTCCGAAAGATTCGTGCTTTGGGATCAAAGTCGGAACTCCTGCCAAGTAGCAAAGGACCCTAAACGATGACATAGTGTGCTAGAATCGAGACACTGAAGGAATAGAAGCTCTGACCCTTAACCCCATTGTTGTGACAGTAGGAGTCGCACCAGCCAGGGTTCAACGTGTATGTATTGGTGGACAATAGCAGCCCCATGAACATCCTATTCAAACACATGTTTGATCAGATGAAGATCAGTATAAAAGACATACCCGCTTGCCAAAAAATCTAGGAATTTACTGGTGAACCTGAGCAACTTGTCCGAATAATCGATTTACCCGTAGAATTCGGAGAAGGTGACCGAAGAGTCGTCCTCATCCAAACCTTCATGATTGTCGATGAAATATCCACCTATGCTGCTTTCTTGGGTTGGCCCGCTTTGGCAGATTTCAAGATTGCTTTACATCAGTGGTGTCTAACCATGAAATTTTCGACAAAGAGTGGAGTTGGGGTGATCAAAGGAGACCAAAGTGCCGCTAGAGAATGCTACATCCCAGAACTATGTGAGTCTGGAAGAAAAGAAAAAGGGGAAAATGTGTGAAGAACTTTCCACATTCGTTGACCTACTGAATAGCAACTACAGAGTAGCCCTTGTCTTAGGGACCATAGCCGATTTGACAAAGTTTTGGAGCCTAAAAAGAAGAGTTCAAGGGAAGAATCGACAGCACCTTTAGAATTTACAGTGTCTTCCCAGTCGATATGGATGACCCAACACTGGTCCTGAAAATCGGATTGCATCTTGGAAACAAGATGCGGCTGGAATTCATCAAATTTCTTCACGGCAATCTAGACGTATTCACTTGGATACATTTTGATATGTGTGGGGTTTCCCCGAAGATTGCATGCCATGCACTTAATATTGATCCCAAGTATACACTAGTGAAGCAGAAGAGACGCATCCTAGGACCCGAATGGTCGAAAGCGTTGAGAGAAGAAGCAGATAAGTTGATGGCAAATGGTTTTATCCACGATGCAACCTACCCTAAATGGGTATCCTGCCCGGTCTTGGTCAAGAAGCCCAATGGAAAATGGCGAACTTGTATCTACTACTTGGACATAAACAAAGCTTTCCCAAAAGACAGCTTTCCTCTACCTAGAATTGACCAACTTGTGGACGGGACAGCTGGGCATAACTACTATCATTTATGGATGCTTACTCGGGGTACAACCAGATCATGATGCATGAACTGAACTAGGAAAATACCAGTTTCATTAATGATCTTGGATTATACTGCTATAAAGTGATGCCGTTCGGCTTAAAAAATGCTGGAGCAACCTACCAACGACCAATGAATGCCATGTTCAAACATCAGAGTAGGAAGACTATGAAAGTTTATGTAGATGATATGTTGGTTAAATCATGCATAGCTGCAAATCACTTGGACAACCTCGCCGAAATGTTTGAAATACTCAGTAAATATTGAATGAAACTCAATCCACTTAAATGTCACTTCGGAGTAGCCTCTAGAAAATTATGAAGATTCATTGTAAGCGCCAGAGGGATTGAAGCAAATCCCAAACAAATTATCGCTTTACGGGAAGTCTAGGCCTTGAGAAACAAGAAGTAGTTACAAAGCTTGAATGGAATAGTTGTAGTGCTAAGCCGGTTCATCTCAAAAGCAACCGAAAAATATGTACCATTCTTTGATGCGCTAAAGAAGGGAAAGGAAGAACTTTGAATGGAATCAAGCTTGTCAAACTATGTTCGAAGGGCTGCTGCGACATATGGAAACCCTGCCGATCCTATCCAAGCAGGTAGACGGAGAAGTCATGTACATATATTTAGCAGTCCCTCTCCATGCATTAAGTGCCATGCTCATACGAGAAGAAGCCAAAATCCAACGAGCTATATATTACATCAGTAAATGATTCACTGGAGTCGAGAAGAACTATCCAAAATTGGAAAAACTAGCATATTGCCTCCTGATTGCATCCAGAAAGTTACGATCGTACTTTCAGGCACACCCGATCAAAGTGCTAACAGATCAACCCTTGAAGCAAGTGTTATACCACCCCAAGACCTATGGATGGCTTATTAGATGGAACATCGAGTTATGTCAATATGAAATCACATACCACCCTCGAAGTGCGATCAACAAGCAGGCACTGGTAGACTTCATTGTCGAGTTTACGATACGAGATAATGAAGAAGAAATTACTCCAGAAGTGTAGAAATATTGGAAGTTGTTCGTCGATGTTGCATCGAACTTCTGCTCTTGAGCAGGAGTAGTGCTCGAAACTCCAGAAGGACATTCCATTTGCTATGCCTTGCGCTTGGAATTCCCTACAATAAATAACGAAGCAGAATACGAAGCATTGATAGCCGGGCTGGAAGTTGTGAATGAACTTGGAAGAAAGTCCGTACACATCTATAGCGATCTTAACTAATCGTCTGCCAGGTGAAAGGCGAATACCAAGCTCAGGGAGAGAACCCATCCCCGTATCAATCTAAAGTGCAGGAACTACCGAATGACATCAAACATTACACCATAACTCATATCCAAAGGTAGCAAAACACGAAGGTAGACTATCTAGCCAAACTGGCCAGTTTTGGAGAAACTCGGTCCTTGGGGCTGGTCCAAGTCGAAACTCTGACCGCTCCGAGCATAAGCGAGATGGATATCGACTGGATTTTTTAAAGCAACCGAAGAACCGAAGAACCGAAACGTGGATGACACCGATCAAGGACTACCTGCTTAGAGGAACACTCCCTCCAAACAAGAAACAATGGAAAAAGCTCCTTCGAAAGGCAACACAGTTTGTAGTGCAGGATGGGATGCTCTACCAAAGGGGATTCTCTACCCCCTTGCTCAGGTGTGTGACCAACAATGAAGCCAGAAGAATCATCATGAAAGTTCACGAAGGCGACTGCAGAGATCACATTAGGGGGCAAACCCTTGCAAAGAAAGTTCTCCGACATGGGTATTTTTAGCCAACAGTGAAACACGATGCAACAGATTACGCCAATTGATGCGACCAATGCCAAAGATTCGACAAGATCAAAAGAACTCCTTCGACAGAGCTGACACAGACGGCCAACCAGTGGGCATTCGTGATCCGGGGAATTTGATCTGATTGGTGTACTACCAATGGCCAAAGGAGGAGGCAAATATGTTCTAATTGCTGTTGACTATTTCATCAAATGGGCCGAAGCGGAACTATTGGCCACTATTACAACAAAGAAAGTTATTAATTTTGTCACTAAGAACATTATTTGTAGGTTTAGAGTGCCACAAAAAATCATCACGGATAACAAGACTCAATTTGAAAGCGCCAAGTTCAAAGACTTTTGCAAACGCTTCCAAATCGAGAAAAGCTTCTCCACTGTTGCACATCCGCATGCAAACGGGCAAGTGGAAGCAGTGAACAAGATCATCAAGTCACCATCAAAAAGCGACTAACTAAAGCTAAAGGAAACTGGATTGATGAACTTCCACTCACATTTTGGGCATACAGGAACACACAAATCTGCGATCGGGTACTCCCCGTTCGTCTTGGCATATGGTTTAGAAGCAATGATCCCAGTCGAACTTGAAATCCCCTCTCATTGAAGGGAAAACTCCAATCAAAGAAAAAATGAGCAGCTCCTACTTGAGTTGCTCGATATAGTCAATTAAAAGAGGGAAGAGGCCGAGTTAAGGACTGTTGCTCACCAGAAAAGGGTCGCACGATATTTTTATTCTAAAGTCCATAATGGCACTTTCGAAGTAGGAGACCTTGTCCTCAAACGGGCCTACCATGTACCAGGAACATTCAGACAAAATTGGGAAGGGCTTTATGTGATCGCCCAGAAGCTAGGAGATGGCACATTTAAGTTTACAGCTGTTGATGGAACCCAAGTTCCCGGAGCTTGGAACAGCGAATCATTATGTCGTTACTTTATCTAAGACTATCTTGTGTATTTCCTTTTTCCCGCAAATAAGCCATCCCGGAATACCGGAGGCATTGTAAATAGGCAGAACTTTCCCAACTTTTATTAATAAAATTGCTTTGCTTTCTGAAATAATAAAACCGTGTTCACAAAAGTAGCATTTGAGTCGACGGGGTCAAATCGACTTAAAACTATCCAATTGCTACTTGAGATACTAGAACCATGCTCAAGTATGCCCCATCTATCCGCCGAGTCGACGGATGAAAATCGACTCAAACCATTGGATCGAGAAACTCGATCCTTGACTTCTAAGAACCGATGTTGCTCCGGCAACACCGAGATGGCCCAAATCAAAGCCATGCATTTCATAAGCCTCGCATCATTTCCTGGGTTGTGAAATCATACCCAAGAAAATATAATTACTTAAGCCGCGCACTCCCGTAAGCCGTGCATCACTTCTTGAGCCATGGAACCACGCTCTCAAAGCACGAACTGCTCACGTTACCTGAAGATTGGTAACCTTGAAAAATTCCAAACCGTTTCGGATCGACGGGTCACCGATCCCATAAGCCACACACTTCGTAATCCATGCACTCTCAAAAGCCGCGCATTACATAAGCAGCACACTCTCAAAATCCACACAAGCCACACACTCTCAAAGGGTCACGCATTCCATAAGCCATGCACTCTTAAAAGTCGTGCATTCCATGCAAGCAATACTTGATGTTGCTCCACCACCATCAACAAACCATTAAGATCTTATAAACACCAGGAAACTCATATATTGCAAAACTAACATGAATCCGCTCCCACTATCAAAAGTAACAGACGTGAGTCCAACAATATCGCACAACTAGAAATCGGCAAAGAATTTCTATTGTTGACCAACAAAATCTCCGCAATCGAGAAGCTTCAGTCACAAATTCCCAACGATAGGAACCGCAAGGTAGATTTGGCTATAGACATTCGAGGAATCACTTGGATCAATCGCCATTTGTCAAGTATTTTAAGAAAACAACCTTGTAAAGTAGGGGGCACACACACACCAACATTTAGCTAAAAGGAAAACTACTTCACAGGCCTGTTTCTCCAAACAAAGAATTTTGGCAATCACAATGGATCTAGTTATAAAGTTAAAAAATGCATACGCAATCCAAGAAATCACAGAAATTAAGGCGTCGTATACCGCGAAACATGGCATGGAAATGTGAAGCATAGAAATTGCAGAACAAACAATCATGTCATGTGCTCACATAAGTAGTATAAAAGCAAGTTAAGTATGTCATAATAAGGAAGAACACAGAAGAAATGATAGTAGAAACATTGATATTTTCATTCCTTATAATATTTTATGTACAAAGTTAAAATGTGGGGACCGTAGCCACACAATATTGGCCAATAAAAAGAAAAGTACGTACGCTACAACAAAAAAAGTAACAAGTGCAGACTCTGCACTTGTATAAAATACATGTCAAACAAATCAGAATGTTCCAATATTCGGCTCCACTGTTACTCGAGCCTATCGGTATTTCTTTCCTCCACTTCCCTTCCCACCTTTGGTCAGAAGTTTCTTCTTCTTCTTAGAATCCCCACCAGGAGTTACGTCGCTGCATGAAATATCAATTATCGCCGTCTTGCCTACGTCTTCTCCTTGTTTTTGACCCCATTGGAGGACTCCCCCTTGGTCTCGTGCTTCTGGGACTTGCAGGAGCTCCTTAAAAACTTTCTCTCCTCAATCTTTTCCCTCTTAACTACCACCATCTGCTATTCAGTTTTACTTAGCTGGCCAGATTCGTCTGCTTGCTCTCGAGTGTCAGCTACCGTTAAATCGCCCTCCAGAGATACAAAAGAGTCGTTCAAGCCATGCAACACAACAATCTTCTCGGATTTCGCCCCTAGTTGTGAGACAGATACGAGCACGGTGACTGAGGCATGGTGACCAAAGCAGCTACAGAAACAAGCATCGAGGCAGTCAAAATAGCAGCAGGCCCCAGGATCGAAGGAATTGGCAGCCCAATAGGTAAAGAATACAGACCTGCAAGATCAAAAATGAAAGCATTCAATCATCTTGTTCTTGTAGTGTGAGCTGAAGATTCTCAAAATCGGTAGAAATAAGAAGGTTACCTATATCAAAAGAGTGGCCGAGAATTTTAACCTCATACCTCCCACCTTCTCCTTCTTTGGATGGCTGCACGATCTTTGGTGAAGTTCCAAACCACCCAAGGCTTCTGAGACAACTGCTAAAGGGGCGGACAATAAAGCAGTATCGGCTGAACATGAATTAGTTCCTAACTGATCACGAGGTTGTTTTGATGATTCGCCAGTCCTGGAACTCAAGAGCTTTGATAGCGCTTTAGCAGTTCTAGTAGCATCGGTAGCCTACCTCTCCTTCTCAATCTGAATAATCTCTTGGCCTTATACTGAAGCCTTCTTCGAATCTTTGGTGAGATAGGCATCCTCCAACTCTTGTTCGGTGTTTACATCCCCGTTTTCTCGAAGACGATTGAGAGCTTCTTCCCAAACCACAACAAGAGTACGTAGGAATTTGGGGCCTAAACAGCTGAGGCGCCCTGATGCAACAAGGGGTTATGTAGAAATCCAAGATGGTGTCATCCATCTTCTCCATCATCCTTTCAAAGGTATCATGCAGTTCCAAGTAGCCTCCATCATAGCGGCCTTCTGAACTTCAATTTGGGTCTTTTCAATGTTAAGCTGCATAACTCTTTCCTGAAGTGAAGCAATCATTTGAACCTGGTCAGAAATGATCTTGTCACGGGATTCCACCTTTCCTGCATAATCAGCCATTGCCTTTTTATGAGCTTCAACGACTTCGTCATGACCAACAATAGTTTTCTACCGAGCTTCGATGATCTCGTATCGAATTTCAGGAATTTTTCACCTTAACCTCATCAACGTGGGCCTTCTTGATTTTGTCTCAGAATAGGATCTCGATTGTTGTGTGGGCCTCTTTCAATTCTTTCAGTAAACAAGTGTTGCTCTTACATTCTCGAAGTACAGCATCCCTCTGCTTCGTCAATTGCTCAATTATGGCATCATATTCCGTTAACATCCTCTCATAATCATCCTTTTCGACTCGAAGGAAAGGATCTCTTGGTAGTTGTACGGTTTTTGTCTGCCAGTTGCTTACATAACTTCTTTCATCCTTCAGCTTGATCCAAATCGCTTTGATTCACCTGGAGATGGGGCATATAAGAATCTTTATGGATCGGGCGTAGGTCACGATCAAATTTTACTCCCTTTAGAAAACATCCGGGGAGCGCGACTTCAAGCTTAGGGGGACTAGACGTGAGAGTATAGGCTGGCCTCTTACGGGGGTGTGAAGAACTAGAAGCAGGCACTATGTGGGTCGAGAAGCCTGAATCGATGGAGAGACTTGAATAGTAGAAGCCGAAACTTCAATTACAACAAAAACTGGAGCCGAGGCAAATGCTTGGTGCTCAGAAGGATGAGAACAACTATCTACCTTTGATTTCTTGGATGGCTTTTCCCAGTCGTCGAGAGTTTTCGTCTTCTCATAATCACTCCTGGAAACTCTGCCTCGGTCTCTATCATCCGGATGACGAATTTCGGCTTCCAAACCTTTCCTCCTTCTCCATTCTTCCTTAGTTTCTCGGGGATGATGGTGATTAGAAGTTCGGCATAACCAGCGTTGTGCGTTAGTAAATTGTTCAAGGTCCTCATAAAGTCCACAACCTCCCATAGTACCTGATAAAAAAGAAACGAACGAAGAACTTTAGTGACAGAAAATGAACTCAAATAATGCATATGTAAGTGTACGTGTTCCTGGTGAAATGTGTAACCTGTCATAAGCGGCCCAAAAGGACTTCACAAACCGGATCGGGAAGCGACTATGGTGGGAGTCAGGCTAACTCTAGATACAACATGACTGGGGTGAGAAGGCAATCCCTTAAACTCAAAGTCATCTCTCATGAGTTCATCTATGTTTACATAAACATTTCTCAAGTCCCCAAAATTGATATCGGTTTCCTTAGGCGGAGAACCATAAAGTCGTTTGGCTACTAGGGGAGCATCTTTAGCAATAATCTCTTGGGAGAGGCAAATCTGGGAGAATATGACTCATTCCCTGAGTTTCGTTGCATGATTTGAAGTTTCCCTCACTGGAACTTACATTAAACCTCATCATTAGAGGAGGAATCATAGCTATTGCTGTTCTTAATTGCACCCTCCTCCTTTTCCATGATCACTGCATCCTAGCCTTCACGCTGCTTGAACTCTTCTTTCCCTTCTTCCGAGATCAAGGCATCCTGATCGGGCATCTGGCTTTGGTCGTAACACATTTTCCTTCATGAATTTCTTCGGCTGATCAACCGGATGGACCTTCTCCTTCTAGTGATTGCCCTCTTCGGAGTCATGCGACGAAGAAGTAGAGCATGTTCGAATCCTAGAATGGGAAGAAGATGGAACTTTAATGGCAATGGCAGATCTCCTAAGGTGTTACAACCCGTAACGAGGCAAATTCTCATCCGTTCGTAAAGAATGAACCGATCTCTCTCTAGCATCTATGGCCTTTAGAGTATGGAAGATGGGATTAAGTGATGGATCTTTGTTTCGCCTCGAAATAACTACAAAGAGTATTAGGACTATTAAAATCTCGCACTATTATATTAAATGTCAACAAGAAAAAGAAAAAACTTACTCACTGTCTTCCAAAGGCGATTAAATCCCTCAGGACACCTAACGAAAAATATTGGGCCTTGAACTGGGACAAATTACTTTAATGCTGCAACACAATTTTGCAACTTTTTTAAGCCTCGATGATCACAAGCACGGAAATTCGTCTCTCTTCTTCAATGAGAGGAAATATCTTAGCTTAGCAAAGCTTGTGGCATGATTGAATGTCCACATAAACAAAACGTGAAGACAAGTCAAATTTGCGTATCCGTTGGGATGAATCTGAAATGGAGCAATTTTCAAGTTTAGAAAAGTTTGTCTCAAGAAACGACTAAAGGGGGGCACTGCTTCATTCAAGCACATGTACCGATGGTCGGCGGTGTACCCCAAAGGTGGCATGCGTGCAAACTCGTTTGTCAATGGAAGGTGTATGTCATCATCAGGAATGCCATGCTATAAACAAATGTTGATTGATCTACAACATATGTGGAAGCTCTCTCCGGAGCGTTGAGTAAAACTCTAAAGTTTGGAGGAGTTCGATCTATAACCGGACCAAATGGAACCAATTGACCATATTCAACTGGCAGTGCCGAAGAAGTAGGTGCTGCTAAAACCATTTATGAAGGCATAACTGATGTCGATTCAGCCTTCGAGAATGCCGGACTTCCTCCACTAGATTTACGATGGGATAACTGGTGCTTCATTCTATATAACAGAACTTGTATCTAACGCGGTCGGGTAATTCTATTTATAACTAGAAGTCCCCCAGTGCTTAACACTTGAATTCCAAAAAAACATTGATTTATGCCAATTCATCGAACTTCAAGCATTGCCTAAGGCAAGTGCAGTGTGATTATCTATGTGGGATGGGCTTGGTATGCTGAACACTACGAACGTTCTTACACTTACTAGTTACCGATCAATAATCGATAATGGATCCGACATCTGAAGCGACATGGAAAGCTCTTCCTATTCCAGGTACATCGGTTGTGCAATGATAGGACCAATCCAAAGTGAGCAACTATAGATCGATAGGTCCAAATCAAATAGAAGATTCTCAACATAAGTCGATTTCAGTTCTCTGGAAAGTTATAATAGCATGAGCTGCATGCAAGATGCTACCCCTAAGCTATTATCACCTCCTAGAAAAACCCAAATCAATCTGCAAGACGAAGTGCCGGGATCAACGGTAAAACTTGGTGCAAGTTAATTCTGACTCTGTGGAGCAAGATAGCAAAACCCGGGCTTCATTCCATGAAGAATTCATGACTCGATTTACTATCTTCTTACACAAAGTCACAATCAGCTTGAATTTTTCATTGCACCCATCACCAGCCACTAATTCTACGCTAAAATCCACATTACCAACCTTAAGTTAAAGGACATATGTGGTCAATTTTAGTTTGCTGGCAATCCAAGCTAGGTAAGATCGGTCACGATCCAGGTAGGCAACGTTTTAGGTGTTGGAAATTGGCTCGAAGTGGCGTCAAAGCTAGGCGAGGTCGGTAGCAGGAAGCTTCATGGGTGGAGATCAACGTCGGTGGTGGTGTAAGCAAAGTTAGGGTTTGGTAGTGTTTGGATCAGGTCGCAAGAGTGGATTTCTCGGTTCGCAGACGAAAGCATGAAATGAAGAAAAGTCGGCTCGAACAAAGTTAAGTAGGAGGTTACTGTGAGAAAATTTGCTAAGTCCTCGGATCGCTAGCGATCTATGGGATCACTAGCGATCCATCAAGTTGTAGTCAATTTTCTCCAAACTCACCAAGTATGATCTAAGTGTTGTTTGCCAGCATTTGGAATGCTCTGGGATTGAAATTGATTTATCGTTACGAGCAACGACGGTTCACATTAAAGACTCAACATATGGCTGAATAGGCAAAGCCAAGTTTGCATGATAGCCTCAACACGATTAATTAAACTTCACAAAATGGGAACTCAAAAGCAGTTACTTCCAAAGCACACCTTGTTTCCAATAAAGGCGTACTTTGGGAGGAGGGCAAATGTTAACCCGGTTTTTATCCCAACGGAATTCAATGGGAACTAGAACATCCATATCAAGTCAAAACAACTCAAGAATCGACCAAAAGGACTAGAAGAAGAAGCTAAGAAGGACCCAAAAAGAAAGATGCAAAAATAGGCTAAGGGGATGGATCACTCCATTACCTTATGGATCACTCCAACATAAGGATTGCTTGTGGATCCTTCAAGCCTCTTGCATCATGAACCAATATCTTTTCTATGGATATCTGCCAAGTTTAATGATATTCCAAGCAAGCTAATTCGAGAAGTGAGCATTCATCTGCTTTCAGTCATAGTTCAATGCAACCTGTATATGAATCATCATTAAAAATCAGTCAACTAGTTATGAAATTACATGGAGAGTATCTACATAAGGCAAAGAGCATGATCCAAGTGAAACGATCAAAAATAGTTTAACTACATGGATTGCTAACGATCCACAGGCGATCCATCAGGATAGGTCAGTTCCTTGTGAAATTTTCGAAGCGCTTTCATACCATCAAAAATAGGCTTCTGGTAAAGTGGCCTAGCCCAATAACTCTCCAACCCTATAAATACTCACCTATCTACAACATAAAGAGGATCTTTTGGAACCTAGCTGCTGAAACTCTGCAGAGATTATTCTTCACTCTTCTCCTCTCAACAACAGTCATCTAGGGGGTTCATTGTGATTCTCCTGCGAATCTTGCACTCATGACTTGATCTAACCTAGGAGATTCAATCATATTGTAGTCTGATTCCACTTGTAATAGCAATAAGTTAATAGAAAGTTATAAAGTGGATGTAGGCTACATTAATAACCGAACCACTATAAAAATCTTCCTTTTCCTTTAATTTTCCTGCGATCTACAATTGGTTTTTCTAATTTATTTGCCTTGATAAATGGTGCTGGTGCTTTCACACTCAATACAGGGCGTTGATCTATTTTTCTGGTTAACATTGATAAACTGTTTTTATCATGTGGAACTATTCGTAGTATGTTTCTTGACTTCTAGTGAGCTCTTATCATGACATTGTTATCCTATAATAATGACATTGTATTCTCAATACTTGGAATCACACTTAGCACAGTTATAAATTTGTGCATTTATATTTATACATCGTTTTTATTATGGCACTATTCAGGGCGACATACTTAGCCTTTTTGTTGAATTAGCCCAATCGTTCATTTGGAACATTTTCAGCTTGACCCCCTATTCGATAAGGTTTGAAATATCGACATATTACACTCGATATCACTTATGAAGTTCAAGTCAAAAACTTCTTCACGAGGAGCTCGATGTTTTCTATAAACAATTCTCTAGTATTTCGAAAATACTCGAGAATACTTTTAACTTCTATTTAGCGATCTTGATTTGGATTTGTATAACATCCCCCACTTAAGACTCGGAGAAAAACACCAATGATGTTGCATTCATCACCGAATTACCTTCCAGCTATGAAAGTGAGTTCAGTTTATTATTAACACAGATAAAATGAACAAAGCAGCTAAATATTCTTCATTATATTAAAATTTTCTTTAACAATCTTTACTTATACTTTAGTCGCAATTAAACCCAAAAACATGCCCACGCAAGGGTCAAATGTAGTAAAAAATAACATAGTAAGAGTCGGGTCAACATACGATGATGCGGCCTGCAATATTTAGTACAACGGAAATAAAATCTTTATTAGCAACAAGCCTCTTATTTCGTCTTCTTCTTTGTACTGCAGCCCTTATTTCATACATGTCCAATCCCATAAACTTAGCCACTTAAATGAGCACTCGTGAGTTTATGGGAACAATAATAAAAACACGGGTCGGATATAAAGTCTTTTGTGAATAATACTTACCCCAAAACAATCATATAGTGAGATCAAATCGTACTGCACAGACTGGGTTTCCTCTTTACTATTTAAACATCAAGAGTGGAACATTCAAAATACTGACACGACTGATTCTTATCTATGTCTACATCTTACTCTTCCCTAAGTAGTCCCCACTTAATTCCCAATTTAGTTCAGGTTGATAATTCATTGCAGAACTTTGCTATTGCGCCCCTTCATAGCTCCGCTTTTTCCCACTTTGGATTATTCTTTAGTGTATTCCCATTTGATATTGCGCCCCGTGCATAGTACCACCTTAACCTCTTATTAAGGTTTATCTCTATCTAATACTGCTTGGAATCATCCCACCGCAGTCTTTTTAAAATTCATCCATTAGTTCAAACAACATGGACCCAACCACTCGCCCTACTTAATTGTTCAATTAGTTATATCCTGGACTACAAAGAAGCAGCCACTTGTAGTCCCACTACATTTAACAATTTACCATTTTAAACTGCTTGGGATTACCCCACCCCAGTCGACCATAAAGAAACCCACATGTGGCCCCTAAATATTTGTTTAATTTGGAACTGCTTGGAATACCTCATCACAATCCTTGGAAGTTGAATGCCTCTCCCTACCTTCTCTAGGTGTGCATTCGAGTGAGCGTCCCCACCCATCTTCAATAGTCCTTCCAATCTCTTTCCAAGAACATGATCTCTTCACCGTTCTTACTTGGCCCCTCCCAGAGTCCCACGTACTTATCTTTTATTAGGTTTAGGCCAGTACTTTTCTTGGCACAGTACCTTCCTGCCCCATTGCTGAGTTCTTCTCTCCTTTCTTATTAAGTGTTCCTTGCCAATTATGGTGCAGTATGACCCCTTCATGTTGTGCATAGTTCATACTTGTAATGTACAGCCGCCGTCCGACTGCCATTTCAGAGAGACTCTGATATTCCTGACAACGTATTTACACATGGTGTTTTCCTATTTGTCCTTATTTTACTTTTTGTTGTTTATAGTGTCCTTATTCTTTCTTTTCAACAAATGATTTGGATCTGGTTTTCCATTTTTTTCCCAACACCTATTAATATATTTTTCCCCTATAAATTTATTCTCATGCACCCCACAGCTCCCCAATTGCCCCAAAATACTTAGTCATTCTAGTTTATTTTTCCTTATAGAAAATTCTAATAAATTCTTATAAAATTTGTGAACACTCATTCTAGCACACTTAATCTTTATTTGGACTTCTAAGGGTGTTTGTCTTATTTATTTTCTAATTACGCACCTTAAATAAATTGCGCAAGGAATTTCCCAAACTAGAAACTCATCTCTAAACTCATGGTCAGAACATCATATAATTTTTTTACTGCATTTGAAATCAATAAAGTACGGAAACACATCTAAACATCCAATGTTTATTTATTCTTCACCAATCATTCTTTAAAAATTTTATTTTGTTAATTTAAACCTATATGAACCCCATCATATCTGTAAATTGACAAATCTAAATCGAGACCATATATTCAGGATCTGTACAGAAAGGTTAAGCATTACTCACATAGATCTTTAAAATGTCTAACTTTAGTCTTTTTAATTTCCTTTAACTTGCGTTTTCCTTACCTTATCTCTATTTGCCTCTTTAAGCCACCACCATTAAAGTATTTCTTTGGCTTTTATTTTATTTTGAGTAGGATGAAATGAATAAATAGAAAAGAGTAATGTTTATTGTTCCATAATAATTTAGGATTGGGCCCTCGTACCCCTTTTCATTAGTTTGTTTCCCCATACTTCTCTTTTTTAGCCCGCCTTCGCCCTTCCAATAGATTTAATTAATTAATTTAAATTTAATGTTGCTACAATCTTCCCACCTTTACTAATTAAATTTAAATTAATTAATTAAGATTCCATAGAGATTTGTCTTCCATTCCATGATTACCCTAAGCATACCCACGTGTGTGTATATGTATATATATACACACATATATATACTAGTGCTATCTGCTAGTACGATAAACAATCGTAATACTCATACATATATATGGTCTACATCAGCACAACTCAATACATAACTCATGTACTAATCAGAAATAAACAACTTTGGATAGGTCCTCTTAAACTTCTCCTCTGTTTCCCATGTGCAGCCCTCCCGATCTACGCTCCATTGGACATACACTAGCTTCACTACTTTATTCTGAAGCCGTTTCTCTATCTTGGTCCACTATTCGAACTAGCATGTGCACATATAGGTCATATTTGGCTTTATGACCAGATCTTCTATTGCGCTCTGATTAACTAGTATGCTCGGATCTCTAATGCATTTCCGCAAATATGATACATAAAACACAATATGAATCCCTGTAAAATACTAAACAGATCTACCTTATAGGCCACTTTCCAAACCCTTTTCATGATTGGAAACAGTTATAATATCTAGGCGCTAATGTCGTAGCTTTTTTGAAGCGCATTGCACCCCTCATTGGAGAAACCTTCATGAACACTTGATCGCCTATTGCGAACTCCAGTTCCTTTCTCCTTATGTAGGTATAACTCTTATGGTTGGACTACACTGCCCTTATTCTAGCTCAGATCAGTTCTACCTTCTGAGTAGCAACCTTAATCACATCTGGTCCCAACACAATTATATCCCCTGCTTCCAACCAACACGCAGGCAATTTACGTGGAATTTCATACAATGCCTCAAATGGTGTTGTCCCAATACCGCTTCGATAGCTGTTGTTATACGAGAACTCTACCAGATGCAAGCAACCTCCCCAAGATCCACCGAAGACTATAATGCATGCTCTTAGCAGGTCTTCCAAGGCCCTATTAATCTTCTCATTCTGCTCATCTGTCTTTTGATGATATGTAGTACTCATGCATAGTATGTACCTAATGCCTTCTGCAAACTTTGCCATGCCGACGAACAGCAAATCTCTGTCACTAATAATTGTGCTAGGCACTCTGTGCAGCCTTGCTATTATCTTTACATACATTTCTACTAACTTCAGCGTAGTCCGCTTAGCCTTCATTGGAATCAAATGAGTGCTATTAGTTAGTCTATCAACTATGAACCATATGCCTTCATCCCCTACCCTTGTCCCAGGCAACTCATCCACAAAGTCTATAGCTATTGAATCCTATTTCCATACCGGATCCTCTAAAGGCTACAGGAGCCCACTTGGCCTTTGATACTCTGCCTTCAAGTACTGGCATATAAGACATATTTTCATATACTCTCCCATATCTTTCTTTATCCCTTCCTAGAATAAATTCCTCTTCATATATCGATACATCTTCGCACCTTCGGGGTGTATAGTAAACTTTAAATGAAGGCATTCATCCAATACTTTCTTAGCAATCCTTCTACATTTGGAACATACTACTTTCTATTCTTCCGCAGTCTGCCTTCTCTATCAACACTGAATCCCTTTAGCTCTACTGCTCCGACTTCTTAGTCCAAGTTCCTTACAAAATCTATGCATAACTTGTCTCCTTTCTGCAGTTTAACTATTCTGTCTACCAACTCAGGCCTGACTTCTAAGTATGGTAGCATTTTGGATGCACTGCTCGAACCTGCGCTAGCCCGAAACTGCACATTACACATAGATAATGTCTCTAAAATGATCCATTCTTTTATCTTAGCCAAAACACACAACTTTGCTGTTTCTAACTTAAGGTGCCAACTGCTTTATTGCCTTTCCCAAGGGTATACTCTATCCTAAAATCATACGATGCTTGAAGCTCTAACCACTTATGCTATCTCATGTTCAGCTTTCTTTGAGAGAATAAATATCTCAAGGACTTGTAGTTAGTATACAACTCAAACCTCTCCCCCAAGAGGTAGTATCTCCAAATCTTCAATGCAAAGACAATTGCTGCCAATTCTAAATCATGCATTAGTTACCGAACTTCATGGGGATGCAACTTCCTAAATGCGTAAGCAACTACTCTACCCTTCTACATTAATACTGCACCTAAGCCCAAACCTAACGCGTTCGTGTATATGGTCATACCATCATTCCCTTTGGGTATTCCCAACGTAGGTGTGTACGTCAATCTATACCTTAGCTCCTAGAATGCCTTTTCGCACTCCTATGCCCAAACAGACCGCTCACGCTTTTGGTAAGCATCGTCATCAATGCAGCTATGCGGAAGATGTGACGACCTTCCTATACCATCGGCACCATTAATATATAAACAACGTGCTACTATCATGCCCGACTGATATAGAATGATCACCAAGGTTTAGAATGAACCAATATAACCTGTCATATCTCACAGTGCATGGAAAAATATATAATATCACATAACAGAAGAGACAATAATAACAATATAAACGAACCATCATCATCGAACTATAATATCCATAGAGTTATACATCAATAGTAGAGTTTATATAATGAAAACAAACTCAACAATCATCTCTAATACAAATAGTAATAATCAAGCACTGTCATGGGCTCCACAGTGTTGCTTAGTGGAATGAGCGTAGACTCCATATATATATATATATATATAATAAGAGATAGCTCCATCCAGCTCATCCTCTGGACAAACTACATCACCTAGACCTGTTATCTAGTGTACTCATTTAAGAGTACCCAAGATAATAAGAGGCAAAGTGTAAAACCTTAGATCAGACAACAGTCTGGTGTGAGCAGTAAATGAGTCTCAAAATACTAAATAGGTAAATATGGTAAAGAACAAAGTACACGAACCATATCCGACCTATCCTTGCAACCAAAGAGTTAGCATACAACACTATAATATGTTACTCTATAATATTATAAAGATATACCATAAATCAGATAAAGGATATCAGTCTTCTTGGTATTCCTATCTCCAATACCTACTTTTTGTGATATATATAAGTGATAGCCTACTAAAGAGAGCAACCAAAGCAACCATAACATCTATAGCATCCATCAAACAATCCTAACTATCACTCCATGTGCTTTGAATATAAGATAGTTCATATGGCCTCCTTTCTACCATGGACTAATGGAAATCCCAGTTCTCCATTGTACTCTTGTATTTCACAGCCCAAAGCTGGACATCGGACCTAAAGCCATTGGTCCAGGGTATACAGGTCCCTTCATTGACCCAAGGGCATCCCAGCTTATAATACCCCTGCTTCGAGTACAATAGAAAACACCCCGGGCATCAACGATTCCTGAGCATATACACCCGAGCCCTCTATTTCTCCATTTTGATACCGAGGCCTTCTTGCTTAAACCAATTTCCTTTATTCACGAGGAACCCTTCCACATTCCCCGATCGAGATGGCAGCTTTGGTAACTACTCCCAACATGAGCCAACATACGAAGACCATAGCTTTTCATCACGCTATTATATCATCATCCAACCTGATACAAAAGAGCCAACATCTTCAGCATGATCTATAGGATCTCTACTTCGCCTCCCAAAAGTTTCAACCCATTTGGGCTTAATCCTAGAACTCGGCCCCGACCTTGCTACTTCCAGTACTCCATGCCCAAATGCTTTGACCCCAATTTCTTTACACAAATCAAGTCATCATAAAACAAGTCCTCTCTTAAAAGCACCCTGCTTCATATCCTAGAAACAAGTCATCATAGCCTCTAACACTTAGCCAACAACCAATCCATCACCTTAGGCAACCTCTACTAGCAACATCCTTGCTATACCCAAAATCGCCACCACCATGGACCAAACTACAGACATTAGTACTGACCTCTCAACTCTGTTTCGAATTGTGTAATTTATGAACTGGAACTCGCACCTGAACGACGAGCTCTTTAAATGCTCCAGAGGCTCCCATCCAAGTTTCATTCAATTTTGACCAACTTTGCCTCTGATTTTCTCAATTCTCCAACTAACTTTCTATGCAATGACAACACTAACAAACAACATCAAGTCATATCATCTAACATAGAATAATAAGCAATCTCATCCAATCAAACATGCAATCCATCAAAATAAGACAAACAAGTCAATTTCTAACATAGATTTACATATGGCTAAAAATTGATTTAAAACATGTTAAATCCTACGATTCTACAATATAAACATGCATAGTATAGTAAGAAGGCATAAATCACTCACCAATTACCAATTCAACTAATATGAATGTAAATCCAATCCAGAAAGCAATGGAATGCACTTCAAATCAAGTAAAATGATGATCTCTATCTTCTAGTTGATGATCTAATCTCTAATCCGCAATTTAGTTTGATTTAAAGTGGAATTTGGGTGATTTTGGATGAAATTAGGGTGGATCTAGGTTTTATTAGGGATTAGACCTGATTTAGAATGGGATGGAAAAGTTTTAACTTGACTGCTCAGCGCTTTGTTTATAGCATTCTCTAATTAGACTAATGGACTCACTAATGGGTTTCATTAGTTACAGACTAATTCTGACCATAGCTTTAAAAATTTAAAATAGGCATAACTTTCTAACCTTAAGTCCGTTTTCCTATTATAACCATTCTACGAAATGGAAAACCATCATTCTGAAGCAATGGAATTGGTTGAGACTCTAATTTGACATCTGTCAAAAGTTATATCCCAAACAAGACTTTCAGGGTCAAAATGGTCACGTAGAAATTCAGGAAAAATCATAGGTGTATAAAATGTCCCCAAGAGTCATATTCTAAAATTATAGAATCATATAACTTCATACGAATAAAATAAAAATATTTTACAATCCTCCGATATGTAAAATGTGGGTCATTACAGGAGAAGTCTATAATAAATCTCCGATAATAGCCAGTCAATCTTAAGAAACTTCGCACCTTGGTTACAGTCTCAGGTCTCTTCCATCGATTTACTACCTCCACTTTGAAGGATCTACAGTTAACCATTCTTTCGAAATCACATGACCTAGGAACTTCATTCCCACTTCCAAAAATGATTACTTAAAAAATTTCGCCTTTAACTTTGCTGTCTCAACGTCTTCAGCACAAGCCTTAGGTGAACCGCGTGTTCCTCCTCATCCTTAGAGTACACTAAAATGTCATCAATAAACACTAACACATATTATCCATCTTACCTCAGAAGATCTTGTTCATCAAGTCTACAAAGAATGTAAGCACATTAATTAGGCCAAATGACATAACCTACCACTCATGTGAACCATACCTTATTCTGAACGCAGTCAAAAGAATATTTTCCTCTGCAACTCTTAGCTAATGGAATCCCATAGTCAAGTCCAATTGTGAAAACACCTTAGCCTCACTCAAATGATCAAAAAGGCCATCGATTCTTAGTAAAGGATATCTATCTTCACTGTCTTTACATTCAACTTCTGATAGTCTATGCACAGTCTTATAGACCCATCAGACTTCTTTACGAATACTGATGTTGCTCCCTAAGGTGAACTGCTTGGCCTTATGGAGCTCTTTCCTTCTAACTCTGCCAATTGCTTCTTCAACTCCTCCATCTCTTTCGGAGGCATTCTACTTGGGGGTCGACTAAATGGTTCAGTCCCTGGTGATAATCTATTCAAAACTCCACCACTCTCGAGGGTGGCAACCCTAAAACCAGATCAAACACATCTCGAAAGTCCTTTACTACTTGTACTGATCTAAAGTCTTCTTCTTCCAAAAGCCAAAGCGAATATAAACTCCTACGCAGTTCTACACACTCTTGCAAGACCATATACACTCTATCTCTACGGTCTGGATGACTTAGAGTAATTATCCTCTCTGCACAGCGCACACTTGCACTATACCTTTCCAACCAATCCATCCATTAAATAACTCTAAAGCTTATAAATTCAAACATGTAGGAATCATAAGAAAACTTACACTCTCCTGGTACGATATCCAGGTTAATGCATGTCAATCTAAGAGTGGCATACCCTCCTATCGGATTTGCTACATGTTTGGAAGTGGCTAAACAGGTGACTCCTGATGCAAGTCTATCAACCAAGTCTTTAACTATAAGTGAACGTGTAGTACCAATATCAAATGACACTCTAACTAAAATATCAAAAATCAAAGTCATACTTTCTAAGATTTTCTCCTTGGTAGATGGTCTTTCCCCCGGTCCCTCTAAAGCATAAACTTGTGCTTTAAGCCCGAGGAAATCCTTCTTCATATGTCCCATATTGTCACACTTGTAGCACTTCATCCTCCCAACATTCTTAGGCAAGGGGCACTTTGAAGCATAATGTCTTTTCTGTCCACAGTTGTACCAAGCTACTTCTGCAACAATAACCTCTCTATCCTACCCCTTTTGCGCTCCCTTCTAGCCTTTCATATATAGGGAAAACTTCTTCTACTACACCATAATAGCCATTTTGCAGTGTTTATTTTTCTCCATTGTTAACACATACTTGCATTAGAGGTTAATCACAGAAGGACATCTTTACTGCACAAGAAATGTGTTAGTTAAAATACACACTTGCAGTTTTTATTATGGTAGCATGTTCTTTCCATTGCAAATCCTGTTTGAATTGAAATTAACTGAAATATACAAGGGCAATATGAGTATTCTAATTCATGCTAGTGCTAATCCCCACATTTCCAAAGCTTAATCATTCAGTCGCCATGAAGAAAGGAAAATCGTTCATTCTACCCACGATTGGAGGGCCCTGGTTGATCTGGATTCTTGGCCATGGCGAATTGATGGGGTAATTTGGAAGAATATGATGAGATATGTGGAAATGGCTGATAAAGGAATGTAAAAAATGTAAATGCACACTGATATATGTGCACACAAGAAGTATTATTGCCTTAAGAACAAGAAAATCTTGAATTGAAATGGCAGAAAGAAAGAGACAGAGGAAGAAATGCAGGATATAACAGAAAATTGATTATAAATGCAAGAATTGAAAAATAAGGATAATTACTTGACTAGCAGCAAGAACAACTAAAAAGAACTGAAATTTGCAAACAAGAAAACTATAAACTAAACTTGTATCTAAATTGAAGGAGGATGATTTTGTACTGTTATCTGCAGAAAGAAGAACATGCAATATAAGCAAGAATCAAGAAATGAAAAGAAATGCAACTGGTAATAATTTGTAACCGAAAAAGGAAAATGAACTAAAATGAAAAATCAAATTGCTAAGATAAAACTGAACAAGAATATGCAAACAAAAATACGAAGAGAAGATATTGAAGCTAGAAATGAAGAGGAACTGATTTCATTTTTTTGAACACCAATTACAACACTTGTTCCTTCATATTTATACATAACAACAACACACAATCACAGCCTGAATTCCCAATGACCCAATTGACATGATTAGACCTAGTCTATAAGCCTACAACTGAACATAATTATTTAACAACACATTACATAAAAGATACTGCCATCAACAATTTGAATATGAAATGTATCGGTTGTGCATGTGCACAGCCTGCACACATGTGAACACACTGATACACCTCAATAAATTTATCATATGTCAGTCCTTCATTGCTGGAGCATCTGACATCCTCCTACAACCTTCAGCCATCAACCTGACCATCCACTGGCTGTCTTTGGTGAACTCTGCCTGAAAATGTTGCCTGCATTCCCTTATTGAAGACTGACATCACCCATTTCTTCCTTCCCAAGCACTGTACAGCTGCCATTCTCAAATAAAATTCTAGCAACTAAAGCTTGATTGTTACATTTCCCTCCCACTTCAAGAAGAGACCTTGTCTCAAGGTCTAGTGTGGGGAATCTCTTGATTAATGGCCAATAGTCTTCCTCTGTAGCTTCTTCCTCCGGTTTATCCTTCCATTTAACTAAAATTTGCACCACCACATCATTGTTTCTTGGAATCATTCTTTGGTCTAGAATTTTCTCTAGTTGCTTAACAATCTCTTCTATAAAACTGGGAACATCCTCTTGTATGACTACACCATCACCTATTCTTTTCTTTAATTGGGAAACATGAAATACACTGTGAATTCTGGCATTTTCAGGGAGCTGCAACTTGTATGCTACTGCTCCAATCTTCTCCAACACCTTATAGGGACCGTAAAATTTGGGAGAAAGTTTATGTGTTTTGTATTTTCGTGCTGTGATTTGTCTATAAGATTTGCAATTTCAAGAAGACCCAATCCCAACTTCAAATTGCCTATCAGACCTCTTCAAATCTGCATACTTCTTTATCCTTTCTTGTGCCATTTTCAAACCGTCCTTAAGGAATTGCAACATAATGTCTTGATTAAACAGTTCCTCCTCTACCTGTTCAACCTCGGTAGTGTTAGGGATATAAGACAATAGACTAGGGAGATCAATGCCATATACAATCTTAGAAGGTATGGTTTTGGTTGGGGTCTTCCATATGGTGTTATAGCAATATTCAGCCAATGCCAACCACTTAGACCATTCTTGGGGTTTGTGGCACACATAACACCACAAATAACCTTCTAAAATCTTGTTTACCACCTCAGTTTGGCCATCACTCCGAGGGTGGTAAGCTGAGCTAAGTTTGAGGGAGTTGCCTTGAAGTTTAAAGAACTCTTGCCAAAGCTACTAGTAAATATTGTATCTCGATCACTCACAATATATTTTGGCATTCCATGTAATTTAAATACACCTTGGAAAAAGACTGAAGCTACCTCTTTTGTAGTGTAAGGATGATGGAGTGGAAAGAAATGTGCATACTTACTCAACCTATCAACTATAAAACATATCACTGTATACCTTTGGCTTCTTGGCAAACAAGTTATGAAGTCCATAGAGATGTCTGTCCAAATCTTTTTAGGTATAGGAAGAGGTTGCAGCAGTTCAGGAACCAATATATTTTCATGCTTGCTTCTCTGGAATTCATCACAAGACTTGACAAAGTCCTCCACGTGTTTTTTCATTTTCTTCCAATAAAATACTTGCTTCAACCTTTACATCGTGACCTTGATTCTAGAGTGTCCACCTATAGAGTGATGCTCCTTAATGAGGGATTGTGTCAACTGGGGTAAGTGATGATCTATTAAAATTTTGCCATTTCGAAACACCACATCATCAACACTTTTGTACTTGTTTTCTGGTAACTCCCTTCCTTGCACTTCAGTGATTTGTTGTTGGTACCAGGTGGAAGTATGTAAAGTTTCTTTTAGGTTCTAAAGCCAAGGAGTCTGCACAAATGAAACTGCTTGTAACTGCTCACTGTCCATATTTTCTTGTCCTCTTCTTGACAAGGTATCAGCCACTTTATTCTCTTCACCACTTTTGTATTCTACCTTGTAATCAAACCCATGGAGTTTGGCCAACCATTTGCCTTGTACTCCAGTATGTATCTGTTGTGTCAACAAATGCTTTAAACTCTAGTGGTCAGTTTTAATCACAAGCCACCTTCCCATCAAATATTATGACCATCTTTTGGTATCTATAATGATAGCAAGAAGTTCCTTTTCATAAGTGGATAAAGTCAGATTTCTACCATGAAGGGATTTGCTCAAGTAAGCTACAGGGTTTTTATTTTGGGTTAGAACTGCTCCTATTCCTTGACCACTGGCATCATATTTCAATACAAAAGGTTGATTAAAATTAGGCATGACTAAAACTAGAGGTGATATCAAACATTGCTTTAACTGTTCAAAAGCCTTCCTTGCTTCACCACTCCATAAAAATGCATCCTTCTTTAACATTTTAGTTAATGGCTGAGCAATTACTTCATAACCTTTAATAAACTTGTGGTAATAACCTGAAAGTCCTAAAAATCCCCTTAAAGTCTTCAAGTTTTATGGTAACGGCCAGTCAAGCACCGCTTGTACCTTACTAGGATCAACATAAATGCCTTCAACTGAGATAACATGCCCCGGGTAAACTATGGAGTGTTTAGCAAATTGATATTTAGTAAACTATAAACAAGTATATCATCAAAAAAACTAATACAAATTTCCTCAAACAAGGTCTGAATATGTCATTCATAAGAGTTTGGAAAGTTGAAGGGACATTTGCTGACCCAAAATAGCATCACTACAAACTCATAGTGGCCATCATTGGTTTTAAAAGTAGTTTTGTGAATGTCAGCCTCTTGCATCCTGATTTGATAGTACCCTGATCTTAAGTCTAGTGGGATCCATGCAGCTCATCAAACAGATCTTCAATTAATGGTATAGGAAACTTGTCCTTGATTGTTTGGGCATTGAGACTTCTATAGTCAATACATAATCTCTATGTACAATCTCTCTTCCTAACCATTACAATAAGGGATGAATATGAACTATGGCTTGGCCTAATAATCCTAGATTATAACATCTCCTAAATAACCTTTTCCAGCTCATTTTTGATGTGGTATGAGTGTCTATAAGGTCTTAGATAGATGGGTTTAGAATCGGGTAGTAGAGGAATTCTGTGATCATGTGGTCTTGGTGGTGGAAGTTTTGGCATAGGGCAGGTGATCACTGGATGTTGTTTGAGCAATTTTTCTATCTCTGGTGGGGCTGGTGGGGTAGGGTTGTCTGGGGAAACAATTTGATAGCATATCATCATTGCTACTTGCCCATGTATACATTCCTTATTCAATTTCTTCTTATTAATAATTTTCAACTCTTCATGCTTTAAGCCTTGCGACACATAAGTCTTGTCATTGTAAACAAAATTAACTTGAAATTGCTCCAAGTTAAGTGTAATCTCACCCAAGCTTTTCATCCATTATGTTCTCAGCACCACTTGACAACCATCTAAAGGAAACAGAAGTAAATCTGCTGACATAGTACACCCCTAGCATTTGACTACAACATCATTACACACCCCTAATCCAGTCAATTTCTCTCCATTGGCTACCATTACCTCAAAATTTTAGATTCATCAATTTAACCCCAGTTTTCTAGCCAAATTCTCATTAATAAAGCTATAGGTAGATCCCGAGTCAACTAATATCTGAACTGGTTTTCCATGAATGCTCCCCTTGACTTTGATGGTGGACAATGCAGGTATTCCACACAAAGGTTGCAGTGTAATGGATATAGTTTCTTTAAATTGGATATCAAATTATGGACTGGGTACATTATCAACACCGGAGTCATCTTCTTTTTGCAACGACATCACCCCTGTAACGACCCGCCATTCATTCACAGAATAACGCATCATTAATAAGAAATAAAGGGATAGAAAAGAGAAAAGATAGAGAAGAAAGAAGAACAACATCAGAATCTCAACAGCGGAACGAATAAATTATATCAATAACATAAGTATTACATAAAATACAATGACTATCAAAGTTACACAGATTATACATCACATACTAGACAGTTATAAACACCCGTCTAGTTATTACAACTCAAGATACAACTCAAACAAAAGACTCAGAGAAACCAACATAGCGGAATACTATATATCTACGAATGCTGAAGCCTCCTGCTCCATATCTCCTCCATAGATTCGTCAAAGCTAACCTGAATCCCTTGGCTACTCGTAAAAATTTGAGTACCCAAGAGTTTATAAAACAGAAAATAAACACTTGGGTCAGACATGGGTCTGGTGTGAGTAAACGGGTTAAACTTGCTTAACTTCAAAACCCTTTGAAAACAAAGGTATCACATAAGACTTCCCACACATAAACATGGAAAAGTTTTTACCTTACGCTAACCAAAACATTGATAGGAAATCCAGTTATATTATAATAGGGTCTAGGATTCTCAAATAAATATTCACATAGCCGAAATTGTTACATTCATTAAATTCCAGCATACATAGGTATACAATCAAGTCCAAGATCACTTATTGGAGATTGGATTCCATACAATGGCAGGGCTACTGGGGTACCGCCCGTCACAGTACCTGGCCTAGATCAGCGTACCGAGGATCACGCCCAATCCCCTGCAACACAAAGCCGGAACCATCCCTTACTGGATAATTCCGAATAAAATCACCCCACGGTTGTGATCTGCAACCGTACCGCTAAGCCGAAATAAAAAGGGACATGTAGACAGGGATGACCTTACTCTCAGTGGGCGCTATCCACGAAGCCTTGCTGCACCTCCCCTGTTTTAGCCATTCCCGGTTGATGAGGCTTGAGGCTACGATTACCTTTAATCAGAACACATCACTTAGAATGCTCATCGTCCACCTAACGATGTGTTGAAGGCATTCAATCCATACAAGTTCGTTCCGGGTTCGAACGAAACCGAAGGCATTATCTCGTTACACTCATTTTGGAATCACCCTCAGAGTTAACGACAATAACCCTTGCATTCTGAATCTTCATCTTCACTTGAGATTCACGACCTATCGTTAATTTGGATCGATGTGGTATTCGGATATCCAAATCTGGAAACCCGATCCCGGTCTCATCGAAATCCAAAACGTATCTTTTAAGGCCAAGTTGTTTTAAAGTTAAAACAATTCAATTCAATTATCTAAGTACAAACAGATAGATAATTCACAATATCACAATAGATAATCTGCACTATTATCATAAATAGATAATTCACATTATCATCACAGTTCAACCAAAACGTCCATATCACAGATCAGCACATATCTCATCAGAGATATCAAACAATGCAAAGCATTCAATATTATTCAACCATCCATAAGTAATGATTTATACCATCTCTAATTAATTTAACATAAATTAAATTAATTACTTCATTCTATAAATTCTACTTACTTAACCATTAATTAATTATAAATAAATTAATTAATTATCCTCTAATTATTCATTTCAATTAATCATCCTTGATTGATTATCTTTTAATTACATTCAAGTAATTAGCCTTTAATTAATTTCACAAATTAATTATACTTAACCATTATAGTAATTAACCTTTAATTACTTCATAAACTAATTAACTATAATTAATTACATTAATCCTTAATTAATTACATTAATTAATTACTTTTTAATTACTTATTATTGATTAATTAGTTTTAATTAATCAACCCTTAATTATATCATTAATTATATTAATTAATGATCCTTAATTACTTCTTTAATTAATTACTCCATTTAAATTAATTACATTTAATAATTAATCTTTAATTAGTCACATTTATTAATCACCTTTGATTAATCTCATTCAGTAATTAACTTCCCTTAATTACTTCATTACATAAATTAATTACTCCTTAATTAATTATCTTTAATTAATCCCTTGATTAATTACAAAGTAATTTAATCCAAATTTCTTTCATCCTTAAATCATCTTCCATTAATTACATCCAGTAATTACATTAATTACTTTACTAAGTAATTACAGTCCATTAATTAATCACATTAATTAATTAGTCTTAATTAATCATATTTATTAATTAACTTTAATTAATCACATTAATTAATTATCTATGTAATTAATCCTTAATTACTTTCATTAATTACTTCCATAAAGTAATTATCCTTTTTAATTAATTACATTTAGTAATTAAACATTAATTACTTACACTAAGTAATTATCTTTTAATTAATATCATCATTAATTAATTCTCAATTAATCACATTAAGTAATTAACTTATCTCTCAATTATTTCATTAAGTAATTGTTCTTTTAAATTAATTACCTTTAGTAATTACCCTTTGATTTTTAACATCAATTAATTATACCAATTAATTTTATTAAGTGATTAATCTTTTAATTAATTCACTAATTAATTATCTTTAATTAGCCACCTTAAATAAATTAAAGATAAATTCCTTATCTTTATTAAATACTTAATTATATCATTTAAAACCATTTGAAAACATTTTGCTTTTGAAAACAAATTATTTAAAATACTTTAACCTTGATTTGCTTTGCTAAAAAAAACTGTTACAAGTTCTTTTAAAAACAAGTGTTTGATTTTACTTCACATTTTAAAAAAAACTAAACATGTTTTATTTTTATTTTATTTTATTAAAATCTTAAACCCAGGCTCGAAATACTTACTCGAGCCCTACCCTCAAACACCCCGAGTCATCCCCGAGTCTTCCACCAACTTCATCTGCTTCGAGAAAAACACCCATTCGCACGTTACCAAACCCGAGTATCATCCTCCTTTTTCCGATGCCATACGAACCCAAAACACAGACGTGTACACGTGCACGTGCACACATGGTCGGAGCGTCTCCGACCATCGCCGTTACCACCAACAAGTCGACGACAACCTTCTTCCTCGATTCCAACCACCCAGAATTTGAAAGCGAACCCTAAATCGAAATCGAGCCCACGATCGACAGCAGTCACCAAACCCGATCGCACAAACCACCTTCCACCGCCTAACACCGACCACCATAGACCACGACTTCGTGCCTGGAACTTCGCCACACAACCACCTTCCTTTCCCCCCTACTGCGGCCCAACTCGACATCACAACGACGTCGCACTGGCCATTAAATCCACCTCGACTCGAACATGCCTAAAAACCCTACTTCGTCGTCGTTCTGCCACCTCGCCGTTCTGAAAAATCTCCCACTATTTTTCCCACGACCCCTTATCAACAAGCTTCCTCCAGCCACAAACCCCGACCCTCCAGCGACTGTCGATCACCAGAGATCACCCAAAAACCAATTTCCAGACAATCCCGAAATGCACACTCAATTCTAATCTAAAAATCATAATTTGCATCTTAAAAATCATATTTACCCAAGCCGATTCAAGTTATATATTTAAATTAGAGAATTGTTACCATTGATTTTAACATGTTTATATTTTTTTACTGTAAATCTTAATTTCTAGATACTATATCTATATAAACATTTTTAAACTATTTTTAGATCCAAGTTCAAGTTTAAAACAAACTTAATTTGATTGAAAACTACAGCCTAACAGAGATCAGAGGAGGAGAAATTGGAATTTGAGCTAAATTTAATCTCTGTAATATAAAACAGAGGAGAACGCATATTCAATCAGACATGCACACATAAATACATTCATACATACAGATTTTACACTTATTTATACACATGCAGGGCATCATAACACAAAGATTTCACAAGAAACAACCATTAACTTATTTAAATTTTTAATAAAAATGTTTACTCACCAGATTTAAAAATGAAGAACAGAGCCTTTATTTGAAAAACTTGAAACTGGGAAAACTTGAATTCCTTAGCTTCTTTGATTTTAAAACTGAATGCTATTGAAATTTGTAGAAATGACTGAAGACTTGATTATCTTGCTTTTGATTCCAGGTTGAAGAATGTAGGCTTTTGAAAATCTCAGATTTGAAGAAAAATGCAGGCTTGATCATCTTAGTTTTGAAAGAAACAGGAACAGGCTTTTGAAAATGATTTGCAGAGGATATGATTTCTGGTTTGATTTTGAAAATGAGCTTTCAGGTTTTTAGAATTGAAAATGGAATTACAGGTTGATGTCTTTGACCAGAATCATGTTTTTTCTGGTTTTAGAGGAGTTGTTGATTTTCAGATTTATTTTTCTTAGCTTTAGGTTTGAAGAAAAAGATAGAAAAGAATTGAAGGGAAGAAAGAATATGTATTTATAAAGGCTGAAATGATTTATAAAAATAAAAGAAATTAAAATTAAAAACTTGACATTTGTCATATATCTTTGCTTATAGATTTACACATGTTATTAAGGTGTCTTAATATGTTAACACTTATAAAATGAGACTTTAGGAAAATAACACTTGTCTTTTAAGTATTTCTTATTATTATAAATATTAAATGAAAGCTTTTATATATATATATATATTAGTTTATAAATACTTATTTCTATACATATATAGATAATTTTAAAGAAATAAAACCAATTATATTTATAAATAAAAGCTTATACAAATATTTAAAAATCCAAAACATTTTAAATATCTATCTTTGAATTTCAAAACTTTAAATCCAAATTCAAATTAAATTCTAAAATTCAATTTAAAAAAAATCAAGTTATAACTACACAAATTCAATTTGAAATAACAATCCTATTTTTATTAAAATCTATTTGTAAAAACCATATATTATTAATATTTATTGAAAATAACACATTTATCAATTTTAAATAATTTATAAAAGAAATTATCTCTTTATTTAGCAATATTTAAAAAAGAAATAAAACAAACCTTGTTGTAAATCTTATTTAAATTTAAAACTTAAGTTATAATATAATTTAAACCATTATACATTTTCCTTAAGTATTTTAAAACTATATAGTTAACTATTTGATTAATCTTTGAAAATCTTTATATTAAATTTAATCATAATTCCCAAATTACCAAAATATATTAGAATTTTAAAATTATGTTTTATTTGTTAAATTCAATCCAAAGCTTTTCTATTTACAATATATACAATTATATATGCATTATAAATAGAAAACAATTTAATTAGCTTTTAAAAGATAAATATTTACCAATTAAATATTTATAAAATAAGTTTATTAAACCAATTTAAATCTTTATTAACAAAGATTATTAAATAAATTTAATTATTTAAACAGATTATTAAATTGATATTGCCCAAAAATTCCGGGATATCGCAACCCCTTTCAATACATAAACTTGAGAGGTCTTACACTTGTGGTCTCTTTAAGATTTCTCTTTACCCCTATAACAAAGATTCTGCCTCCACATCTCTATAATCCTATCGGGAGTGAGTCCTCTACTTTTTTCTAAGGTTTCTAACTGAATGTCTCTGGAGTTATTAACTTTGTTATAGGAGGAGTGGAAGTAGAGTCTTGTAATGATCTGGGTAGTGATGGTGGGCTATTTTTGGTAACCATGAGGCTAGTGATAGGGTACTTAATATTTTTGGTTTGAAGGCATTTACTCTCAAACATTTTTGCAAGAGATATTGCTTCTCTGAAATCAACTGGCCTTGATGTAAGCACATCATATCTAATCTCTTCCTTTAATCACCCAATGAACCAGTCAAGAAGGAATTTAGGTGGCAGAGTTTCTATGACAGCTTGCAACTGTTCAAATCTACTAAAATTGGGCCTGACCATGGTGTGTTATTTGAGCTTAGATAATGTTTCATAGGGCCGCTCTATCTCCTCAGGGTTAAATCTAACCAAAATCTCTTCTTTAAAAACTGGCCACAACTCATGATTGAGCATAATATTAGTATACCAGTGGTACCATTGTAAAGCTCCCTTCTTCAAGGCAAAAGAACAAATTTCCACCCACTGGTGCTCCTTAGTATGATGGAATCTGAAGTATTGTTCTACTTGTCGCAACCAATTTGCAACTCCATCTTCACCTGAAAAAGTGGGAAAGTCTAACTTAATAATAAGGTAAGTATTTTGATGTTGAGGAATAGGGTAGTCTGGTATTGATCCTTAGGTTGTTGTGGTAATGGTTTTATGGGTACTTTGGTGGGGTGATGAAATATGGAGCATTTCTTGGAGGTAATACAGGGTGTCTTGGTTGCTGATTAAAGATTCTTGGTGGTGGATATAGGGGTACAACTGGTTGCGAGGTTGTTGTGGAGGAGGTGGATAAGGCTGAATAAGTAGAGAGTTCTGAGGTGCTGGTGGTGATGGAATTGACTACTGTACTGGTGGTGGGTTTTGTGAAGACCGATTCTTGGTTTGGCGATATTCATTAACAAAAGCAGCTAGCTTATTATGTACTCCTTCAAACTTGGTATGGAGATCTCGAGTTGATTGATCGAATTTCTTGTCTAGATTTTGGACAGTGTTGTAACGAACCAGATTTTCGACCCTTGAAAATCGACACTAATATGCCCACTATATTACATGCCGAGCAATCGAATGCCGGAAAATCCAATTGTTAGGGAAAAAGGAAGAATAATCTATAATATACCACAAATCATTACACAAAAACAAAACTGTAATATGTGTATATAAAAATATCAATCAGATTATACTAATCTATTCAGCCCGGATAGTTATAACAGTCCGTCCTTCCAATTTACTGATAAGCACAACAATGAATATAGTGAAAAATAACCATCTACATGAATATGTCTTTGGACCTCCAACTCGTCTTTTGAAGCTCTAAGCATCCAAACTAATATGTAATATACTCGGTCTGACCCGAGCATTATAATAAAATAACACCCGAGTCAGTCTGGAAAACCAGCATGAGAAACACATCCAACTGGATTTTAAAGTTATATAAATCCTTTGAAATTAAAAGTATCTCGTAAGACCACGCCGCACATAAACACAGACAGGTTTTTACCTTACAATAACCAAAACATTTTTATAGAAAATCCATTTATATTATAATAATGTCTAGAGGTCAAAGTAAAATATGAATATAGTTGAAATGCTTGCATCTCACATTCCAACATACTTGGTATACAAATAAATCTGTAAGGCTCATATTGGAAAATGGATTCCATACTATGATAAGGTAAGGGACTACCTTCCGAAGGTACATCTCTAGATAAATGCACCAAGGTCTGGCAGGAACATCTTGTACCCCTGCCATACAGGAATGGCCTACCACTTGACTAGTAGTACCAAATATGGTCACCCCGCTTGGGCCCCAAAGCATACAAGAATAGATAATAACCAATCTAGATTTGGAATGACCATACCCTACTTGGGAGCTACCCTCTTGGCCCTGCTGCATGCCCGATTTTGTCTTTTCTGGTTGATGAGGCTTGAAGCTACGATTATCTTTCAAGAACCCTTACACTTAGAATGCTCATTGCCCTCCAACGACAATGTGCTGATAGCATTCATCCATACAAGTTCGTTCTGGGTTTGAAAAAAACCGAAGAAACTACTGCATCCGTTTTGGAATCACCTTGAGGATTAGTAGCGATTAGCCCTTGCACTTCACATCTCTATCTTCGATTCCATGCTCTTCATGATGCCTTCACTTTGAAACGCATTCATTGGATCAAAGTGGTTTTTGGATAACATATCCGATCCCGGTCTCTTCGAAACAACATTCAATAATTTCCGATAAACTCAATCCCGGTTCTTTAGAAAATAAATAATCAAAGACAAGATTAGAGATTACCTCCTAACCGTTAGTGGACAGATTTCCTTATCATTATCCTAGGAGAACAAAACGAGATTTATACGCATAGTACAACATCATCAGAGATGACTATGCCATATAACTCACGTGCTTTCCCTAGATTTTTTGGGTCTAATTTTCGATAGTCGGTTTTTAATTATCGAATAACAAATATTCAATCAGGAATTTATTTCATAGGGAAAAGTAGATATTGGTTAAGTACATAAGCAATCACTAGCCTCCTTTTATAAATCTTTTATAAAAAAAAATCATTTGTAAATTACTTGTATAAGAATATCTTTACAAAGATATATTCACCAATTCTTATATTTCCAATACTTAGAAAATATGCCTATACTTATATCAACAGTATAAGTATATACACAAGATTGAAAAAGACGTTCTTTTCATTAAATTCTCAAATCATTTATAAATTCCCTTACAATCCTCCAAAACATTTATAAACCATTTTATAAATCTCCGTAAACCATTTATAATCCCTTTATAAAAGTTCAATCACTTATAAGCTCTTGGAAATTTTCAAAGATCAATGATAACACTTTATGAATCCGTAAACCACTTATAAACTTATTTATAAATCTATAACACATTTCTAAAATTCATTTATAAATATCTAACCATTTATAAATTCTCCACCTTGCAATATAACCTTTCCTTAATTCTCCAAACCATTTTATAACTCCTTTATAAGATCTAAGTCTTTCAACTCTGTTCATGGATCTCAGAAACAATTATAATAATTAAAAATATTTTACTTCAAAACACCATTATATAATAATGATTATTAACAATAAGCATCATAAATAAATGAAATTTATTAATTTTAAAACATCTTATAAATAATAATTAATAATTTCAAAATATTGTTTAAGAACAATAATAATTAATCTTTACCATTTTTGTAAATAATAGTGATTTATTTTATAACCTTATTAATAATCCTTATTATTAATTCCAAACCATAATTATTCTTAAATAATTAACCCTATCCTATTCTGATGATTTTTTAAATCCATACTACTATAAGCAATTAACTTTAAAACAATACTAATATAATTAAATAACCTTAAATTAATATTACTATAATTAATTAACTTTAAACCATATAAATATAATTAAATACTTTTTAAACGATGTTAATTTAATTTAAATAACTTAAAAATAATATTACTATAATTAATTAACTTTAAAAACAATATTAATTTAATTAAACACTTTAAAACAGTATTACTATAATAAAAATATCTTTAAAACAACATTAATACAATTAAATAACCTTAATATAATATTATTAAAATTAAATAACTTTGAAACAATAGATAATCCTTAAAATAAGATATTTTTGAAACCCAATTTCGGATCTAAAAATAGTTTTCTTATCTCAAAAACAAATTCCAACTTGATCGACAATTTACAGTATTTTAAAAATCTAATTTGAGGAAAATAGCCACCCAACACTTAAGCAATATTGATATTGATTTTCTATCACTACTGGGTTTTATTTCCAAACATATAACGATTTTATAACCATAGTATCCACAACCATATTATTATTCAATAATCCATATAAAAGAAATATTATTGGAACAATTCGATAATAGCGAGGAATCTCGTTGGATCCCTCCAACCTGTTTCCCCCTGCATCATAAATGTTATATAATAATAAAATATAAATCAACCTCTTTGAGGCAGGATTCATGTACAAATGGCCATCCGCTCTTACACATGAACATAATAGAGTCTCATCCTCTCCGATAGGCGGGAATGTATCCAAACAAACTAATAAATATAATAATTTATCCAAGCAATCATTTAATAATTTTTATCAACTATAAATCATACTAGTTATCCAAAAGGTGAGTTTAACTCACCGAAATTTTACGTTGTCGCCGAGGCATTCCAGTTTAGAACTGAAATCGAACGACGTCCAATTTTAACTCAAATTTCAATAGTCTCTGAATTCATCCAAATCTTTCCATCGTGAAGCTCTCATTGATACGAGCGCAACACAAAAAGTTTCGTCTTGATCGGACCTCATATGAAAGAGTTATTCAGCTTTTAGTTCATCGATTTAAATATATAATTTAATACACTCAATTTCAAATAAATTACAACTATACCCTTATATCTCACCTTCCCCAATTCAAAAATATTCCCCCCCGCACATGCTACCCATCACACAGTGCACAGCCGTGCATTGACATGCCACCTCACTTCCACCGGACCCCAAGAATCAACGGCCGAAGCCCCCATCAAATCGCGACATCGACCCCCCCACTGTAGCTTGGCGACGTGATCGCCACCAAGGCCACTCGGCCTCCCAAACTTCCATCCGAAGTGCCGCTTCCCACACGAACCCAAAACAATGCTTCGATCGATCCCATTCTACCTTGATTCCAAGAAATTGCCAACCAGTTTACTACTGCAAAAATCGATCACTACAAAAAAGACGCGTTCGAATCCGAGGCCATGGACGAGTCCATACGAGCTCGATGCATTGAGAATTTTGATTTTTAGTTCAGTATAGATTTTTATTTTTATTTTTGAAGTCTCGTTTTCTTTCTTCATGCTGGAGATGGTTTTATAGCAGCAGAGAGGACATGGGGGTATGGCTTTGTACGGGGTGGTATGGGTTGAGGATGATATATCAGGCAATGTATGGTCAAATCAAATATATATGTTATTTAAAATTCAAAATATTTAGCTATATAATTTCGGACTCCAATCGAGACGTGCCATCTGGTGTTTTATATGTTATACCCCTATTCCGAACACAATGGAACTAGTCTCGAGCCCTAATTCGATCGAATGAAGATGATAGCTTTTTGAACCCAATTATTATATTAAATTTTCAATATTAATTTCAATGCATTTCGATCTCACACGACCAAACGGTACATCTAATTAATCACTATGGAATTTGACAGCGTATTATAATTCATTATTATGGATCCAATGACATAGGTTTCGTCGAAATCCAAGACAGTGCCCCGAAAGGATATTTTTATATGTTATTTAAAACGAGTTATTTTCAAAATCATTAAATCACTTTTAAATCCAATTAAAAGTTTTATTATCTTCATTCTTATTAAATAGAATTAAATAAGCTTTGAAATTATTTTTATCCAAATAATAATCCAAGATTCAATTATTTAAACGATTTCAATTATTAAATTCAATAATTAAATTACCTAATAAATCGCTATATTCGAAATTCAAGTTATTTAACCTATAAAATTAACTTTTCAATATTTAAAATTTATTAAATATTTCAAACTCAAATAACTAAAATTCTAGATCATTACAAGTGCACTCAAGATTTTGGGTTGTATGTTGCAAATTTCAAGCAGTGATTTCAAAATTCCTTAAAGAATACGTGGTGCGGTTATTGATCTCTTCTCGTCGAAGTCAGGCATCATCTTGATTTTGGATCAGAGAAGGTTCTTGATCTGAATTAAGGGCATGCACAGGATCGAATGCATGGTTAATGTTTACCTCTGACAACTGCTCTAATACCAAATTAAAGGGCCCTGGTTGATCTGAATTCTTGGCCATGGCGAATTGATGAGGTAATTTGGAGGAAGATGATGAGATCTATGGAAATGGATGATAGGGAAATGTGAAAAATGAATGTGCACTCTGATATATGTGTGCACAAGTAAGTACAAGAAAATCTTGAATTGAAATGGCAGAAAGGAAGAGACAGATGAAGAAATGCAGGATATAACAGAAAATTGATTATAAATGCAAGAATTAAAAAACAAGAAAAATTAGCAGCAAGAACAACTAAAAAGGAATTGAAATTTGCAAACAAGAAAACTGTAAACTGAACTTGTATCTAAATTGAAGGAGGATGATTTTGTACTGTTATCTGCAAAAAGAAGAACATGCAATATAAGCAAGAATCAAGAAATGAAAAGAAATATAATCGGTAATAATTTACAATTGGAAAAGGAAAATGAACTAAAATGCCAAAATCAAATTGCTAAGATAAAACTGAATAAGAATCTGCAAACAAAAATATGAAGAGAAGATAATGAAGCTAGAAGTGAAGAGCAACTGATTTCATTTTTTATTGAACACCAATTACAACACTTGTTCCTTCATATTTATATATCACAGCAACACACAATCACAGCCTGAATTCCCAGTGACCCAATTGACATGATTAGACCCAATCTATAACCCACAACTGAACATAGTTATTTAACAAAACATTACATAAAAGATATTGCCATCAACAATTTGAATATGAAATGTATCAGTTGTGCACGTGCATAGCCTACACACATGCACACAGACTGATACACTTCAATAACTTTCTCCTACGGCCATGTCTTTCATTGCTGAAGCATCTGACATTCTACTGCAACCTTCAACCATTAACTCCGATGATCCCCTGGCTATCTCTAGTGAACTCTGCCTGAAAACTTTGCCTGCATTCCCTTCTCGAAGATTGACATCACCCTTTTCTTCCTTCCTAAGCACTGTACAGCTGCCATTCTCAAATAAAACTCTTGAAACTAAAGCTTGATTGTTACAATGATCGACTTTCCAAAACCTCAATCGATATCCGCTTCAACTAGCTTCTATTTCAAGCAGAATATATTTTTCTAGGTTTAGTTCTTTTATTATTTTATTTTTAACTTAATTTGAAATGGTTGAGCCACTTGTTTTTATCGTCTTTTACGTGGTTTTAATTATTATTGAGGTGGAATTATTAGGTGGATAGAAGTGAAAATTTATATTTCATCTATAGAGTTAGGGTTTCTCGTAATCTCATGACAAACGGTGTCTTCTCTTAGATTCAAATTTTATTTTTATTCATAGATATGTGTTTGTGGTTGCATGACTTCATAGTTATATTTTACAAATAAATCTTGCACTAAGAACTCACTTCTTTTGGTAAATACAGTTAATTTAGTTTGCTATAGCACTATTTGAAATTGAATGAGAGCTACCATTACACTCAGAGCTCTAACTTCCAAGATTACTGAAGTTATTAGTAGTTGTTATGCCATTTCTTTCTAAAATCGAATTTAATATCAGTAACATTTGACAAATTAAGTAGAAGTATCATTTATTTAGAGAATTAAATTATTAGTGTCCTGACTGATGTATATATATGTGGTGTATTAATCAAAAATGGTATAAAAAACAACGTAAATGATGGAAACAAGATTCCTTATGGGCTATGTTAAATGTGAAATGTGGAATACGCTCATGTATATTGAAAGGAAACAAGTAAATGGTGTACAACATGTAAAATATTAAATATTTATAGCATGTAAAATAAAAAATAGAAGTATAATTATACTTATACAATATGTAAATTTTCTTATAAATTATGTGGAATTTGCTTTCAATTCTTCAAATGTCAGCTTCGTAGCATAAGCTAGTAAATGCCATTTTCGAATTATAAGTTAGTGTAGTCAGGAGCAAAATCATTTCTACTATGTAATAGTGTTGGCTGAATTGTAAATTTAGTTTAATTACTGTATATAATCATTCATCTTTACTACTAATAATGAGAATTCCTTGAATATAAATTCAACCGTGTCTTTTTGAAATACCAGAAATACCCCTCATTATAATAATGGAAATCGTTCACTCTATCATTACTACTAATAAAAGGAATTCATTGAATAGATTTACTCAGTGTCTTTTTGAAATTCCAAATATACCCTTTTACATCTTATAGAGAAATAGTATTCAAATATGGAAATATAGCCTGTTATTTTCTAAGTACAACTGTCAGTCCCCATGGAGAACTACAGTGTACGTTCACAAGATGAAGTATCCGAGTGTTTCATATTGTCCGTAATTTAGGTGGGAGTTAATCGGTCGAAGTCTCGCCGGATTCCGAGTTAGTATGAAGAAAATATTACCGTCTGAACAAAAAAAATAGCGGCTTCTGCACTAGGCGGAGTTCAATTATGGGGATGTGGTATCCTGTTATTTTCTAAGTACAACTGTCAATCCCCATAGAGAACTACAGTGTGCGTTTATAAGATGAAGTATCCGAGTGTTCCATATTGTCCGTAATTTAGGTGGGAGTTAATCCGTCGAATCTCGCTGGATTCCAAGTTAGTATGAAGAAAATATAGCAGTCTGAATAAAAAAAATAGCGGCTTCTGCACTAGGCGGAGTTCAAATATGAGGATGTTGTGCCATGTTATTTTCTAAGTAAACTGTCAGTCCACTTGGAGAACTACAATGTGCGTTCACAAGATGAAGTATCCGAGTGTACCATATTGTCTATAATTTAGCTAAGAATTCATCGGTCGAAGTTTTGCCTGATTCCGAGTTAGTATAAAAAAGTTATTGCAGCCAGAACAAAAAAAATAACGATTTCTGCCTAGGCGGCGTTCAAATGTGGGGATGATACTATCAAATATACTTCCACAGGTACAAATAAAAATGCATGCACATTGTGGTTAAATGCAGGCCCACCTGGGCGTGCATATGTACTCGTAAGAAATAATGGTAAAAGCTATTCAATATTGACTATTTTAATGTATAAAGGTAAGTTATTCAAAACTGCAGTATTAATTTTATATTAGCATACTTTTGACTTCTTTGCTTTGAGATTACTTTACCACACCAGCTATTAAAATATATAGATAATAAGTTAGATATAAACTTACTGGTTGATTCCCTAAATCTTTAGACAGTGGATTTTGTTATGCCGATGAATCAATCATATAAGCTTACTATGGTTCATGTGCTTGATAAATTTACTATCAGCTAAGCACTAAGCATGGTTCGTTGGAATAATATATTAAGCATGGTATAGTGTACTTACTATCTATATAATAAAATAGGCCACCCAGTTAAAAATCTCATGTAGCGTGGTTTGTTTGCAATGATTTCCTCAATGACATCCTCTCTCCTGATTTTTAGATATTCTACGTAACCTCTTCATTCAGTTATATAGTATTCATTAATTGAATTTTACTATTAATTTGCACGTTTTTTCATTCAACTTCATGATATATATCCTCATAGATGAAAAAAAATTCGAAGTTCAATTTTGCTCTAAAATAGAGATGCATAAACATTAGTTGGATCATTTTTTTGTATCAGCACTACTAAGTTTCTTACTTTATTGACATCTCATCCTTATGTTTTACGCAAAAATAGTAGGTATTTAATTTTAGTATCTTTTTTCCAAATAATATATGTAATTTTTTCATTGTATTACTGCATGGTGTATCAAAATGAATGTATTGCCTTTGTTTTTTTTGAAATGGTACTTAGATACAACATGTCACTGAGACAACAAACCACAAATCATGTGTTAATAAATGTTCGAATCACGTTATGCAAGTTTCGAACTTGTGATCTCTCACACCAAAGTCGAATCATTTAACCACTGGGACAATGGTGCTTGTCATGTATTGTCTTTGTTATGTGCTTGATTAAATGCTAAGTTTGTACATGCAATTAAATGGTGAGTGTTACTTTACATGTTATTACTTTTTGTATCTTCTTTGTATAACTAAAGGATCCGTCTGATTATCTATCAGCCTAACCAAATTTAAAATTCTAACCTATAAAAATGATGGCAGTGTATAAAATTATAGTATATAAATGCTACTTTTTATGTCATTACTTTCTGATATTGTGTACTCATTAAATTCCTTTCAGTTGGTCCATAGAAATGGCAACAGTGTTTTAAATCATAGCATATAACTGATAATAATTTCTTTGTTTTGCGCTTAAATAATGTTCAGTTAAATGATAAACGTGTCCATGCAATTAAATGGTGAATTACTTATTATAATTTGGTTACATCCTCATAATTATAATACCCATCTAATTAACTTTTAAACCTATCAAATTTAAAATTTCTAGTCCTAAGGAAAAGGTTTTGCATTCATTAAGCACTAAATGCACTTTCAAAGAAGGTAAGTAAATAAAATAGGGAAGTAAGTATTTATCTTGACTATAATATACAAAATTTTGGTGCTTTAAAGTTACTTGATATTTGTGCTTTTTGCTAGTCCCACTTCGAAGGTTAAAGACCATGGATTGTACATGCAAGAGAAGCATATATTCCCATGAACTGAAGAATGTTAATTCTAAACGAATTAACATTTCCTGGCTAACTACTCTGATCTATATACAAGTTGTGGATGGGAAAGCTTCAAGAGACTAATTAGATTTGTTGGTTAATTTCTTTACATCATATAGAGATTTTAAATTTTATTTTATGTTACTTTTTTGATAAATTATGCATCTTGGCTCTTCATGTTATTTCCTATGATTTAAGGGTTATATTTAGAACACCAACATCCAAATTTTACAGCTCCTGTTTTTATAAAATAAGTCGAATTCTAATAAAAAACTTTGGATTTCTGTCTTAAGAATTTAGAACAAGGGAGGAATTAACATGGACTTAAACAATAAAAGAGTGGAAAGTTGCTTGATTTTTATTTATTTGTTTTTTTTGTACTTTGTATTAAATAAAACTAAACTATCTGTATTACTCATTGGATCCTACCTAGTTCATTGTAAGGAAGAGAAGTGCAGATCAAGTATGTATAAATCTATAAGATGAATGATGGAAGGTACATAGCTTGAATGGTGGTACTGATACAGATTTTCTATTCTAATTATCTTAGGATAGGATAAATATTTGATTTAATTTATGAAACCGTCCATAGTTTACAACAGAAGAGAATGAAAGAGAAGCGGAGACCTCTTTTCTTTGTTTTAACTAGCACTTAGCTTTGATTGAACAAAATTACCACCTAACCAAATGAATCAAAATTTGACTTAAAACGTGTATTTCATATATGAATTTGTTAAGTACAAATTTGTCATTTGTAGTAGAAGTTATAATTTTATATTAGCCAAAACAGAACATGGAGTAATATTCTATTTTGGAGTTCCAATCCAGGATTTTGTAGGTTGTAACATGCAAATTAATCAATACAGTTGTTAACGACATGTTCATATATGAAACATTTTGATGTTTTTAGTCAGACAAATTCGGAATGAAGATGCAAAGTGAAGGGAGTGGAGATAATGTGACATGGAAACTTTTAGTGAAGAGAGTAGGAGTGAGCAGAGCAATAGGTTCATTAGAAAGGATGAGAGACCTGAACATTTGTATGATGTATACAAAGACAAGACCATGCAGATCTAAAATCTATTCATTAAGCTTATTAAGTATGACATATGTCTTTTGTTTGTCGATACTCTATTTTGTTACCATGAATATGAATGTTCTTTCTTGATGTTGATTTGTTATAATTTGCTAACATGAGATAATATTATTTCTGAATGCATATTAAACATAGCCTATGCTATCAGCATGCATACTATATTAATTATTTCAATGGTTATTAATGTTAGGAAATAGAAACTATCAAAATCTATTTATGTTACTGTTTTATTATTGCTCACATTCAAACCAGTTGGTACTATGAATTTTGTAATTGATATGCATGTTACAAAAGGGATATTATCAGCATTTATTTTAGTTGGAAAATAAAGTTCAACTAGTGTGAACCTGTGCTTCGCACACAGATATTTTTCAAACAATCAATTAACTGTACAATAATTTTTTCATTTATATTTGAAACATATAACTATGTCATTTCATCTCTAATAGCAAAATGAAAATGCAAATTAGTTGGTGTTTGTTAACTGGAAAATTGTAGCTGAAGTTGATTAGTAGGTGAAGTATATGTTAGAAAAAGAAGTCGTAAAATAAGTACTACAATTTGGAATTTAAAAATAGGCTAAGTGTTGCAGTTGGCATTAGTTTTGCTGTACGATCATTAATAACCAATAGGACATCTGCACATATAGAAAGTGGATGTGTAGGAACGAACTTTGAGGGAGGCGAAAACTACAATCATCAGGCTACCTTTACTGTCTTTATAAAAAAATATATGGAAAACTTTCCATTGATTACATGAATTTGATCATAGTTTTTTTATTCAAATAATACATTGCTCACAGAAAATTGGTAAACTTTCAGCATAATAGTTAGCAGTTATGCAACAGTTAAATGTCAACAAGACGAAATATTGCACATATTGAACCAACTGTTAGCAGTGATGTCTAAAGTACAACATAGCATATAGGTATAACAGCGTGCCATTCGTAGCCTGAGATTGATGTTTCAGCACTGCAACTACTTGTCAGTCTTGTTCATTGTTTGCGAAAAGTTGGAAATGATTGCAATCTGCATATACAGTAAATTAGTTAAAATGCAATATTTGTTGCTTTGTGGAGATGAAAAGAGCATTTAAAGCACTATATCATGTTGGAAATGTTTTAAAAGCTACGGGGTAAGCATGCATAGTAGTTTCTAGCTAACGTTGTGAAAGAGCATTGAGGAAAAGATTATAAGGAGAAAAAATACATGTCCAGTCAGAGGCTAATTACTATGAGAGGAAGATATATTTAGTTTATACCCGAGAAATAAGCTGTGCAGCTATTGCTAAGAAAATGTGTAGAAAGATTGAAAACGAATTCAATTGGTCAAATGTTTAAAAATCGAAGTGGTGTAGATGGGGTGTAGGGGATAAGGTTATGACAAAATCATTTTATTAGGATAATACATAATAAGTGATGAAGGAAATGTACCCATATAAGCCATTGTTAAAAAAGGGTCCTGTTTGTGTTCTCCAATATACAGGTAACAAAAAAAATGATGAAACAGAGTTCACAGTTAAAGTAATTGAAATGAAGCAAGCAATTACCGCTATGGCGAATATCTGCTGTATTATTTCTTCAGATATATTTGAGATCTGTATGAATGAAATAATGGTAGAAGGCATGAAAGTGTGCTTAACACAATTCATCAACCTATAGCAATAAATATCAAAATTTCATAGCCAACTATATTTCAAGGAAGCTTGCAATAAACTGCAAATCTAAGAGGCCGCCACATGTCACCGACCAACTTTTTTGGTTTCTTGTCTTAAATGTATAATCTGTATGAATCACTAATATTTTATAAAGCAATAATGTACATGTTAACTTGTATTTGTATCTAAAATGAAGTAAATGAGTTGCATTAATATCAGTTCAGCATGTAAATGGTCTCCGCATACACTTTTAAAAGGAATGGCGTACGGCACAAATATCAATACACCGAAAAAATTAATTGCCTTACGGCATATGTTACTGTTCACATGAATTGCATTTGTCACGGATATTAGATAGTGTGTGAGTTTTGTAGTGGGAGTTCAAGGATAAGTTTAATAAAAAAATCATTCAAAAGTTTCTTGTTACCTAGTTTCAGCTTAAAAATGGAAGGGGGGGGGGGAGGGGGGACAGTCTAACGTCAGCAAACTACCCATCTAAAAATGCGAATAAAGATACCAAAAAGGCAATGTTAGTTAGAGAATAAAATGTACATAGTGAACAATCATACCTCCCTATCCAAGAATTGCAAATTGAACCCAAAACCATCATTGCTTCTGAAGTAGGCCGAGGCCTACATCCTGTCTACATGCGCTCGTAATGTTGCTCCTTCTGTATCAATGGTAAGTGAATTGAGCGGTGCATGTTCAACGTCCATTACTGAATACTTGGCGGTGGATAAGAAGATGGTAGCAAATAAGTTACCTGATAGGTATTTATTAGGCGTGGAAATGCGTAAAGAAATGGTTGAAGAAAACCATACCTGATTTAGAGATTATCCATGAAAGGTGTTTTTTTTGGTTGATGTCTTATGGCTATGAGATAATCTGTAAAAGTAAGCAGAGTAGGTCCTAAAAAATGGGAGTTGCACTTTATTTTCATGCAGGTACGAATGTCAACATCGTAGAGAAAAATATATTGACAAATCAAGTTTGGGTGAAAATTTGTTTAATGCAGCAAACCTATATATATAGGTAAATTCACCGTTCTTCTAAGATCTTGAAAACATAGGTAATTACAATAAAATATTGCAGTGCTGTTTAGTGCAAAACGTAAAAACAATATCAACCCAAGGTCAGCAATTGTTGCTATCAAGTGTGAAAAAATGTTCATGTATTTTTAATGTATGTTATATACCAATGGTGGTGCATATAGCTGACATAAACCATTGCTGCTCGACTCCAGAATTGAACATATTAAAATTGTTATCCATACAAACATGAGGAAAAAAAGAGATCAGTTGTTTTTTGATATATAAAATCATCATATTACTGACGGGCCTACACTGTTATGAATCCAATTTTCTAAAACATCATAGTAAAATGACTCATTCATTACTTACCTTAAATCATATTTAAAAGGATTGATGCTAGAATTACTACAAATTCAAATGGAAAGCTTTAATGATCCAGCATGAATATCTTAGTTTTGAAATCTTTGGACCAATCACTGGCTATGCACACTTTTATTCAGATAAAGAAAGTTACCTAATTTATAAGTACTTATGGAACCAAAAAGAATTGTTCGTACTCTCTTAATCCATGTTAGCATTAGTTTAAATTGAACATCCTAATAAATTGGAAGTATATTCTATTATTAAGTCGAAAACTTAACTGGTGTCTACATTAGAATAGCTGATCATATGTATAGGTACTAACCAAATATTGAAGGGAATCAATTTTTTAATGCATAATTGTATATTTATCTGGTATGCATATAAACACCAAAAGCTATAGCTAAATATACCGGCACTGCATGCCGATATTTTATTTAATGTCTAATGCAATGCAATCATCTTTTGAAAAGCCATTGATATCCACTTATTCTGAATTTTATTTAACTACCTTGTAACTTTTTATATTTTGAGCTGGAAACTTTAATGTGTTTCTGCATATAGAAATTATTTCTTCATATATGAGCTATAAATATGTTATCAGTGGAACATGTTAGGGTCAATATGCTCATATTGATTCCTTTTATGGCATATGGCATGCAGCAAAACTACAGTACACGATAATTACAATTGAATGATATACTTGTGAAATGCATGGTTTCATAAAAAATTACTTTAAAGTGAAGGTTATGGAAGCAAAACTTGAACCCAAAGTAAATCATCAACAACATACCCTATTTTTTCCTTAAGTTTCTACTGGAGTTTCTTTCCAGTTTTGGTAATATAGCTTTTTGCGTTATATTAGGAGAGAACTGCAAACAATAAAGTTGTCAAATAGTTTCAATGGGTAGGTTATACATTTGCAGTTGGAGAATAACATCGAGTTACAATTTAAATACTCATATTTTTCCTTCATGTTTTTACCCATTAGGACATCGACTATTTTGTCAAAAAAGTGGAGAATTGTATAAAAACTATTGATTGAAATAGAAGTCTTGTCAAAAAGGTAGAGACATATATCAAAACCACTGATTGAAGTAGAGGTCAGTTGATATATTATTAGATGATGAAAGAAGAAAGCAAGTTAATCTTCAACTTTTAATAGATGTTAGTCTATAACTGCAGATATTTTAATTCAGAAATATGAAGTAATGGCGATCGACAACATTATAGAACTTAAATTATATCATGTAATTTATATTTCTAGGAAATATGCCTCTCATATGTGTTATTTTGTAATCGAGTAAAGTAGATTTTTATGAAAAGTTGTGTGGATAAATGAAAAAAAATGGTTTACAGTAGTGGCATTAGCTCTGTACAACCACTGTAGTTAAGATTATTATTTTGCAACTAAATACAAACATGGTGATGCTATATATTTCTTCATATGCTTGATTTTCAAGGGTAAAAGTAATAGAATCGGAATATAAAAATAGCATTGAAAGGTTTAATGAATCATACATAGCAATATGGATCAGGCATAGAAATATCAATGATGGAATACTTGTCACTTTATGTTCAGCAATACAGATATGATTACATAAACTACAACAATATCAAATAAAAATATCACCGAATTGATATTTATTGTGTTGGAAGTAATGGTGTTAATGCAACTAAAAGTCTTATCATGTGAGTTACAATAGCAATAGCGTTTTTGTGGTTGAGAGAAGCTACATGCTATATCTATAATATGTACAGAACCGTAGGAGTGATGTCTTGCAGTCGATAAACGGAAAGAAGCTCAAGCCTCAGTTATAATATATGCACGTTGTGATGCGTGGTTGAATTTTTTATGGAAAAACTGTTCCCTTCCCCTCCATAAATATAGCCTGTGAATTAATCAAGGAGTAAGATTCATGCAGGATTTTGATTTATATGAATTATTACTTATGTCATAATAGCCTATTACGTAAAGTCTTTAAAAGGTGCTGTTATTTGTTAAAATACATGTATAAACAATACACATGTCTATTTTAGCTTTATGTCCTAATTTGGATCATAGTATCTTGCATAGGATAATTTATTGAGCTGAAGAAATCCAGCTTATGAAATTGCAACATGGGTACACTGTGTACACATACGTGATCATCAATATCTTAATGAGCAACCAATGCCAGGTAAAGACCGAGTTATGCATTTCAATTATGGAATTTATGTTCTAATATATTATATATATTACCCACATGATTAGTTCCTATTTTGGAATATTCTGACTCTAGTTATTGATAATCAGAGATGAACCCGCCAAATTAATTAGACAATCGCAACAGGTCTAACGACATTTTCCTAATATGCAATGTCATAAAGTCCGTTGATGTAAAGTGACGCTCTAAGATAATCTGGTGAATTATTAATGTTTTAGACATAACCTAACAATTAATTATTCAATAGACGGTCAAGACTTTGCTAGTCATTAATTATGCAGTGTATAAATCAAATAAAAGTAGTTTTTATTACTGTTTTTGATTTAGTAACTTCAAATGTAAGTATCAGCATATTTTATTGAATTTGACATAAATAACATTGTTACCTTCATATACAAATCAATATCCGGATCAGCTTTAACATTTGCCTTTTTCCCTTCTTGAAAGTTTAGTCAACGTATCTACAAAAATCACAAGAAAAGTGCATAGTTTAATTTCAAAAAATTCACAATCATACCAAAACAATCGAATATTATGGAACAATATTATGTCAAAACATATAAAATCATACCATATCTTGTGCCTATTCTTTGGCATCTAGTAGAAAAAAGCCAAAGTTTCTGTAAATGTCATTTCTCACATATGCAAATCATGTTGGCCAATATAAGCAGAAGTTCTTTGTGCTAGAAATTCATCCATCCCATGACCATTGTATGCAACTCCTTCCTGTAGTTTTAGTGTCGAGCCCAGCTTTCCTGCTAAAGCTAGTAGCAATGTTATCTTTCCAGAACCAGGAGGCCCTAACACCAAAGTCACTCTACATCAATAAACAGAAAGAAGTCATTAAAACTTCAAGGACTTGCAGCATAATGAGTTTCTTTTTTAAACTTGTAAGTGTTTCCATACCTGTAGGGCTTGATAATTCAACCCATTTCATGTAGTATGGAAATCGACCTCTTCCCGCTTGGTAGTATGTGAAGAGCACTCAAAATGCCCTATGATGATATTTAAATTATTTACACTGACATTTTATAATGAAACAAACAACCCCAAAATTATATGTCTTATAATGAATTTGGTAACAAAGAAGTCAAGGAAGGTTGGAATTCGTCTATTGCCAATATAAGCCTCTACATCAATATTCAAATTCTCAAATCGAACTTCAATTGTTGGATTGTCAATCCCAACACTACATACATGTCATATAGATGAATCTGTTAAATTGAGCTTATAAAGTAGATACAATATCATATAAAATTTAAGAAAATAATTTATTATTACCGTTCCATTCGATTGCAGAGCTTGAGCAAGAACTTTTCATTATCTTATTCAGCAGTTCAAACTAACCTCTCAATCAAAATTTTCTTATCTTCAAATCTGAGGTCTCTAATATCAACTTCTGCTAATTGAAACTATGGCTCGATGAAGCCGGAGTTTCAAATTCGAAGAGGAACGGTCAACGTTGACCGTTGTTTTATCCAGCCATTGAGGCGATAGGATTGAGTGAGTTCAAATTAGGGGAAATGAATATTTAGGGTTAGGATGAGAAAAGAGGAAGGGGCCAACTACTTTTGTATACAGGAGGACGATTGCGACAGAGCGGTGGTAGGATGGGAGGACGACGGCGATAGAGCGGAAATGGTACAAACAAAGGTGACTTCATTATTTAGGGTTGAAAGCGTGAGAGAGCAACGACAGCAAAGACAGAAAATTAAAATCACGACGGTTAAAATCTTAAAAAAAATAAAAGGGGCTTCTGAAACTTTAGTCGGAGACTGTTCAGTTGCCAAATTTCAAGGGGCTTGTGTGAGCTTGAAAGTCAACTCACTAATAATAATATAGTATAGATAATAGATATAAATGTTGCAAATACAACATAGCCAATGCTTATACCTGTTGGGGAAATTTTTTTCCAACGCTTATAACCCTTCAAACGCTTATAACCGTTAGTAAATAATATATCCCAACACTTATAAATGTTAACAAATAAATGCCCATGCCCCTACATCAACACGTATAAGTGTTATTGAAATTGCTTCCAACGCTTATACTTATTGAGAATTCTCTGTTCCGGTGTAGTGTTCTTCTGCTCTGCTTTGGGTCTAACATCCACTCTTCTCTGCTACATTCCATCATACCTTCTAGCTATGTCAACAACAAACTCAAAAGAAGATGTTAGATGAGCCATCACCTTATGGTCAAGGCCTTGCTTCAAACCCCTAATAAACTTCTCATTCTTGGGTATTAATGATCTCCCTACCATACTTAACCAACGAGTTGAATTATAAAGTCACTTTGCTTCAGATTGATAAACTCTCTTAGCAACACACTCTGTTGGGACTCTAATATAAACTGCACTGCTCTTAAGTGATCTCTCCCTCTGAGGTCCTGGCGGTTACTGCTTCCTACCAATCTAATGTGTCTTCTTGCCATTATCTTGATTCCAGCCTTCTCTTATGCGCATTATCCAACCCTAAGTCCCCAAGTATGCGCTCATAGACCCTTAGCCAGTTCAGTACTTCAACTGCAAGGTCCTTTCTTGTAAATGCCTTCCCTTCCAGATTTCGATGATCTTTATTCATCTTTGGGAAATCTTCTCTCACTACTCTATTTCATGTAATCCATAGCGCCTAACAAGACGTACATGCCTTGGCTGAACTACCTCCGATGCAGCTTCCCTCACCATATGAGCCATGAATTTCCTAAACAGGACATTTATATCTATACCTACCTCATTTGCCGACTGTGTACCTCCGATGCAGCTTCCTCCCCTACTGCTCTTGGAATTTTTTCTTCATTCCCTTCATTAGTTTGCGTATCTTCAGCCTCTCTTCTTACACTTACTCCTCGTATCATAACTCGTTTGCTTCTCAAACCCATCTTACTTTTCTGTTAAGCAAGTATTTGTCGGAAACGAAAAGAAAAGGAATAAACAACAATAGAGGGATATATATATATATATCTTCCTATATATTTATATAGCAACATACAAGTAATATATATGTATATATATATAGTAGCGCATACCCTTCCCAGAGTGTTTATTATATATTTTTCCTACATACTGCTCTGATTTATTATTAGCTCTGTTTTACTTAAATTTCCCTAACCTATGCTATGAGACCAAACTGTAACATCCCCACTTGCGACTCGAAGATGAACACCAATGATGCTGCAGTCATCATTGGAATTATTTTCTAACGACGAAAGTGAGTTCAATTTATTAGTTAACATGGGAAAAATAAACAGAGTAACTAAATTTTCTTCATTACATTAAAAATTTCTTTAGCAATTTTCATATACTTTAGTCACAATTAAACCCAAAAACATGCCTATGCAAGGGTCAAATATAGTAGAAAATAACATAGAGTCGGGTCAACATATGATGATGCGGCCTGCACTATTTAGTACAACAGAATAAAATCTTTATTAGCAACATGCCTCTTGCTCCGTCTTTGATCTTTGTACCGTGGCCTTATTTCTTGCCCGTATAATCCCATAAACTCAACCTACTCAAATGAGCAACCATGAGTTTATGGGTAAAACAATAATAAAAACACCGGTTAGACATAAAGTCTAGTGTGAATAAAAAACAATCATATGGTGAGACCAAATCGTACCGCACAGATTGTGTTTCCGCCTCACTATTAAAACATAAAGAAAGGAGCATTCAAAATACTGACGCGATTGGTTCTTATCTATGTTTGCATCTTACACTTCCTTAAGCGATTCCTATTCAATTCCAGATTTAGTTCATTCTAATAATTCTTTGCAAAAATTTTCTATTACGCTCCCAGCGCAGTCCTTACTTTGTTCCTACTTTAGATTATTCTTTAATCTATTCCCATTTGGCACTAAGCCCCATGCGAAGTACCATCTTAACATCCTGTTAATGTTTATCTCTATCTAATACTGCTTGGAATCATCCCACCACGGTCTTCTTTAGATTCATCCATTAGTTCAAACTGCATGGACCCAGCCACATGCCTTACTTAACTGTTCAATTAGTTATGTCCTGGACTATAAAGAAATAGCCACCTACAGTTCCACTATATTTATTTATTTACTATTCAAACCGCTTGGGATTACCCCACCATAGTCGACCATAAAGAAACCCACATGTGGTCCCTAAAAATTTGTTTAATTTGGATCTGCTTGGAATACCCTACCAGAGTCTTTGGAAATTGAATGCCTCTCCCTACCTTCTCTAGGTGTTCATTTGAGTGTGCGTTACCATACGACATCAATAGCCCTTCCAATCGTTTTTCTGAAGCAAGATCCCTTGCTCGTTCTAACCTTGCCTCTCCCTAAGTCCCACCCACTTATCTTTTATTAGGTTTAGGTTACTACTTTTTTTGGCCCAGTACCTCTCTACCCTAATGCCGAGTGCTTTTCACCTTTCTTATTAAGTGTTTCCTTCTCCATTATGGCATAGCATGACCCTTTCATGTTGTGCGCAGTTCTTACCTATAATGTAGAGTCATCATCCATCTACCATTTCGGACAAAGTCTGACATTCCTCACAACACCTTTACATGTGGCGTTATCCTATTTGCCCTTATTTTACTTTCTATTATCTGCAGTGTCCTTTTTATTTCTTTTCAGTAGATGATTTGGATCTAGTTTCCCTTTTTCCCAACACGTGTTTAATATTTTTCCCTTATAAATTTAATCTCGTGCGCCCCATAATTCCCCCTTGCCCCAGCGCAATACTTTGCCGTTTTAGTTTACTTTTCCTTATAGAAAATTCTATTAAATTCCCAGAAAGTTTGTCAACACTTGTTCTAGCACACTTAACCTGTATTTTGACTTCTAAGTGTGTTTACCTCATTTGTTTTCTAGTTACGCATCTTACATAAATCATAAAAATCATATAAGCTTATGAAATTTCCCAAACTAGAAACCCATCACTGAACTCATGATTAGAACATCATATAAATTTATTACTGCATTTAGAAATCATTAAAATAGGAAAACACATCTAGACATCCCATGTTTATCTATTCTTTCCAAATCATTCTTCAAAATTTATAGTTTATTAATTAGAACCCATATGAATCCCATCATGTTTGAAAACATACAAACCTAAACCGAGACCATATATTCGGGATCAACCTAGAAAGATTAGTATTACTCACCTAGATCTTTAAAATGTTTGGCTTTTGCCTTTTTAATCCCCTTTAGCTTGCTTTTTCCTTGTCTTCTCTATATTTGCCCTCCTTAATCCACCGCTATTAAAGTTTCTCTTTGGCTTTTATTTTATTTTGAGTATGATGAAATGAATGAATAGAAAAGAGCAATGTTTATTATTTCACAATAATTTGGATTTAGGTCCTCATATCCCTTTTCCATTAATTTATTTCCCCGTAATTCTCTTATTTAGTCTGCCTTGGCCATTTTCACTATTTTAATTAATTAATTTAAATTTACAATTTGATACACTCTTTATGTATCAAATACACAAGTGAAATGCAATATTCTAGAAAATACGGCACATATGTTGAATCCTTTTGTTAATGCATAAGAAACTTATCTTATATGCTCCGTATTAAATGTTTTAATACAATGTTCATGCTTATGTTTGGAACATTCCTAACATCCTTTTATACTAATTATAAAAGATATTTTCAAATCCTATATCGAGAATTAAACAACCTAACTAGAACCGATTTTAACATAAATACAATCAATAATATGTTGTTTTTTATAATTTAAAATTATCCGTGTACCTTTTAAAGTTCTTTCTTATAGGCACACTCTTCCTTTATATTTTGACTAAAAATCAAACTATTTGATACTTCTATCAAAATATTTGCTCAATTCGGATGCTTGTCGAATGATATTTTCATATCCGTACTTGGATCATATTCGAAAAAAAAACACAATATCGCTCCCACTGACTTCGAGACACTTTAGTTGTTATGTGAAAACACTCTATTCTAAATTATTATTTAGAAATTTCTGTTTCAACAAATATGTACTAAAACTCAAAGTCATACCAGGCGATTATCTTATGAGTAAAATTTGAATTAATTTAAGCATGTTAAATTACGAACCTATTAGACTAATTTCAATAATAGAAATATACGATATTGTTCATATTAACATTTCTCACTATATTCCAACTATATTAGTCTTCTTCTTAAAGACACATTTGTGGCCAGTGGATCACAACCCTTTGGGTATAATTAACAGAAACATATTTTGATAATGTATTTTGAATCTATTCCAGATTTTCGCATTGTGTCATATGGAAGAATCAATACTCTTAATGGCTTATTGACAACTTAGAAAGTTGTAATACCCCCAATTTTTGTTTAACATTATTCAGAGAATTTAATTGGATAAATTATATAGAATAGTATGAGGTGATAAGGAGAATGAGATTTGCTAACTAATTTGGGTTAGACCTTAATTAATCAATTAATAAGGTTGTTTCAAGTATAGAATAAAAAAGGATTAGTGAGAGGGGCATAATAGGAATAATTCCTTAATTCATTCCCTAAAACCTTCCTCTCTCATTCATTCTCATTTTAAGTTTCTAAAATCAAAACAAAGCTCAAAGGGAGGCGTTACGTAGTAAAAAAGAAGAGGAAATCTAAGGAATTCAATAGGGAATGCTTAGGGGAATTAATCTACATCAAATATCAATCGATCTTATCTAATCTAAGATGAATAATTGTTGACCATCTCGTTTATTATGTTTTATTTTCAAATTTAATATTGATTTCCAAATTGTTGTGATAATATTTTATGCTTATATTGATAATATCATTATTAGATTGAACGATGGTTTGTTGGAATTTTATGGAACTATTTTAATGGGCTTTAAAGGCAAAACCTAAATTTTTGGTCTCCTATTAACTTGAATTTTCACTATGTTGAGGAAAATATTATTTTGGAAATGGATTTTTAAATTTCATGATTTTCCAAGTTCATATGAATATTTTATGAACTTTCTAAGAGAAAAAATATGTATATTTTTGAGTTTTCAATTATTAAAGATAATTAAATTAATATTAATCTCGAAATTTTTATATGGAAGAAGAAGAAGAAAATTCAAATTTTTAGTGATTTTTGAGGATTTTCCCCTAATTGTTATGATTTTATACGAAATTGATATTCTAGAAAAGTATTTAATTATTATGAGTTAATGATTTAAATATAAGTGTTTGTAAAGTTAATTGAGAAGGTGGAATGTGACCTACCAGTAATTCAGCAAAGAATACGAAAAGCATTCTGTTACCCAATGATAATTTGATAAGAGCCAAGAGTTAGTAGAAAGTATTAATTTAAAAGAAAATAAATCAATTTTTAACTTATTTACAGAAATGCCATCACCATAATAACTTAGAGGTTCGATACCTTCTAATTCATAGAGGCTCGAAAACCATAAGGACTGATGCATGTGATAGCTATGTGATGTATCCGCTTTCATAGAGGTTCAACACCTTTTGTTTTCAGGGGTTCGATATCTCTTGTTTTGAAGAGGCTCAACGACCTCATGCTCTAGAGACTCGAAAAAAATTCCTTTTTAAAGGCATGACATCTTTAAGATTTTAGAGGCTCTATACCCTTAAGTATAGAGGCTCGATAGCTCTATGTGTTTAAAGGCTCGACATTTCATGTTTTTAGGGACTCGACACCTCGTGTCTTATAGTGAATCGATAGCTTCGGTGTAGCTACTCGATAATATGTATTTTCAGTAGCTCGATAGCCATATGTTTTACAAACTCGATAGAGGTGTTTTAGAGGCTCGACAATCGTATGTTTTACAAAATCAATAGCTATGTTTTAGAGGCTCGATAGCTTTATGTTTTATAAACCTGATAGCTATGTTTTAAAGGCTCGATAGCCCGTGTTTTCTAAAGGCTCAATAACCCTGTTTTGATTGCAAGTGTTTTAAAAGCCATGTAAAGATAATAGTGCTTTGGCACAAGATTTTGGATAAGTATTTAGGCTTTGTATTCCTTGTTTTGAGAATGATTTCAAGTGGTTTATCATTTATAAAGATAAATGTTTTCAAGGAAATGAAATAGTATTTTAGCCCAATTTTATATGAATTTTTCCAAGGAAAAATATTACTTAAACTCAAGTGATTTTTATATGTATGTGACTATTGATTGAATATACTTTGATAAATGATGCTATATCTTCTTGTTATCATTTGATCAATTAAATTTACATATTTTATCACTTGTCATACTCACATTTTCATTACCCAACATAACACCTTGGGTTTTGGAACATAATTACTAGTTATGTTGTTCCAATATTGAGTATGGTCAGATTAAACTCCTAAGTGAGTAAGATTGCATCCAGAAGATCAAATAGATCAATCATTTTAGGGTGCCTTGAACTGATTAGAACCAGATAAGGTATGACTCATGGATTTAAAACCAAATAAGATTTAGGTAGGACCGGTGTAGGGTCGTGCCCTATGCTTCAACCGGTAGCTCCCAATTGGTAAAGGTCCGTGATTCTAATGCATAGAACTTTGTCATTAAATGTACATGCTTAGAAAGGAACTCGTAGCTCTATATGCTTAATGTATTGCTTAATTTGTTTTCCTCCTAATCGTATTGGGAGATTTTGGAACATCTAGTTATATTTTAGCCCAAGTCAGCCTGATAGGTTATTGGTTGGCCTATGAAAACTAATAGGTTCATAGTGATCCTAAGAAAACTATGCTTTGAGACAAACAATCAATTTCATAGGGCGGGTAACCTTTGGGAATGCATAACCCTTTAATGATAGCCTAGTAATATTTTCCAATATTGCATGCATGCGATCATATTATGTTTTTTAACCATTATGGTAGATATTTATTTTGGTTCGAGATGGTATATTATTACTCACACTGTACTTTTTATTCGAGCCGTAGATTCTATTTTTCCCTTAAACTCTCGCATATTTATTTGGGTAGATTGGTAGTAGGGTTTTCAGGTTAAACAAATAAATTTCTAGGGATGTGTAGGAGGCAAGCTAATATTAGGAGTTTATTTCTACTGTGTGGTTCAAATTTTATGCTTTGTCGATGTAATAACAGAATTTATAACTGTCAAGTAGTTAGACTTTAATCACCCAAGGAGGCATCTTCATATGTTGCTCCTGGAATATAATTGCATTTATTATATTTTCTCTGAACGAGGAATCGATGAGATTATGTAATAAATGTGAAAGTTTATTAATGAAACATGTTTTAAAAATTTCATATTCATGTGCTCTTGATGTTATAGATACAATTAACCTATCTCATTTTATTTTGGAAAATTATATTATGGATGACTACAACATAAATAGTGCTTATTTTAGGGCCTTAGATTTGGGGATGTTATAACTTGGTATAAGAGCATAGATTTATGTAAAAATTAAAAGATTTTGAAAACATGATCCAAATAAGTCAAAGAACAAGGTTTGGGTATGGGACAACGCTATAGTAACATACTTCTTATTGCTATATATATAAGTATGTATTATATCTCTATTCTCCTCTCTCTCTCTTAGACCATTCTTCTATGTCTTACGAAGACTTGTATGTAGATTACGAGAAAGAAAGATATGGAAGCAGTAAATAAAAGAGTAAATCTAGGTGAAGGAAGCACCATAATTAATGGAAATATTCGACCCAATACTAGAAGGAATACGGGTCAACCCATAAATGCTAATCCAAATGCAAATGCTAATGTGAGTATTGAAACCCTACTAGTAGATATGGGGACCTTGTATCACTTATTTATAAATATGATGTAAGCTAGAGTTATAGCTAGTTTGGTTGGAGGAAACGCTGATAATGCAGGAGGTGCTAATCCTAATATACATGCTTGCAACAATTATGCAAAGTTGAGCCTTGATTATACCGGTCTTGAAGGATAGCCTTTTCATGGATAGAAACTACTACTGAAGTTGAAAATTGACTGTTGCGGTGTGAAAGGATCTTTGTTGACTTAGGCTTGAATAGTGAGCAAAAGTGGAGGTTGGCAGCTAGACAGTTGCAATGAGTTGCTTTGTATTGGTGGAACAATGTGACTGTAGGAACATCAGATGACAATTTGACTTGGGATGAATTTAGAAGGAGATTTAAAAAGAGTTTTTTTCGAGATAGCTAAGTCAACTTTGCTCGGGAAATTTGCTGTGTTGGAGTAGGGAGGGATGTTTTTACAGTAGTATACAACTAAGTTTGATGAGTTGGTCAAATATAGATATGCTCTATTGATACTATAATAAAAAGGAATGAGAAGTTCATTCGTGGATTGAAGTGAGAGATTGCTGGGGCAATCATGCTATATCTTAGAGATCCATGCGATATGGTGGTGTAGATGACATTAAAGAATGAGGAGATGCTTTTGATATTTGGAAGTGACAAACCTCTGAAGACTCAAGGTTTTAAAGGCAAGAAAATGAAGTTCTTTAATAAGAAGAGAGCTCAGAAGGGCGGATTTGCCAAAATGGAGTAGGTTAATGTTGTTTGCTATAAGTGTGATAAAAAGGGCACTTTGCTAATGAGTGTCGATCTGGTGATGAAAAGAAGATTGTGGGAAAGAAGGATGTGAAGTGTTACAACTGCAACCAGATGGGACATTACAAGAATGACTGTCCAGAATCGGCCAAGGCTGATAAAGAGAAAGTTTTTACTCTGGAACCATCAGCTTCTGGACTGACTACGGAAGAGCAAGGAAAGTTTATGATGGGATGTATGATTTTGATTCATGGCATACCCGTTAAAGTATTATTTGATACTGGCGCATCACATTCTTTTATCTCGTAATGTTTGGTAGATAAGTTAAATCTAGAACCATCATACCTTATTACTTCCTTAAGGGTTGCAAATCCAATAGGAGGTTATGTAATTCTTAGGATGAGATGTAGCCGTTTAAAATTTAAGCTATTTGGTCATGCATTTACCTATAATTTGAACGTGTTCGATTTTGTGGGTTTTACGATTATTCTAGGTATGTATTGGCTAAGCAGGTATGATGCTAGGATATTTTTTCAGGATAGGAAGATATCATTAAACACATTAATAGCCATGATCGAATTATATACTCAATAGAAAATTCGAGTTTAAACGTATGTGCTTTATTGGGTGCAAACGAAGCGGAAGATGAGGTGAATTGGGTTTCATTGCAAGAGAGTATGTGGGTGTTTTTGAACGAGTTACAGGACTATCACCAAAGCAAACTATCGATTTTCGAATAAATCTTTTACCTGGAGCTGAATCCGTAAGTAAGTTGCCTAGTAGAATGACACCTATTAAGATAAAATGGTTAAAGGTGCAGTTGGTGGAATTAGAAGGAAATAATTTTATTAGACTAAATAGTACTCCTTGGGGAGCGGCCCTAGTGTTTATGAAGAAACCAGATGGGTCGCTAAGGATGTGTGCTAATTATCATAAATTAAATGAGAAGACGATAAAAATTGGTATCCTTTGCCAAAATATATGATTTGTCTGATCAATTGAGTGGAGCAAAAGTATTTTCCCCATTGAATTTAGCAACAGGGTTCCATCAATTGAGAGTGCCAAAGGACAACATTCCATTAACGACATTTCAAACAAGATATGATTCGTACGAGTGGTTAGTCATGCCCTTTGACTGACCAATGCATTTGCTTTCTTTATGGATTTGATGAACCGGATCTTTTGAGAGCATTTGGATAGATTCATGTTAGTGTTTATAGATGGCATTCTTAGAATAGTGCTAGAGACATTGAGGCAACATCGACTAAAAGCAAAGTTTTCAAAATGTTAATTTTGGAAGAAAGAAGTTAAGTTCCTTGGTCATGTAGTTTCATAGAATGGCTTATCAATAGATCCAACAAAGACTGAAGCTATTAATAATTAGAAAATCCCCAAGATAGTAACCGAGATAAGAAGTTTTTTGGGGTTAGCTAGCTATTATCGGTGATTTATCAAGGATTTATCTCGTATAGTTGCATCTATGACTAAACTAACAAGGGAGGACATAAAGTATGTTTGAACAGATAAATATGAAGAATCGTTCTTAAAGCTAAAACATTTATTGACCAATGCACATGTATAAGTTGTTCTAGATGGAAATCAAGATTTAGTGGTGTATACTGATGCGTGTGAGTAAGGGTTAGGAGTCATGTCAAAGTAAAAAGGTAAAGCGATTGCCTTCACTTTCAACAGCTTCGACCATATGAAGTTAGATATTCGGTTCATGATTTAGAGTTGACAGCAGCGATCTTTACTTTGAAAGTGTAGAAACACTATATTTTTGGAGAACGATTTGAATTATTTATGGATCACTACACCAAACAGTCCATTTTGTAACACTTTTCCGCTTTAAATTTCTAATGGTTATAACCATTACTAATTTATTACGGTTATTTCCGTTACAACCATTTATAACGGTTATTACCGTGACTACGTTTGGTGATTTGGTAATAAATTTAAAGTGATTGGGATATATTTGTAATTTGCGTACTTTTGCACTTAAAACATCTGTCACGGTTCATTCCTCGTTTTACTTTTCACGTCTCTTTCTCCATCAAGCTAGGGTTTCACAGCTCGCAATCAATATGGTGTCATTCTCCACCTCGATCAATATCAGGGTTTTGGTATTCGCTTCGGTGTCGTTCTCTGCCTCAATCAATAGCTGGGTTTCGCTGTCGTTCTCCGCCTCAATCAATAGCTGGGTTTCGCTGTCCGCCTCGATCAATATCTTAGGTAGTTATTTCTTAAATCAAATAATTTTGTAGTAGTTGAATTCGTATGTTGTTTTAAAGAGCGGTTTATGTATGTAAAATTAAAATTGCTCATTTCCTATTTGAATCCGATTTAGGGTTTTTTTTCTTCAGATTCGTTTCCAATTTCTAGATTGAATTCAGTTGGAGCATTTGGAGTCAATTTGATTTGAAATTTAATTTAGGCAAATGACACGCAATTACAATTTCTTAATCAGGTAAACATGATTTACAAGCATGAAAAGTGCAGCACAATATCGTATATTTTTCACTAAAGTGTATAATGAGTACAAATATAATTATGAAAACATTGAAATCTGAGGCTATTTTATCCCGCTGCTCACAAATTAATTTTAATTGCCATGGCAATTAATGTTTATTTTCGTCTATGAATTTGAAAATTGAGGCAGATGATGAAGAAATAGACAGGGACATCAGCAACTCATTAGGAACAAATTGGTTAGTTTCTACTGAGGATGATGACTAAGTCTTAATGGGAATCTCTCTGATGCTTTCTTTCTCTCCATTTATTAGATTTTATTTTGATAACTTTATTACTTTTGATCTGCTTTTAGAGATGCAGTGATGGTTTTCTGGTTAGTCCGAATCTCAGTGCACTGAAGAAAATTCAATTTCAATTTTAAAGTAACTGAGCAACATTTTAGAGGGTTCCTTCGTATCTTTCTTATGATGCTATTTTCATACCTGATTATAGTGAAAATATTTGCTCATTTTGTTACAACGTGGATTAATGTTAGATTTGTTTTCACAGCTTCATGGAGCTCTTACTAAATTTTATACCTAAACATTGAAATCTTTTTTAAATCATAGAATATTATCGGTGTTTTTAACATATATTTAAGTGGTGTATACATATTGCTTCGGTAGGTAAATAATGTGATCACAGTTGGTAGTGTTATCATGGTTGATCATAGAAGCATGTGTATTGTTTCAGTAGTGTATGCATATCACTATAATTCTTTGTGTTTATATTTATGTAGCCGAGATAAAGCTGCACGTATCTTTTGTTCCAAGCACAACCCAAAGGAATTATATCAAAATAAAGAATGCGATTTTTTTATTGACCGCGTTAGGTTAGAATTTGGAAATCTGTGCAATTTTTCTTTAGTTGTGATTTCTTCCCAAGTAGCGGTTTGAACTGGGATCTACTGGACTTGTATGTCATGTGTGCATATGCTTGGTATTTTTAGGTTTCATGCATTGATCCTGGTTAGATTACTACAAAATAAGATGATCGTTATTCTTAAGAAAAATTCAATATTATAGTTTAATATGTTATATTAACGAGAGTCGCGCATCATCATGCATTTCTTGAATTACCAAAGGTAGCTATTACCATGATTATTACTTTTTCTTTTTGTAATATTAGAGCTTGTTTGGTTTCATGTTCTGTTTTCAACATTCATGACAAAATATGAGTATAACATGAGTATAACGGAAGAAAATAGCGCCTAAATTTAAAATTCACTTTCAAGTTTTAATCTTTTTCACGAATTTCACCTAAACAAATAATTTACTGATTTCACTGTTTTTTCAATTCACCTTGATTTTATTATATGAAAAATGAACTTGCAAATTAGACTAGATTATATAAAAAAAAATTATTGACGTATTATTATTTTTACAGAAATTGGCTTTAGCTGAAGAATGCGAAAAGGAGATTGTAGAGGCGAGAAAGAAATATAATGTCCAACTTCAGAAAGAAGAGGCATTATGCAATCAACGGTTGAAAGACTTAAAAGAATTACGACATGCCGTGCAGAAAAATCAAATTTGTGTTGAGTTATTCAGTAGCAGTTTTATTGAAAATAATACGCTTGGAAACTTGGAAGAGATTCAAGGTATAATATGTCTTGTATTTCTGAGCATGAAAAAAATGATAACCAGTCTTAAGATCTTTGTTGGAAAAATTAAATGACAATGGCTGTGTCTGAACCAAAAGTTATAGAATTAGAGATTTTTTTGGATTCAAAAGCCTTGTTTTTACATTTGTAACCTGCTGTCAAGACCAATTTTGATCTTTTTGTTGTGCATCAACTTCCTAATTATAGCATTGTATCCTTTTTCATATACAGAAATTGTGCAACAAGCCTCAAAGGCTTTCATCTGTATTTAATAAAAAAAGAACCAAGTTCACAATGACTCTTAACTATTGAGAATATTTCTAAGTAGTTGAATCACTTATTTCAAGCAACTTATTCTACATTGTTTCTATTACACTTAATGCCAGTACTATATCTCCATCATAGTATGTAAATTAGTAGTTTATTATACTGTTCTTTAAAGTGGTATAATTTCAGGAACTTCATACTCTGTGAAACAACGTACAATGAAATGGCAGTGCCAGCGTCGTCGTTCTTGTTCAAGTATGTTCACTCCATGTACATGTAAAAATATTAGTTGCTGATTATTTTTTCTATTTTTTTTAAATAAACTAATATGCATGGTCCCATTACATTTTAGTTAGCCCTAACGTCAAAAAAATACTTTTCAGGTCGAATAGGTGACTTGATACAGAAGTTACCGAATTTGAGTGTTCCCAAAATTCCAGTTTTGCTCTCGCCTTCGAGTTCAGTTCCTGTTCAACCAGTTCATACTTTACCGCCAAGGATGGACCCTCCGCTGTCCTCTGTTGTACAATCACCACAAGGTACGATGCATACTTCTGTAACTAGCACAACACCAAATAAGTCATTTCCCAAAATTATGTATTATGTCTCTCTGTTAGAACGGTGCACAAACAATGTGCGGATAGAGCCTGGACGTTTTATAAACGTGTACAGACATGTTGTGTTTGGACAAGTGTGAATGATATTTAAACAGGATCGAACAGTGCTCGTATGATGTGTCATTGTTTAGTTCATAATATAAAAAATTCGAAATTACAGAAAAGGTTTTTTCTTTTTTCTTTTTCACTTGAACATGTTTGAAAGCCATGCTACCTTAGCAAAATTTTATCCCAACGACAACTTGCATGGTAATATTAATACTCAACATACAACTTGGATGCTCTTGCATACTTAATCGGACAAAAAAACGAATAATAATAATTTCATTATTTGTATATATAAAATAAGCTTATTTAATAATAATAAAAAGCACTTTAAATGAAGTAGAGCTATATTTAATGCTGATTCAAGGAAACCATGCTTGGTTAGTGTGCAGTGTGTTGACTGGCTTTGAGGACCATGGAAGGCATATAAACCCGTGACTTAGTTGAATAATCGGTTGCTGATTCTGTTATGCTTGCTTGTAATTTACAAGAAAACATGGATCCGAATCATTACAACGATCACTAGTTGTAATTTCACACAAAACATTTATTATGGGTCATGCTACATTACAATCACTAATGTAATAAGCCTTGAATCTTCTATGTTGATTATTCAGCATTAATCGTCTTTTTAAAGTGAAATTAACGCACCTAAAAACACAATGTTATTTCGGAAGAAGGGCTGATCTATAGTTTAGGAATATGAACTTACATGGCCCTTTTGTGAAGTTCAAAAATTTGTCATGATAGACTATGGAATTCAAATCTAAAACATCAAGATCTAAATTTGCAATAATGGCTCTTACAGTAATATTATTTGGAGTAATATGTGGTCTAGAATGTACAAACGAGTCACCTCAGAAATGTGAGATTATGCAATGGGAGGACGTTCTATGAAATTTTAAATTTGTGCGGCTGTCGATTTTGTAGACGCACTGATGATTTAGGCAGCCTGGCACATGTAATTTTAAGGCTCTAATACTATAACCTAGATGCTTTTCTAATTAAATGATTCTACATCGATTGACATCATTATTGTCTTTGTTTTCCTTCCTTCTCCCACATTGCTGTAGACATTAATGATGCTACAGTTTCCGAAGAATTCGTGTGTGGATACCATTCACTTGATAGCCACAGAACTTGGATATAACAATCCACCGCATGTGCTAATAACTATTTTCTTCCTTTTCCTTTTTCCATCGTTTTTACGTACAAGTGCAACTATTATGGTAACAGTTACTTCTACCAGAGAAATCATTACCGCACTAGCTTTTTCCGATAATTTTTTTTAAAGTTTGTGGTTGTATTGCTATTTGTCTATGATGATTTAGGGGAATATGGTGTTATTTGTGCTATTTTGGGTTTGAAATTAGTTGGCCATGTCATGAGCTAGTCTAGAGTTATCCTGGATTCCACTGACTTGTTGACCCCTCTAAAAACCCTTATGGCTTAGAATGCTTGGACTGTTCTCTTTATATACTGAGATGCTGGCGCTTTTATTCCAAAAGAGTTTGATTTCTATCATAAGGAGATTTTATTTCCACTTGTGGAGGTCATTGAAGCTTGGCACAATCTTCTGGAAAAAACACCTTTTCAATTATTTCCTTGACTATTTCCTCAATTATACCATTGTCTCTAGCCATTTGAGAAGAGAGCTGAAACAGGTTTAGTTTAGATTAAATTTAATAAAGCGATATTATTTTTTGATTTGTTCCTATCGCGAGTTTTAGATGCTGACCAGATCATCATCCAAGGCAAAGTTTTCATCATTATATAGTGAAGTATGTTAGTTGATTTGGGCAAGGATCATTTTTGCATTATTCCATAGGGATTTATACAAAATTCCTTCTATTTATTAATCTTTAGTTGGACAAAATTAGTTGGCTTACCATGTTGGGGACCCTATTTGTTTTGATGAAAAAATTTGAAAAAATTCCTCTGTTGTATCCATGCAGCATATTGAAAGATTAGATGCAATACTGAAGAGCAGTTCACAAACACTTGCAGTCCCCATCCTCCCACTCATTCCCAGTCAAAGAAAACAAGGAAACTATTAGCACTTCCACTTTGCCTGGCTAAGCCAAGAAGACATAGCCAGGTTCTTCCTAAACAACATATTCCTCTTGCTTGGTACATTATCCAGTATAGTCAGTGAATGCTTGAACCTTAATTTTTGATTTGAAAGTATTTTCTTTGAATGGAATAAAATTTCATATTTGCTGCAATAATGCAATTCATTTACAGCAAGACCTAAGTAGTGTTGGCATATTGCAGGAAACGTTAGAGAATATACCTGAAGACACTGTCATGGCGGCGCTAAAAGTATTGCTTAGTACATTGTCCGGGTTGGTTGATATACCTAAAGCCACTTTTTATGCTCCTCAAAATGGTCATTATACATTTTCCGAGTTGGTTGATGGTGATTGTGTAGTTTGGTTGAAGTGTCGTACTCGTTATTTGTAAGCTTCTAAATATGTTGTAGTAGTGAAATTTGAAGTTGTCACAATAAACTTTATAGAATTTGATATGTTCTATTTCGTACGTTTGATGTTTTTTTTACTGATTCGATGATATGTTAGTTTTGAAATTTAGTCTTGTGTTTGCTATTGTTGTAAATTCGTATAGATATAGTTGAATGAAATACTATTAGATGCTGAATAAGATATGGTTCAGTTATACCAAATTTGTAACACTTATAAGTGTTGGTAATTTTGTTATCTACTTATGCAAGTAATTCCCAACGGTTATAACCGTTGGAAATTACCAAGATTCCCAACGGTTATAACCGTTACGAATTACGGTTTTTTCCAATGGTTATAACCGTTGGGAATTTTGGTTATTCCCAACGGTTATAACCGTTGGGAAGTACAAAAATTACCAACGGTTATAACCGTTGGGAATGACCAAAATTCCCAACGGTTATAACCGTTACCAAATATGTAAAAAAAATTATAACGTACCCACTACCAACGGTTATAACCGTTGGGAATTTGATTACCAACGGTTATGAGCCTAGATATCTTAGCCTAGATATCTTATAATATCTAGGCTAAGTCATTTTGTAACGGTTATAACCGTTGGTAATCAAATTCCCAACGGTTATAACCGTTGGTAGTGGGTACGTTATAATTTTTTTTTACATATTTGGTAACGGTTATAACCGTTGGGAATTTTGGTCATTCCCAACGGTTATAACCGTTGGTAATTTTTGTACTTCCCAACGGTTATAACCGTTGGGAATAACCAAAATTCCCAACGGTTATAACCGTTGGAAAAAACCGTAATTCGTAACGGTTATAACCGTTGGGAATCTTGGTAATTTCCAACGGTTATAACCGTTGGGAATTACTTGCATAAGTAGATAGCAAAATTACCAACACTTATAAGTGTTACAAATTTGGTATAACTGAACCATATCTTATTCAGCATCTAATAGTATTTCATTCAACTATATCTATACGAATTTACAACAATAGCAAACACAAGACTAAATTTCAAAACTAACATATCATCAAATCAGTAAAAAAACATCAAACGTACGAAATAGAACATATCAAATTCTACAAAGTTTATTGTGACAACTTCAAATTTCACTACTACAACATATTTAGAAGCTTACAAACAACGAGTACGACACTTCAACCAAACTACACAATCACCATCAACCAACTCGGAAAATGTATAATGACCATTTTGAGGAGCATAAAAAGTGGCTTTAGGTATATCAACCAACCCGGACAATGTACCAAGCAATACTTTTAGCGCCGCCATGACAGTGTCTTCAGGTATATTCTTTAACGTTTCCTGCAATATGCCAACACTACTTAGGTCTTGCTGTAAATGAATTGCATTATTGCAGCAAATATGAAATTTTATTCCATTCAAAGAAAATACTTTCAAATCAAAAATTAAGGTTCAAGCATTCACTGACTATACTGGATAATGTACCAAGCAAGAGGAATATGTTGTTTAGGAAGAACGTGGCTATGTCTTCTTGGCTTAGCCAGGCAAAGTGGAAGTGCTAATAGTTTCCTTGTTTTCTTTGACTGGGAATGAGTGGGAGGATGGGGACTACAAGTGTTTGTGAACTGCTCTTCAGTATTGCATCTAATGCTTTCAATATGCTGCATGGATACAACAGAGGAATTTTTTCAAATTTTTTCATCAAAACAAATAGGGTCCCCAACATGGTAAGCCAACTAATTTTGTCCAACTAAAGATTAATAAATAGAAGGAATTTTGTATAAATCCCTATGGAATAATGCAAAAATGATCCTTTCCCAAATCAACTAACATACTTCACTATATAATGATGAAAACTTTGCCTTGGATGATGATCTGGTCAGCATCTAAAACTCGCGATAGGAACAAATCAAAAAATAATATCGCTTTATTAAATTTAATCTAAACTAAACCTGTTTCAGCTCTCTTCTCAAATGGCTAGAGACAACGGTATAATTGAGGAAATAGTCAAGGAAATAATTGAAAAGGTGTTTTTTCCAGAAGATTGTGCCAAGCTTCAATGACCTCCACAAGTGGAAATAAAATCTCCTTATGATAGAAATCAAACTCTTTTGGAACAAAAGCGCCAGCATCTCAGTATATAAAGAGAACAGTCCAAGCATTCTAAGCCATAAGGATTTTTAGAGGGGTCAACAAGTCAGTGGAATCCAGGATAACTCTAGACTAGCTCATGACATGGCCAACTAATTTCAAACCCAAAATAGCACAAATAACACCATATTCCCCTAAATCATCATAGACAAATAGAAATACAACCACAAACTTTACAAAAAAATATCGGAAAAAGCTGGTGCGGTAATGATTTCTCTGGTAGAAGTAACTGTTACCATAATAGTTGCACTTGTACGTAAAAACGATGGAAAAAGGAAAAGGAAGAAGATATTTATTAGCACATGCGGTGGATTGTTATATCCAAGTTCTGTGGCTATCAAGTGAATGGTATCCACACACGAATTCTTCGGAAACTGTAGCGTCATTAATGTCTACAGCAATGTGGGAGAAGGAAGGAAAACAAAGACAATAATGATGTCAATCGATGTAGAATCATTTAATTAGAAAAGCATCTAGGTTATAGTATTAGAGCCTTAAAATTACATGTGCCAGGCTGCCTAAATCATCAGTGCGTCTACAAAATCGACAGCCGCACAAATTTAAAATTTCATAGAACGTCCTCCCATTGCATAATCTCACATTTCTGAGGTGACTCGTTTGTACATTCTGGACCACATATTACTCCAAATAATATTACTGTAAGAGCCATTATTGCAAATTTAGATCTTGATGTTTTAGATTTGAATTCCATAGTCTATCATGACAAATTTTTGAACTTCACAAAAGGGCCATGTAAGTTCATATTCCTAAACTACAGATCAGCCCTTCTTCCGAAATAACATTGTGTTTTTAGGTGCGTTAATTTCACTTTAAAAAGACGATTAATGCTGAATAATCAACATAGAAGATTCAAGGCTTATTACATTAGTGATTGTAATGTAGCATGACCCAAAATAAATGTTTTGTGTGAAATTACAACTAGTGATCGTTGTAATGATTCGGATCCATGTTTTCTTGTAAATTACAAGCAAGCATAACAGAACCAACAACCGATTATTCAACTAAGTCACAGGTTTATATGCCTTCCATGGTCCTCAAAGCCAGTCAACACACTACACACTAACCAAGCATGGTTTCCTTGAATCAGCATTAAATATAGCTCTACTTCATTTAAAGTGCTTTTTATTATTATTAAATAAGCTTATTTTATATATACAAATAATGAAATTATTATTATTCGTTTTTTTGTCCGATTAAGTATGCAAGAGCATCCAAGTTGTATGTTGAGTATTAATATTACCATGCAAGTTGTCGTTGGGAATTTTTTTTTCTAAGGTAGCATGGCTTTCAAACATGTTCAAGTGAAAAAGAAAAAAGAAAAAACCTTTTCTGTAATTTCGAATTTTTTATATTATGAACTAAACAATGACACATCATACGAGCACTGTTCGATCCTGTTTAAATATCATTCACACTTGTCCAAACACAACATGTCTGTACACGTTTATAAAACGTCCAGGCTCTATCCGCACATTGTTTGTGCACCGTTCTAACAGAGAGACATAATACATAATTTTGGGAAATGACTTATTTGGTGTTGTGCTAGTTACAGAAGTATGCATCGTACCTTGTGGTGATTGTACAACAGAGGACAGCGGAGGGTCCATCCTTGGCGGTAAAGTATGAACTGGTTGAACAGGAACTGAACTCGAAGGCGAGAGCAAAACTGGAATTTTGGGAACACTCAAATTCGGTAACTTCTGTATCAAGTCACCTATTCGACCTGAAAAGTATTTTTTTGACGTTAGGGCTAACTAAAATGTAATGGGACCATGCATATTAGTTTATTTAAAAAAAATAGAAAAAATAATCAGCAACTAATATTTTTACATGTACATGGAGTGAACATACTTGAACAAGAACGACGACGCTGGCACTGCCATTTCATTGTACGTTGTTTCACAGAGTATGAAGTTCCTGAAATTATACCACTTTAAAGAACAATATAATAAACTACTAATTTACATACTATGATGGAGATATAGTACTGGCATTAAGTGTAATAGAAACAATGTAGAATAAGTTGCTTGAAATAAGTGATTCAACTACTTAGAAATATTCTCAATAGTTAAGAGTCATTGTGAACTTGGTTCTTTTTTTATTAAATACAGATGAAAGCCTTTGAGGCTTGTTGCACAATTTCTGTATATGAAAAAGGATACAATGCTATAATTAGGAAGTTGATGCACAACAAAAAGATCAAAATTGGTCTTGACAGCAGGTTACAAATGTAAAAACAAGGCTTTTGAATCCAAAAAAATCTCTAATTCTATAACTTTTGGTTCAGACACAGCCATTGTCATTTAATTTTTCCAACAAAGATCTTAAGACTGGTTATCATTTTTTTCATGCTCAGAAATACAAGACATATTATACCTTGAATCTCTTCCAAGTTTCCAAGCGTATTATTTTCAATAAAACTGCTACTGAATAACTCAACACAAATTTGATTTTTCTGCACGGCATGTCGTAATTCTTTTAAGTCTTTCAACCGTTGATTGCATAATGCCTCTTCTTTCTGAAGTTGGACATTATATTTCTTTCTCGCCTCTACAATCTCCTTTTCGCATTCTTCAGATAAAGCCAATTTCTGTAAAAATAATAATACGTCAATAATTTTTTATATATAATCTAGTCTAATTTGCAAGTTCATTTTTCATATAATAAAATCAAGGTGAATTGAAAAAACAGTGAAATCAGTAAATTATTTGTTTAGGTGAAATTCGTGAAAAAGATTAAAACTTGAAAGTGAATTTTAAATTTAGGCGCTATTTTCTTCCGTTATACTCATGTTATACTCATATTTTGTCATAAATGTTGAAAACAGAACATGAAACCAAACAAGCTCTAATATTACAAAAAGCAAAAGTAATAATCATGGTAATAGCTACCTTTGGTAATTCAAGAAATGCATGATGATGCGCGACTCTCGTTAATATAACATATTAAACTATAATATTGAATTTTTCTTAAGAATAACGATCATCTTATTTTGTAGTAATCTAACCAGGATCAATGCATGAAACCTAAAAATACCAAGCATATGCACACATGACATACAAGTCCAGTAGATCCCAGTTCAAACCGCTACTTGGGAAGAAATCACAACTAAAGAAAAATTGCACAGATTTCCAAATTCTAACCTAACGCGGTCAATAAAAAAATCGCATTCTTTATTTTGATATAATTCCTTTGGGTTGTGCTTGGAACAAAAGATACGTGCAGCTTTATCTCGGCTACATAAATATAAACACAAAGAATTATAGTGATATGCATACACTACTGAAACAATACACATGCTTCTATGATCAACCATGATAACACTACCAACTGTGATCACATTATTTACCTACCGAAGCAATATATATACACCACTTAAATATATGTTAAAAACACCGATAATATTCTATGATTTAAAAAAGATTTCAATGTTTAGGTATAAAATTTAGTAAGAGCTCCATGAAGCTGTGAAAACAAATCTAACATTAATCCACGTTGTAACAAAATGAGCAAATATTTTCACTATAATCAGGTATGAAAATAGCATCATAAGAAAGATACGAAGGAACCCTCTAAAATGTTGCTCAGTTACTTTAAAATTGAAATTGAATTTTCTTCAGTGCACTGAGATTCGGACTAACCAGAAAACCATCACTGCATCTCTAAAAGCAGATCAAAAGTAATAAAATTATCAAAATAAAATCTAATAAATGGAGAGAAAGAAAGCATTAGAGAGATTCCCATTAAGACTTAGTCATCATCCTCAATAGAAACTAACCAATTTGTTCCTAATGAGTTGCTGATGTCCCTGTCTATTTCTTCATCATCTGCCTCAATTTTCAAATTCATAGACGAAAATAAACATTAATTGCCATGGCAATTAAAATTAATTTGTGAGCAGCGGGATAAAATAGCCTCAGATTTCAATGTTTTCATAATTATATTTGTACTCATTATACACTTTAGTGAAAAATATACGATATTGTGCTGCACTTTTCATGCTTGTAAATCATGTTTACCTGATTAAGAAATTGTAATTGCGTGTCATTTGCCTAAATTAAATTTCAAATCAAATTGACTCCAAATGCTCCAACCGAATTCAATCTAGAAATTGGAAACGAATCTGAAGAAAAAAAACCCTAAATCGGATTCAAATAGGAAATGAGCAATTTTAATTTTACATACATAAACCGCTCTTTAAAACAACATACGAATTCAACTACTGCAAAATTATTTGATTTAAGAAATAACTACCTAAGATATTGATCGAGGCGGACAGTGAAACCCAACTATTGATTGAGGCGGAGAACGACAGCGAAACCCAGCTATTGATTGAGGCAGAGAACGACACCGAAGCGAATACCAAAACCCTGATATTGATCGAGGTGGAGAATGACACCATATTGATTGCGAGCTGTGAAACCCTAGCTTGATGGAGAAAGAGACGTGAAAAGTAAAACGAGGAATGAACCGTGACAGATGTTTTAAGTGCAAAAGTACGCAAATTACAAATATATCCCAATCACTTTAAATTTATTACCAAATCACCAAACGTAGTCACGGTAATAACCGTTATAAATGGTTGTAACGGAAATAACCGTAATAAATTAGTAACGGTTATAACCGTTAGAAATTTAAAGCGGAAAAGTGTTACAAAATGGACTGTTTGGTGTAGTGTAAGGACTGATGCATGCGATAGCTATTCGATATATATGTGATATATCTGCTACCATAGGGGCTTAAAACCTTGTGCCTTTAAGGGTTCTATATCACGTATTTTGAAGAGGGTCGATAACCCTATGGTCTAGAGACTCAACAATTTTCTTTTTAAAGGCACAATATCTTCAAGATTTTAGGGGCTCGATACCCTCAAGTATAGAGACTCTATAGCCCTATGTGTTTAGAGGAACAACACCTCATGTTTCCAGGGACTCGACACCTCATGTCTTGTTGTGACTCGATAACTTCTATGTAGCTACTCGATAACTATATATATTTAAAGGCTCGATAGCCGTATGTTTTATGAACTCGATAGCTATGTTTTAGAGACTCGATAGCTGTATGTTTTACAAACTCGATAGCTATGGTTTACAGGCTCGAAAGCCGTATGTTTTACAAACTCAATAGCTATGTTTTAGAGGCTCGATAGCCGTATGTTTTACAAAACTATTAGCAATGTTTTAGAGGCTATAGCCCTTTTAAAAGCCATGTAAAGATGATAGTGCTATGGCACAAGATTTTGGCTAAGTATATGGGCTAAGATACGATGAATGATGTTATATGTTCTTATTATCATTTTATCAGTTAAATTTACATATTTTAGCACTTTTCATAGTCACATTCTTATCACTAACATACATCTTGGGATTTAGGAATAGAATTACCAGTTAGGTTGTTCCAGTAGTGAGTATGGTTACACTAAACTCTAGAGTGAGTAGAATTGCATCTAGAAGATCAAATAGATCAACTGTGGTAGGATGCCTTGAACTGATCAAAACCTGATAAGAGAGGACTCATGTATTTAAAACAAGATAAGATATAGGTGATACTGGTGTAATGTTGGACACTATGCTTCAGTTGGTAGCCCCCGATTGGTAAAGGACTGCAATTCCAGTGCATTGGGATTTATAAATAGTGAGACTAAAAGATGCACACGCATAGAAAGGAACTCGTAGCTCTATGTGCTTAGTATATTGTTTAATTTGTTTTCCTCCTAACCGTATTTGGAGATTTTGGGACATCTAGTTATATTTTAGCATGAGTTGGCCTGATAGATCATTAGTTGGCCTGTGAAAACTAATAGGTTCATAGTTGTAACGACCCGTAAATTTCAACTGTTTTAATAACGTAATTAGTTGAAATTTTGTGAAAATTTTAAACGATAAAATTTTGAAATAAAAATTTAATATTTGGAATACGTCTAGTTAAACATAGCAACTGGTAAATTTTCGTCCGAAAATACGAAAGTTTATTTCGCGCGTAAATTCACTTCAATTTAATCAGTTAAAAAGCGATGAAAATAAAATGTTCCCGAAACCTAAATATTTTTACATAGAAAAATTCTAAACCATCTTCTGAGCAAAATGTCAGTTTGTCGTTTTTCCAAATTCGGACATCTTTGGCTCCGTCGATCTTATTTTTCAGCGTATTTCTTGCATTTTCCGTAGTAGAAAAATTTGAATTTTTATAATTCAATCATACCACTGATATTTGTAGACCGTTTTGATCGCCTCGTCAAGCTGATCTCTACGGTATATCCAATTCCGTGTTTTGAGGTCCGGTACACAGCGGAACCCGTGAAACCGATAACCGTATCAGTGCCTAACCCGTGACCCATTGTTTTTTGAATTTCAAACTCCCTCCGTGTGATCCAAGCAACAACTAATTGCTTTAATAAATTTACCAATTCACGAATAGACTTTTCCCATAACCTATTCGGAAATCAAAACGTATAAAATTTGTATACGTTTACTCCTTTTTGGCAACGGTTAAATTTTCATTTTTGCTTTAATAAATCCATTCCTTCATTTTCATCCGTGAATCACGGGGTCACCAACCATTAATATTTTCCAGCCTTTTGACCTTTGTTATTCCCGAGTTCCAATAAACATTTTACTTGTTATTCATTTCTATTCATCTCTCTTCCTTCATTTTCGTTCTATGCCTAAAAAAAAAAAGAAGAGATTTGCTGTTGGAACTGCATCTCCACCATTCACCTGCTGTTCTTCTTTTCCTCTTCTTTCATAGCTTGCTGGCCTTCACACGTTCACAGCCGAAGGCTATCTGCACGTCCCGCTCCCATGGCCGCACGCAGACCTCACACACCCCTTCCCAAGCCCGATCCTCTACCTCCCCTCGGTTCGCCAGCCAAGACCACCGACCTTCGCTCCTCCTTCCTCAACACTGCCTCGTCTTCTTCCTCCAAGATCTGAGCCTCCTCCCAACCTCTGTCAATTCTCACTGTTCCTTGACCTTTCCTCCGTGTCTCCTCTCTCTCCCGCATGCTTCCACGACTGAAGTCGCTCCCCTCCATTGTAGTGCAGGCTCCACCATCGCCTCATCTCAGATCCACATCCGCCGCCTCTTCTCTCCTTTATCCCCTCTATGCCGCAAGTTATAAGGTGCGATATATATATAATATATAAATATAATATTTTGTGTAGATTATGTATATAGTAAGCGTGCATATAGTATATCAGTTTTAAGGGGGTGATTGCATATACAAGCATGTGTATACACAGATATAGGTGTAGTATATATAACTAAGTATGTATAGTTTTGTTTTTGTTTCGTTTTGTTGGCAGTAAACTTCGACAAACTTATATTTATGAAAGATAAAAATATATTTTGTACGTGTCTCCTATATATTGTATTATAATTGAATCTAGTAATATATAGATTTACGGTATTGTATATAAAAAAAGAAGGCTCTGTTTATTATATAAGTTATAAAGTAATTAGGCTGGGTCTGCATATTTTTTTTGTTCAGTGGATGTAATATAAAGTATACATAAAGATGTGTACAGGATCTGTTGAGATAAATATACGATATTTTATATGTAGGGATGTTATAGTTATGATCATATGAGTTACATTTTATTTTTTATTTTTTTATGTTAGTTATATAGAGATTTTTAAGTTGTTATTTTAATATAAATGTGAGCGTGTACAATTTTGGGTAGAATATAATCCTGTGAACTGTAATGTAATATAAATATAGCAGTTTATATATACATTGGTATGTTATTTGTAGCCTGAATAGGTGTTTACCTATTTGTTGGGAAGTGTGGTCTGCATTTGTTATATTGTTCGCATTTTCTTTGTCCTATATATGTTTACGTATATTGTTGTAAAAAAAATGTAGGTTATATATAATTAGTTTATATATATAGGTAAATTGTTTAAATTTATAGTAATATTTTGAAGTGGACTTTGTATTATATGTAGATAGCCTGTCCAAATATTGCTTTGAAAGAATTCTGGAAAATATGTGTTTTAAAATAATATACATACATATATATGTATGTGGATTTTAAATTAGATATATAGAATTTTAAAAGTATAAAATATAGGTATTTTGATTTTAATACATGAGTTATAATAAATTATTGATCTTTAAAAACATACATGTAGATATGTTGCATTGTAATTTATTATGTGTTGAAAGGTAAATGCGAATTTTAATTATTTATGAAAGCATATTATTTTAATGTGTGGGTTTTATTATATAAAGTGATAGTTTATATATATTGAAATACAGCAAATTTATTTTGATTTTTAATGTATTTATATATAATATAACAATAATGTACATATTTTCAGTTTATATCAAAACTAATTTGATTTGTCCTTCATCGATTCTGATTTATCAGCTTTGTTCGTCGAACTCGTGTCCATCGTGCTTTACTTTGGATTTCGTGCTTGGATTCGTAACTCATCGCAGTCGTTCATCTCTAACCTCGAAAGGTGAGCACTCACTCACGATTAACGTTCTTTTATTTATTAAATTTGATTTCAATTGAAACGACAATTGAAATATGCTGCTGTTAGGTATTTACACTGTTATCACCTGGATCAGTTCACCTATGACATTTGACACCATTATCTGTTAATTATTTATGCAATAATAATACAGTTTGGCTGAAATTGATTGATTGTTGATGTTTATATTGGATGTTGAATTGTTAATGTTAAAATGATAAATAGTATGCAATTGAAATTGATATAGAATAGTTAAATGTTAAATTCGATTAAATGACATTTGTATAATATGACCCATTTAACTGTCAAAAATTTATTGACACGTAGGATTTGTTTAATTACATCTTGAACCACTGAATGTATGTTGTTAAATTGATGATGGATGAAATTGTAAATAGATGACAAGTGAAAACCGTAATGTAATAATCTTTAATCTACATGAAATGATAGTGTAGATTCTAGAAATAATTATATTAATTCGTACAAATAACAATGCGAATTAATACGGTTATTTCGGGATTATTTGAATTGATTATTGGATTGATATTGATTGTTGTTATTGCTTGTTTATTTACTTTGACACCATCCCAGTTATCACACTGCAAGTTCCCTTTGTTATGTTTTGATTTGAATTAAATTGGAATCGGGCTGAAATGATAAATACCCAAAAATTGAACTTTGACCTAGGATAGGAAATTAAATAAAACCCGATTGGTCAATAATTTGATTTAAAAATAAAATGAAGATTTTATTTGAATAAATAATATGGTTTTGAAATGAAGTTGAAATTTGAATTTTAATGAAAGGAAAATGTTAATATTTAATAATCTGAAACAAAATATTAATAATGTGATTGATGAAAGAATGTTGTTTAATTTGAGAAATGATTGAATTAAGTTTGAAATGATTTAATAATTAAGTTTGAAATTATAATTAAGTTTGAAATTATTAAACTTTGAATTATTTAAATAATTAAGTTTGAATTATTTAATAATTAAATAAGATTGAATTATTTAATGATTAAATTGAATTGAATTCTTTAATAAGAAAAATTGAACTTTTGAATAAGTGAATTTTACTTCGTAAAGAATTGAAATTGAGTTTCTTTATTAATTAAGTTTTGGAAATTATTTAAGTAGGTAAATAAGTGAAATTGAATTTCTTTATCAAGAAATGAAATGTGATTTATTGAAATTAACGTAAGACTTGAAATTTAAAGAATTTGATTCGATGAATTTAATTTAATTCAATTTGAAAGTTTTGATATAATGAAGTTGAATTTTAATAATGGATTTAATGAATTGGAAATCAAATAGAAATTGTTTTGGACGATATATTTATTTAATATTGAATGAAATCGATTAATGAATTGAAATTGATTTGAATGTTAAATAAAATTTATTTAAATGATTTCGGAATGAAACTTATATATGAATTTAAATTGATATTTGAATTGTTTTAAATAAAGATTGAAATTGAATTATAAGATTTGAAATTGTAATTTGGAAGTTTTGAAACGTAAATTTTGGAAATTGATTTCGAAAGAGAAATGGAAGGTTGATTTATGAATTCTATTTGAAATCGAAATTGATTTGGTTTTGAAATAAATAAACGACCAATCGGTGAAATAATTACGGAAGTTATTAAAGAGACCGGAATTCGGTTATGGATATACTCTCTATCTAAACCGGAAACCACTTTAATAACTATACGCGGAGTGATGATCCAGAATGAAGTGGTTGGGATGGTGATCGTGTTGACTGAAGAAAGAGAACGATAATGGATAGCCTTGACACTTGTGTCAAATTGGAAATGACTAAAACAGGAGCTGTGCCGGGCCAATGGAGGATTGATACCTCAAGTGGACACACTTCTTCGAACTACTTATACTTGTTGTCGATTGGTGCACCCTTGATTTTGGGAGTGTTGTCTCACGGTGTTGTGGGCGCTGCGGCGTTGCGTTCTCACCAGTCCGGATCAGGCGAACGGTAGTATCACTACCTTGGGTATAGCCTCATGTGCCTTGTCATACTTGTATTCCATTTATGCGCGACCACTACGACTTTGATTTGTACCTTGAGTATATGGATTGCCCTCTGGTGACTTCCGGTTTTGGGGAAACTACGGTCTTGTATATGCTTTTGGGAATAAAAATGTGTTAAGGGTGGAATGGGCCATGACTTAACGCTATTTTGATATCTTATTATTACTGATAGACATTACCTACTTATCGTACACTACTACATAGTAGATAGTTTGACGGATCCTTAAAGGATGGTTATTCCAAACATCCTTTAAGTTACTTGTATTTCAATTGCTATTTCACTTGAGTTGGATTTATTAATATAAGAATGTTAATCCTGACTCGAGTGTCTTGTGTTTTTGCTTTACGCTCGGGTCAGACTGAGTGTACCAGTATTCGAGACTCACCTTTGGAGTTGGAGCTTTACTTGAAGATCCAGCCATCTTTTCTGCTCAGTATTCGATGATTCCAGTGATACATTCTGATTTGTATCTGATGTATCGTGTTACTCTTCCGTTGTATCTGGTTTAACTCTGATGTATCGTATTACTCTTCTGTTGTAAACTCTGATGTATTTTATATATTCATATAGTAGCTTCATGAACTACTATCTCTTTTATTTCCGCTGCACTTATTACTCTGTGTCTGTGATCTGTGATTATTATTTACTGTATATGTTCAGTTTTTCCAAATTTAAATTAACAACGCGGTATTTTGAGCAATTCAACTCCGGCATGAGTGTCTACCTATACACTTATAATGGATGCGAATGGTCCAAAATTCCGGGTCGTTACAGTTGGTATCAGAGCTTTGGTAGCTCTAGGCAAACTTAACATATAGGGTAAATGTATTTACAGAATCACTCTCATTCGAGTTTCAATCTCTTCCTTTGACTCAATTCCTTTGAATTTTGGAACGTTCCCCTCGGTTCCGAAATTCATTCGTGTCCTACACCATTCGTCTTCTTTCAATTTTGGAGCACCCCATAACTCCATTTTGAATGATATCTATAATAGACCGGCGGTCTCGCCAATCTTCGAATGATTCGTAAAGGAGCAAAACTCCTTTACAATAGGCATTGATTTACCGAAGATTTCTGTATCCTCGGTTTACGATGCTATCTATCTCCTGCTATACCTGAATTCTATCTCTTGAGATCAAATGTTGATTTACCTCGGAATTCAGCATCGATCTTATTCTTGAAGTTACGGACGACTCGGTTAAGGTTGCCCGTGAATTAAATAAACTCATCCATCTCCCGATTTTGGAAATTGAATTATCTTATCTTCTGTTTCAAACTTATTTTCCGAATCAAAATTCTCTTTGATTTGATTTCCATCAAAGTTGAATCTCTATACATGTTTGAAATCTGTCCTTGTATAGTCAAGCGAGGAAGTGTATTTGTAAATTTATATAAAAAATGTTTTATATATTGTGTTGTTTGAGTTGCTGATGTTGATTTGGGTTTTCGATCGATTCGTCTGATCAACGCTATCGATAAGATTTCCAAAACACTTGAGCAGAGCAAACTGAGACAATATTGTTTTCAAATTTGTTTGATTATATTGTAAAAATATAAGTAAAATTTTCTGGAATTTAGAGGTTAATTAAATTGGTTGTTTGAAATGATAATATTTGATTATCATTTATTATTCTAAATGAATTTATAATTACGGTTTTTAAATTGATTTGGAATTTGAAATGAATTTAATTCAGAAATTTGAGAATTTAGTTTCCGGTGATTTCGAATTTTGGTTTTAAAATTTTAAAGTATATATTATTGGACATATTTTCGAATAGAAATCGTTTTCAAAGAACTTTTAAAATGTTGAAATCAGTGCTCTTCTCTTTGTCGCTGGAAAATAATTTCGGTGATGGCGGCCGCATCATCGACGTTTATTTTCGAGTTTCGAAGTGGAGAAACCATTCTGTAGCTTTGCTACGGTTTTGTTTTGAAAAATATTTTGATTTGAATTTCTTCAGTATAATTTGATTTATATATATATATATAGGTATCTTATTTTAAAATTTAATTTGATTTGATATAAATATATTATATATATCTCTAAATTGTTTAAAGTTAATCGGAAATCTAATTCTTAAATTTTGTTAAAGGATGATTTTAATTATAAATAAAACCAAAATTTGGAATAAATATTTAAACTTTAATAATTTAATTGGGAAAAATTTATTTGTATATTGTTCAACTGCATTCTAATACAACTTACCTAAATCATTCAGAAGTTGAATATGTAATTGGATAATATATAATATAAATTGAATTTATAAATAAAATTTGAGTGTTTATAATAAATGTTATACACTAAATTTTGATTTTAAAGATGTTAATAGAGTTAGATAGGATAATAAGTAAACTCAGTTAATAATGAAATAAATTTGTTTTGAAAGAATTAATAAACTGAAATTTGATCAACTTAGGGAAATACCATGAATTTAAAGGCAATTAGTAGATGTAAATTAATTTATATCGAAACTTTTATGGTTTAAATTAATTTATATGGGAAATATATGTGATTAGATAGATTAAGTAGAATAAATTTAACAGTAATTTGGAATAAAGAAGAATTTGAATTGTTGAAGTAAAATATGATTATAATCAAAGATTATTCAAATTTATGGTTTTATAAATTGTAAATTTAAGGTAATTGGATAATAAGATAATGAATTTAGAAATAGTGAGATTGATTTTAGGGAAATCAAATGGATTAAATCAATTATTGAATATCAATTAATTTAAATTTATATGGTTTAAATTAATTGTTATTTTGTATTTCAAATCTATTTTCTTCCTGGTTGTTTCTATTCTCCTACCTCGTTCCTTTTCGGGGACGAAAAGTTTTGAGTGGGGGAGAGTGTAACGACCCGTAAATTTCAACTGTTTTAATAACGTAATTAGTTGAAATTTTGTGAAAATTTTAAACGATAAAATTTTGAAATAAAAATTTAATATTTGGAATACGTCTAGTTAAACATAACAACTGGTAAATTTTCGTCCGAAAATACGAAAGTTTATTTCGCGCGTAAATTCACTTCAATTTAATCAGTTAAAAAGCGATGAAAATAAAATGTTCCCGAAACCTAAATATTTTTACATAGAAAAATTCTAAACCATCTTCTGAGCAAAATGTCAGTTTGTCGTTTTTCCAAATTCGGACATCTTTGGCTCCGTCGATCTTATTTTTCAGCGTATTTCTTGCATTTTCCGTAGTAGAAAAATTTGAATTTTTATAATTCAATCATACCACTGATATTTGTAGACCGTTTTGATCGCCTCGTCAAGCTGATCTCTACGGTATATCCAATTCCGTGTTTTGAGGTTCGGTACACAGCGGAACCCGTGAAACCGATAACCGTATCAGTGCCTAACCCGTGACCCATTGTTTTTTGAATTTCAAACTCCCTCCGTGTGATCCAAGCAACAACTAATTGCTTTAATAAATTTTCCAATTCACGAATAGACTTTTCCCATAACCTGTTCGGAAATCAAAACGTATAGAATTTGTATACGTTTACTCCTTTTTGGCAACGGTTCAATTTTCATTTTTGCTTTAATAAATCCATTCCTTCATTTTCATCCGTGAATCACGGGGTCACCAACCATTAATATTTTCCAGCCTTTTGACCTTTGTTATTCCCGAGTTCCAATAAACATTTTACTTGTTATTCATTTCTATTCATCTCTCTTCCTTCATTTTCGTTCTATGCTTAAAAAAAAAAGAAGAGATTTGCTGTTGGAACTGCATCTCCACCATTCACCTGCTGTTCTTCTTTTCCTCTTCTTTCATAGCTTGCTGGCCTTCACACGTTCACAGCCGAAGGCTATCTGCACGTCCCGCTCCCATGGCCGCACGCAGACCTCGCACACCCCTTCCCAAGCCCGATCCTCTACCTCCCCTCGGTTCGCCAGCCAAGACCACCGACCTTCGCTCCTCCTTCCTCAACACTGCCTCGTCTTCTTCCTCCAAGATCTGAGCCTCCTCCCAACCTCTGTCAATTCTCACTGTTCCTTGACCTTTCCTCCGTGTCTCCTCTCTCTCCCGCATGCTTCCACGACTGAAGTCGCTCCCCTCCATTGTAGTGCAGGCTCCACCATCGCCTCATCTCAGATCCACATCCGCCGCCTCTTCTCTCCTTTATCCCCTCTATGCCGCAAGTTATAAGGTGCGATATATATATAATATATAAATATAATATTTTGTGTAGATTATGTATATAGTAAGCGTGCATATAGTATATCAGTTTTAAGGGGGTGATTGCATATACAAGCATGTGTATACACAGATATAGGTGTAGTATATATAACTAAGTATGTATAGTTTTGTTTTTGTTTCGTTTTGTTGGCAGTAAACTTCGACAAACTTATATTTATGAAAGATAAAAATATATTTTGTACGTGTCTCCTATATATTGTATTATAATTGAATCTAGTAATATATAGATTTACGGTATTGTATATAAAAAAAGAAGGCTCTGTTTATTATATAAGTTATAAAGTAATTAGGCTGGGTCTGCATATTTTCTTTGTTCAGTGGATGTAATATAAAGTATACATAAAGATGTGTACAGGATCTGTTGAGATAAATATACGATATTTTATATGTAGGGATGTTATAGTTATGATCATATGAGTTACATTTTATTTTTTTATTTTTTTATGTTAGTTATATAGAGATTTTTAAGTTGTTATTTTAATATAAATGTGAGCGTGTACAATTTTGGGTAGAATATAATCCTGTGAACTGTAATGTAATATAAATATAGCAGTTTATATATACATTGGTATGTTATTTGTAGCCTGAATAGGTGTTTACCTATTTGTTGGGAAGTGTGGTCTGCATTTGTTATATTGTTCGCATTTTCTTTGTCCTATATATGTTTACGTATATTGTTGTAAAAAAAATGTAGGTTATATATAATTAGTTTATATATATAGGTAAATTGTTTAAATTTATAGTAATATTTTGAAGTGGACTTTGTATTATATGTAGATAGCCTGTCCAAATATTGCTTTGAAAGAATTCTGGAAAATATGTGTTTTAAAATAATATACATACATATATATGTATGTGGATTTTAAATTAGATATATAGAATTTTAAAAGTATAAAATATAGGTATTTTGATTTTAATACATGAGTTATAATAAATTATTGATCTTTAAAAACATACATGTAGATATGTTGCATTGTAATTTATTATGTGTTGAAAGGTAAATGCGAATTTTAATTATTTATGAAAGCATATTATTTTAATGTGTGGGTTTTATTATATAAAGTGATAGTTTATATATATTGAAATACAGCAAATTTATTTTGATTTTTAATGTATTTATATATAATATAACAATAATGTACATATTTTCAGTTTATATCAAAACTAATTTGATTTGTCCTTCATCGATTCTGATTTATCAGCTTTGTTCGTCGAACTCGTGTCCATCGTGCTTTACTTTGGATTTCGTGCTTGGATTCGTAACTCATCTCAGTCGTTCATCTCTAACCTCGAAAGGTGAGCACTCACTCACGATTAACGTTCTTTTATTTATTAAATTTGATTTCAATTGAAACGACAATTGAAATATGCTGCTGTTAGGTATTTACACTGTTATCACCTGGATCAGTTCACCTATGACATTTGACACCATTATCTGTTAATTATTTATGCAATAATAATACAGTTTGGCTGAAATTGATTGATTGTTGATGTTTATATTGGATGTTGAATTGTTAATGTTAAAATGATAAATAGTATGCAATTGAAATTGATATAGAATAGTTAAATGTTAAATTCGATTAAATGACATTTGTATAATATGACCCATTTAACTGTCAAAAATTTATTGACACGTAGGATTTGTTTAATTACATCTTGAACCACTGAATGTATGTTGTTAAATTGATGATGGATGAAATTGTAAATAGATGACAAGTGAAAACCGTAATGTAATAATCTTTAATCTACATGAAATGATAGTGTAGATTCTAGAAATAATTATATTAATTCGTACAAATAACAATGCGAATTAATACGGTTATTTCGGGATTATTTGAATTGATTATTGGATTGATATTGATTGTTGTTATTGCTTGTTTATTTACTTTGACACCATCCCAGTTATCACACTGCAAGTTCCCTTTGTTATGTTTTGATTTGAATTAAATTGGAATCGGGTTGAAATGATAAATACCCAAAAATTGAACTTTGACCTAGGATAGGAAATTAAATAAAACCCGATTGGTCAATAATTTGATTTAAAAATAAAATGAAGATTTTATTTGAATAAATAATATGGTTTTGAAATGAAGTTGAAATTTGAATTTTAATGAAAGGAAAATGTTAATATTTAATAATCTGAAACAAAATATTAATAATGTGATTGATGAAAGAATGTTGTTTAATTTGAGAAATGATTGAATTAAGTTTGAAATGATTTAATAATTAAGTTTGAAATTATAATTAAGTTTGAAATTATTAAACTTTGAATTATTTAAATAATTAAGTTTGAATTATTTAATAATTAAATAAGATTGAATTATTTAATGATTAAATTGAATTGAATTCTTTAATAAGAAAAATTGAACTTTTGAATAAGTGAATTTTACTTCGTAAAGAATTGAAATTGAGTTTCTTTATTAATTAAGTTTTGGAAATTATTTAAGTAGGTAAATAAGTGAAATTGAATTTCTTTATCAAGAAATGAAATGTGATTTATTGAAATTAACGTAAGACTTGAAATTTAAAGAATTTGATTCGATGAATTTAATTTAATTCAATTTGAAAGTTTTGATATAATGAAGTTGAATTTTAATAATGGATTTAATGAATTGGAAATCAAATAGAAATTGTTTTGGACGATATATTTATTTAATATTGAATGAAATCGATTAATGAATTGAAATTGATTTGAATGCTAAATAAAATTTATTTAAATGATTTCGGAATGAAACTTATATATGAATTTAAATTGATATTTGAATTGTTTTAAATAAAGATTGAAATTGAATTATAAGATTTGAAATTGTAATTTGGAAGTTTTGAAACGTAAATTTTGGAAATTGATTTCGAAAGAGAAATGGAAGGTTGATTTATGAATTCTATTTGAAATCGAAATTGATTTGGTTTTGAAATAAATAAACGACCAATCGGTGAAATAATTACGGAAGTTATTAAAGAGACCGGAATTCGGTTATGGATATACTCTCTATCTAAACCGGAAACCACTTTAATAACTATACGCAGAGTGATGATCCAGAATGAAGTGGTTGGGATGGTGATCGTGTTGACTGAAGAAAGAGAACGATAATGGATAGCCTTGACACTTGTGTCAAATTGGAAATGACTAAAACAGGAGCTGTGCCGGGCCAATGGAGGATTGATACCTCAAGTGGACACACTTCTTCGAACTACTTATACTTGTTGTCGATTGGTGCACCCTTGATTTTGGGAGTGTTGTCTCACGGTGTTGCGGGCGCTGCGGCGTTGCGTTCTCACCAGTCCGGATCAGGCGAACGGTAGTATCACTACCTTGGGTATAGCCTCATGTGCCTTGTCATACTTGTATTCCATTTATGCGCGACCACTACGACTTTGATTTGTACCTTGAGTATATGGATTGCCCTCTGGTGACTTCCGGTTTTGGGGAAACTACGGTCTTGTATATGCTTTTGGGAATAAAAATGTGTTAAGGGTGGAATGGGCCATGACTTAACGCTATTTTGATATCTTATTATTATTGATAGACATTACCTACTTATCGTACACTACTACATAGTAGATAGTTTGACGGATCCTTAAAGGATGGTTATTCCAAACATCCTTTAAGTTACTTGTATTTCAATTGCTATTTCACTTGAGTTGGATTTATTAATATAAGAATGTTAATCCTGACTCGAGTGTCTTGTGTTTTTGCTTTACGCTCGGGTCAGACTGAGTGTACCAGTATTCGAGACTCACCTTTGGAGTTGGAGCTTTGCTTGAAGATCCAGCCATCTTTTCTGCTCAGTATTCGATGATTCCAGTGATACATTCTGATTTGTATCTGATGTATCGTGTTACTCTTCCGTTGTATCTGGTTTAACTCTGATGTATCGTATTACTCTTCTGTTGTAAACTTTGATGTACTTTATATATTCATATAGTAGCTTCATGAACTACTATCTTTTTTATTTCCGCTGCACTTATTACTCTGTGTCTGTGATCTGTGATTATTATTTACTGTATATGTTCAGTTTTGCCAAATTTAAATTAACAACGCGGTATTTTGAGCAATTCAACTCCGGCATGAGTGTCTACCTATACACTTATTGTGACGACCGGTATTTTGGCCACATTATTTTATTAAATATTTAATCAAATTAAAAAAAAATGTAAACTCATCGTTTTAAAATGAATGAATCTTTTGGAAAATATTTGCAATTTATTTATATAGATTTGTAATTTTGTGAGGGAATTTGATTTGTAAATTTAAATTAAATCTCTTAATAATATTTATAATCAAATTTATCTTATATAATTGAATTAAAACGTCTTATCTTATTAACAATAGGTAACGTATGTATATAAAAATATATATAGATAATAATGTTAAAATAAAATCAAAGTCTATCAATAAAAATATCAGTATTAAATATAAGTAAGTAAACTTATGAATATAATTTAAATATCAATAGTTAAAATACAAATAGAATTAAAAGGAATAAGCAAGCATACATCATAAGCTGTAAATTTGAAAGCATAAAATAAGACAAACATTTGTATATTAAGCAAGGAAATGATAAAACAAAATAATCTTCTTTCATAAGAACATCTACCTGCAAAATATAAAAATAAAATAACACAACCGTATATGTATAAACTATTCAAACAAGAAGTCAGATAAAACAAACATCTCTAGAACAAATACCTTCTTTTACAAGCTAAGTGTTGCTGCAAAGGGGATATTTACATACAAATATCTATACCGTATGTAAACATCTTTAGAAACCAAGGCATTTAATTGCTATCTTTTCAGCCAACATTTTGTCAATTCAAAAATTGCAAGAAATCTTTCAGCCTCCATATACAAAATCTTGTCTGAACATAACAAGCTGAAGCTTGTACCGGAAGCTCCTACTACTTGTTAAAACTGTTTCTATGTATAAATCATACATCATATTATTTTAGTTCATTCAAAAATTTAGTGAACTTAAGAAGCAAACCTGAAGAAAAAAGAAAATAAACATCTTTCTTTACAAACTTAACTTCATTCATCAAGGCAGAGAGGATTTCCAGGAATTCAAATTTGTAGCTTTTCAATAAAACTTGCTTTCTGCTTCAACAATCATTCAGGTGATTGAACACTTTTTGTTTATCTGGTTTTATCTAAACTGCCTGTGATGATATTGAATTGCCTCAAATTCTTCAGTTCGAATTTCTCTGGACGTATATATATGTATGTGAGTAAAACTTAAATCTTTCAAAACTTTAAAGTTTATTTAAAAATGGTTCAAGAATTATTGATAATCTGGTTTATATATGCTTCAGTTGTAAATATTTCTGTGATGTTCTGTACTCTTCTGATTGATTGATACAGGTTGCATATTTCTCCCAACTCAATTTATTCTCATCCGATTACTTATAAAGCTTTAAGTTTTTCGACTAAAACGAGAGGTTAAACCTGAATCAAGATTTTATAAACTGTTCAAATCATGTTTGTTAAGCAGATATCACTGTAATCTTGGTTACAGGTAATCAAGTAAAACTTGATAAGAATGGATTGTTGAAAAATATTAATTCAAGATCGTAACTTGAATCCTTGTTGCAAATCATGGTTTTTAAAACAAAAACGAAGATTTATAATTCAATAATTCAAGAGCAGTTTGTAATTGAGTAAAATATGCATTTTTCTCATTCTAAGGAAATCGAATCATTTATAAATGTTGAAATTTGTTTTGGAGCTAGTATGAACATCCATGATGTTGGGAAAATTAGTGAATGATTTTTCAATCGCAAGATTTGGTCGAACGAATCCACTTTAGGGTTTTGTTTCGAACTATTGGTCATGACTGTAAACGAGGCGGGTTCATGTCCTTTGCGTGATCGAGTGGCGCAAGAGTTTGGAGAAGGGTAGCTTAACATGTTGACATGGGGTGGTTGAATTTTGGGCATCTCCGGTGGAGTGAGCGGCGGTGGCGAGGTGGTTTTGTGGTGTGGTTTAAGTTTCAGGTTTCGATCAGTACGAAAATTTTTTGATTTGAATTTTTGGAAGCATTTCGAGTTGGGTTTCCGAGTATTCGCGTGGTTTGTGTCTTGCCTGAGGCATTGGAGTTCGTCGGAGCTTTGTGGCGTTGCCGTGCACGTGTACGGCAGCGGGGATGGGTGTCAGTGACGTTGAAGTATGGGTCGCGAGTTATACTCGAGAAAACTGGTGATTTCTTCGAGTTTTAGGGCGAGTGCGGTCGTAAGAGAGGAAGAAGAGAATGGACACGAGAGGGAGAGAGGTGACTCAGGGGAAGGCTGGAGGAACTCGAAGTGATTCTCGAGTAAAACCCAGGGAAGTGCTCGAGTTGTTTCCTCTCATCTGAAACGTTATAAAACGAAGTTAAACAACTTGTTTTCAACAAGAATAAACAGTGAAGACTTAGTAAAGGTTTAACAATTGGAGTCAAAAACTTTAATACAAGTTTGAATATAATTAAGAAGAATAATAAATAGTAATAAGTTAATTATTTTGGAAAGTGATTATGAATGATTAATTTGAGATTGGTAAATTGATGATTAAGAGATAAATAAATTTGTAATTAACTACTTAAAGTTAATTATTGTATGATTAGTAGTTTATTTATCACGATGTAATGACGAATTAATAATTGATTGAATAAGTAATTAGTCAATAATCAATGGGTAATTAAGCCTTACTGATTTATAATTAAAATCATTAATGAGTAATTTATTTAGAAGTAATAAATTGATTTGAAGATTATGAAGAGGAGATTATCGATTTTGAAATTTGTGACATTGTGGTATCATAAGAAGACTACTGATTTGAGGGTAATTCATAATTGTTGTAAATACCGTGTAATGGTGATTCAATCATAAGTAAGGATAAATTTTGTCTTAACATTAAGTAGGATTAGAGATCTGTAAAAAAAAAGGTAATTAAAGGGATAATCAATTAATTTAATGATTAAGAATTTAAGTTGATTAGTTAAGGTTAAGATTAATGAATCGAGGAAAAATAAATTTGTAATTAATGATGGTTAATCTAAACTTAGTTATGGTAGAGAAGTGATTAAACAATAGGTAATCAAGAAGAACTAAGATAAAGGATTATGGGATGGTGCATCCATTGGGTTGTAATTGATTAATTAATAAAAAGGACTTAAAATGATTAACTTAAATTCAGTTATGGCTGACTAGATTTGTTCGAGACGGTGTGACTGATTTATCATGCTTATGTATGATTAAATAATTGTTTAAAGGCCTGAATTGATTGATTTCCTGGTATGAATGGTTCATGATATGACGTTTTTTTGGTAGGCAATGATAATGTGGTTATCTATCAATGATGAATTGCCGGAAAAAAAGGGGTGACATCTTTTGTTTAAAGTCGCATTGCATTTCACTTGAATAACGTATGCTATGATGAACTGGGTTCGAAGAGACCGGGGTCGGGTATTAGTTAATACCCGAAACCACTTCGATCCTTTACAAATTTCTACGTGGGAATCAATAAGTTGTAATGGAATGATTAAGTAAATTGGACCACATGATCTAAGTTCTGGCACTTAGAAATTGCTTTGTGAAATAAGTAATGTCTAGAACAACTTGTGAAGTGGTAAATTGACATAAGTACCCGGGTTTATATGAGTTGTATACTTTTGCATTTCATGCTTGATGGGTTTACTCACGCTGGTTTCCAGCCTGACCCGGGTGTTACTTTGATGTAATGCTCGGGTCAGACCGAGTATTACAGATTTTCAGGTAAGGACGTTCTAGAGCTCAGGAGACGAGCTGGATGGCAGGAACGTATGGAGTGTATTCCGCTGTGATATATTGTAGTTGTCTGAGACATGATGTTTTGTATTTGGCCAGTATCTTATATATATGTTAAACTCTGATGTATTAAAAGGTAATCGATAGATAATAGTAATCTTTTGTAAACTGTTATTATTTATTATTATATTTTGATCCGCTGCGAAGTGAGATTCTGTGACTTGTTTTCTGTTTCTTCTTCTTCTATCTCTATCTTCTTTTCCTAACTATCTGGAATTTTCGGGTTCGAAAATTCCGGGTCGTTACAGTTGGTATCAGAGCTGAAAGGTTAAGCGAGAACCTTGGCTCTGGTGGGTATACTCATCAGAGATAGGGTTAGTATTACCCTAGGATGAGTTGAGTGTATATATATATGAGAGAACGTACTTGTTATTTTCTTATATAAAGATTTTAAATGGTTTTAAAGGTAAATGATTTTATATAAAGTTATATTTGATATATATAAAGCAATATTCCTAAACCAATAAATGTTAAGGTAATTGGTTGTTAAAAATTATTGGAATTAAATTGAGAGGTACTAGAAATACAACCAAATTGAAATTAAATAAAGATAAGTTTGAATTGGATTCAGACTGAAAATTAAAATCCTAAATTTGTAGAAATATTTTCAGAATAAGGATAATAATGAATTGGTTCCCAGATATGATAATCTTTGTTATTATCATAAATGGTTGTTGTGTTTAATAATGAAATGTTGTTAATGAGTAAGCAAGATGTAATGTTTTAGGGAAGCAAAACATTTAGGGAAGTGTGACTTAGAAATTGGAACTGAAAATGATAAATTGTGAAGTTTTAAATCTGGGTCCAGAATTTGAAAATTGTTTCAAATTGATAAAGAAATAATAAATAATGTTATTTAATATATTTAAATGGAAGGGTCCTATTTCAACAAAGGTTGTTGGAAATTTGTTTGGAACCAAAGGTGGTTTAAAATTTAAAGATAACTTGGTGTGTAAAGGAAATAATATGTATAAGGGATATACATAAGATCAAAGTTGATTGGAAGTAAACACTAGGTGTCCAGTTTTGAATTTTTCCTTAAATGTGATAAGTTTTTGAGCTTATAAGGGAGAAGGGATATTGATAGGAAGTTTAAGAATTTGAAATGGAGAAATTCAAATTTTGTGAGATTGACTAGATCAAGTGAATTAAATTTAACTTAGGGGAAGTTAAATAAGAACAACCTAAATTGGAAATTTCAAGATGAAATTAAAAATTTACTTAGTGAAGTTAAATGGGTTGTTTTGAAATGGGAGTTATGTGTGATCTCAAACGGGTTTGAGATCTGGAAATAGGAAATGTGTATTATTGATGGATGCTGTTTTAAATAATCTGGATGTTTATTTACTTTGGCTTATCCCGATATCATCCTTTTGTTATTAATAATCCATGAAACTGTGAATTGGATTATTCTAATTAAATTAAGAAATGGATTGAGGTAATATACATCCATTGCAGAAATTTAAATGGAATCACTTTGAACTTAAGAATTAAATGTGTAAATTAAAATTGTTTAAGAACTGGTTTCAAAGTGAAAGATAAAATTTGGGTGATAAATTGAATTTTTAAGATAAAATTGTTTCGAACTCTTATTTGAACTTTGAAATAAGTTAAGTAAAGAAGATTTAAATGGAATTTTGAGAATTCGACTCAGAATTAAATTGTTTAAGGATTAGGAGTATTAATCTAAAAATAAAGATTAATTTGTTTTAAGGGGTTAAATCAACATTTGAAATAATAACTTGAATTTATATAACTCGAGATGGTTTAAAATTGAGATTTAAAATTGAATTAGTTCAAACTGAATTTGATTTGAATCAATGGGAATTGTGATTGAAGATGGATAAGTATAAAATTCAAATGCAAAATTGGAATTGGATTAATTTTAATAAAATTGAAGATTGAATGAGTTCAAATTCAAAATGGGAATTGGGATTAATTCATATAGAAATTGAAATGATTTGAAATTAGTCTAAACTAATTTGAATAATTTGGAATTGTAATTAAAGTGAATATGTTTAAAAATCAAATGGCATTTGATTTGAATTTAGAAAGGGATTGAGGCTAATTCAACTTGAATTGGGAATAAATCAAGTTTAAGGAAAATTGAAGTTATTCAAACTGGGATTGAGTCAATTTAGACGTAAGTGGAAATTTAAATTGAATTTATGGAAATGGAGATGGGGTATTAAACAGTTTGACTCTGGACTATTTTCGAAATAAATTGTTTTAATATAAATCTATTTTTCCAAACTATTTACCATACAACTTTTCTTTTTAAAACCTAAAACTATCTTAAGCTTGTTTTACAATTACTTAACTACCTTACAGCTATTTTACACACTAATAATTATTTTTCAACTACTTATCTATTTTTCAAAATTTTCAAGCTATTTTCTAAATATAAACTGGTCGGAGTTCTAACTGTTTATGAGTAAATACCCAACTGAGATAAGAATTGAAGTGATAATCCAAATGGGGATTAAGGCAAATGGGGATAAGTGAATAAAATTTGAGTGAATGTGAATGGAAAGGAAATTGATTTGGTTAATAATCAATGAAGTTAAATACGTAGGATGTACGTATATTATTCTATTCGCATAGTGATTTGATCCAGATTCGAGCACAGAATTTCGAGATAGTATTATCGATCCGAGTTGGGATTTTTCGCTTGATTTTCAACGACGAACCTGGATATGGATTTTTGATTGGTTCTGAATATTCTCTATCATAGTTGTGACTATGCAAGGAGAATGACGGTTTCTGATCAAGAAACCAGATCTGAGTCCGCACTAGATAGTCGGGTGGACGATACTAGTTCGGAAGTGAAATTGTGTGATCGAGTGAGCGATCAGATTGATATTGCGTACGGATGATATGTGGACATCGTACGGGTTTGAATAAAATTGATATTGAAATTTGTGGATAAGAACTGTATATGATTTTTGAAATTGAAAGCGCATTTTGCAAAATATATAATGAAGTAAAGTGGGAATTGAATATTTCTATGATTGAAATTTATTTGATGAAAGTAAGCAATATGATGAATGACTTTACAAAAGAGTAATCAAAATTTGAAGATTGATTTGGACTAAACAAATTATATATCTTTGTTATATATGATAAAACTCCCCTTATTGAATCCATTGCCAGAAGAAAAAGGTTTTTGGAAGTTTTGAAGTATACAAAGGAAACTTTTATAAGTATAAAGTGATTTAAAGATTTCCCAAGAAAATTATATATATGCATATATATACATAAAAGATTTTATGGAAATGGTTTGAGAAAAAGGTTTTGAGAACCTTTGGATTTGGAAAAGGCTTTTGATTTTTGGGTAAAATCAATATTGGGATTTGGGAAAGCCTGATTTGTGAATTATCGATTTTGTGTAAAAGCATTTATATGGAATTCATACTAGGTGTATGATTTGGAAAATACTATATGTGTATAGTATAAAGAGTTTTGAGAATAGCTCTGGGGAAAAAGGCGCTCCCTTGAAATGAACTTCTCAGGAGTGCCACTGGGTGGTACTGCCTTGAGCCCCAATGGGGGGTTTCTAAAGTTGATCCTGTGAGGAGTCCGGACAAAACTAGTTCCTGAGGATTATTTGTGTAGCAAAAGTCGAGGGGCTGGTGCCCACAGAGGCATTTGGGTTATGCTGTGACGACAGTGTAATTCGATGTCACTGCGATCTACTGCAGACCATAGCGAAAGTCGTGTGTGCCGCTGAGAGCCAACAGTCTACGTTTGATTTTATATCGGTAGACTGCGACACTATGGTAACATAGCGAAAGTCGTGTGTGCCGCTGAGAGCCAACAGTCTATGTTTGATTTTACATCGGTAGACTGCGACCTATGTAGGAGTGGAGAAGTTTCATTTTGACAGCGTAATCATGTGTGCCGTTGAGAGCCAACAGTTACATGGACTTTTGCTGTGACGGCAACGTAACCCTGGATGTAACTGCGATCTGTCGTGGGTTCTATGGTGTAATCAGTTACATGGACTTTTGCTGCGATGGCAACGTAACCCAGGATGTAACTGTGACCATGGATGGGTGTGATGATTTCCAGAGCATTCTCACCAAAGATATTTCCTCTATTTTCAAAACTGTTTCTATATTTTCAATAAAATTATTTTCCCAATATTTTCACTGGATGTTGGAAACGGGTCTGCCAAGCACTTATAGATTTTCAGTCATACGCCTGATCAACGTATGACCGAATTTCTGTGAGAACAAGGATGGACTTGTCGAAACATCGAGTTATAAGGTATTTTTATAAAAACTATTATATAGACTTTTAAAGTAGTGTAAAAATGATCAAAGGAAATTTATCTGATTTTAAGCATTTTAATAAAACTGGCTACGTTCCTTTTCGAGGACGAAAAGATTCAAAGGGGGAAGGAATGTGACGACCGGTATTTTGGCCACATTATTTTATTAAATATTTAATCAAATTAAAAAAAAATGTAAACTCATCGTTTTAAAATGAATGAATCTTTTGGAAAATATTTGCAATTTATTTATATAGATTTGTAATTTTGTGAGGGAATTTGATTTGTAAATTTAAATTAAATCTCTTAATAATATTTATAATCAAATTTATCTTATATAATTGAATTAAAACGTCTTATCTTATTAACAATAGGTAACGTATGTATATAAAAATATATATAGATAATAATGTTAAAATAAAATCAAAGTCTATCAATAAAAATATCAGTATTAAATATAAGTAAGTAAACTTATGAATATAATTTAAATATCAATAGTTAAAATACAAATAGAATTAAAAGGAATAAGCAAGCATACATCATAAGCTGTAAATTTGAAAGCATAAAATAAGACAAACATTTGTATATTAAGCAAGGAAATGATAAAACAAAATAATCTTCTTTCATAAGAACATCTACCTGCAAAATATAAAAATAAAATAACACAACCGTATATGTATAAACTATTCAAACAAGAAGTCAGATAAAACAAACATCTCTAGAACAAATACCTTCTTTTACAAGCTAAGTGTTGCTGCAAAGGGGATATTTACATACAAATATCTATACCGTATGTAAACATCTTTAGAAACCAAGGCATTTAATTGCAATCTTTTCAGCCAACATTTTGTCAATTCAAAAATTGCAAGAAATCTTTCAGCCTCCATATACAAAATCTTGTCTGAACATAACAAGCTGAAGCTTGTACCGGAAGCTCCTACTACTTGTTAAAACTGTTTCTATGTATAAATCATACATCATATTATTTTAGTTCATTCGAAAATTTAGTGAACTTAAGAAGCAAACCTGAAGAAAAAAGAAAATAAACATCTTTCTTTACAAACTTAACTTCATTCATCAAGGCAGAGAGGATTTCCAGGAATTCAAATTTGTAGCTTTTCAATAAAACTTGCTTTCTGCTTCAACAATCATTCAGGTGAGTGAACACTTTTTGTTTATCTGGTTTTATCTAAACTGCCTGTGATGATATTGAATTGCCTCAAATTCTTCAGTTCGAATTTCTCTGGACGTATATATATGTATGTGAGTAAAACTTAAATCTTTCAAAACTTTAAAGTTTATTTAAAAATGGTTCAAGAATTATTGATAATCTGGTTTATATATGCTTCAGTTGTAAATATTTCTGTGATGTTCTGTACTCTTCTGATTGATTGATACAGGTTGCATATTTCTCCCAACTCAATTTATTCTCATCCGATTACTTATAAAGCTTTAAGTTTTTCGACTAAAACGAGAGGTTAAACCTGAATCAAGATTTTATAAACTGTTCAAATCATGTTTGTTAAGCAGATATCACTGTAATCTTGGTTACAGGTAATCAAGTAAAACTTGATAAGAATGGATTGTTGAAAAATATTAATTCAAGATCGTAACTTGAATCCTTGTTGCAAATCATGGTTTTTAAAACAAAAACGAAGATTTATAATTCAATAATTCAAGAGCAGTTTGTAATTGAGTAAAATATGCATTTTTCTCATTCTAAGGAAATCGAATCATTTATAAATGTTGAAATTTGTTTTGGAGCTAGTATGAACATCCATGATGTTGGGAAAATTAGTGAATGATTTTTCAATCGCAAGATTTGGTCGAACGAATCCACTTTAGGGTTTTGTTTCGAACTATTGGTCATGACTGTAAACGAGGCGGGTTCATGTCCTTTGCGTGATCGAGTGGCGCAAGAGTTTGGAGAAGGGTAGCTTAACATGTTGACATGGGGTGGTTGAATTTTGGGCATCTCCGGTGGAGTGAGCGGCGGTGGCGAGGTGGTTTTGTGGTGTGGTTTAAGTTTCAGGTTTCGATCAGTACGAAAATTTTTTGATTTGAATTTTTGGAAGCATTTCGAGTTGGGTTTCCGAGTATTCGCGTGGTTTGTGTCTTGCCTGAGGCATTGGAGTTCGTCGGAGCTTTGTGGCGTTGCCGTGCACGTGTACGGCAGCGGGGATGGGTGTCAGTGACGTTGAAGTATGGGTCGCGAGTTATACTCGAGAAAACTGGTGATTTCTTCGAGTTTTAGGGCGAGTGCGGTCGTAAGAGAGGAAGAAGAGAATGGACACGAGAGGGAGAGAGGTGACTCAGGGGAAGGCTGGAGGAACTCGAAGTGATTCTCGAGTAAAACCCAGGGAAGTGCTCGAGTTGTTTCCTCTCATCTGAAACGTTATAAAACGAAGTTAAACAACTTGTTTTCAACAAGAATAAACAGTGAAGACTTAGTAAAGGTTTAACAATTGGAGTCAAAAACTTTAATACAAGTTTGAATATAATTAAGAAGAATAATAAATAGTAATAAGTTAATTATTTTGGAAAGTGATTATGAATGATTAATTTGAGATTGGTAAATTGATGATTAAGAGATAAATAAATTTGTAATTAACTACTTAAAGTTAATTATTGTATGATTAGTAGTTTATTTATCACGATGTAATGACGAATTAATAATTGATTGAATAAGTAATTAGTCAATAATCAATGGGTAATTAAGCCTTACTGATTTATAATTAAAATCATTAATGAGTAATTTATTTAGAAGTAATAAATTGATTTGAAGATTATGAAGAGGAGATTATCGATTTTGAAATTTGTGACATTGTGGTATCATAAGAAGACTACTGATTTGAGGGTAATTCATAATTGTTGTAAATACCGTGTAATGGTGATTCAATCATAAGTAAGGATAAATTTTGTCTTAACATTAAGTAGGATTAGAGATCTGTAAAAAAAAAATTAGGTAATTAAAGGGATAATCAATTAATTTAATGATTAAGAATTTAAGTTGATTAGTTAAGGTTAAGATTAATGAATCGAGGAAAAATAAATTTGTAATTAATGATGGTTAATCTAAACTTAGTTATGGTAGAGAAGTGATTAAACAATAGGTAATCAAGAAGAACTAAGATAAAGGATTATGGGATGGTGCATCCATTGGGTTGTAATTGATTAATTAATAAAAAGGACTTAAAATGATTAACTTAAATTCAGTTATGGCTGACTAGATTTGTTCGAGACGGTGTGACTGATTTATCATGCTTATGTATGATTAAATAATTGTTTAAAGGCCTGAATTGATTGATTTCCTGGTATGAATGGTTCGTGATATGACGTTTTTTTGGTAGGCAATGATAATGTGGTTATCTATCAATGATGAATTGCCGGAAAAAAAGGGGTGACATCTTTTGTTTAAAGTCGCATTGCATTTCACTTGAATAACGTATGCTATGATGAACTGGGTTCGAAGAGACCGGGGTCGGGTATTAGTTAATACCCGAAACCACTTCGATCCTTTACAAATTTCTACGTGGGAATCAATAAGTTGTAATGGAATGATTAAGTAAATTGGACCACATGATCTAAGTTCTGGCACTTAGAAATTGCTTTGTGAAATAAGTAATGTCTAGAACAACTTGTGAAGTGGTAAATTGACATAAGTACCCGGGTTTATATGAGTTGTATACTTTTGCATTTCATGCTTGATGGGTTTACTCACGCTGGTTTCCAGCCTGACCCGGGTGTTACTTTGATGTAATGCTCGGGTCAGACCGAGTATTACAGATTTTCAGGTAAGGACGTTCTGGAGCTTAGGAGACGAGCTGGATGGCAGGAACGTATGGAGTGTATTCCGCTGTGATATATTGTAGTTGTCTGAGACATGATGTTTTGTATTTGGCCAGTATCTTATATATATGTTAAACTCTGATGTATTAAAAGGTAATCGATAGATAATAGTAATCTTTTGTAAACCGTTATTATTTATTATTATATTTTGATCCGCTGCGAAGTGAGATTCTGTGACTTGTTTTCTGTTTCTTCTTCTTCTATCTCTATCTTCTTTTCCTAACTATCTGGAATTTTCGGGTTCGAAAATTCCGGGTCGTTACACTTATAATGGATGCGAATGGTCCAAAATTCCGGGTCGTTACAATAGTAACCCTAGGAAAACTATGGTTTTGAGACAGACAACCAATTCCATGGGGTGGGAAAACATTGAGAATGCATAACCCTTTAATGATTGACTAGTCATATTTACCATATTGCATGCATATAATCATATTATGTTTTATTTTAACCATTGTGGTTGTAGGTACATGATTTATAAAAGATTGACTTATTTTAATAAGATACTAATAAGAGAAAACCTATTATGTTCTGCGGTGGGGTATCATGGGATATTTGTTTTGGTTTGAGATAGTATATTATTATTCACACTTGACTTTTTATCTAACCCGAAGTTTCTGGTTTCCCCTTAAACTCTGAGGTACTCATTTGAGTAGATCAGAAGTAGGGTTTTCAGGATAGACTAATAAGCTTCGAGAGACCGGTAGGAGGCAAGCTAATATTAGGAGTTTATTTCTGTTGTGTTGCTCAAAATTTATGCTTTGTTTGAAATGATGCAACGGTAGAATTTACAAGTGTCAAGTAATTAGACTCTGATCATCCAATGGGCATCTTCGTATGTTGCTTTTTTAATATACTTGTATCTATTATATTTTCTCTGTAACGAACCGTCTTTCTTGCATTCGAAAGACGAGTCATTATAGGTTGAAGAAATGAGGAAGATAAGAAGAAGACTAATCAAACATCGAATCTTATCATACAGAGAACGACATATAATAGAAAATATAGTATATTACGTAATCATAGCCAAAATATTACATCAGAATTTAATAATACATGTTTCAAACTAGGACAATTTACAACTGCTTGTCCACAAAATACTTAGACCATGCATACATACACAGCGGAATAATTTATACTAATAATAGCTATCTATAAAGCACCTACTCCAGCTCCTCCAACATGCTTTCGAGAGAAACTAGGATCACTTGACTACTCATAAAAATTGAGTGCCCAAGAGTTTAGGGAAAAGAAAAATAAACTTTGGGTCAAACATGGGTCTGGTGTAAGTAAACTCAAATAATAATATTTTTATTTGAAAACTCCTTTGAAAACAAAAGGTATCGTAAGACCACGCCATACCTAAACACAAACAGGGTTTTACCTAACGATAACCAAAAACACTTTCCATTTAAAACAAGTGATATTATGATAATGTATAAGGGTTTAAAATAAATATATAACATAGCTGAAATGCTTGCATTTCACATTCCAACATATTTAGGTATACAACTAGAACCGTAAAGGCACGTATTGGAGATTGAATTCCATACAATAATAAGGCTACCGGGGTACCACCTGCCATAGTACACCTCTAGATTAGCATACTAAGATCGTATCGAACGATCCCTGCCAACATAGGACTGGCCTATCCCTTGCTGGATAGTACCGAATATGATCACCTACTTGGTTGGGATAAGCAACCATTTGGGACTACAGTATATCTGAGTAAGGACTCGTTCTAGATGGAAATGATCGTACTCTAATGGGTGCGACCTACATGGCCCTACTGCATGTCCCCTATTTTAGTTATTTCCGGTTGATGAGACCTGAGGCTACGTCATTATCTTTCACATATAGCACTTCTCTCTTGGAATGCTAACATTGCCTTCCCAATGTTGACACAATGTTAGCATTCGTCCACATAGGTCGTTCATGAGATTAACGAACTGAAGACACTACTCCCAATACACCCATTTTGGAATCACCCTCAAGGTTAATGGCAAGATAGCCATTGCACTTTAAGTCTTGAACCTTGATCATGACTTTGATAGATTCAATTTGAATGCTTTACATTGGTTCGAAGTGGTTTTCGGATAACTATTCGTCATCCGATCCCGGTCTCTTTAAACTAACATTCGATAATTTTAAATTGTCAAGTTATTTGATAGCGAACAATTTCACTATTAGGTGCAAGATTTACATATGGACATACACTCAATATATTTAAGTTATCATGACCCGCTTATCAAAATTAACCTCCTTATGTTTATCACGCTACTGATATTCGGCGTTTGTGCTAAACATAAGTCAACTTATTTTCCATAAAATGTGTCAACGTTTTGTCGTAATTAATTTAATTCATTTGGCTACTTAATGGTCCAGACGATGAGATCCATTGGTTTAAAATCACTTACCTTGAAAAGAAGATTGATTTAAAACATAACCAATTAAGTTTAAAAATAGTTTTACAAAGTTTAAAATATATTTAATTAGCTTAAACCCTAATCATATCTTAATTAAATCAAGATTAATTTGTAGTTAAACTTTAATTAACTTAATGAACTTAGGTAAGTCCTAACTAACTTCTTAATGCATCTTAGTTAAGGTTAAAGCAATTCATTATTAGTTAAACATTAATTAATTAAAACTCAATTAAATAATCACTTATTAAATAATAATTAATTAACTAACTAACTTAATTAAATAATAAGTAATCATTAACCTACTTCTTAACTTTATTAATCAGTAATTAAAACTTTATTAATCACTAATTAGTCATTAATCTTCTTTAAGCGTTACTTAACCCTTAATCACTTAATTAATTATCAATTAAGTACTAATTATTTTTAATTAATTTATTAAACAATAAAATATTAATTTAACTAAACTTTATCTCTTTTTATATTACAAATTTAGTTCGAAAAACTTTTGCAAAACCGTTTCAAAAGAAAACATTTTAAAACGAAAATCGAAAATTTTGTCAAACTGCGTCCATAGCGACCATTGCTATAAGAATAGTTCGCTTAAACATACTGTAAGTAAAAACTTACTTGATTATTTTCTATTTCATGTTTTGAAACATAACTTTTAAAGTTTTTGAAACATAGAAACAAAGATAGAAATTTTGAAACAATTTCCAAACTTTTAAACAAGAAAAACATAGTTTTTGATTTCGAGTCGGATCTCACGTTCGTTGCAACAAACAAATTCATTAACTTTGACTCAACACAACATGGTTCTTGGATCACAACCATACATCCATACTACCATACTATTAACATCACAACGAAACACATATAAAAATATATGTTTACATGCTTACTAACTTGACAATACCGCATTCAAATCTCAAATTCAACACCAAACATCAACATTCATCAAATCAACATCAACCAACATAATAGCCATTCAATTTACGCATCATATTATCATCATAATAACACCATATAGTAAAGTCAAAAAAAACTTTTCAAAAATAAAGTAGTTTACTCACTGAAACTCTGCAAATACAAAGCGAACTTCAACTAGACTTTGGAAACAGCACACGAGCTTCGACGAGTGAAGATTTTTTCGAAGTTTTGACCTTTAAATGGATCGGTTTGATGGTGTGGGGCTCGACCTAGTGGGTTGGGGTGGGCGTGCCATGGTTTCTTGAAGAATAAAGTGAAGAAATGAATATGGAAAAGTTTAAGCTAGATTCGAAAGAGATTTAAAGTGAAAAGTTAGGATTTTTAAATACTTAGAAATGATTTGGAAGCCATTGAAATTTTAGATAGGAGGTTTTAGAAAATAAAGGAGAGAATGTAAATAAAAATGTGTGTATATGGGTGTGTATTTATAGATTAAGAAAAGTAGGGAAATTACCATTTTATTCTTGGTTTAAACTATCATAACATGTCATCATTTTTACATGTCACTTCACCACCTTTCTCCCCCTTATATGTCACATCTCCCCCCTCTCTTGTCACATCCTCTAAGCCATGATGGGTAATGATGAAGGTACATAAAGAAATGACAAGAGATAATGATATGATTTAGTATATATATAAGTTATTATTTAAATACCATGTCTTGTCACATTACTTGCTAAACATAATTAACATAAGATAATATACTATTAGTGTATTATTATTGTTTAGTTAATTAACTCTTATGTATATATAGTGCACAAAGATGAACAACGTTCTTGATAACTTTCCGGCGTCGAAAGGTAGAAATTTCGGAAAACGTTCTTCGGTCACATTTTTAATTTTTATACGAACTATTTAATTTGTAAACAAATTTTGAAAATGATTTTTCCATCATTATTAGTTAATTAAAATGAGTTCATTTATCAATAAAAATCCATTTATTAACTATATAAATTATATATATATATTTGCTTAGTTAAAGCGACCAAACCCTGGGTCGTCACATTCTACCCCCTTAATATGAATTTTGTCCTCGAAATTACCAACAATAGTTAACACAAAAGGAATAATATATTCATACCATAAATTTCGTACAAAAGGTATACATGCATCCAAACAAAAATACATCCATGATACGTACACAACAACTATCCTAACATCTATCCCGGATAAGCTTCCTTTACGTGATCCATAGTTTCCCAAGTGCAATCTCTGGGATCATCGCTCCACTGAATCTTAACCAGTCGCATCACTTTGTCGTGCAATTTCTTCTCATCTTAATCCACAATACTGACTGGATGCCTAAGGTTCGGTTCTATTTCCAAGTCATCCTGAACTGACGTTTCCACCACTAAGATGATCATGCAAGCTTTTCCTTAAATGTGACACATGGAACACATTGTGAACTCCTGACAACTTTTCGGGCAACTCAACTTTGTAAGTGAGTGGTCCAATCCTTCCCATGATCTTGAATGGTCCAATATATCTTGGTGCCTGCTTTCTAGCTTTTCCAAATCGAACAACTCCTTTGATAGGAGTTATCTTTATATATACAGTATCGCCGACTTGAATTCCAAGTCCTTCTCTTGTCAGCATAAATCTTTTTGGCAATCCTAAGCTTCCTTCATTCTTCTTCTAACCATTTCAACTTTCTTTGTCGCCTCTCGAATCATATCTGGACCAAGCACTAAACAATCTCCAGATTCTACCGAACACACAGGCAATTTGCACCGTCTCCCGTATAGATCTTCATAAGGTGCCATTCCAGTGCTAGCTTGATAGCTGTTGTTATAAAAGAACTCAACCAAGTGAATATGATCCTTTGAAATCAAGAATGCAGGCTCTTAGCATATCTTCCAAAATGCGATTAACTCTTTCAGTCCGGTCATCGGTTTGAGGATGGTATGCGGTGCCCAGACTTAACTTCGTTCCCAAAGCTGTTTGTAGAGCTCCCCAGAATTGGCTCGTGAAGATAGGATCCCGATAACTTACTATGCTTATTGGAACTCCATATAGACGAACTATTTTCCTCATATAAATTTTTGCCAATGAAGCTGCCGGTCTAGTTGTCTTGACCGGAATAAAATGTGCTCTCTTTTTTAACCAGTCCATAATGACCCACACTCCTTCATTTCCTTTCCTGGTTTTAAACCATTTATGAAATCCATCGATATCATTTTCCATTTTCACTTAGGGATCTCCAAAGGTTGAAGTAATCTGGCCGTTTTCGGGTGATCTCCCTTAATTTGTTGGCAACTCGCACATCTGCTCATAAAGGTGGAGATTTCTTCTTCATTCTTGACCATTAAAAGACCCTCCTCATGTCCATATACATCTTATGAACTTCAGGGTGAATACTCAATCTAGATTTATGACATTCTGACAAGACTTCCTATCTCAGTCCATCTATATCTGGAATGTACAATCTTCCCTTGATTCTTAAAACATCTTGGTGATCCATCTCAAAATCTATACATCAACCTTCCTTGACTCCTTGAATTAACTTCTCTATAGCACTATCCTTCATTTGGTTATTCTTAGTTGAAGAGTCGGGGTAACTTCCAAAAGAGACAAAACTACATTCCTGCTTAAGGCGTCCGCGACCACATTAGCTTTTGCTGGCTTATAAAGAATGTCCAAGTCGTATGCCACAAAGAACTCTAACTATCTTTGCTATCTGAGATTCAGGTCTTTTTAGGTGAAAAGATACTTAGGGACTTATGATCAGTGTAGAGCTTGAACTTTCCCCCCTAATTGAAGAAGAAGAAAATCCTACTTATAAAATATCTAAAGAAAGAAGAAAGAGATCAAGAAGAAAGGAAAGAATTTTACCCAACAAATAATGCCTTCAAATTTTCAATGCGAAGACCACAACTAATAACTCTAAGTCATGCATACAAAGTTCTTTTCATGTGGCTTCAACTGCCTGCTAGCATATGCAATCACTCTTCCATTCCGCATCAGAACAGTGTAACATCCCATATCTGGAGGCCAAAAGCTAAGTGCAATGGATGCTGTAGTCATCCACAGTATTAACTTTTGGTGACGAAATACGACAATGTTAATGGGATCTATAATATCAGAAGCAGTTGAATATGAACAAAATCACAAATTTCAAAGACAATAGTTTTAGTGATTACATTTCAAAATAAGATCATATCCAAGTTACAAAAATCCCCAAACGTATTCCCAGGCAATAGCAAATATAATTACAACAATACGCCAAGAGCAACATATGAAGATGCCCCCTTGGATGATCAAAACAATATATACATAATTGTCATAATACACAGCGGAAACAAATTAAAACAGAATTTCTGAACTAGCTATCCGTCAGCCACCTACTCGTCTTCGGAAGATTATTCGCCAAAATCTGCTAAACCTAAAAACCTAAACCCTCAGCCTACTCAAATCAAATTTTGAGCACCCGAGAGTTTAAGGGTGAAAAAAACTTCGAGTTGGACATAAAGCCTGGTATGAATAATTTTTGTTACATCTCTCTTTACTAATATATAGTGAGACACATCGCTTAGCGAAAAGGGTTTCCCCTCACTAATATCTCTTTTTAAAACATATATTTTGCAAATCCTTTCCTGGAACCAAACCGGTTAATAAACTGATTATAATATAATATAGCAAAATCCATTATGCTAAAACAGAAAATATATGGACTATCTGTCCAAAATCTGAGCTAGCTGCTCTCTACTGGACTAACTGTCTTAAATCATATTATACCAAAATAGCAATATCCTTTTTGCTAAACAATGGACTATCTGTCCATGAAACAGGTAAAAAGGATGGACTAACTATCCTTAAGAAGTAGTAAGGTCCGTTATGCTAACAAATGAACTAACTATTCGTATCTGGGCTAACTGTCCTCTGAACTAACTGTCCTCTGAGCTGACTACCCTCGAAATGGACCGACTATCCGAATTCAAATGAGCTAACTGTTCAAATTTTCTTAGCGTTAACTACCCTTTAAATTTTCCTTGAAAATATTTTCAAAATGATTTAGTCCGTCAAATCATATATATACAAAGAAAATATATCTTTAGCTTTACTCTAAGTTATTTTTGCCATGTTATATATACTTTATTCAAAATAATGTTGATGATGTTCAATAAGGATTATCTATCCTTTTAAAATAAGTTAAGGTCCTTTATAACTTAAACATTTATTTTATCTACCTAGTCATTATATTCGAATCCTTTGTTTAAAACATTTAAACAACCTTTCGAAAACATTGATGGTAACTCCATCAAAACCATTACTAAAACCCCTCGAAATCATTGAATGTAACTCCTTCAAAACCAATAAAAAGCCTTTCTTTTATAAGCTTTAAAACATACGACGTCCACCTTTAAAATCCTTTAGCCTTTTCCTTCGATAATCAAAACCTAACCTTCCGACCTTGTCAGAAGGTCTCACCTTTCGACTTTGTCAGAAGGTTTCTTTCCGACCTTGTCGGAAGGTCTGGGGAGCTACCCATGTAAATCATTTATAAAACCTTTTGAAATCAATGGGTTCAATTTAAGACAAGTGGAAACTTTTTGAAACCATTCGAAGTTGACTACTTCGAAAACCTTTAAAACGTTTCGGTATAAAACATTTGGATTATGCCTTCAAGTTAAGCAAAAGGATCAGAGAAACAATGATGTCGGAAGCAACTAAAAGTAAGTCTTTTTAAAATATTTTCATAAACAATGAAATAATGGTGTTGGAACCAACCCTTTGAAAGCAATGGAGAGGCGACAAGTTTTAGAAAACAAAAGATTCCCTTCGAAAGCAACTGAATCGAAAGGTAGGAAGCAGCAACTAAGTTCTTGTCGACTTTGTTTGAAGGTTTGATACCTTTCGACCTTGTCGGAAGCTATACCTTTTGACTTTATCGAAAGGTTTCAATTAACCAATCTAAACCTTTTCTTTTAAACCATTTGACCTTGTCGAAAGCTAGCAGGCGTATTTTCTTTAAAACCAAAACAAAGTTTCATCTCTTTCGAAAGCTCTTACCTTTCGAGTCTAAACCTCTCAACTTCATTCAATTCACTACGTACCAGTTGCCCATTACCATATTCATTGTTTGTTGACCTAGTTAAAAGATTTGATACCATTCGACTTTGTCGGAAGGTTTGGAATAGAGGTGGAACTTCTTGCCGAAGGAGTTGAAATAGTAAAAAGCCTATTTATTTGTACTTTAAAGTTGTCCTTTTGTACCTAACCTGCCTTATTTTTCTAAATCTAACTGGTTGCCAGATTTTATATCCAAAAATGCTGTCGACTTTCCTTATTTGGAAATTTAAACAATTTAGAAAAAGCCCCTTTCTCCTTTATAATTATATAAAACATTTAAGTCCTATACCTTAAATAACTATTAAATCTCCTTGGAAAAATCTGGGAAAAATTCCAAAAAATCAATTACCATATGTTTTCCAACATATAAAATTTTTGGATCCAAATAATGAATTATTTTCTCATAAATAATTTTATAATCTAAAATATCATTTTCTTCCGTAGAAAATTCCTAATAATTCCACAAAAATTCAGAAAAAATCTGAAAATTGAAACCCATCTCTAAACATCTTTTTAGATCATCATAAAAGTTTTCAAGGCCAACTGACGTCGCTTAATATGGTTTTCTTCTCAAAACATGTCATAAAATCCATATGAACATTCATAAATCATCAGCATGTATATATAATGATTTTATAATTCAAAAACATGGTAAATCTTTGCAAAATCATTCGGATTTAATCTTAAGACCGAAACCATAAAATTTAGAGATGTAAACATTATTCACCTTTGCTTTAGAGATTAAGGAGCTTGAGATTTTATTTGATTTGATTTGAATTTGCTCTTCCTTTAACTTATCCTAATTTCCTCTTCCCCTTTCTTTGTTAATGGCAGTCGAGATTGATTTTAAAAATTTTAGAAATGAAAATGAACGTGTAAAATGATACACGGCCTAGGTTTGGGGATATAGGAATGGCCTCTTCCCCATAATACCCCTTCTCTAATTTATTTTAAACCGTTCTTTTAATTCATTAGTTTAAAAGGCATGGCTACCTTAATTTAAAATCAAATCTTAATCCTTTAAACAACATATTATTTTATATATTTTAACTAATTAAATCTCCTAAATAATGCTACAGAAAATCTAGAGTGTTACAGACTCCCCTCCTTAAAGAATTTCGTCCTTGAAATTACGATAAGGCACACAAAACAAACAAGAAGGTAAAACATACCATCAAACAAGTCAGGATAAGTATCTCTAATCCTGCTCTCAACATCCCAAGTACAGTCATCATCACTCCACTGGACTTTGACTAATCTGATCGTCTTGGTTCTAAACCTCTACTCATCTCTCGCAAAAATGCGAACTGGCTTCCTTACTAGGGTTAAGTCCAGTTCTTCACTAATTCCTCTAGCACCGTCGGTGCAATAGTACTCTCCGGGTCTCTAACACATTTTTTAAGATGAGAAACATGAAAAACATCATGGACACCTACCAAACTGCTCGGTAATTTAGTCTATAAGTGAGTTTCCCGATTTCTCAACAATAGGTAAAGGTCCAATGAACCTAGGAGATAACTTCCCCGACTTCCCAAATCTAAGCACAACCTTCATCGGTGATACTTTCACGAAAACCTGGTCCCCAACTGAGAACTCCAAATCTTTCCATCTCTTATCTGCATAACTCTTCTGCCTAAACTGAGCCCTCTTCATTCTAACCCGAATGACCTCAATATTTTCTGCAGCCTCTCTAACCAGATCTGGACCAAGAATCAACCTATCCCCGGTTTCCAACCAACAAACCAGAGATTTGCATGGCCTTCCATACAAAGCTTCAAACGGTGCCATCCCAATACTAGTCTGATAACTGTTGTTATACGAAAACTTGAATAGCTGCAGATGGTCTTCCCATGATCCCTTGGAGTCCAGAACACAAGCTCGTAGCAAATCTTCCAAGATCTTGTTAACTCTTTCCGTTTGCCCATCTGTTTGCGGATGGTAAGCGGTACTCATCTTAAGCCCGGTTCCCAAATCTTCTTACAGACTCTTCCAAAACACGCTAGTGAACAAGGAATCTCTATCACTAACTATAACTCAAAGCAGTCTAACCACATTCTTCATGAACAACCTTGCTATAACAGGTGCCGTCTTGGTTGACCTAACTGGAATGAAATGGGCACTCTTAGTCAGTCTGTCCATTATGAGCCATATACTTTCATTACCTGTGTTTGACCTTGGCAACCCATCTATGAAGCCCATAGAAATAGAATCCCACTTCCACACTGGAATATCTAACTGCTAAAGCAAACCACTTGACTTCTGGTATTCGGCTTTTGCCTACTGGCAATTCAAGCACTGCCTTACACACAAGCCAATATCCCGCTTCTTTCCTTCGTAGAAGAAACTCCTCTTCATATCCTGATACATCTTGGTACCTCTGGGATGTATAGTGAATTTCGAACGATGGCATTCCTCTAAGAATTTCTTATTTATGTTTCCTACACTCAGAACACATAATCTTCCTTTCTTTCTCAACCATCCATTCTGGTCAAGACTGAAATCTTTCAAGTCATCGCTCTTGGTTCCTTCCTTTAGCTTCTTAATCCGCTCAACTAACACCAGATCCTCTATCTGCTTAGAAGCAATCCGTTCGATCAACACTGGTCGAACTTCTAAACTAAACAATACAACTATATTACCACTAGACCCCGCCTCGGATCTCCACTGCACTCTGCAACCTGCTAAAGCTTCTAAATCCTTCCACTCAGCCATCATTGCTAACATGACATTCTAATGCTTCTTGCTAAGTGCATCTTCAACCTTGTTGCCATTCCTTGGTGTGTACTCAATCCCAAAATCATAAGCGGCTATGAACTCTAACTATCTTTGTTGTCTCATATTCAGCTCCTTCTAAGAGAATAAATATTTCAGTGACTTATGATCTGTATACATCTCAAACCTTTCCCCTAAAAGTTAATGTCTCCATACCTTCAAAGTAAAAATCACTATAGCTAATTCCAAATCATGCGTTGGATATCGGACCTCATACGGTCTAAGCTGTCTAGAAGCATAGGCAATCACTTTACCTCTTTGCATTAGCACAGCTCCTAATCTTGTTCCACATGCATCAGAATAAACTACCAAATCCTGATTTCCTTCTGGAACAACCAACACAGGTGCATGGGTCAATAAGTGTTTCAAAATCTTGAATGCTTCCTCACACTTATTGGTCCACACAAACTTCATATCCTTACTCGTCAGCCTGGTCATTGGTATTGCTATTCGCGAGAAATCCTTAATGAACCTTCGGTAATAACCAGCTAACCCAAGGAAACTCTTAATCTCTGTTACAGTCTCGGGCCTCTTCCAACTATTCACTGTTTCGATCTTAGTTGGATCCACTGGCAATCGTTCCTCTGAGACCACATGACCAAGAAACTTCACTTCCTTCTTCCAGAAGTGACACTTCAAAAACTTTGCTTTTAGCTGATGCCGCCTCAACGTCTCAAGCACCACTCTAAGATGAACTTCATGCTCTCCTTCATTCTTAAAGTAAATCAAGATATCATCTATGAAAACCAACATGAACCTATCCAAGTGCTCTTGGAAAATCTGTTTCATCAAATCCATAAAGAAAGCTGGAGCATTCGTTAGTCTGAGCTGCATAACTAGCCATTCGTACGATCCATATCTGGTCCTGAATGTTGTCAAAGGTATACTATCCTCTGCTACCCCGAGTTGATGGAAACCTGTTGCCAAATCAACTAAGAAAATACCTTTTCTCCACTCAACTGATCGAACTGATCGTCAATCCTGGGCAATGGATATCGATTCTTTATCGTCCTCTCATTCAACTTTTGATAATCGATACATAGCCTCAGCGATCCATCCGGCTTCTTAGCAAATACCGCCGTTGCACCCCACGACGAACTGTTCGGCCTTATAAAATTCTTGCTTTCCAGATCCACCAACTGCACCTTCAATTCCTTCATTTTTGAAAGGGTCATCCTGCTTGGCGACCTGCTCACTGGTTCTGCTCCCGGAACCAAATCTATCCGAAAATCAGTAGCTTGTTTCAGTGGCAATCAAACTACAGGATCAAACACATCTACGAATTCTCTAACCACGAAAACTTGGCCCAACTCATTATCTGAATCCAAAGAACCTAACAAAGCAAACACTGTACCAATAGAACCTCCTACGATGAAAACAATCTAATCACTACAATCCAGATGTTTAAGAGATATCTTCCTATCCTGGCAAAATATCCTAGCATTGTACTCACTTAACCAATCCATACCAAGGATAATCTCAAATCCCACAAAATCAAACATATGCAAATTGCACTCAAAAGTATGTCCTAACAGGTCAAACTTAAACTGGTCACACCTCAACCCTAGAGTTGCATACCCTCCTACTGGATTCACAACCCGTAAGGAAGTAACTAAATATGTGGGTTCAAGGTTAAGCTTATCTATCAAACACCTAGATATAAAAGAATGCAATGCACCAGTATCAAATAAAACGCTAACAGACATACCATGAATCTGAAGTGTTCCTCCAAGAACTGCTTTTCCCTTCTCTTGGGCTGTTGGCTTAGAAGCTACAGGCTCCAATGCATATACCTTGCCCTTACCATCTCTAATGGACTCCTTGCATTGGTTCTTGTAATAGCTTAACTGGTCATAGTTGAAACACCTGACAATCTTCCCCTAGCCACATCCTTTGTCTTCCCTAAGCAACACTAACTAGCAAAGTGCTCTTTCTTGTCGCATTTATAGAGGACAACATCAGACTTCGCTTTCTTGGCTGCTCCACCCTTCTAAGCACCTCTCTTGGGAAATACCTTCCTCTTCTGGCTCTACCCAACCTGGACCCCTCTTGCCTTGCTTTTCTCCACAGATTCAAGGGCTTCTTCCTGACTCAAAGCCAACTCCACGACAATATCAGAAGGATCTCTAAGATGAGACAAAGTAGCACTAGCCAATTCTGGCTTTAATCCTTTGATGAACTTCTCATTCCGCCTCAACACTATATCTATAGAAGCATACCCATATCGGGCTAACTCTTCAAACTTCCTAGCATACTCAGCAACAGACATCTCACCCTGCACCAGCTCAGCAAACTACCTAATCAAAGTTGACTGTGCCATCATAGACATAAACCTCTCGTGGAATCTCCTTTTAAAATCCTCCCAGGTTACTCTCTCCTTATCAACTGTCGCTGTTACACTGTTCCACCAGAAAAATGTGGCTCCCTAAAGCTGACTAGATGCTAACCTCCTATTCTCATCATTACTGAGCCCCAAATCTGCAAAAATTCTTTCGCAGTGCAACAACCAGTTCTCAACTTCAATGGCATCCTCCGTTCCCATAAATGGCTTCCCTCCTAGCTTCACATAATCACCACTCATCTTCGCGAAATGATTAACTATTGGAACTGCCGAAACCCCTTCTCCTGCAGCATTTCCCCCTACCACTCCGGCTGCAACTCCTGCCTGCATTATATTCCTGAAAAACTGATACATGGCTTCCATTCTAACCTGCGGGACCTCTGCACCAAAATTCTCCGCCTGACCTTGGTTTCCACCAACATTAGGTACGACATTCCTTTCGGTGCTTCCCCCTGCTGGGTTAACTCTGCTTCTTCTACCATCCATATCTGTATTCAAACCTCATGAGATACATAAAGATAACCTAATCAAAGATAGATGAATGGAGATAAAGCGCATACTTATATATAGCAAATACAAGTACGTTACTATAGCGTTATCCCAACCCCAAACTTACTCTAATTCCTTTGGATTTTTTTTTCAAAACCATTTTTAATTAAATTTTTCATAAACCTATGCTCTGATACCAAGTTGTAACATCCCGTATCTAGAGGCCAAAAGCTAAGCGCTATGGATACTGTAGTCATCCACATTATTAACTTCTGGTGAAGAAATATGGCAATGTTAATGGTATCCATAATATCAGAAGCACTTGAATATGAACAAAATCATAGATTTCAAAGACAATAGTTTTAGTGATTACATTTCAAAATAAGATCATATCGAAGTTACAAAAATCCCCAAATGTATTCCCAGGCAATGGTCAAATATAATCACAACAATACGCCAAGAGTGACATATGAAGATGCCCCCTTGGATGATCAAAGCAATACAGACATAATTATCATAATACATGCGGAAACAAATTAAAACAGAATTCCTAAACTAGCTATCCGTCAACCACATGCTCGTCTTCGAAAGCTTATTCGTCAAAATCTACTAAACCTGAAAACCTAAACCCTCAGCCTACTCAAATAAAATTTTGAGCACCAGAGAATTTAAGGGGAAACAAAAACTTCAAGTCAGACATAAAGCCTGGTATGTATAATTTTTGTTAAATCTCCGTTTACTGATATATAGTAAGACCACACCGCTTAGCGGAATGGGTTTCCTTTCACTAATATCTCTTTTTAAAACATATATTTTGCAAATCCTTTCATGCAACCAAATTGGATAATCAACTGATTATAATATAATATAGCAAAATACATTATGCTAAAATAGGAAATATATGGACTATCTATCCAAAATCTGAGCTAACTACTCTCTACTGGACTAACTGTCCTAAATCTGATTATATCAAAATAGCAATATCCTTTATGCTAAATAATGGACTATCTGTCCATGAAACAGGTAAAAAAGATGGATTAATTGTCCTTAAGAATAGTAAGGTCCGTTATGCTAATAAATGAACTAACTGTTCGTATTTGGGCTAACTGCCCTTATTTGGACTAATTGTCATCTGGAATAACTGTTCTCTAGGCTGACTGCTCTTAAAATGGACCGACTGTCCGAATTTAAATGAGCTAACTGCACGAATTTTCTTAGGGTTAACTACCCTTTAAATTTTCCTTGAAAACCTTTTCAAAACGATTTAGTCCGTAAAATCATATATATACAAGGAAAATATATCTTTAGCTTTATCTAAGCTATTTTTGTCATGTTATATATACTTTACTCAAAATAACGTTGATGATATTCAATAAGGATTATCTATCATTTTAAAATAAATTAAGGTCCTTTATAACTTAAACATTTAGCCTATCTGCCTAGTCATTATATTCGAATCCTTTGTTTAAAACATTTAAACAACCTTTCAAAAACATTAAAGGTAACTCCTTCAAAACCATTTTTAAAACCCTTCGAAATCACTGAAGGTAACTCCTTCAAAACTAATAAAAGCCTTTCTTTTATAAGCTTTAAAACATACGACGTCCACATTTAAAATCATTTAGCCTTTGCCTTCGACAAACAAAACCTAACCTTTCGACCTTGTCGGAAGGTCTCACCTTTGGACTTTGTCGGAAGGTTTCTTTCCGACCTTGTTGGAAGGTTTGGGGAGCTACCCTTGTAAATTATTTATAAAACCTTTCAACAACGGGTTCAATTTAAAATAAGTGGAAACCTTTCGAAACCATTCAAAGTTGACTACTTCGAAAAACTTTAAAACGTTTCGGTATAAAACATTCGGATTATGTCTTCAAGTTGAGCAAAAGGATCAGAGAAACAATGGTGTCGGAAGCAACTGCTTCAAAACCTTTTAAAAGTAACTCTTTTTAAATCTTTTCATAAACAATAAAATGATGGTGTTGGAACCAACCCTTCAAAAGCAACTGAATCGAAAGGTAGGAAGTGGCAACTAAGTTCTTGTCGACTTTGTCGGAAGATTTCATACCTTTCGACCTTGTCAGAAGCTATACCTTTCGACTTTGTCGAATGGTTTCAATTAAAACAAGAAAGCAAACCAATCTAAACCTTTTCTCCTTAGTAATAATATAAAACATTTAAGTCTCATACCTTAAATAATTTTATATAACTATTAAACCCCCATGGAAAAATCTAGAAAAATTCCAGAAAATCAATTACTATATGTTTTCCAACATATAAAATTTTATTCCTTAGAAAATTCATAATAATTCCACAAAAAATTCAAAAAAAATCTAAAAATTGAAACCCATCTCTAAAGTATCCTTTTAGATCATCATAAAAATTTGCAAGGCTAATGGACATCGTTTAATAGGGTTTTCTTCTCAAAACATATCATAAAATCCATATGAACATTCATAAATCATCAAATGTATATATAATCATTTTATCATTCAAAACATGGAAAATCTTTGCAAAATCATTCAGATTTAATCTTAAAACCGAAACCATAAAATTTAGAGATGTAAACATTATTCATCTTTGCTTTGGAGATTAAGGAGCTTGAGATTTGAATGGATTTGATTTGAATTTTCTCTTCCTTTAGCTTATCTTAATTTCCTCTTCCCCTTTCCTTGTTAATGGCAGCCAGCCTTGATTTTAAAATTTGAGAAATGAAAATGAACGTGTAAAATGATACACAGCCTAGGTTTAGGGATATAGGAATGACCTATTTCCCATAATACTCATCCTCTAAATTATTTAACCCTTCTTTTAATTCATTGGTTTAAAAGGCATGACTACCTTAATTTAAAATCAAATCTCAATCCCCTAATCAACACATGCATTAGTAAACACCGTAAATCTACTATTTCCATCAGGGACAGCAGAACTAGTGCACTGGTCAGTCGCTTCTTCAGTTCTCCAAATGCTTCCTTACATTTTGGAGTCCATTCAAACTTTTCATCTTTCTTAGTTAACTTAGTCAAATGTGAGGAAATTTTAGAATAATCCCGAATGAATCTTCTATAGTAACCGGCAAATCCTAAGAAACTGCGAACTTCGGTAGGAGTCCGAGATTGCTTCCATTCCTGTACTGCTTCCACCTTTATCAGGTCTGCTAAGGTACCATCTCCCGATACAATATGCCCTAAAAATCTTACCTTCGATTACCAAAAATGACATTTTGAAAACTTTTCTTTCAAAACATGCCTCCTTTGGGTTTCTAAAACTTCTTCCAAGTGGTATCTATGTTCCTCTTCCGATTTGGGGTAAATTAAAATGTCGTCGATAAAAACAAGCATAAACTTATTTAACCTCTTGGAAAAAATGAGTCATAAGATCCACGAAATATGCAGGTGCACTGGTCAGCCCAAAAGGCATAACCAACCATTCAAAGAAAAAGTCTGGGCCCCTAAAGGCAGTTAAGGGTATATAGTCCTCGGCAACCCTTAATAGTAAACTTATTTAACTCCATGAAGTTGGTCAAATAAGTCATCGATACGGGGCAAGGGATATTTATTTCTAATAGTAAACTTATTTAACTCTACATAGTCCACACACAATCTCAAAGATCCATCCGACTACTGCTGATCCCTAGCTCAACTGACTAGGTCTAATCAATCCCCTCTCCAGCAAGACCTGGTTTTGTTGCTTTACTAACCCCTCTCTTTCCCTTGGAGTCATTCTTATCTTAGGTTGAACTATGGGTCTTGCACCAGGAACTAGATCAATGTGGAATTCTATCTCCCTATGTGGGGGTAAATTCCTAACTTCTTCAAACACAACGGGAAAGCTCTTAACAACCTCTATGGATCCTAACCCTTCTTAAGATGCTTCCAAGATATACATGAAACTACACATATGAATACCAAGGTCCTCATATGGTAATTTAGCAATATTTCCAAATTTGGTTACTAATGTTATCGTTTTTTCTCTACAATCTAAGATATCCCCATAAATTGATAACCAGTCCATACCGAGAATGAGGTCAAATCCGTTAAAATGTAAGATATATAGATCACAAGTAAAATGATGGGAAAGATAAGAAATTTGTACGTCTTCACACCATAGGTTCAAATGGGTTACACCTCCTATAGGATTAGATATGCAAATAGGGTTTTTACAATATTTGGGATAAAACAAAATTTCTTTACTGCTTCTAAAGAGATAAAATTGTGGGAGGCATCAATATCAAACAAAACACGAACAAAAATACCATTAATTAATAGGGTACATTCAAGAATGCCCTTTCCCTTCACATCTCTTGAGGTTGATGGCTCGTCCTTAACCGCATACACTTTAGCCTGCTGCACCTTCTTCATGAGTGGGCAGTCCTTTATCATATGTCCAGGCTGTGATAGTTAAAGCATAATGTCTCTGGACCATTGGAGAGATAGGTCCTGCTAGCTGCTTGGAAGTTTCAGAGTCTTTACAGAATTTGGCAATGTGACCCTTCTGCTTACAGATATAACAAGTGGTATCCTTAAACTTGTTCCCCTTATTCCCTCCTAGATTTCCTTTTCCTTTACCCTGCTTACTCCAATTCGGGTTGAACTTTCTTTTGTTTGAATTGTTGCTGCCGGCATTGTCACTTGTTGCTGCTGGGGTACGCTTCTTCTTGTCTAAGACTTCATACCTTAACGCCATGTCTACCAAGTCCACAAATGAATCCTTAACTTGGGCAGTCATCCTCTTATGGAAATTCTCCCTTATTCCCAAAATGAACATCTCATTTTTCTTAAGCGAGGTGTTTATAGTTCCAGTCCAAAACAAGATAGCTAGTTGAATTTGTCTCATATTCTACCATAGATGAATCTCCCTGCTTCAAGTCCAAGAAATTTCTGTACATTCGAGTCTTACTAGCTACAGGCAGGAAATGATCTTCAATTGCTTCCTTAAAATGAGCCTAAGTAAACTCCTCTTCTGGAACATTGGTTGTGAGCAAGTCCCACCAATCAGCTGCTCCTTCTTACAATTGCCATGATGCTAAAAATCTCTTCTGCTCAACTGATAGATCCAGACCTTTGAAAACCTTTTCACAAGTGCGCAACCAAGCTAAAACTTCTATGATAGACTCAGTTCCCTTAAACGGTTTCCCTCCCAGATTTGTGTAATCCTTACATAAACTTGCAAATTCACCTTTGGCTGCCCTGGTGTTGGCTCTTTAACAGTTCCAACCCTTCCAATCCGAGTCTGACCATTGGTGGTCGTAGTGCTGCTAGTTCCTCTACCTCGTCTGCCTCTAATGCTCATTTCTTACTACCTGGGCATTGCAAGATACTTCTTAGAATACCTTGTACAAGATAAATTCCAAAAAGGAGAGCATTAATCAAACTATCAAAGCTAATCTACCTATTAGGGATATATATTTGTATATACAAATAAAATTATAAATACGCTCTCTCGAAGTTGATCCTAACCCAAAGATAACTAGGGGTTCGCTTCACCTAATGCTCTGATAATAAATGTAACGAACCGCCTTTCTTGCATTCCTTAAACCAACATAATAACCATTCAATTTACACATCATATTATCATCACAATAACACCGCATAGTAGAGTCAAAAAACATTTCCAAAATAAAGTAGTTTACTCACCGAAACTCCGCAAATACAAAGCGAACTTCGAATATACTTTGGAAATAACATACAAGCTTTGAGGAGTGAAGATGTTTCTAGAGTTTTGAGCTTTAAATGGCTCGGCCTGATGGTGTGGGGCTCGGCCTAGTGGTTTAGGGTGGGTGTGGGCTTGGTTTCTTGAATAATAAAGTGAAGAAATGAATATAAGAAACTTTAAGCTAGATTCGGAAGAGATTTAAAGTGAAAAGTAAGGATTTTTAAATACTTAGAAAGGATTTGGAAGCCATGAAAATGTTAGAGAGAAAGTTTTAAAAATGAAGGAGAGAATGTAAATAAAAATGTGTATGTATGGATGTGTATTTATAGATTAAGAAAAGTGGGAAATTACCATTTTATCCTTAGTTTAAAATATCATAACATGTCATCATTTTAATATGTCACATCACCAACTTTCTCCCCTCATATGTCACATCTCCCCCCTCTCTAGTCACATCCTCTAAGACATGTTGGGTGATGATGGTACTTAAGGAAATGACAAGATAAAATGATATGATTTAGTGTATATATAAGTTATAATTTTAAAACTATGCCTTGTCACATCACTTGCTAAACATGATTAATATAAGATAATATACTATTAGTTTATTATTATTATTTGGTTAATTAACTCTTATATATGTATATATAGTGCACAAAGACGAACAACATTCTCGACAATTTCCTGGTCGAAAGGTAGAAATTTCAGAAAATATTCTTCGGTCACATTTTCCATTTTTCTATAAACTATTTGATTTGGTAGAGAAATTTTGAACGATTTTTTCATTATTATTAATTATTAAAATGAGTTCATTTATCAATAAAAATCCATTTATTGACTATATAAATTATATATATATAAATTTGCCTAGTTAAAGTAACCAAACCCTGGGTCGTTACATTCTCTGAACGTGGAATCGATGTGAATATGTAATGAATATGAAAGTTTATTAATGAAACTTGTTTTAAAAAATTCATATACATGTGCTCTTAATGTTGTAGATACAATTAATTGATCGTATTTTATCATCAAGAAATAATACAATGGATGATTGCAACATTAATAACGCTTATTTTTAGACCCCAAATTAGGGGATGTTATAAAAGTTCTTTTCTCGACATTGATATGAAACTCATAGTATTTGTTTATTATGCGAGAATATTTATTTAGACATTTATAATTGTGTCTGATAACTTGGATAATTTCATTTCGTTCTGCGTAATCGGTTTTATCTTTGGATCACATCCAAAACCATTTTACTGCTAATAATTTCTAAAAGAAAACTTTGTTGTGAAGTTAGTGGTTCTAGAAACAACAATTGTTTCTCAGTGCAATGGAATATGTAATCATAAAAATTTTACGAATTTACTTACATATAAAATAATTATTTAGTTTAGTTTGCGAAATTAATGCTTAAAACATAAATTGTTCATCTAATGATGATCGTTCCAAAATCCTTTTGGAGGTAATCCACATAAGATCCCTTGCAAATAATAATTACATATGGTCTTCTAACTCGCACGACATGTCAACTCCTTGACCAATGATATGTTGGAGTTTCTTATAAACTCATAGTTTGTATGATCTTACAAATTATGGTTTAAATGAAATTAATTTTTACATTCTGTACTTACTCTGAAATACAAGACCTAATAGAAAGAAGTTCACTCAGCTTCACTCACCATTAATCCTACTTTTTCCAAAATAGTTTGATAATTCCTTACCGATACATCATTATGTATCATGTAAAGGAGTGACTTTTGAGATTGAATCTTCATTCATTTCAGGTACATTCGAAACTTTTTCCAATATACTCGCATATTCGGTCAAATCGAATCATTTTATTTTCTTCTGCATGTCACATTATCTACTATCATTTTGTATTCTGTGAGCTTATCAAAGGTATACTACATGTGTGTCTAATACACATTTTCATTCTGTGTTATTCGTCGGTGAATCCAACAAAGTATAAGGAACCATTCTTTGCATTATTAGACTAATGATTGCATATATCTATATGAATCAATCTAAAGAGTTCACCAACTCTTATGTCGTTCCTACGGAGTGGTCCTTTGCCCTTTATCGTTTGAGAAATAATTCACCAATACTATATGATTCATAATTATATGACAAAAAAATATTACTGAAAATGTTATTTAGTCCATAATTCCAAAATAATTGCAAAATTTCAGATATTTTTGTATTTTCTAATGCATCACTTAAAGAAAATACCACTATTATAGTTTTATTTTATAATGAATATAAATATTCAAATTGAAATAGAACTATATCTATTTTCATCCAATACTGGTGGTAATTATTATTTCATGAATAATACTATTGTATGATTACAAAAACAATTATATAACTTAATGCAATTGCCAAGAAGCATTATATTATATGCTTGCACAATTTTCGTTATTATTGTAATAACATATGAGATACGAAGCTCTACTCAGTCACTTAATATATGTTATTTATTTCATTTACTCAAATTGGTTTATAGCCAGGAGTTTTAAGATCAAATATCTTGAACTCAAAGAAATAAATCTCATGGAATATATGAAAATACATATGGAATAGTAATTAAATTTCTCATTCGGTAATTAGTATCTTTAGTTATTTTATACAATCCTCATTTCAGTATTTCTTCATGAATCAAAAGTGACCATTCACTCTCTTCATCTAACTATGCCTTAAGTTACATTCAGTCTCGTACATTTTCTTTCTTTTCAAATGGTTGAAGCATTCAAAAGAAAATCCTTACTATAAGATGCCAACGAACTCTTTAAAAAAGTGTATTTTGTTATCCTCAACATTTAAGGATATCAAATAAGTTGCACTTTACATAAATTGATCAAACTGACATTTCAATGATCAAATTCTTAGATCTATCTTACAGCTCTTGACCTAGTATTACATCTAACACAACAAGATGTTTATTGTAATCAATCATATTAAATATATGATCTTGCATTATGGTTTGCTTGCTTATTGCATATGAACAAAATTCATCGAGATTTCATACATCACAAATTGTGACCGTTCATATATAACATTTGTGTAATTGGATATTGATTAAATATTCATGTCCTTGTTTTGCAGAGTTCGAAACCCACAGAAGAAAATACACATTACGTTATTCTGCGACATTTTAAATTCAAACTTACAAAAGAAATTCTACATCTCGAAAGAAAATCTTTAAGTATATCTTCCAAAAGAATATTCAGCTCATAAAAACAGTTTGAACTTAAACATCATATTTTATTTTATTTCATATATCTATTCCATTTTTAATAGCATTTGGTCAAAACCTTCCGAATATATATGGACCCAACTTTTCACAAATTTCAAAACGTTTACCACTTTATTCTTAACCCCAAATTCAAAATTTACTTAGTAAAATAATTTCCCTTTCAAATACTTTTACCTCAAAGATTTACTTCTTTAAAGTATGGTCTTTAGTCCAAAAACATTTAAAAACTCAATTATTAAACCAAAATTATCAAAGTTTCAAAAGGGACTGCTTAATTCTAAAAAGAAGCAAAATAATTTCTCTTTTTCAAATACTTTCTACATCAAAGATTTATTCCTCTGAAAGTTTCTTTTTAATTCAAACATTCAAAATCATCTCCTATAATCTTTAAACAATGAAAAGTGGAGTAGACAAAAATAACCTCTATCCTGTTATTTTCCTAACCCATTCTCATCACTTCTCTCCTACATTATCTTTAACTAGATTACTATTAATCCTACTTTATGAATTCCTAACGCTATTCCTATCCAAACCTCCTTATATTGCTTCTGCTTATATTTCTACTATTTAAATAGCTTCTACATTATTTTAATCAAGTTTCATTTTCATTTTAAAATGAAGAATTTTAAAGAACTTCCAAATTTATGAAATAGGAAAAACCACCACGCTCTGTTTTACATTTATTTCAAAAATAAAAACCCTTTTATTTTAAATCTTAAAATCGAAGCTTTTTGACCCAAAATAACTTTTAGACTAAGAGTTTCGAAAATGATTTTTTTTACCAAAAACCTTTTAGTCAGAACTTTTGACTCCGTGACTTCCTTTTAAGTTTTGATTCTTCAAATTTCCTTACTTTTTTAAAACAACAACTTTTTAATAAATCTTCTGAAAAATTTCATTCGAAACATTTCAAGGAAGTTTCCAAATAAAATCTATTTATCAAATTCTTTCATATATGGTCGATTTTAGAAATTGACTTTATCTGTCTTCTCCATTGCATTTCTTCTTCTACCATCACTTATTTCTGGATATTTACAACTATACTACCTCTTAGTATTTAATTACTACCTAACATGCTTATTTACTATTTCTATAAATGTCGATTGTACGTAATAAGTGATTATTATTCTAATCGGACAATTTCTAAAGATATTTATTTATTCCTCCAACTTTTTCTACTAAAACTTCTTTACCTCTCCTTAATTATCCTAATAAACTTCTTTTTTATAATTCCATTTGTATCCTTATTAAATTCTTGTAACTACCTATTATTTCATATTTATTATCCTATTAATTGTGGAATTACAATCATTTCCATTTACATTCCTTATGATACAACCTTCATCGCATATTCCCCACTCCATTTTTTTTCCAACCTATATTTGCCTTGCCCATCCCTTCGGAATATGTACGTGACTACTTTTATAGTTGGAATTGTATAGAGTAAATTAAAAATAAGTGTGTGTGTCTATGTGTATTTATATATACAGTAGATTTTTGAAAAATGATTTCAAAAATAATAAGTATGCCACTCATATGTATACCTAGCCCAATTGATCGGGTAATCTAAACTATGATGCCAAATGTAACAACCTGCCCCGAAACAAACCTAATTTCGACTAAATAAAAGCCCGTCGAACCTTAGGCCCATCTGAGGGCAAGTTATTAAGTTGATAATATTAAAATAGTACAAGTACAAAGAGCTATCTATCTATACTTTCAGAATATAATAGCAGAATAGATAAAATATAATATCAGAAACAAGCACCTATTTCATAAAGAAAACCATTTTAGAAACATAACAGATTATCATCAAATATTACAACATGTCCACATAAAACCTCCATAGTACAATATTTCAAAATAATTTTTTTTCTAAATTGGTGTATGAGAAATATGTAAAAAGAATAAAAAGATAGATAATTGCCACAAGTCTTCATCTCCACCTTCATCTCTTGAAATCAGCATTGTCTCCTCTAGCCTATGTGTCGTAATGAGGGGTGGGTTAGAACAACAAATTTCTGGTGAAATGAAAAGGCTTTACCATAATTATCTTAGGAAATATTATTCATATAAGAAATTTTTCTTACATCTTTAAAACTATATCATACCTATAACTTCAACCGTAATCCCGAAGGCTCTTCCAGTCCAACAATACAACTCTAATGCAACAAGCATTTACGATGTGAAAGGAAGCACCCGAACCACTTAATATCTATTTAATGGGAATTAGCAGACTTTGATTATTTAAGACCAATAAAATAGGCAGATCCCCGCCATTTAATACCTAACCCTAAGTCTGGTCCCTACATGGTTCTCCTTAACCGACGTTATACGAAATCATATTAGGTCACTTAATACTTCTCCTAAGAAAAAGGCGAATCTTACCAAAGCCACTTAATATCTCGAACCTGAAGTGGACACTAAGGATTTCACCTATCATATCCACAATGCAACTTATAATCCATAACCCAACCGTGACATCTCAGATTAATCCAACTATTCATAGGTTTCGGTAGCCATATTGACTGGGCAGATCGATCCTATAAAGTTAGGACTAACTTCGCATCCATCGGGGTTATGTATTATATGCAATGTCCCACATTAGTTCGCAAAGCCACACCACTGGTACCCATATTAAATTGGGCAAGCTTCCATGTAACTTTGGACCGATCTCGCATCTCTATAGCTCATTCATACCTTATATGTATACTACCCATATACATATACCATACATGCTTAATAGTTGAGGCCATATAAGGTAATCCTTTATTACACCTCAACTAAGAGATTTACTTCCTAATTTACATTAACCATCTTTCTGCAAATTAATAACTAAGGTAACAAAAGGTAACCCTTTACTATGCCTTGATTTATGGATTAAATTCTATAATTACTATTACTACCTTCCTAAGGAATTAATGCTATTTAGCAATTCTGTTAATACTAAATAATATGTTCAATATGCCATAATTATTACATTATTAACTTTAATAATAGATACATTAATACAAAAACTGACGCACGAGATTCAAATAGAATACTTTTAGTCACAAGCAAAGAAAACGCTAATTAATTTAATTGTCATACTCATACAAGTCCCAAACTCCAACAAAATATATCTAATATCCTTTACCAACAACTGACTCATATACAAAAAGGAATAACACAAAACTCATCTCATCTTGTATTAACATAGTAGAATTTACCTCTTCTATTTCAAGGAAAACAAGTCTTACGATTTAGATCTTTCATATTCTATTCAACTTTTACACAATACGCTTTTAAAGCAAAAAAAGGTCCATATATGTTTCTTTATAGAAATAGGTGGTGCAAACTACAATAAAAATTATACTTTGCACACTATTTCTAATTATTTTCTTTTAGAACCCTTTTTATACTTCAAGCGAAATCAAAAGAAATAAAGTTGAATAGGTTATGAATTATCTAAATCTTAAGTACAGATTTGATCCTACTATGTTAATACAAACAATTGAAATTCTAATCTATTCATAGTTTTACATTTATTTAGGGAAATTTTGGGTTCTTTAAATGTTATGTTTTCATTTATCAAAATTTTCGAAGCATACATAAAATCCAAATAAATATTCTTCAATTGCAAACATGTAAAAACTTGATATTTCCACTCATAGAGATTTGTTTGCTTCCTAACTAGATTTGATTCCACCACACCTAAATTCTTTTCAGATCTCTCCCTTTTGGAATATACAATAAATTGAATTGTGTATAGAAATTAGATTTAGAATCAAAAACTAGAGAGGAATAGAATTAGAAATTAAAATAATTAAACATCTAAACCACTTACCTGAAACCCTAACTGATTCTAAAATCTAAAGAAGAAAAGATGGGATCTCCACTCCCACTCTATAAGATCTTCCCATTTAAACATACAGCAAATAGATTGTATATATTTATGTATATATGTGTGTATATATATATGTATGTGTATATATGTATATATATGTGTGTGTATATATGTATATATATGTGCGTGTGTGTATTTATTAAATCCCAATAATTAAAGAGGAGAAGGATTAATTTAAGTTGAAGATTAGAAATTAGAATTACCTAAAGGCAAAGAATTTGACAGAATTTCGTTATTGCTAAAGATTTTTATGAAGAAAAGTGGGGTATCTATGGTATATTTATAGAGGTAAAAAGCAAAAAGAACCATCAGATTAAAATAAGTTAAATCCGAAATGTCAAAATAGCCAAAACCGTAGCCGCCACCTGCAGGTAGGGTTGATCGCCACCATCCACTGGTCAACCGATAGCTGTCGAACGGTCATGGTGAAGGGGTTGACCGCTCCCCTTTATTTTTGGCAGTTTTGTTTCATTTCTGTTTATTTATTTATTTCATACTTAATTTATTATTGATTCCTTAATTGATTACATGTTAACGTTAACTAGGATTAACCCTTAAACTCCTCACGTTAACTTTCAAATTCAAATTTTAATACTTAAATTTTAAAATTATACTCGTTTGAATTAGTTTATATTCGAAAAATTCAAATGTCTATAACTTCTTCGTATGAACTTCGATTTCAACATATTATATGTGGAAATTGATAAGAAAATCACCACGGATGCAATGATGCAACTTTAGTGACCAAATTCCTACATTTACAAAATTTCCTTTTCTGACCTTATTTTAATTATTTAATTTCTTATTAAATTTTGTGGGGTGTTACAGCAGCAGATGCATATAACCTTCGCTTAGTGTAATTGGAAAATAATGCATTCTAGTGAAAGGTACACTTTTACCACTAGTTTACAACGACTTATATCTAGGTTGTTTACATAATTCACACATGGACATGTGTCAATATTTTCCATATGGAAATCGAAAAGCACAAACCTCTCCTTTAAGGGAGTACAGTTCTCCGCCAACACATTATCGGGTGAAAGTATTTCTTTAAAGAAGCTAAGATCTGTGTTCATTTAGTTATTTGATACATTGTATTTAGATTTTATAGAAATTAACTTAGATGTCATTGACAAGTGTATCATTTTACAACCTTTATAGAGTGATCATTTCGATGCTTCTTACAAGTTGAAATTTTTTTCGCTTCCGAGTCAATATCATCCTCTAAATTTGGTTAATAGGTCCACATACTTGGACTAGCAGCATCATGAACCATTTTGATCATTGTACTTTCTAGATCGACATTTTCTATAATTACAGGTTCCTCATAACCCATATCCATATCTTTGGTCTTCTCTTGTATAACGTGACATCCTTTTCCATGATATATCCACACAAGATGGTCGGGCTTAAACCGTATTGGTGTAAATAAAATATTACATTATAAAATTCTATAAGTTTCATGCAACAACATTTTGAACAGCCATCAGAATTCTTTCATATTTGCTTGATTATACATCCACACCATTTCTAAAGTGCAATGAGATAATTCCTCTTTTTTTACCTTTCATCTACATTCAAGTTCGATCTCTTAAATCATCAATCTTATATACTGTTTGTAAACAAAAATTACATTATTTTTCATACAATAGTACTATATTATTAATTTGTTTTAACAAAACCAAACATTAATAACAACATTACTATTATTTATTTATTAAAACCAAACATTAATAACAACATTACTATTATTTATTTTAAAAAAACCAAACATTAATAATAACATTACTATGATCTATTTAATAAAACCAAAAATTAATATCATCATTATTTTATTATTAATTTTAATAACATTATTAATTTAAAGTACACTATGTATCACTGTTGTTATCAAAAAATTTAAGTAGTATAGTTAATTTTATTACGAATTTAAATAATATTATTAATTTCAGTAACATAATTAATTTTATTATTACTTATAACATTATTATTATTATTATTATTATTATTATTTCAATTAGGGTTGTCAATGGGTACCCAAAAAATCCGATATCCGTCCGAATCCGTATCCGAAAATAGAAAAAATATTTGTTATCCACCATTATCCGAAAAGCAGATACAGATATCCGATATCCGAAAAGCTTTCCGAATACGGATATGGTTGTGGTATCCGTATCCAAAAAATATCCATCCGATTAACTAATGCATATACATATAATTAAAATTATATTTAATTAATATATGATTTTCCAACTATTTCCTAACCATTGGATGTTACTATGATATGGGTTTTTGCTGATTTTAGTGAAAAAACAATTTTAGTGTTTAATTTTTAAATATTTTTGGATAAGCATACGGATATAAGTATAAACATTGTTTTATCATCACATTTTTTATTCCTTGATTTTTTATGAACATTAGTACAAAAACTGTTTCATGTTGATCCAAACCTTTTCATTTATACTTTTAAATTTATTGATTATGGACGGAGCGGATAAATATCCGATATCCGTCCGTATTTGAAAATTAAGCGGATACAGATATCCGAAAATGATTTCGGATATGAATATGGATATGACACTATTCGTATCTGAAAGTATCCATTGACAGCCCTAATTTCAATAACATTATAAATTATTGTAAAACAATTTTAAAATAATGGAACTCATAAAGAATTTCAAAGCAAGATAACCTAGGGAATTGTATACTTTTTTTTAATGGTTGGCCATCATACTTCCCATTATAAATGCAATAATATTTACGTTTCATAAACCATTTCAAATCGAATGATTGATAACATTTCAACAGCACTTCCACTTAGTCGTCCTCATATCATACACAAAAAAAACATGGGGAATAAGAAGGAAATGACTTTGAAATTTCCTTAACCATTTGATTTGGAATATTAATCTATGAAATATAAATATCATTGCATTTATAAGTTGTCTAATACTGGGACAAATCCAACAAAAAAACATATCAGATGAATATCGATTTTCATTCTATTTAAAAAAACAAATATCTATATAACGATGATATACGGTACTTGTCAAACGGGACCAAATTAAATGCCTAAGGGTTTTCATTAATAATATCATATCGATAAAATGAATTTATCGAACAATTACATAAAAATACCAATGATCAAATATTATATACGAACTAGCATACTAAATAATCTATACTAACTACCATTTACTAAAGAATTATACAAATGAATTTTTATCAGATAATAGTATTGAAAAAAATGAATATGAGCATTTAATCCTATCAGTGGAGGAAGGTTGGATGTAGTGGTGGTTGCTTGCGGCGGTATAAAAGTTGCTTATGGGGTGTATTCGATGCCGGGGTATTAGTAATGCGGCAAGGGGAGAGGGTGCTTACATATGCGGCAAGGGGAGGCTTTAATGCTGGGGGCTAGTGCAGGGAAGCAAGGTGCGAGGGGGCTTTGGCATTGGAGGTTGGTGGTGGGAGGTGGGGGCTTCGACACTATGACGTGGGGACGATAGGTTTTTTCGTTTTTGAATATGGAAGGAGGGGACGATGGATGGGTGATATAGTTGGGAGTAATGCCCTACCAATGGCCCATTGATGTCTTTAATCAGGCTTTGGTCACTACAACAAAAATAGCCTATTACAACGTCATTTTTACAACGGGCATATTCTGCCCGTTGTAATAGACGGCTATTACAACGGTCATTTTAGGACCGTTGTAATAGATGCTCTGTCCAACGCCCCTCTTACAACTTGCATTATTTGCCCGTTGTAATAGAGAGATATTACAACGGTCAGCTTCTGCCCGTTGTAATAGAAGTATATTTTACAACATTCAGCAAATGCCCATTGTAATAGATCGACTACAAAATTTTGGCTCCAATAGTGAAATTTTTTCCCTCCACGTGCCCATTGTAATAACTCTTCTCCAACACATCCAGATCCAAATATATCCCACCGTAACATCTTCCTTCACAAGCCTCTAGATCAAAATCAAAACTCAATAAAAGTTCATTTCCAAAAATAATGTCTTCACCCACTCTCTTTATATTTTATGCTCACTCATGGCCGTTGATCTGGAGATGCTTGAGCTTTCATTCGTGTCGAATATGGAGATAGTGCCATGCTTGGATACTGTGCCTAATGCCAAATTATTTCTCTCCCATGAACCGGGCGTTTGTATTTCAACAATTCAGAGGATCTTCTGTATCCTTCCTTTTATGTCAAGCCTAAAATCGCCTACAATCCAAATATTATGCCGATGCAGATCGAGATTTAGAGAAATGAGAGATGCATCAATGAAGAAATCACTTCTCCAATTTCCAACATCTTATGCCGATTCATCTCCATCAATCGACTAAGGGATCTGTTAAGCAACTGAGTTTAAACTTCCAAAATCATGTACTAATTGTTCCTGCTATCAGTTTAGTGATTATTTGCATGTTGATCCAAAGACTCCTGTAATCGACTTTTGACTTGGATCTGTCATCGTGTGTATTAGAGGCGATTCTGGATTTATTTCAATGAAATCATATGTTGATTCTGTTTTAATCTAGCATACGAATTTGACCCATAAAGATTCAATGTCTATACTTCGGGCGTGTTTTGATTAAGGTAGGCACAAAAACTTTTGAATTTTATTGCCTAATGATTTTTTGCAATTCATGGGATATGCAAGTTAATGTCTGTTTATTAGTATCCCTGTGTTCATATTTTCAAGACGAAATGGTGTTTCTCGTAACCTATTCTTATGCCTCCCTATTCAAGATTCGTAAAGTAAACAAATTAGTGAAAATCGAGATCTGGTAATCATGACCCACCTTCAGATTGATGTGCATTCACTTGGTAGCTAGAATCCTAAAATTAGAATTACTAATTTAATAAAATTGCATTTGCCATTACAGAAGCAGGAGTTATTTGTTAGTGGCGATTTTACAGATTAAATTGTGATTTTATTGAGTGTAATGGGTTGGGCATTATCAATTCAGGGCGAATCATAGACTAGGCATGGTAAGATCGGTGTTTACATACCCATTTAAATGTCGATCAGGTTAGGGAGGAGCAATCGAGCACTGAGGGGGTTGTCGGATTCGCGGTATACACATGGTAGGTAGTTATGATGACAATTTGAGGAACGGTTATAATAACTGACCTATAGCATGTGAGACAGTTTCATTCTTTCTAACCAATTTGATCGACCAGAAGACTATCTCAGAAGGCCCACAAAACCTGGCCATACACACAATCTTAAGGGTGCGTTCACAATCTTTGCACGTATATTAACACTAATTATGTAGCAAGCACTAATAACATTGTTAAAAAATGCCATATCTTGATATTTTAAACTGACCTGGTGATTTAGTATTGATTATTTTTCGTATTATGCAGGCAGGACAAGAATCCTTTAGATCCATCACTAGACCTTACTACAGAGGGGCAGCTGGTGCTCTTTTAGTTTATGATATCACCAGGTTTGATTTTGCTTATAAACAACCACTGTATGTTTCTTTTACTAAGGAAGCTCTGGTTTATATGGTATATAGCCTTCTCATGCAAATTTCTAACTAATATCAAGAGAGAAACATTTAATTATCTTGCTGGGTGGTTAGAAGATGCAAGGCAGCATGCTAATGCCAATATGACAATCATGCTTATCGGAAACAAGAGCGACTTAGCTCACAGAAGAGCTGTTAGCTATGAAGAAGGACAGAAATTTGCTAAAGAGAATGGGTTAATATTTATGGAAGCATCAGCCAAAACTGCTCAGAACGTCGAAGAGGTAAATTTACTTTGTCACACTATTTATAACTTGGTTGAACATGTAAGTTAAATTGGTTAACTTTGAATTCACTATTTTTGTATGTTTATTGTATGTTTCAGGCGTTCATTAGCACAACATCAACAATTTACAAGAAGATTCATGATGGAGTTTTTGATGTTTCAAATGAGGTTTGTCATTACTTGCTGCAATACTGGAAACATTAACTTGAACTCTTTCCAAACAAAAAGTTTACTTAATCATATGTATACATGTTTGTGGTATCTGAGGTAAATAATCTTCTTTATGGTTGTTTGAAGAAGTAACTTAGGAACACAAGTAGATAAACTAACTTTAAAACAGTTTCTGAACATGCATATCCAATGGTAATTGGTCGAAGTTTTTCCAAGGATTTTAATTGAGTATAGATGTTTGTATAATTTACAGTCATATGGAATAAAAGTTGGATATGGTGGGATGCAAGGCGGATCGACTGGTCAAGCTGGTGCAACATCTCAATCTGGTGGATGCTGCTCTTGATGTGATTATCGACATTTATTAATCTATTATGCTTTTATCCCAAAATTGTGATATATTCAATTACTTTGTTGTTGTTGGTACTTCATGAAGTTCCAGTTTGTAATTTGTTAAATGTTTTATTGTACTTTCAAAATTTAATTGTAGCAGACATTCTTAAACAATGGTTTATGGTGTGACTACTTTTATGCTACAAATTGTTTAGTGTTGTGTGCTGTGTCAGCATTGCCTTCTTAAATTATATAAATTACTCTTCTAATTCAGATTGTATTTGGTAGAATAATGTGTTGTTGCTCTTTTATCATATGCTTGCTGTTAAAAATTTATAATGTATTACAACGGGCATTGCCCGTTGTAAAAAGGTATATTACAACGGGCATTGTCCGTTGTAAAAAGATGAATTACAACGGGCATTGCCCGTTGTAAAATATGGTCGACCTATTACAACGAGGCCTAATACAACGGGCTCATGCCCGTTGCGAAATCCATATTACAACGGGCATTGCCCATTGTAAAATGGCTGTTTTGTTGTAGTGGGTAACGTTGGTAAATGTACGTAGTTAGTATATTATCGACATTCTTCCGATGCCCTGCCAGCGCCCAATAAAAGGCATCAGTGTGGTGTCGGTATCCTCATGTAGGTATTTTCACTATTCTCTAGTAGTGTGAACCACCAGTTTGTGATCATATCCTAACCATAAGCAAGACGATTCATTACTACCGGCTAAGTTTTGTGGGTATAACATCAATAGTGAACTACTGAATGGGCGATCATATGCTGAACATAGGTAAGTCAGTTCGTTATTGCTGGCCAAGGTATGTGGGCTAATCGTTGATACTACTTCAATCAATATGTGCAGGTGTGGTTGGGTAACATTGAGCATTAGCCATGGTTTCACACACCCAATTGATGTGGTTCGGTGAAACCATAATGGTTGGTATTGTCTCACGCATAGTTTAAGCAGCCATAATATTCCATGAATAAAAAGGAAACCTAATATAAATGGATTTTAGGAAAAGTACCTATTAATAATTGTTGTAAATATTCTTTTATTACATAGTAACAACATTCAAATAAAAATCATATAAATTAAGAAAAACAATGATGAAGGCTCTATGCATTCCATGCTTTCTTGAATACTACCTATATGCTCCAATGCCCAAATCCTTATTGATAACATAAGGTACTCTAAAATTCGATCAAATTCCCTTAGTCAGCAAAAGATTTGCTTTAGGGCTAGACCTCCTTACTTAAGCGAGAGATGTATGACATTTGTATTATATTGTTTTTCTACTATTTTTCTTTATGTTGCAACCTTCAAAGCAGCTTTATTATGATTTTCCTCAATAGTTTTGGAGGCATATTCAACACCTCCTTATTCTCATCCAAATCATAGTGAATCTGCCTATAGGATGGTTTTGCGGTTATAATCGAAAGCATGGTCTTTCATTCATAAGCTAAGGCGAAAGAGGTATTTTCTTCATTGAAGTCTCATAAGAAGTACAGTAAGTCCAAAGCATCAAAGGAAGCTCGTCTACCCAAGCCTCTTTAGCCTTTTCTAAACACTTGTTGATGAGAGTATTAAGGATTTTATTGATTCCTTCTACCTATCAATTGGCCTGTGGGTGTGCCACTATAGAAAAACTTTTCTTGATTCCATTTTGTCGGGAGAAGTCAACAAACTATTCACTATCAAATTGCAGTCCATTATCTAAGACGATCTGGAGTGGAACTCCATACTTACATATAAAATTTGTAGCCAGAAAATTGATGACCTTGGCGAAGGACACCTTATTGGGTGGTTCTGCTTCAACCACTTAATAAAGAAATCATCATCACTGTCATATACTTAGCACCTCCTTTAGCCATAGGAAGTTTTTCGATTAAGATGGTTCCCCTGATAGTGAAGAGCCAAAGGCTAATTATGTGTGTTAGTTTGGTTGGAGGTAGTCTTTAGATATTGGCACCCTTTGACACTTATCATATATTTTTTCAAATTCCACCACATCTTGGTTCAAAGTTGGCTAAAATTATATGTATTTCAACACCTTCTTTGCCAGGTTTTTCCCCCCAAGTGTGGCTATCAAAACTACCCCGATGTATATTATTTAGCACCTCGTAAGTTTAACTTTCAACAACAAAAATCAACAATGGGGCAGGAAATCCCCTTAGGCGTAAGATTCCATCCTGAATGGTGAAGAAAGGGTCCTTCTGCAACACCTTCCTCGCTTCACTTCGATTAGTTGGTAGGACTTCATTGGTCAAATATTCAATTGTAAGAGTCATTTAAGTCTCTTCCCCATCGATTGTGACTACAATATTCGTCTCTTCAAAACTCGATATCGACGGAGTCATTACTGGGATCGATCCGAGGATTGGTCCATTTCTAGAGCTCGCCAAGTTTGTTAAGTCATCTGCATCTATATTCTCGTCCCATTGAATGTGTTTCACTACATAGTTCTCTAACTTATTGAGAAATGATTCCACCTTTTTCTAATAGGATGCGAACCACTCACCTTTAACCTGGAGTTTCCTAAGCACTTGGTTGACTACTTTTTGGGAATAGCTATGCACACATAATGACCCGATTCCCATATTTTTTGCAATTTCTAGTCCCACTATCAATGCTTCATATTCTATTTTATTATTTGTTGCTCTAAAACCCTAATCTTATGGCATAACATAGTTTCCTACCTTCGTGTGTAACTAAAATTATTCCAGCTCTAGAATTGTGATCATTCGATGATTCGTCCATAAACGTATGCCACTTAAGAGTTTCCTCCTCCCGGGGTCCTATTCCATCATCTCTAATAGTAATTTTCCCAATAAAGTCCTCTAGGTTTTGTCTGTTAATCGCTGTTTGGGGATAATAAGTGATTTCGTATTAGCTTTGCCTAATGCTCTACTTTAGAAACCTCCCTGATTTTTTGGGTGATGTAAGATCTACCACAGTAGTTGATTAGTCAACACCCAAATTGATCGTAATGCCTAAGCTTCCTAGATGCTATAATTATGCAATATGCTAGCTTTTCCAGCTTTGGGTATTTTGACTCTATTTCGGTAAAGTGTTGCTCTCACAGTATATCGGACGCTACACTGTACTTCCGCTTGCACTAATGTCACACTTAAGGCATGAGCCGATATCGCTTGATATAGTTAAAGATCTTCCTCTTCTATTCGCATAGATATCACATATGGTTTTTATAGCTGCTCCATAAGGTTAAGAAATGTGGCTAAACATTCATCCATTCGAATAAACTTTCCATTCTCCTTTTTAGTGCCTCAAAAAATGGAACACACTTAGATATTTCCTTGAATATGAATCTACTTAATGCCACTACCTTGCTATTCAAGCTTTGAATTTCCCTTTGTAACTCTGAGATCTTGATGTATTTTAACGCTTGAACTTTCTTCGAGTTGACCTCTATTCCCATAGCATGCACCATGATGCCAAGGAATTTCCAAATAAGAACACAAAGAACATTTTAAGGGTTTAGCTTCATCCTAAATTTCCAGAGTACTTGAAACATCTCATCTAATTGGTCAATGTGATCCTTGACCTTTCAGGATTTCACTAGCATATCTTCCACATACACCTTCATGGTTCTTCCAATCTCGTTAACAAACATTTTGTTCACTAGATGTTGATATGTAGCTCTCACATTCTTCAATCCAAAGGGCATAAATTTGTAGTAGTATATGCCCAACTTGGTAATAAAGTTAGGATGATCCTGGTTGGGGACATACATAGCTATCTGATTGTATCCAATAAGCATCCATGAAATATAGTACATCATGCCTAGTCATTCAATCCACAACTTGTCAATTCTTGGAAGTTGGAAACAATCCCTAGGACAATCCCTAGGACAAACATCTTTCAAGTTGAGAAATGATGCATGTCCTCCTTTCTCATCCAACTTCTTGACCAACATTAAATTAGTTATCTACTCTAGTTAGTTGGATTCCCTAATAAATTCATTTTCTGATAATGTCCCGATCTCCTCGTGTAGTGCCGCTAAATGCTTGGGACTCATTCTCCTTTTCTTTTGCTTTACCAAAGGTTTCCTTGAATCAATGTTCTATGAATGATGTGCAACGTTGGAGGGATCTTGCATATGTTGTTGTGTGACCATGCAAATACGTCTTGATTATTCCTTCGGGTCGCTCATATTTGGTTCCAATTTTTATTAATTTTGTTAGGTCATGTTCACCAACCTTTACAAACTCCACTGCCTCTACATGCTCTTCCTCTATCCCATTCTTTCCATCCCTCGGGTCTAGTTCATTAAAAGGGTCACTAGTGTACCTGAGCAGGGGCCTTTTCTTTAATTTTTATAAGTCTGAGTTGTTGATGTAGAGAGTTGTCTTTGCATGCTTTCATGTCTCCATATATTTGTTCTCGTAGAGGTCCGCCATGTAGCATTCCTTACCAGCATCTTGATCTCCTTCAACAGTTCCAATTCCATTAGGTGTAGGGCATTTCACCTTCAAGCACCATTAGGCCACGAAAACATGGAAATCTGACAGAGTCAACCTTCATTGGAAAGCAATGTACACTGAGAAGTCATGCACTGAAACAAAGGTCTGGTTTCATATAGCTGATCTGAGATAGTCCCAAAATTTTAAAAAATAAATCCAGCTTCCCTCGGTGCTTCTTTCCTTCTCTAGTAAACCTGTATAGTTGTTTGTTGCTTGAAGTGATGTCCTTCATAGATTGTATCATCGAAGCATCCTTGAATAGGATATTGAATGAGCACCCACTTTCATCCAAAACATGATGCACCTTTGTTGGACCAAGCATAGCCGAAATAACCATGGGCTCAATATACAGATTTTATTTTCCTTGTAAAATCATTGTCCATGAAATTCTCAGCCTTTTCTCGACAAGGTGTTATTTTGCATCATGCTCCTTATTTATAGCATACACAAAACCTTCATCATTTCGACTTAGCATACATTTCCGTTTCGGCCCAACTCTTTTCTACCACATCGGGTCCTCCTATTATGGTATTGATAATCAAACTCCCATCCTTTGCACGACTAGCATTAGTTCCTTCTCCTTCATCCCCATGTGGGGGTTACCTCTCAATTGGTGCATAGGAATCAAGCGGCATTCAGATTTCTGACATATCACCCCAGCCTTTTCCTTTTGATATACTCCTCAATAATATTGTGCAAGTGGCGACTCTCGTTGGCATCATGTAACCAATAATACTTCCCCTAATTTATATCCATTTAGTTTTCTTTCAGAGTTGAAGCCTATTACACTTTAATTTTGCTAGTTTCGCTAGGTAAATGTTCTCTATTGTATCATTAGGTCCATGTAAGCATCGAACCTCGATCCAAGCCTAAACTTTTCTCTTTTACCTTCATTCTACTAGCGTCACCATGATAGTTATCCATCTTCTTTCATAAAATCTTTTCCATTTCCCTTTGCCATAGCATTCACATTATAGGATTTCCCTACAACCTTAGTTGCTACATCAGGCTGTCATTCAAATGCATCATTTTCTAGTCTCATATATTTGGCCACCTTGTAGAAGAAATCTCGTAAGGTGGTCGATTTTTCTTTAGTCAATCTTCCAATAAGCGTCATTCCCAACTGCACTCTACTGCACATCGCCTTCATAGTTAGTCATTCGTCAACATTCTAAACTCCAAACACTGGATTGTTAAATTAAGCAAAGTACTACTGTAATGATTCATCCTCCTTTTATTTCACATTGGAAAATGGGAATAGATCTTTTGGTTGCTCCATATACACCCATAATTAGCTAATAAACTTCTTCTTTAACATTTCCCAAGAGTAAATTGACCCTAGGGGATATGACAAAATCACATAGCGGCAAAGTCCACCAGGAATAAAGGGAAGTATTGCATAAGATTTCCTCTATTGATCCGCTCATCGAAATCCGGTAAGTGTATCAGTGTAAGTATACTATTATATCAATCAACCCTTTGTACGAATCCATAGTGGAAACCCAGTATTTCTGGTGCTTGTGCGGTTTCTATCTCGAAGGAGAATGGGATACCAACTCTAGCTCCCGTACCTCATTCCACTTGTTCACATTGAGTGCATTCTCTAATAATTTGTGCCATTCTACCTTCTGGCCTAGGTGATTGTCAACGATGGATCGTCCTTTCCTTTGGGTGAAAGGTCTATGTAATTCTTCCTATCAAGACTCGATCATAGACAACGGTCTTGGCGTAGGCTCCTGGGCCGCCCTCAGTTACTAGTTTGTCCTCCATTAGCAGTTACTTCAATAAGGGTAGGAGAATGTCTATGGAGATGAGTAGTGATAGCTGTAGCTAGCCCTAGTTTGGTCCTCCCTTGTTTGGCTTGGTACCGAACCGATCCACGACATAACTTAAGATGAACTCCCACTTATTTCAGCTCCTTGAAATTTCATTTTCAGTTTCATATGTTTTCTTGGTTAGAATCATTGTTATAATGTGACTTCTTATACCTTTTGGATTCCCTAGAATAGGATCATCCTCGTGCTTCGTTGTTTTAACCAACAATTTGCACATGCCTCAAGCATATCATAATTTGACTCATGATAGCTTAATGTTAGGCAATGAAACATTGATTAAGCTCCATTATGACTCTATATAAGTCACTTTTGGTAACCGCATCTACTAGTGCTAGAATACAAGATGACTGTGTGTCCTAATTAGTAGCCATCCGATTAGGTGTACCGCTATTTCCTGCATTCTCTCTGGTAGCACCAGCTCTATTTTTTTTCAGAGGCATGTTGGGAATAAGCTTTCAATGGAAGTAGTTGTAGATTCAAAGCGATAGAAATTTTTTTTTGAATTAGTTCATGAGTCGAAGATAGTATCGATTAGAGCTGGAGATTGCACCATATTATAGAAGAAGGTCGATGAAGGAAGTTAAGAAATGTCTTAGCAATTTTATTTGGCTAAGTCACATCAACCGACACTAAACCATATAGATCAACACCGACCAATGTTGGAGAGTGGAAAGTGCAAAATTGCACTTAAGTAATGACGGTGGAGATGATCGGGACTTGCTTCAAAGAAGCATAGTAAAGACCTAGGTCTGGGGAGCTGGTTATAGGAAGTTAACTTCGGGGCGTGCCTAGGTAAGTAGAGGAGGTACGTTCTTAGCCAATTTTGGATAAGTGACATGAGTTCTAAATGAGACAACCTGAGTTATACTTTTGGTTTGACATAGGAAAGTAATGAGATGACTTTAGGACTAATGCGAGAGGATTCTTTGACTATTGAGGGATGTCCAAAGAGTTCCAAACTTCAAATACTCGATGATGGTAGTTATTATGGTAACTCAAGAATACAAGTTTGTTGATATCGACTTATGGAGTGGAATGTAAGATATGTTCTATGAGGGAGACGAATGCTAAGGGATCATTGGTAACTTGGAGGTTTTGATATATGCTTGTAAATAGGGGGCATGCAAGGACATTCACCTAGATTTGTTGATAAGTGATCCTAGATCTGTTGATATGGGTCTATGTACCCTAGACCTTGTTGATATGTGGGTCTTGTTCCTAACTTCAATGTGGCATGGAGTTGAGCACTAATAAACCGAGATGTTAAGTAGTCTCTGATGGTTGATGTGGTTAGGGCTGTTATGGTGATGGTAGCTGCTACCGATATAAGAAAACCACTATAATACCAATACTACAGGTAAATAAAAAATGACTACGGATATTTTACCATTACTGTTGGTAAAATGTTCATGGTATACCGATAAACTAGTAAACTGTTGACTGATAATGGTTAATTTACCAATACATAAAGATATTAAAATTTTATTACTTTGAAATTTTGATAGTGATAAAAAGAAAGTAAATAATTTGTTGCTAATTCCAACTCTATTAATGCTTATATAAAAAAATTGGCTTATTTTAATCGACAAAGAAAATTTTCTTGATTCATCATAAATTATTTGCAACAATGTGAAAAAATAATTTTAGTAATCTTAAATTTTGAAGTCAATGAAGACAAAAAGAAATATAATCATAAATAATATTATATGCATCTACATAAAATATGATAAAATATGGTAATACAAGTTATCATAATGCACTTGATTGAATGCTGTGAGGTTTGCTTGATAGTTGCTATATTTGTTATGCTATGTTAGGGACGTCACATGATGTAGATAGTTTTTATGATAAATACCTAGACACCCTATAATGTACTTTGACTAGTCGTACACCCCAATGATGATAGTAAAGCATATATCGTTTACGTGTGCTAACTTGTTGGATGTAGGGACACGTTAGGTATGTCTTCAAAGCTTATGTTCCCATTTACTATAGAGTTTTATAGTATTTTGAGATTATAAATTGCTCTTACCAGACTTATGTCAAATTCGATATTATTTGATTTGCTTCTTACCTACTTGGGTACTCTTAAATGAGTATATTAGAGATAGCGCATGGAGCTATGCAGAGGATGAGCGGGTGGCCAGTGCTTTCATATACTTTTCTATATTTTTATTCCGCTGCACAATAAAATGGAGCTATTATCTGTACTATTTATCTATTAGAGACAGTTTTCCTTTTAAGTTTATTTGCTTTGATGTATAAATTATATTCCACTTATTTTGCATGATCGCGATGAACCTGAAGCACTCTAATTGGTTTTGATTCATCTAGTTATATCACCATCTCGTTTGTCTTATATCTATGTTTATTATTATATTTTGTCCTATGCGCTATGAGATATATGATAGTTTTTTTTGGAGTTTAGTTATTTTACCTTAACCGTCACTCTACATCTATTGGGTACTATTGCAGTGCACTCTTTTATCCATTTGGACACTAGAGATGTAGGCTGGTCGTCACAATATCATAATCTCAAGACCACTTCTAGCTTCCCTTCCTGAATCCTTAAAGCGCGATCTGTCCATAGCATGGCACTTGATGGCCCCATGATCCGGGCAACCCTTTCCCTACATCAACCTACAAGGTAGCAAATAGGAAATCCTAAAGATAAGGAATATGTCCTTGATTCATAAAGATTAAGAATAACATGCCTACAAGCTATTATTTTATTCTTTATAACTTCTAATATTGTGATTCAGTCAACTCTAGTAGATGCGCTATGTCTCACATCAATGTACCTATTCTTACTCTTGATCCGACTAACTTTGTCGATAGTGCTATACGTTCACTTGACATCTTCCCTGTGTAGCAACACATTGCAGGTATAACACAAACTCATAATTCCTCAATGCATATTAGTAGTCGGATTCTCAGTTGCAACAACTGGGCCTCTACATTGCATTTAGTTATTCTGTGCTAATGCTTCCCACCAATAATGGGCCACACTCATTTTCTACATTTGAAAACTTTTCAAACAAAGGGTATCTTGTAAAACCACACCGCACATAAAAACAGACGGGTTTTTACCTTACGATAACCAAAACATTTCATATCAAAATCCAGTGATATTATCATAGTGTTTAGGTTTAAAATAAATAGACAAAATAGTTGGAATACTTGCATCTCACATTTAACATATTAGGCACTACAATCGAAAATGTAAGGCATGTATTGAAGAACGGATTCCAGCTAATGACTGGGTTACTGTGGTACCGCCTATCATAGTACACCTCTAGAAAAATGTACCGAGGTCATACCTAATGACCCTAATAAGGGATAACCACAAACAAAAAGGAAAGGGATGTGTAAAGTATAGGTTCTCTGTAATTTGCACTATATATTCCAATTAAAAAGAAATTATCCACTCCTTGTAATTTCAAACGGAGCCAATCTTTCCTTTTTATGTTACACCAATTTATGAGAGAAAGATGTTAAGTTTCTTGGTCACGTGGTTTCAGAGAAAGGTTTGTCAATCGATCCAAATAAGATCAAAGCTATGAATAATTGGAAGAGACTAAAGACGGTAACTAAGATCAGAAGTTTTCTTAGACTTGTTGGCTACTACCTAAGATTCATTAAGAATTTCTCGTGGATAGTAGCACTTTGACTAAGCTAACCAGAAAGGAGGTAAAGTTTGTTTGGTTCGACAAATATGAGGAATCATTCCTTAAGTTAAAGCATTTGCCAACTAACGCACCTGTGTTAGTAGTTCCAGACAGAAACCAAGGATTGGTGGTATATACTGATGCATGTGGAATTGGATTAGGAGCAGTGTTAATGTAAAATGGTAAGGTTATTGCCTACCTATCTAGGTAGCTTATACCGCATGAAATAAGATATCTAATTCATGATTTGGAGTTGCCAGTAGTGATCATTACATTGAAGATTTGAAGACATTATCTCTTAGGGGAGAGGTTTAAGCTTTATACCATTCATAAATCTTTACGGTATTTATTCTCTTAGAACAAGTTGAATATGAGAAAGCAGAGGTGGTTGGAGTTTTTGGCTGCTTATGATTTTGGTATAGAGTATACGCCAGGGAAAGGTAACAAGGTAGCAGATGCTCTAAGCAGAAAACATCAGAATGTGGTGTTATCTATGCTAGCAGAGTGGAAGGATTTAGAAGCTTTAGTCAGTTGCAATGTGCAGTTAAGATCGACTGCTGATTCTAGGAAGAGTTCCGCCAGGTTGTCTTGTTTAGAAGTCTGACCAATATTGATTGAGAGAATTGCTTCTAAGAAGAAGGAGGATCCAGTGTTGGTGAGAGGATTAGAATATTTGAGGTTGGAACCAAGATCGATGATTTAAAGGATTTTAGCCTTAACCAGAAAGGATGGTTAAGATAGAAGGGACGGTTGTGTGTTCCGAATGTGGGGGACTTGAGGGACGAAGTTCTTGGAGAATGTCATCGGTCCAAGTTTAGAATTCATCCTGGAGGAACCAAGATGTGTCATGATATGAAGAGGAGCTTCTATTGGGAAGGCATAAAGAGGGATGTTAGCTTGTGGTTTAGGCAGTGTGCAAACTGTTAACAAATGAAAGTTGAACATAAAAAACTGAGTGTATTGGTTCAGCCTTTAGAGATTCCAGTTTGGAAATGGGATTTAATATCCATGGATTTAATAGACAGGTTTCCAAGGACAAACATGGGTAATGAAAGTATATGGGTTATAGTGGACAAATTAACCAAGGGTGCCCATTTCATTCCAGTTAAGTCAACCAGGACGGCACCGTTTTTAGCTAAGTTGTTCATGAAGAACATAGTTAGACTGCATGAAGTTCCTAGTAGTATAGTCAGTGACAGAGATGCTTTGTTCATTAGTGAATTCTGGAAGAGTCTACAGGAAGTGATGGGTATCAAGCTTAATATGGGTACTACATATCACCCTCAGATGGATGGACAGACAGAGAGAGTCAATAAGATACTCGAGGATTAATTGAGGGCTTGTGTATTGGACTTTGGTGGATCTTGGGAAGATCACCTACATTTGGTTGAGTTTTCCTACAATAATAGTTATCAGACTAGTATAGGAATGCTCAGTTTGAAGGTTTGTGTGGAAAGCCATGCAAATCACCAACATGTTGGTTGGAGACCGGAGACAAATTAGTCTTAGGTCCAGATTTGGTTAGAGAGGCATTGGAGAAGATTGAGTTAATCTGAGGAAGGATGAAGGAGGCTCAGTCTAGACTGAAGAGTTACACAGATAAGAGGCTTAAAGACCTAGAATTCTCGATTGGAGATAAGGTTTTCATTAAAGTATCACCTTGGAAAGTCAAGAAAGTTAGGGTCAAGATATGTTGGTCCATTCTAGATTTTAGAGAGGATTGGAAAGCTTGCATATAGAGTAGAGTTGCCAAGCAATATGGTAGGTGTCTATAATGTATTTCATGCGTCTCATCTTCATAAGTATGTGCATGATCCAGAGACTATTATTCCTCCGATAGGGTTGGATGACTTAGTGGTAGAGCCTAATTTAACTATTGGTAGACAACCAGTTTGAGTTGTAGCTAGAGATGAGAAAAGATTAAGGAACAAGACAGTCAAGTTGGTAAAATTTCAGCGGAGCGACAACGAGAAGGACTGTACTTGGAAGATAGAGGACAAGGTTATAGATACTTATCCTGATCTACTTTGAGGATATGTCTATATTTGATTTATATAGATAGTTGCTAGTCAGTTAGATTAATATGGCTGTTAGGAGTTATTACACATGGTTGCTATATTTATTATTTAGTCTTTACTGAATTTCGAGGATGAAATTCTTTAAGGGGGGAGCCTGTAACATCCCTAATTTTTGATAACATTAGTAAGAAAATTTAATTAGTAAATTAAATAGAATAATGATCATAAGGAGATTGAGATTTAAATAAAACATATAGATCCATGCTTAATAATAAAGTAAATGGGCTTTAATTGGGTTATTAGCTAATTAATTTGCATATGGGTATATTAGTAGATAGCCATTTCATTTTACACAGCTATACACTTCTCACTATTTTGCATTCACGTTCACTTTTCTTAAATAAAAAATAAACGCAAAAACTCTAAGGAGCTGGCCATTATCAAAGAGGAATTCAATTTAAAGCTAAGGATAAAGCTAGGAAGGATTAATCAACAACAAATCTCAAATTCCTTATTATATCTAAGGTGAATAATAATTTTATACCATCTCTATTTTATTCTATGATTATATGTTTTCAGATTTCTGAATGAATTCATTTTTTTTGATGATACGGATGATGATATGCTTGAACTATATTTATTTTAATTCATTCACATTTGAATTTTCACGGTTTTGATGTAAAACCGAAAGTTTACAATTTCAGAATGCTATGGAAAAATTTTATGTTAAGTAAAACATGGTTTTGGAGATGGGTTTCAATTTTCATAATTTTTCGAGCTATAGAAAATTTATTATGAACTTCTAAAGGAAAATGTGATATAATTGGGTTCAAAATTTATTTCGAGTGTTTCAGGAAGAAACTGGGTCTGAAATTTTAATATATTTGATTACACGATGAACTTGAATTTATGTGATTTTTAGTGATTTTTCCCAATTAATTTGATAAAAAAATAAATTATTTTAAAAGAGGGACTTTTCTGCAATTGTTGGTTTGGTTATATGGAAGGGCTTAAACGTTATATTTCATTGAATTAGATCCGATTAAATATGGTAGTTTTGAATGTAAAGTATTTTAAAAGTTTTATGGTAACCAATCAAAGATTTACAAATATGCAAGTTGTTATAAAGAAATTACTAAAAGTAGCAAAATTTCAGCCTTTAAATCAAAAAAGTTGGTTCCGCCTCAAATAGTAGCACCTTTCGTCTCCATTGATTCAGCTCCATCCCAATCGAAACCTACATAGTCGAAACTCACATGGTCGAAACTAAGACACAAGGTATCACTTAGAGGATACGCAGTGGATGGGAAGGAAGAACCAGATTAAGATATTGACAGTCTGTCAATAGGTTTCTAGTTAGCCCATGAAAAAGTGGATAAGAGAAAAGAATTGGTCTTAACAATAGGTTCTTAATAATCCCATGAAAACTATGAAATCAGACAGATAGTCCATGAGCATTTAATAGGCTAATAGTAACCCTTTAAAACTATAATTAAGACTGATAGTCCGAATGAATGGGGATGGGTAATCTAGATTTAATTTACATGTTTTGCATATCATCATAATATTTTAAAACACTATGTTTTTAACCATTGTGGATGCAGGAGCACAGTATATGGTTTTATAAATGTTTTAGGATACCAGTGAGGGGAAATCCCATTCCGCTAAGTGGCATGGTCTCACCAGAATCCAATTGATTTGAGATGGAAGATTATTATTCACACCAGGCTTTATGTTTGACTCGAAGTTTTTGTTTTCCCCTTAAACTCTCGGGTACTCAATTGATTTTGAGCAGGTTGAGAGTTAAGGTTTCCAGGTGTTCTTTTAGACGAATAAAGCTTCCGAGGACGTGCATGAGACAAGCTTGTTATTAGAGTTCTTTTATTTTCGCTGTGTGTTTGATTGTAAAGGAAAATTGTTTAGTGCCTTATTATATACTCTGATCAACCAAGAGGGCATCTTCATATGTCACTCTTGGCATATTTTGTATTAACTATATTTTATCTGAAAGTGGTCTGCATATTGGGATTATGTAATCAATTTGAAATATTTTGAAACGGAATGTGGAATGTGTTTGCTGTTTAATTTTTTTCCATATTCTTATGTTTCTGTGTAACAATGTATCTAATATCGTCGTATTAGTCACCGAGGATTAATAATTATGGATGACTGCAGCATCCGTAGCCATTAGTTCTTGGCCTCCACATAGGGGGATGTTACAGATGTTGTATAAAATGTTTATAAACTTAAATAAAATGTTTATAAAGCCAACACGTGCATAAGATAAGCGTAGCAGAGATGCGTATGCTGCGATGGAGTTGCGGTCATACAAGAAGAGACCGAATTAGAAATGATGATATATGTGCAAAACTTGGAGTAGCACCAATTGAGGAGAAGCTAATTCAACATCGCTTAAGATGGTTTGGACATCTTCAACGAAGGCCGCTCGTGGCACCTGTGCGCGCTGGGATGGTAGGCTATGTTGTATGCACAAAGAGAGGTAGAGGTCGACTAAGGTTGACATGGGAGGAAGTAGTAAAAAGGGACTTGAAGGATTGGAGTATATCCGAAGAGCTGGTAACAGATAGGAGTGCGTGGAAGCTAATGATCGTACCAGAACCATGAGCTATGAGTTTTATAAGTTTTTGATTATAGGACTAGGGAAAAGGAGCCTAAGACATAGTGCGTGGGAGTTAGCGATTCACGTACGAGCACCATCATTACTATTTATACTATTATCATTATTTGGTTTATTATTATTATTTACATATATATGTATTTTTATCTTTATTCTTACTTTACTTAGTTACTATTATTATTAATTTACTTATTTGACTTTATTTTATTATTGTTGTTGCTATTGTTATAATCTTTAAATTAGCTTTGTCATTTAGTTTTAGGTTTCATCTCTAGCCGACCCCAATTTGTTTGGAAGTAATGGCTTTGTTATTGTTGTTGTTGGTTGTTAGTATTAAAGAAAATATAATAAGTAAATTGAATATGAAATGGAATGTTGTTAAGCATAAACTGAATTGAAAGTGAAGATTAATAAGTGAATATTAATGAATTGAATGTAAGCGAAATTAATATGAATAATTGAATTTGATTTTAAAGTAAACGCGGATTAAATGAATGTAAAAGGAACTAAAAATAAATAAATAAATCGGGATAAAGAATGAGATATAATAAAGAACCAATTGGAATAAATATGTAAGCCATACTATATTGTTTTATTCGCATAACTACTAATCCAGATTCGAATATACGATTTCGAGGTGATTTACACCGATCCGAGTTAGGATTTTTCACTCGATTTCTTGAAGGCGAACCCTGAATATGGATTTTTGATTGACTTTGATGTTCTCTATCATAGTATATGGATATGCAAGGAGAATGACTATTTTCTAATCAAGGAACCGTATCTGGGTACGTACTAGGGTAGTCGTGTGAACAATACTAGTTCGAAAGTGGAATTGTGTGATCGAACAAGTGATCGGATATGGTTTTGCATACAGATAATATATGTATATTGTACGGGGTTTAATAAATTAAATGTTGACATTAGAAAATGTAAATTGTATGATTAAAAATTAATTGGATGAATATTAATTGTTTGATGGTTTCTCCTGTTGCGTTTGCTATAGTTGCATATAGTTATTGTATTGGTATATGTTATTATATTGATATTACTTTATATATACTTATTTTCATTTGTTGTTGAGTGTTTAGTAGGTACGGATGCCGTATGCTTCACATTTGGAGCTCGCTTTCGCGATATATTCGTTGTATATACTCCCTAATATAATAAAAGGTACGTATCTCGGACTACATATCGTACTTTTATATTTTTTTTCCTACGGGATGCCTCATCCTCGAAGATGAGATGTATATTTGTGATATATATATATATATATAGTGATTTTACTATGATTGAACCGCGCAAAGGAGAAGCTGGAAAAAATTTTCATAAATTTAAGGCGTTAGAAATTTTTTGGAAATTTTGGAAAATTTTTGATAACAAAAAAGTTGATTTTGAGTTATAAGTTGAAATGGTATTAGTTGATTTTTTTTTGAACTATATTAGTTAATAACTATGAATGAATTTGAAGGCTTAGAAAAACTTTATAAGAAATTTAACTAATGGATTTCGAAAGTTAAAAGTTTTGAATGAATTTTGTAATCTATTTCAACTATTGACCAGTTAATGGGGTTTTGTGGCATTTTCTTACTTGGTAATTTCGAGAACGAAATTCTTTTAAGGAGGGGAGTCTGTAACGACCCAGAATTTCAGTCATTTGAATTTGAAATATTTAATTGATTTTAAATATTTAAAAGTTAACTTATAAGTTGAATAGCTTATATTTCAAATACAGTGATTAATTTGATAATTAAATTGTTTAATTTAATATTTGAAATTTTTTAAATAATTGAATCTTGAATTTAATATGAATGAGAATGATTTATAAATTGATTTAAATTCTATTTAAGTTAGAATGGATTTAGCGAACATTTTAATTTGAGTTAAAAGTGAAGAAATAAAAATTGGAAATTTCATATTTTGTTAACGTGTAAAAATTGTCATTTTTGGCACTGTCTCGGATTTTGATGAAATCGGTTTCACTGGATCCGTAATAGTGAATTATTATATGCTGCCGAATTTCGCGGTGATTGGATTTATCATCTGATCGTATGGGTTCGAAATGCATAGAAATTAATTAAATGTACTTAATTAAAAAATTTGATTTTGAAAAGCTATCTTTTGTATACAATGAAATTGGCTCTCAATATATATTCCATTGTGTTCGAAATAGGGGTATAACATATAGAATGCTAAACGGCACGCTTCGTTTGGAGTTCGTAATTTTCACGATGAATAGTGCTAAGCGAAATCTTTTATAAATAGCGCCCACCTTCTCTCATTTGTAAACCTAACCCTAAATAATTCACAGCGGCCACTTCTAAAACTTATCATTCGGTGGCCGACGCTGATCTGAGTTGCTAGGAGCGAAATTAACCAATGACTTCAACTAGCAAAATGTAGAGCATGATCTTATGAAGCTAGTGTATGGTTGGATTGAGCTATCGTCGCTCGATGTTGCGGAAAATTGCCTGCGTCCGAAGCAACAAAATGGGTTTTGTTAGTTCGTCGAGGTGGAGTGACGCGTACGCGCATTGGTGGTGTCGTAGGCGGAGGGCGAGCGGCTGGGGGCAGAGCGCGGCTCGGTGACGAAGGCGGTTGTGCTTCAGGTGCATGCATTTGACGAAGTCGAGCGCGAATAAAAAAATTATCGTGTTCGGTCTGTTGCCTGGGTGCGTGATGGAATCGGGAAGAAGGGGGAAATGAATTAGGTTAAGTTTTAAAATTAATTTATTTAAGTTAATCATATAATTAATTACCCAAATGCTAATTTATTCATAACTTGTATATACAAGGTCCATTTCAAGCGCGACAAGTCGCATTGCATTCGTATCAGTGAACACTATGCTATGGAGTTGGATTGGATGAATTCGAAGCTAGTAGGAATTTTGAGTTAAATTGAACGAATGTTCAATTTTAATTCAATCCAGAGTGATTAGGAGATTTTTGGCATTTTTGTCAGTAAATTCACCTCTCCGACCTGCTTATACTTTTATATAAGTGGGAATAAATTTATTTATGATGATTGATGCTTGTTTGGATGATATATTATATATATTAGTTGGTTTTGATATAGTCCCGCCTATTGGAGCGAATGCGAATCTATTGCGTTCCTGCGTAAGAGTGGATGCCCCTTTGTATACGAATCCCGCCTAGAGGCAGTCGATTTTATTTATATGATTTTATGATGTATTTGATACAGGGGGACAGGTTGGAGAGATCCAATAGGATTCCTCACCACTGTTGATTTATTTTCATACGTATGCTGATATATGATGTAGTGGATGTCATGATGTGTTTTTGATGTGATTTGACTTATTTAGTGCTATGGTAGCACTGTGCCTTATCTTTTGGTATTTTGAAATATCAAAATGATGATTTTGATTTGAAAAAGATTTCAAAGTGATTTTGAAAGTATATGTGTTTTATTAATTTTTGAATTAGTAAAAGAAAGGAATTTGATTTAAAGAAACAGAAGTTATGATTTTTGATGATTTAAAAGTATCGATTTATGAAATGCTTTGAAAATGGATTTTTGGAATAAGTTTATATAAAAGACTTATAAAGGTGATATATTATAAATAAAAAAAGTTGATTTGTAAATGGATTTTGTAAATAAATATGATTTACAAAGAAACGGATTTATAAATAGAATTTTATAGATAAAGGAATTTTAATAAATAGAAGCTTTGTAGAATTGGAAGGAGATTTATGAAAATAATTTTATAAATGGGATTTATATTTAAAGGAATTTTGAAAGAAATATTTTGATGAAGTTAAATGGTTTTAAAAAGTAAAGGTTTTGGAAATAATGGTTTTAAATGAAATTTAATGGTTTTGGAAAAATGTTTTAAAATGAGTTAACTAACGGAAACATAGATTTCAACATTCGCTGTTGTAATAGATGTTTTCGGGAAAGTAAGGAAGGCATGGACTATAACACAATTGTTATAATATATGATTTTCGAAAGGAAATGTTTTATATAGTAAATGGGATTTATAAATATAATTTATCGAATCCCTATGCTAATGTTTTGGGTTATCGTAACGATGTTTTATGTAACACTTGTTTTGAACTAATAAATTATGTTTTGACCTTCCATCACGAATCGGTTCTTATGGTCGTACTAAAGGCTTGGTGGTGTAGAAGCATTGCTTCCTATACTTATCACCCATCCGGAGGCGTATGGACTCTAGAGTTGTATGGTTATAGAAATCTATTTAGCGTGTCTTCAAATGTTAGTGTTATGGAATATGCTTATACCGTTGATATAAGTATATGAAAATATTTTCTAAGTATGAAGTGATTTGTGAATATGCTTATGCATATATAAGTATATGGAAATGTTTTTCATTATCGAGATTTGAAATGGTTTTGAGGATATATCTTTAAAGATAATTTGAAATGAATATTTGAAGATTTGATTTAATTAATAAAAGATTAATTAAATGGGCCTAATGATTGCTTATGGTGCTAGATATTGGTTGCTGCTTTGATAGTTAAATAACCGACTATTAAGTATTTGGCCTCTTTATCATTAATGGTTTGGAGAGACCGGGGTCAGATTTATCTGAGAACCACTTCGGACCAACGTATATGCATTCGAATGTGCAGGTTTGGAAGATATTGATATTTGGGATTTTTATTGTGAAGGACTGCTTGTTGATCGTTTGGGGATAAACTCCCAATATACATATAGTAGCAGTGGTCTCTTCAATATGAAATGTTCAATGCAAGGACTATTCTCAACTAATTCGAGGGATAATTCTCGACAGGATGTAGTAGGAAAGTACCTTCGGTTTCGTTCAATCCTAGAACAAACTTGTATGGATGGATGTCTGACATTGCATTTTTGAGACTGCAATGTTGACTTTTATAAATGTACATATGTTTACTGGCGAAGAAGGCAACTTCTCTTAGCTTAACACCTTTCTCTGAGACGTACAAGCTCCGAGGTTGTATGATTGTGAAAGCCAATAATGATCGAAGGAATGGCAGTGTGGCAATCAAAGTGATATGTGCAATGTGAAAGGTAAACGCGACCTTTGGCCTCACACCCGAAAATGACCGAAACAGGGTAGATGCAGCAAGGCAATGTGGTTCGCAAGCATTAGGGGATGATCATCCCCTTCAAGATATATTTCTTCCTGCTATGACGTTCGGGATGTAAATTACTGTTGATGTATGTTTTGAGGGCCCTCAGATAGGTCGGTAATGACCAGGGCAATGACATATTCGGTTCTATCTAGTGAGAAAGGTAGGTTGGTCTTGTGTCGATAGAGGTGCAGATGTTCTGTTGACCTCGGTACATTCCTCTAGAGATGTACTGCTGCAAGGTAGTCCCTTCACCTGGTCATTTTTATGGAATCCATTCTCCATTACGTGGCTACCATTTTGTTTGTAGAGCCTAGTATGCTGGAATTTAATAATGGTAACAATTTCGGCTATTTTAATTATTATTTGTACACTAGACACAAGTATAATATAACATGGTTTAATATGAAATGATTTGTTTATCGTAAGATGAAAACCCGTCTGTGTTTATGTGTGGGCGTGTCTTACGAGATACCTTAAAAGAAAGTTTTTATAACTTTGAAATAAATTTAGTTGAGATGTGTTTTATTACGCTGGTTTAACAGGCTGATTCGGGCATTCCTCCCCTTCAATGCTCGGATCAAACCAAGTATATTTACAAATGTTGATTTGGATGCTTTGGAGCTTCGGTAGACAAGCTGGAAGTCTTCTAGTCGTATTCACGTATACGATTATTTTCCGCTGCTTTGTTGTTTAAATTATCGGCAATTGTAAGAATAAGATTATTATAACTGTCCAGGCTGATGATTTGTGATTGATTATTGTACTGTAATAACCCTGGTTTTGGAGATTACCTGTAATATTAAATTATAATGGTGGTTATAATTTAATATTGGAGAAACAAAAATAAATTGGAGATGTGATTTGTTAAAATTGTTTATTTTCAATAAACAATGGGTTTTAAATATAAAATGTTGAAAATAAAGTTTTGGAAACTTTATTATGGTTGTTTATGATAAAAATGAGTAATACATGGTTTCAATTTGGTAAATGCAATAATTTTGCAAATTATTGCCAAATATTGGTTTTTGGAGATTTTAAATGAAGTATTTGTATTTAATATGTTGTATGATATAAATAAAAAGGTGAAATTTTGGTTAAAAATAATACTTGGATGTAAATATGATGCTAATATGGTTTGTTGTATTTAATTATACAAGAAAATGATTTTTTTTATGTAATTTATGGTGCTAAAATATTCATTTTTTATAGTGTAATTTGGGTATTTAATTAATAATGGATTTTTTAATGATGGAAAATATTTTTATAGCAAAAATTTTCTTATATATGTTGTAAAATATTTTTGTGAACATTAAAATATGAATGCTTGATTTTATAAAAATTTAATTCATGTAAGTATGAATTGTTTTGGTTAATAGTATAAGTGTTTTGTTTACTGAGTAGTAATTTGGAAAATAAAACTAATTGCTGTCCTAATTGGGTCAAGCCCACTTACTAATACTAACTAGAAGAAAACATCTCCTTCTCAATATTATACGTGTAGTACATTTTCATTAGCAGTAAAACAAAGAAAAGAAAAACACAGAAACTTCTTTCCTCTTTGAAATTAAAACCCAATATTCAAATTTCTTCAGTCTTTGCTTAATTTAATCAAATTGAAGACAATAAACTCAGGTAATCAATCCAAAATCAAAGATATCTTCATCAATTTCTGATTTTGAAAAGTTGGATTGTCTGTAACTTGTGTTCTCCTATTTGCATGTCTGTATAATCTCTATTTTCAGGTTCCTAAGCTTATTCAAGCCAAAAGCTTTCATCTTTCTCTGGATTCATACAATTTTGCCCTACAATTTGCAAACGTGAGTTCTAAACTCACAAAAATCTAGCTGAAATAGAAGTTGCTAGCCAATAACTGCTCAAAATTAGCTTGCTGTAAACGTTTTATGTTGATTTATAGTTTACAGAAAATACTTGTTCGAGGTTGTTTCTTTGTGTGATCATATCTTCTTATCCTTATCATGAAATGTTGCCGAAATTCTTTCGGATTGTAGTTTATATGTTATAGTTTCTGCATGTCAATTTTCATAATCTAATTCGTTGGGGAACTGCCTGAAATTCATATGCAAAAACTAGTTCGAAAAGGCAAACTGCTGTTGAAAATCGCGTACACTAGGTCAACCCAGAAATTTTACAGGTCAACCCTAAGGTCGATCTAAGGACCATGAAGGTCGACCTATAGGTCGACCTGCATGTTGACCTGGCCACTTGTATTTTTCCAGTTCGATTCTTTTGCTTTTCTATGCATTGTTTTGATCATTTTGCAAATTCCAGTAACTTTCTTGACTTTTTTTTGTGATATTCTTGAATGTTTTGAAGGGCATGAAGCCTATCAATAGGCAAGCCAAAATTTTAGTGAATTCGTAATTCGAATTGAACTGTTTTTGAGATGATTTTAATGTCGGTTTCTTTGGTATTTCGATGGTTTTCCTTCTTTTTGAGCACGGATTTTCTAAAACAATTTCGAAGAGATTTTTAAAGTAAAATGGCTTTTGAAATAAATATTTTATAATATTAGTAAATTATTTTAAAGCTATTATAATTATATATTCTCTATAATAAAGAGAAATTTCAAAGGTTTAGGGCCCGTTTGGTTTGCTGTTTTTAGTTTTGTGTTTTCGTCTAAACAAAAATTTGCATTTGTTATGCATTGTTGGAAAACACACAATTTTGAAAAATGAAATTAACATAGAAAATAGAAAACAAGTTTATTTGATTTTTTGTGTTTTGAGACATAACAAAAGGACGGAAAACATCCTCTCATCCATTTCCCGTCCATCGTTATAACGGCTAAGAATTGTAAAAAAATTTCTCATGTTTTCTTGTATTTTGTAGTGTAGCTTGAAAACACAAAACACAAAACTCAAAACGAACCAAACGGGCCCATATTTTCCAAACGATTTTCAAAAATTGTTTTAAAACTAATTTTCTCAAAATTAATTAATTTCTATATAAGATACACATTTTTGCACTCTTCGAGCATATGAGAAAGAGAATTAAACTATTTAGTAAAACATGTGGTACGGGACACATGCGTTTACTTTTTCGGTTAATTCCGGACTTGTTTGTTTGAAGCTACACATTCATTGACCTTTCGGTTGTATTTGTCGATGAGATGAGGCAATTGTTGTTATTTAAATGATTTTGTTTTTTAGTGTGGCATTGACTAATAGTTGGCAAAACCGATAAGTGAGAACGTGTGGTATAGGACGCACTGTTACCACTTTTCGGGTTCTTATCTGAGAGTTTGTGACACATTCATGAGTTATTGCCAGTACTTGGGCTGTTGGGTCCTATGTGTACATTTATAGCTGTTGGGCTAATATTGGGCTGTTGGGTCCTATTGGAGGCTGTTGGGTCTCTTATACACTGTACTTGGCAGGCTGTTGGGCCACTGATTGGGCTGTTGGGTCCTCTCTACATTTATAGCTGTTGGGCTATTATTGGGCTATTGGGTCCTATTCTTTACATTATTGCTTTTCTAGATTTCTTTATGTTGATTTTTAGAATCTTGATGATTTATAAATGTTTTCACCACAGTTGCCTCTATTGGATTATTTATATAGCCTGATTGCTATCATGTTGTTTATTATACGGTGAACACATTTTAGAGTAATGAACTCTTAATTGAGTTCTATATATGTTGATTTTGTAGTGCCGTCTTTTGGAGTTTTTGAGGTTTATAATATCCTATTTAGGAGTAATGATGTTAATGGACACCATTATATTGGTTGTTGATGCCGATGATATGAGGCGTACATTTGTGGATATTTGATATTGTTGTTTTACTTAGCCATTATATTGGCTATTGATTATGCCGATGGTATGAGGCGTACAATTGTGAATATTTGATATCGTTATTGAACTTGTCTCTTTGGAGAAACCCCTTATGACATATAGTAGTTGACATATATTTAATGTTGCTTCTTCTCTTTCGAGAAGAATTGTTATCATTTATCCATATACCTTACCTATCATCTGCTAATCAGTTATTTAAGCTAGACTGACCCGTGTATTTTTATATTCTCGGGTCAGACTGAGTTATTTCAGGTTAGACATCTGCCGTAAGTCTTCACTATGCTGCTTCTGCTTGGATTATCTACTTATCACCTTTTGTGTAGTTTTTGTAGTGTTTTGTAAACTTTGATATGTATCTATTCATTTTGACTCGTTGTATATATTGGGGTCTTTGTACCACTCCTGTTGTATCACTCTGTATTGTACTGTGATGTATCTGTGTATATGTATATATGTTTGATTACTATTCTATGATATGTTATATTTGTTGTCGTTGTATTTTGTTCTGATAGATCCGTTAGCCACCTTAGTTTTGTATTAAATATTTATTGATCATGTCGATCCACTTGAGAAAGAGAAAAAAATTTAGAGCACTAAATCGACGTACTCAATACATGTTTAAGACAAGGCTATGGATGGTCGCTCCTAAACAGCCCTATTCTCTGCACTAGTAGACGGTATTACCTAGTAATACTCTTTGTAGTGTGGGTCTCGGATGGGGCGTCACATATACTCTGATGGATGTATGTATCATATTCCAATTTCTGTCTTTTAAAGATCATTGATATGATATTATGTGTTTTTTCGCTGTGATTGTGAGATTCTGTAATTGTTTAAGTTTCTTCTGCTTTGTCTTCTCTTTCTGTTTCTTTCATTCTCTTCTTCTTCTATTATTCATCTCTCTTCTTCTTCTCTTCTCTTCTCTTCTTCTCTCATTTTCTCTCTTCTTTCTTTCTCATCATTATTCGTGTTTCCATTCGGTTTGGGGGTTGAATATGTGCGGTTATTGTAGGCTCTAGATGGGATGGATTTGCGGGTCGTGACAGAAAGTCAATAGTTGTTGGTGTTTGGGTTGGAATCATACCTTGGTTGGTTGGGGTAGTGGTGGCTACGTGTTTAGTGGGGTTGGTACGAACTTGGATCATTGGATGTGGTGTTTGAACCATACTAGAATATTAATTTTGGGGATACCCAGTACATTTACTCGGGTGCTAGTCCCTGTCCTAATCTCTACCCCACCAGTATCGGCTAAGTTGGTCTTTGTTTCAGTTTCAACTAAATTAGTAATTTTCTAGCTATATGTAAAAATGGGATGCAATAGGAACTCCTTGATAGAAAGTAAACAAAACTGGAATAATAAATGTTGTATATACTTGACTCCTATATAATACACACATACACACACAGAAATGTGTGTAGTTAGATTAATACACCATAATATGTCTACACTGTCAGATATATGTATGAACAACATAAATCAAATCCAATCCACATACATAATCCACGTCATAACACATATTTTGCATCACTTAAATATGTACAAATAAATCCATGTCTTCCATACCATCTCATATCCCACTTTATCAACCTGTCAAACGGAGTGGATTGGATCAAAATGTGTTTGGTTAATTTTGATCCAACCAATTTACAACCCATTCTTTTGCACTCATTTAATACATGGGTCAATTTAGCCCAACCTATTTAATAAGCGAATTACTTATTTAAGCCACTTAAAGATTTAAATTAGATTTGACTACAAAAGATTAACAAAATATACAAAAAATCCAATTCTAATTCTTACCTTTTGAATTTCTAAAATGATTGAAATTTTAAATTCAAAATTTTAAATTTTAACTTTTGTTTTCATCAAAATTCAAGTTTTTATATTTTTAATTTGAAATGTTCAAACTTTCATTATATTTCATCTAAATTTTCCATTATATTACTTTCTTAGTTGATAAACTTTAAATTATTTTCACAAATTAATAAATAAAAAATCCAAATCTTTATAATTTAATAAAATGATATTTTATTGAATTTAGCTTACAAAGAAAATCAAATATCTCGTAATTTTCAAAGTAAAAAAGAAACATTTTTACAAAATCAAATACAAAAAGGACTATCAATCGATTCTTACCCCTACGCATTAGTATTGGCCCTAAGCATTAGTATTGACATCACATAATAATATAGTATTTCCAAATTCATTTTACAAACAGTGGCAACAAATTAGTTTTTTTGGGTATTAGTGTTAGTTTTAGGCATCCAACCGATAGAGGATGATGCAAAGAAACAAATTATGTCCTAATAGAGTATGGTTAAAATAATAAAGTGCAAAAACAAGTGAGAACTTATATTGATCAGATTCATTGAAGGCCCTATATATGTATTGCATAAAATAATAAATACAATAGTTATAGTGGCAAGCATCAGTGCCTTAATGAAGTTATTCCTAGGGTCCTTTACAATTATCAAAAGCACAGGTAAGAGTATTAAAAAAAGTTCCATACCGTCTATAATAACAATGAGCATTGTCCGATTCGAATTCAGTAAGGATAATTTGTTATAGTTTAAACCAAAAAAATATCTATCAACATCTAACTGGTCATTTGAGTAAAAAAATAAAATTTTCAAAATAATAAAATTCTCTGAACTTCGGATTTCTATTTTCCAATACTTTAAATTTCTAATTTTCAAAATTCAAATTTTGAATTTTTTTTCTAAATTTCAAATTTTTAATAAATAGATAAATGAATTATGCATTTATGAATCTTCCAATAATGGATCAACCCATTATGACAAATTTAATAAAAATTAATAAATGAGTGGACTCAACCCATTTATTAATAAATGAGTGGACTCAACCCATTTATTAAAATATGTTGGGTAACGGGTTGAGTCATATTTATACGGGTCTACCAAAACAACTAAGCAAAGAAATGAACAAAAACATGATACGTGGTATTATAGCTTTTTATTCTTATTGTCTTAGTTCATCCTAATTTTATACAAAACCGGTGCCTCATCGGCTATTTGATAATAGTAAAAGTGTATAGAAAAAAAAGGAGAATCCAATCAATTATGAAATACTTGTACAATACAGTTTACCATAATATTTTATTATATGTAAACTTCCAAATACATATTAACATCATTTAAAACCAATGTAATTACCTGACTAGGTCATTAAGTCAACCCTAAAAACTATAGAATTAGGGAGAACCCGATCCGGGGTGCAATTGAACCTTGATATACAATTGGGCTACCAAAACCAATTAAACTATGGCTCAAATTGTAGTCAAACAATGTAAAACAAAGATTTACTATTGTTTTAAGCTCAATTCAAGGCCCAACGAGTAAACTGAAAGCATGTATGTTATGCATGTGCCCAAACTTGAAAGACATTATGCACTTTTAATGATAAGATTGCAAGTAGACATATTAATGTAATATTTCTCTTTTACCTCTATAAATTTGTGCTACATGGGATAATTCACAATGAATATTTTCATACTTCACTACTGGAAGAAGTAGCCAAAACCATTGTGCTTAATTCTGTAACTACCTTTCTCATATTTTTCAAAGCATATTTGTTGGGTATTTGCTTCAACATGAGCAGTTAAATAAAATATAAATTAACCAAAAATTATAAGTAAACTGTTTTTTGAATTTCACAAGTTTTTACTGCATCATTGTAGGAAGAGATTTTATTTTTTTCTTTATTTCAAAGTTTGAATCTCTTTATATATAAAGACTTAATAAACAACATTAATGAATTTTCTTAAACTTATAGCTATCAATGCTGATAAAAATATAATTCACAATCAATATGATTCTTATGATTCGACTGGTTTGACCATCAAAATACTCAACCTTCAATCATAAGGTTCAACCGTTTGATGGAAGGTTCATAACTATATTTAAGAGAATGCCTGCATGGATAAAGTTAACTAATCTATAGTTTCTTATACAAATACTACTTAAAATGGTAAAGTTGTCTAACTAAAATACATCTACAAACAGCTTGCACTATAATGCACGACATTGCAATCCATATTGATAACCGCATGTCACCTATCTTGATATCCTATACTTGAGAATTTACTAAACAACACATGACAACAATATAAAAGTTTCTATATATATTATAACAAAACAGCTATCTCTACTAAAAATTCATGTCCATCACGTACCCATATATTTCTTAGATTTTGCAACAAAATAAAAATCTCTCTGGAAGAGAGACAACAAAAATTAATCATCATATACCAAATCACTATTATAGCAGTATATATCAAATCACCTTTATAGTAGCGGATATCACATCAAATCATACTAAAGAAGAATATACCAAATCACTACAACAAACATAATCATGCAATATCTAGTATGAAACAAGCAGATAAAAGGTTTAATTCCACTATGAAGCCAAAAAAGTGGAAAATAGAGTGTAATCCTATCACTTATCTCTGAGATCATTCTAGGAGAGGAAGCACAATACATTATCTAGATCTGCACCTTCGTTCAGAGTACTTGGATTCGGTACAGTATTTGGTTCCTCGACATCAATGGAATTGACCACACCAACATTAGCAGTCGGAATAACCACATTTGCTACATTCTTAGGTGTTCCTATAGTTGAAGGTTGAGGAATAATAAGATTTCACTGAATGTTGTCCTGATGGCGTTTTTTGCCACATCCCAAACGGTGGGCGGCCAAGGAATTGGTGCAGTTTGCTCCCGTTCTCGAATAGGGATGAATGATGCAAGAGGACGATATCTGGCATATGCTTTCATCACCAATAGATGATACTGAGTTTGGCGTCGAAGCATTCTCTCTCGCTTACGATTCGTCATTGATTAGGGATGGAAACTTTGAATTTGTGTTTGTTCAGACAATGTGCTGTGCAAAGTTAGATTTATATGGAAGTTTGTTTGTATGGTATTTTTACAAAAAGGGATTGTTGATCTAAATATTTATCAAGAGAAATGGAAACTGCCCTGAAGTGCTCATTGATAATTTAACCTATGTTTCTCAGTTTTCTCGATTATTCGGAAGTGATCACAAAATTTCGAGATTAACAAACTGAAGTTTGCTTCGTAGAACACCCAAAAGTTCTTAAAAAAAATTATCGAGTACTTGATTTTTACCATTGACAACAAAGATAAGTAAATTACATTTAGAGGGCAAAGTCCATTATCATAAATGGTTAAAAATAATTAAATGATAAAGCTGTCTTCATACTTTGTAAGGCCCTAGACAAAATCAACTTAATGCATGTTATACCAAGAAACATTTACGTGTATTCATTTATAAAATTCTACACTCTTTTTTTAGATTACGAAAAAAGTTCATAAAAATAGAGTGTACTCAATTCTCGAAACCTACGTTCATTTTTTAATCAAATTTGGGAAGAAAATTCGAAAAATAGAATGTGCAAATTTGTAAAAGTCTACATTTAATTTTTGATAAAGAATCATATTTATAATAAAAACATTTCATTCTTGTTAGAAATGGATTACATGGCTTGTAAATAAATAAATATAACATTAATTCACTTTCCCGTAGAACTTATAGGCTAAAACATTATATGTAATATTATATATTAGCACTTTTTAAATTCATATGATCGGGGCCTTTAAACAATTTTGTACCTTAGACAATCGCCATGTCTGTAATTGTTTAATCGGCCATGTTAAGTGCTACTGGATGTTGCATGTTATTAAAAAAGAATTTGTTTCCTCTAAAAAATAGGTGTGCTCTATATAAAGTAGATTTTTTTTTCATCCTAACTGGCCTGTGCACTTTACTACATCAAAATTTTCCAACTTAGCATCCATCGCACTGAAAGAAAAATATCAATTTTGTATTACTAGAAAATCAATCATTAAGCTACCATCCAAATAAACCGAAAATGACTGTGGAATCCCTTGAAGGTTTAACTATGATTTTTATATATTCTGGTTGGTAGGAGGAGTATTGTCTCATCTATATTTCTCTAGATTCAAATAGAGTGTTAACTAATTTTTCTCAAGGAATGTGCATTGCTTTTTGTTAGATTATTGGAAAACACAGAATATATAAAAGGAATCTCTATTATCAAGTGGGTTCTAGTTTAGTACCTATTTAACCTGTTATCTAATATATTATCAAAGAGTAAAAAATCATTCTCATACACATATGGCAGTAGTGAGATTACTATTAACCTTCTATGCATAAAGAATATACAGAACAAGAAATAGTATATATCCAGAAAACTCTTCTACGCATAAACTAAATAAAAATACTACATAACTAGAAATACATCTACTTTTGTACATGCAAGCATATATATATATATTTGTATGTATGTATGTATATGTATGTATGTATGTATGTATGTACACAAACCTAGTTAGGATCTATGATCCCCTTTATTTAGCCCCCCATCTTAATTCCCCACCAATGAAAATACTAAGAAGATTTTGTTTCTAAAAATAGTGAATACAAAGTCTAATAGATAACTCCCAATATAGTGCAAAATCTGATGCAACTTCTAATAAACAAAGTAAAGTAAGAAAATATAGAGGTTAAGACATAAATTTCCATTTTAGGGCCGGTTATGAAAAAAATCGAAACTAATACATCCACTGTATCACATGCCGAACGTTCAAGTGCTGGATTTTTTAGGGTGAAAGAAGAAGGTAGAAGAGAAAAGAAAATTAAACAACATAGAATCTCACGACGCAACGAATTATATATAATACAACAATGATCTTTACAAAAAGAAAACAAAATATTCATATGACATCATAGTACACTAGACTTATCCTAAATTTGGACAGTTATAGAAACCTGCTTACATTGACAAACATACAAACTCTATAATACAACGGAAGAAAATATACGTGAATACGTCTTGACTATCTAGCTCCTCTCGAACTCCAAAGTATCCTGCTAAACCTAGGAAAAACATGCTCGGTCTGACCCGAGCATTACATGGAATAACGCCCGGGTCGGTTTGGTAAACCAGCGTGAGTAAAACTTAATAACAAGTAACAACCAAACTGATTTCTACATTTGAAAACTTTTAAACAAAGGGTATATCGTAAGATAACACCACACATAAAAACAGACAAGTTTTTATCTTACGATAACCAAAACATTTTATATCAAAATCTGGTGATATGATCATATCGTCTAGGTTTAAAGTAAATAGATAAAATAGCTGGAATGCTTGCATCTCACATTCCAACATACTAGGTTCTACAATCGAAAAACGTAAGGCATGTATTGGAGATTGGATCCTAATGGTAACTGTGCAACTGGGGTACCGCCCGTCACGGTGCATCTCTAGATAAAATAACACCGAGGACTCGCCTAGATCCCCTACTAACACAGGACTGGCCTACCCCTTGCTGGATAGTAATGAATATGATCACCCCTCTACTATTAGGCCTCGAAGCATAAAATTTGAGAGATAATAGCGACTCTAGATAGGGATGATCATACCCTACTTGGGAGCGACCCACTTAGCCCTGCTACATCTCCCTTGTTTTAGTCGTTCCTGGTTGATAAGGCTTGATGCTACGATTACCTTCCAAGAACATTTACACTTAGAATGCTCATTGCCCTCTAATGACAATGTGCTCATAGAATTCATCCATACAAGCTTGTACTAGGTCTGAACGAAACTGAAGGCACTATTCCTACAACATCCATTTTGGAACCACCCTTAGGATTAGTAGCGATTAGCCCTATCACTCCACCTCTCTATCTTCGATTTCATACTCTTCACGATGTCTTCAGTTCGAAACGCTTGAGTTGGATCAAAGTGGTTTTCGGATAACATATCTAATCCCGGTCTCTTCGAAACAACTTTCAATAATTTCCGATAAACTCAACCCCGGTTCTTTAGGAAATAAACAGACAAAGATAAGAGTGGAATTCATCTCCTAACCATTTGTGGACGGATTTCCTAATCATTTGTCATAGAAGAACGAAACGACCTTATACATACAGTATAACAACTTCGATGGTAACTATACTAAATAACTCTCATGTTTCTCCTGGATATTTCCAAAGTTACGTTTTATCTAGATTTGATAGTTGGTTATTTACTATCAAATAATCAAACATCCAATCAGGGTTTAGTTTACATATGGGATCCACTAAGCCTTTATTAATTCTCTTTAATTAATAAAACCACCTTATAAAACTTGATCAAAAGATCTTTTCAAAACACTATTCCCAAACCCCTTACATTTTCTTTTATACTTGGGAAATATTTATATACTTATCTCAACGGTATAAGTATATTACCAAAACATTTTACTTTTCATGCCTTGAAAAAAGTATGTGCTTATCTTATCAGTATAAGTATATTTACAAACTTTTCAAACATTTCTTTTTTCCAAATCCCATATTAAATAACCAAACATTTCTTTCGAATAAAACATTCCGCTTATCCATTATCAAAAATTCCCGTTTTAAAAGCTCATCTCGTATTTCTATTAACTTATAACTTTCAAAATAAAGTTATAACCCACTTTTAACCTTTAAGTTAATTTATAAACCTCTTTCCAAATCTCTGATGTAATTTACAAACCTTTTTCCTATTTTTGGAACTCTTTATATAAACTATTCTATACACCTTTATCATTTACAAAACATCATTTGTAAAACACTTAAAGTAACCCTTCAGTAAAAACCCTTTATATAAACATTATATTACTTATAAATAACTTTACAACATAATAGCATAACTCGAAAATCATGTATAAACTTTAAACTCTAAATTGATTAAAGAATTTAAGTTAATTCAAAACACACTTTAAAAATTCGGAAAGAGGCTTAGCAATCCCAATGGTAGTAGTTTAAGTTACCATTCAATTTCAATTCGATTCCCAAGACACTTAACAATTATTTACATAAGCAACCATACATGTAAATACAGTTCATATCCGATCAGGGAATAACATGTAAATATAACCAGTTGGCATATACAAGTCCAAATAACATAAAACAGGATGGTGATTTATCCTGTTAAATAGATGCCCAAACAATTCAATCAATTTATAGCAGAACGAGGATTTATTCTGCTTAACACATGTCCACACAATCAAATCACTTACACTACAGCAGAATGGTGTTTTGTTCTGCTAACGGATGTCATTTAATTCTCCTAATCATATGGGTTACTTAAGGGTCTGGACCAGAGATAATTTGATATGGAATCGATTTACTTTGAAAAAAGAAAATTGGTTAAAACACATTCCGTTTAGTTTAAAATCAGCTTTGAAAAGTTAAAAGTATATTTAATTAGCTTAAACCCTATCTAAATCTTAATTAATCCAATTTAAATCAAGATTAAATCATGATTAAACTCTAATTAGGCTTAATGAACTTGGTTAAGTACTAATTAACTTCCTAATGCTACTAGGTTAAGGTTAAACAAAATTATTTAAGAGTTAAACCTTAATTAATTAAATATTAATTAAATAACCCAGTAATTAAATAAATAATTAATTAACCATTAATCTTACTTAATTATTATTAATCACTTAATTAATTCTTAACCCCATTAATCACTAATTAAAACGTTATTGATCAATTAACAGCCATTAACTTAACTTATGCGATGATTAACCTCTAATCACCTTCTTAATTACCAATTAAATATTAATTACCTTTTAATAAATTAATTAATTATATATTACAACTTAATTACTATTTAATATTACTAATTATGTTTGAAAACTTTTTACAAAACAGTTTCAAATTAAAAAATGAAACAGAAATTCAAAACTTTTGTCGAACTACATCCATAGCGACTACGCTCTGAGTGCGGTTCGCTTTAACATATTTTTAAATTGTAAACACCTCATTAACTTTATCATTTCATATTTATAAACCTTTTAGAAAGTTTTACAAACTTTAAACTTAGATATACAAACTTTTAAAAAACCAATTAAAAACTTTTAACACTTTTTAGGAAAAACAAAATAAAACATGATTCCCTTCGGGTCTCAGATCCGTCGCAATTACATACAAAGTTGATAACTTTATTTCTAAACATCACGGCCTTAGTTCACATACATAATCATACATCATACTTATTATATACCACATATATATAGTCAAAAATGTTCATGTTTACCAACTACATAATATCACAACCAAATAGCATAACTAAATCCAACGACTAACGCTATTCTAATCAATGATTATCAACATCATAACTAACCAATATTAAAACCATATACTCATCACATACAATGTCAACATTTAAGCACCTTTATACTAACAATTGAGTTAGTTTACTCATCAAACTTCCGCAAAAGCTACTCGAACTCAAGCTAAACTTGCCAATGACTCCCTAACTTTAAAGGATAAAGGCTTTATGTGCTGGCAACCATCAAAAAGGGATTGTCCTAGGTGTATGTAGGGTTGGCCAAAGGTGTGGGGGTGGATGTGGGGTAGTAACTTGAAGGTAGAGGAGCTTCGGGTTGTCATCGATTTATCGAAAATGAAACCAAAATTAGGTCATTTTCCCACTGGTTTTGGGGCACCAACTCACAAAATTTGGAAATATTGTCAAATTGAAAGTTGTAAGAATTTCTTTCCTTTATCATTTCATTAAAAGAGTCACTCATTTTTGTTTTGTTTCAAAAAAGTTATGATCAAAAGAAGAAGGTTAATTTTTTGACTTGAAATTCCAGGTGAAAAATCGCTTTGTAAAAAATAGGTATTTTGACATAGCTATTTTTGAAATTGGAAAAGGTGGTCAACGAAAATATTGTAGCCATTGGAATTTTAGGCGATTTGAAAAGAAGAAAATCACCATTTGATGTAGGAATGAAGAAGATATAGCAGGAGAAAGAAGTGGTAAAATGAGAGGAGGTTAGAGCTATTTATAAGCAAATTTCCTATGTCATCATTATATCTAGTTACATCAAAAATCTTTTATAATATATATACACACATAATTATATTTAGTCACATCACTCTTATATATATAATTATATTGTTTAGTCACATCACTTTCTTTTATATATATATAATTATTATGTTTGGTCACATCACTTTCTTTATATATACAATAATTATTATGTTTAGTCACAACACTTTATTATATATATGTATAAGTCAAATTAATAATTAAAGCTAAGACATGGCAAGAGATAATGATGGTTAATGATTGAAAAATCTAAGATGTGACAATACTTAATATATTTTATAAAATGTTTATTATTTTTAAAACGATGTCTTGTCACATCACTTATTAATCCAAATTAACATAAGATAATTTATTTCTAAGTGGATTATTATTTAGTCAATTAACTCTTGTATATATGTACATATAGTGCACAAGGACAAAAACATTATTGACAACTATACGGTGTCGAAAGGCCGAAATTTCGGAAAACGTCTTTCGTTCACATTTTCTATTTTTCTACGAACTATTTAATTTGGTAAACAAATTTTGAAAATGATTTTATCATCATTATTAATTTATTAAAATGTGTTTATTTTCAATATAAAACCTATATACTGAATTTTTAAAATTAATTAAATATTCACTAATCATAGCAGTAAAATTCTGGGTTGTTACATTTTCCCCTTAAAAGAATTTTGTCCCCGATATTACACCTCGACCTATCCAACAAAACACCTAGCACCATACCTTAGCTCGTATGATGTACATAGTTCATTCTTATGAAAAATTTGATTCGATCTCAACTCGAATACATAAGTTTCCTTCCGAACTAGTATCGCTCACTCGATTTTCTTGTTCAGACTCCTATTAGGCTCCTTGATTTGGTACCTCTATTCTCCTTCCATAGTTGTAACTAGGATAGAAAACCTTGGTCCCACACCAAAAACCCTCAACAAGTGCTCGCCGTCAAATGTCGAGTAATAGATCCTTATTCGGAACGGTGCAACACCTCAAAGCCGTGTACTCAAATATTGGATCGCTCTATATGGAAAGAGAAATGATCTACGTCCATCTTACGCACTTACTTAATTGGTTCTCCCTAATACCAATTCTATTTCCACCAAATTATTTTATGAAAACATTTCATAAACTATTCTTAGGTTCCACTTGTATGCTCTCCACTAGATCCTAAGATCATATATCCCTATCTGATTTCATTATTCCATTTTGCTTTTATTTTCCTAAGAAATACCAAGATCCACATACCCGACTTTTATTTTAAAAAAACTTTTCCAAATAAAACTCTATATTTCAATCATATAAAATATATATCTATAGCTTGAGTAACTCCAAAATAATACTAAGGAATAGGGTATTACCAAACAGTATCCTAGATTCCTTTACCAAGAAGGGTAATACTCAAGAGAAGTGTTTACCATTTGAACACTCCCTTCCCCAATTTTAAGTTATTTTCGAGCCATTCGAACTAGCTGACTTAAAAATATTTCTTTTATTTCTAAATTCTCATTTTTGGAACAATACTTTACATTTTCCCACAAAACATCTATTTCCAATTTACTTTGGGTTCGTTTGGGTTGAGCTTGTTTCGATCGTTCAATGATAAAGATAATAATTAACTAAGTACCCTACAACATTCACCTAGGTAAACATCTGATCATCACTTAGAAGATTATTCTGATCATCACAAAACAATCAAGATTTGTTCGCCGTACCAATCTAAAAAAAACACTCCTTAAATTTTCATTCAAAATTTCATACTTGAACTAAATTGGTTTCAAATATTATTGTTGTTATTTTCCCAAAACCTTGAAAATCATTTTCCAAAAGCATCGGGATTTGGTTCTCAAGTTTTCAACCTAAATTCTTCCAACTTAAATGGTGCATTTTTATAAACCCATTCTATAAATCACATCTATTAAACCTTTTTCAAATATTTATCTCAAAATATTCTAACTTTTAAATCAAATTCTACCTTAACTTTAACATCAAACGCCTTATAGTCAAACTGTGAAACTTAATTCACAAGGTGTTCATTGCAATATTTTCCCAACCCTTATCTACCTAACCTATATCTTAAAATGGGAACATACTAACAATAGTCAATGCTCAATTATACAAGCATGATTTAACAAACCCTAAACGATAATAATAATATATTATTATCTCCTAACACCTCAACTAACTATATCACACTATTTGTGAAAATCATTTTTTTCATATATAAAATACACATTGGGTAAAATTATTTCATTTACCCAATTCCAAAATAATACGGCATCAATTTTCCTAGTTTAGTTATTTAGAAACCCATATCGGTACAGTTGTACACCCTGTTTCGACCAGAGTTCATAAACTACTAAACCGATAAATCAAAACAATATAAGACATTTGATAATCATTAACAAATACACGCTCATATATATACACTCAAACTCATTCTAGGGTGTCACTTACCCTATCTCTAATGAGTTAACCCCATCAAAGCCAAGGTTGTCACTCAACCTTTAGCTCTGATACCAAATGTAACGATTTGGACTTTCGATCCTCGAAAATCGACACAAATACATCCACTGTATCACATGCCGAACATTTAAGTGCTGGAAATACTAATTTGTTAAGGTAAAAGAAGAAGATAGAAGATAAAATAAAATTAAACAACGCAAAATATCACAACGCAGCGAATAATATATAATACAATAATGATCTATACAAAAAGGAAACATATTATTCATATAACATCAGAGTACACTAAACTTATCGTAAATTTGGACAGTTGTAGAAACTTGTCCTTACATTGACAAACATATAGACTCTATAATACAACGGAAGAAAATATACGTGAATACGTCTTGACCATTTAGCTCCTCTCCAACTCCAGTGTATCCAGCTAAACTTGGGAAAAACATGCTCGGTCTAACTCGAGCATTACATGGAATAATGCCTAGGTCAGCCTGGTAAACCAGTGTGAGTAAAATTTGATAACAAGTAAAAACCAAACCGATTTCCACATTTAAAAACTTTTCAAACAAAGGGTATCTCGTATGACCACACCGCACATAAAAATGGACGAGTTTTACCTTACGACAACCAAAACATTTTATATCAAAATCCAATGATATTATCATAGTATCTATGTTTAAAGTAAATAGATAAAATAGCTGAAATGCTTGCATCTCACATTCCAACATACTAGGTTCTACAATCGAAAACGTAAGGCATGTATTGAAGATTGGAACCGGCAATGACTGGGCTATTGGGGTACCGCTCGTTATGGTGCATCTCTAGATAAAATAACATCGAGGACTTCGCCTGGATCCCCTGCCAACATATGACCGACCTACCCCATGCCGGATAGTACCGAATATGATCACCCCTTCATTACTAGGCCCCGAAGCATACAATTTGAGAGATAATAACGACTCTAAATAGGGATGATCATACCCTACTTGGAAGCGACCCACTTAGCGTTGCTGCATCTCCTCTATTTTAGTCATTCCCGGTTGATGAGGCTTAAAGCTACGATTACCTTTCAAGAACATTTACATTTAGAATTCTCATTGCCCTCTAATGGTGATGTGTTGACAACATTTGTTTGTACTAAAATTGGGCACAACTTTCTTCAAAAGGGTTTGAAGAGATAAAAATGAAGAAATTAAATGGAAAAAGAGGATTATCTAACAAACACTTCAAAAAAAAAAGTACGTAGAAACACAGAAATTTAGAGAGGTTCGGCGTGTTGCCTACGTCCATTATGAAATTGATGATTTTATTGATGTTTTATTGCTGATTACAACTGATTACAACGGATTACAGTGATAAAATTTGAGTACAACAGCAGCCTTGTAGTGCAAAAATGTTTTCGGCAGAGTCTGGACGTCAAAGAGCCAAAAAATCCCTTTTTCTGTAGGATCTGGGGCACTAATTATAGGCGTAGGATGCAAAAATCTCGCACAGATCTCAGGAGACCTCTTCTGGCACATGGGTAGGCCCACACAATCGATCCCAGGCGATTTTGACTCAATCCGTGATCGATACGAACGAATTTCGTATCGATCAAGATTTTACCCAACCGAGTCGAAACTTGGCATAAACATTTTTTAGGTCGTATGTAAGCTCCTGTGAAAATTTCATAGAATTTGGACTTGTGGATTGCGAGTTACGATCGATGCAAGTTCACGTCTTCCCTAGGTTGCCTTGTTCGAATCGATACGTTCGCATTGATCACTTTGAACCGATACTGAGCACGTGCTCGCGAGTTGACGTGGCGCTTGAGTTTTGGATCGCTCCACTTTCGATGCCGAGTTGACCAAGTCTTCCTAAGATTTTCGCCTTGTTCGTATCGATAGCCGTTGCCTTGTTCGTACCGATGGAGGTGGTTTAATTCTTATCGATGGAAGTAGCTCAGTTCGTATCCATGGAAGTGGCTTTGTTCGTATCGATCGAAGTGGCTCTGTTCGTATCGATCCAAGTTGCTCGGCTCATATCGATTGTGTGGCCTTGTTCGTATCGATTGAAGTTTCTCCAACTTAATGGATACGAAAAAATGATGATGTGATGGATACGAACAGATGGCGACTCTGCTTGGCTTGATGGATATGTACAGTGGTTTCATGATGGATACGAAGTAATGATTACTTGATGGATACGAACCAAGGTTACCTGATGGATACGAACTATAGATGCTTGATGGATTCGAACAAGGCTCTTCAGCTAATGGATACGAAATGATGCGCTCTGATGGATGCGATTAAGATGATGGATATGAACAAATGGTGATATGATGGATACGAATAACGTGTTCTCTTGATTTGTATCGACCATATCTCGTGCATACGAACTCCGATTGACTTGAAACTTGGAACGTTGGCTTTCACAGCTTTGCTTGTCATGTATTGTTAATCGTAGCTTGATTCGGACTTGGACAAAATCTATCGATATCCATAGTGAACCTGTGTCTGACCGATCTTCGGGATGGACTTTCCTTGGTTTCCAGTCAAGTTCTTGGTATCACGGCCTTGCCAAAAGGCAGGATAACATTTGCCCCCCAAAGTATGTCTTGTGAAAACATGGCGTGCTTTGAAAAGCTAAAATCTTTATTCTAAATAGTTCCATCTGACTTGTTAAATAGTTATCATCTTTTCGTTGAAAGCTGTGACCTTTGATTGATCCGCAGAAACATAAATTGTGAACCATAGACTGCCAATTGTTGTATAGTGCATTGTTGTAATTGATTGTTATATGATAGTGATTAGTTGTTTGTTGTTGTAACCGTCATCAAGCGAATACCCAATCCCTGTGAATTTTGAAAATTAAATACTAGTCCGGCATACATGCATATAGGTTAACCTGACTCCCGTTAACGTTGCACGTTCACGAGTCATCGTCAGTCCTCTTGTATCGAATTCTGTATCAATCCTCTCCTGAATCGATGAGAAATTCAAGATGTAACAATGCTTGAGGGTTGTTTTGGAATGTTCCTTCGTATCGATCTTCTCCTGAATCGATTCTGGATGAATAAACATGAATCTCGTATCAATAGGGTTGAATTATCCAAATATTATTCTGTGACAATCTTTGCACTGATGGTTGTGAACCCCTGCAACTTTTGAAGCGATGGATACGAACAGTTCAGTTCGTATCGATGAGTCTCGGATGGAGTCGAAAACAGTGGACACGAACAAGTGTTTCGTATCGATGGAACCATGCTGTACTAGTGTAGTCTTGACGTTTCTTTTGCATCGATGCATCTTTATACACTCGAATGAGTTCCTGTGTACTGTTCGTATCGATAGGTTGCTAATGGATGCGGACAATGGCATCTTGGGTCTATGTTGAATATATACAAGTGGTTGTGCTCAGGACCAATATGTGTAGATGGACACGAATAATACACTTTGGATCGCTCTTGATCGATGGATACGAATAAGCCCTTTCGTATCGATGGCAATTGTGACCATTCCAACCGGTACCTGATGACTGGGAGACGTATCGTTTCCCTTCACCTCATTCCCATATAAATACCGTTAGGACTTAGAAAAAATTCTCATCCATCATTATTTTATACTTGTCTTCGTATCGAGAAGAAACTGAGAAACGGAAAACAGCCTTCGTCCTCAAACCATCACGTCTTGCTAATCCTTTGAATCGATACCCTCATCTAGGTAAATAGTCGCATATTCTCACATTAAAAACGATAAGACTTGAGATTTAATGCCAATTCGCTCATAATCGTGACCAATTCTGATGACGATGATGAGGCCGGAATTGGGTCGAAGCATGGTCGAGGGAGAAGAAGAAGTGTCGAGGGTTATGAAGGTGGCCTCCGTACCGATCGAAGAAAAGCGATTCATACCGGTCTGAGTACATGGAGTTCGTATCGATCAAATACATCTGAACTTCATATTGAATAAAAGAGCGGGTTCGTATCGATAGGTGGTGATAGGAGTTCGCATCGATCTGGATTCATCGATATGAAAGACTAACTATCTGATCGATACGATACTTCGGGTATGTTTACCGATGCGAAGACGTTGCCCATGATCGATACGAAAAGAAAGCTTTAAGATCGATTACAAAGTTACTCCCTAGTGATCGATGCGAAATAGCCTTCCCTATGATCGATACGAACAGAGGCTTTGGCGACCAATCCAAGTCCTGTCCTTTAAACTTTTCATGCTCGAATATTCGATTCCGACGAGCTTCCGCCTTGCATAACTAGACTTAATTTTTTCACTGCACATTGGACTGCCTTCCGAAGCTCGTCGATGGAACTATAACTTAACTGAACTTAGTAAACTTTAACTTGGATTGGTCGCTAAAGTCTAGATGACTCGGTTGTGACGATCAGCGATGGCGGTTACTCTGGTTGAATTTTGAAGTCTCATCGTTTGAATGTTTTCTTTAAATCTATAGAAATTCTTCAAGTAATATATAGCACTGCACTGCACAACACATTCACGGACTTCATACTGGGGAACACTTGGGTTTTTATTGTCTAATGATGGTTTCTAATAAGTTGATTAGCTATGGAATCCACGATTTCACAATAGCAAGAGCTTCAGGATTCATCTCCTTTTGTCCTAGAGATTCCGGCCATCGCGGCCGAAGTTATAGACCCAGCTCCGGACGAGCTGCCTGGGGACAGGTTTATAGGAAATCCTCAGGATTTTGTACCGTCTAACGTGTTTGAAGACATGTTGGGATGGATATGCTTAAGGCATGGCTTGTCATTGGACGATGTACTATTACCGGGACCAAACGATAGACCACATGCTCCCCTAGAGGGGTTTACTGCTTTCAATCGCCATGCTTGCACAGCAGAAACACTTCCTCCATTCAACCAATACATTAGGGAAGTGTTGTCTTTCCTCGAAATTACTCCATCACAACTACACCCTAATGGATACGCTACGCTGAACAGTTTATTTATTGTATTCATGGAGCATCTCTTTTGGCCACCGGCTCCAACAGAAATCGGATATCTTTTTAACTTCAAGAGTAGGGGAGATAGTCCATCCTTTACATTCCTGGAGGCGGTCAGGAATTGTCAAGTAGTAATCAGATCCTGGACAAGGCCAAGTTACTTTAAAATAGAATTGTTCTACTTCCGATGCCCCCAAGGATTTGCCAGCCGATGGTTAGTCAGACTAAGTGTTGCAGTCTTCTCCAAGAGTTATCAAGATAATTGTAGTTGATGTAAACCTAATATCTTCTTTTCTTTACAGCCGTAATCTCACGACCTGAAGGCGGGTACTTCAAAGAAACAGTAAGGGTCCTTCAAGAAGTTCTAAGTGAAATGACGGACATCGATTCGGTTCTAACCGACAGAAACTTGAGAATTGTCAGACTGATTAAGTGGAATCAAAGCATAAGGCTTGAAGGAACACTGAGGGCAGCCCCGAAGAAGCAGTTGAAACGCAAAACACCTGGGGTCGTGATAACCGAAGGGGTGACGAAGAGAGAATGCCCACGAATGATGAACTCATTGCTGGGTCTTCGACCGGATTTCAAGCGTCAGAAGGAAGAAGGAAAGGCAAGGCCGCTGCTTACAAAAGTCCTAATTCTTTGAGGTAGAAGTTAGTTGTGGTTTCTTTGCCGGTTCCTGGCATTAGAATCTCGGAAGCTCCTTCCTCGCCAATAGAGAGACCTTTTAAAGGGCTCGCCGATATTCCGATTCTGGATTATGTGTCACTTGAACTTGACACTGGGTTGGAGGAGCTTGATAGTGCTTTAGATTTGAGCGAGTCTCTTCCTATAAGTGCGGCCGAAATTTCCGGTTGGTCGAAGTGGTTGCACATACATACACATTTCACGGCACTACACGATCTCCAATCACAAGTTGTTTAATTCAAGAAACCACTAAGTCTTCTTCTCTTTCTTTTTACAGGTACAATGTTCGGACGAGGGTCAATGTTAGGAAGTCTTCGCTCAGCTCGCCGATCTTCCTCATATTATGAGTCACGTAGGAGAGAGGAAGATAGAGACCGCGATCGCGGGTACTCTAGCCAGGAACGTCATGAGAGACATAGAGATATGGACTACAGACATCGATCCCGATCCCGCTCTCCTCCTCTTAGAATTCCTACGCAACCTTCGGGCCAAGGAAGACAGCCGGTAGAGCCCCCTCATTACAAACCATCTTCGCATGCTCCTTGGTCCGAGTCGTAGTGCCATAGAACTGAGGTTGAGCCTCCCGTCATTGTTGAGCAAGCAATCACTGGGCCCACTGGGGAAGGGGCTATTAAAATTGCTTAGCTAAGAAAAGAGTTTCCAAATATAGGCTTCGATGGCTACATTTTTCCCCCTCATCTAAAAGAATTCCATCGGAAGCGGAGAACACAATGCATGATTACATTTATGACATTTACTCCCAGTACAAAGAGTGGGTGAAGGCTGTAGAGAAAGCATCAAAGGTGGCCTTTGAGCGGGCTAAAATAATCGAAAAGTTAGAATCTGGTCTCACTTAGAAGGACCGCATCGTCCAAGTGCTTACTGATGAAGCCGAGTCCTCTCGAAAATCAGAGATAGAGGCCACCAAAAAGGCCGATGAGGCGAACTTGGCTATGGAGAGGATGAGGCAGACACACTATGCCTTGGTGGAGCAGATGGGTCACCGAAACACCACTGTCACAGCTGAACGGGACGCCGCTCTAAAAGAACTTGTTGAACTTAAAGCTAAATTTTCCTAAATCATCAAGGAAAAGGATGATGCAAACAAAGCCGCCCAGTAAGCATGTGAATAGGCTATCGTGCTTTGGGGCGAACGAGATGCGGCCACGACTAAGGTCCGAGTGGTGGAGACTGAGGTCGAGGAGAAGGTCCGAATGGCTGAGTCTAGGCTAGAAGCTGATATTGAAGATCTTCTCATTGTTTATAATGCCAATTTTTTGAGGCACATAAGTCTAGCCTGGCTCGACAACTACTCGACTCATTTATATAACGCTTAGGGCTGATTGGTTGAGGAGGAGAAGGCGGTGCATCTAGGTGAATCAATCGATGAGTTTGAGCCTGAGAATCGTGTGTTAAATGAAAATGAACGAAAGATTCTCCACGAGTCGATGATTTTGCATGAAAAAGAAAGGCTCGACACCCAACACTTGGAGGTCGGAGAAGGTTCAGGTGTTGAGCATCACGATATGAGTGTTGAAGTTCCTATGCCAACCCAGTCTGAATATGCACATGTGGTTGATCCCCAGCCCATTCCTGCCTATAATACAGATTAGCCGCAGCTATCTCCGGCCAGAGAACAAGTTTCTGAGGTTGTTCAGCCGTCCACAAGCCAAATTGAGGAAGGTATTCTGAACATCCTATATGCTTATCTAAAGTCGGAGTCATCATCCAAATTAGTTATTAACAGTTCTTCTTTTGATTTTGTCCAGTGATTGATGCTGCATCGGTCGTGCCTCCTGCCACTCAAGAATCACATCATATGTAGGAGGCTATAATAACTGAAGCAACCACCACAACGACCACAGCATCGACTGTCGGAACGCAGGGGTGCACTCTTGTTTTCAATGAGCAGATGATGGAGGAACTCCTCGATTATCACAGTGATCCTTTTGTGGACCTGCCATTTGTCATGGGTGGAAGCGCACCTACTACTGGCTCTTCAATGCCAACCACTGATGCTCCCAGCGAGGCCCAAGCAATTCGTGAAGAAGAAATATTGGCCAAAATCGATGCTGAAATGGAGGCAGCGGCTCATGGTGGTAGTTTAGGAGGTGGGATGGCGGCACTTGGTCCGGCTCCGTTAAGGATGATATCACTTGTTGGTACAGTTATTGATACTAGTGCGCCTATCCCGCCTCCTATAGTCGATCCAGTTCCCCCGACTCCACCTTCAGGGAGCATTCCCGTTAACTTGAGCTCGGACGAGGAAGTTGATATCATGCCCCCTACTGGAGACCGATCGCCAGAAGGCAAAAGCCCGAAGAGAAAAATAAGTGGCAGCTCCGATAGGTCCACACTGAAGGGAAAGTCCAAAAAGAAGAGAGAGTAGACGCGCTTCTTCGGTTTATTTTTTATTGATAGACAGGAATTTATCTTCGTCTTTCTTTGGTAGGCCGTGTATAGATGCGGGTTCGGCCTCCGCTAGTAGGAATTTTTTGGTACCAACTTGTACATAATTTCTTTTCGCAAATAGCTGAAATGAAACTTTATTTTGCTTTGAACTCGATGTGTGTTTATTTGGTTAAGTGTTCCAGCATTTGAATTCCTTGTTCAATACACTTGTGAAGTTTCAACTTTTGAATCTCGTTTGAGTTCATTCGTCAAGTCCTAAAATCACGACCACAAGTCATGACGGGACATTAAGTTGAACTTCGATATTGTATTGCTTCAGTCAGTGATTGACACTTAAGTTTTGCCCCTAGTTTAAGGGATGAAGTGAAAAGACCGGTTAGCGGTTGTATCTCGCTTTCAATGTAGCGTGCTTAGCATTGTTGAATTGATGTTGAAACAAGAAGAGTTTGAGTGGTCGAATCATACTCGCTCTTTTATTGATTATTGTATCCACGCTATGGGGACTTAAGTTATTTTCATGGGCGATCAGCCACGTTTGCTCGACACTTATCGTTTTGTCCGCACTCTAGGGACTTACATTAATTCGTGGGCGCTCATTTACACCCGACTTGAGTTTATACTCCGGTCCACGCTCTGGGGACTTAGAGTCGATTAACATTTTATAATCCAATCCACGCTTTAGGGACTTGGAGTTGGTTGATGTTTACTTTTCGGTTCGCACTTTGGGAATTCGAATCGTTTCGATGTCTATACTTCGGTTCGCACTCTGGGAATTCAAAGGCAGGCGATGTTTTATACTCCAGTTTGTAATCTGGGAACTTAGAGTTAGTTGATGTTTATACTCCGGTCCGTATTCTGAGAATCTGGAGTTGGTAAACAGATGGTCAATCACATCTGCTGTATGTTTTGAATTTCGCTCGTACTCTGGGAACGAAAGGTGTATCAGGATCGTGGATGGTCGGATCACATCCACCCTGAGTTAACAAGTGAGGTCGTTAGATGGACGGGTCCATCCTCCTCAAACTTGGTTCGAATACGGGCGAAGTCGTTAGGTGGATGGATCCTCCCTCTTCGAAACCGTATTCGTAAGTTTATACTCTAGTTCGCACTTTGGGAATCTGGAGTTAGGTGAAGGATTGTCGTGTATCAATCCTTTTTTGACTTTAGTGTAATGGCTTGTCCCCGAGCTCGGCTTTCACTTAGTGAGTGACCGGTCGTATCACAGTCACTCCCTATTTGAATAAATTCCACCGTATGATGGAACTTAGCTCTTCGTGCATAGTGATGGTCATATGAAGTATTTCAAGTCACAGGAAGAGATTGCATTTTATTGCTGAAATAAGAAAATATGGCAAAGTCAGTTGCCTTATTACAAATTCAAATTTCGAAATGCAAAACAAATTGCAAATGAAAAATAGACTGAATAAATAAACAGAGCCTGTTATGTGTAGTAGCGATGAAGACTCTCGCAGTTCCAGGCCCTCGGAAGAGTGAGACCATCAACGGTCGATAATTTGAATGTGCTATCTCCGAGCTTTCGTTCAGTAACATATGGTCCTTCCCAAGTTGGCTTCATATGCGAAGGGACCAGATAAATTCTTTTGAGTATGAGATCACCAAGCTTGAAGGTTCGGGGTCGGACCTTGGCATTGTTTAATCGGGCGACTCGACTTCGATATGCGGCTGTCCTCAAATCAGCCTCTTCACGCTTCTCATCCAATAAATCGAGAGATTCAGCAAGTAATATAGCATTTGTCTTTGGATCGTAATATGTCACACGATGAGAAGGTACTTCCAATTCGACTGGAATAACAGCTTCTAACCATAAGAGAGAGAGAATTCCCGACAGGATGTAGTAGGAAAGTACCTTCGGTTTCATTTAATCCTAGAACAAACTTGTATGGATGGATGTCTGACATTGCATTTTTGAGACTGCAATGTTGACTTTTATAAATGTACATCTGTTTACTGGCGAAGAAGGCAACTTCTCTTAGCTTAACACCTTTCTCTAAGACGTACAAGCTCCAAGGTTGTATGATTGTGAAAGCCAATAATGATCAAAGGAATGGCAGTGTGGCAATCAAAGTGATATGTGCAATGTGAAAGGTAAACGCGACCTTTGGCCTCACACCTGGAAATGACCGAAACGGAGTAGATGCAGCAAGGCAATGTGGTCCGCAAGCATTAGGGGATGATCATCCCCTTCTAGATATATTTCTTCCTGCTATGACGTTCGGGATGTAAATTACTGTGGATGTATGCTTTGAGGGCCCTCGGATAGGTCGGTAACGACTGGGGCGATGACATATTCGGTTCTATCTAGTAAGAAAGGTAGGCCAATCTTGTGTCGGTAGAGGTGCAGATGTTCTGTTGACCTCGGTACATTCCTCTAGAGATGTACTGCTGGAAGGTAGTCCCTTTACATAGTCATTTTTATGGAATCCATTCTCCATTACGTTGCTGCCATTTTGTTTGTAGAGCCTAGTATGCTGGAATTTAATAATGGTAACAATTTCAGCTATTTTAATTATTATTTGTATACTAGACACTAGTATAATCATGATTTAATATGAAATGTTTTGTTTATCGTAATATGAAAACCCGTCTGTGTTTATGTGTGGGCATGTCTTATGAGATACCTTAAAAGAAAGTTTTTATAACTTTGAAATAAATTCAGTTGAGATGTGTTTTATTACGCTGGTTTAACAGGCTGATTCGGGCATTCTTCCCCTTCAATGCTCGGATCAAATCAAGTATATTTACAAATGTTGATTTGGATGCTTTGGAGCTTCGGTAGACGAGCTGGAAGTCTTCTAGTCGTATTCACGTATACGATTATTTTCCGCTGCTTTGTTGTTTAAATTATCGGCAATTGTAAGGATAAGTTATTATAACTGTCCAGGATGATGATTTGTGATTGATTGTTGTATTGTAATAACCTTGGTTTTGGAGATTACCTGTAATATTAAATTATAACGGTGGTTATAATTTAATATTGGAGAAATAAAAATAAATTGAAGATGTAATTTGTTAAAATTGTTTATTTTAAATAAACAATGGGTTTTAAATATAAAATGTTGAAAATAAAGTTATGGAAACTTTATTATGGTTGTTTATGATAATATTGAGTAATACATGGTTTTAATTTGGTAAATGCAATAATTTTGCAAATTATTGCCAAATATTGGTTTTTGGAGATTTTAAATAAAGTATTTGTATTTAATATGTTGTATGATATAAATAAAAAGGTGAAATTTTGGTTAAAAATAATATTTGGATGTAAAAATGATGCTAATATGGTTTGTTGTATTTAATTACACAAGAAAATGATTTTTTTATGCAATTTATGGTGCTAAAATATTAATTTTTATAGTGTAATTTGGGTATTTAATTAATAACAGATTTTTTAATGATGGAAAATATTTTTATGGCAAAAATTTTCTTATATATGTTGTAAAATATTTTTGTGAACATTAAAATATGAATGCTTGATTTTATAAAAATTTAATTCATGTAAGTATGAATTATTTTGGTTAATTGTATAAGTGTTTTGTTTACTAAGTAGTAATTTGGAAAATAAAACTAATTGCTTTCCTAATTGGGTCAAGCCCACTTACTAATACTAACTAGAAGAAAACATCTCCTTCTCAATATTATACATGTAGTACATTTTCATTAGCAGTAAAACAAAGAAAAATAAACACAGAAACTTCTTTCCTCTTTGAAATTAAAACCCAACCTTCAAATTTCTTCAGTCTTTGCTTAATTTAATCAAATTGAAGACAATAAACTCAGGTAATCAATCCAAAATCAAAGATATCTTCATTATTTTCTGATTTTGAAAAGTTGGATTGTCTGTAACTTGTGTTCTCCTATTTGCATGTCTGTATAATCTCTATTTTCAGGTTCCTAAAGCTTATTCAAGCCAAAATCTTTCATCTTTCTCTGGATTCATACAAGTTTGCCCTACAATTTGCAAAGGTGTGTTCTAAACTCACAAAAATCTAACTGAAACAGAAGTTGCTAGCCAATAACTGCTCAACATTTGCTTGATGTAAACGTTTTATGTTGATTTATAGTTTACAGTAAATACTTGTTCTAGGTTTCTTCTTTGTGTGATCATATCTTCTTATCCTTTTCATGAAATGCTGCCGGAATTCTTTCGGATTGTAGTTTTTATGTTATAGTTTCTGCATGTCTATTTTCATAGTCTAATTCGTTGGGGGAACTGCCTGAAATTCATATGCAAATACTAGTTCGAAACAAGGCAAACTGTTGTTGAAAATCGCGTACACTAGGTCAACCCAAAAATTTTACAGGTCAACCCTAAGGTCGACCTAAGGACCATGAAGGTCGACCTGCATGTTGACCTGGCCACTTGTATTTTGCCAGTTCGATTCTTTTGCTTTACTATGCATTGTTTTGATCATTTTGCAAATTCCAATAACTTTCTCGACTTGTTTTTGTGATATTCTTGAATGTTTTGAAGGGCATGACGCCTATCAATAGGCAAGCCAAAATTTTAGTGAATTCGTAATTCGAATTGAACCATTTTTGAGATGATTTTAATGTCGGTTTCTTTGGTATTTTGATGATTTTCCTTGTTTTTGAGCATGGATTTTCTAAAACAATTTCGAAGAGATTTTTAAAATAAAATGGCTTTTGAAATAAATATTTTATAATATTAGTAAATTATTTTAAAGCTATTATAATGATATATTCTCTATAATAAAGAGAAATTTCAAAGGTTTGTTTTCCAAAAGATTTTCAAAAATTGTTTTAAAACTAGTTTTCTCAAAATAAATTATTTTCTATATAAAATACACATTTTTGCACTCTTCGAGCGTATGAGAAAGAGAATTAAAAGATTAGTAAAACATGTGGTATGTGACACATGTGTTTACTTTTTCGGTTAATTCCGGGCTTGTTCATTTGAAGCTACATATTCATTGACCTTCGGGTTGTATTTGCCGATAAGATGGGGCAATTGTTGTGATTTAAATGATTTTGTTTTCTAATGTGACATTCACTAACAGTTAGTAAACCGATAAGTGAGAACGTGTGGTATGGGATACATTGTTACCACTTTTCGGGTTCCTATCTGAGAGTTTGTGACACATTCACGAGTTCCAGTACTTGGGCTATCGGGTCCTATGTGTACATTTATAGCTGTTGGGCAAATATTGGGCTGTTGGGTCCTATTGGAGGCTGTTGGATCTCTTATACACTGTACTTGGCAGGCTGTTGGGCCACTGATTGGGCTGATGGGTCCTTTCTACATTTATAGCTATTGGGCTATTATTGGGCTGTTGGGTCCTTTCTACATTTATAGCTATTGAGCTATTATTGGGCTGTTGGGTCCTATTCTTTACATTGTTGCTTTTCTAGATTTCTTTGTGTTAATTTCTAGAATTTTGATGATTTATAAATGTTTTCACCATAGTTGCCTCTGTTGGATTATTTATATAGCACGAGTGCTATCGTGTTGTTTATTATATGGTTAACACATTTTGGAGTTTTGAACTCTTAGTTGAGTTCTATATATGTTGATTTTGTAGTGCCATCCTTTGACCCTTTTGAGGTTTATAATCTCCTATTTAGGAGTAATGGTGTTGATGGACACCATTATATTGGTTGTTGATGTCGATGATATGAGGCGTACATTTGTGGATATTTGATATTGTTGTTTAACTTAGCCATTATATTGGCTATTGATTATGCCGATGATATGAGGCGTACAATTGTGGATATTTGCTATTGTTATTGAACTTGTCTCTTTCGAGAAACCCCTTATGACATATAGTAGTTGACATATATTTAATGTTGCTTCTTCTCTTTCGAGAAGAATTGTTATCATTTATCCATATACCTTACCTATCATCTGCTAATCAGTTATTTAAGCTAGACTGACCCGTGTATTTTTATATACTCGGGTCAGACCGAGTTATTTCAGGTTAGACACCTGCCATAAGTCTTCACTATGCTGCTTCTGCTTGGATTATCTACTTATCACCTTTTGTGTAGTTTTTGTAGTGTTTTGTAAACTTTGATATGTATCTATTCATTTTAACTCATTGTATATATTGTGGTCCTTGTACCACTCCAGTTGTATCACTCTGTATTGTACTGTGATGTATATGTGTATATGTATATATGTTTGATTATTGTTCTATGATATTTTATATTTATTGTTGTTGTATTTTATTCTGATAGATCCGTTAGCCACCTTAGTTTTGTATTAAATATTTATTGATTATGTCGATCCACTTGAGAAAGAGAAAAAAATTTAGAGCACTAAATCGATGTACTCAATACATGTTTAAAACAAGGCTATGGATGGTCGCTCCTAAACAGCCCTATTCTCTGCACTAGCAGATGGTATTACCTAGCAATACTCTTTGTAGTGTGGGTCTCGAGGTGGGGCGTCACATAACTCTGATGGATGTATGTATCATATTACAATTTTTGTCTTGTAAAGATCATTGATATGATATTATGTGTTTTTTCGCTGTGATTGTGAGATTCTGCAATTGTTTTAGTTTCTTCTTCTTTGTCTTCTCTTTCTGTTTCTTTCATTCTCTTCTTCTTCTATTCTTCATCTCTCTTCTTCTTCTCTTCTCTTCTCTCCTTCTCTCCTTTTCTCTCTTCTTTCTTTCTCATCATTATTCGTGTTTCCATTCGGTTTGGGGGTTGAACATGTGCGGTTATTGTATGCTCTAGATGGGATGGATTTGCGGGTCGTGACAGAAAGTCAATAGTTGTTGGTGTTTGGGTTGGAATCATACCTTGGTTGGTAGGGGTAGTGGTGGCTACGTGTTTAGTGGGGTTGGTACGAGCTTGGCTCGTTGGATGTGGTGTTTTAACCATACTAGAATATTAATTTTGGGGATACCCAGTACATTTACTCGAGTGCTAGTCCCTGCCCTAATCTCTACCCCACCGGTATCGGCTAAGTTGGTCTTTGTTTTAGTTTCAACTAAATTAGTAATTTTATAGCTATATGTAAAAATGGGATGCATTAGGAACTCCTTGATAGATAGTAAACAAAACTGGAATAATAAATGTTGTATATACTTGACTCCTATATAATACACACATACACACAAAGAAATGTGTGTAGTTAGATTAATACACCATAATATGTCTACACTGTCAGATATATGTATGAACAACATAAATCAAATCCAATCCACATACATAATCCAGGTCATAATACTTATTTGCATCACTTAAATATGTAGGAATAAATCCATGCCTTCCATACCATCTCATATCCCACTCTATCAACCTATCAAACGGATTGGATTGGATCAAAATGGGGTTGGTTAATTTTGATCCAACCAATTTACGACCCATTATTTTGCACTCATTTAATACATGGGTCAATTTGGCCCAACCTATTTAATAAGCGAATTACTTATTTAAGCCACTTAAAGATTTAAATTATATTTGACTACAAAAGATTAACAAAATATACAAAAAATCCAATTCTAATTCTTACCTTTTGAATTTCTAAAATAATTGAAATTTTAAATTCAAAATTTTAACTCTTGTTTTCATCAAAATTCAAGTTTTTATATTTTTAATTTGAAATGTTCGAACTTTCATTATATTTCATCTAAATTTTCCATTATATTACTTTCTTAGTTGATAAACTTTAAATTATTTTCACAAATTAATAAATAAAAAATCCAACTCTTTATAATTTAATAAAATGATATTTTATTGAATTTAGCTTACAAAGAAAATCAAATATCTCATAATTTTCAAAGTAAAAAAGAAACATTTTTACAAAATCAAATACAAAAAGGACTATCAATCGATTCTTACCCCTGCGCATTAGTATTGGCCTTAAGCATTAGTATTGACATCACATAATAACATAGTATTTCCAAATTCATTTTACAAATAGTGGCAACAAATTAGTTTTTTTTTGGGTATTAGTGTTTAGGCATCCAACCGAAGGTGGATGACGCAAAGAATCAAATTATGTCCCAATAGAGTATGGCTAAAATATTAAAGTGCAAAAACAAGTGAGAACTTATATTATCAGATTCATGGAAGGCCCTATATATGTATTGCTTAAAATAATAAATACAATAGTTATAGAGGCAAGCATCAGTGCCTTAATGAAGTTATTCCTAGGGTCCTTTACAATTATCAAAAGCACTGGTAAGAGTATTAAAAAAAGTTCCATACCGTCTATAATGACAATGAGCATTGTCCGATTCGAATTCAGTAAGGATAATTTGTTATATTTTAAACCAAAAAATATCCATCAACATCTAACTGGTCATTTGAGTAAAAAAATAAAATTTTCAAAATAATAAAATTCTCTGAACTTCGGATTTTTAGTTTCCAATACTTTAAATTTCTAATTTTCAAAATTCAAATTTTGAATTTTTTTTTCTAAATTTCAAATTTTTAATAAATAGATAAATGAATTAAGCATTTATGAATCTTCCAATAATGGATCAACCCATTATGACAAATTTAATAAAAATTAATAAACGAGTGGACTCAACCCATTTATTAAAATATGTTGGGTAACAGGTTGAGTCATATTTATACGTGTCTACCAAAACAACTAAGCAAAGAAATGAACTAAAACATGATACATGGTATTATAGCTTTTTATTCTTATTGTCTTAGTTCATCCTAATTGTATACAAAACCGGTGCCTCATCGGCTCTTTGATAATAGTAATCAACAGAAAAAGTGTATAGAAAAAATGAAAAAGGGAGGATCCAATCAATTATGAAATACTTGTACAATACAGTTTAACATAATATATTATTATATGTAAACTTCCAAATACATATTAACATCATTTAAAACCAATGTAATTACCTGACTAGGTCATTGAGTCAGCCCTAAAAACCATAGAACCGGGGAGAACTCGATCCGGGGAGCAATTGAACCTTGATATACAATTGGGCTACCAAAACCAATTAAACTATGGCTCAAATTGTAGTCAAACAATGTAAAACTAAGATTTACTATTATTTTAAGCTCAATTCAAGGCCCAACGAGTAAACTAGAAGCATGTATTTTATGCATGTGCCCAAACTTGAAAGACATTGTGCACTTTTTATGATAAGATTGCAAGTAGACATATTAATGTAATATTTCTCTTTTACCTCTATAAATTTGTGCTACATGGGATAATTCACAATGAATATTTTCATACTTCACTACTGGAAGAAGTAGCCAAAACCATTGTGCTTAATTCTGTAACTATCTTTCTCATATTTTTTCAAAACATATTTGTTGGGTATTTGCTTCAACATGAGCAGTTAAATAAAATATAAATTAACCAAAAATTATAAGTAAACTGTTTTTTGAATTTCACAAGTTTTTACTGCATCATTGTAGGAAGAGATTTTATTTTTTTCTTTATTTCAAAGTTTGAATCTCTTTATATATAAAGACTTAATAAACAACATTAATGAATTTTCTTAAACGTCTAGCTATCAATGCTGATAAAAATATAATTCACAATCAATATGATTCTTATGATTCGACTGGTTTGACCATCAAAATACTCAACCTTCAATCACTAGGTTCGACCGTTGGATGGAAGGTTCATAACTATATTTAAGAGAATGCCTACATGGATAAAGTTAACTAATGCATAGTTTCTTATACAAATACTACTTAAAATGGTAAAGTTGTCTAACTAAAATACATCTACAAACAGCTTGCACTATAATGCACGACATTGTAATCCATATTGATAACCGCATGTCACCTATCTTGATATCCTATACTTGAGAATTTACTAAACAACACATGACAACAATACAAAAGTTTCTATATATATGTTATAACAAAACAGCTATCTCTACTAAAAATTTATGTCCACCACATACCCATATATTTCTTAGATTTTGCAACAAAATAAACATCTCTCTGGAAGAGGAGATAACAAAAATTAATCATCATATACCAAATCACTATTATAGCAGTATATATCAAATCACCTTTATAGTAGCGGATATCACATCAAATCATATTAAAGAAGAATATATCAAATCACCACAACAAACATAATCATGCAATATCTAGTATGAAACAAGAAGATAAAAGGTTTAATTCCACTACGAAGCCAAAAAAGTGGAAAATAGAGTGTAATCCTATCACTTATCTCTGAGATCATTCTAGGAGAGGAAGCACAATACATTATCTAGATCTGCACCTTCGTTCAGAGTACTTGGATTCGGTACAGTATTTGGTTCCTCGACATCAATGGAATTGACCACACCAACATTAGCAGTTGGAATAACCACATTTGCTACATTCTTAGGTGTTCCTATAGTTGAAGGTTGAGGAATAATCAGATTTCACTGAATGTTGTCCTGATGGCGTTTTTTGCCACATCCCAAACGATGGGCGGCGAAGGAATTGGTGCAGTTTGCTCCCGTTCTCGAATAGGGATGAATGATGCAAGAGGACGATATCTGGCATATGCTTTCATCACCAATAGATGATACTGAGTTTGGCATCGAAGCATTCTCTCTCGCTTACGATTCGTCATTGATTAGGGATGGAAACTTTGAATTTGTGTTTGTTCGGACAATGTGCTGTGCAAAGTTAGATTTATATGGAAGTTTGTTTGTATGGTATTTTTACAAAAAAGGATTGTTATCTAAATATTTATCAAGAGAAATGGAAACTGGCCTGAAGTGCTCATTGATAATTTAACCTATGTTTCTCAGTTTTCTTGATTATTCGTAAGTGATCACAAAATTTCGAGATTAACAAACTGAAGTTTGCTTCGTAGAACACCCAAAAGTTCTTAAAAAAATTATCGAGTGCTTGATTTTTACCATTGACAACAAAGATAAGTAAATTACATTTAGAGGGCAAAGTCCATTATCATAAATGGTTAAAAATAATTAAATGCCAAAGCTGCCTTCATACTTTTTAAGGCCCTAGAAAAAATCAACTTAATGCATGTTATACCAAGAAACATTTACGTGTATTCATTTATAAAATTCTACACTCTTTTTTTAGATTACGAAAATAGTTCATAAAAATAGAGTGTACTCAATTCTCGAAACCTACATTCATTTTTTAATCAAATTTGGGAAGAAAATTCGAAAAATAGAGTGTGCAAATTTGTAAAAGTCTACATTTAATTTTTGATAAAGAATCATATTTACAAAAAAAACATTTCATTCTTGTCAGAAATGGATTACATGGCTTGTAAATAAATAAATATAACATTAATTCACTTCCCCATATAACTTATAAGCTAAAACATTATATGTAATATTATATATTAACACTTTTTAAATTCATATGATCGGGGCCTTTAAACAATTTTGTACCCTAGACAACCGCCATGTCTGTAATTGTTCAATCGGCCATGTTAAGTGCTACTGGATGTTCCATGTTATTAAAAATGAATTTGTTGCCTCTAAAAAATAGGTGTGGTCCATATAAAGTAGATTTTTTTTTCATCCTAACTGGCTTCTTCACTTTACTACATCAAAATTTTCTGACTTAGCATCCATCACACTGAATGAAAAATATCAATTTTGTATTACTAGAAAATCAATCATTAAGCTACCATCCAAATAAACCGAAAATCATTGTGGAATCCCTTGAAGGTTGAACTATGATTTTTATATATTCTGGTTGCCAGGAGGAGTATTGTCTCATCTATATTTCTCTAGATTCAAATAGAGTGTTAACTAATTTTTCTCAAGGAATGTGCATTGCTTTTTGTTAGATTATTGGAAAACACAGAATATATAAAAGGAATCTCTATTATTAAGTGGGTTCTAGTTTAGTACCTATTTAACCTGTTATCTAATATATTATCAAAGAGTAAAAAAGCATTCTAATACACATATGGCAGTAGTGAGATTGCTATTAACCTTCTATGCATAAAGAATATACAGAACAAGAAATAGTATATATGCAGAAAACCCTTCTACACATAAACTAAATAAAAATACTACATAATTAGAAATACATCTACTTTTGTACATGCAAGCATATATATATATATATATATATATATATATATATCTATGTATGTATGTGTGTATGTATGTAGGTACACAAACCTAGTTAGGATCTATGATCCCTTTTATTTAGCCCCTCATCTTAATTCCTCACCAATGAAAATACTAAGAAGATTTTGTTTCTAAAAATAGTGAATACAAAGTCTAATAGAGCAAATCATAACTCCAAATCTAGTGCAAAATCTGATGCAACTTCTAATAAACAAAGTAAAGTAAGAAAATACAGAGGTTAAGACATAAATTTCCATTTTAAGGCCGGTTATGAAAAAAATCGAAACGAACCGGATTTCGATCTTCGAAAATTGAAACTAATACATCCACTGTATCACATGCCGAACGTTCAAGTGTCGGATTTTTTAGGGTGAAAGAAGAAGGTAGAAGAGAAAAGAAAATTAAACAACACAGAATCTCACGACACAATGAATTATATATAATACAACAATGATCTTTACAAAAAGGAAACAAAATATTCATATAACATCATACTACACTACACTTATCCTAAATTTGGACAGTTATAGAAACCTATCTTACATTGACAAACATACAAACTCTATAATATAGTGGAAGAAAATATACGTGAATACGTCTTGACTATCTAGCTCCTCTCTAACTCCAAAGTATCCTGCTAAACCTGGGAAAAATATGCCTGGTCTGACCCGAGCATTACATGGTATAACGCCCGGGTCGGTCTGGTAAACCAGCGTGAGTAAAATTCAATAACAAGTAACAACCAAACTGATTTCTACATTTGAAAACTTTTAAACAAAGGGTATATCGTAAGACCACACCGCACATAAAAATAGACAAGTTTTTATCTTACGATAATCAAAACATTTTATATCAAAATCTGGTGATATAATCATAGTGTCTAAGTTTAAAGTAAATAGATAAAATAGCTGGAATGCTTGCATCTCACATTCCAAAATACTAGGTTCTACAATCGAAAAATGTAAGGCATGTATTGGAGATTGGATCCTAACAATGACTGTGCAACTTGGGTACCGCCCGTCACAGTGTATCTCTAGATAAAATAACACCGAGGACTCGCCTAGATCCCCTACTAACATAGGACTGGCCAACCCCTTGCTGGATAGTACCGAATATGATCACCCCTCTACTATTAGGCCCCGAAGCATAAAATTTGAGAGATAATAGCGACTCTAGATAGGGATGATCATACCCTACTTGGGAGCGACCCACTTAGCATGCTACATCTTTCCTGTTTTAGTCATTCCCGGTTGATAAGGCTTGATGCTACGATTACCTTCTAAGAACATTTACACTTAGAATGCTCATTGCCCTCTAATGACAATGTGCTCATAGCATTCATCCATACAAGTCAGTACTAGGTATGAACGAAACTGAAGGCACTATTCCTATTACATCCATTTTGGAATCACCCTCAGGATTAGTAGCGATTAGCCCTATCACTCCACCTCTCTATCTTCGATTTCATACTCTTCACGATGTCTTCAGTTCGCAACGCTTGAGTTAGATCGAAGTGGTTTTCGGATAAAATATCTATTCCCGGTCTCTTCGAAACAACTTTCAATAATTTCCGATAAACTCAACCCCGGTTCTTTAGGAAATAAACAGACAAAGATAAGAGTGGAATTCATCTCCTAACCATTTATGGATGGATTTCCTTATCATTCGTCTTAGAAGAACGAAATGACTTTATACATACAGTATAACAACTTCGATGGTAACTGTACTAAATAACTGTCATGTTTCTCCTAAATATTTCCAAAGTTACGTTTTATCTAGATTTGGTAGTTGGTTATTTACTATCAAATAATCAAACATCCAATCAGGGTTTAGTTTACATATGGGATCCACTAAGCCTTTATTAATTCTCTTTAATTAATAAAACCACCTTATAAAACTTGATCAAAAGATCTTTTCAAAACACTATACTCAAACCCCTTACATTTTCTTTTATACTTGGGAAATATTTATATACTTATCTCAACGGTATATGTATATTACCAAAACATTTTACTTTTCATGCCTTGAAAAAATTATGAACTTATCTTATCAGTATAAGTATATTTACAAACTTTTCAAACATTTCTTTTTTCCAAATCCCATATTAAATAACCAAACATTTCTTCCAAATAAAACATTCCACTTATCCTTTATCAAAAATTCCCTTTTTAAAAGCTCATCTCGTATTTCTATTAACTTATAACTTTCAAAATAAAGTTATAACCCACTTTTAACCTTTAAGTTAATTTATAAACCTCTTTCCAAATCTCTGATGTAATTTACAAACCTTTTTCCTATTTTTAGAACTCTTTATATAAACTATTCTATACACCTTTATCATTTACAAAACATCATTTGTAAAACACTTAAAGTAACCCTTCAGTAAAAACCTCTTATATAAACATGTTATTACTTATAAATAACTTTACAACATAATAGCATAACTCGAAAATCATGTATAAACTTTAAACTCTAAATTGATTAAAGAATTTAAGTTAATTAAAAACACACTTTACAAATTCGAAAAGAGGCTTAGCAATCCCAATGGTACTAGTTTAAGTTACCATTCAATTCCAATTCGATTCCCAAGACACTTAACAATTATTTACATAAGCAACCATACATGTAAATACAGTTCATATCCGATCAGGGAATAACATGTCAATATAACCAGTTGGCATATACAAGTCCAAATAACATAAAATAGGATGGTGATTTATCCTGCTAAATAGATGCTCAAACAATTCAATCAATTTATAGCAGAACGGGGATTTATTCTGCTTAACACATGCCCACACAATCAAATCACTTACACTATAGCAGAATGGTGTTTTGTTCTGCTAACGGATGTCATTTAATTCTCCTAATCATATGGGTTACTTAAGGGTCTGGACCAGAGATCATTTGGTATGGAATCGATTTACTTTGAAAAAAGAAAATTGGTTAAAACACATTCCGTTTAGTTTAAAATCAGCTTTGAAAAGTTAAAATTATATTTAATTAGCTTAAACCCTAGCTAAATCTTAATTAATCCAATTTAAATCAAGATTAAATCACGATTAAACTCTAATTAGGCTTAATGAACTTGATTAAGTACTAATTAACTTCCTAATGCAACTTGGTTAAGGTTAAACAAAATTATTTAAGAGTTAAACCTTAATTAATTAAATATTAATTAAATAACCCAGTAATTAAATAAATAATTAATTAACCATTAATCTTACTTAATTATTATTAATCACTTAATTACTTCTTAACCCCATTAATCACTAATTAAAACATTATTGGTCAATTAACAGTCATTAACTTAACTTATGTGATGATTAACCTCTAATCACCTTCTTAATTACCAATTAAATGTTAATTACCTTTTAATTAATTAATTATATATTACAACTTAATTACTATTTAATATTACTAATTATGTTTGAAAACTTTTTACAAAACGGTTTCAAATTATAAAATGAAACATAAATCAAAACTTTAGTCGAACTACATCCATAGCGACTACGCTCTGAGTGCAGTTCGCTTTAACATATTTTTAAATTGTAAACACCTCATTAACTTTACCATTTCATATTTATAAACCTTTTAGAAAGTTTTACAACTTTAAACTTAGATATACAAACTTTAAAAAAACCAATTAAAAACTTTTAACACTTTTTAGGAAAAACAAAACATGATTCCCTTCGGGTCTCAGATCCGTCGCAATTACATACAAAGTCGATAAATTTATTTCTAAACATCATGGCCTTAGTTTACATACATAATCATACATCATACTTATTATATACCACATATACATACTCAAAAAGGTTCGTGTTTACCAACTACATAATATCACAACCAAATAGCCTAACCAAATCCAACGACTAACACTATTCAAATCAATGATTATCAACATCATAACTAACCAATATTAACACTATATACTCATCACATACAATGTCAACATTTAAGCACCTTTATACTAACAATTGTGTTAGTTTACTCATCAAATTTCCGCAAAAGCTACCCGAACTCAAGCTAAACTTGCCAACGACTCCCTAACTTTTAAGGATAAAGGCTTTATGTGCTGGCAACTATCAAAAAGGGATTGTCCTAAGTGTATGTAGGGTCGGCCAAAGGTGTGGTGGTGGGTGTGGGGTAGTAGCTTGAAGGTAGAGGAGCTTCGTGTTGTCATCGATTTATCAAAAACGAAACCAAAATTAGGTCATTTTCCCACTGGTTTTGGGGCACCAACTCACAAAATTTGGAAATATTGTCAACTTGAAAGTTGTAAGAATTTCTTTCCTTTATCATTTCATTAAAAGAGTCACTCATTTTTGTTTTGTTTCAAAAAAGTTATGATCAAAAGAAGAAGGTTAATTTTCGACTTGAAATTCCAGGTGAAAAATCGCTTTGTAAAAAATAGGTATTTTGACATAGCTATTTTTGAAATTGGAAAAAGTGGTCAACGAAAATATTGTAACCACTGGAATTTTAGGCGATTTGAAAAAAAGAAGATCACCATTTGATGTCAGAATGAAGAAGATATGGTAGGAGAAAGAAGTGGTAAAATGAGAGGAGGTTGGAGCTATTTATAAGCAAATTTCCTATGTCATCATTATATCTAGTGACATCAAAAATCTTTTATAATATATATATACACATAATTATATTTAGTCAGATCACTCTTATATATATATATAATTATATTGTTTAGTGACATCACTTTCTTTTATATATATATATAATTATTATGTTTGGTCACATCACTTTCTTTATATATACAATAATTATTATGTTTAGTCACATCACTTTATATATATATATATGTATGTATGTATGTATAAGTCAAATTAATAATTAAAGCTAAGACATGGCAAGAGATAATGATGATTAATGATTGCAAAATCTAAGATGTGACAATACTTAATATATATTTATAAAAAATGTTTATTACTTTTAAAACGATGTCTTGTAACTTCACTTATTAATTCAAATTAACATAAGATAATTTATTTCTAAGTGTATTATTATTTAGTCAATTAACTCTTATATATATGTACATATAGTGCACAAGGACAAAAACATTACTGACAACTATCCGGTGTCGAAAGACCGAAATTTCGGAAAACGTTCTTCGTTCACATTTTCTATTTTTCTACGAACTATTTAATTTGGTAAACAAATTTTGAAAACGATTTTTTCATCATTATTAATTTATTAAAATGTGTTTATTTTCAATATAAAACCTATATATTGAATTTTTAAAATTAATTAAATATTCACTAATCATAGCAGTAAAATTCCGGGTTGTTACATTTTTCCCCTCAAAAGAATTTTGTCCCCGATATTACACCTCAACCTATCCCAGAAAACACCTAACACTATACCTTAGCTAGTATGATGTACATAGTTCATTCTTATGCAAAATCTGATTCGATCTCAACTCGAATACATAAGTTTCCTTCCGAACTAGTATCGCTCACTCGATTTTCTAGTGCATACTCCTATCAGGCTCCTTGATTTGGTACCTCTATTCTCCTTCCATAGTTGTAACTAGGATAGAAAACCTTGGTCCTACACCAAAAACCCTCAACAAGTGCTCGTTGTCAAAGGTCGAGTAATAGGTCCTTATTCGGAACGGTGCAACACCTCAAAGCCGTGTACTCAAATATTGGATCGCTTTATATGGAAAGAGAAATGATTTGCGTCCATCTTACGCACTTACTTAATTGGTTCTCCCTAATACCAATTCTATTTCCACCAAATTATTTATGAAAACATTTCATAAACTATTCTTAGGTTCCACTTGTATGCTCTCCACTAGATCCTAAGATCTTATATCCCTATCTGATTCCATTATTCCATTTTACTTTTATTTTCCTAAGAAAAACCAAGATCCACATACCCAACTTTTATTTTTAAAAAACTTTTCCAAATAAAACTCTATATTTCAATCATAGAAAATATATATCTATAGCCCGAGTAACTCCAAAATAATACTAAGGAACATGGTATTACTAAACAGTATCCTAGATTCCTTTACCAAGAAGGGTAATACTCAAGAGAAGTGTTTACCATTTGAACACTCCCTTCCCCAATTTTAAGTTATTTTCGAGCCATTCGAACTAGTTAACTTAAAATATTTCTTTTATTTCTAAATTCTCATTTTTGGAACAATACTTTACATTTTCCCACAAAACATCTATTTCCAGTTTACTTTGGGTTTGTTTGGGTTGAGCTTGTTTCAATCGTACAATGATAAAGATAATAATTAACTAAGTACCCTACAACATTCACCTAGGTAAACATCTGATCATCACTTAGAAGATTATTCTGATCATCACAAAACAATCAAGATTTGTTCGCCGTACCAATCTAAAGAAAACACTCCTTAAATTTTCATTCCAAATTTCATACTTGAACTAAATTGGTTTCAAACATTATTATTGTTATTTTCTCAAAACCTTGAAAATCATTTTCCAAAAGCATTGGGATTTGGTTCTCAAGTTTTCAACCTAAATTCTTTCAACTTAAATGATGCATTTTTATAAACCCATTCTATAAATCACATCTATTAAACCTTTTTCAAATATTTATCTCAAAATATTCTAACTTTTAAATCAAATTCTACCTTAACTTTAACATCAAACGCCTTATAGTCAAACTATGAAACTTAATTCATAAGGTGTTCGTTGCAATATTTTTCCAATCCTTATCTACCCAACCTATTTCTTAAAAAGGGAACATACTAACAATAGCCAATGCTCAATTAGACGAGCATGATTTAACAAACCCTAAACGATAATAATAATAACATATTATTATCTCCTAACACCTCCACTAACTATATCATACTATTTGTGAAAATCATTTATTTCATATATAAAATACACATTGGGTAAAATTATTTCATTTACCCAATTCCAAAATAATACGGCGTCAATTTTCCTAGTTTAGTTGTTTAGAAACCCATATCGGTACAGTTGTACACCCTGTTTCGACCAGAGTTCATAAGCTACTAAACCGATAAATCAAAACAATATAAGACATTTGATAATCATTAACAAATACACACTCATATATATACACTCAAACTCATTCTAGGGTGTCACTTACCCTATCTCTAATGAGTTAACCCCATAAAAGCCAAGGTTGTCGCTCAACCTTTAGCTCTGATACCAAATGTAACGATCCGGCCTTTCGATCCTCGAAAATCGACACTAATACATCCACTGTATCACATGTCGAACATTTAAGTGTTGGAAATACTAATTTGTTAAGGTGAAAGAAGAAGATAGAAGATAAAATAAAATTAAACAACGCAAAATCTCACAACGTAGCGAATAATATATAATACAATAATGATCTTTACAAAAAGGAAACATATTATTCATATAACATCAGAGTACACTAAACTTATCCTAAATTTGGACAGTTGTAGAAACCTGTCCTTACATTGACAAACATACATACTCTATAATACAACGGAAGAAAATATACGTGAATGCGTCTTGACCATTTAGCTCCTCTCCAACTCCAATGTATGCAGCTAAACCTCGGAAAAACATGCTCGGTCTAACCCGAGCATTACATGGAATAATGCCCAGGTCAGATTGGTAAACCAGTCTTAGTAAAATTCGATAACAAGTAAAAACCAAACTGATTTCTACATTTAAACTTTTCAAACAAAGGGTATCTCGTAAGACCACACCACACATAAAAATGGACGGGTTTTACCTTACAACAACCAAAACATTTTATATCAAAATTGGATGATATTATCATAGTATCTAGGTTTAAAGTAAATAGATAAAATAGCTGAAATGCTTGCATCTCACATTCCAACATACTAGGTTCTACAATCGAAAACGTAAGGCATGTATTGGAGATTGGATCCTAGCAATGACTAGGCTACTGGGGTACCGTCCGTCATGGTGCATCTCTAGATAAAATGACACCGAGGACCTCGCCTGGATCCCCTGCCAACATATGACCGGCCTACCCCATGCTGGATAGTACCGAATATGATCACCCCTTCGTTACTAGGCCCCAAAGCGTATAATTTGAGAGATAATAGCGACTCTAAATAGGGATGATCATACCCTACTTGAAAGCGACCCACTTAGCGTTACTGTATCTCCTATGTTTTAGTCATTCCCGGTTGATGAGGCTTGAGGCTACGATTACCTTTCAAGAACATTTACATTGTGAATTCTCATTGCTCTCCAATGATGATGTGCTGACAGCATTTGTTTGTACCAAAATTGGGCACAACACTCTTCAGAAGGGTTTGAAGAGATAAAAGTGAAGAAATTAAATGGAAAAAGAGGATTATCTAACAAACACTTCAAAAACAAATAAGAAAGTACGTAGAAACATAGAAATTTAGAGTGGTTCGGCGTGTTGCCTACATACACTATGAAATTGATGATTTTATTGATGTTTTCTTGCTGATTACAACTGATTACAATGATAAAATTCGAGTGCAATAGCAGCCTTGTAGTGCAAAAATGTTTTCGGCAGAGTCTGGACGTCAAAGAGCCAAAAAGATCCCTTTTTCTTTAGGCTCTGGGGCACTATTTATAGGCATAGGATGCAAATATCTCGCTCAGATCTTGGGAGACCTCTTCTGGCATGTGGTTGGGCCCACGCAATCGATCCCAGGAGCTTTCGACTCAATTCGTGATCGATACGAACGAATTTTGTATCGATCAAGATTTGACCCAACCGAGTTGAAACTTGGCATGAACATTCTTTAGGTCGTATGTAAGCTCCTGTGAAAATTTCATAGAATTTTGACTTGTGGATTGCAAGTTACAATCGATGCAAGTTCACGTCTTCCCTAGGTTGCCTTGTTTGAATCGATACGTTCGCATTGATCACTTTGAACCGATAATGAGCACGTGCTCGTGAGTTGACGTGGCGCTTGAGTTTTGGATCGCTCCACTTTCGATGCCGAGTTGACCGAGTCTTCCTAAGATTTTCGCCTTGTTCGTATGGATAGCCGTTGCCTTGTTCGTACCAATGGAGGTGGTTCAATTCGTATCGATGGAAGTCGCTCAGTTCGTATCGATGGAAGTGGCTCTGTTCGTATCGATCGAAGTGGCTTTGTTCGTATCGATCCAAGTTGCTCGGCTCGTATCGATTGTGTGGCCTTGTTCGTATTGATCGAAGTTGCTCCAACTTGATGGATACGAACAAATGATGATGTGAAGGATACGAACAGATGGCGACTCTGCTTGGCATGATGGATACAAACATTAGTTTCATGATGGATACGAAGTAATGATTACTTGATGGATACGAACCAAGGTTACCTGATGGATACGAACTACAGATGCTTGATGGATTCGAACAAGGCACTTCAGCTGATGGATACGAAATGATGCCCTTTGATGGATGCGATTAAGATGATGGATACGAACAAATGGTGATATGATGGATACGAATAACATGTTCTCTTGATTTGTATCGACCATATCTCGTGCATACGAACTCCGATTGACTTGAAACTTGGAACGTTGGCTTTCACAGCTTTGCTTGTCATGTATTGTTAATCGTAGTTTGATTCGGACTCGGAAAAAATCTATCGATATCCATAGCAAACCTGTGTCTGACCGATCTTCGGGATGGACTTTCCTTGGTTTCCAATCAAGTTCTTGGTATCACGGCCTTGCCAAAAGGCGGGATAACATTTTCCCCCCAAAGTATATCTTGTGAAAACATGGCGTGCTTTGAAAAGATGAAATCTTTATTCTAAATAGTTCCATCTGACTTGTTAAACAGTTATCATCTTTTCGTTGAAACCTGTGACCTTTGATTGATCCACAGAAACATAAATTGTGAACCATAGACTGCCAATTATTGTACTGTGCACTGTTGTAATTGATTGTTATATGATAGTGATTAGTTGTTTATTGTTGTAACCGTCATCAAGCGAATATCCAATCCCTGTGAATTTTGAAAATTGAATATTAGTCCGGCATACATGCATATAGGTTAACCTAACTCCCGTTATCGTCGCACGTTCATGAGTCGTCGTCAGTCCTCTTGTATCGAATTCCGTATCGATCCTCTCCTGAATCGATGAAAAATTCAAGATGTAACAATGCTTGAGGGTTGTTTTGGAATGTTCCTTCGTATCGATCCTCTCCTAAATCGACTTGGGATGAATAAACATGAATCTCGTATCAATAGGGTTGAATTATCCAAATATTATTCTGTGACGATCTTTGCATTGATGGCTGTGAACCCCTGCAACTTTTGAAGCGATGGATACGAACAGTTCAGTTCGTATCGATGAGTCTCGGATGGAGTCGAAAATAGTGGACACGAACAAGTGTTTCGTATCGATGGAACCATGCTGTACTAGTGCAGTCTTGACGTTTCTTTTGCATTGATGCATCTTTATGGACTCGAATGAGTTCCTGTGTACTGTTCGTATCGATAGGTTGCTAATGGATGCGGAAAATGGCATCTTGGGTCTATGTCGAATATATAGGAGTGGTTGTGCTCAGGACCAATATGTGTAGATGGACACGAACAGTACACTTTGGATCGCTCTTGATCGATGGATACGAATAAGCTCTTTCGTATCGATGGCAATTGTGACCGTTCCAACCGATACCTGATGACTGGGAGACATATCATTTCCCTTCACCTCGTGCCCATATAAATACCGTTAGGACTTAGAAAAAAATCTCATCCATCATTATTTTATACTTGTCTTCGTATCGAGAAGAAACTGAGAAACGGAAAACAACCTTCGTCCTCAAACCATCACGTCTTGCTAATCCTTCGAATCGATACCATCATCTAGGTAATTAGTCGTATAATCTCACATTAAAAACGTTAAGACTTGAGATTTAATGTCAATTCATTCATAATCGCGGCCAATTCTGATGATGATGATGAGGCCGGAATTGGGTCGAAGCATGGTCGAGGGAGAAGAAGAAGTGTCGAGGGTTTTGAAGGTGGCCTCTATACCGATCGAAGAAAAGCGATTCATATCGGTCTGAGTATATGGAGTTCATATCGATCAAATACAGCTGAACTTCATATTGAATAAAAGAGCGGCTTCGTATCGATAGGAGGTGATAGGAGTTCGCATCGATCTGGATTAATCGATACGAAAGACTAACTATCTGATCGATACGAAACTTCAGGTATGTTGACCGATGCGAAGGCGTTGCCCATGATCGATACGAAAAGAAAGCTTTAAGATCGATTACTAAGTTACTCCCTGGCGATCGATGCGAAATAGCCTTCCCCACGATCGATATGAACAGAGGCTTTGGAGACCGATCCAAGTCCTGTCCTTTAAACTTTTCACGCTCGAATATTCGATTTCGACGAGCTTCCGCCTTGCATAACTAGCTGCACATTGGATTGCCTTCCGAAGCTCGTCGATGGAACTATAACTTAACTGAACTTAGTAAACTTTAACTTGGATTAGTCGCAAAAGTCTAGATGACTCGATTGTGACGGTCAGCGATGGCGGTCACTCCGGTTGAATTTTGAAGTCTCATTGTTTGAATGTTTTCTTTAAATCTATAGAAATTCTTCAAGTAATATATAGCACTGCACTGCACAACACATTCACACACTTCATACTGGGGAACACTTGGGTTTTTATTGTCTAATGACGGTTTCTAATAAGTTGATTAGCTATGGAATCCACGAGTTCACAATAGCAAGAGCTTCAGGATTCATCTCCTTTTGTCCTAGAGATTCCGGCCATCGCGGCCGAAGTTATAGACCCAGCTCCGGACGAGCTGCCTGGGGCCAGGTTTATAGGAAATCCTCAGGATTTTGTACCATCTAACATCTCCGAAGAAATGTTGGGATGGATATGCTTAAGGCATGGCTTGTCATTGGACGATGTACTATAACCGGAACCAAACGATAGACCACATGCTCCCCTAGAGGGGTTTACTGCCTTCAATCGCCATGCTTGCACAGTAGGAACACTTCCTCCGTTCAACCAATACATTAGGGAAGTGTTGTATTTCCTCGGAATTGCTCCATCACAACTACACCCCAACAGATACGCTACGCTGAATAGTTTATTTATTGTATTCATGGAGCATCTCTTTCGACCACCGGCTCCAACAGAAATCAGCTATCTTTTTAACTTCAAGAGTAGGGGAGATAGTCCATCCTTTACATTCCTGGAGGTGGTCAGGAATTGTCAAGTAGTAATCGGATCCTGGAAAAGGTCGAGTTACTTTAAAACAGAATGGTTCTACGTCCGATGCCCCCCAGGATTTGCCAGCCGATGGTTAGTCAGCCGTAAGTGTTGTAGTCTTCTCCAAGAGTTATCAAGATAATTGTAGTTGATGTAAAACTAATATCTTCTTTTCTTTACAGCCGCAATCCCACGACCTGAAGGTGGGTACTTCAAAGAAATAGTAAGGGTCCTTCAAGAAGTTCCAAGTGAAATGACGGACATCGATTCAGTTCTTACCGACAAAAACTTGAGAATTGTCGGACTGATTGAGCGGAATCAAAGCAAAAGGCTTGAAGGAACACTGAGGACAGCCTCGAAGAAGTAGTTGAAACGCAAAACACCCAGGGTTGTGATAACCGAAGGGGGTGACGAAGAGAGAACGCCCACGGATGATGAACTTGTTGCTGGGTCTTCGGCCGGATTTCAAGCGTCATAAGGAAGAAGAAAAGGCAAGGCCGCTGCTTACAAACATTCTAATTCTTCGAGGTGGAAGTCAGTTGTGGTTTCTTTACCGATTCCTGGCATTAGAATCTCGGAAGCTCCTTCCTCGCCAACAGAGAGTCCTTTTGAAGGGCTCGTCGATATTTCAATTCCGGATTATGTGTCACTTCAACATGACACTGGGTTGGAGGTGCTTGATAGTGCTTTAGATTTGAGCGAGTCTCTTCCTATAAGTGCAGCCGACATTTCCGGTTGGTCGAAGGGGTTGCACATACATACACATTTCATGGCACTACACGATCTCCAATCACAAGTTGTTTAATTCAAGAAACTACTAAGTCTGCTTCTCTTTCTATTTACAGATACAATGTCCGAACGAGGGTCAATGTTAGGAAGTCTTCGCTCAGCTCGCCGATCTTCCTCATATTATGAGTCACGTAGGAGAGAGGACGATAGAGACCTCGATCGCTGGTACTCTAGCCAGGAACGTCATGAGAGAGATAGAGATAGGGACTACAGACATCGATCCCAATCCCGCTCTCCTCCTCCTAGAATTCCTACGCAACCTTCGGGCCAAGGAAGACAGCCGGTAGAGCCCCCTCGTTACAAACCATCTTCGCATGCTCCTTGGTCCGAGTCACAGTGCCATAGAACTGAGGTTGAGCCTCCCGTTATTGTTGAGCAAGCTATCACTGAGCCCACTGGGAAAGGGGCTATTAAAATTGCTCAGCTAAGAAAAGAGTTTCCAAATATATGCTTCGACGGCTACGTTTTTCCTCCTCATCTAAAGAGAATTCCATCGGAAGCGGAGAACACAATGCATGATTACATCTATGACATTTACTCCCAGTACAAAGAGTGGGTGAAGGCTGCAGAGAAAGCATCGAAGGTGGCCTTTGAGCGGGCTAAAATAATCGAAAAAATAGAATATGATCTCGCTCAGAAGGACCGCATCGTCCAAGTGCTTACTGATGAAGCCGAGTCCTCTTGAAAATCAAAGATAGAGGCCACCAAAAAGGCCGATGAGGCGAACTTGGCCATAAAGAGGATGAGGCAGACACACTATGCCTTGGTGGAGCAGATGGGTCATCGAAACACCACTGTCACAGCTGAACGGGACGCCGCTCTAAAAGAACTTGTTGAACTTAAAGCTAAATTTTCCTAAATCATCAAGGAAAAGGATGATGCAAACAAAGCCACCCAGGAAGCGTGTGAACAGGCTGTCGTGCTTCAGGGCGAACGAGATGCGGCCACGGCTAAGGTCCGAGTGGTGGAGACCGAGGTCGAGGAGAAGGTCCGAATGGCTGAGTCTAGGCTAGAAGCTGATATTGAAGATCTTCTCATTGTTTATAATGCCAATGTTTTGAGGCACGGAAGTCTAGCTTGGCTCGACAACTACCTGACTCATTTATATAACGCTTTGGGCCGATTGGTTGAGGAGGAGAAGGCAGTGCATCTGGGTGAATCAATCGACCAGTTTGAGCTTGAGAATCGTGTGTTAAATGAAGATGAACGAAAGATTCTCCATGAGTCGATGATTTTGCATGAAAAAGAAAGGCTCGACACCCAACACTTGGAGGTTGGAGAAGGTTCAGGTGTTGAGCATCACGATGTGAGTGCTGAAGTTCCTGCGCCAACCCAGCCTGAATCTGCACATGTGGTTGATCCCCAGCCCATTCCTGCCTATAATCCGGATTAGCCGCAGCTATCCCCGGCCAGAGAACAAGTTTCTGAGGCTATTCAGCTGTCCATAAGCCAAATTGAGGAAGGTATTCTGAACATCCTATATGCTTATTTGAAGTCGGAGTCATCATCCGAATTAGTTATTAACAGTTCTTCTTTTGATTTTGTCCAATGATTGATGCTGCACCAGTCGTGCCTCCTGCCACTCAAGAATCACATCATATGTAGGAGGCTATAATAACTGAAGCAACCACCACAACGACCACGACATCGACTGATGGAACGCAGGGGTGCACTCTTGTTTTCGATGAGCAGATGATGGAGGAACTCCTCGGTCATCACAGTGATCCTTTTGCGGACCTGCCATTTGTCATGGGTGGAAGCGCACCTGCTACTGGCTCTTCAATGCCAACCACTGATGCTCCCAGCGAGGCCCAAGCAATTCGTGAAGAAGAAATATTGGCCGAAATCGACGCTGAAATGGAGGCAGCGGCTCATGGTGGTAGTTTTGGAGGTGGGATGATGGCACTTGGTCCGGCTCCATTAAGGATGATATCACCTGGTAGTACAGTTATTGATAATAGTACGCCTATCGCGCCTCCTATAGTCGATCCAGTTCCCCCGACTCCACCTTCAGGGAGCATTCCCGTTAACTTGAGCTCGGACGAGGAAGTTGATATCATGCCCCCTTCTGGAGACCGACCGCGAAAAGGAAAATGCTCGAAGAGAAAAATAAGTGGCAGCTCCAGTGGGTCCACACCGAAGGGAAATCTGAAAAAGAAGAGAGAGTAGACGTGCTTCTTCGGTTTATTTTTTGCTGATAGACAGGAATTTATCTTCGTCTTTCTTTGGTAGGCCGCGTATATATGCGGGTTCGGCCCCCGCTAGTAGGAATTTTTGGTACCAACTTGTATATAATTTCTTTTCGCAAATAGCTAAAATGAAACTTTATTTTGCTTTGAACTCGATGTGTGTTTATTTGCTTAAGTGTTCCAGCATTTGAATTCCTTGTTAATTACACTTGTGAAGTTTCAACTTTTGAATCTCGTTTGAGTTCATCCGTCAAGTCCTAAAATCACGCTACAAGTCATGACTGGACATTAAGTTGAACTTCGATATTGTATTGCTTCAGTCAGTGATTGACACTTAAGTTCTGCCCCCAGTTTAAGGGATGAAGTGAAAAGACATGTTAGCGGTCATATCTCGCTTTCAATGCAGCGTGCTTAGCATTGTTGAATTGATGTTGAAACATGAAGAGTTTGAGTGGTTGAATCATACTGGCTCTTTTATTGATAATTGTATCCACGCTGCGGGGACTTAAGTTATTTTCACGGGCGATCAGCCACGTTTGCTCGACACTTATCGTTTTGTCCGCACTCTAGGGACTTACATAAATTCGCGGGCGCTTAGTTACACCCGACTTGAGTTTATACTCCGGTCCGCGCTCTGGGGACTTAGAGTCGATTAACATTTTATAATCCAATCCATGCTCTGGGGACTTGGAGTTGGTTGACGTTTACTTTCCGGTTCGCACTCTGGGAATCGGGATCGTTTCGATGTCTATACTTCGGTTCGCACTCTGGGAATCCGAAGTTAGGTTACATTTTATACTCCAGTTCACACTCTGGGAACATAGAGTTAGTTGATTTTTATACTCCGGTTCATATTCTGGGAATCCGGAGTTGGTAAACAGACGATCAATCACATCTGTTGTATATTTTTGAATTTCGCTCGTACTCTGGGAACGAAAGGTGTATCAGGATCGTGGATGGTCGGATCACATCCACCTTGAGTTAACAAGTGAGGTCGTTAGATGGATGGGTCCATCCTCCTCAAACTTGGTTCGAATATGGGCGAAGTCGTTAGGTGGATGGATCCTCTCTCTTCGAAACCGTATTCGTAAGTTTATACTCCAGTTCACACTCTGGGAATCTAGAGTTAGGTGAAGGATTATCGTGTATCAATCCTTTTTTGACTTTAGTGTGATGGCTTGTCCCCGAGCTCCGGTTTCACTTAGTGAGTGACCGGTCGTATCATAGTCACTCCCTATTTGAATAAATTCCACCGTATGATGGAACTTAGCTCTCCGTGCATAGTGATGGTCATATGAAGTATTTCAAGTCACAGCTCTGGCTCGAAGAGATTGCTTTTATTGCTGAAATAAGAAAATATGGCAAAGTCAGTTGCCTTATTACAAATTCAAATTTCTAAATGCAAAACAAATTGCAAATGAAAAATAGACTGAATAAATAATCAGAGCCTGTTATGTGTACTAGCGACGAAGACTCTCGCTGTTCCAGGCTCTCGAAAGAGTGAGACCGTCAACGGTCGATAATTTGAATGTGCCATCTCCGAGCTTTCTTTCAATAACATATGGTCCTTCCCAAGTTGGCTTCATATGCGAAGGGACCAGATAAATTCTTTTGAGTATGAGATCAGCAAGCTCGAATGTTCGGGGTCGGACCTTGGCATTGTATAATCGGGCGACTCGACTTCGATATGCGGCTGCCCTCAAATCAGCCTCTTCACGCTTCTCATCCAATAAATCGAGAGATTCAGCAAGTAATATAGCATTTGTCTTTGGATCGTAGTATGTCACACGATGAGAAGGTATTTCCAATTCGACTGGAATAACAGCTTCTGAACCATAAGAGAGAGAATGGAGTGTGACCGGTCGTGGACTTGTGGGTTATACGGTAGGCCCATAAGGCCATAGGAAGTTCATCGACACATTTGCCCTCGGCTTTTTCCAGTCGTTTCTTCGGAATGGATTTGGTCCTGTTGTCAGTGATGATAGTACATGGGAGACCAAATCGACAGATGATGTTGCGCACTACAAAGTTGATCACCTTCTTTGTTGTGATTGTAGCAAGGGGTTCAGCTTTTGCCCACTTGGTAAAGTAATCAACTGCTACGATGGCGTACTTTGCACCGCCTTTGGCTAGAGGTAAAGACCCAATAATACCAATGCCCCATACTACAAACGACCATGGGCTGACCATTTGAGTCATCTCAGTAGGCGGGGCTCTAGGAATCCGAGCATGCTTTAGACATTTATCACACTTCTTGGCATAATCTGCTGCATCACGGTTTACAGTCGACCAATAGTATCCATACCGGAGTACTTTCTTAGCGAGTGCTTGCCCCTCGGTGTGATCGCCACATTGTCCTTCGTGTACATCATGTAATACTCATTTGATTTCATCGTGAGCGATACACTAGAGTAAAGGAACAGAGTATCCTCTTCTACACATAACTCCGTTTTGAATGGTGAACCGTGAAGCTTTTCAAAGAATTTGTCTCTTTTCACTCCTACGCTCTGGCAGGGTTCCGTGCTCGAGATAATTTCTGAATGGAGTCATCCATGACTCCCTTTCGAAAACGACATCAAATATCCAATCGGTTTCTATCCGATCAATGCTTGGCGAAGATAATATCTTTACAGGAACAAGTCCCATTTGTCGTGCTTCATTTGTACTGGCTAACTTTGCCAATGAATCAGCTTTCTGGTTGTGTTCTCGTGGTATGTAATAAATAGCATAATAGTCAAACTGATTCAATGTCTCCTGGACCTGAGCAAGGTAAGCGGTCAGTCTTCGATCCCTGGTTTGGTACTCCCCTCGAACTTGACACACGACCAATTGCGAATCACAATAAATTTCCACCGCGATGATTCTTAAATCTCTGGCAAGTTTCAATCCAGCCAGTAGGGCTTCATATCAGCTTCGTTATTAGTTGCATGGAAGTTGAACTTTAGAGCATAACATATAGATCGACCTTCAGGAGTTTCCAGTACAACCCCTGCACCTGAGCAATGGTCATTTGATGCACCATCTGTATGCAGCTTCCAGATATACTTGGGAGATTCATTGGTTTCGGGCAAGTCCTCTGGGATGGTAAATTCAGCAATGAAATATGCTATGACTTGTCCTTGAATGGCTCGCCTTGGAGCGTAAGTAAGGTCAAACTGACTTAGCTCGATATTCCATTTGAGTAACCTACCAGACGTCTTAGGACGCGTAAGGACCTGTTGTAACGGCTGGTCGGTGTAAACGGTGATTAGGTGAGCTTGGAAATATGGACGGAGCTTCCTCGAGGCAATAACAAGACAATAAGCCAATTTCTCTAGCTTCGGATAATTTCTCTCAGCTTCGGTAAGCCGCTTGCTTATGTAGTAGACCGACTTTTGTATTCAGTCCTCCTCCCGAACTAGGGCAGCACTGATTGCGTTTTCTGATACCGCCAAGTAAATGTACAATTTCTTGTGATTGATAGGCTTTGACAAGATTGGCGGTGTGGAGAGATGTTGAATTAGTGCTCGGAATGCACCCTTACATTCCGCAGTCCATTAAAAGTTTCGTTTCCCTTTTCCGATCAGATCGAAGAAGGGAATGCATTTGTCAGTGGACTTTGAAATGAACCTGCTCAATGCTGCTACTTTCCCATTGAGACTCTGGACTTGCTTTATAGTTCTCGGGGTTTCAAGATTTCTGAACGCCCAGAACTTTTCAGGATTGGCTTCGATTCCTCGAGCGTTGACGATAAACCTAAGGAATTTTCCGGATGCTACTTCAAAATGACATTTCAATGGGTTGAGCTTCATTCTGTATTTTCAGAGGATATTAAACATTGACTTCAGGTCTCTAATGTGATTGGTGGAAAATCGCGACTTGACTAGCATGTCGTCCACATACACCTCCATGGTTTTTCCAATCTGGTTAGCGAACATTCGATTAACTAACCGTTGATAAGTTGCCCCAACATTCTTGAGTCCAAAAGGCATAACTTTATAGCAATAGAGTCCCATATTAGTTACGAAGCTGGTATGCTCCTGGTCGGGCAAGTGCATGGGTATTTGATTATAGCCAAAGCACGCATCCATGAAGGATAAAAGTTCATGTCCAGCCATTGAGTCTACAAGTTGATCAATTCGTGGAAGTGGAAAACTGTCTTTAGGGAAAGCTTTATTCAAGTCTGAGTAGTCAACACATGTTCTCCATTTCCCATTTGGCTTTCGGACAAGTACAGGATTGGATACCCATTTCGGGTATAATGCATCTCGAATGAATCCATTCGTCTTAAGCTTATCTACCTCTTCTTTAAGGGCGGCATATCTCTCTAGATCCATACAACGCCTTTTTTGCTTGACCGGGACGTACCGCGGGTCAATATTCAGCGTGTGGCTCACGATGTTCGGCGAGATCCCAAACATATCAGAGTGCGTCCAGGCAAACACATCAAGGTTTACCCGGAGAAATTCAACCAATTCCTCTAGCATTTGTTAGTTTAGCTGAGATCTGTAACGACCCGCAATTTTGGACCATCCGCACATGTCGGACTTGAATAATTCAAAATACCGAATTGTTAATTTAAATTTGGCAAAACTGAGCATATACAATAAATAAATAATCACAGATCACAGACATAGAGTAATAAATGTAGCGGAAACAAAAGATAGTAGTTCATGAAGCTACTATATACATATCAGAGTTAAATAAAGTACAACAGATGTCTCGGATACAATAATCAAATACAATATCAGAATACATCACTAGAATCAACTGGATATCTGAAACTGGAGAGATAGCTGGATCTCCTAGGGAAGCTCCAACTCCAAAGGTGAGTCTTGAATACTGGTAGACTCAGTCTGACCTGAGCGTAAAGCAAAACACAAAACACTCGAGTCAGGATTAACATTCTTATATTAATAAATCCAACTCAAGTGAAATAGCAACTGGAATACAAGTAACTTAAAGGATGTTTGGAATAACCATCCTCTAAGGATCCGTTAAACTATCTACTATGTAGTAGTGTACGCTAAGTAGATAATGCCTATCAGTAATATAAAGTATCAAAATAGTGTTAAGGCGTTACCATTATCCCCCTTAACACATTTTATATAAGCGTTATAGTCTATACAGCACTGTAAACTCCACCGTAAACTAGTGGGATATCAGGGAGTACTCTATAGGTATAACACAAAGCAAATCGTAGTGGTCGCGTATACAAGGATACAAGTATGACAAGGCACATGAGACAATACCCAAGGTAGTGAAACTACCATTTGCCTGATCCGGACTGGTGAAAACGCATCGCCGCAGCGATCGCAACACTGCGAAACAACACTCCCAAAATCAAGGGTGCACCAATCGACAACGCGTAATGAGTAGTTTTCGAAGAAGTGTGTTCGCTCGAGGCAGCTAACCCCATTTGGCCCGGCACGGCTCCTGTTTTAGTCATTTCCAATTTGACACAAGTGTCAAGGCTATCCATTATCGTTCTCTTTCTTCAATCATCACGTACATCATTCCAACCGCTTCATTCTGGATCACACTCCGCGTAAAGTTATTAAAGTGGTTTTCGGTTTAGACAGTGAGTATGTCCCTAACCGATTCCGGTCTCTTTAATAACTTCCATAATTATTATACCGATTGGTCGTTTAATATATTTCAAAACCAAATCAAATTAAATTTCAAATAGAATTTGTAAACCAACATTTCATTTCTTTTTCTAAATCAATTTCCATAATTTACGTTTCAAAACTTTCACATTCATAATTTCAAAATCTTATACTACAATTTCAATTTCTATTTAAAACAATTCAAATATTGATTCAAGTTCGTATATAAGTTTCATTCCAAAATCATTTAAATTAATTTAATTTAACATTCAAATCAATTTAACTTCATTTATCGATTTCATTCAATATTCGTTAAGTTAATTTATCCTTCAAAACAATTTCTATTTAACTTCCAATTTATTAAATCAATTATTTAAGTTCAACTCCATTGTATCAAAACTTACAAATTTCATTAAATTTAATTCATCAAATCAAATTCTTTACATTTCAAGTCTTACATTAATTTCAAAAAAACACATTTTATTTCTTGTTAGAGAAAGTCAATTTCACTTATTTATTTACTTAGTTACAATTTCAAAATTCAATTAATAAAGAAACTTAATTTTACTTATTCAAGAAGTTCAATTTTACTTAATAAAGAATTCAATTTTATTTAGTTATTAAGTAATTCAATCTTATTTAATTATTAAATAATTTTAAAACAACGTTCATTCATCATCTACTATGTTAATATTTTGATTCAGATTATTAAATATTAACATTTCCTTTCATTAAAATTCCAATTCCAACTTCATTTCAGAAACTTATCATTTATTCAAATAAAATCTTTATTTTATTTTTAAATCAAATTATTGACCAATCGGGTTTTATTTAATTCTCTATCCTAAGTCAAAGTTTATTTGGGTATTTATCATTTCAATCCGATTCCAATTCAATTCAAAAATCAAAGCATAGCAAAGGGAACTTGCAGTGTGATAACTGGGATGGTGTCAAAGTAAATAAACAAGCAATAACAACAATCAATAACAACAATCAATAATTAATTCAAATAATCCCGAAATAATCGTATTAATTTACATTGTTGTTTGTGCAAATTAATATAATTATTTCTAGAATCTACACTATCATTTCATGTAGATTAAAGATTATTACACTAATATTAATACGGTTTTTCATTTGATATCAATTATTCAATTTCATACTACATAAATTTAAGCAAAAAACATTTAAATGGTTCAAGGTGTTTTTACCAAATTTCTACGTGTCAATTAATTCAACATTTAAAGGGGTCATATTTAACTTAATCAAATTCAACATATAAATCCATTTTAAATTGTTAACTATCTTATATTAAACTCAATTTCATACTCTTTATCACTTTAACATTTACAATTAACGTCTAATTAAACATCAACAATCAATCAATTATCAGCCAAACTGTATTATCATTGCATAAATAATTAACAGATAATGGTGTTAGGTGTTATGGGTGAACAGGTACAGGTAATAGCATATATAACAATGTGATTAACTAACAGCTGCATATTTCAATTTGTCATTTCAATCGAAATCAAATTTAATAAATAAAAGAACGTTAATCGTGAGTGATTGCTCACCTTTCGAGGTTAGAGAGATTTGACAAAGAAATGAACTACAAATCCAGGCTCAATTCCAAAGCAACACAAGATGGACAAGATTCGACGAACGAAGCTGATAAATAGGAATGGATGAAACCAAATCAGAATTTGGTTGATGAAGATAAATGGTATCAGTGAACTATATCTATTTTTTTTATATTTTTTTTTGAAAACCCAGGAGAATCCGGCGGACCGGTAAACTCCTGAAGAGGGTACAGTAAAGCCGTCCGCTGATCCAATCCCCCACACGCTCGTGTAAATTTATGTAGGATAGGGAAGCGCATGGTAGGAATCGAACCTGGGTCTTTTTACCAGAACCTAAGTCTCCTTTCCACTACGCCGCACCTGCGGACAGTGAACTATAGTGAACTATATCTATATATATACATATATATATATATAACTATATAAAACTATAAATGAAATCGTATCTACAATTCAAACACATGTTAAATTTGAACATATATGTTCTTCCAAATTATTGTTTTAGATAAACCCCATAAAACAACATCTTTACATAATATAGTTTGAAACAAATACAAACATTTGAAAATTAAAACCCATAGATATTTTGAAATCAATCATCATTATATATATGATCTTATAGTATAGGTTCTATAACTTAATGTAACAGTAAATGCTAGTATGCAAATCACTTATGTCCATAAAATCATGTACACATCAGGCTAACCATTTATAACTCACGCACATAACTCTAACATGAATGTTTAATAAAACAAAATATATTACTATTTACAATATCATATATTTATTTACTGACCTACAGACCACTTCACAATCAAATATATTACTAACTAATTATTTATACTGACTGAACATAAACCATTTTATACTGACGCAACAATGACCTATATATATTTATAAACTTTTATAAAATTATACATTCAATACACTAACAGCAAGCAACTTATAAACAACATATATATATATATATATTGAAATAAAATAAAAGTCGAAATATCTATCTATAAATTTATATAAACTAGCAGTACTATATATTAAACCAGGAATGCGAACTCAAATGCAGACCGGATCTAAAATTTGAAAGCATACCTATATCAAAACATACGTCTAAAGTAATATAATATTTACATACACTATATAAATGATTAGTCAATGAAACCTGTAATTCAAATTTTATGTAATATATATACCAAAACAGTAACGAAAACTTGAAATACTATATTATATCTAATATATAAAAGCTAATAAAATAACATATGTTACTAAATCCAATATATATAAACTCACATAAGAAGAGGAAGATGCGCAGAAGGTCAAGCCGTGGGTTTGTTCGACTTGGAGACGAGGGTGCTCACGTGGGCTGAGGAGCGGGGCAAGGCGGGATGTGGCGAAGGGTGGTGAGGGCGAACACGGAGACAGAGCCGGTGGTAGGCTCGGGTTGAACTGCGTCAGGGAGGGCGCGGCTGTGAGGAGAGCTGGGCGAAGCTGGGTTCGAACATAGCTAGCGAGCAGCGAACGTTGTGTAGGACGTTGGTGGCAAGTCGGAGGCGAAGTGATAAACTATTGTGAAAGGTGGATGCAGAAATGGATGACGCGGTTGTGTTAGGCGTTGGCTGTTGGGTAGGCTCGGCTAGCTTGTTTAGGTGAAAGTGTTCGGCCTTGTTTGTGGAAGGGAGGAGATGTGGGAGGGAGGTGGAATAGGTGAAGGCCGTGGTGGTGATGAGTGGAGGCACGACAATAGGAACGGCAGAGAATATGTGGCGGAGGAAAGTGGGCGGCCACGGCAGGAGAAGGGAAATGTGCTGGTGGAGATTCGGATAAAGTGGCGATTGGTGTTTATGCGTGGGGTGGTTATTGGGTTTGGAGTATTGAAAAAGAGAGGAAAAAGAAAAAGGCGAGAGGAGAGAAGAGCAGAGAAAAAATAGAGTTGAAAAGAAATGAAGGCAAAGGTTTTATCATATTTTCCTTAATTGCAGATATAAAGAAGGGCATAGGTAATGTAAACCGATAATAAATTTATCAGTGGGAATAGTAGTAGTCAGCAAGATAAAAATTTTGGAAATTGCAAAAGGCTAATGGTCTTTACAGGGTAATATGAACGGTTACAAGAAATTCAAAAGTCAATTTGCGGAACCGATACGAAGATCGTTTCCGTAGATTTCGCCGATTTTCGGACTCCAAACACTGAAACGAATATACTGTGGAGATCAGCATGACGAGACGATCAAAATGGTATACCGATATCAGTGGAAGAATTGAATTATAGAAATTTGAATTTTCTACTAGCGGAAAATGCAGTAAAACGCAGAAAAAATAAGATCGACGGAGCTAAAGAAGTCCGAATTTAGAAAAACGAAAAATGACGTTTGCTCAGAAGATGGTTTAGAATTTTTCTATATAAAAATATTTAGGTTCTGAAAATATTTTATTTTCATCGCTTTTTAACTGATTAAATTGAAGTAAATTTACGCGCGAAATAAACTTTCATATTTTCGGACGAAAATTTACCAGTTGCTATGTTTAGCTAGACGCATTCCAAATATCAAATTTATATTTCAAAATTTTATCGTTTAAAATTTCACAAAATTTCAACTAATTACGATATTAAAACAGTTAAAATTTACGGGTCGTTACACTCTCCCCCACTCAAAACTTTTCGTCCCCGAAAAGGAAGGAGGTTGGAGAATAGAAACAACTAGAAAGAATATAGATTAAAAGACAAGATAAAACAATTAAACCATATAATTTCAAATTAAACTAATTAATATTTAACAATTTGGTTTAATCCACTTGGTTTCACTTAAGTTAAATCAATCAATCTATTTCTAAATTCATTATCTTACTATCTAGTCATCCTCAATTAACACTTTCTAAATCATCAATTTGTATAATCTATTATTGTACTCATATTTTATTCAACAGATTTAATTCTTTTAATCCAAATTATTATTAAGTTTATTTCACTTAATATATCTTATTACATATTTTTAAACCATATACATTAATTTAAACCATATAAATTTCAATTTAAATTAATTTATATTTTTCAATTTGGTTAATTCCATTTATATTAGATAAATAAATAGTCATTCGGTTTAAATTTGTTAGTTCAACTGTTAATTCTAATCATATAAATTTCATTTTAAATCAATTAATATTCAATAATTGAACTTAATTCAAGGTATTTCATTAAGCTGATTCAATTCAATTTGTTAATTTTTTCAGAACAAAATTTACTTTATTTATCACATTCAATTAACTTATTATTCTATCATCTTTATTAGCATTTTTTTATAATAAAAATCTAAGTGCATAACATTTATTATAAACACTCAAATTTTATTTATAAAATTATTTTATATTGTATATTATCCAATTACATTTTAACTTCTGAATAATTTAGGTAAGTTATTTTGAAATGCAATTTAGTACTATACAAATAAAATTTTCAAATTCAATTATTTCAAGTTTAAATACTTATTCAAAATTTAGTTTTATTTATAATTGAAAACATCTTTTAACATGATTTTTATGAATTTAATTTTTGTTTAATTTCAAACCCTTTAGAAATAATTACGTGTATATTATATATATTAAATCAAATTAAATTTAAAATAATATACCTATATATATATATATATATATAAATCAAGTCATACTTAAGAAATTCAAATCAAAAATATTTTTCCAAAACAAAACCGTAGCAAAGCTACAGAATGGTTTCTCCACTTCGAAACTCGAAAATGAATGTCGATGATGCGGCCGCCATCACCGAGATTATTTTCCAGCGACAAAGAGAAGAGCACTGATTTCAATATTTTAAAATTCTTTGAAAACGGTTTCTATTTGAAAATACGTTCAATAATATACATTTTAAAAATTTAAAACCAAAGCTTGAAATTTTAGGAAATTTAATTCTCAAATTCTTACTTTAAATTCATTTAAATTTCTAAATAAATCTATAAACCAACTTTTATAATTCCATTTATTTTTAAGTAGGAATAATCAATGATTTACAAAACAAATAGTGAAAATCAAATATTACCTTTCTAACAACCAATTCAGTTAACAATTCAATTTCAGAAAATTTATACTTATATATAATATAATCATACAAGATTATTTTATTTACCAATTTTGAAAATACTATCGTGTCAGTTTGCTCTGTCCAAGTGTTTTGGAAATTCTATCGATAGCGTTGATCAGACGAATCGATCGAAAACCCAAATCAACATCAACAACTCAAACAACACAATAAAGAAACATTTTTATATTAATAACAAATGCACTACCTCGCTTGACGATACAAGGATGGATTTCAAAATAAGTATAGGGATTCAAATTTTGATGGACTCAAATCAAAGAGAATTTTGATTTTAAGATAAGTTCGAAACAAAGATATGATGATTAAATAACAAAGTAGGAAGATTGATTAGTTTATATAAATCGCGGGCAACCTTAACCAGGTTGACCGTGACTTCAAGAATAAGATCAATGCAGAATTTCGAGGCAAATCGACATTTGATCTCAAGAGATAGAATTTTGCATAACCAAAGATGTCAGCATCTAAACCGAGGATATATAAATCTCCGGTGAATCGATGCTATCGTAAAAGAGTTTTACCCCTTTACAAATCAATTTGAGATTGGCGGGACCGCCAACTCGTTATAAAGATGATTCGAAGTGGAGTTATGTGATACTCCAGAATTCAGAAGAATACGAATAGTGAGGGGCAAGAATGAATTTCATAACCGCAAGGAATGTTCCAAAATTCAAAGGAATCGAGTTAAAAGGAAGAGATTCAAACTCGAATGAAGTGATTCTGTAAATACATTTCCCCTATACGCTGAGTTTTTCCTAGAGCTACCAAAGCTCTGATACCAACTGTAACGACCCGCTATTTTGGACCATTCGCATCCGCACATGTCGGACTTGAATAATTCAAAATACCGAATTGTTAATTTAAATTTGGAAAAATTGAGCATATACAGTAAATAAATAATCATAGATCACGGACACAGAGTAATAAATGCAGCGGAAACAAAAGATAGTAGTTCATGAAGCTACTATATACATATCAGAGTAAAATAAGGTACAACAGATGTCTCGGATACAATAATCAAATACAATATCATAATACATCACTAGAATCAACTGGATATCTGAAACTGGATAGATAGCTGGATCTCCAAGCGAAGCTCCAACTCCAAAGGTGAGTCTCGAATACTGGTACACTCAGTCTGACCCGAGCGTAAAGCAAAACACAAAACACTCGAGTCAGGATTAACATTCTTATGTCAATAAATCCAACTCAAGTGAAATAACAATTGGAATACAAGTAACTTAAAGGATGTTTGGAATAACCATCCTCTAATGATCCATTAAACTATCAACTATGTAGTAGTGTACGCTAAGTAGATAATGCCTATCAGTAATATAAAGTATCAAAATAGTGTTAAGGCGTTACCATTATCCCCCTTAACACATTTTATATAAGCATTATAGTCTATACAACACTGTAAACTCCACCGTAAACTAGTGGGATATCATGGAGTGCTCCATAGGTATAACACAAAACAAATCGTAGTGGTCGCGTATACAGGGATACAAGTATGACAAGGCACATGAGGCAATACCCAAGGTAGCGAAACTACCGTTTGCCTGACCCGGACTGGTGAAAACGCATCGCCGCAGCGATCGCAACACCGCGAAACAACACTCCCAAAATCAAGGGTGCACCAATCGACAACACGTAATGAGTAGTTTTCGAAGAAGTGTGTTCGCTCGAGGCAGCTTACCCCATTTGGCCCGGCACGGCTCCTGTTTTAGTCATTTCCAATTTGACACAAGTGTCAAGGCTATCCATTATCGTTCTCTTTCTTCAATCATCACGTACATCATTCCAACCGCTTCATTCTGGATCACACTCCGCGTATAGTTATTAAAGTGGTTTTCGGTTTAGACAGTGAGTATGTCCCTAACCGATTCCAGTCTCTTTAATAACTTCCGTAATTATTATACCGATTGGTCGTTTAATATATTTCAAAACCAAATCAAATTAAATTTCAAATAGAATTTGTAAACCAACATTTCATTTCTTTTTCTAAATCAATTTCCATAATTTACGTTTCAAAACTTCCACATTTATAATTTCAAAATCTTATACTACAATTTCAATTTCTATTTAAAACAATTCAAATATTGATTCAAGTTCGTATATAAGTTTCATTCCAAAATCATTTAAATTAATTTAATTTAACATTCAAATCAATTTAACTTCATTTATCGATTTCATTCAATATTCGTTAAGTTAATTTATCCTTCAAAACAATTTATATTTAACTTCCAATTTATTAAATCAATTATTTAAGTTCAACTCCATTGTATCAAAACTTACAAATTTCATTAAATTTAATTCATCAAATCATATTCTTTACATTTCAAGTCTTACATTAATTTCAATAAAACACATTTTATTTCTTGTTAGAGAAAGTCAATTTCACTTATTTATTTACTTAGTTACAATTTCAAAATTCAATTAATAAAGAAACTTAATTTCACTTATTCAAGAAGTTCAATTTTACTTAATAAAGAATTCAATTTTATTTAGTTATTAAGTAATTCAATCTTATTTAATTATTAAATAATTTTAAAACAACGTTCATTCATCATCTACTATGTTAATATTTTGATTCAGATTATTAAATATAAACATTTCCTTTCATTAAAATTCCAATTCCAACTTCATTTCAGAAACTTATCATTTATTCAAATAAAATCTTTATTTTATTTTTAAATCAAATTATTGACCAATCGGGTTTTATTTAATTCTCCATCCTAAGTCAAAGTTTATTTGGGTATTTATCATTTCAACCCGATTCCAATTCAATTCAAAAATCAAAGCATAGCAAAGGGAACTTGCAGTGTGATAACTGGGATGGTGTCAAAGTAAATAAACAAGCAATAACAACAATCAATAACAACAATCAATAATTAATTCAAATAATCCCGAAATAATCGTATTAATTTACATTGTTGTTTGTACAAATTAATATAATTATTTCTAGAACCTACACTATCATTTCATGTAGATTAAAGATTATTACACTAATATTAATACGGTTTTTCATTTGATATCAATTATTCAATTTCATACTACATAAATTTAAGCAACAAACATTTAAATGGTTCAAGGTGTTTTTACCAAATTTCTACGTGTCAATTAATTCAACATTTAAAGGGGTCATATTTAACTTAATCAAATTCAACATATAAATCCATTTTAAATTGTTAACTATCTTATATCAAACTCAATTTCATACTCTTTATCACTTTAACATTTACAATTAACGTCTAATTAAACATCAACAATCAATCAATTATCAGCCAAACTGTATTATCATTGCATAAATAATTAACAGATAATGGTGTTAGGTGTTATGGGTGAACAGGTACAGGTAATAGCATATATAACAATGTGATTAACTAACAGCAGCATATTTCAATTTGTCATTTCAATTGAAATCAAATTTAATAAATAAAAGAACGTTAATCGTGAGTGATTGCTCACCTTTCGAGGTTAGAGAGATTTGACAAAGAAATGAACTACAAATCCTGGCTCAATTCCAAAGCAACACAAGATGGACAAGATTCGATGAACGAAGCTGATAAATAGGAATGGATGAAACCAAATCAGAATTTGGTTGATGAAGATAAATGGTATCAGTGAACTATATCTATTTTTTTATATATATTTTTTGAAAACCCAGGAGAACCCGGCGGACCGGTAAACTCCTGAGGAGCGTATAGTAAAGCCGTCCGCTGATCCAAGCCCCCATACCCTCGTGTAAATTTATGTAGGATAGGGAAGCGCATGGTAGAAATCGAACCTGGGTCTTTTTACCAGAACCTAAGTCTCCTCTCCACTGCGCCGCACCTGCGGACAGTGAACTATAGTGAACTATATCTATATATACATATATACATATATATAACTATATAAAACTATTAATGAAATCGTATCTACAATTCAAACACATGTTAAATTTGAACATATATGTTCTTCTAAATTATTGTTTTAGATAAACCCCATAAAACAACATCTTTACATAATATAGTTTGAAATAAATACAAACATTTGAAAATTAAAACCCATAGATATTTTGAAATCAATCATCATTATATATATGATCTTATAGTATAGGTTCTATAACTTAATGTAACAGTAAATGCCAGTATGCAAATCACTTATGTCCATAAAATCATGTACACATCAGGCTAACCATTTATAACTCACGCACATAACTCTAACATGAATGTTTAATAAAACAAAATATATTACTATTTACAATATCATATATTTATTTACTGACCTACAGACCTCTTCACAATCAAATATATTACTAACTAATTATTTATACTGACTGAACATAAACCATTTTATACTGACGCAACAATGACCTATATATATTTATAAACTTTTGTAAAATTATACGTTCAATACACTAACAGCAAGCAACTTATAAACAATACATATATATATTGAAACAAAATAAAAGTCGAAATATCTATCTATAAATTTATATAAACTAGCAGTACTATATATTAAACCAGGAATGCGAACTCAAATGCAGACCGGATCTAAAATTTGAAAGCATACCTATATCAAAACATACGTCTAAAGTAATATAATATTTATATACACTATATATCTGATTAGTCAATGAAACCTGTAATTCAAATTTTATGTAATATATATACCAAAACAGTAACGAAAACTTGAAATACTATATTATATCTAACATATAAAAGCTAATAAAATAACATATGTTACTAAATCCAATATATATAAACTCACATAAGAAGATGAAGATGCGCAGGAGGTCAAGCCGTGGGTTTGTTCGACTTGGAGACGAGGGTGCTCACGTGGGCTGAGGAGCGGGGCAAGACGGGATGCGGCGAAGGGTGGTGAGGGCGAACACGAAGGCAGAGCCGGTGGTAGGCTCGGGTTGAACTGCGTCAGGGAGGGCGCAACTGTGAGGAGAGCTGGGCGAAGCTGGGTTCGAGCATAGCTAGCGAGCAGCGAACGTTGTGTAGGACGTTGGTGGCAAGTCGGAGGCGAAGTGATAAACTGTTGTGAAAGGTGGATGTGGAAATGGATGACGCGGTTGTGCTAGGCGTTGGCTGTTGGGTAGGCTTGGCTAGCTTGTTGAGGTGAAAGTGTTCGGCCATGTTGGTGGAAGGGATTGGGAGGGAGGTGGAATAGGCGAAGGCCGTGGTGGTGATGAGTGGAGGCACGACAATAGGAACGACAGAGAATATGTGGCGGAGGAAAGTGGGCGGCCACGGCAGGAGAAGGGAAATGTGCTGGTAGAGATTCGGATGAAGTGGCGATCGGTGTTTATGCGTGAGGTGGTTATTGGGTTTGGAGTATTGAAAAAGAGAGGAAAAAGAAAAAGGCAAGAGGAGAGAAGAGCAGAGAAAAAATAGAGTTGAAAAGAAATGAAGGCAAAGGTTTTATCATATTTTCCTTAATTGCAGATATAAAGAAGGGCATAGGTAATGTAAACCGATAATAAATTTATTAGTGGGAATAGTAGTAGTCAGCAAGATAAAAATTTTGGAAATTGCAAAAGGCTAATGGTCTTTACAGGGTAATATGAACGGTTACAAGAAATTCAAAAGTCAATTTGCGGAACCGATACGAAGATCGTTTCCGTAGATTTCGCCGATTTTCGGACTCCAAACACTGAAACGAATATACTGTGGAGATCAGCATGACGAGACGATCAAAACGGTATACCGATATCAGTGGCAGAATTGAATTATAGAAATTTGAATTTTCTACTAGCGGAAAATGCAGTAAAACGCAAAAAAATAAGATCGACGGAGCTAAAGAAGTCTGAATTTGGAAAAACGAAAAATGACGTTTGCTCAGAAGATGGTTTAGAATTTTTCTATATAAAAATATTTAGGTTCTGAAAACATTTTATTTTCATCGCTTTTTAACTGATTAAATTAAAGTAAATTTACGCACGAAATAAACTTTCATATTTTCGGACGAAAATTTACCAGTTGCTATGTTTAACTAGACGCATTCCAAATATCAAATTTATATTTCAAAATTTTATCGTTTAAAATTTCACAAAATTTCAACTAATTACGATATTAAAACAGTTAAAATTTACGGGTCGTTACAAGATCCAATCTTTATCATCTTCGAGTCATCATTATCGTCGATTGGAACATCGATCGTCAGTTCGGCCGGAGAAGCTTGACTGTCTTTACCTTCATCTTCACTTTCGGTATCTCTTGGGTTGGTTGGGGTGCCCGGGCCCAGGCGCTAATTGTCAATTATCAGCAAAGCGGGCGTAGAGAGATTCCTCTACGCCCTTTCCTTTTTCTTTCCGCTGCGCCTTGCGCAGCTCAGCGACGTAACAGGCTCGCCCTACGGCCTGATCCCCTTGAACAACTCCGACACCATTGTTGGTAGGGAATTTCAAAGTCAAACACCATGGGACGATGGCATCCCTGAATTCAGCTAGGGCTGGTCGGCCCAAGAAAGCATTATAAGGGGAGTTTATATCCAACACAACAAACTGCAGTATCCGGACTCTCCGGCGTTCACCAATTGCCAACTCCACTGGTAATTCCACTACCCTAGTGGGTATAGTTGCACTCCCGTTGAAACCATGAATGCGAGATTGACCTGGCTTCAAGTCTTTAGTCTCCATTCTCATCTGGTCGTAAGCTCGTTTAAACAAAATATTCACACAGCTTCCGCTGTCTACCAAGATCCTCTTCATCCAAGCAGGACCTACTTGAGCCGATATAACAAGCGGATCAATAGTGGGGGCTTCGACCCTATCGGCATCCCGACCTCGAAATACGATGTCATCTGTCATCGTTCTTTGCTGTTTGGTCGGAGCCCCATCTTCAGAATTACTACAACATTCAAAGTCCGCATGCCTGATAAAGCTGGCATACGACTCCATTTCCTTCCAGCTTCGGTCTGCTGGATGAGGACCACAACAAACAGTGTTTATCGCCAACCTCCCGCCAGTACGAGCGGGTTCCTCCTGTCTAGACGGATTCGGTACATGATTTTGATTCGATGGGCCCGCACCTCCAGACTGTGGCGCCCACACAAACTGTTCTAACTTCCTCTCTCTTATCAACTTTTTGATGAGATCCTACAAGTGACGACATTCATTAGTGTTATGGCCGTAGCTTTCGTGGAATCTACAAAACTTTCCCGTCTTAATTTGCTTTTCCGATGATTGTTTCGGAGCAGGCTTCTTGTACTGAATAGTATTGCAGGTTTGTAGATATACGTTCTCTAGCGACGTATTCAGAGAAGTATAATTATCAAACATCGGAGCTCTACGTCGTGGACCACGGTTCTGATCTCGTTTTCTGTTTTGGTTACCATTGTCTTTTTGCTGATCTTGTTTATTTTGAATGTTCAATTGCACTTTTTCGGAACTCTCCCCAGATTGTTTAACAACAATATTACTCTGAACTCCTTCCACACTAGGCCCCGCATCATCCTTCTTCCTAGACAGTTTCGCATCCTCCTTTTCAAGAATTGGGCTGCCTTGGAATAGAAACGGTCCAATGATGTAGGGGGTTTTCCGGCCAACCAGTTACCGAAATAAAAATCGGGCTTAATCCCCTTAGTCAGTGCCATAAGAATAGAGTTATCATTTGGGTTGCTGATCTCAGCACATGCAGCATGAAATCTCTCTAAATAACGCCTGAGTGTCTCTCCAAGAGCTTGAGTGACACTAGATAAAGTATTAACATCCTTCGGTCTCGCGACATGCATACGAAATTGCTCAATAAATTTTGTTGCCAACTGATCAAAACATGAGATAGATCGAGATGGAAGTCGGGTAAACCACATAGTCGCTATGCCCCTCAGTGAAATCAGGAAGCTTTGGCACTTGACTGCATCATCAGCTCGTGCAGCGTTCATCAACCATTCGTACTTCAAAATATGCTGATTAGGGTCAGAATTCCCTTCATAAACGGGTAAAGTTGGCATCCTGAATCGCCGAGGTGGTTCAACATAAAGTATCTCATCAGTAAAAGGAGCATGACTTTGGAGATTCCCTAGTTGTCATTGCTAAGTCCTTGACTTTCACGGATCATTTGATGGATCATTGCTGACAGATCAGGCATCTAGGCATTTTGAGCAGGCTGGGCCAAGGTGTGGTCGAGTTCCACAATGCAAGGAGAGGCCGGTCACTATCGATGGTCCATGTCTCGCCTCCTTGGTTCTATGTCCTCGAGGACGTAAGGCTCAGGATTGTATTCATGTTGGTGATGGTTTGGATCTTTTCGATTTCGGGTCTAAGCATCCAAATCAATGGCTGTCATGGTACATTTATCAGTAACATGATGTGGGGTAGCGCCTCCTCGGGAGGAGGGTCCAGTTTGACGGCTGGTTGACGGGCCAACTCTCAGTTGCCCAACATTCAAGGTGTGTTGATGCCCAGTAGCCTGTGTGTAACTTCCGTATAGCCGCGGGTGTGTAGACCTGTGATGATAATCGGAAGAGGCTGAACTCTAGGTGGAAGAATAGGAAGCTTGATCCCTCCTGGATCTCCTTCATCGCTGACGGTTCAGTTCGTTGGTTAGTTTCGCATTAGCACAGAGCTGTTGAGTGAGCTGTTGGTGGCTCTGAGTCAATTCTTGCATCAGCATCTGAATTTCTTCTCTGGTGACAGGGCCTTGCGGATCTGACGGTCTAGTAGCATTCTGATCGGCTGGAAGCGGCTGCACGGGATTCTATATGTCCCGTGCTTCTGGATCTGTAGCTGTAGAAGTAGTCCTTGTGTTAACCATGGTGGATGATGAAGCTCTCTCCTAGACTTGTAGCAAATCTGAATAGGATGGAAGAACTTCTGAAATTGAGATATGGACCTTCTCCTTGGTTGTTTGCAATCCGGTATCGGCAGTAGATCCAACGAGCAGAAGGAAAAACTGGTTTTCTCTCAGTGAAAGCACCAAAGTGTTTGTACCAAAATTGGGCACAACACTCTTCAGAAGGGTTTGAAGAGATAAAATGAAGAAATTAAATGGAAAAAGAGGATTATCTAACAAACAATTCAAAAACAAATAAGAAAGTACGCAGAAACACAGAAATTTAGAGTGGTTCGGCGTGTTGCCTACGTCCATGTAACAACCCGATATTTTGGACCATTCAAATCGACAATAATCCACACATGTCAGACTTGAATAATTAAAAATAATAGATTGTTAATTTAAATTCGGCAAAACTTAGCATATACAATAAATAAATAATCACAGATCACAGACACAGAGTAATATAATAGTAATGCAGCGGAAACAAAAGAATAGTAGTTCATGAAGCTACTATATATATAACAGAGTTAAACAAGATACAACAGAGGTCTTGAATACATAGATATCTCAATACAATAGTCAAATACAAGATCTGAATACATCACTGGAATCAACTGAATAACTGAAAGCTGGATAGATAGCTGGATCTCCAAGCGAAGCTCCAACTCCAAAGGTGAGTCTCAAATACTGTATCACTCAGTCTGACCCGAGCGTAAAGAAAACACAAAACACTCGAGTCAGGATTAACATTCTTATATCAATAAATCTAACTCAAGTGAAAAAACGACTGAAATACGAGTAACTCAAGGGATGTTTGGGATAACCATCCTCTAAGGATCCGTTAAACTATCTACTATGTAGTAGTGTACGTTAAGTAGATAATGTCTAATCAGTAAAGTACGATATCAAAATAGCGTTAAGTCATGGCCCATTCCACCCTTAACACATTTTTATTCCCAAGAGCATATACAAGACCGTAGTTTCCCCAAAACCGGAAGTCACCAGAGGGCAATCCATATACTAAAGGTACAAACCAAAATCGTAGTGGTCGCGAATAGGATAATCAGTATGACAAGGTACATGAGGCAATACCAACTAGGATACTAGTAGTTGCATGATCCGGACTGATGTTGGGCATAGCAGCTACTACCCCAACACCGCGAAACAACACTCCCATAATCGAGGGGTGCACCCAAATCGAATCACAAAAGTAATAGATATGGTAACGAAGAAGTGTGTCCGCTAGAGGTGGCGAACCTCAATGGCCCGGCACGGCTCCTGTTTTAGTCATGTCAGGGGTCATCCAAAATCGTTCTCTTTCTTCAGCCAACGCGTTCATCAAAACCATCCACTTCGTCTGGATCAACACTCCGCGTATATTAGTTATTAAAGTGGTTTTCGGTATCGACAGAGAGTATGTCCATATCCGATCCCGGTCTCTTTAATAACTACGTATTATTACACCGATGGTCATTTAATAAACTTTCAAAATAGTTATATTTCAAAACCGACATATCATTGCCATTTCAAAAAATATTCACCTCCCAAAATCATAGTACTTTTCCAAAGTTATAACACTTTCGAAATCATAGTCTTTTAAAAATCAAAACACTTTGGAAATTACAGCTTTGAAATCATAGCATTTTGGAAATCATAACACTTTTGTAACGACCCAGAATTTTAAACAAATTAAATTGAGAATATTTAATTTATTTTAAATATTTGAACGATGGTTTAATTTGAATCCCGATATAACTTTGAATTTGGCGATTAAATTATAAAATTTAATCTGTTGATAGTTGAATTAAAATTTGAATCTTCAATTTTAGTTGAAGAAAAATATTTTAAAGGCTTAGAAAATTCGTATTGATAACACTGAAGATAATATAAGCTTCAGAATTGAGTTTGGAAACAATTTGATCAGTTTTGAAATTAATTGTTTGAACCGATATTTAAAAATAGTCATTTTTCAAACAGTCTCGGAATTCGACGAAACCAGTTCCATTGGGTCCGTAATATCGAATTATTACCGGGTTTCAAATTTCGTATTTTTCAGACTTGCCGTGTGAGCGTACGATAAGAAAACGCGTTGAAGTTTAAACTGAATTCGGTTTGAATTTAAACTTAAAATTTTGTTAAACGACAATACGTACGAGCCGCACCCAATTTGTCTCCCTCGTACCTTCTATTCTTCGAGCAGAAAACAAAATCATTTCGTTCGATTTTAAAATATCTTGCCTCCTTCTGTACAAATCAAAACGCAGAAGAAATCATCTCGTTCAAAATTTTAATGGCCAAGCCTCGTTAAAAATTCAAAATAAACTTCTCCTTCACAAAATATATGGCCGAGCCCTCCGTTTACAGTTCAAAGGAAAATTCGCGATTCCTCTCCTCTCTAATTCATTTTGAATTCGCAGTATATATAAAAAAAAAGAAATAGAAAATGAAAATCGCGATTTGGTCGGCGAGTCGCCTGGAGGAGACGAGTAGTGCCGTCGAAGAGGGGGGGTTATCGATTTCTTCATTCGAGGCCGCGTGGAAGGGGGCGACGCTAGAGTTCTTGGTGACAATCGAATCGACGACAGGGCATGTGTGACGTACCGGGTTTTGCCCGCTCGAAAATCAACATCCGTACTTCACATTGTACTAGAATGCCGCAGATTCGCCCGTTCAAATCCGATTCGCCGGAGCTATAACACAATTAAGTAAATAACACAGCGGAAGAAAAGAATAATACATTGATATATAATATCTGATACAACAGAGTGATACAATGAATATCAATATACATCAGAGATATGATACAAGAAATAGCAGCGGAAAAGAAAAGATAACAACAGCAGCGGAACAATATCAATAGAAATGATAACTCCAAAATGATCTTCAGACATGAATGAATCCACAACTCCAAGATAAGCAACTCCGATGAATGAACTAGCTCCAGATAATCTACTAAACCTGAATATCTGAAAAACCCAACTCTAGCCTGCCCGTGTGGAAAATGGTGGGCACCCAGAGTTTAGGAAGGGAACAATAAACTCCGGATCAGTCATGGGACTGGTGTGAGCAACAAAAACAGTTTATCTTTAAAACAAACACAAAAGGTTTTAAACATTGAAATCCGCAATGCTTTTTTAGAAAATGAAACTACCATAAGACCTCCCGCCACACACACAATGCAAACGCAGAATTGGAGGAGATTTCTTCTTATGATAGTCAAAGATGCTTACTACGCAAAATCAAATCATTTTGATATTATTATTAGTGCATAGTGCAGAAAAACATTTCGAAAGTATAATATTAATCTTAGCCAACATACGACCAGTATCGTATGCCTACTATAGCTACTATGTTCAATAGCAGGTTACCGCCACATTCCATAGCAGGTAATACAACTAAAACCGTACACGTCGCGTATTGTTTCTTTGGATTTTCCAACAAATGGTCAGGCTAAGGAACTTTCTTCCGCCGCATGGGATCGCCTCTGGCGGGACGTCCCCAGAGACAAACTGCTCTCTGCCAAACAAGGCCGGGTTACCCCTGTAACAGGTAACTCACGAATATGCCACCCCCCGGTCCTTTGGGACCTTTATCCGAGGCCTCGATAACCAACATCACACATAATAAAGTGTATCCACATGAGTAAGTATCTGGGCTCCATACCATGACACCACCCTTTTCCAGAAGGAAATGACATACCCTAAAGGGCGCGACCCTCATAACCTTGCCGCAACATTCCTGTTTCGACCATTTCCGGGTTGTGAGGCCCTGACGAAGTCTCGTCCACAAAGCCACGCTTTGTCACAAAGCCACGCTTTGTCACAAAGCCACGCTTTGTCACAAAGCCACGCTTTGTCACAAAGCCACGCTTTGTCACAAAGCCACGCTTTGTCACAAAGCCACGCTTTGTCACAAAGCCACGCTTTGTCACAAAGCCACGCTTTGTCACAAAGCCACGCTTTGTCACAAAGCCACGCTTTGTCACAAAGCCACGCTTTGTCACAAAGCCACGCTTTGTCACAAAGCCACGCTTTGTCACAAAGCCACGCTTTGTCACAAAGCCACGCTTCGGGTCAAACAAATGATCAACCTATGATCACAAAGATATAAGATCAAACAAATGATCATATCGCAAATGATCAAACACTGATCATTTCACAGCAGCACTCAGCATGCCACATTACCAAATTGGGATATATCGCTGATAAATTTCAACTACATAACCTCTGAGCTCGTACGTCTCAGAGAAGGTTGTTAAGCTAAGAGAATAAATTCTCCGCCACCAACAGAAATGTATTTGAAAGAAATCGGCTTTATATCTCAAAGTGTAATGTCAGACATACAATCCATATAAGTCTGTTCCGGGATCGAACAGAATCGAAGGCACTTCTCACGAAGCCCTTGCAAATCCGGATAATTTCCAATCACGTCCGGACTTCCCGTCACTAAGGATGATAAAACCTCTATATCGGGGATCAGCCGATGCAGAGTAACTCGACGGTAATCCTTCCGTTTTCAAAAATATCCGGTCTTCAACACCGGTCTTCAAATGCTATCCATATACGACGTATCACCTATTCGGAATGGGTTATACGACCCAAAGGTCCTCTCCCGGCTAAACCGAATAGTGAGCGTAATATTTAAAAACATATGGATATTGGGATTTCAATTGAGTCACAACTTATTACCCAAACTTTCTTTTCAAATGGTTTAACAAATTACCATTTTAAATCTTTAAACAAAAAGATTCAACCTTTACAGTTTAAACAGTTTCCACACTTTAATCTTTTAAACAAAAGATTCATTCACAGATTTTCCGAATTAATTTCCATTTCAATTTGATTAACTCGTTAAATCTTTAAATCAAGATTTAACTTATAGCTTTCAAAACAATCCCATTTCAAATGATTTAAACCAATCATTATTTTAAATCTGTTAAAGATAACAGATTCAAATCATAGTTTTTCAAAACAATTCATTCATAACTCGGAAAACCATTTTTCAATTCAATATTGAAATTCCTTTAATTAAACTGGAATTTCATTTCTTATCTGAAAGCTTTTATTCTTTTAAAACAAACAGTTTCATTTCAGAAAATCTGATTTATTCATGCGAGTTAAGGTTCTTGGGTTAAATCCAAATTCTCAAAATTATACCTTTAAATGGTTTAACTTTATATAAACACATTTATATCATCTTTAATCCCTAGTTTCAAATCATAGGATTCAATTTCAAACTTGAATTCAAATTTAAATCAAATTATTTAAATTTTCAAAATTCGATTAAGTTATTCAAAATAACTTTTATCTTTGAAATTCCATTTCAAAAGCTTTTCACATTAAATCCAAATTCCAATTTCAAAATCAATTGAATTTAAAAATTCCAATTTCAAAAACATCAGATTTAAATTATCTGTGACTTAACCGATTTCCACGTGAAATCCATATTTGTGTGTGTAAAAGTGTAGTCCAGGGGTTTCACACAGTAGTGCAACACAATGAATCATCACAGATCAAAATACAGGATATAGTTGATAAGCGATATAACTATAACGCTCATCTTCTTTCACAGATCACAGATATATATCACAGATAGTAAATTACATCACAGATAATTTATCACAGATCACAATACAAATCAGGGTGTATCACAAAGCATCATATACCAGGTATATCAAACAATCAAGTCATCCAATAGAATCCAAATATCCATAAGTATGATAAATTAATATCTGATTATAATTAATTTATACCAGATTAATTACTTATGAATAACTACAAATCTTGGTTAATTAACATTGATGAATTACAAACCATTTTGATTAATTACTCTTTAATCATTTATTAATTTACTATTAATTATAAATTAATAAACCTTTCATTTTAATTCATCAACCTTTAATTATAAAAAATTAACCTTTAATTATTTAATCCACCTTTTAATTAATTATCTTTAATCAATTAATTAACCCTTAATTAATTATCCTTTATAAATTTCACTAAGGGATTAGCTTCTATTTAATTTCACAAAGAAATTATCTTTTGATTTATTACATTAGTTGATTAATTATCATTAATTACCTTTCAATTACAATTTAATTAACCTTCAGATCATTACTAATTTAACCTTTAAATCATTACTTAATCACCTTCATTTATCAATTAGCCTTTAATTAATAAATCATTCTTTAATTTGTAATTAATAAATCCTTACTACTGATTAAATAAACCTTTGATAAATCACATTCATTAATAAATCACATCAATTAATCATTCTTCAATTTCATCAAAATCTTAATTTATTAAATCAAATCCCTTTTTGTTTCCCTTACTTACCTACACCTTTATTTAAACAAAAATTTGAATTCAACACTTTACTTTTTCTAAACCAAGATTTAACTGACTTGAATTCATCTTTTAAACTTTGATTTAAAACTTATTTCTATCTTTGCTTTGAAATTTTAAATTTCAGTTTTAAATTCAAAAGAAAACAGGAACATGTTTGTTTAAAAGCTGTACAAACATTCACCCGAGCCACTACCCTCCTTGCTTCGAGTCACCCACTCATCCACGCGAGAACAAGCCCGAGACCATCCTTCTTCCCCAAAATACAACCTCACAGCAATAACAACCCAAACCCAAATGTGTATGTGCACGTGCACATCCACTCCGGCCATCGCTGATCGTCATCGAGTCCCCCAACGAGTCGCCTACGACCCCAGCAGCTACTCCGACCAACCTTATCGCCTTAACGAGGGCGAACTCGAAATCGAACAACTCCACATCCACCTGGAACAAAACTCCTCACCTCAAATCACCTCGCTCCGGCGCCTCAAACCACCAGAGGCCACCAAACTTCGGCCATAGCCTCGTCCATTTCCCCTCTACTATCCCCTTGAACCACGACGAACTCGATCGCCCACCAATGATGAACGAGACGAAATAGAAACCCACGACAAAACTAGGTTTTCGAACGAAAAACGCCTGCCGTTTCCTCCACGGTGATCGTGAGCACCACCGATCATTTTTCCTACCATCGTCATAGGCCCCTCCACCTCCATGCTAAACGTCGATCACCAACCATCCTCCGATCAACTGCAATTGATCACAACCCAATTTTCGAACAAATACGAACTGCTCTCAAAACTTTGATCGAAAAATTATAATTTTTGTTTTAAAAATCATATCATAGCATACGAATTCAGTTTGCATTCCTGAATTCAAAATTTAAAAAGTTTAAATTTTGACTTATTGTAAGTTATATTCAGTTTCTTGTTTTCCAGGAAAAATTCGAAGTTGTTCTTGCTTGTGTAAATTTTAAAAACTTAACATATACTATAACAGACAAGTTTTATTTTAACCTTAAGCTCAAACAATGGGTAGAGTAAGAGAAACTGATTTTTGAAATGAAGAAACTGATTTCTAATTCTAGACAAAAATCATACATGAATAGCAGTCTGCACAAAATTCTTCCATCTTACAAATATACTCAGAGAAAACCATATGTATATGGATAGCTATTCACAGAGAAGTAGTCAAAAGATTTACTGTTAAGATTTAAAACAAAAGTTACTCACAGATTTTAAATCAAGCAACCATCCAGAGATATATTTAAGCATAAAAAAGAATGAAGTTGCTCACCATGGTTTCTTCCAGAAATATGAACAGAGTTCCTCTATGTATGAAACACTGCAGGCTTGATCTTCTGATCTCTGGTTTGATTTGAGTTATGTTAAATTGAGTTGTTGATTTTGTTTAAGTTACTATGATGATAGTTGCTTTTGTTTTCTCAGTTTTGAAGGGATGAACGAACTGAGATGCAAAGATGATATAAAGAAAGGATGTTACAGGGTATTATAATTTTTTTCAAGACAGTGTACAAGTTTGTACCAATTTCAGAGATAGTTCATAGTTTTGGAGGCTGAAAGCACATTTGTATATTTTCGAATTGACCAAAAATACTTTGAGCTGTGAAAGCATTTAATGTTTGCGTACTTTATGTCTATACTTAACCTCTTTGGACAAAGATATTTCATCTTTCTTTTGCCTAGCATATCTATCCTACAGGTAACATACATTATATTTTTTTTTCTTGCCTATAGATATATATTTTGTTTCCTTCTTTAGCTAGTGTTCATGAAAGCATATTTTTGTTTGTTGTTTTACTCGGCTGAGGTGATAATATGTTGGTTGAGTTGTCTTGTTGTACTTAGTTTATTTGTACATTGCATAAGAGAAGAACCTGGTGGCTTCCTTTGCTTGTTCATTCATATACTTATATTTTATTTTATTTTGTATTGATTTATTAATATTGAGATTTACTTTATATTGTATGAACTATAGAATTTATTTATTTCTCATTATCTTGTAATATTGATGATTTCTATTTTTATTTAGTTGTTAAAGTTTAGCAAATGTATTTAATTGATATTTTTATTATTTATCTTATATAATTTTGTATTTTTATTTCTAACTCATTTATTTACGACTTAAATTCAAATCAAATAAATACTTTTAAATTTTTAAATTTTTAAACGATTTATACAAATATACTTGGATATCGGGGAAACTCGCATCTCTTATCGATTTATTCCACAAATATTAATTCAAAATTTTATTTAATCATAAATTTAACTCAAAATTTCATTTAATTATTAATTTAAATAAATTTAAATTTCGGGGTCGTTACAGACTTCCCCCCTTAAAAGAATTTCGTCCTCGAAATTACCAAGGAGATACAAAGATAGATGAAGAATATTTCATCAACTCAAACTGAACATCTATTCTGCATTTGGCTCACCAAATCAGAATATCAAAAATATATACAAGATCGAATCTATTTAACACTTCACAAGATACTCGGGTTATCCAGATCTACGAAATACGGAGTGGCATCGGTTAGTTCGAAGTGATAACTAACCATTCGTAGAATATACTGGGACCCAAAAGAATAGACAAATATATGAATAAAATTCCGAAACTTTTAGTTTAAAACTAAAGTATACCTATCAACCATAGCAAACAAAGCAACCAATATATCCAAACAAACAATTTTGGTCTATCCGGAGTTTATGTGTCCCATTTTAATACATCGAATCTTCTTTTCTGGATTTACCAGAAACTATCGAAGAATTGAGAAAAGATGCTGAACAAAAGAGACTGATAGAGAAAATTTGTTTCCACTATTGTTACAGAGTATTGACCATTTATAGTCGTATCCCCTCCGTCCCCTATCTCGTCCTCTTCTTACACTCATACTCACTATCGTGGAATAGTAAGAGAATCTACTGAGGCATATGGACGGATATCTAAGAATTACTCATTCTAGAGTTTACTTCACTCTATCTCTAATGAGCTACTTAACGTGTTATACTCCTGAGCTAAAGTTCAACCTTAGCTCTGATACCACATGTGACGTACCGGGTTTTGCCCGCTCGAAAATCAACATCCGTACTTCACATTGTACTAGAATGCCGCAGATTCGCCCGTTCAAATCCGATTCGCCGGAGCTATAACACAATTAAGTAAATAACACAGCGGAAGAAAAGAATAATACATTGATATATAATATCTGATACAACAGAGTGATACAATGAATATCAATATACATCAGAGATATGATACAAGAAATAGCAGCGGAAAAGAAAAGATAACAACAGCAGCGGAACAATATCAATAGAAATGATAACTCCAAAATGATCTTCAGACATGAATGAATCCACAACTCCAAGATAAGCAACTCCGATGAATGAACTAGCTCCAGATAATCTACTAAACCTGAATATCTGAAAAACCCAACTCTAGCCTGCCCGTGTGGAAAATGGTGGGCACCCAGAGTTTAGGAAGGGAACAATAAACTCCGGATCAGTCATGGGACTGGTGTGAGCAACAAAAACAGTTTATCTTTAAAACAAACACAAAAGGTTTTAAACATTGAAATCCGCAATGCTTTTTTAGAAAATGAAACTACCATAAGACCTCCCGCCACACACACAATGCAAACGCAGAATTGGAGGAGATTTCTTCTTATGATAGTCAAAGATGCTTACTACGCAAAATCAAATCATTTTGATATTATTATTAGTGCATAGTGCAGAAAAACATTTCGAAAGTATAATATTAATCTTAGCCAACATACGACCAGTATCGTATGCCTACTATAGCTACTATGTTCAATAGCAGGTTACCGCCACATTCCATAGCAGGTAATACAACTAAAACCGTACACGTCGCGTATTGTTTCTTTGGATTTTCCAACAAATGGTCAGGCTAAGGAACTTCCTTCCACCGCATGGGATCGCCTCTGGCGGGACGTCCCAAGAGACAAACTGCTCTCTGCCAAACAAGGCCGGGTTACCCCTGTAACAGGTAACTCACGAATATGCCACCCCCCGGTCCTTTGGGACCTTTATCCAAGGCCTCGATAACCAACATCACACATAATAAAGTGTATCCACATGAGTAAGTATCTGGGCTCCATACCATGACACCACCCTTTTCCAGAAGGAAATGACATACCCTAAAGGGCGCGACCCTCATAACCTTGCCGCAACATTCCTGTTTCGACCATTTCTGGGTTGTGAGGCCCTGACGAAGTCTCGTCCACAAAGCTACGCTTTGTCACAAAGCCATGCTTCGGGTCAAACAAATGATCAACCTATGATCACAAAGATATAAGATCAAACAAATGATCATATCGCAAATGATCAAACACTGATCATTTCACAGCAGCACTCAGCATGCCACATTACCAAATTGGGATATATCGCTGATAAATTTCAACTACATAACCTCTGAGCTCGTACGTCTCAGAGAAGGGTGTTAAGCTAAGAGAATAAATTCTCCGCCACCAACAGAAATGTATTTGAAAGAAATCGGCTTTATATCTCAAAGTGTAATGTCAGACATACAATCCATATAAGTCTGTTCCGGGATCGAACAGAACCGAAGGCACTTCTCACGAAGCCCTTGCAAATCCGGATAATTTCCACTCACGTCCGGACTTCCCGTCACTAAGGATGATAAAACCTCTATATCGGGGATCAGCCGATGTAGAGTAACTCGACGGTAATCCTTCCGTTTTCAAAAATATCCGGTCTTCAACACCGGTCTTCAAATGCTATCCATATACGACGTATCACCTATTCGGAATGGGTTATACGACCCAAAGGTCCTCTCCCGGCTAAACCGAATAGTGAGCGTAATATTTAAAAACATATGGATATTGGGATTTCAATTAAGTCACAACTTATTACCCAAACTTTCTTTTCAAATGGTTTAACAAATTACCATTTTAAATCTTTAAACAAAAAGATTCAACCTTTACAGTTTAAACAGTTTCCACACTTTAATCTTTTAAACAAAAGATTCATTCACAGATTTTCCGAATTAATTTCCATTTCAATTTGATTAACTCGTTAAATCTTTAAATCAAGATTTAACTTATAGCTTTCAAAACAATCCCATTTCAAATGATTTAAACCAATCATTATTTTAAATCTGTTAAAGATAACAGATTCAAATCATAGTTTTTCAAAACAATTCATTCATAACTCGGAAAACCATTTTTCAATTCAATATTGAAATTCCTTTAATTAAACTGGAATTTCATTTCTTATCTGAAAGCTTTTATTCTTTTAAAACAAACAGTTTCATTTCAGAAAATCTGATTTATTCATGCGAGTTAAGGTTCTTGGGTTAAATCCAAATTCTCAAAATTATACCTTTAAATGGTTTAACTTTATATAAACACATTTATATCATCTTTAATCCCTAGTTTCAAATCATAGGATTCAATTTCAAACTTGAATTCAAATTTAAATCAAATTATTTAAATTTTCAAAATTCGATTAAGTTATTCAAAATAACTTTTATCTTTGAAATTCCATTTCAAAAGCTTTTCACATTAAATCCAAATTCCAATTTCAAAATCAATTGAATTTAAAAATTCCAATTTCAAAATCAATTGAATTTAAAAATTCCAATTTCAAAAACATCAGATTTAAATTATCTGTGACTTAACCGATTTCCACGTGAAATCCATATTTGTGTGTGTAAAAGTGTAGTCCAGGGGTTTCACACAGTAGTGCAACACAATGAATCATCACAGATCAAAATACAGGATATAGTTGATAAGCGATATAACTATAACGCTCATCTTCTTTCACAGATCACAGATATATATCACAGATAGTAAATTACATCACAGATAATTTATCACAGATCACAATACAAATCAGGGTGTATCACAAAGCATCATATACCAGGTATATCAAACAATCAAGTCATCCAATAGAATCCAAATATCCATAAGTATGATAAATTAATATCTGATTATAATTAATTTATACCAGATTAATTACTTATGAATAACTACAAATCTTGGTTAATTAACATTGATGAATTACAAACCATTTTGATTAATTACTCTTTAATCATTTATTAATTTACTATTAATTATAAATTAATAAACCTTTCATTTTAATTCATCAACCTTTAATTATAAAAAATTAACCTTTAATTATTTAATCCACCTTTTAATTAATTATCTTTAATCAATTAATTAACCCTTAATTAATTATCCTTTATAAATTTCACTAAGGGATTAGCTTCTATTTAATTTCACAAAGAAATTATCTTTTGATTTATTACATTAGTTGATTAATTATCATTAATTACCTTTCAATTACAATTTAATTAACCTTCAGATCATTACTAATTTAACCTTTAAATCATTACTTAATCACCTTCATTTATCAATTAGCCTTTAATTAATAAATCATTCTTTAATTTGTAATTAATAAATCCTTACTACTGATTAAATAAACCTTTGATAAATCACATTCATTAATAAATCACATCAATTAATCATTCTTCAATTTCATCAAAATCTTAATTTATTAAATCAAATCCCTTTTTGTTTCCCTTACTTACCTACACCTTTATTTAAACAAAAATTTGAATTCAACACTTTACTTTTTATAAACCAAGATTTAACTGACTTGAATTCATCTTTTAAACTTTGATTTAAAACTTATTTCTATCTTTGCTTTGAAATTTTAAATTTCAGTTTTAAATTCAAAAGAAAACAGGAACATGTTTGTTTAAAAGCTGTACAAACATTCACCCGAGCCACTACCCTCCTTGCTTCGAGTCACCCACTCATCCACGCGAGAACAAGCCCGAGACCATCCTTCTTCCCCAAAATACAACCTCACAGCAATAACAACCCAAACCCAAACGTGTATGTGCACGTGCACATCCACTCCGGCCATCGCTGATCGTCATCGAGTCCCCCAACGAGTCGCCTACGACCCCAGCAGCTACTCCGACCAACCTTTTCGCCTTAACGAGGGCGAACTCGAAATCGAACAACTCCACATCCACCTGGAACAAAACTCCTCACCTCAAATCACCTCGCTCCGGCGCCTCAAACCACCAGAGGCCACCAAACTTCGGCCATAGCCTCGCCCATTTCCCCTCTACTATCCCCTTGAACCACGACGAACTCGATCGCCCACCAATGATGAACGAGACGAAATAGAAACCCACGACAAAACTAGGTTTTCGAACGAAAAACGCCTGCCGTTTCCTCCACGGTGATCGTGAGCACCACCGATCATTTTTCCTACCATCGTCATAGGCCCCTCCACCTCCATGCTAAACGTCGATCACCAACCATCCTCCGATCAACTGCAATTGATCACAACCCAATTTTCGAACAAATACGAACTGCTCTCAAAACTTTGATCGAAAAATTATAATTTTTGTTTTAAAAATCATATCATAGCATACGAATTCAGTTTGCATTCCTGAATTCGAAATTTAAAAAGTTTAAATTTTGACTTATTGTAAGTTATATTCAGTTTCTTGTTTTCCAGGAAAAATTCGAAGTTGTTCTTGCTTGTGTAAATTTTAAAAACTTAACATATACTATAACAGACAAGTTTTATTTTAACCTTAAGCTCAAACAATGGGTAGAGTAAGAGAAACTGATTTTTGAAATGAAGAAACTGATTTCTAATTCTAGACAAAAATCATACATGAATAGCAGTCTGCACAAAATTCTTCCATCTTACAAATATACTCAGAGAAAACCATATGTATATGGATAGCTATTCACAGAGAAGTAGTCAAAAGATTTACTGTTAAGATTTAAAACAAAAGTTACTCACAGATTTTAAATCAAGCAACCATCCAGAGATATATTTAAGCATAAAAAAGAATGAAGTTGCTCACCATGGTTTCTTCCAGAAATATGAACAGAGTTCCTCTATGTATGAAACACTGCAGGCTTGATCTTCTGATCTCTGGTTTGATTTGAGTTATGTTAAATTGAGTTGTTGATTTTGTTTAAGTTACTATGATGATAGTTGCTTTTGTTTTCTCAGTTTTGAAGGGATGAACGAACTGAGATGCAAAGATGATATAAAGAAAGGATGTTACAGGGTATTATAATTTTTTTCAAGACAGTGTACAAGTTTGTACCAATTTCAGAGATAGTTCATAGTTTTGGAGGCTGAAAGCACATTTGTATATTTTCGAATTGACCAAAAATACTTTGAGCTGTGAAAGCATTTAATGTTTGCGTACTTTATGTCTATACTTAACCTCTTTGGACAAAGATATTTCATCTTTCTTTTGCCTAGCATATCTATCCTACAGGTAACATACATTATATATTTTTTTTTCTTGCCTATAGATATATATTTTGTTTCCTTCTTTAGCTAGTGTTCATGAAAGCATATTTTTGTTTGTTGTTTTACTCGGCTGAGGTGATAATATGTTGGTTGAGTTGTCTTGTTGTACTTAGTTTATTTGTACATTGCATAAGAGAAGAACCTGGTGGCTTCCTTTGCTTGTTCATTCATATACTTATATTTTATTTTATTTTGTATTGATTTATTAATATTGAGATTTACTTTATATTGTATGAACTATAGAATTTATTTATTTCTCATTATCTTGTAATATTGATGATTTCTATTTTTATTTAGTTGTTAAAGTTTAGCAAATGTATTTAATTGATATTTTTATTATTTATCTTATATAATTTTGTATTTTTATTTCTAACTCATTTATTTACGACTTAAATTCAAATCAAATAAATACTTTTAAATTTTTAAATTTTTAAACGATTTATACAAATATACTTGGATATCGGGGAAACTCGCATCTCTTATCGATTTATTCCACAAATATTAATTCAAAATTTTATTTAATCATAAATTTAACTCAAAATTTCATTTAATTATTAAATTAAATAAATTTAAATTTCGGGGTCGTTACAGCATGGAGGCTGTGGCGTTTTTCGATAGGGTTGAGCGCACGTGAATTTAGGGCGTCGCGACTGGGTGATTTGGGGGTTTCGATCGCAGCTAGGCGAAGGCGACAGCAAGGGTGGTTCTGGAGTTCGATCGCGATGGTATTCGCGTTCATCTCGTTCGTGAATTAGGGTTCGTCGTCGAGGTGATCTCGAGTTATGGAGGGTTTCACTGGTGGTGGCCTCGGTCGTGAGTGGTGATGAAAACAGGAAGCTCTAGCTAGAATTCTCGATACAGGGTTGATTTGGTAAGGTATATGTGTTAACAACCGATTTTCAAATTTGAATCTAATTAAATGTTAGTGTAGGTATAAATATGTATGTACAGGAAATAAATTTTTTTATAACTGACAGTAGAGTCAAGTTTTGTATATACAGTTAAGAAAAAAAATGATGAAAATAGGTGATAAATACAGTTTTTCAAATTATATATATATATATGCTAGTAAAAGGAAAAAAAAAATATAGTTTAGAAATTTTTAGTTTGTATAAAATCTACAGTAAAATAAATTTTTGGTGATAAACTCAAAGTGATATGTATATAGATAAACTTTGAAAGATAGAAATTTTTAAATGGGAAAATACATATTTTTATAGATATTTAGACTCTATATAAACTATTTTCATATGAAAATGTGTTTCACATAAAAATAAAGATAAAAAGAAGTAGTAATAAATTGTTCGATCAATTTAAATAGTTAATAGAAAATTTGTTTAATATAGATCATTCGATAAAATTTAAATTATTAGTTTAAATAAATTAACAGATGGTAATTAATTGTTCAGTTGATGCAAATATTAATAGATTGTATGAAATTGTTTATACAAGGTATAAAGCAAGAAAAGTCGAGTCAGGATGATAATGGATTGCAAATTAAAAGCTAAGGTGAGATTTTTCTCACTCAAATGAAAAGTGGAATTTTCAGTTATTTATTGATTGATGATTTGATTGCTATTGGATGTGGTATTAGATATGATAGGATATATCTATATATATAGCAATATATACATATTGGCATATGTATATATTGGATTGATTGATTTCCCGCCTCGTATAGCGGATGAGACCCTATTGCGCCGTTAGTAAGCGGATTATTTTTATAAAACCCATATACCGCGATAATTCCGTACTGGAGCGGAATTGGTATTGTGCTAACATCTGTGGATGCAGGGAAACAGGTTGGTGGGATCCAACTGGATTCCTCACCAGTATTTATTTATTTACAGATATTGATGTATATTCTGTTATCATATATCGATATATGATGTTTGCTGTTGTGATTGACTAATTGGTGCTGTTGCATCATCGGATTCAAGTTTTGAAGTTTAAAAATAACGACTTTTACTTTAAAAGGATTTTAAAGTGATTTTTGAAAATATACGTTTTATGGAATTTTTGAATTGATTTATTTCAAATAAATAAACGTATGAAATTTTAAAGTTACAAAAATTTATAGATTTGGGAAATATAACCGAAAAGTTATTTTTGGAATAAATAGTTGACTGATTTATGAAATGGTTTAAATTGAGATTTTTGAATTTCTATAAACGGTTTATATAAAAGATTTATGAAATTGATATCTACAAAATTAAGAATGGTGAAATTATAAAATGAGTTTTTATAAGTGTTAAAAATGAAATATTATGGAATCCGTAAGTGAATAAAATTTATAGATTTATAAATTGTGAAGTTGAAAATGAATGATAAGTTATTAACTTATAATATGGACTTGTGATATTTATATCGAGTTATAAATTGAATTTGTTAATAAAAGGAATTTATAAATCGAAGTTGTTAGAAGAATAGAATTGAAATTTATAAAAGTTGTTTATAAATTCGGAATCACTTATTTTGATGAGTTCAATATAGAAGTTAATAAAAGAAGATTTATAAGTCGAAGTTGTTATTAAAATGGAAATAGAATTTATAACCGTGTTTATAAATTCGAAATCGATTAAATTTGATAAGTGAATTATAGAAGGTTATTAAAGAAGATATATTCGCGATTTTGGATAGCGAAGTTTTATTTGAAATAAAATGTGTAGAAAAGACTGAAATTTGGTTAAGTGAAGTATATTCACGATTTTGGACAGTGAATGTATTATTGAATAAAATGGATTCATTTTTGGAAAAGTGATACTAAAAATGAAGTTAAACATTTTAAAGATGTTTTAAAATGTATTATAAATCGAAAGCATAGATTTCAACACTTGTTGTTGAAATAGACGTTTTCGAGAAATTTAAGGAAATGGTGGACTATAACACTGTTGTTATAGTAAATGATTTCCGAAAGGAAATGTTTTTATCTAGTATTGAGATTTACATATCTATCTTAATTTCGAATCCCTATACTAGTGATTTTGAGTCGTCGTAACGATGTTTTACGTAACATTCGTTTTGACTCAAATTGATGTTGTTATAGAAAATAGATTTCCTTAAAGAATGAAATATATACTTAATTTGATTTAAGTATATCGAGTATTTTCAAATGTTGAAAATAAAAGATTTGTGAAACACTTATTATTAAATAAGTATGGAATGTTTTCCAAAATGAAATGAAACGTTTTGAGATTTTATCTTCTTAAAGATAAATTGAAAGAGAATATTGAAAATCGATTTGAAAATCGTATATCAGAAGATATTTTGAAATATAAATTCAATAGGGAATTTATAAAAGAAATGGGAATTTGTTTAAAAATAAATATTGATTTATTTTTAAAGTGTGGAAATTTTATATCTAGTAAAAGATATTTTTGAAGATAAATAATTTGGGAAAATTATTTGGAATCTGATGATGTTGCGCATCTTTATTGATAGTTAAATAACCGACTATCAATAATTACCTTTAGATAGGTATTTGTTGTGAATTGGATGAATTTGAATGCCACACTATTTTTTTAAATAAGCGCTCACTATTCGGGTTAGCCGGGAAAGGACCATGGGGTCGTATAACCCATTCCGAATATGTGATACGTCGTTATGAATCGCATTTGAAGACCGGTGTTGAAGACCGGATATTTTTGAAAACGGAAGGATTACCGTCGAGTTACTCTACATCGGCTGATCTCCGATTTAGAGGTTTTATCACCCTTAGTGACGGGAAGTCCTGACGTGATTGAAATTATCCGGATATGCAAGGGCTTCGTGAGAAGTGCCTTCGGTTCTGTTCGATCCCGGAACAGACTTGTATGGATTGTATGTCTGACGTTACAAATTGAGATATAAAGTTGATTTCTTTCAAATACATTTCTGTTGGTGGCGGAGAATTTATTCTCTTAGCTTAACACCCTTCTCTGAGACATACGAGCTCAGAGGTTATGTAGTTGAAATTTATCAGCGATATACTCCCAATTTGGTAACGTGGCATACTGAGTGTTGCTGTGAAATGATCAGTGTTTGATCATTTGCGATATGATCATTTGTTTGATCTTATATCTTTGTGATCATAGGTTGATCATTTTTGTTTGACCCGAAGCATGGCTTTGTAGAAAGCGTAGCTTTGTGGACGAGACTTCATCGAGCCTCATACCCCGAAAATGGTCAAAACAGGAAGGATGCGGCAAGGTTCTAGGGAGTAGCGCCCCTTAGTGTATGTCATTCCTTCTGGATAAAGGTGGTATCATGGTATGGAGCCCAGATACTTAACCTCTGTGGTTACTGCATTATTATTATCTATGTGGTTTGTTGGAAATCGGGGATCCTCGGGAAGATCGGTTACGATCGGGGGATGGCATACGCGTGTCAGTAGTTATCTACTTTTGCAGAGGTAACCCGGCCTTGTGTTGGCAGAGATCTAACCGTAATGTTAGGTTATTTCTCGGGTCGTCTATTCCAGGGACGTACCCATCGTGGAAAAGGAAGTTCCTTAGCCTGACCATTTGTTGGAAATCCAAAGAAACAATACGAGCCTTGTACGGTTTTAGTTGTAGAACCTGCCATTTAATATGGTAGCTATAGTAGGCATACTATAATGGTACCTATGTCGGCTAAGATTAATATTCTACTTTCGAAAATGTTTTCTACACTATGCACTAATAATAATATCAAAAAGAATTTGATTTTTGCGTAGTAAGCATCTTTGACTATCATAAGAAGAAATCTCCTCCAAGTCTGCGTTTGCATTGTGTGTGTGGCGGGAGGTCTTATGGTAGTTTCATTTTCCAAAAGCATTGCGAATTGACTTTAAAATTCTCTGCTATTTATTTTAAAGAATAACTGTTTTACGATCTCACACCAGTCACCATGATTGACTCGGAGTTTATTGTTCCCTTCTAAACTCTGGGTGCCCACAAATTTTCCACACGGGCAGCCTAGAGTTATGTTATCAGGATATTCTGGAGCTTTGGAGATAAGCTGGATGACGAGACGTAGTATTTGTATTTGATAGTATTTATTCCGCTGTGTATTCTGTATGAGGACAAGTTTTATAAAACTGTCCATTGTTGTATATTGACTCTGATTGATGTATGTATAAACTGGTATAGTTCTTTGTTTTAAAAGACTAGTGATTATCTATTATATATTGTTCCGCTGCGATATGTGAGATTCTGATATTGTCTCTGTTGCTGTTCTGTTGTTCTGTTGTTCTCCTTCTTTCTTTTTCTTCTTTCTTTTCTTCTTCTTCTACCTTTTTCTTCTTGTTAAAACCATCATAGTTCGTATTCCCGTTCATTTTGAGTTAATCAATGGAGATTAGTGGTTAATCAAGAGGTACGGATTTGCGGGCCATGACATTTGGTATCAGAGCATATGGTTAAGCGACAACCCTGCTCTGTTGGGTAATACTCATTAGAGATAGAGTCAGTAGTACTCTAGAATGAGTTTGAGTGTAATAATAGATATGAGCGCGTATTTGTTATTGGAATAAAACATTGTTTTGTATTGTGTTGACTTATCGGTTGATTGTTTATAGATTCTGGTCGGTGCAGTCTAGCTAACTGGAATCGATAGGGGTTTCTAAACTCTTAAACAAGATAAACTGACACAGTATTGTTTTAAATAGGGTAAATGAGATAATTTTACCTAAAACTATTTTTGTATAGAAAAGAAATGATTTTTCTATGAATTATCATAGTATATGGATGCATGGTTGTTAGGAAGTAATAATATTGAAATGTTATCATTATTATATGAAATTGAATAAGAAATTGAAATCATAACTCCAAAGATAAGAAATTAATCCATATACAAATGAAATTTAAGAATATAAATTATAAATGTGATTTGTAATTTGAAACGGAATTCCAGAGAAGTTTTTGGAAATGTTTTGAAAGGAGTTTGTAAATTTTGGAGATTTGGAAAGTTTAATTTCTTTTTGATTTGAAATTGAATTTCAAAGGTTTGAAAAGTATTTTGGAAAGATAAAAGCTCTAAACTCTTTTCGGTCGCTGGAAAATAATTCCGATGATGATCGCGACATCATCGGTGTTCATTTTCGGGTTTCCAAAAGAGGAATTGCTGCTAAATTGTTTTAAATGAAAGTTGTTTGGAAAATTTGGATTTTGTTTTGGAAATTCAAAGGATGATTTGAATTGTTTTCAAAAATGGTTTTGAAAAGGTTGAAAAGACTCTGGAATTGAGTATTGAATTATGAAAATAAAATTGTGAATGAATGAATCAATTTGAAATTGTAAGTACAGGTGAATCAATTAAATGAAACTGAAATGGAAGTTGAATTAGATAAATTGAGACTTGAATTGTGAACTAAATAAAAGAATAGTTCGGAATTGCAAATAAATTCAAGTAAGAAGAAATAAATTTCAAATGAGTAGAATTCACAATTGTAAGTGAATAAAATTGAAACTGAATGTTGAAAGCAAATTTGAATAAAGTGATGATGGATTAGTAAATGAAACTAATTTAAAATAGTGCAGTTGAATAAAAGAAAGCTGATAAAATTCAATATTCAGAAGTTAAATAGAATTCAAATTGAATTGAATAATTATGAATGAAAGATGAATTAAAAGATTCAATAATGGAAAGTGATATGAATTAGTAAATAAAAGATAATCGATAAAAATTCAATATTCAGAATAGAAGATAAAATTGAATTCGAATGATTGAAATGTAAAATTGAATGATAATGAATTTGTAACTTCAACAGTGAAGTAAAAATGTATAAGCAGTTTATATTGAAAATTTTGTAATTAAATTTGCAGGATAGTTTGAATGTGTAACTAGATATTATGGCTAGTAGAATATACAGGTGTTATAAAAGGGAATTGGATTTGATTTCAAAGATAATTTGAATTGCTCGACAAAAGGTAAGTATTTGAATTATAATATGAGTTTTTGCTGATTTCTTGTCTAGCCGCTTGGCTTTTTCTTTTTCTTTTTGAAATCTGAGAGTCCATAGGAACGTTTTGTAGTCGTACCGTATTAGCCGCGCAAAGGAGACGCTGGCGAAATTTTTTGGAAATTTAGGGCGTTAGAAAATTTTTGAGAAATCTTGGAAGTTTAAAATTTGAATTTAAACTCGAATTTGAATTTTGAAGTAAAACAATGCTGTTGAAACTTATAATTGAAGTTGGAAAGCTAGTTGAATTGATAACGAATCTGTAGTAGAGAGATTTGTTTTGAAATTTGATAAAACTATTAGATGTTGAAAAATAGTAGACGAGTTAAGGACCTTTCTTTCTAACTTGTAATTTCGAGGACGAAATTCTTTTAAGGGGGGAAGTCTGTAACGACCCAGAATTTTAAACAAATTAAATTGAGAATATTTAATTTATTTTAAATATTTGAACGATGGTTTAATTTGAATCCCGATATAACTTTGAATTTGGCGATTAAATTATAAAATTTAATCTGTTGATAGTTGAATTAAAATTTGAATCTTCAATTTTAGTTGAAGAAAAATATTTTAAAGGCTTAGAAAATTCGTATTGATAACACTGAAGATAATAGAAGCTTCAGAATTGAGTTTGGAAACAATTTGATCAGTTTTGAAATTAATTGTTTGAACCGATATTTAAAAATAGTCATTTTTCAAACAGTCTCGGAATTCGACGAAACCAGTTCCATTGGGTCCGTAATATCGAATTATTACCGGGTTTCAAATTTCGTATTTTTCAGACTTGCCGTGTGAGCGTACGATAAGAAAACGCGTTGAAGTTTAAACTGAATTCGGTTTGAATTTAAACTTAAAATTTTGTTAAACGACAATACGTACGAGCCGCACCCAATTTGTCTCCCTCGTACCTTCTATTCTTCGAGCAGAAAACAAAATCATTTCGTTCGATTTTAAAATATCTTGCCTCCTTCTGTACAAATCAAAACGCAGAAGAAATCATCTCGTTCAAAATTTTAATGGCCAAGCCTCGTTAAAAATTCAAAATAAACTTCTCCTTCACAAAATATATGGCCGAGCCCTCCGTTTACAGTTCAAAGGAAAATTCGCGATTCCTCTCCTCTCTAATTCATTTTGAATTCGTAGTATATAAAAAAAAAGAAATAGAAAATGAAAATCGCGATTTGGTCGGCGAGTCGCCTGGAGGAGACGAGCAGTGCCGTCGAAGAGGGGGGGTTATCGATTTCTTCATTCGAGGCCGCGTGGAAGGGGGCGACGCTAGAGTTCTTGGTGACAATCGAATCGACGACAGGGCATGGAGGCTGTGGCGTTTTCGATAGGGTTGAGCGCACGTGAATTTAGGGCGTCGCGACTGGGTGATTTGGGGGTTTCGATCGCAGCTAGGCGAAGGCGACAGCAAGGGTGGTTCTGGAGTTCGATCGCGATGGTATTCGCGTTCATCTCGTTCGTGAATTAGGGTTCGTCGTCGAGGTGATCTCGAGTTATGGAGGGTTTCGCTGATGGTGGCCTCGATCGTGAGTGGTGATGAAAACAGGAAGCTCTAGCTAGAATTCTCGATACAGGGTTGATTTGGTAAGGTATATGTGTTAACAACCGATTTTCAAATTTGAATCTAATTAAATGTTAGTGTAGGTATAAATATGTATGTACAGGAAATAAATTTTTTTATAACTGACAGTAGAGTCAAGTTTTGTATATACAGTTAAGAAAAAAAAATGATGAAAATAGGTGATAAATACAGTTTTTCAAATTATATATATATATATATATATATATATGCTAGTAAAAGGAAAAAAAATTATATAGTTTAGAAATTTTTAGTTTGTATAAAATCTACAGTAAAATAAATTTTTGGTGATAAACTCAAAGTGATATGTATATAGATAAACTTTGAAAGATAGAAATTTTTAAATGGGAAAATACATATTTTTATAGATATTTAGACTCTATATAAACTATTTTCATATGAAAATGTGTTTCACATAAAAATAAAGATAAAAAGAAGTAGTAATAAATTGTTCGATCAATTTAAATAGTTAATAGAAAATTTGTTTAATATAGATCATTCGATAAAATTTAAATTATTAGTTTAAATAAATTAACAGATGGTAATTAATTGTTCAGTTGATGCAAATATTAATAGATTGTATGAAATTGTTTATACAAGGTATAAAGCAAGAAAAGTCGAGTCAGGATGATAATGGATTGCAAATTAAAAGCTAAGGTGAGATTTTTCTCACTCAAATGAAAAGTGGAATTTTCAGTTATTTATTGATTGATGATTTGATTGCTATTGGATGTGGTATTAGATATGATAGGATATATCTATATATATAGCAATATATACATATTGGCATATGTATATATTGGATTGATTGATTTCCCGCCTCGTATAGCGGATGAGACCCTATTGCGCCGTTAGTAAGCGGATTATTTTTATAAAACCCATATACCGCGATAATTCCGTACTGGAGCGGAATTGGTATTGTGCTAACATCTGTGGATGCAGGGAAACAGGTTGGTGGGATCCAACTGGATTCCTCACCAGTATTTATTTATTTACAGATATTGATGTATATTCTGTTATCATATATCGATATATGATGTTTGCTGTTGTGATTGACTAATTGGTGCTGTTGCATCATCGGATTCAAGTTTTGAAGTTTAAAAATAACGACTTTTACTTTAAAAGGATTTTAAAGTGATTTTTGAAAATATACGTTTTATGGAATTTTTGAATTGATTTATTTCAAATAAATAAACGTATGAAATTTTAAAGTTACAAAAATTTATAGATTTGGGAAATATAACCGAAAAGTTATTTTTGGAATAAATAGTTGATTGATTTATGAAATGGTTTAAATTGAGATTTTTGAATTTCTGTAAACGGTTTATATAAAAGATTTATGAAATTGATATCTACAAAATTAAGAATGGTGAAATTATAAAATGAGTTTTTATAAGTGTTAAAAATGAAATATTATGGAATCCGTAAGTGAATGAAATTTATAGATTTATAAATTGTGAAGTTGAAAATGAATGATAAGTTATTAACTTATAATATGGACTTGTGATATTTATATCGAGTTATAAATTGAATTTGTTAATAAAAGGAATTTATAAATCGAAGTTGTTAGAAGAATAGAATTGAAATTTATAAAAGTTGTTTATAAATCCGGAATCACTTATTTTGATGAGTTGAATATAGAAGTTAATAAAAGAAGATTTATAAGTCGAAGTTGTTATTAAAATGGAAATAGAATTTATAACCGTGTTTATAAATTCGAAATCGATTAAATTTGATAAGTGAATTATAGAAGGTTATTAAAGAAGATATATTCGCGATTTTGGATAGCGAAGTTTTATTTGAAATAAAATGTGTAGAAAAGACTGAAATTTGGTTAAGTGAAGTATATTCACGATTTTGGACAGTGAATGTATTATTGAATAAAATGGATTCATTTTTGGAAAAGTGATATTAAAAATGAAGTTAAACATTTTAAAGATGTTTTAAAATGTATTATAAATCGAAAGCATAGATTTCAACACTTGTTGTTGAAATAGACGTTTTCGAGAAATTTAAGGAAATGGTGGACTATAACACTGTTGTTATAGTAAATGATTTCCGAAAGGAAATGTTTTTATCTAGTATTGAGATTTACATATCTATCTTAATTTCGAATCCCTATACTAGTGATTTTGAGTCGTCGTAACGATGTTTTACGTAACATTCGTTTTGACTCAAATTGATGTTGTTATAGAAAATAGATTTCCTTAAAGAATGAAATATATACTTAATTTGATTTAAGTATATCGAGTATTTTCAAATGTTGAAAATAAAAGATTTGTGAAACACTTATTATTAAATAAGTATGGAATGTTTTCCAAAATGAAATGAAACGTTTTGTGATTTTATCTTCTTAAAGATAAATTGAAAGAGAATATTGAAAATCGATTTGAAAATCGTATATCAGAAGATATTTTGAAATATAAATTCAATAGGGAATTTATAAAAGAAATGGGAATCTGTTTAAAAATAAATATTGATTTATTTTTAAAGTGTGGAAATTTTATATCTAGTAAAAGATATTTTTGAAGATAAATAATTTGGGAAAATTATTTGGAATCTGATGATGTTGCGCATCTTTATTGATAGTTAAATAACCGACTATCAATAATTACCTTTAGATAGGTATTTGTTGTGAATTGGATGAATTTGAATGCCACACTATTTTTTTAAATAAGCGCTCACTATTCGGGTTAGCCGGGAAAGGACCATGGGGTCGTATAACCCATTCCGAATATGTGATACGTCGTTATGAATCGCATTTGAAGACCGGTGTTGAAGACCGGATATTTTTGAAAACGGAAGGATTACCGTCGAGTTACTCTACATCGGCTGATCTCCGATTTAGAGGTTTTATCACCCTTAGTGACGGGAAGTCCTGACGTGATTGAAATTATCCGGATATGCAAGGGCTTCGTGAGAAGTGCCTTCGGTTCTGTTCGATCCCGGAACAGACTTGTATGGATTGTATGTCTGACGTTACAAATTGAGATATAAAGTTGATTTCTTTCAAATACATTTCTGTTGGTGGCGGAGAATTTATTCTCTTAGCTTAACACCCTTCTCTGAGACATACGAGCTCAGAGGTTATGTAGTTGAAATTTATCAGCGATATACTCCCAATTTGGTAACGTGGCATACTGAGTGTTGCTGTGAAATGATCAGTGTTTGATCATTTGCGATATGATCATTTGTTTGATCTTATATCTTTGTGATCATAGGTTGATCATTTTTGTTTGACCCGAAGCATGGCTTTGTAGAAAGCGTAGCTTTGTGGACGAGACTTCATCGAGCCTCATACCCCGAAAATGGTCAAAACAGGAAGGATGCGGCAAGGTTCTAGGGAGTAGCGCCCCTTAGTGTATGTCATTCCTTCTGGATAAAGGTGGTATCATGGTATGGAGCCCAGATACTTAACCTCTGTGGTTACTGCATTATTATTATCTATGTGGTTTGTTGGAAATCGGGGATCCTCGGGAAGATCGGTTACGATCGGGGGATGGCATACGCGTGTCAGTAGTTATCTACTTTTGCAGAGGTAACCCGGCCTTGTGTTGGCAGAGATCTAACCGTAATGTTAGGTTATTTCTCGGGTCGTCTATTCCAGGGACGTACCCATCGTGGAAAAGGAAGTTCCTTAGCCTGACCATTTGTTGGAAATCCAAAGAAACAATACGAGCCTTGTACGGTTTTAGTTTTAGAACCTGCCATTTAATATGGTAGCTATAGTAGGCATACTATAATGGTACCTATGTCGGCTAAGATTAATATTCTACTTTCGAAAATGTTTTCTACACTATGCACTAATAATAATATCAAAAAGAATTTGATTTTTGCGTAGTAAGCATCTTTGACTATCATAAGAAGAAATCTCCTCCAAGTCTGCGTTTGCATTGTGTGTGTGGCGGGAGGTCTTATGGTAGTTTCATTTTCCAAAAGCATTGCGAATTGACTTTAAAATTCTCTGCTATTTATTTTAAAGAATAACTGTTTTACGATCTCACACCAGTCACCATGACTGACTCGGAGTTTATTGTTCCCTTCTAAACTCTGGGTGCCCACAAATTTTCCACACGGGCAGCCTAGAGTTATGTTATCAGGATATTCTGGAGCTTTGGAGATAAGCTGGATGACGAGACGTAGTATTTGTATCTGATAGTATTTATTCCGCTGTGTATTCTGTATGAGGACAAGTTTTATAAAACTGTCCATTGTTGTATATTGACTCTGATTGATGTATGTATAAACTGGTATAGTACTTTGTTTTAAAAGACTAGTGATTATCTATTATATATTGTTCCGCTGCGATATGTGAGATTCTGATATTGTCTCTGTTGCTGTTCTGTTGTTCTGTTGTTCTCCTTCTTTCTTTTTCTTCTTTCTTTTCTTCTTCTTCTACCTTTTTCTTCTTGTTAAAACCATCATAGTTCGTATTCCCGTTCATTTTGAGTTAATCAATGGAGATTAGTGGTTAATCAAGAGGTACGGATTTGCGGGCCATGACAACTTTGAAATTATAGCATTTTGGAAATCATAACTCTTTCTTTTAAACGGTTTAGATATTAAAATTAGTATATATAATAAAATAGTTTATAAATAAGATAGTTTATATAAATAGTTATAAGTTAAAATAGTTTAAAATAAAATAATTTATATTGAAAATGATTTATATTAAAATAGTTTATATTAAAATAATTTATAAAGTAAGATATCAATAGTTTTAAATATAATTTAAAATTACTTTATAAAATAAAATAGTTTCCTCAAATTTCACAAATCGATTCAAATCAACTTAAATTCCAAAATTTTAATTTAATCAAATCTCAAATCATCAATTTCAACTCGATTCCATTTCTCAATAAATCATTTCAAATTATATCGATTTCAAACACAAATTTGAAACCCAAATTTAACCATTTCAATTTCAATATATTTCAAAGCTTTAAATATTCAACATTTCAAAACTAAATTTTATAATTCCATTTATATCTAAATTTAATTTCATTATATTTAGTTTCTGAGATATTGCTTTAATCATTTCAATACATCTAAATACAACTTCAATTTACAAATTTTTATAAACAAATATCTCATTTATTTTTATATAAGTTTGAAATATTCATTTAAGCTACTATTTAATCAAGTTCAAGTTATAACACATATCTTACAATTTCAAATTTAATAGATTTCAAATCAAACTTATTTAAGTATAATTATTAAATACTCAAGAATTCCAAATCAATTTCAAATTTAACTTTCAACTTGAACATTATAAACTTTATATTTGAAAATATAAATTTTACATAAATACTCAAAACATATTTTTATTGTAATATCCCGGAAATTTTAACAATATCAATTTAATAATCTGTTAAATAATTAAATTGATATTGATGATCTTTGATAATAAGATTTGAATTTAATATAATAATCTGATTAAATTAGTATTAATTGGTGATTTTATCTTTTAAAAGTTAATAAGATATTTTCTATTTGAATATATATATTTATTTATATATATTGTAAATAGAAGCTTTGGGTAAATTGGGAATTTAGATTTAATTTAATATGACTTTTCAAAGTTATTTAAATTAGTAAATTTATAGTTTTAAAATACTTTAATTGCTTAAGATATTTTTACTTAAGTTTAAAATTATATAGGAGTTAACAAAAAGGCTTGTTTTGTTTCTTTAAAAAGTATCACTTGATAATATAATCTCTTATATAAATTATTTAAATATCAAATATGTTAATTTCATATAATAAGTATAATGTATTATTTTTATTAATATGAATGGATTATAAAGAATATGAAATTGTTATTTAATTGAATAAATAGTTATATATGTATATATATATATAACTTGACTTTTTAATTGAATCTTAGGATTTAATTTAATTGAATTTGAATTTAAGCTTTGAAATTCAAGAGAATAAATATTTAAATTGTTTGGATATTATAATATTTGTATAACTTTTAATTATAAATATAATTGGTTTTATTTCTTTAAAAGTAATATATATATATAGATAAGTATTTTATAAATAAGAAAAGGCATTTTTAAAATAAGTTAAATATGTAAAAATTACTTAAGAGACATATGTCATTATCTTAAGTCTTTGTTTTAACAAGTGTTAATCAACAAACATTACAAATTGACAATTGTTAAAATTTGAGACAAGTGTCCTTTTATTTTTGATTTTTCTTTTAATTTCTAAATAAATCAATTATACTTATAAAAACATGCTTTCTTCATTTCCCATTCTTTTCTAATCTTCATTTTTTCAAAAGCTAAGATAAAAGTTTCAGCTGAAAATTTATTCAAAACAAATCAGTAACCAAATTTCCAAATCCTAAAGCAAAAACATGTAAATCTTCTTCAACCAAAATCAAATACCCTGTAATTCTTTTTAAAATCAAATCCACTCAAGCTAAACAATCAAAAGTCTTCTGTCTGCATTCATTCGAAATCTGGAAGCAACTCAAAGCTGCTGCATTCTTTTCAAATCTGAAATCTACCCATAGCCTGCTTGCATTCATTTACAATCTGGAAGCAGCATGCATGTAATTCAAAGCAGTTTAGAATTAAATTCAAGCCTGCATGCAAGTTTCAGTAGCAATCACTCAAGTTTTAAATCAAAAGAGGCATGCAAGTTTAAGGTTTCAAAGAAAGGCATTCAGATTTTAAAGTTCAAAAACAGTTTCAAGATTTTCCAAATATAAGGCTCTGTTCACTCTCAATTAAGGTGAGTAACATCACTATTTCTAAAGTTTAAATTTATAGATAAGTTGCATGTTAAATCTCTGTGACAAATATGTATTGCATGTATGTATAGTGGAATCTGCTGTGACAATATGATATATTGGTTGCTCTGTTCTTGTTTTGGTTGCCAGGCTTAAATTTCTATTCGAAATTTCTTATCTCTTGATCCAGTTTTATTTAGGACTTAATTTATAAACAAGAATTGTTAGATTTATCATATACTAATGTTTAAAAATTTAATTAAGTCAAAATAAAGTTAAGTTTCTCTGTAACCAAAAACTGAAATGCATGTATATAAATATGAAAATTCAAACTGGGTAATTCGGAAATCCAGGATTATATATTGAATACCTAAACTATAATATGATTTTTAGCATTTAAATCATAATTTTTAACTTAGTATTAAAGGAGCAGTTTTGGTTTAAACTAAATATGAAGTTTTGGGTAACTCTGTTGGTCTCGATGGTTTGGAATGTTGTAGTTTTCAGTAATGATAGTGGGATTATCAGTGATGGTAGGGAAATTATCAGGAAGGTGTTTAATTCATTGAGAAGGCAGCGGTGGTGAATTCTTTTCTGTAACCCTAGTTTCAACTAGGCTAAATGATTTGGTCGGCATGACTTCATTGATTGATCGAGTGTAGTGAGGTTTGGAGAAATGAAAGTATGGTCATTGACGAGATTATGGCCGGAGTTTCAACATTTCTGATGATCAGAGTTTCTGGGTCGTGGCGATTACAGGTTTGAAGATGATTCCAGGTTATTGTTCCAGGTGGGTTGAAGGCCTCGAATTTGATTTCGAGATTTGTATAGTGATCTGATGATCGAGGGATGGTGTGAAGATGGTTGCCGATATGGGAAAGCCATCGTGGATGGTCGGAGGTGACTACGTCTCTGGTGCATGTGCACGGTGCACGGAAATTTGGGTTTTGGTGAAGTCTGTTTTTACAGAGGAAGGTCTCGCGTTTTGTTCGAGTTATTTCGAGGGAGACTCGAGTTTTTAGGGGATGCGACTCGAAGTATTTTGGTGGAGTGTCGAGTACATCAGTGTTGCCAGGTTTTCTAAAACCTGTCAGTTTAAATTTTAAATCTGAATTTGAATTGTGAAATAAAATTTAAATAGGAATTTTAAATAAAGTTTAAATATATAGATTCAAGTTGGTTTTGAATCTTAGGTTTGAAATAAATAATTTTATAAATTTAAATATTTTAAAATTGTTAGTTATATTTAAATGTTGAAATTAAAATGAAATTTAAAAATAGATTTGAAATTGGATGTTTTCAAATATATTATGAATAAGATGTAACCATGGGAAAATGTTTTATCTTAAAGATTAAATTGTGAAGGTAATTAAAATGGTTTAATTAATTAAATTTATTAATGATTTGGATTAATAAATTTGTAATTAAGGATTTAAATTAATTTAATTAAGGTTTAAGGTTAATTAAATAGAATAACTAATTTATAATTATGTATTATAAATTAGAGTATTAATTAATGATTAGGAAATAAATTAATATAGTAATTAAAGATTAATTAAGTTATGGATAACACTTAATTAATTTAATAATTAGAGATAAATTAATTTGTTATTAAGATTTATCAATTTGGAATTAATAATAATTAATCCAATTTAATTACTTAAGAAAAGTAATTAAAGAGTTGTTAATAGTTAATGGAGGTCATTAACTATGGATTATTAAATAATTAATTAATAGGATTAATTTTGATAATTAATTAGTTAATTAATTTAAGATAATAAATTATAGAATTTGTTTTAAATGAATTACTTAATGGAAGTAATTAAGAATTAATTACTTATTGTAATTAATTAAGTTAATTTGATTTAGTTAGATTAATTAATTAAGAAATGATTTGATAAATAATTACTTAATGTAATTATTAAGGTATGATTATTTAGGAAGTAAATAATAAGATAATTACTTGAAGTAATTAATTGATGGTTATGTATTAAGGAAAGTAATTTAAGTTTAATTACTTTGAATAATTAATCAAGGGATTAATTAAGAAATTAATTAAGGAGAATTAATTTAGTAAATGAAAGTAATTAAGGGTAGTTAATTACTGATTGAAGATTAATCAAGGTGATTAATAAATGTTGTTTAATTTAAAGTTAATTACTTAATGTAATTAATTTAATTAAAGTAATTAATAATTAAGTTGTAATTAAGGATCATTAATTAATATAATTAATGATGTAATTAAGATTGATAAATTAAGTATAATTAATAAATGAAGTGATTAATTAATGTAATTAATTAAGGTTTAATATAATTAATTATAGTGATTAATTTAATTAATTATAGTTAATTAATTAAATGAAGTAATTAAAGGTTAATTACTATAAGTGGTTAAGGATAATTAATTTGAGTAATTAATTAAGGATAAATTACTTAAAGGTAATTAAGAGATAATTAATCAAAGATAATTAATTGAAAAAGGTAATTAGAGGATAATTAATTAACTAATGGTTAAGTAAGAAGGATTTATAAAATAAAAGTAATTAATTTAATTAACTTTAAATTAATTAGAGATGATATAGATCATTACTTATGGATGGATGATAATACTGAATGCTTTGCATTTGATTGATATCTCTGATGAGATGTATGCTATGTGATATGGATGTTTAGTTGAATTGTGATAATATGGATTATCTGATGATATTGATAATGTTGATTATCTATTGTGAATTATCTTTCTAAGTGTATAAAGATAATTGAATTGAATTGTTTTAACCTTTAAAACAACTTGGCCTTAAAAGATACGTCTTTGGATTTCGATGAGACCGGGATCGGGTTTCCGTATATCGGATTTCCAGGTCTGGAGACCCGAATACCACATCGATCCAAATTTACGTTAGGTCGTGAAATCCAAATGGAGCAAGTGAAGACTCGAGGTGTAAGAACGATTCTTTGTCAGTATAACTCTGTGGGTGATTCCGTAATGAGTTGACGGAGATAGTACTTTCAGATTCGAGATAAAGATTTAGAGTGCAAGGGTTATTGTCGTTAACTCTGAGGGTGATTCCAATACGAGTGTAACGAGATAATGCCTTCGGTTTCGTTCGAACCCGGAACGAACTTGTATGGATTGAATGCTTTCAGCACATCGTCAGGTGGACGATGAGCATTCTAAGATAGATGTGTTCTTTTAAAAGGTAATCGTGACCTCAAGCCTCACAAACCGGGAATGGCTAAAACAGGGGAGGTGCAGCAAGGTTAGTGGGTAGCACCCAAGTAGGACAAGATGACCTCTGTCTAGATGTCCCTTTCTATTTTCGACTTAGTGTGTGCGGTTGGTCATGACAACCGTGAGGTATCTTGTGCGGGAATTATCCAGTAAGGGATGTTCCGGCCTTGTGTTGCAGGGGATTGGGAGTGATCCTCGGTACGGTGATCTAGGCCACGTACTGTGACGGGCGGTACCCCGGTAGCCCTGCCATTGATGGAATCCAAACTCCAATAAGTGTCATACGTATTAGTTGTGCCCAACTATGTTGGAATGTGAGATGTAAGCATTTCAGCTATTTCTGTATATTATTTGAAAACCCTAGACCTATTATAATACAATCGAATTTCCTATCAAATGTTTTGGTTAGCGTAAGGTAAAAACTTACCCATATTTATTGGTGGGGAGTCTTACGTGATACCTTTTCTTTCAAAAGGTTTTGAAGTTAAACAAGTTTAACCTGTTACTCACACCAGACCCATGTCTGACCCAAGTTGTTTATTTCTGTTTTATAAACTCTTGGGTACTCAAATTTTTACGAGTAGTCAAGGGATTCAGGTTTAGCTTTGACGAGTAATCTGGAGGAGCAATGGAGCAGGAGGCTTCGGCGTTGTAGATATAGATAGTAGTTTTCCGCTGTGTTGATCTTTGTATTGATCTGTATTGTGTTGAGATGTAATAACTAGACAGATGTTTATAACTGTCTAGTATGTGATGTGTAATCTGTGTAACTCTGATAGATGACGTATATGATACTATGTAATATTTATGTGATATATTATATTTCGTTTCGTTTCCGCTGTGAGCATCTGTTGTTGTTTTCTTTTCTCTTCTTCTCTTTTCTATTTCTCACCCCTTTCTTTCTTTCTGTCGATGCGATTTTCCGGGAGTGGAAAGTCGGGTCGTCACACGTGGTATCAGAGCTTAGGTTGAGCGAATGCCTAAGCTTTTGGTTAAGTGAATATCAGAGCAGTAGGTTGAGTGAATACCTAGCTCTGGAGTGGTATCTATCGTGAGAGAGCGTATTTGTAATTTTTATATAACTATATATATATATATATTTCTACCTATATTGTTGGGTTACCCGTTCAGGTTTTCCAATATGAGTTCTAAAGGTAGAGAAGGTAGTAGTGTATGAAACACGACTACCAATGGTTGGAATTAAGGTTGGAAGTGTATTTATCGAGACTGTAGACCCAATACTGTCTCGAGTAAGTTTTGCTGTGATGAAGGATTTCATCGAATCTCTGAAGGAAACCTGTTAAGGTTCGGAGTTTATCTGTAAAGTTGGATGAGTAGAGTTTGGATCTATCGGTTGAACAGAAGCAAGTGATGGTATCTTGATACCTCAGGTAATAGTAGCTGTGTGATGAGATGCAGTGACGATGGATGTTCCCGAAGATGTTTTCTTTGGAACGAGTTTAAGGAAGTGTGTCTGTTTCAGTGTTATGGCTGAGTTCAGCATGGTATTTCTGTTTGGTTTGGAGTTCGAGTTTCTCAAAGATCTTTGGATAGAAAGTCCTTGGCATCAGTGTCAGCAGTGCAGCTTGGAGTGTTCTGTGATGGCAGGAAGTTTTTCTGGCTGAGCAGTTTTTCTGAAGGTGAAGTTCAGAAGCACCAAAGAGGATCCATTTCTTCGATGGATTGGATAGTTAAGTATGGGCTGTTCTGATTTGTTAAGAGGAACAGTTTTCTTTGGAAATAGGCTGGGTTGATCGCAAAAGTGACTTGCGATAGTTTGAGGGTTCTCTTGGGTTATCAGAGTTTTTCTGAGTGTCTTCAGAGAAGTCAGGAGTTGTCCGCATCTGAAGGTTGAGTTTTCTTATCGACTGGATTCCAAGAGTAGTACCGGTAGTTCAGTCTAGTTGAAGGATGTTTCCTAGAGATGGAGTTGGTACAGCAACTCAAGTTTTGATGAAGTATCCGAGTTTTATTTATGGATCAGTGAACCTTATTTCTGGAATGAGTTGTCCAGTCTGTGCTTGTGTTCTACCTCAGATCAGAATTGAGCAGCGAAAGCAGTTTGGAGTATATCTCTGGATAAGAGAAGTAAGTTTGGAATCTACTGATGTTGTGAAGTAAAGTTATGTTTGGATCTCTTCTGTGTTCTGATTTGGATAAGTATTGGGTTTTCAGGATTGAATTGTCAGTTTGGAAAATTGGAATTCATTGAGTTTTATGTATCTCTGAGAGGTACGTGTAAGATCTATCTCTGGTTTTAGAATCAGCAGTTCTGGAAGGTTTAGTTGTTGAGTCAGACTCGTCTGTAGTCTGATATTCTGTTTAGTTCTGTAGATCTAGATGAGTAGGAGATCTATAGCTTAGTAGTTTAGATTGTTGTAGAGCGAGTATCCCGGTATATATATACTTGGGGAAACTCGAGGAATTCTATCTAGAATTTTGTCTGGATAGTTAGATTTGATTGATTGGATGAATTGGTTGCTATGGTTGTTAGCATATGAATGATAGTATATGCTTGTGTTTTAAAATTTAAAATCTTTAATAAGATTATTAAATTACCTTTGTTTAAATTTCGGGGACGAAATTATTTTAAGGGGGAAGGAATGTAATATCCCGGAAATTTTAACAATATCAATTTAATAATCTGTTAAATAATTAAATTGATATTGATGATCTTTGATAATAAGATTTGAATTTAATATAATAATCTGATTAAATTAGTATTAATTGGTGATTTTATCTTTTAAAAGTTAATAAGATATTTTCTATTTGAATATATATATTTATTTATATATATTGTAAATAGAAGCTTTGGGTAAATTGGGAATTTAGATTTAATTTAATATGACTTTTCAAAGTTATTTAAATTAGTAAATTTATAGTTTTAAAATACTTTAATTGCTTAAGATATTTTTACTTAAGTTTAAAATTATATAGGAGTTAACAAAAAGGCTTGTTTTGTTTCTTTAAAAAGTATCACTTGATAATATAATCTCTTATATAAATTATTTAAATATCAAATATGTTAATTTCATATAATAAGTATAATGTATTATTTTTATTAATATGAATGGATTATAAAGAATATGAAATTGTTATTTAATTGAATAAATAGTTATATATGTATATATATATATAACTTGACTTTTTAATTGAATCTTAGGATTTAATTTAATTGAATTTCAATTTAAGCTTTGAAATTCAAGAGAATAAATATTTAAATTGTTTGGATATTATAATATTTGTATAACTTTTAATTATAAATATAATTGGTTTTGTTTCTTTAAAAGTAATATATATATATAGATAAGTATTTTATAAATAAGAAAAGGCATTTTTAAAATAAGTTAAATATGTAAAAATTACTTAAGAGACATATGTCATTATCTTAAGTCTTTGTTTTAACAAGTGTTAATCAACAAACATTACAAATTGACAATTGTTAAAATTTGAGACAAGTGTCCTTTTATTTTTGATTTTTCTTTTAATTTCTAAATAAATCAATTATACTTATAAAAACATGCTTTCTTCATTTCCCATTCTTTTCTAATCTTCATTTTTTCAAAAGCTAAGATAAAAGTTTCAGCTGAAAATTTATTCAAAACAAATCAGTAACCAAATTTCCAAATCCTAAAGCAAAAACATGTAAATCTTCTTCAACCAAAATCAAATACCCTGTAATTCTTTTTAAAATCAAATCCACTCAAGCTAAAAAATCAAAAGTCTTCTGTCTGCATTCATTCGAAATCTGGAAGCAACTCAAAGCTGCTGCATTCTTTTCAAATCTGAAATCTACCCATAGCCTGCTTGCATTCATTTACAATCTGGAAGCAGCATGCATGTAATTCAAAGCAGTTTAGAATTAAATTCAAGCCTGCATGCAAGTTTCAGTAGCAATCACTCAAGTTTTAAATCAAAAGAGGCATGCAAGTTTAAGGTTTCAAAGAAAGGCATTCAGATTTTAAAGTTCAAAAACAGTTTCAAGATTTTCCAAATATAAGGCTCTGTTCACTCTCAATTAAGGTGAGTAACATCACTATTTCTAAAGTTTAAATTTATAGATAAGTTGCATGTTAAATCTCTGTGACAAATATGTATTGCATGTATGTATAGTGGAATCTGCTGTGACAATATGATATATTGGTTGCTCTGTTCTTGTTTTGGTTGCCAGGCTTAAATTTCTATTCGAAATTTCTTATCTCTTGATCCAGTTTTATTTAGGACTTAATTTATAAACAAGAATTGTTAGATTTATCATATACTAATGTTTAAAAATTTAATTAAGTCAAAATAAAGTTAAGTTTCTCTGTAACCAAAAACTGAAATGCATGTATATAAATATGAAAATTCAAACTGGGTAATTCGGAAATCCAGGATTATATATTGAATACCTAAACTATAATATGATTTTTAGCATTTAAATCATAATTTTTAACTTAGTATTAAAGGAGCAGTTTTGGTTTAAACTAAATATGAAGTTTTGGGTAACTCTGTTGGTCTCGATGGTTTGGAATGTTGTAGTTTTCAGTAATGATAGTGGGATTATCAGTGATGGTAGGGAAATTATCAGGAAGGTGTTTAATTCATTGAGAAGGCAGCGGTGGTGAATTCTTTTCTGTAACCCTAGTTTCAACTAGGCTAAATGATTTGGTCGGCATGACTTCTATGATTGATCGAGTGTAGTGAGGTTTGGAGAAATGAAAGTATGGTCATTGACGAGATTATGGCCGGAGTTTCAACATTTCTGATGATCGGAGTTTCTGGGTCGTGGCGATTACAGGTTTGAAGATGATTCCAGGTTATTGTTCCAGGTGGGTTGAAGGCCTCGAATTTGATTTCGAGATTTGTATAGTGATCTGATGATCGAGGGATGGTGTGAAGATGGTTGCCGATATGGGAAAGCCATCGTGGATGGTCGGAGGTGACTACGTCTCTGGTGCATGTGCACGGTGCACGGAAATTTGGGTTTTGGTGAAGTCTGTTTTTACAGAGGAAGGTCTCGCGTTTTGTTCGAGTTATTTCGAGGGAGACTCGAGTTTTTAGGGGATGCGACTCGAAGTATTTTGGTGGAGTGTCGAGTACATCAGTGTTGCCAGGTTTTCTAAAACCTGTCAGTTTAAATTTTAAATCTGAATTTGAATTTTGAAATAAAATTTAAATAGGAATTTTAAATAAAGTTTAAATATATAGATTCAAGTTGGTTTTGAATCTTAGGTTTGAAATAAATAATTTTATAAATTTAAATATTTTAAAATTGTTAGTTATATTTAAATGTTGAAATTAAAATGAAATTTAAAAATAGATTTGAAATTGGATGTTTTCAAATATATTATGAATAAGATGTAACCATGGGAAAATGTTTTATCTTAAAGATTAAATTGTGAAGGTAATTAAAATGGTTTAATTAATTAAATTTATTAATGATTTGGATTAATAAATTTGTAATTAAGGATTTAAATTAATTTAATTAAGGTTTAAGGTTAATTAAATAGAATAACTAATTTATAATTATGTATTATAAATTAGAGTATTAATTAATGATTAGGAAATAAATTAATATAGTAATTAAAGATTAATTAAGTTATGGATAACACTTAATTAATTTAATAATTAGAGATAAATTAATTTGTTATTAAGATTTATCAATTTGGAATTAATAATAATTAATCCAATTTAATTACTTAAGAAAAGTAATTAAAGAGTTGTTAATAGTTAATGGAGGTCATTAACTATGGATTATTAAATAATTAATTAATAGGATTAATTTTGATAATTAATTAGTTAATTAATTTAAGATAATAAATTATAGAATTTGTTTTAAATGAATTACTTAATGGAAGTAATTAAGAATTAATTACTTATTGTAATTAATTAAGTTAATTTGATTTAGTTAGATTAATTAATTAAGAAATGATTTGATAAATAATTACTTAATGTAATTATTAAGGTATGATTATTTAGGAAGTAAATAATAAGATAATTACTTGAAGTAATTAATTGATGGTTATGTATTAAGGAAAGTAATTTAAGTTTAATTACTTTGAATAATTAATCAAGGGATTAATTAAGAAATTAATTAAGGAGAATTAATTTAGTAAATGAAAGTAATTAAGGGTAGTTAATTACTGATTGAAGATTAATCAAGGTGATTAATAAATGTTGTTTAATTTAAAGTTAATTACTTAATGTAATTAATTTAATTAAAGTAATTAATAATTAAGTTGTAATTAAGGATCATTAATTAATATAATTAATGATGTAATTAAGATTGATAAATTAAGTATAATTAATAAATGAAGTGATTAATTAATGTAATTAATTAAGGTTTAATATAATTAATTATAGTGATTAATTTAATTAATTATAGTTAATTAATTAAATGAAGTAATTAAAGGTTAATTACTATAAGTGGTTAAGGATAATTAATTTGAGTAATTAATTAAGGATAAATTACTTAAAGGTAATTAAGAGATAATTAATCAAAGATGATTAATTGAAAAAGGTAATTAGAGGATAATTAATTAACTAATGGTTAAGTAAGAAGGATTTATAAAATAAAAGTAATTAATTTAATTAACTTTAAATTAATTAGAGATGATATAGATCATTACTTATGGATGGATGATAATACTGAATGCTTTGCATTTGATTGATATCTCTGATGAGATGTATGCTATGTGATATGGATGTTTAGTTGAATTGTGATAATATGGATTATCTGATGATATTGATAATGTTGATTATCTATTGTGAATTATCTTTCTAAGTGTATAAAGATAATTGAATTGAATTGTTTTAACCTTTAAAACAACTTGGCCTTAAAAGATACGTCTTTGGATTTCGATGAGACCGGGATCGGGTTTCCGTATACCGGATTTCCAGGTCTGGAGACCCGAATACCACATCGATCCAAATTTACGTTAGGTCGTGAAATCCAAATGGAGCAAGTGAAGACTCGAGGTGTAAGAACGATTCTTTGTCAGTATAACTCTGTGGGTGATTCCGTAATGAGTTGACGGAGATAGTACTTTCAGATTCGAGATAAAGATTTAGAGTGCAAGGGTTATTGTCGTTAACTCTGAGGGTGATTCCAATACGAGTGTAACGAGATAATGCCTTCGGTTTCGTTCGAACCCGGAACGAACTTGTATGGATTGAATGCTTTCAGCACATCGTCAGGTGGACGATGAGCATTCTAAGATAGATGTGTTCTTTTAAAAGGTAATCGTGACCTCAAGCCTCACAAACCGGGAATGGCTAAAACAGGGGAGGTGCAGCAAGGTTAGTGGGTAGCACCCAAGTAGGACAAGATGACCTCTGTCTAGATGTCCCTTTCTATTTTCGACTTAGTGTGTGCGGTTGGTCATGACAACCGTGAGGTATCTTGTGCGGGAATTATCCAGTAAGGGATGTTCCGGCCTTGTGTTGCAGGGGATTGGGAGTGATCCTCGGTACGGTGATCTAGGCCACGTACTGTGACGGGCGGTACCCCGGTAGCCCTGCCATTGATGGAATCCAAACTCCAATAAGTGCCATACGTATTAGTTGTGCCCAACTATGTTGGAATGTGAGATGTAAGCATTTCAGCTATTTCTGTATTTTATTTGAAAACCCTAGACCTATTATAATACAATCGAATTTCCTATCAAATGTTTTGGTTAGCGTAAGGTAAAAACTTACTCATATTTATTGGTGGGGAATCTTACGTGATACCTTTTCTTTCAAAAGGTTTTGAAGTTAAACAAGTTTAACCTGTTACTCACACCAGACCCATGTCTGACCCAAGTTGTTTATTTCTGTTTTATAAACTCTTGGGTACTCAAATTTTTACGAGTAGTCAAGGGATTCAGGTTTAGCTTTGACGAGTAATCTGGAGGAGCAATGGAGCAGGAGGCTTCGGCGTTGTAGATATAGATAGTAGTTTTCCACTGTGTTGATCTTTGTATTGATCTGTATTGTGTTGAGATGTAATAACTAGACAGATGTTTATAACTGTCTAGTATGTGATGTGTAATCTGTGTAACTCTGATAGATGACGTATATGATACTATGTAATATTTATGTGATATATTATATTTCGTTTCGTTTCCGCTGTGAGCATCTGTTGTTGTTTTCTTTTCTCTTCTTCTCTTTTCTATTTCTCACCCCTTTCTTTCTTTCTGTCGATGCGATTTTCCGGGAGTGGAAAGTCGGGTCGTCACACGTGGTATCAGAGCTTAGGTTGAGCGAATGCCTAAGCTTTTGGTTAAGTGAATATCAGAGCAGTAGGTTGAGTGAATACCTAGCTCTGGAGTGGTATCTATCGTGAGAGAGCGTATTTGTAATTTTTATATAACTATATATATATATATATTTCTACCTATATTGTTGGGTTACCCGTTCAGGTTTTCCAATATGAGTTCTAAAGGTAGAGAAGGTAGTAGTGTATGAAACACGACTACCAATGGTTGGAATTAAGGTTGGAAGTGTATTTATCGAGACTGTAGACCCAATACTGTCTCGAGTAAGTTTTGCTGTGATGAAGGATTTCATCGAATCTCTGAAGGAAACCTGTTAAGGTTCGGAGTTTATCTGTAAAGTTGGATGAGTAGAGTTTGGATCTATCGGTTGAACAGAAGCAAGTGATGGTATCTTGATACCTCAGGTAATAGTAGCTGTGTGATGAGATGCAGTGACGATGGATGTTCCCGAAGATGTTTTCTTTGGAACGAGTTTAAGGAAGTGTGTCTGTTTCAGTGTTATGGCTGAGTTCAGCATGGTATTTCTGTTTGGTTTGGAGTTCGAGTTTCTCAAAGATCTTTGGATAGAAAGTCCTTGGCATCAGTGTCAGCAGTGCAGCTTGGAGTGTTCTGTGATGGCAGGAAGTTTTTCTGGCTGAGTAGTTTTTCTGAAGGTGAAGTTCAGAAGCACCAAAGAGGATCCATTTCTTCGATGGATTGGATAGTTAAGTATAGGCTGTTCTGATTTGTTAAGAGGAACAGTTTTCTTTGGAAATAGGCTGGGTTGATCGCAAAAGTGACTTGCGATAGTTTGAGGGTTCTCTTGGGTTATCAGAGTTTTTCTGAGTGTCTTCAGAGAAGTCAGGAGTTGTCCGCATCTGAAGGTTGAGTTTTCTTATCGACTGGATTCCAAGAGTAGTACCGGTAGTTCAATCTAGTTGAAGGATGTTTCCTAGAGATGGAGTTGGTACAGCAACTCAAGTTTTGATGAAGTATCTGAGTTTTATTTATGGATCAGTGAACCTTATTTCTGGAATGAGTTGTCCAGTCTGTGCTTGTGTTCTACCTCAGATCAGAATTGAGCAGCGAAAGCAGTTTGGAGTATATCTCTGGATAAGAGAAGTAAGTTTGGAATCTACTGATGTTGTGAAGTAAAGTTATGTTTGGATCTCTTCTGTGTTCTGATTTGGATAAGTATTGGGTTTTCAGGATTGAATTGTCAGTTTGGAAAATTGGAATTCATTGAGTTTTATGTATCTCTGAGAGGTACGTGTAAGATCTATCTCTGGTTTTAGAATCAGAAGTTCTGGAAGGTTTAGTTGTTGAGTCAGACTCGTCTGTAGTCTGATATTCTGTTTAGTTCTGTAGATCTAGATGAGTAGGAGATCTATAGCTTAGTAGTTTAGATTGTTGTAGAGCGAGTATCCCGGTATATATATACTTGGGGAAACTCGAGGAATTCTATCTAGAATTTTGTCTGGATAGTTAGATTTGATTGATTGGATGAATTGGTTGCTATGGTTGTTAGCATATGAATGATAGTATATGCTTGTGTTTTAAAATTTAAAATCTTTAATAAGATTATTAAATTACCTTTGTTTAAATTTCGGGGACGAAATTATTTTAAGGGGGAAGGAATGTAATATCCCGGAAATTTTAACAATATCAATTTAATAATCTGTTAAATAATTAAATTGATATTGATGATCTTTGATAATAAGATTTGAATTTAATATAATAATCTGATTAAATTAGTATTAATTGGTGATTTTATCTTTTAAAAGTTAATAAGATATTTTCTATTTGAATATATATATTTATTTATATATATTGTAAATAGAAGCTTTGGGTAAATTGGGAATTTAGATTTAATTTAATATGACTTTTCAAAGTTATTTAAATTAGTAAATTTATAGTTTTAAAATACTTTAATTGCTTAAGATATTTTTACTTAAGTTTAAAATTATATAGGAGTTAACAAAAAGGCTTGTTTTGTTTCTTTAAAAAGTATCACTTGATAATATAATCTCTTATATAAATTATTTAAATATCAAATATGTTAATTTCATATAATAAGTATAATGTATTATTTTTATTAATATGAATGGATTATAAAGAATATGAAATTGTTATTTAATTGAATAAATAGTTATATATGTATATATATATATAACTTGACTTTTTAATTGAATCTTAGGATTTAATTTAATTGAATTTGAATTTAAGCTTTGAAATTCAAGAGAATAAATATTTAAATTGTTTGGATATTATAATATTTGTATAACTTTTAATTATAAATATAATTGGTTTTGTTTCTTTAAAAGTAATATATATATAGATAAGTATTTTATAAATAAGAAAAGGCATTTTTAAAATAAGTTAAATATGTAAAAATTACTTAAGAGACATATGTCATTATCTTAAGTCTTTGTTTTAACAAGTGTTAATCAACAAACATTACAAATTGACAATTGTTAAAATTTGAGACAAGTGTCCTTTTATTTTTGATTTTTCTTTTAATTTCTAAATAAATCAATTATACTTATAAAAACATGCTTTCTTCATTTCCCATTCTTTTCTAATCTTCATTTTTTCAAAAGCTAAGATAAAAGTTTCAGCTGAAAATTTATTCAAAACAAATCAGTAACCAAATTTCCAAATCCTAAAGCAAAAACATGTAAATCTTCTTCAACCAAAATCAAATACCCTGTAATTCTTTTTAAAATCAAATCCACTCAAGCTAAACAATCAAAAGTCTTCTGTCTGCATTCATTCGAAATCTGGAAGCAACTCAAAGCTGCTGCATTCTTTTCAAATCTGAAATCTACCCATAGCCTGCTTGCATTCATTTACAATCTGGAAGCAGCATGCATGTAATTCAAAGCAGTTTAGAATTAAATTCAAGCCTGCATGCAAGTTTCAGTAGCAATCACTCAAGTTTTAAATCAAAAGAGGCATGCAAGTTTAAGGTTTCAAAGAAAGGCATTCAGATTTTAAAGTTCAAAAACAGTTTCAAGATTTTCCAAATATAAGGCTCTGTTCACTCTCAATTAAGGTGAGTAACATCACTATTTCTAAAGTTTAAATTTATAGATAAGTTGCATGTTAAATCTCTGTGACAAATATGTATTGCATGTATGTATAGTGGAATCTGCTGTGACAATATGATATATTGGTTGCTCTGTTCTTGTTTTGGTTGCCAGGCTTAAATTTCTATTCGAAATTTCTTATCTCTTGATCCAGTTTTATTTAGGACTTAATTTATAAACAAGAATTGTTAGATTTATCATATACTAATGTTTAAAAATTTAATTAAGTCAAAATAAAGTTAAGTTTCTCTGTAACCAAAAACTGAAATGCATGTATATAAATATGAAAATTCAAACTGGGTAATTCGGAAATCCAGGATTATATATTGAATACCTAAACTATAATATGATTTTTAGCATTTAAATCATAATTTTTAACTTAGTATTAAAGGAGCAGTTTTGGTTTAAACTAAATATGAAGTTTTGGGTAACTCTGTTGGTCTCGATGGTTTGGAATGTTGTAGTTTTCAGTAATGATAGTGGGATTATCAGTGATGGTAGGGAAATTATCAGGAAGGTGTTTAATTCATTGAGAAGGCAGCGGTGGTGAATTCTTTTCTGTAACCCTAGTTTCAACTAGGCTAAATGATTTGGTCGGCATGACTTCATTGATTGATCGAGTGTAGTGAGGTTTGGAGAAATGAAAGTATGGTCATTGACGAGATTATGGCCGGAGTTTCAACATTTCTGATGATCAGAGTTTCTGGGTCGTGGCGATTACAGGTTTGAAGATGATTCCAGGTTATTGTTCCAGGTGGGTTGAAGGCCTCGAATTTGATTTCGAGATTTGTATAGTGATCTGATGATCGAGGGATGGTGTGAAGATGGTTGCCGATATGGGAAAGCCATCGTGGATGGTCGGAGGTGACTACGTCTCTGGTGCATGTGCACGGTGCACGGAAATTTGGGTTTTGGTGAAGTCTGTTTTTACAGAGGAAGGTCTCGCGTTTTGTTCGAGTTATTTCGAGGGAGACTCGAGTTTTTAGGGGATGCGACTCGAAGTATTTTGGTGGAGTGTCGAGTACATCAGTGTTGCCAGGTTTTCTAAAACCTGTCAGTTTAAATTTTAAATCTGAATTTGAATTGTGAAATAAAATTTAAATAGGAATTTTAAATAAAGTTTAAATATATAGATTCAAGTTGGTTTTGAATCTTAGGTTTGAAATAAATAATTTTATAAATTTAAATATTTTAAAATTGTTAGTTATATTTAAATGTTGAAATTAAAATGAAATTTAAAAATAGATTTGAAATTGGATGTTTTCAAATATATTATGAATAAGATGTAACCATGGGAAAATGTTTTATCTTAAAGATTAAATTGTTAAGGTAATTAAAATGGTTTAATTAATTAAATTTATTAATGATTTGGATTAATAAATTTGTAATTAAGGATTTAAATTAATTTAATTAAGGTTTAAGGTTAATTAAATAGAATAACTAATTTATAATTATGTATTATAAATTAGAGTATTAATTAATGATTAGGAAATAAATTAATATAGTAATTAAAGATTAATTAAGTTATGGATAACACTTAATTAATTTAATAATTAGAGATAAATTAATTTGTTATTAAGATTTATCAATTTGGAATTAATAATAATTAATCCAATTTAATTACTTAAGAAAAGTAATTAAAGAGTTGTTAATAGTTAATGGAGGTCATTAACTATGGATTATTAAATAATTAATTAATAGGATTAATTTTGATAATTAATTAGTTAATTAATTTAAGATAATAAATTATAGAATTTGTTTTAAATGAATTACTTAATGGAAGTAATTAAGAATTAATTACTTATTGTAATTAATTAAGTAAATTTGATTTAGTTAGATTAATTAATTAAGAAATGATTTGATAAATAATTACTTAATGTAATTATTAAGGTATGATTATTTAGGAAGTAAATAATAAGATAATTACTTGAAGTAATTAATTGATGGTTATGTATTAAGGAAAGTAATTTAAGTTTAATTACTTTGAATAATTAATCAAGGGATTAATTAAGAAATTAATTAAGGAGAATTAATTTAGTAAATGAAAGTAATTAAGGGTAGTTAATTACTGATTGAAGATTAATCAAGGTGATTAATAAATGTTGTTTAATTTAAAGTTAATTACTTAATGTAATTAATTTAATTAAAGTAATTAATAATTAAGTTGTAATTAAGGATCATTAATTAATATAATTAATGATGTAATTAAGATTGATAAATTAAGTATAATTAATAAATGAAGTGATTAATTAATGTAATTAATTAAGGTTTAATATAATTAATTATAGTGATTAATTTAATTAATTATAGTTAATTAATTAAATGAAGTAATTAAAGGTTAATTACTATAAGTGGTTAAGGATAATTAATTTGAGTAATTAATTAAGGATAAATTACTTAAAGGTAATTAAGAGATAATTAATCAAAGATGATTAATTGAAAAAGGTAATTAGAGGATAATTAATTAACTAATGGTTAAGTAAGAAGGATTTATAAAATAAAAGTAATTAATTTAATTAACTTTAAATTAATTAGAGATGATATAGATCATTACTTATGGATGGATGATAATACTGAATGCTTTGCATTTGATTGATATCTCTGATGAGATGTATGCTATGTGATATGGATGTTTAGTTGAATTGTGATAATATGGATTATCTGATGATATTGATAATGTTGATTATCTATTGTGAATTATCTTTCTAAGTGTATAAAGATAATTGAATTGAATTGTTTTAACCTTTAAAACAACTTGGCCTTAAAAGATACGTCTTTGGATTTCGATGAGACCGGGATCGGGTTTCCGTATACCGGATTTCCAGGTCTGGAGACCCGAATACCACATCGATCCAAATTTACGTTAGGTCGTGAAATCCAAATGGAGCAAGTGAAGACTCGAGGTGTAAGAACGATTCTTTGTCAGTATAACTCTGTGGGTGATTCCGTAATGAGTTGACGGAGATAGTACTTTCAGATTCGAGATAAAGATTTAGAGTGCAAGGGTTATTGTCGTTAACTCTGAGGGTGATTCCAATACGAGTGTAACGAGATAATGCCTTCGGTTTCGTTCGAACCCGGAACGAACTTGTATGGATTGAATGCTTTCAGCACATCGTCAGGTGGACGATGAGCATTCTAAGATAGATGTGTTCTTTTAAAAGGTAATCGTGACCTCAAGCCTCACAAACCGGGAATGGCTAAAACAGGGGAGGTGCAGCAAGGTTAGTGGGTAGCACCCAAGTAGGACAAGATGACCTCTGTCTAGATGTCCCTTTCTATTTTCGACTTAGTGTGTGCGGTTGGTCATGACAACCGTGAGGTATCTTGTGCGGGAATTATCCAGTAAGGGATGTTCCGGCCTTATGTTGCAGGGGATTGGGAGTGATCCTCGGTACGGTGATCTAGGCCACGTACTGTGACGGGCGGTACCCCGGTAGCCCTGCCATTGATGGAATCCAAACTCCAATAAGTGCCATACGTATTAGTTGTGCCCAACTATGTTGGAATGTGAGATGTAAGCATTTCAGCTATTTCTGTATTTTATTTGAAAACCCTAGACCTATTATAATACAATCGAATTTCCTATCAAATGTTTTGGTTAGCGTAAGGTAAAAACTTACCCATATTTATTGGTGGGGAGTCTTACGTGATACCTTTTCTTTCAAAAGGTTTTGAAGTTAAACAAGTTTAACCTGTTACTCACACCAGACCCATGTCTGACCCAAGTTGTTTATTTCTGTTTTATAAACTCTTGGGTACTCAAATTTTTACGAGTAGTCAAGGGATTCAGGTTTAGCTTTGACGAGTAATCTGGAGGAGCAATGGAGCAGGAGGCTTCGGCGTTGTAGATATAGATAGTAGTTTTCCGCTGTGTTGATCTTTGTATTGATCTGTATTGTGTTGAGATGTAATAACTAGACAGATGTTTATAACTGTCTAGTATGTGATGTGTAATCTGTGTAACTCTGATAGATGATGTATATGATACTATGTAATATTTATGTGATATATTATATTTCGTTTCGTTTCCGCTGTGAGTATCTGTTGTTGTTTTCTTTTCTCTTCTTCTCTTTTCTATTTCTCACCCCTTTCTTTCTTTCTGTCGATGCGATTTTCCGGGAGTGGAAAGTCGGGTCGTCACATTTATATTGATTCAAATCAACTTAAATAAATCTTTAAAATCAATACTTATTAAAACCATATATTTCTTTTCAAAACCATAGAAATCATTTCAAATTATTGATATATAGACCAACGGTGTCTGTATATAATTTTCTACCCTATGGTCATGTGATACGGAAATTTATCATTTCAATCCGTAATTTAAATATATACGGGTATATATATCATTTCAATACGTAATCCCAAATTCAATTCAATTGAAAATCGCTTGGGTTTATCATTTCAACCCATAACAATTTTCTCTTATTCTACAGATCGTTCGGGTATGTATCATTTCAACCCATAGTGAATTCTATGTTAATAGGGAACTTGTAGAGTGATAACAGATATGATAAAAATATAACAACGGTAACAGGCATATATCATCAGTATAAATAACAGATAAGGGTGTCGAATGTCACATGTGAACAGATACAGATGATGGCATATATATATATCAATATAAATAACAGATAATGGTGTCAGGTGTCACAGGTGAACAGATACAGATGATGGCATATATATATCAATATAAATAACAGATAATGGTGTCAGGTGTCACAGGTGAACAGATACAGATGATTGCAGAGATATAGAAATATAAATAACTAACAGCAGCATATTTCAATTGTCGTTTCAATTGAAATCAAATTTAATAAATATAAGAACATTAATCGTGAGTGATTGCTCACCTTTCGAGGCTAGAGAGATTTTGACGATAGAATGAGTTACGATTTCAAGCACGGATTTCATAGTAAAGCACAATGGACACGATGCGACGATCGAAGCTGATAATTTGAATCGATGAGAACGGCCTGGAACCATCTAGATGGACCATAATATATGTTATTATTTGTCCATGAATCACACTAAAAATAATATTGAAATGAATATATATGTATACATGATAAAAATCATTGTTTACCTTTAAAATACATAAAATAAAGGATGAACATACCAAGTATAGTTTCAAATAAACTTTATAATAAAGTATACACATATAACGGAAACAACTCATCTACAACTTATATACTTACAATATAATTGTAAACGACTACTTTATAATAACCTATATAATACTTTAATATATTTATAATAAAAAAAACAACACAGATAAAACAAAATCAAACAATATAGATCTGATACAAACTCATGTACTTAATATGTATTATAATTCAAGTAAGCTAACAGACAGTACAACCTATAGTAAATTAATATACAAAGCTAACGTATTGTATTATCATAATAGCTAGCTATAAATGCACTACACGCAAATCAATAAACACATTTCTTAAACTGATATATACTTACTCTATACAATACAAACATAACTTTGTATATACACGTACAGTTTTAAAACAAATATTATAACTTATATATTATAAAACCAATACACATTACAGCTGAAACCATCTTTATTATAAAACTACAACCAATAGAATATACGCTACTCAAACATATATATGGACCATATAAAGACAATAGATAAAATGTAGACTGAATATATATATGCATACATGCAGGCTACACATACCAATATGCAGACATCATACATATATATGTAAACTTACAAAACACATAACTACTTATGTTTTAAAACCAAAAGTAAAACAATACTGTAAACACATCACTCATCTCACATGCAACTAATATATAGCATACGTATAAAATATATACACAATAGTAATATAACTAGATACACATAACGAAATAGCGAACATAGGATATAAACTAATATATAACTTAATAACATATGGATGCAACTCAAGGTGGCGATGCTATGGCGGCTGTTGCATTCTCGGTTGTTCAGCACTGGTGGAGGGAGAGAGGGATGAGGTGGCGTAGGACAGGCGACACGGGTAGTGGAGATGGGCAGAGCAAGGCTGCACGGTCAGAGGGCGGAGGTTGCCGTGGGTTTGACCGAGGCATGTACGGCTGCGGCGTGCGAAAGGTGGGGCTCTGCTCGAGTTAGAGGCTTAGGATAAGTGGTCGGGAATGGAGACGATGGGTGAAGCTGCTCCGGCCATGCTAGGCTTGGGTGTTGGTTTCACGGTTGCTCAGGCGAGGGAGGGGCGAAGGCTGCGGAGGGGAAGCAAGAGATGGCGTGGGGAGAGGATGATGGACGTGAGTGGCTGCTTGCGTGAATGGCGGTGGTCGGGTGCTAGGCACGGGTCAGGGGAAGAGGCCGAGTGGGTGGATGGTGGAAGCACGGTGAGGCATGGGTGCTCGGCCATGGGTTTTTTTTTTGCTAGGGAAAGGGATGCTTGCGTCTGTGGTATGGGAAGTCTATGTTGGAGAGGAGAGAAGAAGAGTGTTGGCTTTTAAAATGAGCTGTCACCATACTTTTATTATTACTTTCATATAGCTCAGAACACCAGAGAAGAGAAATAATCAAATGAAGGGAGAACGAATCGTTTCATGTGAATTGACAGAGCATAAATATCAAACAGAACAGTAAAAGCCAACAGCTGAATTCCAAGAAATAATTAAAGCTGCTGACCATTGGCTTCTGAACGGTGGAAAGTGAATGGTCACAAGGAGATAAAAAGACGGACCGTTACGGTTAACCATTTCACGGATTCCGCTGTGTACTTGACTTCAAAATTCAGAATTGAATATGCCGCAGTGCTTAGCACAACGAGACGATCAAAACGGTATACAGATATTAGCAGTACGATTTAATTATAAAAATTCGAATTTTCTAATAGCGGAAAATGCAAGAAAAACGCTGAAAAATAAGATCGACGGAGCCAAAGATGTCCGAATTTGGAAAAACGACAAACTGAAATCTTGCTCAGAAGATGTATTAGAATTTTTCTATGTAAAAATATTTAGGTTTCGGAAACACTTTATTTTCATCGCTTTTTAACTGATTAAATTGAAGTAAATTTACGCGCGAAATAAACTTTCATATTTTCGGACGAAAATTTACCAGTTGCTATGTTTAACTAAACGCATTCCAAATATCAAATTTATATTTCAAAATTTTATCGTTTAAAATTTCACAAAATTTCAACTAATTACGTTATTAAAACAGTTGAAATTTACGGGTCGTTACACTCTCCCCCACTCAAAACTTTTCATCCCCGAAAAGGAACGAGGTAGGAGAATAGAAACAACCAGAAAGAAAAATAGATTTGAAATACAAAATAACAATTAATTTAAACCATATAAATTCAAATTTAAATTAATTGATATTCAATAATTGATTTAATCCATTTGATTTCACTAAAATCAATCCCAACTATTTCTAAATTCATTATCTTATTATCCCATTTTCTTCAATTTACAATTTCTAAAACCATAAATTTGAATAGTCTTTTATTATAATCATATTTTCTTCAACAGTTTTAAATTCTTCTTTATTCCAAATTACTGTTAAATTTATTCTACTTAATATATCTACTCACATATATTTAACCCATATAAATTAATTTAAAACATAAAAGTTTCGATTTAAATTAATTTATATCTATTAATTTCTTTTAAATTCAAGGTATTTTCATATGTTGATCAAATTTTAATTTATTAATTCTTTCAAAACAAATTTATTAATTCTCTCAAAACAAATTTATTTCATTATTAACTGAGTTTACTTATTATCCTATCTAACTCTATTAACATCTTTATAATCAAAATTTAGTATATAACATTTATTATAAACACTCAAATTTTATTTATAAATTCAATTTATCTTATATATTATCCAATTACATATTCAACTTCTGTATGATTTAGGTAAGTTGTATTAGAATGCAGTTGAACAATATACAAATAAAATTTTCCCAATTCAATTATTCAAGTTTAAATATTTATTCCAAATTTTGGTTTTATTTATAATTAAAATCATCCTTTAACAAAATTTAAGAATTAGATTTCCGATTAACTTTAAACAATTTAGAGATATATATAATATATTTATATCAAATCAATTTTAAATTTTAAAATAAGATACCTATATATATGTAAATAAAAATATACTGTAGAAATTCAAATCAAAATATATTTTTTTCTCAAAACAAAACCGTAGCAAAGCTACAGAATGGTTTCTCCACTTCGAAACTCAAAAATGAATGTCGATGATGCGGCCGCCATCACCGAAATTATTTTCCAGTGACAAAGAGAAGAGCACTGATTTCAACATTTTAAAATTCTTTGAAAACGATTTCTATTTGAAATATTTTAAATACTATACACTTTAAAACTAAAAAACCAAATTGAAATCACCTAAAAATTTAAATTCTCAAATTCTTGATTTAAATACATTTCAGATTTCAAATTTGCATTATAGCCAAGTTTATAACTTCAATTATTTATATTGCAATAGTCAATTGTTTACAAAACAATAAATGATAATCAAATATTATCACTCCAACAATTAATTTATTACAGTTTGGTTAAAGAAAATTTCATACTTATCTATATAGTAAAATCATACAAACTTTATTTTTTTTCCAAATTTGAAAACAACATTGTGTCAGCTTGCTCTGCTCAAGTGTTTTGGAAATCCTATCGATAGCGTTGATCAGACGAATCGATCGGAAACCCAAATCAACCTCAACAACTCAAACAACACAGCATATATTTAAAGCGTTTATATATATTAGTTTACACATACATTTCTTTGCTCGACGATACAGGAATGAATTTTCAAAATAAGGATAGGGTTTCAAATTTGATGGACTTAAATCAAAGAGAAATTTGGTTCGAAGATAAGTTCGAAACAAGATATGATGATTAATAGCAAAGTAGGAAGATTGATAAGTTTATATAAATCGCGGGCAACTTTAACCGGGTCGACCGTGACTTCAAGAATAAGATCGTTGTAGAATTTTGGGGTAAATCGACATTCGATCTCAAGAAATAAAATTCAGGTATAGCAGGAGATAGATAGCATCGTAAACCGAGGATACAGAAATCTCCGGTAAATCAATGCCTATTGTAAAGGAGTTTCACCCCTTTACAAATCATTCGAAGATTGGCGAGACCGCCGATCTATTATAGATATCATTCAAAATGGAGTTATGGGGTGCTCCAGAATTGAAAGAAGATGAATAGTGAGGGACACGAATGAATTTTTGGAACCGCAGGAAACGTTCCAAAATTCAAAGGAATCGAGTCAAAAAGAAGAGATTGAAACTCGAATGAGAGTTAGTCTGTAAATACATTTACCCTATATGTTAAGTTTTGCCTAGAGCTACCAAAGCTCTGATACCAACTGTAACAACCCGATATTTTGGACCATTCAAATCGACAATAATCCACACATGTCAGACTTGAATAATTCAAAATAATAGATTGTTAATTTAAATTCGGAAAAACTTAGCATATACAATAAATAAATAATCACAGATCACAGACACAGAGCAATATAATAGTAATGCAGCGGAAACAAAAGAATAGTAGTTCATGAAGCTACTATATATATAACAGAGTTAAACAAGATACAACAGAGGTCTCGAATACGTAGATATCTCAATACAATAGTCAAATACAAGATCTGAATACATCACTGGAATCAACTGAATAACTGAAAGCTGGATAGATAGCTGGATCTCCAAGCGAAGCTCCAACTCCAAAGGTGAGTCTCAAATACTGTATCACTCAGTCTGACCCGAGCGTAAAGAAAACACAAAACACTCGAGTCAGGATTAACATTCTTATATCAATAAATCTAACTCAAGTGAAATAACGACTGAAATACGAGTAACTCAAGGGATGTTTGGGATAACCATCCTCTAAGGATCCGTTAAACTATCTACTATGTAGTAGTGTACGTTAAGTAGATAATGTCTAATCAGTAAAGTACGATATCAAAATAGCGTTAAGTCATGGCCCATTCCACCCTTAACACATTTTTATTCCCAAGAGCATATACAAGACCGTAGTTTCCCCAAAACCGGAAGTCACCAGAGGGCAATCCATATACTAAAGGTACAAACCAAAATCGTAGTGGTCGCGAATAGGATAATCAGTATGACAAGGTACATGAGGCAATACCAACTACGATACTAGTAGTTGCGTGATCCGGACTGATGTTGGGCATAGCAGCTACTACCCCAACACCGCGAAACAACACTCCCATAATCGATGGGTGCACCCAAATCGAATCACAAAAGTAATAGATATGGTAACGAAGAAGTGTGTCCGCTAGAGGTGGCGAACCTCAATGGCCCGGCGCGGCTCCTGTTTTAGTCATGTCAGGGGTCATCCAAAATCGTTCTCTTTCTTCAGTCAACGCGTTCATCAAAACCATCCACTTCGTTCTGGATCAACACTCCGCGTATATTAGTTATTAAAGTGGTTTTCGGTATCGACAGAGAGTATGTCCATATCCGATCCCGGTCTCTTTAATAACTACGTATTATTACACCGATGGTCATTTAATAAACTTTCAAAATAGTTATATTTCAAAACCGACATATCATTGCCATTTCAAAAAATATTCACCTCCCAAAATCATGGTACTTTTCCAAAGTTATAACACTTTCGAAATCATAGTCTTTTAAAAATCAAAACACTTTGGAAATCACAGCTTTGAAATCATAGCATTTTGGAAATCATAACACTTTGAAATTATAGCATTTTGGAAATCATAACTCTTTCTTTTAAACGGTTTAGATATTAAAATTAGGATATATAATAAAATAGTTTATAAATAAGATAGTTTATATAAATAGTTATAAGTTAAAATAGTTTAAAATAAAATAATTTATATTAAAAATGATTTATATTAAAATAGTTTATATTAAAGTAATTTATAAAGTAAGATATCAATAGTTTTAAATATAATTTAAAATTACTTTATAAAATAAAATAGTTTCCTCAAATTTCACAAATCGACTCAAATCAACTTAAATTCCAAAATTTTAATTTAATCAAATCTCAAATCATCAATTTCAACTCGATTCCATTTCTCAATAAATCATTTCAAATTATATCGATTTCAAACACAAATTTGAAACCCAAATTTAACCATTTCAATTTCAATATATTTCAAAGCTTTAAATATTCAACATTTCAAAACTAAATTTTATAATTCCATTTATATCTAAATTTAGTTTCATTATATTTAGTTTCTGAGATATTGCTTTAATCATTTCAATACATCTAAATACAACTTCAATTTACAAATTTTTATAAACAAATATCGCATTTATTTTTATATAAGTTTGAAATATTCATTTAAGCTACTATTTAATCAAGTTCAAGTTATAACACATATCTTACAATTTCAAATTTAATAGATTTCAAATCAAACTTATTTAAGTATAATTATTAAATACTCAAGAATTCCAAATCAATTTCAAATTTATCTTTCAACTTGAACATTATAAACTTTATATTTGAAAATATAAATTTTACATAAATAATCAAAACATATTTTAATATTGATTCAAATCAACTTAAATAAATCTTTAAAATCAATACTTATTAAAACCATATATTTCTTTTCAAAACCATAAAAATCATTTCAAATTATTGATATATAGACCAACGGTGTCTGTATATAATTTTCTACCCTATGGTCATGTGATACAGATATTTATCATTTCAATCCGTAATTTAAATATATACGGGTATATATATCATTTCAACCCGTAATCCCAAATTCAATTCAATTGAAAATCGCTTGGGTTTATCATTTCAACCCATAACAATTTTCTCTTATTCTACAGATCGTTCGGGTATGTATCATTTCAACCCATAGTGAATTCTATGTTAATAGGGAACTTGCAGAGTGATAACAGATATGATAAAAATATAACAATGGTAACAGGCATATATCATCAGTATAAATAACAGATAAGGGTGTCAGATGTCACATATGAACAGATACAGATGATGGCATATATATATCAATATAAATAACAGATAATGGTGTCAGGTGTCACAGGTGAACAGATACAGATGATGGCATATATATATATATATATCAATATAAATAACAGATAATGGTGTCAGGTGTCACGGGTGAACAGATACAGATGATGGCATAGATATAGAAATATAAATAACTAACAGCAGCATATTTCAATTGTCGTTTCAATTGAAATCAAATTTAATAAATATAAGAACATTAATCGTAAGTGATTGCTCACCTTTCGAGGCTAGAGAGATTTTGACGATAGAATGAGTTACGATTTCAAGCACGGATTTCAAAGTAAAGCACAATGGACACGATGCGACGATCGAAGCTGATAATTTGAATCGATGAGAACGGCCTGGAACCATCTAGATGGAACATAATATATGTTATTATTTGTCCATGAATCACACTAAAAAAAATATTGAAATGAATATATATGTATACATGATAAAAATCATTGTTTACCTTTAAAATACATAAAATAAAGGATGAACATACCAAGTATAGTTTCAAATAAACTTTATAATAAAGTATACACATATAATGGAAACAACTCATCTACAACTTATATACTTACAATATAATTGTAAACGACTACTTTATAATAACCTATATAATACTTTAATATATTTATAATAAAAAAACAACACAGATAAAACAAAATCAAACAATATAGATCTGATACAAACTCATGTACTTAATATATATTATAATTCAAGTAAGCTAACAGACAGTACAACCTATAGTAAATTAATATACAAAGCTAACGTATTGTATTATCATAATAGCTAGCTATAAATGCACTACACGCAAATCAATAAACACATTTCTTAAACTGATATATACTTACTCTATACAATACAAACATAACTTTGTATATACACGTATAGTTTTAAAACAAATATTATAACTTATATATTATAAAACCAATACACATTACAGCTGAAACCATCTTTATTATAAAACTGCAACCAATAGAATATACGCTTCTCAAACATATATATGGACCATATAAAGACAATAGATAAAATGTAGACTGAATATATATATGAATACATGCAGGCTACACATACCAATATGCAGACATCATACATATATATGTAAACTTACAAAACACATAACTACTTATGTTTTAAAACCAAAAGTAAAACAATATTGTAACACATCACTCATCTCACATGCAACTAATATATAGCATACATATAAAATATATACACAATAGTAATATAACTAGATACACATAACGAAATAGCGAACATAGGATATAAACTAATATATACCTTAATAACATACGGATGCAACTCAAGGTGGTGATGCTATGGCTGCTGTTGCGTTCTCGGTTGTTCGGCACTGATGGAGGGAGAGAGGGATGACGTGGCATAGGACAGGCGACACGGGTAGTGGAGATGGGCAGAGCAAGGCTGCACGGTCAGAGGGCGGAGGTTGCCGTGGGTTTGACCGAGGCATGTACGGCTGCGGCGTGCGAAAGGTGGGGCTCTGCTCGAGTTGGAGGCTTAGGATAAGTGGTCGGGAATGGAGACGATGGGTGAAGCTGCTCCGGCCATGCTGGGCTTGGGTGTTGGTTTCACGGTTGCTCAGGCGAGGGAGGGGCGAAGGCTGCGGAGGGGAAGAAAGAGATGGCATGGGGAGAGGATGATGGACGTGAGTGGCTGCTTGCGTGAATGGCGGTGGTGGGGTGGTAGGCACGGGTCAGGGGAAGAGGCCGAGTGGGTGGATGGTGGAAGCACGGTGAGGCATGGGTGCTCGGCCATGGGTTTTTTTTGCTAGGGAAAGGGATGCTTGCGTCTGTGGTATGGGAAGTCTATGTTGGAGAGGAGAGAAGAAGAGTGTTGGCTTTTAAAATGAGCTGTCACCATACTTTTATTATTACTTTCATATAGCTCAGAACAGCAGAGAAGGGAAATGATCAAATGAAGGGAGAACGAATCGTTTCATGTGAATTGACAGAGCATAAATATCAAACAGAACAGTAAAAGCCAACAGCTGAATTCCAAGAAATAATTAAAGCTGCTGACCATTGGCTTCTGAACGGTGGAAAGTGAATGGTCACAAGGAGATAAAAAGACGGACCGTTACGGTTAACCATTTCACGGATTCCGCTGTGTACTTGACTTCAAAATTCAGAATTGAATATGCCGCAGTGCTCAGCACGACGAGACGATCAAAACGGTATACAGATATTAGCAGTACGATTTAATTATAAAAATTCGAATTTTCTAATAGCGGAAAATGCAAGAAAAACGCTGAAAAATAAAATCGATGGAGCCAAAGATGTCCGAATTTGGAAAAACGACAAACTGAAATCTTGCTCAGAAGATGGTTTAGAATTTTTCTATGTAAAAATATTTAGGTTTCGGAAACACTTTATTTTCATCGCTTTTTAACTGATTAAATTGAAGTAAATTTACGCGCGAAATAAACTTTCATATTTTCGGACGAAAATTTACCAGTTGCTATGTTTAACTAAACGCATCCAAATATCAAATTTATATTTCAAAATTTTATCGTTTAAAATTTCACAAAATTTCAACTAATTACGTTATTAAAACAGTTGAAATTTACGGGTCGTTACAGTCCACTATGAAATTGATGATTTTATTGATGTTTTCTTGCTGATTACAACTGATTACAGCGGATTATAGTGATAAAATTCGAGTACAACAACAGCCTTGTAGTGCAAAAATGTTTTCGGTAGAGTCTGGACGTCAAAGAGCCAAAAGATCCCTTTTTCTGTAGGCTCTAGTGCGCTATTTATAGGCGTAGGATGCAAATATCTCGCTCAGATCTCGGGAGACCTCTTCTGGCACGTGGGTGGGCCCATGCGATCGATCTCAGGCGATTTCAACTCGATCCGCGATCGATACGAACGAATTTCGTATCGATTAAGATTTGACCCAACCGAGGCGAAACTTGGCTTGAACATTCTTTAGGTTGTACGTAATCTCCTGTGAAAATTTCATAGAATTTGGACTTGTGGATTATGAGTTACGATCAATGCAAGTTCACATCTTCCCTAGGTTGCCTTGTTCGAATCGATACGTTCGCATCGATCACTTCGAACCGATACTTAGGACGTGCTCGCGAGTTGACATGGCGCTTGAGTTTTGGAATGCTCCACTTTCGATGCCAAGTTGACCGAGTCATCCCAAGATTTTTTCCTTGTTCGTATCGATAGTCGTTGCCTTGTTCATACCCGATGGAGGTGGTTCAATTCGTATCGATGGAAGTGGCTCTATTCGTATCGATCGAAGTGGCTCTGTTCATTTCGATCCAAGTTACTCGGCTCGTATCGATTGTGTGGCCTTGTTCGTATCGATCGAAGTTGCTCCAACTTGATGGATACGAACAAATGATGATGTGATGGATACGAACAGATGGCGACTCTGCTTCGCTTGATGGATACGAACAGTGGTTTCACGATGGATACGAAGTAATGATTACTTGATGGATACGAACCAAGGTTACCTGATGGATACGAACTACAGATGCTTGATGGATTCGAACAAGGCTCTTCAGCTGATGGATGCGAAATGATGCGCTCTGATGGATGCGATTAAGATGATGGATATGAACAAATGGTGATATGATGGATACGAATAACGTGTTCTCTTGATTTGTATCGACCATATCTCGTGCATACGAACTCCGATTGACTTGAAACTTGGAACGTTGGCTTTCACAGCTTTGCTTGTCATGTATTGTCAATTGTAGCTTGATTCGGACTTGGACAAAATCTATCGATATCCATAGCGAACCTGCGTCTGACCGATCTTCAGGATGGACTTTCCTTGGTTTCCAGTCAAGTTCTTGGTAACACGGCCTTGCCAAAAGGCGGGATAACATCATTTATCTATACAAGTCCATTCTGGGTCTGAACGAAACTGAAGGCACTATTCCTACTACATACATTTTGGAATCACCCTCAGGATTCGTATATATTAGACCTTGCACTTCACTTCTCTATCTTCGATTCCATACTCTTCATGATGTCTTCAGTTCGCAATGCTTGAGTTGGATCAAAGTGGTTTTCAGATAACATATCCGATCCTTGTCTCTTCGAAACAACTTTCGATAATTTTCGGTAAACTCAACCCCGGTTTTTAGGAAATAAACAGACAAAGATAGAGTCAGAGTTCACCTCCTAATCGTTTATGGATGGATTTCCTTATCATTCATCCTAGAAAAACGAAACGAGCATATACATATAGTATAGCAACTTCGAGGGTAACTGTACCATATAATTCTCATGTTTCTCCTAGATATTTCCAAAGTTACATTTTGTCTAGATTTGATAGTTGGTTATTTACTATCAAATAATCAAACATCCAATCGGGGTTTAATTTCCATATGGGTTCCACTAAGCCTTTATTAATTCTCTTTAATTAATAAAACCACTTTATAAAACTTGATCAAAAGATCTTTTCAGAACACTATTCCCAAACCCCTTACGTTTCCTTTTATACTTGGGAAAAATTTATATACTTTTCTTAATGGTATAAGTATATTACGAAAACATTTTACTTTTCATGCTTGAAACAAATCATATACTTATCTTATCAGTATAAGTATACTTACAAACTTTTCAAAGTTTTCTTCTTTCCAAATCCCATATTAAATAACCAAGCATTTCTTCCAAATCTCCCTTTTTAAAAGCTCATCTCATATTTTAGTTGACTTATAACTTTCAAAATAAAGTTATAACCCACTTTTATAAACCTTTAATTTAATTTATAAACCTCTTTCCAAATCTCTGAAATGATTTATAAACCTTTTTCCTATTTTTAGAACTCTTTATATAAACCATTCTATACTCCTTTATCATTTACAAAACATCATTTGTAAAACACTTAAAGTAACCCTTCAGTAAAAAACCCCTTTTGTAAACAAGTTATTACTTATAAATAACTTTACAACATAATAGCATAACTCGAAAATTATTTATAAACTTTAAACTCTAAATTGATTAAAGAATTTAACTTAATTCAAAACACACTTTACAAATTCAAAACGAGGCTTAGCAATTCCAATGGTACTAGTTTATGTTACCATTCAATTTCAATTCGATTCCCAAGTCACTTAACAATTATTTACATAAGCTACCATACATGTAAATACAATTCATATCCCATCAACGAATAACACGTCAATATAACCAGTTGGCATATACAAGTCCAAATAACATAACAGTAGGATGGTAATTTATCCTACTAAATAGATGTCCAAACAATTCAATCAATTTATAGCAGAATGGAAATTTATCCCGCTTAACACATGTCTACACAATCAAATCACTTACACTATAGCAAAATGGTGTTTTGTTCTGCGAACGGATGTCATTTAATTCTCCTAATCATATGGGTTATTAAAGGTATGGACCAGAGATCATTTGATATGGAATCCATTTACTTTAAAATAAGAAAATTGATTAAAACACATTCTGTTTAGTTTGAAATCACCTTTGAAAAGTTGAAAGTATATTTAATTAGTTTAACCCTAACTAAATCTTAATTAATACAATTTAAATCAAGATTAAATCATTAAACTCAAATTAGGCTTAATGAACTTGATTAAGTACTAATTAACTCCCTAATGCAACTTGGTTAAGATTAAACCAAATTATTAAAAGTTAAACCTTAATTAATTAAATAACCCATTAATTAAATAAATAATTAACTAACCATTAATATTAATTAAATAATTATTAATCACTCAATTACTTCTTCACCTCGTTAATCATTAATCAAAACTTTATTAATCAATTAACAGTCATTAACTTAACTTATGTGATGATTAACCTCTAATCACCTTCTTAATTACCAATTAAATGCTAATTACCTTTTAATTAACTAATTAATCAATTAAAGAATTATATATTACAACTTAATTACTTTTTAATATTACAAATTATGTTTGAAAACTTTTTACAAAACAGTTTCAAATTAAAAAAATGAAATAGGAATCCAAAACTTTAGTCGAACTGCATCCATAGCGACTATCGCTATGAGTGCAGTTCGCTTTAACATATTTCTAAAGCGTAAACACCTCATTAACTTTACCATTTAATGTTTATGCCTTTTAGAGTTTTATAAACTTTAAACATAGATATAAAAACTAAAAAAAACCAATTTAAAACTTTTAACACTTTTTTTGAAAACAAAACAAAACATGAATCCCTTCGGGTCTCGGATCTGTCTTAATTACATACAAAGTCGCTAACTTTGTTTCTAAACATCATGGCCTTAGTTCACATACACAATCATACATCACATAACATACATCATGTAACGACCTAGAATTTCATTCATTTGAAATTGGAATATTTAATTGATTTTAAATATTCACGAGTTAATTTTATAAGGTGAATAGCGTATATATCAAATATAATGATTTATTTGATAATTAAATTGTTTTAATATTTGAAATTATGGAAATAATTGAAATTTGAATTTAGTGTGAATGAAAATGATTTATAAAGTTGATTTAAATTCTACTTGAATTAGAATGGAGTTATTAAACTTTTAAAATGGAATTAAAAGTGAATGAACAGAAATTGGAAATTCATCGATTTAATTAACACGTAAAAATAGTCATTTTTGACACTGTCTTGGATTTTGATGAAACCAGTTTCATTGGATGCGTAATCTTATTTTATTATAGGATTCCAAATTTCGTGTCAATCAGACTTGCGGTTTGGCCGTGCAAAGCTGAAACGCATAGAAATTTATTTAAGTAATTTTAATTAAAGTAATTCGGTTCGAAAACCTATCTTCCAAATACGATGGAATTGGCTCCTGATATATATTCCATTGTGTTCGGAATAGGAGTAAAACATTATAAACACTAGGTGGCACGCTTTGTTTGGAGTTCGAAAAATATTCGGGTTAATAGTAATTCATATTGCCTATAAATATAGGACCATACCCTTCATTTTTGAGACAAAACCTAACCCTAATATCTCCAGTCGCCACCATATCATGAACGGCCAGAAACGCACCTCCTTCTTCCTCAAATCTCTTCCAATCTGTAAACATTTAGCAAAATCTCCCAACTACAATATTGTAGAGCTTAGCGAGATCTACAAATCTATACGGCGATGAGCAGAATTAGCGTGGCATGTCAACGGCGATTTGGAGATGAAACGGTGGCTGGTATTGGGCTCGATCTCAAGCTACAGGGCACCGAAGTTCCTGGCTTTTGGGATGGAGGTGGAACTCGGCTAGGGCTCTTGGCCAGTGGTCTCTGATCAACTTGCGGTCATGTATAAGAGGAGCGGCGATCGTTCAAAGTAGCACGCGTATGGGTTATCTCGACTTGGAGCACAAATGAAAGGGAAGAAAGGAGCATGCGGCCACGATCTTCTCTATCGAGATGGATGGCCTAGATTAATTTAAGGTTAAAAAAGGAAATTGTAAATTAATTATATTATGAATCATGAATCTTTAAAAATGTATATCTTCTTTATACGAGGTCGAAATTGGAAGAAACAAGATGTATTGGGTTCGTTATTAAAAATACTACGCGATGGACCTAGATTGGGATTTATTTGAGCTAGTGAAAATTTTGGTTAAAATTAAACGCTCGTTTAATTTTAATCGATAATTTTAATCGAAATAAAACGCTGCAATAACTACTGGAAGCAAAGTGAGTAAAAATCACTCTCTGCCTCGCTTATATTTTTATATAAGTGGGAATAAATTTATTTTATGTTGTTTAATGATTGATTGGATGTTATACTATATTATTAGTAGTTGGATATATTCCTGCCTATTGAAGCAGATGAGGCCCTATACATTCCCGTGTTTGAGCAGATGACCCTTTGTACGCGCGTCTGCCTTGAAGCAGACATTGTACATATTTTCTCATATGTATATTTGTTGCAGGTGACAGGTTGGAGGAATACAACATGATTCCTCACTATGTTTGATGTTTATTTACACATATTGTTATATATGTTGTATTAAGTGATATTTGATGTGATGGATCCCATGATTGCTATTATTGATGTGAATCCCCTTATTTAGTACTTTTGCAGCATTAGGCCATATTTTTGGAAATTTAAAATATTAAAGTGATGGTTTCAAATTAAAAATAGATTTCAAAGTGGTTTGGAAATATATACATTTTAATAATTTGAACGGATTTAAACGGAAGGATTCTTGTGAAATAAATAAAAGTGTGATTTTTGAAGTTATTAAATTTATAGTTTGTGAAATACTTGAAATAGAGATTTCAAATGGTTTCATAAAAGTATATTTTATAAATAGCATAATAGCTTTTAAACAGTGTTTTATAAATTTGTATAAACGGATTTTCAATTGAAATATGATTAATAGTTTTATAATTGGATTTAAAACCAATATTTTATATTGGATTTGAAGTTAATATTTTATGAATGGGTGTAAATAATTAAATTAGATTTTTTTGTGAAAAGAGTTATAATTGGATTTTCATATCAAATGAAATTTAGAAAAGAATGGATTTATAAAATAGAATTTTATAAAAATAAGTGAGTATAAAATGGAAGTTTTATAAAATGAAAATTAGACTTTCAACATTGTTTTATAAATGTGAAATCAATTTAATTTGATAACCTAAATATAGATTTCTATAAAAGAAAATATATTCAAGTTTTAAAGTGAAAAATTCTTAGAATGAATGTTTTAGGAAGTGTATTTTAAAATGGACTTTAAATGGTTTGAAAATACAATAAGTTGTGAATTCACTTATTATTAAAATAAGAATATGGAAATGTTTTTCAAGTATTGAAATATTGAAATGGTTTTGGAATTATATCTTTTTTAAATATAATTTGAAGTGAATATTTGGAAAGTGATTTAAATAATAAAAGATTAATTAAAAGGGCCTAGTGATTGCTTGTGATGCTGGATGTTGTTTGTCTACATTGGTAGTTAAATAACCGACTATTAAATAAATATTGGCCTATTTATTGTTGTTGGTTCGAAGTGACCGGGATCGGATTTATTCCGAGAACCACTTCGGACCAACGTATATGTGTTCGATGTGTAGATTTGGAAGACATTGATATTTAGGATTTTCATAGTGAAAGACTGCTTGTTGATCGTTTGGGGTTAAAATCCCAATAAACATATAGTAGCAGTAGTCTCTTTGTTATGAAATATCCAATGCAAGGACTATTCGCTACTGATCCTAGGGGTCATTCCTGACAGGATGTTGTAGGAAAGTACCTTCAGTTTCATTCAGTCCCAGAACGAACATGTATGGATGGATGTCTAATAGTGCATTTTCTAGAGTACGTACATTGGTTTTTACAAACATACATCTATGGTGGTGGAGAAGGCAACTTCTTTCAGCTTAGCACCCTCTTTGAGACATACAAGCTCAAGGGTTGTATTTTTATGGAAGAAATTAGTAGTCAATGGAAATGGCAGTGTGTCATTCAAAGGTGATGTGATATATGATATGTGAAAAGGTAATCGTTGCCTGAAGCCTCATCAACGGAAAATGACTGAAACAGGGTTAGATGTAGCAGGGCTAAGTGGGTCATTCCCAATTGGGATATGATCATCCCCTTCTAGATATATTTCTTCCTGCTATGATGTTCGGGATGTAAATTATTATGGATGCATGCTATGAGGACCCTCGGATAAAGGTCGGTAACGACCGGCGGATGACATATTCGATACTATCTAGTTATAGAGTTAGGCCGGTCTTGTGTTGGTTGAGGATCTTTGTGATGGATCCTCGGTACATTATTCTAGAGATGTAATGCCAAAAGGTAGTCCCTTCACCTGGTCATTTGTATGGAAATCCAAACTCCGCTACAGGCCTGCCATTTTGTTTGTATTACCCACTTTGGGCTATATGCAGGAATTTAATCAATGTAACCATTTCGGCTATGATTCTTATTATTTGTATAATAGACACTAGTACTAATATAACATGATTTGATATGAAAGGTTTTGGTTATCGTAAGGTAAAAACCCTTCTGTGTTTATGTGTGGGCGTGTCTTACGAGATACCTTCTTTTGATAAAAATGCTTGGATAAATTTAAAATAAATTCAGTTGAGATGTATTTTTCTCATGCTGGTTTACCAATATGATCCGGGCGTTCTTCCCTTTCAATGCTTGGGGCAGACCGAGTATATTTACAGGTTCAGATTTGGTGCCTTTGGAGCATCAGCAAATGAGCTGGAGACCTTCATGTCGTATACACGTATCTATTTATTTTCTGCTGCTTGGTTATTTAATTAATCAACAATTGTAAGGACATGTTATTATAACTGTCTAGGCTAATGATTAGTGATTCATTGTTGAACTCTGATGGATGTATGTATATGATATTATAGTTTCTATTTTGTAAAGATTATTTATCTATATTATATGTTATTCCACTGCAATGTGAGATTCTGTATTGTTATGTTTGGTTTTCTTCTTCTCTCTTCTTTCTTTCTCTTGACTTTCCATCATTCTGTGCTTTTTGAGTCAGACATGTGTGGTTTATTGTCGATTCAAAGGTTACGGATTTACAGGTCGTCACACATCATCCTTACCATACACCACATACGTACTCACAAAGATTCATGCTTACCAATTGTACATAATAACACAACCAAATCACATAACCAAATCCAACGACTAACACTATGCAAATCAATGATTATCAACATCATAACTAACAAATCTTAACACTATATATTCGTCGCATATAATTTCAACATTTAAGCTAACCTTTATATTAAAAAGTGAGTTAGTTTACTCACCAAACTTCCGCAAAGTCTACCCGACCTAAAGCTTGAAGGTAGAGGAGCTTTGGGTTACCATCGATTTGTTGAAAATGAACCCAAAATTTGGTCATTTTCCCACTGATTTTGGGGCCACCAACTCACGGAAATTGAAAAAGTAGTCAAAAGGAAAGTTGTAGGAATTTCTTTCCATTATCATTTCAAGAAAAGAGTCACTCATTTTCGATTTGTTTTGGAGAAGTTATGATCAAAAGAAGGAGGGTAATTTTTGGATTGGAAATTCTAGGTGAAAATTGCTTTGCAAAGACTGGGTATAATTGACATAGCTATAGTCGTAAATGAAAAAGTGTCAACAAGAATGTTGTAGCCATTGGAATTTCAAGTGATTTGAAAAAAATGAAATCACCGTATGTGATAGGAATGAAGAAGATATGGTAAGAGAAAGAAGTGGTAAAATGAGAGGAGGTTGGAGCTATTTATAAGCAAATTTCCTATGTCATCATTATATATAGTCACACCACAAATCTTTTATAATATATATATAATTATGTTTAATCACATTACTCTTATATATATAATTATATTGTTTAGTCATATTACTTTCTTATATATATAATTATTATGTTTAGTCACGTCACTTTCTTTATATATATAAATATAGATTTATTATGTTTAGTCAGATCACTTTCTATATATATATATATGTATGTATGTATGTGTAACGACCCGACTTCCTATGCCCAGAAAGTCGCATCATTATGAAGAAAGAAAGGGGTAGAAAATAGAAAAGAAGAGAAGAAAGAAAGAAACAACAACAACGATCTCACAGCGGAACGAATAAATTATATTAATAACATAAACTATTACATAGTATACAACACTTATCAGAGTTTACACAACTATACAACACATACTAGACAGTTATAAACATCTGTCTAGATATTACAACTCAAATACAATACAAGACTCTAACACAGATATCAACACAGCGGAATACTATATCTACGAACGCCGAAGGCTCCTGCTCCATTGCTCCTCCACAATTCGTCAAAGCTAAACCTGAATCCCTTGGCTACTCGTAAAAATTTGAGTACCCAAGAGTTTATAAAACAGAAATAAACACTTGGGTCAGACATGGGTCTGGTGTGAGTAAACGGGTTAAATTGCTTAACTTTGAAAACCTTTGAAAACAAAAGTATCACGTAAGACTCCCCACAAATAAACATGGGTAAGTTTTTACCTTACGCTAACTAAAACATTTGATAGGAAATCCGATTGTATTATAATAGGGTCTAGGGTTTTCAAATAAATACTCATATAGCTGAAATTGTTACATTATTAAATTCCAGCATACTAGCCACAAAGTGGGTTATACAATCAAAACGGTAAGGGCACGTAGGAAGAATGGGTTTCCATCAATGGCAGGGCTACTGGGGTACCGCCCGTCACAGTACGTGGCCTAGATCACCGTACCGAGGAGTACGCCCGCTCCCCTGCAACACAAAGCCGGAACCATCCCTTACTGGATAATTCCGAACAAGATAATCCCGTAGTTGGCGCGACCAACCACACACTAAGCCGAATAAAAGAAAAGGGACCTCTAGACAGGGATCTATCTTGCTCTCAGTGGGTGCTACCCACGAAGCCTTGCTGCACCTCCCCTGTTTTAGCCATTCCCGGTTGATGAGGCTTGAGGTTACGATTACCTTTAATCAGAACATATCACTTAGAAGGCTCATCGTCCGCCTGACGATGTGCTGAAAGCATTCAATCCATACAAGTTCGTTCCGGGTTCGAACGAAACCGAAGGCATTATCTCGTTACACTCGTTTTGGAATCACCCTCAGAGTTAACGACAATAACCCTTGCACTCTGAATCTTCATCTTCACTTGAGATTCACGACCTATCGTTAATTTGGATCGATGTGGTATTCGGGTCTCCAAACCTGGAATCCCGGTATACGGAAACCCGATCCCGGTCTCATCGAAATCCAAAACGTATCTTTTAAGGCCAAGTTGTTTAAAGGTTTAAACATTTAAACTTATTCAGGATGATATAAACAGATAGATAAATCATATTATCACAATTGATAATTCATATCAACATTCATCTCACAAAGCAACATATATCATGTATATATCAAAGATATTCAAATCATCCAATATCAACCAATCACCCAATATCAAACATCCAGTATTAATCAATTATCTAAACAGAATTGATTAATTCTAATCAATTTAATTAACCTTTAATTAAATTAATTACTATCCTTTAATTACTTGGATTATCTTAATCCTGCTTATTATCATTAATTAATTACAAATTAATTAATTAAACATCTAAATGATCTTCCTTAATTAATCTCCTTTGATTAATTATACTTTAATTACATTCAAGTAATTATCCTTAACCATATACAGTAATTAACCTTTAATTACTATCATTTAATTATAATAATTAATGATCCTTTATTAATTAATTAACTATAATTAATTATATTAATCTTCAATTAATTACAATTAATTAATCATACTTAAATTAATTACTTTTATTAATCAAACTTGATTAATTAATAATCCTCTAATTACTTCATTAATTAATTACCTTCTAGTTAATTAAATAATTAATCTTTAATTAACTACATTCCTTAATTAACCTTAATTAATTATAAACAGTAATTAACCATCTTTTAATTACTTACCTTAATTAATTAATTCCTTAATTAATTATATTAATTATTAATTAATTAATTACTCATTTAATTAATTACCTTAGCAAATAATTAATCACATTATTAATTAACCTTAATTCTCTAATTAATTAATTACTCTCTAATTAATTAACTTCAAATCAATTATATTAATTAATTCTTTAATTAATAACATCAAGTGATTAACCCTTAATTACTTCCATTTAATTACTTCCATTAGTTAACCTCAAATCACTTTCATTAAATAATTACCCTCAAATTACCTTCATTAATTACCCACTAATTAATCACATTCATTAATTGATTTATATCATTAATTGATCATATTTATTAATTAACCTTAAGTAATTACATTAATTAATTAACTCTAAATTAATCACATTCATTAATTAATTAATCTTTGATTAATTATCTAAGTAATTAATCCTTAATTACTTTACTTAAATATATTTTTAAAACTTGGTTAACATTTTACTTTTGAAACTAATTATTTTAATAACTTTAAAACTTTTTTAACACTTTGTTTTGGAACTTTATAAAATATCTTAACTTGGAAAACTTGTTTTTATTTTACTTTTAAACTTAAAAACTTTTGAAAAAAAAACTTGAGTTCTTCCTTTTTAAACCTGGAACATTTTCCCTTAAAATTTTGAAATCAGATTACTTAACAAAAACAACCCGAGCAAGCCTATATTATTTTCCCGAGCAAACTTCGAGTCGACCCACATAAAAACTCGAGCCTGCCCCGCGTCTTCCCCTATACTCGTCTGCTTCGAGTCAACCATCAATTCGCACGAGCCCAACCCGAGACGTCTTCGTCTTCTCCAACGCTAAGTACACCAGAACGAAACCAACGTGCACGTGCACGTGCATAGGCAACTCCGTCCAACGTCGATCGTCGCGATGCTCCTCAACGACTCCACGAACCCACGCAATCAGGAATCCAAACCCAGATCGATGCAAACGACAGACAAACGAAAACGAGCTTCCTCGTTCAAAAATCTGGAACCAATCTAATCGGAAAATCACCAACCACTGATGGTCACGACCTCGAGAACCCTCGCCGACTTCGCCGAAGCTTCGCCACGACTCCAGCAACCTTTTCCCCCTATCGCGATCGTGTTCGGCATCTTCACGGCGGCGCAATTGCCTGGAGAAACTATCGACCAAAACTGGGAAGAAAACCCTACTTTTATCGAATTCGAACAATTCGGCCATAGGAAAAATTCAACTACATTTTTCCCTTCATCAACAATTCATTAGCTAGCTTCAATCAAGATTTCAACCCAAATCATCGAGTTGAACATCGGAAATTCGTCAAATTGCCGAAAATGATCATCTCTAAATTCCCAGTTGAATAATAAATTAAAAATTCTGAAATGCATATCAAAATTCATGATTTTCTACATCGAATTTAATTATGTAATCAAAACACAAAATTGAATTAATAAATTTTTGACCCAATTTAATGTTTACTGTAAATTTCAAAATCCCGAGCCAATTATTCATTTTAAAGACCTGTAATTATTTTTAGGTGAGATGTTACATGATTACAAACAATTTTCGTTTACAAATCACAGGCTAATTATGATGTACAGATGAGATATTGAATTTATTAAGTAATCAAAGCCTGTTATTATCACACAGAGGCTATATTTTACTTCACAGGCATTCAAACACTCATAATACAACATGCATTCAATTCAATTCAAGAATCCAGGAAAACATCTTGATTTTCATACATATATTAAAGAGAAGAACAAGATTTAAACTGTTTTTAAAATCTGTTTACTCACCAATTTCAACATCAATACAGCAGTTTTAATCAAATTTGTGAAGCATGCATGCATCCATTTCATCAACAAGGATAATCAAGCATATAAATTGTGTACTCTGATGTATATGATACTATGTAATATCTTATGTGATAATATATTTCTCGTTCCGCTGTGAGATCTCTGATGTGTTGTTGTTCTCTCTTCTTTTCTTTTCTTTTTCTATCCCTTTCTTTCTTAATTAACGATGCGACTTTCTGTGGAGAAAAAGTCGGGTTGTTACAGTATGTATAAGTTAAATTATTAATTAAAGCTAAGACATGGTAAGAGATAACGACGGTTAATAATTGCAAAATCTAAGATGTGACAATAGTTAATATATATATATATATATATTTATAAAAATGTTTATTATTTTTAAAACTAGGTCTTGTCACATCACTTATCAATCCAAATTAATATAAGATAATTTATTTCTAAGTATATTATTATTTAGTTAATTAAGTTATATATATATGTACATAATGTGCACAAGGACAAATAACGTTCTCGACAACTTTCCGATGTCGAAAGGTCGAAATTTCAAAAAATATTCTTCGATCACATCTACTATTTTTCTACGAACTATTTAATTTGGTAAAAAAATTAAAAACAATTTCATCATCATTATTAATTTATTAAAATTAGTTTATTTTCACCTATATATTGAATTTTTAAAGTTAATTAAATATTTACTAATCGAAGTAGTGAAATTCCGGGTTGTTACAAAAATGGTATCTCAACCAAAGTCAAAATCAAGAAAGTCTAAAAGAAGCAAGGAGAGTTCTAGTGCTCTAAGATATTCTAATGCTCAAAGTGATTTAATTTGTTAATCATGTTATTTCTCGTTTGGAATGCTGAATGTTAGAGGGGTCTAAATCTCTCTCAAAAATAAATTCTAGTTTGGATTATGTTTATAATAATGTGGATAATGGTAAAGACGGATTTCTAAATTTCCAGTTCATATAATGAGTACTTTAAAATAATGGGGTATCAGAATGGTTATGACAGTTATCTATTGCAGAAACTAATAGGTCAGATATCACCCTTAAGGAATTACTACAAGAGTGAACTTACTATTTGTCATGTAATAGGGAAATTCAAATGCAACATTGATAATTATTTTAGTACCAGTAGCAATGACAATTCTTTTGGTGCTAGTAGTAATATCTAAGGTTGTGCCGTAGCTGCTACGCCTATTGAACTTCCAATTGCAAATGATAAATACCCATGAGGAGGAGATGTGAAAATTTCAAAATTCATAATAAAAGTCAACAAACTGCTCTTTAACTTAGTTCAGTAAAAAAAATCATATGAAAAACATCTCTATTTTAAGTCAGTCAATTAGTAGCCACTTGTTATATATATATATATATTGAAGCTTTGAAGGTATAATTATATCCTAGTAGGAGGAGTATTGAAGGTAAAATTAGTATGCATGTACAGATATCCTAGTGTTGTCGTATTTTTTTTATTTGTATATATTTTATTATAATTTAAATTCAAATTTGAATATTTAAAATTAATTAAATATTCCCAAAATTAAAGTAATAAAATTCGGGATCATTACATTCTTCCCCCTTAAACGAATTTCATCCCCGAAATTTCATCACTGTCAAACCCAGAAAGAAATAAGTCCACATAAGTACTCAACATTATCCATAAGCCATACGATGTATACGAATCATCCATACGCACTATTTTAGTTCGATCACTTATTCAAATACATAACTTCTCTTCTGAACTAGTATCGCTACCCGAATTCTCTAGTGTGGACCCTAATTAGGCTCCTTAATTAGGTACATCCATTCTCTTTGCATAGCCATATACTATGATAGATAACTTTAGTTCCCTACAAATAACCCTCACTAAGCGTTTGTGATCAAGAATCGAGTGATAAATCCTTGTTCAGGTCAATGTGAGTCGCCTTAAAATCATGTGCTTGAGTCTTGGATCGTGAACAATTATACAATCAAAATGATCAACATACAACTTACATACTTATTCTTATTGGTTCTTTCTTATACCAATTTCTTTTTACTTCTAAAATTATTTATGAAAATATTTCTTAAAAACTTAACTTAGTTTCATTCTATATAATACCCAGCTATATCTCGAGAGTTTATATACAATATCATATTTGTTTTACATAACCAAGATATTCAACAGATTTAAAACTGATTTTAACTTACTAACTCCTATAATCTATAAGTTCAAAAATTATTTTCTTATATTTTCTCAAAACATTTAGGTTCAATTTTTCAACCAATTTCGAAAGTTTTTTGACTATCCAAAATAGTCGAGAGTTCCGTTTCATTTCAACAAATAAAACCGCTAAACAATATATCATAACAAGATGCATAACCGAACTATCCTAAAGCAAAAGATACATGAGCCTATATAATACATAACCAAAAACCTAAGAACTAAATGGTTGTGTTTTATTCCATATCATTTTGAAATAAAAATATTTATATTTATAACTTTAAGATATCAAAACATATCTTGGCATTTAAATAAAATATTATTTTACCAAATAATTTAAAACAACACTACTATGTTAACTATGGTAGTGATCCATCACTTATAAACTCGAAAATGAAAACCGATGATGCTGCAATCATCATTGAAATTATTTTCCAACGATCGAAGTGATTCATTATTTCTATGTCATTTAAAATCTCTTTAACATATTTATATTCATAAATGCTACCTAATATTGTTATTATTGTCTCCTTAAAATTTTAAAAACAATTTTCTAACCACACCAGGTTTTAAGTTCTCAAATTCTATGTTTAGATCCATTTTTATTTTTAAAACATGTTTACAAATCATACTTGTATAATTTCATTTCAGAAATGTATATCCTTGTTTATTATAAAAAAATATTCCTTATTAAAGTTAAAATTTAACATAATATTAATACCGGACATCTTATAGTCAAATTGTGAAACTAAATTCACAAGTGTTCGTTTCAACGTGTCCATAATTACTACCCACACAACCCATGCAGTGAAAAGGTAAAATGCTCATAAACTGACTGAGCACAACCAATCAAACAATAAGTGATAATAATTGAATACTATCATTCCCTAACAGACAAATACACAAAAATAATTACATTTGTATATACTTTTCAAAACCACTCTTTTATATATAAAATATAATCCTAGGTAAAATCATTTCATTTACCAAATTTAAAACAATACTCTATCAGTTTTTCTTGTTCAAGTGTTTAGAAATCTCTATCAACAAAATTGATCAAGCGTGTTGACATAATTCATAAGCCACTTCAACAGACCAATCAGTACAATATATAATATTTTAACAGCACTAACAAACACACACTCTCGCATACATACACTCAAACTCATAATAAGGCATTCCATTACCTTATCTTTTAATGAGTTTAGCCCCACAAAGCCAAAGTTCTCGCTTAACCTTCAGCTCTGATGCCAAGTATAACAACCCACCTTTTCGACCCTCGGAAGTCGACACTAATACATCCACGGTATTTATGTGTCGAATATCGAGTGCCAAAAAGATAGATCATTGGGGTAAAAGAAAGAATAGAAAAAATAGAATCTCACAAATACAATGAGAAATATATAATATTGAACAAGTCTTTATAGGAAAGAACTTTAATATAAATACATCAATCAGAGTAAAACTATCTTAGCATCGGCCTGGATAGTTATAAACTCCATGTCCTTACAACTGCTGATAAATACAACAAGAACTAATAATGGAATATAAAAGAAAATATGGGAGTACATCCTAGAGGCATCCAGCTCATCTCCTGAAGCTCCAAAGTGTCCAGTTAAATATGGAAAATATGCTCTGGCTGACCCGAGCATTATAAAAAAATAACGTCCGGATCAGTTTGGTAAAACCAACATGAGAAACACAATCAAATGATTTCTTAATGTTTTATAAACCTTTCAAAATAAAGGTATCTTATAAGACCACGGTGCACATAAACAGAGACGGGTTTTTATCTTACGATAATCAAACCATTTTATAGAAAATCTTGTGATAATATAATAATGTCTAAGGTAAAATAAATATTAATCATAGCCAACAAATTTACATTAATTAAATTCTAGCATAATAAGCATGCAACTAAGTCCGAAGGCATTTATTGGAAGTTGGCTTCCATCAATGAAATAGCTATGGGGGTACCATCCATTATAATACACTTCTAGATAAAATGTACCAAGGTAGAAAACCTTTTGACCCCTATATGGAAAGACCGGCCAACTCCTTACTGGATAGTATACCACACCCCGTTGTGATCAACAAAACATTCCCGGTTCACTAGCATACAAAATCTAAGAACATTGATCTAGATGGGGTAATGATTATACCCTAATGGGAGCGACCCACTTATCCTTACGGCATATGCCATATTTTAGCCATTCCTAGTTGTGAGGCTTTAGGCTACGTTTTTATCTTTTCTTTAGCAATTCTGTGATGACCTGCAAATTTATCACATGGATAAATTATATTTATTTTTAAAATATTAGATATGGGTTTAAAGTTAAGAAATAATAATGTTTCAAGTGTTAAATAATAATATCTATTTTGTTTGGGAAAAATATGTACGGATAAATTATCGAGGTAAAATTTGATAATTTGTAAATATCGTCCTAGGTAAAATATCTATAAAAAGCCCGGAAATAGTTTTATCAATAAAACTGCTTTTAAACAATAAGGATCATGCATGACACTGGATTCATATACCAATATATGTATTCAAACAAGATCATGAAATAAAATAATTTATTTTATTTTTGAAAAATAAAATGTATTTACGACATCGACAGTTGATATCATCGGTTTTATATATTTCTTCAGAAATTCAAGTTAAGCTTAAATATTAAATAAATGGTTTTTTATTAACAAATAAACCTATTTTAATTATCTAATAATGATGGTAAAATAATTTCTAATTTTTTTACCAAAATAGATAGTTCGTAGAAAAATAGAAAATATGACCGAAGAATGTTTTTCAGAATTTCGACTTTTCGACGTCGAAAAGTTATTGGGAATGTTGTTGTTCATCTTTGTGCACTATATATACAAGTATATAAGAGTTAATTAATCAAACAATAATACACTAATAGTGTATTATCTTATGTTAATTACGTTTAGCAAATGATGTGACAAGTCATGGTTTTAAAAATAATAACTTATATATATATATAAGTATGGGTACTTTTGGCACAGGTCCTTATTAAGGTTCAAAATACACGAAAAGTCCTTCACTAAATTTCAGTATAAATTAGGTCCCTGTTTTTTATTCACGATTATTGCAGAACATGATGCAACTTTTCATAAAAGTTGCTGACATTTCCGCAACTTTTCTGTACACTACGAACATAGTGTATGAAAGTTGCTAAAATATCAGCACTTATTTATAAAAGTTTCTGACATTTCAGCAACATTTATGTACACTGTGAACACAATGTATTAAAGTTGCTGAAATATCAGCACTTATTTTTAAAAGTTGCTGACATTTCAGCAGTAATTTTTTTTTGTTTCTAGAAAATAGGGACCGAATTTACAATGAAACTTTGACAGGGAAAGTTGCTGAAATATCAACACTTATTTATAAAAGTTGCTGACATTTCAGCAATAATTTTTCTTTGTTTCTAAAAAATAGGGATCGGATTTACAATGAAACTTTGACAAGGACCCGCTTTACAATATGAAAGTATGATAGGGATGCCTTCCTAATTTCCACTATAAGTATATATCATTATCTCTTGTCATATCTTAGCCTTATCGTCATTATCCATCATGACCTAAAGGATGTGACTAAAGAGAGGGGTAATGTGACATATGAGGAGGAAGAAGGTGGTGATGTGACTTGTCAAAATAATGACATGTTAGGATATTATAATCTAAGGATATTTTGGTAATTTTCTTTATTTCTTGTGTTTCATCATATTTTCATTTACTTCTTCATTTCCATTTCCCTAAATCTTTCTTCATGTTTCATGGCTTCTTATGTTAGTTTTATTTTTATTTTTTAATCAAAAGATTTAAATTGTTTTAAAGATACAAACTTGTTTTTTAATTCTTTCTTCTCCATTTTTCATCCAATTTATTCGGCCATAACTTCCTCTATTTTACACCAAATCAAGATTTTATTTTTTCAAATCTTATAAAATTTCGATAGCTACAACTTTCTTTTTACCACTTTTCCTAATTTTAAGCTTACGTTTGTCAAAATCTCATTTTTTGTAGTGTACTTTTAAACTCAGAAATTCAGGTCCGAAAATAGCTCTCCTTCTTTTGACCATACCTACCTAAAAAAATCAGATTTGAGTGATTCTTTTATCAATTTGTAGAGAAAAGTTTTTCTAAAATTTTTCTTTTGATTACTTTTCGAAAATGCGAGAGTAATATGTCCAAAAATCAAGTAGAAGATGGCATATTTTTGGGTGATTTTTGGTGCATTTAAGGCATTTCAAGTCTCAAAGATTTTCGGTGAGTACTACCTTGTTTTAGAAGAATTTTTGACTTTATTATGATGTGTTACTATAGTGTTAATATGATGAAAAAATTGAATGGTTATTATGTTGGTCGATAGTGATTTGATGGATGTTATGTTTGGTATTGAATTTGAGATTTGAATGTGATGTTGTCGAATTAGTAAGCATATAATCTTACGTTTATATATGTGTTTGATTGTGATATTATCAGTATGGTAGTATGAATGTATGGTTGTAATTTAATAATCAAAGTATGTTGAGTTGAAACAAAGTTAACAACATTGTGTGTTGCGACGGACGTGAGATCTGATTTGAAATCAAAACTATGATTTCTAGTTTCAAAGTTTGAAAATTGTTTTAAGTTTGGCTTAAGGTTTCAAAAGATTTTTGCATATTATTTCAAAACATGTAGGTGCAAGAATTTAAGTTAAGTATTTCACTTAAAATAAGATAGAGCGAACTACGTTCATAATGATAGTATTTATGGATGCAGTTCGACAAAAATTGTTTTGCAAAAGTTTTACAAACTTAATTAGTAACATAAAAAAAGATTAAGTTTATATTATTTAATAATTTATTTATTTAATAAAATAATTAAAGGTAATTAGCACTTAATTAGTAATTAAGTAAGTGATTAGGATTAATAACACTTGAGGAAGGTTAATGATTAACTAGTGATTAATAATGTTTTTTTTCCGTTAGTGATAAATGAAGATAAGAAGTAATTAAAGGGTTAATTAATTATTATTTAGTTAATTGATTATTAAATTAATTTTTAATTGATTGGTGTTTAACTAATAACGAATTGTTTAAACCTTAACTAAGATGCATTAAGAAGTTAATTAAGACTTAACTAAAAGTTATTTCAAGTTTAATTATGATTTAATCTTGATTTAATTATAATTAATTAAAATATAATGAGGGTTAAGCCAACTAAATATGTTTTAATTTCAAAGGTTGTTTTAAGCCTGATCGGTTATATTTTAAACCAATTTTCTTTTTAAGATTAATTGATTTTAAATCAAAGGATCTCTCATCTGGACCATTAAGTAGCCAAATGAATTAAAGTAGCGACAATAAAACATTGACACTTTTTATGGAAAGTAAATAACTTATGTTTAGCACAAATGTTGAATATCGGTAATGTGATAAACACAAAGAAGTTAATTTCAATAAACAGGTCATGGTAACTTAAGCATATAAAATATACTTCTACATGTACATTTTTCACCGATAATGGATGTATCTATATTTGTATCTTGGACATCTACCTATGATTTATTGTATGTTATGTGTGAATTCCTTACATGTCTTATGTTAGCAATACCCATGATATAATTCAGATAGGTAAACCGAAATTTAATGATTCTTTGTAGTTATTAAGCCTTCGTTTGGTTTTGGAATTTAATATTTCATTTTCTTTTAAAACGGTCTTCAAGGTTATTCTATTTTGAACAAGATATTTGAAGAATGATTTGACAATTGTTTTGAATATTATATAAAGAAGTTTTATAAAAAAATTAGGGTATTCATAAAAAGAGTTTTAGAAATGGTTTTGAATGTTTATAAAAAGGATTTATAAATTGGTTTTGATGTCTATAAAGGGAAGTTTTAAACAAGGTTTGAAAGTTTATAAAGAAGTTATATAATCAGGTTTGAATAATTGTAAGGAGTTTTTATAAAGGAGTATGGAGGTTGATAAATGTTTTGTAAGTGGATTTGGGTTAAAGCAAAAAGTATTTCATGGATAAAGAAAATTATAAAAGAATTTATTGAAAATAACCACAACAGGAATATGAGGTTTTTGTTTCTCGAGGCTGGCCTTTTAAAATAAATACTGGTGTGGAACATTCGTTCCACACTTTACACTGAAGGAATAGTGCTTAGAGTTATTCTTTTCTCCAATTTAAATAATGTAGTTAAACCCCTTTTAGAGATTTGGTAATGGGAAATCTTACAAATGTTTTGTGAATATACTTATTTAGAAAGATAACTATATGATTGTTTTTAAAAGAGTTTTATTACAAAGATACAATTTGACCCAATTTGACTTAGAAAGTAGTAAAATTCAAGTTTCTAATAAGGACCCAAATACTTACTTCCAAAAGAACCAGGAATGAGTCAACCGAAACTTACCGGTTCTTGGTACGGAGAGACTGGGATCAGATTTATAGATTTGAAAACCACTCCGAACCAACATGCACATTCAAGTGGAAGATATCTAAATGATGATTGAAGATGGTGCTCTTTGAAGTGCAAGGGCTACTGCGACTAATCCTGAGGGTAATTCCAAAATGGATATAGGAGTTAGTGCCTTCGGTTTTGTTCAGACCCAAAATGAACTTGTATGGATGAATGTTGGCATAACATTGATGCTTGGAGGGCAGTATTAGCATTCCAATATGGATCGCTATTTAGAAAGGTAAAACGTAGCTTGAAGCCTCATCAACCAGGAATGACTAAAACATGGGATATGCAGCAGGGCTATGTGGATCGCATAGGGTATATCGTCACCCTTCTAGATATATACACATTCGTCAATGAATTCATGTACATGGGAGCGCTCAGTTAAAGGTTGCAAAGCAATTGGGGTGATGATATATTCGGTACTATCCAGCAAGGGGTAGGCTAGTCTTGTGTTGGCAGGGGTCGTTAGATACGACCTTGATACATTTTTTAGAGGTGTACTGTGGCGGGCGATACCCCAGTAGCCCAATCATTAGTTGGAATCCATTCTCTAATTTGTGCCTTACGTTTTCTATTGTAGAGCCTAGTATGTTGGAATGTGAGATGCAAGCATTTCAGCTATTTTATTTATTTACTTTAAATCTAGACACTGTGATAATATCACTGGATTTCTATATAAAATGTTTTGGTTATTGTAAGGTAAAAGCCCATCCGTTTTTATGTGTGGTGTGGTCTTACGAGATACCTTTACTTGAAAGGTTTTCAAATGTAGAAATCAGTTTGGTTATTACTTGTTATCGAGTTCTACTCATGCTGGTTTACCAGATTGACCCGGGCGTTATTCCATGTAATGCTTGGGTCAGATCGAGCATGTTTTCCCGAGTTTAGCTGGATGGTCAAGACGTATTCATGCATATTTTTCATCCATTGCTTTATAGAGTTTGTATGTTTGTCAATGTAAGGACAAGTTTCTATAACTATCCAAATTTAGGATAAGTCTAGTGTACTCTGATGTTATATATATGAATAAAGGTGTTTCCTTTTTATAAAGATCGTTGTTGTATTATATATTATTAGCTGCTTTGTGAGATCTTGTGTTGTTTAGTTTTCTTTTATCTTCTACCTTCTTCTTTCACTCTAACAAATCGGTATTTCCGAAACTTGAATGTTCGACATGTGATATAGTGGACATATTAGTGTCGATTTTCGAGGGTCAAAAATTCGGTTTGTTAAAAATTCCCACTTGAAATGCTAACACTGCCCTCCATGCACCAATGCAATGCTAGCATTCATCTATACAAGTTGTTTAGGATTAGAACAAACCGAAGGCACTACTTCTACTGCTTCCATTTTGGAATCACCCTTAAGATTAGTAGCAAGTAGCCCTTGCACTTCAAAGAGCTCAGCCTTCGATCCTATCATCTTCAAGAATTCTTCCATTTCGAACGCTTATGCTGGTTCGAAGTGCATTTCGGATAATATATTTGATTTTGGTCTCTTCGAATCGACAACGATCGTTTTAGTAAACTCAACCTTGGTTCTTTTGGAAATAATTAGACAATACATAAGAGCAGAGATCACTTCCTAACTATTTAAGTAGACTGATTTCCTTATCATTTTTCATAGGAGAACAAAACGAGATTTTACGCATAATATAGAATTATCGAAGATGATTGCGCCATGTAACCCCCATGTTTCTCCTAGATATTTCTAGAGTTATATTTTGGTCCAGATTTGATAGTCGGTTATTAAACTATCAAATAAAAAAATCAAACATAGATTTAACTCCATATATGATCCACTAAGCCTCTATTAATTAATCTTTAAACCATTACAATCTCTTTTCAAATATTTCATTCAAAATACCTTCACAAAAGATATATTTCCAAACCCATTATACTCTTTTCAATACTTGAAATACATTTATATTTTGGCTAAATAGATGTCACCAATAAGGTATAATTAATTTAACGACTTTATTTTTTTAAAAAAACGTAATTAAATTCAGTCCTTATATTTTATAATTATTTTAAACATCACCTGTCAACAAGTTATGCCACAATGTTGTGCTAGTCGATACGAGTCCAACGCAAAAATCCAAGGGTAAAACGATTTCATATGAGAGAGTTAGGATAATATAAGGTCAACACACCTTATATATATAAACAACTAAATAATATTGTTAGTATCTTACCCCAATAGTAAGCCTACGGCCTAGAATTTTCCTACATCCAAATGAAACAGCTCCCCAACTCATCCCTACACACACGCAATTGTACATATTAACTTGGACTTATATACAAATTTCTTTGCAATCTACAGCACCCTTCCACACAAAATTTTGAAAACTCCAGGTTTAAAAATGAAACCCACCTTCTCATCTCCTCCTCACCGACGCTATTGACCATAGACAAATGTCGCTCCACCTCTATCAGGATTGCCACCCCCTACGCCACCTCAACGCCTTACCTCCTACTATCCCTTCGAATAACATGGCCATGCACGCAACTACACACCTATACTTCATTCCTTCCCTCACGTCCACACTACTCCATCTTCATAGTGGGCAACTAATGGCTAGGCACACGCCTTTACTCACTCAGTATTTAACCCATATGCACGAACACATTTCCATGAATACACATGTAACGACCCACTATTTTGGACCATTCAAATCGACAATAAAACCACACATGTCGGACTTGAATAATTCAAACAATAGATTGTAAATAAATTTGGAGCAAATAAAACCAATCACAGAATCATAGACACAGAATATCAGAATAACTCGCAGCGGAAATAAAATACATAGTAGTTCATGAAGCTACTACAATACATAGTCTTAAAACAGATACAAAATACCATAGTCTGAAAAATAGATACAACAGAAGTCTAAATACATAAGTTCACAAATACATAAGTAAAGCTGAATAAGAAACATCTGAAATGGAAATAGACAACTAGATAGACAGATAAACTCTAGCAAATCTCTAGCTCCAGAAGATGAATCCAAAGTTGTGACACTCAGGCTGACCTGAGTGTAAAGCAAAACACAAACACTCGAGTCAGGACATACATACTTATAAAATGTAAATCAACTCAAGTGAATTGTAATAGAAATGCTTTAATAACTTAAAGGATGCTTGAGATCACCAATCCTTTAAGGATCCGTTAAACTATCTACTATGTAGTAAGATACGTTATTATAATAATGTCTAAAGTAAAGTAAACTATCAAAATAGCGTTAAGGCATTACCCATATCCCCCTTAGCACATTTTTTATATTCCCATAGTCTATATAGTACCGTAATCGAACCGTAATCTCCCCTGTAATGGGCGTCGTCAGAGGGCACTCCATAGGTATGGTACAAAACAAACTCATAGTAAAGCACGCTAGAGTTGGTGACACGGCACAACTAGGCAATGCCAGGGTAGATATACCAATTACACTTCCGGGTCGGTGGTAACGCAGAGCAGCAGCAATCGCCCACCTCGAGCCACACTCCCGAATCAAGGGGTGCACCCAATCAATCACAAAGTAATAGAATGGTATACGATGGAATGTGTCCGATCAGAGGTGCTACCTCATTAGCCCATCAATTGCTCCTGTTTTAGCCACCTTATGCTAACTCACGGGAGTTGGGTCCACATTTATACCTCAAAATAGAATCGTCGCCACCATCCTACTTCATTCTGGAATCTCCACCGCGTACACAGTTGTTAAAGTGGTTTTCGGTATCGACAGAGAGTATGTCAATATCCGATCTCGGTCTCTTTAACAACCAATCGTTATTATAACCCGTGGTTATAAATTTCAAAATGGTTTATATTTCAAATCAAACATATTTATTTTAAACCCTTTAAATTCGATGTTAATATCTTTCAAAAATAATATTCATTTCCAAAGTTGTAGTATTTCTAAGTTCATTCATTCAATTATAACATTTTCAAAAGTATTGTAATTTAGCATTCGAAATCATTACCATATTAGAAACAGCAGCACTTAGAAAACGTTACTGTACATATAGTAGTATTTCAAAAATATTGTCTTTTCAGAAACAACAGCACTCAGAAAACGTTACTGCAGATATAGTAGTATTTCAAAATTTAGTCATTTTAGAAACAACAGCACTCAGAAAACGTTACTGCAGATGTAGTGGTGTTTGGAAAATACAGTACATTGTTAGAAATGGTAGCACTTGTAAAACGCTACCTTAAAACCACAGCATTTCAGAAATGCTGCCAATACAAATCTGAGATTTACTATAACATTTCAGAAACATTATAATTTCAGTTTTTCACCATTTTTAACTTATAAAACATATCTCACTTTTCAGAAATATTTATTTAGATATCATTTCACTCATGATTAAATAAAATAAAATTTTATAAATAAAATATCCAAATTAAACCATAATTCATTTATTAAGTCCAAAATTACATTTAAATTTCTTAACTTCACTTTTACAAATAACTTAATACTTTATTTACTTTAAAAATATCCATTTCATAAATAAAATATTTTATTACTAAGTTAAGCCTAAAATTCCATTTCAAATCAAATTTTCAATTATTAAGTAAAATCACATTTAAATTTTACATTTTTAGTCATTTATTAGCTCATACAATTTTAACTTATAGAAATCACTATAAAATTTATTTAAATCATTTAAATCCAATTTAAGTTAAAATCTCATATATTTTATATTCCAAATACTTAAAATTTTCAGAAAATCTTTATATTTAAAATTAACCATGGGTTTGTATAATATTTTCTAACCTAGGTCAAGTGAATACGGATATATATCATTTCAATCTGGAATAAAAATCCCAGGTTTGATCATTTCAAACCCGCAATCCCAAGTCAAATAAAAATCACTCGAGCCTATCATTTCAACTCATAATGACCTTTCCCTATTCTAAAGTCCGTTCGGGTATGTATCATTTCAACCCATAGTGAGGGAACTTGTAGTGTGAGAAACAGAAATATAAAATAAACAGTAAAGCATAGCATGTCATATCAGGTAATGAAATAGGTATATAATCAGGTTATAACATCAAATATCATATCACTGGCATATATGAAACTACTATCAATATGGCATATCACTAATACAATTCACATGACTTTGTTTCACAATTTTATAAGTACGAAGTCGAGAGTGATAACTCACCTTCTAAAGCTAGAGATGACAATTCAAGACACAGAATCAAACTCCGAAAAAGCATGACAAAGCACGAATCAAATTTGAGGAGATGTAGCACCCAAATCCAAATTTTGTAAACAAATAAAATACAACATACATAAGAAAAAGATTCAACAAAAAGAATATAAATTAAATAATGTAAAATATGAACAAAAGTGGAACAGAGTGGCTTAACCAAACAAGTGGGCTCGGCCACTACACAAATGGGCTACATCACATGATAAATGGCTCGGCCACCATGGTTTAAAGGAAAGGTAGGCTCGGCTATGGTCAAGCAAAAGTCACGGCATAGGTATGTGAAGGGATGGTATGCTAAAAGTCAAGTGGAAGGCAAAGAGGCAAAGGGAAAAATGAAGGGTCAAGTGCACTTTGGTTCGGCCTAAGGCAACATGGTTCGGCCACATGGTTAACATGGGTTTGGTCATGATGTTGTTTGGCTCAAGGTAACCAAAAGTCACGGCTATGGTGAAGTAATGGAATGGCAAAGTATGGGAAGGCAAAAGGATTTGGCAAATGAAGGGTCATGGGTTCAAGTGGTTCGGCCCTATGGCTAATGTGCTCGGCCTATGGTTCAAGGCATGGGTCAAGTGGGTCATGGCACATGAAATGGCAAGGCTATGGGTAGGGGATGGTCATGGCAAGGCAAAGGAAGGTGGTGAACAAGGGGTGGCCGAGGCTAGTAAGGAGGAAGTGGTGATGTAAGGAGTTCGGCTATGGTTTCAATCTTGTTTTGGTGGTGGTTTGGATCATGGAAGGTCACGGCAACAACATGGGGTGGTGATGGGATGGTGGAGGCCGGTCATGGTTGATAGTGTGGTGGAGGAGATGGTCAGCTAAGGGATGGGATGATGGTGATGGCCGAAATAGCAAAGGAGAAACAAACAAAAGAAAAGAGAAAAAGAAAAGAGAAAGAGGAAGCCATGAAAACTTACTTTAAATTGTTTGGTTAGGAAATGAAAATGAGAAGAGATGGAGATGTTGAGATGCTATGTACGGCTATAGAAAACGTAGAGGCATCTCATCACATTAAAGAAAAGAAAACTCAAGACTCTTGATATTTCCAAGCCCATTAGTCAAGCCCAAAACAAAACAAACTCAAACTCAAACAATAATCAAAGTCCAAACCAAAATAAAATAAAAAATAAACATAGAAAAATAGACAATAAAATACTAAAAATAATTTCGTGTAAAACGCTGAATTTTATGAGAATTAAAAAGTATAAAACAGAATTTAACAAAACGAAAAGCAGAACGAATATCGAAATCAAATTCGGCTTAAAAGAAAAGATTGGAAATTTAAAATTTCAACTGAAAGTCAAAGTTTGATCAAAGTTGACCAAAATATAAAATTTTCAGAAAATCATTATTTTATTATATTTGAGAAATAAATTATAACCAAAATCCAAAATTACATTGGAAAATTCCCAATTTCAATTTTAAATGATTTAAAAATCAAAGTTTCAAATAAATTCAATTAAAATATTTGTTAAAATTTATGGGTTGTTACAACACATATGAACGCATGCAAGAAAATTGGAAAAAGTGTGTGTACACCTCTTGGGTGCTATGTAAACTATTTATAGAGAGAAAATAATGAAAAATGTGTAGCTATCTTTATGTGTTGCCCTCATTTTATTGTGTTTTTTTCAGAGAATAAAATGTAATGAAAATGTCCTCCTTCTGATGTGAATTGCATACTAATATATAGAAGCAAAATTCATAGTTTAAAATTTAAAAACATGTTCACGACATATCGCAATAGCAACTTACATAAATGCACACCGTTATATAGCAATAAATTAAAAATATGTCACTAAAAATTGGGTAATTATATGAAACAAATATTTTATTATAATTTAAATTCAAATTCGAATATTTAAAATTAATTAAATAGTCTTAAAATTGAAGTGATAAAATTCTGGGTGGCTGCATAAGTGGAATGTAAATGATTTGCAAAGCTAATTGGTTCAGAAAGAAGGAAGACTTAGCAGTAGGGTAGCCATGCAACTAAAGGACATGTAGCAAATTCGACAACTAAACGAGCTGGTTTTAAGAAGAAGACTAGAAAGGGTCTTTACATAGTTCCTGGACCATCTCATCTAGGAAGACCATCATTATCTTCTGTCAAGAAGGAAAACAACGACAAGTGTTTTTTCTGTAAAACGATGGGTCACATCCAAAAGGATTATCGAAAGAGGAAAGCTTGGTTCAAGAAAAATGGTAAGCCTTTTATTGACGTTTTTTTGAATCAAATCTTATAAATATTCCTTCTAGTACTTGGTGGACCGATTCTAGTTATGTATATCATGTTTTGAATTCGAATTCAGGGATTCATTACGACCCATGAAACAAACATAATTATCATTATCTCTACATAGGGAATAAATTAAAAGAAAATTTTGAAGCAATTGGATTCTTTCGCCTTCTTTTGAGTTCTAAAGTGATAGATCTAAAAGAAGCCTTTTATCTTCCTATTGTTTATAGAAATTTAATTTCCATTTCCAAACTTGACGTTGAAGGTTTTATGGTTGAATTTAAAATCAATAGTGTTGCTTTATTTAAGAATTCTATTAACATGGTTTATGGAGCTTTGGGTGATGGTTTATACAAGTTAAATCTAAATAATAATTTTATAAATAAAACCCTTGTTACCAGCATCCTAATATTGGTATGAAACGTACACTTTTTACTTATGCATAAAAGAATAGGGCACATATCTAGGACAAGAAGTGAAAGGCTTATTAAAGATTGAATAATCCATAATCTAGATTGAGCAAGATATGTCTGTGTGGAATGTGTTAAAGGTGAAAGGTCAAAACAAACAAAGAAAGGAGCCACAGGAAGCCCCCATTTACTTGAAATTGTTCGTACAAATATTTGTAGACCTTTCAATATTACATCCATTGTTGGAGAAAAATATTTTATTACCTTTATCGATGATTATTTATGTTACTTATTTTGTATTATCGCATGAAAAATATCAAACTGTAAATGCCGTTGAAATATACATAAATGAAGTTAAGTGGTAATTGAACAAAAAATGTAAGAATCATCATGTCGGATAAAGGAAGTGGATATTACGGAAGATATGATGAATTAGGGCTATGCCCTAGCCTTTTTGCTAAACTCCTTGAAAAATTTGGTAGTTGCGCCTAGTACACAATGTCCGGATCACCTTGGCAAAATGGTGTAGCTGAAAGGCATAATCGTACCCTTATCGAAATGGTTAGAAGTATGATTAGTAGGACTACATTACCTATATTTTTGTTGACACATGTGTTAAATACCGCTATACACATCTTAAATTGGGTTCCTAGCAAGTCAGTTCCAAAAATCGATTTTGAACTATGGACAGGAAGGAAACCCAGTTTAGGACATTTATGTGTATGGGGATGTCCATCAGAAGATAGAATTTACAAAAAGAAGTTGGACCTAAGGACATTATCATGTCATTTTGTTGGTTATCCAAAAAGATCGAAGGGATATACTTTCTATTATCCTAGTCATATAAACAGAATGATAGGAACTAGAAGTGCTAAATTTATTGAAGATGGTGAACTCAGTGGGAGTCTAAAAAAGAAAGGGAGGTGATCACTCGGGAAGTCTGCGTACAAAATTCCTATACCACTGGTTCATATTGAACACGCTCCTAATGTAATTTTTGAACCGATCATTCACTAAATCAATAATGAGAACAACAAGTGAATGATCCACCGACTGAGAAACCACATAATGAGACTATAACCAATGAAATTATTAAAGAACCACAAGAAACGCCATTGAGAAGGTCTCAAAGAGAAAGGAGATCGATAATTCTTGATGATTACAGGGTATACCTTCATGAGGCTGGATTTAACACAGGAAACATTAATGACATAGTTTCTTACAAGAAAGCTGTAGAAAGTAATAATCTTGATAAACGGATTGATGCCATGAAAGGAGAAATAAAATCTATGCGTAATAATAAAATTTGGTAGTTGGTCGATTTGCCAGAAGAACAAAATGGATTTGGGGTGCAAGTGGATCTTTAAGACCAAACATGACTTAAAGGCAATACCAAACAACATAAAGCTAGACTTGTTGCAAAAGGTTTTGATCAAAGAGAAGGCATTGATTATAATGAGACTTTCTTTGCAGTATCAAAGAAAGACTCATTAAGAATCATATTTGGTATGGTGCCTCATTATGATTTAGAGTTGCACCAAATGGACGTGAAAACAGCTTTTCTAAATGGGAGTTTGGAAGAAGAAGTCTATATCGATCGACCGTTATGCTTCATAAAAGGAGGAATGGAAATATGGTATATATGTCAAAGAAATCATTATATGATCTAAAACAAGCTGCTCAGCAATGGTACATTAAGTTTTATAATACCATTACGTCCTTTTGGTTCAAAGAAAACAATATTGGCCGGTGCATATACCTAAATACCAGCGGGAGTAAGTTTATTTGTAGTACTATATGTTAATGACTTGCTTATCGCCAGCAATGATGTAACAATCCCGGTATTAAGTCAAATTTAAATTAGCAATTAATATAAAATTTTGGATTTAATTGTGAATTAATTTGAAAATTTGGAAATAAATATATAGAAAAAGATTTAATGTTCTTTCTTTTAAAAATACTTATGAACTAAGTTGTAAATATATTTAAGTTTAAAACATAAAAACACAAACCTATGTAAATATAAGATTAAAATAAAATTTAAGTAAAGGGTTTAAAACATAAAATGTTTATATTTTAACAAGTGTAAAGAAAATAGATCATGAGATTAACAAGTGTTAACATAGATAACAAGTGGCAAATGCATGTCTTATTTTAAACTAAATTTTAATTAACATGTATTAAAGAAAGAATACCAGGCTAGTGTATATTTTCTTTCATCTTCATTTCTCAAATCAAAAAATCAAAACCTGGAAACTAAAACTAAACTAGAAAAATAAAATCAAAAGCAAAACAACTCTTTCAATCTCAAACAAGAATTCAACCTGATCAAAGGCATGCAGCAAACTCAGGATCAAATTCAAACTGTTTCAACATAAAGTTTTCAAATTAAAGACTAAGCAAAGATCAGATTCAACTCAACATAATCAAATAATCAGATCAAAGATCAAAGTTTCAAACTCAAAACATTTTCCAGGCTCAAGTTTTTTTCTCTATTCTCTGTCAACATGTTCCAAGTAAGCAAACTCTTAAACCTATATATATTTTGGTTTGCATGTGATCAATATTGGATGTATGTGTGAAATATGTTTGCTTGAGTGAAATTATGTTCATATATATATAAATATGTATATACATGTGTGTGTATGTCTGTTATACAGACATACATACCTACTATTGTGTTACAGGCTAGAAACAGAATCATAAATCAGAATCTCTTCCATCATTCTCTTATAGGCTTTGATGATTAAAAGAAAAATGCTTGAATAAACCAGATCTTAATTGTAAAAATATTTTTGAGGAAAATATAATTAAGTTTAACTGGAAATTTAAATTTTACAGTGATAATAAAAAATTAGTTCAAAATCATGCATCTGGATTTCAAGTTCTGATTATATGAATAGATTCATATTGCAAATCAATGAATTTTGATATAAATTTCAAGATTTTTAGTTTATTAATTCATGAGAAAATGCGAGTTGAATGGAATATGGGTTGTGTGCAAATTCCGGCGATGGCGTGGGTTATGGACCTCAGGATCATGGCTGAAGGAAGGTGGAGAACGGGGGAACTCTAGAAAAATGCTCAAAGCATTTATAGTTGATCGAGGTGGTGGCACGGTGGCTTTATAGTGTTTTAGGTCGATGAAGTTCAAAGGGGAAAATCACTATCGGTGGTGGATCGGAGATGACCGGTATGGGGGGAATCGACGCTTGGGTGTACGGCGAGGGTATGGTCGAGGTTGCGTGGCTTCTAATGGTTGGTATCGTCGTCGGCGAGGCGTTTTAGTTGATTGGGTTTGAGTGCCTGGGTGATCGAACCTCTCTATTTCGTTTTCCAATCAAAATTTGATGAACGGGGTAGTCGATTGGGTAGAGATGGTCGTTGATGACTTGCTGGAGGTGGTGACGTGGGTCGGCGCAACGTTGATCGGTGGTGCACGTGCACGCGTGTACCTGGGTTGTTTGCTGTTGGTTTTGGGAAGAAAAAGTTTGTCTCGAAGTTGAACTCGGGGAATTTTGAATTGGGCTCGAGAGTGTTTTCGGGTTGATACGCGAAAGTAATATGTTACAAGGTTTTAAAAATTTTAAAATCTAAACAAAGTTTTCAAAACTAAGTAAACAAGTTTTCAAAACTTAAGAATAAAAGTGAAGTATTTATCATGTTTTGTCAAACAAACTTTAAACTTAAATTTAAATTCAAATATGATAAATATTTATTTTGATTTGGTTTTGAAATAATTGATTAATTAAACAAATCCTTAAGTGTTTTCAAATGAAGTTTTAATGATATAATTAAGTCATTAATTAAGATAAAAAGGTTTATCTTTAATGAATTAGGGTGGATAATTAAAGAATTAATTAAATGGTTAATTACTTAAGGCAATTAATTCAAGGGTTAATTACTTAAGGTCATTAATGAAGATGATTAATTAATGTGATTAATTAAGAGTTAATTAAGGAAATTAATTAAGGATAATTTATTAATTAAAGAATAATTAATTAAGGTGATTAATTAATTAATGTGAATAATTAAAGGTTTACTTACTTAATTACTTTGTGTAATTGATTTAAAAGCTAATTACTTTGTGTAATTAATAAAGGATATTAATTTAAGGTTAATTAATTTATAATTAAGGATTAATTAATTAATTAAGAAATATTTAATTAATGAAAGTGATTAAGATTAATTAATTAGTAATTAAGGAATAATTAATTTAAAATTAAGAATAATTATTCATTAATTAAAGATAATTAATGAAAATAATTATGTGATTAATTAATTATAATCACACGTTAATTCATCTTACTTGTAGATGATTGATTATTATTGAATGCCTTGAATTGATTGATATCTCTGATGTGTGATGCTTTGTGATATGAATTGCTTTGATTTGAGCTATGATAAATGTAATTTATTTATCTATGAATCTGTGAATGAAGATAAGCGTTATAGGATTATACCGCTTATCGATATTATTGTGCTTGAATTGATGATGCTTATGACATTGTATTGTTGTGTGTAAAACCCCTGGACTACACCACACATGCACAAATATGGATTTCACGAGGAAATTGGTTAAGTCACAGATATTTTGAATTTAATATTATTTTATTCAAAATGATAAAATGGTTTTAAAGTTGAATTTTGAATCCAAATGGTTTTGGAAATGGAATCGGGTTGAATATGAAAAGCTTTTGAAAAGGAAGTTTTGAAATTGAAATTTAGTTTGAATATAATATATCTTGTTTAAGTTTTGAAATTATTTTGGAAACTATGGTTTGAAAAGTGTTATATAAGTTATATAATATATATATGAATTTTTAAACCATCTTTAAAGTATTTTAAATGTATTATTTTGGGAATTTAAATTTAACTCAAGTTTATACTTTAAAGGCCATAACTTGTGTATATTTGATCGAATTTTTCTAAAACAAAAACTCTTTTTTTTCAAATAATAATAGCTTTTATATAAAGGAAAGAATTTCCAGTTTTGTGAAAGGATTTCGAATTTGAAATGTAAATTGTTTTGAAAGCTATGAATGAACCTTTGTTAAAAATTGGTGAACTTTGTTTTCAAATTTAAGAGGATCTTAAAGATGTATCTTTTGTATAAAAGATTTGAAATGAAAATAGTTTTTAAAGATATGAATGAATCTTTGTGAAAGATTGGTGAACCTTGGTTTCAAACTAAAGTGATCTTAAAGGGTGAATCTTTTGTTTAAAAGATTAAAGTGGAAAATTGTTTAAACCATTTTAAAAAGAAAAGTTTTGGGTTGAAAAGTTATGACCTAACTAAGATCCCAATATATCCATATGGTTTTAAAATTTAGTGCTCATTTTTCAGTTTAGCCGGGAGAGCACTTTGTGTCATAAAACCCATTTCGAATAGTGATACGACGAAATGGAGTGCTTTTGAAGATGGTGCTGAAGACCGAGTATTTTCGAAAATGAAAGGATTACTTGTCGAATGTCTCTGCACTGGCTGATCTCCGGTATAGAGATTTATATCACCATTTGTGATGGGGAGTCCGAACGTGATTATGGATTATCCGGATTTGCAAGGACTTCTTTGAAGTGCCTTCGGTTCTTTTTGAACCCGAAACAGACTTGTATGGATGTATGTTTGACGTTACACTTTGAGATGTAAAGCTAGTTTCTATCAAATACATTTCTGTTTTGATGGTGGAGAATTTATTCTCTTAGCTTAACACCCTTCTCTGAGACGTACGAGCTCAAAGGTTATGTAGTTGATGGTTACTAGTGATACATTCCCAATTTGGTAATGTGGCATATGAAGTGCTGCTGATCATTTGTTGATCGAAGCATGGCTTTTGTGAAAAGCGTAGCTTTGTGGAAGAGACTTCGTCGAACCTCACAACCCGGAAATGGTCGAAACAGGAAAGTTGCGGCAAGGTTATTAAGGGTAGCGCCCTTAGGGTATGTCCATTTTCTTTTGGATAAAAAGTGGTATCATGGTATGGAGCCTAGATACTTAACTTATGTGGTTGCTGCAAATCTATTGCTTTGTGGTTGTTGGTGTAGAGGTACCTCGGATAAAGGTCGGTTACGACCGGGGATGGCATACTTGTGTGGTAGTTACCTAGTTACAACTTTATTACAGCGTGAGGTAACGTCGGCCTTGTTTGGCAGAGATCTAGTTAGGTTCTCGGGGCGTCCTTCCAGAGGCGTACCAATTTCGATAAGGAAGTTCCTTAGCCTGGCCATTGTTGGAAATCCAAAGAAACAATACGAGCCCTATACGGTTTTAGTTGTATAACCTGCCATTTACTTATGGTGGTGACCTACCGTTTGAATGGTAGCTATAGTAGGCATACTACGAAATGTGTATGCTGGCTAAGATTAATATTATACTTTTGAAATTTTTTCTGCAATATGCACTAATGATAATATCAAAAGTATTTTGCGTATCAAGCATGTTTGACTATCATAAGGAGAAATCTCCTCCAAGTGTGCACTTGCATTGTGTGTGTGGCGGGAGGCCTTATGGTAGATTCATTTTCCAAAAAGCATTGCGGAATTCTTTTACTTCTTTTGCTAAGGATAAAACTGTTTTTGTTTGCACATACCAGTCCTATGACTGACCTGGAGTTTATTGTTCCCTCCTAAACTCTGGGTGTCGACAATTTTCCACACGGGCAGCCTAGAGTCAGGTTTTCAAATAGTAGATGTAGATTTGATAGCCTACAGTCTTGGTTTGGAAGTTTCAATCTTTGAAGTCTTTGGATTTGGGGATCGCATTTGCACACTGGACTTGCTTAATTCAACTTGAAGGTGGTTCTCGCTTTTGGATTAGAGTCTTTGGAGTTTTGGCATTAGAGAATATATATCTTTCCGTTGCTGATGTTATCTCTTCTGCTATCTTATTATTTCTGCTGTTGTGTATCTCTGATATTGATATTCATTTGTATCAGATTGTTGTATCAAATATTGTATATCAATGATATTCATTTCTTTTTCCGCTGTGTTATTTACTTAATGTGTTATAAGCTCCATCCGAACTGGAATCCGACGTTTGAATCTGCGGCATTCGAATACAAGTGAGGTATTTGATGTCGATTTTCGGACACCGAATTTCGGGTCGTGATAAGTGGTATCCGAGCTGAAGGTTGAACTTTAGCTCAGGAGTATAACACATTAGGTAACTCATTAGAGATAGGGTTACAAATACCCTAGAATGAGTATCCCTAAGATATCCGTCCATATGCCTCAGTAAAGTCTCTTGCTATTCACTGATAGTGAGTATGAGTGCAAGAAGAGGACGAGGTAGGGGACAGGGGAGTACGACTACAAATGGTCGATACCCTGCAACAACAAGAAACAACTTTCTCTATCAATCTGTTTTGATCATCATCCGATTTCAATTCTTTGATGGCTTCGTTGCAGCTACAAGAAGAAGCTTTGGTGCGATGGTGACCCTACGAATCGTTGTAGAAAAGGTCCTCATTCCTAATTCATATTCTCTTCATCAGTTTTCTCTTAGCTTTTCGTTTTTAACTTTAATAAATTTGAAATAAATTGGTTAACGAAATATGAAGATAGATTAATTTGTATCAATAAAACAATTTTAGTCAAAAACCAAATTTGAGAATTTTGTTGTGATTTCTTGTGAGGACTAAGTCCAAAGAGGGACAAGCTATTGTATATTTCGGGATATTTTGACCTGAGTTGAGTATCCATTTGTCTATTCTTTGGGATCCAGATATGTTTTACAAATGGTTAGTTATCCTTTGGACTAACCAATGCCCTGCATATTCGTAGATCTGATGACCCGAGTACTTCGTAAAATACTGAATGAGTTCGTTCTCATAATTATTGATGATATTCTGATTTGGTAAGCCAAATGCAGAATAGATATTCAGCTTGATCTGGAGAGCTATTTCTTTGTGTGTCCATCTATTCTTTGTTGTTTCCCTGTCTAGAAAATTTCGAGGACGAAATTTTCTTAAGGGAGGGGGGGGAATTTGTAACGATCCCGGTTTTGAGTCAAATTTAAATTAGCAATTAATATAAAATTTTGGATTTAATTATGAATTAGTTTGAAAATTTTGAAATAAATATATAGAAAAAGATTTAATGTTCTTTCTATTAAAAATACTTATGAACTAAGTTGTAAATATATTTAAGTTTAAAACATAAAAACACAAACCTATGTAAATATAAGATTAAAATAAAATTTAAGTAAAGGGTATAAAACATAAAATGTTTATATTTTAACAAGTGTAAAGAAAATAGATCATGAGATTAACAAGTGTTAACATAGATAACAAGTGGAAAATGCATGTTTTATTTTAAACTAAATTTTAATTAACATGTATTAAAGAAAGAATACCGGGCTAGTGTATATTTTCTTTCATCTTCATTTCTCAAATCAAAAAATCAAAACCTGGAAACTAAAACTAAACCAGAAAAATAAAATCAAAAGCAAAACAACTCTTTCAATCTCAAACAAGAATTCAACCTGATCAAAGGCATGCAGCAAACTCGGGATCAAATTCAAACTGTTTCAACATAAAGTTTACAAATTAAAGACTAAGCAAAGATCAGATTCAACTCAACATAATCAAATAATCAGATCAAAGATCAAAGTTTCAAACTCAAAACATTTTCCAGGCTCAAGTTTTTTTCTCTGTTCCCTGTCAACATGTTCCAGGTGAGCAAACTCTTAAACCTATATATATTTTGGTTTGCATGTGATCAATATTGGATGTATGTGTGAAATATGTTTTCTTGAGTGAAATTATGTTCGTAGATATATAAATATGTATATACATGTGTGTGTGTGTGTCTGTTATACAGACATACATACCTGCTATTATGTTATAGGCTAGATACAGAATCATAAATCAAAATCTCTTCCATCATTCCCTTATAGGCTTTGATGATTAAAAGAAAAATGCTTGAATAAACCAAATCTTAATTGTAAAAATAACTTTGAGGAAAATTTAATTAACTTTAACTGGAAATTTAAATTTTACAATGATAATCTAAAATTAGTTCAAAATCATGCATCTGGATTTCAAGTTCTAATTATATGAAGAGATTCGTATTGCAAATCAATGAATTTTGATATAAATTTCAAGATTTTTAGTTTATTAATTCGTGAGAAAATGCGAGTTTAATGGAATATGGGTTGTGGGAAAATTCTGGCGATGGCGTGGGTTATGGACCTTAGGATCATGGCTGAAGAAAAGTGGAGAACGAGGGAACTCAAGAAAAATGCTCAAAGCATTTATAGTTGATCGAGGTGGTGGCACGGTGGCTTTGTAGGGTTTTAGGTCGACGAAGTTCAAAGGGGAAAATCGTTGTCTGTGGTGGATCGGAGGTGACCGATTTGGGGGGAATCGACGCTTGGGTCTACGGCGAGGATATGGTCGAGGTTGTGTGGCTTTTGATGGTCGTTATCATCGTCGGCAAGGCGTTTTAGTTGATTGGGTTTGAGTGCCTGGGTGATCGAACTGCTCGATTTCGTTTGCCAGTCGAATTCGATGAACGGGGTAGTCGATTGGGTAGAGATGGTCGTTGATGACTTGCTGGAGGTGGTGACTTGGGTCGGAGCAACGTTGATCGATGGTGCAGTGCACACGTGTACCTGGGTTGTTTGCTGTTGATTTTGGGAAGAAAAAGTTTGTCTCAAAGTTGAACTCGGGGAATTTTGAATTGGGCTCGAGAATGTTTTCGGGTTGATACGCGAAAGTAATATGTTACAGGGTTTTAAAAATTTTAAAATCTAAACAAAGTTTTCAAAACTAAGTAAACAAGTTTTCAAAACTTAAGAATGAAAGTGAATTATTTATCATGTTTGGTCAAAGAAACTTTAAACTTAAATTTTAAATTCAAATATGATAAATATTTATTTTGATTTGGTTTTGAAATAATTGATTAATTAAACAAATCCTTAAGTGTTTTCAAATGAAGTTTTAATGATATAATTAAGTCATTAATTAAGATAAAAAGGTTTATCTTTAATGAATTAGGGTGGATAATTAAAGAATTAATTAAATGGTTAATTACTTAAGGCAATTAATTCAAGGGTTAATTACTTAAGGTCATTAATGAAAATGATTAATTAATGTGATTAATTAAGAGTTAATTAAGGAAATTAATTAAGGATAATTTATTAATTAAAGAATAATTAATTAAGGTGATTAATTAATTAATGTGAATAATTAAAGGTTTACTTACTTAATTACTTTGTGTAATTAATAAAGGATATTAATTTAAGGTTAATTAATTTATAATTAAGGATTAATTAATTAATTTAATTAATTAAGAAATATTTAATTAATGAAAGTGATTAAGATTAATTAATTAGTAATTAAGGACTAATTAATTTAAAATTAAGAATAATTAATCATTAATTAAAGATAAGTAATGAAAATAATTATGTGATTAATTAATTATAATCACACGATTAATTCATCTTACTTGTAGATGATTGATTATTATTGAATGCCTTGAATTGATTGATATCTCTAATGTGTGATGATTTGTGATATGAATTGCTTTGATTTGAGCTATGATAAATGTAATTTATTTATCTGTAATGAATTTATATTATTTATCTGTGAATCTGTGAATGAAGATAAGCGTTATAGGATTATACTGCTTATCGATATTATTGTGCTTGAATTGATGATGGTTGTGATATTGTATTGTTGTGTGTAAAACCCGTGGACTACACCACACATGCACAAATATGGATTTCACGAGAAAATTGGTTAAGTCACAGATATTTGAATTTAATATTATTTTATTCAAAATGATAAAATGGTTTTAAAAGTTGAATTTTGAATCCAAATGGTTTTGGAAATGGAATTGGGTTGAATATGAAAAGCTTTTGAAAAGGAAGTTTTAAAATTGAAATTTAGTTTGAATATAATATATCTTGTTTAAGTTTTGAAATTATTTTGGAAACTATGGTTTGAAAAGTGTTATATAAGTTATATAATATATATATGAATTTTTAAACCATCTTTAAAGTATTTTAAATGTATTATTTTGGGAATTTAAATTTAACTCAAGTTTATACTTTAAAGGCCATGACTTGTGTATATTTGATCGAATTTTTCTAAAACAAAAACTCTTTGTTTTCAAATAATAATAGCTTTTATATAAAGGAATGATTTTCCAGTTTTGTGAAAGGATTTCGAATTTGAAATGTAAATTGTTTTAAAAGCTATGAATGAATCTTTGTTAAAAATTGGTGAACTTTGTTTTCAAATTTAAGAGGATCTTAAAGATGCATCTTTTGTATAAAAGATTTGAAATGAAAATAGTTTTGAAAGATATGAATGAATCTTTGTGAAAGATTGGTGAACCTTGGTTTCAAACTAAAGTGATCTTAAAGGGTGAATCTTTTGTTTAAAAGATTAAAGTGGAAATTTGTTTAAACCATTTTAAAAAGAAAGGTTTTGAGTTGAAAAGTTGTGACCTAACTAAGATCCCAATATATCCATATGGTTTTAAAAATTAGCTCATTTTTCGGTTTAGCCGGGAGAAGACTTTGTGTCATAAAACCCATTCCGAATAATGATACGACGAAATGGAGTGCTTTTGAAGACGGTGGTGAAGACCGGGTATTTTCGAAAACGAAAGGATTACCTATCGAATGTCTCTGCACTGGCTGATCCCTGGTATGGAGATTTATATCACCCTTTGTGATGGGGAGTCCGGACGTGATTAGGGATTATCCGGATTTGCAAGGACTTTTTAGAAGTGCCTTCAGTTCTGTTCGAACCCGGAACATACTTGTATGGATGTATGTCTGACGTTACACTTTGAGATGTAAAGCTGGTTTCTATCAAATACATTTCTATTTTGGTGGCGGAGAATTTATTCTCTTAGCTTAACACCCTTCTCTGAGACGTACGAGCTCAGAGGTTATGTAGTTGATGGTTACTAGTGATACATTCCCAATTTGGTAATGTGGCATACGAAGTGCTACTGATCATTTGTTGATCGAAGCATGGATTTTGTGAAAAGCGTAGCTTTGTGGATGAGACTTTGTCGAACCTCACAACCCGGAAATGGTCGAAATAGGAATGTTGCGGCAAGGTTATTAAGGGTAGCGCCCTTAGGGTATGTCCATTTTCTTTTGGATAAAAAGTGGTATCATGGTATGGAGCCCAGATACTTAACTTATGTGGTTGCTGCAAATCTATTGCTTTGTGGTTGTTGGTGTAGAGGTACCTCGGATAAAGGCCGGTTACGACCGGGGATGGCATACTTGTGTGGTAGTTACCTAGCTACAGCTTTATTACAACGTGAGGTAATGTCGGCCTTGTTTGGCAGAGATCTGGTTAGGTTCTCGGGGCGTCTTTCCAGAGGTGTACCCATTTCGGTAAGGAAGTTCCTTAGCCTGGCCATTGTTGGAAATCCAAAGAAACAATACGAGCCCTGTACGGTTTTAGTTGTATAACCTGCCATTTACTTATGGTGGTGACCTGCCGTTTGTATGGTAGCTATAGTAGGCATACTACGAAATGTGTATGCTGGCTAAGATTAATATTATACTTTTGAAATGTTTTCTGCACTATGCAATAATGATAATATCAAAAGCATTTTGCGTATCAAGCATGTTTGACTATCATAAGGAGAAATCTCCTCCAAGTGTGCGCTTGCATTGTGTGTGGCGGGAGGCCTTATGGTAGTTTCATTTTCCAAAAAGCATTGTAGAATTCTTTTTACTTCTTTTGTTAAGGATAAAACTGTTTTTGTTTGCTCATACCAATCCCATAACTGACCTAGAGTTTATTGTTCCCTTCCTAAACTCTAGGTGCCCACAATTTTCCACACGGGCAGCCTAGAGTCAGGTTTTCAGATAGTAGATGTAGATTCGATAGCCTACAGTCTTGGTTTGGAAGTTTCAATCTTTGAAGTCTTTGGATTTGGGGATCGCATTTGCACACTGGACTTGCTTAATTCAACTTGAAGGTGGTTCTCGCTTTTGGATTAGAGTCTTTGGATTTTTGGCATTAGAGAATATATATCTTTCCGTTGATGATGTTATCTCTTCTGCTATCTTATTATTTCTGCTGTTGTGTATCTCTGATATTGATATTCATTTGTATCAGATTGTTGTATCATTGTTGTATCAAATATTGTATATCAATGATATTCATTTCTTTTTCCGCTGTGTTATTTACTTAATGTTTTATAAGCTCCATCCAAACTGGAGTCCGACGTTTGAATCTGCGGCATTCGAATACAAGTGAGGTATTTGATGTCGATTTTCGGACGTCGAATTTCTGGTCGTGACAAATGATCTTGGTTTACTATCTAAAACTAAGAAATACCTTTCAAAGAACTTTAAGACAAAAAATGTATGCGAGGCATCCTATGTGATCACGATAGAAATATCTCGAGATAGAATACGAGGAACATTGTCTCAGAACACTTACATCACTAAGATTTTAGAAAGGTTCAGGATGCACTATTATAATTTCATTAATCTTCCACTTCAAAAAGAGGTTAAGTTTAGTTTAAATCAATGCCCAGTAAGTGATTTGGAAAGGGAGCAAATGAAAACTTCGTCTTATGCTTCGCTCCTAGGGAGCTTGATATACGCATAAGTTTGTACTAGATCGAACATTAGTTTTGCAGTTAGGTAGATATCAAAGTAACCTAAGTTATTATCATTGGAATGCTGCTAAGAAAGTGTTGAGGTATTTTCAAGGTACCAAAGAGTACGTGCTTACATTTAGGAAAACTGATCAACCTTGACGTAATTGATTACTCAGACTCACATTTTATGAATGCACTAACAATATAAAGAGCACTTCAGGTTTATGTTTTCCTTTTTGCTGAAGGCGCCTTCTCATGGAAAAGTGCTAAGAAGAGCTTAATTTCATCATCCAATACGAAAACTGAATTCATAGATTTCTTTGAAGCTACAAATCGTGGATTATGACTGTGTAATTTTATTTTAGAGCTTTGAATTATTAGAGCTATATCTAAGCCGTTGAAAATTTATTGCAACAACATCGCAACATTCTTCTTTTCAAAGAACGATAGGTATACTAAAGCAACAAAGCATATTGAGACGAAATACCTTTTAGTGAAAGAAGATGTTCAGACTCATTGAATGTTAATTGATCATATCAGTACTAATGATAACATAGAAGGTCCTCTTACTAAAGGACAGTCTCGAAGACCTTTTTAGGACATGTCAAAGAGATGGATCTCGAGTAATTTTACGAGGATTGCTATTTGGTTTAGTTGTACGACACTTCTTATTTTGATATTAATGAAGATGTATTAATTGCTATCATTTCCGTCTCTTAAGAAATGTATGCATATAATTACGAATTATTGTTTGATTGGGATAGTCCCATATTAAAGGGACATTATGAGGCCATTAAGATACTCAATATTAAAGGCTTGGATGAATTGAAGATTGATGTTGTAGAAGACATAAGAGACCATACTCTAAAATAGCATGCAATCGCCATGACTCGCATTCGTGATTTATTTAATTTAACCAAACCACATTTATCAAATATTGTATAATTAAGAATGCCTAGTATAATTATAAGACCAAGTGGGAGACTGTTGGAAATTAATTAATATTTTTTTAGTTTTCAAAGTTATATAAATTAATATTTATTACTCTCTAAACGTTTGGAAATTCCACATTAATTCAATTTCCCATTATGTGGTCTTATTAATTAAAAAATGCACATTATAAATATTTAATAAGGGGATTTTCACTTAAAGGGCTTCTTTGTGCAGGGTAATAAGTTTTAAGGACAACACTTTTGAAAAATTAGTTTTAAAGACAATTTACAAGAAAAAGATAAATGAAGTTATCATTTTTCGTTATACAGAAATAATGATCAATGAATTATCAATTTCCTGTGCAGTTTTAAAAGATAAATGAATTTATCATTTCCTCTAAATTGTCATTAAAATTAAGTATTCAGAAGTGTTGTTCTTAAAACTTATTAACCTAGAATGAGAAGTCATTCAACCTAATTTCCACTATTTAATAATGTGTTTTAAGCTAAATTTTGGTTCACATGATGGTTAGTGAAATAAAGATTGACTCATAACATCTTTGAGTCATCAATGCATTTGAATAAACAAAGACTCATAATATCTTTGTGTCATTAATGCATAAGATTTAGTCCTCTCCCACTATATAAATAGAGATATCTTCACCATCTAGATATACTCATAACACATAGTTTATTTTAGCAACGAAGAGCAATTTTGAAATTATAAAACACTAGTCCTTGCAGTTTCTTAGATGGAAGAAGAGCACCATTCCAAAGCTTAAAATCGACTGATAGCATAGAGAAAAGTTAGTGATTCATTTAATTATTTAATTATGGTTTCATGAAGATAAAATCCTTTTTCATAGTTATTCTTATATTAAAACTAACATGTGTTCCAAAATTTTGTAGAATAATATATGGAATTTGTGATTAACTGTGACAATCATTTATTCTAAATAATTGTGAAGTTTTCATTATCGGTAATATTTTCAAGTACATGTGATCCAACATGAGTGAAAAAGCTCTGTGTAAAATATAATTTCCAGCACTACTTTTCTAGTATATAATTTCTTCTTATCTTGCAGTATCATCCATTGGAAGATGCGATTAAACAACGCTATTTTTTTGTATAAGATTAAGATACATCATGCCTAGATGAATTCCATGTCAAATCTTAATCATTCGCTAATTTTTGCACATATCAACGGATACTTTAGATGCGGATAGTGTCATATCCACATCTACATTCGAAATCTTTTTCAGATATCCACATCCATGGAAATAGATGAATATCAAATAGTTATCTTACATGCTAATGATCGATAAATCATGAAACATAAATAGAAAATTTTGGTTTAGCATAATTTTTTTAATCCTACTTATTATAAAACTATTCAAAATCAACAAATATGATGATAATGAATAATTTTGAACAGTTAATATGCAATAGATGCATATTACGTAAACTATTAACTTAACAAAAAATAAAAACAACTTCAAATCTAATAAAATAGATGTAAAATGAACTATTTTCTTTACCAAAACAAAACGGATAATTTTGGATGCAGATTTCTTTATACTTTCATTCGTATCTATTTTTCCGAGTATTGGATATTTATCTACTTTTCGGATATGGATGCGGATGGATTTTGATTTTTTTGGATATCCACTAACAGCCTTTGTAACACCCCATATTTTTATATAATTAAATACTCAAATAATTATGAACGATGAAAATAAGCATTTTTGGGATTATCAGAATTTGGCCTTGAAACTTATTCCATTGTGTTCATGGCGATTTTCTGATTAATTTACGTATATAATATGTCTCGAACAGAGTTCGTTTGAAAAAGTTATTGACGTTCGAAGTTTTGTATCAAGAAATAATTATACATGTAAATGTACGTAAATATATTTGTAATAAATAAATATATGTGCGTATAAAATTCCAAAAATAACATGCATTTGAATTTTAAAATAGACGCGCGTCATAAAGGTAATTAATTAACATTGCCATCATAAAAGAAATTAATTGATATAAGTAATTAAAGGCAATTAATTAACATTAGCAGGCAATGCAATCAAATCAGCTATTGGAGGAAATTAATTTGCATTAATTGATCACATGTGAAATTCAAAACAAACAAGTTTTGTATTAGGAAATTAATCAAGCAATTGATGGTGATTAATTAGAATAAACAAGTAACATTAAAAAAAAGTTAAACGTTTATAATTTATAACGTTTAAAAGTTAACATTTATAAATAACATTTAATAAAACAAATAAGGCACGTTTAAAATCCAAAATAGACGTGCATTATAAAGAGCATTAAATCAGAGAATTAATGAGAGTTAATTGGAACTAATAGGAAACGTTTAAACGTTAAACATTTATAATAAATAAAACGTTTAAAAATAAATCAGGCATGCTCATTCTGCACCCTTTTGAACGGCCTGATTAGCATCGTTTTAAGTGGACGGATGACACTGTTTTGACTCTCTATAAATAAAGAGGCAGGGCTAGCTTTCAAACTCATATTTTTCTTAAAGGGTGCGGAAGCCCTATCACTCTTTTTCTCCTCCAATTCTTCAGAAATTAGGTATTTTAGATTTACGCCTTTTGAATTACAAGTTGGAGATATAAATTATAGGTTTAAAATAGAGATGTTCAAATAAAGTCGTTCGAATGAGGAAAAGTTCTCAGATCTGGTTCTCTAGTTTATTTATTTTATTTTTCTTCAATTACATCCAGATTTCTAAATCCATATAAATCCCAATTTTGTGGATCGAAATAGGGTTGCAATAGGGAAGGCTATGGATAATAGAACTGGGTTAAAAATCAGATCTGGAACTTGGAGTGTTTTCTTTCCAGGTGAGTGGATTTAATTATATATCTTTTACGTTTATGATATACTATCGTTAGATTCCCGTTGAATAATTTTATTCAGTGTTTATTTCAGTAATTAATTCTGTTAATTAGTTATGCCGAAACTGTAAATTGTATAAGAGAGCTTATATTTAATTAATATCAGGCTTGATAGTTAGAGAAAGGCATAAGCCAAAAAGTAAGAAATTTACAGTTATTTACATCTATTTTAAAGTTGAAATTTAGCCTGTAAATGTTAGCTTCTTTTTATTCCTTTTTATGCCAATAAAATAGTAAAGAGAAGGATTCACAAATACAGACTAAAATAAAAGAAAACTAGATTTACAAAAATTAGTTGTAAAATAAGAAAAGCTGAAATAAAAAGAGAAAAATAGAAATTTGCAGTAAACTATGCTAAAACGGGGAAAAATAAATAAAAAGGGAAAATCTAATAACTTGATTTGGAAGTAAGTGATAGATTAATTGGTTGGTTTAGACAAGTGAATACATTTCTATAGTTTAATATTTAAAAGATAATGATAAACGTAATTGCAAGAATAAAAAGAAATAAAAAAGGAATTAATGTAAAATAGAGAAATTACTGTATTTTGCACTATCCATTAAGTAAAGAAATAATAAAAGAAATATCTTGCAGTTACGGATTATTGTTTATAGCATTATTTAGTATTAAAACATGAAAATGGGTTTTTAGCATAGCTTTTTGTAACCAACTAAATAGAATAGAACTACTTCCTAGAATATAAGAAAATGAAGTGAAGAATTAAAAGAATTAAAGAAGGAATCAAGTTAATTATTAGACAAGACTAGAAGCTATAAATAGAAATGTAACTCTGCTTTTACTACACAGATAATAGAATAAAGGCAAAGCAGTTATTATAATACGTAAATTTGTGACAGTCGGACGTAGTCCCAAGCTAAGATTGTCATATAATATAAAAGAATTAAAGAGAATTCAATATCATAATAAAAGAAGATAGACTAAAATAGAAAAGAGACACTTGTAATTATATTTATAATATACAAATTATAAAAGAGAATAAAAGTGACAATAACAAGTAAAATTATAACATAAGTTATAATTAAGTAGAAAGAACAGAATATGCTTATTTTAAGACTTCAATTAAGTTAATAAGCAAATAGAGCAGAAATAACAGAAGAGGCTTATTTTAATAAACTTAGATCTTGGATTAAGTTAATAAGCAAGATAATAGAAGTGGCCCATACCAACAATATTTCCTTTCAATCAAGAACTAATGGTCTCATAATAGTTAGGTTAGGTTGGGACAAGATTTTGCTAATTAGGGTAAATAAGTAGCCAACAGAATAAGAAAAGTAAACTAAACGCAAAATAAAAGATTAGACTTAGGGTCTAATAAATAAGTGAGATGCGTTTGGAGCAGCCTAAAGGATGAAGAGCCTAACGAAGTAGATCACCATAGATTTCTTCACTGAAGAAGTACGTCAAACTTAGTTATTTTGGGCTAGAAGGAAGTACGAGATTTCAACAGGACATGAGGTTACTCTAGGATGGCCCTCTAGGGTAGGCATAGTGAAGCAGTCCTCCAAAAGTAGGTCTGTAGATGTTCCATCAAAAGAGTATGCCTTGACTGCTTTTTGCATGGCAGGACTATTGTAGGCAGTCAAAAGAGGTTGATGTTTGGAGTAGGATATTCGTATGTCCCGTTACTTGCAAGTAAGTTTTAGTGGACAGGACCCAAAAGGATAGTCGCATGCGGATATCGGGCCAGCATAAAAAACAAGAAGCGAGTTCGGGAAAGACTAGAGTTAAACCAATAGTCCAATGAACCTTTCACTATCGAGACAATGGATGAGGGGCGCAACCAATTGGAAGCTTAGATTGTTTGCAGTAGGGAACAACCACTTAGCTTTTTAGAGGTCTTTCGATTAGTTGAGGGGTTGCTGCGTGAGGCCATAGCCACGATAAGAAAAGAGACAGACCAAATAGAATATCTGTATTGCAGGCCTAATATGGCAGTCCTTTACAGACATAGAAAATCCTTGACTGAGTTCCGTACAAGGTAGACCTTGTTAAGCGGGATTTAGGGAGTAGACAGAACGATTACCTATAGTCCTCAAGGTACGCACCGAGTGGTACATTATGGATATCCGAGCATTAGTATAGACTAGTGCGGACGCAGTTTTATGTTTTCATAGTAGACGACGGAACATCTGTATTGTAGGCCTTACGAGGCAGTCCTTTATAGATGTAGTCACAGAACGCCATAGAAGCAAGACGATGGAGTCCTTTGCGAGGAGGATACAGAAGGTACTATGGGTGGTACCTAGGACCAATGTGGTCATTGGGCATATAGCTACATATATATATTAGTCATTAGGTTTTAATCTACTAGGGAGTAGGTGGGCACGATTCACGTACAGAGGCGAGGGTATTATAAATCCAATGAACCTAATATAACAGTAAATGGAAATAAAACGATATATGTAGAATTAAGCTTAGAAGTGTATAACTTGTCCATTCACTAGAACTTAGTTCTAACCCCCTCCTCATTACATCCTACAGGTTAGATAGATGGCAGAGACTTTTCAGCTTTGAGACATTTGTTTAGAAAGTGTTATTATATTGGTGAGTATTTACTTACTATTATATTTTAGTCAGTTTCGCTGTGAGATATTTATCTGAGCTTTGATATATTTGTCTTTGCATATTTGCAGGACACCTAAAACCCAACTTGGGCTTCAGTGGGCTTGGATCTTAGCATTTTTGCAAAAATCCGGACACACTGGAATTCGGGTTGTTACATTTGGTATCAGAGCCTAGATTTAGGATTCCTAGATAGATAGTAAGTGAACGAATTTGTATTTTTGAATAAAATATAAATAAATTATGTACAAAAATCCAAATAGTCCCCAATTATAGACTTTAACATATGTGAAGTTTTTAGAAGTACAATTATGCATAGTTTGCTAGTTGGGTTTGGGATGATCCAAGGGTGTTGAGCCCTAAGTTATTACCATTTTATAGTGTACAATAAGCTATGTTTTGAGAGAAGATTAGTATCCATATGAAGTGGGAAAGTTCCCTAGGAACAGTAGGGAGAGTATTTTTATTTTGGAAGGAATAAGAGGTTTTAGTAAGAAGGAAATCCACTTTATGTCTAGCCCAATGAAATGAAACTTTTGGAATTGAAAAATATAACTGTAAATATATTTGAGGAGGTAAATATTGGGTTTTTGAAAAAATAAGTGGTATGAAATTTAAATTGGTTTTTATATGATGTAAATTTTGTTAAAAGTGAAATTCTTTTTGAAAAATTATAGAGCATTTATAGCTCGCTAGTTTCCTTGTAGGTAAACAAGGATTTTAAATATAAAAACCTAGAGTTTGTTAAGTATCGAAAATGTAGGTTACAACATTTATTGTTGTAATAAATGTTTTCAGTAAAATAAAGGAAGCATAGACTATGACACTATTGTTGTAGTAAGTGACTCCCAAAGTAAATGTTTTTAAATAGCATATGAGATTTATTAATATTTATTCTAATTGAATACATATATTAGTATTTTTGGGTTGTAGTAACGGTGTTTTACGCAACATCTGTTTTGACCCAAATGAGTTTTGGAGATAATCTCTAAAGCGGTTTGTATGTACACTTATTATTTAAATAAGTATATGAAATATTTTCTAGTTATGAAAATATTAAAGCAGTTTTGAAAATGAGTTCTTTTGAAAAATAATGTATGATAAATTAATGAAATTAGTAGGAAATATTTTTGGTAAGTAAATATAGAGTAAACATACTTTAATCTATTGGAATGAAATGAATAATGATATAATTTTCTATGAATCACAAATAAAGTTGTTTTGTACAAGTTATAAGGAATACATGAAAGAGATGTACAAGGTATGGAAAGCACCATATTTTGTATAGCCTATTTCGATAAAATAAAATAAATTCCTTATAATTTCACATAAACCTGAAATCCTCCTTTAAAGGATTCATAGAAGGTTTTAGCGTTAATAGTTTGTCATAAGAGAAGGTAATTCCAATATATTAAGGTATAAAACCATTAAGTGTAGTAAGTTAAAAACTCCTTCGAGGTTAAGTAATTGGGAGAGTAGAAAAGTTAAGGGATTTTTGATAAAATAATTGTTTTTATCTACTCCAGTTTTAGTAAATTTGAAAATCTATGAAAAGAAGATATTTTGAAAACATGTGAGGATATGTTTTTTGAAGTCAAGAAAAAAAGAAAATGTTTTAAGAACAAGCAAGACATGTTTTAAAGAAAAATGGTCTGGTGAAAAAGTAAATAAGTTTTTGGAAAGATAAAATTTTAAGTAACCAAGTATCTTTGAATTTAACAAAAAACTTCAAAATAACACTTTCAAAGCCAAGAATTTTGGGATTTGATTTTTCAAAAATTTAGAAGCGTTAATTTTTGAAGTAAAATGATAAATACCAAACCAAACCAGACTTGGAGTAGATAGAAATCATTTCCTAGGTGTAACGGGAAAAGTGTAAGGCTGTGGCAGTAATTACTCCTAGTAGTAATAATAGAAGTTCCCATAAGGTGTATAGGACACTAGTGAAAACCTAGGAATGTTGCTTCATTTGTGTAGACTATAGAAGAATAGTGAAGTGGTATTAGTAAGACAATAAGACACACATGGTTGGGAAAAGTAGACCTTAGTTGGGGAAAAATGAAAGGTAAAGAGAAAATTTCCCCAAGCTTAGTTGTCTTTTCAGATAGAGACTACATAGATTGAAACCCTTATCCATCACAGTAAATAAGACTTAGTTATTCCGTTTTGATCATGGAATAGAAGAGATGAATAGATCTTATTCGTCATGAGTAACACAACATAAGTTGGTAACAAGTAATAGGTTCTATGTCAGAGTAGACATGGTCCTAGACCTACAAGCCCTAGATGATAGCTATGTTTAGTTATTATATTAAAAGAAGAGTAAAAGCAAATAAAAGGTAACTAAAGAAAAAACAGTAAGATTCAAAGAAAGCAATAGAAATGTCAATAGAAATGAATGAGAATTGCAAAAGAAAAATACATCTTTCCCATAAATTAAGCTTGGGAAAAGTTTGAAAAGCAAAATCTTTCTTATGTAAACCGTGCTTGGGAAAGAAAATAGAGATTTTATAGGATAGCGGCATAAGTTCCAAGTACAGAGTGAGAGGTACGCAAAAGTAAAACGAAGAAATGTGAAGTTTTTCCGTTTTCTACCTTCTTTCTGACATAAGAAATCGAGTTCAGAAAATTAGATTTTTCTGAAATTCGAATATTAAAAGTTGTGTGGTAGGATTTGGATGAAAAATTTGTTGAACTACACCCCTAATCAGTAGGAGTGTTGGAAAAATTGGATGAATTTTTTTTTGAGTTTTCAAAAGATTGCATTCATATAGAAATTACAAGTATATTTAGGATGTGTGCATCATGCTTTAAAAGGAATTTCTAAAAAAATCATTCATATAGGAGGTACCGCTTAAAATTTTTTGCACATGCATATATTTTATGATGTATTGCACTTTGCATAATGACACGGATGGTTGAAAAATTGAATGTATACAAAATGGATGTAATTAATGCGAGGAACTACATAGTTTTACCCTTGCCAAATTTCGAGGATGAAATTTCCTAAAGGGTGGGAGAATGTAACACCCCGTATTTTTATATAATTAAATAATTAAATAATTATAAACGGTGAAAATAAGCATTTTAGGAATTGTCAGAATTTGTCCTTGAAACTTATTCCATTGTGTTCGTGGCAATTTTCTGATCAATTTACATATATAATATGTCTCGAACGGAGTTCGTATGAAAAAGTTACTGACGTTCGAAGTTTTGTATCGAGAAATAATTATACATGTAAATGTACGTAAATATATTTGTAATAAATAAATATATGTGCATACGAAATTCCAGAAATAACGCGCATTTGAATTTTAAATAGACGGGCGTCATAAAGGTAATTAATTAATATTTGCATCAAAAAGGAAATTAATTGATATCAGTAATTAAATGCAATTAATTAACATTAGCAGGCAATGTAATCAAATCAGCTATTAGAGGAAATTAATTTATATTAATTGGTCTCATGTGAAATTCAAAATAGACAAGTTTTATATTGGGAAATTAATCAAGCAATTGATAGTGATTAATTAGAATAAACAAGCAACATAAAAAAAAAACGTTTATAATTTATAACATTTAAAAGTTAACGTTTATAAATAACATTTAATAAAACAAATAAGGCACGATTAAAATCCAAACTAGACGTGCGTTATAAAGAGCATTAAATCAGAGAATTAATGAGAGTTAATTGGAACTAATAGGAAACGTTTAAATGTTAAACGTTTATAATAAATAAAACGTTTAAAAACAAATCAGGTGCACTCATTCTGCACCCTTTTGAACGGCCTGATTTGCATTGTTTTAAGCGGACGGACGGCACTGTTTTGACTCTAAAAAAAAGAGAGGCAGCGCTAGCCTTCAAACTCATATTTTTCTAAATGGTTGCGGAAGCCCTGTCACTCTTCTTTCTCATCCAATTCTTCAGAAATTAGGTATTTTAGATTTACGCCTTTTGAATTACAAGTTGGAGATATAAATTATAGGTTTAAAATAGAGATGTTCAAATAAAGTCATTCGAATGAGGAAAAGTTCTCAGATCTGGTTCTCTAGTTTATTTATTTTATTTTTCTTCAATTACATCCAGATTTCTAAATCCATATAAATCCCAATTTTGTGGATCGAAATAGGGTTGCAATAGGGAAGGCTATGGATAATAGAACTGGGTTAAAAATGAGATCTGGAACTTGGAGTGTTTTCTTTCCAGGTGAGTGGATTTAATTATATATCTTTTACGTTTATGATATATTATCGTTAGATTCCCGTTGAATAATTTTATTCAGTATTTATTTCGGTAATTAATTCTGTTAATTAGTTATGCTGAGACTATAAATTGTATAAAAGAGCTTATATTTAATTAATATTAGGTTTGATAGTTCGAGAAAGGCATAAACCTAAAAGCAAGAAATTTACAGTTATTTACATCTATTTTAAAGTTGAAATTTAGCCTGTAAATGTTAGTTTCTTTTTATTCCTTTTTACGGGAATAAAATAGTAAAGAGACGGATTCGCAAATATGGACTAAAATAAAAGAACACTAGATTTACATAAATTAGATGTAAAATAAGAAAAGCTGAAATAAAAAGAGAAAAATAGAAATTTGTAGTAAATTATGCTAAAACGGGGAAAAATAAATAAAAAAGGAAAATTTAATAACTTGATTTGGAAGTAAGTGATAGATTAATTGGTTGGTTTAGAAAAGAGAATACATTTCTATAGTTTAATATTTAAAAGATGACGATAAACGTAAGTGCAAGAATAAAAATAAAGAAAAAGGGAATTAGTGTAAAATAAAGAAATTACAGTTTTTTGCATTATTCAATAAGTAAAGAAATAATAAAAGAAATATCTTGCAGTTTCGGATTATTGTTTATAGCATTATTTAGTATTAAAACATGATAATGGATTTTTAGCATAGCTTTCTATAACCAACCAAATAGAATAGAACTACTTCCTAGAATATAAAAAAATGAAGTGAAGAATTAAAGGAACTAAAGAAGGAATCAAGTTAATTATTAGACAAGATTAGAAGCTATAGACAGAAATGTAACTAGACTTGCATTTACTATGCAGATAATAAATAAAGGAAAAGCAGTTATTATGATAAGTAAATTTGTGACAGTCGGACATAGTCCCAAGCCAAGATTGTCATATAATATAAGAGAATTAAAGAGAATTCAATATAATAATAAAGAAGACAAACTAGAATAGAAAAGAGGCACTTGTAATTAAATTAATAATATACAGATTATAAAAGAGAATAAAAGTGACAATTGCAAGTAAAATTATAACATAAGTTATAATTAAGTAGAAAGAACAGAAAAAGCTTAATTTAAGACTTAAATTAAGTTAATAAGCAAATAGAACAGAAATAACAGAAGAGGCTTACTTTAATAAACTTAGATCTTGGATTAAGTTAATAAGCAAGATAATAGAAGTGGCCCATACCAACAACATTTCTTTTCAATCAGGAACTGATTGTCTCACAATAGTTAGGTAAGGCTGGGACAAGATTATGCTAATTAGGGTAAATAAGTAGCCAACAGAATTAGAAAAGTAAACTAAACGCAAAATAAAATATTAGACTTAGGGTCTAATAAAAGAGTGAGATGCGTTTGGAGCAGCCCAAAGGATGAAGAACCTAACGAAGTAGTTCATCACAGATTTCAACATAGAAGAAGCACGTCCAACTTAGTTATTTTGGGCTAGAAGGAAGTACGAGACTTCAACGGGATGTGAGGGTACTCTAGGATGGCCCTCTGGGGTATGCATAGTGAACCAATCCTCCAGAGGTAGGTCTGTAGGTGTTCCATCAAAAGGGTATGCCTTGACTGCTTTTTGCATGGCAGGACCATTGTAGGCAGTCAAAAGGGGTTGATGTTTGGAGTAGGATATTCGTATGTCCCGGTACTTGCAAGTAAGTTTTAGTGGGCAGGACCCAAAAGGATAGTCGCATGCGGATATCGGGCCAGCATCAAAACCAAGAAGCGAGTTCGGGAAAGACTAGAGTTAAACCAACAATCCAATGAACCTTTCACTATCGAGACATTGGATAACGGGTGCAGCCAATTGGATGTTTAGATTGTTTGTAGTAGGGAACAACCACTTAGCTTTTTAGAGGTCTTTCGATTAGTTGAGGGGTGGCTGCGTGAGGCCATAGCCACGATAAGGAAAGAGACCGACCAAATAGAATATCTATATTGTAGGCCTAATAGGGCATCCTTTACAGACATAGAAAATCCCCGACTGAATTCCGTACAAGGTAGACCTTGTTAAGCGGGATTTAGGGAGTAGACAGAACGATTACGTATAGTGCTCAAGGTACACACCGGGTGGTACATTGTGGATGTCCTAGCATTAGTATAGACTAGTGCGGACGTAGTTTTACGTTTTCATTGTAGACGACGGAACATCTGTATTGTAGGCCTTACGAGGCAGTCCTTTATAGATGTAGTCACAGAACGCCAAAGAAGCAAGATGATGGAGTCCTTTGCGAGGAGGATATGGAAGGTACTATGGGTGGTACCTAGGACCAATGCGGTCATTGGGCATATAGCTACATATATATATATATATCAGTTATTAGGTTTTAATCCACTAGGGAGTAGGTGTGCACGATTCACGTACAGAGGCGTGAGTATTATAAACCCAATGAACCTAATATAACAGTAAATGGAAATAAAACAGTATATGTAGAATTAAGCTTAGAAGTGTATAATTTGTCCATTCATCGGAACTTAGTTTTGACCCCCTCCTTATAACATCCTAAATGTTAGGTCAGATGGCGGAGACTTTCCAGCTTTGAGACACTTGTTTAGAAAGTGTTATTATATTGGTGAGTATTTACTACTATTATATTTTAGTCAGTTCCGCTATGAGATATTTATCTGAGCTCTGATATATTTGTCTTTGCCTATTTACAGGATACCAGAAACCCAACTCGGGCTTCAGTGGGCCTGGATTTTAGCATTTTTGTGAAAATCCGGAACCACTGAAATTCGGGTTGTTACAGCCTTACTATTTTAAAAAGGTTGGTAATAGGGATCACATTCAAATGGACAACTCAATTTGTAGATAGAGGAGTTGAAGTGTTTTTTGGTATACAATTTATTTTATTGTGTTAGTTTAAGATCAAGTTTCCACTATTTTAAGAATTATTCTAAAATATTTTTTTGAGTGTTTGAATTTTTCATTATCTATGTACATAATTTACCTTAGCACTTAAAAAATTTCACTAGAAAATTGGTAGCTATTGTTTTGTATTTTCCAGTAGTTTTTCATAATGTGCATGCATATTAATTTTTTATTGTGTTATAACTCAAATGAAAAAAGAACATGTTCCTATCGTCCTTTCTTTTGATCCCTGAAATTTTCATTTCCATACTAAAAGAGATAGGACTGCTTTGCAATATTATAAAGCGATAGATACATTAGTTATAAAATCTTGCTTGACATATTTCATTACAAATGCGATGTCAAGAATATTTTACTTTACATGAAAAAACTCCGCATTTATAAACATACTTTCTCTTTCACCACTATATAGCTATGATGTACATGCACCTATGTATGCATTTGTAAATTCAAAACGATTTAACAATAAAATAATGAGACAATTAAAAAAGTATGCCTCGAAGAAAAACTTATTCCAATAATAGACCTCACCGAAAACTTATTATGAAAATAGGTTTCTTTTTTTCGTACATGCACATTTTTAGAATTTACATGTATGGATTTTTATTTTTACATGCGCGTTTTTAAATTGCGTATGTAAAAAAAAAGAAAAATAGACCTATTTTCAAAATAAGTTTTTGACGAGGTCTATTATTGGAATAAGTTTGTTGCAAAAGCTTATTTTTAAAATTAGCCGTAAAATAATACATGGCAGCTTCAGTTGGATGAGTTAAAACTGTTACAACTCATAATTATACATATACAAACAATTAAGACAGCTACTGCCAAATTGTAATATTATTTCTGTAACCTTTCAATCATCAGTGAACAACATGATCAAACTAATGATCATATCACCTTTCAAAGGCAACTTGAGATAAGAAAACACTGCTCTACTCCTTAACAAGAGCATGTCAACCTATCCCAATCTTTACAGTCTAGAATTTAATCACCCAATAATAGAACATATGCTTATTTGCAAATAACACTCAATATGGTTAATGAATACCAACAAATTCCATCATTTACCCGTGTGTGAAGCAGGAGTTACAATCTAGTGTGTAATAGTGCTTAGTCTATCCTGTATGCTACAATAAAGTGATGCATAATTGTGTATACTTCATATCGAAGGGTAATCCTTTATATAGCTTCCTACAAAAATTTAAGCAAGTGAATGATTGGAATATAAACACTGACAATATAAGATCAGTGTGTAATAAAATTAGATAATATATCAACTCTATTTTCCTAAAGCTGTTAAATAATTTAAATGATGACAACCTAATTTCAGAATATATTAGCTCTTCAATACATACTTCATAATCAACTAGTGAAAAATCATCAGAAAACAAAGGTGAAATGGCTTACACAAGGCGATCAATCTTGTATATACACACATATCTTATGTATAGATAAAATATGCGTGTGCATGTATGCATGTATGTATATGTGTGTGTGCATGGAAGAGACTATTGGGACATAAAATAAAACACAAAACTTGACATAATGAATATTGATCATTATACCCTTTTGCCTTTACATGGAAGGTTGAATTCAGAGGGAGATCTAGTGGTCAAGATCTCTTAGGCCCTATTTTATATCCAAGTAGAATTTCCATATATATATATATATATCTGTGTGTGTGTATGTATATAGATGTATATGTATGTATGTATATACACATACACACATATAACTTTATACTGTATGTATGTGTCGTATGCATATGCAAGAATGCTTAATAGTAAGCCCAAGCTGAGTATTTGTGACACCCCACTATTCTTAGAATCTAAATTTAGAGTTATAAGTCATCAAAATATGCTTGCAAATTAATTTAGATATGAAAAAGGTTTATCGTGGGGTATATAATTCAAAATCAAAAACTATGAACAAAAGGTGAAATAACCTTACGGCAGAATTTAACAACAATACATGCATACGTATATCAATAATACATACATACACATACACATATACACATACATATATACATATATATATATATATGTATATATATATATATATTCTCAGCAAATGAATATCATACATGACCCAATTTAGCAAAATAAAACTTTACATCTTTATATACATCATTAATTATCAAATTTATAAACAAGTAACTTTTATAACGTAGGAGAAATATACTAAGTAAATAACCTGTAGATGTTACCTACAACTAGACCTCCTTTTCCCCCTTTGCTTCCACCCGCAACTCTATAAAAACATGGATATATGTATGTATGTATGTATGTATGTATGTGTGTGTGTATGTATTAGATAAAAAGAAAAAGGTGATCAACTATTTTTGGACTGTGCGTAACACTAGATACCTCATCCCAACCTAAGGGATTCAATTGCTATTATATAAGAAAAGATTGCAAACATACCTTTCAAGATCAAGCCTACATAATTCTGTTTCATTCTCTTCTTCTGCATTAAATACCTGTTAGCATATAACATTGCATAATAATAGCAATCAAACAACCTATATAAGCATAAACATTAAATTTTACCATGCCACCACAATTAATCATCGTGAATATGTGATAACGATAATAATAGCAATACATGACCATCAAACAGATTTGACAATACTCAATGTCGACCTCAAACATTATACAAGTCAACAATAACAACACCTTATGCTAATCACTCATTAGTAGTAACCCGACATTAACAGCATAAAATAGGTAAAAATCCAATAAATGTGCATTAATCACTACATAGTAGTAACACAACTCAAGTTCATCAAATTTGTATTAACTACTCGATATTAATAACACAACATCAATCTCACCAAATGTGTATACTATCTACTCTATACTAATAACACAAATGTTAGTGTCATCAATATAGAAAGGACTATAGTAAACTACACAACATCCGCATAGAAATAATGGTAAAACATCGCATAACTCGTCTAAATGCAATTCAATCACAACATAATAAATATGTCTGATGATTACAAACAACATTAACTTCAAATGTCAAAACACTCTAAGATAGTATATTTACACATATTATTCCCATTTATGTATAAAATTGTTTTATGTTATTGTTTATTATAAAAATATGTTTACCTTTATTACCACCAAAACCATAATATGTTTACAAAATGATAACACACTTCAAAAATATTTTATTTTCATAATATCACATAAAATATCTCAAACATGGTTATCCAATCAAAAACAGTAATTTATGTCAAACTACAATTAAAAAAAATATTATTACTTTACATCGAAACAATAATATTTATTTAAATCGCTTTATATCTTTCATAACCAATTTATTACCGTTTGACCCAAAAATAATAATCTTCTGCATTAAATCTTAAAAATCCTATCCTATTTATCATATACCTCAATAATAATAATAAATACTTTTGAAAAATATATTTGTATTATTATTACTATTTTCAAAATATTTCATGTCTCTGTTACTTAAACAATAATAACATCTTTCCATAAACTCCATAAATGTAGTTCTGTGTTTATTTAGTTAAAATAATATGATCTTCCTAAAAGAAATCATATTATTGTTAAATAAATTATATTTTACTTTATTAATAATAATAAATCCTCTAAATTCACATTGAAATAGATTTTTCATGATTATTTATGAATTTCTCTAGAAACCCATAAATGATAACCTTATTAGATTCTTTACATCCATTTAATATAAATTATTAAATCATAATTATTAATAAATATCAATCATATTTATAAATAATTTTATTTTCCCCATAATAATTATTTTTTCCAAAACTAAAATTAATTGATATAAAATGTCACCATCCGACAATATAACAATAAATCAAATTGGAACACAGATCATACCAAAACAACACGACAATCATAAAATTGCATAACATATATTAAAAGATGTATATTATTGTTAATGAATACTTATTTAATATTTTTAAAATATTTTTACGACCATTGAATCATATAAATGCGCTCTCTCTTATAGCACCAAAATTTAGCAAATCACATGCCAAGTTGTTTGAAATTTTACCACAGGATAAACCATGTAAGAAATGAAGGTTCTATTTAAAAGACACAACAATCGAAAAATGAAGGTTATATTTTGCAAATATAGATTTGATAGGGGCTTAAAAGAAAAACTTACCTGCTACTGTTCCTTCTTCCTCTCCTCCCATAACCCAACTCGACTTTATCCCCGGACCATACATGTGCCACCTTCGAGCCGTCTCTCCTTTACCTTAAGCCCCTACCTCCTTGCCATGTTGCTTGCAACCATCCTCGCGACCTTGAAGCACCAATGTTGCCTAAATCCAAGTCATTGCTGCCTAAACTCCCAAACTCAAACTTAGATTTCATTGTTGCCTCAACCAACTATGCCACATGCAAATGCCACCACCACACTCCCTTGGATTGACGAGCACAACTGTACATTTTGCACTACCTAGTTTGTTATTGTCATATTGGTCAAATCTGACTCAATAAGGGTTTGGCTGGGTTTGCTTGCCAAACCAAGCATTGTCACTGATAGAGTTAGGGATATACCTTAGGTACAATTATGTAATTTGTTACATATATCTAACTCGATACTCAATCTTGTTCGAAATAAAGGTGTTTCTATTTATTTTATACTTGATATAAAGAGTTATATTAATTAATTAATTTAACTAAAATTAATAGAAATCCATAAACGATATGTTCCGTGATAATATTTACAAGGTGGTGTAACCATTGGTAATTTATCGTAATGGAATTAAAACATATTACTTTAAATATTCATATTCAAGATGTATCAAAACTGGATATCGATACATCCTTTGAGACTAGAGTATGTAATGCTCTCCAAATGTTGTGTAGTGAATTACTCATGACTGCTAGGAGCACCAATATATTATGTATTGATAGTTATTGGATAACCAAGGAATGACTCACTTAATAGTTTTCCATTGGCCAATATAACTAAGGTTCGAACATAAAATATAAATGTGATAAAATTACACAGTTCCCTTAACTTGGGAATACCACTGATCTTCAATGTGAAAACTCCACTTTGATTATAGTTAAACCGTGGCATTGTGTCCATTGAACGACTATAGTTGAGTTGAGTGGAAGTAACTGAAGTGAAAAACTATTCAAGATAGAATTCGCCTACTCAGCCATATGAGGTTAGTATCACGGTCAAAGTAATATCAATTCAAAGCCAAATTCTCTAGTCAAAGTAGTTCGGTTAATAATAATTGTTATTATTGGACCAAAAACTTTGTGTATAGACTATAAAGTTGAATATGGATGATACTAGAATTTTGACCATTGCCAAATTACATAATTCCAAAATGATATATTTTTGATGAGGAGAATCGGTGTAAATAATTGTCATTACCAGGTATGTGTGACGCCCCACCTCTATACTCACACTAACCAAGGACACTATGGGGTAATGCCGTCGACTAGCATGAAGAATAAGGCTATTGAGGAGCGATCATCTGTGTAATTGCTTTGTGCGAGTACCGATATGTCAAATAATATAACTTACATTACATTTCAAGAGGAAATTCGACATATCAAATACAAACTCAAAGCTAACACATAGTGGTTATGAGGCCTTCGGAAAAAAATATAGAAGTAAACATAACACAAATCAGTCACAGATATTCATATCACAAATGCGGAAACAGATATGATTATAACACATAAAAGTGTATATCAAAATAGTGGTCAAACTAGATCCACTACATCACAAAAGAATAGATACAAGTGCTAGACAAAAGAATAAGTATACAACAAGGAGTCTCTATCTCAAATGTATACTAACAAAAACTACTATGCTAAGTAGTTAGCCAAAAGTCAGGTGAAGGACCCTGATAAGAAGTCAAGCAAGAGCACCTGAAATACCTCGGTCTGACCCGAGTATTATTTAAGAAGAAAATAATAAATGGATCAGTCTAGCTATAAATATCAGATAAAATGAGATAGGATAAGAGATATGACAAAAACGTATGATAACAATAATGCCATACTACGACAAGTATACATTGAATAACAACAAAAATCATACAATATCCCAAATCATCCCAAACATCCAAAAAGAATCGCATTCTTAAATTATTCACCAAAAACACAAATAATTGATAGAGCTCATTAATGCCTATCATCAAAATTGGTGAAACACAAATTCTAGAAATCATCAACTAGAAATCCAGAAATAAAAAGGGGGAGGCCTATCACAAACGGGAGCATGAAAGAACACCAACACGTGCATCACAAACGGGTCGCTAACCCATAGTCGCTAACCATAGAGCCGGTGCAACGACGTAGTACAATAACGGTACGCCCGACGAACCTGAAACTCAAATAAGCCGGAACAACGACGTAGTACAATAACGGTACGCCCGACGAACCGAACTCCATAAAACCTATAGGTCGGTAGCCTATAGAAAGGAGACGAAGCTCAACAGAACGGGGTATAGTCCCCCACACGGACAAAGAGACATCACATATCGCTAGTCTAAACCACAAAATGATCATCATCGATCATCAAGAAGTGTTGATTACACTAAGCTAGTAAATAAATGAGTTTAGCTTCATGTCCCATAACCACTAGCTTAACTTAAATATTTACGAACAAATTGTAGATTTCCACTGGAAAATTGTCACAAGATTTCAATCGAACAAGTCTAAGAATTAACCGACAAAGTAAACGTAAGCGTTTCATACCACTTGTTTTGCTAAGCCGTTTAATTAGATTTCTCATACGAATGAGGTAAAGGTTTGTATATACTAATAGATTGGAAAACGGTTTTAAAAACAAGCTTTGTATTTAAAAGTAGTGTTGAAATCGTTTAGGTGAAAGAGTTTGAGTATTTACTACTAGTAAAGAAACCTCTGCATTTTAAAGTGACAAATCACAAAATTGTTTGTAGAAACTATCAATCACCAAAGATTCACATTCGAAGACGTGAATCAAAACCATAGAAATCGATATCAAATCCATCAAATTGATATTCCCAAAAATCCAAAGAAAGAAGTCATCGAAGTCGATAATAAGTGATAACAACTAACCGGATCGAAAAGAATCGATTAAAAATCGAAAACCCACACAAAACTGCCTCAAATAGGCAAAAAGCACATCTCCTAGATTCAGTCGACTGAACCAGAAGGTCAGTCGATTGATACAAGGCCAGAAACTCACGGGTTCCTAGTTCAGTCGACTGAACTATATGGTCTGTCGACTGACTCAGGGACAGGAATTTTTTTGCTCCCAGGTTTAGTCGACTGCCAGTCGACTGATAGATGGACATGAGCTTTTCTGTTTCCAGGTTCAGTCGACTAGCCATATACGTTCAGTCGACTGAACTGTCAATTGCAGTACTTTCAGCCTAGCCCAAGCGGGGCTAAAACTCTAAACGGAAGTGACCGGACGAGCAACAGGAACTAGGGATTTATGCCAAGCGACAACCCAGCCTTATAGGCTCTTCGATACACCCCAACAATGTGTTCAAACATCAAAGATAGGATTTTTAAAGATTTGACTTCAAAACACCAAAATTTGGAATATTCATCAAACCAATTCAATTCAAAAGCAAATGAACAAGGAATAGATGTTAGGAAATACTACCTAACAACTATCAAAGATATAGACATAGATGTGAGTTCAAAAACTCACCTTTTCAACCCAAAACAAAAAATGAGAAGCTCTAAAGCAAAGGAAAGATCAACTACTCTTCAATTTCAACTCTAGAAGCTCCAATCTAAGATCATAAGCAATATTTCCTAAGTTAGGTTATAGGAAATTTCTGAAATTGGAGAGAGATTGAGATGGAGAAGAAGAAGAGGATGCTTACCTAAGCTTCTCTTTGATGTTGGAGCTAGAATTTGTATTTCCTAAACAATATAGGGCTTGGAATTCTAATTTCCTTTCTCTTCCCCCATTTTTACTTAAGCTTGAGTGTTAGGAAATGTTATGAAGGAATGAAGTGGAGTGGAGTGGGAGTTAGGGTATTAGATGGGTTGGGTGTTAGGTTATTGGGCTGAAACCCAAACCCTAAATGAAAATATCAAAATTTCACTCAACTCCAAGCATATCGATGTTTATACTCAAAAAAGTCACAAACGCCATTTTGGACTCAATGGAAGTGGTCTCGAGTCCTAATTCCACTGTTTGCAAAAAAAGTGACATTTCGGACTTAAATCCGACTAACGATGCTATATTTAAATAGAACATTTAAATATACAACCGTAAAATATGTGGGTTGTTATAGACTCCCCTCCTTAAAGAAATTGCGTCCTCGCAATACTTAAGAAAAAGAAATAAAAAGTAACAACCATACAAAGGCATAACAACACAAAAAGAAGAAATTTTTAAATGAGAAGTTCACCTTAAGGAGCACGAGAGAGTAAGTCCGGATGTGTTCGCTCGATGAATTCTCTGGATTCCCAAGAGCAATCCTTAGGATTTGTGGACCATTGAACTTTCACAAGAAGAACATCTTTATTTCGAAGGCGTTTAACCTCCGTAGCAATGATACGAATAGGATGTTGCTCATAAGTCAAATTAGGCGAAACTTCAATTTCTTCAATAACACCAGGCTCAAGAATGGAATCGGAATCTCGAAGGCATTTCCGTAGTTGAGAGACGTGGAATACGTCATGAATAGCAGAAAACTAAACCGGTAATAAAAGGCGATAAGCCACGGAACCAATGCGTTCGGTGATGGGAAATGGACCAATATATCGAGGTGCTAATTTTCCTGATCGACTGAAACGCACAACACCCTTCATAGGTGAAACACGAATAAACACCAAATTTCCCATAGAAAATTCTAATTTCCTTCTTCGGTTATCGGCATAGGATTTTTGTCTACTTTGAGCTTCTTTCATCCTATGACGAATAAGGTCAATCTTTTCTGTGGCATCACGAATAAAATCTGGACCCAAAACCAGCTTCTCACCGGCTTCAAGCCAACACGAAGGAGATCGGCATGGCCTTCCGTAGAGTGCCTCGAAAGGTGCCATACCAATAATAGATTGGAAGCTATTATTATACGAAAACTCAATAAGAGAGATATGATCCTCCCAACTTCCAGCAAATTCAAGAACACATGCACGAAGGAGATCTTCAAGAGTTTGATTCACACGCTCGGTTTATCCATCGGACTGAGGATGATAAGCGGTGCTAAAATTAAGCTTCGTTCCTAAAGCTTTTTGAAGACCTTTCCAAAATCCACTAGTAAGCAATGGATCATGATCACTAACAATAGAAGTAGGAACTCCATGTAATTTAACAATTTCTTTAACATACAGTTTGGCCAAAAGAGGTACGGTCCGATTGGACCGAACGGGAATAAAATGGGCGGACTTTGTAAGTCTATCAACTATCACCCATAGGCTATCATGACCCGAATGAGAACGGGGAAGACCGTCAATAAAGTCCATGGAAATTTGATCTCGTTTCCAAACGGGAATGTCCAAAGGTTGCAATAACCCACCGGGCCTTTGATGCTCGGCCTTCATGAGTTGGCAAGTCATGCAACGCTTAATAAAGTTAGCAATATCAGATTTCATTCCATCCTAATAATAAAGTCGCTTCATATCCACGTACATTTTACTACTACCAGGATGAATAGTAAATTTAGAATGATGAGAATTCTTCTAAAATGTCTTTACGAAGATCAATAATATTTGGCACAACAAGTCTACCAAAGTTTCGAATACCGCTACGAGCATCAATATCAAAGTCTTTCAAACCTTCAATATCAATTTTATCCCTACAACTTTGGCTAAGAAGAACCAATTTGGGATCATGCTTTTGAGCTTTAAGAATGAAGTCTAAAAGAGAAGGATGAGCCTCAAGGCTACACAAAACAAGAGATGAACATGAATTGGATTCACGGTCTCGAATCTCACAAGTGGATAAAGTCTCAAGATCATTCCATTCGGATATCATCATGGAAACAACCGCTTGTTGCTTTCAGCTAAGGGCATCGGCAACACGATTACCCTTTCCAGGAGTATAAAGAATATCAAGATCATAAGATGCAAGGAACTCGAGCCAACGTTGTTGATGCAAATTAAGTTCCTTTTGATAAAATAAATACTTCAAAGATTTGTGATCGATGTAGAGAACAAATTTCTCTCCCAAAAGATAATGACGCCAAATTCTAAGGGCGAAAACAATAGTCGCGAGCTCTAAATCATAAGTGGCATATCTAGTCTCGGCAGGCTTTAATTGCCTAGAAGCATAAACACGTTCCCCTTGCATGAGAACGGCACTCAAACCAACACGACTAGCATTGGTATAAATAATAAAATCTTGGTTTCCTTCGGGAATCACAAGAATAGGAGCATTGGAAAGGAGTTCTCTCAATTTATGAAATGAAGCTTCACATTTGTCTGACCAAATGTATTTAACTCCCTTCTTTGTCAAACTAGTGAGAGGTACGGAAATTTTAGAAAAGTCTTTTATGAATCGACGATAATAGCCCACCAATCCGAGAAAGCTACAAATTTTCGTCTCACTCTCTGGTCTCTTCCAATTGAATCGTTTCAATCTTTGAAGGATCCACGGAAATTCCAGGTTCAGAAATAATATGCCCCAAAAATTTCACACGAGATTGCCAAAAGTGGCACTTAGAAAATTTTGCTTTCAATTGGTTGCTCCTAAGAGTTTCCAACATAATCCGAAGATGTTTTTCATGCTCTTCCTCGGTTTTAGAATAAACAAGAATATCATCAATAAAGATGAGAACAAATTAATCGAGGAATTCTTTGAATACTCGATTCATAAGGTCAACGAAATAAGCTAGAGCATCCGTCAAACCAAATGGAATAACAAGCCATTCATAAGATCCATAACGAGTACAGAACGATGTCAAAGGAATGCTATCCTCTGCAATACAGAGCTGATGAAAACTGGTTGCTAAGTCTAACTGTGAAAAGACTTTAGCACCACTATTGATCGAACAGATCATCAATCCAAGGTAAGGGATATTTATTCTTGATGGTGAGATCATTAAGCTTGCGGTAGTCAACGCAAAGCCTAAATGTACCATCAGATTTCTTCACAAAAATAGCTGAAGCTCCCCATGGAGAGGAACTAGATCGAACAAACTATTTTGCTTCCAATTCGGAAAATTGTTTACGCATCTCCTCATTTACCTTATTGGACATACGATAAGGAGGATGAGTGATAGGTAGAGCTCCAGGGATTAGGTTAATTCTAAACTCAATTGCTCGCTTAGGTGGTAATCCTAATACGGGCTCAAATATGTCGGAAAATTCATGAACAATGTGAATGAGAGAAATAACATCTTCCTCATCATCATTACCATCATCATGAGGATTTAGAGAATACAAGGATGCTTTCAAATTGGAATCTGAATCTTTTAGAACAAGAGAAATCTGCTTAACAGATAGAGGATGTCGAAGATATATAGTCTGCTCGGGACATAGATATGGGCTTCATAATGGTTAAGCCAATCCATTCCCAAAATCATTCCGAAGCCTAAGTAACGCATAACATGCAAATCGGCACGGAAAGAGTAATCACATAAAATAATCTCGACATCTTTACACAGTAAATTGAGTGTTGCGGATCCACCAACCGGATTCGCAATTCTCAATGAAGTCATCAAGCCAATAACCTTCAAAGACAAAGCATCAACAAGTTCTTTTGATATAAAAGAGTGAGATGCACCCGTATACAAAAGAACTCGAATAGGAAAATCACGAAATATAATAATGCCATCAAGGATAGAATAAGAAATACCTTGACCAAGAGAAGTGTTAGTAGGGGCTTGCACAACATTTAACTTGCCCGCTTTCTTATTGGGAAGTTTGGGGCATGAAGATAAAAGCTGACCCGAACTTTTGCAATAACGACAAAAAAGAGGTTTTGGGCACCTATTTGCATAATGGTCCTTAGAACCACAATTGTAGCATTGCCCACGACTAAAGGTATAAGTCTTTACTACCGAAGTTGCTTGCTTCCCTTTCTTGTTGGGATTAGGCTTGAATTTAATAGGCCTCTTCTTATTGCTGTAGAAGTTCTGTTTGGCACCCACAACTTCAACATCACTTTCTTTATCGCCCTCTTCAAGTCGAAGAGCGATATCAACCAGCTGATCAAAAGAAACTTCTAATTTAAGAAGTAATGGCTTTTTAAGGTTCTTATTCAACCCATAGACAATTCTCTGATTTTTCTTCAATGGGGTATTAATGTACTCGACCCCATATTTAGAAAGAGATTCGAAAGATGCGACGTTATCCGTCATAGAAGATTCACCTTGAACAAGGTCAATTAAGCGTCGATCTAGAGATAATTTTTCAGCCTTCGGCACAAACTTTAGTTCGAATCTTTCCTGGAATTGCTCCCAAGTAAGATCCGCTTCAATAACTTCAGAAACCAAAAGCTCATACCAATCTAATGCTCTCTCCTGGAGCATGCTAGAAGCCACTTGGACTCAATGTAGATCAATAAGATTCATGCTGGAAAAGATGCGATCGCATGTTCTAAGCCAAGCTTGGACTTCTATAATGCTTTCGGAACCCTAGAAAGGCCTTCCACCCAATTTGGTGTAACAACTGCACAAGCGTGCAAACCCAGATTTTGGATGAGTACGCTATGGAATGGGTCCGATAGCTTGAGCATTTTTCACAAGATCTAAGAGCTGCTAGGCAGACATAAATACTCCATCCTAAGGAGTAGCACTGGATTAACCGGCGCTGGGACGACCTCGTCTAACCATTTCTCTTCCTTAAGAAAGAAAGAAGAGGAAAAAGGTTATTCACAGAACGAATATCAAACAAACTTGATTGATAAAACAAGGCATCATAAAAGAAATAGGATAGGACGGTACAAAGACTCAAATTAGATCCTATGGCACGATTCCTAAGAATGACTTAGGACAATGATCCTTGCTAGATTATTCTACTTACGCTAGCCAAGGACACTACGGGGTAATGTCGTCGACTAGCATGAAGAATAAGGCTATTGAGGAGCGACCATCTGTGTAATTGCTTTGTGCGAGTACCAATATGTCAGATAATATAACTTACATTACATTTCAAGAGGAAATCCGACATATCAAATACAAACTCAAAGCTACCACATAGTGGCTATGAGGCCTTCGGAAATAAATATAGAAGTAAACATAACACAAATCAGTCACAGATATTCATATCACAAAGGCGGAAATAGATATGAATATAACACATAAAAGTGTACATCAAAATAGTGGTCAAACTAGATCCACTACATCACAAAAGAATAGATACAAGTGCTAGACAAAAGAATAAGTATACAACAAGGAGTCTCTATCTCAAATGTATACTAACAAAAACTACTATGCTAAGTAGTTAGCCAAAAGTCAGGTGAAGGACCCTGATAAGAAGTCAAGCAGGAGCACCTAAAATACCTCGGTCTGACCCGAGTATTATTTAAGAAGAAAATAATAAACGGATCAGTCTAGCTATAAATATCAGATAAAATGAGATAGGATAAGAGATATGACAAAAACGTATGATAACAATAATGCCATACTACGATAAGTATACATTGAATAACAAAAAAAATCATACAATATCCCAAATCATCCCAAACATCCAAACAGAATCGCATTCTTAAATTATTCACCAAAAACACAAATAATTGATAGAGCTCATCATTGCCTATCATCAAAATTGGTGAAACACAAATTCTAGAAATCATCAACTAGAAATCCAGAAATAAAAAGGGGGGAGGCCTATCACAAACGGGAGCATGAAAACTCACCAACACGTGCATCACAAACGGGTCGCTAACCCATGGTCGCTAACCATAGAGCCGATGCAATGACGTAGTACAATAACGGTACACCCGACGAACTTGAAACTCAAATAAGCTGGAACAACGACGTAGTACAATAATGGTACGCCCGACGAACCAAACTCCATAAAACCCATAGGTCGCTAGCCTATAAAAAGGAGACGAAGCTCAATAGAACGGGGTACAATCCCCCACGCGGACAAAGAGACATCGCATATCGCTAGTCTAAACCACAAAATGATCATCATCGATCATCAAGAAGTGTCGATTACACTAAGCTAGTAAATAAATGAGTTTAGCTTCATGTCCCATAACCACTAGCTTAACTTAAATATTTACGAACAAATTGTAGATTTCCACTGGAAAATTGTCACAAGATTTCAATTTAACAAGTCTAAGAATTAACCGACAAAGTAAACGTAAGCGTTTCATACCACTTGTTTTGCTAAGCCGTTTAATTAGATTTCTCATACGAATGAGGTAAAGGTTTGTATATACTAATAGATTGGAAAACGGTTTTAAAAATGAGCTTTGTATTTAAAAGTAGTGTTGAAATCGTTTAGGTGAAAGAGTTTGAGTATTTACTACTAGTATAGAAACCTTTGCATTTTAAAGTGACAAATCGCAAAAATGATTGTAGAAATAATCAATCACCAAAGATTCACATTCGAAGACATGAATCAAAACCATAAAAATCGATATCAAATCCATCAAATGGATATTCCCAAAAATCCAAAGAAAGAAGTCATCGAAGTCGATAATAAGTAATAACAACTAACCGGATCGAAAAGAATCGATTAAAAATCGGAAACCCACACAAAACTGCCTCAAATAGGAAAAAAGCACATCTCCCAGATTCAGTCGATTGAACCAGAAGGCCAGTCGATTGATACAAGGCCAGAAACTCACGGGTTCCTAGTTCAGTCGACTGAACTATATGGTCAGTCGACTGACTCATGGACAGGAAGTTTTCTGCTCCCAGGTTCAGTCGACTGCCAATCGACTGATAGATGGACATGAGCTTTTCTGTTTCCAGGTTCAATCGACTAGCCATATACGTTCAGTCGACTGAACTGTCAATTGCAGTGTTTTCAGCCTAGCCCAAGGGGGGCTAAAACTCCAAACGGTAGTGATCGGACGAGCAACGGGAGCTAGGAATTTATGCCAAGCGACAACCCAGCCTTGTAGGCTCTTCGATACACCCCAACAACGTGTTCAAACATCAAAGATAGGATTTTTAAAGATTTGACTTCAAAACACCAAAAATTGGAATATTCATCAAAACCAATTCAATTCAAAAGCAAATGAACAAGGAACAGATGTTAGGAAATACTACCTAACAACTATCAAAGATATAGACATAGATGTGAGTTCAAAAACTCACCTTTTCAACCCAAAACAACAAATGAGACGCTCTAAAGCAGGGGAAAGATCAACTACTCTTCAATTTCAACTCTAGAAGCTCCAATCTAAGATCATAAGCAATATTTCCTAAGTGAGGTTATAGGAAATTTATGAAATTGGAGAGAGATTGAGATAGAGAAGAAGAAGAGGATGCTTACCTAAGCTTCTCTTTGATGTTGGAGCTAGAATTTGTATTTCCTAATCAATCTAGGGCTTGGAATTCTAATTTCCTTTCTCTTCCCCCATTTTTACTTAAGCTTGAGTGTTAGGAAATGTTATGAAGGAATGAAGTGGAGTGGAGTGGGAGTTAGGGTATTAGATGGGTTGGGTGTTAGGTTATTGGGCTGAAACCTAAACCCAAAGCCCTAAATGAAAATATCAAAATTTCACTCAACTCCAACCATATCGATGTTTATACTCAAAAAAGTCGCAAACGCCATTTTGGACTCAATGGAAGTGGTCTCGAGTCCTAATTCCACTGTTTGCAAAAAAGTGACATTTCGGACTTAAATCCGATTAACGATATTATATTTAAATAAAACATTTAAATATACAATCGTAAAATATGCGGGTTGTTACATAATGCTAAATAAGTGAAATTGGATTTTACCAAAAGAAGTATAAGTGATAAGTTCAGCTAAACTGTCACACCACTAGCTAAGGTGAAGTGTGAACGTTAATATTTGAATTGTTCAATATTAATCACTGATTGAATTCGCACCTTTGAGTTGCACAACTGTAATGATGGATAATCCGAATAAACAACACGATTTAAGTAATTTACAATCATTGTAATTAATTAAATTAACTAATGTTTTTGACATATTGATTACTAAATTTTATTATATTTTTTATATACCATTAGCATTTAATAAAGTGCATAAATAAAAGTTATAAATACATTATCGATATATGATATCGATAGATTATTTAAATTAGACTTAAATGAAATAAATGCAAAGTGGATTTAGGATCACTTGAGGCCCATAATTCCTCCATTTTTGGCCATCCACAGAATATAGAGAAAGAGGATATGTTTTCAAAATAATGATAAAGGAAATAAAATAAAATAAAGAATGATAAAAGTCTCTCTTTAATTTGGCACTGATTACCTTCTTTATTTGATTCTTTTCAAAAGCTTTTGCTATTCATTTTTCTTTTCTGTACTTTTCTAGTTCTCTTCTTCCTCTCTAATGGTTGAAAATATGAGAGCTTCCATGGCTTTAAAGATTCCAAAATCAAATACAAATCAAATCTATTCATTAAAAGTGGTTTTCCCTCTTAATCCTTGCAAAAACTAGAGGATAATTTCTGAATCTAAAAGCTTTGATTCATTGTTCAAGGTGTGACATTTTTGGATACATCGAAAGGTAATTTATTATTTAAATTCACCTATAAATTTATATCGTTTGGTACAATTAGATTATGTATGATTCACCTCATATTTTGATTATTCATCTTGCCATATATAAATTAAATCTCCCTTGTGTATATTCGATTTAAACATGTTTATTGTATTTTTGGATTCAGATTTATGTTTGTTCATAGTCAGCCTTTAATGTATGTTCATGGTAAATAGATATATTTTGAATCTCGTGTTACTTTTGATAACTTTTATTATTCTTCGTATTGTTTAGATCGGTTAATTCTTATCACAAATTTACACATGCCTACTTTGCCCCAATTTCTTTTATTTTATTTTGGAAACTTATGAAATTGAAAAATCATTTTGAATGATATTTTTTATATATAATTATATAAAATTTAGATATTCAAATGTAAATGAATTCTGTATGTTAAGTTATCTACTGTTCTTTAAAATTTACCTTGTAACGGCCCAGAATTTTAGTCATTTGAATTTGGAATATTTAATTGATTTTAAATATTGAAAGGTAAATTTAGGAAGTTAAATAACTTGAATTTCAATTTTAATGGTTATTTGAGTATTTGGAATTGTTTAAACTAAATCATGAAATTAATGTGAATAAAAATATTTTTGAAAGTTTATTTAAATTCTATTTAAATAAGAGTAAAGATAGTAAACTTTTAATTCAGATTTAAAAGTGATTAGATTGGTTTTTATAATAATTCGTTTTAATTAACGTGTAAAAATAACCTTCAGGGGCACTGCCTCAGATTTCGACGAAACCAATTTCATTGGATCTGTAATAGTGAATTAATATAGGTTAACGAATTTCATCGCAATTGGATGTACCGTTTGGTCGTGCGAGCTCGAAACACTTAGAATAAATTTTAGAAATATATATAATAATTGGGTTTGAAAAGCTATCTTCTGTATATGATCGAATTATGCCTCGAGATTAGTTCCACTATGTTCCGAATATGGGTATTACTTATAGAATGCTAGGTGGGATGCCTCGTTTGGAGTTTGAGATTTTTGAGTGCATCGAGCCATATTTTTTTTCAATATATATATATATAATATTCATCATACTTCTACTATTTTGGCCATACCTCCCTTACTTCAGCCATGACCCACTCTTTTTTAAATACCACCTTCCTTTTCTTCTTTCAGAAAAAAGAAAAGCTTCCTCTTTCAAAACTTCAAAATTCAATTTCACAAATTTACTTCATGAAAAATTGCAAAAACAAACGTCTTTGAACTCGTAGAGCGGAGAGCTTGTTTTTGGTATAATTTTTAAAGGGGCAGTTGATCTTTTGGCTCGACAATGGTGTAAAATATGAAGCTCTTAGACTAGGGTTTGCAAACTTTTAAAATATGGGCATCGATTTGCAAATTAAAGGTCGTATTCATGTTTGGGGTGGGAAATGACAGCTACGGCCAAAGTTTAGTGGGTTGCGAGGGTCTGGAGGGAGGGCTGCGGTGGTCATGTACTGCAAGAGGCCTGGGGTTGAACGTATTTTTGTTGGGAGGTTCAAGCATGGCCTCGAGTGGATGTCCGCGAGCATGGTCGATGAGAAGTTGAATGAAGTTGGCATTGCAGGTTTAAATGGAGTGATGAGGGAGAGATGGGGAAGAGAAAAGGTCGGCCATGGTGATTTCAAGCACTGGTGTGAGTGGGAGAAGAAAGGAAGAAGGATTAGAGAGAAATTAATGGTTAATTAAGTAATTAGTGTAAATGTGTAATTTAATTTAAATTAATTTAATCGATAACTTATAAAAATCTTAACTCTCTCATATAAGGTTTAATCAAGGTGTGGATTTTGCGCCGCGCTCGTGGTGACGTAAGCTTCGTGATGGAACTGGTTTGGATGAATTTGGAGATAGTTGAAATTTGGGCTTTCTAGTTCCAAATCGGAATGCCTCGGTGGCAACAGAAAATTTCAATGAGTTAATCTCACCTTATTGGTTAACTAGTAATGTTATATATTTTATAAAAATTGTTGATTAGATGTGGATGATTTATTGCTTTATCAGTTGGTTTGGATTTATTCCCGCCCTTGGAGCGGATGACCCTTACATATACCCACCCAGTAGTGGATGACCTATATTATATGATATTATACTGTTTGTGATGCAGGAGGATAGGTTGGAGATATCCAACAGAATTCCTCACCTCTATTGATTTTATTTACATATATATATATATATGTGTGTGTGTGTGTGTGTGTGTGTTGATATATATATATATATATACGAGTTGTGATGCAGGTGGAAATAAGTTGGAGGAATCCAACGGGATTCCTTGCCATTTATTGGAATGTTTTCAGTAATATTTTTGTTGAATGATTATGGAATATCAAACCTGATTATTAACCCTATTAGTTATGACATTGTTATATGTTCAACTAAAACCCATCAATGATAGAAAATCAATGTCGGTATTGGTTAAGCATTTGTTAGCTATTGGCGTCAAATTAGTACACTAAAAATACTATGCCATTTGAGTAGGAAATTGGTTTTTGAGACAGGAAATGATTTTAGGTCCAAAATTGGGTTTCGGAAATATTTTATTTTAAAGGATTTAGTTTCTATTTTATTCCAACCTATTTATCTACCTTTTCTAAGTTATTTATTTATGTCTAACAGTGTTTTAAAAAGTTATTATTATATTTAACATTGTTTAAAAAGTTATTTATTTATAATTAATATTGTTTTAAAGTTATTTATATATAATTAATATTGTTTAAAGTTAATTATTCATATTTAATGTTGTTTTAAAGATATTTATCAATATTTTATGCGACGACCCACCTTTTTAGACAATTTAAGGCGACAATAAACCACACATGTCTAACTCAAACCATTCAAAAGGGTAGCTTATCAATGTGGTTTAATAAGAAAATAAGAGAAAAGAAGGAAAACAAACACAGAATCTCACAGCGGAATGACAAAATATAATAATCAATATACAGTTCATGAAGCTGTTTTACAATATACATTTGATTTTAATTTTTACAACATAATCATAGTACAATCAACAAACATACCAAATAATGCAGCGGAATAATAATAGTAAATTCGGTCTAGCAAACTCCATTTTCATCTCTAAGGAATAAAGTCTTCAACACTAAAATACTCAGGCTGACCCGAGCATGATGAAAAGACAAAACACTCGAGTCGGAACTAGAAGTTCTTATGTAAGTTAAATCAATAACAAGTAAATATGAGTGTAATAGCTTCAGAGATGTTTATAGGATTTTACATCTTCTATCAAGTGCACAAAGCACAATAACTTAAGAGATGTTATGGAATTTTCCATCTCCTAAGGATCCGTCAAACTATCTATATGTAGTAAGATACACTATATATGTAGTGTCTATTAGTAAAGTAAAGTATTAAAATAGCGTTAAGGCTTCACATTGATCCCCCTTAAAACATTTTAAGCATTGTCCTATAATTTGCCTTTGTAGCATCACCAGTAACGTTGGTAGCCAGGGAGGCACCGTGATAACACAAAAACAAAGTCATAGTGGTCGCGTATAAGGGTAAAAGTATGACAACACACGTGAAGGAATGCTCAAGGTAGGATTCTACCAGTTTACTCTTTTTGGCTGGTCGTAACACATCACCGCAGCGACTGCCGACTGAGTCCACCACTCCCAAAATCAAATCAAGGTGCGTTAACGAGTCCAAAAAAATATTGATACGAAGGGGTGGGCCCACTAAAGGTAGCTAACCCCTTGGCTAGACAAAGTGTAACGACCCGTAAATTTCAACGGTTTTAATAACGCAATTAGTTGAAATTTTGTAAAATTTTAAACGATAAAATTTTGAAATAAAAATTTAATATTTGGAATACGTCTAGTTAAACATAGCAACTGGTAAATTTTCGTCCAAAAATACGAAAGTTTATTTCGCGCGTAAATTCACTTCAATTCAATCAGTTAAAAAACGATGAAAATAAAATGTTCTCGAAACCAAAATATTTTACATAGAAAAATTCTAAACCATCTTCTGAGCAAGATTTCAGTTTGTCGTTTTTCCAAATTCGGACATCTTTGGCTCCGTCGTTCTTATTTTCTGCAAAATAGCAGTATTCTGGTACCGATATCGATTTTTATCGGATGATCGTACCACTGATTTCTATATACCGTTTTGATCGTCTCGTCGTGCCGATCTCTACGGTATATTCGATTGTCAAATTCGGAGTTCCGGTGTACGTTGCACTTTACGTAACGCTTACCGTATCGGTACCGGTTTGTGACGTTTGGTTTTTGTGCCTTTTGATTTTCTTTTCGTGACTTTTGGTTTACATGACTTTTCGTATCTCGAGCGTATAATTTTTACAACCACTAACATTCATTTTCCCTTGAATTCCCGCATTCGACTTTTGTGCTTTCACCGGTTCTATACATTATGGTTGGAAGCTATTCATTGTCTCTTTCCTCTCATACTTTTCATCTTCATTTTTTAAAAACAACTAATATACATGCCTGTTCATGTTTTGCAAGCAGCAGCTCCTCTCTCTCACGCGCCTTCCCCACCAAACTTCACCGTTCCATCACCATACGCCTAAGTCCACCTTCCTCACCTCTCCAAGTCTTGTCGAAACCCGCTCAGTCACCCACGCACGCAACCCAAGGCACGGCCAGCCCACCAGAACCGCAACCCCTCCTCCTCACTGACCTGCATCCTCCAGCCTTGCCCGCCTCTACCTTCACAACACCCACCACGTCATCGATCACCTCACTCCCTCCTTTCGTCGTACCAACCTATCACCTCTTCTCTTCTATATATATAGGTATGTTTCTTGTTTTAAAACCTGTTGCTTCATAATATTTGTCCTAACTGATATATCTTAAACCGATAATAAGAAAATAAAGATATAATTTTATATACTATTTATATAAATACATTTCATATATATATGGCCACAATATAATCTGTATGCATTTATATGTTTGCCGCAAAGATTGATTTTTGGAAAACATGCTTTGTGTTATTCATGTTGTAGAGGCACATATTTCATTTGATGGGTTAAAAGAAAGGAATATATATATTATACGTAAAGTTATAGGTTGCAGTGATAATTTGATAAAGCAGAGATAGTGTGTAAGCATATTTAAATCCTCAGTAAATGTTTTGATATTATTTATATATTTGATTTCAGAAATTCTCCGTAAAGCAAATGGCGCGTTTTAAGTAAGTGCTGATTTTTTTTTACTGTTGCATATAAAATAGGTAGCTAGCATAATGTTAAGCTTGACGCCACTTACTTTATCGGTAAATATAAGGTGCCCGTGTATATTATAATGTAGGTACGTGTATAATCAATATGTTGGGTGACAATATCTTAGCTGTACAGTCTCTTAATAGATAAGTAACATTTTTATTTATTTAGTTTATGAAAAGTTTATATAAAATTGATGTGAGTTAATACATTTGTACGTAAGTTATATTTTAGTTCTCTTATACCAATTATCTTCATCAACCTTGTTCTGATTGATTGCGTACATTCTTATTTATCAGTTTTTGTTCGACATGCCTGCTTTCTTCATCGAACTCGTGCCGATTTTTGCTTGGATTCGTAATTAAATTTCAGCGTCCGTTGTGTCATCTCTTGTATTCTCTAGCCTCGAAAGGTGAGCACTCACTCACGATTAACGTTCTTTTATTTATTAAATTTGATTCCAATTGAAACGACAATTGAAATATGCTGCTGTTAGATATTTACACTGTTATTACCTGTATCAGTTAACCTATGACATCTGACACCATTATCTGTTATATATGCAATGATAATCCAGTTTGGTTGTTAAATGATTGATTGTTTGATGTTTAGATTGGACGTTAAATTGTTAATGTTAAAATGATAAATAGTATGCAATTGAACTTGATATAGGATAGTTAAATGTAAAATTTGATTAACTGACATTTGTATAATATGACCCCTTTAACTGTTAACTTTATTGACACGTAGGATTTGTTTAATTACACTTTGAACCACTGAATGTATGTTGTTAAGTTGATGATGTATGAAATTGTAAATAGATGACAAGTGAAACCGTAATGTAATAAATCTTTAATCTACATGAAATGATAGTGTAGATTCTAGAAATAGTTATATTAATTCGTACAAATAACAATGCGAATTAATACAGTTATTTCGGGATTATTTGAATTGATTACTGGATTGATATTGATTATTGTTATTGCTTGTTTATTTACTTTGACACCATCCCAGTTATCACACTGCAAGTTCCCTTGATATGTTTTGATTTTGAATTGAATTGGAATCGGGTTGAAATGATAAATACCCAAATTGAATTTTTACCTAGGATAGGAAATTAAATAAAACCCGATTGGTCAATAATTTGATTTAAAAATAAAATGAAGATTTTATTTGAATAAATAATATGGTTTTGAAATGAAGTTGAAATTCGAATTTTAATGAAGGGAAAATGTTAATATTTAAAAAAATCTGAAACAAAATATTAAAAATGAAATTGATGGAAGAACGATGTTTAATTTGAGAAAGGATTGAATTAAGTTGAAATGTTTTAATAATTAAGTTTGAAATTATAATTAAGTTGAAATTATTAAACTTTGAAATTATTTAATAATTAAGTTTTGAATTATTTAATAATTAAATAAGATTGAATTATTTAATGATTAAATTGAATTGGATTCTTTAATAAGAAAAATTGAAATTTTGAATAAGTGAATTTACTTCGTAAATAATTGAAATTGAGTTTCTTTATTAATTAAGTTTTTGGAAGATTATTTAAGGAAGTAAATAACTGAAATTGAATTTCTTTAACCAGAAATAAAATTGTGATTTATTGAAATTAATGTAAGACTTGAAATTTAAAGAATTGGATTTGATGAATTTAATTTAATTAAATTTATAAGTTGAACTTAAGAAATTGATTTAAATGATTTGGAAATTTAATAGAAATTGTTTTGAATGATAAATTTACTTTACGAATATTGAATGAAATCGATAAATGAGTTTAAATTGATTTGAAAGTTAAGTAAAATTTATTTAAATGATTTCGGAATGAAATTTATATATGAACTTGAATCGATATTTGAATTGTTTTAAAATAAAAATTGAATTTGAATTATAAGATTTTGAAATGGTAATTTGAAAGTAGTGAAACGTAAATTTTGGAAATTGATTTCGAAGGACAAATGAAATGTTGATTTACGAATTGAAATTGAAATTGAATTTGATTTGTTTTTTTTGAAATAAATAAACGACCAATCAGTGTAATAATTACGGAAGTTATTAAAGAGACCGGAATTCGGTTATGGATATACTCTCTATCTAAACCGAAAACCACTTTAATAACTATACGCGGAGTGATGATCCAGAATGAAGTGGTTGGAATGATGTACGTGTTGACTGAAGAAAGTGAACGATTATGGATAGCCTTGACACTTGTGTCAAATTGGAAATGACTAAAACAGGAGCTGTGCCGGGCCAATGGAGGATTGATACCTCAAGTGGACACACTTCTTCGAACTACTTATACTTGTTGTCGATTGGTGCACCCTTGATTTTGGGAGTGTTGTTTCACGGTGTTGCGGGCGCTGCGGCGTTGCGTTCTCACCAGTCCGGATCAGGCGAACGGTAGTATCACTACCTTGGGTATTGCCTCATGTGCCTTGTCATACTTGTATTCCATTTATGCGCGACCACTACGAATTTGATTTGTACCTTGAGTATATGGATTGCCCTCTGGTGACTTCCGGTTTTGGGGAAACTACGGTCTTGTATATGCTTGTGGGAATAAAAATGTGTTAAGGGTGGAATGGGCCATGACTTAACGCTATTTTGATATCTTTATATTACTGATAGACATTATCTACTTAGCGTACATTACTACCTAGTAGATAGTTTAACGGATCCTTAAAGGATGGTTATTCCAAACATCCTTTGAGTTACTTGTATTTCAATTGCTATTTCACTTGAGTTGGATTTATTAATATAAGAATGTTAATCCTGACTCGAGTGTCTTGTGTTTTTGCTTTACGCTCGGGTCAGACTGAGTGTACCAGTATTCGAGACTCACCTTTGGAGTTGGAGCTTTGCTTGAAGATCCAGCCATCTATTCTGCTTTCAGTATTCGATGATTCCAGTGATGTATTCTGATTTGTATCTGATGTAACGTATTACTCTTCTGTTGTAAACTCTGATGTATTTTATATATTCATATAGTAGCTTCATGAACTACTATCTCTTTTATTTCCGCTGCATTTATTACTCTGTGTCTGTGATCTGTGATTATATCTATTTACTGTATATGTTCAGTTTTGCCAAATTTAAATTAACAACGCGGTATTTTGAGCAATTCAACTCCGGCATGAGTGTCTACCTATACACTTATAATGGACGCGAATGGTCCAAAATATCGGGTCGTTACAGTTGGTATCAGAGCTTTGGTAGCTCTAAACAAAACTTAATATATAGGGTAAATGTATTTACAGAATCACTCTCATTCGAGTTTCAATCTCTTCCTTTTGACTCGATTCCTTTGAATTTTGGAACGTTCACTACGGTTCCAAATTTCATTTGTGTCCCTCACTATTCGTCTTCTTTCAATTCTGGAGCACCCCATAACTCCATTTTGAATGATATCCATAATAGATCGGCGGTCTCGCCAATCTTCGAATGATTCGTAAAGGAGCAAAACTCCTTTACAATAGGCATTGATTTACTGGAGATTTCTGTATCCTCGGTTTACGATGCTATCTATCTCCTGCTATACCTGAATTTTATTTCTTGAGATCGAATGTCGATTTACCTTGGAATTCAGCATCGATCTTATTCTTGAAGTTACGGACGACCCGGTTAAGGTTGTCCGTGAATTAAATAAACTCATCCATCTCCCGATTATGGTAATTGAATTATCTCATCTTCTGTTTCAAACTTATCTTCGAATCAGAATTCTTTTTGATTTGAGTCTTGCAAAAATTTGAATCTCTAGCCTTGCTTTAAAATCCATTCTTGTATCGTCGAGCGAGGAAGAGTATTTGTAAATTTATATTTAAAATGTTTTATATATTGTGTTGTTTGAGTTGTTGATGTGATTTGGATTTTCGATCGATTCGTCTGATCAACGCTATCGATAGGATTTCTAAAACACTTGAACAGAGCAAACTGACACAATATTATTTTCAAATTTGGAAAATGAAATAAATTTGTTTGATTATATTGTGAAAATATAAGTAAAAATTTTTCTGGAATTTAATAGGTAAATTAAATTGTTGTTTGAAATGATAATATTTGATTATCATTTATTGTTCTAAATAAATTTATAAATACGGTTTATAAATTGATTTGAAATTTGGAATGAATTTAATTCAGAAATTTTAGAATTTAGTTTCCGGTGATTTCGAACTTTGGTTTTATAATTTTAAAGTATATATTATTGGAAGTATTTTCGAATAGAAATCGTTTCAAAAAAATTATAAAATGTTGAAATCAGTGCTCTTCTCTTTGTCGCTGGAAAATAATTTCGGTGATGGCGGCCGCATCATCGACGTTCATTTTCGAGTTTCGAAGTGGAGAAACTATTCTGTAGCTTTGCTACGGTTTTGTTTTGAGAAAAAAAATTTTGATTCGAATTTCTTCAGTATAATTTGATCTATATATATATATATACATAGGTATCTTATTTTAAAAATTTAAATTGATTTGATATAAATATATTATATATATCTCTAAATTGTTTAAAGTTAATCGGAAATCAAATTCTTAAATTTTGTTAAAAGATGATTTTAATTATAAATAAAACCAAAATTTGGAATAAATATTTAAACTTGAATAATTGAATTAGGAAAATTTTATTTGTATATTGTTCAACTGCATTCTAATACAACTTACCTAAATCCTTCAGAAGTTGAATATGTAATTGGATAATTTACTATATAAATTGAATTTATAAATAAAATTTGAAGTGGTTATAATAAATGTTATACACTTAAATTTTAATTATAAGATGTTAATTGAAATAAATAGAATAATAAGTTAATTGAATAGTAGATAGAAATTAGATTAACTTATGGAAATACCTTGAATTTAAAATCAATGATTGAATACAAATTGATTTAAACTGAAATCTTTATGGTTTAAATAAATTTATATGGGTTAAATATATGTGATAAGATATGTTCAGTAGAATAAATTTAATAATAATTTGGAATAAAGAAGAATTCAAATTGTTGAAGAAAATATGATTATAATAAAAGACTATTCAAGCCTAGGGTTTTAGAAATTTTAAATTGAAAGGATGGGATAATAAGATAATGAATAGTTGTGATTGATTTTAGTAAAATCAAATGGATTAAATCAATTTTTGAATATCAATTAATTTAAATTGAATTTATATGGTTTAAATTAATTGTTATTTTGTATTTCAAATCTGTTTTCTCTTTCTAGTTGTTTCTATTCTCCTACCTCGTTCCTTTTCGGGGACGAAAAGTTTTGAGTGGGGGAGAGTGTAACGACCCGTAAATTTCAACGGTTTTAATAACGCAATTAGTTGAAATTTTGTAAAATTTTAAACGATAAAATTTTGAAATAAAAATTTAATATTTGGAATACGTCTAGTTAAACATAGCAACTGGTAAATTTTCGTCCAAAAATACGAAAGTTTATTTCGCGCGTAAATTCACTTCAATTCAATCAGTTAAAAAACGATGAAAATAAAATGTTCTCGAAACCAAAATATTTTACATAGAAAAATTCTAAACCATCTTCTGAGCAAGATTTCAGTTTGTCGTTTTTCCAAATTCGGACATCTTTGGCTCCGTCGTTCTTATTTTCTGCAAAATAGCAGTATTCTGGTACCGATATCGATTTTTATCGGATGATCGTACCACTGATTTCTATATACCGTTTTGATCGTCTCGTCGTGCCGATCTCTACGGTATATTCGATTGTCAAATTCGGAGTTCCGGTGTACGTTGCACTTTACGTAACGCTTACCGTATCGGTACCGGTTTGTGACGTTTGGTTTTTGTGCCTTTTGATTTTCTTTTCGTGACTTTTGGTTTACATGACTTTTCGTATCTCGAGCGTATAATTTTTACAACCACTAACATTCATTTTCCCTTGAATTCCCGCATTCGACTTTTGTGCTTTCACCGGTTCCTATACATTATGGTTGGAAGCTATTCATTGTCTCTTTCCTCTCATACTTTTCATCTTCATTTTTTAAAAACAACTAATATACATGCCTGTTCATGTTTTGCAAGCAGCAGCTCCTCTCTCTCACGCGCCTTCCCCACCAAACTTCACCGTTCCATCACCATACGCCTAAGTCCACCTTCCTCACCTCTCCAAGTCTTGTCGAAACCCGCTCAGTCACCCACGCACGCAACCCAAGGCACGGCCAGCCCACCAGAACCGCAACCCCTCCTCCTCACTGACCTGCATCCTCCAGCCTTGCCCGCCTCTACCTTCACAACACCCACCACGTCATCGATCACCTCACTCCCTCCTTTCGTCGTACCAACCTATCACCTCTTCTCTTCTATATATATAGGTATGTTTCTTGTTTTAAAACCTGTTGCTTCATAATATTTGTCCTAACTGATATATCTTAAACCGATAATAAGAAAATAAAGATATAATTTTATATACTATTTATATAAATACATTTCATATATATATGGCCACAATATAATCTGTATGCATTTATATGTTTGCCGCAAAGATTGATTTTTGGAAAACATGCTTTGTGTTATTCATGTTGTAGAGGCACATATTTCATTTGATGGGTTAAAAGAAAGGAATATATATATTATACGTAAAGTTATAGGTTGCAGTGATAATTTGATAAAGCAGAGATAGTGTGTAAGCATATTTAAATCCTCAGTAAATGTTTTGATATTATTTATATATTTGATTTCAGAAATTCTCCGTAAAGCAAATGGCGCGTTTTAAGTAAGTGCTGATTTTTTTTTTACTGTTGCATATAAAATAGGTAGCTAGCATAATGTTAAGCTTGACGCCACTTACTTTATCGGTAAATATAAGGTGCCCGTGTATATTATAATGTAGGTACGTGTATAATCAATATGTTGGGTGACAATATCTTAGCTGTACAGTCTCTTAATAGATAAGTAACATTTTTATTTATTTAGTTTATGAAAAGTTTATATAAAATTGATGTGAGTTAATACATTTGTACGTAAGTTATATTTTAGTTCTCTTATACCAATTATCTTCATCAACCTTGTTCTGATTGATTGCGTACATTCTTATTTATCAGTTTTTGTTCGACATGCCTGCTTTCTTCATCGAACTCGTGCCGATTTTTGCTTGGATTCGTAATTAAATTTCAGCGTCCGTTGTGTCATCTCTTGTATTCTCTAGCCTCGAAAGGTGAGCACTCACTCACGATTAACGTTCTTTTATTTATTAAATTTGATTCCAATTGAAACGACAATTGAAATATGCTGCTGTTAGATATTTACACTGTTATTACCTGTATCAGTTAACCTATGACATCTGACACCATTATCTGTTATATATGCAATGATAATCCAGTTTGGTTGTTAAATGATTGATTGTTTGATGTTTAGATTGGACGTTAAATTGTTAATGTTAAAATGATAAATAGTATGCAATTGAACTTGATATAGGATAGTTAAATGTAAAATTTGATTAACTGACATTTGTATAATATGACCCCTTTAACTGTTAACTTTATTGACACGTAGGATTTGTTTAATTACACTTTGAACCACTGAATGTATGTTGTTAAGTTGATGATGTATGAAATTGTAAATAGATGACAAGTGAAACCGTAATGTAATAAATCTTTAATCTACATGAAATGATAGTGTAGATTCTAGAAATAGTTATATTAATTCGTACAAATAACAATGCGAATTAATACGGTTATTTCGGGATTATTTGAATTGATTACTGGATTGATATTGATTATTGTTATTGCTTGTTTATTTACTTTGACACCATCCCAGTTATCACACTGCAAGTTCCCTTGATATGTTTTGATTTTGAATTGAATTGGAATCGGGTTGAAATGATAAATACCCAAATTGAATTTTTACCTAGGATAGGAAATTAAATAAAACCCGATTGGTCAATAATTTGATTTAAAAATAAAATGAAGATTTTATTTGAATAAATAATATGGTTTTGAAATGAAGTTGAAATTCGAATTTTAATGAAGGGAAAATGTTAATATTTAAAAAAATCTGAAACAAAATATTAAAAATGAAATTGATGGAAGAACGATGTTTAATTTGAGAAAGGATTGAATTAAGTTGAAATGTTTTAATAATTAAGTTTGAAATTATAATTAAGTTGAAATTATTAAACTTTGAAATTATTTAATAATTAAGTTTTGAATTATTTAATAATTAAATAAGATTGAATTATTTAATGATTAAATTGAATTGGATTCTTTAATAAGAAAAATTGAAATTTTGAATAAGTGAATTTACTTCGTAAATAATTGAAATTGAGTTTCTTTATTAATTAAGTTTTTGGAAGATTATTTAAGGAAGTAAATAACTGAAATTGAATTTCTTTAACCAGAAATAAAATTGTGATTTATTGAAATTAATGTAAGACTTGAAATTTAAAGAATTGGATTTGATGAATTTAATTTAATTAAATTTATAAGTTGAACTTAAGAAATTGATTTAAATGATTTGGAAATTTAATAGAAATTGTTTTGAATGATAAATTTACTTTACGAATATTGAATGAAATCGATAAATGAGTTTAAATTGATTTGAAAGTTAAGTAAAATTTATTTAAATGATTTCGGAATGAAATTTATATATGAACTTGAATCGATATTTGAATTGTTTTAAAATAAAAATTGAATTTGAATTATAAGATTTTGAAATGGTAATTTGAAAGTAGTGAAACGTAAATTTTGGAAATTGATTTCGAAGGACAAATGAAATGTTGATTTACGAATTGAAATTGAAATTGAATTTGATTTGTTTTTTTTGAAATAAATAAACGACCAATCAGTGTAATAATTACGGAAGTTATTAAAGAGACCGGAATTCGGTTATGGATATACTCTCTATCTAAACCGAAAACCACTTTAATAACTATACGCGGAGTGATGATCCAGAATGAAGTGGTTGGAATGATGTACGTGTTGACTGAAGAAAGTGAACGATTATGGATAGCCTTGACACTTGTGTCAAATTGGAAATGACTAAAACAGGAGCTGTGCCGGGCCAATGGAGGATTGATACCTCAAGTGGACACACTTCTTCGAACTACTTATACTTGTTGTCGATTGGTGCACCCTTGATTTTGGGAGTGTTGTTTCACGGTGTTGCGGGCGCTGCGGCGTTGCGTTCTCACCAGTCCGGATCAGGCGAACGGTAGTATCACTACCTTGGGTATTGCCTCATGTGCCTTGTCATACTTGTATTCCATTTATGCGCGACCACTACGAATTTGATTTGTACCTTGAGTATATGGATTGCCCTCTGGTGACTTCCGGTTTTGGGGAAACTACGGTCTTGTATATGCTTGTGGGAATAAAAATGTGTTAAGGGTGGAATGGGCCATGACTTAACGCTATTTTGATATCTTTATATTACTGATAGACATTATCTACTTAGCGTACATTACTACCTAGTAGATAGTTTAACGGATCCTTAAAGGATGGTTATTCCAAACATCCTTTGAGTTACTTGTATTTCAATTGCTATTTCACTTGAGTTGGATTTATTAATATAAGAATGTTAATCCTGACTCGAGTGTCTTGTGTTTTTGCTTTACGCTCGGGTCAGACTGAGTGTACCAGTATTCGAGACTCACCTTTGGAGTTGGAGCTTTGCTTGAAGATCCAGCCATCTATTCTGCTTTCAGTATTCGATGATTCCAGTGATGTATTCTGATTTGTATCTGATGTAACGTATTACTCTTCTGTTGTAAACTCTGATGTATTTTATATATTCATATAGTAGCTTCATGAACTACTATCTCTTTTATTTCCGCTGCATTTATTACTCTGTGTCTGTGATCTGTGATTATATCTATTTACTGTATATGTTCAGTTTTGCCAAATTTAAATTAACAACGCGGTATTTTGAGCAATTCAACTCCGGCATGAGTGTCTACCTATACACTTATAATGGACGCGAATGGTCCAAAATATCGGGTCGTTACACAAAGGCTCTCGTTTTAGTCATTTCAAATGGACACAAGTGTCGGGGTCATCCATCATCGTTCTCTTTCTTCTAATCCAGCAGACGTTCGCTAATCCAACCACTTCATTCTGGATCATCCACCGCATACACAGTTGTTAAAGTGGTTCTGGTATTGACAAAGAGTATGCCAATAGTCGGCCCCAGTCTCTTTAACAACCAAACGTCATTTTTCACATCGGTTGGTTCTTTTACGTTTCGAAAACGATTCATACTTGATATCAAAATATCATATTCACTTCAAAATATCCTTCATTTCAAAATCATCATATTTACTTCATGTGTCATTTTCACTTGAAAGCATCATTTCAAACTCCAACTTAGGCTATAACCTCATTTAACCACATTCGCATTTAAATCAACTATTTATATATAAACATTCCAAATTTGCAACGTTTGAATTTTTTTAGAAAATTGTTTGAATTGTTTTAAATAGTGAAAATATTTTAGAGATTTAAAACAGTTTGATATAAAATGGTTTGAGTATTGAAAATGGCTTATATAGTAAAATATTTTAGAAAATTATAATAATTTGAATAAAAAATAGATTTAAATAGTTTATATTAAAATAATTTATCTTGAAAATAGTATCAAATCAAACTGTTTCTTTCCATTTCAACATATCTAGGCCCATGTCCGAATTTCAATCAAACAAAAGTCAATTTCCAAATCATTCTATTCAATTGACTCAATTTCGATTTAGTTTTCAATCAACCTGATTTCGATTTCAATTCGAATTAACTTCAATTTTGAAACGTTCATTTTTAACTTCAAATTCCATTCAATGGTTCAATTCAATGATTTAAATTTCAATTCAATTCTTATTTTAAACCATTTCAGTTTATATCAATTTCAAGTCCAATTTCAATTTACTGATTTAAATCACTTAAATCAAATTAAACTTCATTGTTCAATTTTAAGGTTCGAATCTTTAAAAAAATAAAATTTTCAAAATTAAAGTCATATATCGATTATACCTTCACATTTCAAATTAAGTTCTTTAAAAAAATTCTTTTAAGCAATTTCGATTTCAACATTTCAAAGCTTGAATTTAAAAATAATTCAATTCATATAAATCCACAGTTTATTTCCTTTAAAACAATATCATTTAACAAAAATCCAAATACAAGATTTTAAAACCATTTAATTTAACCAATCCGATGTCTGTATATAATTTTTTATCCTTTGGCTAAGTGATCATTTATTTCAATTTTAATTACATGGATATATATATATATATCATTTCAACCCATAATTGAATGTCATAGGTATATATCATTTCAACCTATTTCTTAGTTCATTTCCAATGGTACAAATGATAATATAATTGATGTCAATAAATAAATTGGTAATAACAGGAATATGTCAAATAAATAAACAACCATACATCCATCATCAATCAATAAACATACAATAACAGTTAACATCCAAATCAACCAATATATCGCAATAGTTACTGATTATCCATTTTTGGTGTTCAACTAGCAATTAAATTCAATATTAATTTAAATGTCAATTTAATTCAATATAAAATTCAAATTTTATTTAAATGTCAATTAAAACTACCAAACAACAACCAATAAAATTCTTGCCACTTCGTAAATTTAATTTAATTAACATAAGAAGGTTCAGTATTGCGTGAGTGGGTTAAATCACTCACCTTTGATTTAAAGCCCATTAAAATCCAATAAAAGCCTAAAATTTGAGCAGTCTTCAAATTAAACCAAACTAGTTTTAGATTATCCATAATTTCAATACGAATCCAACGGAAGAAATCGCGCATCAATTGAAGTTCGTATGCAAAAATTATGAAGGTTAGAACATTTGAATTTTAAAATTAAATTAAAATAGAAAAGGGAAAACTTGTAATTATATTCACCTTCCCCAAACCTTATGTTACAGTCATCATGTACCAGAACAAACCCATCAGCTGCCTCCATCATCCTCCAACCGTCACACCAACGTGCGCCTTCAACCAGATCGGAGACAATCGTTGAGATTGCACCGCCGCCCTCTACCTTCTCCCAAATTTTGAGCACCTCCAAGGCCCCCAATCACCTCCGACCAAGCCTTGAACGCCGTGTCTTTACGGCCAAATTCTGGCGAATTCTCGGCTAGATCTACAAGATGTACGGTTGGATCGAGCTAATTGCATTAGAATTCTGGCGAATTCTAATGCAATTAGCTCGATCCAACCGTACATCTTGTAGATCTAGCCGAGCACTACAACTTCCGCTTAGACTTCGTCGGGAATCGGTGAGAGTTGAGAGAGATCTAAGGGAAAAAAGAAGGAGATTTTTCAGCCATTGAAAGTGGAGTCCATGAAAATTAGGATTTCCAATATATTTTTATAATATTTCAGTCTCGATTTGCGTGCTAATTTATAGCGTAAGGTCCAAAACAGCTGGAACTCCAGTCGAGGAGTGCTGACAGGCAATCCATATGTAAAAGGACCTTCTAAACACAATGGAACCCGTTTTGAGGCCTAATTCCATTATATACAAAAGTTAAAGTTTTATTGTTCAATAAAATTTAAATTAAATTATATTTAAATAATTTAACAATTCACATTTATGGATAAATACAATATTTCTACTTTATAATTATGTTATTATAAACCACAACGTTCATAAATAATTTTATTTTATTATTATTCCATATTTGAACCAATTTGAATAATTACATTTCAAAAATAACAATTTTCATTTGAATATAAATCGATTGGGTCAAAAGGCCCGAAAAGCCCATTTCGTTCTCGAAACGAAAATAGATCATTCCATATATTGAAATATAGGTTTTCAATATTTTTAAACTCAATTAAACTAATTCCAAGTCCTAATTCTATTATATATAGAAGCTAGCTTTAAAATCAAATTATATTCATTTTTATGCATTAATTAAATGAATTATAATTAAATTGATTTAATCACCTTTAAATTCCAAATTGAAAGTTTCTTATCATCATTCTTGATTAATAGAATTTAATAATCATTTAAAATTAAATTTTCCATTTTTAAGTCCAAGATTTAAATATTAAATTAATTTCAAAATATAATTACAACCGTAATTAAATCCTCGTTTATTAAAATTTAAATTCCAACATTATCTTTTATTTTGAAATAAATTCTTATTATTAAATCGACAAATACCTTATGTGTTCATTAAACATAAGTTTTCACTTTATTACACTCATCGCTCAACATTTAACGTCTTCTTGTATTAATTGCAATATTTAATTACATTAAATTTCATTGATTTCCAAATTAATTTCAGAACAGATTAAATGATAAGATGAGAAATAAAACAATATTTACCTTTAAGTAATTTATACGCATTTATAAATTTATTATTTACAAAAAAAGTTTGATAATTTACATACAAAATAATTGATTTTATATTCTATATTAAAACCAATTTCGATTAAAGAACGTATAATTTTACCATTTAATACATCATTTATTTTATTTCTTATTAAACTTACAATTGATTGAAATTACATTAAAACAATTGTCAATTACCTTCAATCAATATTATTAAATTATACTATAATAATTTTTTTTCATTTACAAATCATAAATTTTAATTTATAAAAAAATTAAATTCCAAAGTCTTATTTAATTAGACATTTTTAATTGTCAAAAATACAGGTCGTTACATTTTACTATTTTGAAAAGATAATTATTCAAATAATTAATATGGTATGAAATTAATAATAATGATTATTATTAATATTTTGGAAGTTAATTATTATTATTTATAATAATAATAAAGAATAATTATTATTGTTTTATTAATAATGTTTTAAATTATTAATTATTATCATTAAGATAATCCAAAAATAATAATAATAATTTATTTATAATGTTTACTATTAATTATTATTATTTTAATAGTGTTTTAAGTAAATGATTAGAATTACTTATAAATGTTTTCGAGACTTATAAAAGAGTTGTATAAACATATTTCGGTTTTATAAAAGGAATCTTATAGTAAGGTTTGGGAAACTAAAAAGAAGATTGGTAAAAGGGTAAAAAGAGTTTTATAAATGGTTTTAGGTATTCATAGATGAATTTAAGGAAGGGGTTTATAGATCTATTAAAGGAGTTTATAATTAGTTTTATGGAATTAGAAAGAGTTTATAAATGATTTAGAGACGTTATAAATGGTTTTTGCGACTTACAAAATCATTATAAATGGGTTTGAAAATTTATAAAGGAATTTATAAATGGTTCTAGAAGTGTGAAAAAGGGAAATCTTCCTCCATTTTGTGAATATACCTAGACCATTAAGATAAGTGTATGGATATTTTCTAAGTATTGAAAATATAGGGATTTGTGAATATATCTTCGTAAAAATATTTTGATTCAAATGTAACAAAGGGAATTTAATTAATAAAACGATTAATTAAGGAAGCCAGTGGTTGCTTATGCGCTTAACCAATGCTGGTTTTCCCTATGAAAATAAATCCCTGATTTAAATGTTTGTTTACTTGATATTTAAATAACCAGCTATCGAATTTGGATCCAAAAACGTAACTTTGAAAATATCCAAGAGAAACACGTGAGTTATATGGCACAGTCATCTTTTATGATGCTGTACTGTGCGTATAAATATCATTTCATTCTCATAGAACAAATGATAAGGAAATCCATCCACTAACGGTTAGGAGGTGATTTCCGCTCTTATCTTTGATTGTTTATTTCCTAAAGAACAGGGTTTAAATTTACCAGAAATTATCAAAAGTTGTTTCGAAGATACCAAGATCATATATGTTAACCGAATACCACTTTAACCCAACTTAAGTTTTTCGAACCGAAGACATCTTGAAGATGATGGAATTGAAGATGGAGCTCTCAAGCATTTCGTTCAGTCCCAGAATGAACTTGTATGGATGAATGATGGCATTGCATTGTTGTCTTTAAGGCAGTGTTAGCATTCCAAGTGGAAAGTGCTGTATAAAAGGTAAAATGTCGCCTCAAGCCTCATCAATTTGGAATGAGTAAAAAAAAGGGAGATGCAACAGGGCTAAGTGAGTCGCTCTCAATAATGGTATGATCATTCCTATCTAGAGTCGATATTATCTCTCATTTGTATGTTTCAGGCCCATTATCGGAGTTGTGGTCATATTCGGCACTACTAGTCAAGTGGTATGTCGGTTCTGCATTGGTAGGAGATCATGACGAGGTCCTCGGTATTAGTTTATCTAGAGATGCACCATGACGGGCGGTACCCCGATAGCCTAGTAATTGTATGTAATCCATTCTCCAATAAGCACCGTACGGACTAAGTTGTGCCCAACTATGCTAAGATGCAAGCATTTCAGCTATATTCATATTTTACTTTGACCATAGACATTATAATAATATCAATGGATTTTCTATAGAATTTTTTTGGTTATCGTAAGGTAAAAATTCATCCTTGTTTATGTGCGTCGTGGTCCTACAAGATACTTTTGATTTTAAAGGCTTTATAACTTAAAATTTCAGTTAGGTGTGTTTTCGCACGCTGGTTTTCCATACTGACTTAGGTGTAATTTTTTTATAATGCTCCGGTCAGACTGAGCATATTACAGATTTAGTTTGGATGTGTTGGAGCTTCAAGAGACGAGCTGGAGGCCCAGAGATGTATTCACCAATATGGTTATTTTTCTGCAACATTCATTATTGTATTTATCAGTAATTGTAAGGACAAGTTGTTATAACTACCTGGGTTGAAATAGGTTGGTATACTCTGATTGATGTACGTATATTACATTTCTTCTTTGTGTAAAGATTTATTGTATATCATAGATTATTCTTTCCGTTGTGAGATGTTGGTTTTTTCCTTCTTTCTTCTTTCTTTTCCCTTAATAATCGGGTTTTTCGACATTCGATTGCTTGGCACGCAATACAGTTGACGTATTAGTGTCGATTTTCGAGGGTCGAAAAGCCCGGACTGTTACAGATCTTTAATTTCATATGGTAAATACTTGTATATAATTATTTCAATACTTATTTTTAAAAACTTTGATTTAAGAATAATGAATGGACTTTAGTGCAAATTTTAATTATTTTTGGTTTTTTATATTTAAATTCTCGTGTAAATCTAAAACATTATTTCATTCCTAAATTAAAATTTTAATGAAAATGGTTAACTTTAAAATCAAAACTCATTTATATAAATGTATATATTCATGTACCATATGCTACAATTTTTGCAAATATACGTTGTTTAGACCTTAATTATTAAATCGTAATAACAAGGTATATGGAAATATACATATTTTAGTTTAATTCTAAATTATAAGAGGATTTTGTGTAATAATATAACCTTCTGTTGTCAAACATTTCTTTGATTGAAATCTTTCCTGTTGATGTTAATTTTGGATTTCAAATTATTTAAAACAATTGCTAGGTTTACATTATTTACATACATACATATATGTATGTATTTATGTATGTATGTATGTACATATGTACATATGCATGCATGCATGTATGTATGTATATGTATATATGTATGTATAATCATTATGGATGTATGGATATATTTCATTAATCAAAACTTGGAAAATAAAGGCATATGTAAATTTGGTTAATAAGTTATAAATGTCATTTAATACATTATTTATTACAATTAAAGAGGGAGAGAAGTGAATGGTTTCTCTCTTTATAGATTTTCATATCTTCCCTTTATTAATTGCATAGGACAAGAGAGGCAAGCAAAATATTTCCTTCTCTAAATTCATTTACACATCTTCCTTTTGCACATATAAACGCTATTTATATACTGCGCATACACTTCATACAAATGAATGCATTTGATACATTCATTGTAATATCCATAAATTTAAGTGATATTTAAATCTCCATTTTACTAATTTAAAGATTTTATTTAAATTTTAATAGATTGGATCTAATATACATTTAGACTATATAAGCCCAATATAGATCCAAAATGGTTTAAAAAAATGTGAACTTCACTCATTTCTTCCTGTGCAGGTTGGTCCAAATCCAACAATGATATCAGAGCCCAATCACCTATGTAGTCTAAATTTGTCATTTTAGGGCAAACTAATTAAACTTACCCAATTAGTTTGTATCTAGAAAGGTAACGTCTAGGATTGGAATTGTATAATAAATACCATGTCCTACCTGGTTATCGGCCTAGGCTGAAAGGTGAAATAATCCCAAAGGTTGTCCTAATAGAAAAGACCCAATTTGAATTGGTCCTTTAGATAATTTTTAACTTTTTTTGAAAATCAAATTAAAATGTTTTGAATTTTAAATTTAAATTTAAAATAAATACATATTTATATTAAATGTAATAATACAACATAAATTTTCAAAGATTTTGGAAAGGTAATGATATTTTCTAAATGTTTGAAAATATTTACTAATTTCGAAATTCAAAATTTATTGATAATATTAATAAAAACAAATTAATTAAATGTTAATATTGGCTTCATTTATGTGATTCCTTGGAGTGTTAGTATTGACAAAGCTAGATCGTCCCAACTGGAAAAACGATCGGCTTCCCCTCCTGGGTGGGTGGGTCAGAGGGAGGGTGGGGGCCCGCACTCCAACCCGGTCGTCCCGGAACGATCCACCTCACCTTCCGCGGGCTTTCGGACGCTTCGACGGCTGCAGTTTCTGATCGTGATTGCCCCAACTAGAAAAACGATCGGCTTCCCCTCCTGGGTGGGTGGGTCAGGGGGAAGGTGGGGGCCCGCACTCCAACCCGGTCATCCCAGAACAATCTACCTCGCCTTCCGCGGGCTTTAGGGCGCTTCGACGGCTGTAGTTTCTGCGCAGAAATTCCGAGTTCGATCCTCCTTTCGGAGGCCGAGATAGTCCCGGATCGCGATCGCCCCAACAGGAAAAAAGATCGGCTTCCCCTCTTGGGTGGGTGGGTCAGGGAGAGGGTGGGGGCCCGCACTCCCACCCGGTCATCCCGGAACGATCCACCTCGCCTTCCGCGGGCTTTCGGGCGCTTCAACGGCTGCAGTTTCTGATCGCGATCGCCCCAACTGGAAAAACGATCGGCTTCCCCTCCTGGGTGGGTGGGTCAGGGGGAAGTTGGGGGCCCGCACTCCAACCTGGTTGTCCCAGAATGATCCACCTCGCCTTCCGCGGGCTTTCGGGCGCTTCGACGGCTGCGGTTTCTGCGCAGAAATTCCGAGTTCGATCCTCCTTTTGGAGGCCGAGACGATCCCGGATCGCGATCGCCCCAACTGAAAAACGATCATCTTCCCCTCCTGGGTGGGTCAGGGGGAGGGTGGAGGCCCGCAGTCCCACTCGATTGTCCCGAAACGATCCACCTCGCCTTCCGCGGGCTTTCGGGCGCTTCGATGGCTGCAGTTTCTGATCGCGATCGCCCCCAACTGGAAAAACGATCGGCTTCCCCTCCTGGGTGGGTGGGTCAGTGGAAGGTGGGGGCCCGCACTCCAACCTGGTCGTCCCAGAACAATCCTCCTCGCCTTCCGCGGGCTTTCGGGCGCTTCGACTGCTGTAGTTTCTGCGCAGAAATTTCGAGTTCGATCCTTCTTTCGGAGGCCGAGACGATCCCGTATCGCGATCGCCCTAATTGGAAAAACGATCGACTTCCCCTCCTAGGAGGGTGGGCGCCCGCACTCCCACCCGGTCGTCCCGAAACGATCCACCTCGCCTTCCGCGGGCTTTCGAGTGCTTCGACGGCTGCAGTTTCTAATCGCGATCGCCACAACTGGAAAAACGATCGGCTTTCCCTCCTGGATGGGTGGGTCAGGTGGAAGGTGGGGGCCTGCACTCCAACCTCGTCATCCCGGAACAATCCACCTCACCTTCCGCGGGCTTTCGGGCGCTTCGACGGCTGTAGTTTCTGTGTAGAAATTCCGAGCGGGGGCCCGCACTCCCACCCGGTCGTCCCAGAACGATCCACCTCGCCTTCCGCAGGCTTTCGGGTGCTTCGACGGTTGCAGTTTCTGATCGCGATCGCCCCAACTGGAAAAACGATCGGCTTCCCCTCCTAGGAGGGTGGGGGCCCGCAGTCCAACCCGGTCGTCCAGGAACGATCCACCTCGCCTTCCACGGGCTTTCGGGCGCTTCGACGGCTCCAGTTTCTGCGCAGAAATTCCGAGTTCGATCCTCCTTTCGGAGGCCGAGATGGTCCCGGATCGCCATCGCCCCAATTGGAAAAACGATCGGCTTCCCCTCCTAAGTGGGTGGATCAAGGGGAGGGTTGGGGCCCGCACTCCCACCCGGTTGTCCCGGAACGATCCACCTCGCCTTCAGTGGGCTTTTGGGCGTTTCGATGGCTGTAGTTTCTACGTAGAAATTCCGAGTTCGATCCTCCTTTCGGAGGCCGAGACGGTCCCGGATCGCGATCGCCCCAACTGGAAAAACGATCGGCTTCCCCTTCTTGGTGGGTGGGGGCCCGCACTACTACCCGGTTGTCCAGGAACGATCCACCTCGCCTTCCACGGGCTATCGAGCGTTTCGACGGCTGCAGTTTCTGCGTAGTAATTCCAAGTTCGATCCTCCTTTCGGAGGCCGAGACGGTCCCGTATCGCGATCGCCCCAACTGGAAAAACGATCGGCTTCCCCTCTTGGGTGGGTGGGTTAGGGGGAGGCTGGGGGCCCGCACTCCCACCCGGTCGTCCCGGAATGATCCACCTCGCCTTCCGCGGGCTTTCGGGCGCTTCGACGGCTGCAGTTTCTACGCAGAAATTCCGAGTTCGATCCTCCTTTCAAAGGCCGAGACGGTCCCGAATCGCGATCGCCCCAACTGGAAAAACGATCGGCTTCCCCTCCTGGGTGGGTGGGTCAAGGGGAGGGTGGGGGCTCGCACTCCCACCCGGTCGTCCCGGAACGATCCACCTCGCTTTCCTCGGGCTTTCGGGCGCTTCGAAGGGTGCTGTTTCTACGTAGAAATTCCGAGTTCGATACTCCTTTCGGAGGCCGAGACGGTCCCGGATCGTGATCGTCCCAACTGGACAAACAATCGGCTTCCCCACTTGGGTGGGTGGGTCAGGGGGAGGGTGGGGCCTGCACTCCCACCTGGTCATCCCGAAATGAACCACCACGCCTTCCGTGGGCTTTCGGGCACTTCGACGGGTACAGTTTCTGATCACGATCGTCCCAACTGGGTGGGTGGGTCAGGGGAAGGGTGGGGGCCCGCACTCCCACCCGGTCGTCCCGGAACGATCCACCTCGCCTTCCGCATAAATGATCCACCTCGCTTTCCGCACTCCCACCCGGTCATCCCGGAACGATCCACCTCGCCTTCCGCGGGCTTTCGGGCGCTTCGATGGCTGCAGTTTCTACGCGGAAATTCCGAGTTCGATCCTTTTTTTGGAGGCCGAGGCGGTCCCGAATCGCGATCGTCCCAACTGGAAAAACGATCGGCTTCCTCACCTTGTTGGGTGGGGGCCCGCACTCCCCCCCGGTCGTCCCGGAATGATCCACCTCGCCTTCCGCGGGCTTTCGGGCGCTTCGACGGGTGCAGTTTCTACGCAGAAATTTCGAGTTCGATCCTCCTTTCGGAGGCCGAGACGGTCCCGGATCGCGATCATCCCAACTGGAAAAACGATCGGCTTCCCCACCTTGGTGGGTGGGTCAGGAGGAGGGTGGGGGCCCGCACGCCAACCCAATCGTCCCGGGACGATCCACTACGCCTTCCGTGGGCTTTCGAGCGCTTGGACGGCTGTAGTTTCTACGCAGAAATTCCAAGTTCGATCCTCCTTTCGACGGCCGAGACGATCCCAGATCGCGATCGTCCCAACTTGAAAAACGATCGGCATCCCCACCTGGATGGGTGGGTCAGGGGGAGGGTGGGGGCCCGCACTCCCACCCGGTCGTCCCGGAACGATCCACCTCACCTTCCACGGGCTTTCGGGCGCTTCGACGGGTGCAGTTTCTTATCACGATCGTCCTAACTGGGTGGGTGGGTCAGGGGGAGGGTGGGGGCCCGCACTCCCACCCGGTCGTCCCAGAACAATCCACCTCTCTTTCCGCGGGACTTCGGCCCGCACTCCCACCTGGTCGTCCCGAAACGATCCACCTCGCCTTCTGCATAAATGATACACCTCTCTTTCCGTGGGACTTCGGCCCGCACTCCCACCTGGTCGTCCCGGAACGATCCACCTCGCCTTCCGCGGGCTTTCGGGCGCTTCGATGGCTGTAGTTTATGTGCAGAAATTCCGAGTTCAATCCTCCTTTCGGTGGTTGAGACGGTCTCGGATTGCGATCGCCCCAACTGTAAAAACGATCGGCTTCCCCTCGCCTTCCGCGGCTGTAGTTCCTGCGTAGAAATTCCGAGTTCGTTCCTTATTTCAGAGGACGAGACGGTCTCGGATCGCGATCTCCCCAACTGGAAAAACGATCGGCTTCCCCTCCTTAGTGGGTGGGTCAGGGGGAGGGTGGGGGCCCGCACTCCCACCCGGTCGTCCCGGAACGATACATCTCGCCTTCTACGGGCTTTCGGGCGCTTCAACGGCTGCAGTTTTTGATCGTGATCGCCCCAACTGGAAAAACGATCGGCTTCCCCTCCTGGGTGGGTGGGTCAGACGGAAGGTGGGGGCCCGCACTCCAACCCGGTCGTCCCAGAACGATCCACCTCACCTTCCGCGATCTTTCGGGCGCTTCAAAGGCTGTAGTTTCTACGTAGAAATTCCGAGTTCGATCCTCCTTTCGGAGGCCGAGGCAGTCCCGGATCGCGATCGCCCCAACTGGAAAAACGATCGGCTTCCCCTCATGGGTGGGTGGGTCAGTTGGAGGGTGGGGGCCCGCACTCCAACCCGGTCGTCCCGGAACGAACCACATCGCCTTCCGCGGGCTTTCGGGCGCTTCGACAGCTGTAGTTTCTTTGCAGAAATTCCGAGTTCGATCCTCCTTTCGGAGGCCGAGACGGTCCCGGATCACGATCGCCCCAACTGGAAAAACGATCGGCTTTCCCTCCTGGGTGGGTGCATCAAGGGGAGGGTGGGGGCCCGCACTCCAACCCGGTCGTCCCGGAACGATCCACCTCGCCTTCCACGGGCTTTCGGGCGCTTTGACAACTGTAGTTTCTGCGCAGAAATTCCAAGTTCGATCCTCCTTTCGGAGGCCGAGACGATCCCGGATCGCGATCGCCCCAACTGGAAAAACGATCGGCTTCCCCTCCTCGGTGGGTGGGTCAGTTGGAGGGTGGGGGCCCACACTCTAACCCGGTCGTCCCGGAATGATCCACCTCGCCTTCCGCGGGCTTTCGGGCGCTTCGACGGCTGTAGTTTCTGCGCAGAAATTCCGAGTTCGATCCTCCTTTCGGAGGTCGAGACGGTCTCGGATCGCGATCGCCTCAACTGGAAAAACGATCGCCTTCCCCTCTTGGGTGGGTGGGTCTGTTGGAGGGTGGGGGCCTGCACTCCAACCCGGTCATCCCGGAATGATCCACCTCGCCTTCCGCGGGCTTTCGGGCGCTTCGACGGCTGCAGTTTCTACGCAGAAATTCCGAATTCGATCCTCCTTTCGGAGGCCGAAGCGGTCCCGGATCGCGATCGCCCCAACTGGAAAAACGATCGGCTTCCTCTCCTGGGTGGGTGAGTTAGGGGGGAGGGTGGGGGCCCGCACTCCCACCCGGTCGCCCCGGAACGATCCACCTCGCCTTCCACGGGCTTTCGGGCGCTTCGACGGCTGCAGTTTCTGATCGCGATCGCCTCAACTGGGTGGGTGGGTCAGGGAGAGGGTGGGGGCCCGCACTCCAACCCGGTCGTCCCGGAACAATCCACCTCGCCTTCCGCGGGCTTTCGGGCGCTTCGACAGCTGTAGTTTCTGCGCAGAAATTCCGAGTTCGATCCTCCTTTCGGAGGCCGAGACGGTCCCGGATCGCGATCGCCCCAACTGGAAAAACGATCGGCTTCCCCACCTTGGTGGGTGGGTCAGTTGGAGGGTGGGGGCCCGCACTCCAACCCGGTCATCCCGGAACAATCCACCTCGCCTTCCGCGGGCTTTCGGGCGCTTCGACGGCTGCAGTTTCTACGCAGAAATTATGAGTTCGATCCTCCTTTCGGAGGCCGAAGCGATCCCGGATCGCGATTGCCCCAACAGGAAAAACAATCGGCTTCCCCTCCTGGGTGGGTGGGTTAGGGGTAAGGTGGGGGCCCGCACTCCCACCCGGTCGCCCCGGAGCGATCCACCTCGCCTTCTGCGGGCTTTCGTGTGCTTCGCGGCTGTAGTTTCTAATCGCGATCGCCCCAACTGGGTGGGTGGGTCAGGGGAGGGTGGGGGCCTGCACTCTCCAACTCGGTCGTCCCGGAACGATCCACCTCTCCTTCCGCGGGCTTTCGTGCGCTTCGACGGCTGTAGTTTCTGCGCAGAAATTTCGAGTTCGTTCCTCCTTTCGGAGTCTGAGACGGTCCTAGATCACGATCGCCCTAATTGGAAAAACGATCGGCTTTGCCTTCTAGGAGGGTGGGGGCCCGCACTCCCACCCGGTCGCCCCAGAACGATCCATCTCACCTTCCGCGAGCTTTCGGGCGCTTCGACGGCTGCAGTTTCTGATCGCAATCGCCCCAACTGGGTGGGTTGGTCAGGGGGAGGGTGGGGGCCCGCACTTTCCAATCCGGCCGTTCCGGAACGATCCACCTCGCCTTCCGTGGGCTTTCGGGCACTTCGACGGCTGTAGTTTCTGCGCAGAAATTCCGAGTTCGATCCTCCTTTCGGAGGCCGAGAAGGTCCTGGATCGCGATCGCCCTAATTGGAAAAACGATCGGATTTGCCTCCTAGGAGGGTGGGGGCCCACACTACAACCCGATCGTCCCAGAACGATCCACCTCGCCTTTCGTGGGCTTTTGGGCGCTTCGACGGCTGCAATTTCTGATCGCGATCGCCCCAACTAGGTGGGTGGGTCAGGGGGAGGGTGGGGGTCCGCACTCTCCAACCCGGTCGTCCCGGAACGATCCACCTCGCCTTCCACGGGATTTCGGGCGCTTCGACGGCTGCAGTTTCTACGTAGAAATTCCAAGTTTGATCCTCCTTTCGGAGGTCGAAGCGGTCCCTGATCGCGATCGCCCCAACTGGAAAAACGATCAACATCCCCTCCTGGGTGGGTGGGTCAGGGGGGAGGGGGGTGGGGACCCGCACTCCAACCCGGATCGCGATCGCCCCAACTGTAAAAATGATCGGCTTCCCCTTCTGGGTGGGTGGGTCAGTTGGAGGGTGGGGGCCGGCACTCCAACCCGGTCGTCCCGGCATGATCCACCTCACCTTCCGCTGCCTTTCGGGCGCTTCGACGGCTGCAGTTTCTGTGCAGAAATTCTGAGTTAGATCCTCCTTTCGGAGGCCGAAGCGGTCCCGGATCGCGATCGCCTCAAATGGAAAAACCATCGGCTTCCCCTCATCGATGGGTGGGTCAGGGGGAGGGTGGGGGCCCGCACTCCCATCCAGTCGCCCCGGAACGATCCACCTCGCCTTCCGTGGGCTTTCGGGCGCTTCGACGGCTGTAGTTTCTGATCGCGATCGCCCCAACTGGGTGGGTGGGTCAGGGGGAGGGTGGGGGCCCGCACTCTCCAACTCGGTCGTCCCGGAACGATCCACCTCTCCTTCCATGGGCTTTCGGGCGCTTCGACGGCTGTAGTTTCTGCGCAGAAATTCCGAGTTCGTTCCTTCTTTCGGAGTCTGAGACGGTCCTAGATCACGATCGTTCCTCCTTGATGGCTGTAGTTTCTACGCAGAAATTCTGAGTTCGATCCTCCTTTCGGAGGCTGAGACGGTCCCGGATCGCGATTGCCCTAATTGGAAAAACGATCGGCTTCGCCTTCTAGGAGGGTGGGGGCCCGCACTCCCACCCGGTCGCCCCAGAACGATCCATCTCGCCTTTCACTGGCTTTCGGGCGCTTCGACGGCTGCAGTTTCTGAATCGCCCCATCTGGGTGGGTTGGTCAGGGGGAGGGTGGGGGCCCGCACTCTCCAACCCGGCCGTCTCGGAACGATCCACCTCGCCTTCCACGGGCTTTCGGGCGCTTCGACGGCTGTAGTTTCTTCGTAGAAATTCCGAGTTCGATCCTCCTTTCCCGGATCGCGATCGCCCTAATTGGTAAAACGATCGGCTTCGCCTCCTAGGAGGGTGGGGGCCCGCACTACAACCCGGTCGTCCCGGAACGATCCACCTCGCCTTCCGCGGGCTTTCGGGCACTTCGACGGCTGCAGTTTCTGATCGTGATCGCCCCAACTGGCTGGGTGGGTCAGGGGGAGGGTGGGGGCCCGCACTCTCCAACCCGGTCGTCCCGGAACGATCCACCTTGCCTTCCGCGGGCTTTCGGGCGCTTCAACCGCTGTAGTTTCTGCGCAGAAATTCCGAGTTTGATCCTCCTTTCGAAAGCCGAGACGGTCCCGGATCGCGATCGCCCTAATTGGAAAAACAATCGGCTTCGCCTCCTAGGAGGGTGGGGGCCCGCACTCCTACTCGGTCGCCACAGAACGATCCACCTCGCCTTCCGCAGTCTTTCGGGCGCTTCGTTGGCTGCAATTTCTGATCACGATCGCCCCAATTGGGTGGGTGGGTCAGGGGGAGGGTGGGGGCCCGCACTCTCCAACCCGGTCGTCCCGGAACGATCCACCTCGCTATCTTTTTTTTCATTTTTTTATTGTTTTCTTCAAAAGCAATAAAAATTGGTGAATCGGAAACAATTATAAGAAAAAAACGAACAAATTTCATAGAATTTTTTTACTCAGATTGAATTTAGTTATTGAATTAATATTAGGGATCAGTCTTTTTTAATTTTATATCAAATAAAGCTGTTGGAATAATATAATGATATTCGTTTTTATTTCGATATTCCTTTTTATTTCTCATCAAACGAATGGCATCTTCTTCTTTCGGGTGCTTCGACGGCTGTAGTTTCTGCGTAGAAATTCCGAGTCCAATCCTCCTTTCGGAGGCTGAGACGGTCCCGGATCATGATCGTCCTAATTGGAAAAACGATCTGCTTCGCCTCCTAGGAGGGTGGGGGCCCGCACTACAACCCGGTCGTCCCGGAACGATCCACCTCGCCTTCCGCGGGCTTTCGGGCGCTTCGACGGCTGTAGTTTCTGCACAGAAATTCCGAGTTCGATTCTCCTTTCGGAGGCCGAGACGGTCCCGGATCGCGATCGCCCTAATTGGAAAAACGATAGGCTTCCCCTTCTAGGTGGGTGGGTCAGGGGGATGGTGGGGGCCCGCACTCCCACCCGGTCATCCCGGAACGATCCACCTCGCCTTCCGCGGGCTTTCGGGCGCTTCGATGGCTGCAGTTTCTGATCACGATCGCCCCAACTGGGTGGGTCAGAGGGAGGGTGGGCGCTCGCACTCCCACCCGGTCGTCCCGGAACGATCCACCTCGCCTTCCGCGGGACTTCGGCCCGCACTCCCACCTGTTTGTCCCGGAACGATCCACCTCGCCTTCCGCGTACTTTCGGGCGCTTCAACGACTGCGGTTTCTATGCAGAAATTCTGAGTTCGATTCTCCATTCGGAATCCCGGGTCAGGGGGAGGGTGGGGCCCGCACTCCCCCTCGTTCGTCCCGGAACGATCCACCTCGCCTTCCGTGGGCTTTTGGGCGCTTCGACGGGTCAGGCGGAGGGTGGAGGCCCGCACTCCCACCCGGCATCCCAGAACGATCCACCTCGCCTTCCGCGGGACTTCGGCCCGCACTCCCACCTGGTCGTCCTGGAACGATCCACCTCGCCTTCCGCGGGCTTTCGGGCGCTTCGACGGCTGTAGTTTCTGTGCAGAAATTCCGAGTTCAATCCACATGGGTGGGTGGGTCAGGGGAGGGTGGGGGCCCGAACTCCCACCCGGTCGTCCCTGAACGATCCACCTCGCCTTCCGCGGGCTTTCGGGCGCTTCGACGGGTCAGGGGGAGGGTGGGGGCCCGCATTCCCACCCGGTCGTCCCGGAACGATCCACCTCGCCTTCCACTGGCTTTCGGGCGCTTCAACGGGTCAGGGGAAGGGTGGGGGCCCGCACTCCCACCCGGTAGTCCCGGAATCATCCACCTCGCCTTCTGCATAAATGATCCACCTCGCTTTCTGCGGGACTTCGGCCCGCACTCCCACCTGGTCGTCCCGGAACGATCCACCTCGCCTTCCGCGGGCTTTCGGGCGCTTCGACGGCTGTAGTTTCTGTGTAGAAATTCCGAGTTCGATCCTCCTTTCGGTGGCTGAGACTGCCCTGGATCACAGTCGCCCCAATTGTAAAAATGATCGGCTTCCCCTCGCCTTCCGCGGCTGTAGTTTCTGCGCAGAAATTCCGAGTTTGATCCTTCTTTCGGAGGCCGAGACGGTCTCGGATCGCGATCGCCCCAACTGGAAAAACGATCGGCTTCCCTTCCTGGGTGTGTGGGTCAGGGGGAGCGTGGGGGCCAGCACTCCCACCCGGTCGTCCCGGAACGATCCACCTCGCTTTCCGCGGGCTTTCGGACGCTTCGGCGGCTGCAGTTTCTGATCTCGATCGCCCCAACTGGAAAAACGATCGGCTTCCCCTCTTGGGAGGGTGGGTCAGGGGGAAGGTTGGGGCCCGCACTCTAACCCGGTCGTCCCAAAACGATCCACCTTGCTGTCCGCGGGCTTCCGGGCGCTTCGACGGCTATAGTTTCTGCGTAGAAATTCCAAGTTCGATCATTCTTTTCGGAGGCCGAGACGGTCCCGGATCGTGATCGCCCCAAGTGGAAAAACGATCGGCTTCCCTTCCTGGGTGGGTTGGTCAAGGGGAGGGTGGGAGCGCGCACACCCACCCAATCGTCCCAGAACAATCCACCTCGCCTTCCACGAGCTTTCGGGCGCTTCGACGGCTGTAGTTTCTGATCGCGATCGCCCTAACTGGGTGGGTCAGGGGGAGGGTGGAGGCCCGCACTCCAACCCGGTTGCCCCGAAATGATCCACCTCGCCTTCCATGGGCTTTCGGGCACTTCGACGGGAGTAGTTTCTACGCAGAAATTCCAAGTTCGATCCTCCTATCGGAGGCCGAGACGGTCCCGGATCGCGATCGCCCCAACTGGAAAAATGATTGGCTTCCCCTCCTGGGTGGGTTGGTCAAGTGGAGGGTGGAGGCTCGCACTCCCACCCGATCATCCCGGAACAATCCACCTCGCCTTCCGTGAGCTTTCGGGCGCTTCGAAGGCTGTAGTTTCTAATAGAGATCGCCCCAACTGGGTAGGTCAGGGGGAGGGTGGAGGACTGCACTCCAACCCGGTTACCCTGGAACGATCCACCTCGCCTTCCATGGGCTTTCGGGCGCTTCGACGGTAGTAGTTTCTGCGTAGAAATTCCGAGTTTGATTCTCCTTTCGGAGGCTGAGACGGTCCCGGATCGCGATCGCCCCAACTGGAAAAACGATCAGTTTCCCCTCCTAGGTGCGTAGGTCAAGGGGAGGGTGGGGGCCCGCACTCTAACCCGGTCTTCCCGGAATGATCCACCTCGCCTTCCGCGGGCTTTCGGGCGCTTCGACGGCTGTAGTTTCTGCGCAGAAATTCCGAGTTCTGGGTGGGTGGGTCAGGGGGAGGGTGGGGGCCCGCACTCCCACCCGGTCGTCCCAGAACGATCAACCTCGCCTTCCACGGGCTTTCGGGCGCTTCGACGACTGTAGTTTCGGCGCAGAAATTCCGAGTTCGATCCTCATTTCGGAGGCCGAGATGGGCCCGGATAGCGATTGCCCCAACTGGAAAAACGATCGGCTTCTCCTCATGGGTGAGTGGGTCAAGGCGAGGGTGGGGGTCCGCACTCCAACACGGTTGTCCCGGAACGATCAACCTCGCCTTCCGTGTGCTTTCGGGCGCTTCGACGGTTGTAGTTTCTGCGTAGAAATTCCGAGCTCGATCCTCCTTTCGGAGGCCGAGACTGTCCCGGATCGCGATCCCCCCAAATGGAAAAACGATCGGCTTCCCGTCCTGGTTGGGTGGGTCAGGGGGAGGGTGGGGGCCCGCACTCCAACCCGATCGTCTCGGAACGATCCCCTTTGCCTTCCGTGGGCTTTCGGGCGCTTCGACGGTTGCAGTTTCTACACAGAAATTCTGAGTTATATCCTCCTTTCGGAGGCCGAGACGGTCCCGGATCGCGATCGTCCCAACTGGAAAAACAATCGACATCCCCACCTGGGTGGGTGGGTTAGGGGGAGGGTGGGGGCCCGCACTCCCACTCGGTCGTCCCGGAATGATCCACCTCGCCTTCCACGGGCTTTCGGGCGCTTCGACGGCTGCAGTTTCTACGCAGAAATTCCGAGTTCGATCCTCCTTTCGAAGGTCGAGACGGTCCCGAATCGCGATCGTCCCAACTGGAAAAACGATCGGCTTCCCCACCTTGTTGGGTGGGGGCCCACACTCCCACCCGGTCATCCCGGAATGATCTACCTCGCCTTCCGCGGGCTTTTGGGCGCTTCGACGGGTGCAGTTTCAACGTAGAAATTCCGAGTACGATCCTTCTTTCGGAGGCCGAGACGGTCCCAGATCGCGATCGTCCCAACTGGAAAAACGATCGGCTTCCCACCTTGGTTAGGGGGAGGGTGGGGGCCCGCACTCCAACCCGATCGTCTCGGAACGATCCCCCTTGCCTTCCGTGGGCTTTCGGGCACTTCGACGGCTACAGTTTCTACGCAGAAATTCCGAGCTATATCCTCTTTTCGGAGGCCGAGACGGTCCCGGATCGCGATCGTCCCAATTGGAAAAACGATCGCCATCCCCACCTGGGCGGGTGGGTCAAGGGGAGGGTGGGGGCACACACTCCCACCCGGTCATCCCCGAACGATCCACCTCGCCTTCCACGGGCTTTCGGGCGCTTCGACAGGTGCAGTTTCTACGCAGAAATTCCGAGTTCGATCCTCCTTTTGAAGGCCGAGACGGTCCCGAATCGTGATCGTCCCAACTGGAAAAATGATCGGCTTCCCCACCTCGTTGGGTAGGGGCCCGCACTCCCACCCAGTCGTCCCGGAACGATCCACCTTGCCTTCCATGGGCTTTTGGGTGCTTCGACGGGTGCAGTTTCGACGCAGAAATTCCGAGTTCGATCCTTCTTTCGGAGGCCGAGACGGTCCCGGATCGCGATCATCCCAACTGGAAAAACGATCGGCTTCCCCACCTTGGTGGGTAGGTCAGGGGGAGGGTGGGGGCCCACACTCCCACTCGGTCGTCCTGGAGCGATCCACCTCGCCTTCCTCGGGCTTTCGGGCGCTTCGACGGGTGCAGTTTCTATGCAGAAATTCCGAGTTCGATCCTACTTTTGGAGGCCGAGACGGTCCCGGATCGCGATCGTCCCAACTGGAAAAACAATCGGCTTCCCCACTTGGGTGGGTGGTCAGGAGGAGGGTGGAAGCCCGCACTCCCACCCGGTCGTCCCGGAACGATCCACCTCGCCTTCCGCGGGCTTTCGGGCGCTTCGACGGGTGCAGTTTCTGATCACGATCGTCCCAACTTGGTGGGTGGGTCAGGGGAAGGGTGGGGGCCCGCACTCCCACCCAGTCATCCCGGAACGATCCACCTCGCCTTCCATGGGACTTCGGCCCGCACTCCCACCTGGTCGTCCCGGAACGATCCACCTCGCCTTCCGCATAAATGATCCACCTCGCTTTCCGCGGGACTTCGGCCCGCACTCCCACCTGGTCGTCTCGGAACGATCCACCTCGCCTTCTGCGGGCTTTCGGGCGCTTCGATGGTTGCAGTTTCTATGCAGAAATTCCGAGTTCGATCCTCCTTTCGGTGGTTGAGACGGTCTCGGATCGCGATCGCCCCAACTGTAAAAACGATTGGCTTCCCTTCGCCTTCCGCGGCTGTAGTTCCTACGCAGAAATTCCGAGTTCGATCCTTATTTCAAAGGCCAAGACGGTCTCGGATCGCGATCTCCCCAATTGGTGGGACAGGGGGAGGGTGGGGGCCTGCACTCCCACCCGGTCGTCCCGGAACGATACATCTCGCCTTCTGTGGGCTTTAGGGCGCTTCAACGGTTGCAGTTTTTGATCGCGATTGCCCCAACTGGAAAAACGATCGGCTTCCCCTCCTGGGTGGATGGGTCAGGGGGAAGGTGGGGGCCCGCACTCCAACCCGGTCATCCTAGAACGATCCACCTCACCTTCCACGAGCTTTCGGGCGCTTCGACGGCTGTAGTTTCTGCGCAGAAATTCCGAGTTCGATCCTCCTTTCGGAGGCTGAGGCAGTCCCAGATCGGGGTCGCCCCAACTGGAAAAACGATCAGCTTCCCCTCCTTTGAGGGTGGGTCAGTTGGAGGGTGGGGGCCCGCACGCCAACCTGGTCATCCCGGAACGATCCACCTCTCCTTCCGCGGACTTTCGGGCGCTTCGACAGTTGTAGTTTCTGCGCAGAAATTCCGAGTTCGATCCTCCTTTCGGAGGCCGAGACGGTCCCGGATCGCGATCGCCCCAACTAGAAAAACGATCGGCTTCCCCTCCTGGGTGGGTGGGTCAGGGGGAGGCTGGGGGCCCACACTCCAACCCGGTAGTCCCGGAACGATCCACCTCGCCTTCCGCGGGCTTTCGGGCGCTTCGACGGCTGCAGTTTCTGCGTAGAAATTCCGAGTTCTGGGTGGGTGGGTCAGGGGGAGGGTGGGGGTCCGCACTCCAACCCGGTCATCCCGGAACGATCCACCTCGCCTTCCGCGGGCTTTCGGGCGCTTCGACGGCTGCAGTTTCTGCTTAGAAATTCCGAGTTCTGGGTGGGTGGGTCAAGGGGAGGGTGGGGGCCCGCACTCCAACCCGGTCGTCCCGGAACGATCCACATCGCCTTCTGCGGGCTTTCGGGCGCTTCCACGGCTGCAGTTTCTACGCAGAAATTCTGAGTTCTAGGTGGGTGGGTCTGGGGGAGGGTGGAGGCCCGCACTCCAACCCGGTCATCTCGGAACAATCCACCTCGCCTTCCGCGGACTTTCGGGCGCTTCGACGGCTACAGTTTCTGCGTAGAAATTCCAAGTTAGGGCCCGCACTCCAACCCGGTCGTCCCAGAACGATCCACCTCGCCTTCCGTGGGCTTTCGGGCGCTTCGACGGCTGTAGTTTCTGCGCAGAAATTCCGAGTTCTAGGTGGGTGGGTCAGGGGGAGGGTGGGGGCCCGCACTCCCACCCGGTCGTCCCGGAACGATCAACCTCGCCTTCCACGGGCTTTCGGGCGCTTCAACGGCTGTAGTTTCTACGCAGAAATTCCGAGTTCGATCCTCATTTCGGAGGCCGAGACGGTCCCGGATCGCGATCTCCCTAACTGGAAAAACGATCGACTTCCCCTCCTGGGTGGGTGTGTCAGGAGGAGGGTGTGGGCCCGCACTCCCACCCGATCGTCCTGGAATGATCCACCTTGCCTTCATTTATGTGATTCCTTGGAGTGTTAGTATTGACAAAGCTAGAGTCTTTATTACGGTTTGGGCCACGTTCTCTTATATTCAGTATGTCCTTCAACCCCTCCTTGGTATGAATTTGCTTGCCAGCCTTATTGGTGAATTCAAATGCTTTGACGCAAATACTGTCGCTCACAAGAATTTACTTTATGCCAGAGCATTGATTGAAATAACTCCTCTGAATCTACTTCCGTCGATTTTGAAAGTTAGAATTAAAGATGGTGACAAGATGGAGATAAGAGTCAATGACAACTGGAAACCCGATATATGCACTATATTTCAGTCTTTTGGACATTATGCGGATAAGTGTTTTAGGATTACTCCTCTTCCCCCTGCTCCCAAAGTCCCCCTCCCTGGGTCGGAAATGAAATGGGTCCCCAAGGTTAGATTACCTGTCTTTGATATTGAGATTCCTATTTCTCCTACTGTAGACTTAGTTTCCAAAGCTGTAAATAGCGATTCTGTTGATGAGATCATTTATTAGGAACTGGATTAGGGTGCTTGGGTTCACATGGCCATGGAAATGAGGTATGACCCACGGTTACACTGTTATCACATGTTCCTTGGTGGCTATGATGAGACTAGGAGGCTTATTTATCATGTTGAGGGTGATGGTCTATCTCTTACGTCCTCTAGTATTGATGGTGCTTGCAATTGGTGGAAACTCTTAGATCCTTCTTGGGACAGGATTTATCTCTACTCTGCACTCTCGAGATCTTTTGATCCATTATTGGCTACGTACTTTTATGTTGTCCAGCTTGTTATAGACCTGATACTGATGTTGATATCAGTAATGACATGGGAGATTTCCGTCCTTCTGTGTAGTCTAGACTCTCTGTCTAGCTCCCGTTCTTTATTTTTTTATTTTTTTATTTAGTGGTTTGTCCACTATAAAAACAGTCTTAGTTGTTCTGTGCATGTGCAGAGCACTTGTTCTTCTCTTTATACATAGTGGCACGACCCACTATAAAGTCGGCTAGCTTTGCTAAAAAAAATTGTATGTCTTAATAATTATTCTTGAAATTTATTTAAAGAAAGAATTTATTTTAAAATAAAAACTATGATTTTTAGATATTATAAATTAATAGTTTTATGAAATATATTAAATAGATATTTTTAAGCTGTAAAATAAAGATTTTTAAAATCTTAAAATTTAAGTCCGTCTTTTATAATAAAGGAATACAATTTTATAAAGTAGATAGAAATATTTTGGCATAAATATATATTAATCGTTTTATATAAAGCGATATATATACACACACACATACATATATTAAGATTTATTTATAAATGTGGAAATTTATAAATGTGATAATGTATAAAAGTGATATTTTACCAATAAAGTGTAGATTTGTCAAATCGTATTTTATAAATAAAAGGATAGATTTATAAACGATGTTTTATAAATTAAGGGAACTATTATAATTGGATGGATTGGAGAGAAAAATCATAACTGTGGATATATAATAAGATGCAGAATGTTGTTTTAGAAAAAAGTTAGTTCTATTTTTTTTAGATCTGGAGATTAGGGTTTCTCCCTTTTCTCCTATTTCTCTCGATTTTTCCAAGTAACCTTGTTTTCTCTGTTTAATTCTATTTTCTGTCTTCACTTCTTTCTCCTAAAACCTGGACGTCATAGCTAAATCATGGGATCTCTGTGGGATGATGAAGGCTGGGAGGAGGTGAGAAGGAAAAGGGGCAAGGCTCCAGTTTCTTTGGGACCTGAACAAAGGCTCAACCTGGGAAGGCATAGACCGAGCAGATCTGGGGCTATTCCACATCGGAACACGGGGAGGAGGGTGCAGGCGGCTCATGCTAGGCAGACATCAACAAAATTTTCGAAAACAACAAAGCAGAACGCTTTTCAGCCAGGAAGCAATACGAAAATTAAATTCACTGTCTCAGAGAACGCTAAAAAAATTTCATACAGTGAGGCAGTGAAAGTAGGAGTGGTTGGAGATCTAGGAAACCTAGATCTTGAATTTATTGAGCCTAAAGTAGCTGATGGTAAAAGGATCGGTTCCCTTTCTTCTTAAGCTATCAAAGAAGCGGAGGGAGGCTGGGATTTATGTATATTACTGTATGTGGTTGGTTACAAACCATGGCTTAGAACTTTTGAAGGATATGCCAACTGGGTATGGTCTACAAAGAAGCCATTTTCAGTTCACTCAAGGAATAATGGATTCTTTGTAGTGAGATTTGGTTCTGAGGAGGATTGCAACAAGATTCTGAAATCAGGTCCTTGGTTCATGGACCAGAACCTGATCATTATGAAGCGTCTGTCCCCAGACATGAGAGTAGATAGAGATTTACTCACATCCTTGCCTATGTGGGTCAGACTTCCTGGTTTAAGTTTTAAGTTGTGGGGCAATAAGGCAATTAGTGCTCTAACAAGTACCATTGGAGTCCTCATAAAGATGGACGAGGCTACGAAAAACAAATCTAGATTAGCCTACGCCAGAGTTTTGGTTGAGGTTAACACTACCTATGGTATGCCTAACACCATCGAAGGTATGGACGACAATGGGAGGATTTTCATTTAGGAAGTGGAATATGAGAACCCTCCTCCCATATGTGGCAAGTGTGTGTGTTTCGGACACGTAACTGACGAATGCCCAATGACCAAGTCTTGGGTTCCTAAACTGACTCAAGCTGTCAACTTTGATAAGGAAAGCCATGTGGATCCAAGTCTTGTTGGTTGTTCTGAAATGTAAGGGAGGAAGGCGGAAATGAGATTACTAATGATCTGGAAAAACAATTGAATGATGGATGTCCCACTGATTCCCTTAATACTGAGTTAATGAATGATGGTCATTTGTCTAATGGAGAAACCAGAAATAATGTGGCGACGGATTCATGTGGTGATGGTTTGACTGAAATCTTACAACTAGAAGTGCATCAAGAAAATCAAAATCTAAATGTTGATTGCCCACCTATTGATGGGTCTCGGGATAGATATCAGATAGTTTCTAATGCGCTGGAGACAGAAATCAGGGGAAAGTCCAATACAGAACAAAAGCAAACAGAAGTTTCACCCTCGGATCAGATTATAGAAGGAGCTGCATCCTCAGAAGAGCGCGGTGAGGAGGCAATCTCAGAAGCGCCAGAGTCAGAACCTGCTACTCCCACCGAAGTAGGAGTCAGTGAAGATTGCATCACTGTTCCTCTGGCCAGGCCGGATGTCCCTCCTGATCAAGGAATCAGTGAGTCGTTCATCCCTGTGTCCACAACTACCCCGAGAGCCAGATATCCGAGCTCATCACCTCCGAAGTCACCTTCGGCCCACATAACTATTCTCAAAAGCCCTTCGTCATCATCGGATATTCCTTCATTTCCAAATAATTTATTTTCTAATGAAATTTTTATTGATGATTGTATAATTAATAATGTTAATTTTAGGAGAGGCACTGAACCTTGTATTGATATACAAGTGCAAGAAAATCTAGATCAGGATACAGGAACGACAGAAGTGGTAGAGGAACAGAATACATATGATAATGCAGATCCAGCTCAGGAGGTATACGTGGAGCAACCTCTTCCTAAGCCTCAAGATATAGAGTTTGAGAACATTCAGAAGGAAAAGCTTATTCGTAAGAATCCCAAGTGGGTTCAGATGCTAGGCATTCCTGTGGAAGACAAAGGGGAGTCCTCCAGCAGTAGGTTGCTGCGGACTCGCAATAACAAGGTTATTTAATGTCAGTAGCATGCTGGAATGTTAGAGGGTTTCATAACCCCAATAGAATGGGAGAAGTGAGAAAACTCATTGACAGTATAAAATAAGTTGTTTCGGTGTTTTAGAAAATAAGCTGTTGTTTTCGGATATACTGAAGCTGGAAAGAGCGTTGGATGATAGATGGAAAATAATAAGTAACGTTTCTTGTTATTTTAAATGTAGAATTTTCGTCCTCATTGACGGAGATTCTTGGGATTTCAACTATATTAGTATGAGCGATCAACATATTACCATTGAATTGATCAATACCTCGAAATTCAAATGTAATTTAACCTTTGTCTACGCTCATAACTATGTTGAACTCAGGAAAAGATTATGGAAGAATTTACAGGAGGATGCTATCAATATTTACAGACCATGGCTGGTTCTTGGGGACTTCATTGCATTCGTAGTCCCTCAAAAAGAAAGGGAGGTAACCCAGTGACATTTGGAAACTTGTTTGAACTAGATGATATGTCTAACTACACAGGACTTAATGAGATCAATATTAAAGGTTACGAATTCTCATGGTGGTCTGGACCGAGTCGCAACATATTGTCTAAGATTGACAGGGTTTTTGCAAACCTAGACTAGATCAACTTATTTACAGACTTATCGGCTGAATACTTGCCTCCTTCTATGAGTGATCATAATGCCGTCCTCGTCTCGTTTTTCCTTAAGCCTAGGGACAAGAACAGTCCTTTTAGATATATGAACCATGGTCTTTATGTGATCAATACTTTCCTCTGATCGAGAAACACTGGATTTCTAACCATGTAGATCGACCTCTATATCAAATCATTAATATTCTCAAGAATATCAAGAGAGAGCTTAAGATTTGGAGTGCTAAATTACGTAATACCAAAAAAGAGGTTAATGTTCAGAGAGAGAATTGTTCTAGACTTCAAAAACTATTGGAAAAATCACATGATCACAATTTAGCAATGGAATTTCAAAATACCAAGATTAATCTGGATTTAGAACTTAAAAAAGAATTTCTGGATACCAAACAAAAGGCTAAATGTGAATGGTTGATGATGGGTGACGAGGCTTCTTCTTTTTTCTACGCTAAAATGTCTAGTAAAAGAAGTAGAAAGCGTTTGACCAGCATTGTAGTCGATGGAAAGGCAGTTTCGGAAGATATGTTTGTTGAATCGGCCATTGATTTCTACAAACGAATCTTTAACCTTCCCTTACATGATCATTTCCCAGAAGTTATTTGTAAATCGATCATTACTGATTACGGTGCTAATTTTTTGAACGATGGTATATCTTTGGAAGAAATTAAATTTGTACTGTGGGATATTAAAGATACTATTTCTCCAGGCCCGGACGGTTTTAACTCGATGTTTTTCAAAACTCATTGGAATCTTTCGAAAGACTTAATTTTCAAAGCTTTGAATGATATTTTTCAGAAGGGTCTTATAATCAATGAGTGGAACCATACGTTCCTGCACTTGATTCCTAAAAAAGACCATTCCACTTGTATTCAAGATTTTAGACCCATTGCCTGTTGTAATACTTTATATAAGGTTTTCACCAAAATTCTTTGTAAAGGATAATAAATATATGTGTATCAAAGTTGATTTAAAGAAAGCATATGATTCGATTAACCGATCTTTTGTTATACATATGTTGATAAGCTTGGGTTTCCCAAACAAATGGGTGAGAATTATTGAAAACATTGTAAAGACTCCTGTGTTTTCTATCATTGGAAACGGGGAATCGCACGGTTATTTCAAGAGTTCAAATGGTCTTAGACAAGGTGACCCGCTTTCCCCTATTCTTTTCACCTTGGTCATGGAATATTTTACGTTATTGATGGATGAAAAAGTCAGGGCTGGTCTTATTTCTCTAGTTAAAGACTTTGATAATAAGTTGACTCACCTTATTTACACTGACGACATTATTGTTTTTACTAAAGCCAATGCCCAAACTACAGCTGCTATTAGTGATGTTTTTAAGACCAGGAAGAGAGTTACTGGCTTGGAATTAAGTTGTGAGAAATCTAACGTTTTCTTTGGGAAAGGGGTGGATTGTTGCACTGATATTAGTACGATTCTCAATATCCAGCAATCGGATCTCCCAATAAGGTATTTAGGTATTCCCTTGTCTAGTGCTAATTTGAGGGATAAGGATTGTTCTCTTTTGATAGAGAAGATCAAGTTAAGAATTGGAGGATGGGAAACAAGAATGCTTAGCTTAGCTGGGAGACTTGAACTCATTAAATCTACCATTTACCCCATAATACAATTCTGGATGCAATGCTTTTGTCTCCCAGCCTCTACTGTTCAAAAAATTAAACATTTCATTCTTAATTTTCTTTGGAAAAGTCGTAGTAGTAAGATTCCTTGGGAGATTTTGTGCAGGCAAAAAGAAGAAGGAGGAATGGGATTGAGAAATCTAGAAGAGATGAACCGAGCATTATTTACCAAATTGATATGGAAAGTGTTTGCACAAAAATTGGGAAAACACCTCCAAGTCGTATGATTTAGTCGATTTTATGTTGTTCTTAGCGATTTGGGTGGTTTATGCAAATATATAAAAAGCAGGGACTAAACTATAAAAGACACACAGATATATAGTGGTTCGGTCAGAATGCGCCTACGTCCACTTTATATGTTATTCTCCTTTACTGTTCAGATTACAAGTACAAAGATTTGATTACAAGTGTATGAAAGTAAAGTTGTTCGAAAGTTCTGTCCGTGCTTGAGCTCTCAAACTTGTCCGCCATTGTTGTACCCCTACCCCTCTATTTATAGAGTGAGGCTGAGGGTAGGGGTCTTGGATGTATATAGTTGCTGGTGGGCCTGGGCTGATTTGATCTGGCCTGGCAATGTTGGTTCGGTACTCCTTGGTTCGGTAGTACTTTGGTCTGGTGGTGGTTGGTTGGAGTTTGATTCGGTGGGACCTGGTCCGGTGGTGAGTGGTCCGGTAGTGGTTGGTTGGAGTTTGTTCGGCAGTGCTTAGGAAGTGGTTGGTTCGACAGTGCGTAGGAAGTGGTTGGTTCAGCAGTGCGTAGGAAGTGGTTGGTTCGGCAATGTTCTCCTTACTCTGGTTCGGTGGAAACATGTCCATCATTTTCCCCCCAAAGTGGGGCATATGCCTGCATATGTCGCGCTTTGTTTATTTGGACACCCTTATTCGGCCCGAGTGCCGAACTGGTCGGTCCGGCTACCCTATTCTTTTCTATAAGTATGGGCTCCACGCCTCCGTTATTCCTTACCGTTTGAAAGAGCCGAACCAAATTCTTAACTGCCGAATCAATTATAGTGCCAAATCAGACTTGATTGCCGAACCAGGTGAGGCCTTCTCTCGCCTAATGATTCTTATGCTTTGAACTACCGAATGAGCTTGAAGTCTTTGGATGACCGAATGAATTCGAAGTCTTTGGACAACCGAATGAATTCGAAGTCTTTGGACAACCGAATGAGCTTGAAGTCTTTGGACAACAGAATGAGCTTGAAGTCTTTGGACGACCGAATGAATTCGGGAGTTTTTGGACTACCGAATAACGCTTCATGTTTAAACTACCGGCTGTGTTCGAATGCTGGATGACCTTTGAGCTTTTTATGCCTTGAACTATGGATGAGGCTTCAGACTGTTAGGTATTTGTTTGTTTATATTTCTACACTCCTTGTTCTAACAGCATGTTTTCACGTTCTGTAGATAATGTCTCATAAAGTAGAAACTCGTTCTGACAAGAAGAAGTCCAAGGACCGAGGAGAGTCCTCCACAGTGCCCCCAGTTCAGGCAGCACCAGAACGACAGGGACCAACCTCGAGATCGCTAGTAGACGGGTACGGTCCTCAAGAGCTCCTGAACTCACCGCCTGATTGCTTTCCCAGCTCCCTCAAAGATGAGCAGCTTGATGTTATCTCTCGCTCTTTTAGGATCGACAGAGCGCACATGTTATTTCCGGGGGAAGGAGTGATGCCGTATAACCCCCCTGAAGGATATTTTGCTTATAGCAGGTATCATTGCATGTGTGGTGCCATCCCTCCGATTAACGCCTGGATAGTCAGCTTCATCACATACTTGAAGGTGGCTCCTTTCCAGCTTCAGCCTAATTCCTATGTTATCTTGGTGAGTTTGTTCATTATCTTCCAGAGGAGATACGGGCGTCCTCCTTCTAACCGGGAAATCTGGTACTTGTATAACTTGAGAGGCTATAAGAAGGGGTCTCCGTATGTTAGCTTAAAGTCGGCTGTGTCTTTCAAGCCAGTCCTGGATTTATATTCGAAATTCAGCATGTTCAAGAAGGAATGGTTTTTTGTCAAAGATGACTCCGTTTCTTTCCGCCGCTTCACCTTTGGCTGTAAGTTGAATCTCATTTATGATTCTTGTTCTGGCTGCAATACTCTTCTTTACGTGCTTTATTTCTTGCTAGCGACAGGTGGCTTTGCGGTTGTAGAGAACGATCATCTGGTTCGGATGGCCGAGGAAATAGAAGCCATTCCGGAAGGGGAGAGGGCGGCTTCTTATTTGATCAGGAACGCTACTCTTCTAGGGCTCAACCTGATTCTGCCACGTCAATCTGTGGTCAAACAGAGAGACACAGCTGAGGAGAGGGCCGCCAAAGCTAAAGGAGGGGCTACGGCGAAGAGTAGTAAAAGGAAACCCTTCTCAAAGCATCGAACTACCGGGGGGAAGAAACTTAAGAAATCCGACGGACCCTCCCCTAGAACATGCCCAGACGTTCCGGAGGAGGAAGATGAGGAGGAGGAAAGAGGCGAGGGTGAAGGAGGTGAGGCGGAGAGTGGAAGTGGTGGAGAAGGTGATGGACAGAGTGGTGATGATGGTGGTGACGGACAGAGTGGTGATGGTGCTGGGGCTTTGTCTTCTAAGCAAGCGGGTGTGATTCAGGAGTGGACGGATGATGCTTTCCGCCTAGCTTTTGAAGGGTTGGAGGAAGAAACGGCTCTGGTAGGGGAGCCTAAGAAAGCTGATAAAGCCGGATCCGGCGCCGACTCATCTTCCAAAAGTGTTCTAGCTGAGGCATCCCCCGCGACTCAAGGTGAATTTTTGACTTCTGCAGACTCCATTTATGATAAGGACTTAGGAATATTTTATGGTCAGCTCCCATCCTGGAACGAGATCTAGGACTTATTGCAGTATCCCACTCCTCCCCAGGGTTTGTATAATAAAAGTGTCTCCTTACTTTTCCTAACTCGACATATTTCTTAAATTATAGTTCAACGTCTGCTTGTAACACTTGGTTTTTGTCTCAGGATCGGGTAAAGTGCCCAAGACACTGGGTGTTAGGCACCGTCTTGAACAATATAAGCTTCTAAGGGCTTCCACTAAGCCAAAGCCTCCGACTAACCGCCCTGGGGACGTAGTCGGCTACCGTCCTCTTCTTGGAGTTATCGAAGAGGATATCCAAAAGAAGAAGAGGACTCGCTCCTTGTTGGAATTTCCATCCGATCCTCAGCCCCCGACTCAGCCTCTTCAAGATACCACGAAGGAGAATGCTGAGCTTATTTCTTCCCCGCACCCGTTTGAAAATCCTACTGTTACTCCGATAGATCATCCTGGCTTGGCTCGTAATCCGTTTGCGGGTCATCCGGATCTGGATCCGGGTTTTCACGATATTTCCTCTGATGAGGCTACTGGTGAGCACCTTCTCCCTCGTAATCCCATGGTAAGGGTGCTTGACGAGGCCAAGTCTCTGGACCTTGATTTGCTTACCACTCGGGTTGTGACCTTGGGGGACGTAGCTAAGGAAAACATTGACCCGGTTGCTGAGGAAACCAGGAGGCTGATGGGGCATCATGCTCGACTGGTTAAGGCTGGAGAAGAAATTGGCAGTGCTAACATTCGGCTGCATTTAATGGTTTCCGACCAGGCCAAACAACTTGCTGATCAAGCCATCCAGATCTCTCAACATGAGATCGCATCTAGGCAGTTAAAGAAGACCATGGAAGAGGTTAGCAGGGCAGAGATGCGGAAAATGGAGGCCGTTTGTAAGGAACGGATTGATATGGCTATTGCGACGGTGGATAAGGTTCGAAAAGCGGATCTCGAGCGGGTACAGGAGTTGTCTGGGAAACTTGAGGCTGCGGAGCTTGCTCAAACCAAGCTGAAGGAGGAGATGGAGGTGATGAGAAAAACCCTTCAAGCTGACTGTTCGCGATACCAATTAGAGAGGGATGCCACCATTGCTAAGATGTTGGCTTCTGATAACCAAGTAAGGGAGTACGAGGAGAATGAGGGGATAATGGATGAGATGCTTCAAGATATATACTTTCGCCCTTGGAAACAGGGCAACTTATCTTGGATGGATGATTACCCCCGAGTCATGGCCAGGATTTATCTTAGGGCCCTGGAGGAGGCTAAGTCTGATGCAGATAAGGAGGGTGGCGTGACCTTTAGAATGGATGTGGTTACGGCTCAATTCACCAAGGAGGAGAAGGTGGCGGTGAAAGAGGGTATGCGGCTGCTTGCCGCTGAGGAGGTTGGTGTGCAGCTGGAGGATGATGATCAAGGAGCGGAGGCTGGTAAGTCTTCTCTTTTAGCTTTTTGTAACCTGACTGCTTATCGCTTATCTAATGGATTCTTCTTCTGGATTGGACAGGTAAAACCTCCGAAGTACCGACTACCTCCGGCCAGCATGCTGAGAGTTCTGATCCCGTGGCTAAGTAGATCTTGGAGGGCCGGCGGAATAGAGGTGAAGCTCTGGTGCAGCTGACTCCCTGACTTGACCTGGATGTTTTTTTGGTTTGTTTGACATTGCTGTCTATGCTAGCTTTAAATCATTAATGTAACTTTTAGACTGTAATTATGTTATTGGTAATCAAACGACTTTATTCTTAGCCTGTAATTTTTAACTTATGCTGATTCTGTCATATTTGCCTGCCTTAGTTATTTTGATGTGTTGCATAAGAAATACGGCTGTGCATACGCCTGTGACTTCATCGTATTTGATGCCAGTTTCTTGCTTAAGATATAATTTCATATCTTGCAAAGTTATTGTGATGTGTGAATAAATTATAGCTATGTATTTATTTACAAGAAAAGAAAGTACCGCCCTTTATGTCTTTGTTGTAGATGGTAGCTTTGAATGTCTTATATGACTGAGTATGGAATGTAGTTGGTTGACCTGTCATCCCACTGGGAGTTCTTATCCCCATTGGTTAGCATCTCCTACTTTGTGTCCTGTACTTTAGGGATTGTTATAGAGGATAGGAGGAAAGTTTTTAAATAAGATAGAAATATAAGAAAAAGTAAAACTTCCAATCACGGAAGGCCTGCAATGTATTTAAGTTCGAGGCAAACGGGTTTTGTAGTCACTTTCCCTAGCTGTGGGTCTTGGAGACATTTGTCACCCATCTTACGCCTCTGTAGGGAGTTTATCTTTTTTACCACAGCCGTACTTAAGACACATCAGAGCCGAGATCGCGCACAGTAACTACCTGGGCCATTATGGCCCGTAGTCGTGGGTATTATTCGATTTACCATAGTCGGCTAGCGTAGGTGCCGATCGTCAACCGTGAACTACCCCTGGCTGGCCACACCTTATGTTGGGGCTTAAAGTAGGTTCACGGTTGCCGGCGAGCCGAACGCCGTAATGAGCTGTCTAGGCTATAGTCGGCCTTCTCGGTGGCTTATAATCGGCTAATTACAGTTGGCTTTAAGGGCTGATCGCGAGTAATGAGTTAACTCGCAGCAGAGGGATGCTGGAGCAAAAGTGCCTCATTGGCGAGGGCATAGATTCACATATTACTTGTTAGGTATTTTCCACGTGAGGTCGCACCGTGATGTGTCTTGAATGGAAATGCCATTGCATAGGATTTTGTTCAACAGAAAAGGATAAAGTTAACAAGCAGCCAAGATATAAAGGAACAAGTTAAAAAGAGACAAGTTTTTTAAAGTAGTTCGGCACGAAAATGCCTACGTCCACTGATTCTCTTTGTTAATTCACTTCATATGGGCAGTACAAGTTAAGAAAAGTATCGACGAAGGTGTTGGATGTTCCATGCCCTCTGGAACACCTCTCCGTCCACTATTGACAAAATATAAGCTCCGTTATGGAGATCTTTATGAATTACATATGGTCCGTCCCAGATTGGATCTAGCGCTCCGGGGCGTGGGAAGATTCTCTTGAGGACAAGATCTCCTTTTTGTAAGCTATGATGCTTGACTTTGGAGTTGTACTGCGTTGCCACTTTTTGCTTGTGAGCTGCTGCTTTGAGGGCTGCATCATTCCTTCTCTCCTCAATTAGATCCAAAGACATGTGAAGGAGTTCTTCGTTCTCTTCTAGGTTATAGTGGATCCTACGGTGGGAAGGCACTATAGTTTCAACTGGGAGCATAGCCTCCGATCCGTATGCCAAAGAGAAAGGAGTATGCCCTGTTAATGTTCTGAAAGATGTGCGATAGGCCCAAAGTGCCGTAGGAAGTTCATCCACCCAAGCACCTTTTGACTTTTCAAGTTTCTTTTTTATTAGAGTTTTGAGAATTTTGTTGACAGCTTCGACTTGTCCGTTTGCCTGGGGATAAGTTACAGATGAGAAGCTTTTGTGAATTCCGTGCTCTTGGCACCAGTTGGCGAACTCCTCGCTGTCAAACTGAAGTCCATTGTTCAATATGATTTTAAGTAGGACTCCGTACCTGCATAGAACATTTTTGATCAAGAAGTTAATAACTTTTGCTGAAGATACTTTATTCAGGGGTTCTGCTTCCACCCATTTGGTGAAATAGTCGACTGCCACTATAGCATATTTGGCTGCGCCTCGGCCCATTGGTAGTTCACCAATCAAGTCAATTCCCATACTGCAAAGGGCCAAGGGCTGGTCATTTGAGTAATCTCAATTGTTGGCAGCCGCGGAATTTTAGCAAATTTCTGGCATCTGTCACATTTTTTGACGAAATCTAAGGCGTCTTTGCTTAAGGTGGGCCAGAAATATCCATATCGGAGTATTTTCTTTGCCGGAGTCTGCCCTCCAGTATGATCCCCACAGCTTCCTTGATGGATGTTGGATAAGATTTCCTTTGCTTCCCTTCCAGTGACACACCTTAATAAGGGGTTAGAGAAGCCACGCCGATAAAGGGTGCCTTCTTGTATTGTGTAGCGAGAAGCCCTCCTCAAGATTTTCTTGACTTCGTTACGCTTGTCGGGCAGTGTGCCGTCTTGTAAGTATTTTTGGATGGGAGTCATCCAAGTTTCCTCTTCGATTGCAGCTATTAGATTCACCTGCTCAAAACTCAAGGTCAGTTGCTTTGAGATGGCCATTGCTTTGGAAATAGTGTCGTCTCTCATGCTAGCTTGTTTTGCCAATTCGTCGGAGTCTTGGTTCTCTTCCCGAGGGATGTGTTTGATTAAATAGAGATCCAATTGATCGAGAAGCAGCTTGGTCTTCTTTAGATATGCTGTGAGTCGTTCTTCTCGAGCCTGAAATTCTCCTAATATTTGATTTACAATAAGTTGAGAATCACTATGAACACATAAAGAATTGGCTCCAATCTCTAAGGCAAGTTCTAAACCAGCTATCACTGCTTCATACTCTGCATCGTTGTTGGTGGCAACGAATTCCAACCTTAGAGCATAGTGTAGCTTATTTCCCCTGGGAGTGATTATTACTACACCTGCCCCCGAGCCTTTTTCGTTTGACGCTCCATCCACAAAGAGATTCCACTTGATGCCTTCTGCTATCTCCGATTGCTCCTTACCTTCGTTAGTAGTGAATTCGGCAATGAAATCGGCCATGGCTTGTCCCTTGATGGCGGTGCGAGGATGGTAAGTGATATTGTATTGACTTAGTTCAATGCACCATTTAAGTAGTCGCCCAGAAGTGTCGGGACGATGGAGTACCTGCCTTAGTGGTTGATCGGTCAGAACTTTGATGGAATGAGATTGGAAATAGTGACGTAGCTTCCGCGATGTGATCAGTAAACAGTATGCTAGTTTCTCAAGTTTAGGATATCTGGCTTCTGCCTCTGTAAACCTCTTGCTTACAAAGTATATTGGCCGCTGTGTGCGTTTGTCTTCTCTCACCAAGGCGGCGCTTAGAGCATGAGATGACACAGCAAGGTATAGGTATAGCTCTTCGCCTTTGTCCGGAGTTGAGAGTACTGGCGGTCTCTGGAGGTGTTCGATTAAGTTAACGAAAGCTGTTAAGCATTCGTCAGTCCATTCAAACTTTCCTTTGTCATTCTTTAGAGCTTCGAAGAAAGGGATGCACTTGTCAGTTGCTTTAGAGATGAATCTGCTTAGGGCGGCCACCTTCCCATTTAGGCTTTGCATTTCTCTTCGGGTAGAAGGTATCTTGATATCTTTCAGAGCTTGGACTTGTTCAGGATTTGCTTCAATTCCTCTGGCATGGACGATGAATCCCAGGAACTTTCCTGATGATACTCCGAAGGAGCACTTTAGAGGATTCAGCTTCATTCCATATTGGCAAAGTACTTGAAACATCTCGCCTAGCTGGCTTACGTGATCATCGGCTTTCCTTGACTTTACCAGCATGTTATCCACATAAACTACCATAGTTTGTCCTATTAGCCCTGCAAACATCTTGTTGACGAGGCGCTGATAGGTGGCTCCTGCGTTTTTAAGTCCGAAAGGCATTACTTTGTAGCAGTACAATCCCCGGTTAGTGATGAAACTGGTGTGGTCTTGATCGGGAGCATGCATAGGAATTTGGTTATATCCTGAGTATGCGTCCATAAAAGATAAGAGTTCGGGTCCGGCTGTGCTGTCCACAAGCTGATCGATTCAGGGAAGTGGAAAGCAATCCTTCGGGCAGGCATCATTTAAGTTGGAGAAGTCAATGCATGTTCGCCACTTCCCATTAGCTTTCTTTACTAGTACCGGGTTAGCGATCCACTCTGGGTAGATGGCTTCTCGTATGAAGTCATTGGCAAGTAGGTTCTTTACTTCTTCATCGAGGGCTGTTGATCGCTCTGCCCCCATACTTCTCTTTTTCTGTTTTACTGGCGCCTTGGTAGGATCGATGTTTAGTACATGGCATGCTATGTCTGGGGAGATTCCAGTCATGTCAGCGTGCGTCCATGCAAATACATCCAAGTTGTGGTGGAGAAAATCGATGAGTTGTTCCTTCAACTCCGCTTTTAGTTGGGACCCGACTTTCAATAGTCTACTCGAATCGTGTCTGTCCACAGATACAAATTCCATAGCCTCAGCAGGCTCGGCGGTAGCATCCTCCTCTTTGTCCCTGGGGTCTAATTCATTGAAAGGGTCACTGGTATATCGAAGAGGAGGGGCTTTCTTCAGTTGCTATGCTTCCAAACTTTTTGTGTAGAGGGCAATCTCTGCACTCTTCCCTTTATCCTTCCTGTGGTTATTGTGAAGTTCAGTTACATAGCAATCTCGAGCAATGTCCTGGTCTCCCTCTACTTCCCCTATTCCATTGTCCATTGGAAATTTCATCTTCAGGCACCATGGGGCCAGGACAATTTGGAAGTCAGACAAGGCTGGCCTTCCTAAGAAGGCGTTGTAGGCCGAGTGGTTTTCTATCAGCACAAATGTTTGTTTCTGCACAATGGAGCGGGGATGACTTCCAATTTCAACAAAGAGGTCCAATCGCCCGAGGGGCATCTTCGCATTTCCTGTGAAACCGTGTAGTGGTTTATTACAGGGAAGAACATCCTTTAATGACAGCTTCATTTTGTCAAAGGCATGCTTGAATAGGATATTTACTGAGCTTCCAGTGTCTACTAGAATTCGGAAAACTTTGGCTGGACCGAGCCGGGCAGAGATAACCATGGGATCCGTGTGAGGGTACTGCCTTCCCTCCAGGTCCCGCCTACTGAATGTGATGTCACCATTCTCTATCCGCTTCAGGTGGCGTTCTTCTATAATAGAATTGACACATTCTTCATTGTTTCTAAGTGACTTTCCGTACCTTTCCATCTCTGCCCAACTTCCGTCGACGATGTGTGGCCCTCCCGAGATGGTATGGACCACTATCTTCTCTTGACTGGAGCCGCTGCTGTTGCGATTTCCTCTGCCTATTTCTGGGGAGGGTAGCCTTGGGTTCTCATTGGCAGGAACTGGAGTCCTGTTCTGACCTTTTACATAGCGTTCTAGTCTCCTTCTTCTGATGTGTTCTTCAATCAAGTCCCGGAGATGATGGCATTCGTTGGTATCATGCCCATGGGATTCGTGGAAGTGGCAGAATTTTCCAGACTTAATTGCGTTATCTGATTCCTTCTTGTGCGGGGGGCGTTTGTATTTAACTTCGTCTTGAGTGGCCAGGAAGATGTTTTCGGTCGTTTCATTCAAAGGGGTGTCAGCGTCAAATCTCGGTCCTGGCCGATATAGACGCTTTTCTCCCTTCTAGCCCCCAACATTGTCTCTAGAGTCATTTCTTCGAACGTCCATTGCTACAGCGGGCGTATTGCCGTGAGCTGCTTTATTTTGTTGCCCTGACTGCCCCTCAGTGGCAGCGTCTTCAAGTCTCATATATTTCCCTGCCTCATGGAAGAAATCGGGTAAAGTAGCTGGTTTTTCTTTTGTCAATCTTCTAGCAAATTTAGTATCTGGATGCACCCCACTACAGAGGGCCATTAAGATAAGCTTCTCATCGGCATCTTGGACTGCGGCCGCTGCGGCATTGAATCGGGTTAGATATTGCTGCACTTTCTCTCCAGGTTTCTGTTTGATACTGGATAAGGAATAAGCGTCCTTGGGTTGCTCCACATGAATGCGGAACTGGCTGATGAACTTTTCTTTCAACATCTCCCATGAGCTGATGGATCCTTGGGGTAGATGGCAGAACCAGGAGGTAGCTAGATCTGCTAAGAATAGTGGAAAGCATTTGCACAGTACTCCCTCTGTTGCTCCGCTCATGAGCATATGCTGTGTGTATCTCTGTAAGTGTACAACGGGGTCAGAGGTTCCCTTGTAAGGTTCCATTGTTGGCATTTTCCATTCTCGGGGGGTGATGGCAATCTCGATATTGCGGGCAAAAGGGCTGGTTACCCTCGCGCCTATCCCTCGATCTCTTTGATCCCGTTGGATGCACTCTCTGAACAAGCGTGCCATCCTTTCATCAGAATTTGGAGCGGATAGAAATGAGTTCGGTTCTTCTCTGTGGGATTGATTCCGTCCAGATGACCTGTAGGGATGGTATAGTCTATCATTCTTAATATTTTCCAGTGGCTGTCTTTGGTCTTCTAGGAGCATGCTAGGGTCAGCCACAGCTGGCCCTTGCCTTGATCTTCCCCTGCTGGGTTCTAATCTAAGCACTTCCGTGGGTCCAACTTCGGGCTGGACTCTAGCTCGGCCACGTTCATTGGCGTTTCTGTGGTTAGGCAGCACGACAGGCTCAGCTACGGTTGACCTTCGCCTGGTACCTCCCCCATTGGGTTCGGTTCCAAGCGTTTCCTCGGGTCGGCGTTCGGACTGAGTTCGGTCTTGGCTCCTACCATGGCCGCTTCTGTCGTTAGCTTCTTCGAAGAAGGAAGATCTTTGTTGCCTTCGAGATCCTCTAGACTGGGACTCACCCCATGATTCAGTGTTGCGGTTGGACTCTTCAGCATCCCTTAAGCATGACATGAGTTGGTCCACCAAGGCTTCCTGTTGGGATGTGAAGCGGTTAGTCACTTCAGCCACAACCCTGTCTAGATCTGCCCTAGTAATTGCTACCGGCTGTCCCGTGGCAAGGGTTGTCGGTTTTGCCTGACCTTCATTTGGTACTGCTGTTGGAATGGGATGATTTACTTGATCTGTGACCACTGGATCTGGAATACTGCTAGTTGCGATGTGTTTTCCTTTGTTAACATCTTTCTTCTGCTTGGGAGGCATGTCTTCCAAGCAACGAGCGATGCTGTTAGGAAGAAGGTTAAGTGGGAGAAGCTGAAGTCCTGAGTTCAGCCCCCCTTCTCAGTGAAAGCACCAAAAATGTTTGCACAAAAATTGGGCAAACACCTCCAAGTCGTATAATTTAGTCGATTTTATGTTGTTCTTAGCGATTTTGGTGGTTTATGCAAATATATAAAAAGCAGGGACTAAACTGTAAAAGGCACACAAATTTATAGTGGTTCGGCCAGAATGCGCCTACGTCCACTTTATATGTTATTCTCCTTTACTGTTCAGATTATAAGTACAAAGCTTTGATTACAAGTGTATAAAAGTAAAGTTGTTTGAAAGTTCTGTCCATGCTTGAGCTCTCAAACTTGTCCACCATTGTTGTACCCCTACCCCTCTATTTATAGAGTGAGGCTGGGGGTAGGGGTCTTGGATGTATATAGTTACTGGTGGGCCTGGGCTGATGTGATCTGGCCTGGCAATGTTGGTTCGGTACTCCTTGGTTCGGTAGTACTTTGGTCTGGTGGTGGTTGGTTGGAGTTTGATTCGGTGGGACCTGGTTCGGTGGTGAGTGGTCCGATAGTGGTTGGTTGGAGTTTGTTCGGCAGTGCTTAGGAAGTGGTTGGTTCGGAAGTGCGTAGGAAGTGGTTGGTTCGGCAGTGCGTAGGAAGTGGTTGGTTCGGCAATGTTCTCTACTCTGGTTCGATGGAAACACGTCCAACAGAAAGTAATCAATTCAGAAGGAATTTGGGCGGAACTCATGCATTGTAAATATATTGGTCATAAAAGTTTTTGGGAAATTAACCAGCGATCGGACGACTCGGGAGTGTGGAAATTCATTTTGAAGAATAGACATGAAGCTTTGAAATGCCTTTCTCTCAACATTGCTGATGGTAAAACTACTTCTCTATGGGTATGACCCATGGCTGAATGAAAGCTCTATTATGGAACGTATTGGCATAGACGCAGCTTTCAGAACTGGTACGGAAAATTTGTCTCTTAGCAGGATTTTAAAGAATGGTGAGTGGAAGTGGGACTCGTATAGTTTTTTATTTCAAATAAATACAAAAATCGAAGGTGTCAAGATTCACAAAGATAGGGAGAGGGATTTCTGGTCTTGGAAGTGCTCTAAGGATGGTTCGTATCAGTTCAAAAAAGTTTGAAACACGGTAGATCCAGTTTTGAAATTAAGTATTGGACGTCTTTGGTCTAGAATAAAATACACGTTCCAAAAATGGCGGTATGCATGTTTAAAGCCATTAATGACTATCTATTGACAAAAGAAAGATTACTTCAGAAGCAGATAGTTATGGACCCTAATTGTGTCTTTTGTAATAATCACATTGAAACTATAAACCATCTATTTTTTCAATGTAATTTTACAGAAAACGTTTGGCTTTGGAGCTGTAAATTTTTTTTAAATCACCGACAAGTTTATTCTCTTTTTCTATGAAAGATGATTTATAGAAAATCGTTTCTATCTCAAGCTTAAAAAGTCTCAATTCAGATTTGTTTCAACTTTCTCTCTCTGTTTGTGTTTGGCATATTTGGAAAGAAAGGAACAATAGGATTTTTCAGAATCGTTTTATTGAAAGGTCGCAGATTTGTACCAAAATTTTCCAGACAATGAATATCAGAATGGAAAAATCTAAACATTTTAAGAACATTACTGGCATGAATGAAGCTATAGCATTGAAATGGGGATATACCTCCCAACGCTGAATTGGGGCATCATCTGCTTTATCATATGTTTCGTTCTTCTGCCATCTTCTTGCTTCTCTGTTTCTTGGTTTTGGTTCTCGCGCACCTGTATTATTTACATTGTCCTCACCTCCTCTCTTTTAAATTACATAATAATTTACAATTAACAATAATTATTGATTTAGTGTGTAAGGTTGCAGATTGCAGGTTGCTCCGAGTGCTCGTAATCACGTCCTGGTCACATAAGAATTTTTAGTTTGGAGTTATGAGATTTATTTCGAAGGTTTTCTCAGATCTTATACCTGCCTTTTCAGCTCCGGCTGGTTCTAAGATCTTTTGTCTGTTGCCATCCTCCGCTTCCTCGTTGCAGTCTCGATCTTTCTAGTTTCAAAGGAATTTTTGTTAGTTTCTCATATAAAGCTTAAAGACTTTACATTTTTGGGTGTCAGAGACTTATCTTGCTTAGATCTTCATTGTTCTACTTGAGGAGGTGCTGGTTTCTGGATTTGCTTTCACCGGTTTGATAGTTGCCCCGATTTGGAAGTAGAAGTTGATGTTTCCAGTAACAACCGACCTGGTAGTGATTTATGTTGTGATCTACGTTCTACCTCTCTCGCCGCCATTAACGATCTTTTTTTATTTTTTCTTCTGAGATGAGTTAATGATGTAGTTAGAAGTGTCGTATAGCCTTATTTGCGTTGAGAATATTCTTGAAGCTTCTGGCAATTGGGCTCACTTTTGTTTTGCTTGGAGGGCTTCGGACCATTGGTGTTGACCGAGATGTTTGGGTCTGTTTTGTAGCTGGCTTAGCTTTGCTTTGGACATGCCTTTTGGCACTTGAAAATATATTTCTTATAGTTTTTTTTATAGAAAAGGTTGAACCCGCATTAAAAAAAAGTTAGTTCTATTTTGAAATTTTGTGATACTTGAAATAAAATGTGCTTTTAAAACTTTATATTTATTATCAACTTCTTATTTATTCTTTTAAATTTATATACATATAAAAATGTTTTAAAATAATTATTTTAGGAGCATTGGTTTTCAGAAGAAAAAATAAAAAAAGTAAATATTTATTTTAAAAGACAAATTTTAAAGGTTATCTTTTATTTTAAAGGGAATTTTTTGGTTCAAAAGGATACAGGAATATTTGAAGTAATAGTTGTGAATAATTTTATATAACAGGTCGTGAAAGGAAATATATTATAAGTATTATTTCATAAGTGGAGATGGATTTTTGAAAAGTGTTTTATGGAATAAAAGGAGTGGTTTTATAAGTAATATCTTATAAAATGGAAATCGATGTCATTTTGGAAAATGAAAATGAAATCCTTTTTAGGATTTGTGAATATACCTATAAAGTTGAGTTGAGTATATGAATATTTCCAAAGTATTGGAAAGTGTAGAGACAAGTTCTGTGAAATATATAATCTTCGTGAAAGTGTTTTTAATATAGTGATTACAAAGTGGTTTTAAATTACAGGAATGATAATTTAAGAGGCCTAGAGTTGCTTTGTACCTAACAAGTGTTATTTTCCATTGGAAAATTAAACCTCTAGTTGCATTGTTTGTTTATTAGATAGTTAAATAATCGACTATCAAATGTTGTCCAGTTTTAAATTCCCATTATTCGTTCGGAGAGATCGGGATCGGATATGTTATCCGAAAACCATTTCGAACTGGCATAAGCGTTTCGAATTAGAATATCTTGAAGATAATTGAAATGGAGCTTTTGAAGTGCAAGGGCTACTTTCAACTAATCTTGAAGGTGATTCCAAAATGGATGTAGTAGAAGTGGTGCCTTCAGTTTCGTTCAGTCCCAGAACGAACTTATATGGATGACTGTTGGAACTGTATTATTGCCTGGAGGACAGTGTTAGCATTCCAAGTGGGAAGTGCTATATAAAGGTAAAACGTAGCCTTAAGCCTCATCAACCGAATAATGGAAAAAATCAGGCATGCAGCAGGGCAACCTATATCAACGCTTCTACCTATTACATCTTTTACTACGATCACCCTTCTAACATAGTCCATGATAGCTTTAAACTTAGATAACCGGTGCATTCCCAATAATACTCCAAAACCCATGAAACCGACAACAAACAAGTCAGAAAAGAAAAGCTGATCTCGATAAGAAAGAGGCATATTAAAACATATAGTATCGAGACTAGTTAGACCTCTAATTGGGTTCGACACACAAAGAGAATTACAGAGAATAACATATTTAAGATTTAACTGGATCATTAGGGCATATGAGATAAAACTATGGGATGCACCGGTATCACTCTAATAGGAATATTAGAAATGGATAATGTACCTTTCAACACCTGCTTTCTTTTTAGATCCGTAGAAGTAGATGGTATTTCCTTAATATTAAAAGCTTGTCCCTGTGATTTATTCTTTGAAAAAGGGCACTCGTTCTTCATATGTATATGTTTGTTGCAATTGTAGCAGAGTGTCCATTAGTCGGGTACGAGCACTGATTTGTAAAGTGGCCCATTTTGTTGCACTATAGCAAACGATCTTGGTCAAGTCTAATTGCTTATTCTGAGCTAGAGCTCCACCTCCAAGCTTCATTCCCGACCACTTCTTCTTCCCTTTGCGCTTGAAAATGGCTTACTAGCAACAGGTATCATTGGTAAAGGTTGGGCGTTGACTGTAGGCACTTCCCCTTCTGAACTCCTTACTCAATATCAAGAGCCTCAAATCTCAAAGCCATACTGATCAGATTGGTAAATGTACCATTAAGTTGATTGGTCATTTCCCAATGATACTCTGGTCACATTCCTTTCACGAACATTTCATTCTTTTTGAGTGGCTTATCAATCAATCCTGGTTCGAAGCGGGACAATGCATTGAACCTATACTCATACCACACAACTGCCATTTCACCTGGTTTCAAATCCATAAAATTTATGAACAACCGAGTCCTTTCCGCCTCTGGGATAAACTGAGCTTCAAAAACCTCTTTAAACTACGTCCAAGAGAAAGCTTCTTATAGTGTATTCATTATCACCGAATCCTACCAATCTAATGCTGCTTTCTAAAGCTGATGCGATGACAACAATCTCTTTCTAGCATCTCTCAACTAAAGGTCCTCGAATATCCTTTCACAAGAGCAGAGCCATGTCTGAACTCCTAAAATATCTTCAGTTCCATAGAAAGATTTACCACCTAAAGCAGTGTACTTCTTGCACAGGGTCGCAAGGTTCTGAGGTGGCTGAACTTGCACCACTTCTTCCACTATTGGCTCTACAATTGGCTCATTTATAAGAGCTCTGCCATTTGTAGTCATGCTGGTTCCAGATCTACTCCTTTTTCTTCCTTTTGTACTTATTTCCAATAACACGGATAATTCGTAGGAATCATTAAAATAAAAAGATAGGGTCAAAGATGATAAAAAGGGAAACTGCAACAAAGGAATCTAAAACCAGACTTTTAGGGGAAAAAAGGAAAGCTCTCTCAAGATTAACTCATTCTAGGGCTTTACTCACCCCTCATTTAATGAGTTGCACCCAACCAGGCTAAGGTGTTTGCTCAATCGAAGCACTGATACCAAATATGATGATCCACCTTTCTGACCCTAGGAACGACACTTAACACATCCTCAATGTCCATGTGTCGTTGCCCAAGCATTAGAAAGATGAATTTTCATGAGGTAAAATAAAGAATATAATAGAAACCTCACAATGTAACTGCTAAATAAAACATAAAAGTCAATATTACATCAGGTTACTCCTTAACATGGATTTATCAAGGTTACATAAAGAACTACAAATCAGCCTAGGCAGTTATAACATCCTTCCTTTACATATGCTGAAACATAATACACTTACATAAACAAGATAATACAGCAGAATAAATAACTAAGAAGATGAAAGCCTCCTCCTTGGACGACGTCTTCAGAAGAGCCCATAAAAGACCTACTACTCTCGGACTACTCAAATAAAATGAGTACCTGAGAGTTTAGGGAAACAAACAACTCGAGTCGGACAATATGTCTAGTACGAGTAAAACTTTTTAAATAATTGGTGTGAAATTAAACACAAACATTCGAGACCACACCGCTAAATAAAGAACGGATTTACTCACACATAAATCGAAATACATATGTAAAGAATGGATAAATAATTAAACACCATGAAGAATGGTTGACTCTTCCGGATGCAAATAAGGAAATAAATTTGAATGTTCGAATCAAATAAGAAAGGAAAATCTCCAACAAATGACTGCGAAGGTGCACCACCCATGAAGCATACCCTTAGCAATATACTTCTGAGAAGCTTATATACTCCATGACACTTCTCGAACAATACCAAGATGGATCACACCAAACCGTACAGAGTATCCAAATATTTCACATCTAATAGCACTACTAAATCCAAATCAAGATGAGATGTGAAAGTAACCTAATGGGAGCAACCCCACATAGCTTGGCCTCCTCTCTGCTTTGGATTTAGTCATTACCGATAAAGGATATCAATGCTCAATGGAGCAACACATCATCTTAGAATGATGATAATAAAGAAGCTGAAGTATTCGATAGCTAAGAAACCAACTATTGAGGATATTAAATGATCGTATATGGAAATTAAGTATCACTCATCGAATTCAAACTTGTACTATTTCTTGGTTAACGATAATACCATATAAGTCAAGGTAGTGTTACCTCAAAATCATGTCTCACGATTATTCTTAACTTTTGAAATAGTGACAAGTCTACTTCTTCGATGTTTAATGCTAATTATACAAATAAATCGTTTCTATACAAGTGATTGTTTTATGGAAATTAAACCATTTCTATAAACAATTCAAAAAAATTTCTTTGGAAAACCTGAATTCGTACTTGGCTTCTCATTACAAGTATTAGCTTTAAAAATTTTTGTTAAAAGAGTTTATTAACTTTGAAATATCTTTATAAAAAGGATCTTACAACTTAAAGCATCCTTATTACATTGATTAATTAACTTTAAAACTTTCTTAACTAAGTTAACTAATTAACTTCAATAACCTTTAAAATATCTCCTTTAAAACATCATTAATTCAATTAATTAATAATATAATTAACTAAATAAATTTAATAATAACTAAATATCATTATTTAAAAGTGATTAATAAATTCAAAATTTACTTTAAGAAAAGGTTTATTTAACATTAAACAGATTCATTAACCTTTTCAAGTCATTAATTAAAAGATTTATTAAATTAAAAAACATCATTAGTAAATTGGTTATTTAACTTTAATCCCTCACTATTAAAAGATAAATTAACCTTAAACATCATTAGTAAAATGATTAACTAATTTCAAAAACAGCATTAACCAAATGATTAGTAAAATTTGAAACTCATCGTCAATAAGTTAATTAGTTAACCTTAATCACTATTAATTGAATAATTAATTAAATTTAATAATCATTAATAAAATAATCAATCAAATTTGAAATCATTATTATTTCCAAAAAACTTATTTAACTTCTAAAAAAACCCAAGCATGATTTGAAACCAAATGGTTTCGATAAAGAGTGAAATTTTCAAAAGTGCCGATATAGCGACTATCACTATACGGGTAGTTCGAGAAACTAGTTCATGTCATTTTTCATCCATCAAGTCATCATACAACATAGAGTAAGCATATAACATGGTATGTACATGTACACAACAAATAGAAAACAACACTTGCAAATTTTCAACTTTAGCTTACTAACCTGTCAAATTACTAACTAACTTCCAAAGTGTTAGCTTTTCATTGCATAAGTCAAGCCAACAACCACCATAACACAACATATATCCAACAAGCATTCATCATAAACATAAATGAACTATATTTAAAGTTACAAACTTAGGTTTTGAAAGGTGAGATTTTTACTCACCAAAACGCTTACTAACTTAACTGAACGTGCAATAACTTACCGAATGCAATAGGATCTAAGCTTTACTATACAAATGGCTCGGCCATGGTGGATATGTATGGGTATAAGGTCATGTTTAGTAGAGAATGGTATTTGGAAGTGAAGTAAGAAGTTTAGCATGATTTTTAGTAGTGTATTCACTAGTTTTTGACTTTGGAAATAATTTTAGAAGCCATGGAAGTGTTCATATATATAAAGAAATAAGAAATGAAAATAGAAATGAATATTTAAAGTGGAAATGTGTGGAGATGGTGGGTATTTATAGGCAAAGAAGTGTAGTATTAATTTAAATTAAATTAAACATTTAAATAATATAAATGTTGTTATGCAACATGGAAGCCATGCCTCTCCACCACCATAGGGGCGTGCACACACCCCCTTAGGTCCACCTACACCATGCTTTAGGTACTTATTTAGGATATGGTTAGGTTATTTAATTAATTTCCTAAGGTTATTTAATATATTTTGTGCATTTTATGTCAAATCAAGTTATATATTCAAACTAAGTTTGATTATTAACAATAACACATTGATTATCTTATCACATGACATATGTGCATGTGTATGCATGTGTATATGAGTGATACAAAAATGTGCATAATGTTTTTCGATGACTTTCCGAGGCCGAAAAGTCGAAATCTCGGAAAACATTTTTCGGTCGCATTTTCTATTTTTATTTGAAATATTTATTTTAATAAACAAAATTTGAAAATGATTTTAATATCATTAGTTAATATATAAAACATGTTTATTTAGTTATTAAAATCCGTTATTTAAATACCTAAAAATGATTTAAATATTCAAATACAAAGCGATAAATTTACAAGTTGTTACAGGTGAGGCAACTCATTAAGAGATAAGGTGATAGAATGCTTTATTATGAGCTTTGAGTGTATCAAAGATATGAGTGTGTATTTGTTAGTAATATAAAAATGTTTTGTATTGTGTTAATTAATCTGTTAAGTGGCTTATGAACTCTGGTTGGTATGTGGGCTGCCAAGATATTGATAGGGGTTTCTAACACTTAAACAAGGCAACCCGTCGCAGTAATATTTTGAGAATTGGTAAATGAAATAATTTTACCTAAATTATATTTTATATATAAAAGAATAAAAATTTTCAAAAATTATTATAGTTATATATGGTGTATTTGGTTGTTAGTATTTGATTATTATCATTTGTTGTTTATTGTTCTAATAAAAGTTGTTATTATTATAATCTAAACAAAGATAAACATATGTGAAATGAGTTATAAAAGAAAGTGCATTTATAAATATGAATTGTAGAGTATTGATTATAATTAATCATCATTTGTGAAATGATATTACATAACAAGTGAGATTATATAAATATGTGATTTATAAATGGAAAAGAAACAAAATTGTATAAGTATATGTATGAATATGATTTGTAAATAAAAATGGATTTAAAACATGAAATTTGAGAATTTAAAACCTAATGATTTGGAAAAATTGTTTTTCAAAGGTTTGGGAATGATAATAATAGTATTATTTTGAAAATATTTTAGTTAGAAATATTTTAAATTGAGATTAAAAAGAGATAGAAAGCACTAAACTCGCTATAAATAATTTTGCTTATGACTGCAGCATCATCGGTGTTCATTTCTGAGTTTCTAAGTGATGGATTGCTATTACTGAAGTTGTGTTTTGGTAAAAAAGTTTTGATTTTGGGATCCAAAGTATAATTTGATAAATATGAGGAAATAAGTTTTATAACGTACAAATTTCTGAGAATTAATAAGTTAAAACATTTAAATTTGTTGAATATAAATGTTGAGTGAAGTAAATTTGAAATGGAACAATGAAATGAAATTTAACTTAAGTTAAGTTAAATAAAATTAATTTGAAATAAAATTTGACTCAAGTAGAGGTAAATGAAGTGAATAAATGAAGTGGATATGAACTTGAGTTATAGAACGAAATTCAACTTAAGTTGTAAAATGAATTGAATATGTTTTGGAATGTTGTTTGATAAAATTGAATATGAAATTAACTATTAAAGTGAATGTTAATAATTGAATGTAAATAAATTGAAACTGATCAATTGAATGTTAATAAGAAATGAAAGTGTGTAAGTACAGTGTTGACATTTGAAAATGCAAATTGATATGATGATAAATTAATTGGATGAGTATTATTTATTGGATGGTTTGTCCTATTACATTTGCATATAGTTATTGTATTAGTCTAGGCTATATATTGATATTGCTTCTTTATACTTGTTCTAATTCGGTGTTGAGTGATTAGTAGGTGCGGATGGCATATGCTTCGCATTTGGAGCTCGCTTTCGCATTATATTGATTGTATAAGCTTGCTAATATTAATAAAAGGTACACATTTCGGATTACATACATATTCTTTATATTTTCCCTACAGAATGCCTCATCCTTGAAGATGAGATATATGTATGTGATTATACATATATACATATGTTGTAAAAAATTTCCGATCGAGCCGCGCAAAGGAGACGCTGGTGAAATTTTCCGTAAATTTAAGGCATTAGAATATTTTTGAGAATTTTGAAAAGGACAATAACTAAAATTTGATGTTTATGTTATAACTTGAAATGGTATTAGTTAGTATCTATGAATGAATTAAAGAGACTTAGAAAGGTGATAATAAAGTTTCAAAAAATTGATTTTGGAAAGTTAAGGACTTAAAAGAATTTGGTAACCTATTTCAACTAATTGTTAATGGGTTCGGGGCAATTTTCCTTACCTCGAAAATTTCGAGGACGAAATTCTTTTAAGGGAGAAAGAATGTAACTACCCAGAATTTTTGTCATTTAAATTTGAAATATTTAATTGATTTTAAATGTTGAAAAGTTAATTTTATAAGTTAAACAAATTAAATTTCAACTATAAGTTTATTTGAATAGTTAGAATTGTTTAATAATTGATTCTTTAATTTAAGGAGAATAAAAATAATTTCTAAAACTGATTTAAATTCTATTTAAATAAGAATGAAGTTAGCAAACTTTTAAATTTGAGTTAAAAGTGAATAGACTAGTTTTTATAATAATTCATTTCAATTAACATATGAAAATAGCCATTTTGTTTGTAGAGCCTAGTATGTTGGAATTTAATAATGGTAACAATTTTGGCTAAGATTAATAAATTTACTTGCAAAAGTTTTTAAAGAAATGTCATTAAAAATAGTATCAAGTGATTTTACGTAATAATGATTTGGTCATCATAAGGTAATAACTCGTTCGTGTTTATGTGCGGCGTGGTCTTATGAGATGCCTTTTTGTTTTCAAAACACGTATTTTGAGTTCTCACACTAGTCCCATGACTAAACTGGAATTTATTTACCTTTTCCTTAAACTTTGGTGCCCTAATTTTCCTGGGTAGCTTAGTAGTCAGGTTTAGTTTAGAAGAAATCGGGATGGAGCTCGAAGCATGGAGTCAAAAGATTTTTCTGAAGATTGTTTCCACAACATTTGAGTGGTATTATATTCCGCCATTATATGGACAAATATATATATATATATATATATAACTGTCCATGTTTAACTATGATTTTTGTATATGAATTTCCATTGTAAAGATTATTTGTTGAAATAATATATGTGAGATTTAGTTTTATCTTTATTTTTCTTTCTTACCCTTGAAAATCCTCTTCTACGGCACTTAGATTTGCGGCACTTGAATCCCGAGGATGTATTAGTGTCGATTTCCGAGAGTCGAAGAAACGGGTCTTCACATTTGGTATCAGAGTGCAAGGTTAAGTGAGAAGCTTGGATTTGGTGGGGTAAAGTCTCATCAGAAATAGGATTAGTAATACCCTAGGATGAATAACTCATTAGAGATAGGGTAAGTAACACCCTAGAATGAGTTTAAGAGTATTATATATGAGCGCGTATTTGTTAATGATATATACAAATGGTTTTGGTTTTAAAAATTGGTAAATGAAATAATTTTACCTAAGATTATACCTTGAATATAAAGAATATTTTTTAATTGATTAAGAAAATGATAATACTCAGTTATTATCATTTATTCGATTGGTTGTTTAATTTAAAAGTTTAAGTACGAACACCTCATGAATTTAGTTTCACAATTTGACTATGGGGTATTTAATAAATAATAATGTTGGTTTAAGATCAAAGGAATTTATTTAAGATAAATAAATTTTAAGAATATGTTTTATATACGTGATTTTATGAACTAGATTTATAAAATGTGCTTTATGAAGGAATTTTTAAGAATTTAAATTCTAGTATTTTTGAACGGAATTTCAAATGATATTTGGAAGACGAATAATAATTGTATTATTTCTAAAAATGGGATTTTGAAAACGAAAAGCAATCTTATGATTAATTGACCAGAGTGGCTCGAAAGTAACTAAAAATGGGCATGAGATGTGTTCGGATGGTAAAAGCTTCTTCTACGCATTCCCCTTTTTGTTAAGGAAATATGCAATACTATTGGTAATACCCAGTACCTTGGTATCATTTTTAAGTTACTCGATCTATATCTAAAGTTGAAAAAAACATAATGTGAATGATTAGTTGATAAATAAATTAATGGTTATATTTTTTAAGTGTATATCTTAATTGATAAGCATGGGTATGCTTTGATCTTTAAAATAAATATTTAAAGTTATTAATGAATGGTTTTGGGTTTGTAATAAATGATTTGTTAGCAACATTTGTTTTTAAACCCCATAATGACACTTTGGAAGAAATCTTACGGGTATAATTAGATCTTTAATAATGGGATTTTAAAGATAATAACAAGTATTGGAGTCTTTTATAAAAAGATAGAAAATATTATAATTATCATGTTATAAAAAAGGGTAGTTTATTATACCAGTGTTTTGGTAGTAATTATTTTAATCTCTTTAATTTTATCTTAAAGGTAAAAAGAAGAAAAACTTGTTAAATATACTTATAACATTTAAATAAGTATATAAATACTTCTTAATTATTAGAACTAGTATAAGTAAAAAGAATATATATAAAGGAAGTTTTAATTAATAAAGGAGTGTTGATTAATAAAGAAGGTTTAACTAAATAAAGAACGTTTTCACATTTGATATTAGCTAAAGGAAGTTTATGGTGATTTATCAATTTAATGAATTATTTTGAAAATAATTTTTTCAGAAACCATTAAGAAATGTTTAAGAAATGCATTATAATAAAAAAGATATTTATCTTTGAAAAGAAATGTGTTTCAAAGTAGAAATATTTGGAAATAAAAAGGTAAAATGGTTATGTAAAAAGAAGTATCTTTATAAAAGTTTGAATAAAGAATGAAAGTTTTATGAAATGTTTTCATAAATTTTTTTTAGATTATTAAATTCATATGAAGTATGTAGATTATTTCGTCGCACAGTTTAATCTAAGATTCGAGTATGGAACTTTGAGGTATTTGACACTTATCCAAAAAAGAATTTATCACTCGATTCTTGAGACGAACATTGATGAGGTTTGTGGTTGGATACTTGTGACGCCCCACCTCTATGCTCATAATAACAAAGAGTATTAAAAGAAATACTGTCTATTATTACGAAGAATAAGGCTGGATAGGAGCGACCATCCGTAATTGGCCTTACACTAATATTGGTTATCTCGGTAGGAGTGGTATATACTTTTTATTTTTCATCTATTATTTATTTACTCCCATCGACATATCCAATTATCAGTATAAAACAAACTACGATAGTTCATAATAGTTTAGGACATTAGATATAACAATAACACAGATAATATAAATGCGGAACACAGATTAACAAAAACCTCATATATATATAACCGATGTCAGTTACAATATAGTTGACACGATACATATGATACAACTACAACTGTCGACTCTAGAAGTTATATATACAAGTACATTATCAACTAATATACATGAATACATATCTTTCTATACAATGACACGACTACTACAAAATGACACTGACAACTTCAGAAGATGTGAAAAGTCTTCATATCCTGAACAGCAACTCAAAGAAGAAAATCTACAACCTGAAATAACTCGGGTCTGACCCGAGTATTACATTCAAAAGAAAATAATACCCAGGTCAGTCTAATTCAAACCAGTTTATTAGTGCATATAGGCAGTGATAATTTAAATAGACGACAGTCACAATAATTCCCGTCTATCCGATTCTTTAAACAAAGAAACCGGATAACGGTCAATATAACACTTAACAGTGTTTAACAAAAATCAGCAGATTTAAATCATCAACAGAGATAAATAAACAATTTATCAAATCGACTAAATCAATTTAAAGCCATTGAAATTGTCACTTTAAGATCATCGAAGATTTGATTGGCTGCCGTACACGCACGCGTGTACGGCCTCGCCAATATAGCATAAAAGATCAATGCATCACGACACAAAGAAATATCAATTCAAAACTGTCGAGTTTGGGTGGCTGCAGTGCACGCCCGCGTGCCCTGCCTCGCCACCACCGAATATAAAGTCATCACATAGAAACAAGGGTAAAACCGCAACGAAAATGCAGCCACCATTTGAAGTCGATGGCCAGTACAAGGGTAACCAATCAACTTAAAAGCAGTGTAACCGCAAGTATTCAAGGGCAAAGAAAACAGTGTCAAATAAAATGTCGAACAAGTCGAACCCTAGCCAACAGCATACTGGCAGAAGCCAATGAGAATCAAATGCCCCAAATAAATGACCAAATGCCAAAGACTCAGTGATACTCAAGCATCAAATCAAACTGAAACAGTAATGAAAATGCAACCCAGTGACAACAATGGTTGAAGTGAATACAGAGAACACTTTACAGTGATACAGTACAACATACATATGCTCAGATCAAATGACTAGAAGTTCAAGACCGATAATATGGAACAGTAATAATGAAGACTGTGCTATCATATGTACAAATGCAAAGATCAATGAAGACTCCAAAGCAATGCAAAAAGCATTGTGACATCAAGATCAAAACCAGAAACTACATGAATACACATCAGTGCAGACTTGAGCCAGGTACAAAGTACACGAGTGGATCCAACAATATATGCATACAGACATACTTATGTATGTATACACCTAGAATGCAGACTTGAGTAAACCGGGATAAGACAACACAAATCAGTGAAATGCATCAGGTCTAAGGCAACAGTGTGCCAACAGGTGACAGAGCAAGGCCAGAGTGATATACAATATAACTTAAAGTTCAGTGGACAGTGAAATGAAAGCCACAAGGATACAAGGGTAACTGCAACTAAAAACTACAGCCACCACAAGATAACAATGCAACCAGAACTATCTCGAAGTAAATGTTAAGCCCAGTTGCACAGAGGGCAAGGCAAAGTGCAGAAGAAGAAAAACACCAACCCACGTGTAAAATACAACGTTCAAGTCAATATAGCAGATAGAATCTAAGTATGGATCTAACTACGCATGCATACACACATAGAAGGGTATATAGGCATACATATTAATCCATACAGGTATACAAACGCTGCACATATATGTACAGGCAGCAAACTCCAGATGGAAGTCACAAGTACAAACTCAAGTGTACAACTTACAAGTTCATATGTACAAGTAACCAATGTGAACAGAGGGCATTATATGTATAAGGAACATATAATACCAGACAATGCATCAAACTCGAGTGGACCCGATACTCAAGACTAAGTCCAGTAACATGACAAAAATAACTTGAACAACCATTTATATATCAGTGTAGCCTCGAATGTATAGATCTAATGAAGTGTACCACGATTACCAAAGTGAAGTAAGGAGACTTAAATATGCAGAGCGTCACAATGCATAATGAAGTACATAACAGTAGGCAGTGCAATGCAGAGCTAACCGCGACACTACAAAGATTTACACACCCGTCAAAGCCAGGTGATAAGAACAAAGTGGTCGACATCAAAATGAAATTGTAAATGTCAGAAATACGAACTAGAACAATTTAAAGCCAGAAGCCAAATGATAGAATCGAACGGTCCAGGTAAAACTAGTCGTAAGTCAATAACCAGAGAAATCGCAAGTTCGAAAACAGCCTCGAAGTTAACCAAGAACGAAAGCAACTTGAAGCAGTCGGGTACAATTTCAAGCATATAACATGAATCAAATCAGCAAACAAAATGAATCGACAAACCCAACAATTGAATACGAACAAAATCACAGGACTTGAACCTTAAATGAGCACGAGGCATGAATTAGATGTGAGGGGAATACTCACCTTCAATTCGAGATTGCAAGCATCAACATCAAATTCGACAGAGCGGCACTTCTTTTCGCAAGCCCTAATTTTCAGCGGCAAAGAAGAACAACCAAGCACCCATTATTTTTCACTCGCCATTTCTCGAAGCGAAGACGAGCTCGGTGGCCACGCAATCATTGAACGAGATGCTCACCATACGACCGTTCCTTATCTTCACAGCGAGACGAAGACGAGCAAGCCCTAATTTTGATCGAGCGAACGGAGAAAATCGAGCCGCCATTTTTTTTCGTACGTTGCTTTAGGTTTTTCGCAAAATGATAAAATGAAGGAGCCGGGCTTGCCCATGGAGATAGGGGGATGGTTCGAATAATTATCGCGGCACCAAAATAAAATAAGGGTCAGGATCCATTTCAAAAGCCCATATCTCATATACCAAATCATAAAAGAATTTCATAGCTTAAAAAGTATTTCAATATGATTAAAACTCCAATGGCACTAATCAAACGATTCGATCGTCATTTTGGCGACTATTAAAAATTACTAAATCTCGGGTTGCTACAATACTTGAGTTTTCTATCATAGTGAGAGCTATGCAAGGAAAATTGAAGTTCTGATCACAAAGCCTGGTCAGGGTCCGCATTAAAGGATAATAGGATCAATGCTAGTTCAGAAGTAAAGCTGTGAATTCAGATAGAAGATCGAAATAGATGTCGCATACAAAGGATCTATATACATCGGTGTAAGTTTAAAAATATAAATATTTTGGGCAAAACCTTTGTTTTGGGTAATTTCGGGGACGAAATTCTTCTAAGGGGGAAAGTCTGTAACGACCCATAGAATTATCATTTTAATAAATCATATTAATTTTTAAATATATTAAAAAAATGGTTGATAATACAAAAAATAATAATATTTTTTTGAGCAATAATGATTAATAGTAATCCTATTTTGAATAAAAATTCACAAAACATTTTCCTCGAAATTTAAATCGATAAAATGACCGAAAATCGTTTTATCAATAATTAGCTCTATAATCTTAAAACCTCATGCATGGAGCTAGATACATACACATATTTCTATAATTGAACTAGAATATAAAATAAAATAATTTATTGTTTTTTAAAAATTTAACGTGTTTATGACATTTTTAGTAATGCCTTTAAATATAATAATTGATTTAATTGAGATTTAATGGTTTAATAATTTTTTTAATTATTCAAATAATTATTTTAAATGATAATAATTCATTTTTAATAGTTATAAAATGATATTAAATCATTTATAATAGTTTAATAAAGATATATTTGATTTGAAAATATTAGAAAAAAGTCGATATCACTTCATCGGTATAATAGTAATTTTTGTAAATAATTTCAAATATTAATTTATATAGTTTTATAAATTAAATGTGATCGTTTTAATTAGTTAAAAATGATAAGAAATTTATTTTCAAATTTTATTTACATTTATATGTGAATTAATATATAAGTGCAAATGTGACCGGTAACGGTTTCTCGGTTTTCAACGATTTAACCAATGGAAATTGTTCGAAGTCATCGAAACGTCATTTACTCTCCTGTGCACATATAGTACATGCATATGCATGTCACATGCACACATGAACATATATATAAGTACACACATATACATATACATATAAATACTCATATAACACATATATAAGATATACCATTTTCTTCTCATTTAAGCATACATGAGTCAACCAAGTACAAGTCACATGGCCTTGTCTATGCATGAAGTGACCTTGGGCCATCCTAGGAGATGTAGGAGGGAGGTGGGGTGGTGGCTACATGATGAGAATGATGATATATATAAAACATATATATATACATACAACATACTTACATACATATATGTAACAAATATCTAAGCAAACTTCAACTTTAAGCAAGTATAAGTCAACAAAAGGACAAACCATCATCACAACACATGGAGGAGGGAGCAATGTGTAGAATCCAATGGGAAATGATGGAAGTGAAGTGGTGCAAATGGGTGATGGAAGGAGGTGAAGTGATGTGGGATATTTTGTCAATTTTGGCTATAAATACATGCATACATTCATTCACATTTTCACACAACTTTCCATCTTCTTCCTCCTCTTCTTTTGAAACTCTAATAGCCTCTCTAATAGCTTCTCTTCATATAAAAAACAGTAAAAAAGTTATGCCAAAATAGTGCAAATAATATTAACATATGAAATACATACTCATACATCTCAAAACCAAGCTAAATCTCCTCCTCTTCGTCTTGCGAACCCACGACCATCCACCATCACCACCATGGATAAGCTCTTCCACCTCTTCCAAACTTGGTCGTGCACAGCTTGGGGTCTTAGGATCGATTCCACGCTCCGGTGCAAGGGTAACGGAGCTATAGACGATTTAAAGTTAGATCGTTCGAATCTAAGGTGAGAAACTCTTACTTATATTATATTTTTGGATGATGATATGATGTTTGCAATAGATTTTTAATATGCTTTGATCATCAAGTTTGGTTGTTAAATATGAATGTAAATACACGTCGATAAGCACAAAGGAAATCACTTTCATATTTAATGAATTGATGTATATGGAATGTTAAACCTCTTTAAATGATTTAAAAATGAGTATGAAATGTTTTATAAACATATGGAAGTGTTTTGGTAAAGTTTGAAAAGTAATGGAAAATTTAGTCAGAAATAGGCGCATCGCGTAACGATAGTTCGCTATTTCGTGCCATAAAAGTCAAACAAGTGTAAAGAATGGAATATAACTCTGAATTCTTCAAGATAAGAATTTTTAGAACTATTATATCTATAGTTTTCAAACAAAGAAAGAAAATCGAGACTTTGATAAGTAGATTTTGAAATATGAGTAAAACAAGTTTTGAAAAAAATCTCGGTTTTGCAGTTCAGAATCCGTAACCGAATTTCTTTGAAATTGATATTTTAAATTGTTTAAAAATATGACATAAATTCTAAAATTCTTTTATAATTTTTTAAAAGTGATATGAGTTATAAAAAATGAATTTTCAAATGATAAAAAAAGTCGTTTTGATCAATATAGCTTTAAAGCACTTTCCGCAACACTTTTCTATCACCTTTGAAATATAGCCTTAAAACTTAACGATTCTTTTCCAAATCTTTTATAAATGTTTTAAGAGGAATAATTAAGTGTTTTAATGACGATTTGAAAGATTTATAGTTTATTTAAAAGAGTTTAAATAAACGATGTAAAGAAAAGCTATTATAAATTATGTGATTTAATCATGGCTCAAAAAGCCGACGAGTAGGTTGGATGTTTCTATTTGTGAAATCTGGATATGAGGTGCTTAAACTAAGGAGATTTGCAGAAGCAACCAGTGCCCTGGGTCACTTGGCCTCTTACTTGGGCGAGGTATAGATATGGCCGAAATGTCGGAAACGAGTTTAGTATAAAAAGATTAAATTTTCCAAATTTAAATTAAATATAACTTTGATTGTATAGAGATAATCTTCTTATACTCGATATTAAAGCCCGAAGAGGGAACTCGTACTATTCATGGAATTTGAAAGGTGATTCACCATTATTCCGCCCATAGTATTTATTGAGTATGGGAATTGATATTGAGTAGAATTAGATGATTTCTATAGATTCTGCTTACTTCATATTTAGTGGTTTTGGATTAACATCCTAAATAACATGAGCTTAACTAAATAAAAATTATGAGTTTTGAATTTAGAAATCATTATTAAGATTTAAACGAAATGATTTGGAAATATTTTCCTAAGTGAAAAAATGAAATGATTTCGAATTATTCCTAGTTTAAAAAGGGTTTTAAGTAATCAAAGGATTTGATAAGAGAGGTTTAACGATTCCATATATACCAGAAAGAAGTCTTTTAAAGTTATATATCTCTAAAATATATTTTTGATAAGAGGAATGAAATAATCAAATATTATTCACCTATCTACTTGACCTCTTTTATCAATGATTAGACTCGAAGGAACCAAGATCAGATTTGGGTAATTCTTTTCTGAAGACCACTTCAAACCAATTTACGTATTCGAAGTGAAAATATGGATATGATTTGGAATATGGAATGTAGGGCTGCTTGTCACTGGCCCTCGGAGAAAATTTCCCATATCATATTATGTGGCTGTAGTTCTTCATTTAAGATCTTCGATGCATGGACATCTCGCTACTAATCCTAAGCTTAATTTCCGACAGGATGTGGTAGGAGAGTGCCTTTGGTTTGTTCTGTTCTTGGACAACTTGTATAGACGAATGTCTGACGCTACATTTCTAGTTACATAAGTGATCTCTATGAATGTATCATCTGCTTGGTGGCAGAGAAGGTAACTTCTCTTAGCTTAACACCCTTCCTGAGATGTATGAGCTCAGGAGTTATACGTTTATAGAAATCAATTGTGTGATTATGGAATGGCAATGTGGCATTTAAAGAGTAAAGATAATGTTCTATGTGAAAGGTAATCGTTACCTCAAGCCTCACACCCATAAATGACCAAAATATGGTAGATGTGGCAAGGCTATGTGGTTCGTAACCATTAGGGTATGATCATCCCCTTCTAGATATATTTCTACTTGCTATGACATTCGAGTTTAAATTAATGTGGTGTATGCAAAGAGAGCTCTCAGATAGGTCGGTAATGATCAGGGTGATGACATATTCGGTACTATATAGGAAGAGGTAGGCTGGTCTTATGTTGGTAGAGGACCATCAATTCATTCTCGGTACATTCCTCTAGAGATGTATTGTCGAAAGGTAGTCCCTTCACCTGGTTATTTGTATGGAAATCCATTCTCCAATAAGTGCTTGCCATTTTGTTTGTAGAGCCTAGTATGCTGCAATATAATAATGGTAACAATTCGGCTAAGATTAATAAGTTTACTTGCAATTTTTTTAAAGAAATGTCATTAAAAATAATATCAAGTGATTTTATGTAATAATGATTTGGTTATCATATGATAAAAACCCGTTCTATGTTTATGTACGGCGTGGTCTTATGAGATATCCTTTTGTTTTCAAAACGCGTATTTTGAGTTCTCACACTAGTCCCATAACTGACCCAGAGTTTATTTTCCTTTTCCTTAAACTCTGGGTGACCTAATTTTCCCTGGCAGACTAGTAGTCAGGTTTAATTTAGAAGAAATCAGGATGGAGCTCGAAGCATGGAGTCAGAAGATTTTTCTAAAAATTATTTCCACCATATTTGAGTAGTATTGTATTCTGCCTTCGTTAGACAGATATATGTAACTGTCCATGTTTAACTTTGATTATTGTATTTAAATTTCCGCTGTAAAGATTATTTGTTAAAATAATATATGTGAGATTTTGTTCTATCTTTATTTTTCTTTCTCACCCTTGAGAATCCGCTTCTACAGCACTTGGATTTGCGGCACATGAATACCGAGGATGTATTAGTGTCGGTTTCCGAGATTCGAAGAAACGGGTTTTCATATATTATACCCTGCATGGATTAAATAAACCTCAAATTAAATAAACCTCAAATTACAATTTAAACAAATCATTGTACACAGTCTGATATGATATACTAAGAATACATTTGGACGTTGTCACTTTTCATGCCATGAAAAATTGTTAATTAATGACATTTAATGAATCAATTAATTTAATTAGAAAGAGAAAAAATGAAAGGTTTCTCCTGCCATTTAATGCAATTCATGCTCTCAATTAATTACTTGATTTTGGAAAAGAAAAGAAAGGTTTCATTCTCTAAATTAACTCTTATAAATAACTGTTAGGTGTAGTTGATACACTGTACATTTAAATTTTAAATTTTTAAAAATTCCCTTTAGCCAATTTAAATAAAATAAATTTAGGAAAGTTCTAAATGAGTTTAGAGTTCATAGGACCATTAAAGATCCAAAACGGTTAAATTTTTTAAAATACATCCATTACTTCTACTATGAGCTGGCCCAGTTCATTCATCTGCTAGTTGCATAGACCAATGATCGATTCTAAGCAATGAAAACTATCCTTCGAGCAGCCTTTGTTGAGGCTAGTGAAATCTATGCATGTTTTCTATTTCACATTTGAGTTCATTACCAAAATTGGATTCGCTATCCACTTTGGGTAGTATATTTCTCAGATGAATCAGTTCTCTTCGACCTTTAAACTTCTTAATAAAGAGCATTGTACCCTTCTTGATCCACGGTGCGTCGTTTTTACATGACAAAGTATGCATCGAGATTTAGTTTGAGGGCATGGCATATTACATCTAGATCGATTGCCTAATATCCAAGTAAGTCTAGGAAAAAATATCGTGGGACCTCTTTAATAAGCCAATCAACTCTGAATGCAGTTTACTAATTAGGATATTTCCAATCTTCACAATCTTGGTAGGACCTGAGGGTCTATTTGAACATCTTCCAAGTAATCCATTGTTCCTAAATCATTCTCTTTCATTCCCAACCATGAATCCACTTCATCCTCTACCTCGTACGGTATTTCTAAAACCGCGCTTTCCTGACATGGAGAAGCATCAGATAGATACTGCGCAAATACTAAGTTGTATTCTTCCAGTCCTATCATATGCAAGTAATCCTCTTCGCTTTTCTTCTAGGTAATGTGATCATAAATTGACCTGTTTCAGTATCCACCTTAGAACCGGTTCTGATGCAATTCTTTGAACGGGCTTATCAATTTAATTTTCGTTTTTGCATAAATAGAGGAGAAAATGGTATAATTTTGAAAAATTATATTGCTAGGATATAAAGTTACATTGATCTATATCTCCCTAGCTAACAATTGTTCTCCTCTCGCACTTCTTACTCCTATAGAGGTATGAAACTTCTTGAGTTGGTCCTTCTGAGAAATAACTTCCCCAAGCTCTATCAACACAGGCCTCCCAAAGAAAGCATTGTATGGGGATTCTTCATCTATAACCAAAAAACTCACATGTAAGGATTTGTGCAGTGATGATGTTCATGCGGTAATAATGAGTCGGGCCATTCGGACTAGAATGGTTCCTATCTTTTTTGATTATATATATATGTTTGGACTTGGCTGGGAATCCCATCTGGTCATGCACAGCTTTAAATATGATATTCACAGAACTTCCTGAATTAACGAAAAATTTCTTCACAATGTAGTTTAAGATCTACATTGTTATCACTATATGGGAAAGTAAATCCCACTGAATCAGTTGAAGTAAATGTGATGTCTTAGGTGAGTTTCTCTTTGAAATGGAATAAGGTTGTAACAACCTACACCAACTGACACACCGCTCCAAAGCCTAATGTGACTTTCAGACACGTCATGCCAAGAACACAAGCTGTTGATAAAACATTATAGAGCATAAGTATAAGGGTGGAGTTCTAAGACAATTTAAACTTTTAGATCTCACAGCGGAAGGAATTAAAATATAAGTATACAAAATATACATATAAAAAAAAGTTTCCAAAATACTTGTTTTACATATACATTTTTCTCATGGTACAATATAAGCTTTACAAATATTTAATACAGCAGATGCCTACTCATGAACAATGAATAACATGAGAACTCCAACGTGAAGCTCCTTTCTTCACATACTATGTCCGATCATCTGCTAACCCGTCATCCTTTGGTGGTGGAAATGGAAAGAAGGGGGCGGGTCAGAAAAAATTCTGGTGAACGAGAATAAGTTTGAGAAAATGATTAAGTGAAATAAACTTTAAATCTACCTAAGCGATATAGAATGTAATCCTGTGGCAGTGAACTTCTAAGGTCTAGTATCTAAGGATTCTTATCTAACTCAATGGGTCGAACCTATTGATCGAACCTCATTAGGTCGAACCTACCAATCGAACCACACACTAACAATCTGCCAAAATAGGAACTACTCTCCCATCAAAACTATATCAACACTATGGTGATGAGGGAGAATATAGAGAATGAAAACTCGCGTAATGATTAATCATATGGCCCATGTTCATCTTCTCGTCATAGTGGCCAAATGCCTCTTATTGTACAACATTGGGTTTCCACCTTGCATGGACACTAGTTAGCACCGGGCTCAAATCTAATACCTATAGCCATTTATTGTACTACATTGGGATTACATAGAAACTCCCCTTGGTACTGGGCTCCAGTTTAGTCGATATCTATAGCCACTTATGGTACTACACCGGTGTCTACCCATACCCCCATTGTGTTAGAAACATGCATACATGAATCTCCCATTAGTACTGGACTCGGTTATAAAGCGCCTTCGACAGTGTTATGCTCACCCATATGGAACACCCCTGAATCTATTGCAAAATAAATCACCTTAATCAACTCCATTTATGCTACATGCATCACCTATGTAATGACCTGCCTTTTTGGACGTTTTAAGCAGACACACACATCAGACTCAATCCATTCAAAAGGGCAGATTTTTATGGGGTAAATAAAAAAAAGCAAAAAAAGAAAGAAAAGAAAAACAAATACAGAATCTCGTAGCGGAATGACAAAATATAATAATCAAATAAATAGTTCATGAAACTGTTTACAAATAACATTGATTATTCTTTAAAAAATACAGATCAAAGTTACACATAACACGAATAAATAATAAATAAATGCAGCAGAACAACATGATGCGGTGGAATAAATATAATACATAATAATAGTACAAAATCTTCATCTTCATCCTCCAGAAAGCAGTCTTCGATAAACTGAAAAGCTCAGACTAACTCGGGCGAATTGAAAAGACAAAACACTCGAGTCAGAACTAAAAGATCTTATATAAGTTAAATCAATAGTAAATAAATATGAGTGTAACGGCGTTAGAGATGTTTACGGGGTTTGACATCTCCTATCCAGTGTCTAACGTGAGTGCAGTAACATAAGAGATGTTCAGGATTTCCATCTCTTAAGGATCTGTTAAACTATCTATTATGTATTTCAATACACTATTATAATAGTGTCTACAGTAAAGTATTAAAATAGCGTTAAGGCGTTACCCATATCCCCCTTAACACATTTTATATATTTCCATAGTCTATACAGTACCGTGATTCCTTCGTAAACTGGAGGTCTATCAAAGGGCACTCCATAGGTATGGTACAAACCAAACTCGTAGAAGGCGTGCTAGGGCATGTGAACACGGCACTCGAGGTAATGCCAGGGTAGATATACCAATTGCGGATCCGGACTGGTGGTAACGCATAACAGCTACTACCGCCCACCCCGGAACACACTCCTATAATCAAAAATTAAGAGGTGGCCACTAAATCATCACAAAATCATAATATGGTATCGAAGAAGCATGTCCAATAGGAGGAATGACCTCACTTGACTCGGTGTGGCTCCTGTTTTAGTCACATCTAAGCTGACTCACGGGAGTCAGGGTCAGGTAAATACCTCATACAGAATCGTTCGCCAAACCATCCTACTTCATTTCTGGAATCTCCACCATGTACATAGTTGTTAAAGTGGTTTTCGGTATTGGCAGAGAGTATGACAATATCTGATCCCGGTCTCTTTAACAACCAAACGCTTATTTCACACTGGATGGTTCTTTTACATTTCCAAAACCTTTTCATAATTAATATCAAAATATCATGTTCGATTTCAAACCATATCACTTTTGGAATCATATTCACTTTCAAAACCATATTCACTTTCAAATCATATTCCCTTTCAAAATCATATTCACTTTTGAATTTATCGATAAGATAGGTTAATTAAACACTCGTTCTAGAATCATCATATTTACTCAAATATGTTATTTCATAAAAAGGTATCAATTTCAAATCCCTACTTAGGTTGTATCATCATCAAGGATTTAAATATAAAAACTTCAATTTTACGTAGTCTGAAATTTTAGAAAATAATTTAGATAGTCATAAAACAGTTTTAATAGTTTGAAAATAATTTAAAATAGATTAAAATATTTTTAAATTAGTAAAATAGTTTAAATAGATTTAAATTTGATTAAATTACATTTTAAAATGATTTAAATAGATTTTAAATAGATTAAATAAATCTAAAATAGATTAAATAAATTTAAAATAGATTAAATAGATTTATATTATATTAAATAGATTTAATATAGATTAAATAAATTTAATTATTTTAAAATAGGTCAAATAGATTAAATTGGATTAAATAGGTTATAGTAGATTAAAATAAATTAGATAGTTTAAATTGATTAAAATAGTTATTTTAATTAAAATAGTTATTTTAATTAAAATAGTTTAAATTAGTTTAAAATAGATTTCAAAGTTATATCCAGACATTTTCAATAACTCAATTCCGATAAATTCATTTATATTTGACACTTTAACTTTTAAATTCCTGTTTAAATCTTTTGAAAAATTTATTAAATCAATTCCAATTCCAACATTAATGCTTGAATTATCGAAAATAATTCAGTTTATATAAATCAATTTCTATTTCAAATTTTCTAGTTAACTGAATTCAAAAATTAAGGAATAAAAAAAATCATTTAATTTAACCAATCCGGTGTCCGTATATAATTCTCTATCCTACGGTCAAGTGATACAGATATTTATCATTTCAATCTGTAATTTAAAATTTTACAGTTATATATCATTTCAAACTGCAATCCTGAATTAAATAAAAATCCATAAAATCGCTCGAGTCTATCATTTCAACCCATAACGATTTTTCCTAATCTATAGATCGTTCGGGTATGTATCATTTCAACCCATAGGGAACTTGCAGTGTTATAACAATATAAAATACATCACGTCATCCAATATCAATAATCAAACGTCCATCACAATCATCATCCAAGTCAACCAATAAACATCAATAGATAACTGATTATCAATAATAGGTATTAAATTGACAATTAAATTCAATATAAAATTAAATGACGATTAAATGCAATAAAGGTCAAATTTAACTAGAATGACAATTTATATAAACCTAACAACAACCAATCAATTCTAAATCACATTATAAATTCAATTTAACTAACACAAGATAATTCAGTAGTTGTGAGTGGGTCAAAACACTCATCTTTGATTTTAAATCGAATTAAAATCCAATTTAGGCCCAAAATTCAAACAATCTTAGAATTCGTCCATACTAGTTCCATGTCGTCCGAAATTTTGATACGATCCCAACGGAAGAAACTGCGTTAAAATCCGAGCTCATATGAAAAAGATATTAACGTTAGAAGTTATTCGAGTTAAATTAAAATAAAATAAAATAAAAGAAGAATCCACGTCACCGGCTAAATGCTCGTTCAAAACCCTACGGCATCGACAACTACCCAGCCGCCATCATCAACGTCCAAATGCCGATGTCTACGAGCGCCCAGACCAAGATCCGACCTCGCCATCCCCTTTGCCACCTCCGGCCGACCCCAAGCACCACGCGCGACCACCCGTGGCCTCCCTCATACGCTCCGCCACCGTCCTCCTCTTTCTCCAATTTCCGGCAAAACCCAGGTCATCCACGGTGAATGAACACCATCCCTAGGGCCTGCTCAACCTCTTCTTCCCAACGCCGCTTCCCAATCATCAATCGGACGACGATCCACCGTTGGATCGTCAAAACCCTAAAATGGACAGTCGAGGCTCAACCTCGATTTCTGGTCAAACAATGATTCAATTGCAAAAACGAATTACACCAGTGGATTACGCTCGTCAAGAGCTTCGAATTGATATATAATTTGATATGGTTCGGAGGAGTTTGGTTTTGAAATTGCAATTGAGGGTTTTCATTTGGAGTTTGTTTCTACCATTGGAAAGGAGAAGCCACGGAGAATTGTATGTACAGAAATAAGAAATAGAAAGACTGCTAGGGTTAAACAGACCAATATATACTAACGAAGCCCGATAAGAAATGAATAATACCCGAATTGATTTGAAACGACAAATACGACCCGAAAAGTCCGTTCTGCTTCTGGAACGAAAACAGGTCATCCCATATATCAAAATAGATGTTTTCGATAATTCTAAACTCAATGGAATAAGTTTCAAGTCCTAACCCCATCGTATAAAGAAGTTAGCTTAAAAATCAGTGTAACAGCCCGCACCTCACTTAACGCAGATATTGTCCCCAGCTTTGTCATTGAAACTTGTATATATATATGTATATATATATATACAATGAGAGATGGTGAGGATGATTAGTGACATGTACTGTCTGATGTTGATTTTTGGGGTTGGATGTTGGATGTATATATTGTACATTGATGTTGTATGTAGATATTGCAGTTGGATGATGATGGACGATTTGTTTTGTATTGATTGAAAATGTTTGAGTTTTATATTATTATTGATATTGTTGTTTATATAGTATTTTAAAATTATTTTTTCTAGCAGGAGCATTTCAAAACTTAATGAATTTTTGTTTTGAACATTGGTTAATTAATGTCAATGAGATTATATCACAAAACCTCTAGATTTACAATCTATGTAACAGCCCGCACTCACCTAACGTAGATATTGTCCCCAACTTAGTCACCTCCACCTCATGGGCCAAGCCAAGGTGTGGGGTTTTGTTCCTCAAAAGGCCTCGACGTTGTTATGAGGTGAAGGCTTTGGTATATAAGCACCACTTTATAGTATTTTCCACGATGTGGGACTATTATTCCCATTTTGAAGGGGTGTTACAATCTTCGCCCTTTAGAGCCCAACGCCCTCGTTGGCTCATGAACACAACACCACCCAGGCGTCGTGGCTATAACACGTATAGGCCACAATTCTGGCTGGGTATGGCTCTGATACCAATGTAACAGCCCGCACCTCACCTAACGTGGATATTGTCCCCAACTTAGTCACCTCCGCCTCATGGGTCAAGCCGAGGTGTGGGGTTTTGTTCCTAAAAAGGTCTCGACGTTGTTATGAGGTGAAGACTTTGGTATATAAGCACCCACTTTATAGTATTATCCACGATGTGGGACTATTATTTCCATTTTGAAGGGGTGTTACAATCTGCTTAATTCAATTTGATTTCAACTGAATTTAATTAAATTGATTTCTACGCGTTTCGAGTTCGTACGATTAAATGACAAGTCCGATCGCTACGAAATTTGAAACCTTACAATAACTAACTGTTACGGATCCGATGAATCTAGTTTCGTCGAAATCCGAGATAGTGGCCAAAATGGCTAATTTCACATTAATTAAATAAATTATTATTAAATTGGATAAATCACTTTTTAATTCCACTTTAATAACTAACAAATTTTATCATTTTTGATTACTTAGACATTTATAATAATTTAAAACAAATTACATTTCAATTCAATGTTAATTATTACACTAATTACAGTGTTCAATTTAACTGTAATTAAATCCAATTAATTATAATTTAATTTCCAATAAATTAATTAAATTTGATTTTAATCTTTTCATTCAATCAATAATTACCCTATGGGCATAGTTAACACTGGTTTATAATGTATTACATTAATATTCTCTAATTATCATCTTTTACCATATTAGTTGCAATATTTCAATTATATTGAATTTTTGTTGATCTTCAGATTAATTATAGTCTAAATCCCAATAAATTAATTTATTTTGGTTTCACTCCTTTTTAGTAAATCAATTATTACCTTATGAACAAAATTAACATTTCTATACCTTTTATTACATTCTTAGTTTGCAGTTATTGTCTTAACTCATTTTACGTAGTATTTAATTTCATTTAATTATAATTGAATAAATAAATTGGTAACAAATGACAATCGTTACCTTTTCTTAATTTAATAACAATTGTAAGTTTGTTATTTACCAACAAATGTTATAGTATATTACATAACACAAATTTTATTCAATTACAATTTATTACTTACTATTTCATTAATTAATACTACATTTAAATTATCAATTACTCTTTCAATCCAACATCAAATAAATACATACATTACTATAATTTATTTATAATCTATACCAATTTATAACTTTTTAATCATTTTAATTAATTGGAATTACATTTAAAGTAGTTATAAATTACCTTAAATAATACTATTACATTTTATTCCAGTTATATTCTTATTATTAAATCGCTAATTTTTATTTCTTCCAATATTAAACCACAAAAATCTTATTAAATTAACTATTTTTAATTATCGAAAATTAAGGGTAGTTACACTCTCCCCCACTCAAAACTTTTCATCCTCGAAAAGGAAAAAGAGGGAAAAAGAAAAAATTAATATATCCTATTCAAATATTAAATTTATAAACAATTAATTTACATAATTAAATAGATTAAATTAAATATATCAATTTATAAACAATTAAATCCCTTTATATTCAAGTAAATAAAAGTTTGAAATACATTTCACACAATTTTCGAAGTCCAAAATCCACGGAAAATTTCGACAGAGTCTCCTTTGTACCGAGAGGTCCGGGAGAAATAATAATATCAAAATAATAGTATATATATCACTTATTTCAAAATAATATATCCCAAACCACGGGAAAAACAATATAATATAACTAGAAAACCGTAATCCGAGAACGTACCTATTTGTCGGGCAAACAACACTTAATTTATGAAACCAAGAGCAGTAGCTATTGCTTCCATAACCTGTATTTCACTTATATAATCCAAAAGAGTTAATGATTATGTAAAAGGGAAATATTTCAAGTTGTTTCAACTAATAACAAACAAATCAATACAACATAACAACAATCACTTGCAAACAAACAGTACAAACATCATTTCAACAAAGAAACAATTCATCCATCCATTTCAACCAAAACAAATGGTCTGTTCGGGTTCAGAAACTTTTAATCGTATAAAATGATAAACAAACTACTAAGTATACCATACACTCAACAGTCTTAGATAAAAATCAATAGATCATTTATACATCCTACATAATAAAAGTATCCTTTCCCAACCGATCCATAAGTCAAACAAACAATACTTTCAAATAATATTTAAGTTTTATCCTTATTACTCTTTCTTTTTCACATTATTCACTGTTCATTTCATTTGTTCATATAGTGCTTGTTTAATTTCTTTACATTTATCACTTACAAAATTCATTTTCCATTCATTTATACAATACCATTTTTCTTTTCATTACTTTACATTCATTGCTTACAATAGTTATTTTCCATTCAATTATCTAGATTATTCATTGTTATGTAAGTTTCTTTACATTTAGATGTCTTCTTTTCCACGCTCATTTCTTTCATATATAAGGCTATTGAATATTGTTTCCATTTCTAAATCATCTAACATTTTCTGAAGTTATAATCATTCAATTAATATATATTACCCACTTAATTATAAATGGCTTCAACATTTATTTAAGTTTATAATTATTTACCTACAGTGTTCATCCTTTACTATTCAATCTGATTATAGATATTTTAAATGTTAACTTAAGCTTATAATCATTTTCTTACATATTTACGTTTATTACATTGAATTAGTAGCCTTTCAAACTATTAACTTTTAGTTTATAACAATTTATAACATTAGAATTCTTATCTATAGAAGATATTCCGTTGAACACTTTCATTGTACTTAAGCTTTACTTATATAATATTCTATTACATATTTTTTTTAACATTTCAACTTTTAAAAATTTGGTAAGTTATATATATATATATATCTATGTGTGTGTGTGTGTCTTTTAGAATGCAATTGAATACTACCCAAGTTTCTCTTATTTATTTAGTTAACAAAATGTTCAATAGTTACCATTTCTTATTTTCATTTCCATTTTATTTACAGTTTACAAATTTTCAATTTCTTATTTTCTTTTTAGAAGTTTCAAAATTTTAATATAGTCAAGATTTCATTTATTACAATAATTTCAATTTCAAATTTACAGAAACTTAAGAACTAAATAACCGGGTTTCATTTCAATCCCTTTTTTTATAATAATATATATATACCCATAACTTATATATATATATATATATGTATTAAATCAAACTTCAGAAATTAAAATTAAGATTTATTTATCAAAATGGTTGTGCAGTAAAACTACTGCAACAGTCTTCCCACTTTGAAACTCGAAAATGAATGTCAATATTGCATGCACTCATCACCGAAATTATTTTCCAGCGACAGAGAGGGGAGTACAGAACTTATTTCCTTCCAAAAATTCCTTTATAATATTTCTTTCAAATTATCTTGAAAAATTCATATCAAAAAATACTTCTAAATACTAATAATATTATATTCCAAACCCTTCTTGAAAGAAATTATCAAAATCCCTGAACTTAAGTTCTAAAATTTCCAATTTATATTTATTTAATTTACAATCTCATTTTTCAACCAATATTTATAAATTTCACTACCTAACAAACAAATATATTACAACCAACTATATCATTTATAAAATTATTCTTTTATATACAAATATATGCCAGGTAAAATTATTTCATTTACCTGTATTTCAAAACCAATATTATGTCGGTTTGCCCTATTAAGTGTTTAGAAAACCCGATGCCATAGCGTCCTATGTACCGACCAGAATTTATAAATACGAAAAGGAACAAATTAACACAATACAAACACCTTTTATAACACTAACAAATACGCTCTCTCATATATATACTCAACGACTCATTCTAGGGTATTACTACCCTATTTCTAGTGAGTCAGACCCCACAAAGCTAAGGTTATCGCTAAACCAAAGCTCTTATAACAAATGTAACGACCTGCCTTTTTGGACGTTTTAAGCAGACAAACATGTCAGACTCAAACCATTCAAAAGGGCAGATTGTTATGGGGTAAATAAGAAAAAGCAGAAAAAGAAAGAAAATAAAAACAAATACAAAATCTCAGAGCGGGATGACAAAATATAATAATAAAATAAACAGTTCATGAAGCTGTTTACAAATAACATTGATTATTCTTTAAAAAATACAGATCAGAGTTACACATAACACGAATAAATAATAAATAAATGCAGCGGAACGACATGATGCAGTGGAATAAATATAATGCATAATAATAGTAAAAAATCTTCGTCTTCATCCTCCAGAAAGCAGTCTTCGATGAACTGAAAAGCTCAGACTGAACCCGAGCAAATTGAAAAGACAAAACACTCAAGTTAGAACTAAAAGATCTTATTCAAGTTAAATCAACAGTAAGTTAATATGAGTGTAACAGCATCGGAGATGTTTACGGGGTTTGACATCTCCTATCCAGTGTCTAACGTGAGTGCAGTAACTTAAGAGATGTTCGGGATTTCTATCTCTTAAGGATCCGTTAAATTATCTACTATGTAGTACAATACGCTATTATAATAGTGTCTACAGTAAAGTAAAGTATTAAAATAGCGTTAAGGCGTTACCCATATCCCCTTTAACATATTTTATATATTCCCATAGTCTATATAGTACTGTAATTCCTCCGTAAACTGGAGGGCTATCAAAGGACACTCCATAGGTATGGTACAAACCAAACTCGTAGAAGGCGTGCTAGGGAATATGAACATGGCACTCGAGGCAATGCCAGGGTAGATATACCAATTGCGGATCCGGACTGGTGGTAACGCATAACAGCTACTAACGCCCACCTCGGAACACACTCCCATAATCAAAAATCAAAGGTTGGCCACCAAATCATCACAGTCATAATATGGTATCAAAGAAGCATCTCCGATAGGAAGAATGACCTTACTTGGCCCGGCGTGGCTCCTATTTTAGTCACATCTAAGCTGGCTCACGGGAGTCAGGGTCACGTAAATACCTCATACAGAATCGTTCGCCAAACCATCCTACTTCATTTCTGGAATCTCCACCACGTACATAGTTGTTAAAGTGGTTTTCGGTATTGGCAGAGAGCATGACAATATCCGATCCCGGTCTCTTTAACAACCAAACGCTTATTTCACACCGGACGGTTCTTTTACGTTTCCAAAACCATTTCATAATTAATTTCAAAATATCATGTTCGATTTCAAACCATATCACTTTTGGAATCATATTCACTTTCAAAACCATATCCACTTTCAAATCATATTCCCATTCAAAATCATATTCACTTTTGAATTTATCGATAAGATAGGTTAATTAAATCCTCGTTCCAGAATTATCATATTTACTCAAATATGTTATTTCATAAAAAGGTATCAATTCCAAATCCCAACTTAGGTTGTATCATCATCAAGGATTTAAATATAAATACTTCAATTATACATAGTCTGAAATTTTAGAAAATATTTTAAATAGTCATAAAATAGTTTTAATAGTTTGAAAATAATTTAAAATAGATTAAAATGGTTTTAAAATAGTAAAATAGTTTAAATAGATTTAAATTTGATTAAATTAGATTTTAAAATGATTTAAATAGATTTAAAATGGATTAAATAGATTTTAAATTATCTTGAATAGATTTTAAATAGATTAAATAAATCTAAAATAGATTAAATAAATTTAAAATAGATTAAATTGATTTAAATTATATTAAATAGATTTAAAATAGATTAAATAAATTTAATTATTTTAAAATAGGTCAAATAGATTAAATTGGATTAAATAGGTTATAGTAGATTAAAATTGATTAAAATATTTATTTTAATTAAAATAGTTTAAATTAGTTTAAACTAGATTTCAAAGTTATATCCAAACATTTTCAATAACTCAATTCCGATAAATTCATTTATATTTGACACTTCAACTTTGAAATTCCAATTTAAATCCTTTGAACAATTTATTAAATCAATTCCAATTCCAATTCCAACATTAACGCTTGGATTATCGAAAATAATTCAGTTTATATAAATCAATTTCTATTTCAAATTTTCCAGTTAACTGAATTCAAAATTATGGAATAAAAAAATCATTTAATGTAACCAATCATGTGTCCGTATATAATTCTCTTCTATATGATCAAGTGATACGGATATGTATCATATCAATCCGCAATTTAAAATTTTACGGTTATATATCATTTCAAACCGCAATATCGAATTAAATAAAAATCCATAAAATTGCTCGAGTCTATCATTTCAACCCATAACGATTTTTCCTAATCTATAGATCGTTCGGGTATGTATCATTTCAACCCATAGGGAATTTGCAGCGTTATAACAATATAAAATACAACATCACGTCATCCAATATCAATAATCAAACATCCATCACAATCATCATCTAAGTCAACCAATAAACACCAATAGATAACTAATTATCAATAATAGGCATTAAATTGACAATTAAATTCAATATAAAATTAAACGACGATTAAATGCAATAAAAGTCAAATTTAACTAGAATGACAATTTATACATACCTAACAACAACCAATTAATTCCAAATCACATCATAAATTCAATTTAACTAACACCAGATAATTCATTAGTTGTGAGTGGGTCAAAACACTCACCTTTGATTTTAAATCGAATTAAAATCCAATTTAGGCCCAAAATTCAAATAATCTCAGAATTCATCTAAACCAGATCCATGTCGTCCGAAATTTTGATACGATCCTGACGAAAGAAACCGTGTCAAAATCTGAGCTCGTATGAAAAAGATATCAACGTTAGAAGTTATTCGAGTTAAATTAAAATAAAATAAAATAAAATAAATGAAGAATCCACGTCACCAGCTAAATGCTCGTTTGAAACCCTACGGCATCGACAACTACCCAACCGCCATCATAACATCCAAATGCTGATGTCTACGAGCGCCCAGACCAAGATCCGACCTCGCCATCCGCTTCGCCACCTCCGGCCGACCCCAAGCACCACGCGCGGCCACCCACGGCCTCCCCCATTCACTCCGACGCGATCCCCCTCTTTATCCAATTTCCGGCGAATCCCAGATCATCCACGGTGAACGAACACCATCCCTAGGGCCTGCTTAACCTCCTCTTCCCAACGCCGCTTCCCGATCGTCGATCGGACGACGATCGTCCGATCGTCGATCGGACGACGATCCACCGTTGGATCGTCAAAACCCTAAAATGGACAGCTGAGGCTCAACCTTGATTTCTAGTCAAACGGTGATTCGATTGCAAAAACGAATTGCACCAGTGGATTACGCTCGTCGAGGGCTTCGAATTGATATATAATTTGATATGGTTCGGAGGAGTTTGGTTTTGAAATTGATTTTTGAAAGTGCAATTGAGGGTTTTCATTTGGAGTTTGTTTCTACCATTGGAAAGAAGAAGCCATGGAGAATTGTACGTACAGAAATGAGAAATAGAAAGACTGCTAGGGTTAGAACTGACCAATATATACTAACGAAGCCCGATAAGAAATGAATAATACCCGAATTTATTTGAAACGACAAATACGACCCGAAAAGCCCGTTCTGCTTCCGGAACGAAAACTGGTCATCCCATATATCAAAATAGATGTTTTTGATAATTATAAACTCAATGGAAGAGGTTTGAAGTCCTAATTCCATCATATAAAGAAGTTTGCTTAAAAATTAGCTTATTTCAAATTGATTTCAATTGAATTTAATTAAATTGATTTCTACGAGTTTCGAGTCCGTACGATCAAACGACAAGTCCGATCGCTACGAAACTTGAAACCTTAAAATAACTCACTGTTACGGATCCGTTGAAACTGGTTTTGTCGAAATCCGAGACAGTGGTCAAAATGGCTAATTTCACATTAATTAAATAAATTATTATTAAATTGAATAAATCACTTTTTAATTCCACTTTAATAACTAACAAATTTTTTCATTTTTGATTACTTAGACATTTATAATAATTTAAATCAAATTACATATCAATTCAATGTTAATTATTACACTAATTACAGTGTTCAATTTAACTGTAATTAAATCCAATTAATTATAATTTAATTTCCAATAAATTGATTAAATTTGATTTAATCTTTTCATTCAATCAATCATTATCTTATGGGCATAGTTAACACTGGTTTATAATTTATTACATTAATATTCTCTAATTATCATCTTTTACCATATTAGTTGCAATATTTCAATTATATAGAACTTTTGTTGATCTTCACATTCATTATAGTTTAAATCCCAATACGTTAATTTATCTTGATTTCGCTCCTTTTTAGTAAATCAATTATTACCTTATGAATAAAATTAACATTTCTATACCTTTTATTACATTCATAATTTGCAGTTATTGTCTTAACTCATTTTACGCAGCATTTAATTTAATTATAATTGACTAAATAAATTGGTAACAAATGACAATCGTTACCTTTTCTTAATTTAATAACATTTGTAAGTTTGTTATTTACCAACAAATGTTATAGTATATTACATAACACAAATTTTATTCAATTACAATTTATTACTTACTATTTCATTAATTAATACTACATTTAAATTATCAATTACTCTTTCAATCCAACATCAAATAAATACATTCATTACTATAATTCATTTACAATCTATACCAATTTATAACTTTTTAATCATTTTAATTAATTGGAATTACATTTAAAGCAGTTATAAATTACCATAAATAATACTATTACATTTTATTCTAGTTATATTCTTATTATTAAATCACTAATTTTTATTTCATCCAATATTAAATCACAAAAATCTTATTAAATTAACTATTTTTAATTATCGAAAATTATGGGTCATTACACTCTATACCAATATCAAGCATTGCGATATACTTGCCCAAAATTAGCTTAATATCCAGTTCACTAATTACATTATTCAAAACTTGATTATATATTTTTTATCAATTTAGCTTGAGCCTTAGGCCAAAGTTTATTATACACATTTATAACTCGAATGGTCGACCCTAGCATTGCCCAGATTGACCGTTATCGGTCTACCTAGAAAGTGCTAGGTCGATCGTTTCCATTCATTTTTTTGGGTTTCGATTATTTTTGAATGTCAATTAATTTTAATCAACACCGTTAATCTAGGTCGATTAATAACTACAGTTAACCCTAATTTCCAATTTAATTAATTTTCCAATTTCAATCAGTTTTAGGTTTTGTGATTTAAGGTTACAAGTTAGCATCACAAGTTTCAAATTACCAAATTTCGTAATCTAGTTCAAATTAATTATAGGGTTTAGGGTTTAATGAATTATATTTCAAATTAACAAGCTAATTTCAGGGTTTCAATAATTATAATCACTTAAAATAGTTTAAAATCAATTTCATTAACCATATTATTAAACATGTACCCACTCACCTTTTAGCCTAAGCACTTACCCTTAAGAAATTGGCCTCCAACAATAGCTCCTTCCCTATATCACCTTATTTCTCCCTTGATTGTTTTCCCTTGCCTCTTAAATTGATTAGAGTTTGATTTTGATTTTTAGATTTAAAAATTAGGGTTTTGAGGAGAAAATTTGACACGTTTTAGTTATAGTACATTCAATCAAGAGATTAGGGTGAAGTTTGCCAACTTGTTTATAGTGTTAGGTTAATATCTAGGACTATTATATTAACCTCAACTGTCATCTCAACCACTCATTAAGTACTTCAGTTGCAAGCAATCGATCAGGTCCCTTGGAACATGTCACTCCAGATAGAAAACGTTCGATTTTTATCGACACAGGTCGACCATCCTTGTGCTAGGGTCAACCGCCACTGGTCGACCTAGTCTATGGTTGGGTCGACCTGTGTATTAAATTTTTAACTTTAAAATTTTTAAATTCTAATATCTGTGTTAACGCTTGTATTTCTCTCATACTAACTCGGATTTCGATAAGTTATATATCAAAATCATCCAGAAAGACGTTACAAACACAATGATGCAAGTTTTGTAGACAAAGTCCAATGTCTTTGAAAACTTTCTTTTTAGTCCTTATTTTAATTAAATTTACATTTCTTATTAAAATTTTGTTTTAATATTTATTAAATTCTTGTTAAAATTTACGTAAAACTCCAAGGTGTTACATTCTCCTCCTTAAAAGGATTTCATGCTCGAAATATTAAAGGATGGAAAAATGTAACTCATACATACAACCACCACTAACTACGATCATCTACTCATCCATCATCCACAAGATATCACGGTCCTTCGAAATTTTTTTGATGCAATATATATATATGTAAGATGGAATACACGTGAACCTATACTAATGCATAAGAGTGGGTGGTCTACTGATCTAGTCGTTCTTCTGCCATGCAAATGGTCATGCCATGCATCCAAATGTATGCAACATCCTAAATAATTATACTTGCAATTCTATACGTATGCGTAACCATTACATCCATATGCAACATTCATATGCATAACATCCATTAGCACAATAGAAATCAAACATCCATACATATCATATCAAAAATTAGACAATAAATAAGAGATCATGCGAGTGTGTGTAACACCTAATGGATATATTATCCTAGACGTTTAAACAAATACTATCCAAATAAAATATCCAAATACATTCATTAGTATTCACCATCCATAACATGTCCTATTGACATGTTGCAACCATTCCTACCATCCAATGGTCTCTACTTCAACTGCCTAAATACAAAAGTAATCTACGCTTTTCTAGCTAAAATGGAAACATGCCAGAAAAGAGTTCAGGATGGGTAGCTCGTACTTTCTCCTTAAGCTCCTATATGATCCTAATTGGATTGTTTCTCTACTGGACTCTAATTTGTTTTATTTGCTTTACTACGAAATTGGTTTGTCCCATGCTAAAAAATATGGGTAGGTGCATGGTGAACAAGGAACTCACCTATCCTTTCCAATTTTCTCTAACTGACATGGCTCGACCATGGTAACTGCATTGCATAAATACTTCCGCAAATGTGATAAAAAATAAACATTGTGAACTCCCGCCAACCCTCTAGGAAGCTCTGCTCTATGAGCTAATTCCCCAACTCTATCCAAAATCGGAAAAGGCCCTACAACTCTCGGCGCTAACTTTTTTGAACTATCAACCCAAAACATATCGACAAGTAAAAATGTTCATACGGACTATGTCATCACCACGGATCTCAATTCCATGTTTCTCTTATCAGTATATGCTTTCTTCTTTTCTTGTGCAGTCCTTGTTCTTCTATGAATCGAATCCATTTTTCAACTGCATTTATCATCCACTTCCATTGGTATGAACCTTCAATTCAAATCTATGTGCATCTGTAATCCCCTACAACACTTTTTACCAACTCAAATGATATCAACTTGCACCACTTTAAATAATCTTGAGCATAAGTATGTTTCTATGAAATTGTAGGTCCATACAATTATAAATGCACAACCAAACTACCCTAAATGATCGAGTAGTATAGCTAATCACTTCTCTTCTAGATATTAAGGTAAGACAACCTAAAGAGGACAATGTTTCTTCCATAGTAATTTCTACTTAGACCTTCTTGCTACTTCCCGATTTCCACTCAAGAATATCCAAACTTGTTGATTCCTAATTATTGAAAATAATATAACTTTCTTTCCAGTTTGATTTTGCTTAAGCCATTTCATCTTAATTCTTAAATCGTTTTTTCAGTCCTTTATATATTAATTGAAATTATAATATGGGATTATTTTAGAATTGGCACTATTCACCTAAGTGATACTTCGTTCGAATGCAATTGTTAAGCAACCAAAAACTATGTATTCCAACTTAGTCTTCTCCCAATCCGATGGATGATTGGAGAGAATCCTTTTTTCCTTACTCCAAGTTTTACCAAATTTTTTTGATCTTATTTCCTATAAAATCGCCTCTGCATTCTCAATGCGTGCTAATAACAATATCCTTTTTTGACGAAAATCCAAATCCTTGAAATAACCTTCCATTGAAGAATCTTGACTATGACTTTTATCTAGGATACCTTTGAGGTTTGAACTTCAAAAACTTTACCATTTCTTAATGTTCTCTCATAACTTCTTATTACTTAATTCCAATTATTTTATTTATTTTTCGATTAAGACAACTAAATGTGGAATGTTGCCATGCCATCTTAATCTAATAAACATGCTGCCCATTACTTTGGTTTTTACTTACAGACTTCTGCGTTTTAATGCATTGGAACTACATCTTTTCCCATAAGAAAATGTGAACTTTGTAATTTTCCATAAATTATTTAAAAGAGGGTGTCATGTTTGGAAGGAATTATCTTTTCTATTAATATTGAAATAGACGGTACAAAATATGGTAACTATCCCTATTTTCTACTTCTCTTTCTTTTGGGGTATATTCCATGTCATTTAAAATGGTACACTTTTGTACTAAAGATGTATAATTTATAGAAGTTTACATTGCTACATACTTCATTCTAATGAATTAAAATGATACCTAAACCCCACTCCATTTTATAACGACTTCCAATTTGGTATTTACTACTCCATATCCATTAATCAAAAATTTGCTATGATCACTAACTCAACATTTTTACTTGCTCAGGTCATGTAGGTCAACAAATATGGACCTTATCATACTAATTTCTTTATGAAGGTTTTCATTAATTTGGAGACTACTTTTCCCTTATTTCGCATATTCCAGTTTATGCTATACTTAACCCTACAATTCTAAGATCTATGTTAGGAATATGTGGAACACATCTACAATGATACAATTCCAATAACATGTCTAAAATAGATACCTTTCAATTCTTGTCCACCTGGTTTGCTCATAGCCTACTGGGGACAATACAATACCTGGATTATCCGTAGCCTACAGGTATCATATTCTCATCTATATGGTACGACTAATATATAGTGCCAAGTCTATACTTACTGTTCCATATAAGTTTTCCTAATGTAATCAAGCAAATGCCTATTTGTTATTTTACAATATTAATACGGATTGAAGTTTACCCTACTTATCTCTTTAACACTTCAAACCGGAAAAGTTTTAACATCTACAACATTCTTTATGTAATAAACCATAATAGTCTACTATTTACTTACTTAGAAATATGTTCACCAAATCATACTTTTCAATCTTCCTTACGCAAGGATCCTACAATTCAAACCATACTTGGGTGGAAAGATAGATAGTGGCATTTACCCTTCACTATTACCGAAAGTTCGACTTCATGGTTTATCCTTCCAATTCAACCGTTAATTGAAAAGTTACTAAATTCCCATGTTTCCTTTCTATCTCTATCCAACCATTTAAGGCTTTCAAATTGCATAGTCAATTTCACTCCTAGTGGGCTATTTTAATTCTGTATATCTAACTCTAATCCATTTCTTTTCTTTTAAGTTTAATTGACAGTAAAAATATTTTCACTTTACCTGTTTAAATCCAAACATTTGATTTTTAACATCATTTCGATAAAACTAGTTTTAAAGTTGTAAAACCCTTCTTTTATTTTTAACAACCATTTCCTTCTTACTAAGATCATAATATTTTCTTTTATTAAATTACTAAAATGGTTTAAGCTTAATTTAACAAAGTGTACATAAAACATCTTTCCAAGAATTTTCTTATATAAATAAATTTTTTCTCAAAAGTGCATTTTAAAGATAATATAGTATTTTTAACTTGTTATTATTAAAGTTTGACTAAAGCATCTATAAAAGACATTTTCAAATATAAACCATTTCTTATCTATACTAAAGTCAGATCTTACATACTTCTTAGTTTTTGTTTTTATTTTTCGAAAGTTTTGTTATTGAAAACAAAGTGCACATTGAGATAAGTACAACAATGTGCCTAAAACAAAACAAAAGCTTTTAAAACAGTTAATAAAAATAACTTTTCACCAAACTCTTTAATTTTTCTTTTTAAACAAATCCCATAAAGTTTATTTGACTACTTTCTATAAACTCATAAACTAAAACTTTTCTATTTAAAATACTGTATATCCACCATTTCTAACTTTTTAAAAACATTTCCGTTAGTTTATCACTTGAGTTGGAGCAGACAATATCAACCTAATTACCTAAGCTCACTTGTACCTAACAATGCTCCAATTGCATAAGGTTAATTTCTTTCTTTTTAAAGATGGTTAACTCAAGTTTCTTTTCCAATACAATATCCAACTTCAATATGAAAATATTCTAGCAGTTTCTTTAAGAAAATATGAGGCCTTGTAACTACTACCAATATAAGAATTGGATTTCTACTTTAACTGGGGAATTTTCCTTATTTTATGGGTCTCTTAGTACTAATATTGTTCATTTAACCTTAAAGTCATAACTTACTTGTTACCGCCAGTTGTTATAAGAAACCTGTACTAGCATTTCATTATAGGGTAAATCATAATAAATGTGAAAAATCTATTTTTCACCTTAACCGTTATAGTTTTAACATTTATTCTAACCCACAATTATTTGCTTACATGAGAAGATAAGCCAACAACTACCTTATGGGTCCATATGTATAGGGTGTTGTGTATTAATACACCTATCAAAAAATTATAATTACACTCCCTTAATCGAGTTAGGCTCATCTTGTCTCTTCACTTTAGATACCGACGGAACCATATAAGGATGTTCATGCTCAGAATCTTAGTTGCTTTTCTAGAGCCATTCCTCTAGAATTTGTACTCATTCTCGCTATCTATGTTTGGGAATGATTTTCAACTTTTCCATAGATAGTATAGGCATTAATAAAAAGAAATCTCCATATATTGATAAAATCTTTGGAAATCTCTCTAATAAACTTATACACACACACACGGATATACATACATACATGTATATTTATTTATTTTCAGAATCCATTTTTGAAAAAATTTCAAAAAACATATTTTGGAAACAATATTTTTTTTTCAAAAAAATTTCAAATACATTCCCTCAATACATGCCTAAGTCCTAGGAGATCCTAAACTTAAGCTCTGATACCAAATGTAAAATCCCGCACCTCCCGATACACTACTCCAAAGACTAACATGACTTTGGACACGTTGCGTAGAGAAATACGAGCTGTTGAGATTTTATAACATTACAGAGCATAAGGATGTAATTCTAAGATATTCTCCACTTTTAAATCTCACAGTGAAAGGAATTAAAATATAAGTATACAAAATAGACATCTCAGAAAAACAGTTTTTTAAATACTTATTTTACATATACACTATTCTTAAAGTACAATATAAGCTTTATAGATATTTAATACAATAGATGCCTACTAAGGAACAATGGATAATATGAGAACTCCAACGTGAAGCTCCTTTCTCCATGTACTAAGTCTAATCATTTGCTAATCTATCATCATGTGGTGGTGGAAAATGGAAAGAAGGGGTGGATCATACAAAAGTCTGGTGAATGAGAACAAGTTTAACAAGATGATTAAGTCTAATTAACCTCAAATCTACTCTAAGTGATATAGAATGTAAATACTGTGTCCATGAACTCCTAAGGTTCAATACCTAAGGATTCTTATCTAACTCAATGGGTCGAACCTACTGGTCAAACCTCACAAGCAAAATGGGTTAAATCTACTGATTGAAGCTCACACTAATGGTCGGCCAAAATGGGAACTATTCTCCCATCAAAACTATATCAACACTACACTGAAGAGGGAGAAAACTGAAATTGAAAACTCGTGTAATGCCTCATCATATGCACCTTTGTTTTTCTCTCCATCATAGCAGCAAAATACCTCTTATTGTACTGCACCGGGGTCCACTTTGCATGAACACCCGTTAGCATCGGGCTCAATTTTAATACCTATAGTCACTTATTATAGTGCACCGAGTTTCCATAGAAACTCCCGTTAGTACTGGGCTTCAATTTATTCGATTCCTATAGCCACTTATTGTACTGCACGGACGTTCACCAATACCACATTATGTTAGAAACGCGCGTACCTAGATCTCTCGTTAATACCAGACACTCTCAGAAAGCATATCCAACAGATCTGCGCTCACCCGTATGGAACACACCTAAGTCCATTGCGAAATAAATCTCCCAAATTAACTTCGTTTATGCGATATACATCACCCATACCAATATCAAGCATTGCGAAATACTTAGCCCAAATTAGCTCAATATCCAGTCCACTATTTACATAATTAATAACCTAATAATATAATTATTATCCATTTAATTTGGTCCATAGGCCAAGGTTCATTATGCACATTTTTAACTCGAACAGTCGACCTTGGCATTACCCTTGGTCGACCATTGAGCACCAGATCGACCGTTCTCGCTCATTGTTTAGGTTTTCAATTATTTTTTATTTTTGATTAATTTTGAATTGATGTCATTAATCCAGGTCGATTAGTAACTATAGTTAATCCTCGTATACAGGTATCAATTCTAGGGTTTGTGATTTAGGGTTACAAGTTAGCATCAACAAGTACAAATTACCTTATTTCATAATCCAGTTTCAAATTTAATTCTAGGGTTTACGGTTTAACAAAATCAATTTAAAATAATTAACAAGTTACTTATAGGGTTTCAATATTTCTAATCACTTAAAACAGTTTAAAACCAATTTCATTAACTAAATTATTAAATCTACACCTACTCACTTTTTAGCCTTAGCTCTTGCCCATGAGAAATTGGCCTCCAACAATAGTTCCTTCCCTATATTGCCTTAGTTCTCCCTTAATTGCTCGCTCTTTCCTCTTAGATTGATTAGAGTTTGATTTTGGTTTTTAGGTTTAAGTAAATTAGGGTTTTGAGGAAAAAATTTGATAGAGTTTAATTATAGTAAATTCAACGAAGATATTAGGGTTAGGTTTACCAAGTTATTTGTAGTGTTAGGTTGACATCTTCGACCATCAGATTAACCTTAGCTATCATCTCAAGCACTCATCAAGTACTTCAGTTGCAAGAAATTGATCATGGTCCTCGGAAGACTTTAATCCATATCGACTAACATTCGTATTTATCGACATGAGTTGATCGCCCCTATGCTAGGGTCGACTACAACCGATCAAACTAGCCTATGGTTGGGTCGACCTGTCTTTTTTAATTTTTAACTTCAAAGTTTTACATTCTAATATCCATTTCGACGCTCGTAGCTCTATCATACGAACTCGAATTTTGATAAGTTATATATGAAAATTGTGCAAAAAATGGCTACGAAAACAATGGTGTAAGTTTCGTAGCCAAATTCAGACATCGGTCAAAATTTTCTTGTTATTCCTTGTTTTAATTAAATTTATTTTTCTTATTAAATTTCCGTTTAAACTTCTATTAAATTCTTGTTAAAATTTATGAGGTATTACAAAGTTTTTATGCTCAATGCAGGCTTCTTACATGTATCTCTTTTGCGCTTTCTTGCTCTAGCATGCATGATGGTCTCCCATGGATAGTGGCAATAAGTGTGTTTAGGTTTCCCACTAGATTTTCATGAGGATCTGGTGATTGATTATGCTCAGGAGGAATTGTATTTCTTTCTAATAAGTTCCTTAATACCCTTTTGTATTAACCTTTCAATTTCATTTTTCATGTGGTAACAACTGTCAATGTGGTGGTCGCTCACCCTATTGAACCTACAGTGTGTGCCGCTTTTATTTTTCTTAGGCTTCTTAGCTTTGTTCAGGAAATTGTAAGCTAATTCAGTTCTGGTCATTTCATAAATCTGTCATGGAGTATGCATAAGTGGAGTTTTTTTCATATATTTGAACTCTCTTTCCTTTTTTGCGATAAACTAGTGGTAATTTTCTGCCCCTTCCCCTTCCATTCGTTCTGAGCTAGAGCAACTATTTCTATAGATATCCCTTCAGACGCTCTTGCCTCCTTGGTGTGTATATATCCACTACTCTTTTAGAAAAAGCTTTCATACTCCTGCACGGTTTTCTTCTATTCTTGTCCTATATTTCTGTGTTCTTTTTCACTACTTAATGAGCTACTATCAATAATGCCTCCTCAATAGTCACTCCTATTCTCATAACTTCCGACTTTAAACGTTTTATGTAATCATGTAAGCTTTCATTATCCCTTTACTTAGTGTAGGATAAGGCATTGTGGTTTGGAGATACTTCTCTTCTTACGTTAAATTACCATTGATATGTGCGCCTAAGAGTGAATTTCTCCTCACAAGTACCTCTGGAACCATCTAGAGGCTTCCCCTAAGAGATATACTAGGAATATTTTGCAGTAAGCTAGTCTTCCCACCTTCAGTATGTCCATATGATATTTGAACATAAATAGACGGTCGGTTGAGCTAAACGACCCATCATATTTTTTAGTTATCGGGGCTCTAAAGCTATCAGGATAGTCCGATTCAATCATGCTTCGTTGAATGGAGAAGAGAATTATTTTTTTCTTCCCTACGTGTTATTATGCTCACATAGTTTGGAAAACTGCTCTATGCAAGCTTTGAGTTCCTACATCTCCTTATCCTTAGCACTCACTTGTGATGAGCCATCTTTACAGACCGAAGTCGCCTTATCAACATCTTTATGCAACATGGTTACTATGCTTAAAGGGTTAATATTAGTTGGCTTAGTTTTTATGCTTGGGTCTATTTGGTCCTTGTTTTTAGCTCTCAGTCCTAAACTTAATAATCTAGCTTCATCATTCTCATTAACAAGATAATTGTATTTGTTCACTACTTGCGCTTGTTGCACGATAAGGGGTGCTAGTGATGAGCTATGGAACCAAGGAAATTTGATGGCTATATTAGGGTTTTAGGTCACCGGCTTTTGATCCTAGTTATTCTCATTAATCTTGGTACAAATGCATTGAAGGCCTCAAGTATATGGTCAATAACTATTTTTGTATGTTGGGCAGATAGGTTTGGATGAAGAAGCAAAAGGTCTACCACCAGTTTTTATAGCTAGGGGGCTAGCTTCTTGTTGGGAAGAGGTTGGAGAATTTTCTATTTGGACTGTTCAAATTTGAGAGGTTGTGGAAATCAAGGACTTAGATAATTTGAGAAAAGTTTGCCAGAGGATCAGCCCTCCTTACATTGCCAAACTGTTGTTGAGATTTTTCATCTCACGACACTAATTGAGTAATGAAACAATTAAGATGTTGTATGCTTCCATAATCGGGAATCAACAAATTTAAGTGGCATTAAAATTGCCTTAAGAGTGGTGATTCTAAATGTTTACATAATTTAATCGTGGCACTTTAACTATTCATTAAGATGTCAATATAAAATTATATCCAATTCTAGAAAAATTAAACAGAATCTAGTACTAAAAACAAACAAATAAAGTATAGAATAGTAAAAGACATAAGAATTTACGTGGTTAGAATTTTAAGGAATCCTACGTCCATGAGTCAATGGTTTATCTAATATTCTCTTGGGTACAAAGCTTTTAATGGTAGAAAGTACAAGTATTTCTGGTATGGTGTAACGACCCATAAATTTTAATGGTTTTATAACGTAACTAATTGAATTTTTGTGAAATTTAAAACAAAGAAATTTCGAAATAAAAAGTTGATATTTGTTATGCGTCTATTTTAACATGGCAACTGGAAAACTTTTATTGGAAAATATGAAAGTTAGTTTTGTTGTGTAATTTCAATTTCAATTTAAATCAGTTAAAAATTATTGTAAATAAAATGTTTTCGAAACCTGAATATTTTTATACAATAAATTTGTTTATCATCTTCTGAGTGAGACGTCATATTTCGTTTCGTCAAATTTGGACTTCTCTAGCCCCGTTTATCTTATTTTCAATGAATTTGCAGTAGTTTAGCAGCGAAATATCGAGTTTTGATAGGATGATCGTATCACTCATATCTGTGTACCACTTTGTTCATCTCGTCGTGCTGATCTCCGTAGTATAGTCATCTGTGCATTTCGGTGTCCAGTATGCGGTGAAATGGACAAATTGGTTAACCGTATCGGTTCCGTGTTTGGGCTTTTGGATTTCCGTTGTCTTTTCACTATCCACCGTGAAATCAATAGCCAGCAACTATTGATATTCCCAACAACTCAGTTTTGGATTTTTACTATTCCCAATATTTCAATATATTTTCTGCTTCATTTTATTCTTTGGTTCGTTCTTTTCTTATGCTCCTTGCCTCTTTCACTTCCATTCTTATTTGGAAAGGATATACAATTAAGTATAGAAATTCAATAATGGGTTGGTGGTGCCTTTCCATTTTCATTTCAATTGAAAAAAAATTATATATGAGTTGCTGTCATCGTTCGACCTGCTCTCTTCTTCTCTTTAGCCTGTTCATTCCATTCTCAATTCTTATATTTAAAAAATTTGCTTTCATATATGGTTGCTTCAGAGAAAAGATTTTTTAGTACATGTATATATTTGCTTCTAGGATGGCATGTCCTCTTCTTCTTCCCTCACCTTCTCTTCCCTACTTGCCCCACTCGTTCATCCGCCTTATCTCGCTTCCACATCCGCCATCTCCATCTTCCTTTGACTGCTCTTCCACCTGCACCAACCACCTTCTACAGCCAAATCTGGCCCCATTTCCTCTCTCCCATCTCGCCTCCTCCATTGGTCCGCCTACGCAGTAGCACACATCGCCTCCCACAAGAGCGCAGCCATGAAAGAAAACCCACAATTCACCTCGCCCACCCACTCCGAGCTCCTTCGGCCTACGCCCACGTTTCTCCTGCCTTGGCCGCTGCCTTCTCCCTTAACATGCGCCCACTTGTGCACCGTCCCTTAGCCATAGTCGTACACCACCACTGTAGTTCCACAACACGCACCGATCTCCTCTCTTTTTTTCTTCCTTTTTGTTTCGTTCGGTTATGTCTAAAAAAAAGTGGATCATACATTTGCCTGTAGCGTGTATTTGCTTGCCTTGAAGACTGTGCGCCACCATCCTATTTTGCTCCTCCCCTTCTTGTTTGTCACCACCAGACACTATGGCCACAACCCGCCTGCAAATCTTATCTCTCCTCCTTTTCTTATATAGGTATGTATAATAGCTCTAGCAAATATATATAAGTTTTGTTTTTGCCTGCTCATTTTGTTTCCATTTCCATTTTGCTTTTGGAATGGGTATAGTTTAAGTTACGTATCAAAGAAGGAATATAAAGTATATGTATGTATTATATAGAGAGATTTTGGTAAATAGATTTAACGTTGATTTTAAATATGTATGTGTAAATACATTATTTTAATATGGGTTGGTTTTAAAATATATATGTTTAACAAGTATATTTTGTATGTGTTGTCTGTTATAAATTATATATATATACTTATAAATATAAGCTCGCAGTCTTCTTTTTTATATATAAGTAAGTTTAAATATATATAGTGTAGTTTTATGTGTCAGTTATATATTATTTTATATATATATATATAATTATATATGAGTTCATACAATTGTTGCTTATATATTTTGATAGGGAATAAATCTATTTTACGAAATAACGATTTTATATATGTCATATGATGATATTTTGGTTTAATAACTGTTAAAATAAAAGCATTGATTTTAAAATATGTGTATATATAGATATCATTTTTAATAGGGGTTGGTTCTAAAAAGAAATAGATATAAAGCTTTTAATTTGATATGTGTTTTAAACTTAGTATTGATTTTAAAACTTATACATATTGATTTATTTTGAAATGTGTTTTAAATTGAATATTGAATTTTAATATATATATATATATATATATATATCTATATATATTTGATTTCCATCGAATCCAGCTCATCGTGCTTTGCTGTTTGTTTCGCCGCTGTCCAGAATTTGATCGCAGCTGTTAGCTGCTTTGACTTGCCGCTTATCGATGTGCTTGTCATGTTTTCTCTAGCCTCGAAAGGTGAGCAATCACTCACGATTAACATTCTTATATTTAATAAATATGATTTCACTTGAAATGGCAACTGAAATATGCTGTTAAAAATTGAACTGCTAGTTATTTAATTGTTAAATATGATATGCTATTATATGCAATTATCATCTGTGATATATGACACCATATTCTATTCTGTATATTTTATTAAATTATTACTAATGATATATGCCTGTTATTAATATGTTATATTTTATCATATTTGTTCTCACTCTGCAAGTTCCCTGTTAATTTAGAATTCCCTATGGGTTGAAATGATACATACCCAAACGATCTTGTAGAATAGGGGAAAATCGTTATGGGTTGAAATGATAAACCAAACGATTTTCATTGATTGTGAATTTTAAGGATTGCGGGTTGAAATGATATATACTCGTAAATATTTAAATTGCGGATTGAAATGATAAATATCCGTATTACTTGACCATAGGATAGAAAATTATATACGGACACCATTGGTCTATATTTTGAAAAATGATTTCCAAAGTTTGAAAGGAAATATATGGGTTTTAATAAATATTGTTTTATATAATATTTATAAATGTAATTTCTATATATGTATAAAATTTAGATTTTAAATTAATATGTTTGGAAATTTTAATTTATAAGTTAGTTTTGAAAAATATAAATTTTAAGATTTTCTTATAGTTTATTATTTTAAAAATATATAAAATAAGATTTAATACAAAATACAATTAATAAATAGATTTAACTTAATTTAGTTTAATTAGTATATAATATGTTTTAAAATATTTATTTAAAAATTTATGTTAATATTTAAAATAGATTTATAACTTTAATAATAAAGAATGGAAAGATAAATTAATGTTGACTTGGAATTTAAATTGGTTAATAACTGAAATTAAGAAAGAATTGATTTAAACTTATTAGTTTTGAGATTTTGAAAAGATATGATTATAACTTGATCTATAACTTGATTTGATAAAAAGTGGTTAAATGAATATTCTCAATTTCGAATAAAATTGAGATTGAATATTTAATATTGATTTAAATATATAAATTGGGTTTTAAATAAATTATTATAAAAATGGTTAAGGGAATAATTTCCAATTTGAATAAATTTAAAGTTAAATGTTGAAATATAAATAAAATTTATGTTGTAAATGTTTGAATATTTAAACTTGAATCTTTGAACTTTAAATTGCAATGGTTAAACTGGAATTGATTTAAACTGAATTTTTGAATTTAAGATGATTTAAATCGATTTGCGAACTTTGAGGAAACTAATTTTATCATATAAAGTATTTTATTATATAAACTATTTTAATATATAAACTATTTTAAATTATAATACTATTTTCAATATCTAAACTATTTAAGTCAGAACTGTTATGATTACGAAAGTACTATGATTTCAAAAGTGTTATGATTCCAAAAATATTATGATTTTGAAAGTGCTATGATTTTGAAAGTGTTATGTTTTCGAAAGTGTTATAAATTTTAAAGTGTTACGATTTTGGAAATGAATATTATTTAAAGTGAATAATGATATCGAATTTGATATGGTTTTGAAATGAATACGATATTTGATATGAAGTATGAACTATTTGAAATGAAATGACCACGGTGTGAAATAAGCGTTTGGTTGTTAAAGTGACCGGGATCAGATATTGTCATACTCTCTGCCAATACCCAAAACCACTTTAACAACTGTGTACATGGTGGAGATTCCAGAAATGAAGTAGGATGGTTTGGTGACGATTCTATATGGTATTTACGTAGCCCTGACTCCCATGAGTCAGCTTGATGTGGCTAAAACAGGAGCCACGTCGGGCCAAGTAAGGTCATTCCTCCGATCACACACATTACTTCGATACCCTTCTATTGCTTTTGTGATTTGATTGGCTACACCCTTTGATTTGGGAATGTGTCACGAGGTGGGCGGTAGTAGCTGCTATGCGTTACCACCAGTACAGATACGAAAACGGTATATCTACCCTGTTATTACCTCGAGTGCCTTGTCACATGCTCTATCGCGCCTTCTACGAGTTTGTTTTGTGTCGTACCTATGGAGTGCTCCCTGATAGCCCACTTGTGGGTGGAGTTTACAGTATCTGTATAGACTATGGCATTATAAAAATGTGTTAAGGGGGATATGGGTAACGCCTTAACACTATTTTAATAGTTTACTTTACTTTAGACATATTATAATAGCGTATATTACTACATAGTAGATAGTTCCACGGATCCTTAGAGGATGGAAATCCCAAACATCCTTTAAGTTACTTATATGTCAGTTGACATTTCACTTGAGTTGAATTTGCTATATAAGAATGTTAATCCTGACTCGATAGTTTTGTGTTTTGCTTTATGCTCGGGTCAGACTGAGTGTCACAGCATTTGAGACTCACCTTTGGAGTTGGAGCTTCACTTGGAGATCCATCTATATCTATTCAGCTTTCAACTATCCAGTTGTTTTGTTCAGACTTGTCATCTGGTTATATTCGAGACTACATTGTATTTGAGATATTCTGTTGTATTTTATTCCAAACTCTGTTGTTTATATAGTAGCTTCATGAACTATTATTTATCGTTTCTACTGTTTATTGTTATATTACTCTGTGTCTGTGATTCTGTGATTGATTTTATTTACTGTATATGCCGAGTTTTGCCAAATATAAATTAACCATCCGTTGTTCTGAGCAATTCAAGTCCGACATGTGCAGATGCGAATGGTTCAAAATACCGGGTCGTTATTAGTACATGTATATATTTGGTTGTTTCAAAGAAAAGATTTTTTAGTATATGTGATATATGACACCTGCGGGTGGAGTTTACAGTATCTATATAGACTACGGCATTATAAAAATGTGTTAAGGGGGATATGGGTAACGCCTTAACACTATTTTAATAGTTTACTTTACTTTAGACATATTATAATAGCGTATATTACTACATAGTAGATAGTTCCACGGATCCTTAGAGGATGGAAATCCCAAACATCCTTTAAGTTACTTATATTTCAGTTGACATTTCACTTGAGTTGAATTTGCTATATAAGAATGTTAATCCTGACTCGAGTGTTTTGTGTTTTGCTTTATGCTCTGGTCATATTGAGTGTCATAGCATTTGAGACTCGTCTTTGGAGTTGGAGCTTCACTTGGAGATCCATCTATATCTATTCAGCTTTTAGCTATCTAGTTGTTTTGTTCAGGCTTGTCATCTAGTTGTATTCGAGACTACATTGTATTTGAGATATTCTGTTGTATTTTATTCCAAACTCTGTTGTTTATATAGTAGCTTCATGAACTATTATTTATCTTTTATACTGCTTATTTTTATATTACTCAATGTTTGTGATTGATTTTATTTACTGTATATGTTGAGTTTTGCCAAATATAAATTAACCATTTGTTGTTTTGAGCAATTCAAGTTCAACATGTGCGGATGCGAATGGTTCAAAATACCGGGTCGTTACATATGAATTTTAGAGAAACCATAAAAAGTTCTTTTTATGCTACAATGGTCTTTATTTATATTACCATGACATCGCGCAGATTACCGATGCCCTAACCCACCATTTTTCCTCTACCGTCTGATCCTGTAACCACCCGAAATTTTTTACATTTCGAATGAGAATATTTAATTAACTTAAATATTCAAATTTGATTTAAATTTAATAAATAATAAGGAAATTAATTTTAAATAAAAATGACTTGATTTCTAATAAAGTATTTTTATTTAATTTATTTAATTTTTTCATAATTTTAAATTTGGAAAGTATTTAAATTATCGTTTGACATATTATTGACAAAAGATGGTATTTTGCAATTTTACAAAAAAGATAAGTGGTGTATTTTATTATTGTTTTGAGATCGTATTGCATTTTTCTACACGATTGTATTTTGTTTTGTCGTTCGCGAATCGTACATAAACGAAATTCAACACTGCAACTTACTAAAAATTCAATTGTAAACTAAACTAGAGACTTGGATTATTCAACACTTACTTTCCGCCCTCCTCTCTCTTTTATTCCTTTTTCCATTTGTTGTATCAAAAGAAAACCATCCTCTTCATTTAAAAGTTAAATTCAAAAGATCCACTTAACGAAAAATATATAAAACAAGAATCTTTGCTTTTGTGGGAACTAGATCTACAATTATATATGTGTTTGGTGAAGCTTGGCCATGTTTTGGGATGTTCGACGTAAGCTAGGGTTAGCTTTTGGGTGAGATGTAGGCATTGATGGGAAAATCGGAGGATGCCGTTGGTTTGCTCGAGCACGGGCAAGCATGTGGTGATGTTTGGAGGAGGCGGGACACAAGGATGGTACGCGTGACATTTTGTTTGTCATACATGTTTGAGGATGTCGTGATGATCTATGGATGGTCGGAGGAGCAATCATGTAACGACCCATTTTTTTATAATTAAAAATATTAATTAAATAAGACTTTAGAATTTAATTTTGGAAGAAAACTAAAACTTGATTTATTAATGAGGAAATAATTAGAATATGATTTAATGTTGTTGTTTGAATGCTCTTGAAAACTATTTTAATGTAATTACAATCAATTGAAATAAATTTTAGGTTAATTTGGTTATAATTGTAAATAATGAAATAAAATAAATGATGTATTTAATGGTGAGATTGTATGTAATTGATTGAAATAATATAAAATCAATTTTGGTAAGCAATTTATAACCCTTGGTTTTAAATAATAAGATAAAGGCTATGAAATTTTATTATAAAATAATTGTTTTAATTATCTTCTCATTAATTTATCCGTTTGAATATTGAATGGGTAATTAATGGAATTAGGGCAATTGAATGTTGGATTTAATGTTGGAAGTATATGTTATTAATTGAAATAGGTTTATTATGAATTTGGAAATCAAAAATTTTAGTACATGAATTTATTGGGTCTTGTTAGTAACAATAGACTTGAAAATGTGTTTGATTTATTAGTGTATAATAATTGCTTTAATTATCATTTTGTTATTTAATCCATTTAAATTAATTTAGAAATCGATAATTTTTTTATATAATTGAAATATTTTAGTTAATTTGAAATAAGATGATAACTGCAGAATAAGAATATAATAAAACGTAAACCAATGTTAATTATATCCATAAGATGATACTTGATTGAATAATAAGAGTGAAATCAAAATAAATGAATTTGTTGGAATTTAAATTATAATTAACTGAAAATTTATTGCAATTACAATTGAATGCTGAAATTTGTGCAATATATATTGAAATTAACATGGAAAGTTTATTTTAAAAGATTATAAATTTATATGTAATAAGCAATGATGAAAATTGTTAACTATCAAACCTGAATTTTAAAAGTGAATAAACCAATTTAATAATAATTTATTTAATTAACGTAAAATAGCCATTTTGGCCACTGTATTGGATTTCGATGAAACTAGTTTCATCGGATCTATAATAGTGGATTATTGTAGGATTTCAAGTTTCGTAGCGATCGGACTTGCCGTTTGATCGTACGGGCTCGAAACGCGTAGAAATCAATTTAATGAATTCAACTTGAAATAAGCTGATTTTAAAATCTAACTTCTTCATACAATGGAATTAGGACTTGAAACCTATTCCATTGAATTTAAAAATATTGAAAACATTTATTTTGATATATTGGATGACCCATTTTCGTTTCAAAAGCGGAACGGGCTTTTTGGGTCGTTATTATCAAATCAATTTGATATGTTCATTCTTTCTTATCGGGTCTTGTCTACATAAATAGATTTTTGTTTCTCAAACCCTAGCAGCAATTTAGTTATTTTGCACATACAATTCTATCTGCCTATTCCTTTCTTCCAATGGCAGAAACAAAATTTCAATTACAAACCCTAAATTCAATTTCAAAACCAATTTCAAAATTCAAATTCTCCAAACCCTATCATATTTTATGTCGTTGGAAAGCTCTCGACGAGCATGACCTAAATCTACCGTTCGTTTTTGCAATAGATTTTTGGTTTGTCCGGAATTGACCAGAACATTCTCGGTCGTTCGTTTGAGGGTTGATCAACGACGATGGATCGTCGATTCGAGGGTATGGATGTGTGGAGAGTGACGCACAGAGTTCATCAGAGTTGGTCGTTGGTTAAATCTGTGGCTAGATCCTCGTGTAAAATTGAAGTAGGGTACGAATTGTAAGGCGGCGGCTGCTATTCGATCGTGACTTGGGGTTGTTCGGCGGTGTCGGTGTGTCTTCTGGTGGTGGTGGCAAGGCCATGATTGGCCTAGAGGCAGAGGCGAATGGGTTGTAGTGGGCGATCGTACGTGTGGTCGAGGCGACTAATAGCTTGGAGTTCGATCGCGTTCCTTTTCTCGTGCTAGGGTTTCTGATAGGAGATGCTGACGTGGATGATGATGGTAATTTATTAATTCTTTATTTTAATTTTAGTTTAAAATTTTCAAATGTTCTAACTATCACATATTTTACGTACAAGGTCGGATTTACGCGCGGTTTGTTCCACTGCGATCGTATCGAAATTCCGGACATAATGGAACTGGTTTGGTCGAATTCTGAGACTATTGAAATTTGGGCCTTTAATTTGATTTTAAATCGATTTAAAACCAAAGGTGAGTGTTTTAACTCACTCACGAATACTAAATTATCTTATGTTAGTTAAATTTAATTTATGATGTGATTATAAATTAATTGGTTATTGTTTGGTATATTTTAAATTGTCATTCCAGTTAAATCTGACTTTTATTGAATTTAATTGCCATTTAATTTAGTATTTAAATTTAAATTGCCAGTTACATACTTGTTAATGATAACCAATTAATTGTTGTGATTTATTGGATGATTTGGATGTTGAATTACGATGGATGTAATTGGTTGACATTTTGGATGATTGGATGTTTATTTATGTCTATATCTCTATTATCTCTATGGGTTGAAATGATACATACCCGTATGGTCTTATAGATTAGGGAAAATCGTTATGGGTTGAAATGATAAACCCGAGTGATTTTCATTGAGTTGGAAATTTTAGTTTTGGATACTGGTTGAGATGACATATACCCATATAATTCCTTGAATTTTGATTATTTATCGAAATTGAATTATTTAAAAGGTTTAAGTTAACTTAAACTTTGGATTTATTTTAATTAAAATGATTAAGATTGGTATTTCGAATTATTTGAAATCTTTTAAATAATTATATCCACATTGTACACTTGATAGGAGATGGAAATCCCGTAACATCTCTGAAACCATTGCACTAATATTCCTATTTTACTTATTTTTATTTGACTTACATAAGATCTTTTAGTTCTGACTCGAGTGTTTTGTCTTTTCATTATGCTCGGGTCAGTCTGAGCTTTTCAGTGTATTGAAGACTATTTTTTTGAGGACGAAGACGAAGATTCAGTATATCATTACTACTTATTATAATTATTCCACGGCATCATGTGTTCCGTTGCATTATCTGTTTATTCATGCTGTATGTATAACTCTGATTTGAATTATAAAACTGTAATCGGATATTATTTGTAAAACAGCTTCATGAACTGTTTATTTGATTATTATATTTTGTCATTCCGCTACGAGAATCTGTGCTTTGTTTTTCCTTCTTTTTCTATTATTTTCTTATTTACCCCATTAATAATCCTCCTTTTGAATAGTTTGAATTAGACATGTGTGGTTTAATGTCGATTTAAACCGTCCAAAAATGTTTTAAATTGAAGTAGGGTACGAATTGTAAGGCGGCGGCTGCTAGTCGATCGTGACTTGGGGTTGTTTGGCGACGTCGACGTGTCTTCTAGTGGTGGTGGCGTGGCCGTGACTGGCCTAGAGGGAAGGCGAATGGGTTGTAGTGGGCGATCGTACGCATGGTCGAGGCGGCTAACAGCCTGGAGTTCGATATCGTTCTTTTTCTCGTGCTAGGGTTTCTGATAGGAGATGATGACGTGGATGATGATGGTAATTTATTAATTCTTTATTTTAATTTTAATTTAAAATTTTCAAATGTTCTAACTACCACATCTTTTACGTACGTGGTTGGATTTAAGTGTAGTTTGTTCCACTACGATCATATCGAAATTCCAAACATAATGGAACTAGTTTGGACGAATTCTAAGACTGTTGAAATTTGGGTCTTTAATTGGATTTTAAATCAATTTGATATCATAGGTGAGTGTTTTAAACCATCACGAATACTAAATTATCTTATGTTGGTTAAATTTAATTTATGATGTGATTAGAAATTGATTGGTTGTTGTTTGGTATATTTTATATTGTCATTCCAGTTAAATCTGAATTTTATTAAATTTAATTGCCATTTAATTTAATATTGAAATTTAAATTTCTAGTTAAATATCTGTTAATGATAACCAATTAATTTTTGTGATTTATTGGATGATTTGAATGTTAAATTGCGATGGATGTTATTGGTTGACATTTTGGATGATTGGATGTTTATTTATGTCTATATCTCTGTTATCCTTATGGGTTGAAATGATACATACCCGAACGATCTCATAGATTAGGAAAAATCATTATGGGTTGAAATGATAAATCCGAGTGATTTTCATTAATTTGGAAATTTTGGTTTTGGATACTGGTTGAGATGACATATACCCATATAATTCCTTGAATTTTGATTATTTATTGGAATTGAATTATTTAAAAGTGTTTAAGTTAATTTAAACTTCGAATTTATTTTAATTAAAATGATTAAGATTGGTATTTTGAATTATTTAAAATCTTTTAAATAATTATATCCATATTGTACACTTGATAGGAGATGGAAATCCCGTAACATCTCTGAAACCATTGCACTAATATTCCTATTTTACTTATTTTGATTTGACTTACATAAAATCATATAGTTCCGACTCGAGTGGTTTGTCTTTTCATTACACTCGGGTCAGTCTGAGCTTTTCAGTGTATTGAAGACTATTTTCTAGAGGACGAAGACGAAGATTTAGTATATCATTACTATTTATTATAATTATTCCACTACATCATGTGTTCCGCTGCATTATCTGTTTATTCCTGTTGTATGTATAACTCTGATTTAAATTGTAAAAGTGTAATTAAATGTTATTTGTAAAACAGCTTCATGAACTGTTTATTTGATGATTATATTTTGTTATTCCGCTACGAGATTCTATGCTTTGTTTTTCCTTCTTTTTCTATTATTTTCTTATTTACCCCATTAACAATCCTCCCTTTTGAATGGTTTGAATTAGACATGTGTGGTTTATTATCGATTTAAATCGTCCAGAAAGGTGGGTTGTTACAAATCGATGGTGTGGTTGAACTCGTGATGCGAAAAGAATTGGATAAGTAATGGTTGGAGGCAATGAAGTGGGCCGAAGAAAGTGCGACACCTTAGTATGGAAATTAGGATATGGTTGGATCTCAGTACGGTGGATCCATATTATAGATGTGGGGTTAGGCAAGTTGAGATTCGAAGAGAAGTCTGTTGGCTTTGTCCGTTCATCAAACAGTAGACCGGAGCTCCGTTTGATGCTTGTTCATGCACAACAATGTCTAGTCGTTAGTATGTGTGTGTACAGGAGAAGCTTTTTGAGAGGGAAGAAGAGATATGAGAGGGTGGTTAAATTTAAAACAAGTAATTAGTGTGAATTACTATTTTAATTTAAATTAAAATCTTATAAAATGAATAACTATTCCATATAAGGCCAATCGAGATGCAGTTCTTTTGCATTGCGCTCGTAATGGCAATATATACGCTATGGAACTAGTTTCGACGAGTTTGGAGCAATTGGAGTTTTGAGCTAAAATCGAACGTCGTTCGATCTTAGATCAAACTAGAATGCTTAAGCATCAACTGGTATTTTGGTGAATTATCTCACCTCTTAATGAATAGTATGATGATATGTAGATAAAAATTATTGGTTCTGTGTTTGACTAATTTATTGATTTGGTTTGGTTGAATTTCTACTTTAAAAAGCGTGACATTTAAAATGAAACATATGGAATTTCATAGAGAAATCAGGATTTTTTACCATTGTAATTTTAAGTTTATGTTATATATCTATTGATTTTAATTCCTTTTATATATCTGTTTCATAAATTGTTGAACTTTAAAAGTTGGTAGTTAGGTTATATTGGATGTGACATTGAAATATTTTAAAAGTTCAACTTTTTAGTGATAAAGATAGTAATAGTATCAGTTAAGTGCTATAGTAGCTATTGGCCTCGTTATAATATTTTAAAATATTATTAAGCGCGTTTTGATTTGAAGTTAATTTTGATTTGGGAGAATGATTTCAAAATCCGACTTTTTGAATTTCTGTAATATATTATTTCAAATTGGATTTTGGATTTCTCTATTTTATTTCAACCTTTTTGTTAACCTTTTCTAATTAATTTAGAAATGTTTTAAAAGTATTTCGAGAAGTATTTTTTCATAAAAAAGTTATTATGATAATGATTTTTATTTTAAAGGAAAAAAATGGGAAATGATTTTTTATAGTAAAGTAATTTTATTTTTTTTAAAGATGGAAATATTTTACGGTAAATATTTGAAAAATATTTTATATAAAATGCCGTAATAAAAGATATATTTATAAATTGTAATTTACAAATAAGGGATAGATCTATAAAAAGTAATTTATGAATAAAAGAATAGACTTTTAAATGATATTTTATAAAAGAGAAATTAATATCATTTTGATAAATTGGAATAATAAGTTTCATTTGGGAATTTATGGTGATATATGGAGTGACAGTTTTATGGAAAGTATATGATATTTATATATAAGGGAGTTTGGTAAATAGGAATGGGGTTTATAAATGAAGTTTTATAAATGAGATATATAAATGAAGTTTCATAAAAGGAGTTTTATAATTGTATTTGGAAATCTATAAATGGAGTTTATAAATGAATTTGAAGTTCTATAAAAAGAGTTATAAATAATATTTTATAAATGGAATTTATAAATATGCATTACAAATAGAAAGGAATTTTATAAGGAATTTCATAAAAGGGATTTATAAAAGATTTTTTACAAAAAGAATGAGATTTAATTTCTATACATGACCATTTTAAATTACATTGGCATGGAAAATGTTTTTTTCCATACTTAACACCAAATTTCGAGGTATTGAAATTCATCCCCATCTTAAGAATTAAGAATGTATGTCGAGGCAAGGATAATACGCTAACTTGTTCAACTACAGTGTTACTTGAGGGGTAGTACTATTTGAAATCGGGAAGTAGTGGTAAGTATATTGGGTCTAATTTGTATACGATCTACTTGCTTTCACCAAAGGGAAAGTGTATGAGTTTATTATTATTAATGTTTTCAAATGACTTTTGTTTTAATCCAATTGAGTATGGTTTTGGAAAATAAAATCTTTCTTCGGATTTGTGAGTATACTTATATCGTTGAGGTAAGTATATCGTACATTTCCTAAGTATTGGAAATGTAGTCTTTTATGAATATACATATATTGTTGACATAATTATATGGAAAAAATTTCTGAGTTTTAAAAGTAAAATGTTTTATGAGTATACTTATAAAATTGAGATAAGCATATAAATATTCTTCAAGTATTGAAAAATGTAGAGAGGGGTTGGGAATAAATTTTAGTAAAGTATTTTGATACAAGAATTTACAAGGAGATTTTAATTTATGAAAGGATTAATTAAAGAGGCTTAGTGGTTGGTTATGTGTTTTAACCAAGTTTGGGAATAACCTACTATCAAATGATTGGCCAGTTTTTAAAACTATCATTTTTGGTTTGGAGAGATTAGGATCAGATGATATATCTGAAAACCACTTCGAACCATCATAAGGATTCGAAACGAAGACACCTTGAAATGATCGAATCGAAAATGGAGTTCTTTAAACTGCAAGGACTGCTTGCTACTAATTCTAAGGATGTAGTAGATGTAGTTTCTTTGGTTTATTCAGACCCAGAACAACTTGTATGGATAAATGCTAGCATTCATTGTTACTTAGAGGACAGTGTTAGCATTCTAAATAAGATTTTCTAAAAAGGTAAAACGTAGCCTCGAGCCTCACAACCGAAAATGACTAAAATAGGGGATATGCCACAAGGCTATATGGGTTGCACCCATTAGGGTATGGTCATCATCTTTTTAGATCACTGTATATGGATTTGGTATGTGCATGAGAGCTCCCGAGAAAAGGTTATAAAGCAAACGGGGTGATGACATATTGGATACTATCAAGTAAGTGGTAGGCCGGTCTTCCATGTAGGGGGTCTATGTTAGGCCCTTTGTTAATTTTACCTGGAGGAGTATTGTGATAGGCGATAACTCAATAGCCTTATCATTATATAGAATCCATTTTTCAATAAGCGCCTTTGAATTTAGTTGCATACCTATTATGCTAGAATGTAGTTAATGTAACTATTTTGGCTGTGATTCAATATTTATTTTATACCCTGGATCTTATTATAAAATCACTGAATTATCTATTTGAAATGATTTGTTTATCGTAAAGTAAAATCTCATCTGTGTTTATATGAGGCGTTATCTTACGAGATACCTTTATTTTAAAAGGTTTTATGACATTAAAATCCATATGATGTGTGTTTCTCATGATGGTTTACTAGACTAATCTGGGTGTTATTTCTTAGAATGCTTAGGACAGCCTATGCATGTTTTCTAGATTTAGTTTGGAAGCTTTGGAGCTACAGGAGATGAGATGGATGCCTCCAAGACGCATGCACGTATTTTTTTTATTTCCGCTGCATTGGTTGTTTATATTTATCAGCAATTATGTGGACATGTTGTTATAATTGTCCAAGCTAATGATAGTTCAGTGTACTCTAATTTATGTATGGATATTATAGTTTTCTTTTGTAAAAGATCTATTGTATATTATATATACGGGTACTTCGGCACGTACGATGCACGTGCGTAGGAGGAATTGGTGTTATAAAACACTATTTGTAATATTATTTTAACCTTACGAAATGACTTGATGTGTACGTAATGATGCATTTTTTTATGTGTATACATGCACAAATCATACATTTATCAAAACATGAATGAGACTAAGTTATTTTAGGAAATAATTAAACTGGTAAAGAGAGTAATTAACTATTACATCAACATGTAAAGAAATGTAATAAATATTAAAATTAGCATTTTCAATAGTTTGGAACTTAAATAACTTGCATTGCCTCTATTTTAAAAGGTAATAAATTAGCATGTTAATATATAAGAAAATTTTCTTCTCAACCATAAAGATCGCACCTTCCATGATACTTCCTTCATAACGAACGCTCAATGTTTGTTAAAGTATAAAACTACTTGACGCTAGTGTATAGAATTCGAATTATCGTTTACCATAATATTGCTATAAAATTTTGTAGGATTTAAATTGATGTAATAATTTTTCTATGTTTTTTCAAGGGTGATGTCAACAGCAGTAGCTTGTAAGTAATCTGTAAGCACTAAATTTGAACCAAAGTGAGAAGAACGAAGTTACAACCTATACAGCTAAATTTGAACTAAAACTGTAAATGAACTAAAGTGGTTAAACCTTCCCATTTTCAGCTTCTTCTTCACTCATCTTTCCTTTAAAATCTCCCTCCCCTTGTATATTTTCACTGACATATGTCTATTTTTACACACATAGAGTCCTCTGCAATGTAAATGAAAAAACTCCCTGCCGTAATGAGTTTAAAAATCAACTATGAAATGTCAAAAATATAAACTTTGCCAAATGAAAAATATTCTATGCAAAATATATTCACCATATATATATATATATATATGGTTTAATAGTAATGCAAAATACAGTTATTGTAACTTATAGGAAAAGAGAACACGAACATGGTTTGAGTTAGCTTGCACTTGTCATTAGTTTAATTATTAAACAGAAAAGGTTTATCCATATAACTTCAAACAAACATTGTCATAATTCAGTCTTTATTTAATCTTACACCTTTAACGATTAATATAACAACACAATAAACCAATTTTTACATTAATATGATAGGTAAAGAATAAGAATTCGAATGAGTTCTAGGAACATGTACCCATTACAATATCTTTCATGAACATGTCATTGGAGAAACACACTTTTGTTGGCCATTGCATTAGAGTAGCAGGCCACTGCATTCAAATCTTTCCAAGGTATCAGGTCAACCAAGAACATAAGTGGCACAGTTATGTGAGATTAGGAACTTGTAAACCATCTAATGCTTCAGTTAAGAAAACAAATATTGGATGGTTCTTGCTAGATAGCATTAGCACTGCTCAACATACGATATGATATTATGGGCCAAATATAGCAAGTACATGATCATTATTCTCCTGTCAGTGTGTGTGTGTGTGTACACACACACACACTAAGATTGTTTTGCTTCCATGTTTTCTTTTAGCCTAATGTTTATAGCTGTGACGTCAAACTGGTACGCTACAACACAATTTGAATGGTGCTTTGGTAGCTTCTTCCACCCTAGAGCTATCCAGGTAATTTAGAAAATAAAAATATTAGTGGTAAGTAAAAATATAAACTTTATCTATGGTAAGGATAAACATTTGCTGTTGTACCACATTTCTATGATACATTCATTTATTTACATTCAATTGATCATGAATTTGCAATTGTGTTTCTTTTCAAACATGGATTGGAGGTATCGATATGTGCACTAAAATAATTGTTGATGTCTAGTAGACTAAAGGAATAGCAGCAATTACTAAAATGTGACAATATGTTAACATTAAACCCTTAGGGGTTCATATTGTTGTGACTTGTGAGAAATATTGGACCTTTATTCTGAGTCCGCCAAATAAATTGGAGAAAACTTATCTATGCCAATAGACCTGAAGAAACTTAAAATTATGCGTACTTTTATAAATCAAATAAAAAATCTAACAAATTAGAAAGTAATCAAGTAAAACGCAGATGCAACATCCACATAAATACTTGCTAATTCTATTTGCATGGTCTAATCCATTAAATAACAACTTAATAAAAAATTTCTTTTATGTTGACACAATGAAGAAACTTATATGAAACCTATAAGTTCAAACTATTGAATATAATCTTAACGAATAATCCGTATGAAGTTCTAGCTCATGTTTCTATAAAAATATCTTATTATTTCATATTATGTCAAGAACACTGAGACATTGGACCTATAATTTCAATCGACCATTAGGTTAAGCGACAAGTGATATGGCAGGCTGAGGTCCTAGAGGTACCCGGTACATCTAAAATGAGTATTTTCCGGGTTAAATATATGATCAAAAATATAGTTTAGTCAGATAATGAGTGACATTTTCAAGTGGAAATGTGTTTTCATCTTTTGGTGCCTACTAATCTAAACTATTGCTACCGATAGTAAGTGATTTGTGCTCGGTAACATCTATAATTCGATGACAAAGTATCATTTCACTATCTGAGTACACACAAAAACATCAAGAAACACTCTTTACTTCTGCCAATTCAGTTGATATAAAAGTATGACAGTTTTAACTCATCCTAATACAGAAATTTGATTATCTTGGACAAACTAACTACTTACTATGAATTGTAATGGTGTAAACAAATACCAAAACATAACAAAATGATTTGGTAGTGTCCATCAGTCCTTAAAATCTTTCACGAATCCAAACATCCATCATAGCATGTAAATAAAAATCCAAAATGTAACAATCACGATAAACATGAAGTATGTTTGAACTTGCAAGGCTATACGTACCTTAAATTTTTATTTAGCTACAGTAGTTGTGCCTTCAAAATCAACTTACTGATCAGTTTGAATTTTTTACCATCCACCAACTCTAATATCTAATTTGCAAAGTATTAAACTTTGGCAAGTGAAGAAAATTAGTGCTGACGCAAAAGCAACCTATGTTTCCTCCGTCTTAATTGACAATTTAGCCAAAATAATGGTATAAAAGTTTAAGTTACATTAAAGAAAAATATTTCTTATGTTCAATTTCTACTGTCATATAGGAAATCAATATCGATGAACTATGCAGAAGTTGATGGTACGCATAATGTGCTGTTTCAAAAGCTATTCTTTCACGTTTTCATACGTTAAAAATTTGTTAACATTACACACAAACCAAAAAATTAACAGTACGCATAGGGAAAACTAATAAGATGTAGCAGTACATTAAATGTGCATTGATGGAACCTCACTTACCTAAGTCAAGCCTTACTGGTAATACGATAAGATTATCATGTGGTAGTGGCTTGTCATATGCATTCTACCACCGAGGTGTTTACACCGGATAATGCAAAGTGGGAGTACATAAAATATCAATCAAAAAAGATGTGTCTGTGGTTATTGGTAGAAGATTCAATGCTACATTATATAAAAGAATTAGTCAGGGAAGTTCTAATCTCTTATGAGGTTGATTTCTTTGAAGAAATGGTTTTTTTATAAATTAATAAAACCAAAAATATTCTAGTAACTTTTATATAAGGAGGGGGCAAAAGATTATAACATTTGTAGCAAAATGGTTTGTGTATTTATAACCATTAATAATATAATAAATTTCCCTCACCGCATGTGCATTCTACCAATCATGCATTAAGTTACCACAAACCAATACTGGTTAGTCTTAATGCACAACGAATAATCAATAAAAAGGGTCTTTTCAATATAGCAATGCATGACATATGCAAGGAGGTTATAGAGAAACAATGGAACATAATTTTCAATTGTAATTTTGTTGTAACCTGATGTTTAATTTATACAGAAGCTAAAAATGATTAAAAGGGGACCCTTTAAACTGGAAACTCACCAAATCAAGTTTCAACAACATATGTGACAACTTAAGGAAGAGAACAACATGATTTTACCAAAGGCTGGTGCATGATCCAAAATAATTAGGAGTTAATCCGACAACATAAGGAGGGGCTAGATAACCTAACAAACACATTGCAAAGCTGTCCAAAATTAATAAAATATCAAGCTAAGAAGAGTAAAGCTTTTTGAAAAAGGAAACAAATAAAACTACCAAAAAACTTTACCGTGCAAAGTGCTTTAAGCTTGGATCTACCCTTGGTTTGATTATTATTCCATTTGCAAATTGAGGCGTGTAATAGATCGATAAGATACCACTCCCAAATTAACCTTAAAAGGGCTTGGATCCTTACCAATAGCAACTATTACGTACATGAAAACAAATTTATATCTTCCAGTGTATTTTCACACAGGCACAAAATACATTATCTTGTATATTATTAATGTTCCCATCAATACTTGTTAGCTATCATATAAAAGCTAAGATGAATTAAAAAAATGTACACAGAGTAAAGTCCTTGGTGTTTGCCATCTAAACAACATCATTAACAACATCCCAAGCTTAAAAAAAAGGATGAAACACGTTAAGAAATACCATGATTACAAGCAGATTTTTTTCTTAAGAAGTAAAACTATAAATAAAAAAAGACATGACTAAGACTACCATTAAGCCAACACATATTGAGTTCTAGACATACCGGTCTTCCAAATTTTGATGGCTTGGATAGTTTGGCTCTATGTTTACCTGGAAAGCCTGCAATATAATTGAAGAAGGATGAATATGGAACCATTTGCTGACCTAAAATTCTCCAGTTAGGTGATTGTTGCTTCAGTTGTTAATAACAGGTAAAAAAAATTCGATGACAATTAAATGATAGGGTGAAAAAAGGAATATCGATCCATAAGATTGATATATTAGCAGCTATGGAAGCATAACAACGACAACAAACAATAAATAGAGTACAATGATGTTAATTAAACCAACAAAATAGTCGTGCTAATTATAAGTGTTAAATACAGTGCTAAAACATGTTCTGCAATCAAAGATATTTGGTTAACTAACTTCCAATTCCATCATATGAATCCCTAATTACTGTAAAAAAAAGAAAGAGTTGAAATAATCTACCAAAAGTTCAAAAAGTCTGGCCACTATGTCAAAAAATCACTTACATGGAGAAAATTAATAGCATAGATCAACCTCTTGTGCTTTTGGATCCTCCACCTCCCTGTCAATAGAAGGTCGAACACAAAAATAATTGAAAACTGAATTTCTTGGCAATTGAAGATCCTACAATGAAATTTTAAAAGCGAATCGAACATTCTTTCGGAAGTGAACAAAATTGGGTCTAGGGTTTTGGCTCTAGCTCTGGGCACAAATTGGAGACCGGAAGCGGGCTATTACATTGATAGGTGTGTTCAGTTATTGGTGAATTTTTTCATCTTTTTTCATTTCCGAGGGATGGTGGCGTGAGGTAACGGAGTTGAGAAATGAATGGGAGGAAGAAATGAGTTGGCAAAGAAACGTGAAAACGTGGTATTGATGAGAAATTCAAGCATACCCTTATTCTCAATGCCCAGTTTTTCCAAAGAAAGGGTAATTTTGGTAAACTGAAAAAGGCTTCACTTTGACCTTTTGACCACGGATTTTGCATTATAGTATAAGATTATTCGTCATGATGTGAGATTCTATTCTTTCATTCCTTTCTTATTTCTTGAACAATCGATCTTTTTGACACTTAGATGCTCAGTACGTGAATATTGTGGATGTATTAGTATCGACTTTTTATGGTCGAAAATGCAGGTAGTTACACATGGTATCGGAGCTTAGGTTAAGTGAACGCCTAGGCTTTGGTGGGGTAGACTCATTAGAGATAGAGTGAGTAATACCCTAGAATGAGTTTGAGCATGTACACATAAGATCCCGTATTTGATATTGCTATAAATATGTTTTATATTGTGTTGCCTTATTTGTTGAGTGGCTTATGAATTCTGGCCAATATAGAAGGTTCAACTGTATCGATAGGGTTTTCTAAACTCTTGAACAAGGCAAACCAACATAGTATTATTTTGAAATCAGGGAAATGAAATAATTTTTACCTAGATTATGCTTTATATATAAAAGAATAATTTTCATATATTTGATACAGTAAAATATGATGTGTTTGTTTATTGGAAAATGGTAATAAATATTATCATTTATTGTTTGATTAGTCATGGTCGTCCAGTTTAGGAGCATTAACTATTGTTGTTGATTGACTGTTTGTGCATAAATAGTTTATGACCGTTTATTATTTTGGTTGAATCGAATACGAACACCTTGTGGAATTCAGTTTCACAATTTGACTATAGGGCATTCGGTGATAATATTGGGTTAAAAATTAATTTTAATAATTGTTTTATTATAATTCAAACAAAGATATACTATTGTGGAATGATATTACATAAGAAAGTGAAATTATATAGGAATAGTTTAGAAGTATGGTTAATAATTAAAAAAGAGTTTAAGCCGAGAATTTGAGAATTTATATCCCGATGCCTTGAAAATTGTTTTTCAAATTTTGGAAAATAATAATAATAGTATTATTTGAGAGTATTTATGAATAGAAATATTTTTAAAAGGATTCTTAAAGGAGATAACACATAACTCACTTTTATCGTTGGAAAATAATTCCGATGATGGCTGCAGCATCATCGGCATTCATTTTCGAGTTTCTAAGTGGGAATGCTACCTTAGTAATTTGCTATAGAGTTGCTTTGGTAAAAAAATTGTTTTAAATATTGGAAGTATGATTGGATATACTAAAGTTATAAATATATATTACTATTTCAAACTAGAGTTGAAATAAAACCGAGTGTTTAATTCTGAAGATTTTAATCAAGTTATTATATTAGGCTCATATACCCTATGTATTAGAATATTTTGGATTGTGCATCTCATTATTATGTGTTGTTTAGTGGTTTTCATATGTTGAATTGAAATGAAATTTTGGTGATTTTGGACAATCGGAAACTTTCATGTTGATATAGAAGTTGAAGCTAAATGTTTTTGAGAAAATATGAGAAAATAATTTTTGTAACTTACAAATTTGAGAAGATAGTAAATTAAAACAAGTTTTAAATCTATGGAACATCTTGGTTAAGTAAAACAAATCTAAAATTTGTATATGTACTCTTAGGATATAGTAGAGTATTATATGAATATGAACTTGAGCTATAAAATGTTGGTAAACTTAAATATGGAATGGTTTTTAAATAAATATAGCGTTTTATGAAAAAATTCATAGATAATTTTAGTATTAAAGGAAATATACCATAAGTAAAAATGAATGTGATTTTAAATGAAATACTAGTGAAATAAATGATTGTGAATTAAAAAGTAATTGGTATAATTAAGAAACCAATGGAATAAATACGTAAGCTGTACATAGATTAATTTATTCATATCACTCATTTTGATTTAGATTCGAGTACATGATTTCGAAGTGATTTACATCGATCCAAATATGATTTTTCACTCGATTCTTAACGGCGAATACATGATATGAATTTTTGATAAGATTCTGAAGTTTTCTATCAAAATAAATGAATACCTTTTGCATACAAGATCCAAACGAGATGCGATCTTTTGCATATGAGATCCACAAGTGGCACTGGTTTTGCCGAGGTTGGAGCAATTGAAATTTTAAGCTAAAATCGCATGTCGTTCAATTTTAGATCAGACCAGGATGCTTAAGCATCAACTGGAATTTCGATAAGTTATCTCACCTCTGAATGAATACTATAATGATATAGTAGATAAAAATTATTGTTTTTGTATTTGATTGATTTATTGGTTGGCTTGGTTGAATTTCCACATTAAAAAGCGAATGACATTTAAAATAAAATACATGGAATTTTGTTGGGAAACCATATTTCACACCATTGTGATTTTAAATTTTAGTTATATACATATTGATTTTAATTCCATTTATATATCTGTTATATAAATAGTTGAATGCTAAAAGTTGGAAGTTTGGGCGTGTTTGAAGTAACATTGACATATGTTAAAATTTGAACCTTTTTAGTGATAAAGGTAGTAATAGTATTGGTTAAGTGCTATGATAGCTATTGGCCTCCTTATAGTATTTTGAAATACTATTAAGTGCTATTTGGATTTGAAATTGGTTTTGATTTCGAAGAATGATCTCGAAATCTGACTTTTGGAATTTCTATAGTATTTTATTTAAAATGGGTTTTGAACTTCTCTGTTTTATTTCAACCATTTTCTTAACCTTATCAAATTAAGTGAGAGATGTTTTAAAAGTGCTTTAAGAAGTATTTATTTTTATAGAAAAATTATTATAATAACGAATGTTTATTTTAAAGGAAAAATAATGGGATTTTTTTTTTGTAATAAAGTGATTTTGTTTTTTAAGAAGATGAAAATATTTTAGGATTATTTGAAAAACATTTTATATAAAATGTCGTAATAAAAGATAGATTTATAAATGGTATTTTATGAATAAAAGAATAGATTTTTAAATGCTATTTTATAAAAGGGAAATTAATATGATTTTGATAAATTGGAATAATAAGTTCCATTTGTGGATTTAGGGTGATATATGGAGTGATCGTTTTATGGAAAGTATATGTAACAACCCGCATATCTATCGATTTTATATTTAAATATTTTATCGTTAGTCGGATGTTAGTCCGAAAAGCTACTTTTTGCATACGGTCAAATTAGGACTCGAGACCACCCCCATTGAGTTCAAAATGACGTTTGCGATCTTTTTGAGTGTAAGCTTCGATATGTTTGGAGATAGTGAAATTTTCGTCACTTTTCCCACTTGTGACTTTGGTTGGGACTGCACCTTCTTAACTCAGCCCAACCCCCTCTTCTCTTCATCACTTCATCAAACACTTCAAGCTTCTTCAAAAATGGTGAGGGGAAAGAGAAATTAAAATTCCAAGCTCGAGATCTTTAGTAAATTCAACATCAAACTCCGAATTCAAGGTGAAGAACATAGATTCAAGCTAGGGGTTGATTCTTGCTTCGTTCTTAAGCTCTCCAACATCAATTTCGTGGAAAAGGTGAGATTTTTGATCTCACATCTTGCCTATAATCGTCATTGGACTGTTGGGAATGATTCCTCATCACTTTAGCATGTTTGTTGCATTTGGTTTGGATTGGATTGGCAAAAAATTCCAAATTTTAGTGATTTTGGTGAAAAAACTGCTACTAGGTCATTCTGGCCATTTTTAGCTCGTTCGGAGTTAGGTCGCTCATCCATAGGTCGTAGGTCGCCTGCGAGTTAAAGTCTTAGGTCGCCTGCGAGTTAAAGTCTTAGGTCGCCTGCGAGTTAAAGGCCTAGGTCGTTCAAGAGTTAAAGGCTTTAGGTCGTTCGCGAGTTAACTCCTTAGGTCGTAAGACTTTTCTTTTCCTTAGGTCGCAAGACCTTAGGTCGCACCCTCCTTAGGTCGCGAACCTGTTAGGTCGCGCACCATCCTTAGGTCGCTCGCCCTTAAGTCGTAGGTCGTTGCCGACCTATAAACCCCCAGGCAGACCTTAGGTCGCAAGACCTTAGGTCGCACCCTCCTTAGGTCGCGAACCCAGTTAGGTCGTTCGCCTATCTTAGGTCGCGAACCCAGTTAGGTCGCGCATTCTCTCTAGGTCGTAGGACCTTTTAACTGTTAGGTCGTGTGGCCTTATCCCTTAGGTCGCTCGATCCCACTAAGTCTTAGGTCGCGAACCATGTTAGGTCGCGTACCCTTAGGTCGCGAATCACCTTAACTCGCGTAACACTGATAGGTCGCGCACATCCTTAGGTCGCGCCTCACTGTTAGGTCGCGCACTTCGTTAGGTCGCTCGCGAGTTAGCACTTAGGTCGTTTGAGCAGTTTTCCCTTAGGTCGTTCGACCTGTTCTTCTGCTAGGTCGTATGACCTACTTTTACTTAAGTCGCCTGACCAGCCTGCCTTCACTAAGTCGTACCGTGACGGGGCGCTGCCCCACACCCCGCCGTGGGCGCTGCCCCCTGGACCCCCGCGACCTGACCGGGCAGGTCGAACCCCGTATTACTCTGCGTAGGCAATCTCATCTGAAAAACATTTGTCAGAATTTCTACTTTGATGGTTTTGGGACTGACTTCTTTGGACTTTACTCACGTCTTCGAACGTGAATTGATTTGTTTCTACAATCGTTTTATGACTTGTCACTTTAAAGATATATGAAGGTTTCAATACTAATAGTAAATATCAAAACTCTTTCATCAAAGCGATTTCAACACTATTTTAAATATCAAAAGTTCGTTTTCTCAAACCGATTTTCAATCTACTAGTATATACAAGCCTTTACTTCACTCGAATGAGAAATCGACTTAAACGACTTAGTAAAACGGGTGGTATGAAACACTTGCGTTCACTTCGTCGGTTAGCTCTTGGACTTGTTCGATTGAACCCTTTTTGTGACAATTTCCTAGTGAAGATTTACAGCTTGTTCGTAAATATTTAAGTTAAGCAAGTGGTTATGGGACATGAAGCTAAACTCATATATTTACTAGCTTGGTGTGATTGACACTTCCTTATGATCATGACGATCATTTTTGTGATTTAGACTAGCGATTGAGCGATGTCTCTTTGTCTACGTGGGAGACTATACCCCGATCATGTGATGTTTCGCCATCACATTTCTAGGGTAGCACCCTACGGTCTTCGGGCCATTCCTGTGTGAAAATTTAATGGATAGCTTCCATGAGATAGCTTCTCGTCATGTGTTTACGCGTAGGTGAGTTTTCATGCTCCCATTCATGTGTTAGGCCTCCCCCCCTTTTATGTGTTTTCTGGATTTCTGATGATGATTTCTGGAATTTTGTGCTTCACCAATTTTCATGATTTTCATTGATATGATATCAGTTTTTGTGCATTGGTGAATCCATGTGTTATTGACTTGTTATGAATACAAGTTTAGGGTATGATACCCTACCTTATCTTTGAGAAGATTCTTGTGATATTGATTAATCTTTTGTTGATTATCATTTACATACTTATAGTAGTATGTCGTAATAGTTATTTCATGTTCATGTCATGCCATTTACTTTATACCATATCATCTGATATTTATAGTTAGACTGATCCGTTTATTATTTTCTTATAAATAATACTCGGGTCAGACCGAGATGTTACAGGTGCTTCTGCTTGACTTCTCTTCAGGATATTTCTGACTTTTGGCTAACTACATAGATTTGTAGTTTTTGGATGTACACCTTTGAGATATAGACTCTATGTTGTGTACTTATTCTTTTGTATAGCACGTGATGCTATTCTTTTGTATTATCGTGGATCTTTCTGACCACTACTCTGATGTACACTTTCTTGTGTTATATATTTATTCATATCTTCTTCCGTCTTTGTGATATGGATGTCTGTGACTGATTTATGTTATGATTATTTCTATGTTTGTTTTCCGAAGATTATATATAGCCACCGTGTGATAGCTTTGTGTTTGTATCGGTATGTCGGATTTCCTCCTTAAAAGATATGCATTCTATTCTATCTGACGTATCGGTGCTCGCACAAAGAAGTTACATGGATGGTCGCTCCTCCACAGCCTTATTCTCCGCGCTAATTGACAGCACTACATCGTAGTGTTCTTGGTTAGCGTGGGTATAGAGGTGGGGCGTCACAGTATATGAGATTTATATAAAGGAGTTTGGTAAATAGGAATGAGGTTTATAAATGAATTTTTATAGAAGGAGTTTTATAATTGTATTTGGGAATTTCTAAAAGGAGTTTTATAAATGAATATTGAGTTTTATAAAAAAAGTTACAAATAATATTTTATAAAAAGAGTTTGTAAATATAAAAGAGTTTTACACATAGAAAGGAGTTTTATAAAAGAATTTCAAAAAAGGGATTTATAAAAGATCTTTTATAAAAAGAATGAGATTTGATTTTTTATAAATGACCATTTTAAGTTACAGTGGCATGGAAAATGTTCATTCCGTACTTAACACCAAATTTTGAAGTATGGAAACTCATCTCTATCTTATGAATTAAGAAAGTATGTCGAGGCAACGATAGTACGTTATCTGTCCAATTACATTGTTAATTGATGGATAGTACAATTTGAAATCGGAAAGTGGTGGTAAGTATATTTGGTCTAATTTTTATACGATCTACTTACTTTCACCAAAGGGAAAGTGTTTGGGTTTACTAATATTAATGTTTTTAAATGACATTCGTTTTAACCCAATTGAGTTTGGTTTTAGAAAATAAAATCTTTCTTAGGATTTGTAAATATACTTATACCTTTGAGGTAAGTATATGTGTACATTTCCTAAGTATTGGAAATGTAGTGTATTGTGAATATACTTATACCATTGATATAAGTATATGGAAACGTTTCCTAAGTTTTAAAAGTAAAATGTTTTATGAGCATACTTATACAATTGAGATAAGTATATAATATTCTTTAAGTATTGGAAAAAGTAGATAGGGTTGGGAATAAATCTTAGTAAAGTATTTTGATACAAGAATTTAGAAGGAGATTTTAATTTATGAAAGGATTAATTAAAGCGGCTTAGTGGTTGCTTATGTGTTTAACCAATGTTGGTTTCCATGAAATTGAATCTGTGATTTGATTGTTTGATTGTTTGATAGTTAAATAATCGGCTATCAAATGATTGGCTAATTTTTAAAACTATCATTGTCAGTTCAGAGAGACTGAGATTAGATATATCATCTAAAACCCACTTTGGACCGGCATAAATGTTCGAACTAAAGACATCTTGAAGATGAGGGAATCGATAATCAAGTTCTTTGAAATTCAAGGGCTTCTTACTACTAATTCTAAGGATGTAGCAGATGTAGTTCCTTAGGTTTGTTCAGACCCAAAACAATATGTATGGATAAATGCTGGCATTCATTGTCGCTTGGAGGGTCGTGTTAGTACTCCAAGTGAGATTTGCTAAAAGGTAAAACGTAGCCTCGAACCTCACAACTAGGAATGACTAAAACAAGGGATATACCGCAAGGCTATATGGGTCACACTCATTGGGATATGGTCATCGCCTTTCTAGATCACTATGTATGGATTCGGTATGTGCATGAGAGCTCTCAAGAAAAGGTTGTAAAGCAACCAGGGTGATGACATATTCGGTACTATCCGGTTAGGGGTAGGCTGGTCTTACCATGTAGGGGGTCTACGTGAGGCCCTCAATATATTTTATCTAAGGTGTACTATGATAGGCGGTGCCTCGGTAGGCTTGTCATTGTATGACATTCATTCTCCAATAGGTGTTTTCGGATTTAGTTGTAACCTATTATGCTACAATGTAATTAATGCATCTACTTCAGCTATGATTTAATATTTATTTTAAACCCTAGACCTTATTATAATATCACTGGATTTTCTATTTGAAATAATGTGGTTATCATAAGGTAAAAACCCGTCTGTATTTATGTGCGGTGTGGTCTTACGAGATACTTTTATTTTGAAAGATTTCTGACATTAAATTCTAGATGGTGTGTGTTTGTCATGCTGGTTTACCAGACTAATCCGGGTGTTAGTTTCTTATAATGCTCGGGTTAGCTCATGCATGTTTTTCAGATTTAGTTTCGATACTTGGAGCTTTAGGAGATGAGCTAGATACCTCCGAGATGTATTCATGTATTTCATTTATTTCCACTGTGTTGGTTGTTTATATTTATCAGTATTATGAAGACAGGTTATCATAACTGTCCTAGCTGATGATAGATTAGTGTGCTCTGATTTATGTATGGATATTACAATTTTTACAAAAGACTATTATATATTATATATTATTCGCCATGAGGTGAGATTCTGTTATGTCTTTTCTTTCTTTTTCCCCCAACAATCGGTCTTTCTGGCAATTGAATGTTAGACATGTAAATACCGTGGATGTATTAGTATCGACTTTTGAAAGTCTAAAAGGCGGATCGTTACTTATCCTTCCATATGTCACCCATCCTATACCTCGTTGATTTGTGCACGGATTGCTTACATGGCCATATGCATTTGCTATAGTCTTGGGTTGGAAAATTTGATTATAGGCTAAAATTTTCAATTTGACATTAGGCGGGAAATTCAAATTTCAGCATATAGTGTTTTGAAAATAAAATTGTGAGCTGTACTTGGCACGCGGAGTACTCAACATTTGTTAATTTGTATGCCTCTACATAGATCATAGGTAGTATCGTAGTTACGTGGGGTGTACCATAATTTTGGTCAGTTATTGTAGGATCATTCTGACTTTAGAAATGGAGTCACGATATGGATATTAGGTAAAGATGTAGTTCCTATTTGAGGTAGAGGTACAATATGTCTTGATGTATTCGGCATAGTATGCTTTAAGGTGGTGATGCAGTCCGATATGAGGCAGCGAAGCAATCTAATTTGAGGCGGCGGCACAGTCTGCTTTGAGGTGGTGACACAATCTGACTTGAGGTGGCGGTGTAGCCTTGAGATGGCGACGATGTCTGATCATTAGCTCATTATTGATGGAATATTTCTATGTTACCCCGAATAGCTACGGCCATATAAACCTACACAGCCGACGTCTACTATTCTTGTGCATCTTGTTTCAGTGAAGTTTTTTGAAGACGTTGCTACTTGTCTTTATTGAACTAACCTGTAGTTGTAGGGGAGTATAATATGCATCTGCCTAGAATTATATTGTTCTTTGTTTATCGTGTCATGATTGACATTGATTGCATTAGTTCTGCATAGTTTGCCTCAGCTGTTTGCACTGACTTTCGTAGCTCGCTTGATTTAAGGTAGATTATGTGCTGAAGGTTCTTTCCTTATGAGTCGTTGGTTGCAGTGTTTTCATGACCCAACCCTGCCGCGGTCCAACCTCGAATAACCCTGAACCTTGGACCACCACGGCCCGGAACTCAATCGGACCTCATTTATCGATGAACCTTGGTCGGACCTTTAAACCAACGGTTCAACCGTCAATTTTACCTGGTTGAACCACGGTTCTTTTGTTTTTCTTACATTCTCGTCGTGTAATTCTCTCTTATTTTCATTTGAACCCGGTTGAACCCTCCCATATGCGCAATTTCTTCGCTTCAAAATATATTTTCAAATCTCCGCCCGTTTTATATTCGTAATTAGTGCACCTAGTGTAGCAAATTTTGTTTAATTTTTCATATTAGAATTAACGTGTGGATTATGAATTAATATCGTATATTTTTATTGAAGATGTTGGTTTATTATGTACTTATGATTGATACGTTGCATCTAAATGTATTAATTTACAAAAAAGAGTATGTGCGGTTCTTGACGGTTCGACCGGTCGAACCCTCGAAACCTCGAACCCTGAGTCCTCACGGTTTGATTCACGGTCCGGTTATGAAAACATTGGTTGGTTGTTTGCTGATGTTCAATATAGTTTAACAAGCTTTTCATATAGCATTGTAAGTGTGCACAATTCCATGACATGTTTTGGTCTTATCATTTCACCCAATCCACGATCTTTTTAATCTGAACAACATATGTTTTGGGAGAAATAATTTCAAGTCTTATACAAAATGAACGAGGTTTAAATATGGTGATAACAGTTTTATATGGCTTATATAATTAATCTCAAAGGTAACAAATGTGGTCCTACATTAACGAAGCTGTTGTTAACATCAACATTCCTTAAATCCTCATTGGAGATCTTAATAGTGTTCAATATCATGGTGACATATTAGGCAAAATGATAATAGTAGAAACTTATACATGGAGTTCTAAAACACTATTGTCAATTCTGGTTTAGCTGAAACTCAATACTTTGGCAATACTTTCACGTAGATGGGAGGGAAACAATTTCTACTCACAATAAATTAGATAGAACCTTCGTAAATTTTGAGCTACAACACAAATTTCCAAACCACTACACATAGATTTTAGATCATTCAACAAGTGACCACCACCGTATGATTATCAAACTTTTGATAGAATTAAAAAAAATACATTCAATCTAAATATAACAATGCCTGGACTGAAATGATTAAGTATACTGAATTTGCTCGAAATGCATGGCAATGTCAAATTTCGGCTAATCCACCGGTTTTTTCCAACAAAAGGTGCTAACTTCTTTACTAACCAACCAAAATAAGTTGTACAAAACAGAACTCCATGTACAATAACTCGCTTGGCCCATGATCCTCTCCCACGTATTATTATAAAATTAACTTCTGCCCTTAATCTCTCACGTGATCTCACTTCATTCAATGCATCCATAGAATTCCATAAACTCGCTTCATTCGCCATTAATGGCAGTTCTGATGTGAGAAAAAAAAGCACCATATCTACCCATCTTCCCCTCTTTATCGAACAATACTACCATAAGCATGCTGTAGCAGTACCTTCTGATGGGTTCTTCTGAGTTTGAGGGTTAAGTATGTGATTATTTGTACCTATAATGTAAATTATTCGACAAACATAATGTAAAATAGTACAGTTTAAAGCCCCGTCCGATTCCATTTCAACTGCGGCGACATAGAAAGTTCAAATGATCAATACGCTACCACTTTAGGAGTGGCTCAGGTGAGACTCTTAAACTCTCCATGCTATGCAAATGTCCTTATCTATGCTGTTCATGCTGTTCATATACTATCTGAATTTGGATTTAGATGCTCTGATGGGACTATTTCTGCAATTTGAGAACATAGGACTTTCTCTGGTTTATGTTTGTCATTGAACACCTTATTGTTTCGTTCACCCCATATGCACCACACAGAAGTCGAGAGTATGATTTTTGCAATATTATCACTCTTGAAACTATTCAATAATCCACATGAGGTTTCAATCTCCAACTCTGGGAGGAGGACGTTTAAGTTCGAAACTGGCCAATGTAATTTGTCCCCGCACCATTTCCATATTTGTGATGTGAATTTACATTTGGAAATTAGGTGTTCGTTGTCTTCTTCTTCCTCGTTGCATGTTATTGCATATTACACATGTTGGTTCTACACTTATGCATCGTTGATTTAGTTTGGCTTTAGTGTTGAGAAAGTTATTGACCGCTTTTTACAGGAAGATTGCCATTTTGTGTAATAACCCGTCTTTTCCATCCTCAGAAGTCGACGCTAATACATTCATGATATTTACGTGCCGAACATCCAAGTATCAGAAAGAAAGATTATTCGGGATAACATAAAAGAATGGATAGAATAGAATCTCACAACGTGACGATCAATATATAATGTACAATAGGTCTTTACAAAGAGAAAAGAACTTTAATATACATACTTTCATTAGAGCAAAACTAACCTATCATCAGCCCTAGACAGTTAACATGTTCTTACAATTGCTGACAATTACAGATAAGAACAAACATCGAAAGATAAAATATGGAAAATACGTCTTGAGGATCCAGCTCATCTTCCAAAAGCTCCAAAGTGTCCAGTTAATTCTAAAAAATATGCACAGTCTGATCCGAGCATTATAACAAAAAAATGCCGAGATCAGTTTGGTAAAACCAGCATGAGAAACATAATCAAATGGATTACTAAATGTTATAAAATATTTTAGAAATAAAGGTATCTTGTAAGACCACGCCGCACATAAACACAGACATGTTTTAGCTTACGATAACCAAATCATTTTTATTATAAAATCTAGTGGTATTATAATAAGTCTAGGGTAAAATGAATATAATCAAACCGAAATTGTTACATTAATTAAATTCATGCATAATAGGTATACAACTAAATCCATAGGGGCATGTATTTGAGATTTGATTTCCATCAATGACAATGCTACTAGGTATTGTCTGCTATAGTATACCTCTAGAAAAATATACCGAGGGCCTCATATGATCCCCTCCAACACAAAGCCATGTCCCTTTAACATGGCAGACCTGATTACATCATTCCCCAGGATCAAGGCTACTAAACAATGTGCACCAACCATGGCCCCGATTCTTTGCATGCATACCAAATCCATAAATATCGATTCTAGATCTAGAAATGATTGCTTCTAATAGTAGTGAACCACATACCTCTGTTGCATATCCCCTGTTATAGTCATTATCGGGTGGTGAGACTTGTGAGATCGCAATTACCTTTTTCCTCTCTTATCAATTCCCACTTGGAATACTAACATTGACTTCCCGGCATAATGCAATGCCGGCATTCGTCCGTATAAGTTATTAATGATAAGAACAAACCGAAGGCATCACTTCCACAACATCCATTTTGGAATCACCCTCGGGATCAGTGGCACTCTAGCACTTTAAAGAACCCCGTCTTCGATTCCATCATCTTCAAGATGTCTTTAGTACGATGCTTGAGTTGGTTCGAAGTGGTTTTCAGATAATCCATACTTATCCTATCATGGTGTCTTTGAACCAACACTCAATAGTTTCCAGTAAACTCGACTCTAGTTCTTTTAGAAATAATTAGACAATACATAAGAGCGGAGATCACCTCATAACTATTTAAGGGACGGTTTATCCTAGGAGAACTAAACGAGATTTATACGCACAATACATCATCATCGAAGATGATTAAGCCATATAACTCGCGTTTCTTATAAATATTTTCAGAGTTATATTTTGGGCCAAGGTTTGATAGTCGGTTATTTAACTATCAAATAACAAGCAATCAATCATATATTTAATTCCATATGGGATCCACTAAGCCTCTATAAGTAAATCTTTCAATTATTAAAATCTCTTTCAATTATTTGATTTAAAATACCTTCACAAAAGATATATTCATAAACCTTTTATATTCCATTCATATACTTAACTCATTAATATTAGTATATCACAAACCATTATGTTTCAATAATTAGAAAATATTCATATACTTATCTCAACGGTATAATTATATTAACAAAACTTAAGGAAGATTTCCGTTTTCCAAAATTATATTTAAATGGAACAAAACAATTATTATTTAAGATATTATTTACTATAAACCAAACTACTTATCCTTTGGTGTTAAGCATGGAAAGAATGTTGTCATACCACCATAATTAAGAAGGATAAACAATCAAAATCAAACTCATTTCTTTTGTAAAATTCGTTTTTTATAAGCTCATTCCATATTTAAAAATCCTTTATAAATCTCCAAACCGAGTTATAAAGCTTCTTCCATAGACATGGAAATGATTTATAAAATTTCTATTTATTTATAAACTCTTTTCTATTAATAAAACTCTTTTTAAACCTTTGTTAATGAACTCCTTTATACAAATCTTTTATTAAGTCCTTTATAAAATGCCTTTTATAAATCCAAAACACATTTTTGTAAATCTTATATATTTAACACAAATTTTCATTATTTTTGAAATATCACTTATAAATCCATTCTTTTATTTATAAATTACCATTTAGATGCCTATTTTACAAATATCACTTATAAAACTTCTTTACCAAATATCGTTTATAATTCTATTTTACCAAGATATCATATATAAATCTCTTTTACAAAATATCATTGGTAAAGTACCATTTCTTCTGTAAACCCTTTCTGATTTATAAACACCTTTATTAAATTAATTGAATCACCTTTAATATCGTAAATATATTATTTATTAATTTCAAAACGGCATTGATAAAATAAATTAATTAACTTAAAATATCCTTAATAAAGTAATTAATTAACTTAACTCATCATTTTTTTAAATCAATTAATTAACTTAAACCATAATTAAATCAATTAATTAACTTACACAACATTATTAATATAATTAAATATCTTTAAACGTCATTAATAATATAATTAAATATCTGTAAACATCTTTAAAAAAATAACTAATTAACTTAAACATTTTTAAATAAAATAATTAACTAACTTAAACCCAATTAAGTAAATCAATTATTTAACTTTAAGCATCATTAATTACATTAATTTATTAATTTAAAAATCATTCATAAATAATTCATTAGTTAAACACTCTTAACTAAAATAATTAATTAACCTAAACCTCGTTAAAAATATAATCTATAAGCTTTCAGGTTCGAAAAGAGGCTTAGCGACCGCAATGACGCTGAATCAAGTTACCCTTTAATTCAATTTAACTTTCAAGTCACATAACTAGTATTTACATAAGCAACATATATGTAAATCAAGTTCATAATCAACCATCAACAATTAACACATCACTTTTTTTTATATTAATTAATCCACATATTAATCAGGTGGCAGAATATATGTCTTTTATATAATAGCATAATAGGGTTTTTGTAACGACCCGTATTTTTACGGATCAAAAAGTTCGTAAAATTTGGAATTTTCAGCATTTTTAAGTCATTTCAGGTTTTGGCAGATTTTGTTAAGTCCTAAGTCGGTTTGGACAAGTTAAGTATTAAGTCTGGGTTGAGTGGCCGACTTAAGGAGTTAACCGAGTTAAGGAAGTGTAGCTGACGACTTTGTAGACTGGTTAAGTGTTAGATCGGTTGAGACGACTTAGGATAGTAGACGACTTAAGGTTGGGACCGACCTAAGGAAGAGGGGTAGTGGTTTAGGTCGTTGGACAGTTTGGGACGACTTATAAGGCTTGGGTCGTAGAAGACTTGAGGAAAAATTGGATCCTTAAGGGTTTTGGCGAGTTAGCGACTTATAGGAGATAGGTCGCGAGATTTATAAGTCGCGCATAGTCCTAAGTCGTAGAGGATTGGTCTGTTGAGTCGTAGCCTATGTGTTAAGTCGTAGACGACTTAGGAGTTGGGTCGTAACCCAGTTATTTGTTAAGTCGTGACCGACTTAGTGGTTGGCTGCTAAGTTATAAGTCGTAGGCTAGTGGGATATGATAAGTCGTAGGAGCATAGATCTGTTAAGTCGCACACTTGTTAGTCGTTAGGTAGGAGCTGTTGTTAGGTCGCTTCTCAGTTGAGTCGTAGGCGCGCATGCTATAAGTCGTAACCGACTTAGGAGATAGCTGTTATGTCATGAGTCATAAACAGGTGAGCGCTAGGTCATGGATGCGAAACTGGTTAGGTCGTAGAGTTTGGGGTCTTAGGTCGTAAGTCGGAGACGACTTATGGAGATAGTCGAGTTACGACTTAAGGAAATTTCTACTATAAATAGGAAGGTTGTTCTCACTTTTTGGGATCCGGATTTCGAAGCGACGAAGTGCTGCCATTTTGAGAGCTCGACTTCTACACTTCTTCACTTCTTCTCTCCACTCTAATCTAGTGCTTCCATCCATCCAAGTTGAAGATCAAATTGAAGATTCAAGAGCTTAGATTGAAGATCTTCATCCTTTGAAGTGAGATTTCTTCGTTTGAAATGGATTCGTGATAGATCAAGCTTGATCCTTCGCTGTCCAGATCTGAAGCGTGTTGATTTGGGGTTGTTTTGGTGATTTGGTGAGTGGTGATTATTTCTCACACGGATCCAAAGGAGTATATCGGATTGTTGGCTCGAATTGGTGTTAAAATAGTGATTTTTATGCATTTTCTTCATCCTAAGTGTAGATCCGTGTAGATTCATTGTTCATGATGATTTGACAACCATTTTACTAAGTGTTAACCTATGCAGGTTCATTCATCAAGATTGTAGAGATATTTCTTATGATTTCATGCATGTTAGACTTTCAACTCTTTAATTACGAAATTGCCATTATTGTGATAATTGTCTACTTAGATCATATTTAAATGCTTGATTGTTTGGATTAATGTTTGACTTGGTTGATTGCTATGAATTAGATGATTGATGATTTGATTTAGATCGAGGATGATTCAAAAGATGAGGGAAAGGCTCTTGAATTGGGAAAGCTGCTTGTGGCATATGTAGCGGATGATGAAGCTCTTATGCATAGATTTGATGATGATGTTGAGATGAAGCTTTGCGAGGATGTGATGAAGCAAAGCATGATATGAGATAGTCTTGGTCTAATCCAGACGGGATCAGTCCAAGCAGATTGATAACTCGGTGATATGGTTCGAGTTTGAGGATAATGGATGCTCGAGAGGCGCTTGAGCTAGTATGGAAATAGTCGTCAAGGAGGATGATAGGAGGCTTGGATAGCATCGTTGTTGAAGGTTCTAGCAGACTCAAAGCAAGGGTACGTTTGGGCAGTTGCGAAAATCCCAACGACAATGAATTGATGGTCGAGTACCCTGGGTAGTTGCGAAAATCCTTGGCACGGGCTGCGACGACGTACGGAGTACTGTCTAGAACCGGGGTTTCCATTAGCCCTTGACGGACGACTGAAAGAATGTGCCGGTCATTCAATTAACGGTGATATCGAAGCAATGATAACAGTGATAGCCAGAGTCATGGATGTTTGGTTGTATCGTCATTCGGTCTCAAGAGCAGTGTTTTTTCCGAGTGCTTATCTGATCTTGGTTTAGGCCTTGGGGGTTTGTGCTTGGAAAACATCGCCCTTGACTCGAGTGATAATTACTTTACTTTAAATTGTATGCTCTACTATGTTTGCTTCTGCTTAGTGTGTGTCTGGGGGCTATCACTGTAGAATGAGGTTGGAGTGGGAGGGTTGTATTCCTATTCCTTTTCCTTTATGCTCTTTTGGTATGTTGTTAGTTAATTTACTGCTCACTAAGACTGTTGTCTGACTCAAGGCTTTATGTTTTAATTCTTATTGCCTTGGGTTGTTCGTCCATTTTTGGGACGGGCAGACTAGGTAGCAGGTGACAGGTGTTGTTCTTGCTTCCCACGATGCTGATATCGAAGGCGAGCTAGAGGGTTGCATATTATCTTCTTACTATGTGTACTGGGTGTTCCGTTGTTTGTATATTCTCTGAGTGTTGTGTAGTGAGGCTTGATGTATTGACTATTTGGATGCTTGTATTCAACTATTATGAAGTTTTATATGATGGCATTTTATTCTGTAAAGCTTCACTATACATATGTTCTATTGTATTTTGTCCATGCGCTGTGAGTAATACGATAGATTCTGTTGTTTTTAATTTACCCTGACAATCGTCCATGGTTGCCTGGCACACCTTACAGCGCACTTTCTCTAGATTCGGTGCAGGGGCCATGGGCGGTCGTCACATTTGGTATCAGAGCATTGGTTAATCGATTTTACCCAACGCTCGCTGACGTAACTACGTATGAGAGACGTAATTGTAATTTTGATGGATGATTACTATATATAATATAGTAGCTTAGAAGAGTTTGAGTCCTTTATGCAGTTGTTTCTCTAAGATGTTCTGATCATTCCTTTTTATAGATATTGAGAATGAGTCGAAGAGGGAGGCCAGCTGCTAGGGAAGGCCGTGCTACTGAGGGGACTGCTGATTATGCAGCTATGTTCGAAGCTATGATGACTTCGATCATGAGAAGGATACCAGTTCCGAGGGCAGCAGTAGATGTTGGAGTTCAAGTCCAAACTCCGAAACCAGTGGATTTTGCTAAGTTGTGCAAGGACTATACTGCTCTTGGAGGGAAGGTTTTCTTGGGAACATAATCAACTATTGAAGTCCAGAGATGGATAGATGGTTGTAGAAGGATCTTTGGTGATTTGGGAATTGATGATGCAACTAAGAGGAAGTTGGCATCAAGGCAGCTTCAAGGGAGAGCCTCTGATTGGTGGAACTCTATTACCATCAGTACTCCGGAGGAAGAGATTGCTTGGGAGCAATTCCAAGTCAGATTTGAGGCTAAGTTCATTTCTACAGCTCAGAAGTCTGTTCTGTTCAAGAAGTTTGTAGAGCTCAAGCAAGGTGGAAGACCAGTTCTTGAGTATGTTTCTGAGTTTGAAGCTTTGTCCAAGTATGCCCGATCGTATATCGAATCTGCATATCAGAAGAATGAGAAGTTTGTGACAGGTTTGGACAGTTATCTTGGGAGACAGTTGGTGGATCATTTGGATGATTCATTTGAGAAGCTTGTGGAGAAGGCTCTCAGGCATGAGAGTCTGTTTCCTAAGGAAGGATCTGTTGTTGCTGTGACCAGGGAAGAGTCTAAACCCCAGCAGGGTGGAAACAAGAAGAGGAAGCATCAACAGCAGAAGGGTAAGGATGGCCAGAAAAAGCCGAAGGGCGAAGTGACCTGCTACAATTGTCAGTAGAAAGGCCATCTCTCCAGGGATTGCAAGAATCCGAAAGCGCCGGCGAAGTGCCACAACTGTGACAAGCCGGGGCATTTCAGGAAGAATTGTCCAGAACCGAGGAGGGACAAGCAGATTGTGCAAGCTTATGCTTTGGGAGCTGTTCCGTCATCTTCGAAAGCTCCTACCTCTGAAGAGAAGGGAAAGAGTGTGGTGGTTCAAGGTACTCTTTTCCTATGTGGTGTTCCAGTTAGAGTTCTGTTTGATACTGGAGCGTCGCATTCGTTTGTTTGTAATGAACTCGTAGGCCGGTTAGATTTGAAGCCGGATATTGTTGATAGGCCATTGGTTGTGACTAATCCAGTTGGGGGTTCGTCTTGTTTGTGTATGTTATGCCGTGGTCTGATTGTGTCGAGTCATGGTTGCTCTTTTGTTTGTGATTGTTTTGTTCTGAACTTTGCGGGGTTCGGAATTATTTTGGGTATGGACTGGCTTAGGAGGTATGCGGCGAAGGTTGATTGCGAGAGGTTGGAAGTGACAGTCGAGAATGTGGAGGGGCGAAAGGTTGTGATACGATGTAAGCATGAAGAAGGCGTCTTCATGAGCTTCATGTATTCGCTGGTTGTTCCACGGGATGGACTGTCATCGATGCCAATCGCGAATGGATTCGAGGATGTCTTTGATGAAGTCAAAGGGTTGCCGCCGCATAGAGAGATCGAGTTTCGTATAGATCTAGTTGAAGGAACCAGACCTGTTGTGATGCCTCTTAGGCGGATGGCGCCTAAGGAACAACAAGAGTTGAGGGTGCAAGTTGATGATCTTTTGCAGAAAGGATTCATTCGGCGTAGTGTGTCCGAGTGGGGTGCACCAGTTGTGTTTGCAACCAAGGCAGATGGGTCATTGAGATTGTGTGTGGATTATCGTGAGCTGAATAAGGTGACTAAGAAGAACAAGTATCCATTGCCGAGAATAGATGACTTGTTTGATCAGCTTCACGAAGCTAAGGTGTTTTCTCAGATGGATTTGGCAACGGGATTTCACCAGTTGAGAGTGGCTAAGGATAGTGTACCGAAGACTGCTTTTAGGACACCATCCGGTTTCTTTGAGTGGCTGGTAATGCCGTTTGGATTGACTAACGCGCCAGCATATTTTGTGGATCTTATGAATAGAGTGTTCAGAGATTAGTTGAACAAGTTTGTACTTGTGTTCGTGGATGATATTCTGATTTATTCCAGAACGGAAGAAGAACACAAGACGCATTTGCGTATTGTTTTGGAGATCTTACGAAACCATCAGATGAAGGCTAAGTTTTTGAAGTGTCACTTCTGGAAGAGTGAAGTGAGTTTCTTAGGCCATGTTATCTCTGGAAATGGAATAGCGGTTGATCCCGCTAAGGTGGCAGCAATCCAGGATTGGGTTAGACCTAAGAATGCATCTGATGTGAGAAGTTTTCTTGGATTAGCAGGATATTATCGACGGTTTATCAAAGACTTCTCCAAGGTGGCTGCACCATTAACAGGATTGACGAAGAAGAACCAAGTGTTCAGATGGGAAGATAAGTGTGAGCAAGCTTTCAGAATCCTGAAAGAGCGATTGATGAGTGCTCCTGTTTTGACTATTCCAAGTGGAAATGATGAGATGGTGGTTTACACCGACGCATGTGGTACTGTACTTGGAGCAGTGCTGATGCAGAGGGATAAAGTTGTTGCATATGCAAGTCGACAACTGAAGCCGCACGAAAGGAATTACCCGACTCATGATTTGGAGTTAGCGGCGATTGTTTTTGCTCTGAAAATGTGGAGACATTAACTGTTGGGAGTTCGATTCGAGTTGTTTACGGATCATAAGTCGTTGAAGTATCTTTTCTCCCAAAAGGATTTGAATCTTCGGAAGCAACGTTGGCTAGAGTTTTTGGCATCGTATGATTTTGGTATAGCTTATACTCCGGGAAAAGGTAACGCAGTGGCAGATGCGTTAAGTCGAAGACATGCAGGATTGGGAGCCATGTTTTCAGAATGGAAGAGTCTCGAATATTTAGCTGGATTTGACTTCAGGCCTAGATGTGAATTGGAACCTGAGATGTTGGCAAACTTATCGATAATACCTTCTCTTGTGGAAAGGATTGGCGAGAGCCAAAAGCGAGATGATAAGCTTGTCAAGATTATCCGTGAATTGGAATCTGGATTGGATCCAGAAAAGGATAAAGGATTCGAGGTCGATCGAGAGGGTTGGCTTCGAAAGCAAGGACGACTAGTTGTTCCCGATATAGATGAATTGAGGAGTGAAGTTCTAAAGGAAAGTCATCACTCAAAGTTAACAATTCATCCAGGTGGAAATAAGATGTATCGGGATATGAAGAGAACCTACTACTGGGAAGGTATGAAGAAGGATGTTGGAAATTTTATTTCCAAATGCATGAACTGCCAGTTGGTTAAAGCCGAACAGAAGAAGCCAAGTGGATTGCTTCAGCCATTAGAAGTTCCTACATGGAAGTGGGAGCAGATATCGATGGATTTTATTGATGGATTACCTAGATCAAAAACGGGAAATGAAGGGATTTGGGTCATCGTAGATCGTTTGACTAAGAGTGCACGATTCATTCCTATTCGATCGACTAGGACTGCATCAAGGTTGGTTGAGTTGTATGTTAAGTGGATAGTTCGATTCCATGGTATTCCGAAGAGTATAGTGAGCGATCGAGATCCATTGTTCACTAGTGGATTTTGGAAGAGCTTCCAGGAAGTTTTGGGAACCGAGTTGTGTTTGAGTACAGCTTATCACCCTCAAACAGATGGTCAGACCGAGAGAGTCAACCGAGTTTTGGAAGATCTTCTTAGAGCTTGTGTTTTGGACTTCGGAGGATCATGGGAAGATCACCTTCATTTGGTGGAGTTTTCATACAACAACAGTTACCAGTCAAGTATTGGTATGGCACCGTATGAGGCATTGTATGGAAGACCGTGTAACTCTCCGACATGTTGGATAGAAACTGGAGAAAAGCTGATGATTGGGCCAGAGATGATTCGACAGACTACAGAGTGCATAGAGATCATTCGGCAACGAATGAAGGCAGCCCAAGACCGTCAGAAGAGTTATGCCGATAAGCGTCGAAAGGATTTGGAATTCGACGTAGGAGATATGGTTTTTGTGAAGATTTCTCCACTGAAGAATGTTATCCGATTCGGGAAGAAAGGAAAATTGACTCCGAGATTTGTTGGACCATTCCCGATCATCGAGCGAATTGGAAAGCTCGCCTATAGATTGGAGTTACCAGAGAAGATGTCGAGTGTGCACAATGTTTTTCATGTATCATATCTACGGAAGTATGTGCACGACTCGAATACAGTGGTTTCTGCTGATAGCTGTGACGATTTCGAAGTTGATCCATAAGAGACCTCGTAAGCCGCTTCGTGTAGTGGAAACCGACACGAAACAGCTTAGGAGGAAGGTAGTTAAGTTGCTCAAGATACAATGGAGTGATGATGATAACGACTGCACATGGGAGGTGGAAGAGAGGATGAAAGCAGCTCATCTTGAACTCTTTAAGGTATGGCCCTAAGGTGTCGTGTCATCTCACGATATTGTAACTTGTTCTGGTTTTAGAATTCTGCATGCTAAGCTTGAATTGGATGCATGGTTTGTTGATTGCTATGGATGGTAGGCGTGCAGAATAGTCTTTGATTTCTCTTGTTTGTTTGGAATTTCGGGGGCGAAATTCCTAAGGGGGAGAGAATGTAACGACCCGTATTTTTACGGATCGAAAAGTTCGTAAAATCTGGAATTTTCAGCATTTTTAAGTCGTTTCAGGTTTTGGCAGATTTTGTTGAGTCCTAAGTCGGTTTGGACGAGTTAAGTATTAAGTCTGGGTTGAGTGGCCGACTTAAGGAGTTAACCGAGTTAAGGAAGTGTAGCCGACGACTTTGTAGACTGGTTAAGTGTTAGATCGGTTGAGACGACTTAGGATAGTAGACGACTTAAGGTTGGGACCGACCTAAGGAAGAGGGGTAGTGGTTTAGGTCGTTGGACAGTTTGGGACGACTTATAAGGCTTGGGTCGTAGAAGACTTGAGGAAAAATTGGATCCTTAAGGGTTTTGGCGATTTAGCGACTTATAGGAGATAGGTCACGAGATTTATAAGTCGCGCATAGTCCTAAGTCGTAGAGGATTGGTCTGTTGAGTCGTAGCCTATGTGTTAAGTCGTAGACGACTTAGGAGTTGGATCGTAACCCAGTTATTTGTTAAGTCGTGACCGACTTAGTGGTTGGCTGCTAAGTTATAAGTCGTAGGCTAGTGGGATATGATAAGTCGTAGGAGCATAGATCTGTTAAGTCGCACACTTGTTAGTCGTTAGGTAGGAGCTGTTGTTAGGTCGCTTCTCAGTTGAGTCGTAGGCGCGCATGCTATAAGTCGTAACCGACTTAGGAGATAGTTGTTATGTCGTGAGTCATAAACAGGTGAGCGCTAGGTCGTGGATGCGAAACTGGTTAGGTCGTAGAGTTTGGGGTCTTAGGCCGTAAGTCGGAGACGACTTATGGAGATAGCCGAGTTACGACTTAAGGAAATTTCTGCTTTAAATAGGAAGGTTGTTCTCACTTTTTGGGATCCGGATTTCGAAGCGACGAAGTGCTGCCATTTTGAGAGCTCGACTTCTACACTTCTTCACTTCTTCTCTCCACTCTAATCTAGTGCTTCCATCCATCCAAGTTGAAGATCAAATTGAAGATTCAAGAGCTTAGATTGAAGATCTTCATCCTTTGAAGTGAGATTTCTTCGTTTGAAACGGATTCGTGATAGATCAAGCTTGATCCTTCGCTGTCCAGATCTGAAGCGTGTTGATTTGGGGTTGTTTTGGTGATTTGGTGAGTGGTGATTATCTCTCACACGGATCCAAAGGAGTATATCGGATTGTTGGCTCGAATTGGTGTTAAAATAGTGATTTTTATGCATTTTCTTCATCCTAAGTGTAGATCCGTGTAGATTCATTGTTCATGATGATTTGACAACCATTTTACTAAGTGTTAACCTATGCAAGTTCATTCATCAAGATTGTAGAGATATTTCTTATGATTTCATACATGTTAGACTTTCAACTCTTTAATTACGAAATTGCCATTATTGTGATAATTGTCTACTTAGATCATATTTAAATGCTTGATTGTTTGGATTAATGTTTGACTTGGTTGATTGCTATGAATTAGATGATTGATGATTTGATTTAGATCGAGGATGATTCAAAAGTTGAGGGAAAGGCTCTTGAATTGGGAAAGCTGCTTGTGGCATATGTAGCGGATGATGAAGCTCTTATGCATAGATTTGATGATGATGTTGAGATGAAGCTTTGCGAGGATGTGATGAAGCAAAGCATGATATGAGATAGTCTTGGTCTAATCCAGACGGGATCATTCCAAGCAGATTGATAACTCGGTGATATGGTTCGAGTTTGAGGATAATGGATGCTCGAGAGGCGCTTGAGCTAGTATGGAAATAGTCGTCAAGGAGGATGACTAGGAGGCTTGGATAGCATCGTTGTTGAAGGTTCTAGCAGACTCAAAGCAAGGGTACGTTTGGGCAGTTGCGAAAATCCCAACGACAATGAATTGATGGTCGAGTACCCTGGGTAGTTGCGAAAATCCTTGGCACGGGCTGCGACGACGTGCGGAGTACTGTCTAGAACCGAGGTTTCCATTAGCCCTTGACGGACGGCTGAAAGAATGTGCCGGTCATTCAATTAACGGTGATATCGAAGCAATGATAACAGTGATAGCCAGAGTCATGGTTGTTTGGTTGTATCGTCATTCGGTCTCAAGAGCAGTGTTTTTTTCGGGTGCTTATCTGATCTTGGTTTAGGCCTTGGGGGTTTGTGCTTGGAAAACATCGCCCTTGACTCGAGTGATAATTACTTTACTTTAAATTGTATGCTCTGCTATGTTTGCTTCTGCTTAGTGTGTGTCTGGGGGCTATCACTGTAGAATGAGGTTAGAGTGGGAGGGTTGTATTCCTATTCCTTTTCCTTTATGCTCTTTTGGTATGTTGTTAGTTAATTTACTGCTCACTAAGACTGTTGTCTGACTCAAGGCTTTATGTTTTAATTCTAATTGCCTTGGGCTGTTCGTCCATTTTTGGGACGGGCAGACTAGGTAGCAGGTGACAGGTGATGTTCTTGCTTCCCACGATGCTGATATCGAAGACGAGCTAGAGGGTTGCATATTATCTTCTTACTATGTGTACTGGGTGTTCCGCTGTTTGTATATTCTCTGAGTGTTGTGTAGTGAGGCTTGATGTATTGACTATTTGGATGCTTGTATTCAACTATTATGAAGTTTTATATGATGGTATTTTATTCTGTAAAGCTTCACTATACATATGTTCTATTGTATTTTGTCCATGCGCTGTGAGTAATACGATAGATTCTGTTGTTTTTAATTTACCCTGACAATCGTCCATGGTTGCCTGGCACACCTTACAACGCACTTTCTCTAGATTCGGTGCAGGGGCCATGGGCGGTCGTCACAGTTTTACTGTATAAAACATATGTCATCCATATTCTTTTCCATTTAATTTATAACAGAATGAGGTTTTATTCTGCTAAATAAATGTCTTAAAATAATTTATTTCATTTTTATTTAATAGATCGGTGTTTTATTTGACCAAATAGGTATCACTAATAAGGTATAATAAATTTAATGACGTTATTATTTAAAATAACGTAATTAAATTCCGTCCTTATTATTTTATCAACATTTTAAATATCACAAAATTCGTCAATAAGTTACACTACAATGTTGTACTCTCAATACAAACCGGATTTCATTTGAATAAGATATAGCATTTTCAAGTTAACTAGCATTATTCATAAAATTAAAACAAATAATCCCATTTTTGCTCGCCCAAGAAATCGGGCCGACCCATAATACCAAATCCGCTACTAAGAACAGTACCATCTCCTACATTCCTCTCTGTTTTAAAACTCATGAAGCTCCACTAACGTACGACGTGCACCTTAGCTCCCACGATCCTCGACAAAACCAAACCCCATCCTCATCATCAATTATCTTCTCTCCTCCTCTCCATCCTGACCACCACGCCGCACAAATCGGCATCCCCTATGAAATCATGACTGGAGCCATTTGATCCGAGCCCCTATATGTTGTAACCTCCCAAACGTGACCGAGCTCTATTATTTTGACGCCACACATAACAACCCAAAACTCTGATCATTTGATTTTAAATGTTTAATTAATTTTAAATATTTAAATAATTGGATTTTAGAATTTAATAACTTATAAAATAGGGAATGATTTAAATATTTGAATTGTAAAATTGAATGCTAATTAAATGGATTTAATAATTTTATTCAACTCCTTTTAATTAATAAATAATATTAGTGAATTCAACTTGCAAATTTATTTACAAAACTGGATCAGAAATATAAAATGATATTTAAATCTGTGAAATTAGCCATTCAAGGCACTGTCTCGGATTTCACAAAACCAGTTTCATTGGATTCATAATAGTGAATTATAATATGCCGTCGAATTTCATGGCGATCGGAGGTATGATTTAGTCGTGCGAATTCGAAACTCATAAAAACTAATTTCTAAAATTTAATATAATAATTGGGTTTGAAAAGCTATCTTCTGCATATGATTGAGTTAGGGCTTAGGACTAGTTTCATTATGTTCGAAATAGGGGCATAACATATTGAACATCAGGCGACACGTCTTGTTTGGAGTTTAAGATTTTTGGGTATGTATTATCGGAATATTTTATTAATTTAAATAATATATTTATATTTATATTCACTACACTCCATCATTCTACCCCATACTTGTGCCCATACCCAATCCTTTCAACCACCACACCTCTTCTGTCTATTTAAACTTGCTTGACAATAAAAAATGGAGCTTTCTTTGAAAACGAAAAGTTAAAAGATCAAAAACTAAATATATATTGGACGAAAAATCATCGAAAAATATATTTGAACTCGTATGGTTGTAGGCTTCAATCCTATACCGACGATGTTGCGTGCGATCTTCTTGGCTAGGATCGACTTATGTAGGCGTGGACTAAGGTTAGATTTTTCGGAGAGTGTGGTCGTCGATTCGGGGAGTGGAGCTTGGATTTGAGTTTAGTGTTGAAATTTGATGCTATGGCCGAAGTTTAGGGTTGTTCGGCGGCATGGGGGGTCGTGCGACCAGATGGGATCGGCAAGGCATAGGATGAGGTCACGTTTTGTTTGGGAAGTGGTGGTGTGGATTTTAGGGTACCGTCGAGTGGAGTTCGTCATGAGAAGCAAAACGACAAAGATGGATTCAAGTTTAGCGGAGCGTAGCTCCATATCACTTCATAACCGTGCACATATAGGATGGGTTATGTTGCTTGCCTGTGCATGTTTAGTTAGGGAAGAAGATGTAGTGGTGAGGGGTATCATTGTAATTAATTTTTTAATTAGTTATTAATTAATTTTATTTAATCGATAATTCGTTAATCGAATAACTTTTGCATACAAGGTTGGATTTGAACGTCGTTTTTTGCATTGGACTCGTAGAGCCAATGTCTATATAATGGAGTTGGTTTGGTTTGATTTGGAGCGAGTGAATTTCTTGGCTAAAATTGAACGTACGTTCGGTTTGTCCAAATTAGAACATTTCGGCGAAAACGAAAAGCAGTGTGAGTTTAACTCACATTCAATTTTACTATATCCTATCTATGATGTTATAACCGATTATAGACTGCTTGGATGTTAGTTAAATTGCTTGATTGATTATTTGATTGAATTTCCGTTTGAAAAATGGATGACATATTAACTTGATTGTTATGAACCCATATGATTATATATATATATATTATTCATAACCATTGCTTTGTAGGGAAATTTGCGGAAAGACCTTGAGGGATTTTTCGCCAATAATTATTTATTTACATCCTTATGTTGTTATATTGATAGTTAATTAAAGTAAATCCTGATATTCCATTTAACTTGTTAAGTGTCGTTATAGCGATCTCGTTATATCCTCGTATATTAATTTTTATGATATGGGGTTCTCGCTTCTTGTTAGGTTGTGAACGGATGGCTTTTACCCCTATATGTACTTTTGGTTGGTTGGCCAGTTGGGCTTATAGTCGAGAGGCTGGCCGTAAAAACAAATGAGAGATACCACTATAAGCTACAATGGTGGTGTACCCATTGTCGATGGTTGAAAATCCTAGATTTTTGCATTTGTATCAAAGCGCAAGGGTAAGCGAGTACCTTGACATTGGTAGAGTATGACTGATTAGAGATAGGGTAAGTGGCACTCTAGAAGTTTGAGAGTATTATATATACGAGAGCATATTTGTTAATGTTATAAAAACGTTTTATGTTAGTTGGTCTATTAAGATTTTATGAATTTTGGTTGAGACGTGGGATGCCATGGTATCGATAGGGGTTTTTAAACACTTGACCAAGGCTAACGAACATGGTAATGACTTTTTGAAAATTTGGTACATTAAATATTTTTCCTACGATTATACTATATATATATATAAAGGAATATTTTTCAAAACTTCATATAGTTATGAAGTGTGTTTATTTGAATGTGATAATATTTATTTATTATCACTATTATTTGTTTAGTTATGCTTAATTAAATCAAAAGCATTGACTGTTGTTTGTTAGTGTAAAATTGTGCTTGGTTTATTTAGGAGCATTTATTGCTTTGATTTAAAACGAACCCTTTGTGAATTGATTTTCACAATTTGACTATAAGGTGTTCGGATAAAATGTTAAGTTAAAATTCATCTTTTAATAATGGTGGGTTAAGGATTAAACTATAAGAAAAAGTGTGAATATAATCTAAATGTTGGGATAAGACCTTTAGAGAATAGATATTCGAGAAAATGCTATTATAATAAAAAGGAGCTATTATGATAGGAAATGATTTTTATATAAAGGAAATTTTACATAAATTTAGTTTATCTAATGTGTTTAAAAAGGGACTTTTGAACCTAAATCTAAGAGGTTTTGAAAATAATTTCAAAAAAGGATTTCAAGAAATGAAATAGAAATATTTTTGAAAGTACTTAAAAGTAAAATTATTTTGGGAAGTAATATTTTAACTGGAATGCATTTTGTTTGGATAATTAGGAGAAAATCGTTTTGATTAGTTTTGTGGTAATCTGAATAATCTTTTAAGTGACGATCGGATGTTTGCATAAGCAAACGTTGTGGAGTACTAAGTAAATTATTCTTTTTATCAGTGTATGATTGAAATGCGTTCAAATCCAAACGAACCCAAAGTGAGTTTGTGACGACCGCCCATGACCCCTGCACTGAACATAGAGAAAATACGCTGTAAAGTGTGCCAGGCGACCATGGACGATTGTCAGGGTAAATTAAAGCATCAGAATCTATCGTATTACTCACAGCGCATGGACAAAATACAATAGAACATATACATAGTGAAGCTTCACAGAATAGAATCTCATCAATAAAACTTCATAATAGTTGAATACAAACATCTGAATAGTTAGTACATCAAGCCTCACTACATAACACTCAGAGAATATACAAACAGCGGAACATCCAGTACATATAGTAAGAAGATAATATGCAACCCTCCAGCTCATCTTCGATATCAACATCGTGGAAAGCAAGAACAGCACCTGTCACCTGCTACCTAGTCCGCCCGTCTCAAAATGGACGAACAGCCCAAGGCAATAAGAGTTAAAACATAAAGCCTTGAGTCAGACAACAGTCTTAGTGAGCAGTAAATTAACTAACAACATACCAAAAGAGCATAAAGGAAAAGTAATAGGAATACAACCCTCCCACTCCAACCTCTTTCTACAGTGATAGCCCCCAGACACACACTAAGCAGAAGCAAACATAGCAGAGCATATAATTTAAAGTAAAGCAATTATCACTCGAGTCAAGGGCGATGTTTTCCAAGCACAAACCCCCAAGGCCTAAACCAAGATCAGATAAGCACCCAGAAAATACCGCTCTTGAGACCGAATGACGATACAACCAAACATCCATGACTCTGGCTATCACTATTAACATTGCTTCGATATCATCGTTAATTGAATGACCGGCACATTCTTTCAGCCGTCCGTCAAGGGCTAATGGAAACCCCGGTTCTAGACATAACTCCCGCACGTCATCGTGACCCGTGCCTAGGACTGTCGAATCTGCCCAGAGTACTTGACTATCAATCATTAGCCTTCAGGGACTATCGAATCTGCCCAACGTACTCTTGCTTTGAGCATGCTAGAACCTTCAACAACAATGAGATCTCAGCCTTCTAGTGATCCTCCTCGACGACTATTTCCATACTAGCTCAAGCGTCTCTCGAGCAAACCATTATCCTCTAACTCGAACCATTTCACCGAGTTATCAACATGCTTGGATTGACCCTGTCTGGATTAGACCAAGACTATCTCATCTCATGCTTCGCCTCATCATCATCATAGCAAAGCTTCATCTCAACATCATCATCAAATCTATCCATATGAGCTTCATCATTCGCTACATATGCCACGAGCAGCTTTTCCAATTCAAGAGCCTTTCCCTTAGCTTTTGAATCATCTTTGGTCTAAATCAAATCATCAGTCATCTGATTCATAGCAATCAAATCAATCATTAATCCAAGTAATCAAGCATTCAAATATGATCTAAATAGGCAATTATAACAATAATGGTAATTTCGTAATTAAAGAGTCAAAAGTCTAACAAGCATGAAAACAAGAGCAATATCTCTATAATCTTGATGAATGAACTTGCATAGGTTAACATGTAGTAAAATGGATGCCAAATCATCATAAACAATGGATCTATATGGATCTATACTTAGGATTAGGAAAATGCATGGAAATCACTATTTTAACACCAAATCAAGCCAACGATCCGATATACTCCTTTGGATCCGTGTGAGAGATAATCACCACTCACCAAATCACCTAAACAACCCAAAAGCAACACACTTCAGATCTGGACAGCGAAGGATCTAGCTCGATCTATCACCAATCTGCTTCAAACGATGAAATCTCTCTTCGAAGAATATAGATCTTCAATCTAAGCTCTTCGATCTTCGATATGGATGGAAGGAATTACTAGATTGGAGTGAAGGAAAGAAGTGAAGAAGTGTAGAAGTCGAGCTCTCAAAATGGCAGCACTTCGTCGCTTTGAAATCCGGATCCCAAAAAGTGAGAAAATGGCGTGTATTTATAGGCTGAAAACTTAGGTCGTCTGCCTCTATAAGTCGTCTCCGACTTATCCCTTTCTCCGACCTACGACTCAACAGACCCAAGTCTCTACGACTTAAGACTTAACTCCCACCGACCTAAAGTCTTCGACCTAACACGTGATGCGACTTAGCATATGCGCGCATCCTCGCGTCCTACGACTTAACAGCTTTGCCGACCTAGCAAAGTTACGACCTAACCAAGATGCGACTTAACTGGGTTATGACTCAACTCCTAAGTCGTCTACGACTTAACACCCAGCGACCTAACACCTTAAGCCTTCACGCGACCTAACACTAAGCCAAAACTCAACGACCTATCGTACGCGCGACCTAACAACTCACGCGACCTACGACTTAGCAGATAGGCTACGACCTAACTACACAGGGTCATACGACCTAACTACTTCTTCCTTAGGTCGTTGCCGACTTATCCCCCTTAGGTCGCTAACTCACCCAGAAACTCACGACCTAACTATCTTAGGTCACCTACGACCTAAATTAACACGGAAGCTTACGACTTATCATCTTAGCTAGGATACGACCTAACATCACTAACCCGCTAACTACTGGTTCTCCTTAGGTCGCTACCGACCTATCCCTTAGGTCGTTCAAAACCTTAGGTCGCCTATCCTATAGGTCGGTCAAATACTTAGGTCGATCAAATGACCTAACCTATCCCACAACCTAGGCTTAATAGATCTTACGACCTAACCCTGACACGCTCCTAAGTCGCTCACGACTTATCACGCTCCTAAGTCGCTCACGACCTAAGCTACCAAACGATCTAACTCTTAAGTCGTCACCTACTTAAGTCTTCCTTCCCTTAAGTCGTCCAATCTATAAGTCGGTCACGACTTAGGACTTGAACAAAATTCTGCCCAAAATCTGAAACGACTTAACAACGCTAAGAATTCCAAATTTTTACGAACTTTTCGATCCGTAAAAATACGGGTCGTTACATTCTCTCCCCCTTAGGAATTTCGCCCCCGAAATTCCAAACAAACAAGAGAAATCAAAGACTATTCTGCACGCCTACCATCCATAGCAATCAACAAACCATGCATCCAATTCAAGCTTAGCATGCAGAATTCTAAAACCAGAACAAGTTACAATATCGTGAGATGACACGACACCTTAGGGCCATACCTTGAAGAGTTCAGGATGAGCTGCTTTCATCCTCTCTTCCACCTCCCATGTGCAGTCGTTATCATCATCACTCCATTGTATCTTGAGCAACTTAACTACCTTCCTCCTAAGCTGTTTCGTGTCGGTTTCCACTACACGAAGCGGCTTACGAGGTCTCTTATGGATCAACTTCGAAATCGTCACAGCTATCAGCAGAAACCACTGTATTCGAGTCGTGCACATACTTCCGTAGATATGATACATGAAAAACATTGTGCACACTTGACATCTTCTCTGGTAACTCCAATCTATAGGCGAGCTTTCCAATTCGCTCGATGATCGGGAATGGTCCAACAAATCTCGGAGTCAATTTTCCTTTCTTCCCGAATCAAATAACATTCTTCAGTGGAGAAATCTTCACAAAAACCATATCACCTACGTCGAATTCCAAATCCTTACGACGCTTATCAGCATAACTTTTCTGACGATCTTGGGCTGCCTTCATTCGTTGCCGAATGATCTCTATGCACTCCGTAGTCTGTCGAATCATCTCTGGCCCAAGTATTAGCTTTTCTCCTGTCTCTAACCAACATGTCGGAGAGTTACACGGTCTTCCATACAATGCCTCATACGGTGCCATACCATTGCTCGACTGGTAACTGTTATTATATGAAAATTCCACCAAATGAAGGTGATCATCCCATGATCCTCCGAAATCCAAAACACAAGCTCTGAGGAGATCTTCCAAAACTCGGTTGACTCTCTCGGTCTGACCATCTGTTTGAGGGTGATAAGCTGTACTCAAACACAACTCGGTTCCCAAAACTTCCTGGAAGCTCTTCCAAAATCCACTAGTGAACAATGGATCTCGATCGCTCACTATACTCTTCGGAATACCATGGAATCGAACTATCCACTTAACATACAACTCAGCTAACTTTGATGCAGTCCTGGTCGATCGAACAGGAATAAATCTTGCACTCTTAGTCAAACGATCTACAATGACCCAAATCCCTTCATTTCCCGTTCTGGTTCTAGGTAGTCCATCGATAAAATCCATCGACACTTGCTCCCACTTCCATGTAGGAACCTCTAATGGCTGAAGCAATCCACTTGGATTTTTCTGTTCAGCCTTCACCAACTGGCAGTTCATGCACTTGGAAATAAAATTTCCAACATCCTTCTTCATACCTTCCCAGTAGTAGGTTCTCTTCATATCCCGATACGTCTTATTTCCACCTGGATGAATCGTCAGCTTCGAGTGATGACTTTCCTTCAGAACTTCACTCCTCAATTCATCTATATCGGGAACAACTAGTCGTCCTTGCTTCCGAAGCCAACCCTCTCGATCGACCTCAAATCCTTTATCCTTTTCTGGTTCCAATCCAGATTCCAAATCACGGATAATCTTGACAATCTTATCATCTCACTTTTGACTCTCGCCAATCCTTTCCACAAGAGTCGGTCTTATTGATAAGTTTGCCAACATATCAGGTTCCAATTCGCATCTAGGCCTGAAGTCAAATCCAGCTAAATACTCGAGATTCTTCCATTCTGAAAACATGGCTCCCAGTCCTGCATGTCTTCGACTTAACGCATCTACCACTGCGTTACCTTTTCCCGGAGTATAAGCTATACCAAAATCATAAGATGCTAAAAACTCTAGCCACCGTTGCTGCTGAAGATTCAAATCCTTTTGGGAGAAAAGATACTTCAACGACTTATGATCTGTAAACAACTCGAATCGAACTCCCAATAGATAATGTCTCCACATTTTCAGAGCAAAAACAATCGCCGCTAACTCCAAATCATGAGTCGGGTAATTCCTTTCATGTGGCTTCAGTTGTCGACTAGCATACGCAACAACTTTATCCCTCTGCATCAGCACTGCTCCAAGTCTAGTACCACATGCGTCGGTGTATACCACCATCTCATCATTCCCACTTGGAATAGTCAAAACAGGAGCACTTGTCAATCTTTCTTTCAGGATTCTGAAAGCTTGCTCACACTTATCATCCCATCTGAATACTAGGTTCTTCTTTGTCAATCCTGTTAACGGTGTAGCTACCTTGGAGAAGTCTTTGATAAACCGTCGATAATATCCTGCTAATCCAAGAAAACTTCTCACATCGGATGCATTCTTAGGTCTAACCCAATCCTGGATTGCTGCCACCTTAGCGGGATCAACCGCTATTCCATTTCCAGAGATAACATGGCCTAAGAACCTCACTTCACTCTTCCAGAAGTGACACTTCGAAAACTTAGCCTTTAGTTGATGTTTCCATAAGATTTCCAAAACAATACGCAAGTGCGTCTTGTGCTCTTCTTCAGTTCTAGAATAAATCAGAATATCATCCACGAACACAAGCACGAACTTGTTCAACTGATCTCTGAACACTCTATTCATAAGATCCACAAAATATGCTGGCGCATTAGTCAATCCAAATGGCATTACCAGCCACTCAAAGAAACCGGATGGTGTCCTAAAAGCAGTCTTCGGCACACTATCCTTAGCCACTCTCAACTGGTGAAATCCCGTTGCCAAATCCATCTGAGAAAACACCTTAGCTTTGTGAAGCTGATCAAACAAGTCATCTATTCTCGGCAATGGATACTTGTTCTTCTTAGTCACCTTATTCAGCTCACGATAATCCACACACAATCTCAATGATCCATCTGCCTTGGTTGCAAACACAACTGGTGCACCCCATTCGGACACACTACGCCGAATGAATCCTTTCTGCAAAAGATCATCAACCTGCACCCTCAACTCCTATTGTTCCCTAGGCGCCATCCGCCTAAGAGGCATCACAACAGGTCTGGCTCCTTCAACTAGATCTATACGAAACTCGATCTCTCTATGCGGCGGTAACCCTTTGACCTCGTCAAAGACATCCTCAAATCCATTAGCGATTGGCACAGATGACAGTCCATCCCGTGGAACAACCAGCGAATACATGAAGCTCATGAAGACGCCTTCTTCATGCTTACATCGTATCATAATCTTTCATCCCTCCACATTCTCGACTGTCACCTCCAACCTTTCACAATCAACCTTTGCCGCATACTTCCTAAGCCAGTCCATACCCAAAATAATTCCGAACCCCGCAAAGTTCAGAACAAAGCAATTACAAACAAAAGAGCAACCATGACTCGATACAATCAGACCACGGCATAGCATACACAAACAAGACGAACCCCCAACTGGATTAGTCACAACCAATGGCCTATCAACAATATCCGGTTCTAAACCCAACCGGCCTACAAGTTCACTACAAACAAACGAATGCGATGCCCCAGTATCAAACAGAACTCTAACTGGAACACCACATAGGAAAAGAGTACCTTGAACCACCACACTCTTTCCTTTCTCTTCAGCGGTAGGAGCTTTCGAAGATGATGGGACAGCTCCCAAAGCATAAGCTTGCACAATCTGCTTGTTCTTCCGCGGTTCTGGACAATTCTTCCTGATATGCCCCGGCTTGTCACAGTTGTGACACTTCATCGGTACCTTCGGATTCTTACAATCCTTCGAGAAATGGCCCTTTTGCTGACAATTGTAGCAAGTCACCTCGTCCTTCGGCTTCTTCTGGCCATCCTTACCCTTCTGCTGCTGCTGCTTCCTCTTCTTGTTTCCACCCTGCTGTGGTTTAGACTCTCCCCTGGTCACAGCAACAACAGATCCTTCCTTAGGAAACAGACTCTCATGCCTGAGAGCTTTCTCCATAAGCTTCTCAAATGAATCGTCCAAATGATCCACCAACTGCCTCCCAAGATAACTGTCCAAGCCTGTCACAAACTTTTCATTCTTCTGATAAGCAGATTCAATATACGACCGGGCATACTTGGACAAAGCTTCAAACTCAGAAACATACTCAAGAACTGGTCTTCCTCCTTGCTTGAGCTCCACAAACTTCTTGAACAGAACAGACTTCTGAGCAGTGGAAATGAACTTAGCTTCAAATCTGGCTTGGAATTGCTCCCAAGTAATCTCTTCCTCCGGAGTATCAATGGTGATAGAGTTCCACCGATCAGAAGCTCTCCCTTGAAGCTGTCTTGATGCTAACTTCCTCTTAGTCGCATCCTCAATCCCCAAATCACCAAAGATCCTTCTACAAGCATCTATCCATCTCTGGACCTCAATGGTTGATTCTGTTCCCAAGAAAACCTTTCCTCCAAGAGTAGTATAGTCCTTACACAATTTAGCAAAATCCACCGGTCTTGGAGTTTGAACTTGAACTCCAACATCCACCGATGGCCCCGGAGCTGGCATCCTTCTCATGATCGAAATCATCATAGCTTCGAACATAGCAGCATAATCAACAGCCCCTTCAGTAGCACGGCCTTCCCTAGCAGATGGTCTCCCTCTTCGACTCATCCTTAATATCTATAAAAAGGAATGGTTAGCACACCTAGAGAAACAACTGCATAAAGGACTCAAACTCTACTAAGCTACTATATTATATATAGTAATCATCCATCAAAATACAATTACGTCTCTCATACGTAGTTTCGTCAGTGAGCGTTGGGTAAAATCGATTAACCAAAGCTCTGATACCAAATGTGACGACCACCCATGACCCCTGCACTGAACCTAGAGAAAATGCGTTGTAAAGTGTGCCAAGCGACCATGGACGATTGTCAGGGTAAATTTAAACATCAGAATCTATCGTATTACTCACAGTGCATGGACAAAATACAATAGAACATATACATAGTGAAGCTTCACAGAATAGAATCTCATCAATAAAACTTCATAATAGTTGAATACAAACATCTGAATAGTCAATACATCAAGCCTCACTACATAACACTTAGAGAATATACAAACAGCGGAACATCCAGTATATATAGTAAGAAGATAATATGCAACCCTCCAGCTCGTCTTCGATATCAACATCGTGGAAAGCAAGAACAGCACCTGTCACCTGCTACCTAGTCTGCCCGTCCCAAAATGGACGAACAGCCCAAGGCAATAAGAGTTAAAACATAAATCCTTGAGTCAGACAATAGTCTTAGTGAGCAGTAAATTAACTAACAACATACCAAAAGAGCATAAAGGAAAAGTAATAGGAATACAACCCTCCCACTCCAACCTCTTTCTACAGTGATAGCCCCCAGACACACACTAAGCAGAAGCAAACATAGCAGAGCATACAATTTAAAGTAAAGCAATTATCACTCGAGTCAAGGGCGATGTTTTCCAAGCACAAACCCCCAAGGCCTAAACCAAGATCAGATAAGCACCCAGAAAATACCGCTCTTGAGACCGAATGACGATACAACCAAACATCCATGACTCTGGCTATCACTGTTATCATTGCTTCGATATCATCGTTAATTGAATGACCGGCACATTCTTTCAGCCGTCCGTCATGGGCTAATGAAAACCCCGATTCTAGACATAACTCCCGCACGTCATCGTGACCCGTGCCTAGGACTGTCGAATCTGCCCAGAGTACTTGACTATCAATCATTAGCCTTCAGGGACTATCGAATCTGCCCAACGTACTCTTGCTTTGAGCATGCTAGAACCTTCAACAACAATGAGATCTCAGCCTTCTAGTCATCCTCCTCGACGACTATTTCCATACTAGCTCAAGCGCCTCTCGAGCAAACCATTATCCTCTAACTCGAACCATTTCACCGAGTTATCAACATGCTTGGAATGACCCCGTCTGGATTAGACCAAGACTATCTCATCTCATGCTTCGCCTCATCATCATCATAGCAAAGCTTCATCTCAACATCATCATCAAATCTATCCATATGAGCTTCATCATCCGCTACATATGCCACGAGCAGCTTTTCCAATTCAAGAGCCTTTCCCTTAGCTTTTGAATCATCTTTGGTCTAAATCAAATCATCAATCATCTAATTCATAGCAATCAATCAAATCAATCATTAATCCAAGTAATCAAGCATTCAAATATGATCTAAATAGGCAATTATAACAATAATGGCAATTTCGTAATTAAAGAGTCAAAAGTCTAACAAGCATGAAAACAAGAGCAATATCTCTATAATCTTGATGAATGAACTTGCATAGGTTAACATGTAGTAAAATGGATGCCAAATCATCATAAACAATGGATCTATATGGATCTATACTTAGGATTAGGAAAATGCATGGAAATCACTATTTTAACACCAAATCAAGCCAACGATCCGATATACTCCTTTGGATCCGTGTGAGAGATAATCACCACTCACCAAATCACCTAAACAACCCAAAAGCAACACACTTTAGATCTGGACAGCGAAGGATCTAGCTCGATCTATCACCAATCTGCTTCAAACGATGAAATCTCTCTTCGAAGAATGTAGATCTTCAATCTAAGCTCTTCGATCTTCGATATGGATGGAAGGAATTACTAGATTGGAGTGAAGGAAAGAAGTGAAGAAGTGTAGAAGTCGAGCTCTCAAAATGGCAGCACTTCGTCGCTTCGAAATCCGGATCCCAAAAAGTGAGAAAATGGCGTGTATTTATAGGCTGAAAACTTAGGTCGTCTGCCTCTATAAGTCGTCTCCGACTTATCCCTTTCTCCGACCTACGACTCAACAGACCCAAGTCTCTACGACTTACGACTTAACTCCCACCGACCTAAAGTCTTCGACCTAACACGTGATGCGACTTAGCATATGCGCGCATCCTCGCGTCCTACGACTTAACAGCTTTGCCGACCTAGCAAAGTTACGACCTAACCAAGATGCGACTTAACTGGGTTACGACTCAACTCCTAAGTCGTCTACGACTTAACATCCAGCGACCTAACACCTTAAGCCTTCACGCGACCTAACACTAAGCCAAAACTCAAAGACCTATCGTACGCGCGACCTAACAACTCACGCGACCTACGACTTAGCAGATAGGCTACGACCTAACTACACAGGGTCATACGACCTAACTACTTCTTCCTTAGGTCGTTGTCGACCTATCCCCCTTAGGTCGCTAACTCACCCAGAAACTCAAGACCTAACTATCTTAGGTCGCCTACGACCTAAATTAACACGGAAGCTTACGACTTATCATCTTAGCTAGGATACGACCTAACATCACTAACCCGCTAACTACTGGTTCTCCTTAGGTCGCTACCGACCTATCCCTTAGGTCGTTCAAAACCTTAGGTCGCCTATCCTATAGGTCGGTCAAATTCTTAGGTCGGTCAAACGACCTAACCTATCCCATAACCTAGGCTTAATAGATCTTACGACCTAACCCTGACACGCTCCTAAGTCGCTCACGACTTATCACGCTCCTAAGTCACTCACGACCTAAGCTACCAAACGATCTAACTCTTAAGTCATCACCGACTTAAGTCTTCCTTCCCTTAAGTCGTCCAATCTATAAGTCGGTCACGACTTAGGACTTGAACAAAATTCTGCCCAAAATCTAAAACGACTTAACAACGCTAAGAATTCTAGATTTTTACGAACTTTTCGATCCGTAAAAATACGGGTCGTTACAGAGTTTTATTAAATAAATTGTTTGATGTTATTACATATACAAAGTATATGTAGTAGGATTTCAAAGATGAGTTTTTGAAATGAAAAATCGGGTATTTAATTTGTAAGTTCCCTAAAAGGGAATAGTTTTCCCAAAACAAAAAGTACTTCTGGAAAGAAATTGTTTTGATAAATGAGAATTTTCCTTTAGATCAGATATGGGATAATGTAACACAGGATTAAAATGGGTTAATTAGTTAAGAAAGTTTTAATAAACATTGTTTTATTTAAACCATATAACTGATTAAAACATCTAAGTAATGTAAACTATTTTTTGATCTTGCCAACCTATAAATCTCCTCCATTTTAACGCTTTAAGTTAATGAGGTCAAGAAGGTGACTCAGTTTTAAAAGACCCAAATTTGATTAGATCTTCACCTAAAATGTGAAAAAGTAAAATATAATTTTTTATGTACTCTTAGGATGTAGAAGAGTATTATACAAGTAAATAAAGTGGAAATAATTTATAATTTGGTGTTTTATAAAGAAATAACTTTAAAAATATTTTTAAAACCTGGGTGAGAATTTATGAAATGATTCATAATAAATTTAGTATTGAATAAAATGCTAAGTGAAAATATAAGTGATTTAGGAAAAAAAATTAATGTAATTAAGAAACTAATAAAATTTAGAGTATAACTTTCATTTTGTCCGAGTGAGTTTGGATAATCCTCTAGGCAATAACCAAAGACTAATGGGCAAAACAGTATGCTTAGGTAATTATCTACATTTTGGACAACCAAGAAAGTTTTGAACCTAAGTTAAGATTTGTTTGTTAGTCATTTGACATTTTGAAACAATATTAAGTGATATGGTAATTGATTGAATGTTAGTCTTAGTTTATTCCTTTACGGAATTGATCAATTTGATTTGATTGAATTTAATTGAGTGGATGTGCGGTTTTATATACCATTGTTTGTAAAGTTTAAATTTATAGACAAAATATTTTGAATTGATGTTATTAGGACCTAAATCCGGGTAATTTTGAAAGAAAAAAAGATTTTGAAGATTTTGGGAAAATAATAATATTTATTCATTCTAGTTGATGTTTCTGGAGGAACCGGAATACCGCTGGACGCTCCATGCTGTTTTGATTCTAGAGTTTCACCATATTTTATTAGGAGGAATCCCTTCCTTGTCATTTAGATTTTGATCTCTGATTTAATTCCCGTCTAAGAAATTTGAAAATAAAATTTTTAATTGAAAACCTGGGCACGCAGATCTAAATTTATCATTTGAAATTATTAGATGCATAACATCTATTATAAAATATTTTTTGAGTTTTGTCACATATTATTGAGATATGGTTATTGGTTGCATGTAGATTTATATCATGTTGGTTTTCTGCATGCAGAGTTACATCATATTGCTTTTATTAACTTGATTCTCTTTTAGATTATATAAGTACAGGGAAGCAAGAGATTTTCACTTGACTTCTTATGAATCTGCATTTTTCATAGAGATAATAAGTTACTTGCCAAAATATAATATCAACAGCAAAGTGGTACGTAATAAATTTAGAAACTTTAAATTGGTTGGTGATTTATGCTCCAGATATGAGAGGCTACTTGGTTTTTGTTTAATTTAGTTGGTTTAGAGTCCACAGAGGCGATTTGTAGTTGTCTCGATCGAACCGCGTAGAGTTAGAAACTTTTTGAGAATTTTGGAAAAATTTTGATAACTAAAATTTGATTTTTGAGTTATAACTTGGAATGAATGAAAGGAAGGGAATTAGTTGGCAGAGGTAAGCGAGTTTAAAAAAACTTGGAAATTTTAGAATCTATGCCAACTAATTAGTTTTGAAAAGTTAGTAAGTTAAATTATTCAATTTAATTAATAATTTTAAAATTTAGGATTTGGTAAAATTTTCTTCCTTAGGAATTTTGGGAATGAAATTCATTTTAAGAGGGGGTGAAGTTATGTCAAGCCGAATTTGCTCATAATCATGCAGTGAATCGCAGTACGGGGTTCAGTCCATTTCAGATAGTATATTCAAACTTACCGAAGGGTCCGTTGGATTTAACGGTAATACCACGCTCGAAGGGGACAATTAAGAAAGCTGCTGATTTTGTTGAGGGGTTGACGGAATGTCATAAAATCGTTCAGGAACGATTAGAGAAAGTGAATGAGAAGTATAAACGCTATGCAGATTTGAAACGAAGGAATGTTGAATTTCATGAAGGTGATTTGGTTTATGCAGTGTTAACAAAAGATCGTTTTCCAGTAGGCGCTTATAACAAGTTGAAAGCCAGGAAAATTAGTCCGGTGGAAGTTGTAAAACGAATTAATGAAAATGCTTATAAGTTGAAACTGCCAGAGGATGTGTACACTTCTGATGTGTTCAATGTTAAACATCTCGTACCATATCATGAGGATGAACGAGCTGATGTGGAAGAATTTACAAATTCGAGGTCGAATTTTTCTCAACCTGGGGAGGATGATGCAGCGCAACCCTCATTTGTCCAAGGTATAAGTCGTGACCGACTTAACATGATAGAAGATTTCAAAGACATAAGTCGTGACCGACTTAAGGAAGGAGGTATAAGTCGTGACCGATTAAGGAAGGAAGCATAAGTCATAACCGACTTAAAGAAGCAGTTTTGCGACCTAACGAAGAAGTTGTAGGTCGTCTACGACCTAAGGAGTTAAGGGATAACTCGCTGGAATGACCTAACTCGTTTTTAGGTTGTGAACGACCTAACGAGTCAGGAGTTAAGTCGCTGAGGATGGAAACCGTTGATTCTCTGCCGAGTTAATCTATACCATTGATTTCTTTAGGTCGCCGCATGCTTTTAAGTCGCTGAAGCTGTTGTCGTTGATTCTCTGCCGAGTTAATCTCTACCGCTGATTTCTTTAAGTTGCTGTTCTAGGATGCCGCAAGTTTATAAGTCGTTGGTCGTATTTCTGTAAGTCGTATGTGTTGTGTAACATGTTGGTAAGTCGTTGAATGATGTAACTAGGTCGTTACCGACCTAAGTGAGTCGTTGTAATGTGTTGTATATTTTCTTAAGTCGTGAGTCGTTTGTCTTTGAGCCTGTTTTTTAGGTCGTTGTGTTGTACTTGTAATGTTGATAAGTCGCTGTGTTGTACATAGGTCGTCGCCGACCTTAGATAGGTCGTAAGTCGTCATCTATAGGTCGTTTTCGACCTAGGAGTTGTGAATATTTTGGTACTGCGTGAGTTGTAGCCTATAAATAGGCAAGTTGGGTCATTTGTAAGGTTGTTGATTTTTGAATAAAATTCTCTTTGTTAACTTTGTGCTTTCATTCAAATTGGTAGTTGAGTGTAATCTCCTATCTCCTCTTTCGGTTAATCGAGTGCGCTCGATTCAACGATTGCAGAAGCCAATTCGCGGAATCAAGTGCGCTTGATCAACGCTTGAAGAATTGAAGATCTTTGAACCCGGTATCGTGCGCGATCAACGAGTTCGGGATAGCTAGAATTCGGTATCTTCGGATCAACGAATTTGGGCATTTCAGTATCTTTCAATCCATCGACTACTACTTTCACCGATTGAAGATTGTTTTGTTTAATCCGCTGCGTCAGTTTTGGTATCAGAGCTTGTTTTAGCCAATCATAGCTAAATCGAGACTTGGAGCCTATTCATTTTGAAGTTGAAGTGATAGCCGAGAGCTTGAAGTGTTGAGCCATGATCAAGTTGAAGTGTTTGACTTTGTATCGAAGTTGTTTGATCGGATTTGAGTGGGAGGCCGAAACTTTGTCCATCGTGTTCATCGCGATTTGCAACAAAGTGGAAGTTTTCGATCCGTTTTTTGGATCAAAGTCCGAAAAGTGTTTGAATTTTGAAGTGTTGAAGAGTTTGGAAGATTTCAAGTATGCCGCCAAGAAGAGCTAATCGCCACCAAAACGTAGAAGCTTTGTATCGAAGAGAAGAAGCTGATGAGATGGAGCAAAGAATCAATGAAAACTTTAGTGAAAAGCTTAACGAAGGAATTGGCCGGTTAGAGAAGCTTATGACGGAGATGAATCAAAATCGGAGAAGGGTTTCACCTGAATCTAACCATGGGGGTAGTAGAGTCTCGCCACATTCCAATCGAGACAGAAGTGTTGAAAATGATCAAGGGCGTGGGAGGAACGTGAATGATCGTGAACGGAGGAATGTAGATAGAAGGGATGATGGTGGTAGACGAGAAGGTAGTAGAGATGTGGGTGGACGAGATAGACAACTATATACATCTGATTTTGAAGAGGAGTATGATGGTGGTAGTGTTTGAGGACAAGGACGAGGACAAGGAAGAAATTACTCTGAGTATGATCACAAGTGGGAGTCGGGGATGAAGACTGAAATTCCTGAATTCAAAGGTGGTATGCAAGCTGAGGAGTTTTTGGATTGGGTAGCTAATGTAGAAGAGATTTTTGACTTCAAGGAAGTTCCAGAACATCGTAGAGTGAAGTTGGTTGCTACAAGGTTGAGGGGTAGAGCTTTGGCGTGGTGGCAGCAAACCAAACTTACACGTGAACGGATGGGGAAGTCAAAGATTGAATCTTGGGAGAAGATGAAGAAATTGATGAAAGCGACATTCTTACGTTATAATTATCAATCGCTTATGTATCAGAGGTTGCAGAACTTGAGACAAGGAACGAAATCTGTGAATGACTATGCTGATGAATTTTATCAACTGATTGCAAGGAACGATATTATGGAGACAGAAGAACAATTGACATCTAGATTCATTGGGGGATTGCGAATGCAGATTCAGGATATGGTTAACATGTTTGATCCCAGATCTGTAGCGGAAGCACATCAGAAAGCGTTGGCTTGGGAGAAACAGGGACGACGAGGAAGTGGTGTGTTTACTAATTCTAACAATCAAGTGAAGGGTGTTGGTGGGAGTTCTAATGTTTCTAAACCTATCAGTAGACCAGTAGTGAAGGAGGCTGAGAAGACAAAGGTTAACAACGGTTTCAAATGTTACAATTGTCAGGAATTTGGTCACAAAAGTAGCGAATGTCCAAAGCCGAAGAAGAGAGCTATGATAGCAGAGGTTGAGGATGAGGATGAAGAAGCTGAATGTTCCAATTCACCACCTGATGAGGAGGAAGAAGAAGTGTCGGGAGACGAAGGTTATAATCTCATGATGAAGAGGTCTCGTTTAACACCAAAGCAAGAGGAGGATTGTAGTTGGTTGAGGAGCAATATTTTTCAGTCAACATGTACTATTCTGGGAAAAGTTTGCAAATTTGTTATTGATGCTGGAAGCTGTGATAATATAATTTCTTCTAAGGCTGTGAGGAAGTTGGCATTGAAGACTGAGAAACATCCGAAGCCATACAAGCTAGCTTGGTTGAGGAAAGGCGGGGAGGTGAAGGTTGGACGAAGGGCTCGTGTGAATTTTTCAATTGGAAAGAAATACAAAGATGAAATCTGGTGCGATGTGGTAGATATGGACGTTTGTCATTTGTTACTGGGAAGACCGTGGCAGTATGATAGAGTAGTACAACATGATGGGCGTACCAACAGTTACAGTTTCATCTTTGAAGGCACAAAGATTACTCTAGTTCCAAAGAAGCGACAACAGGAGGAAAACAAGTTGGAGGAGATTGAAGAGCTTAAAACTTTGTTATCTTTGAAGGAGTTTGTGAAGGAAGTAGAGGAGGATCCTGAAGTGTTTTTGTTGATTGGGTGAGAGAGTAGTGAAGAGGTTGAAATACTAGAAGAAGTAAAACCAGTATTGAAAGAGTTTGACGATGTATTTCCAGTAGAGTTACCAACGGAGTTGCCACCGTTGAGGGATATACAACATCAGATAGATCTTGTTCCAGGTGCTGTGTTGCCACACAGACCGCATTATCGAATGAGTCCAAAGGAACATGAAGAGTTGCGGAGGCAGGTAGAGGAATTGCTTAAACAGGGGCATGTGCAGGAGAGTTTAAGTCCTTGTGCTGTACCAGCTTTATTGGTACCCAAGAAGGATGGGACGTGGAGAATGTGTACAGATAGTAGAGCATTGAATAAGATCACAGTTAGATATAGATTTCCAATGCCGAGGCTTGATGATTTATTAGATCAAATCAGTGGGTCCGTAATCTTTTCTAAGATTGACTTGAAGAGCGGTTATCATCAGATTCGCATTAGACCAGGGGACGAATGGAAGACAGCATTCAAGACGAGGGAAGGATTGTATGAATGGCTGGTAATGCCGTTTGGTCTATCGAATGCACCAAGTACATTTATGAGGGTGATGAATCAAATTTTCCGACCGTACATTGGGAAATTCGTTGTGGTTTACTTTGATGATATTCTAATCTACAGTGCTAGTACAGAAGAGCATGTTCAACATTTGAAGAAAGTGTTAATTATTCTTCGTGAAGAACAATTCTATGCTGCTACAAAGAAGTGTGTTTTTATGGCCAAGAGTGTTTTATTTCTGGGATATGTTGTTTCGAAGGAAGGAATACAGGTTGACCAAAGTAAAATCGAAGCTATCAGAGATTGGCCGCAGCCCAAGACGATAACGGAAGTTCGTAGTTTTCACGGGTTGGCTTCATTTTATCGGAGGTTCATTCCACACTTTAGTAGTGTGATGGCACCTGTTATTGATTGTATGAAGGGTAAACAGTTTGTATGGACGAAGGAAGCCGGGGTTGCTTTTGAGCGAATCAAAGAACTCTTGACGTCTGTACCAATTCTAATATTACCAGATTTTCAGTTAGTGTTTGAACTACATACTGATGCATCCAAGGTTGGAATTGGAGGAGTATTGAGTCAGAGGGGACGTCCGATTGCATACTTTAGCGAGAAGTTATCAGGAGCAAAGATGAGATACAGTACATATGATGTTGAATTTTATGCTGTTGTGCAATCTATTAAACACTGGAGACACTATCTATTTCAGAAGGAGTTTGTTCTTTACACTGATCATGAGGCATTGAAGCATTTATAAGGGCAAGACAAGATTTCAGCGAGACATGCATCGTGGATTGCATATCTGCAACAATTTACTTTTGTTGTTAAACACAAGTCAGGGGTGACGAATCGTGTGGCTGATGCTTTGAGTAGGAGGAGTCATTTGTTGACTACACTAAAGGTTGAAGTGACGGGGTTTGAAATGTTACCAGAATTATTTGACAATGATCCTTACTTTGCAAAGTTTGTTGATAAAGTCAAGGATGGGGAGACGGATGAGTTTATAATGATAGATGGTTTTCTGTTCAAAGGAAATCGATTGTGCATACCGGAGGGTAGTTTGAGAATGAAGATCGTAAAAGAGCTACATGAAGAAGGACACGTGGGTAGAGACCGTACATTACAGTTGATTTCACAATCTTACTTTTGGCCGTCGATAAGGAAAGAGGCAGAGAGGTTTGTGGAGCGATGCCATATCTGTCAGATTTCGAAAGGAACTGCAACTAATGCTGGGTTATATATGTCGTTACCTGTACCAACTAAACCATGGGTTGATGTGAGTATGGACTTTGTGTTGGGGTTGCCAAGAACGCAGCGTGGTAATGATTCCATTTATGTGGTGGTTGATCGATTTTCGAAAATGGCACATTTTATTGCTTGTAAGAAGACGGCGGATGTTGTTCATGTTGCTCAATTGTTTTTCAAGGAGATCTATTGACTTCATGGATTGCCAGAATCTATTGTGTCGGATAGAGATACTCGATTTCTGAGTCACTTTTGGTTGAGTTTGCGGAAAATGGTGGGAACAAAGCTGAAGTTTAGTAGTGCTTATCATCCGCAAACGGATGGACAGACCGAGGTTGTGAACAGATCATTGGGGAATTTACTGAGGTGTCTTGTGCAAGACAATCTGAAGAGTTGGGATGTGAAGTTATGTCAGGCCGAATTTGCTCATAATCATGCAGTGAATCGTAGTACGGGGTTCAGTCCATTTCAGATAGTATATTCAAACTTACCGAAGGGTCCGTTGGATTTAACGGTAATACCACGCTCGAAGGGGACAATTAAGAAAGCTGCTGATTTTGTTGAGGGGTTGACGGAATGTCATAAAATCGTTCAGGAACGATTGGAGAAAGTGAATGAGAAGTATAAATGCTACGCAGATTTGAAACGAAGGAATGTTGAATTTCATGAAGGTGATTTGGTTTATGCAGTGTTAACAAAAGATCGTTTTCCAGTAGGCGCTTATAACAAGTTGAAAGCCAGGAAAATTGGTCCGGTGGAAGTCGTAAAACGAATTAATGAAAATGCTTATAAGTTGAAGCTGCCAGAAGATGTGTACACTTCTGATGTGTTCAATGTTAAACATCTCGTACCATATCATGAGGATGAACGAGCTGATGTGGAAGAATTTACAAATTCGAGGTCGAATTTTTCTCAACCTGGGGAGGATGATGCAGCGCAGCCCTCATTTGTCCAAGGTATAAGTCGTGACCGACTTAACATGATAGAAGATTTCAAAGACATAAGTCGTGACCGACTTAAGGAAGGAGGTATAAGTCGTGACCGACTTAAGGAAGGAAGCATAAGTCATAACCGACTTAAAGAAGCAGTTTTGCGACCTAACGAAGAAGTTGTAGGTCGTCTACGACCTAAGGAGTTAAGGGATAACTCGCTGGAACGACCTAACTCGTTTTTAGGTCGTGAACGACCTAACGAGTCAGGAGTTAAGTCGCTGAGGATGGAAACCGTTGATTCTCTGCCGAGTTAATCTATACCATTGATTTCTTTAGGTCGCCACATGCTTTTAAGTCACTGAAGCTGTTGCCGTTGATTCTCTGCTGAGTTAATCTCTACCGTTGATTTCTTTAAGTTGCTGTTCTGGGATGCCGCAAGTTTATAAGTCGTAGGTCGTATTTATGTAAGTCGTATGTGTTGTGTAACATGTTGGTAAGTCGTTGAATGATGTAACTAGGTCGTTACCGACCTAAGTGAGTCGTTGTAATGTGTTGTATATTTTCTTAAGTCGTGAGTCGTTTGTCTTTGAGCCTGTTTGTTTTAGGTCGTTGTGTTGTACTTGTAATGTTGATAAGTCGCTGTGTTGTACATAGGTCGTCGCCGACCTTAGATAGGTCGTAAGTCATCATCTATAGGTCGTTTCCGACCTAGGAGTTGTGAATATTTTTGTACTGCGTGAGTTGTAGCCTATAAATAGGCAAGTTGGGTCATTTGTAAGGTTGTTGATTTTTGAATAAAATTCTCTTTGTTAGCTTTGTGCTTTCATTCAAATTGGTAGTTGAGTGTAATCTCCTATCTCCTCTTTCGGTTAATCGAGTGCGCTCGATTCAACGATTGCAGAAGCCGATTCGCGGAATCAAGTGCGCTTGATCAACGCTTGAAGAATTGAAGATTTTTGAACCCGGTATCGTGCGCGATCAACGAGTTCGGGATAGCTAGAATTCGGTATCTTCGGATCAACGAATTTGGGCATTTCAGTATCTTTCAATCCATCGACTACTACTTTCACCGATTGAAGATTGTTTTGTTTAATCCGCTGCGTCACCTTCTCTCTATTTAAACTTGCCTGATAATGAAAAATGGAGCTTTCTTTGAAAATGGAAAGTTTAAAATTAAAAAACTAAATATATACTCGATGAAAAATCATGGAAAAAATATGTTTTAACTCGTATAGCCGTAAGCTCCAATCGTATACCCATGATGTTGCATGCGATCGTCTTGTCCAGGATCGACTTATTTAGGCGCGAACTAGGGTTCGATTTTTCGGAGAGTGTGATCGTTGATTCGGTGAGCTGAACTTGGATTTGAGTTTAGTGTTGAAAGTTGACGCTACGGTCAAAGTTTAGGGTTGTTCGGTGGAAGGGGTATCGCATGACCTAATGGGATCGTTGAGGCATAGGAGCAGGTCATATTTTGTATAGGGAGTGGAGGCATGGATTTTAGGGTACCGTCGAGTGGAGTTCGTCGAGAGAAGCTCAACGGCGAAGACGGATTTGAGTTTAGCAAAGCATAGCTCTATATAACTGCATAACTATGCACGTTTGGAATAGGTTATGTGCTTGCTTGTGCATGTTTATGTTGGGGAAGTAGATGAGTGGTAAGGGTATTACTGTAATTAGTTTGCAGTTATTAATTGATTTTTTTTAATCGATAATTTGTTAATTGAATAACTTTTGTATATGAGGCCGGATTCGAAGCCATTTTTTTCATTAGACTCGTAACAGCGATGGCTAAGCAATGGAGTTAGTTTGGTTTGTTTTGGAGCTAATGGAATTTTTGGCTAAAATTGATTGCCCATTCGGTTTTAGTCCAAATCGGAACGTTTCGGCGAAAACGAAAATCATTGTGAGTTAAACTCGCATTCAATTTTACTATATCATATCTATGATGTTATAAATGATTATTGACTTCTTGAATGTTAGTTAAATTACTTGATTGATTGTTTGCTTGAATTTCTGTTTCAAAAATGGATGACATATTAATTTGATCATTCTAAAACCATATGATTATATATATATATATATATATATATATATTATCCATAACCATTGTTTTGTAAGGAAATTTGTAGAGAGACCCTGAGGGATTTCTCTTGAATAATTATTTATTTACATCCTTATGTTGTTATATTGATGGTTAATTAAAATAAATCTTGATATTCCATTTAACTTGTTAAGTATCGTTATAGCAATTTTACTATATCGTCATTTATTAATTTTCATTCCCAAAAACCCTATCGTAAGTTTTTGAACTTGAGCTTGTATTTTCACTAAATAAAAGGTTAAAATTCATTAATCATTTTGATTAATGATAATTTTAACTGATTAATCATTTTGATTAACGATAATTTTAACTGATTAATCATTTTAACTAATGATTTTGAAATTAATTAATCAATTTAATTAATGATGTTTGAAATAGGTTTATCTTTTCATTTAAATGAGATTGGATTTAATTAGTCATTTTAACTAACGATTACTTTTGTTTAATTAATTATTTTAATTAATAATAATTGAAATTTATAATCATTTTGAATTAATGATATTTATAGGTAATTAATCATTTTAAATAATTATATTTGAATTTAATTTATCATTTTTTGTTAATGATATTTTGATATCTATTAATCTATTTGATTTATGAGATTTGAATTTAATTAAATCATTTTAATTAATGATTCTAAATTTTTATTAATCATTTTAATTAATGGTTGTTTTAAATTTAAATAATTATGTTAACTAATGGTATTTGGAATTTAGTTAAATCATTTTAATTAATGATGTTTGAGATTAATCATTTATTTTAATTAATGATTATTTGAATTTAATAAATCATTTTAATTATTGATATATAAAGTTAATTAATCAATTTAATAAAAGTGTTTTAAGTTGATCTACCGATTTAATGTTTTAAAGTTAATCAACTGATTTAATAAAGATGTTAAAGTAAATTTACTAAAGATATTGAAGTTTCTAATGATAATTAACTATTTTATTAAAATAATTAGTTTGTTTATTTTATAGAGATTATAAATGCGATTAATTATCTAGGAGAATTAATATTGTTTAAATTTTATAAGTCTATTCAAAAAAATTTATTATCTTTTGGGATAATAAACATAATTTATAAATAATGGTTTATAAATGAAAAAATTCTTTAAAAGGAATTATTTATGAATAAAGCTAAGTGTAAATTGTCTTAGCGTTTACAGTAAACAATGTTTTAACGACAATTGTTTTTAACCCTTGTTTTTAATACCCTTTGTATTATAAATTTTGTCTTATAAAAGAATGTTTTGAAAACGTATTTCTAAAAGTATGGAAATCAAGCACAAGTTCATTTTTTTTAAATGTTAAAGTTCTATTTCGGTCATGGAAAAATAGTTCCATGATCGATACCACTTATATGAATTAGATTTAGTTATACCTTTAACACTAAACGTTGAGGTTTGGACTCATTTCTGTATCAAAGGTTAAAAATGTCATCAAGATGTAGAGGTAACACTACCTCAACTTGCCTGGTTTCATTTTCAACCGAGACATAACATTTGTTTGGAATCGACGAGTAGTGTCAAATATATGATATTTAATTTCCATATACGATCATTTTAATTATCCCCAATAGTTGATTTATTAATTGTCGGATCTAGCTTTCTTCATGGTGTATCGTCACCTTAAAAATGATTTGCTGCTCTTTGAGCTTCGTTATCCTTTGTCGATAAATGATTGTACCTAAAGCGCAAAAGGGCGTCCAGCAATGTGGAGTTACTTCCATTGGGGTATTTTCACATCTCATCTAGATTTTTGTGTATTGTCACATAAAAAAGGTTAAGATTTTAGATATTAAATATTCGGATTCTCGGTAAGGTTTGGCAAGGTCCGGCTGGAACATTTTCAAGAAGTGTCACATAGCATATGCCCGAGCTCAGAAGTATTTATTAAAGGTATACTTTAAGGGGGTGCACCTTCCTAGTCATTTGTTGGAAAAATTTCTTTCCTTATTTGATTCGAATCCTTTTAATATGTTTATCATTAAACTACCATAAGAGGAGTCAACCACTCTTTGTGGCATTTAATTATTGATTTTGTTCATTTTATCGAGTTTAGACTGTTACATTATTTTGTCCATTCAATCAAAATTTGGATTATCTATTATGTCCTGTTTAGAATTTACTCGGGTTATTTTGATTCTTTCAAGTCTGGTTTTAATATTTTTTATGCCCATTCTTATTTGGAATTGTTTTCTTGATGTTTATTTCTGCTCTTATCTGTATGGATGTTATTCTTGTGAAGTAAAAACCGTTCCACTTTTTCGGCAGGGGCTCACAGAACTTTTATATGATCTCAATTATTTGAGTTATCTCACGCTGCTATTTCAAGACTAATCCGAGTGTTATTTTATTATAATACTCGGGTCGGATCGAGTATTTTTCCTAGGTTGTCCTTGATATTATGGAGATCTTGAAGAGGAGCTGGTGGTTCACCTATCGTAGTGTTTATTTTCCACTATATTATATAGTATCCCTATCAGCATTTGTATGGTTGGGATTTTATAACCGTCCAACTGATAAGGTTTGTTTTTAATGCTGATATGCTCTGTATTTTGGAGTAATAATTCTACTGTCCTTATTATGTTATATGTTGTCTATTCCATTGTGAGATTATATTTTTCTCTATCCTCTGTTCTTTTCTTTTATTTACCCTAACAATATGGCATTTTGTCGATTGGATGCATGATATTATAACACGGTAATGGTGATTGGAGTCGACTTTTGATGGTAAAAAGGCAGGTCGTTACAAACCCTAGTTTCACAACTTTACTGCATAAGTGTCGATCATTAACAAAGCATAGCCGAACACCACTAAACCCATATAGAATTGAAGATCTTACCACAACAAACTCAACACAATTTATTCCATGATTTTTAGCTTACTATACAATTTGATTTTGGTTTTCAAAAATACGGCCATTTATTTTGGTTAGTGTAAAATACAAAGAGAAGGGAATGAGGAAAATGGAAGGAAAAATAAAAGAAAGCAAAGTGTTGAACTTGCTAATTTTATAAACAAACCTTACTTCATTTTCAAGTAAAACCATATCCTTAAGCAAAACAAATTTTCCAAGCCACCCCTCATATCAAATCAAATCATAATAAATGTAAGTTGAAAATTTTTAATATTGATTTGATTCGAAAAAAAATTAGAAAACAGAAAGAGTTTGCGGTATCCGGCTATACAATATCCTGTTCGCGTACGGACTACGAACGAGAAAAATAAAAATATAATCGTGCACAATAATACGCCATGATCCCAAAACAAAAATAAAATGCACTGGCTATTTATTATGTTAAATTTTGAAATTACCATCATTTGCCAAAAATTCGTCAAACGACAATTTAAAGATTTTCCAAATTAAAAGTTATGGAAAAATGCTATAAATTTATTCAAAAATAAGTTATTAAAATTCGAGTCATTTTATTCTAATTTGAATTTCTTATCGTCAATTTAAATCCGAATCAAACTTGACTATTTAAATAAATTAAATGTTCTCATTCGAAAAATTAAAATTTTCACATCGTTACATTCCTCGCCCTTTAAAAGAATTTCATCCCCCAAATTTTATTATTGTCAAACCTAGAAAGAAAATAAGCTCACATAACTGCTTAAGATTTTCCATAAGCCCGTACGATGTAACGACCTGGTATTTCGAACCATTCGCATCCACCCATGCCGGACTTGAATTTCTCAAAACAATAGATTATTAATTTATAATTGGCAAAACTTAGCATATACAGTAAATAAATCAATCATAGAATCACAGACACAGAGTAATACAACAATAAGCAGCGGAATAGATAAATAGTAGTTCATGAAGCTACTATATAAAACAACAGAGTTTGAAACAAAACACAACAGAGATATCAAATACATATGAGTGTCAATACAAAAGTCAGTGATAAGTCTGAACAAAACAACTGGAACAAACTGAGAATCTGAGTAGATAGAGATATATCTTCAAGCAAAACTCCAAGCTCCAAAGGTGAGTCTTAAATGCAGTGACACTCAGTCTGACCTGAGCATAAAGCAAAACACAAAACACTCGAGTCAGGATTAACATTCTTATATCAGTAAATTTAGCTCAAGTGAAATGTCAAATGAAATACAAGTAACTTAAAGGATAGTTGGGATTTACAACCTCTAAGGATCCATGGAACTATCTACTATGTAGTAATATACGCTATTATAATATGTCTATCAGTAAAGTAAAGTATTAAAATAGCGTTAAGGCGTTACCCATATCCCCCTTAACACATTTTTATATATTCCCGTAGTCTATAAAATGTCGTACGCTTCACCAAACCGGTGGTTTACCCAGAGGACACCCCATAGGTACGGTACAAAACAAACTCGTAGAAGGCGCGATAAGGCATGCGACAAAGCACACGAGGCAATGCCCGGGGTAAATATACCGTTTGCGGATCCGGACTGGTGGTAACGCATAGCAGCTACAACCGCCCACCTCGAGACACACTCCCAAATCAAAGGTGCACCCAGTCAAATCACAAAGTAATAGAATGGTATCGAGAAATGTGTCCGATAGGAGGAATGACCTCACTTGGCCCGGCATGGCTCCTGTTTTAGCCACATCAAGCTGACTCATGGGAGTCAGGGCTACGTTAATACCTCATACAGAATCATCACCAAACCAACCTACTTCGTTCTAGAATCTCCACCACATTCATAGTTGTTAAAGTGGTTTTCGGTATTGGCAGAGAGTATGACAATATCTGATCCCGGTCTCTTTAACAACCAAACGCTTATTTCACACCGTGGTCATTTCATTTCAAATAGTTCATACTTCATATTAAAATATCATATTCATTTCAAAACCTTATCAATTCGATATCATTATTCATTTAAATAATATTCATTTCCAGAATCGTAACACTTTCAAAATTATTACACTTTCGAAATCGTAACACTTTTGAAATCATAAAACTTTTGAAATCATAACACTTTTGAAATCATAACCCTTTTGAAATCATAATCCTTCCAACTTAAACAGTTTAGATATTGAAAATAGTATATATATATATATATTAAAATAGTTATGAATTAAAATAATGTATATATTAAAATAATTTATATATTAAAATAGTTGTAAATTAAAAATAGTTTATATTTATTTAAAGAGATTATACTGAAATAGTTTCCAAATTAGAATTGTTTCATCCAATTCCACAAATCGAATCGAATCAACTAAAATTCCAAAATTCAATTTAAATCAATCTCAGTTCATCAATTACAATTCAATTCAAATTCTCAATAAACCATTTTTAATTTATATCTATTTCAAATACAGATTTGAACTACAAATTAAACCATTTCAATTTCAATAGGTTTAAAAGTTTAAATATTCAAACAATTACAATAACTCAATTTGATAAATTTCACTTATATATCAAATTCAACTTTACTATTATTTAGTTTTGAAATATTCGCTTGATCAATCCAATAACAATTAGATAAAATCTCAAATTACAAATTCAAATAAAAACTAAATATCCCATTTCAATTTATTTAAATTTGAGAATATTCATTTAATCATCTTTAATTAAAAATCAAGTTATAAAATCACATCTTTAAAATCTCAAATTCAATAAGTTTCAAGTTAATTTTATTTAAGTATAATTCTTAAACAACTACAATATCAAATCAATTTCAATTTATCTTCCCATCCTTAATTTATTATAGTTATTAAAAAAATCTATTTTTAAAATATAATTTTAAATAAATACCTAAACATAGTATATACTAATTAAATTAAATTTTTATTAAATTAAATCTTATTATTAAATTTATTTTATATTAAATATATTTTTATATATTTTAAAATAGTAAAATTATAAGTAAAATCTTAAAAATTATATTTTCAAAATTAACTTATAAATTTCAAATTTCCAAAACATATAAATTTGAAAATATAAAATTTAGACATATATAAAAATAACATTTATATATATATATATATATTATATTTTAAAAATCAATATTTATTAAAAACCATATATTTCCTTTCAAAACTTTGGAAATCATTTTCAAAATATAGACCAACTATGTCCATATATAATTTACTATCCTATGGTCAAGTGATACAGATATTTATCATTTCAATCCACAATTTAAATATCTACGGGTATATATTATTTCAACCCGCAATCCCAGAATTTCATAATCAATGAAAATCGCTTGGGTTTATCATTTCAACCCATAACGATTTCCCTTCATCTATAATATCATTCGGGTATGTATCATTTCAACCCATAGGGAATTTTAACCTAACAGGGAACTTGCAGAGCGAGAACAAATATAATAATAATACATCATATCAACAACAAACATATATCATCAATAACAATTTAAATATATATACAACGGGTTATGGTGTCATATGTCGATTAATATTGGTGAACAAATGCAAATAATAGCAGATCATATTTAACAATTGAATAACTAACAATCTAAATTTAACAACATTATTTCAATCGTCATTTCATGTGAATCGAATCTACTAAATATAAGAATGTTAATCGTGAGTGATCGCCCACCTTTCAAGGCTAGAGAAATTTGATAACAAACTGATCTGCGAATCCGACAATGAATTCCAAAGTAAAGTACGATGAACACGAATTTGACGATCAAAGCAAAGCTGGAAGTTTGGAATTGACGGAAAACAAAGCAAAATTAGCTTAGTATAAACAGAGCAAAATATATGTTATATACATATATAAAATTTTCTCTTAATCAATTTAAAACATATATTTAAAATAAATTCTCAATATATATTTTCAAATCTAAAATTAAATTTAAACACATAAAAATATCACTATATATTTTTGAAAACCAAACTCATGTATACTGATATAAACTAATATATAGACTAACATATATATTATATTTAAAAACAATATCTATTGAAAATCTCTATAACTTACTTTGTTATTATTATTACCATAAACCCATATATATGTAAAACCAGTATAGTATAATATACGTATTGCAGGCTTAATATATGTATATTCAAAAATCCAGACAAAACATATTGCACACACTTTTTATATGGAATCACTTATATAATACATGTTATAAACATGTACATACCTCTGTAACGATGTATACTGTTGTAAATATATATAATACTTCTTTTATAATATAATTTACTGTAACATATATATAATATCTACCTTCATATATATATATATATAAGAGAGGAGAAGAGCAGCGGCTTGCAAGGTGGAGTTGCGGGCGGAGCAGTGGGTGTGAAGCGCTGGAAGTGTTCGGTTCTAGTGGCTGCTAGAGGGCGGGAAAAGGTGGAGCAATGGAGGCAGATGCGGTCGGTGAAGTAGCTGATGGCTGTCGGCTTTATATAAAGCAGGGATACCAAAATATATGAAGCTAAGGCTAGCTTCAGGTAGATGGCAGTTGCGTTGGCTATGGGGAGTGGAAGGACAAAGCGAGAAATGGTGGAGGCGGAGCTAAAGGGTGGTCACTGGAAAATGACGGTGGAGTTTATACGGGTTTGGGTTTGTTCTCTGATGCATGCTTTGAAGTGGAGAGGAAAAAGCGGTAGTCTTGGTTCGCATGCAAGGCAGCTGACAGTGGAAGAGATAGATCGGCAAGGAGGGGAAGTTGAGTTGCGGTCAAGGGGAGGCGGTGGAAGCAGATTCACGCGTAGGCTTCTCCATGGAAAAACAACAGGTTTGGAAATATATACTATATATATTTTAATTTTTTTTTTCAAGAGAAAGGTCTTGAACGAAAGAATAGAAAGAAAAAGAAAAAAATATAATATGAAAGGGAAGACAATGTTGGAGGACGTGAACAGTTTCAGGCAAACGAAAATATAAAGCTTTGTATTATATAAATTTTTCTTTCGAAACAAGTGGACAAACGAAAAATGAAAATGAAAGGACGAACTGAAATAGATTGAACTAGGGAAAAGAAAAAGTCATGTATGAACAGTTGGGAATATTAATAGCCATTAGCTATTAACTTTACCTGATTAACAATGAAAGGACACAAAAACCCAAAAGGCCCAAATGCAAAATCGATACGGCGAATCGTTATGCAAATTTCGTCACGTACCGGATGCTGAAATTGACAAATGAATATACCGTGGAGATCAACACGACGAGACGAACAGAATGGACACAGATATCAGCAATACGACCATCCTATCAAAAATCGATTTTCGTTGTCGAAAATGCTGCTAAAATGCTGGAAATAAGATAATCTGAGCAATAGCAGTTCAAATTTGGCGAAAATGAATTACGACGTCTCACTCAGAAAATGATTTAAAAATTTATTGTATAAAAATATTCAGATTTCAAAAATATTTTATTTTCATCAAATTAACTGATTTTAATATTGAAATTGAAAACTACATAGCAGAACTAACATTCATATTTACCAGTGAAAATCTACCATTTGTTATGTTTAAATAGACGCATTTCAAATATCAAATTTGTCATTGCTAAATTTTATAATTAAATTTCAAGCAAAATTTCAGTTAATTACGTTATAAAAACCGTTAAAATTTACGGCTCGTTACACTCTCCCTCACTCAAAACTTTTCATCCCCGGAAAGGAAGGAGATATGAGAATAGAAACAGCCAGAAAGAAAAGATAGATTGAAATACAAAATACAACAATTAATTCAAAACCATATAAATTGATTTATATTTAACTAATTTGGTTTCAATCCATTTTAGTTAATCAATAAATATTCATTATATTCACATTTTGTTGATTTCAATTCAATGCATTTTCATTCAGTTGATTTGATTTCAATTTATTACATTTTGTTACAAAAAAATTCTTTCAAAACAAAATTTATTTCATTTAGCTCATTTATTTATTCCATTTGATTTCACTTAAGTTAATTCCTCATATAATTCAATTTCAACTGTTCTTTATAATTTACCATTTATTTACAAGGATATAAATTCTTTTATTACCTGTTTAGTTTCTTAAGTTTACATTTATTTACTCATTCTCTATTTATTATTCAATTTGTTTCAATTTACATTTCTTATAAAATAAATTAAATGTATAACATTCATTATAACAACACAATTTTTATTTATAAATTCCCTTGTCAGAATTTATTTTTGCATATTTGATTTCTTACATTTTACATTGTATACTGTTCAACTACATATTCTTATTACATTTTAAACTTTTGAATATTTCAGGTAAGTTTTATTAATGTTTCATATGTAATTGAGCACTATACCAATTTACTTGTTATTTATAATATTTTTATTAAGCAAAAAATTAATTTGAACAATTTGTTGCCTAGGTTTTCTCTTATATAACCTTCAATTACAAATTCATCTTAACATTTCAACCGTTTTAAAATAATTCGGGTAAGCTATACATGTTTATTAGAATGCAATTGAATATTATACAAATAAATTTTATCCTAGTTCAACTGTTTCAAGTTATTTCAAATTCCAATTTAAATTTTAAACACTTCAAATATTTTAATTTTTTTTTTCAATAATTGAAACCCTAACTTAACACAGAATTTAAGAATTAAATTTCCAGTTTCACTTCCCACCATTTTGAAATAAATATACATACATATATATATATATATATATATATATATATTTTGTGAATCAAATCAAATTCAAGAAATTCAAATCAAATTCCATTTCCAAAACAAAAGTGTAGCAAAGCTGCTACGTGGTCTCTCTACTTTGAGACTCGAAAATGAATGTCGATGATGCTGCAGTCATCACCGAAATTATTTTCCAACGACAAAAGAGGAGAGTACTGATTTTCTTCTTTTATAATTCTTTGAAAACAATTTTCATGCGAAAATACTTTCAAATAATATATTCCAAAACTTTAAAAACCAAATTTTTGAATAGTACCGGAAATTAAATTCTCAAATCTTTAATTTAATTCATTTCATTTTGCAAATCAGATTTATAGACAATGTTTATACATTCCATCTTTTTATATACAACAATAGTCAATGGTTTTAGGAATGTTGACCAAATAATAAATGATAATCTAGTATTATCACATCAAACAACCAATTCATTTAACTATAAAATTTTAGAAAATTATACTTATATATAAAAATTATAATCATACAAAATTTATTTCATTTACTAAATTCGAAAACAATATTGTGTTAGTTTGCTCTGTTCAAGTGTTTTGGAATTCCTATCGATAGCGTTGGCCAGACGAATCGATCGAAACCCCAAATCAACCATAACAACTCAAACAACACAATATAAAACATTTTATATTAATAACAAATACACTCCCTCACATGATGATTCAAGAATGGATTCTAGAACAAGAATAGAGATTCAAATTTAGAATAATCCAAATCAAAGAGAATACTAACTAAGAAGGTGGACTCAAAAAGGAAGATAAGATAATTAAATCACAAAAGAGGAAAAATTGATAGACTTGGATTAATCGCGGCGACCTTAACCGAGTCAATCGAGACTTAGAAAATCGAGAATATCATCAACGGAAACTAGGATGGACCTGTTGAGAACATTGCGGAAACCGCGATTCATGAGATCGAGTTACAGAAATATGATCAAAGCGGAATTCAAATTCCCGCATAGGAGGGAGGAGTGACTTCACCATAACATTAGGATAATCCCCGACCGTCGGAGTGGAGTTAAAATTACTAGGCTAAGATCCAAGCGAAAGGTGAAACTGCCTACAAAATTCCAAGGCATTCGACATTCAATAAGAAGAGAATTACCTGGGTCGTCTACTAGAGAAACGATTCGGCTTTCAAGAAATAACAACATCATAACCGAGGATGTAGAAATCTTCGGTGAATCGACGCCTGTTGTAAAGGGGTTTCCTCCTTTACAAATCATACCAAGGTTGACGGAACCGTCGATGGGATTAGTCCTATAAGGATGAAGCTGATAGTTGAGGTTGAAGCTATGGAATGCTCCGGTATCAAAAGTATACGAACAGGACAAGACAAGAATTGTAACGTTTCGATCTTTCGACACTCGAAAATCGACATTAATACGTTCACTGTATCAACTGCCGAGCAATCGAATGCCGAAAAACCGAATTGTTATGGTTAAAAAGAAGAGGTAGAAGAAGACGGAAAGAAAGAAGAAACAACAGAAAAAATATCAGAATCTCACATATCGCAGCGGAACAACATATAATAGATCAATGAATAATCTTTAAGTCAAGAACTATATCAGTTTTGTACATTACATCATCAGAGTCAATATACACACAATACATCAATGGACAGTTATACAAACTTTTCCTCATACAGAATACAGAGCGGAATAATAATATCATATACAAGTGATACGCCTCGCCATCCAGCTCGCCACTTGAGCTCCACAGCATCTCCTGAATGACCTGAAAACTAACTCTAGACTGCCCGTGTGGAAAATGATGGGCACCCAGAGTTTAGGAAGAGAACAATAAACTCCAGGTCAGTCATGGGACTGGTGTAAGAACTAAAACAGTTATTTGCACAAAGGAATACAAAGGAAAAGAATCTGCAATGTTTTTGGAAAATGAAACTACCATAAGGCCTCCCGCCACACACACAATGCAAACGCAGAATTGGAGGAGATTTCTCCTTATGATAGTCAAACATGCTTACTACGCAAATTCTTTTAAATATTATTATTATTAGTGCATAGTGAGGAAAACTTTTCGAAAGTATAATATTAATCTTAGCCAGCATTGGCATTTCGCACTTATGTCTACTATAGCTACTATGTTCAATAGCAGGTTACCGCCACATTCCATAGCAGGTTATACAACTAAAACCGTACAGGGCTCGTATTGTTTCTTTGGATTTTACAACAAATGGTCAGGCTAAGGAACTTCCTACTGCCACATGGGATCGCCTCTGGCGGGATGTCCCGAGAACCTACCTGGATCTCTGCCAACACAAGGCCGGGTTACCTCTTACACTAGGTAACTACTACTCGAGTATGCCACCCCCCGGTCCTTTGGTACCTTTATCCGAGGCGCCTCGATCACACAGCAACAATCACACAGTAAATGATATTGGAGCAATCACATAGGTTAAATACCATGGCTCCATGCCTGATACCACCCTTTTCCAGAAGGAAATGACATACCCTAAAGGGAGCGACCCTCATAACCTTGCCGCATCATTCCTGTGTCGACCATTTCCGGGGTGTGAGGTCTGACGAAGTCTCGTCCACAAAGCTACGCTTTTTCACAAAGCCACGCTTTGATCAACAAATGATTAAAAAATAATCATCACACAGCAACACTCAGCATGTCACATTACCAAATTGGGAGTATATCACTGATAACCTTCAACTACATAACCTCTGAGCTCGTACGTCTTAGAGAAGGGTGTTAAGATAAGAGAATAAATCTCCGCCACCAAACGGAAATGTATTTGAAAGAAATCAGCTTTATATCTCAAAGTGTAATGTCAGGCATACAACCATGCAAGTCTGTTCCAGGTTCGAACAGAACCGAAGGCACTTCCAATAAAGCCCTTGCAATCTAGGTATTCACAATCCCGATCGAACTTCCCATCACAAAGGAAATCTCTATATTGTAGCTAACGGTGCAGAGACAATCGATAGGTCATCCTATCATTTTCACAAATACCCGGTCTTCACCATTGGTCTTCAAATGTTATCCATATCGTCATATCACTTATTCGGAATGGGTTATATGACACAAAGGTCCTTTCCCGGCTAAACCGAATAGTGAGCACAATATTTAAAACATATGGATATAGGGATTTCAATTAAGTCACAACTTATTACCCAAACCCTTTCCTTTAAATGGTTTAAACAAATTACCATTTCAAATCTTTAAACAAAAAAGATTTACTTCACAAAGTTTACCCAGTTTCACAAAGATTCATTCATAGATTTTCAAATCAATTTCCATTTCAATTGGATTAACTCATCCAACCTTTTAATCAAAATTCGATTCATAGCTTACAAAACAATTTAATTCCAAATAGAATCCTTTTTACACAAATTGGAAATTCATTCCTAACATGAAAGCTTTTATTATTTGAAAACAAATAGTTTTCGTTTCGGAAAAATCTGATTTCATCTATACAAGTTACGGTCTTTGGGTTAATTCAAATTTCCACAACAACACTTTTAATAATGGTTTAAATTCATATAAACACCCTTTTACACTTAAATAATCCTTTTAGACCAGAATTCCCAAATCCTTGAATTCAATTTCAAATATTGAATTCAATTTTAAATCAAATTATTCAAATCTCAATTTTATTAAGTTATTTAAAATAACTTTTATTTTTGAAACTCATTTTCAAAACTTTCAATTCCAATTCCAAAACTAATTTGGATTCAAAAATTCAATCTTTCGAATTGTCAAAAATCTGTGACTTAACCGATTTCCACGTGAAATCCACATTGGTGTGTGTATTGTGTAGTCCAAGGGTTTAACACAATAGTGCAACAACATTCAACCATCACAGATCAAATATAACAATATAATTGATAAGCGGTATAAACTATAACGCTTATCTTTCATTCGCAGACCACAGATATATATATATCACAGATAAACAAATTACAGATCACAACACAAATCAGGATATATCACAAAGCATCACATATCAGAGATATCAAACAATTCAACATCCAATATAATCCCAACATCCATAAGTAGGATTAATCTAATTATCTGATTAGTCAGATAAATTTCTACGAATAAATTTTACTAGTTATGGTAAATTAATAATCAATTAATTTCAAATTTATTTCCAAATTTATTTCAAAACACTAAATCAAATTTCCAATTAATTTCCAAATTATTTCTTTTTTTAAAATAAATTTCTTTATCTCTTCAAATCTATTTAAAAATCTAATTTTAAATAAATTCTCAACTTATAGATAATATTTTCGAAATCCATTTATTAAGCCCTTTTTTCCCAAAATTTGAAATTTTATTCAATATGGTTCAAAAATAACTTTATCTTTTTAAAACTCCTTTTTAGTTTATCCAATTATCAAAAATAAGTTTTAAAATAAACTTTCAACTTGAATTTTAAAAATCCAATTTTTATTTATTTCCAGTATCCAAGGATACCGAAAATATATTCGGCTAACCTATAACCTTCAACAATTTCAATCACAAAGATAATCACATAGAGATTATAAATAATCGACACACAACATATGAAATAATTTCAAATGTTTGAGGAATCCAGTTGGATCCCTCTAACCTGTTTCCCTGCATCCACAGATGTTAGCACAATACCAATTCCACTTCGAGGTGGAATATCGCGGTATATGGGATTTATAAAATATTATCCGCTATTATGCAGTGCAATAGGGTCTCATCCGCTATATAATGCGGGAAATCAACTCCAAATACATATATATTACCAATTCCACTTCGAGATGGAATATCGTGGTATATGTTTTTAATATAATAACCTCCGCTTAATATGCGGCGTATAGGGTCTATTCAATACAACCAATAACAATCATCATTCAATTCACACAATCAAGCAATTTTAAATCTAACTATTTAAAATTTAAATCGAAACACAATTCGATTGAGTGAGGAGTTCTCACCTTTCTTTCAATAACAGTTGCAGTGTTTTATTTTCGAATAAAATTAAACATGCGTTTAATTTTACTCAAAATTATCACTAGCTCCAAATGACTCCAATCCAGTTCCATTGCATAGTGCTCGACAATACGGACCCAATGCAATTCGTTTCGTCAAAGACGGACCTCGTATCAAAAAGTTACAATGTTTTAAAGATTATACGAATTATAATATATATTAATTAATCACAAATTTATTTTACTTTTCAACCTTTAAATCTCGGTCGTGCATTTTAATTGATGAGATCGGCCCGTTCGAAAATGCTTCTTCTTCCACGTGCCTACCAGGTTTTGAACGAACGAAGAAACCCACTCGGCCGCCACTTCTTCACGAATTTTCGTGCCAAATACCAACGTCTTCACGTCGATCAACTAGCACCACCTCGAAGCCCCTGCTGTCACCTTCCTTCGGCCAGAGGCCGGTCATGCTCAGTGCCATCCTCCTCTCAAAAATCGTGTTTGAACGAACGGCGTTCAAACGCAAATCGACGTTGATCCGAAGCTCCATTTCCGATCACAGCCGTTGAGATCGAAGATCTCGATACGCTCTATGAAGTTGCAGTTGGAAGTTTCTTGTAATTGTTAATGGATTGGATGAAAAACGAGGAAGAACGAAACGAGATTCTAGCCATTAAACTATAACCGGCGGCTAGCCCTAGCTAGGGTATTCTGAGTGAAAAATAGAAAATGTTGCATCCTTTTATAGAAAATTTGACGAAACACTATTCACTCAAAATTTTCCGAACTCCAAATGAAGCGTGTCGGCTGACGTTTCTAGGGTTTAACCCGCGTTCCGGATACAATGAAACATGTTTCAGAAGCTAATTTGATCATATGTGCGAGTTACGGAAATAAACGATCAAATTTAAATTAAATCGATTAAGCAAATTTCTATGCGTTTTGGCTTGCCCCGGACAAACCGTAAATCCGATTGATACGAAATTTGAAATCTTACAATAATTTAACATTACGGATCCGATGAAACTAGTTTCGTCGAAATACAAGACTGTTTGAAAATGACTATTTTTACTCGTGATTAAATATTAAAATATTCAATTTCTACAAATTAACTTTTAATTCAATTTTAAAAGTTATATAACATCATACTAACTCCAATATGATTTAATATAACTTTATAAATCATTTTTATTCACATTTAATCCAATTTCCAATTATTTCTGGAATTTCAAATATTAAATTATCGATTTAATTATCCAATTAAATCACTATATTCGAATTTTAGTTCATTCAGCTTACAAATTTCACTTGTTAATATTTAAAATCAATTAAATATCTGAATTTCAAATGACAGAAATTCTGGGTCGTTGCAATCTTTCCCCCTTAAAAGAATTTCGTCCTTGAAATTGCAAAGTAAGAAAAATGCCCCAAATTCATTAACTTTTCAAAAAAAATCCACTTAGTGAAAATTTTATATTCACCTTTTACAAAACCTTTAACTTTAACCAAAACAATGGTTTCCATTTTCTAGTTCAATTCCTACGTTTTATTACAATTTGGGAAAACGACTTTCCGTTAACAAAAATTTTCCAAAAGTTCAAAAATTTTCTAACTCCCAAAATTTACGGAAAATTTTGGCAGAGTCTCCTTTGTACGGAGGAGCTTTCGCAATTTCACAATAGATATAAATATATATACATCAACCCACATGGTTGGAAAACAGAAAAACAGTTCATATTTCCTATTTTTATTGCGTAGGCGTGTCTTTTTAGCATTTTTAAGCAAAGCAGTTATTTATTAAGCATTTTGCGCAACCAAATCCCGCCAAACGGTAGCCCCGATACTTGTACTTACTCAGTTTAAATATTTAAGTGCCACATATATGAAGTTATTAACATTTTACTCTTTTAAACAACTACAACATATGCATATTAAGAGAAATGCATACTAAACAAGGTTTATAAGAAACTTATATAATTTTGACATCACTTGTAATTGTTTACAACCAATTCATATACAACGACATTCATTTCTTCATTTTCAATTAGTTTACATTCACTAATGTAAATTCAAGTTGATTCGCTTTCAATTTAAATCCAATTACATAGCTTTCAATTTCACTAATTCAATTTCATTAGCACTTAATGAATTATACTATATACAATCAACCAACAATCATATAACAACCAATGTCATAACCAACATAACCAAGTTATTAAATTTACTTTACTTCACATTCAATTTGGTTCAACATTTTTAATTCCAATTGGTTTAATATTAAATTGACTTTCATTGAATTTCCAATCTATTAGCTTTTAATGAATTAATACTTACATCCATTATTCCATATCAATTTACTTACATTAGATTGATAAACATTCAATCCATTTATTAATTCAATTGCTAATTCATTTTACAAATAAAGTTGAATCTCCTTTATATAACTCAAGTTCACATCCATTTAATTTACTTTATTATTTTATTTCGATACCAAAATCAACTTCATTCAACGTTACCTAAGTTATATTCCATTTCAACTCGCTTCACTTATACAACTTAAGCCCATTTCTAATTTATTTTAAATTCAATTTCAATTAACTTTCCTTAAAGTCAAATTCATTACTTAATCAAAATCAAATTTTATTTTTCTTAACAAAACTTGTTTAACCATTTCTTTTACAATTGGTTTTGCTTACATTCACTCATTTTATAAGTTATACAACTTATTTATTTAATCTTCCAAATTCATATTACAATCACTTATCTAATCCAATTCAATTTATTTAACCTTTCTTTAGTTAAATTTCAAATCACATATTTTATTATGCTAACTCAATTTCATTTCAACTTTACCAAAGTTAAATTTATTATCTCATATTATAAGTTCAAAACTCATTTTACTTATATTCATCAATTTCAATTTGGATTTTAATTTCAAATTTGTTTATCACAACAAACTTCAATTTATTATGGTAGCAAATCCATCACACAGAAACTCGAAAATGATACTGATGATGTTGCAGTCATCACCCTTATTATTTCCCAGTAACAGTAGTGAATTCAGTGCTTAATATTCTTTTAAAATTTCCTTTTATTTATAAGTCACATTTATAAATCTTTTTCTCATATAATTTCACTATTTAACTTTACTTATACAAGATTATTTCACAATTGTAAATCATTTTAATTATAATTCTATACTTATACAATTGTTGCTCTTATATAATTTATTCTTTCATAATTATTGTTTTTATTTAGATTATTCAAACAAATTTTATTAACTTATATATATTCTTACATTTTCAACAACCAAACAATTAATTTTATATACACTACAACAATTTCTGAAAAATTATTTCTTTATATACAAAATATAATCGAGGTAAAATTATTTCATTTACCCAATTTAAAATGATACTATGTCGGTTTATCTCGTTTAAGAGTTTAGAAACCCCTATCGATACAGTTAGCTAGACTGCACTGACCAAAATTCATAAACAATCAACCGATAAGTCAACCCAATACAAACCAATTTCATATTCACTAACAAATATGCGCTCATATCTATTATTACATTCAACTCATTCTAGAGTACTACTGACTCTATCTCTAATGAGTGACACCCAACAGAGCCAAGGTTATCGCTTAACCATATGCTCTGGTACCACATGTAACGTTTCGATCTTTCGACGCTCGAAAATCGACATTAATACATCCACTGTATCAACTGCCGAGCAATCAAATGCCGGAAAACCGAATTGTTATGGTTAAAAAGAAGAGGAAGAAGAAGACAGAAAGAAAAAAATAAGAAACAACAGAAACAATATCAGAATCTCACATATCGCAGCGGAACAACATATAATAGATCAATGAATAATCTTTAAATCAAGAACTATATCAGTTTTGTACATTACATCATCAGAGTCAATATACACACAATACATCAATGGACAGTTATATAAACTTGTCCTCATACAGAATACACAGCGGAATAATAATATCATATACAAGTGATACGCCTCGCCATCCAGCTCGCCACTTGAGCTCCACAGCATCTCCTGAATCCAGAATGACCTGAAAACTAACTCTAGACTGCCCGTGTGGAAAATGATGGGCATCCAGAGTTTAGGAAGGGAACAATAAACTCCAGGTCAGTCATGGGACTGGTGTGAGAACTAAAACGGTTATTTGCACAAAGGAATACAAAGGAAAAGAATCCGCAATGTTTTTGGAAAATGAAACTACCATAAGGCCTCCCGCCACACACACAATGCAAATGCAGAATTGGAGGAGATTTCTCCTTATGATAGTCAAACATGCTTACTACGCAAATTCTTTTAAATATTATTATTATTAGTGCATAGTGAGGAAAACATTTCGAAAGTATAATATTAATCTTAGCCAGCATAGGCATTTCGCACTTATGCCTACTATAGCTACTATGTTCAATAGCAGGTTACCGCCACACTCCATAGCAGGTTATACAAATAAAACCGTACAGGGCTCGTATTGTTTCTTTGGATTTTCCAACAAATGGTCAGGCTAAGGAACTTCCTACTGCCACATGGGATCGCCTCTGGCGGGACGTCCCGAGAACCACCCTGATCTCTGCCAACACAAGGTCGGGTTACCTCTTACACTAGGTAACTACTACTCGAGTATGCCACCCCCCGGTCCTTTGGGACCTTTATCCGAGGCGCCTCGATCACACAGCAACAATCACACAGTAAATGAGATTGGAGCAACCACATAGGTTAAATACCAGGGCTCCATACCTGATACTACCCTTTTCCAGAAGGAAATGACATACCCTAAAGGGAGCGACCCTCATAACCTTGCCGCATCATTCCTGTTTTGACCATTTCCGGGGTGTGAGGTCTGACGAAGTCTCGTCCACAAAGCTATGCTTTTTCACAAAGCCACGCTTTGATCAACAAATGATCAATAAATAATCATCACACAGCAACACTCAGCATGTCACATTACCAAATTGGGAGTATATCACTGATAACCTTCAACTACATAACCTCTGAGCTCGTACGTCTCAGAGAAGGGTGTTAAGCTAAGAGAATAAATCTCCGCCACCAAACACAAATGTATTTGAAAGAAATCAGCTTTATATCTCAAAGTGTAATTTCAGACATACAACCATACAAGTCTATTCCGGGCAGTCTAGAGTTGGGTTTTTCAGATAGTCAGGTTTAGTAGATTATCGGGAGCTAGTTCACTTCATTAGAGTTGATGACTGACGTTGCTTATCTTGGGGCAACGTGATGGTGGTTCGAGCTGATGTTGGAGTTGTTGGACTCATTCTCTTTTGAGGATCATTTGGAGTTATCACTTTTGTTTTCCGCTGTATCATTATTTATCTCTGATATTCTTGTATCATATTGATATCATTGTTGTATATCATTCTGGATATTGTATTCATTGGAGTTGTATATGATATTATCCGTTTCTTTCTTCCGCTGTGTTGTTATACTTAATGGTGTTATAAGCTCCAGGGAGCCAGATTCGGCGTTTGAATCTACGGCATTTGAGTACAAGTGAAGTACGGGTGCCGATTTTCAAAGGTCGAGTTTCAGGACTTTCACAAGTGGTATCATAGCTTCTTTGAAACAGGCTTTCGAATTGTCAAAAATCTGTGACTTAACCGATTTCCACGTGAAATCCACATTGGTATGTGTATTGTGTAGTCCAAGGGTTTAACACAATAGTGCAACAACATTCAACCATCACAGATCAAATATAACAATATAATTGATAAGCGGTATAAACTATAACGCTTATCTTTCATTCACAGATCACAGATATATATATATATATATATATATATATATATCAGAGATAAACAAATTACAACACAAATCAGGATATATCACAAAGCATCACATATCAGAGGTATCAAATAATTCAACATCCAATATAATCCCAACATCCATAAGTAGGATTAATTTAATTATCTGATTAATTTAAAGTCAGATAAATTTCTACGAATAAATTTTACTAGCTATGGTAAATTAATAATCAATTAATTTCAAATTGATTTCCAAATTTATTTCAAAACACCAAATCAAATTTCCAATTAATTTCCAAATTATTTCTTTTTATAAAATAAATTTCTTTATCTCTTCAAATCTATTTAAAAATCCAATTTTAAATAAATTCTCAACTTATAAATAATATTTTCGAAATCCATTTATTAAGCCCTTTTTACCCAAAATTTGAAATTTTATTCAATATGGTTCAAAAATAACTTTATCTTTTTAAAACTTCTTTTTAATTTATCCAATTATCAAAAATAAGTTTTAAAATAAACTTTCAACTTGAATTTTAAAAATCCAATTTTTATTTATTTCCGGTATCCAAGGATACCAAAAATATATTCGGCTAACCTATAGCCTTTAACAATTTCAATCACAAAGATAATCATACAGAGATTATAAATAATCAACACACAACATATGAAATAATTTCAAATGTTTGAGGAATCCAGTTGGATCCCTCCAACCTGTTTCCCTGCATCCATAGATGTTAGCACAATACCAATTCCACTTCGAGGTGGAATATCGTGGTATATGGGATTTATAAAATATTATCCACTATTATGCGGCGCAATAGGGTCTCATCCGCTATATAATGCGAGAAATCAACTCCAAATACATATATAATACCAATTCCACTTCGAGATGGAATATCGTGGTATATGTTTTTAATATAATAACCTCCGCTTAATATGCGGCGTATAGGGTCTATTCAATACAACGAATAACAATCATCATTCAATTCACACAATCAAGCAATTTTAAATCTAACTATTTAAAATTTAAATCGAAACACAATTCGATTGAGTGAGGAGTTCTCACATTTCTTTCAATAACAGTTGTAGTGTTTTATTTCGAATAAAATTAAACACGCGTTTAATTTTACTCAAAATTATCACTATCTCCAAACGACTCCAATCTAGTTCCATTGCGTAGTGCTCGACAATATGGACCCAACGTGATTTGTTTCGTCAAAAATGGACCTCGTATCAAAAAGTTACAATGTTTTAAAGATTATACGAATTATAATATATATTAATTAATCACAAATTTATTTTATTTTTCAACCTTTAAATCTCAGCCGTGCATTTTAATTGATGAGATTGGCCCGTTCAAAAATGCTTCTTCTCCCACGTGCCTACCAGGTTTTGAACGAACGAAGAAACCCACTCGGCCGCCTCTTCTTCATGAATTTTCGTGCCAAATACCAACGTCTTCACGTCGATCAACTAGCGCCACCTTGAAGCCCCTGCTCTCAGCTTCCTTCGGCCAGAGGCCGGTCATGCTCGGTGCCATCCTCCTCTCGAAAATCATGTTTGAACGAATGGCGTTCAAATGCAAATCGACGTTGATCTGAAGCTCCGTTTCCGATCATAGCCGTTGAGATCGAAGATCTCGATACGATCTACGAAGTTGCAGTTGGAAGTTTCTTGTAATTGTTAATGGATTGGATGAAAAATGAGGAAGAACGAAATGAGATTCTGGCCATTAAACTATAACCGGCAGCTAGCCCTAGCTAGGGTTTTCTGAGTGAAAAATAGAAATGTTGCGTCCTTTTATAGAAAATTTGACGAAACACTATTCACTCGAAATTTTTCGAACTCCAAATGAAGCATGCCGGCTGACGTTTCTAGGGTTTAACCCGCGTTCCGGACATAATGGAACATGTTTCGGAAGCTAATTTGATCATATGTGCGAGTTACGGAAATAAACGATCAAATTTAAATTAAATCGATTAAACAAATTTCTATGCGTTTTGGCTTGCCCCGGACAAACCGTAAATCCGATTGATACGAAATTTGAAATCTTACAATAATTTAACATTATGGATCCGATGAAACTAGTTTCGTCGAAATCTGAGACTGTTTGTAAAATGACTATTTTTACTCGTCGATTAAATATTAAAATATTCAATTTCTACAAATTAACTTTTAATTCAATTTTAAAAGTTCTATAACATCATACTAACTCTAATATGATTTAATATAACTTTATAAATCATTTTTATTCACATTTAATCCAATTTCCAATTATTTCTGGAATTTCAAATATTAAATTATCGATTTAATTATCCAATTAAATCACTATATTCGAATTTTAGTTCATTCAGCTTACAAATTTCACTTGTTAATATTTAAAATCAATTAAATATCTGAATTTCAAATGACAGAAATTCTGGGTCGTTACAAGAATGAACTTCAGAACAAGGGATGTTCCAAAATCCAAATCAAGGAGAATTCAAACGGAGGATTTCAAGCTCGAACGAAGATGATTCTATAATTTTACTCCATATGCTAAGTTTTGCCAAAACCAGAGCTCTGATACCAATTGTAACGACCTGGTATTTTGAACCATTCGCATTCACCCATGTCGGACTTGAATTGCTCAAAACAACGGATTATTAATTTATAATTGGCAAAACTTAGCATATACAGTAAATAAATCAATCATAGAATCAAAGACACAGAGTAATACAACAATAAGCAGCGGAATAGATAAATAGTAGTTCATGAAGCTACTATATAAAACAACAGAGTTTGAAACAAAATACAACAGAGATATCAAATACATATGAGTGTCAATACAAAAGTCAGTGATAAGTCTGAACAAAACAACTAGAACAAACAGAGAATCTGAATAGATAGAGATATATCTTCAAGCAAAACTCCAAGCTCCAAAGGTGAGTCTCAAATGCTGTGACACTTAGTCTGACCCGAGCATAAAGCAAAATACAAAACACTCGAGTCAGGATTAACATTCTTATATCAGTAAATTTAGCTCAAGTGAAATGTCAACTGAAATACAAGCAACTTAAAGGATAGTTGGGATTTCCATCCTTTAAGGATCTGTGGAACTATTTACTATGTAGTAATATACGCTATTATAATATATCTATCGGTAAAGTAAAGTATTAAAATAGTGTTAAGGCGTTACCCATATCCCCCTTAACACATTTTTATATATTCCCGTAGTCTATAAAATGTCGTACGCTCCACCAAACCGGTGGTTTACCCAGAGGAAATGTAACGACCCTGAAATTTTAATAATTCAAATTGAAAATATTTAATGAATTTTAAATATTTGAAAGATGAATTGGCTCGAATTTCAAATTATCAGGATAAATTGGCGATTAAATTTTAGAATTTAATCTATTGAAAATTGAATTTGAATTGAATCGGGATTCATAAATAATGTAAGGAAATTTGCTTTGAAATTTTAAAGTATAGAATCTTTGGATTTTAAAATCGAATTTATCTTATTCGATAAAATTTAAGACTCTACATTTTTGACATTTGATATGATATATGCAAATGAATGTAATATAGATAAAGATGTTTAAAAGGGGATAAATTTTATTTACAAAATTTAATAACATAAGTTAATTGATAAATAGAAAAATAAACACAAACAACAAGAAATAGGAATAAAACAAGTGTAGACAAGATAAAAAGAGAGAATAAAACAAAGCTGCAGCCAAGCAAAACAAAGACCTGGAGGAGGAACAAAAACATGACAAATATATATGTATTGACAACAAGACTTTATATATATGCATTTGCAACAAGAGAAAAAAAAATCAAATGAAATGATTCATGTACACTAAAGAAGAAGCATTTGTACTAACCCCTATCTATCCTCAGCCTCTTTAGTACACGAACCAGCCTCCAACCAAAGTAAATATCTCTGCAAAGTCGCGTACCTATGCGTACCTATCAGCCACCCTCTCTCTGTTGCTAGCCACCCTACAAGGAAGAAAAATATCACCCTTATCTCTGTTAAAACCACGACATCCCCTCTCATTCATTCGTGAACCCTAAATATTAAAGCAAACGAGAAAAAATGGCGGCCTACAAAATCGCTCCTCTTCGACAAAGAAAAATTAGGGCTTCAGCCTCGTCGTCTTCAAATTAGGGCTTGTTCTTCCTCGTTCGCCCCCGAGAAACTAGAGCCCGATCCCCTATTCAATATTACCTTCGGCTCCGATTCGTCGACAATAGGTGAGTGACATTCCTCACTCACATCTTATTCGAACTGTTCGAGTTCGTTTGCTTGCTTGTTTTCGTTGTCTTTGGCCATTCGATTTGTTTTAGTATAGATGATTTTATCTCGGCCACTTTGATTTGCAAAACAGTTTTGTTGTGAAACGATTTACTGGTTCACTTGTTTCAAATTCCTGGCAATTGAATTTATATTGACTTCGGTCTTAATTTTGTGGTTACCACAGCTTGACTAGATTTTTACGATGTTGATTTATCTCGACTATTCGATTTGTTTTGGTGTGATGCTTTCTCAGATTTCGACTGTGCATGGGTCGTTCGACTTTATCTCAATGTTGATGATTTTTCCCGTCTTGAATTGATTTCGTGATTTCTGGTAAATCTGCATTTGGCTCGGGTTTATGTTGCAGTTTTTAAAGTTTTAAAATTTAACAAGTTTTGAAGTTAAATTATTTAAAGTTAAATATCTTTGAATTGTTTTAACAAATGGGTTAAGTGAGTAAACTTCTGTTTTAAAAGCTTGAATCTGTCATTATATTTTTGATGTTGTGCTCATTCCAGTTGTGGCCGTTTCACTACTTTGGTTAGCATTGTGTATATACAAGATGCCTTGATTTTCATTTGGTTTCACTTGAATTTCTCTGTGCCTTAGTTGACACTGAGCATATTATAGCTGGTCATTGCATTTGTTGCTCCATTATGACCTGAACCTTGTTGCACACCTGTAGTTGTATTCATGTACACTGGTCGGGGTTTAGAAGTCTGTCTTTTACTGATTTTGTTGTCTGCATTTCACTGTAGATTCTTTTGAGTCGTGTTGTATCTGTCTTGATCATATTGACCAACTTGATTTTGTGATGTCTGTTTCGTTAAGCTTGATGTTGTACTGTACATGCTCTTGTATTCATTTAGAAGCCTGTCTGCATATACACATGGTTAAGTCTTGTCATTGTTGATCCTTTTGGTTTGCAGTCGGAAGTAAATTGATTTTCTCAAGCATATATGAGTTTAAAATGTTGGTTTCACTGATTATCGATTTCATAAACAACATTGCAGTCTCTGTTTGTAGTTCTGCCCTTTTTCATTCATGTAGGAGTTGCATGTGTCTTTCCACTTGATCATTGTATCTTGATTTGGGTTGAGCACCACTGATCTGATAAATTTGTATTTGATTACTATATCTTGTTGGTGACATTATTCTTTGTTTAAGTGCTTTTGAATATGTACAGTTGTGATTGCACTTGACCCTCTGTAGTCGTGGCATTCATTGTGTACTTGCACTTGTATTTCATGGTTGTATATGTTAACATACTTCAAGTGGTCTGCATATACCCTTGTTTATGTCTCCACTGCATAGCTTTTAACTTAAGTGCATTTCTTGATTTCGGTAGTACTTGGTCATTTGAGGCGTTGGGTCTGCATACATATGCTGTGATGCGGTTTTGATTTGTTGTAGCTGCTGCACTTTTTGATTTAGTGTACATATGCATGCATCTTTGCAATTGTGTTTTCATTGGTGTCTGCACTTGAACTTGGTCTTGTACTTGTTCACTATAGCTGCATTTAAGTTGTTACTTGATCCACTTGAACTTGGGTCAGTGGTCTTGCTGAAATCCAGTTTTGTAAGACTGTTGTACCATGATTTTGAACTTACCTTAAGTAAAATTTGGGACTAGTTTATATGATGATTTTTGGTTGGTTTGTATATGACACTTCACTGCTGTCTGCATTGCATACATGCAATTGCATTTATTGTAGATATTGATGTTATTTGAAACTGTTACATGTCTACTTGTTTGTAGCTACTGCACTGTTGTTCAATTGTCTGGTTAGTTCCACATTCCAGTAGTCATTTGAAGTTGCATTCATTCCAGTAGTCATTTGAAGTTGCATTCATTCCAGTAGTCATTTGAAGTTGCATTCATTCCAGTAGTCATTTGAAGTTGCATTCATTCCAGTAGTCATTTGAGGTTGCATTCATCCCAGTGTACACTGATGCTTGTTTTTGAACTTGAGTAGTCTTGTTGCAGTTGACCATTTGTAGCTGTGCACCTCATTGTTTACTGGTTGTCTTGCTCAGTTGATTCATACATGCTTGCATCCATGTAGATGTTGACACTGGTTGTAGTCTGGTCTTTGATGCCTGTCTGCATTGCATACATTTGATATTGCAGTTTATTGATGCACTGTTTTTTTGAGTTGCTTGTTTATATAGTTGTATCCACTTTACTTCATATAAACTTGAGTCTGCATTTGAGTTCACCCTTATTTGTATTGTTGCAGTATCATGTTGACAGACTTGATCACTTGAGTTTGCCTGCTTGGTGGCTTTTGTTGATGTCCAGTTTGCACTTGTCTTGTTGAACTTGTACATGCATTTGCCTTGTTGCAGTTACACTTTGAATTTTGATCGAGGCCATTTGCATTTGTGTTGAATCATATTTTGATTTAGATTGATTTGATGATTTTTGTTGTTAATCGCCGTTTCGGCAATTCTGTTCTTTTCTAAATCATCTTCATTTAGAAATCTTTGCATCTATCTCCGTTGATGTTTTAAATCTGCTGATTTATTGTTTAACACTGTTTAGTGTTAAAAAATTTACGTTATCCGATTTATTTGTTAAAAGGATTGGATAGACGGGAATTATTGTGACTGTCGTCTATTTAAATTATTATTGTCTCTATGCACTCATAAACTGGTTTGAATTAGACTGACCTGTGTATTATTTTCTTTTTAATGTAATACTCGGGTCAGACCAAGTATTTTACAGCTTGAAGATTTTCGAGCAGCGAAGTTAGAGAGAGAGAGTAAAGAATCACTTTAGTTTTTCAGAAGAAAATTGTATTTTAAGATATTCCGCTGTATCAGTTAAATACATTGTATAAACTCTGATGTATGTAAAAGAAAATTCATAGTAATGAAATATTATTATACTATGTTTCTGTGGTTGATTCTGTTTAAACCTTATAAACTAAATAACAATTCGTCTTTTTGAACGTTTCGAGTTGGTTTAATTACCGACTGGAGGCGGTCAGAAAGGGGGAATGTTACAGAGTGGTATCAGAGCTTTGGTTTACACAAAGCTTAGTTTATGATGTTTAATATGAATAGTTACTAGAAACACTTTAAAAGAGAATGTTTTTCAAATTTAAAGAAGTATAAAATTGTTTTGAAAATGATGATTTTTAACTTAAGAAAAGTTAAATTTAATTGAATTAGTATTAATAAACATATGATTTGAAATTTAACTAAAGGAAGTTAAATAAATTGAACTTGATTTGATAAATTATTGAGATGAAAATTTAAAATTAAAAGATAAGTTATTATATAATATGAATTGGAAAGTTAAAATTTATAAGTTGTTTAACTTATAAAATGAGAAATTTTGAATCAAACCAATTGTTAAATGGTTAAACAGTCTTGTTAAGTAAAACAAAATCTGAATTTTGAAATGTGATATGAATTTGACTTTAGCAAAAGTTAAATAAAATGATTTTAGAAAGAAAATCTAAGTTAAGTCGAACTTAAGTTGTATAGTGGAAATAATAAAGTGAAGATAAAATGAAACATGGCTTAAGTTATATTGAATCAAATTGAATTTGATATCAAAATGAATTAAAAAAGTGAAGTAATGAATATGAATTTGAGTATAGAAAGAAAATTCAACTTTAATTGTAAAAGTGAATTAGTGAATAAAACATAAAATAGAAATGTTGTTAAGAGTTGATTGTATGGGAAATTCATTAAGTGTTAAATGAAATTGAATTAATAGAAATTTGAAAGCTATGTAAATTGAATTCAAATTGAAAGATAAATAAATCTAAATAGAATCAAATTTGATTTGAATTGAAAGCAAACTAACTTGAATATAAATTAGTGAAAGTGAACTAATTGAATATGAATGAATGTTAGTAAAAATCCAATGTAAATGAATCAGATGTGATTAAAATTGGAAATCAATTCGATGAAGGATTTACTAAAGAACCAGTAGATTATTTTAGAAATAGAAACTTGATAAATTTATACAATAGTTTAAAATGGAATTTTTGAATTATTATAAACGGTTTGTATAGAAGATTTGAAAGAATTGATATTATATTGGAATTATAAAATGAGTTTGTTTAAGTGTTAAAAATGAAATATAAGTGTATTTCATAAGTGAAATTATAAAATGAATCGATGTCGTAAAATAAAAGAATTTATAAGTAATTTACTTATAAATTAAATTTCTGATATGAAACCGAGTTATAGATGGAATGGTTAATAAAGTAAATTTTTATAAATTGAAATTTTTATAAATAGGAAGGGAATTTATAAACGTTGTTTATAAATTCGAAACTAACTTATTTTGATAAGTAAATTTGTATAGCTTGTTAAAAGTAGTATATTCATAATTTTGGACCGTGAATATATTATTGAATAAAATGGACATGTTTTAGGAAAGTGATATTTTAAAACGGAGTTAATTGTTTTAAAAGATGTTTTCAAAGGCATGGAATATCGAAACCATAGATTTCAACATTCATTGTTGAAATAGACGTTTTCGAATAAAAGGAAATGATGGACTATAACACTGTTGTTATAGTAAATGATTTCCGAAAGGAAATGTTTTGTATAGTATTGGGATTTATACATCTATCTAAATTTCGAATCCCTATACTAGTGATTTTGAGTTGTCGTAACGATGTTTTACGTAACATTCGTTTTAACTCAAATAAATGTGTAAAAGAGAATGATTTCCTTAAAGATGAAATATATACTTAATTTTGATTAAAGTATATCGAATATTTTCAAATGTTGAAAATAAATTGGATTTGTGAATTACTTATTTTTAAATAAGTATGGAAATGTTTTTCCAAAAATGAAATGTTGTGAATATATTCCGTAAGGGATAAATGATTTGAAATTCATTTTTGAAGTCGAAGTTGAAAAGTTAAATGAGAATTTGAACAATTAGTTCAATTTGAAATTTTTCAAAAAAAGATTGAATCGTTGAGTTAAAATTGAGTTTAACTTCGACATCAAAGACAATATAAGTTGAGCTTTAAATTTCAGATGATGATTTGGATTGTATGTCTAACATTGTGAATTGATGACATAGCAATTGATCTCTATTAAATATATATCTGTTGGTGGCGGAGAATTTATTCTCTTAGCTTAACACCCTTCTCTGAGATGTACGAGCTCAGAGGTTATATATCGATAGACATCAATTCGGTGTTGAGAATTGACGATGTGATGTGTAATTCAAATCGAATGTGAAAGTCGATAATAAATGGAATTATGAATATGAATTGGGTTTGAGATAGCCTTAAATTTCTAAATCGACTTAGAGGAATTTTTTTTTTTGAAATCCTCTATTTGTTATGGATATAGGATATGTAGGTTTTCAGAACTTATATATATATGAATGCGGTAAATTTGAAAACCGTCAGTTTAGAAAGTCATTGTTATGGAAATCTTATGTAAGCTTACATGGATATGATATGTACGAAATGTGAAATGAAGTACTACATATATATGATATTATGTTTTCCAAACTGAGGATATGGAAAAGTACCTTCCATTTATTATTTGTGAAGGTTTTGGAACTCGTGATGAGTGTCCATTTGAAATTCGTAGCTACGTAGAATTTTCCATAAGTTGGAATGTCCATTTGGACTAGAATCCCTCGTGATGGGATCATGTTGATTATGATGTATGTTAGCGTAATTTGAGGGGCGAGATGCCTACAGTTACAAGCGATTCCACTGGGATAGTGGCGCAACCACCGAGTAAACTGCAATCTAATGCCAAGCGAAATTTGAGGGGCGAGATGCCTACAGTCACGAGCGATTCTACTGGGATAGTAGCGTAACCGCCATGTGTACTGTGATCTATGGCAACAACCATGGCGAAATTCAAGAGAGATGTGAAATCTACGGTTACAAGCGATTCTACTGGGATAGTAGCGTAACTGCCGGGTAAACTGTGATCCATGGGGGAACGTGCTTTCCATATCTATTTTTAAAAGAATTTTTTTAAAAGTATTTTCACTGGGAATTGAAGCAAGTATGTTTAGTACTTGGAGATTTTTAGACCTGCGCCTGGCCAGCGTATGCCTAATTTCTGTGAGAACGACGATAGACTTGTTAAATTTCGAGTTAGCAAGTATTTTCAAACTTTAAATATCGAATCAATAGTTTGAAATTAAAATTTCAAAATTCCTACCTAATAAACTAAGGAAGAGGATCTTTGAAATGTTTTGAAAGTCCACAGCTTTGGAAGATATATATTATGCAAATCTCTAACGTGAAGAATTTTAAAGTTCGAATCTGAGTTTATAAATCGGGAATTTTGGTAAAAGACTTTTTGCGTTTTGATTGTAGAAATCAATGAACAAAAGGAAATAATAAACAAAACTAGTGAGATTAAACAAATGGAATGAATCTTATATTCATTTATTTTATTAAGATTCAAGCTTAGTAAAAAAATTGTGTAGGGTATAAATATTAATGAAATTTTTACGACCTTTCCTTTTCGTGGACGAAAAGTTTTAAGGAGGGGAGATTGTAACGACCCTGAAATTTTAATAATTCAAATTCAAAATATTTAATGAATTTTGAATATTTGAAAGATGAATTGACTCGAATTCCAAATTATCAGGATAAATTGGCGATTAAATTTTAGAATTTAATCTATTGAAAATTGAATTTGAATTGAATCGGGATTCATAAATAATGTAAGGAAATTTGCTTTGAAATTTTAAAGTATAGAATCTTTGGATTTTAAAATCGAATTTATCTTATTCGATAAAATGTAAGACTCTACATTTTTGACATTTGATATGATATATGCAAATGAATGTAATATAGATAAAGATGTTTAAAAAGGGATAAATTTTATTTACAAAATTTAATAACATAAGTTAATTGATAAATAGAAAAATAAACACAAACAACAAGAAATAGGAATAAAACAAGTGTAGACAAGATAAAAAGAGAGAATAAAACAAAGCTGCAGCCAAGCAAAACAAAGACCTGGAGGAGGAACAAAAACATGACAAATATATATGTATTGACAACAAGACTTTATATATATGCATTTGCAACAAGAGAAAAAAAAAATCAAATGAAATGATTCATGTACACTAAAGAAGAAGCATTTGTACTAACCCCTATCTATCCTCAGCCTCTTTAGTACACGAACCAGCCTCCAACCAAAGTAAATATCTCTGCAAAGTCGCGTACCTATGCGTACCTATCAGCCACCCTCTCTCTGTTGCTAGCCACCCTACAAGGAAGAAAAATATCACCCTTATCTCTGTTAAAACCACGACATCCCCTCTCATTCATTCGTGAACCCTAAATATTAAAGCAAACGAGAAAAAATGGCGGCCTACAAAATCGCTCCTCTTCGACAAAGAAAAATTAGGGCTTCAGCCTCGTCGTCTTCAAATTAGGGCTTGTTCTTCCTCGTTCGCCCCCGAGAAACTAGAGCCCGATCCCCTATTCAATATTACCTTCGGCTCCGATTCGTCGACAATAGGTGAGTGACATTCCTCACTCACATCTTATTCGAACTGTTCGAGTTCGTTTGCTTGCTTGTTTTCGTTGTCTTTGGCCATTCGATTTGTTTTAGTATAGATGATTTTATCTCGGCCACTTTGATTTGCAAAACAGTTTTGTTGTGAAACGATTTACTGGTTCACTTGTTTCAAATTCCTGGCAATTGAATTTATATTGACTTCGGTCTTAATTTTGTGGTTACCACAGCTTGACTAGATTTTTACGATGTTGATTTATCTCGACTATTCGATTTGTTTTGGTGTGATGCTTTCTCAGATTTCGACTGTGCATGGGTCGTTCGACTTTATCTCAATGTTGATGATTTTTCCCGTCTTGAATTGATTTCGTGATTTCTGGTAAATCTGCATTTGGCTCGGGTTTATGTTGCAGTTTTTAAAGTTTTAAAATTTAACAAGTTTTGAAGTTAAATTATTTAAAGTTAAATATCTTTGAATTGTTTTAACAAATGGGTTAAGTGAGTAAACTTCTGTTTTAAAAGCTTGAATCTGTCATTATATTTTTGATGTTGTGCTCATTCCAGTTGTGGCCGTTTCACTACTTTGGTTAGCATTGTGTATATACAAGATGCCTTGATTTTCATTTGGTTTCACTTGAATTTCTCTGTGCCTTAGTTGACACTGAGCATATTATAGCTGGTCATTGCATTTGTTGCTCCATTATGACCTGAACCTTGTTGCACACCTGTAGTTGTATTCATGTACACTGGTCGGGGTTTTGAAGTCTGTCTTTTACTGATTTTGTTGTCTGCATTTCACTGTAGATTCTTTTGAGTCGTGTTGTATCTGTCTTGATCATATTGACCAACTTGATTTTGTGATGTCTGTTTCGTTAAGCTTGATGTTGTACTGTACATGCTCTTGTATTCATTTAGAAGCCTGTCTGCATATACACATGGTTAAGTCTTGTCATTGTTGATCCTTTTGGTTTGCAGTCGGAAGTAAATTGATTTTCTCGAGCATATATGAGTTTAAAATGTTGGTTTCACTGATTATCGATTTCATAAACAACATTGCAGTCTCTGTTTGTAGTTCTGCCCTTTTTCATTCATGTAGGAGTTGCATGTGTCTTTCCACTTGATCATTGTATCTTGATTTGGGTTGAGCACCACTGATCTGATAAATTTGTATTTGATCACTATATCTTGTTGGTGACATTATTCTTTGTTTAAGTGCTTTTGAATATGTACAGTTGTGATTGCACTTGACCCTCTGTAGTCGTGGCATTCATTGTGTACTTGCACTTGTATTTCATGGTTGTATATGTTAACATACTTCAAGTGGTCTGCATATACCCTTGTTTACGTCTCCACTGCATAGCTTTTAACTTAAGTGCATTTCTTGATTTCGGTAGTACTTGGTCATTTGAGGCGTTGGGTCTGCATACATATGCTGTGATGCGGTTTTGATTTGTTGTAGCTGCTGCACTTTTTGATTTAGTGTACATATGCATGCATCTTTGCAATTGTGTTTTCATTGGTGTCTGCACTTGAACTTGGTCTTGTACTTGTTCACTATAGCTGCATTTAAGTTGTTACTTGATCCACTTGAACTTGGGTCAGTGGTCTTGCTGAAATCCAGTTTTGTAAGACTGTTGTACCATGATTTTGAACTTACCTTAAGTAAAATTTGGGACTAGTTTATATGATGATTTTCGATTGGTTTGTATATGACACTTCACTGCTGTCTGCATTGCATACATGCAATTGCATTTATTGTAGATATTGATGTTATTTGAAACTGTTACATGTCTACTTGTTTGTAGCTGTTGCACTGCTGTTCAATTGTCTGGTTAGTTCCACATTCCAGTAGTCATTTGAAGTTGCATTCATTCCAGTAGTCATTTGAAGTTGCATTCATTCCAGTAGTCATTTGAAGTTGCATTCATTCCAGTAGTCATTTGAAGTTGCATTCATTCCAGTAGTCATTTGAGGTTGCATTCATCCCAGTGTACACTGATGCTTGTTTTTGAACTTGAGTAGTCTTGTTGCAGTTGACCATTTGTAGTTGTGCACCTCATTGTTTACTGGTTGTCTTGCTCACTTGATTCATACATGCTTGCATCCATGTAGATGTTGACACTGGTTGTAGTCTGGTCTTTGATGCCTGTCTGCATTGCATACATTTGATATTGCAGTTTATTGATGCACTGTTTTTTTGAGTTGCTTGTTTATATAGCTGTATCCAATTTACTTCATATAAACTTGAGTCTGCATTTGAGTTCACCCTTATTTGTATTGTTGCAGTATCATGTTGACAGACTTGATCACTTGAGTTTGCCTGCTTGGTGGCTTTTGTTGTTGTCCAGTTTGCACTTGTCTTGTTGAACTTGTACATGCATTTGCCTTGTTGCAGTTACACTTTGAATTTTGATCGAGGCCATTTGCATTTGTGTTGAATCATATTTTGATTTATATTGATTTGATGATTTTTGTTGTTAATCGCCGTTTCAGCAATTCTGTTCTTTTCTAAATCATCTTCATTTAGAAATCTTTGCATCTATCTCCGTTGATGTTTTAAATCTGCTGATTTATTGTTTAACACTGTTTAGTGTTAAAAAAATTTCGTTATCCGATTTCTTTGTTAAAAGGATTGGATAGACGGGAATTATTGTGACTGTCGTCTATTTAAATTATTATTGTCTCTATGCACTCATAAACTGGTTTGAATTAGATTGACCTATGTATTATTTTCTTTTGAATGTAATACTCGGGTCAGACCGAGTATTTTACAGCTTGAAGATTTTCGAGCAGCGAAGTTAGAGAGAGAGAGTAAAGAATCACTTTAGTTTTTCAGAAGAAAATTGTATTTTAAGATATTCCGCTGTATCAGTTAAATACATTGTATAAACTCTGATGTATGTAAAAGAAAATTCATAGTAATGAAATATTATTATACTGTGTTTCTGTGGCTGATTCTGTTTAAACCTTATAAACTAAATAACAATTCGTCTTTTTGAACGTTTCGAGTTGGTTTAATTACCGACTGGAGGCGGTCAGAAAGGGGGAATGTTACAGGAAACCCCATAGGTACAATACAAAAAAAACTCGTAGAAGGCGCGATAAGGCATGTGACAAGGCACACAAGGTAATGCCCAGGGTAGATATATCGTTTGTAGATCTGGACTGGTGGTAACGCATAGCAGCTACAACCACCCACCTTGAGACACACTCTCAAATCGAAGGTGCACCCAATCAAATCACAAAGTAATAGAATGGTTGTGACGCCCCACCTCTATGCTCACAATAACAAAGGTTATTATAAGAAATAACGTCTGCTATTGCGAAGAATAAGGCTTGTTAGAAGCGACCAATCATAAGTTATGCCTTAGACGAGTATTGATTATACCGATAGGAGTTGAGAAAATTACTCACAACGATATACATTCAATCCAAATCTAAAACGAAACTACGGTGGCTTAAGAAAAATTCAGAACAACTCATAATAACAACAACACTGATATTATAATCACATCAGAACAGAAATATCAGATATATAGCGGAAGACAAGTCTGGAATACATGCTACAACAATCGATAGTTCACATGAACCAAATACACATATACATGTCATCAGCATACATGAGACGAGAATCAATAAACCTAAAGAACTCCTCGAAGGCTAAACAAAAGATGATGTGAAATCCCAAAAGCTGAAGCTGCAACTGAATCAGAGATAGCGACTATCCTGAAATAACTCGATCTGATCCGAGTATTATTTAGAAGAAAATAATAAACGGATCAGTCTAATTTAAACTCAGAAATAAGTGTATGATAAACAACACTTAAACAAATAATTATAGCCTCGAATGAGACTATTCAGTATAAATAATCAGCATAGTTTAAATGAAGAAATCTCGATTTAAACTCCATCAAAATCAATTTTCAAATTCACAATTGAATTCAAAACTGCAATACGCAAATTTATAATCTCAGATGAGACTATACACAAACTCAACTTCCAAATTCATAATTGAATTCAAAGCAGCAATTCACGAAATCTAGAAATCAAAATAGATAACTAGAAAATCAATAGTCGCAAAATCTAGAAATCAAAATAAGATAACTAGAAAAACCAGCATAAAAGTGGATCGATCCCAGCAGATGGCGAGTTTTAGCTACGCCGCAGGTGCATCTCAAATGGCCGAAGCCTACCAAGTACTATAAATTTTGGCGTCCATCAAATGACCCGAAGGTTCGCAGAGTGACCCAAAGGTCTAGTACTAGTAATTGACCCGAAGGTCCATCAGATGACCCGAAGGTCCAGCAGAGTGGCTCGAAAGCCCAACAAATCATCAGAATCATCAAACATCAAATGTTTCAATTAACGAGTCCGGAATTAAGCGAATTAGTAAAAGCGTGGTTCCATACTCCGCACTTTTGCTAAATCGTTTAAATCTCTTCATCGTTTCTTTGAAAGTGCAAAATTGTGTATTTTATGAATAAAATTTACGTTCTCAAACGAACAAGTCCGGAATTAACCGAATTAGTAAAAGTAAGGGTTCATAGTCCTTAATTTTTATGAATCGTTTAAATCGCTTCCTCATTCTTTTGAAAGCGCAACTGTAAAAAATTTTGAAAACAATTTTATTTTAAAACAATTTTTAAAACGCGTGATTAAAACAGTAGCAATTTCGACGAGGAAATTGCGCTTCCCAAAACACCGTAAAAAAGGATACCAAATCAATGTTGCGGGATAACCGCTTGAAAAGTCACTTGAAATTAACGGTTACTGACGTTAAAATAACAGTGAATTTTCATTCATCAAAAATGTCACCCAAAACAACGCGCTTCAAAAATATACTACCGGCGTAAAAATTTCTGTTATAAAATAACGGTAGCAAAATTCGTTTTAAAACCAAACGCCAGTTCAGAAATAAATTAAACATTGGTCGACACCTATACATACAATAAATATAGCACTGTCTGGACCTAACAACGCCTCTCAAACTTGTACGCATATCTTAAATATAAACCAAGTATAAATTTAACGTGCCCTCACATCAACGTAAGCAAAACATAACCAGTAAAATGAAATACCCAAAGTGATGATTTTTGTAAAACACTTTGCATGCAATGTGAAGATGATTAAAATTAAAACACCTGGCCATACTTTTCTTTGGCACGTGCATTAAATATTTGCCTACACCTTTTTGTTCACTTTAGTTTTCATGCAATTGAATTATCAACCAAAGCTACTAGTGCAACAATATAAGTGCACGCAATTACTAAAGTAAGGTCTAGTTTCTCACACACGTCCCTTTAAAAACATGAACCTGCCTATTTTAATTGAAACAAAACGCACGCTAACTTGAGATTTATGCTTACGAAAAAGAGTTAAACAAATGCAAAATGACTGGAATTTTTTTTTTAACGTGCAAACAATTTTTTACACGCACAGGAGTAAAATGCACTTCCAAATGAAAAATGCAAAACAAAACAAAATTTGTTAAACACACGCATGCATTTTTTTTTATAGACTCACGCGTGCATTTAAGTATAAACTCACGCATGCATTTACGTATAAACTCACGCATGCATTTTAATATAATGCAACATGAAAAAAATATGCAAAGCAAAACAGAGTTTAGACCTGGGCAATATATGTAGTGTATTCAATGAACAAAACCAGACAAATAAAACAGAAATATGGTGGACAGCAGCTACAACTGAATGCAAGCCAACATTGCAGTATCACAAAAATGAAGTATGTATAAATTAGTGTAACGATTAAATTTTAACTGTTTTAATAGCGTAATTAGTTGAAATTTTGTGAAATTTTAAACGATAAAATTTTGAAATAAAAAATTTGATATTTGGAATGCGTCTAATTAAACATAGCAACTGGTAAATTTTCGTCCGAAAATATGAAAGTTTATTTCGTGCGTAAATTTACTTCAATTTAATCAGTTAAAAAGCGATGAAAATAAAATATCTTCGAAACCTAAATATTTTTACATAGAAAAATTCTAAACCATCTTCTGAGCAAGACGTCATTTTTCGTTTTTCCAAATTTGGACTTCTTTAGCTCCGTCGATCTTATTTTTCTGCGTTTTTGCTGCATTTTTCCGTAGTAGAAAATTCGAATTTTTATAATTCAATCGTACCACTGATAACCGTATACCGTTTTGATCGTCTCATCGCACTGACCTTTACAGTATATTTGTTTGTGTATTTCGAAGTCTGGGAGACGGCGAAATCTACGGAATGATTCCCGTATCGATTCCGTATATTTGGCTTTCCGAGGTGACCATTCATTTCTCATCTATGACCATTCAATTTTCAAAACTACTGAAAAGGAACAGTCACTTGACATTAATATCCTCTGAAATCAATGTTCGTGACTTTATATTTTCACATTTTCGTTTGTTCTTATTATTTGCCTGGCCATTTCATTTTTCATTCCCATTTTAGCCTGTCATTTCCTTTCGTGTGAAATGTTTCCTCTGGCCATTCTCTTCTCCCTTTTTGCCTGGCTTCCCACGCACAACCATCCGTGCCTTCTCCTGCGTCGGCCTCTGCCGCCCACAGTCAAGCTCCACCGTGGCCCCTGATCCATCAACCTTCGAGCTGCACCACCCTCCACTCCGTGGCAGCTATCCCCTCACGAAACCCCGATAGCCGAACCACCCAGCCTTCGTCGTCGGAGCACTTTTCCCACCCGCCACACCGAGCCTCTGCATGCTCACCCACCGTCAGCGCCGCCGCAAAAATCCACCTCTGCTCGTCCCTTCCTTTGCACCACACCCGAACCCGATAACGATCCACCATCTCCCGTATGCATGCAGCACACATCCGGTCCCACTTCCACACCCTTGTCGTACAACCCGCCACCTTGAAGTCGACAACACGTTCACCTCATCATCTCTTCCGTCTTCAGCCGAGCCTCTCTGTTTCTTTTAAAAGTAAGTTTTATATATAGAGTATAATAATTTATATATATATAGCCTGTTTGAAATTTTATTCTACCTGTTGCATCTATATATTTAAATGGTAAGTATATAAAACTTGTTTCATACGTATATTACAAGATATATATATTTATATATTACAAAGTTCATCTTTGTATATTAGCAGTTGGTGTTTACATCTGACATATGTTTATAAACCTGGCTGTTTACTGAGTGTTCTACTATATGAAAATAAATATATAAGTTTCGGGTATTTATATTTATAAAGTTTACATGCATAATTAATATAGGCTTATATGCGATATATATGATCTTATGAGTCCTTATCAACACGTCTTCGTTCAATTTGCATACAGGTAATATACTAGTTTAAGTATAAATTTCATGATTATCAGTATAGTGTATATTTTTTTGTATATATATTAATATAAAGTTATGGTACAGTATGGGTTTGCTGTTGTACCTAAGTTATGTTATATCTTTGAAACAGTTTTAATAATGAAATATAGTATATATTTTCAAATGTATGCCATATATATACTTTGCAAGTTGTCTTCGTGTATTTTGTAATACGCATATATATATAAAAAAACAAGGAGGGAGTATATATATACATTTTTAGCCTGCGCATGTATAGGCTTACATATGTTGTATGTTTTAAAATGTCAGCGTATATTTGTCTTGTTTTCTATTTTGTATTGCGGAACAGGAAGTTATATATAAATGTGTATTTAAAAGTATGTTATAATAATATAAAAAACATATATATTTGCTGGCAACTATATTATAATATATAAGTATTTATTTCAAATCTTATGTATATGTGTTTGATTTTGATATATATATTTAATTTAAAAACAATGATTTTTAATTATATGTTATTCTAATATTTGTTTTAAATTAAATATTGATTTTCTGGAATAACATATATCTATATATTTGATGTTTCTGTCAAACTTATTTTAATTGTTTCATCGATCCTGTTCTGATTTGAATTCGTCTCTTCCTATTCAACAGCTTCGTTCGCCGATTTAATCTTGCCTTGTTTGTGATTTCGTGCTTGGATTTCGTAAATCAACTTCATTGTCTACTGCTCTAGTCTCGAAAGGTGAGCAATCACTCACGATTAATGTTCTTTTATTTATTAAATATGATTTCAATTGAAATGACAATTGAAATATGCTACTGTTATTTATGCTTTTAACTGTATCAGTTCACCTGTGACATCTGACACCATTATCTGTTAATTATATGATGATAATCCCGTTTGGTTGATAAGTGATTGATTGTTTGTTGTTTATATTGGAGGTTAAATTGTAATGTATAAAGTGATAAATAGTATGCAATTGAATTTGACGAAGGATAGTTAAAAATTTGAATCGACATATGTGTTGAATTTGATTTGTTAAATTTGTATAATATGACCCCTTGAATGTTTAATTATTTGACACGTAGAATAATAGTTAATTACCCTTGAACTATTTGAATTTATGTTGTATTAATTGATGAAGTATGAAATTGAATAATTGATGTCAAGTGTAGAATTGCATAGAATAATTTGTATAATAATCTTTAATCTACATGAAATGATAGTGTAGATTCTAGAAATAATTATATTAATTCGCACAAATAACAATGTGAATTAATACGGTTATTTCGGGATTATTTGAATTGATTATTGGATTGTTATTGATTGTTGTTATTGCTTGTTTATTTACTTTCACACCATCTCAGTTATCACACCGCAAGTTCCCTTTGCTATGCTTTGATTTTGAGTTGAATTGGAATCGGGTTGAAATGATAAATACCCAAATTAAAAACTTTGACCTAGGATAGAGAATTAAATAAAACCCGATTGGTCAATAATTTGATTTAAAAATAAAATGAAGATTTTATTTGAATAAATAATATGGTTTTGAAACAAAGTTGGAATTTGAATTTTAATGAAAGGAAATGTTAATATTTAATAATCTGAATCTAAATACTAACATGATAGTTGATGAAAGAACGTTGTTTTAACTTAATTATTTATTAATTAAGTTTGAAATTATTTAATAATTAAGTTTTGAAATTATTTAATAATAAGCTTGAAATTATTTAATAATTAAGTTTGAAATTATCTAATAATTAAGTTTTGAAATTATTTAATAATAAGCTTGAAATTATTTAATAATTAAGTTTGAAATTATTTAATAATTAAATAAAATTGAATTCTTTGATAAGTGAAATTGAACTTCTTGAATAAGTGAATTAAGTTTCTTTATTAATTGAGTTTTGAAATTGTAACTAGGTAAATTAATAAGTGAAATTGAATTTCTCTAATGAGAAATAAAAATGTGATTTATTGAAATTAATGAAAGACTTGTAATTGAAGAATTTGATTTGACGAATCTAATTAATGTAATATGTAAGTATTGATATAATGAAGTTGAACTTAAGTAATTGATTTAATGAATTGGAAATTAAATAGAATTTGCTTGAATGATAGATTAACTTAATGAAAATTTAATGAAATCGATCAATGAAGTTAAATTGATTTGAATGTTAAATTAAATTAATGATTTCGGAATGAAACTTATATACGAACTTGAATCAATATTTGAATTGTTTTAAATAGAAATTGAAATTGTGTTATAAGTTTTGAAATGGTAATTTGGAAATTTTGAAACGTAAATTTTGGAAATTGTTGTAGAAAGACAAATGAAATGTTGGTTTACAAACTCTGATCGAAATTGTAATTGATTTGGTTTTGAATTATATAAATGACCAATCGGTGTAATAATTATGAAAGTTATTAAAGAGACCGGAATCGGTTAGGGACATACTCACTGTCTAAACCGAAAACCACTTTAATAACTGTACATGGAGTGTGATCCAGAATGAAGTGGTTGGAATGATGTACGTGCTGACTGAAGAAAGAGAACGATAATGGATAGCCTTGACACTTGTGTCAAATTGGAAATGACTAAAACAGGAGCCGTGCCGGGCCAAATGGAGGTCAGCTACCTCGAGTGTGACGCCCCACCTCTATGCTCATAATAACAAAGAGTATTAAAAGAAATACTGTCTATTATTACGAAGAATAAGGCTGGATAGGAGCGACCATCCGTAGTTGGCCTTACACTAACATTGGTTATCTCGATAGGAGTGGTATATACTTTTTATTTTTCATCTATTATTTATTTACTCCCATCGACACACCCAATTCTAGTATAAAACGAACTACGACGGTTCATAATAGTTTAGGACATTGAATATAATAACAACACAGATAATATAAATGAGGAACACAGATTAACAAAATCTCATATATATATAACCGATGTCGGTTACAATATAGTTGACACGATACATATGATACAACTACAACTGTCGACTCTAGAAGTTATATATACAAGTACATTATCAACTAATATACATGAATACATATCGTTCTATACAATGACACGACTACTACAAAATGACACTGACAACTTCAGAAGATGTGAAAAGTCTTCATATCCTGAACAGCAACTCAAAGAAGAAAATCTACAACCTGAAATAACTCGGGTCTGACCCGAGTATTACATTCAGAAGAAAATAATACACGGGTCAGTCTAATTCAAACTCAGTTATTAATGCACAAAAGCAATAATAATCAACATCAAATAGGAGACAGTCACAGAAATCTCGTATATCCGACTCCTTGATAAAAGAATCGAATAACGGCAGATATAACACTAAACAGTGTTAAACAATAAATCAGCAATCCAAATCAATTTAAACAATTGAAATGTCAATTTAAAAACAACAATGCTGATTGGCTGCAGTACACGCTAACGTGTACTGCCTCGCCAATACAGTCTATCTAATACTCAGAAGATCAATGAATCCAAAAGCCAACAGATCCAACTCAAATCAAAATACACTCCAAAATATGTTGAATTGGCAACTCAAAACAATTTCGATAATTGAAATGTCAATTTAAAATGTCACAATTCAAAATGTCATCACTGTGTGGCTGCAGTGCACGCACGCGTGCACTGCCTCGCCACAACAGCATATAAAGAAATGGCAACAAGGCACAAAGGTCAATGCACAAGAGTTTACAGTGCAAACAAATGTAGTACGCAAGTGACAGTAGTGAAAAGCTTCAACAAAGTGAATATGCAATATGTACACAAATGAATGTACATAACAATCTGCACATGGACAAAATGAACCAGAGGTGCAGCAAGGAACTGCACATGATAGAGGTACATATGATGACCCAGCCAAAAGAAAGTGTAAGCAAACCGAGTTATGGCTTAATCCAAAAAGCAACACAAGACATCAACAACATGACAATGATGTGCAGAGGTATGCAGAGAAATGGCACAGGTATGTGCAGAGGTATGAAATACGTGAAGTCATCAAAATGAAGGTGAGAGCACCAAAAACATGGCACTACAACACACAACGTTAAAGAACCTAGAGAATCAGTGCCTAACAGAGGCAACTGGCAACACATATATGCATATACATGTTACCAGTAATTACAAAATGCAGCAAATAGAAGTCTGGGAGTAGTTCTAGTGCATGAACACATAACTCCAATGAATGAAGCACTACCGAAAATAAACTCAAGACTACAACTCAAATGCAAGCTGCATAAACATGAATACATGAGCATGCTATCAACCATTACAAAAGGCAAAGGTCAAATCACAACTGTCATGATTCAACACAACTGCCAGGCCACTAGTAACAACTACCTGATATAGAACAATGCAACCCAAGTAGAATATGTGTGGGAACGTGAACCGGTAATAAATGTACAAGCATCACTATAAAACCCAATTCAGTGATACGCAACAACAATAAAGTGAAGTCTGGGTGCCTAAAAAAGACAGAGGCAATGTAATTGCAGACTACTCATAAATGAAGACAGAAACAACATGCACAACTACAATTGTACCAGCTACATGTATGCAATAGGTCGAAGTCATAGACCAGAGAATCAAACTTCAAAAGTGACTCAAACCATAATTTGAAAATGTCACAGGTCTGAGTACAGAAGTAAATGGCAACAATTACAATCATGTCTCGACTCCAGTGAACAGGCAAACATCACCTTAAAGCAACTCGAGTAAATCACAGTGAACATGGTCAGAAAACAACAAGCAAAAGTCGAACAAGAGCAACATCACAAAAGTCAAGTTTGTAGTCAAAGACTAACTGTAGTTCAAAGTGGCCGAAGTTAAATCACAAGTACCAAGTGCAAAGTTCAACTAAGAATATAATCAAATGTACAACAACCCAGACCAGTATCATACAACAACTTATTATATATGCACAGTTCACCAAAGTTCAAGAGACAAGCCGGAATTACAAAATGAACCAATGCCAAGTTCGAACAAAAATCAAGTAGGAGTTTGAACAATGACAGAGAATATGAAGTCATCATTTATCTCAAAGTCAAGTATGATACAAAAATAACCAAAAACATGGAATCGCATAAACAAAGTCAAGTGACCAGGAAGAAATCGTCACAGCGAAGTCAAAGCATCAGAATTCAAAGCCGAGTATTTTAAAACCGAAGTCAGGTGATGTTAAATGATCGAAGCCGTGAATCGAACAAGTCAAAACAGAAATTCAAGGAGTAGTAAATTCAAGCCTTAGCAATCATGAAATAATACAAAGCCGTGCAAACCAAGAAATCAAGTATATACGTTTATGAACAAGTCACTACAATCTCAAGCATCCCAGTAAAATCGAGTGGCCGATCAAACAGAATTGACAAATTCAAATTATATTATTCGAACGAATATACAGGGATTCAAACCCTATAAAAACCCAAAATCAAGCATCACATGGATAGATCAATGAACACAAAAATCCAGTGAAAGTCGAAGTCAATCTGAAATTCACGCAATCGAAGAAACAGGCGAAGTCAGAGGAAATCAACATCAATAAAATCAGGTTGAAACCGAAGACATCAAAAATAGAATAAGCAATCACGGTCAAACGATTTTCGAATTAGATGTGAGTAATATAAATTACTCACCTTTGCCACGAATGGAGCTATCGAGGTCGAGGCCGAAGCAATCGAAGAAAACGAACGAAGTTAAGCCCTAGCTGCTGAAGATTGAATCGAGCGGAGACTCCAAGTACCAATGAAGTCGAATTCCATTGAATTGAAGAAGTCAGCATCTTCGACTTTGAACACGCCCTTGTTTTTGATCGAGCAAGCGACTTTGAAAAACCCTAATTCTGGAGGCGAACGAAGACGAGAACGAACGCCATTTATTTTGAAGCCCTTGTTTCGAAAGGGGGAAGAACGAGAGACAAAGCCACCATTTTTTTTCTTTTAATCGTTTGTTTTCTAGGGTTAGCGAAATTGAACGGGGAAAAGAACGAGTACTGTCCTTATTAAATTATCACTGCACCCCACAACTTGGGCCAGGATACAAAGCCCACAAACCCCTAATGAATTGTAGAAGAATTTACAACCGATTAAAACATTTAACAACAATTAACCAACAGATTAATCGTTTACTGACAAAATTAATTAATGCGAAACCTCGGGTTGTTACATCGAGCGAACACACTTCTTCGAAAACTACTCATTACTTGTTGTCGATTAGTGCACCCTTGATTTTGGGAGTGTTGTTTCGCGGTGTTGTGATTGCTGCGGCAATGCGTTCTCACCAGTCCGGATCAGGCAAACGGTAGTTTAACTACCTTGGGTATTGCCTCATGTGCCTTGTCATACTTGGATCCCTTTATACGCGACCACTATGATTTGTTTTGTGTTATACCTATGGAGTACTCCCTGATATCCCACTAGTTTACGGTGGAGTTTACAGTGCTGTATAGACTATAACGCTTATATAAAATGTGTTAAGGGGGATAATGGTAACGCCTTAACACTATTTTGATATTTTATATTACTGATAGGCATTATCTACTTATCGTACACTACTACATAGTAGATAGTTTAACGGATCCTTAAAGGATGGTTATTCCAAACATCCTTTGAGTTACTTGTATTTCAGTTGCTATTTCACTTGAGTTGGATTTATTGATATAAGAATGTTAATCATGACTCGAGTGTTTTGTGTTTTGCTTTACGCTCGGGTCAGACCGAGTGTACCAGTATTCGAGACTCACCTTTGGAGTTGGAGCTTCGCTTGGAGATCCAGCTATCTATCCAGCTTTCAGATATCCAGTTGATTCCAGTGATGTATTCTGATTCTTGTATTTGACTATTGTATTCGAGACTTCTGTTGTACCTTATTTTACTCTGATATGTATATAGTAGCTTCATGAACTACTATCTTTTACTTCTGCAGAATTTATTACTCTATGTCTGTGATCTGTGTTCTATTTATTTACTGTATATGCTCAGTTTTGCCAATTTAAATTAACAATTCAGTATTTTGAATTATTCAAGTCCGACATGTGCGGATGCGAATGGTTGAAAATATCGGGTCGTTACAATTAGCAATGTGAGTTTTTTCACTCACCTTAGATTGTTTCACTGGAAAGAAGGAATCCAAAGAAAGATAAGTCTTTGAGCGGCCATTAGTGAGTTTTCAAAGCTACAGCCGAAAAATGAACAAGAAAAAGTGATGTAGTTCCTCTTCCAATGTTGCATAAAAGTCAAACTAAAATGTGCTGGCTTTCATTTTTTTTTTCAAACGCATTAAATGCAGACGTGCAAAAAAAGAGAGAAAAGGACATATTGCACTAACGTGATGATGGCCAAAAATGTTTATGTTTGCTTTAAAAATTGGTGACAGCAATGTTTATAAATTGCTTTATTACTTTGGACTTGGCCTCACACGTGAAGGCTAAGAAATGATACACAACTTGTATATTTGCTCACTGACTTAGAATTGGATTTGTATCATTTTTTTTTAAAAAATTTCTATTTAAAATATTCACTCCGATAGTAATTCAAAAATTACGGTCGTTACCGATTTTTAGAATATTTATTACGACAGTGATTCAGAAATCACGGTCATTACAGACTCCCCCCCTTATAAAAATTGCGTCCCCACAATTTTCATACTAGAAGCAGTCAATTTCTCAAATAATTCATCACAACAAAGATAAAATAGAAAAGATGGATATGAATGCTCACCCCTACCCGAAGAGGAGAGAAAACCGGGATGAGAACGCTCGATGAATTCTCTGGTTTCCCAAGTGCAATCCTTGGGGTTCGCGGACCATTGAATCTTCACGAGCGGAACTTCTTTGTTCCGAAGGCGTTTCACCTCCGTAGCCAGCACACGAATAGGATTTTGCACAATAGACATGTCGGGTGAGATCTAAGATTTTGTAGCATATGAGGATCAATAATAGAATCCGAATCTCGAAGGCATCGACGAAGCTAGGATACATGAAATACGTCATGAATTCCCGAAAACTGAATAGGTAGCGATACACGATAAGCAACTGGGCCAATGCGTTCCGTAATAGGAACGGTCCAATATAACGAGGAGCTAACTTCCCGGAGCTACTAAAACGCACCACACCCTTCATCGGGGAAACACGAATGAATACAAGATCGCCAACAGAAAATTCCAAAGGCTTCCTATAATGATCGGCATAAGATTTCTGCCTATTCTGAGCCTCTTTCATTCTCTTGATGGTAAAATAAACAATATTTGTGAAAATTTGAAATTAAAACAATCATTTTATAATTTTTGAAAATTGAAACGTAAGATTTTAGTAAACAAATACTATTATAGATAGAAAATAAATTTAGGATTAAAATGCCTTAAAGGAATTTTAATTGGATATCGAATAGTAGTTGGGCAATAGAGTGGATAAAGGTACTAAAAGATTTAAAGGAAAATAAAATAAATCAAAAATGTTTATTAGACCGCCTTTTTAAATCTTATCCATATCATCATGATAGTTTAACTTCTTCCCATTTCATTAAACCTAAAGAAAACCATACCCACACCCATATAAACTTGATTCCCTTCTCCCAACCCTAATCCTGAAATTGTATACAATTCAAAATGAAAAGAAAACGTTTACAGGTGTCAAACAATCAAAACCGAATGTGATGACATCAATGATTGATGCAATGGTGGTGCGCATGGAAGAAAGGGTGGCGACATGAGCTAGGATGATGATGGCAACCAAGGCAACGTGGGGGAAGGCATGCGATAGATGATGCACACGATTGCTGACTGTACGTGCATATGTACAAAATAGGGGGCGGGATAATATGCTCGGGACAATGGTTGCGAGCTCAGAGAAGATGATGGTGTTGTGACTGATTGACTCGCATGCATCGTTGGGAGGTAGGAGCGAGGCTGTAGGGCAATGCTGTCAGGATTTAAGTTACAAAATTTGATGTAGAGAATGATGCATTTCTTAGTAGCGGAGGAATGCCGAGGTTAGATGTTAAATTGTGAGTATAACCTATCTCCTTTTTTTATTTAGAATCAAATATATAAACCATTATTTCAATTTATGGATTATATTATATGGTTAAAGCGAGTATAACATTATTAATTGATTTATAAAATAAGTTGAATGGTTTAAAATATGCTATGATGATGAAACACATATGAAAGTGAGTATAACCTCTTTTTAAATTTCACCGAGTATAAACTTTTAATTAAATTTACACAGTGAGTATACCAATTCCATAATTAATATTGATTGATTAACATTGAGTATAACTATATAAATCAAGTTTTATAGTAAATATATCAAGACATTTTAATTTATAGTGAGTTAATTAATTTACTAATTCGAGTCCAAATCGGTTTCATTTGACTATAACTTGATCGATGATGGCTTGGTAGCCTTGGTTACTATTAGTAGATGATTAATGGTAGATTTTTTTATTAATGATTGTTTGAATTCAATTATATATGGTTGGATGTATGCATTTGGATGCTAAATAGTTATATAGCAAACTATGTTACTATTTAAATTATTTTAAAAAATATTATAAAGTTTAAATGACAAGATAATGAAATTATATTTTTTATTATTGAAGGGAAAACACAATATACATTGTGATAATTAATTTGAAGAAAATGAAAATAAGATATGACTATTTACCGCTACTATGGTGTTTTAAAAGAACTTTATTTTGAAATATATTTGAATTTTTTATTGAAAGTAACTGAAATTTATTTACTAAACATAAAGTTGACATATATATACATATCTTCGGATTTTTATTAAATATGAATTTATATTGAATTATAAGGGAATTATAATTGTTTTATATAAATAAAACAATGTGTGCATATGTGTGTATTTTTATATCGGAAGTAAATAAAAGTGCAAATATTATTTGAAAGGCATTTTCCATACATTGGAAATTCCTTTTTATTTCCAAAAATTATTAAAGTGATTTTAAAAACTCATTTAAAAAGCAAACCTTTGAATTTTGAAACTCCTATAATTTTTAAAAAATAACTTTGACCTATAAATGATATTTTAGAAACATTAAAATTTAAAAAAAATTGATTATTTTGAATTTAAAATCAAAAGGACGTATTCTTCAAAGTATAAATATTTTAAAAAATGAAAATCTAGGAAAAATTCAAGTATGTTGATTTTAAAAAATCCTAAAATCATACTTTAATTATGTTGAGGTAAAATTTGTATATTTAAAGATAAAATTTGAATTATTTGATTTTATACTGAATTTAAATTGATTAAAAAGGTTTAAAATATTTTTAAAGTATTAGAAAATAAGTATAATTAAAATTTATTATTTTGAAACTTCCTACATAAATATTTGAGATAATTTTAGATGAAATTCATATTTTTAAATTTTAAAGTTAAATTATTGAATATTATTTTGAGTTCAACTAGGATTAAAAGAATAAATCCTTGTTTAATAATTCAAAAATTCGCTTTGATTGGAATAATATGAATTTGTGTGATTATATACTTGTTTGGATGATATTATACATGTTCGTTTAGTTTAAATTTCATCGTTTAAGTTATTTACTTTATTTTAGCCTAATTAGTATCGTGTTTAAAATTGCTATTGTTATAAATAATGTTGTTACCTAATGGTTAATGCATGTTGCATGGACATAACTAACCAAATAGGCTATATGACGGCTTTAAAAGCAACATTTAGGGAATAAATGTCGTTTGGAATAATCAAATGATTTTAAAAGTATTTAATTTTACATGTATCTTGTACGACATAGGATATTGACTACTTGACAACTAATATCCATCATAGCAGACTGATTCGAAGGTCATCACTTAAATTGTAACGATATTGTCCCTAATTACTATGTCATAATGATTTGTTGCTAGGACATATATTGCTAAAATGGGTAATGAAGATTGTCGGAGACATAGCGCAAACGAAGAGAAGTAGCTCCTCGGATGGAATATGATTAATTAGACTATAGGACAAGTAAGAATTTTCACACTTCTAGATACATGAAGGATACTACTGACTATATGTTTCATCAACCTCGGAGTTATGATGATGTGTCGTAAAGAGAAAAAATCACTTGCTATTCACTGGGCTTAAGAGTGATAATATATGGGATTCGGTAATTAAAGGTAAATGACACAAGATGTAGAGTGTTTTGTCAAAGCTGTCTATGTCCACTTTGAAGCTCTCTTTGTATATGGCTCTCTTACAATTACAAGGAACTACAAGAGAATAATAATAAAAGAACAAGAGAAATGAGGCACTTAAGACTGTTGAAGCATTTAATCTCAAGGGTAGTATCCAGTATTCTCACCGTGTGAAGGACTCTGAATTATGTATAATATCTAGAATTCTCATTGTTTTCCACCTTCATGAAGTGGCTATCTATTTTCTAAGCAAAAAACCAATAACCCCCTCGCTTATGATGTTGTAATGTATGGTATATTTATAGCTAATGTTTGGACGAATGAGATCGTGTGATAAAACAGGAAGGAAGTGTGCTGCCATCGATCTAGTTGAACGGACTTAATGAGAGATAGCTGGCTATATGAAAGAAATTTGTGGCTGAGATGAAGGCCAACAGGAGGAATGTACCAGATGTATGCCCTGTCTTACTTTGCATTCAGTGCATTTTACTATAGCAGTTTGCTAGGGAAATGGAACATGCTTCATGTTAGGAGTAGATACCTGGTTGTACCTCTTACTGCCTTACTCCGATATGCTTAGTTGGTAAGACGGGCCGAGTTAGTTCACTAAGAGCTAGGGCCATGGAGAGGATAGAGAATTGTTGAGATCTTAGGACAAGTTGAGTCGGGCGTGGATGACAAAACAACGTGTAATTCGCATGTGGATGTCAATAAAACTAGATCAAATGATGGACTAAGCTAAAGACAACCTTGATTTATGCAGGTGGAAAAGGAGCTGAGAGAGGTGCTTAAGCAGGCAGGTAGACTTGGTGTCGTGTTAGAAGCATGCCGACATGAGAGGATTGATCATAAGTGAGATCGATAGTCGTTCTTGTGCTTTAGCAAGCTGTACTAGTTCTCGGGCCTTGCTAAATCAGCATGAGTAGCGGGCTGATATGGGCCTAGCCTAGACCTAAGATGGTAACCGAGGGAGCCTTGCTGGCCCTCACTCAACCTTTGGCTAGCTTGAGGGAGACTAGCCTGGACCCAAGCTAACTTGGACCGAACCGGGTTAGGCTAGGCTTAGGTGCCTTAATCACAATATCCTTACTTACGATAAAACTGATTAACATTTGCTACACAAGTCATTGCCTATAACATTTTCCACCTAAGTCATTGCCCACATATGGGCGCGAGCGTATCAAATCGTGAAGCTTCATCGAATGGACAGCTCTGATATGCATTTAATGCACTTTCCATGTGGTGTTGCACCATTTTCGATAGTGGATGCACTTCTCAAGACATAGCAGAGAGATGACATTTCCTCCATGCTTGTGGTGTGACATAGAATTTGAGTATTCTCTCACGGTTGAGATCCTCATTTGCTATCTTGAGCATAACAACGGCGATTAAAGAAAGAGGCGTATAAATATCTCACTTTTCCTCCATTTTGAACTCATGGAGCTTTTGTCATGTGTTTTTTTCCCGAGAACTCGAATCCTACATAGATTTCCATCAGCAAAAATAGTTAACTTCGTCTTCCTTTTCCTCTCCAAATGCTCTCGAGCACCTTTGGTTTTATAAAACTTGTTTGGAGTCAATAGAAAGAAGGAAACTTTCTTGGGTGTTGAACTATTATTGTTAATTGCAGTTCGAACTGCTATTTGGATTTATGTTTTTTGAGATGGATCTTGCTTTACTACTTGGCCTAGGCTTGCACTTTCAGGCCATCTTTCCTATGGAAATTGTCCATCGATCTTAAGCTAATCATCCAGCCGATGGCCCAACTAATGCTGGTAGCTTCCTCGTCATCTTGGTCTGACATTCCCGAACCAAGGTTGGCTTGGGAGCTCAACTGCTCTATTAAGAAGAGTAGTAAGTATCGCCTATGCCTTCGAGATCATGGCTGAAGTCTTAGTCTACTCCTTGGCAATGTGTTTGAAAGCTTTTCGAGGTTTCTTGTGACATCGATGTGGAAGGCTGCGAAGACGATGGCGATGCCGTTCCCCTAGATTGATTGAAGTGCCTGGAGGGCTCATCGGTAAATTTGAAGTTGGAGCTTCTGAAGTGCGTTACTGGCACATCACTCCTTCACTCTCTCTTTTCTTCTTTTCAACTAGTTAGCAATAAAAATATCATTATAAGGATAGTAGGACAGGCATTGTGCCCCCGCCTCTTCTGAACTGAATAAAATAAATTCATTGTTGTAAATTATCGTTTGCACTTGTTGCTTTGGCTTGTAGAATATCATATCCCATATGTTAGCATGGTTCCTTACACTGGATTGACCAATATATTTTAGCTAATAGGCCAGACCGGTCAATGGATTCAGAAGCAAGCATTGACTAATATGCCCGATTGTTTGTAGGCGTCGAAGCCTATATATGATAGTTGAGTCTTACTGCATTGTGTTGCAGTTGGGCGGTCCTATCATGAACCTAGGCATTGAGTGGTTAGATGTTCTTTTGGGTGACACGCTACGTGGAGGAGTTCCTACATAATTTGCAGAAAAAATTCGTCTATTTATAATATATGAAATAATAACGTGGTTACGTGATGGGTTGAGTCTGGACATGCATATGAACAAAGTGTCGACCAATATACATCAAAAACATGAAAAATCGGTTATGGAAAAGGGTTTTATGGGAATAGATGAAGTTCAAGTCCAACATTGGACGGAGTATGAAAGTGAATAATGATGTCTAACCTCCCTCACTAGCAATTCGTAGTATTAACACTGTACTTTGAATTTTTAGAAATCTATTCTGTTTGGTTATTAATTGACGATCTACTATATTAGATGTCATATATACAAAGCATCACACACGATTGGTTTTTTAAGGCAAAATAATACTAGCTTTAATTAAAGACTGTACGAACAGAAAATAAATAGGCATGCACACATGGTCCATTAGATCTACAAATGAAATTGTAATCTTTAAATAATTCTAAATATGATTCATAAGATCTGTTTGAAGTCTATTGTGCAATTGTGCATCTCAGAATGAAAGTTTTCATTCCAAGTGGATGTTGAAAGCTTCTTCAAGTACAAGAATGTCATCTCATAATATTTTCGGCATTTTCTTTGCGCCATCGTATTCGTAGTGACAGTAAGTCTTGTCCATATCTCTTTTTTCTTCAGTGATGATGTTATGTAGAATTATACATGTAAATATGATTTTGGACTTCTTTTCTAGAGACCATAATCGACAAGGATTGCTAATCATTGCAAATCTGGATTAAACAATGTCAAATGCTCTTTCTACATCTTTTTTTGGTCCCTCTCGCATCTTGGCAAACTTTGCTTGCTTCCCTATTATTGGATTTGGACATGTCGTAAATGCTCCATTTTGTATAAATCCTATTATTTTTGAGATAATATACATGTTCGTAATTGTTTTGGCCAAGGGTAAATGACACAGGAGTTGCTTTGCCAAGTGCCAGATCATTAAATAAGTTTGACCTCTCAATAATGTTTAAGTTTTTATTAAAACCAGACATTTTGAAGAAAGCATGCCGAATCCAAAAACCGTACGAAGCAACCACTTTGGAAGTAACATTTTGTTTTATTTTACCATTATAAGTTCCATGATATGCTTTAGGACAGATCTTCCATTTTCAATGCATATAACTAAGACTTCCTAGTATTCCAGGCCATCCTATACTTTCATACATTTATCTAATCCTCGAAACATCATCCTCATTTGAAGGTCCGAGGCACTCTGTACCATGAATGTCTACTACACATTCGTAGAATGTTTCGAGAGTTTCCAGTTCAATACGCTCTGCAATCTAGTATGCATCGCTTAGCACTATGTGGGGGTGCCATAAGCTAACATCCTCAACGTGGTAGTCATTTTTTGTTCTTTGTTAGACCCTACATTTTTGAAGCATTTGGCTTATGAATAAAGTATTAATTGTTGCATTGAATACCTGCCAAAATCCTCAAGAATAAATCTTTTTTCATTTTATTTCTTCTCCGAAACATATCTGGCCCATATATTGAATTTGGATTGAAGTAGTCTTACATGAGAGTTTTATGGAATGCAAAAGGATTACGATTCATATATTCTCGACCAAAGACTGATCTAGCATTTTTTTTGAATGTCGAGCTATAAGCTCTTGGCATAGCTCAACTATTTCTTGCATTTCCTTATCTTTTTCTTATGGAACCTCTTCCTCTTTGAAATCACTATCGAATGCCATAACACATTTAAGAAAAGATGAAGTATCCATTATAGTATATAATTATTTAATGTATGAGAAAATATGAAGTTTGCAATGTGTCATTTGAGATGAATGTTGGATTCCTTATATAACAGAAATTTAACATGACATGGAATACTAAAGTTTGTGGATAAGTTTGGATAATTATTTCAGGATGTTGTTACTCAATTATAATATATGATGTAGTATACTAAAGTTTGTGGGCATGTTCGGACAGTTATTTCAAAATGTTGTCAACTCAACTTAAACACATTGTGTAGTATACTGTACTAATTTGACAATACATTGTGGAATATGCCTTAGTAAAGTTTGTGGACATGTTTGGACAATTATTTTAGAATGTTTTCAATTCAACTTTAACACATTATGTGGCCTATGAAGATTTAAAAACATGTTGCGAAATCTGCTTTAGTAAAGTTTGTGAACATGTTTGGACAATTATTTCAGAGTGTTGTTAACTCAACTTTAACACATTATGCGATATACTATACTGATTTGAGAACACGTTATGGAATCTACTCTAGTAAAGTTTATGGATATGTTTGGACGATTATTTCAGAGTGTCATCAATTCAGTCTTAAAATATTATGCAATATACCATATCGATTTGACAACAAAATGTGAAATATGCTTTAGTAAAGTTCGTGGACATGTTTGGACAATTACTTTAGGGAGTTGTCAACTCAACTTTAACACATTGTAGGGTATAATGTACTGATTTGACAACACATTGTGGAATCTACTTTAGTCAAGTTTATGGACATGTGTAGACAATTATTTCAGAGTGTTGTCAATAAGAAATACAAAATAAATGAAAGGGTACATTATAAATTGCATTACATAGCAAGCTGCAACATCCCCTATCTAGAGGCCCAAAACTAAGCGCTATAGATGTTGTAGTCATCTATAGTATTAGCTTTCGACGACTAAATACGTCTATGCTAATGGTATCTATAATATCAGAAGTACTTGAATATGAAATAAATTACAGATTTCAAAACAACATTTTTCCATTACATTTCAAATAGATATTCCTTATTCATAATACATAATCCAATACGTTCCCAGGCAGTGATAAAATATACTTATTACAAAATACGCTAAGAGCGACATATGAAGATGCCTCCTTGGATGATCAGAGTCATATAGTCATAATTGACTTAATACATACACAGTGGAAATAACAACAAAACAAAGAACTGCAACTCCTAAATAGCTATTTGTTAGCCTCCTGCTTGCTTCCGGTATCCTAAATCGTAATCCTACTAAAAACCTTAATCCCTCAGCCTACTCAAATCAATTTTGAGCACCCGATAGTTTAAGGGGAAAACATAAACTTCGAGTCAGACATAAAGCCTGGTGTGAATAGTATTATATATCTCGGTTAATAATGTTAAGTGAGACCACGCCGCTTAGTGGAACGGGTTTCCCCTCACTAACATCCTTTTAAAATATATCTTTTGCAAAGAAAAGTTTCCTTCAGCCAAAACTGGTTAAATACTGTAAAGCTTCATTATGTAAACATACATAAATATCAGGTAATAAATGAACTATCTATTCAAACACTTTAGTTTTGTTTGGCTAACTATTAACCTTTGGCTGACTTAGGGCCTACCAGAAAATATAACAAAATTAATCTAACATATGTTAGACACTCCTCTTCTAGACAGTCTATTCTTAACTATCTGTTAAATATTTCCCGACAGAATTCTCTGTCCCTAACTTAATCAACTCCCAGGTCACCTGATCCTAATGGTTTTGCCGGCTCACCAATAACCTATTTGTGTACAAGTATATATATATATTCTCTTATGTGTGTAATCATAATTTTAGTCTTACTTGTGACAAAGCCCTACACACTGGAATTTTGGACAACAATTAGCTGAGGCCAATAGCTAATGTATATGGCATGACCCTATACCAGTCTCATCTAGTATTCTAATATTTGAATCATTTTACTTAGGTATTCCTTCCCATAATTTTCCTTGAAAACATTTTCAAAATAATTTAAAATCTTTAAATCAAACTTACAAGGAAATCAATAAATTCTATGCTTTACTCAAAATCTCTTTGCCATGCTATACATATGAACTTTACTCAAACTTTAGTTGATGAAAATATTTAAACACTTGAAAGTCCCTCTTTCGATTCCATTTAAAGTACTCATTTCTAGACCTTTGAAAGCATCTCTTTCGAAATCAAGTAAAACCCTTTAAAACCCTTTGAAAACCTTCCTTTCAAAAGCATTAAAACCTTAAACATCATATCTCAAAACAATTCAAAGCACTGCCTTCGGAAAACCTTACCTTCCATTTTAACCCTTTCGACTCCTTCGAAACCCTTTGGGGAACCACCCCTCCGAAACCATTTTAATTACCTTTTGAAAGCATCAAACCTTTAGAAACTCAAACCATTCGAAAGCACTTGGGTTTAATTTAAAACATGTGGAAATACACCTTTCGAAACCATATAAATATACTTTTTCGAAACCTTTTGGGTTATACTTCAATCAGGGTCATTTAAAACATCTATATCGAAACCTTCCTTTCGAAACATGTTCCAAAGTAAAGAAGTGATAGTGTCGAAACTTTCCCTTCGAAAGCATGGGAGAAGTAGCTAATTTTAAAAGTTAAGTTTACCTATCCAAACCATTGAATTTGAAAGGTAGAAAGGCGACAGCTAGGGGTTTTGACGCCTTTTGGAAGCATTAGTCAAAACAAAAGTGTGTAACAAAGCAAAAATATTTCCTTTGAAATTATCTGAACCATTCGAAAGCAAGTGAGTCAAAACCTAACCCTTTCGAAAGCAAAGCAGGCGCTACCTTTAGTTCTAAAAAAAATCATACTCCAACCTCTTTGGAACCTAACGTTTCGACCATGTACCCTTTTGCCTTTGTCCAATTTGCTATGTATCAAGAAGCTTGATACCATGCGCATTGGTTTCGAAACCCTTTGATAGTGAAAGGTCTCCGTCGGAACCCCCGTACCGAAAATGATGGAACATGCAAAAAACATATTATTTTTGTTTTTAACTTAAAAAGAGAAAACTTTTCAACTTACCTGCCATTATTTGTCAAATTTTCATTTTTTGCTAAATACTTTTCAAAAAGTGCTGCCATTATTTTCAGAAATAAACAATGATTTTACTTTATAAAATGCCCCTTCTCCTTAATTAAATATATAAAACATTTAAGTTCCATACCTTAAATAATTTTATATATTCATCAAAACACTTAGGAAATTTCTATAAAAATTCCAAAAAATCGATTTCTTTATATTTTCTAACATATATAAATTATAGACCCAAATAATTATTCATTTTGGCGTAAATAATTTATAACTCAAATCCTTTTCTTCACTAGAAAAATTAATATAAATTCCACAATAGTTCAGAAAATTATGAAAATTTAAACCCGTCTCTAAAATATCATTTCTAATCTACATTTAAATTTTCAAGGCATTTGGATGTCATTTAATAGGGTTTTCATATCAAACATATCATAAAAATTAATATGAACATGCATAAATCATCAACAAGCATATATAAACTTTTAATCATTCAAAACATAGCATAATCATGCAAAATCATTTTGGGTTATCCTTAAAACCGAAAACTATAAGAAAATAGGATGTAGTAATCATCCACCTTAGCTTTGTGATTAAAGATGTGTGATTTGATGTTAAATAGGTTGATTTACTCCTTCCTCTTGAAAATCCTAGCTTTATCTTCCGTTGAAATTGAAAATGGTGGTTGTCCTTAGAATATTTTTGCTTGAGAGTAAATGAAATGAACGTGTGTTTTAATTTCCTAAGGGTTTAGGGTATGGGTCCATCCTATTTTCCATTTTGCCCTTCCTTATTTCCTAACACATTTATTTATGTTGATTTACATTTAACATGGCACGACTACCCTTGATTATAATCAAATCTTAATAAATTAATCATCACATTATTTTACTTGATTTAGCTAATTAAATATCCTAAATAATGTTATAAAAATATAGGGTGTTATAGACTCCCCTCCTTAAAGAATTTCATCCTTGAAATTACGATAGGGTACCCAATCGATCAAAAAGGTAAAGCATACCATCAAAACAAATCAGGATAAGCGTCCCTAACCCTGCTGTTAGTCTCCCAAGTACAGTCACTATGTCACTCCACTGGACTTTCACTAGTCTGACTGTCTTATTCTTTAACCTCTTCTCATCTCTTGCAACTATCTGAATCGCCTTTCTACTTATGGTCAACTCCGGCTCTACTACTAAATCTTCTAATATTGTTGGTGCTATAGTAGACTCTGGGTTTCTAACACATTTTCTAAGATGAGAAATATGGAAAACATCATGGACTCCAGCCAAATTACTCTGTAACTCCACTCCATATGTGAGTTTCCCGATCCTCTCAATAATACGAAAAGGTCCAATGAATCTCGATGTCAACTTTCCTGATTTTCCAAATCTAATCACACCCTTCATCGGAGAAACCTTAATAAACACACTCTCCAACAAAGAAATCCATGTATTTCCTTCTTCTGTCTGCATAACTTTTCAGCCTAGACTCAGCCTCCTTCATTCTAGCTTGAATCAACTTAATCTTCTATGCGTCTACTTTCACTAAATCCGAACCAAGAACCAATCTATCTCCAGTCTCCAACCAACATACAGGAAATTTGCATGGTCTTCCATACAAAGCTTCAAACGGTGTCATCGCAATGCTAGTCTGATAACTATTGTTATACGAGAACTCGACTAAATGAAGAAGTTCTTCCCATGATCGCCCAAAGTCCAATACACAAGCTTGTAACAAATCCTCCAAGAAATTGTTAACTCTTTATGTTTGCCCATCAATCTATGGATAGTAAGCGGTACTCATCTTAAGCTTAGTTCCTAAAGCTTCCTGTAGACTCTTTTAGAACTCACTAGTAAACAAAGAATCTCTATCACTGACAATACTACTAGGACTCCCGTGTAGTTTAACCACATTCTTTATGAACAACTTCGCCAAAATAGGTGTCGTTCTAATTGACTTTACCATAATAAAATGGGCACTCTTGTTCAATCTATGCACTATAACCCATATGCTTTCGTTCCTCTACTAGATCTTGGCAACCCATCAATAAAATCCAGAGAAACAGAATCACATTTCCAAATTGGAAATTCGATGGCTGAAGCAATCCTCTTGGCTTCTGGTGTTCAGCCTTTACCTGTTGGCAATTCAAGCACTGCTTTACACATAAACCAATGTACCATTTCATAACTTACCAGGAGAAACTCCTTTTCATATCGTGATACATCTTTGTTCCTGCTGGGTGGACAGTGAACTTCGAACGATGGCATTCCTCCTGAACTTCCTTCCTTATGTCTCCTACATTCGAAACACATAACCTTCCTTTCTTTCTCAACCACCCGTTCTGGTCAAGACGGAAATCCTTCAAGTCATCGCTCTCTGTTCCTTCCCTTACCTTTCTAATCCATTCAGCCAAAACTAGATCCTCCACTTATTCAGAACCTATCTTCTCAATCATTCCCGATCGAACTTCCAAACAAGATAACATAGCACCTTTTGCACTAGAACCAGCCTTGGATCTGCACTGCACTCTACAAGCTGACAATGCTTCCAAATCTTTCGAATCGGCAATCATTGCCAACAATACATTGTGATGTTTCCTGCTAAGTGCATCTACTACCTTATTTCCTTTTCCCGGTGTGTATTCGATTCCAAAATCATAAGCAGCAATAAATTCCAACCATCTTTGTTGTCTCATGTTCAGCTCCTTCTGAGAGAACAAATACTTCAATGACTTATGATCCACATAAATCCCATATCGCTCTCCCAAAATGTAATGCCTCCCCACCTTCAAAGCAAATATAACTGCAGCTAACTCCAAGTCATGCGTTGGATATCTAACTTCATGTGGTATAAGCTTTCTAGAAGTATAACCAATCACTTTACCTCTATGCATCAACACAGCTCCCAACCCAGTTCCACAGCATCAATATAAACCACTAAATCCTAATTCTCTTCCGGAACCACCAACATAGGTGCATGGGTCAATAAGTGTTTCAAGCTTTGAATGCTTCCTTACACTTATCGGCCCATACGAACTTCACATCCTTTCATGTAAGCTTAGTCGTCGGTGCAGCTATTCGCAAAATCTTTTGTAAACCTTCGGTATTATCCGGTTAATCCCAAAATACTCTTTATCTCGGTCACTATCGCGGGTCTCTTCCAATTATTCACCTCCTCAATCTTAATCAATGTATAGATAACCCTTTCTCTTAGACTGCATGACTAAGGAACTTTACTTTCTTCTTCCAAAAATTCCACTTAGAAAACTTCGCCTTCAGCTGATGCTCCCTTAGCATCTCAAGCACAACTCTAAGATGAAATTCATGCTCCTTCTCATCTTTAGAGTATATCATAATATCATCTATGAAAACCAACGCGAACCTATCTAAATGTTCTTAGAAAATTCGGTTCATCAAATCTACAAAGAATGTCGGCGCATTAGTTAACCCGAACGACATAACTAACCATTCCTACGATCCATAACGAGTCCTAAACGCTGTCAAAGGAATACTACCCTCTGTCATTCTAAGCTGATGAAATCCTGTCGCCAAATCCAACTGAGAGAATATCTTAGCTCCACTTAACTGATCGAACAAATCGTCAATTCTCGGCAATGGATATCGGTTCTTTATCGTCTTCTCATTCAACTTACGATAATCGATACATAGCCTTAGTGATCCGTCCGGCTTCTTAGCAAACATTGCGGCTGCTCCCCAAGATGAACTACTTGGTCGAATAAAGCTCTTTCCTTCCAAATCCACCAACTGAACCTTTAGCTCTTTCATCTCTGTAGGTGTCATCCTACTTGGCGGCCCGCTCACTGGTTCTGCTCCAAGCACTAAATCAATCCGAAACTTAATGGCTCGTTTTGGTGGCAATCCAACTACCGACTCGAAGAAATCAGTGAACTCTCTAACCATGAAAACTCGGTCCAACTCGTCTTCCAACTTTACAAAACCCAATAGAGCATTCACTTCGCAACTTGGCTCTTCTATGGTATAAATTACCAGATCACTACAATCAGGGTGTTTAAGCGATATTTTCCTATCATGGCAAAATATCCAAGCATCATACTCACTTAACCAATCCATTCCAAGAATGATACCGAGCCCCATAAAATCAAACACATGCAAACAGCAAACAAAAGTATGACCTAGCAAATCAAACTCTAAATGGTCACACCTCAAAGTGTCGCATACCCTCCTATCGGATTTGCAACCCTTAAGGAAGTAACTAAATATGAGGGTTCTAGGTTAAGCTTATCTACCAAACATCGAGAGAGAAAAAATGTGATGCACTAGTATAAAACAAAACGCTAACAGACATACCGTGAATCTGTAGCGAGCCTCCCAGAACAGCCCCTCCATTCTCCTGCACCATTGGCCTTGAGGTTGCGTGCTCCAATGCATACACTTGCCCCTTTCCTTCCTTTGCAGGCTCTTTGCATTGGTTATTGTAATGGCCGATCTGATCATAGTTAAAGCACTTGATATTCTTCTTTCCAATCAACTCCTTTCCTTTTCCCTTTCTAGTACGACACTCGAGAGCATAATGTCCTTTCTTGTCGCACTTGTAGAAGATCACTTCAGATTTTTCCTTTCTTCATTGCTCCTCCCTTCTGAGCATTCTTCTTATGGAAATTTTTTCTTTTCTGGCCTTGTCCCACTTAAGCCTCCTCCTCTTTCTTCTTTTCTAAACAAGCTAATGCCTCTTCCTACCTCAGCGACATTTCTACCACTACATCACATGGATCTCTTATATGCGGTAAGTTAGCTCTTGCCAACTACGACTTCAAACCTCTAATAAACTTCTCATTTCTTTTCATCACTTTATCAATTGTGGTATACCCGTACAGGGCTAACTCTTCAAACTTCCAGCATATTCCAGAACATACATCTCCCCTTGTTCCAGTTCAGCAAACTTTCTAACAAGTACTGGCTGCGCCATTACCGACATAAACCTTTCTTGAAACCTCCTCTTAAACTCCGCCTACATCATTAACTCCTCATCTACATCAGCAGCAACGGTATTCCACCAAAATAGAGCTACTCCTTGAAGCTGCCTTGAAGCTACCTTGAAGCAAGTCTCCTTTTCTGCTCATCGTTGAGCCCTAAGTCATCAAAAATCCTTTCACAATGTAGTAGCTAGTTTTCCACTTTAACAACATCCTCTGTCCCAATAAACGGCTTCCCTCCAAGCCTAGTATAGTCTCTACTCAAGCTAGCTTAGTGTTTGACTATCGGAGCCTCCTAAACTCCTCCTCCCGCAACATTCCCTCCAACAACTCCAGTTGCAATTCTAGCTTGCATCATGTTTACAGAAAACTGATACATGGCTCCATTATCCACTTGGGGAACCCCAACACCAACATTTTCAGCCTGACCTGGACCTCTTCTAGCATTTGGTCGGGCATTTTCATTTGTGGTGGTGCTCTCTCTTCCAAGATAACTATGCCTCTTCTTCTGTCCATATCTATATTAAAGCCTCGTGAGATACAGATGAATAGCTTAACAAAGATAGGAGTCTAGAGATATAGCGTATATTATATATAGCAAATACAAGTACGTTACTATAGCGTTATCCCATACCCTGATCTTAAATCTAATCCCTAAGGATTATGTTTTCAAAAATCATTTTTAGTTAAAGTATTTCATAAACCATGCTCGATACCAAATTGTAACATCTCCTATCTAAAGGCTCAAAACTAAGCGCTATAGATGCTGTAGTCGTTTGTAGTATTAGCTTCCGGCGGCTAAATACGACTATCTTAATGGTATCTAAAATATCAGAAACACTTGGATATGAAAAAAATCACAGATTTCAAAACAAAATTTTTTCCATTACATTTCAAAACAGATGTTCCATATTCATAATACATAATCCCAATACGTTCCCACGCAGTGATGAAATATACTTAGTACAAAATATGCCAAGAGCGACATATGAAGATGCCCCCTTGGATGATCAGAGTCATATAGTCATAATTGACTTAATACATACACAACGGATATAACGACAAAACAAAGAACTACAACACCTAAATAATTATCTGTTAGCTTTGTACTTGCATCCGATAGCCTTATTCGTCATCCTACTAAAAACCTGAAAAACCTTAAACCCTCATCCTACTCAAATCAATTTTAAGCACTCGGGATTTAAGGGGAAACATAAACTTCGAGTCAAACATAAAGCCTGGTGTGAATAATACTATACATCCTGGTTAATAATGTTAAGTGAGACCAGACCGCTTAGCAGAACGAGTTTCCTCTCGCTAACATCCTTTTAAAATATATCTTTTGCAAAAAAAATTCTTACATTCGAAACTGGTAAAATACTATAAAGCATCATTATGTAAACATATATAAATATCAAGCAATAAATGAATTATCTATTCAAACACTTTAGTTTTGTTTGGCTAACTATTAACCTTTAGCCGATTCTAGCCTACCAGACAATATAACAAAATTAATCTAACATTTGTTAGACACTCCTCTTCTGGATGGTATGTCCTTAACTATCTGTTAAATACTTCCCAACTTGATGGTTTGTCCCTAACTTAATCAACTCCCAGGTCACCTAATCCTAATGGGTTTGCGGGCTCACCAATAACCTATCCGTATACAAGTATATATATTCCCTTCTGTGTGTAATCATAATTTTAGCACTACACCATACTGTCCATTTTGCCACACCCCAATGCAGAAAAATTGCCATGGTCATGAGCCGTGGCAATTTTCCCATGGTTTTGAGCCGTGGTAAAATAAATTATAACGGTTTCGGGCCGTGGCAATTTAGCAACTACCGTAAACCGTTCCAATGTTATCAAATTTTTTACACCCCTTACCGTGTATACATCAGCTCGCATCCTTCTCAAAAAAAGAACGCCTCCTTCCAAAATTAACCCGTGTACCCTAGCTAAATAATTTCCATCCCACGCCCTAACTCTCATCGATTTTCACCTAAATCCCCATCGCTCCGACGTAAACGTGAATAGCTCGTATTCTCAATCAAATCACATAAGGTTCTTACTCAAATAGTCCTTCTTGGTTTCGAGGTATTCATACAAAAATAGAAATGGTTGATTTGTTAGCTTTTTCTGGTATTTATATAATGTCTAAGATTGATGCTTTGTAATATGGCATACAAGCACGTTGACTTTACAGGTGCTTGGAAATGCTAAGGTGGCTATGTTGTCGGTATTGATTTCCAGGAATCCGGTGAATGTGATGGGGATTTTAGGGTTTGGGATCACGATTTTTGGGGTTGTACTATACGGTGAGGCAAAGAAGAGGACGAAGATGATGAATGCAACTTCGAGCTTTGGTATGAATTCTGTATCCAATGATTTGCATTGATTTTTGATAGGATTGGTAATTTGGTATAGTGGAAACTATGGTTATTGTAATTTTATCTTTATGGAAATTGTAATATTTTTCAGTGTTAAAAAGCAAACACATTGAAAGATTTGAAAAATGTTTTATTAATACAAAGTTGAATAAACGCATTATTCATTATGAATATTGCATACATAATTTAAAAATATTGTCTGTTGTTGATGATTGTTAAGTGAATGAAGCATGATAATTAGGCAAATGGATTGAAAGCAACAGAGTAGATCAATTATGATGTACCCACTTCTAAACAATTTTTTTTGGTGAATTGAATGAACTTTAATTGATTAAGAGAATTTTTTTTTCATTTAAAGTTCCATACCCTTTAGAAGTTTATCTTTATATCTGGCATTCGATTAACTTTTTTGAATGGTTAAATTCTCTCTTTTCAGTTTATTATTAGATTAGTAAAAATAGAATCCTAGTTGGAAGCTTGAGCACCAAAATAGGTATGGATCTTGGGACCCTCATTAAGAGCACTAAAGCTTGTGTGCATTCATCAACTTAATAGTATGATCATGCATACCCATATACAGGGAATTTGTCTAGTTTTTTTATTAGAGCTGCTACAACATATTTCCAATCCTGCATTTGATCTAACGCTTTGCCTTTAACGATACCCGTCTCAATCACGTCTAGTGGTCCATTCATTTTGTCCAAAAATGAGTCCTTAGTCTTACCCACCGTGTCATCCAACCCCAAAATAATATTTAATGGTTCTGTTTTTTTAAAAAGTGATATAAATATTTGTACCCATACTAGCTTTATCAATGCTATTTTGAGAAGAAAAAAATTTTAGTTCCATCGTATTTAACTTTTTTTTTCAGTTTTGATCAACTTAATAATTGGCCTTTTTGTGCAGGCCAAAGCCGGAAAATGAGTTTAAACGAGGGAAGAGGCCAAGCATATGTAAACAGACTAAGCTGAATTTGATGGATCCAAGAATTTTCCTCGAACATAGCTTGGCATGTCATTTGCATCAAAACTATGCTAATGACGTTCATCACAAGGATTAAGAAACAAATTAAACAAAGCTATAAATAGGAAAGGAGGAAATGTGCAGTTTGGCTATTCATCAACTAATTATCAATTATCATGGAAAATAATCTTCCTGATAATGCTGATTCCTACCATGATGGAGATGAAGGTATTAAGACTGAATGCAATGGACAGCAATCCGAGGTAATGTGCACAAAATTATTATTATTATTTTACTTAACAAATATACAAGTATAGCATATTTAAATTTTTCTTCTTCATATCTTCAGTTTAACCTATACAATAAACTATTTCAACATGTAAACCCAAACATTATATAACGCCATTGATATAAATTTGATTCTTACTAGATAACGCTATTTGTTTGACACTTTCTACTGTAAATTTGTGTATTATTGATAGCTCACTGCCTATTTTAGTTTTACAGAATGCACACACAAAAGCGTGGTTCAAACTGCCTATTTGTTTGTCAAGACTTTTTGATGCTAGAAGTTGTTTTCATATATATCCCCTTCAATTATTATTTTAGGAATGCAAAGTGCAAATATGTTGTAAATTCACTAAAATTAATTTTTGTTGTGAACTATTTTTGATGCAAGTGTAATTAGATTTTGTTTGTTGGATTTGTACTTTATTTTGATAAAAATAAAGCATCCATACACATGCCCCTTTCGATCAGTACAATTCTTTTTTACTAAAAACCCAATCATCTGCTTTTGTTTGACACATACAAAGATATAGCCAAAAAATGCACCATTCTCCACTTAGGCATGTCGATTGACTGGTCCTTCGAATCAACGCTTCCAAATTAATTTAACACCTCACCCATCGATCGACGGGCTCCAATCAATTATCGATTAGGGTACTTCAGCTCACGGGTTGTTCTATTATCTGATCATGGTGAAAGCTTCATTCTTCATCAACTTCCAATTCATTGTTCCGTTTGACCTTTTTTTCCCTTTGCAAATCTCTTTATCTTAATCTTCAATTTGAAAATGTGAAAATCAATCATCTGGTATACAAGTGTTTTGGATTTTTGGCACTTCCATTTGCACTTCAGTATTTTAGTTTGGCAACTTGCAGATATTTAGAGCAGTTTTATACATGTATATCGGTAAAAACTATTTTGAATTTAGAACTAACAATGGCAATAAAATAGTGCACTACATATAATTTTAACTGTTTAACTACTAAATATCGATGCGTATATATTGTCTTGGTGATAGATATGACTATCTATACAAAATAATAATGAAATAGTTTACTGCTACAAGGATCCAGTATTTATTTTCAAATAGTAACAGAACTAAGTATCCAAATTAAGGGCATGGAGGACTCACATTATAGAGTTATCCTAGCTTTTTATTATCGACGTGTGGAAAATTGTTAAACTTTTCTTTGAGATATATTTAGATAACCATAGCACGATTACAAGGGTTGTAGTATATTGGTGAGAAAAGCATAGTGCTGACATTCGATTCAAAAGCATATTGTTTTTTCAGATAAATTTAGTAACATTGTATACCAAATAATTATAAATATGTAATTGTTTGAAAACTGGTTCAATATCGAAGAAAGATGTAGTGATGATTAAACTAATTTTGAGAGGAAGGACAACTTTGCTAAGAGTACTTCATACAAAGTTTCTTCGTAATCCCATTGCATTATGCTGCTGCCACTAATTTTGCTATAGGAATATAAAATATCCTGCAATAGCAATTGCTTGTCCTCATTAAATGAGAAATTATACTCTCTCAATATAAATAAGTTATGTTGTTCACTAGTGACATACATTTATATTTAGCATCAGAATTTGCAGTTTAAACATGCCTGAGAATCAGTTTTACTTTTCACTGTTATTCATTTTTACATGCTATAGTATGGTTGTGTCATTAATGAAAATAATAACGATTAGTACATTGACAATTTAATATTTCATTTCTTTGTAATACATCTCTATATGTAGTTTTGTTATATGATGAAAATCTAAATGAATTGGTGCAGGCGATGGATTAAAGAGATACTGAAGCTATTACCCGGGTCTCAGCTTGATTTAAAAATGGTAAGTTTGTTCTTTTATTCAATACCTATCTCCACATTTTTTACGACATTGTCCAAGTACCATTTTAACTTTGGAAAAAGTACTTTAGGTATTATTTGGTTTGCAATTTTGAGTTTTCATAACAATGTAAATGCATTTGATTAAGTACTTTCGAATTTTTTTCCGAAAAAAGGTGAATTTAGAAATCGGTTTTGAACCTACAGTATTTTTGATAACATTTTGCATTTTCATAATAAGATAGATAAATTGGCTAGATAATGTTAAAGAAATTTCATAATAGAAAAAAAAAGTAGCAAAGCTTTCATCTTCACTAAATATTTCAACATTTGGAGAAACAAGTTACATTGTTCATAAGAAAGATGGAGGTGATAATACTTGCACATACATGATATTACTACCAGCTAAAAGATTATGTACTAGCTAAGTTGTTGTATTTCGTTATTTAAGAACCAAAATGTTCTTGTGTTTAATATGTGTTAAAATCCACATATTTTAATGATTTATTAAATAAATTAACATCTAACTAGTTTTTTTAAGTATTTTAAGCTCAAAATTATGTAATTAGTCGAAATATTCGAGTCTAAAGGTAAATAGTAAAAAGAATTGAGAATGGTTTTGTAAAAAGCTACAGAAATATTAATGCTTAATTGTTTAAAGTTAAAATTGAATTTTTTTTAATGCAATGTATGTTAAATTTTTGAGAAAAATGTATGATAAAACAGAATTTTGTGTCTGTCTATGTATTGAAATTGGCATATATTTTTGGGGATTAATTAGAAGAATATATTAATTATAAAGATTATTTTAATAGTTTAAATATATGATTTCGTTAGTAGTTCAATTATATGGATTTAAATATAAAATATTAGTAAAGAGTTGAGGGGGTCTGAACAATTGTAGAAATGTTAAAAATATATGATTTCGTTAGTAGCTCTTTTGTCGCTTGCTTATTGATATACTCACATATTGTACGCTTTGGTCAAGCAGCGTTCCCCCGAGAACAATGGAATAGAATTTTGAACATATTGAACTGATTACTTATAGTGTTTTTAAACTACAGCATGCTGGTAAAGCCCATACTTGTTCATGATGTTGTATCGGGAGGGGCAAGTTTTTGAAAACATCAAAAACCATTTGTTGTGTGTTCTTAAGTATGTGAACCAGATGATGCATGCTCCTTGTAAAGCAAAGTGATCATAGTCTAGTATGTTTTTGGTATAGTTTTTTTTGCAATGTTAAAACTACTATTCCCTTTCCTTATAGGCAGGAATTTTTGGAATATTCCCATGTACCAGGCCAAGCTATGCTTCATCATGGTCGCCATAGGCATGGTGCTTGAGCCACAACAGCAGGTCAAAGAACAAATCTCCTCATGTAGTGTAGAAGTTAGGTTCATCTGCATGTTTTTTTTGTCCATGGCTTAAAAATGCAAATACATGTAAATTTTCCCAAGTTGTAACTAAATTTTTATTTCAATCAGTCAATAGTAAGTATATGTGAGTATAAATTATGAGAAACTAAAATTAATTTTATACGAGTAAAAAAGAATGAACTGCTTTGCAGCTCAGTATTTAGAGAGATGAAAAGAATTAAAAAGGATTTCTCAGCTTGGCGCGGTGAGTGTAATCGAGAAAAGAAAGAGAGACAAAGACAATATGTTGATGCTACAGCTGTAGTATGAGTCTTCTTTTTTCTTATCTATTTAACAATAATTTATTATTATCATTAACTTATGTATTTTATCCAACGGGCTTTCGTTAAAAGAGGACCAATGCAATAAATATTAATGTTTTCCTTGTGCCTGTTAAATTATAATTGCAGTCCTCTCTTATGGAAGCGTTTTTTTTCAGTCATGTAAATATATCAGTTTGGGATTGTTTATAAATGCTGCTTGACATGATTGGGAATCAAAATCTCTGCCATAGAGTTTATTGTTTTGGGACTTATTTGACTTGTAAGCATATACATAATAATGTTTTAATATGTGCTACTTCAGATGGTACAAGCATTACGAAATGTTCTAATTTTACGATGACATTGTATTTTCATTTTTCACATGTTTTGGCATCTAAAACTGTACAAGAATAGCAATGTTACATAAGACATGGTACTATTGTTTGTGACTCTACTTTAAACAAATGTGTTTGTGAAATCTGCGGAACATGCTATGGTAGTAAATGTGCCTGTACTGTTTCAGTTGTACTGTAGTAATATTTGAAATGTAGCTTAGTGTTTCAGTTGACTAAAATATTTGATAAATATGTTATGATATAAATTTGATTTTATTTAGTAGTGATATTTCAATTTTTTACCAAGAGTTTTAAGATGTGTTGAATTATATTCGGGAATCGAAATTGATATCTTTTTTATTTTATGGTAAACTTGTCATTGGAACTGATTATAATTGAAATTCTGGTAAAAAATAGGCATATGTATATTTCGTCACGGTTTTGGACCGTGGCTAAACAATATTAGCCACGGCCTTAAGCCGTGGCTAAAAATATATTTGCCATGGCTCTAAGCCGTGGCTAACCGCAATATTGCCACGGCCCAAAGCCATGGCAAATATGTGCACAGCCACGGCTTAGGGCCGTGGCTAAATTTTTGCCACTCCCAATTTCGCCACGGCTTCGGGCCGTGGCTAAATCATTTTGCCACGGCTCAAAGCCGTGGTGAAATGGCTTTTCTGGTGTAGTGTAGTCTTACTTGTGACAACTACACACTGGAATTTTGAACAACAATTAGCTATGCCCAATAGCTAATGTATAGGGCGCGAACCTGTACCAGTCTCATTTGGTATTCTAATATCCGAGTCATTTTACTTAGGGATTCCTTCCCATAATTTTCCTTGAAAACCTTTTCAAAATGATTTAAAATCTTCAAAATCAAACTTACAAGGAAATAGATAAATTATATGCTTTACTCAAAGTCTCTATGTCATGTTATACAATGAACTATACTCAAACTTTAGTTGATGAAAACATTTAAACACTTGAAAGTCCCCTTTCGGTTCCATTTAAAGCACTCCTTTCTAGACCTTTGAAAGCATCTCTTTTGAAATCAAGTAAAACCCTTTCGAATCCTTTGAAAACCCTCCTTTCGAAAGCACTAAAATCTTAGACATCATATCCAAAAACACTTCAAAGCATTGCCTTTGGAAAACCATGGAAAACCTTCCATTTCAACCCTTTCGACTCCTTCGAAACACTTTCGGGAACCACCCCTCCAAAACAATTTTAATTACCTTTCGAAAGCATCAAACCTTTAGAAACTTAAACCTTTTGAAAGCACTTGGGTTTAATTTAAAACATTTGGAAAGACAGCTTTTGAAACCATATAAATAAATTCTTTTGAAACCTTTTGGGTTATACTTCAATTAGAACAAAAAAGGTCATTTAAAACATCTATATCGAAACCTTCCTTTTGAAACCTGTTCCTATGTAAATAAGTGACAGTGTCGAAACAATCCCTTCGAAAGCATGGCAGAAGTGGCTAATTTTAAAAGTTAAGTATAACTTTCGAAACCATTGACTTCGAAAGGTAGAAAGGCCGCAGCTAGGGGTTTCGACCCCTTTTGAAAGAATTAGTTAAAACAAAAGTGTGCAACCAAGTGGAAACCTTTCCTTTGAAATTATTTGACCCAGTCGAAAGTAATTGAGTCGAAACCTAACCTTTTCGAAAGCAAAGCAGGCGTTACCTTTAGTTTTAAAACAAATCATACTCTAACCCCTTCGGAACCTAATGTTTCGACCAAGTACCCTTTTGCCTTTGTCCAATACTCTACATACCCAAGAAGCTTGATACCATGCGCATTAGTTTTGAAATCCTTTGATGGCGAAAGGTTTGGGTCGGAACCCCCTGTACCAAAAATGGTGGAACATGCTAAAAACATGTTATTTTTGTTTTTAACTTAAAAGAGAAAACTTTTCAACTAACCTGCCATTGTTTGCCAAAGTTTCATTGGTTGCTAAATACCTTTTTAAAAAGTGTTGCCAATATTTTCAGAAATAAATAATGATTTTATTTTATAAAATGCTCCTTCTCCTTAATTAAATATAAAAAACATTTAAGTCTCATACCTTAAATAATTTTATATATTCATCAAAACACTTAGGAAATTTCTATACAAATTCCGTAAAATATATTTCTATATATTTTCTAACATATATAAATTTCAGACCCAAATAATTATTCATTTTGCCGTAAATAATTTATAACCCAATAAATCCTTTTCTTCACTAAAAAATAAATATAAAATCCACAATAGTTTAGAAATTTATGAAAATTGAAACCCGTCTCTATAATATCATTTCTGATCTACATTTAAATTTTTAAGGCATTTGGATGTCATTTAATAGGGTTTTCATATCAAACATATCGTAAAAACTAATATAAACATGCATAAATCATCAACAAGCATGTATAAACTTTTAATCATTCAAAACATGGCATAATTATGTAAAATCATTTCGGGTTATCCTTATAAAGGAAAACTATAAGTAAATGGGATGTGGTAATCATTCACCTTAGCTTTGTGATTAAAGATGTGTGATTTGATCTTAAATAGGTTGATTTTACTCCTTCCTCTTGAAAATCCTAGCTTTATCTTCCCTTGAGATTGAAAATGGTGGCGGCCTTAGAATATTTTTTCTTGAGAGTAAATGAAATGAACATTTTTTTAGTTTTCTAAGGGTTTAGGGTATAAGTCCATCCTATTTTCCATTTTGCCCTTCCTTATTTCCTAACACTTTTATTCATGTTGATTTACATTTAACATGGCACGGCTACCCTTGGTTATAATCAAATTTCCATCTATTAATCATTACATTAATTTATTTTATTTAGCTACTTAAATATCTTAAATAATGTCATCAAAATATGAGGTGTTACACAAGCATAGAAATACAAAAAATTGACAGCGTACATCATACATTGTAGAGGTAGAACACATTGCTTATCTCATGAGCTATTAAGTACGCTAAATAAAAGATTATGTAAGTTGGTTTTCAAGCACTGCAATCTCATGCCTTAAGTTTAAGGCAAACACTTCAGCTCTTTGTGGAAGCGGCTCGTCAAACCAAAAGTGCATCCCACAGCGATGTTAAGTACATCTAAAGAAACAATGTTTTGTATTTAGATATGCTATTGTAATAATGTTGGTATGAGCCATAAGACCACAGTTCTAGTAAAACATGTTGCGGTTCATCTCTTCGATTAGAGTTAAATCTCGATGTTGAACCAACGCTACACATACTTTATTTTATAGTGAAACTAATTCCATTTGTGTCTCCGCTACGTAGTCCATCGCATGCTGAGGTAAAGCCTTGTCGATCCACTCGTGAAATTCAAATATATGGTAGTGACATCTTGGATAAGGATGTCCAACATCTAGGCCATAATTCACAACAGACACTAGAGATTCATAAGCACAAAACAACAGAATGTTGTCGAATCCCCCACTATAACCCATTTTTTATTGCAAATGAGTTCATGCTACCCTAGTAGGCCATAGTGGATAAGGGGGTGCACGTACAATTGTTAACATGCTACGAAAAATAAAAATATTTTTTCATATATAAACTTGAGAAGCGATTTCAAAGGTAGAACAATATCAGTGTTATTTGCAGGTTTTTGAAAGCAAGAACAAGTACACAACACTGTATCTTAATTATAAACTATATCACTATACATCATGCCAATAACGGCCATACAAACTATTTCACTGTACCTCATGCAATTAACGGCCATATGTAATAGAATCAATAACAAAACAAATGTTCATATAAAAGAATCAGTAATAGTTATATAAATAATATCATTGTACTTCTTGCCAATAACAAACATATACAGAATTAATAACAAACCAAATGTCCATATAAACAACAACATGCAAATACAATGTCAATAATGAAATATTATATTTATTTATACATAATCAGATAAACACTCTTCCCAAGTGTACCACACCCAGTGACGAAACCAAAGCAAGGGTGGGGTGGGCACTTGCCCAACCCAAGATTTATGAAAAAAAAATTTATAGAAAAAAAATACACGCTCTTCCCTCGCATTCGGGCTCAGCATTCACGTTCAGCTCTCTTAAATCCATGTCGTCTCCTTCAATTCAGTCTTCATACTTGATTTGATTAAGTAAATCAAAACCCTAATTCCAGATTCAATTCAGTAGCTTGCTGCTCAATTTAATCTCCAGTCTTCACTCCACTATCCAGACCTAATATAAAAAGTTAAATCAAAATTTCCTATTTGTTCTACGGTTGTAGGTAATTATCTTTTTAATCTTGTCGATTATGTTATTTTAATCTTGATTTGTTCTCTACTTGATTTGTTTGATTAGATCATACAAAGATTGTCTCTTAAGAAAGCATCCTAATTATTGGATTATCCTTGAATTAAAAATACATCCTAATTGTTGGGTTATGTATTTTGTATGTAAGTTTATAAAATTATCAATATTACGCAACTAGTCAAACTTTATCCATTTAATGTGTCTCAAAATGTACTATACTAAAGCACTTCGGTTGAATTTCAATTTCCTGATATATATTTGACTATCAATACAACTCTGCCCAACACAAACAAAAATCTTGGTTTCGTCGTTGACCACACCATCATCATCATCATCATAATCAAAGTCGTCGTCATCGTCATCATATATATCATCAAAATGAGCTAGACTACCATCACCTACCTAGACTGCCGCCAAATGAGCTTGCAAAGTTGTGTCTTAATCATATCCTGCTGACTGAGTATTTGAGAATGAGAGAGTGACACATGCCGAAGCGCTGCAATATATCGTCTATGCTCATCCAAGCTAGGTGAAGTAAAAATTAATATATGAATAAATGACATTTATCTAAGAATGTACAATGAATTACTGATTTACTTAATTACCTCGAAAGGAGGGTATAATCTTGTTTAAGGAATACTAGCAATCTCATGATCTAAAGTATAGACTATGGGATGCTAGTTAAGAGAACCGCTAACGTCATATACTCCAAAACTAGAATCAAGACCAAAATCCATCGAATACTGGGAATACTGGATGGCTTGGGATCAAAAGAAAATGGAGGGGCCTAAACTCTACCAAATAGTAAATGAGAACCTATGTGGTCGAAGTTTGCTGCATAAGAATAGTCAGGTAACCTGAAGTGCCATGGAGAAACTTCGGCCCAATAGATGTCAATATCACCTTCAGCTAAGAAGAATGTCAAATCGCCTACCCTTCTGACCTTTCGTAGTGCCAATAGATACTATGATCCAATAGACAGATGTCTCTCAAACATGTCATTGCATGATAGAGGATCTCTCGGTATACATATCTCACCAGTCATTCAAAACCAAACATCTTTCTCTCAAATACCAAATAATAAGAAAGGGTGGTGTATGCAAAACAATTCTCCACTTGAAAGCATGATATGAAATGGTATCGAAGAAGTGTTTCCGATCAGAGGTGCTACCTCATTGGTCCATCAATCGCTCCTGTTTTAGCCACTTTATGCCAACTCACGGGAGTTGGGTCCACGCATATACCTTTAGAATCGTCGCCACCATCCTACTTCATTCTGGAAACTTCACCACGTACACAGTTGTTAAAGTGGTTTTTGGTATCGACAGAGAGTATGTCCATATCCGATCCCGGTCTCTTTAACAACCAATCGTTATTATAACCCGTGGTTATAAATTTCAAAATAGTTTATGTTTCAAATCAAATTACATCCTTTAAACCATTTCAAAAATCATATCATTTATTCAAAATAATACATATTTCAAACCCAAAACATATCCATTTCAAAACCAATTCAACACTATATCATTTCCATTTCAAAACCAATTCAATAATATATCATTTAAATTCCAAATTAAATCAATATATTTCTTTCAATTTATTTAACATGAAATATTCTTTTAAATCATATTAAACCAAACCACCTTATAAAGTCATACCCTTGAATCTTCAATTTCAACAAGTTTCAAATTAATATATATTTAAAGACAATTCTTAATTAAATACAATTCCAATTAATTTCATTTCCAAATCATAGTACTTTCCAAGTCATAACAATTCTGAAACCAAACTTTTTGAAACCAAAATACTTGGAAATCATAACAGTCATAACAATTCTGAAACCAAACTTTTTGAAACCAAAATACTTGGAAATCATAACACTTGAAATATTGTCATCATAATACTTAGAAAAATCATAATACTTTTAAATTAATATTCATTACCAAAGTTATAACATTTTAAGTTCAATCATTCAATTATACCAATTTCAAACATTGTATTAACTCAAAAATTTCAAAGTGGTTTATATTCAAATCAAAATAATTCATTTACACCATTTAAATATGAAGTCATTATACTTACAAATCAAATATTCAATTCCCAAAAATTTAGCCTTTTCTGAGCTCATTTATTCACTTAAATACTTCAAACAATTTAAATTTCAGCTTTCGCAGCACTTAGAAAATGCTACGGTAAGTTACATTTGAAACAATTCAATTCAGCGAAGACAACATTTTAAAAACTGCTGTAATAGTTCAGTTTTAGTTGAAAAATAGTTCAATTCAGAAAAGACAACATTTACAAATACGCTGTAATAGTTCAGGGTTCTATTTAAAGATTTTAGTTCAATTCAGCAAAGACAGCACTTGCAAAGTGCTGTGATAGCACTTAGTTAAATTTCCTTTTAGTTTACTTCTGTAACTACAGCACTTACAAAGTGCTGCAGAATCTATTTAGTTCAGATTTTAGTTCATTTTCAGAAACGATAGCATTTCTGAAGTGCTACCAAAAGAATTTCCAAATTTTAAATAGAATTTCAGCAACAATTAAACTTCAATTTAAATCGTTTTAACTTATAAAATTCATATTTTTCCACATCAAAATGTTCATTTAAATACCTTTAACTTATGATTTTTATAAAGTGAATTTTTTACAATAAAATCAAATTTTACAAAATTTAATTCAAGTGTACCATTTTCTTATTCTTTCCATTTTTAACAATTTCTCTTTACACTTAAATTTAAATTTCATTTCATAAATAAAACTTAATTTCCATTTTTATTTAATTAACTTAAACTTTCATAAAAAAATCAAATCACAAATTTCCAAATTAAGTTATGTTGAAAATCACAATTTTTCCATTCATTTATTTAACATATTTAACACATAGAAAAAACATTTTCACTTTATTAAATCATTTTAAAAACCAAATTTAAATCAAAATATCAAGATTTACATTTTTAAAATACATAAAACTTCCAGAAAAATATATAAAATAACCACGGGTCTGTATAATATTTTCTAACCTAGGTCAAGTGATACAGAAAATATATCATTTCAATCCGTAATTTACAAAGAAAATTCCGGGTTCTATCATTTCAAACCCGCAATCCCAAGTAAATAAAATAAATAAAAATTGCTCAGACTTATCATTTCAGTACATAACGATCTTTCCCTATTCTAAAGTCCGTTCGAGTATGTATCATTTCAACCCATAGTGATTCTACTCTACAGCGAATTTGCAGTGTGAGAACAGAATATAAAATAAACAATAAAATAAAATATAACAGATGATGTGACAAGTTAATAACAGGGTTTAACATCATATAATTTACATCACATGCAGGTATAACATGATATAAAAATTTATACACATTCACTTGTTGTCACTTCACAAATTATCTATACTATATTATTATTAGTGAGTTAAATTTCAAGCTCACACAGGCCTCCTTAAATTTGGCAACTGAACGGTCTTCGAGCTAACCCTGAATCATTCTTTCCCTTTCTGAACTAACTGTCACCGCTCCTTATTATGTTTCGCCCCTTTCGTATTTTCTACCCTTCTTACGAAAGACCATCATTTAATCCTTCTCCCATTCCTCTTTTCTCCTGCCCTTCCCCTCCTTCGGTCTCTTCTTCTCTCCTCTCAATTGACGCTGCCCACTACCGATCGAATGCCCTTCCCGTTTTTGGTTTCAACTGAGTAATTTGTGAAATGAACAGTCGCGTTTATTATTCCTTTCTATTCGTACCCGCACTTCCCAGCTAAATCACAAAATAATTTGCCTACCTTGCTCTATTCATCCATTAGTTCTTACCTTATCACCTAACATGAATGGTGAGAATGGTGTCAGAATAATCTTCGATACGGCAAAAGGAGAAGCGAGTCAATCGTCGAAAGTAGGTTTCTCAGTCGGCTACTCTTCTCGGCAACCTCCGTGGTTTCTGTTTTTTCGCAATCATCGTATTCCTATGGATTTGCTACCCTAGGTCCTTCTCCTTCCATCGCCGTCGCGATGTGTCATTCTCTAGGTCGATTCGCTACTGCGTTGTCTCTGATACTCGATTCCTTCACACATTCAACCCTACCGATTCACTTTGTCCCTATATCGTTTTGGAACAGATATCGGGTACGTATTTTAAAGATTGCCATTTTAAATGTTTTAATGAATCAATCTCTTTGTGCTCATCTGTAGCATTGATTTTTTCACCCGTGGCATTGATTTAGGAATTTAGACTTGGATTTCACACAAAAAGAATAGGGGAAAACATAAGACTTATTTATTGTGAGAATGATTATACATTTGTTTAATCAAGTTATAGGGAATTCCATAAATTTGGGGAATTTGTTATGATCGGTCCATTTTAAAGGTTAGCCTCAAAACTGACAACTTTTTAATGGATAAACTATGTACAATGGGTTACAGATACTGAAATTACGTATTACTACTGATTGCATAGGTTAATTTTAGTCATATGAATATTTGACAAACTCATTAGTTGAAGTTATATTTGAATAACTATACATTTTGTGTTATTTTGATATTTGGAGACACTTTGTTTGATTAAATAATTTTTAGGTAAAACCTATTAGGGCATATATAGTGTGGATTTTCGTAATATTTTGCATAATTTGAATTGTGGACGAACGGATGTTTTCTAGCAAAAAGAAAAACATTCCAACAAAAAGAAAATCATTGATGGTTGATCTGATATGGGCTTTAGCAAAAAGAACTTACGTTTTCTAACGTAAGAATATGATCTTGGTATAACGGTTAGATTCATGTTACTGCAATATTTAGTTTACAATATTCAACAAAGTTATTTATTTTTATTTTTATTTTTGTAAGCAGCCAACTTTCTTTTATATGAGTGACAATAAAAAAATAAAAAACCATTGATAAATTTATACATATCATTTACTGACAGGTATGACCATGAAAAAAGTATTAAAACAAAAGAGAGAGAGGGAAATCAGACTAAAAGAATCAATCGAGTAAATTTATATTTACAAGATATGTAACTTAATGTGGAACAAAGACCATGTATTTGAAGCACTTGCATATGATCCATTTCTGTCTTCATCATATACACTTTTGGTCTAAACGCAATTTTGATTATATTTTTGTAAGTTTCTCATTTGATATTAAAGTAACACAATCTAGAAAAAAAATCACTAATTGTAGTTTTCATATTGGATTAATATCATGCTTTCATCGCCATTCAGTAGACTTTCTTCACTGACCATAACATTTCATTCATCTTGAAGACTTGTGTCCTATAACGAAATATATGGAAGTTATATTTTGGAGAAATCAGTTTGTCATATAAGATTTTCACACATTTATTAACTCTATATCAACATAGGAAATGCAATTAGGTTGATCTGGTATTTAAAATTAGACGACTTAGCATACTAATTTTTTTTAGAGTTTTCTCTCCTATATTTGGCAGATGTCGTGATAAAGTATTTTAATCATTTATTTATTTACAAAATAAGTAGTATTTATTATATCAGAGTGGAAAATTGTCTAACTTAAGTGAATGTGGAGTAGAAAGTCTTCATTTAAAGTGCAACATTAAAAAAAATACATTTATTACGGTATCTATGTGTTTCATTGTCATTTTTATGTCTACATTTGTTACTTCTATAATTTATTTATGGTTTACATAACAGTGAATATGTTTCAACTTTCTACATAGGTTATAGCTAATTTCATTCTTTCTGTATAGCAACATAACTGTAGCATTTATTATCAAATCAAAGTAGAAAACTATCCACATTCTTACTTTTGATTTGTGGTATGGATTCAAAAAAAATGTAAAAATCATAATTTACTTGCCTATATTATAATTTTGTTTCAATGCATATATACACGCCACTCTTCCTTAACTTAATTATATATTACTTTGCAGGTGTACAATGTAGTAGATTTTAAACATCGAAATAGGTGGAAATTGAGTGGCTGATTGAATGGAGAGCAATGCAATGGTAAACTAGATAGGTAATAAAATTTATTCGATTTATTTTGTAGTGCAGTAGTAAAGAAAACTGTAAACTAGAGGGTCCTATATTTTAAAGTTTCCTGGATTAGCAATTTTTTTTTAATAAGGCCTGTTGTTTTTTTAAACAAGAGTGATACTTATTCAAGTAAAGTACTCATTATGACGTCTTGCGAGCTCAAACCCATGACATTTAGAACATTTATCTAAAGCATCATACATCTAACCACTTGAGATAAAGGTCCTTGACAAAATTATACTTAATTGTTAGCAGAATACTCATTATGATACTTGAAAATAATAATTACATATGATGCTACTCTATCTTCTGCCATTGTGATTTTAGTAATCCTCTTTCTAATATATGTCAAGTTATTATCATGCATCTACTATGCATATATTGGAATATATTTGATATCAATCTTTTGAATGTGTTTTGTTCAATCGGTCATTGAATCTATGTATGTACAATTTTAAATAAGTTTACTTTTTGTTTCTCTCTCTTCATTTTATTAATGTTTTCCTCCAACCAAAACCCCATTATATTATTTCTTACTTTATTTTCTTTTGAAGTTTGCATAATTTAAATTGCACTATATTGATCGTCATTACACTTTAGTAATTGCGAAATAAATCTTTATTTCTTGCAATTTAAGTTATGTTGGTCCCAACAAGTAGAAGAAATTTTCTGTCAATTCAAAAAATATGAAATGATCATGGTCATGGCTGAACTTCTGAGAATAACTAAATGTTCAATATTAAAATTGCAGAATCGGTAAACATATGTCCATATTATAGTGATTTGTCATGAAAAATATGATGAAATGCAGTTCAACATAATTAAAATGGTAGAAGCTATTAGAAACTTTGCTTTCGTTTAAGTTGGATTAAAGTAACAGTGATGGTATTGAAGCTTTTTTTATTTGAACGATAGTAAAGGCTAAAAAGCCTTCAAATTTATGAAAACAAAAGTTTATATTGTATAATCACTTGAAAATGCACAACATAGACTATTGCACTTTTACCACAATCGCTTAAAAGTTCTTACATTACAAAATGTACAGTCACGTAAAGAGATCATAGATAAGCTTGACTTCTCCCAGTCTCGATCATTTACAATTGAAGTTTAAATGTAGTTTTCCATCTGTTCGCATTCTTCTAAAGTTTAAAATATGTGATATTGATAAGCGCATCAATGTCAAAACTTACTGATAATTTTAAAATCTGAGAATAATTTAATGTTTTATTTTCAAAATTAAATTGATGTTAATTATTAATATTATGTCTCTTCAGGTTCTCAGCAGATGTCCAATACAATATTTAATGTTATTTTGTACTGGATAGCCAAATGCAATGGCTAAATAACTTTTCAATTTATCAAATACTTTACTAAATACACAAATTCAAATGATAATATTAAAAAAAGTCCTATTTAAATTCTTTTATTAAGGGTTATTCCCATATCTATAGATACACGTTCACTCTACTTGACCCATTGACATGATAGAAAGTGGAATTCTTGGTGTTCATATTTCTCTGTTTTAACCCTATATTATTATTTTTAAACAAAATTTTACATTAATTATAGTAATTTTTTTAATTTGTTGAAGTGATAGATGTATCGTTTTTTATATGCAGAGGCAATCATCCGTTACAATAGCTTCAACAAATGAGGATAGGTATATTCGTCTTTACCTTTAGCACAAACATTATGCTTGCCATACTTAACACCAAATTATTGAATAATACTACTAGGCCTAGTGGTGGGAGAACAGCTACAAAGGAACTATACTTCTATTTGAACTTTTTTCTTAAAGAAGTCAACATAATAAACATAGTCGATATCACCATGTCATCTAATTGAATTTTGGAAAAAAAATAGATGTAAAGCCTCTTCATAATCTTTTCACTTGAGTCAGTATTTAGAGATGAATAAATTAGCCTGTTTTAGTATATTGTCCAATGGAAATATATATTGTAGATGTCGATCGTATGTGGATTCATTTTGATGCTACTTTTCAGGATAACTGCCCAAGCTTCTTTGTGTTTACATTTACTTGCATGTGAATTAACGAAATAAATGTATTAGGCTCAATTTTCTATTTCTGTGTTTTCCACTTCATTTTTTAACAACTTATCATTGATTTACTAAACCCTGTTTCGTACAAAAGAATAAGGAAAAAAAAATATACATAACTTCTTAGTGACTATTTAATATATTTCCCGTAGAAAATTTCAAGTAAAATCTGTTTCTTTAATCTAAGTAACACGTAAGATGCTAGCACAATTTCTTCTATAATTATTTCCTTCTGTGTTTAATGTTGCATGTAAACTTTTAAAAATGTATAGATGTAGCTTTTTATCTCTTCAAATTATTGTGCTTTGACATTAGATATGTGTGTTGTCGATTAAAAAAGGATGTTGTAGACTTATCGGCTACAATTGCTGAGTCGACTACCAATGGGACAAACACTCATGTGCCAAGCTCCATGGAGAAAGAATAAATGTAGAAAGTGTTTGAAGAAATGATGGAGAAGTTGAAAGGAAATGAATAAGATACACTTCTTGCTTTTTGGTTGGACAACTTCTCTTTTATTACCCACGATGAGTAGCCAAATCTGGAGAGTGCTATGCCAGGTCAATAGTATTGCAAGACAAGATTTTTACTTGAAATGAAGTTCTTATTTTACTATTTAGTAACATCATCCTTTATGGCATATTCTAATTGTTCATAATCTTTTTAATCTCTGTTGATCAGGTCTGAAAAATTAAAAGATAATGTTGGATGCTCCAAAAAAGCTGATTTGTAGTAAGATTATAGGGGATCACTACAAACGAGGCGCATGACCAATATATCTTCATTTCCATTAAGTAAAGGTTAAGTGCATCCAAACAATAGTTACTGGCCTCAAACTTAACAGAGAACAGACACAACGATGTCTCGAGCACTGTTGCACTTCCATCTATATGTTTTCAAAAAAATAAAGGATTCTTTTCCACACCATTCATCATCAAAAAGGTAACATCTGTGCCCTGTAACCATGAACATTGTTTAAAATAAACAAAAATAGTAAACACAGGCGATGGCAAAAGCAATAGAAATGTTTTTTCTGGTAATCACATCATGTGGTGCAGGAACAATGAGCAAGAGAGACCAAGAAATTGTCTTAGGTCTAGCGGTATCAATCCTTGATGGCCTGACCGTGATGGTAATGGTCTGTGTAGTTGGATACATCACATGAACCTTACCATCCCTTTTGCCTTTGCTGCTACGTCATGCTTCCCAGGGATAGGATATGCATTGGAAGTATTACCTTTAAACTTTCTACATATTGTTGCTATTAAAGCAACATTGAACACATCACCATTTCTCAAACAAGTGTTACTGCATGTAATGTACACTCACTGTGTGCAGGTTCCAGTTTACATGTCTGCTCAGTTTGTTAGGGCGGTGGCTGCCGCTTTCTCTCTATGTGTCTTATTTTTAGGCATGCTTAAGGTAAATCGGTATTCTTTGAGTGTCAAACTTTGTAGCAATATTATTAACAAAAATTAAAGAACCATGTCAATGATGTGCATGTTAGGATTGATGAACCAAAATTCTATTAGAGTTCAAGCTTTATAGCCAAAAATTACATAATTATGGAACTTATCATATTGATCTCATTTGAACATATTCCAAAAATATATTGATCATATCACTTAATATGTGCTTATATTTTGAGAGGAGTTATGTCAAAACTATACAAGCTGATATGACGCTCGATGAAATTGAAGAGGGATTTTTCATTTATTTCTACTTGATTTATGCCAGAATCATTTCAAATTATGTAAAAAAAAATTATAGAACCAAGTGTAGATGAAGTAGAATTTTAAATTTTTGTACTTCAACCATGTGCAAAAAAAAGTTACAACAATGCGACATAATTTATCTATCACCTCACATCCTATATAAGGAGAAAATTAGCTCTAGCCTTAACGATGAAAGATGATTCTTAGACATAGTTCATATTCTTATAATAACTCATTATGCCCTGGATTTTGGTAGAACCCTACTATCCAGCAAAATGGAAGTGCCTCCATTAATATCTTGAATATTTTGACATGTGAAGTTTTAAATGATTAGACATGCATGCTATTTATATTTATTTCTTTTTTTAAAGCAGCCAAATTTTCTTCATAGCTTCGACCAAAATACAAGAAATAAAATTTCCTACATGATGGAAAATACATGTGCAATTGTCAAATTCGATCTCTTTTGAGTTTTAAAAGTTTCATTCGTATTTCTTAGAAAAAAATCTTTTGATATGCGTTAACTACTACTCCCAACTGCAATATACTAAATCATTATGCTGTTTTGGAGTGTCTATTCAGATTTAGTATTAGGAAATACAAGGTTGGTAATATCTTATAAAATTTAAACACTCGAAGATGTGCAATTATTATAAAACCAATTGAATGATAATTAATCTTAACCATATTAGATGAAATATTATTATTCACTTTACCTCTATGCTTTTTTTACACTAACTATAAAATTAATCGTTGAACTAATAAGAAAACCTTTATAGCTGTTTTTATTTACAGACCTAAACCAATTGAATTTAGTTTGACAAACGAGTGAAACAAATTTCCTTTCTAACTGGTTCATTTTAGGTGCTGTACTTTGTTGACTATGCCGTTGGTTTCAAATTTATGTTTGCAAGTGCTTTTTACAATAGGCTCTATTGATGTGCTACTCTGGCTCTTGCATAACAGGATTGTTACAGTGTAGCTGTTATAAATTATTATTTTTTGGCTTGATCTCAAAGTATATAGACTTTTTCCTTACAGGAATTTAGCTTTCCATAGTTTCCATGGGGCCTGATGAACGTTAAAAATTTAATTTCATGATGTTATCAACTTTTTAGCATCTTGAATACTATGGTTTTTTTAGTTGATTTCATGGTAGGTGAACTTTTGTAATCACTTCTTGATTGGAATATTATATTATTACTACTGTTTTTTGTATTCAAATTAGCTCTTTCGTTTGATAATTTATTAATCTATGACATTTTTGACCAATTTGTTTTCATGAACTTGCAGTAATTTATTATTATTTTATGTTCGAAAAATAGTATAACGTTTATTATTTATGTTCGAAAAATAGTATAACGTTTATTATTTTATGTTCGAAAAATAATAATATGGGATTATTTTCATTCTTAATTTTCATGAAGAACTAAGGATGATTATATATATCATGGTTATAGAATTATAGTGATATATTGAGTATTACTATAATTTGCAATGTCATATGAATTATACTATTAATTAATAGTTTACCCAATCCTTGGAAAATGATATTGAAATGCTAAAGGTCTTTTCACGTTGTGACTTGATGCTTTTTGACTAGGTTCTATGAATCAAGTTATGGATCGTTTTAGTCTAAGATGGAACCAATCTTTTTGAAAGTAGTGATTACTTTAAATAGAACTTAGCATAATTGTTTGATTGCAGCTGTAATAGGGAAACAAAATTGAACTTAAGATGCTTTTGTTTATAAGTCAATGGCAGTGAAAAACTAGAAAGGATTATTCAGAAGCCAAGTGACATTGTGGTGATGTAAGCAGAGCCACCACTGCAACAGAGGATAGTGGATAGTTGCATGGAAAATACGGTGCTGACGAGGTAAAACCAATTTAAATACATTAGCTAAGATCCGTAATTAATATAAAAAAATGTGAATTGTTACACCAACCATGAAACTGTTTGATATATCGCTTACTACCCTCAACATGAACCCTAACACTATATTCCAAAATTAGCTCAACCAACCAAAGCATTATGCAATACATTTCTATTTTCTAATACCAAGTAATAATGCTACAATTTTAGGGTTCAACAAGTGAAGAGGCTGAGGCTATGAGCACCAAAATGGAAAAACAACGTATGACCGTCATGTGATTTAAGCGACTTTGCTTGGATATCTACTGCTACGTTATACTTTGTAATGCATGTTTTAGACTTTTTTCATGTGTGGTGTCAAATAAAGCATTACATTTCTGTGTCTGCTTTGCATTATTCTCATCAGCATTCATCTTATTTTATATAGTACTAAGTCCTTAACCAATGTCGCATCAATAAAACATCTATTGGTATCTTAAATTCATTGTAAACTGCTTGGTTAATAATGCTATATTGTGCATTGATTTTGTTGTTTTTTCATTGAATATACTCGCTCTATTGGCTTCTAATTGAACACTTCCCTCTGTTAACTATTAGTATTTGTCTAACCACATGTACACTGCTACGATTCGCATTAACCGCACTAATAATACACAAAAAAGTTCTCATGCTATATGCTGCTACCAAAATGAAAAACATCGTATGGCCATTATGTGATTTAAGTGACATCGCCTGGATATCTACTGCTATGTTTTTCTTTGTAACGCATGTTTTAGACTTCATTCATGTGTGGTGTCGAATAAAGCATTATGCTTTTGTGTTTCCTTTGCAATTTTCTCATCAGCGTTCATCTCATTTTATACAGTACTAAGTCGTTCACTAATGTCACATTAATAAGACATCTACTGGTATTTTAAATCCATTATAAATTGTTTGGTTAATCATGCTATACTACATTGATTTTGTTGTTTTTTTCCATTGATTATACTCCCTCTGTTGGCTTTTGATTGAATATTTCCCTCTATCTACTATTAGCATATTTATAATCATATGTACACTGCTATGATGTGCGTTAACCACACCAGTAACACACACAAAAGTTTCACCTGCTATATACTGCGACCAAAATGAAAAAACAGTGTATGACCATTATGTGATTTAAGTGACTTTGCTTGGATATCTACTGTTATGTTCTACTTTTTAATGCATGTTTTAGACTTCGTTCATGTGTTATTACCTATTTGAGATAGTTCATTTAGTTTGTGATCCACTGCTCCATCATGAAATTTGATCTATTCTTTCTCTTAAGACTCATGACATTTCCCTAAAAAACATTGAAACATTATAGCAACTATGAGCTGATTTTTGAATATAATGCAGAATCATTACTTCCCTAACTTACTATCTAATACGATTTTCATCATGGTGAACGTTCAAAGAATCTGCAAATTCTTTTCTGTACCTAAATTAGTAGCATCGTGTATTATACTTATTGTAAGCATTTTTATGTGTCTTGCATTAAAGTGAGTTCTGTTATTCTTTATAACCGTAAACTCTCCGTTATTCATCCCTCCTACATGGAAATTTAACTATAATTTTCTTGCATATGCTATGCACTGCACCATTTCTGTTATTTTCTACATTTGTTATTTATCCAAGTAGCTCTTCATGTTATGGACAAGCTTTACAAATATGAACAAAATAAAACCTGCTGTTATCCTTCAACTTAAATTTACCAACCCGAGGCGTAGAGAATACTATTACTATAGCTCAACTTTTTCAATCTATCATCATTCAAAAGAATTGTAAAACAGAGTTTTCTAACATTGTATTATTGTTTTTTCTTTGTTGTAATAGATTTCATGTCCGTAGGTTTCCTTTAATTTTATCTAACCAATGTAGAAATTTATGCCCAATTAATACTATATTGAATACATCATCTGATAATGAAAGATGTATACAAGTATATGGGATATTAATTCAAATTTCAGTGCAAGCTTACTTTTTTGGTGGGATTTTTTGCTTCTTAGCCGTAATCTAAATCTGTGCTGCCCAGTATTTTTAATATAATTATGTCCATGTAATTATGTGCTGCTTCTAAGAACTTTGCACTACATTTAAAACTAACCCACATGTACATTGATCTCAGGTTGTAGATATCTTGCTTTGGGTTGCTGTTTGAGCTATGAAGACTTTTCATATCCTTGAATCTTCAATTTCTGATCTCAGGTTGTTTAACACTGTTTAGTGTTATATCAGCCGTTATCCGATTCTCTTAGCGAGGAGTTGGATATACGAGATTTATGTGACTGTCGTCTATTTGATATTTGATTATTATTGCTTCTGTGCATTAATAACTGAGTTTGAATTAGACTGACCCGTGTATTATTTTCTTTTGAATTTAATACTCGGGTCAGACCCAAGTTATTTCAGGTTGTAGATATCTTGCTTTGGGTTGCTGTTTGAGCTATGAAGACTTTTCATATCTTTTGGAGTAGTCGTATCATAGTATAGGTAGATATGTATTCATGTATATTAGTCGATAATGTACTTGTATATATAACTTCCAGAGTCGACAGTTGTAGTTGTATCATATGTATTGTGTCAAATGTATGTAACTGACATCAGTTATATATATATATGAGACTTTTGTCATCTGTGTTCCGCATTTTTATTATCTGTATTATTATATATATTGTCCTAAATTATTATGAACCATCGTAGTTCGTTTTATATTGGAATTGGGTATGTCGATTGGAGTAATTAAATAAGAGATGAAAAATGAAAAATATATACCACTCCTATCGAGGAAAACAATACTAGTGTAAGGTCAACTACGGATGGCCGCTTCTATTCAGCCTTATTCTTCGTAATAACAGAAAGTATTTCTTTTAATACTCTTTGTTATTGTGAGCATAGAGGTGGGGCGTCACAGTTGGTATCAGAGCTTGGGGTTTATAGACATAATATAAAACATAACTTAGATGGAACATGTGTTACAACTATTGTTCGATGTTTTTAGTTGTGTTTTGAGTCAAAACTAAAGTTTTGAAATTATGATGAAATTTTTAAATATCTTTATTTAAAAATAAAAGTGAAACTGTGTTTTGATGATTGAATAATATGTGTTCTGTTATCAGAGTGTGCAGCGGAAACAGTGAGTCTGTCTTCGTTGAATACAACTGATAATCTTTTTGATTTAAAAATCAAAATGTGAAATTGAAATAAATTTCATTTGTTGTTTACATAGCTGAGTTTATTTTGTTTCTTTGAAAATTTCGAATCCGATTTGGGGATTCGAAGCGACTGCTGTTATGTGATTTTTGTTGAGATTTTTGTTGGTTTTCTTTTATGCTAATCATATATTGATTAGATTTTGCTGTTTTGAATTATCTTCATTGAAGATACATTCAAATGATTTCTCTGTTCATTTTGTAGTATACGTGCAAATTTGAGTTGCACGTTACTGCATTGTTTTTACATCGAACCGATGTTTGGTTTGAACGTATTTTGTTGCCGTTATTTTTATAACGGTATTTTTACACTAGTGCTATATTTTTGAAGCACGGTGTTTTGTAGACATTTTTGAATGAAAATTCACTGGTATTACATTTTGATGGGAATTATTTTGATGAGATTTTGACGTTTAAAAATTACTGTCGCTTTGACTTCAGTAACCGTCAAATTTTAAAAGTGGATTTTCAAGCGGTTATTCCGCAATGCTGATTTTGAGATCCGATTTTACGGTGCTTTGGGAAGTACAATTTCCTTTTCGAAATTTTTACTGATATTGCTGTTTTAATCACGTGTTCTGAAAATTGTTTTAAAAAGTTTTTACAGTTTACGCTTTCAAAAGAATGAGGAAGCGATTTAAACGATTCAGCAAAATCGAGGACTATGAACCCTTTCTTTTACTGATTCGTTTAATTCCGGACTTGTCCGTTTGAGAACGTAAAATGTTATTCATTTAAAATACAAAATTTTTACAGTTTGCGCTTTCAAAAGAATGAGGAAGCGATTTAAACGATTCAACAAAATCGAGGACATGAACCCTTTCTTTTACTATTTCGCTTAATTCCGGACTTGTCCGTTTGAGAATGTAAAATGTATTTTTACAAAATACACAATTTTGCACTTTCAAGGAAACGATGAAGAGAATCAAACGATTTAGTAAAACACGTGGTATGAGACATGTGCGTTTGCTATTTCGGTTAATTCCGGACTTGTTAATTGAAATATCTGCTGTTTTGATGATTTTGTGTGCTTTCGAGCCACTATGATGGACCTTCGGGTCATATGTTGGACCTTCGGGTCATATGATGGACCTTCGGGTCAAATACCAATACTAAACCTTCGGGTCACTTTGCGGACCTTCGGGTCATTTGTTGGGCGCCAAAATTATGTTGAGTACTTGGTAGGCTTCGGCCATTTGTTGATGCACGTGCGGCGAACTAAAAACTCGCCATCTGATGGGATCGATCCAACCTTTTATGTTGATTTTCTAGTTTTCTTAATTGATTTCTAGATATTTGTTGTTTCCAATTATCTGCAGGTAATTGGATATCGGTTGTTTCTGATTATCGTTTTTGATAATCGGATATTTGTTGTTTCTGATTATCGTTTTTGATAATTAGATATTTGGTGTTTCTGATTATCATTTTTGATAATCGGATGTTTGCTGTTTCTGATTATTGTTTTAATAATTAGATATTTGTTGATTTGAGATTTCTAATTATCGTTTTTGATAATTAGATATTTATTGATTTGAGATTTCTGATTACCGTTTTTGATAATCGGATATTTGTTGTTTCTGATTATCGTTTTTGATAATTAGATATTTGTTGATTTGAGATTTCTGATTATCGTTTTTGATAATCGGATATTTGTTGTTTCTGATTATCGTTTTTGATAATTAGATATTTGTTGATTTGAGATTTGATTATCGTTTGTGATAATTAAATATTTATTGATTTGAGATTTCTGATTTTCGTTTTGATAATTAGATATTTGTTGATTTGAGATTTCTGATTACCGTTTTTGATAATCAGATATTTGTTGTTTTTGATTATCGTTTTTGATAATTAGATATTTGTTGATTTGAGATTTGATTATCGTTTGTGATAATTAAATATTTGTTGATTTGAGATTTCTGATTATCATTTTGAAAATTAGATATTTGTTGATTTGAGATTTCTGATTACCGTTTTTGATAATCGGATATTTGTTGTTTCTGATTATCGTTTTTGATAATTAGATATTTGTTGATTTGAGATTTGATTATCGTTTGTGATAATTAAAAATTTGTTGATTTGAGATTTCTGATTATTGTTTTTGATAATTAGATATTTGTTGATTTGATGTTTCTGATTGTCGTTTTTGATAATTAAATATTTATTGATTTGAGATTTCTGATTATCGTTTTTGATAATCAGATAATTAGATAATTGTGATTTGAGATTTCTGATTGTCGTTTTGTTAATTAGATAATTGTGTTTTCTGGTTGTCATTTTTTTGGTAATTGGATATTTGCTAACTTTGCTGATTTTGAGATTTTCTAGTCTCTAATTGATTCTAGATTATGTTGATTATATTGAATTGTTGTTTCCTATCTATCTCTGTTGATAGTTAGAGTTTGCTGATATGAAGTTCGTGTTTTCTAGTTATTTGTTGGATAACTAGATGTTTGCAGTTTCGCAAATTGTGATTTGTGTTTTCCAATTATCTTTGTTGATAATTAGATTTTGCTGTTTTCTAATTATCGTATCGATAATTAGATATTGTTGTTTTGTGATTTCTGTATTCTAATTATCTAAGTGATAATTGAATATTGCTGATGATTGCATTTATTCAGCTTTGTTGTTTTCTGATTATCTATCTGATAGTTAGATTTTGTTGAGAATTTGTGAATCTCTTTTATGAAATTGAAAAATTTCTTTGGCGTTTGTGTTTTGACCTTTATTTTTCTAGCTTAACCAGTTTACGTTAGAAAAATAATTGTTATTGACACCTTTAATTATGAAAATTGCAGGGACACAATTTTTATAAGGAGGGGAGTCTGTAACAACCCGAGGTTTTGTAACAATTAATTATCGTCAAATGACGATTAAATTAGTTGTTAATTTCTGTTGAGTGTTTTAATCTGTTGTAAATTCTTTTAAGAAATTGGGTAAGGGTTTGTGGGCTTTATATTTAATTTTGGTCCACGTTTTGATTTTGGGATTGGGTTGTATTAAAGTAAATAACCGTTCCCTCCTCTACCCATTTTTTATTTTTTCCCAACCCTAAATCGAACGAAGAAAGAAAGAGAAATTGCGGCTCTCGTTTCTTCGTTCATCCCCTTCAGCAATTAGGGTTTTCGAGAAATTCGAAAAAGGCTACTAAGGTTCGCTCGTCTTCGTGATGCCAAGGCGTCGACTCCGCCAAGTGTCGTTACTCGTGGCTGCCTCGTCGAAGAAGGTGAGTGTTCCACTCACATCTAATTCATGCTTCGTGTTTATTTAGAGTTCGAATCTTGTGATTTTCGTTCATATTCACTTGTTGAATTCGTCAATTGCCTTATCTCGGCCGTGTGGTTTTGGTTGAACGTTTTAGTTGATCTCTGACTTACTATGCACATATTTGATTTATTACTAGATTTCCACGGCTTCAATTTTGAAGTTGCTTGACACCTTGATTATCTTTGAAGGTCTATGATTTTTCTGACTTGTTCGTTTCCGAGACTTGCGGTTGTGTTTATGGTTTGGTGGTAATACTTGTTTTCTGCTTCATCTTGTTTTTCATCACCTGACTTTGTTTATGTGATACCCGGTTGTATTTGGGTTGGTTGCTGCATTAAGTTGTTTTCATGAGTGAAATTCGATTTTCACTCACATCTAAATCAAAGCTACTGTTTTTATTCGATTCCAATTTGCTAATTTCGTGTTTGATTGAGGGATGCTTGACTTCGTCTCGGCCATTCGAGTATATTTTGATGTTGATGATTTATCTGGGTCACTCGATTTTTGTTTTAACACTGGGATTAATCTCTGACTTGTTCCAATTTCTTGAATTATACGGATTTTGTTCAGAACCATTCGATTTCCTTGGTCGTCACAGTAGCGAATTTCCTACTTGACCTTGGCTTTGATGTTTTGACCCACGGTTTTGATTCTCTGGGAATTTTAGTTCTGTGATTTTGAAGACTTCGGCATAGTTTGATTGGAAACTGCAGTGGTCTTTGACTTGGTTTGAAAACTTGATTTGTGAAAATATTTTTAGTTTGACATTTAATTTGATATTTGTCGAACTCTGCTTTGACTTGGTAGTGTCTCCGACATTTTACTGTGGCTTTGGCTCTTGATGTAGTTCGAACTGACTTTGATTTTGAACTGCGTATTTCATTTTGGCTTTAGCTTTGAAACATTTTCAAAGCTCTACCCACTTTGAGTTGAAACTGCAGTTCCATTACCTCTGTGGCATACCGTGGCATAGCTTCATATATATATATATATGCATTCATGTTGTATATATATGAATGTTGTCACACTGTTTCATATATTTGTGTTTTTGTCTCCTGGGCTTAGTTTTGCATATCAGGTCCACTTGAGTTTTGATGCATTCTTGTATTTATGCATGCTATACCTTAACATGCCATCTTTGGCCATCACCTTTGGGGTTGGCATCGAACTGTAGTTGTTTACTTGTTAATTACTGCTTTGTGTTAGTGCAGTTACTTTGGTTCACTCTTGTTCATCTCTGTAGCAACTTCTGTTCACTTTGTTTTGTTCTTGGGCATTGAATTTCACAGTTACATACCTGTTGTGCATTGTTTATGTACATATGTATTTTGTTCTTGTGTCAATTGCTGTCTCATTTTGCCAGTTGCATTGCTTTATGTATTTGTGCAGTCTGGTCTTCATTTTGCCAGTTGCATTGCTCCACGTATTTGTGTATTCTGGCCTTCATTGTGCTTGTAGCCTTTGTGCTTGTTACTGTGTTGCCTTATCTTGGGCACACATGCTTGTTTCACTTGTAGCCTTTGTGCCTTGTTACTATTCCTTTATATGTGATTGCATTGTCACTGTATTGGTTTATGAACCTTTGATGTTCAGGTTGCGTGCACAATTCATGTGTTTCCAACCTGGGTCCTTTGTACCTTGTTGTTCCACTATAGCACTTCAATTGCTTCTGCTGGTTCATGTATACATACGTGTCATTGCCCTTGTGCATTGATGCTTACTGTCGTGTTGAACTTGAGGACTTCTGTGTTGTTTTGAGGTTGTTGTTGCTTTATATATGGACTTCCTCTGGTTCATTTCTTTGTAGTTGAGTTGAGTCACGATAGTCGTGACTTGACCTCTGCAGTTTTGATTACTGTTAGTATTCACTGTTGTGATGATTTCACGTACTGTAGTGGCGAGGCAGTGCATGCGTGCGTGTACTGCAGCCACACAGAACTTTGATTTGATTGATCATTTTGAGATTTGTCTAATTATCTATTTGATAATTAGATTCTGAGTTTCTAATTATTTATTTAATAATTGGATTTGGTTGTTAATTGCTGTTTAAGCAATTCTGGAGTTTTCTTATTATCTTCATCGATAATCTTTTTATTTATCTTGTTGATGATTTGGAATTGCTGATTTGTTGTTTAACACCGTTTAGTGTTATATCAGCCGTTATCTGATTCTCTTAGCGAGGAGTTGGATATACGAGATTTCTGTGACTGTCGTCTATTTGATATTTGATTATTATTGCTTCTGTGCATTAATAACTGAGTTTGAATTAGACTGACCCGTGTATTATTTTCTTTTGAATTTAATACTCGGGTCAGACCCGAGTTATTTCAGGTTGTAGATATCTTGCTTTGGGTTGCTGTTTGAGCTATGAAGACTTTTCATATCTTTTGGAGTAGTCGTGTCATAGTATAGGTTGATATGTATTCATGTATATTGGCCGATAATGTACTTGTATATATAACTTACAGAGTCGACAGTTGTAGTTGTATCATATGTATTGTGTCAAATGTATTGTAACTGACATCAGTTATATATGTATATGAGACTTTTGTTATCTGTGTTTCGCATTTTTATTATCTGTGTTATTATTATATATATTGTCCTAAACTATTATGAACCATCGTAGTTCATTTTATACTAGAATTGGGTATGTCGATGGGAGTAAATAAATAAGAGATGAAAATATGAAAAATATATACCACTCCCATCGAGGTAACCAATACTAGTGTAAGGCCAACTACGGATGGCCGCTCCTATCCAGCCTTATTCTTCGTAATAACAGAAAGTATTTCTTTTAATACTCTTTGTTATTGTGAGCATAGAGGTGGGGCGTCACAAAAGGTGAGTATTCACAGCTGACATTTATACTTATACTAGTGTGAATCCGTGCTTCGCACACGGATGTGGTGAACATATTGTAGATATACAGTTTTTAGATAAATTGATTAAATGAGAATGCAAGAAAATTTGTAACATGTATAAATTTTGAATATTAGACTTGTAGGTTGCCTTATTAGTACCTTATTTTCCTTATTCATTTTCTTATTATCAACGTGCTGCGTAATTAATGTAGAAAAGTCGACGTTTATGTATAGAATATTCATAATTTAGTGATATTTAAATGAAACATAGTGAAATATACAGGGAAAGAGTAATGTGTGGTAAATTTAGCATGTCAACCTCCAACTCTAATTATAAATACTTGATATATTAAACATGGAGGTTTCAACACAGCAATAATTTTAGAACAAAGATTTAAAGCCCGACATCAACATTGTAGCCTCATCGGTCTTTGTTCAACTATAAATAATAGAGTTAGTACATATAGAAGAATGTTGGTACACTAAGTGTATTATTTTCTTTTGAATTTAATACTCAGGTCAGACCCGAGTTATTTCAGGTTGTAGATATCTTGCTTTGGGTTGCTGTTTGAGCTATGAAGACTTTTCATATCTTTTGGAGTAGTCGTGTCATAGTATAGGTTGATATTTATTCATGTATATTGGCCGATAATTTACTTGTATATATAACTTACAGAGTCGACAGTTGTAGTTGTATCATATGTATTGTGTCAAATGTATTGTAACTGACATCAGTTATATATGTATATGAGACTTTTGTTATCTGTGTTCCGCATTTTTATTATCTGTGTTATTATTATATATATTGTCCTAAACTATTATGAACCATCGTAGTTCGTTTTATACTGGAATTGGGTATGTCGATGGGAGTAAATAAATAAGAGATGAAAATATGAAAAATATATACCACTCCCATCGAGGTAACCAATACTAGTGTAAGGCCAACTACGGATGGCCGCTCCTATCCAGCCTTATTCTTCGTAATAACAGACAATATTTCTTTTAATACTCTTTGTTGTTGTGTGATGATTTCACGTACTGTAGTGGCGAGGCAGTGCACGCGTGCGTGTACTACAGCCACACAGAACTTTGATTTGATTGATCATTTTGAGATTTGTCTAATTATCTATTTGATAATTAGATTCTGAGTTTCTAATTATTTATTTAATAATTGGATTTGGTTGTTAATTGCTGTTTAAGCAATTCTGGAGTTTTCTTACTATCTTCATCGATAATCTTTTTATTTATCTTGTTGATGATTTGGAATTGCTGATTTGTTGTTTAACACTGTTTAGTGTTATATCAGCCGTTATCTGATTCTCTTAGCGAGGAGTTGGATATACGAGATTTCTGTGACTGTCATCTATTTGATATTTGATTATTATTGCTTCTGTGCATTAATAACTGAGTTTGAATTAGATAAAACTATTAATAAATGTGTTTTCTTTCTGTTATATATTTGTTATAATGTGTTATAAATAATTAAATGTTCAATCAAAATATATTTAACAAAAAATCCGTAAATGGTGTGTTTGCGATAGTAATTACAAATGGTTGTAACCATGAGTATTGTATAATAATATAATACACATCATTTTATATATTTCTAGTCAACATGCATCCGAGTGGATTCCAGCACATCCATTGAGTCTATAGTACGTAACACTCTCTAAATGTTGGGTAGGTATTACTTATGATTACTAGGAGCACTAAAAGGTTACGATCGATAGTTATTGGATGATTATGGAATGAATCACTTGATAGTTTTTTATTGGTTAATATAACTAAGGTCAAACAGATAACATGAGGATGGACATCAAATATATGGCTAGTCTGTGTTAAGCGGATCCAATATTAGCTGATGACTCCTGTAAAATGTTACTCCTACTCCTCAAGTCAATTTGGGACTGAGCCTCCATCAAATCTTGTCTAGCCCATGTAATTTCATGGGGAACATATTATAGATGTTCCCATCTTCTCAGGCAGGGGAAGTACATTTCTATAGCCTGGATACCTACCCAAATAATGCGAGGATGCATGTTTGCCATGTAATCATAGTACCAGCATGTAAAAATATACCAAAACCCAAATATCTGCTCGCCTCCTTTAAAGCGTAAGAGTCCAGAGTTGTGTACAAACATCCAAGTAAAGATATCCCATGGCCTATAATATTGAGTTGATCTACATCGCTATCACTGCAAGATAGCCTAATCTAATGGTCCCCCTTTGGTTCCAAAAGAATGTCAAACCAAATAAATATAACAGAAAGGACCTAATGACAGCGTCACTTATAGTATTACTGTACTTATGTTGTGTAATGTATTGCTATAAGCATGTTAATGGAACGACATAAGAAGTAATAGTTATATCATCAAAATGGCGTAGGTATACTGTGTATAAAGAAAGAATCTCGTGCTGCTCATGAAAAGGAAAAGGAATCCTATTTGGGCCTCCTATCTCAATGCCAGTCATCATATACATATCGCCTGGAGTAACACCTAGCTCAAAATCAAGAAAATGGAATGTGTTTGTAGTGGGCCACCACTTCTCAATTAGGAAAAAATGAGAGAATGATCAAAAGACTGTGGAGGTCTAATCTATAATAAATAGGCAAATGGACTAGTTTGCAGCTTATCTACTAAAGCCGGAGGGAATGTATCATAAACCTATCTAATACACCTGGACCAAATACTCCTACAACTGGTATACTGGGTCTATATAGTAATAGTTCATGATTAACATACGATTAAGCAAACATTGATATACTTAAGCTATATAATAATAAATAGTAATGATATTTGGACTATATAATTAACAATAATAAATACCACTAATTAAGTAATATTCAATTAACTTAAATTGATGTACTAACACTTATTTTATATTTATGATTATACCTCGACTGTATCCAAAGTGGTCCACGTGCGATGTGTACATCCATCTCGAACTCCTGTAAGATCCGTAAGTTCTAAATCGTCATATAAGGAATCGAGACAATATGAAATGGACCAGCTTTCTCCTTTGTTTATCTTAGAACAATACATCTTGCAAATTTGGTAGCACATGGTGGCACTTCAATATGCCTTTTTATTAAAAAGTGCAAGTGAAATTATGAGGAGAAAATGGTTGGGCTTCCCATTTATAGGCACCCAACAACTAATACATATTTAATAGGTGCTAGATGCTTAATCACTTAAAAATAGGTGCTTGATTGGTAGGCTAGCCCTTTAATATCAAGGGTTGAATATACAAGGGTTGAATATCCAGTCCTTGAGTTGTTGGAGATGCTCTAAGTGTGTGACTTGTTAGAGAGTAAAGGCGGAGTAGAAGAAGCCCGATGGATTATAATATCTTTAGACATTCCTCGGTGGAAATAAGAAAGCATCTTAATGGATTTTATTGATGGGCTGCCTAAGCGTAGAAGGGAACTAGAGTATTTGGGTCATTTTCGATCAGCTAACCAATGTACTCATTTTAATCTAATTAGGAGTATGAGGACAATCACATCTTCGAAGACCTTGTATATTAAAGATATAGTTTGATTGCATGGAGTTCATTTCGGTATTATTAATGATTCGGGATCCACTTTTCACTAGTGAGTTCTAGAGAAGTCATTAGGAGGCATTAGGCACTGAACTGAATTTAAGTACGGTTTGTCACCCATAGATGAATGGTAAATTAAGAGGATGAATCAGGTATTGGAAGATCTTCTACGGATGTGCATTTTGAATTTGGTAGTTCTTGGAAGGATCACTTGCCGTTAGTAGAGTTCACATATAATAATAGCTATCAAGAAAGTATTGGGATGGCATCATTCGAGGCATTGTACGAGAGGCCATATAAATCTCTATCCTATTAATAGGACAATACGAGTAGGATCATTCTTGGGCCATGCATGATTAGAGAGAATCGGAGAAAGTAGATTTGATCCATCAAAGAATGAAGACTACACATGGAGAAAAAAAATCATATTCTGACAGGAGAAGTACGGAGGTGGAGTTCGCAATGGTCAACATAGTCTTTGTGAAGGTCTTGTCACTTAGTTATGAGGTCCGGTAGTTTCGAGAAAGTTGGCACCGAGGTTTTTAGGACCTTTTCTGATTTTAGAGAGAGTATGAAAGTTAGCTTATAGAGTGGAGCTTCTTGAAAATTTGAAGGGGAATCACCATGTTTTCCATATGTCACACTTGCAGAAGTGTTTCCGTGATTCAGCTAACGTAGTCAAGCTGAGTCATTTAGAAGAGACTGAAGTAGAAAAGGAGTCATGTAACAACCCGCATATTTTACAATTATCTATTTAAATGTTTTATTTAAATATGGTATCGTTAGTCGGATTTTAGTCCAAAAAGTTACTTTTTGCAAACATTCGAATTGGGACTCGGGACCCCTTCCATTGAGTTCAAAATGCTGTTTGCAACCTTTTTGAGTATAAACATTGATATGTTTGGAGCTAGCTAAAAATTTGACCTTTTTCACTTTGGGTTTGGGTTCAGCCCACTAGCCAACTTAATACCCAAAACTGAACCACCTCTCTTCATTCATCCTCTCTTCCTTATCTTTTCAGTTCTAAAGAGAATAATGGGGGAAGAGAAAGAGAATTAAAAATCCTAAGCCCTAGTTTCCATTTGCAAATCAAGTTCTAGCTCCAAATTCAAAGAGAAGCATTGGTAAGCATCATCTCCTTCTTCTCCAACTCATTCTCTCTTTGATTTCAGAAAATTCCTAAACCTAATTTGGGAAGTGTTTCTCTTTTAAGCTTAGATTCAAGCTTCTTGTGTTGAGACTGAAGTGTGGTTGATCTTCCCTTATCTTCAAGCTTCTCATTCATTGTTTTTAGGTTCAAAGGTGAGATTTTTATCTCACATCTATGACTATAATTATCTTTGGTTGTTGGGTATGAATTCCTAACACTTCTTCATGTGCATTTTCCCTTGATTTGGATTGGTTTTGTGAATATTTCAATTTTGGGTTTTTGAAGTCAAATTTTGTGTGTAAATCCTTTTAGGGATGTTTGATCATGGTTTGGTAATGCATCGAAGAGCTTATAGGGCCGGGTCGTCGATTGGCATAAACCCCTAGCGCCCATTGCTCATCCGGTTGCATTTGCGAAGAGATTGCCTCTTCATTTTTAGGCTGAAAATACTGGAAATCCCAGTTCAGTCGACTGAATCAGAGCGTTCAGTCGACTGAGCTGAAGCCAGGAAATTTCCTGGGCCAGTATCAGTCGACTGAAATCTCTATTCAGTCGACTGAACCTGGAACCCGAAAGTTTCCAGGCATGATTCAGTCGACCGAAATCTCTGATTCAGTCGACTGAACCTGGAAACAGAAAGTTTCCAAGACCTGAGTCAGTCGACTGAAATCTCTGAGTCAGTCGACTGAATTTGTTGTTTCTGCCCACTTTGCCTTTTGGGATTGAATTTCCAATTTGAATCGATTTGTGATGATCCTATTTGTTGTTATCATTTATTATGACTTTGATGACTCCTTTTTTGGGATTTTTGAATATTCATTTCGATGGATTCTTTATCGGTTTAATTGGATTTGATTCACGTCTTCAAATGTGAATTTTAATGATTGATTGTTTCTAGAATCATTTTTGTGGTTTGTCACTTTAAAATACAAAGGTTTCTATACTAGCAGTAAATATTCAAATGCTTTATCAAAGATGATTTAAACTCTATTTCCAATATCAAACTCGTTTATAAAACCGCTTTCCAATCTACTAGTATATACAAACCTTTACCTCACTCATATGAGAAATCTAATTAAACAGCTTAGTAAAACAAGTGGTATGAAACGCTTGCGTTCACTTCGTCGGTTAATTCTTGGACTTGTTCGATTGAATCTATTGTGACAATTTTCTAGTGGAGATTTACAATTTGTTCGTAAATATTTAAGTTAAGCGAGTGGTTATGGGACATGAAGCTAAACTCATATATTTACTAGCTTAGGGTGATTGACACTTCTTAATGATCGATGATGATCATTTTTGTGATTTAGACTAGTATTGTGCTATGTCTCTTTGTCTGCGAGGGAGACTAAACCCCTTTTTGTGGAGTTTCGACTCAAATTGGTGGGGTAGCGACCCATGGTCTTCGGACCGTTTTGTGGAGCCTCGGCTTAAAATTAATGGTTAGCAACCATGGAATAGCGTTCCGTTTTGTGATACACGTGTTGAGAGTTTTCATGCTCTCGTTTTGTGATAGGCCTCCCCCCTCTTTTTATTGTGATTTCTGGATTTCTTGTTGATGATTTCTAGAACTTGTGTTTCACCAATTTTCGTGATTTACATTGATAAGCTCTATCAATATTTGTGTATTGGTGAATTTGTGTGTCGTTAACTTTTGTGATTGGCATTGATATTATAGTCAATGTTTTTGTGTTTGGTGAATAAACTAAAGAATATGACGTTCTTTTCTGTGTTTTGAGATTATTGAGGTATTGTATGATTTTGGTGTTTTACATGCATACTAGTTATAGTAAGGCATTAATGTTATCATACATCTTTTGTCATATCTCATATTCTATCTCATTTTAATCTGATATTTATAGTTAGACTGATCCGTTTATTATTTTCTTATTAAATAATACTCGGGTCAGACCGAGATGCTATAGGTGCTTCTGCTTGACCTCTCATCTAGGAGTATTATCTGACTTTTGGCTAACTACATTAGATTTGTAGTTTTGTTGTTATACATTAGAGATAGAGACTCCTTAATGTATATATTATTTTGTGTAGCACCTATATCTATTCTTTTTGTGATATGTGGATCTTGTTTGACCACTACTCTGATGTACACTTTTATGTGTAATATTCATATCTGTTTCTGCCTTTGAGATATGAACTTCTGTGACTGATTTGTGTTATATTTATTTCTATATTTGTTTCCGAAGATGTTATAGCCACCATGTAGTAGCTTTGAGTATGTATCGGTATGTAGGATTTCCTCTTGAGATGAAAAGCATGTTATTCTATCTGACATATCGGTGCTCGCACAAAGCAATTATACGGATGGTCGCTCCTCAACAGCCTTATTCTCCGTGCTAGTTGACGGCATTACTCCGTAGTGTTCTTGGCTAGCGTGGGTATAGAGGTGGGGTGTCACAAGTCACTTGTTCATCGTGCACCCTCTGTCATTGTTGAACATAGAACAAATCATCTCCATAATAAGGTAATTAGATTGGTTAGATTCCAGTGGGGAGATGATCCGATTGAGAGTACTTGGGAGCCAACGAAGAGGATTAGAGCTCTCATCCCTCACTCTTTCCTGGTACATTTTCCCTATTATTTTCATTTTCTTAATTGAAATTGGATAGTGTGGTACGCATTGATTATGAGATTTATATAGCTATATAACCTAATCGATCGCACATCATGTTGCATACATATAAAGACTATTAGTATGTTTTCTAGGATGTTTTCCATCCATGTCTATATGCCATGATCTTGCATTCATATAAGAGTTGCATTAGCATTATGCATAATTCACATGTCATGTTCACGACACATGTTGATTGATGGATGCACATTGTTGTTTATGTTGGAACTAGGTCAACCCGCCGCGGAAGAAATGAGTGAATTTCATTTTCTATAAACCGTTTTGAACCTTTATTAGGCCTATGAAGTCTAACTCATTTAGAAATTTTCTAAATTTCTTTTAAATAAAACCATTATTTTATTTTATTTTATAAATAAAGTTTTACTTTATATTATTTGTATTATGATTAAATATGTGTATCATATCATATATGTGTGTACGTGTAGGTGTAACATAATAAAGTTTGTATGGATTGACATGTCTGTGTATATGTGCTGAGATTTACACTACATCAGACATGTTAGCCACTCGGTATTCTATGTGTTGTCTTAATGAATATGTGTGTGTGTATGTGCACGTGCGTGCGTGCACCAATTGTTATACATATATTTATAAAATTACACATATGTAAAATAAAATCATATATATATATATGGAAATAATAATTGTAATAATTTATATAAAACAATTAAGATGTATTTGTACAAATGTTCATTTATACTAATAACAAAATCATTTAATAATTAATATAAAATAATTGTAAATATTTTATTAAACTCTTGCTACAAACTTGAGAGAAAATTAATTTTTTATATAAATATTTAATTATGAATATTTATAAATATACAAATACATGTGCACATACATACATATACATACATACATATATATATATTAATAAATAAAAATTATATAAAATTGATTCAAACGACTTAAAGCTCATGGTACAGAATTTATTTTGAATTTATTAAACAACTTTTAAATAAACAATTATTATATAATATAAAATCAGCCAAAATTAACTATAAAAGTTAGAAAATACACATTTTCCAAATCTGAAAATTATATAATGTTGTTATAAAAAAAATTTATACTTAATTTAAAATTATATTAAATATATACAATCAATTTCTAGGTAAGTATATAGATATATTAATATTTAAATATATAACAAATCTAAATATACGTTAAAATAAGTGGAAATTAGCCATAAGAGCCTCTTTAGCAAGTGCAATTAGTTTCTAGAACACACAACTTAAATAATTACTTTTAAGGAAAAAATGCAAAATAATTAGTTTCTAAGGCCTAAAACCTATGAAATTACGTCCTTGAAAGTAATTGGATTGCTGATTTTGTCCTTAAAAGTAATTATTCTACTGACTTTGGCCTTGAAATTAATTTCTATGGATGTGCGTCCTAGAAACTAATTGGACTGCAAAGTTTGTCCTTCTAGTGAAATGCCCCTTAAAATAAAGTAATTTTTGCTACCGAATTATTCTTGTACAAATTTTTTTATAAGTTTTAAAATGTTTATTACGTGATTTAAATATTTAGGATATAGTGTACTAATTAATAAAACCATATATAATATTATTTAATTATAAAAAATGTTTTCTTATTTTAGGTCGTGTGTTTAATACCAACAAGCGTACAAAAATAATTTTTATTCTTTTAATATAGACACACACACATATATAAATAGACACACCAACATATTCAACTATCTAATATGTTACAAAACATTAATATACTGGATCCATGATATAATCTAACAATGTAAATTATAATGCAATAATTTATTATAATATTAAATGAGGCAATAAACAAGATGAGTACCTTTCAACAAAGCTTAGGGTTCACTGGTTGAAATGTTAAAATAAACCCTTTGAATCCTATCATAATCCAAAAGATGCTAGCTTTGAATTGCTGACTACCGACTATTGTATAACATTGATTTTATTTGATTTAAGCTTGAAATTATGGAGGAGGGTTAGTTATTGCATTTAAATCTAATTTAAATGCGTATTGATATCGTATATCCATTAATAAATTTATAGCTATTATAAACATAGTTTTTTAATATTATTCAACGTATAAAATAAGAACTTTACAATTAATATTTCAAATATATTAAGTAATTCAATTAATTTATGATAGTTATATATTAATTAAATCATGTGGTCAAAGGAGTATTCAACATTTCAATTTTGTGACACTTAGACGTAAATCTGTTTAGCGATTAATATCGAACAATTCGAATATTAAGGTTCACATGTCACTTAGCAGATTGTGTGACATTTTCGCCAACTTATCGCTTACTTGGTTTCAGCAAAATCCAATTTTACTTTATTAGGTGTTACTCGATAGTGATGATTTTGTTACACTAATTCTCTTCGTCAAAAACTATATCACTTTGGACTTATAAAATTTGGTAATTGTCAAAATTTTAGCATCGTCCATATTCAACTCTATAGTCCAAACACAAAGTCCTTGGTTTAATAATAACAATTAGTATTAACTGGACTACTCTGGTAAGAGATTTTGGCTTTGAGTTGACCTCAATTGACGTAATACTAATGCTGTATAACCATAGAGATGAATCCTCTCTTGAATAGTGTTTCACTTCCAATACTTCCACCGGACCCAATTATAGTCGTTCGGTGGATGACGTGCCATGAATTAACTATAACCAAAGCGGAGCTTTCATATTGAAGATCGGCAGTATTCTCAAGTCAAGGGAACTATATAAATTGTCACTTCGATATTATCTGTTTGACCTTAGTTATATTAACCAATAAAAAACTATCAAGTGATTCATTCCATAATCATCCAATAACTATCGATCGTAACCTTTTAGTGCTCCTAGTAATCATAAGTAATACCTACCCAACATTTAGAGAGTGTTACGTACTATAGACTCAATGAATGTGCTGGAATCCACTCGGATGCATGTTGACTAGAAATATATAAAATGATGTGTATTATATTATTATACAATACTCATGGTTACAACCATTTGTAATTACTATCGCAAACACACCATTTACGGATTTTTTGTTAAATATATTTTGATTGAACATTTAATTATTTATAACACATTATAACAAATATATAACAGAAAGAAAACACATTTATTGCGAACAAGAATTGGTATAGAGTAATTAATTTACAATAAATTACAAAATTGCCCCTAGAGCATACCCCTACTCTACGGTCTCACAGTTGCACATGGGGCCAATTATGGAATCTTAATCACACGCCTTCAATCGGCTTCTCGAGAGCCGACCGAGCTAGACCCTTAGCGAATGGATATGCTATGTTATTCTTAGTATCTACTCTTTGTATCACAACCTCTTTCTTCCCAACAAATTCTTCAATGAGATTGAACTTCCGAACAATATGCCATAACTTCATATATACTCTAGGCTCCTTTGCGATCTGAATCACTGCATTATTATCACAGAACAATGCCATAGGATTCTAAACATTGGGAACCATTCTGAGCTCACTCAAAAACTTGCACATCCATACTGCCTCTTTAGCAACTTCATTGAAGGTGATAGACTCAGCCTCAATGTCGAATCAGCTAATGTTTCTTGTTTGAAAATTTTCCAACCGACAGCTCCGCCGTTAAGCAAACTAGGGCTCTCTACTATTAATTATTAGAGTTTTCCCTCCTTCAGTTTTAAACAACACGGTTCGCTTCACACAATCCAGAACTACACGATATCGGGATAACCAATGCGTCCCAAGAAAAATATCAAAGCCCATAAATCCCAAAACATAAAGAACATAAGGAAAGAATTGGTCAAAACAAGAAATCGAAAATCCTAAATAGATCATGCTAAGATTAGCCGAGCCTCCAACAGGTTTCGACACACAAATAGAGTCTAAAGCCATAACTAGATCAATTTTGAAACTAAGAGAAGAACCGGTATTAAATAAGACATGAATGGAAATGCCAAAAATAGATAGAATACCTTTCAGAACTTGCTTCCCCTTTGCAGCTGCAGAAGTGGAAGGTGCTGAAGCTAGTTGGAAAGCTTGGGGCCGTTCTTCCTTCTAGAGTAACAGACAATCTCTAGCAAAATGGTCTGACTGATGGCAGATATAACAATCCTACCTTGGAATGAACCAAGTCTTGGCTGTTGGTGGCTTTATCTTTGAACCTTAGCAATAGGTGCCTTCAGTAATGGTGCTTATGCCTTTTTCTTCCCCCAACCGATGCACAATTCTTGGCGAAATGCCCCTTCTTCCCACACTTGTGACAAGCTAAATTAGAAATATCTCTAGATGGATGGAACTTCTGCTTATTGACCCCAAATGGTGTAGAAATAGACGGCTTTGGCGCCAAGTTCTCAAACCTTAACTCTATGTTCACCAGATTCACATACGAATCCAAGATATGATTAGTCATATTTCCCTTGAATGTTGGGTGCATCCCTGCGATGAACATCTCATTTCTCTTCAATGGTGTATTTACCAAAGTAGGCTCGAACATAGACAAGCAGTTATCATACTCTGTCATTGACATGGCTCCCTGCTTTAAATCGATGAAGTTCCTAAATAGCGAAGTCTTCCTGGCTTCTGGGACAAACTTCATCTCGAATCCCTCCTTAAATTGGGCCTAAGAGATGTTGTTCTCTTGTACATCAGTAGTGATAGAACTCAACCGATCCATGGCTGGGTCCGTCAGATGCTATGACACCAATCGATGCTTCATCGCATCATCTAATTCCATATCCCCAAATAAACTGTCACATAACTTAATCCAAGCATGGAATTCGATAATCGTCTACGTACCACAGAACCTCTTACCTCATAGCCTATCATAATCGCGGCAGAATGAAGCAAAATTCACCTAAGGCTTAACATGCATGACCTCCTCTACAATATCCACCCTTGGTTCCCCGATTGGAGCAACATTCCTTAGTGCTCGATCTCCACCATTTGTGACTGTACTACGCCAACCACCTCCACCTCCTCGAGCATTGGCAGCTCTAGTATCATGATGTACAACCTAAACATAGTAGAATATATTGAGAATATGAAAGGCTAGAGTTATTTCAAATAAAGAGTTTATTCCTGAGGAAAGCTTAAAAGAGGGGTATAGATTATAGAAAATACAAATATGCTCTCTCCTATACACTCGACTTATTCTAGGGTGTCGCTTAACCTATCCCTAATGAGCCATACCCGGCCAGAGCCATGGTGTTCCCTAAACCTTGGGCTCTGATACCAATGTAACGATTCGACTTTTTGACCCTCGAATGTCGATACTAAATACATCCACGGTATTCATATGTCGAGCACCCAAGTGCCAAAAAGACAGAAAGTTAGGATAACATAAAAATAAAAATAAAAAGAACAAGAAAGGAAGAACACAACATCAGAATCTCACAGTGAAATGATAATGTATAACATCAATAGAACAATACAAAGGGTTACTCTGAATACAGAAATTTCAGAGTTACAAAAGCTAAGTACTATCATAACTTGGATAGTTATTACTACCTGTCCTCGCAATGCTAGCATATGTACATAGCTAAAACGGAACAACCTAAATAGAAATAAATAGATAGATAATAGAAGCCTCCATCTCATCTTTGGAACTATGAAGCATCCAAGTCAAAACATGCCATATTCAGCCTAATGAATACATAAGGAATTTAGGGAAAATGAAAACCAAGCGTCGGATTAAAGTCTGGTATGAGAAAACCCGAGATACATGCAACATGTAACAGTAACTACTGAGACCGTAAGGATTCCGGAAATAGTTTTCCCCTTATTAACATAGTGATATGATAGATAATGTATAGGTGCAGGATATAATCATATCAAATAGATGTGATGCTTACATTAGCTATATCACAACATATTTAGGTTTATATTTAAAACCTCTGAGGTACATTCTTATATTGGATTTCCATTGCAGTCATCCGTAGATCAACTGAGGCCAGTCTCCTGAAAAGAGTAAGAAAGTATCTTCTGAGCATCGTATATCTCTAGATAAAATATACCATTAAGGTAAAAACAATTAGCCCATGCACGAACCATGTGGAACCAAGTACCATCAACTCCTACACGCAACATCGATAAGTATACTCTAGATAATAGAGTTGATATACCTTGTCGTGGGTCAATAAAACCCCAGGCTGTGTGTCCTATTCTGTTTTCTGTCATTTCCAATGTCAAGGTTACGTTCGGCATCTTTCACTCGAGTCTTCATTACTCGAACCGAACATGAATCCCTAAATTGATTCCCATATCTTGAACAGAACATGAATTACTACATGGATTTGGACATCTTGAAAAAGATCTCAAATCTCCATATAGATTCTTTTTCTTCAACCACTTCCAAAACATAGGACTTGTATAGTACTTTTGGAGTGGTATTTGGCAAGTAGAACACTTACCGATCTCGGACTCTTCAAAACCAATTGATGAATTTCTGGTTAATTCAATCCCGGTTATTTCAAAAGTAAGTGGAAGCTAGAGACTTTTCGTACCAACACTCCTCCCCAGGAATTCATATTAGTATGAAATCGTAAAGCCTTTCAATTGCTTCCTAAGTTAATATAAGGTCAAGTTCGATAGTCGACTAATCGACTATCTAGTCAAAACATTTGCTTATACAAATCGATATTCGTACGTTTAACTCATTTCCTACATTCCAACTTAACTATACCTCATCCAAGAGTGAAGCCATGCAAGTTTGGACACTGGTTGCTCCAATGCCATGCATAGATACTTCATTCTTTAATCTCACAAACAGATAAGTATACCTCGTCGGCTTTTAGTATTAAGTATAGTAGTAATGATTTCCATAAATAAGTAAGAAATCAACACGGTTAACACATTTTTGACATTTTCCACTTACCTATTCCTCAGTTAAGAGGGAAGCCCGGAAGATTAGAGCTCTATTGCCCTATACCTACTCAACATCAATCTTAACTCTCATAAATAGATAAGCTTATTTTCGGCTTATTAGTGTTATGCACAGTTAATTACTTTTCCAGTAAGTTATTAAACATTTTAACCATTTGGTCATTAAGCAATTACTAACCCATTTCTAAACCTTTTGTTTATACTTTTAAAATATCTAAAACTACTTATAATAGATTTTAAAACATCTATACATAATATTACTTAAAAATAATCATTTTGAAATTTACTTGAAAACATAGAAAACCGTGTTTTTCACAAAACACTCTTTTTATATAAATCCATAACTTCTTAAAAATTCATATAAATCTCAAACTACTTTTAACATACTCTAATAAGAGTTAAGAAATACTTTTAAAAAGAATGAAACGAATCGCTCAAACTTAAAGTCCTTTGTGAAACATTTGAAGTTCAAAATTCAAGGTTAAACGGGACAGTTTTGCACTAGTGATGTTTAGCCGTTTTTGAGATGTTACTTAACTTTTTCCTATTAAGCCTTTAATAGTAATAAACATACATATATAACAATATAAATACGATGATAAATCCATATGGATCTCTCTACAAAGTTCGATAGTAATGGCCAAAACCATGACAATTCCAAACTGCATCTATAATGACTATCGTTATAAGTGCTCTTCTAAATCCAGGTTATGTTCCAAACCATGTTCAACTACAACCTATGTGCTTTGATCCAGTAACAACCCTGTATTTTGTAATTATTTTAAATTGAATTTCCTGATTTAAAAACTTTATTTTATTTATTAAAATGGATAATTTTTGTTATTTTAAATATAAATTTTGATTTTTTTGTGAATTATAATTCCAAACATGAATAAATAGAGTATTTTTCAGAACTGTGAATTTTGGTCAATATGGTCAAACTTTGACTTTCAATTTAAAAATTTAAAAGTATAAATTTTTGAATTTTATCTTTTATTATGAAATTAAATAAAATTTTAAGAATACTGCTTTTCATTTCGTTGAAATCCGATTTATATTGTGAAAGTTATGCTTTTTACAATATTGTATGTAAATTGATTTATTTAACAAAATTGTTTAACTTAATTTATATAAATAATATTTTTGGTTGTCATATCTTCTTCTAAATTTGAATACATGTGTAATGTGACATGTTATGTATATATTTTTGTCTTTAAAACATTTTTAAAAGTGTTGTTATAATTTTTAAAAGTTTATTATACATTGTTTATATTTTTAAAGCTAGTCTCAATATAATAAGCTATTTTCTTTATTTATTTTTATATTTTCCTAAAACAAATTATTTATTTTCTTTTCCACTTTATTTTAGTTTGTTTTATTTTTATTTACTAAGTTTTATTTTGTTTATTTTGTATATGAATATTGGAAATTCAAAGAGACAAGTCTTTTCATTTGCTAATGACTTTTCATTGTCTAGTCTCTTCATTTGCTCGACCTTTCCTTTTCTGTTGCTTTGGCCGTGCATAACCTCCTTGTAGCCATTCATTTTCTTTTTCTTATTCATGTGAAAAAGCTTCTCATTCCATCAGCAATACACGACATTTCATTTGGAGAAAAAAAATGTAAACAATGGCTCCTCTTCTTTCTACTTTTCCTCTTCATTTTGCCTTGTTTTGCCTTGCTTCTTCTTGCTTGGTTCGGCCATACACCTCCACACCCTCCACCATCTCCTTCACCACTTCCTTCCCCTCATCTTCCACGACCTATAATCCATCTCCTCTGACCTGAAGTGGCCGTGGCCTACACATGAAGATAGCACCACAAAAATATTGCAAACATCTTGGAACATTGCATGGCTAAGCCTATATTTCACACCCCCTTCATTTGTAGCTTCGGCCATCACCCTAAAACCACCACCACGTGCTTCCATGACCCCTAGCCATCACCCCTACCCTCTGACCTGACCTGTAGTAGCCAAGGCCGAGCCATATAGACCATAGGCCGAGCCTATGTTGACCAAAACTCCACTTTAGAGCCTTGTCTTTTGACCTTCTTCCCATTGTAACTTCCAAATCCTTCCTATTCCTTTGTAGCCGTGCCTTATTGATCCAAACCAAGCCTATTCCACTTGAAAACATGTCATGGCCGAACCCATAGCATGTATGGTTGAGCACAAGTTGAGGCAAGATCAAGTAAAAGTGATTTAGAGGCTAGGTGATGTATTTGTCTAGCCTAGTTTCTATTTGTTTCAATCTAAACTTTTGTATTGTAATTATATTTATATATTGGCTTTGTTTTGTTGTTGAATACAAGATTTATATCTTGGCACTCTCTCCACTTAAATCTAGAGTCGTATTGTGCTTTCCGGAATTTTTCTGTATATCTTGATTCGCAAACTCCAGCTTGAAAAGGTGAGTATTCACACCTGACATTTATACTTATATAATTTGTGAAGTGACAACAAGTGAATGTGTATAAATTTTTATATCATGTTATACCTGCCTGTGATGTAAATTATATGATGTTAAACCCTGGTATTAACTTGTCCCATCATCTGTTATATTTTATTTTATTGTTTATTTTATATTATGTTCTCACACTGCAAGTTCCCTGTAGAATAGAATCACTATGGGTTGAAATGATACATACCCGAACGGACTTTAGAATAGGGAAAGATCGTTATGGACTGAAATGATAAGTCTGAGCTATTTTTATTTATTTTATTTACTTGGGATTGCATGTTTGAAATGATAGAACCCAGATTTTTCTTTGTAAATTACGGATTGAAATGATATATTATCCGTATCACTTGACCTAGGTTAGAAAATATTATACAGACCCGTGGTTATTTTATATATTTTTCTGGAAGTTTTAAGTATTTTAGAAATGTAAATCTTGATATTTTGATTTAAATTTGGTTTTTAAAATGATTTAATAAAGTGAAAATGATTTTTCTATGTGTTAAATATGTTAAATAAATGAATGGAAAATTTGTGATTTTCAACATAACTTAATTTAGAAATTTGTGATTTGATTTTTTTATGAAAGTTTAAGTTAATTAAATAAAAATGGAAATTAAGTTTTATTTATGAAATGAAATTTAAATTTAAGTGTAAAGAGAAATTGTTAAAAATGGAAAGAATAAGAAAATGGTAAACTTGAATTAAATTTTGTAGAATTTGATTTTATTGTAAAAAATTCACTTTATAAAAATCATAAGTTAAAGGTATTTAAATGAACATTTTGATGTGGACAAATATGAATTTTATAAGTTAAAATGATTTAAATTGAAGTTTAATTGTTGCTGAAATTCTCTTTAAAATTTGGAAATTCTTTTGGTAGCACTTCAGAAATGCTATCGTTTATGGAAATGAACTAAAATCTGAACTAAATAGAATCTGCAGCACTTTGTAAATGTTGTAGTTACAGAAGTAAACTAAAAGGAAATTTAACTAAGGGCTATCACAGCACTTTGCAAGTGCTATCTTTGCTAAATTGAACTAAAATCTTTAAACAGAACCCTGAACTATTACCGCAGTTTTGTAAATGCTGTCTTTTCTGAATTGAACTATTTTTCAACTAAAACTGAACTATTACAGCAGTTTTTAAAATGCTGTCTTTGCTGAATTGAATTGTTTCAAATGTAATTTACCGTAGCATTTTCTAAGTGCTGCGAAAGCTGAAATTTAAATTGTTTGAAGTATTTAAGTGAATAAATAAGCTCAAAAAAGGCTAAATTTTTTAGAACTGAATATTTGATTTATTAGTATAAAGACTTCATATTTAAATGGTGTAAATGAATTATTTTGATTTGAATATAAACCACTTTGAAATTTTTGAGTTAATACAATGTTTGAAATTGGTATAATTGAATGAATGAACTTAAAATGTTATAACTTCGGTAATGAATATTAATTTAGAAGTATTATGATTTTTCTAAGTATTATAAGGTCCTAATGACAATATTTCAAGTGTTATGATTTCCAAGAATTTTGGTTTCAAAAAGTTTGGTTTCAGAATTGTTATGACTTGGAAAGTACTATGATTTGGAAATGAAATTAATTGGAATTGTATTTAATTAAGAATTGTCTTTAATTATATTTTAATTTGAAACTTGTTGAAATTGAAGATTCAAGGATATGACTTTATAAGGTGGTTTGGTTTAATATGATTTAAAAGAATATTTCAAGTTAAATAAATTGAAAGAAATATATTGATTTAATTTGGAATTTAAATGATATATTATTGAATTGGTTTTGAAATGGAAATGATATATTGTTGAATTGGTTTTGAAATGGATATGTTTTGGGTTTGAAAGTATGTATTATTTTGAAATAAATGATATGATTTTTGAAATGGTTTAAAGGGTGTAATTTGATTTGAAACATAAACTATTTTGAAATTTATAACCACGGGTTATAATAACGATTGGTTGTTAAAGAGACCGGGATCAGATATGGACATACTCTCTGTCGATACCGAAAACCACTTTAACAACTGTGTACGCGGTGGAGTTTCCAGAATAAAGTAGGATGGTGGCGACGATCCTAAAGGTATATGCGTGGACCCAACTCCCGTGAGTTGGCATAAAGTGGCTAAAACAGGAGCGATTGACGGACCAATGAGGTAGCACCTCTGATCGGACACACTTCTTCGATACCATTCTATTACTTGTGATTGATTTGGTGCGCACCCTTGATTTGGGAGTGTTGTTCGAGGTGGGCGGTAGTGGCTGCTATGCGTCACCACCAGTCCGGATGCGTAATTGGTATATCTACCCTGGCATTGCCTAGTTGTGCCATGTCACTTACCATATCGAGCTTTACTACGAGTTTCTATTTGTGTCGTACCTATGGAGTATCTTCTCATAGCCTTTCGAGGTATACAGGTACTGTGTAGACTATTGGCATTTTACGTGTTAAGGTGGAAAATGTAAAGCCTTAACGCTATTTAAAAGTATGTTTATTTTATGATTAGACATTATTATAATAGCGAATATTACTACATAGTAGATAGTTTAACGCATCCTTAAAGAATGGGCGATCCCAAGCATTCTTTAAGTTACTTGTACCTTTATTACAGTTCACTTGAGTTGGTTTACATTTGTATAAGTATGTATGTCCTGACTCGAGTGTTTTGTGTTTGCTTTACGCTCGGGTCAGACTGAGTGATACAACATTCGAGACTCATCTTTGGAGTTGGAGCTTTTGTTGGAGATCCAGCTATCTATTTCGCTTTTGGTTATCTAGTTGATTCCAGTGATGTATTTAGATTTCTACCTGATTATCATACTATACTCCTATTGTATCTTGGTATTCCTATTGTATCTTATTTAACTCTGATGTATTTATATAGTAGCTTCATAAACTACTATTTCTTTACTTCCGCTGCATTATATTACTCTGTGTCTATGATCTGTGATTATTTTTTTATTGTATATTCTGAGTTTCGCCAAATATAAATTAACAATTCGGTATTTTGAATTATTCAAGTCCGACATGTGCAGATGCGAATGGTTGAAAATATCGGGTCGTTACAGTTGGTATCAGAGCTCTGGTTTTAGGCAAACTCAGCATATAGAGTAAGTTTAATTATAGAATCACTTTCGTTCGAACTTGAATTCCTTCTTCTTCGATTCGGTTTCCTTTGAATTTTGGAACGTTCTCTTCGGTTCCAAGTCCATTCCTGTCCTCCCCTATTCGTGTCTTCTTGATTCTGGAGTATCCCATAACTCCACTTCGAATGATCTCTGTAATAAATCGGCGGCCTCGCCAACCTTTGAATGACTTGTAAAGGGGTGAAACTTCTTTACAAAAAGCATTGATTCACCGAAGTTTTCTATATCCTCGGTTTAGATGCTAGGATCTCTTATTATTCCGAATTCTATCTCTTGAGATCGAATATAGATTTACCCTAGAAATCCACAATGATCTTTTTTGTTAAGTCACGGTTGACCTGGTTAAGGTTACCCGCAATTTATATAAGCTTATCCATCGTCCTATTCTGTTATTTAATCATCTTATCTTTTGTCCCCAACTTATATTCAAATCAGAGTTCTCTTTGATTTGAGTCCATCAAATCTGAATCCCTATCCTTATTTTGAAAATTTATCTTGTATTTGAAAATTTTATATTTTAAAGATGTTTTATATATATTGTGTTGTTTGAGTTGTTGATGTTGATTTGGGTTTCTGATCGGTTCGTCTGATCAACGCTATCGATAGGATCTCCAAAACACTTGAGCAGAGCAAACTGACACAATATGGTTTTTAAATTTAGTAGATGGATAAATTTTGTATAATTATAATATGTATAAGGTTAATTTTCTGAATTTTGATAATTAATGGAATTGGGTGTTAAGAAACAATATTTAACTTTGTATGTATTTTATAATCATTGGCTTTAGTTTCATATCTAAATAATTAAACATAGTTATAAATTAATTTGGAAATTTAAATGGATTTAAATCAAGAATGTGAGAATTTAATTTCCGATGATTTCGAACTTTGTTTTGAAAGTTTAAAAGGATATATTATTTAAAAGTATTTCTAGTCGAAATTGTTTCAAAGGTTTTTTAATTTGTAAGTCAGTGCTCTTTCCTTTGTCGCTGGAAAATAATTTCGGTGATGACTGCGGCATCATCGACATTCATTTTCGAGTTTCGAAGTGAAGATACCATTTTGTAGCTTTGCTATAGTTTTGCTTTGGAAAATTTAATTGATTTGAATTTCTAAATATGACTTGACTTATAATATATATTGCTATATGATTAAATTTGATTTGATATATATTGTGTATGTATATATTTATTTATTTATTTCTAAATAGTTTGAATTTAATCGGAAATTTAATTCTTAAATTTTATCTTAAAGGATAATTTCAATTATAAAAGTTTGAATAAATATGTAAACTTGTATAATTAAATTAGAAAGAATTTATTTGTATAATACTCAATTACATTCCAATATAACTTACCTAAATTTTTAAAAGTTAAATATGTATTGGAAAATACAAAATAAAGAGAAATTTTATAAATAAAACTTAAGTGGTTATAATAAATGTTATACACTTAAATTTTATTTATAAAGGATCAATAGAGGTAAATAGAGAAAAAGGGAGTTAATTGGATAATTTACAATATAATGATATTTAAAAGAAATTATAAATAAATTGGAATAGTTATAATAAGTGAAATAAACTTAATATATAGGATTAGGTATATTAAGTGGAATAAATTTAATAATAATTTGGAATAAAGAAGAATGAAATTTAATGAATAAAGATGAAATATAATAAATGATTGTTCAAATTCATGACATTACAAATTGTTGAAATGTTGATTGGATAATAAGATTTAAAATAATTAAGACTTATTTAACTTAAGTAAAATCAAATGGATGAAATTAATTATTAATGTAAGTTGAAATTTTCATGGTTTTAAATTTATTATCTTATTATGTTTTCCAATCTATTTTCTTTCCGGTTGTTTCCATCCTCCTACCTTCTAAGTAGGAAATCAAATTCGAATTGGTTAGCCTTGGAGCTACTGTTCTCTTTCAGCTTGACCTTACCACTGATTTTCACCAACTCAGTGTTGCTGAGGAAAGTATTCCCGAGACTGCTTTTCGTACTGAGAATGGTTTTTCTATGAATAGTTAGTCATGCCTTTTGGTTTGACTAATGCTCCTGCTCTCTTTGTTAATTTGATGAATCATGTTTTTCGTATTGTGCTTAATAAGTTTGTTCTACTCTTTCTTTCTTTCTCTTTTTCCTTCATCATTTAACTTTTCTATCTCTTCCGTGATTCTTACTTCTCCCTATTCTGAATCTGAACACTGCTTACCATCCACAGATCGACGTTCAAACAGAAAGGGTGAAATCAGATTCTTGATGATCTTTTTCGTGCTTGTGTTCTTGATTCTGGAGGATCTTGGGAAGATCATCTCCACCTTGTTAAACTTACCTATAACAATAGTTATCAGGTATAATTTCAATCTTCTTGTCATATTATCTTAATCCTATTTTATTCTATCTTTTTCTGTGTCTTTCTCGTACCTCATTCCTTTTCGGGGACGAAAAGTTTTGAGTGGGGAAGAGTGTAACGACCCTGTATTTTGTAATTATTTTAAATTGAATTTCCTGATTTAAAAACTTTATTTTATTTATTAAAATGGATAATTTTTGTTATTTTAAATATAAATTTTGATTTGTATGTGAATTATAATTCCAAACATGAATAAATAGAGTATTTTCTAGAACTGTGAATTTTGGTCAATATGGTCAAACTTTGACTTTTAATTTAAAAATTTAAAAGTTTAAATTTTTGAATTTTATCTTTTATTATGAAAGTAAATAAAATTTTAAGAATACTGCTTTTCATTTCGTTGAAATCCGATTTATATTGTGAAAGTTATGTTTTTTAAAATATTGTATGTAAATTGATTTATTTAACAAAATTGTTTAATTTAATTTATATAAATAATATTTTTGGTTGTCATATCTTGTTCTAAATTTGAATATATGTGTAATATGACATGTTATATATATATTTTTGTTTTTAAAACATTTTTAAAAGTGTTGTTATAATTTTTAAATGTTTATTATACATTGTTTATATTTTTAAAGCTAGTCTCAATATAATAAGCTATTTTCTTTATTTATTTTTATATTTTTCTAAAACAAATTATTTATTTTCTTTTACACTTTATTTTAGTTTGTTTTATTTTTATTTACTGAGTTTTATTTTGTTTATTTTGTATATGAATATTGGAAATTCAAAGAGACAAGTCTTTTCATTTGCTAATGACTTTTCATTGTCTAGTCTCTTCATTTGCTCGACCTTTCCTTTTCCTTTGATTTGGCCGTGCATAATCTCCTTGTATCCATTCATTTTATCTTGCTTATTCACGTGAAAAAGCTTCTCATTCCATCAGCAATACACGACATTTCATTTGGAGAAAAAAAATGTAAACAATGGCTCCTCTTCTTTCTACTTTTCCTCTTCATTTTGCCTTGTTTTGCCTTGCTTCTTCTTGCTTGGTTCGGCCATACACCTCCACACCCTCCACCATCTCCTTCACCACTTCCTTCCCCTCATCATTCATGACCTATAATCCATCTCCTCTGACCTGAAGTGTCCATGGCCTCCACATGAAGATAGCACCACAAAAATATTGCAAACACCTTGGAACATTGCATAGCTAAGCCTATATTTCACACCCCCTTCATTTGTAGCTTCGTCCATCACCCTAGAACCACCACCACTTGCTTCCATGACCCCTAGCCATCACTCCTACCCTCTGACCTGACCTGTAACAGCCAAGGCCGAGCCCTATAGACCATAGGTCGAGCCTATGTTGACCAAAACTCCACTTTAGAGCCTTGTCTTTTGACCTTCTTCCCATTGTAACTTCCAAACCCTTCCTATTCCTTTGTAGTCATGCCTTATTAATCCAAACCAAGCCTATTCCACTTGAAAAAATGTCATGGCCGAACCCATAGCATGTATGGTTGAGCACAAGTTGAGGCAAGATCAAGTAAAAGTGATTTAGAGGCTAGGTGATGTATTTGTCTAGCCTAGTTTCTATTTGTTTCAATCTAAACTTTTGTATTGTAATTATATTTATATTTTGGCTTTGTTTTGTTGTTGAATACAAGATTTATATCTTGGCACTCTCTCCACTTGAATCTAGAGTCGTATCGTGCTTTTCGGAATTTTTCTGTATATCTTGATTCGCAAACTCCAGCTTGAAAAGGTGTAACAACCCGGGGTTTTGTAACAATTAATTATCGTCAAATGACGATTAAATTAGTTGTTAATTTCTGTTGAGTGTTTTAATCTGTTGTAAATTCTTTTAAGAAATTGGGTAAGGGTTTGTGGGCTTTATATTTAATTTTGGTCCACATTTTGATTTTGGGATTGGGTTGTGTTAAAGTAAATAACCGTTCTCTCCTCTACCCATTTTTCATTTTTTCCCAACCCTAAATCGAACGAAGAAAGAAAGAGAAATGGTGGCTTTCGTTTCTTCGTTCGTCCCCTTCAGCAATTAGGGTTTTCGAGAAATTCGAAAAAGGCTGCTAAGGTTCGCTCGTCTTCGTGATGCCAAGGCGTCGACTCCGCCAAGTGTCGTTACTCGCGGCTGCCTCGTCGAAGAAGGTGAGTGTTCCACTCACATCTAATTCATGATTCGTGTTTATTTAGAGTTCGAATCTTGTGATTTTCATTCATATTCACTTGTTGAATTCGTCAATTGCCTTATCTCGGCCGTGTGGTTTTGGTTGAACGTTTTAGTTGATCTCTGACTTACTATGCACATATTTGATTTATTACTAGATTTCCACGGCTTCAATTTTGAAGTTGCTTGAAACCTTGATTATCTTTGAAGGTCTATGATTTTTCTGACTTGTTCGTTTCCGAGACTTGCGGTTGTGTTTATGGTTTGGTGGTAATACTTGTTTTCTGCTTCATCTTGTTTTTCATCACCTGACTTTGTTTATGTGATACCCGGTTGTATTTGGGTTGGTTGCTGCATTAAGTTGTTTTCATGAGTGAAATTCGATTTTCACTCACATCTAAATCAAAGCTACTGTTTTTATTCGATTCCAATTTGCTAATTTCGTGTTTGATTGAGGGATGCTTGACTTCGTCTCGGCCATTCGAGTATATTTTGATGTTGATGATTTATCTGGGTCACTCGATTTTTGTTTTAACACTGGGATTAATCTCTGACTTGTTCCAATTTCTTGAATTATACGGTTTCTGTTCAGAACCATTCGATTTCCTTGATCGTCACAGTAGCGAATTTCCTACTTGACCTTGGCTTTGATGTTTGACCCACGGTTTTGATTCTCTGGGAATTTTAGTTCTGTGATTTTGAAGACTTCGGCATAGTTTGATTGGAAACTGCAGTGGTCTTTGACTTGGTTTGAAAACTTGATTTGTGAAAATATTTTAGTTTGGCATTTAATTTGATATTTGTCGAACTCTGCTTTGACTTGGTAGTGTCTCCGACATTTTACTATGGCTTCGGCTCTTGATGTAGTTCGAACTGACTTTGATTTTGAACTGTGTATTTCGTTTTGGCTTTAGCTTCGAAACATTTTCAAAGCTCTGCCCACTTTGAGTTGAAACTGCAGTTCCATTACCTCTGTGGCATACCGTGGCATAGCTTCATATATATATATATATATGCATTCATGTTGTATATATATGAATGTTGTCACACTGTTTCATATATTTGTGTTTTTGTCTCCTGGGCTTAGTTTTGCATATCAGGTCCACTTGAGTTTTGATGCATTCTTGTATTTGTGCATGTTATACCTTAACATGCCATCTTTGGCCATTACCTTTGGGGTTGGCATCGAACTGTAGTTGTTTACTTATTAATTACTGCTTTGTGGTACTGCAGTTACTTTGGTTCACTCTTGTTCATCTCTGTAGCAACTTCTGTTCACTTTGTTTTGTTCTTGGGCATTGAATTTCACAGTTACATACCTGTTGTGCATTGTTTATGTACATATGTATTTTGGTCTTGTGTCAATTGCTGTCTCATTTTGCTAGTTGCATTGCTTTATGTATTTATGCAGTCTGGTCTTCATTTTGCCAGTTGCAATGCTCCACGTATTTGTGTATTCTGGCCTTCATTGTGCTTGTAGCCTTTGTGCTTGTTACTGTGTTGCCTTATCTTGGGCACACATGCTTGTTTCACTTGTAGCCTTTGTGCCTTGTTACTATTCCTTTATATGTGATTGCATTGTCACTGTATTGGTTTATGAACCTTTGATGTTCAAGTTGCATGCACAATTCATGTGTTTCCAACCTGGGTCCTTTGTACCTTGTTGTTCCACTGTAGCACTTCAATTGCTTCTGCTGGTTCATGTATACGTACGTGTCATTGCCCTTGTGCATTGATGCTTACTGTCGTGTTGAACTTGAGGACTTCTGTGTTGTTTTGAGGTTGCTGTTGCTTTATATCTAGACTTCCTCTGGTTCATTTCTTTGTAGTTGAGTTGAGTCACGATAGTCGTGACTTCACCTCTGCAGTTTTGATTACTATTAGTATTCACTGTTGTGATGATTTCACGTACTGTAGTGGGTAGGCAGTGCACGCGTGCGTGTACTGCAGCCACACAGAACTTTGATTTGATTGATCATTTTGAGATTTGTCTAATTATCTATTTGATAATTAGATTCTGAGTTTCTAATTATTTATTTAATAATTGGATTTGGTTGTTAATTGCTGTTTAAGCAATTCTGGAGTTTTCTTATTATCTTCATCGATAATCTTTTTATTTATCTTGTTGATGATTTGGAATTGCTGATTTGTTGTTTAACACCGTTTAGTGTTATATCAGCCGTTATCTGATTCTCTTAGCGAGGAGTTGGATATACGAGATTTATGTGACTGTCGTCTATTTGATATTTGATTATTATTGCTTCTGTGCATTAATAACTGAGTTTGAATTAGACTGACCCGTGTATTATTTTCTTTTGAATTTAATACTCGGGTCAGACCCAAGTTATTTCAGGTTGTAGATATCTTGCTTTGGGTTGCTGTTTGAGCTATGAAGACTTTTCATATCTTTTGGAGTAGTCGTGTCATAGTATAGGTTGATATGTATTCATGTATATTAGTCGATAATGTACTTGTATATATAACTTCCAGAGTCGACAGTTGTAGTTGTATCATATGTATTGTGTCAAATGTATTGTAACTGACATCAGTTATATATATATATATGACTGATTCATCATTGATAGTTTTTTATTGGTTAATATAACTAAGGTCAAACATATAATATCGAAGTGACAATTTATATAGTCTGTTATTTAGGATAACATATATTCCCCCTAAGATTTCCATATTTATGTGGAAGCTTCTTTATAATGCTTTTTTCTTGACAATACATAAAAAATATACCTCTGTATCCATTTGAAACATTCTTCTTGTTCTGTTTACAATTATTTCATGATTTATCGGTAATGTACCTTTGTATGCATTTTAGCCGTTCTCATGCGTCCGATAGATCTTAACCGTTGATTTATTCATCATCATAATATAGTTTCGCAATATATTTCCAAATATGACCCAATATGGATTTAAAAATAATATTTTACGATTCTTCGATACGTAAACTACGGGTCTTACAATTACTTATGTCAAAATATAATATTATATGCAATAGAAAATAAATTGAAGACATACTTTATTTTCAACAAAATTCTTATACAAAAGTTTTGCTACATAATACATTACAAAATCACCCTTAGGACGCATTCAAAAGTGACTATTCACTCTCTTATGGCCAACTACTAGATCGATTAATAAATGTAGTTCTTCTATTATCTCCCTAGTAGATAGACTTGTCCTTTTAAAACACACCCTTAGCTTGATCAATTTCCATACTCTCTCTATACCACTCCTAATAACAAATTTTTGGTGAATTTGAAAGTATTTGTGCCAGCTTCTTTGTAGCTTCAATGATAATATTAGAAAACATCGTTAAGTGCACTAGGATAAAATTTGTAGGCCAAGAGAGGAAGGAGTGGTAGACAATTGGTCCTCCTTTCGGATGTTTTCAACACATACACTTTCAAAACTTTGGATCGGACACTTGATAAATACTACATTATGGTTAAGGTTTATGACCTTTAAATGCATGCATTCAGCAAGAAACTTCACTGGAATGTAGATTGATTGGAGTCAAACCCGGAAACTGACATATAAATATGAATCATCCTTCAACTTGATCATAGATTATCACTAGCATAATTGGTGGTTAGAAGGTAATTTTAACAAAGGATGCTTGAAACTTAATCTATGAAAAATACATTCCTCAAGTTCAATTTTCTCTTATTTAGGATAACATATATTCCCCCTAAGATTTCCATATTTATGTGGAAGCTTCTTTATAATGCTTTTTTCTTGACAATACATAAAAAATATACCTCTGTATCCATTTGAAACATTCTTCTTGTTCTGTTTACAATTATTTCATGATTTATCGGTAATGTACCTCTGTATGCATTTTAGCCGTTCTCACGCGTCCGATAGATCTTAACCGTTGATTTATTCATCATCATAATATAGTTTCGCAATATATTTTCAATGATGAATCCCGCATATCAATTAAATAATTATAATGTATGAATGTAATTTAATGAGTACACGAAGACACATAACGATGATAGAAGAAATCGATCGAAGCTTACCATTATAATGGCATATACGATACATTATTAGATCTTGTAGTTTGATTTTTCTATTTAATATATTAATAACTCTTAGTTCTCATGTTTTTTATGTCATAGATTATACATTATTAGCTCATCATATATACTGACTACTTATTATTTTACATTGACACTTACAAGGATTATGGCATGTGCGTTAGTATTCAACAATCAATTTTCTCTCGCGGTGGAGTATTTAGTTTCAAGTGGTAAAATGCTATATGTAAGAGTTATCTAGAACATCTTTACAATATCTTTATTCTCATGTACTTAAGTATGCATACTCATCTACAAGAGTGCAATGTTTTATGGTTTTTTATTTTACTCACAATTTTAATAAATCAAGAGTTATTCATAAAGTTGTCGTCCTCTATGTCGGTTTGACTTTAATGTACGTTTCTTTTTTAAGACTCTAATACCAATTCATTTTCCACAATTTTAATGTCTATGCATGGTACTGTCATAGAATTATAATATCCATATTTAATTATTGTTAAAAGGTTGTATTTTTTATGAAGCATATGGTAAATTTGTAATGATAACTTAGTTAAAAAATTGAACTTCCCAGTACTGTTTAAATTCACATTAAATTCAAAATTCTGAATAATGAACATAATAATACCCTTAATTTTACACTAGTAATGAATATTTCGACCGATTAAGTGCTAATTATCTACTTTCTTTGTTTTTTTGTTTTTTTTAAAATAATATAGAAAATGAAAAAGCCTTTAAAATAATAACACATTGATTTCAAACTATTGTCAACTTAACGTGGAATTAATAATCAATTGCACATTTCTCTCCATACCTTAGCGGGCTTGGTGATCTAAGAAAATGATAATCGGGTGATGTGATCCATAGGGTATTTCACTGGAAATCTAAAAAACCTCAATTTACATGTGGTTGTGTTCTAAAGAAAAATAATTTGAAATATTGATGTAGACTTGAAGTTTGAACTACTTGATGCTAATATAAGTTTTCCATACTCCATAAAGTCCAAAGTTACCTAATAAGAAGTAGATTTAGCTGTAGATTCTGCTATAGATTTAAATTCACATAGCATATTCTCTAAAAGTAAGAATCAAAATTAATTATGTTTTTGTTGGATTCAGCTATAGATTTAGCGCACTACTCTGGGTTAATAATTGTATATTTATTTGCAGGGGTTTTATTTTCAGGATTTGAAAATAATGAAACTGATTCATCACAATTTAACTTATTTTAATGTCATGGCTCATTTTCATAATTTATTTGCCTATCATATATGAAATTTAAATTTAATTATTTCAAATATAATGAACATAAGATTTGGTATAGTATTCGAAGTTTTTCCTTACTTACAATTGATGTTTAAGGGCATAATATTCAACTTTTGAACATCCATGCATATGTTGTCATTTGAAAGTAAGGCCAACGTCACTTCATTTTCTTATGAAGGTAGTTCTAAAAATTGTTTATTTGTGTGTAATTGTTGTCACTTGCATGGATAGTTGGTATGTAATCCTAAATTCCTAACTGTAGACTCTAAATTATCAGTCGATTTATTTCCTTCCATTGTGTCTGTGCAGAGACACATGATTTATTTCCTTCCATTATGTTTGTGTATGCATAATTGTATATTTATGTGTGCGTGCATGTTTTAATAATAATGTTTGGAGTATAGCTTGCGGGATTTATGTCAAAACATTTATATATTCTACGATAATAACATAATGAATATATTAGTTGGGCATACAAACTTTGGTCTAGTATAAACTATGTTATCTAAATTTTTATAGAAAATAACCATGTTAACTAAGTTTATAAAAATTAACTAAGTTTTATAAAAATTAATTGTGTTTATATAATTATTTAAATTATATAAAAATTGACCAAGTCAACAAAGTTTTATAAAAATTAAATAAGTTTCTAAGAAACTAAGTTTTATAAAAATTAGAAAATATTAACTTGATTTATAAAGTTAATATAAATTAAATAAATCTTATAAAAGTTAACTAAGATTTATAAAAATTATAAAAGATTTATAAAAAATAAATAAGCATTAAAAAATTAACTTAGTTTTATAAAAATCAACAAAGTTTTATAAATATTTAACTAAGTTAATTAACTTTTTATTAAATTTAACTAAATTTATAAACAAGATTAACTAAGTTAGCTAAATTTTATAGAAATTAACCTATTTTATGAAAATTAGCTAATTTTATAAAAATTAATTATTTTTATATAATTTAACCAAATTTTACAAAACTTTAACTAATTTAACTAAATTTTATAAAAATTAATCTAGTTTACAATAATTATATATTTTTATAAAAATTAACTAAATCTTACAAAAATTAAGCTATTTACAAAAATTAACTAAGTTAACTAAATTTTATAATAATTAAATAGTTTATAAAAAGTAACTAAGATAATTTAGTTTTATAATAACTAATAAGTTTATAAAAGTTAGTCAAGTTTATAAAATTCAACTAAGTTAACTAAGTTTTATAATAATTAAATAAGTTCATAAAAATTAATTAAGCTAAACTGTAAAACATGACCGTTAGATATGCAAGGTCAACGGAAACTTATTCTAATTTGAGTTTTAACATGTTTTTGTTTATCGAAGTGTGTTAATATGTTTAATATGTATATTTTTGTTTATGCCTTATTCATATATCTTTTCATGTATGTCTTCGTACATATGCATTGAATGCTCACTCATTTTCTTATAGGGTGTTGGACGTTTAAAGTTGATAAACATGGACATCCTACGTTCATGGTATTTTGGTATTTTTTTGTAGAGTCCTAATGGTACTATTATCATGTATATTTAAAAATATCGGCTATGAAATAAAATATACAATATGGAATTCGATGATCGATGTAACTCTGATTACGTATAATGTATAATATGCTAAGATTATCAAAAGTTTCATTCTATTGTTGTTTGAGTTGATTGACTTGTTCATGAATTGAGGCAAATATATCTTGCTGTTAGATGTTCTAATGTATAAAAAGGCTATTGTAAACTTAAAGAGGCGATAAAGAAAAATATCATTTTTGAAATGTATAGAAAATATATAATTGCCTTTTTGGTATGCTTTAGAAAACCTGCAACAAAGTTTTAGATATGAGGAGCAAAATACACGATAGCATTTATTAAATGCTAAAAAGTATTCACAGCATTGACTAAAGTACTAAAATACTCTTAGCATTTAACAAACATTATTAATTTTTTTTACATTAGTTGAAAAATGATGTAAAGAATATTTATAGCATAAACTGAACGTTCTTAAAATCTATCTTTTTATAATGTTTCATCTAATGCAATCGCAGGTCCCTAACTCTAATGGCATATTGTTATCTAGCGTCATGAAAAATGCTTTTAAAGGCTTTATTGCTTTTTCTAAACGCTTTAAAAAGTCCAAAATGTTGTAATGATTTTATACATAAATAACAGTAGTAAAAATTTTGAAAGCATGAAAATATCCAGTTTCAAAATACCATAATACAATAGTCTCATAATATCATCAGTACATCAAATATCAGAGTATCATAAAGTAATCCCTCGTGAGCAAAGTACAGAAAGAGCAAATGTACTGATGGGAAATAAATGATAAAAAGATAAATAGAGACTCCAAGCATGATAATCTGAAGGTAGCAATGGACTTGTCAACGGCTACTCTGTCGGCCTATGGTGGGAGAAAAATAAAACGGGTCAGATATTGAGTCTGGTGGATGAGAACAAGAGTAACAAGGAAATTAAATGTAACTGACTTTAAGTCTACTCTAAGTGATATAGAGGGTAAACAGTGTTCGCGCACCTAATGTCATATACCTAAGGTCATAAGTCAGAAATCTAACAATATAGGGGATAACTATAGATCACAAACGATTGTCTAATAATTGAGGACCAATTTGCTATCCCATTTTAAGTCATACTAGGACTAAGAGGAAGAACACACAGGTAAAATCACATGGTGATCCATCGAATGCAGCAATGCCCAATACCTTAATCCTCGTAGCAAAATACTTCTTACATACCCAAGGGAGTTATAAAGCCTAACTCTTACTGGTACTGGATATAACCTAGCTTTGAGCGTCAAAAGCTCAAATGAGCACCACAAAAAAGATAAATTCGATCACAACACATAAGCGCATTCCGTACCCAACTTCACTATGTTGAGAAAGTCTTCTAAACAACACAGTTTATCCAACTCCACAATACGACACCATACCTAACTTTACAATATGGTAAAAGTCGTCTAAATGACACACCATACCCAACTTCACAATATGGTAAAAGCAAAACAAATTCGCACCTCAAAATAAAAGACAAACATGCCTACCAGTCAAATAATTTAAAGGACAACAAGGTCCATAATCTAAAAGCACAAGTCCATCAAATAGTCCAATAATATCCAAAGTGACACACGACAGTCGACCTACATAGATCCTAGGCTGATTGCCTACAAGCTAAAGGCAAAAGGCCACCAAATAGTTTATTTAGTCCAAAACAACATATGATAGTCGACCTACATCATTACTAGGTTGATTGCCTACAATCCATGCATTTCTCAATTTACTTATTTTAAGCAAATTAATGCATTTTTAATCGAATATCGAACTTAGTCAATTTAATTTCATTTTATCAAGGCCAATCTATTTATTCCCTTTTAATTTCATTTACCGCAACTTCTGCATTATCTAAACTCTTAAATTTACGGTATATAATCATGTTTTAACATTGGATTTAGAGTTCTATAACTTGAATATAGTAATTGAAATTAGGGAAAAAGATTCTTTATTTCAAATTCCATCTTTACAATCATAAAAGATTAAATTTGGGAATAATGATCTATTTGAAACAAATCAGGCATAAAAACAAGTAAATTATCAGTTGTAAAACATGTGAATAACCATCGCATAACATGTAAATAATCAGTCATAAAACATGTATATATAATCAGTCGTAAAACAAGTATATAATCAGTTGTAAAATATGTAAATTTATCCGACGTGAAACATGTAAAATCATTTATAATCTTAACAGATAAAATTCAGCATGTACAATCTAATCAAATAAGGTAGAATTAAAATCAATTAATTTAATCAACTTGTTAAAAAGTCTGTGCCCTCTCACCTCCGTCCTAAGCTTGAATTTATACCCCAAATGCCACAAGACTTCTTCTTTAATCTCCACTTGGATCTCCTCTTTAGGTGCTAGATTTCCTATATTTTGATTTTTAATTTGAAATCTGAAGAGGGATTGAAGTTCGAAATTTTATTTAGAAATCTAGGGTTTAGGGTTTTATTTTGATAGAGCTTTGCTATGAGGTAGAAGATTAGATCCAGACCGTGCTTCAATGCCTTGCCATGTACAAAACAATCACAGTCGAACAAATGAAGCAACATAGAATTTCACCCCTCATTATAAAATGAGGTCGAGTCGTTCATCGCCACCGTAGGTCGTATGTATGTATGTATATATTTTTTCTTTATAGTTTTTATTCTATTTTTAATTATTCAAACCTTTATAACTTTTTTGTTTTAGCTTGGATTTCAACAACTCATATATGAAAATCCTCTTTTTAGGGTTAATTCTTAATATTTAATAATATTCTCTTATTTATTTCTGAAAAATTCTGGGGTGTTAAAATGGGTTTACTTATAGTTTTAGAAATGTTTGGTCCCTTTTAATTTTCTTTCTTAAAGGCACACACGTCCTTTGAATTTTTATTGAAAATCAAACTATTTGAAAAATACTTGCTTTACTCTGATGTTTATTAGATACTATTGTTGTGTCAACTCTTGGACCATATCTAAAAACATACAAACCAAGTTATCGTTCCAACTGATTCGAGATATTTTGGTTATTATGCACACACAGTCTCTTTTAAATCATTATTTAGAAGTTCCATTTCAACATCAATATTCCAAACACTACAAGGGAGAATAGTTGTTTTGATAGCTAATAGCCATCAGCGACTGTCGAAAACCGTCGAAATAACATTCGTCGAGCAACTTCCCATCGATAGACTTTTTGATGGCTTAGTCGACAACTTTTTGACGGCCTTCATCAGACTATTCGACTGTTTTTGTCTCCTCGTTGAGTACACGTGCAAGCATTGAGATGTTCCTATTTTGGCCAATAAGCCGTCAGAAGCCGTCGAAAATCTGGCACTTTCTATTTGCAATTGAGCAGCGATTCATGCCTCAAACAACAAATATTTAACAATAAATATCACAACAAATTTCACACATATAAATCATATATATTAAAGGCCAAATCACACATATCGCATATACAAAAAAACGTATCATATCAACAATAAAAAATATATTAATATATACAATAAGCATAAGTTCAATCTCAAAAGTCCATCATAAATTTAAATCTCAAACATCCCTCAAAACCTCAAAGTGTATCATACATCTAATCATACGTCAAACCAACCTCACCAATCTCAAAGTGTATCTAACCCTCATACTACCTCACAACCTCAAAGTGTATATATAAAATATCTCAACATAAATAAATAAAAAATCATACCTACTGTTAAACATAAATTAAGAAAAAAGGTATGAAAGAAGGCTTATAAAAGTGACAGGCTGTACAAAAATAGAAGAAATGAGTTTTGCCAAAGTTCAAAGAAAAGCGTTTCGAAGGTATTGAGATGGCTTTCGAAGGAGTCATAAGCAACAGATGCCAATACAAATGACAAACATGACAAAAGCTTTGAAAGAGGGAGAAAAGAAGGCAAGGTTACCCTTCTGCCTCATTTAGACCTTTTGACGCAGAAGGATTCACATATATAAGAAAAGCAGGGGGTTACGTTGATGCCAATTTACTACTTGAAGAAATGATTCCAATACACATTTCGAAAGCAAGAACAATCCTTTCGAAACGGTTGGGACCTTTTGAAAGCATGATAAAAATCATATATGAAGTCCAAGAGTCCTTTCGCTAAGACCCAGTTGTCACTCTCCATCCCTTTCGAAGAATACTAAAGCTTAACTCATCTCTCACTTGAAACAATATAGCAACACAAAGCAAAGAGCGCTTCTACCCCCTTTTCGATGAAGTCGAAAGCAGTCCAGTAAAAAAGCAAAGTAAAAAAAGGTACTCAAACTTTAATGGCAGCGAAAAGTTGTCAAGGTGATCCTTTTCGACTTGATATATTATACATTGGATCTACTTCAAAAGAGAAAAACCCCTTTCGACTTGATCGAAAGGGATGTTTCGGAAGGGATTTAATGTGTAAATTATAGGCTATGCTATATGGATGAATACCTTCGAAAGGTGTACACACATTACAATACATACAATCGTTTCTTCCAGAATAGCATAAACAATGTTGTCGAAAGCAAATACTTTTCCTTAAGAGCAGAATGGTTCTTTCGACACTCTCGAAGAAACAAATGTCTGATATAAATAAACTCTTTCGACTCGCTCAAAAAAGAGGTTTCAAAAGGGGTGCTTTCTCTTTAAGCTTTATTTCCATAGGCTTGATAGGATATGTATGCTACCATTAATATTTTTATAAGACCACCCTCTAAAAGCAATCTGTCCAAATCAATCCAATCTAAAGGTGTTTCGAAGGAAGCAATCACTTCTAAAAATCTTCTTTTGAAGCGTAAACCATATTTCTTGTTAACTACTCAGCTTTAGAAATGTTGACAAGTTTTCTTGTTAGCATTTTTGGCACTAGAAGCAGGGTTCGAACCTCCAACCTTGTGGCTACCTTATAGACTAATTATGGGTTGTTTAACTTGGTATAAGAAACTGAAATCTAAAAGGCTTAATCGAACGGACGAAGAGGTCGTTCATACCACGACTTTAGAAGAAAACATAACACCAACTTTCAACTTGGAGGGGGTTATGTAAGGGTAACCTCAGCTCAAAAAAAGATAATGCAATCAAAATAAAGCACTTGGAACAACAATTGTTGGAGATGCAGAAACTTCTCAAAGCAGCATTGTCTCAAAAGTCTTTCAAGATAGAAAGACCAATGAATGGAGATGAGGCGGTCTCTCCAAAAAGAAATTTAAAGGCTTACATGAACGAGGACAAGAGCAAAATCGACTTGACATCTTCAAAGAAGAAAGAGCATCCTTTGACTAAATATGATCATCAAGGAAGGGTGCTGGACAAATCTCTCGAGCAGTCTGGAAGCTCAACATCAAAAGAGTGCAATCCAAACCGGAAAAGTTATCACGACACCGAAGCTTATCTAAAGGACGTAGCAGAAAAGGCAATCAAGGACATGCTAAATGCTAAGGGAAAGAGGACTTCTGATGAGAAAGCAAATGATAACGAGCGAGTGGCACCTTTCATGGATGAAATCATGTCAACGGTTATACCATCCAATGTAATGATCCTAACTCTGAAGTATCATGGTACTACAGATCCCCATGATCACTTGATGGCTTTTGATAGCTAAATGGATATGTATAATGCTTCTGGATCCGTTCGATGCAGACTGTTTTCGGTAACTCTTCAAGGGGCAACCGCTAAATGGTATCAAGAATATCGTGAAAAGATGATATATTCATTAAAGTGGTTTTCTTATGAGTTCTCTACACAATTCTGTATATGCATGGACCCAATAATCGATTATACAGTTCTAGCCAACATTAAACAGAGATAGGGAGAGTCATTGGGAGATTACCTCAAAAGGTTCAACACTGAAGCATTAAAAGCTAAAGATATGAATGACCGAGATAAGTTCACTGCAGTACATTCTGGGTTAATAGAGAATATACCATTTTGGAATCAACTCTTTATTCATGGATGCAAGGATCTGTAGGACTTCCATTTTTAGGCCGATAAATTCATTCGAATGGATGAAGTATATCATGCTAAAAAGAAAGCTAATCCTAAAAAGGAAAATGAAAAGTTTGGATTAGATCAGGGACATAAGAGAACAGGATGGGAAGAGCCTAATGCTAATTAAATCGCTTTAAACAAGCCATTATCTTACACCTATGCTGTGACAAAGGAGAAAGTTAACTTCCTGACTTCCTTTAAAGCTAAGAATTACCCTAAACAGAGGAAAGGAGATGACGATTGTGTTTACCACAAAGCAAACGACCACAAAACCGACGAATGCCGAGTCTGGGCTGAAATCATTCAGAAATTAATTCGTGAGGGCCATTTGAATGTGTTCATCCAAGAGAAACAAAAACCTCCACGGACTTGGGACGGTCCGCAAAAGTTTCCTAGTAATGTTATTTACATCTTGAAGGAAGAAGACCCGTTGAGCTTGAGTCTACCGTTAAATAGGATTGATGTAATCCATGGGGGGCCACATCTAGTAGGGACTAGCAAGGGAGCTAGGAATAGGTACATCAAAGAGGCTAGAGAAGGTGCATTCACCATTCAAGAAGAGCCCCCACTTAAAAATCCATGACTCAACATCCCGATGCCAAATCTTGTTATTACTCCCTAAGAGCTGAGGAAGGGAGTCCATCACCCATACGATGATCCCCTTATGATCACGGCTCAAATTGTACTGCCTATGTGTCCAAGATTTTTGTGGACACTGGTTGCGCAGTCAATGTCATTTTCAAACATGCCTTTGATCAAATGGGCATCCCATAAGACAAGCTAGAGCCCAGCCTTGAGCCAATCTTTGGACTCAACAAGGGATCGACCCTAGTGGGACAAGTAGAATTACTAGTACAGATGGGAGTACCACCATGCATCCGAACTTTTGAAACTCTCTTTGTAATCGTCAACCAACCATCATACTATAATGCTTTATTTGGTCGACCCACACTTGATGAAGTGGATGCTTTTGTCTCGCCAAAATATCTGACGGTGAAATTCTTAACTAAGAGAGGATGGGGCACTATCTGCGGAGAATAATTCAGCTTGCGCGAAATGTAATTTGCTACGCTTGATCAATACAAAATGGAATATTATGCTTACTTTTATTCTTCTACTATTTTTCAGCCTTTGGATGATGAATTTCTACATCCAACATTTGAAACAAAGATTAGATCTAATAAGACTAACAAACGTATGTATGAAAGGTACATTTCCCCTGGAAGCAAGAGGAAGAGGGTCGATGCTAATTCTATGGAGGAGGGAAAAATCATCACAGAATTTGATTTCCGTAGAGAAGTGGAAAGGATAAAACCTATAGAAGACCTTAAGGAGACATGTATAGACCCAAATGATTCAACCAAGGTAGTCAAAATGGGAAAGGAGTTGGATAGCAGCTTGAAAACGACTTGATTCAATTTCTTAAATCCAATAAAGATGTATTTGCATGGTCTCATTCAGATATGTGGAGATTGATCCATTGGTTATGTGTCACGCGCTAAACATCAATCCAGAAGCAACCCCCATTAGACAGAAAAAGAGACAATTAGATAAATTGCGGTCTGATGCCCTAAAAGAGGAAGTTGAAAGACTCATAGAAAATGGATTTATCCAGGAAATTTATTACCCAAAATGGCTAGTGAACCCAGTGTGGGTAAAGAAGTCAAACAGTAAGTGGAGGACTTACATCGATTGTACTGACTTAAACAAGGCCTGTCGAAAAGGTTGTTTCCCATTGCCCCAGATAGATCAGTTGGCTGATGCAACTATTGGGCATAAATTTTTATCTCTCATGGATGCATACTCAGGATATAATTAGATACCCATGTTCAAACCAGATGAAGAACATACAGGTTTCATTACTGATTGGGGAATTTTCTGCTACAAAGAAATGCCTTTCGGATTAAAGAATGCACGGCCTACCTATTAAAGATTAGTCAACAGAATGTTTAAAGAACATATCGGTCGAAATATGGAAATTCTTGTTGACGACATGCTAGTGAAATCTTATGAGGCTAAAAGTCGCCTTGAAGATAAAAAATAAATGTTCGAAGTATTACGGAGATATCAGATGGAACCGAATCCCTAGAATGCTCTTTCGCAGTCCATTTCGGGAAGTTTGTAGGCTATCTTGTGAGTGCTCAAGGGATTGAAGCCAGACCAAACCGAATTCAAGCTATCAGGGCCATGGTTGAGCCCAAAACTAGCAAAGATGTAATGAGTTTAAACAGTAGGCTAGCAGCCCAAGCAGATTCATTTCCAAAACGACTTATAAGTACATTCCCTTTTTCGATGTGATCAAGAAGGAGAAAAACTTTGAATGTGGGGAAGATTGTAAGAAATCTTTTCAACAGTTGAAAAATCATTTGGAAAACATCCAACACTATTTAGTCCTAAGAATGGTGAAGTCTTGTACCTATACATGGCAGTCTTAGAACATACGGTGTGTTCGATTTTGATCGGACAAGAAAGTGGGACTCAACTTCCTATTTATTATATGAGCAGGCGGTTAAAGGATGTAGAGGTTCGGTGCCTAGTAATAGAAAAACTAGCTTGCTTGATACTTACAACACAAAAACTTAAAGCATATTTTCAAGCTCATCCAATCAGGATATTAACTAACTTCCCACTCAAAAAAATTTCAGTAAGCCTGAAACTTCGAGTAGGCTGGTAAAGTGGGGAATTGAGCTTAGTTAATATAACATTGAGTTTCAACCATGGGTAGCTATCAAAGGGTAAGCATTGGTAGAATTTATTAATGAATATACTAGCTTCACTAAAGAACAATCGAAAGAGGAAAGGTATCAAAAACCTAAGTGGCAGTTATTTGTGGATGACGCATCGAATGAACAAGGAGCTAGAGCGGGATATGTCATAATAACACCAAACAGACATCGCCTACACTATGCCATGAAGTTAGGGTTTCCCACAACAAATAATATAGCCGAATATGAATCAATGGTGACAAGGATGACTTTGGCATTAGAGCTCAAAATCCTACGAATTCAAATCTTTAGTGATTCCCAATTAATGGTAAACCAGATAAAGCAAGTATATCAGACTAAAGATACCAAGCTATCTCTATATGTAAAGAAGATATTGAAGATGCTTGCTTTATTTGAAGATTTTCCTATACATCAACTTCCAAGGGGAGAAAACTCACAGGAGGATTCATTAGTTAAGTTGGCTAGTTTAAAGGGAGCCCCAGAAACTTGGATCGTGTCAGTATGGTACCAAGCAAATCCAAGTATTAAAGAGGGAACACCTGAACAAGAAAAGGAACTGTTAGTCCTAACTAGATCCCAAGCCATGTCATAAGAGAGAGAAGAAAGGGAAATTAATAGAGAAATCCTAAATGAGAGAATCAATCAGCCAAGGACAGATGACTTTTATAATAACAATTAGATGTCGAATATCTTTCTAAAGCGATATTTCCATCTGACAAGGGAAGGAAAATCAGGCGACATGCTCCAGCTTTCACAATAGTGGATGGAATTCTTTACGAGAATGGATATGCACTACCTTACTTAAGACGTGTGCGTTTGGAAGATGGGATGGAATTGTTGATGGAAGCACATGAAGGATTTTGCGAAGACCACTCCAGTGGGGTGAAGTTGGCAAAAAAGATAATAAGACAAGGTTTTTATTTGCCTCGAATGGCAAGTTAAGCAATTGAATATGTAAGGAGATGCGAGAGATGCCAAAAATACTCGAAGATCCCCCGATTTCCACTAAGCCAATTAACTCTGATTTTAAGTACATGGCCTTTTGATATATGGGGAATTGACTTAATCAGGATATTGCCAATTTCTAAAGGAGGAGCAAAATATGTTATAGTCGCCATAGACTACTTTACTAAGTGGGTAGTAGCGGAACCACTCCCCAAACTCACTTCTGGAAAATTGCTTAGATTCTTCATTAAAAATATTATAACCAGATTTGGAATCCCCATAAGATTATATCAGACAACGGAACAAAATTTGAAAGTGAAGGGTTTTTTCTCAGTTTTGTCATAAGAATGAATTGAGAGATCAAATAGCTATCTGAATTGCAGAATATCAGAGAAGAATTTCAAAATATTAAAACTCAAAAGTGAAAACAAGATTTATTTTAAGAGGGAGACTTAATACTCCGAAGGGTGATGGCAAACACAAGAAATCGTACGGATGGACCACTAGGACCAAACTAGGAAGGCCCCTTAATTATATGCAAAGTAATCCCTCCTGGTGCTTACAAGTTATGTCATCCAGACGGCAATATGGTTCCAGAACATAAAATGTGGAACACTTGCGACCATATTTTCCTACAATGAATGAATAAAGCATCCCTTTCTTCAAAAGAAAAGTCTACATGGTTGGGAGTGAAATTCTCCTTGCATTTGGACATTACCTCTAACGGTCAAAGCCTTTGTTTGCGCCAAGTTGGCTAGGTCAAAGCACCTCTTTGAGGGAGGTTAGAGTAAGCCTTTATCCATGCCATGCTATGGCTAGCACAAAGCATCGAATCCCTTGGCTGTGCCACGCTATGGCCAGGTCAAGGCGCCTCCTGGAGGGAGGTTAGAGTAAGCCTTTATCCGTGCCACACTATGGCCAGGTTAAATCCTCGACAAGCCCTTGGCCATGCCACACTATGGCTAGATCAAAGAACCTCTTGGAGGGAGGACGGAGTAAGCCCTTGGTCCCTCCACGCTATGGCTTGGCTAAGGCACCGAATAAGCCCTTGATCACGCCACGCTATGGTGATGTCAAGGCGCCTCCTAGAGGGAGGTTGGGTAAGTCCTTGAGTCCTGCTTACAAAGTGCACCAGACAATAATGGATTAAGACGTCCGAGCCCGAGAAGAGGCATATCAAACAATGGACTAAGACGTCCGAGCCCAAGAAGCAGCACATTAAAAAATGGACTAAGATGTTCGAGCCCAAGAAGCGGCACATCAAGCAATGGACTAAGACGTCTGAGCTCAAGAACCGACACATTAAATATCGAACTAAGACATCCGGGCCTGAGAAGTGGCACATCAAACAATGGACAAGATTTCTAAGCTCCATAAGCAGCAAATCAAACAGCAACAACATACAAAACCAAAAGGGTAACACATACCAAAAGAGCCAAAACCCAAGGAGCGGTACAGAACAGAAGGCTTAAATAAGAATCTACAGCCTCCAACTAATTATCAAAAAAGGATTTATGAACTTCACTTATTAATACCCGAATCTGGGTTTTAGGTCTTTCATTATTAAGTCCAGGACTTCATTTATTAATACCCGAATCTAGGACTTCGAGTCTTTCATTATTAAATCCAAGACTTCATTTATTATTTTCTGAATTTGGGTTTCGGGTCTTTACAAATAATATATGGTCTTCATCATACCCGAATCTGAGTCTCGGGACTATTATTATTGATTACTGGACTTTAATTATTAACGCCTGAATATGAGCTTAAGGTTTCTATATGGATTTTTGATTTCTACCACCACTAATACCCGAATCTGGGTTTGAGAGTTCTACTATGAAGGCCATTTCTGGCTATCAGTTACTAAAACCCGAATCTGGGTTCCGTATCTCTTACTATTGACTTCTGAACCTCACTTATGGATCCTCGAATCTTGGTTTTAGATTTTTGGACTTCCTAATACCTGAATTTGAGTTTTAGGTCTATTACCATCAATTTTTGGATTTCATTTGTTAATTCCCGAATCTGGGTTTTAAAGCAATTGGTATTGAGATTACAATGGACATCTAGTCTTCAGTAAAAACTTTGAATTTACCTTCTTAATACCCGAATCAGAGTCATTGGTTTACTGCTTTGAACAACATTTATCAACATCTGAATCTCGGTCCATGGATCATTATTATTTCCAATAGGAGTTTCTAAATACCTATTACTTATCCTCGAGTAAGGATTCATGGTTTACAATGACTTATTTCCATATGGTTGCTCGTGGCCTTTTTTTACCAAACATTTGTTGTCTCTAATGGAAAGTTTCTGGGTTTCGATTATTATATACCTGTTTTACTATTAATCAATTTATGAACTTCATTTTTAACTACAAAAGTCAAATGGTGGGACTTCTAATATTGTCAAACAAAAGCCCTTGGTTCCCAATCATTTACAACTATAGATTTCTTATCGTTTATTAACTCAAGATGATGACCAATTAATCTTGAGGGTTCAGGAACTCTGTCATATTAACATCATTTCCTAATCACAAAGCATATATTTATACAAGTCATGACCTAATGATATAAAATGATATTTACTTTGAATTTTGCAGGAAAATGAGGTTATGAAGAACGAACTAGTTGTTAAATTTTTATCCTTAAAACAAAAGCTTCTTTCATACAAGGGGGAAAAATGTTAACCATAAAACCCACCTAAGAACGGAGGTATGAAAGAAGTCTTATAAAGTGATAGGCTCTAAAAAAGTTGAAGAAATGGGTTTCACCAAAGTTCAAAGTAAAGCGTTTCGAAGGTATTGAGATGACTTTCGAATGAGTCGAAAGGACCACGTGCCACTACAAATGACAAATAGGACAAAAGCTTTTGAAAGGGGGAGAAAAGAAGGCAAGCTTACCCTTCCGCCTCATTTAGACTTTTCGACGCAGATGGATTCGCATATATAAGAAAGGCAGGGGGTTTTATCATTGCCAATTTACTACTTGAAGAAATGATTCCAATACACCTTTTGAATGCAAAAACAAGCCTTTCGAAATGGTTGGAACCCTTCGAAGGCATGATAAAAATCATACATTAAGTCCAAGAGTCCTTTCGCTAAGACCCAGTTGTCACTCTCCATCCCTTTTAAACCAATGTGAAAGCTCAACTTATCTCTCACTTGTAACAATATAGCAACACAAAGCAAAGAGCGCTTCTACCCCCATTTTGATGAATTCGAAAGAAATCCAGTAAAAAAGCAAAGTAAAAGAGGTACTAAAACTTTAATGGCAGCGAAAGGTTGTTAAGGTGATCCTTTTGACTGGGTCAAAAGGTCTGGAATGAAAAGGTGGAGGCGTAAGGATAGATAAAAAAGGTCAAAAGAAAAGCCTTTCGACTGCATTGAAAGGAGGCACACAGAAAGATGAGGGAAGACCTTTCGACCTTGTCAAAAGGATGCATGTGGGAGATTGAAGGAAGACCTTTCGACCATGTCGAAAGGTCGCACATGGGAGATTGAAGGAAAAACTTTCGACCATGTCAAAAGGATGCACGCGAAAGATTAGAGGAAGACCTTTCTACTGAAGCGAAAGGATCGGTGCGTAAGGTGGCTAACCTGTATCTATAAATACGACCCTAGATGTCGGATTTTAAGGACCGGAATCTGGAACCCTAAACTCGTCTCCTATTTCTCAGCAGATCAAATCTTTGTAACCCTAAATCAATTTAGGGAAAAACACTATTACTTGTAACTCAATTTGGATTAATTTTAAAAGAGGAAGCGCATGGATTCAACAAAGATTTTGATCACGAGGGAGAACATTTCGATCATTAGCTTGACTAATGATCAATTGCACATGATGCTAGCTTATCTTCTTAATTCCTTTTTGACTTATGCGATGTCAGGGGATCAACTTGGATAATATGCATACGAATCATGCTATCATCGTGTTTAATGATATCAAATGATAAATAAACATGATGATGATGTTTCGATCTTAATAAGTTCATGGAATTTATGTTATCGGATATAATATTCCATTGCAGATATGACATAGAGCTTGTATATTATACATTGGATCTACTTTGAAAGAGAAAAACCCCTTTCGACTTGATCGAAAGGGAAATTTTGGAAGGGATTTGATGTGTAGATGATAAGCTATGCTATATAGATGAATACCTTCGAAAGGTGTACATGCACTACAATACATACAACCCTTTCGAAGGAGTTCTTTACAAAAGAGCATAAACAATGTTGTCGAAAGCAAATACTTATCCTTAAGGGAAGAATGGTTCTTTCGACATAATCGAAAGAAATGAATGTCTGATATAAATAACCTCTTTTGACTCACTCAAAAAAGAGGTTTCAAAAGGGGTGCCTTCTCCTTAACCTTTACTGCAATATGGTTGATTGGATCTATTAACTACCATTAATATTTTTATGAGACCACCCTCTGAAAGCAATTTGTCTAAATCAACCCAATTGAAAGGGTTTTCGAAGGAAGTAATCACTTCCAAAAATCTTCATTCGAAGCGTAAACAATATTTCTTGTTAACCACTCAGCTTTGGTTATGTTGACAAGTTTTCTTGTTAACACCTACTCTCCATAGGCACCAGTTCCCTGTGTTGAAGGAAATCTACCATGCTGTTGCATATACGCAGCAATGCGCTCGTCCAACATCTGGTACAACTCCTCAGTCTGATGCTTGTCTCAATCTTCAAGTTCAACAATTCGAGCTCTCAAGTATGCAATCTCCTGATTGTCCTGTGTTCTTTTATAGCTGGCTTGTATTCATCTAACTTGTAACATTTTTTACCAAACGATATGAGTTTCATATAATGTGATTAATAAAATTAGTGTGCTATATGTTATTCATAAATATATTATACTTAAACCCTACTTATTGATTTCCAAAACCATAACGCCTTTTTCGATTTGGCGGTTCCATGATAGTGTAAAAAATGATATCCTCTTTATTAGCCATCAACTCATCTTGATTTATTCCCTTGAGCAGTCGGTCTTGTTCTTTAAAGAATTTATCCTGCAATTAAAAATATAATTACAATTAATTTTACATTACTCTAATTATTTATAACTTATAATTTAAAGTGATTATTAATAACTTATAATTTAAAATATGTTTACCATGGACTCTTGCGACTTTGTATCATGTCGTATGTATGTTTTTAAGCCATCTTCATTGACGTGCTCGGTGGCATAAGTATGAGTAATAACTTCCAAGTAGGAGACGGGATGACCAGGCTCTCTTTCCTAAAATAATTATTATGTATTATTATTATTATACATATAAGATTATACAATGCTATAAGTATATATTATCACAATTTATAAATTTACCAGTTCTTGATGGTAATGCTAGAATGATTTTGAACCCCATGACGTGTGATAGGATTTGCATTCCTATTTTCAGAAATCCATTTAGATTCTGCCTGTAAATTTTACATAAGCATTGTATTTCATATTAGTAAATTGACGTAATTATTATACTAACTTCTACTAAATTTTTAATAAATATACGCGACTAGTAAACTTACAATCACATCTAGACTTTTCCAGTAAGCATCTAAAGTTTCCAGATGGTTGCACTCATCCAGTCAAGCTTTTTATTTGCTTTTTTTAATGCTTGACATTGTATAGTGGTAATTTTTCTGTATTTTTATGGTTTGGTAATTTCTACGAAGGGACAAGTTTGTTTCTCGTAAATCTTCTGCCCCTTGCACGTTGAAATTAAAATGATATATACATTTATACTTAGTTAACAAATTGTATAGTGGTTATATATAAAATGAAATATACATTTACACTTACGTAAAAGACCTGCCAAATACAGTTTACAACGTTCACTGGGATATTCTTCCACTTAGGCCATCAAGCAGTCATTCTGCCCTTTTTGAACAGACTTAGAAATATCAAGAACAATATCTTAGGGATCCAATTCAAAACCCTAGTACTCGGCAATTACTGATAATTGGGTGTCGATTCTACAACTATCACAAATGGGTTTCTTAGTAGCATTCGATAAATCGTAGAATTTCCTTGCTTCAATATTTGGTTCTTCTTCAGCATTTGCATCTACATCATCAACTTGAACCATAGGGAACATCGATCATGCTACATCTTCAATCATATCTTCTATAGGAGTACCGTAACATTATAATTGTCCACCTCCTCATTTGACAATATAGGATTAGGTGCAAAAAGTTCTCCATGATGATCCCACACATAATAATTTGGCACAAAACCGTTTTGACACAAATGTACTATAACTATATCTGGTTTTCGTTGCTCCAATTAATATTTGTAGTTTACTGCAAGGGCAATGAACTTCTTCGTCATTTCCATTACTATCTAAAGCGTATATAATAAATTAGTGCACATGATTATAAAAATGTTCCTTTGATGGGCTTTTCATTCCCTTTCATTCATAAATCCAACTCCGATCGATATAATAATTGACCACATTCATATTTCAAAAAATATGACAGAAATTTAAAAAAATATAGTATGATTCGAAAAATAATGATTTTTTTGGATTGATATTTTATTTTTCAATTCATTTATACATTTTAATGTTTCTTCAATTATACCATATATTTTTTTACTTTTTTATAAAATCTTATTTTCAATTTTAACATATTATAAATATAATATTATATTTTCACATTTTTATTTTTTATTTTTGATGATCGATCATCCTACTTTCCATTACAAGAATAATAAAAGTTACATTTCCCAAATCATTTCAATCGTAAATGAGTCAACAAAATTTCAATAGCACTTCCCCATTGTTCCCCTTATCGTACACAAATGTGTATACATAGGAAACAAAAAGGAAGCGTTGTCAAAATTTTATGCACATTTCACATGAAATGATTTACAAATGTAATTATTATATTGTGTTTATAACTTGTCCAATATAGGGACGAATCCAACTAATAGTGTATCAGATAAACATTGATGTTCGTTTTGTAGTAAAAATGAACATCTATACAACGATCATATACAATACTTGTCAGACGGGTCAAAACAATCTAAGGGATTTAAAAAATAAAGTACATTATACACTAATTAATTTATATTAACATTATATACTAATTCGTTGTTTGAATTCGTTAACAATTAAAAACTAATAAAAATTGTATATTTTAACATTTTAGCTAACACTAATTTGAATCTATTATACAATAATAAAAAATTAGCATTATATATTAGTTTTTTATATTAACACATACATATAAACAAAATTACATATAATTAACATTATAAACTAATAAAGAGAATATGTAAATAAATTATTTTCTCAACATTTTAGCTAACATATATACTAATTATCACTAAAGTATGTTACACTAACCAACCCAAATTAGCGCTAATTATACATTAATTTTTGGATTTAACATTAATCCTAATTATAATTACAATTTAAACACTAATAACCCTAATTATCATTTTCAAGCCAACCAATACACAATATAACCAATCAATAGGATATTATCAATAAACTTAAACATAAATTTTATCATAATTCAAAATAGTTAGTTTAGGAGAAAAATATATACCTTATTTTTTTATGGATTAAAGGTGTAGAAGCTTGGAGAATCCAATTTGATGAAGATTGCAATGGATTTTGGTATATTGCAACGGTTAAGGATGGATTTAGGGTTAAAAATGGGCTCTGAGCTTTTAGAATAGATGGGAAATGCGGAAGAAATGGGTTTAGCTACAGTCATGTTCATGAATTTTTGACGGCTTTCATATGGCCACCGACGGCTAAAATCCCATAGTTTCCGACGAATTTAAATAAAGAATATTTTCTATCTTTCTAAAATAAATTTAGTTTGTTATAAAATTTTAAAAAAGTTTACAATAACCCATTTTTGTTTCTAAATATGAGAAAGATTATTTTTATTAGTTATACAAAACTTATTTTAATGATTTGATAATTAATTGTGAATTTTAGATGTATTTAAGATAATAAATTCATATAAAATAAAATATTTGGCAAATAAAGAAAATTTTGTTGAATGTTATGTCGATCCAAGGTATTTTGGGAGTACAGTCAAAATATGAAAAGAAAATAAGCAGGTTTAAGGTATCAATCTTGATTTTCAAATTTATAGCCATTCGTCGACATTCAAACTTAAACCTTTCATTCGAAGGTCAAATGATCTTCAAACGAGATTAAATTCAAACCATATATACTATGTGTTTATGCAATTAGTGTAGTTGGATTAAAAAACAGATAGAAAAATAATTAGAATTAAAGAAGGTCATTTTCATAGAAGTTGTCGTAACAATATATACTAAGTGTTATACAACTTCTTGAAAAGTGATATATTTTGAGTCTAATTTTTCTTTCTTCCATTTTTTTTCAATTCTACCGTGAGATTGGATAAATACATTATAAAGTATACATGGAACTAATTTCGTCTCATTTGAAGATCGTTTGACCTTCGAACGAATGGTTTCTAGTTCGAATGTCGACGAACGACTGTAAATTTGAAAATCAACATCAACATCCTAAATTTATTTACTTTTTTCATATTTTGGAAGTAGGTCCAAAATACTTTGGACCGATATAAGATACGAAAAAATATTTTTTACCAAATATTTTATTTTTATGAATTTATAACGTTAAATACATTTAATAATAAGCTACACAATGGTTAAAAGAATATATTTAAATTCATAAAACTGTTAGACATCATAAATTTTACTGAAGTTCTATAATGGACGGACTGAAAGTTGCATAGATTGATCATTTGAGTTTGATTTTCAATAAAGTTAAATATCGAGTTACACAACAAAAGATTATCGAAAATACTAATTTAATTAATCACAAACTGTCATAAAATTGAAGAATTAAACAAAAATATCTCTTTTAAGTTTTAGGAATTAAATTGGTATTTTTAAACAAACGTCAAACTTCTATAATGAATAATTTATAATAAACTGATAAATTAAATTAATTAAAATAGCCGACCGTTGAAAGTTGTCGAAATGGCTTGACAGAGTCATTGGCGACCATCGAAACTGTCCGTTGCTATTTAGCCCTTTTGTAATAGTGATAACTCTAAATTGAATTTTGTGATAATTACACACAGAATTCAAATGGACTTAAAATATTGGCTAATGAAATTACTTCACTTATTTTAATATTTGAAACTAACGAAATTATTTTCTTTCAACACTGCTTTATACAATTCCAACTGCATTGGCCTTCTTCTCGAAGACTTAACTACAGTAAACGGATCATATCCTTTCGGGCACTACTACCAAAATAATATTTTATTAACGTACTTGGGCTCTATTTTGGATCTAAAGCATCACGTCATGTGGTAGAGTCTATACACTTTGTTGCTTGTCAAGAACTGACGATATTAGTGCTAGTAAATTTATTTTCTCAACATTGATAAGAAACATGTAGTTTTTCTTCAATGTGTAAGGATTCTTATTGGATAGTATAATATAACTATGTCGTTCTTAGGCTTGGTTAAATTTATTTCATCATTATAATTTGTTACTTTGTTAGACTCATGAATCCAATCCAAGTTAGTCACACTACCTCTAATACCTCTAGAAGGAAATTCTTTCAGCCAGAAGCTGTGTAACAGCTTGCCCTTCTTAATACCCTGAATCACCATCGCTTAACAACATATGGACTCCCATATACTACACAAGATAGCATGTCGGGGTAAAATTAAAACAAAACACCATAACTGTAACAACCCGCATATTTTAAAGTTTTGAATATTTAAATATTTTATTTAAATATAGAATCGTTAATCGGATTAAGGTCCGAAAAGCTACATTTTGCAAACAGTCGAATTGGGACTCGAGACCACTTCCATTGAGTCCAAAACGGCGTTTGTGACTTTTTTAAGTATAAACATCGATATATTTGGAGTAAGATGAATTTTGCTATTTTCTATTAGGCTTTGGGTTTGGGTTTCACCCCAACTCTCTCTATAACCTAGTTCAGCCCCTCCTCTCCTCTTCACTTCATTTCTATTTTCTCAAACACTTAAGCAAAACTGAAAATGGGGGAAGAGTGTAGGAATTAGAAATTCCAATCCCTAGTTCTCATTTGCAAAACCAAATTCTTGCTCCAAATTCAAAGAGAAACTAAGGTAAGTATCTCCTTCTTCTTCTCCTACTCATTCTTAATTTCAGAAATTTCCTAAACCTAACTTGGGAAATGTTCTTCTTTTGAGCTTAGATTCAAGCTTCTAGAGTTGAAATTGAAGAGAAGTTGATCTTCCTTTGCATTCAAGCATCTCCTTCATCGTTTTCGGGTTTAAAAGTGAGTTTTTGAACTCACATCTATTTATATAGATATTGTTGTTATCGGGTATGAATTCCTAACACTCATTAATGTACATTTGCTTTCGATTTGGATCGAATTGGTGAATTGTTCAGTTTTTGGTTTTTGGAATCCAATTTTTGAAAAAAAATCCAATCTTTGATGTTTGAACACGTTAGTGGAGCGTTTCAGAGGGCCATACAAGGCTGGGTTGTCGTTAGGCGTAAATCCTCAATCGAAGTTGCTCGTTCGTTTGCTTCCATCCGTGTTATCGGATTTGACCCAAAAGGGGGCTAGACTAAATATGCTCCTGAAGCAGGTTCAGTCGACTGAACCAGAAGGTCAGTCGACTGAACCAGAACATGGAAAATGCTTCAGAGCAGGTTCAGTCGACTGAACCAGACCCAGGAAATTGCCTAGGTCTGTATCAGTCGACTGACCATCTGGGTCAGTCGACTGACCCTGGGGATACAAAAATCATATCCCTATGTCAGTCGACTGACCACCTGGTTCAGTCGACTGACCTGATTGACTTAGCAAAAATTGATTATATTGTTTTTTATTTCCAATTTTTATCGATTCGTGATTTTCGATTTGTCGTTGTCGTTTATTATCCTCTCTGATGACTTCTTGTTCGGGATTTTTGTGGTTATCCATTTTTGATGGATTCGGTATCGATTTATCTGGATTTGATTCACATCTTCGTATGTGAATTTTTGATGGTTGATTATTTCTACAATCATTTCTGTGCTTTGTCACATTAAATTACAAAGGTTTCTATACTAGTAGTAAATATTCAAACTCTTTTACTAAAATGATTTCAACTCTATTTTTAATACAAAGCTCGTTTATAAAACCGTTTTCTAATCTATTAGTATATACAAACCTTTACCTCATTCGTATGAGAAAATCTAATTAAACGGCTTAGTAAAACAAGTGGTATGAAACGCTTGTGTTTACTTCGTCGGTTAATTTATGGACTTGTTCGATTGAAAATCCTGTGACAATTTTCAAGTGGAAATCTACAATTGGTTCGTAAATATTTAAGTTAAGCTAGTGGTTATGGGACATGAAGCTAAACTCTTATATTTACTGGCTTAGTGTAATTCACACTTTTTATTGATCGATGATGATCATTTTGTGATTTAGACTAGCGATGTGCGATGTCTATTTGTCTGCGAGGGAAACTAAACCCCGTTTTGTGGAACTTCGGTTCAATTTGGCGGGGTAGCGACCCGTGGTCTTCAGACCATTTGTGGAGCTTCGGCTCAAAATTTATGGTTAGCGACCATGGAATAGCATTCCATTTGTGATACACATGTTGGTGAGTTTTCATGCTCCCGTTTGTGATAGGCCTCCCCCTTTTGTGATTTCTGGATTTCTGATTGATGACTTCTAGAATTTGTGTTTCACCAACTTTTTTGATTGGCATTAATATGTTTGCCAATATTTGTAGTTTGGTGAATAAAATAAAGAATATGATATTCTTTTTGGTGCTTTGAGATTTATGAGATGTTGTATGATTTTGTTGTTGTTTTATATCATATTTGTTCTAGTATGACATTACTGTTATCATACGTTCTTATTATATCTCTGCTTATATCTCATTCCTTTATCTGATATTTATAGCTAGACTGATCCGTTTATTATTTTCTTATTAAATAATACTCGGGTCAGACCGAGATGTTACATGTGCTTCTGTTTGACTCCTTATCTGGGATCATCTTCTGACTTTTGTCTAACAACATTACATTTGTAGTTTTGTTGTTATACATTCGAGATATAGACTCCATGATGTATACTTATTCTTTTGTCTAGCACTTGTATATATTCTTTTGTGATATTGTGGATCTTATATGACCACTACTCAGATGTACACTTTTATGTGTTATATTCATATCTGTTTCCGCCTTTGAGATATGAACATCTATGACTGATTTATGTTATACTTATTTCTATATTTTTTTTCGAGGTCCACTTAGCCACTGTGTAGTAGCTTTGAGTTTGTATCGGTATGTCGGATTTCCTCTTGAAATGAAATGCATGTTATACTATCTGACATATCGGTGCTCGCACAAGGCAATTGCACAGATGGTCGCTCCTCAAACAGCCTTATTCTTCGCGCTAGTTGACGGCATTACCCAGTAGTGTTCTTGGCTAGCGTGAGCATAGAGGTGGGGCGTCACATCATGGTATCAGAGCCATATTTCGGAACAATATAGAATAATCTAGCAAGGATCATTGTCCTAAGTCTTTCTTAGGAATCGTGCCATAGGATTTAATTCGAGTCTTCGTACCGTTCTATCCTATTTCTTTTTATGATGCCTTGTTTTATCAATCAAGTTTGGTTGATATTCATTCTGAGATTAACCCTTTTTCTCTTTTCTTTCTTTCTTAAAGAAAGAAATGGTTAGATCTGGTCGTCCCATCGCCGGTCAATCTAGTGCTACTCCCCGGGATGGAGTATTTATGTCTGCTCAGCAACTACTAGATCTTGTAAGAAATGCTCAGGCTGTCGGACCTATTCCGGAGCCTACTCACCCTAAATCTGGGTTTGCTTGCTTGTGCAGTGACTACACTAATTTGGGTGGAAAGCCGTTCAAAGGTTCCGAGAGCGTTATAGAAGTCCAGGCTTGGCTTCGAACATGCGACCGCATCTTTTCTCGCATGAATCTTATTGATCTTCATCGAGTCCAAGTGGCTTCTAGTATGCTGCAGGAAAGAGCATTAGGCTGGTACGAGCTTCTGATCTTCGAAATTATCGAAGCGGACCTTACTTGGGAGCAATTCCGGGAAAGGTTCGAGGTGAAATTCATGCTGGAAGCTGAAAAGGTATCTTTGGCCCGACGCTTCATAGACCTTGTTCAAGGTAAATCTTCTGTGACAGACTACGTCGCATCTTTCAAATCTCTCTCAAAATATGGGGTCGAGTATATTAATACCCCATTGAAGAAAAACCAGAGATTTGTTTATGGCTTGAACAAGAGCCTCAAAAAGCCATTACTTCTGAAATTAAAAGTTTCTTTTGATCAGCTTGTTGATATTGCTCTTCGACTCGAAGAGGCTGATAAAGATAGTGATGCTGAGGTCAAATAAAACATCAACAAGAAGAGACCTTTCAAATTCAAGCCTAATCCCAACAAAAAGGGAAAGCAAGCAACACCGATACCAAATACTCCTAACCCTCGCCGCGGAGAATGCTACAATTGTGGTTCTAAGGACCACTATGCAAACAAGTGCCCGAAGTCTATTTCTTACCGCTGATGCAAGGGTTCGGGTCACACTATATCTTTGTATCCAAACTTCAAGGCAAGAGGGAGGGCAAACTAAATGTTGTACAAGCCCCTGCTAACACTTCTCGTGGTCAAGGTATTTCTCATTCTATCCTTGATGGCATTATTATATTTCATGGTCTTCCTATCGTAGTTCTTTTTGATACGGGTGCATCTCACTCTTTTATATCAAAAGAACTTGTCGATGCTTTGACTTTAAATGTTATTGGCTTGATGACTTCTTTGAGAATTGCGAATCCGGTTGGTGGATCCGCAACACTCAGTTTACTTTGTAAAGATGTCGAAATTATTTTATGTGATTACTCTTTCCATGCCGATTTGCATGTTATGGGTTACCTAGGTTTCGGAATGATTTTGGGAATGGATTGGCTTAACCATTATGAAGCCCATATCCTATGTCCTGAGCGGACTATATATCTTCGGCATCCACAATCTGTTAAGCAGATTTCTCTCGTTCTGAAAGATCCAGATTCTAATTCGAAAGCATCCTTGTATTCTCTAAATCCTCATGATGACGATAATGATGATGAGGAAGATGTCATTTCTCTCATTCACATTGTTCGTGAATTTCTCGACATATTTGAGCCCGTTTTAGGATTACCACCTAAACGAGCAATTGAGTTCAGAATTAATCTAATCCCTGGAGCTCAACCTATTACTCGTCCTCCTTATCGTATGACCAATAAAGAAAATGAGGAGATGCGAAAACAATTATCCGAATTGGAAGCGAAGCAATTTATTCAATCTAGTTCCTCTCCATGGGGAGTTTCAGCTATTTTTGTGAAGAAATCTGATGGTACACTTAGGCTTTGCGTTGACTACCGCAAGCTTAATGATCTTACCATCAAGAATAAATATCCCTTGCCTCGGATTGATGATTTATTCGATCAGCTTACTGGTGCTAGAGTCTTTTCACAGTTGGACTTAGCAATCGGTTTTCATCAACTCCGTATTACAGAGGATAGCATTCCTTTGACAGCGTTCCGTACACGTTATGGATCTTATGAATGGCTTGTTATGCCATTTGGTTTGACGAATGCTCCAACTTATTTCATCGACCTTATGAATCGAGTCTTCAAGGACTTCCTCGACCGATTTTTTCTTATCTTTATAGATGATATTATTATTTATTCTAAAACCGAGGAAGAGCATGAAAAACATCTTCGGATTGTGTTGGAAACTCTCAGGAGCAACCAATTGAAAGCAAAGTTTTCTAAATGCCACTTTTGGCAATCTCGTGTGAAATTTTTGGGGCATATTATTTCTGAATCCGGAATTTCCATGGATCCTTCAAAGATTGAAGCGATTCAAAATTGGAAGAGACCGGAGAGTGTGACGGAAATTCGTAGCTTTCTCGGATTGGCGGGCTATTACCGTCGATTCATAAAAGACTTTTCTAAGATTTCTGTACCTCTAACTAATTTGACAAAGAAGGGAGTTAAATACATTTGGTCAGACAAATGTGAAGCCTCATTTCAAAAATTAAAAGAACTCCTTTCCGATGCTCCTATTCTTGTGATTCCCGATGGTAACCAAGATTTTATTGTTTATACCGATGCTAGTCGCGTTGGTTTGGGAGCCGTTCTTATGCAAAGGGAACGTGTTATCGCTTATGCTTCTAGGCAATTAAAGCCTACCGAGACTAGATATGCCACTCATGATTTAGAACTCGCGGCTATTGTTTTCGCCCTTAGAATTTGGCGTCATTATCTTTTGGGAGAGAAATTTGTTCTCTACACCGATCATAAATCATTGAAGTACTTATTTTCTCAAAAGGAACTTAATTTGCGTCAACAACGTTGGCTCGAGTTCCTTGCATCTTATGATCTTGATATTCTTTATACTCCCGGAAAAGGAAATCGTGTTGCCGATGCCCTTAGTCGTAAGCAACAAGCGGTTGTTTCCATGATGGTATCCGAATGGAATGATCTCGAGACTTTGTACACTTGTGAGATTCGAGATTGTGAATCCAATTTATGTTCATCTCTTGTTTTATGTAGCTTTGAGGCTCATCCTTCTCTTTTGGACCGCATTCTTGAAGCTCAAAAGCATAATCCTGAATTGGTTCTTCTTGGCCAAAGTTGTAGGGATAAAATTGATATTGAAGGTTTGAAAGACTTTGATATTAATGCTCGTGGCGGTATTCGAAAATTTGGTAGACTTATTGTACCAAATATTATTGATCTTCGTAAAGATACTTTAGAAGATTCTCATCGGTCTAAATTTACCATTTATCCCGGTAGTAGTAAAATGTACGCGGATATGAAGCAACTTTATTATTGGGAGGGTGGGTTATTGCAACCTTTGGAAATTCCAATATGGAAGTGGGATCAAATTTCCATGGATTTTATTGACGGTCTTCCCCGTTCTCATTCGGGCCATGATAGCCTATGGGTGATAGTAGATAGACTTACAAAATCCGCCCATTTTATTCCTGTTCGGTCTAATCAGACCGTACCTATTTTGGCTAAACTTTTTGTCAAAGAAATTGTTAAATTGCATAGAGTTCCAACTTCTATTGTTAGCTATCGTGATCCATTGTTTACTAGTGGATTTTGGAAAGGCCTTCAAAAAGCTTTGGGAACAAAGCTTAATTTTAGCACCGCTTATCATCCTCAGTCCGATGGACAAACCGAGCATATGAATCAAACTCTTGAAGATCTTCTTTGTGCATGTGTTCTTGATTTTGGTGGAAGTTGGGAAGATCATATTTCTCTTGTTGAATTTTCCTATAATAATAGCTTCCAATCTAGTATTGGTATGGCACCTTTCGAGGCACTTTACGGGAGGCCATGCCGATCTCCTTCGTGTTGGCTTGAAGCCGGTGAGAAACTGGTTTTAGGTCCAGATTTTATTCGGGATGCCACAGAAAAGATTGACCTTATCCGTCATAGGATGAAAGAAGCTCAAAGTAGACAAAAATCCTATGCCGATAATCGAAGAAGGAAATTATAATTTTCTGTGGGAGATTTTGTGTTTATTTGTGTTTCACCTATGAAGGGTGTTGTGCGTTTCAGTCAATCGGGAAAATTAGCACCGCGGTATATTGGCCCATTTCCCATCACCGAACGCATTGGTTCCGTGGCTTATTGCCTTTTATTACCGGCTCAATTTTCTGCTATTCACGACGTATTTCACGTCTCTCAATTACGGAAATGCCTTCGAGATTCCGATTCTATTCTTGAGCCCGGTGTTATTGAAGAAATCGAAGTTTCGCCAAATTTAACTTATGAGCAACATCCTATTCGTATCATTGCTTCGGAGGTTAAACGCCTTCGAAATAAAGATGTTCCTCTTGTGAAAGTTCAATGGTCCTCAAATCCTAAGGATTGCTCTTGGGAATCTAGAGAATTCATCGAGCGAACACATCCGGACTTGCTCTCTCGTGCTCCTTAAGGTGAACTTTTTATTTCAAATTTCTTCTTTTTGTGTTGATATGCTTGATTATTGTTACTTCTCATTTATTTCTTAAAGATTGCGAGGATGCAATTTCTTTAAGGAGGGGAGTTTGTAACAACCCGCATATTTTAAAGTTTTGAATATTTAAATATTTTATTTAAATATAGAATCGTTAATCGGATTAAGGTCCGAAAAGCTACTTTTTGCAAACAGTCGAATTGGGACTTGAGACCAATTCCATTGAGTCCAAAACGGCGTTTGCGACTTTTTTAAGTATAAACATCGATATATTTGGAGTAAGATGAATTTTGCTATTTTCTATTGGGCTTTGGGTTTCACCCCAACTCTCTCTATAACCTAGTTCAGCCCCTCCTCTCCTCTTCACTTCATTTCTATTTTCTCAAACACTTAAGCAAAACTGAAAATGGGGGAAGAGTATAGGAATTAGAAATTCCAAGCCCTAGTTCTCATTTGCAAAACCAAATTCTTGCTCCAAATTCAAAGAGAAACTAAGGTAAGTATCTCCTTCTTCTTCTCCTACTCATTCTTAATTCCAGAAATTTCCTAAACCTAACTTGAGAAATGTTCTTCTTTTTAGCTTAGATTCAAGCTTCTAGAGTTGAAATTGAAGAGAAGTTGATCTTCCTTTGCATTCAAGCTTCTCCTTCATCGTTTTCGGGTTTAAAAGTGAGTTTTTGAACTCACATCTATTTATATAGATATTGTTGTTATCGGGTATGAATTCCTAACACAAATTTATGTACATTTGCTTTCGATTTGGATCGAATTGGTGAATTGTTCAATTTTTGGTTTTTGGAATCCAATTTTTGAAAAAAAATCCAATTTTTGTTGTTTGAACACGTTAGTGGAGCGTTTCGGAAGGCCATACAAGGCTGGGTTGTCGTTAGACGTAAATCCTCAATCGAAGTCACTCATTCGTTCGCTTCCATCCGTGTTATCGGATTTGCCCCAAAAGGGGGCTAGACTGAATATGCTCCTGAAGTAGGTTCAGTCGACTGAACCAGAAGGTCAGTCGACTGAACCAGAACATGGAAAATGCTTCAGAGCAGGTTCAGTCCACTGAACCAGACCCAGGAAATTGCCTGGGTCTGTATCAGTCGACTGACCATCTGGGTCAGTCGACTGACCCTGGGGATACAAAAATCGTATCCCTGTGTCAGTCGACTGACCACCTGGTTCATTCGACTAACCTGATTGACTTAGCAAAAATTGATTATATTGTTTTTGATTTCCAATTTTTATCGATTTGTGATTTCCGATTTGTCGTTGTCGTTTATTATCTTCTCTGATGACTTCTTGTTCGGGATTTTTATGGTTATCCATTTTTGATGGATTCGGTATCGATTTATCTGGATTTGATTCATATCTTCGTATGTGAATTTTTGATGGTTGATTGTTTCTACAATCATTTCTGTGCTTTGTCACATTAAATTACAAAGGTTTCTATACTAGTAGTAAATATTCAAACTCTTTTACTAAAATGATTTCAACTCTATTTTTAATACAAAGCTCGTTTATAAAACCGTTTTCTAATCTATTAGTATATACAAACCTTTACCTCATTCGTATGAGAAAATCTAATTAAACGGCTTAGTAAAACAAGTGGTATGAAACGCTTGCGTTTACTTCGTCGGTTAATTTATGGACTTGTTCGATTGAAAATCCTGTGACAATTTTCAAGTGGAAATCTACAATTGGTTCGTAAATATTTAAGTTAAGCTAGTGGTTATGAGACATGAAGCTAAACTCTTATATTTACTGGCTTAGTGTAATTCACACTTTTTATTGATCGATGATGATCATTTTGTGATTTAGACTAGCGATGTGCGATGTCTATTTGTCTGCGAGGGAGACTAAACACCATTTTGTGGAACTTTGGTTCAATTTGGCGGGGTAGCGACCCGTGGTCTTCGGACCATTTGTGGAGCTTCGGCTCAAAATGTATGGTTAGCGACCATGGAGTAGCGTTCCATTTGTGATACACGTGTTGGTGAGTTTTCATGCTCCCGTTTGTGATAGGCCTCCCCCTTTTGTGATTTCTGGATTTCTAATTGATGACTTTTAGAATTTGTGTTTCACCACTTTTTCGATTAGCATTAATATGTTTGTCAATATTTGTAGTTTGGTGAATAAAATAAAGAATATGATATTCTTTTTGGTGCTTTGAGATTTATGAGATGTTGTATGATTTTGTTGTTGTTTTATATCATATTTGTTCTAGTATGGCATTATTGTTATCATACGTTCTTATTATATCTCTGCTTATATCTCATTCCTTTATCTGATATTTATAGCTAGACTTATCCGTTTATTATTATCTTATTAAATAATACTCGGGTCAGACCGAGATGTTACAGGTGCTTCTGTTTGACTCCTTATCTGGGATCATCTTCTGACTTTTGTCTAACTACATTACATTTGTAGTTTTGTTGTTATACATTCGAGATATAGACTCCATGATGTATACTTATTCTTTTGTCTAGCACTTGTATCTATTCTTTTTTGATATTGTGGATCTTATATGACCACTACTCTAATGTACACTTTTATGTGTTATATTCATATCTGTTTCCGCCTTTGAGATATGAACATCTGTGACTGATTTATGTTATGCTTATTTCTATATTTGTTTCCGAGGTCCACTTAGCCACTGTGTAGTAGCTTTGAGTTTGTATCGGTATGTCGGATTTCCTCTTGAAATGAAATGCATGTTATACTATCTGACATATCGGTGCTCGCACAAGGCAATTGCATAGATGGTCGCTCCTCAACAGCCTTATGCTTCACGCTAGTTGACGGCATTACCCAGTAGTGTTCTTGGCTAGCGTGAGCAAAGAGGTGGGGCGTCACAATAACCAAGGCATATTGATAGAATCACATAGTAGGATGACAACATATAATATAGTGAATATATAAAAACAAAATTGGATAAATAATATATATAAGAGGTACAATAGCGGTAGCGATTGACAAATAAATATCAATACAGGAAAATAGGATACGTCAACTCCATATGTGCGTAGTTCTGAGTATAATATTCAGTATAACAAGCCTCATTTATAAGTAACATATCTGTCATATAATAATAGAATATCAAGTATATATTCAAAGTATCGACATCACGCCTCCAAAATACTCCTCCTAAGCCACTTTACTAGTGTATACCCAAATGCACCCAACTTCCAAACTACACAATCGAGTACTTGAGAATTACCATGACATAAACATACAAGGACAAAGTGCGGGTCAAACATAAAACCTGGTGTGAGGGGCACTATCTCAACGTTCTGTATATTAAAATTGTATACACATATAAAACAAGAAGCTACTAAGCCATAACCAATCCTCTCCACAAATGTGGCTCAGGGTTAATCCGGACCGTCCATAAGCAAGTAAAGTAAACCTATCCCTAGGATAGGGCATCTAATAGGGATGGTAATGAGATGGGTAGGGGTGGGTTTTTTGTGCCCTAAGTCCATCTTGTGTTTTTTAAAACCTACACCAAACCCACTCCGTGGACCCAGTGTAAGTTTAGATTTTTCCCTCATACCCGAAACCCATACGGGACAGGGTAAACCCGCTCTGCCCTAAGCCCAATGAGGTTTTACATATTCGTTCAAAATTATGTATTTATAGATAGAAGGTATTGTCTCTAAATGATAAAACAAATATATATATATATATATATGTATATATCAATGTATTTACAATGATAAGTAAGGTAATAAAAATAAAATGTATAATAGTTGTTCAAGAAAAAACATGCATATGTTATGATATAATTATTAGTGATGCAACTTAATATGATAAAAATCATATAACTTATTGAATGGAACATTAGAATATCCATGTTATAACCACTTATGTACAAAAGGTTAATAAATCATTGTCATAGTAATAAAGCAATTTTATGATATCATAGTAGTGCGGGTCAGGTGAGGGGGGGTCAGTCAAGCCTTGACCCGACCCTAGACTTAGAGCTCTCAAGAATAGGTCATGAGTCTATCCTCCTTGATGACCTAATGGGATAGGTCTTGGCAGGTTAAAATAGGGGTGGGTTTACCGGGTCTAGACTCGCTCAGTGCCATCCTTATCCTACCATGACCCCCTCTTCTCCAATAATCAACGAGTCGGTAGAACTAATATGATGTGACTGCCATGTAACCATATACTATGATAAAGAGAACCCAATATACAAATGTAAGGGTAATTTACATATCATAATATAGGTGTATCCCAAAATACACAATAATAATATCAACCAATTGATATACTTCATATCGCCCAAAGCTTAACGATATATAATAAATTGTGTGTATAAATTCATACTAATCATTGATGATGAGTGGAGTTTGCGATGAACATTCATCATGATCTAATGATTATCGTCGAGGATTCAAAATAAATAAAGTCAGTACCGAATTGTATCATAGACCCCGAACCTCATCCAACGTGATGAAACTCATGCGGATCTCACCATATCCCACATTGAGCATAAGTTATATATTACTACTCTAGATATTTGAAACCTGTGTTGATCTCACCGTATCCCACATCGAAAAAAAGTGATATGTGATTAGGACCTTGGACAAGGTAGAGAAAAAGCAAATGTTGGAGCAAGGGCTATCGGTTGGTATGGACCCATATAGATCAGTATCGATCCATATTGATTCATGGAAACCGTGCGATTTGACCCGATTTTCTTTTTAATACTTCGGATCTTGTAATATTAATTCGTTCAAACCTGGTATGATGAAATTCGTGTCAGATCTCGTTATAAATAGCAACCCACCTTCAACTAGAAAAATGATTGGTCTTCCTCTTCTTCTAGTACAACTAATATTTACAAGTTGATAACTCGAATTCATTTGTAATTTGTGTACTTTGGAGCGAATCCATGAAGGAAAACATCTAATTGGACGTAGGCTAGAGATTTTGCTACTATAAAATCTCGTACCTTTTCTTTGACTTCTTTATTTTTAAATTTATGTAATTCGTTTTTGAATGATATTGATGTGTTGTACCAATTTTTTGGGCAACATGTATAGTAATTTATATTTACTATTTTTTACATAAATAAAACGACAATATGCAATGTTTCAGGTCTTACTTTTACTTAATGTTTCTTTAGTCATTAAATATTTTTTTCGTTTTGACAATATATATACTTATTTTTTGTAAATATTTTTATATTACTGCATAACATTAAATTTATAAAAGTATATTGTTTCATTACTATTACACTTCTGTTTTTAGGTATTTTCATCATATTCATGAGTAATATTTGAAATCCAGGTTACAGAGCATTTATCTTTAAATCAAATGTACCAAAAGCTAAATGTTAAATTCAGAATCTATGTATATAAATAGTTATCCATAGAAAATTTTAAAATATTAAGTTCTATTGTTCTAGATTAATTAAGAATACAAAATTTCATTTATTTGCTTAATAAATTTTATGTCCGAAAAATAATAAATCAATATATAGCTCATTTCTAGCAAAAAAATGACAATTTGATTTACCTTTGCATATAGAAATACATAATCATATAGAAAACGTTAAAGACTTAGAAAAGTAAAAAATTCAATTTATAGTCCATTTATATCAACAAATTCACCATACAATGCATAAAAAAGTCTATTTCTAAAAATCATTTATTGAATTTTTTATAATATTGGATCAGGCGTGTTAGACAATAAAGCAAAAAGGAGGAAATTTCAAAAAAGGACACTGTTTTTACTATTGTTGCATTAGATTTTAACTTGTGTTATCATGGATAATTTTGTTACATTAAATCATATTTAATGTTACTTTGATATGAGGAGACTTTGTTTTTTAAATTTTTGTTTAATTTAGTTACTTTGATTATTTTACTTTATATTTATTATTTATTGGGAGGGGGTGTGTGTGTATCATGTGGTCATAAATCCCCAGTTATCACATATGTATGTCATGTCATTTATTTTTCACATTGTGAAACACCCCATATGATGACCCACCTTTTTGGACAATTCAAGTTGATAATAAACCATACATGTCTAACTCAAACCATTCAAAAAGGCAAATTATCAATGCGGTTTAATAAATAAATAAGAGAAAGAAGGAAAGTAAACACAGAATCTAGCAGCGGAATGACAAAATATAATAATCAAATAAATGGTTCATGAAGCTGTTTTACAATTACATTTAGTTTCAATTTTTACAACATAATCAGAGTAATCCAACAAACATACTAAAATAATGCAGCAGAATAATAATAGTGAATACAGTCTAGAAAACTCCATCTTCATCTTCAAGAAATAGTGCCTTCAAACACTGAAATACTCAGGTTGACCCGAGCATAATGAAAAGACAAAACATTCGAGTTAGAGCTAAAAGTTCTAACGTAAGTTAAATCAATAAAAAGTAGATACGAGTGTAATAACTTCTTTATGTGATTTTCCATCTCCTATCAAGTGCACAACATGAGTGTAATAACTTAAATGATGTTAAGAGATTTTCCATCTTCTAAGCATTTGTTAAACTATATATATGTAGTAAGAACGCTAAATATGTAGTGTCTATCGGTAAAATAAATATTTTTCATAACATTAAGGCTTTGCATTGATCCCCTTTAACGCATTTTTAAGCATGTAGTCTATGCAGGTCCTGTAACACAACTAGTAGAACGTCGGTAGCCATTGAATCTCCTATAGATACATGCTAAATCAAACTCGTAGTGGGCTCGTATAAGGATAAAAGTATGACAGTGCACGTGAGGCAATGCCCAAGGTAGGATACTACCAATTCAAGTCACTTGACTGGTGGTAACTCCTAACGGTCCACCGCAAACATTCATCCCATAGCTAACCTTATTGGTCAAGACAAGTCGTCCTGTTTTAGCCATTTCTAATTGACAAAAGTGTCGAGCTCTATCCATCATTTTTCTCCTTTTCAACCAGCAAAAGTTCGCCAATCCAACCACTTCATTCTGGATCATGCACGACATACACAGTTGTTAAATTGGTTCCAGTATTGACAGTGAGTATGCAAAATTTCGGCCCCGGTTTCTTTAACAACCAAATGTTATTTTTCATACCGATTGGTTTAAATTTCAAGAACAAGTCATCGTTCATATCAAAATATTGAATTCACTTTAATAGTGTAAATCAGACTTCATATCAAAAATATCGAATTCACTTTAACAGTATAAATTGTACTTCATATCAAAATATCGAATTCACTTCAAAATCATTTCTAATTTAAAAATAGGTTATACCTTCATATCAAAACATCCGTATTCAATTATACGATTTAAATCTAAATAGTTCCCCTTTAAAACAGTTTGAATATTGAAAATGGTTTTGAATAATTAAAATAGTTTGAATATTGAAAATAGTTTGGATAATTAAAATAGTTTTAATATTGAAAAATAGTTTAGATAATTAAATGAATATAATTAAAATGGTTTTAAAGATTGAAAGTAGTTAGAATAATTAAAATAGTTTATATATTAAAATGGTTTATATTAAAACAGTTTCTTCTTCCACAACAATTTGAACTCATTTTCTAATTCCAAATCACAACGAATTAAATTTTTTGACCTAGAATTCAAATCAACTTCATATTCAAATTTCAATTTAAATCAGCCTCAGTTCAAATGATTTCAACTTTACTTTAGATTCAATTTAAGTTGTTCAAATCAAATGGCTGACAGTTTCAATTCAGACTCTCATTTAAAATAAATTAGTTGGAGCCAATTTCAAATCCAAGATTCAAAATATCAATTTAAACCACTTTGATTTAATAAATTTTAGAGTTAAATTCAAAATTTTTCAACCCTTTAAAATATTCAATTTCGATAAATTTACATCATATTTCAATTTCAACTTTAAGATTCAGAATTAAATTCTGTAACAATTTCATTTAAACAGTTTCAATTTCAACGTTTCAAATCTCAAATTAGAAAATAATTTTATTCATATAAATCAAAATTTTATTTTCTTTAAAACAATATCATTTAAATCAATTCAAATTTAAGATTTTTAACCATTTAATTTACCCAAATCTGGTGTCCGTATATAATTTTCTACCCTATGGCTAAGTGATCATTTATTTTAATTTAATTACATGGATGGACATATCATTTTAACCCATAATTAAATGAAATAGGTATATATTATTTCAGCTTATTTCTTTATTCATAATTTATTACAAGTGACAATTTATAAGATATCAAATAATAAATAGGGTAATAGGAATATGTCCAAATAAATAACAACCATTCATCGAACATATCAAGCAATAGGCAACCAATTGGACTCAATATCCAAATCAATCAATATATCACAGCATTTACTAGTCATCAATTGTCGGTGTTTAACTAACAGTTAAATTTCAATATTATTTTAAATGTTAATTCAAATCAATATCAAATTCAAATTAAATTCAAATGTCAATTCAAATTACCAAAAAATAATCAGTAAAATTTTATCATTTCATGATTTTAGTTCAACCAACATCAGAAAATTTAGCATTGTGTGAGCGGGTTTAATCACCCACCTTTTATTTATAGCTCATTAAAAATCCAACAAAAGCCCAAATCTCAATAGTCTTCCAATTTAACCAAACCAGTTTCATATTATCCAAAATTTAAATATAAACCCAAAGGAAGAAATCACGTGTGAATCAGAGTTTGTATAAAAGATATTCATGTTATAAGAAATATTATTAAAATAATAATAGGTACATATTAAATAAAAAACAAATGAAGTTTAATATCTAGGTTTTTCTCAAGATGGGGCTTCAAGCAAAGATGGAAGAACAAACTAAGATCAAGGCAGGACGTGTAGAAAAAAAATGAAAAGTGAAACTCATGTTTCATAAAAGACAGCTTTTGAATTTGCAAAAAATGGTAGCTTTTGAATTTGCAAGCTCACGTTAAATTAACTTGAGGAATGAAAGAATTGTAATGTATATCTAAACATAGGAAATGAGGTGGCAACAAGAAAAAATGAAGGGACAAGTTTAAAAACATGAACAATTTGCTGATGAGAATATAACTTCAGCAAAGAATAATTTGAACTAAATGAATATGAGGTGCCAAGAGAAACAAAATGCAAAAGAAGTAATAAAGTGGCAGGTTATTTAGTAATAGGGAAATGAAGGTGGAGTGAAAAAATGAATGTCAAGTTTTGTTTTGAAAGCTTCAGGCATTAATAATGCATAAAGAAATGTACGTAGGAATGTGAAAGCTTACAAATCAAAGGAAAGTGAAGTTTTGTACAACCGAAATTGAGATGGCATGAATTTAAATACGGCCCAAAAGTCTATGCTCAAGTATTAAGCAGAAGGAGAAATGAACGGATCAAGTATTAATAATGAGGTAACTATTTTAAAACGTACAAGCAACAATTAATAACAAAAGAAATAAAGGGACCATGTACATCCCACAACCTTTTGAAATTCAACTTTTGAAACATGTTCTTCTTAACCAAATTAATCTCATTAACTCAAATAATGCTCAAATTTGTACACATTTAATTTTTTATCAACAGAAAATAATTAAAATTATACTTACTTTAAAAATGAAAACGTTCAATTTGGTTTTCCCGAAATGATCTTTTATTCGCATTAAAACGCCCTTTCTGTTTAACACAAAATGTGTGTTTCTTTTATTAAATCTATTAATTGCAATCAATGTTTTCTTTCCTTATAATTGAAAATTTCAATTACATTAATTGCAATTAATTTCAAAGTTAAATTTCAAAACAGACAAACTAAAATAGATGAGAAGCAAAAGAATAGTTTCCTTTGGTCGTATAAACACGTTCATAAATTTGTTGTTTATAAACCAGTGCAATAAAGAACTTACTTAAATAAATGTTTTCCTATTCTTGTAATCAATCTGTATGCTAAAAACAGTTCAAATAAACATATGTTTCTTCCTTTAATCAAATCATTATATTCTTTATTTTAATGAAATCAAACTTATATTCATAAATAAAACATTCATTTATTTGATAAAAACGTTCTTTTCATTAAATCAAACCTTTTCTTTTCTTTTCACAAAACATAAGCTATGTTTAATTATATCTATTAATTTACAATTTAGTGTTCTCTCTTCTATTAATTGAAATTATTCAATTACATTAATTACAATCGGTTACAAAGATGAATTTCAAAACGGACAAAATAAATGCGATAGGAAATAATCAATTGTTTCCTTTATAAATTTAAAATCGTTGTACACAAACAAGAATTATAAATTCTTACTAAATAAGATCTATTATTTATGTAATCAATATCTGAGCTACAATACATTTCAAATAAATAAACATGTATTCCTTTAATACAAAAACATTCATTTTATTTCTTATTAAAGTAAACATTTATTATTTCAAATCTTATTGTTAATATGCAACCCAACGTTGTTTTACATCCATAAATCATAAATTTTTAATTTTTGACAAGTTTGAATTTCAATTTCTTATTTAATTTAATATTTTTAATAGTAAAAAATATAGGTTTTTACACCCTACCTCTATACCCATACTATTCTAGAGTGTTCCATAGTAATACTGTCAAATGATACAAAGAATGAGGCTATATGGGGTACACATATGAATTTTCTCTTGGACTAACATTGGTATGTATAAAAAAGACTAATAAATAACTCATATTCACGTGCACAATATCAGTACAAAACAATAAATATGTGTAACGACCCAGTATTTTGGACCATTCAAATCGACAATAAATCCACACATACCGGACTTGAATAATTCAAAACAATGGATTGTAAATAAAATTTGGCAAAACTCAGCATATACAGTAAATAAAATAATTACAGATCATAGACACAGAGTAATATAACAATAATGCAGCGGAAACAAAAGGATAGTAGTTCATGAAGCTACTATATATATATAACAGAGTCAAACAAGATACAACAGAAGTCTCGAATACAATAGATGTCTCAATACAATAATCAAATACCAGATCTGAATACATCACTGGAATCAACTGAATAACTGAAAGCAGGATCGATGGATAGCTGGATCTCCAAGCGCAGCTCCAACTCCAAAGGTGAGTCTCAAATGCTGTATCACTCCGTCTGACCCAAGCGTAAAGCAAAACACAAAACACTCGAGTCAGGATTAACATTCTTATATTAATAAATCCAACTCAAGTGAAATATTAACTGAAATACAAGTAACTTAAAGGATGTTTGGGATAACCATCCCCTAAGGATCCGTTAAACTATTTACTATGTAGTAATATACGCTATATACAGTAGTGTCTGATCAGTAAAGTATTATCATATAGAAAATAGCGTTAAGGGGATGGAGAACCTTAACGCGGTCGGATCTTAAAATCATAATCGTAGTAAAGCTCGATATGGTAGGTGACACGACACACAAGGAAATGCCAGGGTAGATATACCAATTACGCACACGGACTGATGGATACGCATAGCAGCCACTACCGTTCCACCTCGAACAACACTCCTAAATCGAAGGGTGGCCACCAAAATCAACAAGTAATAGAATGAAATCGAAGAAGTGTGTCCGATACGAGGTGCTACCTCACTGGCCCGAGATCGCTCCTGTTTTAGTCACCTTATGCCAACTCACGGGAGTTGGGTCCACGTATATACCTTAGGATCGTCGCCACCATCCTACTTCATTCTGGAAACTCCACCGCGTACACAGTTGTCAAAGTGGTTTTCGGTATCGACAGAGAGTATGTCCATATCCGATCCCGGTCTCTTTAACAACCAATCGTTATTATAACACCGTGGTCATTTCAAAATAGTTTATACTTCAAAACTAAAATATCATTATCATTTCAAACCCAATTTAATACGATATCATTTTCACTTCAAATATATCCATTTTCAAAATCATATCACTTTCCAAAGTTACAACATTTTCGAAATCATAGTCTTTTTTTAAAAATCAAAACACATTGGAAATCACAGCTTTGAAATCATAGTATTTTGGAAATCATAACACTTTCCTTTTAAACAGTTTAGATATTAAAATTTCTTTATAAAATAAAATAGTTTCCTCAAATTTCAAAAACCGATTCAAATTAACTTGAATTCCAAAAATTTAATTTAATCAAATCTCAAATCATCAGTTTCAACTCGATTCAGCTTCTAAATAAACCATTTCAAATTATCGATTTCAAATACATATCTGAACCATAAAATAAGCCATTTCAATTTTAATATATTTCAAAGCTTTAAATATTCAACATTTCAAAACTAAATTCGATAAATTTATACATATCAGATTCACTTTACAATTATTTCGTTTTGAAATATTAACTTAATCATTTCCATAACATTTAAATACAATTTCAATTTACAAATTTAAATAAAGAAAATATCCCATTTAAATATATATAAGTTTGAAATATCCATTTAAGTCACCTTTTCAAATTCCAAGTTGTAAAACACTTCTTTAAATTTCAAATTCAATATATTTCAAATCAAACTTATTTAAGTATAATTCTTAAATAAATATAATTTCAATCAATTTCAAATCATTATAAATTCTATATTTGAAGATATAGATATTAAATAAATACTTAAACATATTATTTATCAATTTTATTAAATCAACTTTAATGAATCTTTAAAATCAATATTTATCAAAACCATATATTTCTTTTCAAAACCAAAGAAATCATTTTCAAAACATTTATATATAGACCAACAGTGCCTGTATATAATTTTCTATCCTATGGTCAAGTGATACGGATATTTATCATTTCAATCCGCAATTTAAATTATATATACGGGTATATATCTTTTCAACCCGTAATCCCAAATTCAATTCAATGAAAATCGCTTGGGTTTATCATTTCAACCCATAACAATTTTCTCCTATTCTACAGATCGTTCGGGTATGTATCATTTCAACCCATAGTGATTCTATACTAACAGGGAACTTTCAGAGTGATAACAGATATGATAATAAAAATAACAATAGTAACAGGCAATATATCATCAATATAAATAACAGATAATGGTGTTAGATGTCATAGGTGAACAGATACAGATAATGACATATATATAACAATGTGAATAACTAACAGCAGCATATTTCAATTAACGTTTCAATTGAAATCAAATTTAATAAATATAAGAACATTAATCGTGAGTGATTGCTCACCTTTCGAGGCTAGAGAGATTTGACAATGATATGAGTTACGAATCCAAGAACGAATTCCAAAGCAAAGCAAGATTGAACGCGAATTTGACGAGCACAACTGGTAGCTCGGAATTGACGAAATCAAATCAAACTGGATTGATGAAGATCAATGGTATAAGAGATCTTATATATAACTATATATAACTATATATATATAAATCAAATTCTAAATTCAAACATATATTAAATAAAATATATATGCATTTTAAAATCCATTGTTATAAACTAAAACTCAAACATTAAAGTAAAACATATATAAACTAAAACAACTACATGCATGTTATTCAAAATGTATGCAGACGCAACATATAAATATATATGCAGACCCATTATAAATATGTGCAGACCCAAATAAAATATATATGCAGGCTTCCCATATATACAACTCTAATATATATATATATATATAATATATACAATAAAATAGATATGCATGCTACCTGAAACGACACCCTTATATATATATATACAGTAACCTTATACAAATATATACTAGCCAAACAATACACTCATTAAATAAAATATTCATGTTATACATCTTTACTAAGTTATATATAAATACATCAGTATAAACTAACATATGTAATATAATTTATACAATAGAAAATGGTAATATAAGCTTTCATACATGACAGTATCCTATATAGTAAATATAACTTACTTTACTGTAAAATATATACATACAAATGCAAGTATGAAAAAGTTATTTTAAATTTAAAGTCAATACTTTATTGAAATTAGTATATATATACATAACTCGACAAGTAACCAAATATATGCCGATTTAAAATGACCAGAAGAGTTTATAAAATAATATCACATATATACGTAAAACATATACCAACATATATTATTTGATTTGCAGACTAATATACTATGTAGAAAAGGTTCAGATACAACAAATGTACTAGGTAGACACAGGTAAATATGCAGACAAAATGTACAGACTAACACTATATGTATGTATATTGTCTTCATATTGGCTATTAGATCAACTAAAGCAATGTATAAACTCTTTCATAAACCACATATATATAACCGATATATATATATATATATATAAGATTTATATAAACTACATAAGTACTAAAAAAACCAATATCGAAACAAAAATCTTAAATATATATGTACAAACTATTTTGAAATCATAGATAGTATAAATCAGTATCATAATATGTACTAACGAATATAAGATATAAATATATGCATATAACCTGCCATATACAACCTATATAGGCTATATATAAAACTAATGTATGATCTGACTTATATTACTTTACATATATATATATATATACTAACCTGTTATAATAACCAATATAATATAAAACTAACATACATCTATATGAATATACCTCATACATACATATAAATTTCGAGAAGCTGCTGCTGCTATTAGAAGTCGAGCATGGGAAAGAGGTCGAGGCAGGCACTAAGGTGGAGAAGGAAGGAGGAGATGCATGCGCGATGAGGTGGACGAGGTGGTGAGTGCGTGGTCGCGACAGGTTGGCTTTGGCAAGAAGACTGGTGGCAGTTCGAAACTTCTATTGCCGATGCGGGTTTGGGGTGTTCGAGTGGGTCTCGGCCAGAGGGAAGATGATGGTTAGGCGAGGCTTGGTGCACAAGTGCGAAGGCGAGAGGAGGAGGATGGTGGGTTTGCGTAGGAGGTCGGGTTGCCAGGGTTCGGTGACAGTGGGGTCGAGGTGGGCGAGGCAATGGGTTCCGGTTGTGGCGGTGCCAGGTGTGGGGATCTGATTTTGGGTTGCCAAGCAGGCCGAGGTGGTTGTTGGGGGAGCAGGTGAGGGAGAGCAGTGGGGAAGGAAGGGGATGTGCTCGTGTCTGGGCATGCATGATGAGTTGTCTCAGGTTTGAACGAGAAGAGAAAGATGGAATTGGAGGAAGATGAAAGCTTCAGATCTGAGAAAATGTGAAGCCTGCTCATATATATTTTAACTTGTACTTTTAGTAATATATTTAATTTTGAAGGAGAAACGGTAGGGTAGGAATAGAAATAGGTTGAATTGTTCAGAGGTTTAATGAAGGAACAATGGTACCGCAAAGATTCAGCTGGAAAAATAAGGAAAGCGATTTATTATGGTTTGGAGAGCACGCTAGAAATTTGAACCGAAGGAAGGAGTAAAGTCAGAAATTATGGTACCGTTACACCGAACCGTTTATCATTTCCGTCGCGTACCGGACCTCAAAATAAAGAAATAAATATACCGCTGAGATCAGCACGACGAGACGATCAAAACGGTATACAAATATTGGTGGTACGATCATCCGATCAAAAGTCGATAATCGGTACCGAAAATGCTGCTATTCAGTCGAAAATAAGATAAACGGAGCTAGAAAAGTCCAAATCTGACGAAACGAAAGATGACGTCTCACTCAGAAGATGATTTACAAATTTTCTATAGAAAAATATTCAAGTTTGGAAAACATTTTATTACCATCAATTTTTAACTGATTTGAATTGAAATAAAATTACACAAGAAAATAAACTTCCACATTATCAGATGAAAATTTACCAGTTGCTATGTTAAAATAGACGTATTCCAAATGTTAAATTTAAATTTCAAAATTTTATTGTTTAAAATTTCACAAAATTCAATTAATTAAATAAATAAAACCACTAAAATTTACGGGTCGTTACAATATGTGTGCCTCCAAGACAGAACAATACATAATATACAATAAATCGTAGAGAGCACAGAGAACATAGAGTCAATCGTAACGATAATATACAATATAATACACAATATATGGTGCAAATATCCCAAATGTCAACAATCTCAATATAATATGATAAACAACCAACATACAAGTCAATGAAAACATATACAATGAATCAATGTCATATAAATGTCATATAATAATACTAGTATAAGAATCCTCCAATCCCAATAAAGTAAATGCTGGTGATGTCGTCCTTTACCTAAAATGTCTCGGACAGACCCGAGTATTATAAAATAATACACGGGTCAGACTACGTACCATCAAAACCATAATATGATTAACACAATGTATGCATGGAATAATAATATGACAACTCTAATATAGGTAATCAAATATCAAATGACATGTCAAAGGATGCATATAAATATAATGTGGATGCCTTGAATACACACACACACACACACACACACATATATATATAGTCATAAATAATTCACATTGATAGATGAACTCAAATCCATATAAAATAGTCATACGATATCAAAAGATGTCATCACTCATACATAAACTCCTCAAATCATAAATCCCCAAATCGACAGAAATGAGTGAATCATACATATCTAAAATCATCATTAATATGTGAATATAGAATAGGATAGGTAAGCTATCAATACTGAGAATCCACTATGCATTGGATAGATATCACAGGTATAATCTCATCTCCTCATACACACACATACACACACATATCAGAATCATATCATGATGGGAAATAATTGTATGGCAGATATATAGTCCCAAGTAGAGCCATCCTTATAACAATATATGTGCTCTATCAATACCGTAGTGAGGTGTATCAATCGTATATGCTAATCTACTACTCCATCAGAACCCGAAGAGAGACTGATAGCACAAAGCAAGCTCCAAAGTCATAAAGTCTATAAAATCTTAGTGACCTCTCAGTCACTATGACATGTATCCACTGGTGTGCTAGTCAGCACGAGGACTAATTAGTCACGACACTACAATTAGCCCTATAGGTAATAGAATGTTGGTCTAGACGACGCATGGACGATCACACAAAGCTAATCACAAAAACATATAATAATATGGTGTCATGGATCTAGGGTGTGACCACACGATTAGGCTGCTATGGTGGATACTAGTCATCTCACTACAAGAGAAAGGCAATTTTCGATGGCTCTTTGCCGTCGCGAGCCATTGGAAATGCCGTCGGAATACGGATCACGCCTTCCGTCCACTTCCGACAACTTCGTTGACTGTATTGCGATGGCTCTTCCAATGGCGTTTCCGACGGTAATGATGTCCACGTGGTGTGGAAATTTTATACTATGCCATTGCTAGCCGTTGCTATTTTCGCCCGGACAGCCGTCGCAAGTCATCGAAAAAATTGCCAATAAGCCGCCGGGAGCCGTCGGAAACCGTTGGAAATCAGTGTAAATTTTTTTCTACAGCCGAGCATCACTTTCATACCAATATATAACATAACTCATCAAAATAAACATATAAAACAGATATATAACTGAATCAATATCAATATAAAACTCAACTATCAACACATCAAACGCAAACATATTCAATCAATACAAAATAAATCTTCCATCATCAGTCTCACATATCCAATTGTAATATTTACATCCAATGTCAATGTACAATATATACATCCAACATCCAACATCAAACTCCGTATATCAACTCCACAAATAAATCACCAAATCAACCTCACAAATCAATGTCAAACACTACATGTCCATAAATCAACCTCAACATCGCTTAATGTTTATATACACCCGTTTCAAAAAAAAACTGCAAATCGTACCTCATGACTCATCATCGGCTCCGGAACAATCAGATGAAGGGAATGCTCCATGACGGTCCACATACTCGGCCAAACGCTGGTTCAGTTGCTCCATTTGCGCTGTTTGGAGGCGGTCCTGCTCCGGCAGCTGTGCAATCTACTGTCGAAGCTTATTATCTCTACATTGTCTTGAGCCCTTTGGTAAGCCCTTTATGATGCATGAGCCTACAAAACAAGTCGAAATATGTTTAAGTTATTACGTAACTTTTATAAAAATTAAGCAAATTTTACAGCTTAGTTAATTTTTATAAATTACCGATTGATTGACGTAGTCGTAGCACCTATTTCTCTGTGTCGGGTCCATAACAGAGTCAAGGATCGCGTCCTCCTCACCGGTGGTCAACTGCACCATTCCCGAATGCTCAAGCATCTATGCACATGCTTGCATAAATTTTTCCTACAACGTAAAATTAAATACAAATAAATATTACATATTATAATATTTTATAACTAATTAATTAAAATGATCATTATTAATAACGTATAACTTAAAATATACTTACATGTGCGGCTTATGCTTTATCATCCTCATGCCAGACATACGACATTGATCCCTCACCGTCTGTCTACCTGACGACATGGGTATGCTTAAACACGTCCATATACGAGATGAGGCCCCCACATGCTCTCTCCTGCAATAATTGGTGTATATTATTGTTATTCATAAAAATTTATACTAAAAATGCAATACCTGTTCATAATTGCAATTAATCAATTTACCAGGTCCTCGCGATGGTGCTGAAATGATTTTGAGCCACCATGTTATATGAGTGGATTTTTCTGCCTGCTCGCAGAGTTCCTGCCCGACTCTGCTTGCAAATTAAAAATTAAGATTGTATTGTATAGGTATAAATTATGTATTTTATACTGAATAAATTAAGGTGATATCTGTTAGACTTACCTTGAATTCATCGCTACTCCGCCATGCAACTCAAGCATCCCAGATGTTGGCGCCCATCCATTGTGGCATGTTCCCAGATTTTCTTATGATAAACATCATATCCCTATAATTCTTTGCCACTTTTGAGTTCCAGTGGCGCTGGCAAAGAGACACGTTCTCCTCTTGTAAGTCTACTGCCCCCTATATATATGTTGAAAAAATATAATTTATACATTTTACTTAGTCAGCAATTTGTAAAGTGATTATATATAATGGTATATAATTTTACACTTACCAGGAAGTCCTGCCATATGCTCTTCCATACATGGTCTGGGATCCTGCTCCACATTGGCCAGCATGCAGTTATACGACTCATGTATGCCTGTTTCGATATGCTGAGCACAATGTTAGAAGGCTCAAGTTCAAAATCCTTGCATTAAATATGATACAGACAAATCCTGACTAATATATCATATAAAATATTTACAATGCTGGAGTAAATTTAATACTTACGAGCCATCAGTTTTCGGTAGCAACCTAACTACCATACGCGGCGCCTACTGTGAAGGGACGTTGACATCACCACCGTTGCGACCTGTCCCTCTCTGAGACCTAGAGCGGGAACCACACTATGAAGAACTCTACCGCCTAAAGAAGGACATCTGTAATACCTATAACATACGTATTATTTTATTATGGCAGAACATATCATTAAATTATGAGTAAACATATCAAGATTTAACATCAATAATTGCATGTAATATACAAAAAAAGTGTAACATAAATACTCCCATAAATTACCTTTTCTCAACATGTATACTATTAAATTAGTCCTTGTCATTTTCTGATTCAGACTGGGTCTCGTACTCTATATTGTTTTCCTATGTGGTCTCAAATGCTTCTACCGATACATTTGATTCATCATTTAGAGGTCCAAAATAGGTTTGATCATCTGTTATTGCAAGTTTTTCATTTTTCTCGAATCCGCTTGGTACGCTTGTTCCTACGGAATATTCTTTCCATCAAACGTAAATCTTGCCTTCGTTTTAAAAACCACCGACCAATCTGCTTTATCTCTTTTTATAGATGGATAAAGAGCATACTAAAATTGTAGGGCCTGTTTTGCTAGTATAAATGGACCGTACTTATGATAACGTGATGTATGCTTTATCTCAATAATATTATATTGATTCCAGAACCTGTAACATTACTGAACCAATTGCATCTAAACAAATAAACTTCTTGCACAGGTCTAGTGAAATATGTTAATTGCAAAACCTGAGTTAACACGCCATAAAAATCATTTACGTGATCATTTGGATCATCACTATCTTTAACATATACATCGATATTGTTAGTTAATTTTTTAGCCCCATATTTTTTGGTGTTGAATTCATATCCATTGACAAAGAATATTGGATATGTCTTGACTTTACTTTTTGGTCCTATCACAAGATGTTTCAACCCTTCATCGACCACACAATTTACCGAATCATATACGTGGTTTGAAAAACAAGTAGCAAATTTTTTGTTGATATCCCCGCTTGGATGCTGTGATTCATAAATACTGCATATGTAGATAATATACTGCATTATAATTAATACACACATGTATTATTCAAGTAACTAATTTTAGATGTGTTATTCATTAATACCTAACAAATGGCGCAACTTCTGCACACTTAAGAAGAACATATGTATGGGCTACATGGTAATCTCTGTCGTCTAACCATGCTTCCACACATTTTCCAACAGCCCGTCCCTGCTGTCTAAAAATAGATAGCATTGATGCAGAAGAATCTTGTTCGATGTCCTCATAATTTTTCATAGCACTTTCAAAAGATAAGTTCACATGGTCACTGAAATAATGAGAGAGAAAGAACGAAGCTTCTTCTTTGATATATGATTTGCATATCAAACCTTCAACTAGTGCTTTTGTCTCACTTTTTTCTTTAGATGATTTAATACCTGTTAAGAATAATTATAATTAAATTTTATTACATGTGGTTAACCTTGAATTTAACATACTCAATATTAATACCTTTCAAACAGATATATCCATCCATATTGCACAGAACCTCCAAGACGTGCTTTAAACGGAAGGTGAACAGGTAAATGCTCCATTACATTAAAGAAATCAGGAGGAAATATTTTCTTTAGTTTGCAAAGAAACAAAGGAAGTTCTTCCTCAAGTTTACGTAGGCGATCAACTTTTAACGTAGTTGAACAAAGCTCCTTATAAACCAAAATAAGTTCTGTTATAACTATCCAAACTTTTGTGGGCAACAGTTCTTTGAAAGCGACGGGTAACAAATGTTCCATCATTACATGACAATCGTGACTTCCCACTGGGTTTACCATTCTTATAGTCGACACATCTACGAATATTAGAGGAAATTCCATCAGGAAATCTTAATCCTTCCATCTATTTTAGCAGTACTTTAACTTGGTTACTGTCTAGCTCGTAGCATGCTTTGGGTTTTTTATGTCATTTAGCTTCATATGAAGTTCATGACGATTGCATATTGCTTCTATATCACGTCTTGATTTCATGTTGTCTTTAGTCTTTCCTTTAACGTTCAGAACTGTGTTAAATACATTATCGAACATGTTTTTCTCGTGCATCACGTTGATATTATGACGAATTATGAGATTTTTCCAATAAGGCATTTCCCAAAATATTCTTTATTTGCATTAATTATGAATCGTCGATTTACCTTGAATTTCAATTTGTTTGCCGGTTTCATGTATCTTTGGATAATCCTTTACAAGGTCATAAATATCTTCACCTGACCAAATCGTTGGTGGTCGCAAGGTCTTAAGTCTATTACTTGTAAAGTTTTTTTATCTTTTGAAAAGGATAATTAATATGGAGAAAACACCGATGACATTCAAACCACAAAATTTTCTTTCCATGTGGTAAAGAAAATGCTCGTGTTTCTTCCATGCAATAAGGGTAAGCTAGAGGACCAGCCCTACTCCAATCCGATAGCATTGCATATGCAGGAAAATCACTTATAGTCCATAGTAGAGAAGCAAACATACGATTTTTTTTGAAATGTCATATGTTTCAAAACCTTCATACCACAGTATTTTCAACCCTTCAATCAACGGTTGTAAACATAAGTTGGTTCCTTATGTCGGATCATCAAGGCCAGTGATGAAAATAGTGAGAAACATATACAGAGTTTTCATACACATCCACGGAGGTAAATTGTAAGGTGTAACTATTATAGGCCAAGATGAATATTTTAAACCAAATTGAGAGAACGGTGAAAATTCATCCGTGCATAAACCAACTCTAACATTACGACTCTCCGCTGCGAAAACGCGGTATGTCTTATCAAAATGCTTCCATGCTTCTCCATCAGCTGGTGTGTTAACATACCTTCTTCTTGTGTTCCCACATAGTGCCATCTCATATGATACGCGATTATAGAAGATGCATATAACCTTTGAAACCTAAGGATGATGGGTAAGTAATGCATACGCTTGTACGGAACTTCCTTTCCCTTCTTTTTTTTCTTGATTTGTATCTTTCCTTGTTACATATTTTACAATCCCTAAGATTGATGTCTTCTTTCCAAAACAATATGCAACCATTTAAACATTAATCTATTTTTTGATATGGCAAATCAAAAGCAGACATAATTTTTTTAACCTCATAATGATTTTCACACATTAAATTATCAGGTGACATATGCCGTTTTGCAGCTTGTACTATAGTTGTAAACCCTGCTTCTATGAATTTGTATTTTGATTTCATCGCAATATATTCTGCAGTTACTGATAGTTGAGTACTGCTTGTACAACCATCCCCAATGGGTTTTTTTGCAGCATCCAATAAATCATAATTTTTTTGCTCCAATACTTGGTTCTTCTTCGACATTAACATTGTTACCATCAACTTCAACAGCAGGGAACATTGAACGTGCAACATCTTCAACCATATCTTCTATGAGATTCGTCAGAACAAGTTCATTATCCACCTCCTCCTCCGAATGTACATGATTAGGTGCTATAAGTTCTGCATGACGATCCCACACTAAATAATTCGGCACGAAACTATATTAGTGTAAATGAACTATTACCATATCCCTATGAAATGCTTCAATAATTTGCACCTGCTACGTGGACAACGAATTTCTTCGTTGTTTCCATTATTACTTAAAAAGAATTCAATAAAGACGTGTATATCATTTTGAAAATGTTCACTTATTGAGCCTCCAATTTCTCTTCTTTATTGATAGATCCAGCTCCGATCGATAAAATAACTGACTGTTTTTCCTAATTTAAAACATAAAAACGCATTAATCATTTACGCATTGACATTTTATTTTTCAATTAAATCATATATTTAAATTTTCCCAAATATATAATATTCTTCTATTTTATTTTATTTTCAAACGGATTTACACAAATTATTATATGAAAATAATCTGCAATTTTTACGTTATTGTTTTACACTTTGACGATTGGTCATCCTACTTTTCATTACAAACACGATAGTAATTATATTTTACAAATTATTTCATTTTAAACGATTCAACAAAATTTCGGCAGCACTTCCCCTTTGTTCCCTGTATCGTACAAATATGTATGTACACAAGAAACAAAAAGAAAGTGATGTCAAAATTTTGTGAAATGTTTAAAATAAAATGATTTGCAAATATAATTACTACCACTTGTAACTTGTCATATACAAGGACAAATCCAATAAATATTGTACCGGATGAATACAAATGTCTGTTCTGTGATGAAAACGAATATCCATACAACGTTATATACAATATTTGTCGAATGGGCCCAAAAACCCTCTAAGGGATTTACAAAAAGTAAAGCGTATTATACAATAATTTATTTACATTCTAAGAAACGCATACACTAAATTGTCGTTTTCATCATCTTGAAAACGCATACACCAAATTTCGAGCATCGACTCCAATTAATCCAAAGTTGCCCTAATGCACATGTGCACTAACTAATCAATGCATATACACCAATTAATGCACATGTACAGTAAACAAATTTATTTCTTAACATTTCAATGATAAACAATTATAACAACAACCTAATTAGCATTCAATAGGGTATACCAAACAATCGATGATGTATTATACAACTATAACAACAAATTAACCCAAATTTAGCAAACCAAAATTAATTAGAATTTAAGAATAAAACCTGATTGAGAATTGATGAAGGGGCTAGGCTTATTAAGAGTGGAGAATGATGAAGTTGAAGAAGCTCGGGGAGGCACGGTAGCTGGCTGATGACTGGGAGGAGGTGGCGGAGGTAGGGTTTTGGCTGAAATTAGGGGAGGAGAATAATGAAGCTGCTTTCGGCCAAGAGGCCTATATACACGATAATTTTCGACGACTAGCGACGGCCGCTGACGGCTTTGTTTTTTCGGTTTTCGACGGCTAGTATATTTTATTTACAAAAACGTCACGGAGTTCGACAGTCGTCGCTAGCCTTCAAAAAACGCCATCGGTGGCCATCGGAAGAATCCATCGCTATTTACTGTTATTTTAGTAGTGTTTGGTCCTCTCCAACAAACATATTTGGAGTACATTGTAACGGTGGCATATAGAACCTGTAACGACCCAGAATTTGACCACTTCAAAATATAACATTTAAAGTGATTTTAAATGTAAAATATATAACATTTCATGATCCAAAAAATATTAGGTAGGATTTGTAAATAGAAATATACACAAAAATAGAAACAATTGCTTATATCGGTAAAAGTGACAAAATCCTGATTTCAGAAAAGTAAGTTTCAATGGTTAAATAAATTATTTTAATTAATTTATTAGTGTTTATATTTTTAATAGCAATATACAAATTTATTTTTAAATTTGGTTTACATAAATAAATAGTTTAACTAAAACGTCAAAATGTGACCGTAAAACATTTTGTCGAAAATCAACATTTTGTCGATTTAAAGTTGTCGCAACGTTGTTGCACCTTTGTTTTCTTATATATGAACATATATTCAAATAGTAAAAGTATTAATTAAGTTACTAATCAAGTTTACTTCTACTAAACATACTTAGAAAATTCTAGAATATAATTAAGAAAAAGTAAGCATAAAAAGACAAAAAAGAGTTATAAAGCCAAAAGGTAAACAATAAATCAAGCAAACATAATTATTACTTCTTTACTTAATACTTAAGTGAAAATAATATAAAGTAATGATTTAAAATGTGATGTTAAGTATTGAAAAAAAATTAGTTTGCTTAAAGTATAAGAAAGGGTATTTTGGTATTTTTACAAAATATTATTTTAATCCAAAACTTTTTCTATAAATAATCATCCACTTTCTTCACTTTTTTAACAACTTCTTCTTCCTTTTTCAAGCTTCCTTCACTTCATTAATGGCCTCCCTCCTTAATAAAATAATGCCAAAATATTCTAAAATTATTTACTAAAAAAATATTCACCAAAACTCCACACGAATCACTTCAAACACCGCCTCTTCCTCCCCCTACCCACGGCCCACACTTCCACCACCCACGGACGAGCATTCCTCCCTCTTTCCACCCAGGCCATGAGCAATATCCCCCCCAAGCATGTCGAGCCATCCAAGGTCCAAGCATGCAAGGATTCGTGAGCGAAAAAAATACGAGTAGCAGAGCTATAGCCGATTTTCCATTCGTCAAAACCAAACAAAGTGAGAACTCCTATTTATATGTATATATTTGATTATGATATTGTGATATGTTTGTTTAGATGTTTGGTTATGATATTGATTTCCATATGTTGTTTATTGCATGTAAATATAGAAACATATCACGATATATACTACATTGATACACACGGAAAACACTTTCCAAAATAAATTGAAAAGTGATTTAGAATTATTTAATGTCCTTTAAAATAATTAAAAATGTATTAGAAATGTTTAATAAACATATAAACTTGTTGTAACAAAGTTTGGATGAAAAACATGAAATATGTCAAAACTAGGCGCGTCGCGCAACGGTAGTTTACGATTTCGCACCGAAAAGTTGAAATAAGTATATGGAATGGAATTTAGCTCGGATTTCTTCGAGATAAGAATTTTACGGACTATTATATCTGTATCTTTCAAATAAAAAAAGAAAATCAAGATTTCATTATGTAGATTTTAAAATATGTCTAAAACAATTTTCTAGAAAAAACGCACTTTTGCAGTAAAGTGGCCAAAGTTTAAAATTGATATTTTAAATGTTTTAAAAATATGAAATAAATTTTAAAAATCTTTTAAAATGTTTTAAAAGTGATTTAAGTTGAAAAGATGGATTTCTAAATCATATAAAAGTCGTTTTGAAGAATATAGCTTTTAAAACACTATTTTCAACTCTTTTTCGCAATGTTTTTCTATAACTTTTGAAATAAAGGTTGAAACTTAACAATTCTTTCCCAAATCTTATGTAAGCATTTTTAAGTAAATACTAAAGTATTTTAAAAGATATTTGAAAATTTGAAAATTATTTCAATGGTGGTTAAACAAATAATTAAGTGACTTAAAAAAGGAAATTGAGTATTCGGAAACGACTAGTACATTTGTCCCGCCTATGAGAACAAAATGAAACAAGGTGTGTAACTAAGGTTAGGAATAGAGCAACTAGGGCTTTGAACTTACCTGGCCTAAGCTTTATCTTTTAGACGATGGTGGAACAGATCGAAGGGAAAGCCCAGATGCTCAACTTGGATTTTATAGAAATAATCTTCTTATGCTCATTATTAAAATCCAAAGAGGGAACTCGTCCTATTCGTGGAATTTAAAAGGTGATCTCACCGTTATTCCACCCATAGCACTTGTTGAATACAGAAGTTGATAGTGAATAAAAGTAGAGTGATTTCTATAATCCTATTTTCTTAAAGATACTCTTTAAAAATTATTTGAGAAATATTCAAAAGAGAGATTTAAACGATTTCGTATTTAAAGAAGAAGATTTTAAATATATATATATATATATCTCGAAGACATCTTGATAAGGAGGAATGAATCAATTAACCAATAATCGTCTACTTATAAAACATCATTTTTATCGATGATTAAATTCGAAGGAACCAGGGTCGGATTTGGATGATCCTATCCGAAAACCACTTCGAACCAATCTATGTTCGAAGTAAAATATGTTTGAAGACAAATGATTTTGAAGATGGAGATCTTTATGATGTAGGGATGTTTTTCACTAGTCTCTCAAGGTGAAAATTACAATATCATATGGTGGCAGCAGTGCTCTGTTGTGAAAATCTCTGATGCAAGGACTTCTCGCTACTAATGGAGTAAGAGAGTACCTTCGGTTTGTCCTATTCCTGGACAACTTGTATTGACGAATGTTTTACATTGCATTCTAATTTGTATTGAGTGATCTCTATAAAACGTATATCTACAAGGTGGCAGAGAAGCCAACTTCTCATAGCTTAACACCTTTCTCTGTGACATACGAGCTCAGAGGTTATATGTTTGTAGAAATCAGTCGAGTGATTTTAGAATGGCAATGTGGCATTCAAAGAAGAAAGAAGATGTGTTATGTGAAAGGTAATCGTGTATGTCAGGCCTCATCACCCGGAAATGACAGAAACATGGTAGAAGCAGCAGGGCTAAGTGGGTCGCTCCCATTAGGAGATGTCATCACCCTTCTAGATTACTCTACACATGTCTAAGTATGTGGTGAATGTATGATTCGAGATCTCGTTAAAGGTCAGTAACGGCCAAGGTGATGAAAAATTTGGTACTATTCAGAAAGGGGTAGGCCGGTTCTGTGTTGCTTTAGGCCTCGAGTATCTCAACCTTAGGTGCATACCTCTAGAGGTGTACTGTCGGAAGGTAGTCCCTTACCTTGTCATTTGTATGGAATCCATTCTCCAATAAGTGCCTTCGGACTTGATTGTAGAACCTAGTATGCTGAAATTTAATAATGTAATAATTTCGGCTAAGACTAATAAGTTTATTTCAAAATATTTTTCAAAGAATGTCATTAAAGATAATATCCTTAAATTTGACGTAACAAAGATTTTGATTATCATAAGGGAAAAACCAGTTTCGTGTTTATATACGGCATGGTCTTATGAGATACCCTTTTGTTTTCAAACATCGTATTTTGAGTTCTCATACCAGTCCCACGACTGATCCGAAGTTTATTTTCATTTCCCTCTAAACTCTGGATGCTCTATTTTTCCGGGCAGCCAAGTAGTTAGGAATGCTTGGAGCATTCTGGAATGGAGCATGGAGCCTGGAGCATTTTGGATCTTTTGTAGAAGCCACCTATTTATTCCGCTGTGTTATGTATTATGTAGTTACCAGCATATGTAAGGATAAACAGTTATAACTATCCCAACTGGATTTGTATTAACTATGATGGAGCAATTTGAAGTTATGACATGTATGATTATGAGTAGAATACGATGTGAGATTCTATTATTGTCTTGTCTTCTATCTTTATTTTTTTCTTCACCCTAGATAATCTGCCTCTCCGGTACTTAGATTTACGGCACGTGAATACCAAGCATGTATTAGTGTCGATTTCTGAGTATCGAGGAGGTGGGTCATCTCAAAATCAATACATATAGACACAAGGTCACTAAATATAATCACGAAGCCATAAATCACCTCACCCTATCCACTTTATTCCCATCACGTATGTGTCATCTACTTATAATGAATAACCGAATAAATATCACAACAATATCCCATACACTACACCAAAACAATGATTTTCCAACACTTATTTTTTTAGTTGCCAACCCTTTTTCCTGTTGGCATATAGCAACACTTTTAGCCCATTACTAAACAAAAAAGGGTTGCTAAAAATAAAAAATTTCTTCCCAACACTTAACACTGTTAGAAAACCTGGTATACTTGGAATTAGTAGGAAGTAGCATGGACATAATGATAAATAGGTATTTATCTCGTGTTTTAACTTCGTCGTAACGCTTCTTCTCATTTCCGGCCGAAAAAAATTGAAATTCACGATATGGAATCAGGGGTTGATGCATCTTTTCACTTCGACTCATCTTCTCTCCCTAGAAATTAGGATCTAGGGTTTAGAGATTTGAATCAGGGGTTCTCGCTAGAAAGCAGAAGCCAGCAGCCACAAAAAAATTTCGCATCGATTTTGCATCTCAGGAGCAAGCGCACCATGCAACTCGGGACTCCAGTGGTAACATCGGCTACTCGGTGGCAACAGCGGTGACTCGGCGGGAAGCGACGACTCTAATTCCAAGGTGACGTCTTCAGATTTCACAAGGCGACGACTCAGGATTTCGCAAGGCAGCGACTCCATCACTAGCATCAACTGGCACATTTTGAAATGGTGTGAAATTCTTTTTTCTACTTTTACCAATTGGGCATAAAATTTTGATTTCCAAATTCCGATGTCTGCAAGTTACTAAGTTATCAATGGCAGTGACCTTTTCCTGTCATTAGATCTATTATTGTTACTATTTTCTGTCTCCTTTTATATAAAATTTTGATTAGTTGTAGCGTTTTGCTGTTTTGTAAAATTTGGTTTTTTTCTTCAGTCTCGAAATACTAATGTATGTTGTGTAATTATGTTAGTTGATTCTTGGATTTGCATCGAGTCTTCGACTTAATTTTGTTTAGTTATTTGACGATTGCAATTTGATTTGGTTTGGTGCAATGCTCCATCAGCAATCACTTTATTGACAACAGAAATGGTACTCTTAAAATGGATCAAAACACTCATAAAATTTATGTTTGATAATTAGATGCACTCGTATAGCGCAAGCAAAGCATTTATAAGTTATGCCATATCATAATTTTGGGATAATTCATTGGTTTAAATATTATTTTGTGATAATGCAACCAAAATTATTAATTGGGAAAATTTTAGCTTATGGTGATCTATAATTGTATGTTATTATGGACGTAGAATAAGCATTGATTAAGAACAAGAGTTAATGGGTATGAGGTTCATTTTGTAGTGTTGTTTGTGGAAAAAAAATTGTTTATGGATAGAACAATACATAATTAAGTGCAAATATCATTTAATCTATTAATTTTTCATTTTTAACACTTATTAATATATAGTATTTTTCGATGTTTTATAGCATTTTGATGATTTAATTAATGATAATAGCATTAGCTTTGCATAAAGGCCTTAGTTTTACATTTGGCTTTAGGTTGCAAAACTCCTAGGACCGGCCCTGGTACTTCTATAACCTTAATCAATGACTATTTTCTTCTGATTGTTATTGCATTTATCGGTGAATTAGTGGGTATGCACTGTTAATGCCACAAATTCAAACTCAAATTCATTTGATTTTGTCATTACGCATATACAAGAAAAATAAACTAATCCTAAATAGTGGTTTGAAATTACAAAACGAGCAATTTATTTCAGTTTCTTATCCAATAAATCTGAACTTTTTTGTTCTATATTTAGTAACTTACTCGATTGTGTAATTCTTTGATTTGGGTTTGTGCTGCTGATTTTGATCAGGTATATGTGATCTTTCTTTACTCTCTACTCGTTTTCTAAATTTGGTAAAAAAATTAGTTTTTACTGAACTTTGCAAAACCGAGATTTAGTATTGGAAATATTATATCGTTGAATAATTCTACCTTGTATTGGTCCTCTATTATCGAGCTAAAATATTGAAAATGAAATTTTGTTTTCTAATTCATTTTGCTTGTCAGCTTTATATTACAGTCTTACAGGATTTTGATTTAAACATAATGATTAGAAAAACTTTTTGTTAGATAGAATTATTGATTTTAGTTTTGTGAAATAAGAGCATAATGTATCATTGTATAAAGATAATTTAGTATCAAATTCAAAGTATTTGTTTAAACTTACATTTGTATTAAAAGAATGTTCGGATTTTAACTATTCATAATTTATAGATGTTCAAATCACCTTTGGTTAAAATTATAACTTTTATCTTTTTGTTGTATATTGATAATTATGATAACTTTATATAAATAATATGTGATTTACATGCACCAGAAATTAGACTGTAGGCACACGTTGTCGAATGAGACATTAGCGGAAAATATTAAAATTATATTACCATTTCGAAAAAAGTCCATTTTCTTAAGTTTGTTTTTGTAAAAATATAAATGATACTTTTTTACTAGTAACTTTTAAGTTTATTACTGGAAAATTCCTTGTTCAAACTGTCAACAGTGACTTATTTTTTATATTTTTTATGAAACAATAAGCGATAAATTTATCCAAGTGAAGAACGCCTATTACAGGTCCACATTTCATTTGTTTTACCTAGTTAAAAATAAGTAATTAATTTTATTATTAATGAATGATTATGATTGAGTACATGGTTTTCGAGACTCGGGATCTTCAAAATCATAAATTAAGAATTCATTGATTAAATATCACTATTCTTTGTTTTGAGCAGTTCTACACTTGCCACATCACTATAACTAATTTAGAAATACAATCAACAAAACTATTATATAAAAGATTAGAAGCACCTGAGGATTTCAACCAATTTCATAGTTGGTTTCAAAGTCCATACATCTCTATACACATCTTTAATCGGACAAAGGTTTTATGGATAAAAGGCAAAAATATTAGCCTTCAAACATTGACTGCAAATAAATTTATTTATTTAATTTTCGATAAAATTAAAGCTACAATTTCTTATAAGTATTTTGCATGTCTTTGTTGCATCTGCTGATATTAACCATATAAATAAATTCCCTTATCTTGTTGATAAAATGATCACGATCCAAATATGAAAAACAGACACGTTACCTTTGAGGTAAATTTTGTATTTTGAACCACTCTAGGCTACCTATTTCATATAATATTGGATCATATCTGATTATTTGTTATTTGACACTTAATCGCAGGAATTCAAAGCTTAGTTGATTTGCGAAATAAACTATAAACATTGAGCCTAGCTTCACTGTCTTGGTCTTAGACATGTGATCAACACCTTTTTCATGCTTGCAGTGTAAGTGTGCATGGAGAGAATAACAGTATTGACTGGGTTGTGCCCATGTCCATGTTATGGTTGATGTTCCCTTTAGTCATTTTCGGGTTAGGAGAGGCACTGCATTTTGTAGCACAGGTATTTAAACTATCGCACAATCTATGTGTCAACTATATATTCTGAAATGTGTGTGTGTATCATTTGATTTGAATCCATTGTTTCATAGCTTAATAATTTTAATCTATAATAAAACTTTTCAAAAATAAATAGCATTAATCCTAGAGAAGATAAATACAAAAGAAAAATATCTCTAGCTAAAATATAATACATTTTTATTCATTAATTAATGTAAATTACTTATATAAAGAAATGATATTTACCATTTTTATAAAAACATATTAACTGAAATTATTTATAATACATTGTTTCATCGGCGGCCTTTTACCGACGGAGACCAACGGCATTTTGGGACAGTTTCCGACGGCCATGTTTGACACGTGGCAAATCAAAATGACCAAATTGCCGTCCGATGCCGTCAGAAATGGTCGAAATCTGCCATAGAGAGCCGTTGGAAACCATTGAAATATGATGGCCAATACGCCATTGGAAACCGTTTGAAGCCGTCGGAAATCTAGGTGTATTTTTTTTCTGTTTTTAAGCCAACTGCCTTCCAACCACTGCATATCCGTCAATACACATAATAGCTCCATTTCGAGCATATATAAACCACTAATCATATAAATAACCAAACATAATATTCAAACCAAAAAATCCATATCCAAATCCAACATAATTCAAAAAATCCATATCCAAATCCAACACAATCCAAAAAATCAACATCCAGATCCTCATAAGATAATATACAATCCATCAAAATGTATCAAACACTTCCTCACCCACTCGAAGCGTATATATACAGACAAATAAACATAATAAAACATACCTATCATCACTCATCATCCTCTACAAAACCACCCAACGAAAGAAACCTCCCATGCTGCTCCATATACTCCGCTAAGCGCTGGTTCAGCTGCTCCATCTGCACAGCACGACGGCGATCATGCTCCTATAGCTCGGTGATCTGGGCTCGTAGCTCTGCAATTTCTTATTTGGCTTGAGCCATCTTATATGCCTTTTGAAATGTCCTAGTCTGCGAATAAAAACAAATGTTATAATACCTCCAACATCATAAACGTAATTTAAATAACTTTAATTGAAAAATATGCTATATTTGAATTTAGTTTATTTTTTGAAAAATACCGCTTGGTTCCCAAATCCATAGCACCTGCTGTGGGATGGTGGATCCATGACAGACTCGAAAATAGCGTCCTCCTCATCAGCGGTCAACTCATCCCATCCTGTCTCAGCCAGCAACTGTGCCGATGCTTCCTGGAACTTTTGTTGTAATGCAAAATACAATTGAGTATAAATAACAGTAATTAAAATAACACTAATCATTTTTAAGTAGACTAATCGCTATACTAAATAACTAAAAGTTGGAATGGTCACTGGTATAAATAACACTTATAACTTAAAATAATAAAAGTTGGACTAATCGCTATACTAATTATAATATACTTACATAGGCAGCAGTCGCTTTATCAGCATGCTCCTATGAGTATACGACTGAGCCTGAACTGTCGGTCTGGTTCAGGGCATGAGTATGAGCAAAAACATCCCAATACGACTCATCATCCCGCACGCTCTTTCCTAAAATATGAATATAGTATATGTGTATATATATATATATATTATATTGTTTCATTAGCTATCAATTAACAACTTATAACTTAAAACATAAAAATGTGGGTATAAAAATTTACCAAATCCTCACGATGATGCTGGAATGACTTGGAACCATCACGATGTGTGACGAGATTCTTGTTTCTGTTTGCGGAGTTCCTATCCGACTCCCTCTGCAAATTTAAGTTGAAAATAACATTTTACAGTTCTAAATTATGTATTAAATAAAAACAACAGTTTAAAGTAATTAATCTATGGTAAACTTACCTAGAACTCCTTTCCACCATGCGACCCAGGCCTCCTACATGCTAGCACTCATCCAGTTTGGTTTTTATCCTGCTCTTCTCATAGAAGACAGTGTATCCCTATAATTTTTGGCAATTTTACTATTCCAGTAGCGCTGCACCAGGGAAAGATCAGTCTCTTGAAGGTCCACCGAACCCTACACGTTGAGAAAATGAAAGTCATACATTTTTATAAATAATCTACAATATATAAAGTGAAATAGGATCAAATAGAAAGTGCAAAATATAAATTTACACTTACCAGGAAGTCCTGCCAAATGCTCTCTCTGACATTATCGAGTATCTTGCTCCACTTCGGCCAGCAAGCAGTCATCCTGCATTTATATGCCTGTCTGGATATGGAGAGCACTATAGTTGACGGCTCAAGCTCGAAGCCACCGTGTCAAAAAGAAACAAACATTTAATAAAGCAAGACTAATATATAATAGATCGTACAAAAAAAATATTGTGAATACTGAAATAAATTTAATACTTACGATCCATCAGTTTTGGCCTACAACCAGACCGCAGGAAGAGCTGCCTCCTGTGATGGGCCACTGGCATCACCAGCTGGAGGCACACCAGTCTCTCTTTGAGAAGAAGAGGGAGATCCTGTATAGGAAGAGCTACGTCTATGAAAAAAAGACATATGTATATAGTACTTGCCACAGACATATCATATATGAGAAATATATCATTTAATTATGTGAAACATACATTATAGCAGAACATAAAAGGATTATGTGAAACAGATTATGACTAAACATATCATTAGCATAACACATCATTTTTAATGAGAAAATGTAACATAAATAAACACAAAAATTACCTTCTCTCGAACCGTAGATTATTAATCAGTACTCGTAGTTTTCTGATTCGGACTCTGTTTCGTACTTTGGGGGTTTATGGATAAAGTATATTACATATTTCATATTTTAAAAATAATTGGCTTTCGACGTTTAAATTAAATTGATTAACATTTAACATAAGTTAAACTATCGTATACGATTGTTTTCATATACGCACATGTTTAAAACTTTAATTACCTAGCCGTATGTTATATAAAATTAGTTATTGTTTTCGACGATTTAGAAAACGCATAACCTAAATTATGCTCATCCACACTAAATAACCCAAATAAGGCGAAAAAATACTAAATTATTCAACTAATGCACACTAATTTCTTATCGTGCAAACTAAACAAGTTAGTATTCAACACTTATAGGATAATAACAGTAATTAACATTCAATAAATTATACTACACAATTGAGACAATATAAATAATTAAACTAACAAATTAACCCTAAAATAACAAATTCATGAAATTAGTGTTTATGAATAATACCTAAAATAGAGGAGATTAGGGGTTTGGAGGAGATGAGATTCCGAATTGACGAAGAAGGAGTCGATTTCGACAGAATTTCGAGCATTGAAGGTGGAGATGGAAATGGTGGAAGAAGGTTTGGTGATTTTAGGAGTAATTGAAATGTTTCTGGTTCGGCCTAGGGAAGAAGATAATTGCGATTTTCCGACGGCTACCAACGGCCGCAAAAGGCAATATTCTAACGGCTTTCGACGGCTAATTATTATATTCGTAACAAAGTCCAGAATATACTAGCCGTTGAAGCCGTCGAAATTTAGCCATCAGCGGCCGTCGGTACCTGTTGTCGGAATATACTTTGTTCTTGTAGTGTCTTAGCAAAAATAAAATTTTGTTAATGACAAGGAATCCACTTGACATACTAGTTTTAGAAAGAAAAAATGTTTTCTATATGTTCATAACGATATGGATAACCAACTTTAGTAAGAAATTTTTTTGTATTTGCTTTGTAATAAAATACTACATTTAGAAAGTAAATACTTATACGAACTTGAATATAAAATATTTTTGTGACAATTTTAAAAACCGTGGACTTGAACGAAAAATTAGTTTTACCATTCTTGTTAATATGAATAGGGCATATACATCATAGTTATCAAGGCATGCGTCTATGCTCAAAAAGTTTCGAGCGCATGTTGTGCGTCCTTTTGCAGTTTGAGTGTGATTTTTTATAGTTTAAGGTGCCTTTTTGCAAAATTCAAATTTAATTTTACAAAATAATTAAATAAAAAACTTAAATAATTAAATGAATTATAAAATATGGCTTAAAATTTAAAATTTAGATAACAAAATATTTAAATTGTTGAATAAATTATAAAATTTAATTTAAAATTTAATTTATAGTTAGTAAAATAATAGATCAAATTTGTATAAAAAGCACGCAAAAATGCCAAAGACGCAAAAAAACCCAAGGCTCACAACTTGCATCTTAGCGCCTTAACTACTATGATATACATTATATTGTCACTTTTCCCAATTTATTTAATCTATTATTTAATATTAATTGATTGAATTTATTTAAAAAGATAAACTCAAATCCACTTAGATTATTTTTAATATATGGACTTAATAAAAAATGATAAGAGAAAAGTGAATAGAATTTTGTAGGCAATTATAAAAGTGATTAAATATTGGTATACGAATGTAAAATGGTAGAACCAAAAATTTAGTAATTATAATAACAAGGATGGAAAAGGAAATATCTAACAGAATTAAAGTGGGAGAAAAAAAATTCTAGAGTTTGAAAGAGAGCGTGAAATCTTTCAACGTCACTATTATGTTTCTTATGCGTGACCTCTATTTAGTTTTTGTTTCTATTTTTATTGGTGTTTATTTTGATTGCATTACTTATATTATCACACATGAAATACAAATTTGGTACACACTAATCTTCTTACAATCAAATTTTTGATTAGGAATGGGAAGTTTGTTGCAACAGAAATTCGTCGTTTGTGGCAGCCACACAATCTACAAAAGTAGTGTTTTGTATTTTGTATTTTGTATTTTGTATTTTCATTATAATATTTTTATGTTTAATCATTAATTAGTGAGAATCTAAGCAAGTGGTAGTGGATGATTTATCTAATCACCTAAATATCGAGTAGCAATTTATTTGATAAAACTATGTTGTACATTTTTATTATAATTCATCATGCTACATGCACCATGTTACTTTGTAAACATAATTCGACTAGTTTTTTCTTCTTTTTGGTTAAATTCGCTCCAAAATGGCGTAACCAGAGGGGAAGTATATTTTTAAAGGGAAAACTATTATTAAAATTATTTAAATTTAAGAAAAGTTCAACTAAGAATGTTTGATATACTTCAAATATAAAACAGTTTCATAATCATTTGTTGATTGTTAAACTTGTCCATAGGTAATTAGCTTTTTAGGAGTAAAGACTAGCTGTAACAAAGAATTGGGAGGTAATCAAGTAATGAACATGTCTTTAATTGTTATATATATTATAACATTTTGTTAGTACTTGCTGTGTAAACTTGTTTATGAATAGTTATGCATTTTATGTGAAATTTCTCGGTTTGTCAAAAAACTATTGTCGAAATGGTTACGGATATATTTGATTATGTGATTAACATGTTTTTTTAATTATTTGAATATGATGATTATGTGATTGATTGATTGTTTGAATACGGCGATTATGTGATAAATTGTTGGTTGTAATAAGACTATTATATGAGCGATAGCTGGAAAGGGTACAAGCCATTAAGATGAAATAATAGCGTGTACAATATGCTACAAAACAATTAATAACTTTTAAGTTTTAAAAACACTACTAAAGTAAATGTAAGTAGATGCGATATGACTTTTGAAGTGTTGGAAAAACGCTACGATACGACATGCTACTAAAAATCTACAACATTTACTACTAGAAAATGGCTAAATAGCGACAGGGGGGGGGGGGGGGCGACGGCTTCCGACGGGCCGTCGGTGGCCATCGGAAGCCGTCGGAAAATCGCGAATTACAGGTCCAACCGAGCCTTCTTCTTCCTCATTTTTCATACGAAAATTATTAACCCAAAATCCCCAAATCTCTTCCCCAAGCTTCCAATCATCAATTTCGAGCTTTCGGATCCTCCCCGGCTGCGTAATCAACGTCTATTGCTCTCTAGCTCAGGTATAATATCTTATTTTCGCCAAAAATCTAATTTTACCCTAAATTTTGATTTGCATAAGTTGTTAAATTAGGACTAATTGGTGATTGAAATTGTTTCCAGTAGTGTTATAATAGTTTCTATCATTCCATGGTATTCCTATTTCATCTTTTATCGTGAAATTGTGAAAAACATGTATAATTTGTGGTTGTTCGTGTATATGTAAATCGTTGTGTATGCCTTGATTCTACGATTGTATATGTGTGTAGCGCTGCTATCATTGTATTGTGTTAGTTGAAATAAGATAAAATGAATGCATGAGCTAGGAATATTATATTGTGGACGTATTGACTTATGCAACAACAAAAAATGCGTCGAACGAGCCTTAAGTTGATGCAATACGTCGAATAAATGTGTTAAATTAAAATATATTTTTGTAAATGTGAACAGTTAGTAAAACTATATTTTTTCGTAAAATGCGCACATCTAATTGACAAATGTCCCTTAGAGAGTTTTTGGCCCCGTTTAACGAGTGTTGTACATGATCATTGTATAAATAGTCGTTTTTTTCGAAAAACGACCATTTATATTCATCTGGTACAATGTTTGTTGGATTTGTCCCTGTATTGGACAAGTTATGAACACAGTAAGCATTTACATTTTGTATACTATTTCGTCTCAAATGGTTCATAAAATTTCGGCCTAACTTTTCTTTTTTGTTTCCTGCGTACACGCATTGTGTACAATGCAGGGAACAAAAGGGAAATGCTGTCGAAATTTTGTTGAATCATTTGAGACGAAGTAATATACGAAATGTAAATGCTTACTGTGTTTGTAATGGGAAGTAGGATGTCTGACCGTGAAAAAAAAAATTGTACAATTTTTTGTATCGATACGTTAAAAAATAAAATGTGCTCTATTTGAAAATATTTTTAAATTTGTGAAGTAGTTCTTTAAATTCAAATATTATACGACCATGAAAATAATCTTTTTCGAATTTGTATTCTTGAAAATAAATATTAAATTTTGAACTTCTCATTTTCTCAAATAGGAAAAAATGATTGATTATTTTGTTGATCGGAGGAGATGGATGTACCAAAGAAAAGGACTGAGGGGCTCAATAAAAGAAGACTTTTATAATGGTATAAACGTATTTGTTGAATTCGCTTTAAGTAATAACGGAAATGATCCAGAAATTTGTTGTCCGTGTAGTAGGTGTAGACATTTGAAGTATTTGTTACCAGATATTGTGAAAGTTCATTTATGCCAAAATGGTTTCGTACCCGAGTATTATGTTTGGGATCGGCATGGAGAAGTTGTAGCAAATAATTCTGTAGAGTTTGAAAGTGTCGTTAACGAAGTAGTTACGACGACCCGTATAGAAAATATGGTCGAAGATGCAGCACGATCAATGTTTCCTATGGTTGAAGTTGACGACGATGATGGAAATGTTGAAGAACCAAATATTGAAGCAAATTTTTTTTATGATTTACTAGATGCTGCTAAGAAACCTATTTGGGATGGTTGTAAAAGCGGCACTCAGCTGTCAGTAATCGCAGAATACATTGTGATGAAGTCAAAATACAACATCACTGAAGCTGGGTTTACGGCTGTTGTTCAAACTGCAAAAAGACATATGCCGCTCGATAATCTAATGTGTGAAAATCACTATGAAGTTAAAAAACTTATGTCGGCTTTTGGTTTACCTTATCAGAAAATAGATACATGTTTAAATGGCTGCATGTTGTTTTGGAAAGAAGACGCAAACCTTAGAAATTGTAAAATTTGTAATCAGGAGAGATACAAACCAAGAAAAAAGAAGGGGAAGGAAGTTCCATACAAGCGTATGCATTACTTACCCATAACTCCAAGGCTTCAAAGATTATATGCATCTTCTGTAACTGCATCTAATATGAGATGGCATAGTGTGAGAATGGAGGAAGAGGGTACGTTGACACATCCGGCCGATGGAGAAGCATGGAAGCATTTCGATAAAACGTATCCAAATTTTGTAGCGGAGAGTCGAAATGTTAGATTAGGATTATGTACGGATGGTTTTTCTCCATTTTCTCAATTTGGTTCTAAATATTCATCCTGGCCCATTATCGTCACACCGTATAATTTACCTCCATGGATGTGTATGAAAACGCAATATATGTTTCTTACTGTTGTCGTTCCTGGCACCGACGATCCGACACAAGGAATCGATGTATATTTACAACCGTTGATTGAGGAGTTAAAAATACTGGAACGAAGGAGTAGAAACATACGATGTGTCCAAGAAGAAAAATTTTCGTATGTTTGCTTCTTTGTTATGGACTATAAGTGATTTTCCTGCCTATGTAATGCTTTTAGGATGGAACACTGTCGGTCGTCTAGCATGTCCATATTGCATGGATGAAACACGAGCGTTTTCTTTACCTCATGGTAAGAAAATTTCATGGTTTGACTGTCATCGATATTTTCTCCATGTAAATCATCCCTTCAGAGGAGACAAGAAAAACTTTTTAGCTAATAGAGTAGAAACCAGACAACCACCGACGATATGGTCAAGCGAAGACATATATGAGCTTGTTAGGGACTATCCAAAGATATATGAAACTGGAGAGCAAACAGAAATTGAAGGCAAATCAGTTGTTCATAACTGGTGCAAACAAACTATTTTTTGGGAGTTGCCGTATTGGAAACATCTTCTGCTTCGTCATAATATAGATGTGATGCATAATGAGAAAAATGTATTTGATAATGTTTTTAACACAATTTTGAATATGAAAGGGAAGACGAAGGATGATTTGAAATCAGACGTGATATAGAAGAATTATGCAAATGTCCTGAGCTTCATATGAAACCAAATGACAGTAAAAAAACCCAAAGCATGTTACGAATTAGATAATAATCAAGTTAAAGCTGTGTTAAAATGGGTGAAAGGGTTAAGATTTCCTGATGGGATATCATCAAATCTTCGTAGATGTGTTGACATTAAAAATGGTAGATTGAGAGGAATGAAAAGTCAAGACTGTCACATAATGATGGAAAATTTATTTCCCGTTATGTTCAAAGAAGTACTGCCGTTAAAAGTTTGGAAGTTAGTAACGGAGTTTAGTATGTTTTACAAAGAGCTTTGTTCGACTACTTTAAAAGTGCAACGTTTACGTAAACTTGAAGTGGATATTCCTATATTGCTTTGCAAATTAGAGAAAATATTTCCGCCAGGTTTTTTTAATGTAATGGAACATTTACCTGTTCATCTCCCATCTGAAGCATGACTTCGAGGTCCTGTCTAATATGAATGGATGTATCCATTTGAGAGGTATGTAATATGTTATTACGTAATTTAATTGCATTTGAAAGATGAAGTTAATATAAATTAATTTTGCATAGATATTTGAATCATCTGAAGAAAAAAGTGAGGCAAAAAGCACGAGTTGAAGCTTCGATATGTAAATCTTACATCGAAGAAGAAGCTTCGTTCTTTTTCTCTCACTATTTTAGTGACCATGTGAATATTTCATTTGAATGTGTTCCTCGTAATGACGAAGGCGATGAACAACAGTCCTCTCAAGCAATGTTATCTATTTTTAGACAACAGGTCGGCCTTTTGGAAAATGTGTAGAAATATGGCTAGACGATAGAGATCTTCATGTAGCACCAAAAAGAGTGGTCAAGACATATCCAATATATTTCATCAATGGATATAAATTTAACACCAAAGAATACGGTGCAGAAAAATTAACAAATAATACTAGTGTATTTGTTAAAGGTAGTGACGATCCAGAAAATCACTTAAATGATTTTTATGGCGTTCTAACACAAATTTTGCAACTAACATATTTCTCACGACCCGCGGAGGAGGTGTTTCTATTTAGATGCAATTGGTTTAGCAATGTTTCAGGTTCTGGAATTAATGTGCACAAGGATTATAATCTTATCGAAATAAAGCATACATCACACTATCACAAGTATGATCTTTTTGTACTAGCCAAACAAGCATTGCAAGTTTATTACGCTCCTTATCCGTCTCTAAAAAGAGATAAAGCAGATTGGTTTGTAGTTTTTAAAACAAAGGCCAGATTCACATTCGATGGGAAGAATATTCCGGAGGAACAAGCTTATCAGGCAGATCTTGAGCAAAATAACGAAATAATAATTACAGACGATCATGCAGATTTTGGTCCTTTGATCGATGAATCAAATGTTTTGGTAGAAGCGTTTGACAGTGTAGAGGAAAATATCATAGAAAACGAGACCGAATCTGAATCAGAAGATGATGATGACTGATATGAATCTGAATCTGATTTTTTTGCAATTGATGTAACTATGTTGAATTCTTAATGTATTATGAAATTGATGTGACCATGAAACCAAATCTGTTTACCATTGTTTACATGTTTTATGTCATTTCCATTTGTCATTTATTTAGCAAATTTTATTAAAAATACAATGAAATCTGCTTATCGTCGGAACAGTAGACCCATTATGAATCAGGTATAACACACTTCCATTTCTATTTCCATTTCGTCATTAATTAAGCAATTTATACCATTGATGTCATTTACATATGAAATATATTTCATTATCATGTTATTATTCTCTTATATAATGATGTGTATATATGTCACAGGTTTATCATAATGTCATATAGAGGTAGGAGCACTTCTCGATCATCAGGAGGCGATGGCAGTGGCCCATCGCAAGATCCACAGCGTCCAGTAGTTTCGTTAGTCCCTAGAGCAGAGGGGTAAGAATTAAATTTTATTTAGCATCTTGTTTTTTTTATGATATACGTACGTACTTATCTGTATCATATTTAAAAACAGAGGGTTCGACCTACTTCCCTTGAAGGTTGTGCTGGATGTCTCTAGAGCTTCTTATCGCAGTAGGATGAGTGCTTGTTGGCCGAAGTGGGATAACATCCCTCCCGACATCATAGAGTGTATATGGCAGGATGTCCTAGTATGTATATTTTTCTGTTTTCCATTTTTAATTCGTTTTTGTCGTTTTTCTACTGTTTATCGTTCATAGTGTAATCTTTTTTTTTGCTTTTTATCGTGAAACACAGGCTGAGATAGACATCCAGACAGACGATATGCTGCTGGCACGAGGATACTGGATGAAGAAGATGCGCAAGAACTATAGGGACTCGATATCTGAAATTAAGAAATCTGGTAAGAAACCACGATGGATGGGGGAGAGCGTATGGCAAGCATGGTTGGCATACTGGGAAACTGACGAGGCGAAGGCAAGTATACTAATTTTTTTTGAATTATTAATTTGACGTGATCGAAAAATAAAGTATCAAATTTTGAATGTACAGGCAGAGTCGGATAGAAACTCTGCAAATAGAAATAAAAATCCTGTCACTCATCGCGGAGGGTCGAAGTCATTTCAACAGTATCGGCATGAGTTGGTAAATTTACTAAATGATAATTGTAAATAGTTTATGCTATATAATTTTAAATGTATAATAATTGTATGTAAAAATCAACTTCAGGAAGCTAAGGCGCATGGTCCCGTGGGCTATATGGACGTGTTCACTCGTACGCATGCTGTCGAGCATGTAAATCCGGACGGGATTGTTTCGTATACATGGCACGACAATAAATCCAACAGGAGCCATGTAAGAATATTTCATTTTATACAGTATTAGTAATTTTTCTGCTTGTTAAACTATAATGAAATAAGATATGATGTTATTAATTTATTAATGCAGGAAAAGTTTATGGAGCAGCGCCAGAAACTCCTTGCTGATATGGGTCGAGATCAGCTGACGACTGATGAGGAGGATGCTATTTTTGAGTCCGTTATGGATCCATCAGAGCATGGCAGACGATACGGATTTGGCAATCAAGTGGTAAATAATTTATTTTACTGCTAATTTGATATTTAAGTCATAATTAATTAAATCGTAGGGATTTATACAAGCATCTTGTACCCAAAACCCTACGCCTCTTCCAATAATTGTTTAATTTACTAGTTTTAAGTCATTTGACTTTCATTAGGACAGTTATTCCCGTAATGTCACTATGGCCCATCAATAGGCCATATGATTGTGTGTTTAGAATTACAGTTAAAATTTGGATATCTGCAAATACACTTACAAAGATCACACAGCTAAATTAAATATTTATTGTAGGCCAACAGCCAGAGACGGGGTCGGCAGACTAGAGCTCAGATCGATCTAGCAGAGATCGAAGATTTGTGGGCTAGAGTGGCCCAGCTGGAGGAGCAGAACCGCCGACAGGCCATACAGACCACACAGTTGCTAGACCAGCGTATCGCCGAGTACATGCAGCAGTATGGTGGCCGCTTCCCTTCCTCTGCTGGCTTTGGATCTGGAGGAGAGTGATTGATTGCTTGCTTTTTCAGGTATGTTTTTTTAGTTTTATATGATTTGGTAGACAGTGGAGGTAGTTGTTGATTTTTGTATGATTATGTTTGATACACTTGGTTATGTGGTTGTATGATGATGTGGATGTTGATGATTTTGTGTTATGTTGTGTATGTATGACATGGTAGAACACTTGTTGTTGGGGTTGTTGTGAATGTTGGAATGGTTATGTATATTATGTATTTCATTTTGATGTAATTTGATGTATTTGTGTGTTTGATGCATTTTGTGTAGTTTGGGTTTTGATATTTGGTTGGAATATTGTATACTGGATTCTGCAGTATTGGTTTAATAGAGTTTGGATGTGAAATGTGGATGGAATGCTATTGTAGCAGGAATTAAAAAAAATACAGCAGATTTCCGACGGCTTCCAGGTAACAGTTTTCCGACGGCTTCCGACAGCATATAGGTCATTTTTTCCGACGACTTTCGACTGCTTCCGATAGGTGTCGGAATCCGTCGGAAGCCGTCGGAGGCCGTCGGAAAAATCTTCGGCGCCCTGTGTCGGAAGCCGTCGAAAACACTGCGCTCCGATGCCTTATTTTCCGATGGCTTTTTCCGACAGCTTCCGACGGCCGCCGACGGTTTTTAGCCGTCGGAAATTACTGTTTTCCTTGTAGTGATTTTGTAGCATTTCTAAAACCCTATGATAGTTCAAGTTTTGGTAGCGTTTTCTATAACGCTACAAAAAGTTGCGGACTTCTAGTTGCATGTCGTATCGTAGCGTTTATCGAAAAGGTACTAAAAGTTTTGGTAGCATTTCTTCAATGCTACAAAAGGCCTTTTCTGGTTTAGTGCGTGCTTGTAGAAATGATATGTTATTATTTTTTTGACATGAGTCAATATCATACATTAAGCAACTTAGTCTATAATTTATATTTTAAATATATACAAATTGTTTAAAAAATAAAAATGCACTGTTTAGACGGTCCGACCGGTTCGACTTTCGAAATCTTAAACCTTGAACCATGGAACGCCATGGTCCAACTTGTAGTTTGGTTCTCAAAACATTGAGTTAGAGACACCGCTATAAGAAAACTACACTTATATGGGACAATAATTGGTACACTGTACAAGATGTTCAATTTAAGAACAAAGAACATCCAAGTATCATAAACCTACCATGTTAAACAATGTCTCCCACAAAAAATATTATAAACTCTAAATGTAAACATCAACCTGCCTTCAGATAGTCATGGCAATCAAAATTAGGGACGACGACAAGAATCCATCAACTAAAATAGTAGCGGGTTGGGGTGGGGGTTGGAGTGTGTGCATATGCGTGCGCGTGTGGGGTGTGTGTGTATACCATATATATTTATTTTAAGTAAATATGTATGTATGTGTCATCTATATATTTTAAAATGTGGAAATTAGGTTGAAGGGCTTCTCATTTCAGGATAACAAGTTTTAAGGATATCAATTCTGAATAATTAGTTTTAAGGACAATTTACAAAAAAATGATAAATTCATTTATCATTTTAAGTTATACAGGAAAATGATAGATTCATTTATCATTATTTCTGTATAATTGAAAATGATAAATTTATTTAACTTTTTTCTTGAAATTTGTCCTTGAAACTAAATTTTCAAATTATTATCCTTAAAACTTATTACTATGCTCAAAGAAGCCTTTTAAGTAATAATCCCCTTTTAAAATCTATGTGCGCACCATTTGATTTCAATCTATTGTTTCACAGCTCAATAATTTCAAATTATAATTAACCTTTTAAGAAAAATAAGTTGCGCATCTTAAAGAGTATATAAATACAAACGAAAAATATTTTTAGATAAAATATAATATATTTTTATTTGTTAGTTAATGTAAATTACTTGTATAACGAAACAAAATTTAACACTTTTATGATAATGTACTAATTGAAATTATCTATTATTTCCAAAATTTCAAACTATAAATATTTACCATCTGTCCTTAATTTTAGTGTCATTCTTAAGGAATATAATTTTTTTATAATGAAAAATAATCCACTTATTGTACCAGTTTTAGAAAGAAAAAGGACGCTGTCTATATGTTCGTGATGATATACCAATTTTAAAAGGAGAAAGATTATGTATATGGTTATTTATATTGAATTACCAACTTTATGTTTTGTAATCAAATATTGAATTTAGAAACCAAAAACTTATATGAATTTCAATGTAAAGTACATTAAATTGTACAGACTTAACTCAAAAATTAGTTTTAACATTATTGTTAAAAAAAATTATGTCTGCACATTTAATTATCAGTTTTCCAGATTTATTCGAACAGTTAATTAATATTAATTAGTTGATTGAATTTATTTAAAATATTAAATTCGAAATCACTTAGATTATAATTTAGTATACGGACTTAACGTAAAATGATAAGAGAACAATGAATATAATTGACAAATTCTATTTCAACACAGGTAATTACTCAATAGCTCCGTCTAAAATAAATAAAATTTAAAGACTAAAATATCCTTAAAAAGCTGCGTACTTTTTTTCTTCTCAATTTTATTATCTTCTTATGTCAGTTTCTTACTGCCTAAACCACCATTTCTTCAAAACCCTAGTTTCTAAATCAGTGAAGAAAAAGTTCAATTTTTCACTACTAGCTAATGGATTTTGAAGAGAAAAATGAATTGTTAACGCAATCACAGCAGGTAATTCAAAAGAATAATCGAACAGTTTTTAATTTTTTGCAAATACAATCGTGGGCTCTCGATTACGGGGATTGGTGATAATTCACGCAGAGGGTATACTAGGTTTCTGGTATAATCACGCAAATAATTGCGTGAATTTTTACACATCCACGCAAAAAGCCTACGTGGTATCGACACGAACCACGGAATCACCTTACGTGGTAGTTCACTTTTTTTTATGTTTGAACTTTTCAACGTTTGATGGAAATGGTAGTTTTGGAAATGATACGGACTTTTAATTTATTTTTTGGGTTTACAGACTTTTTTAATTTTTGGAGAGCTACCAAGTAAATAGTCGAGAAATAGAATTTTCCAACATAATTTTGTAGATAATTATAAATGTGATTAAATATTGGTATTTGAATGTAAAATGATAGAAGCAAAAATTAATAATTATAATAACGAGGATGGAAAATAAAATATCTAATAGAATTAGGGGGAAGAAGAAAATTTATTGAGTTTGCAAAAGCACATGGAATCTTTCAAAGTTACAATTATTTATCAGATTAATATTGCATTCTTATGTGGGAAAATTTGCTAACCTAGTCTTGTATTTGTAAACAATAACAAAAATAACCCAGATTTGATAATATTTACAAACGTAGACCTGTTTTTGCCAGGTAAACGATGGCGAATTTTCAAAATTCGTCTTTTGGCGAATTTTCAAAATGCGCCAACATGCGACATTTGAAAATGCGCCCAAAGGCGAATTTTGAAAATTCGCCTTTGCAAAAACCCTACACACAAACAAGACAGTAGACAGAGAGTTTATCAAATCTAATAATGGCATAGATATATAATTTCAAATCTAACAACTTTCATAGATTTCAGCTTTCAAATCTAACAACTTTCATAGATATCAGCTTGCAAATCTAACAATTGCGAAGTTCATTTAAGTTCGATACATAACTAGTTAGTTTGATACATCGAAATTACATTCGTTTAAAGTTGAATACATAGAAATCTTAATTCGTTACGCAGTCATACATTTGATAATGGAAGTTTAGGTCGCTGCAGTACATCGCTTTCTGTTATGACCATGCGATCCACATTTGCTGCACCTGTTTGTTTTAAGCGTTTGAAGCTCGTCCATAACGTTTTTTATCCTCGTAGATTTAGGTCGCCCAAGTTGTCTTCTTGTAGGTGGAGGCAATATATGTGGACCGGTATATGGTCTCCAGTATCTCTTATCACGCACGGGATGAAACTTTAGCTGATATGAAGCTTTGTAACTTCGAACAGAGTACCACTCTGATGCGAACTCATGATGTGCTCTGTTAGCACCGTAATCCTGTGCTGAACAAGCCACCATTACATGGACACATGGTAATTTTTGCAGTAGGAGGATGTTGCATGTACATGAGCAGTTAGGACCATCAATTAACACTTTAAATTCATCGCCGTAGCAATGAATCACTTGCCATTCTGTTCGACTAAATCGAACTAGTCTATAACGACGTGCTTCAATAGCTCGATCTGCTATTTTAGCTTTCCATTTTGGAGTCAAACGTGTTGCAATAGCATCCGCCGCCTCTCGTCTCTTACAGAAATATTCAACCGATCGAAAGAAGGTTCGTGCAACCAACGCTTTTATAGGTAATGATTAGGCTTGTCAATGGTACGGGCTTCGGCCCGGGCCCGGCCCGCACCCGCCCTATTTATGCGGGTACGGGTTTTGCCTTTTACTACCCAAGCCCGACTCAGGCCCGATCCGGGTCGGGTACGGTTTTATCAAAACCCGGCCCGGTTGGCCCGACCCGACTATTAGTTTTTCGTCGTATCAAAACAGGTGTGCGTATGTTATTTATTTACCATTTTGTTTGTTTACATGTCGATGTTTTTGCATACTTTTGTTATGAGCTTGACTACATCACCGTCCAATTTATATGTTAACATTGTTTGTATACAAATTTTACCAAAGTTGTAGTTTTAAAATATGGTTTTAACATAAATATTCTGAGTTAGGTATATAGTTATTACCCAGCGGGTTTAAAAAGCCCGACGGGCCGGGCTCGGATATTGGGTTGAAATACCTTGCGGGTTCGGGCTGGGTTCGGGTTTTAATTATTGTAATTGGACTCGGGTCCGGGTTTTATAATACCCGGACCGAACCCTGCCCATTGACAGGCCTAGTAATGATCGAGCACCTTTCGGTACACCATTAAAACTTTCAGATGCATTAGTGGTCATAACATGAAAGCGTCCTCCATCGTCTTTGCATAGGGTTCAATTTTCTTCAAAATTCCCTAAACTTCTTTCAATCCATTCATGAGCCCGTAAAGTATTATGAATGCACGTAAACTCCTTGTCGTTCATATAGATTGCTTATAAAAATAATCTTAAGTTGCTTTTAAGAACCTTTTTTAATATGACTTTTATAAACTACTTCTAACCTAGTTCAAATTGCTTTTAATTTAAGACTAAAATGTGTACAAATACTTGTAATGATAGTTTTGTAAATGTTTTATCAACATTGATATTAAAATGCTTTACTTTACGAGCACAATTTTTTTAATGAAGTAACAAAACAAAATATCCATGCCCTAAATTAGAAATGACAAATTATGGATATAGATTCATACATATTTCTTGTTCTATGCCTAACGTGCTTGCCATTGACAAATTTTTGAAAGAATTTGATTAAAAATTGAAGAAATGGAAGTGGATGAAGGTTTTGAGGAATTTGGGGATGTTGGGTTCGGTTGGAAGAGAGTGGAAATGAGGGGGGGCTGCTATCTACTGTCTCTTTCGTTATTTTGTGTGCAGGTTTTTTGTAAAGGCGCATTTTCAAATGTCGCATGTTGGCGCATTTTGAAAATTCGTCAGAAGACACATTTTGAAAATTTGTCATCGTCTATCTAGCAAAAACAGGTCTACGTTTGTAATTATTATCAAAACTGGGTTATTTCTGTTATTGTTAACAAATACAAGGCTAGGTTAGCAAATTTTCCTTCTTATGTGTGGTCTCTATTTTGTTTATGTTTCCATTTTTATTGATGTCCATTTGAACTATCTCTGATTTATTAGTTATATAATCACACATCAAATACCAATTTGGTGCACAAAAATCTTTTAAATGCAAAACTTTGATTAGGAAGGTGTAAGTTCGGCGGGAATCCAAATTTCTAACCTTAATAACATTAAGGAACAAATAAAAAGGTATAAGCAGGATGTATTTCCTATTATATCGGAAAGGATAACTAGTAACGTTTCGATAATATTGAATAAGTAAAACGGTGAAATTTTTTATAAATATACGTAAGGTTATGATTTTTTTTTCATTTACCGTGGACATATTTGTAAATACTTTGACCATGTACCACATAAACATATTTAATGGGCCGGTTAGTTAATTAAGGTATATTTAATTTGTAAATACCTTCCTCCTATTATATGAACTGACGGCGGCCAACCCTGCTATCACTCCTTTTAACAATTATTTTATTTTTTGCGTAGATGGAGCTGTTCAAATTTGTAGCAGGTGCAGTTTTCGTCCCTGTTTCATCTTTTCTGACGTTGAAGGTTTATCAAAAGATGATGATTTTTCTCTCCAAAGACAAGACGTAAGTTAATTTTATTTCCAATCTCATCTATATATGATATACAAATCGACCTTCGTATACATTAAAATGAGATCTATGGGCAGGGTAGTCTTTCATAAGAAGATGGTTCCATAATTGTAGTAAATCTTCGTTAGCCTCTATGATCAAAAAATATCTGATCTGTAAACTCTAAACCTATACTGCTTTCAAAGAAACCTTTAAATTTTGTCGATTTTTTAAACAAGTCCAATATTTTTTATGATATATATGTAAAAAGAAGCAAATGACTCATTTGAAAATTGAACAATGATAGGAATCATACGATCCAAAATTTGCTGGAGACATCAAAACCAAGGCCTGTTGTGAAGAAACAAAGAAAAAGAAGGATCATATGCAAATCAAAGAGCAGTAGCATAACCTTCAAACCCAAATTTTATAACAAAGAGTTAGCACCAAAGCTTGTTTACATGGTATACATATGGGACTCTTCCACTATCGTGTTCTTCAGAAATAATGTACATCATCATGCATCTGAAACAAAGGCCCATCCCGATCACATTAATGCTACCCGAATGTTTGACATGAAACTTCCCGAAAAAGGAATAAAGTACGTCGGGAACATTCATCTGCATTGCAAAGGTTTGTTTGTGTTCCCACATGAAACAAACACTTTGGTATGCAACCCAAATACCAAAGAAGTCGTAACCCTACCTCAAGGCAGTGCATATATTCCTCGCCCCGAGCACAAAGAAGATGAGGGATTCAACAAGCGAGTTGCTTTCGGGTTCATCCAGCCCACTCAAACCTACAAACTAGCCCAGTTTTTCTATAGGTCATACGACCTTAAAGAAAGAAGATACAGCATTGGATTTGAAGTGTTTACTATAGGAATGAGCAAGTCATGGAGAGTGCTTGCTAAGGACCCTCCTTACCCATTATGGGACAGTTGCTGTTCTAATGTGGGCAAGCGTATTTATTTCACTATATGGTATGAACTCGATCTATATGGTTCAAATGCCTTCCTTTGCTTCGATCTCAAAAATGAGAAGTTTTCGATACTGTACCCGCCATATTCTTTGAAGGGGATTGATGTTAGATATATGCCATTGAGGAATTTAGGAGGCCGTCTTTGTCTTTCTTCGCTTACAATGAATTGTACAAGGTTCGACGTGTTCACTAGCAAACAAGGCAATAACATCGACTGGACGCTTACATTTTGCTTCAGTATTGCAGTGCATAAGTACGTTGGGGTTTTTCCTGTGGCGCAGCACCGAGGAAAGCTTTTGGCTCGAATACTTGGTGAAGAAACTAATAGGTTGGATTGTTATAATGTAGAAGATGGATCATGTGAGGAGGTGAAGAGTCAGTTTGTGGATTTAGATGTGGAAGGGAAGGATGTTTTTGACCTTCATGGAAAATTGTGGTATCATGTTAGTTCTTATGAGGAAAGCCTTTTTAAACTTGGGTATTGAAGCATTGTTGGTTGAATCTAGTGGGTTACGGATATTATTGTGTTCTCATTTTTATTTTATTTTTATTATATATACTAGTATAAATTGCACGTGTGTGCATCTAATAGCTAGACTAATATACTTAGTTTATTCGATAAAATAATTAATGGACTGGTGTGTGCTATAAACGTAAAAGCTTTGGGGTCACAACGTCTTTTATTTCAAGCCGTTATGTTGATGGTGTTGGATATAAATCAATAATGAAATTCCGTTGGTGGACCGAAAATGGAATGGTTGTTAAGGTTGCAAATCGTTGGTGGGATTCTATTGACGGATGGAAGAATATATTTGAAATTTCAAAAGGACACCGTGTAAATCATATTCATTGAATTCTCCTAATTAATAGTAGAGATATCAACCAATGGCAAGCATTTCTATAATATACAATCAACTCGGTTGAGTTTAGTGGCAGATGGACGAGTTGCATTTCCATAATCCCACTCAAAATTATCAAGTAATGTCTCATATAAATCATACTACCATGCTAGAAATTAGAATCACATAACGTAAACAATACATAATGATGGTGGAATATTGTTTTTGTTATTATCTTTTACTTTATTAGCTTTTAGTAAGACAGTGGTGATTATATTTGATATTCTACTATTGGACAGGTTATTAATGATGATGGTAACATTAACATAGAAAAGCTTATGTTTGAGAATGATCATGGGTATACACATAGAATTCTTTGGTTTGGATATTTATTTTGTTAATAGAAGAATATAATATCAAAGCAATACACTTTTTGGATAAAAGATCGAAATTGATAAGAATAATACCAATTAATAGGTAAAATTTTGTTTTCATATGGTAAGACTGATTATCAAACGAAAAGGAATACAAATGATATACTAATAGAAGATTTCAACCATCTATGGCTCACTCATCTAAGTTGACAAGAATCTTATATTAGATGCATCCTGAATATTCATGCCTATAACTCAATGAGTTCTCTTTAACATTTAATGTGTAATAATGATGATGAGGTTATTTTGGTACACAGAGACATGTAAATTAGTGAGCAGTTGGACAAATTGTGTTACACAGCGAGAGAGAGAGGACCAATATGCATGGTGCACAGCATGCACAACGTGCACAGCAGCTGCAGCATGGGGAAAATTTAGCATTGTAAATAATGATAAACAGGAGATTAGACGCATTAGAGAATGAAGGCAATATAATTAGAAGCAAATAAAAGCATGGGGAAAATTATAGCATTGTAAAGAGCATCTTGGCAAGTGGTGGAACAAGTGTCAAGCTAGCATGAATTAGATTGTTATTTTTTCTTCTTTTGCAAGTTGCTGTTATGGTCCACGGTCCGGCGCAGTGGAAAGGAGGCCCATGTTCTGATAAAAAGACCCAGGTTCGATTTCTAACATACGTTTTTCTATCCTATATAAATTATACCATTGGATCTAAAAGAATTAGATAAAAAAGAATTCAGTGTTTGCTCCTCTTCTTCCTTTCTTAGTTTCACCAAATCACTAACCAGCAACTGCTCATAACTTCACTACTCATTTTTTTTTCTACACAACCTTCACATTTACCCTCACATATCAATCATCAAAACGACCAATACTCCTCCAACATGGAGTTTTTGATCACCGTAACAACCACTTCGTCATTTTCAACCAAAATTTCTACAGCCGTACCAACCTTTTCCTTGGCCAACTTCCACATCTACACCACCCTATATTTACCGAAGAAACCCATTAACATCCAAATTTTTCTTGCACAAAACGTTGAAATTAGAATTTCCAATTTATAATTGATAGAGTTAATGGTGTGCCGTAGGGCAATTATGTAATTCATTATGCAACTTAACTCTTATAAGGGAACCCTTGTTTAAAATGATGTATGCATTTGGTTTTTTTTCCTTTATGTGTTGTTATATAGAGATAAATGATGAATTAATTACATTGAACATATATGAATAGAAAATCCTTAGAAGAAATGTTTTATCGATTGTAGATACGAAGGGCCCGTTTGGTTTCATTTTGTATTTTGAGTTTTGTGTTTTCAATTTGCACTAAGATATAGCAAGAAATAAGAGAAGAATATTTACAATTCTTAGCCGTTGGGACGACCAACGGACAACGAAAGAGTTTGATTGTTCTCCGTGCTTTTGTTATCTCTCGAAACACGAAAAATAAAATAAACTTGTTTTCTATTTTATATGTTAATTTCATTTTTCAAAATTGTTTGTTTTTCAACTATACATACAACGAACGCGTTTTTGTATAGACGAAAACATAAAACTAAAAACGACAAGCCAAACGGGGCCGAATGTTTTCGTAACCGTATTAAATCGACACACACAAAACACTACAAGAGAGGGGGCAAATTTTTGACATAGATTAACGATGCTATAAGGACTAACACTACAACAAAAATAACCTATTACAACGTTCTTTTTACAACGGGCATTGGTTGCCCGTTGTAATAGAAGGCTATTACAACGGTCCATTTGCGCCCGTTGTAAAAATATCCATATATAACATCCTTTTTACAACGGGCATTGGTTTCCCGTTGTAATAGAAGGTTATTACAACGGTCCGTTCAGGTCCGTTGTAATATATGCCTGTTTTACAACGGTCCTTTGCTGCCCGTTGTAAAATCAAACCCCTTTTATCTCGTACACGTCGCCCCCAAAATCATTTATATCGAACCCTACCCCCTTTTTATTTCTTCCATCTCAGATCTGAATCGATGTATAAAAAACTAAACAAATGAATCGATGTATAAAAATACGCGAATAACATCGCGACTAGAGGAGGGCAACGTGATGTTAGAAGATGACGGTGACGTCACGAAGGGCTGGGAGCTCACGACGTGGTAGGGCGAGATGGAGGCTGGATGCCTAAACGACGATGGAGCAGGCGACTAAGGCTAGCGATGGCAGTTGGCGGCTGCTGTTGTGTGCGTGAGGAGATTATGTTGATTTTCGGTGATGACATTCGAAGACAGAGGCTAGGAATGTACTAATTTCGAGTGAGTATAAACTTTGGTTTATTGTCAGTATTTTACCACTTTACTAGGCTTGAAATTTGCTCAAAATGGATGAAATGTTGAACCCATAAAGGCTTGGCAGCCTAACATGTTAAATTGCTACCTGCTTCACACACACACGCATACAAAAGAGTAAACGATTAATATCTGGTCATCAGTATATAATGTTTATAATTCAACTATATTTGAAATAGTATTGCCTTTAAACTTTTTGCTTGCGTTGTTGTTGTTTTATCATGATTTGCTTCTTTGCCTTGTTTGATGAATTCTAATTAGTTTTGTTCATCTAAAACAAATTGAAATGCTATAGATTATGGATTGAAGCTATTGAATGATGTCGAAAGGATTATAAACTTATTATATAGTTGTTTTCAAAAGATACTGTTTTCCAGAGCATTGGCCAATGTTGTTTGATTTGGATTTCTTTGGTTTGCTTGAACTATTTTGACTAATTTCTGTAAGATCTGCAGTTTAAAAACAAGTGAATACGGAATTCATTTGGTTAGACTGTACCATAATTATGGTACTTATACATGTTCTTTGTAGATTTTTTGCTATTCTTTCATACCTATATATGGTTATTGATTATGCTATTTTCACTATCAAAGATAGTTCAGTACCACCACTTTGAGTGCTATATTGTAAGACAGTGAGTGATGTTGAGATGAGGCCTATTGAGGTTAAGGATAGCTGGGTGGTAACTGGGCATGTGGTTTTTTGTAATAGCATTAGGAGAGGAGATGTTTGTAACACTCACGTTTTCAGTCCATTTTATTTGATTTAATATTCATGATTACAGTGGTATAGTTGAACTTGTTTGTGTCTTCTAGTTATAAACTGTAGAGATATAAGTTCACGGTACAATTGCAAAAGTCTTGGCTATATGTCATTTTTGATTTTCTTTAATATACATCAGTAAGATTTTAAGGCTACACGCTAATTTCTGGATTGCTGAAAATAATTAAATGTACAATTATGTTAGTTTGTTGTTTGAAATTATTTGTTCTCAGCCAGTCGTGGAGTAGTATGTCATTGCACACTCTTGTGTAGAATTTCCAAGTAATATCTCTGCTTTAAATAATTATATACAGCTAACTGAAGTCAATATGGAAAGAGATCCTTAAACTGTAGGTGACCATGACAGACACACATAGTTTTACAAAAATTAGCCCTCAAAGTATGACCAATTGATCATGTGTAAAGTTATGATACAAGTGGTTTCATATCCCTTGGTTTGCTAAAAATTTCCTGTTTTCACTTTTCATTGTAAATTTGATGTAAAGGATGCGACAATAAAACAATAATACTATTTTATATCACATAAAATCTTTACATCATATCCAATGCATAGCACATATAATTGGGTTATAGCTCAAGCAGGGAACGTTTATCCAAAATGGCTAGCTTTAACTTTTATTGATCATGGCTAGCTTCATTTTTTTAAGCTTTACACACTTAAATAATCAGGGGTTATAGCACATATAATAAGATTTAACAAAAATGGTGTTGACCAACAATACAAGTTTACTTCGTTAAGCCAGCCAGGTTCACCATTACATCAGTATTTTACTACTGTTATAACTTTTTTGTAAAATTGGTAATTTGCTCTAGGTTTGGGGCTTGCCGTCACACCAGTGGCCCTAGACACTGTTGTTATGACTTTTTTATTCAAGTCAATGCATTTGAATTCTTCTTATATTAATCAAGAGCACAGACCATATCTGTCCCTAATTATGGTGTGCTTCCTTCACCGATCAATCTTATTTATTAATTCATGAACGTATGGATATATGATGTTATGGGTAGCATATGATCTCAAACCATTTCAATTAACCAAATAATGAAAGATTTTTAAACTATCATCATTAGATATAATAATCCATTGGCTGGTTCATACCTTCTGTTTCGCCCTAGCTGTCCCACTTTGCGACAGCTCCACAAGAGGTGGAATGGCCCCTTCTCTTGCCACAAGAGTCCTATAAACAAAGCTCTCCTCACAAATCAACAATAGAGTTGCTGCAGCAATCTCCTTTTGCCTCTGTGTGCCCACCTCCAACAACTCCACCAGAACAGGAATTCCTCCCTCCTCCACTGCCATCTTCCTCCCCTCCGTCGTCCCTGCTACCATGTGCATCACATATGCCGCCTTATCCACCATCCCTGATTCCATATCCGCCATCAAATCTAACAAAATTCTAATTATTCCTGCCTCTATCGCCCTTATCTTGTTCTCCTTCATGCTGCATATAGCATATAGTGCTGTAGAAGCATCCTTCTTGCCCCTTGCACTGCCTGTTAATACACAAACACCTCAAATAAAATTGAAATTTCAAAAAAAAAAATTCACAACAACACAGTACATAAATTAGTTTATGTACAATACCTGTTTCTAATAGATGAATCAAATGAGGGATTGCGCCTGAGCGCCCAATAGAGAGTTTGCAATCAACCATTCTAGCAATAAACCAAAGATAAGGCAGTTACAGTCTAAGTTAACACTTATACATAACTTTGACATCTATTGGTAAACTATGCTGATTTACGTCAACAAATAGAGGTGAAAGACAATGATTTCTACATAGTAGTAGTGAGAAAAAATCAATATTAAAGTGGATCACAATACTTTAGTTACTACAGCATAGACATGGGGCTTGAAAACCATTCCACTATAGTTAATTTCCATTAACACATTCTCCTAAAATTTAATTCTTTTTCTTGGGTCGGTTTGTTTGTGTTGGATACTTTAGAAATTCTTTCAGTATAAAAAATTATGTTGCACCACGTTAATCAACTATTCAAACTATTTAAAATTTTAAAAATAAATCCAACTCTTTTTATGTTATTGTCGGAGTTTAAATTGTGATTTGTTTTTGCGTATGTTGATAATGGAAATTTTAAGGTTTGTTTTTTTTTGCATGAAAGCGGTAGGGTTGAACCATATTTCTGTTATTACATGAACATGCTTTCCTGTAGATGTAACTTGACTGCTCTAGCTTGCAATTTTAACAGTTTCAACGTGTGTGAATCAGAAAAAAAATATTATGCAAGTATACATTTAAATGTGGACCTTAAGGCTATTTCAGAGTTAAGTGATTAAGAACCACTGAAGTTGTTAGTGCTCATTTTCCTTGGTATCATTCAAATGAGTTGTTTTCTGCGCCTTTTTCTTTCAATTTTGTGCTACATGAAGGAGCAAGTCCCATTTGAACAAGAACAATAGGGTACTAATTTTACGGAGGACAAATTTTAAATACAAATTCCTTAAATGAAAAACTTATTATAAAAATATGTTCAATTTAAAACTTATTATAAAAATAAAACCGATTTTGAACAAGTTAGAATTTTTACATTATTAAATTGCACAAGTACATGTAGTTTTAAGAAGAAAAAACTGTACAATCGCACTTTTAGCTCATGTACAAAAACCATCTGGTGAAAACTAAACTTATTTTTATAATAAGTTTCGAACAAAATCAATTTTATAATATGTTTTTTTAGAAGCCTATATATAAAATTTATTCTTTCATAAACTGATAACAATATTAGTTACCATAACAGTCCTATCTGCAGCAAAGCAAAGACAGACAAATTACACCAGCAAAATTTAAAAAATGAAAAAGAAACTGGAGCATAATATAATAAAAGATATTATCAAGTTGTAATCGATGAGAATCAAAAAGTAGAATTTGCATCATCTCAAATATGATAAAGAAATAACAGATGGAGCCAGTAAATTATAATCTTAGTAACCACAATATGATAAAGCTGAAAATCTTAAAGGGGTTAAAATGAAGAGCTTTTTCGTTGCGACTCACAAGTTTGTTCTTATATTATGTATGTTTATTGAGAACTGTCTATATTAATCACATGCATGATAGCAAATCCTAAAAACATAAATTGATTTATAGCAAACTGGCATAATAGGCATCACTAGACTATATTAACCATAACGATTATGTATGTGTGCGATGAACTTGCTAGGTTTGTTTCATGCAACGAAATATCTTTAGCTTTAACAATCATGAGTCAACAACGATGGTATGGTTTTGTTCACTAGTCAGGATAAACTGCTAATCACAACTAAACTTAAATGGTCGAAAATAAAGCTTTTCATCTGTTGAACAAAAATATTATGTTTTATATAGGTCCATGTATATTGTCTATGCCATGCTTGGGGATGTCTGCATATACATTGTTGTGAAGGACCAGTATGATGAACTTGCTTGTAAGTGCTTAAAATTGTAAGGTAAAATTTTACTCTATTAGTTCAAGTGATGCTCAGCCTATATAGTATATACTCGTCTTTTATTGAATTAGTATCAAATTGTTTGGGAGGCAATTAGACGTAAATGTTCGCCTTGATTATTTTCAAATTCCTGTTTAGCCTTTTTTTTGCTTGCACTAAAAAGAAGAGAATTTCCTCTGTGAAACTGTGCAATACTGCAGTATAAGGTTACTACATGATGTATAGGATTCCATACTAATTCTATTTGACAGTATGCAAAATTTGATCTTTGGTCATATGTTTAAAGTAAGCTCCACTAAAATTATTCTTAGTAGTAAGATCCCCGATTATATAACCTAAACTATTTATAGCAACTTTTGTGATCAAAATTTGACAGGTTAGCCTTACGTCTTACCAATTAATAAATGGGCTATTACATAGAGATACTACAGATAGACAAGGATTAATAAATTGCTCCAATGAAATCAAAATATCTTTTTCTATGAGATTAACTGGCCATTGATCTATTACATTGTTATTTTAGTTTCACACATTCACTGGTATACTTAGAATTGTAGATAACCATACAAGAATATTTGGCTTACATGGTTAATTTTACATTCTCAACGCATAGGGGAACAGTGATTCAAATGTGGAAGATATACATCTGGAAGGGAAGAAAATTTAACGTGATAACACAAATGACATCCATATTGGTCATCACAGCTTTTTGAAATTAAGTATATATTTCAAAGTTATGGCAAGGTAAAAAATATTGCAGTGTTGGTCCAAACTGGGTTGTGAATGGAGTTAGAGCTGAAGTGAAACAGTTTTATGTATGGGTTGTGAATGGAGTTTGACGAAGTGTTGATTAGGCAAGTATGGATTTACAGTATGGCAGAGGGTTTGAATGACAGTGGTTAGGAAGACCGGCAGTCTGGTGAGGTTGAGGAAGCAACTAGCTGTCAGCCAATGTTAAGGATGGTTTATGGAGGCATATGGTAGCTTGTAGCAGTTTGAGGTGAGGGAGGTGGAAGTACAGTGGCGATGACTTGGTTTCTGTTTTGTAGTAGTCAATGATGGTTGGAGGAGTTGTTTTTTTGTTTATGTTTTGTGAATTTACTGTAACATTTTTGTGCAAAACAGAAGTGCAAATGTGAATGTGATGTAAACTTATCTAACTTTTTGGAATGTGTTGGAATTTTACGACTCAAGCTTTTAGTTGATTTTGGTTGTTTTATGATAATATTTATTACTCGTTAAATTATTCATTATTGGTATGGATGTATGTTGCTGTAATTTTTTTTAAAATATGCATTTATTTTGCAACGGTCAGAAACCGTTGCAATATTATGTATTACAACGGGCAATTGCCCGTTGTAAAAAGTTTTATTACAACGGGCATTGCCCGTTGTAAAAAGTTTTATTACAACGGGCATTGCTCGTTGTAAAAAGATTTATTACAACGGGCATTGCCCGTTGTAAAATATGGTCAACCTATTACAACATCGCCTATTACAACGGTCGGCTGCCCGTTGTGGAACACATATTACAACGGGCATTGCCCGTTGTAAAAAGCCTGTTTTGTTGTAGTGTAAGCGTTGGCGCGGTGTCGCTAAATTTATAGACGTCGCTAAGATGTGCAAAGGCGTCGCTAATTAGCTACGTCTTGGTAACGCTGTTAACTTTATGACTATTTAAGATAGGCGTCATAAATTTTCAACGTCTTTGTGATGCTTTTATATCTTGGCGACGTCATAGTGACAGTTCCTTGCATTTATATTTGTATTTTGTGACGCCACAACGGCGTAGGCAATTACGTACGCCTTTGCGACACTTGAACGATGACGTCTTCAATTTCTTTAAAAATTACAGGGCTTTCTATTATTTCCTTAATATTATACTTAAAATTATAAATTAATTATACAATTTGAATTTTTTTAACATTCGATGGAATTCAAATTATTATAAAATTATTTATAACTTTATCAATAAAATTTAAATTCAAATTGAAACTGTATAAAGTAAAATAAATAGCACGGTTTCAGGTTCAAGCGTTTTGTTTCTGGCATAACTGTACGTATCTCATATCGAAACGACCAGTTTGGAACTAGCACTTCTATTTTACGTTTTTAGTTTAAAATCCAACCAATTATTATCATAAAAGATTAAACATATAATTTCGTGTTCCAGCACATCGTCGGTAGTATAAGTTAACTAACATTCTTTATTAATTAACTTATATCATTGAATAATGTGATTTGGCTAGAAGATGGAATGTTAAGTCGAGTCGAAATGATATGAAATATACAATATTAACGACAGTTTAAAATTTTATTTACAATAAAGGATTTTAATTTGTTTTTTTAGAATAAACTTGACTTGTAATAATATTTCAATATTTAAAAATATGATTTAATTATAAAATATTTAACACTTAATTGTAATAATATCTAACTGTTCATAATAATACGATTTGAAAATGTTTAACAATTAGTAAATGTAAAATTATTGTAAAATTATTTACTATTTTAAAAATACAATTACACATAGTACAAATTTGTATAAAATAAAAGTAGCATTACAGTGTGAAGTTTATCTACACATTTACACCTTAGGTACAAATTTCTTATGTGCAAATGTATAGTAAAAATACAAAAATACAGTATAAATATATGTATGGTAAAAATACAATACAAATATACAATGTATATACTCCAACATAAAGTGCTCATCCTCTCATGTCCCTCAGTACAACAAAATTAACTTTTGACTGCAATGATTCTCAGTCTTTTCATCACAAATGCAATCCTGGTTGATTTAAAAGAAAAAGAAAATCATGTTCAAACGTTGTATGTTGTATCAAAAAAAAATGATAAAGCGGACTTTATTGAAATAGATGGCAGGCTTTCCTTTCATTTTATTTTCACGACCAAATCTTATCTCCCGTTATCTCTTCTTTCTCTTGTTTCCATAATCAAAACGGCAATGAAACCCTAGAATGATTCTCATCGGTACCAACCTCAATGTTCGACCGCATCCTTCGTGTTGGACTTCTTTCTTCGCTCAATCAGGGCTTCCCTTTGACCAATTGTTCGTCTTCCTGAAGCAAACGTTCATCATCCTTCTCTGTGCTGAAAGCAATCGCTCAGTGATTTATTTTCCTCCGTGAAGATCTACCAGATTTTCAGGTCCTTTTTTTCGCAATTCATCATGATTTCATTTTTGTACTTATTGGGTTTTACTCATTAGGTTTCTGCTAAAATTGTGAAGAATAGAGTTGTTATTAGAACTGTTATCCGAGATTTGAAACCTTGTAATGCATAACATATTAAAATCTGATTTATGTTAACATATACAAATTGATGTTGGTGATTAATAAAGATGTAATTTCATCTTTGCGGTTTTCGGAGTAGAGAGAAATAAGTTATTCTACTTTAAAGTTTTGATATGTGCTGTTATAGTTCCAACCAGTGTTTTCGTGACCCTATCCTGCCTCGGTCCGACCTCAAATAATCCTGAACCTTGGACCACCACGGTCTGGAACTCAATCGGACCTCATTCATCCATGAACTTTGGTCGGACCTTCAAACCAACGTTCCAACCGTTAATTTTACCCGGTTGAACCACGGTTTTTTTGTTTTTTTTCTACTTTCTCATCGTGTAATTCACTCTTATTTTCATCTTTCGCATTGCTTTGAAAAAAATAAGTAAACATATATATTTCAAAAATCATAATCGTGTCAAAATCTAAACCACTAACTTCATCACTTTGTTCTTCACTACTGAAAACTCCTCTAATACCACTGTAAGATTCGGCAAATTTGCCGTCATTAAACTTCTATCGTTGTGCACTACTTTACTATATACAAAGCTGTAGCTGTGCACTGCAATAACACACAACTTCTGTTGCAGATGTTTCAGACCTTGAAGACCATCTACAACTTGTGTACATAGCATTATTATTTCAATATTTTTGTGTATAGTTTGTAGTTAAGTTTGCAAATTTTTCGAAAAAATAAATCACGGTTTCGACGGTTCGACCGGTTGAACCATAAAAATCTTAAACCTTCAATCAACACGGTTTGAGGCACGGCACGGTCATGAAAACTATGGTTCCAACAGTGTCCTTAATAATCAACAAACATAAAATAATCATCGATGTGCTTTGACATGGCTACTGTTGATATAAGCGAGTGTTTTTTTTGTTTGAATATTTGTAAAATATTTAAGTTCTCCATGTATCGCATTTGACATATTTCATATACATTGAATACATGGTATATGCAATTGACTCAAAAATGCATGCTATGACAACTGTTTATTTATTACTTACCACTATAAATTTTTTGAAATATATTATAAAAATCAGAATTTTTTATGCAATATAAAAATATGTGGTTTTAAGTTTATTTATTGTTTTATCTAGACTGGCTATCAATTAAAATGTTCGAAATCTGTTATAGAAATATAAATCTCATTACTGCATGTTACACAGACTAAAATAATTTCTATCAAATCAGTTGCATTTATTTTTTCACTTTCAGTTAGGTCGGTTAGTTGTAGAACTCTTGAGGAATATATTCATAGGTCTATGATTTCAAATATCTCTTACTATATGGCGATATGCTTATCAATCTCCTTCGATTTTCTATTACGTAATGCACAAGGAACGTGAGTAGTTGTATTTGATACATTGTTGGCTTGCGTTGCTTTGGGATTGAATTGATAATTTATGTTTTACGTGGAGTTTTAGTTATTATCTTACATTGGTCAGAGGTTTTGGTTTTGTCTAGTTTTGTTTCTAGTCTGGCAATTCATATTTTTTGCATAACTTCCTTTTTTACTTTTGTTATATTAAACCTAATGATGAAACGAAAGTTGATGACATATTTTTTGGTCCGTAAGCATTTTTTTAACTATCTCCATTAACATACAAAGAAAATGAATAGATCAAAGTCTTTTCTGGTCATATTTTTTGGTCTGTAAGCATGTTTTTTTTACAGTTAGCTATGTTATATAGAACTGATTGTGACTTAGTAATACTATGGTTACATTCTAATGATTTCAAAAGAAAGAATAACTGGAGATAAATTATTATTGAACTATCTTTTGTTTAGGATAAAGGTAGCCAGCTTACTTTTCTTTTGGGTGTGAGGAAAAATGAAATAATAATAAAATCATTTCAATATTTTGCCCGGGAACCTGATAAGATTTTTAGTATCTCTTATCACTCTTATAACTAGAAAAAGAAAACTTTGATCGATATAAGGTAAATGGAATTCTTTCTCCAATTGGTCATTTGTTCAACACTTGTCGTTTTGATGCAATTTTCACAGAGAGCCTTTTTCCAGTTCAGTAAGATTTAGTACTGTCTACTATATGTGTTTAATGGGATTTATTAGTATCTATTCATATATAAATATAACATAAATTGAATGGTCTAAAAAATATATTGTATAGCTCTTTACTGATATCATTTTTGAGATATTTTTATTTGCAATTTCATGCTCCATAATGAAACTACTTTTATTTTTATAGCTCTTTCTTGATATCATTGTTGTACTATATATGCGAGCTAACTTCTTAAGCTATCTTTAATTGTTAATTTGATAATTATGCTCTCTACTTTGTTATATCTATTACTTAAATATAAACACAGGAAACCTGCAGTTGCTTACTTGGCACCGATGTTATTCTGCATTTCAAAATGCTGGCGTCTTATCCCACCGTCTGCTTTTTTTTTTCAACGTACCAAAAATTGAAATCCTTCCCCCTACGTTCTCCAATTTTATTCTCTCTTTCCTTCTACTATCCATCAACCGCTCCAAATAACTCTCTTTCTTAAAAACCTCCTAACAACACGATTTATTCTACCACCTTCAACAGCACAATGCATTTATATAATTACTAATTCATGTTAATATGTTTTCTCATGGCCTTGATTTGACAGCCACCGCATTATTCTCCGCTCAAAAACTTCCGCCATCACCACTCAACTTTATAGTTTCTACCTGCAAAAGCATCGATGGTTTACCGAAGGTAAGGCGATTTCATATCCATACTTCTCATAATAAGGTAAATCGAAGTGTCGCCTTTTGAATTAGGGTTTCCTCCTCTTATGTTTGGTTAATTTGCGTTTTAGAATATAATCTGTAAGGAAATTTGACCTTTTTGTAAGGAAATTAATACGAAAACATTAATGGTTTTCCTTCCTTATTTTGTAAGGAAATTAATACGAAAACATTAATGGTTTGACCGTTTCCTTCCTCAAACGTTTCCTTCCTCATTTTGTGGTCAATAGAATCTAAAAAGTTTTCCTACTAATATGCTAATCAATAAAACGGTTATAATCTAGAGCGTTGATTTTCCTCATCTTGATCTTGATGGACGATCAAGACTAAGTCTACAAATCTGGAAATTTGGCCCTCTCTCTACCTATAAATATTAACCTTTGCCCATCACAAATGATATAGAAAAACACATAAAGAAAGATATAGGAAAAGAGAGAGAAACCGTTTCCTTTCTCCATTGAAATAACTTTCGACAACAACCATTGCTGATTCATATACAAGATGTCTGGAGGTATGTTTTATTGATTCATTACATATGTGATAATCATGTAATTCTAGATCTTAGGGTTTATGTTATTTGCAAAATAAAGATTACATGTGGTATCAGAGCAAGGTTTTAGAATTCATGATTATCCATCAATATATATATAACGAAACTAGCATAGATATATGATATGATGTTTGTAATTTTACTGTAATAATGATGATGATTATTAGTGTTAATGTGATTCAAGTTTAATATTCATATTATTTAAGTTGTTATAGTAATCATGATCATCAATATTATTCTATTTACTATATGCTTAGATCTGGATCTGGAAAGTTTATATTTCCGCAAAAGTTAATTTTTCTACCTTAATGTTTGACCTACTGTATAATATGGAACAACTTATTGTATGCGAATACTTTTCAGAAAGTATACATATTGAAAACAATTGTTTCCTAGTTTGACATTAAATTCATGATCTGGAACTTGCAAAATAATTATTTATATGTTAAATTCATGTATGAAATTTACTTGGAGTTACTAGACATTTATTATTCTTGTTGTGGATTACTTGAAAGAATGGAAAATGTTTATGCGGAAAAAAAATCTTCCGCACTTAAATTTCCTTGTTTTCTCTGGTCTGATGCTTGCAGTCCCGTCCACAGGCGGCTGCTGCTTGCACAATAACGCATGAAACATTAACGTTTATCATTCTTCCATGAGTATGGTTCTACTGCCTACCCACAAGAGGCGCTAAACCTAACCTCTTATTATGACATGTGTTTTATTCTAATAAAGAAGCCTACATTTCTTTTATATCTGCAGTTGAAATACCCTCAAACCTTAATTCGCACGCTACGTCTATCATCAGACTCAATGGAACCAACTACTCAGAATGGAGAGAGCAAGTTGAGTTTTCTTTGGGTGTACTTGAACTGGGCCAGCAATAGTAAGACGAGTACTCATTGATTGCGGTGCTTCCTGCAATATACTCTTCAAGAAAACATTTGACCAGATGAAGATCCCAATGACCGACGTTCAGGCTTCATCACAAAAGATCGTTGGTTTCACTGGAGAACCACAGCAACCAATCGGAACTGTCGATTTGTTCGTGGAACTTGGTGAAGGGCAGAAAAGGGTAGCTCGAAAACAAACCTTTGTGATTGTTGATGGATTTTCTGCCTACAATGCTTTCCTAGGCAGGCCAGCTCTAGCCGCATTCAAGGCCATTTTGGCCCCGTGGTGCCTAACTATGAAGTTTCCTACAGAAAATGGTGTTGGTGTCATCAAGGGAGATCAAAATGCTGGACGTGAATGTTATCTTATAGAGCTTCGAGAAGCCAGAAAGAGAGAGATGGGTAAAGATGCGGCAGCTCCCCTCCGCATCAAAAACCCAACCTTATAGCAAATACAGGGTGGCCCCTGCACTGGTGAGCATAGTGGTGCAAGGCGAGAAATGGACCCCAGAAAATCCAGTGCAGAGGAAAATAGAGTGGTGCCTGTGGAAGTTACGGTACCAATACCTGTCGACTCCAAAGACCCAAATAAAGTATTTAATGTGGGTTCGCAACTAAGTACAACAGTTCAAAATACACTGATATCATTTCTAAAAGCAAATCTGGACGTGTTCGCTTGGTGTCATGCTGATATGTGCGGAATCTCTCCAACAATTGCTGTTCACACTCTGAATGTCGATCCGAAATTCACACCAGTAAAACAGAAAAGAAGAACTCAAGGTCCAGAAAGGTCAGCAGCTTTAAAGGAAGAGGTAGATCGCCTCTTAGAGAATAATTTCATCAAAGAATCCACTTATCCAAATTGGGTTTCAAATCCAGTACTGGTTAAGAAGGCAAATGGAAAGTGGAGAGTATGCATTGATTTCTCAGATTTGAACAAAGCTTGCCCCAAAGACTGCTTCCCGTTGCCTAGAATCGATCAACTAGTAGATGGGACGGCTGGACATGAGTTGTTATCTTTTATGGATGCCTATTCCGGATACAATCAGATTATGATGAATGAACCAGATCAGGAGGACACAAGCTTTATTACAGATGTGGGACTCTACTGTTACAAAGTCATGCCATTCGGGTTAAAGAATGCTGGGGCAACATACCAAAGACTTGTCAACGCTATGTTCAAGCCTCAGATTGGCAAAACGATGGAAGTCTATGTTGATGATATGTTAGTAAAGTCAAAGAAAGCAGTAGACCACATGGATCACCTGGCAGAAATGTTCTCAATTCTTCGGAAGTACGGAATGAAGCTCAATCCATTGAAATGTTCATTCGGAGTAGAGTCTGGGAAATTCCTGGGTTTCATCGTAAGCGCTAGGGGCATCGAGGCCAATACTGCTCAAATCACAGCTCTAAGAGAAGTTAAAGCCCCTAGAACAAAGAAAGAACTGCAAAGTCTCAATGGAAAGGTTGCCGCTCTTAGTCGCTTCATTTCCAAAGCCACAGACAAATGCATTCCCTTCTTTGATGCTCTAAAGAAAGAAAAGAAAAATTTCGAATGGACTCCTGAATGTCAGAATGCTTTCGATCAACTGATTCATCATATGAGAACTCCTCCGGTCCTCTCCAAGCCTAGTGATGGTGAAGACCTCTTCATCTATTTGGCAATTTCATCACATGCTTTAAGTGCAGCACTCGTACGAGAAGATATGAAGATACAACGTTCGGTTTACTACATCAGCAAACGGTTCGCTGGGGCTGAGATGAATTATTCAAAGATAGAAAAACTTGCTTATTGTTTGCTAATCGCTTCCAGAAAGTTGAGGCCCTATTTTCAATCTCATCCTATCAAGGTCCTGACTGATCAGCCTTTGAAGCAAGTCCTGTATCGTCCTGAAACTTCGGGTCGTCTCTTGAAGTGGAACATAGAACTCAGCCAATATGACATCACTTACCATCCCCGAAGAGCAATTAACGGACAAGCTTTAGCAGATTTCATTGCAGAATCCACTGACAAAGGTGACAGTAAGGAAGAAACCACTGACTGGATTCCGATACAGTGGAGGTTGTATGTTGATGGCTCGAGAAATGATTATTGTTCTGGGGCAGGAGTTGTGCTCGAAACTCCCGAAGGACGATCACTATGTTATGCATTGAGACTGGAATTTCCTTCGATGAACAATGAAGTAGAATATAAAGCCCTTATTGCCGGATTGAAAATCGCCAAGGAATTAAATATCAAAGTGATACAGATTTTCAGTGATTCTCAGCTTATTGTCTGCCAGGTGAAGAAGGAATTTCAAGCCAAAGGAGGGAATTTGCCTGCATATTTGACAAAAACTTCTGAACTCCTCAATGATTTAGATCACTACTCAATAAGCCACATACCCCGAGAGGAAAATATGAAGGCGGATTCTTTAGCAAAGTACTCAAGTTCCGGAGAAGCTCAATTGCTGGGATTAGTTCCTGTAGAAGTTCTGTCAGCTCCAAGCATTGATGAAATGGATGTTGATTGGATTATGACTACGTCTCAAGAGCATGAATCATGGATGACTCCAATCAAAGAATACTTACTCAGTGGTTCCCTGCCAGAAGGTTCTAAGGAACGTCGAAAATTATTGAGAAAAGCGTCAAGGTATATAATTCAAGATGGCCGATTATACAGGCGGGGATTTTCAATCCCACTACTCCGATGTGTAACTAAGGAAGAAGCCAAGACAATCTTAACAGAGGTACACGGAGGAGAATGTGGAGACCATTCAGGTGGTCAAACACTTGCAAAGAAAATTCTCCGATATGGATATTTCTGGCCGGATATTAATCGAGATGTTGCAGCTTACTCCAGGAAGTGTGACAAATGCCAAAGATTTGCAAAACTCCCAAGAGCACCTTCCACCGAATTCACACAAATGGTCAGCCCATGGCCATTTGCCATTTGGGGAATAGACCTAATTGGACCATTACCGATCGCTAAATCAGGAATTAAATATGCTATTGTCGCCGTTGACTATTTCACCAAATAGGCCGAAGCTGAACCTTTGGCCACCATCACTTCTAAAAAGATGATAAATTTTGTAACGAAGAATATCATTTGCAGATATGGTGTGCCACAGAAGATAATCACCGACAATGGCACTCAATTTGAAAGTGAAGAATTCCAGGATTTTTGCAAACGGTTCAGAATTCGAAAAAGCTTCTCAGCAGTGGCTCATCCGCAGGCAAATGGGCAAGTGGAAGCAGTTAACAAGATCATCAAGTCAACTATCAAAAAGCAACTTGAAAAAGCAAAAGGTGGTTGGGTTGATAAGCTTCCATTAGCACTATGGGCGTACAGAACTACTCACAAAACTGCGACTGGGCACACTCCATTTTCACTGGCATACGGATCTGAGGCAATGATTCCAGTAGAAGTAGAGGTTCCTTCACATAGAAGAGTTCATTTCAATGAAACCGAAAATGGAAAACTGCAACTTGAAGCGCTTGATTTTCTTGATGAGAAAAGAGAGGAAGCTAGGCTCAGAGTTTCAGCTCATCAGCAGAGAATAGCCAGCCATTTCAACTCCAAAGTTCGCCAACGCAGCTTTGAAATCGGAGACTTGGTTTTGAAAAGGATCGTGACAGCAACTGGTGTGTTTGGGCCAAACTGGGAAGGGCCATATGTCATAGGCACCAAACTTCTTGATGGCACTTTCAAACTCATAACTGTTGAAGGAGATCCAATTCCAAGGGCCTGGAACAGCAACCATTTGCGCCCTTATTTTACTTGAAAAGAGCTCTGCTCAAAATTGTAAAATGATGATGAATGTATCAGTTGTATTGTGAAACATTGTAAATCAGTGTAAATGAATGAAAGCTATAAAGTGGACGTAGGCCCGATTCTTGGCCGAACCACTATAAATCTTGTGTTCTTTACTATTTCATAATGCCTGTTTTATTTCGATATGTAAATACTTTAAATGTATCGCTAAAATATCGATTCAAAATTGCAGGACATTACAACAAGGCATGCTCATCACAAAGCTAAGCGACCTCTATAAATCAGCTATTGCACAAAAACCAAACAACAAAAATTCCAAACTCAAATCCTACGCAAGGAAAACTTCACATAAAAAGTTGGCAACTTCACTGGGACAAACCTTTGTTCACTAGTTGAGATTGTCGTTATGAACGGGCATCCAACTAGATGACTCGCGTTTGTCTCGTGAAGTCATTCAACAGTGAAGTACACTCCTTCGGATGAAGCAATTTACTCGCAAAAGGAAAAAAGATGTGCTTGGAAATGATGATAAGAGATCGCTAATGGGCAGATGATGAGAGAAAATTGCCAAGCAAACAAAGAAGCAGACAAAGGGAGGTATGCCTCTCAACAGGAAGGCCGGGAGATCCACTAAAGGGACGCCTTCCCAATCGGAAGGAACAAGACCCTCGCTAACTGGTCGTGATGCATCCGACCAGATAGCGGATGTTCGCCCCGTGGATCCACTCGCCCCTAAGACGCAACCTACCTGGAACACCAACCAACCAAAGCCCTCTAACGAGGCACGCCAATAAATGGGAATGCTTTACTCAATCAAAAAGATCGGTGGGACTACCAAAGGGGCACCTTGTTAGTTAATTGCGATCGTTTGTGCAAGCAAACATCCAATCAAGCAACTTGCGTTCGCCCCATAGACCTCTGACCATGAGAAAGTAACTTCCAGGCAATCAAAAGCCCTTTTCGGAGGCACAAGCCCTCTCCGGAGGCATAAGCCCTCTTCGGAGGCACAAGCCCTCTTCGGAGGCACAAGCCCTCTTCGGAGGCACAAGCCCTTTTCGGAGGCACAAGCCCTCTTCGGAGGCACAAGCCCTCTTCGGAGGCACAAGCCATCTTCGGAGGCAAAATCCCTTTTCGGAGGCACAAGCCCTCTCCGGAGGCACAAGCCCTCTTCGGAGGCACAAGCCATCTTCGGAGGTAAAAGCCCTTTTCGGAGGCACATTTCACCAGGGTAAAAGTGCAAAATGCTTCTCTTCGGAGACCCACTTCACCCGAGTAGAAATACAAAAATTGCTTCTCTTCGGAGACCAAAATCAAGACTTCTTTGGAAGCACAAGACCTCTCCGGGGGCACAACAATACTCCACAAAGCATAATGCTACTCTTCGGAGTCCACATGCTACTCCTCAAAAATACCAAATTAAAGCCCTCCTTAGAGGCACACTTCGGTTCTTAAGGAAGACCTACTTGTTCATCTCAAAAAAAAAAAAAACTCTTCCCCAGAAATCAAAGTGCTAAGTAATATCTTCTTCTGAGATTCGCTTCACCGCGTAGGAGAATTCACTTCTCAAAAGCATGAAGTAAACATTTCCGAAGGTTGAAGCGTGAAAACTTATCCGGAAATGAGACACGCTCCGTTTAAGTAGAATAATCATTCCCTCAAAGACGGAATAGTTATTCTATGAAAAATAAGAGTACAGTTCTCGCTAAAAGCAAAAGATATTGTAATGCGCTTGTGGTATAGGGGCAATATCATATGATACGGCTACAACAATAAAAAGCAGTATTCAAGCAACATACCACAAGCACATAACAATATCACGCGAAAAAGCTGTGGGATAAATGCATTCTTAAACACAAACAAAAAGTTTGTACAAGTGAAAAGAATCGTTTGTTCTATACTAAAAATAAAAAACAAATGCATTCTCACATACACAAGAGTTTGTACAAGTAAAATAATTGTTTTATTTAGTACTATGAAAATTCTTTACATATGCAGATATCTCAAAAAAAAAAGAAGCAAAAGCGGGGACCGGTACCCGCACAATCCCCGGTCAATACATGCAAAAAGCAAAAATAATAAGTAGAAGATCCAGCTTGATTATTCCTTCTTTTCGCCACCTTTTGAGCCCTTACCCGGCCTAATGATTAGCTTTTGAAGTCGTTGTGAACGGGTAGGGGCAGAAGGAGAAAGAGGTACGGCCGGATCAACTACTGCCTCCTCTCCAGTGGAAGTCTTCTTCTTCTTCCTCACGGCACGCTTCCCCTTCCTCTTTGAAGAAGATTCGCTCCCCGGAGTAGTAAGTAATGTTGAGAGCTTCGTATCGTCATCAAGAGACCGCTCCGGGGTCTTCTCAATGTCTTCAAGATCCTCCGCCTTCTGCTCCTGTGAAGCAGCCGGATCATCCAAGCCTTGAAGAGCTTCGATTTTCTCTGCCTGTGATCCCGGTTGGGAAGCAGAAGGAGGAGTAATTTGGGAAGATGGAGGAACGGCAACCGAAGGAGTGAAAGCTTGTGTAATGCTTGGTGCCTCCGCTGTAGAAGAAAAGAAGTTAAAATCAACATCCCCCGAAAATAAAGAAGGCATCGGTCCACCAAAGTTTAAGTAACAAGTAAGAAGGTCATCGAATTCGGCTAAGTCAAATGACTGGTTCATTAGACCCGAGACGACGCCAAAAGTACCTGGAGGAGTGGGCTTTGCAAGATCCACCTCAAACTTCTCGGCTTCAATATCATCCAGTGCCTCATCTTCAGTAGGAGTAGTTGCAGTTTCTTGGGCAACTTTAGCTAGATGTAAAGAATGAGAGCTGGAATCCATAATATTAACGTCGGCTGAAGTGGAAGTATGAACGGGGGCAGTTAAAGGAGCTTCTTCTTTTGGAGGCTCTTCTCCCGTTGTTTCAGCTCGTACTTTGGCAAGTTGCTCCTTCCCCTTAACAAGAGCGGCACGAGCCTCATCATCGAGATAGCGCTCCTCAAGTTCCAACTCATTATAGCCGGCCCCGCCAAGCATATCCATTGCGACTTCCCACACTTTAGCCAATGTAATTTCATAATCGGGACCAAGAAAAGAGAGGCTCCCACGACCTAGAACGCTGTGTAAATAAAAGTCGAATAAGGTAGAGCTGATGTCTGCTTTCGTCGCCTCATGTGATTGCTCAGCCGCTTCCTTTTCGGCAACGGCAGCAACCCGGCCAGCGGTAGCCTCATCACGCTCTGCCTCAGCTTTAGCAAGTCGAGACTTCAGTAACTCAATCTCTACGTTATGGGAGGTGACCTTTTCCCGCAGATCGGCGTTTTCTGTGCGGTATTTCTCAGTAATATGTTGTTCAGCGGAGAGCTTCATTTCGACATCTCTTTGTGCAGCATGTGCATCCCGCACTTGTTTTTGAAAGACTTCTTCTTTTTGAGTATGAGATGCAGAAGAAGAGGCAAGATCTTCCTTAAGTTTTTTAACCTCGGACTCAAGTTTTGCATAACCATCAGCAATATTTGTCATTTCGACATTATGCTGTTTGCAAATTTTGTCCCACTCCGCCTTGTCGTTTTCCATAGTCAGCATCACCTCAAGGTTTGCACGATTAACCCTTTGGAGTTCATCGACAAGCTTCTGCCACTGCGACATCCTCTTGATATTAAGCCTGACTGCGTCAAGACTGCTAAGCATGTCTTGTTTATCAATCGGAACTAAGTCCAAGTCAAAGCGCACCCCTTTTAGGCACCAATTCGGAAAACGACTCTGAAGTGTTGGGGGGTCGTCCTTGACTTGATATTGCGGTCTGTTAATGATAGTCTGAATGTCAGATTTCTTAAGAGGAGGAGAGCTGGCCAGAATATCGGAAGGAATGGGAGCGTCAGTCTTTTCAGAAATTTCAGACGCGTCAATCGGTTTAGATCGTTTGCTCGGTTCGTCGGCAATCTGAGTTTTTCCCTTATCATCGTAAGACTTCCGCTTATGAGAGTAGTCACTTCTATGCGAAGAGTCATATCGCTCGGCATCTTTCCTTCTTTACCGTTGATCGTAATCCCGCTTCTCCTGGGCTTTCCTTCGAGCCCTCTCTTCATCTGTTTCTTTTGGGGTATCAAGGTACTTCCTAAAATCATAGGAGCCGCGGCCTCCACGGTACTTGAATGAGTCATAATATGAACCTGTACGTCCCATTGGAGAACCTGAAAGCAAAAAAGGAGTAAAGTTTAGAAATTTCCAGGAGAAAGAGGATAAATGTTTATAGGTGCGTAAAAATCCTAAGTGTGTGTGGCGTGCAAGCTACATGCGTCAAACTACAGACCACGCTTTAGTGTGGAAACAGAGACGACTGGCGTAGTAGGCGTTCGGGTTTGTTTAAAGGTGGAAGTCGCCTCGACAATGGGAGAAGTCACTTTTGGATTATTATCCCCGAAAAGTTCTTGGGAAGTTATCATGATATCGCTCAAGCCATCAAAGGTATCATCACCATGGTACTCAGCAGACTTCTCCTTCTCAACTTCTGTATCAATTGATTTTTCAGAAACTCGAGGATTCTCTTCCTCCTCAATGATCGGGGCAAGTGCCGATTTATTGGCTAACCCGACAACATCGGTGGATGCGGAGCATTTTATCAAAGCAGCCTCTATGACAGGTGCTTTTGATGTAGTTTCTTCTACAGGAGCTGGGGCATTCAAGGCCTCCGCTTGGGAACCTGAAGCAGCTAACGTTTCCGCATCAGAACTCGAGATTTCATGAATTTGAGTCGATCTAGAAGGATGTAAAAGTCCAAACTGGTGGAGAAACTCATCTTTCAACAGAAATTTCACATCCCGTTCTTCAATCGGAACAGCCATGAGCTTCTCCAGAGTTTGCTTATGACTGGGATCCCTAGAGGGGGAGAGGAGCGCTGAAATGAGAAAGCAAAGTTAAACACTTAGTGATTCGGACTGTAAGATACTCAGAGAACAAGGAGAAGAAAGGATAGGCATTCTTACTTCCTTCTCTCCACATGGCATAAAAACCAGGGGGACAGCGAACATAAAAATACTGAGTCAAAAACCCATGAGCAGTATCAGGGAGGCCGACAACCAGTTTGCGATTCCTGGCACTTCTTATAACAATGATCGAAGGATGATCTTTGATTCTGACAAAAGAGCACAGGTAACCGATTTCGTCAACACTGGGGAGACGGTTAAGCGTTCTGCTGAATAATACGCATAGCCCCATTAGAACAGCATAACCATTGGGATGTAATCGGAATGGAGCGATTGCCAGTTGGCGGAGAAGATGTTGAAGAAAATTGTTGAAAGGAGGAATGGCTCCGCTCGAGCACATTTGTCGGTTGACCGCCACAAAGCCAGGAGGTGCTACATCAGCAGTGTTGTTCTTTTCAGGAAGGATAGCGTCATCCTCAGCAATGCCAAATTGAGTACACAATTGCCGAAAAGTTTTGTACGATAAAGTGGAAGGGGCTCTCTCTGGGGGGTTGACTAAAGGAGCTGGAATGAAAATGGACTCTCCGGTCCGAACTGTTACATCTCCTTGTTGAGAAGCCATTCTACACAAGCAACTGGATATTCAAATATGAAGGTGCACGTTTCCTAAATAGTGTGAAGTGTTGTGCAAAATTAACAAAGATAACAAATAAATACAAACTGGAATTAAGCTAGTCGGTAACTGATCGATTATCAAATTTCAGGACTTGTTAATTTAAAAGTTCAGGTACAGTATTAAATGCAAACCGGACATTTTCAGTTGACTATTTCAATGTTGTTTTAACACTTTGCTTGAACTTGTTGGTTTAAAGCACTTCATACACACAATCTGTTTATGTTGATTATCTGTTATTAACTAATCTGTCATTTGATATGGGCAGTCGGTGACAGTATATTCGTCCCAATTTCTTTGTGGATATTTTATTAGACAGGTTATTAGTCTGCAAGTTAGAGTGATCTGTGGGGAAATGCAACAGTTCATAGTTCAGCAGTTCAAAATGCAGCAGTTCAAAGTTCGTTCAAAGCCCAAGTCATGAGTCGCCAACGACTTATGTATTGACTCGTCCACGACTGGTGTTCTGACTCGTCCACGACTTAAGGGTTACAAGGCAAGTCGGTCGTACTTCAAGTCTTAAGTCATGTGAAAATAAGAGACTACAGTCCAAAGCGGCATAAAATCCTAAGTCTTGAGTCGTCTACGACTCAAGAATTATGTTATAGGAGGCTTGACTCGTGGGTCGTACAAAGCTACTGAACCATGGCCCTGCTAGCATTTCACTCGATTGGAACCCATTGACTTTTCTTCTAACCCGTTATCTTCCAAACCCGGTAACCTCTCAATCAAATTGCGATCCCCATCCTAATTCCACGACACCATTGAACCATCCAAAGAGTTAAGTTCAGATCACCAAAGCCTCGTCAACCTAATCAATTAAAGCCTGAAGCGCAGTAACCCTACATCTCCATCGCCCCATTCATCTAAAGATGAAATCGAGCAAAATCGGGCTCACGAACTACCGGTATGGTGGAATTCATAACAAAGCGTTGCACGAGGGGATGGATTAAGTATGGGGGGGAGAGTTCACGAATCAATGATGATTAAAGGCCGAGGATGGATCAGAAACACTTACGCAATAAAGAATGGAGAATCGAATTGGTGGATTGTTAGAAAAGGAAGGTATTGCCTCGAGAAAGCTTGGAGGAATAATAATGGCGGATACGACTCAGGAGATAGGTAATGGGTAGAAGGGACGACTCAAGCATTTTATACCTTCGGGCAGTGGAACACGAAAAGGCATACATGGGATAAGATGAGTCGAAGCACACGACCTACGACTTAGGCGTGTACTTCGAGGGGCAAATGTTAACCCTTAAGTTTCTTCGACTCATGGTCTTACGAGATAAGCTTGCTACGACTCATGGTCTTACGAGATAAGGAGTATACGACTCATGGTCTTACGAGATAAGGAGTATACGACTCATGGTCTTACGAGATAAGAAGTATACGACTCATGATCTTACGAGATAAGCTTGCTACGACTCATGGTCCAGACGGTTCAGCGAGTCAAGGTCTATACGACTCATGGAGTATTACGACTCATAGGGACTTACGACCCATGAGGTCTTACGACTCATGAGGTTTACGACTCACAAGGACTTACGACCCATGAGGTCTTATGCCATGGGGTTTACGAATCACAAGGTCTTACGACTCATTGGATCTATGACTCATCAGGCTTACGACCATGAGGTGTTACGACTCATCAGGCTTACGACTTAAAGGCTATCAAGCTAAAATCCAAAGCCCGTGCCTGAGCCACTTTGATCTGTTGAGTCGGCTACGAGTTAGCGCTTGTCTTCCAACTGAGCCACAAGATGAACCAAATAAGGCGCCCACGAGACATCATAAGTCGAATACGATTCACGACTTACCATGAGTCGGTCACGACTCATGACTTGGCCAAACTGAAAGCTCAGAAATCTGCTCCTATAAATAGGCCCCCACTTCCAACATGAAAAGGACTTTTGGCAAATCATCTCTACAGCGATGTTACTCCGTCGAACTCTTCATTCATTCAGTAATCAAGGATCCTTCAAGCATTCGCGACACTACAACAAGCTTCGAGAGAAATTCCTTACATCCGACATGGATTCATCGAGTTTCACCGTCGAAGATTGAGCTAGTAGTCTAGATTGTTTCTTGTGATCGAATTGTATTGTTTCCTGAAGAGATTTGTATCAAATTGTAACCGAATCAGCAATAAGAGACTATAAAGTGGACGTAGGCTCAATTACGGGCCGAACCACTATAAATCTGTTGTTCATTTACTGCATTTCTGCTATTTTCCTGCTTAATTTCTGTTCCCGTCACACGGGTGGTGCTTTCACGATCTTATTACGCACACCGGGTGTTATCGTTCATATTTTAACGTTAACAGTACCTTCTTCTACTTGGTGGATTGATACTGCTGCTAATGTTCATGTTTCGAATTCTATGCATGGATTCATTACGATCCAAACCACAAACCCAAGTGAGAATTTCATTTTTATGGGGAATAAAGATAAAGCTCCAGTTGAAGCTATTGGAACTTTTCATCTCATTTTAAATAGCGGTTATCAGTTAGATTTATGTCAAACTCTTTATGTTCCGTCTATTTCCCGTAATTTGATTTCTGTAAGTGTACTTGATAAATTTGGATATTCTTTTAAAGTTGGAAATGGAAATTTTAGTTTATTTAAAAATTCTTGTCTTATTGGTTCTGGAATATTAATTGATGGACTTTATAAACTTCATCTTAAACAAAATGTTGAAATCCAACTCACCCTACATGGAAAAGAAACTAAAGGAAAGTCATCCAAGAATGATTCTTATTATTTGTGGCATAAAAAAATGGGTCATATATCCAGTGAAAGAATCAAGAGGTTAGTGAAAAATGGTGTCCTACCGGACCTAGACTTCGCTAACATTACAGCATGTGTTGATTGTATTAAAGGAAAAACAACAAAAAAACACAAAGAAAGGAGCCACAAGAAGTACACAACTTCTTGAAATAATACATACAGATATTTGTGGACCTTTTGCTAGACTTCTTCAAAAACTTGGAATTGTTGCATAATACACAACGCCTGGATCTCCATGGCAGAATGGTGTAGCTGAAAGGCGAAATCGTACATACATGGAAATGGTTAGATCCATGATGAGTCATGCAAATTTACCTATATCATTATGGATGGATGCATTACGAACAGATGTCTACATCTTAAATAGAGTTCCAAGTAAGGCCGTTCCAAAGACTCCTTTTGAACTTTGGAAAGGATGGAAACCTAGTTTAAGACATCTCAAAATTTTGGGTTGCCCAGTTGAAGCTAGACTGTACAATCCAAATGAAAAGAAATTGGATTTTAAGACAGTCAGTGGTTACTTTATAGGTTACCCAGAAAAATCTAAAGGATATAGATTTTATTGTCCTAACCATAGTACAAGAATTGTTGAAACCGGCAATGCCAAATTCTATGAAAATGGTGAAATCAATGGGAGTACAAAACAACAAGAAGTGGTCATTCATGAAATAAGGATACCCATTATCTTACCCTCTATTTCGAACGATATTGGGAATCATCCCATTGTTGAACCTGTTCACAATGAGAGAAACCCAATAAATGATCAACAACTCCATAATGAAATTATCACCAATCATAATGTTGATGAAGTACCACATGAACTAGTATTAAGAAGATCTCAAAGACAAAGAAGATCAGCTATTCCTGATGATTATATGCTTTATCTAATAGAATCTGAAGGAACTACGGACCCGATTTCTTATTCACAAGCCATTAAGGATGTTAGCTCTCTTAAATGGATTGATGCCATGAAAGATGAACTGAAATCTATGGATAATAATCAAGTTTGGGAAATCGTTCAATTGCCGCAAGGACATAAAGCAGTCGGTTGTAAGTGGGTCTTCAAGACCAAACGTGACTGCAATGGTAAAATTGAATGATATAAAGCCAGACTTGTTTTCAAAAGTTTTAATCAGAAAGAAGGCATTGACTATAATGAAACTTTTGCTCCTGTTTCCAGGAAAGATTCTCTTAGAATCATAATGGCATTAGTAGCTCATTATGATCTCGAGTTACATCAAATGGATGTGAAAACAGCCTTTCTAAATGGAGACTTGGAAGAAGAAGTCTACATGCGTCAACCTGAAGGCTTCATAATTGAAGGACAGGAAGACATGGTCTGCAAACTTAAGAAATCAATATATGGACTGAAACAAGCTTCTAGACAATGGTATCTAAAGTTTCATGAAATCATTACCACTTTCGATTTCACAGAAAACATAGTTGACCCTTGTATATACCTCAAGTTCAGTGGGAGCAAGTTCATATTTTTTATTTTGTATGTTGATGACATATTATTAGCTAGCAACGACCTTGGTTTATTACGTGAAACTAAGGATTATCTCTCAACGAATTTTGAAATGAAAGATATGGGTGAGGCTTCCTATGTGATAGGAATAGAAATATTCCATGATAGATCACAAGGAATTCTAGGATTGTCTCAAAAAGCATATATTGACAAAATTCTTGAGAGATTTGGCATGACGAATTGTTCCTCTAGTCCTGTCCCACTGCAGAAAGGAGACAAACTTGTTCTTGAGCAGTACCCAAAGACTCCTATGGAACGAGAAGAAATGACCAAATGTCCTTATGCATTTCTTGTAGGGAGTTTGATGTATTCACAGGTCTGTACAAGACCTGATATCAGTCATGCAGTTGGTATGCTGGGTAGATTTCAAAGTAACCTAGGAATCACTCATTGGAAAGCTGCAAAGAAGGTACTGAGATACCTAAAGGGAACAAGGAATTACATGCTCACCTATAGAAAATAAAGTTACCTACAGGTAACTGGTTATTCTGATTCAGACCTTGTTGGATGTCCTGACACTAGGATCTGCACTCTTGGCTATGTGTACCTCTTATGTGGAGGTGCAATATCATGGAGTAGCCAGAAATCTGAGATGCTTTTTGGATCCACCATGATGGATGAATACGTAGCATGTTATGAGGCTTCAATTCAGGGAACATGGCTGCGTAATTTTGTCTCACAATTTGGCACTCTAAGTTTTATCTCTAAGCCACTAACTGTCTACTGCGACAATGAAGCTGCAACCTTTTTCTCCAAGCATGATAGGATAACCAAAGGTTCCAAACACATGGGCCTGAAATACCTACTACTGAAGCAAGATGTTAAACTAAAGAAAATTGTTGTTGAATCGATAAGTAAAGACTTACAAGTGGCAGACATATTCACGAAAGGACTACCTCCAAAGACCTTTCAGAGACATACTGATAGCATGGGTCTTGCAGATAGTTCCTAATTATCTCCTTATTATGCCATTTATTTTGTACTTAGCCAGACATAACAATTATTGAGCTCTTAATAATTTGGACATCTTTTATTTCTGTTTTATAATGTGTACACATTTATATTTAGATAAATGATAACAGAAACAGTCTTTTGCTTCAAGACATTATGTGACCATTAAGTTATGCTCATCTATGGTCTAGTTATGAAAGTTGTCGATGTCATAGTACATGGAAGTAAGCATGTTACAAAATAACATGTACACGTCATAACTTCCATTGACCACTGGATTAGCCAAGACACTTATGATAACTGATTAAAGAAAAGTTTAGCATATCATGCGCGCCTTATGACCTTAATACGAAAACATTAATGGATTTTACTATTGACCAAGTGGGAGACTGTAAGGAAATTTGACCTTTTTGTAAGGAAATTAATACAAAAACATTAATGGTTTTCCTTCCTTATTTTGTAAGGAAATTAATACGAAAACATTAATGGTTTGACCGTTTCCTTCCTCAAACGTTTCCTTCCTCATTTTGTGGTCAATAGAATCTAAAGGGTTTTCCTATTAATATGCTAATCAATAAAACGGTTATAATCTAGAGCGTTAATTTCCCTCATCTTGATCTTGATGGACGATCAAGACTAAGTCTACAAATCTTGAAATTTGGTCCTCTCTCTACATATAAATATTAACCTTTGCCCATCACAAAGGATATAGAAAAACACATAAAGAAAGATATAGGAAAAGAGAGAGAAACCATTTCCTTTCTCCATTGAAATAACTTTCGACAACAACCATTGCTGATTTATATACAAGATGTCTGGAGGTATGTTTTATTGATTCATTACATATGTGATAATCATGTAATTCTAGATCTTAGGGTTTATGTTATTTGCAAAATAAAGATTACATAATCTAGGTCAAAATTTGTGCTTTTCTCACACAAGTTTGTTTACAGAGTCGAGCATTCATGCATTTCAAACCTCCTTTATTTGAATCTTCAATTACTACATGTATTAAATATAACTGCTTTACAAAATTTACTGGTTCAAATATCTTTACAACATGTCTTCTGCTATTTTTTCAATATTAACCTATATTCTACAAAGCATCCTAAAACGTTTGCATTGAAAAGCATGGAATGAAGTATAGTTTTTAAAGTCAACTTATGATAGATTTTTTATTTTTGTTCATTACACCGGATGTCATATGCTTTCGGACGTCGCCTGTGCATATGCATTTTTGATACTACATGGTGCATTAATAAGCGTTAGCCCCTTTGTTACCATGTACAATTAATGTCAGCATTGTATTTTGACGTATTTATCAAGAAGCTCCGCATTAGCAGTGACATTTTCAATCAAATAGTTAGCTGATGTGAACTCGGTTTATTCCGCGGTCCAAAGGAAAACATTGGAATTTTAGTTTAAATGCATTATATATTTATCCCATGCCTTTAACTGAAATCTGAGTTCAATCTTTTCGTTATTCATGTGTTGTTCGTTGTAGTCTTTTAATGACTTAACTTGGATTGTGTTCTTTTGGTAGCAGTTGTTGGCACGAAACCTCTGTCTGCTCAACTACACACCAGGATTTATGAAAGCCGATCTATTGGTTTGTCGATGTAACAGGCAAGAAATTCATGATCATACTAATATCTATGTGCGAGTTTTGTGAAAAAATATATTCACATATTCGGTCTCAATTTTTTTTGAACATTCTCTCTCTCTGTTTGTGGTTTTGTTCATCTGATTTTCTGTGTTACTTTATCAAGTACCAAGTTGGAAGTTTCTTAACCTTATTTATGATTTAAGTTTGCTGAAAATGTGATGAAATTTTCAATCAACCTACTTATGTACTATGCCTATTTTACGGTGATTATTGTCTACTTTGTAGTATATATATTCAAAACTATCTTTTGCAAATTGACAACTACAGTTGTGCGTGGGACTTTTTTCTATGTCAGGTCATACACCATTATATGTTTACAGAGTAAAATTGAATTTTGCTTTGTTAATGCTGTTAACTGGTCTCTGTCTGTTAACTGTTGTATACATTGAATTTTTTTGTATTTAACGTATTATGAATAATTTTGATGCATATTCCTTAATTAAACATACATAAGTCTTTATAATTAATAAAAATGAGTATTTTGGTAGTCTATGTTGTCCTGATATTTTACATTCCCATTCAACATACTATATCTTGATTTATTTTTCTCACTGAAATACTTTTTCAACTTAGTGACATAGTTATTTTTTGATGCTTCACACTGGAGTTTGTGATCATCTATACAAATACACTTATGGTCTGCCTATATGTAAGGAAAATCAACAACTCATGTGTGTTCATGTCTAGCTAATTCTCAGTATTAAATTTTGATCTAAATATCAAAAACTTCCTTATCGTTACCTTTTTCAGCACAAGTTAGAAACATTGACTTTTCATCATCCTGTTTGCACTCACAGTTACAACCGAACAGTTTGCTCCTGTGAGATTGATTACTTCTTACACCTGAAGGAAATATTTGGAAGCCAAATGTAAATGCTTTATACTTTACTCCTGTTTGAAATTTTTTAGAATCTGAGTCTGCCCTTTCTGTTATTTCTTTGTTGTCTGTTACAATTTTTCATATGTTAATTTGATCTATGTTTAGTTTGCATGAGTTAATGGCACCATACCATAGTTTTCCCAATCAAGCAGCATACTTGCTGAATGATGTTCAGTTGAGTCATTTAGGTAATTGTTAACAAGATTTCTTATTAACATTCCCAATGCTTTACATGAGATTGTTTTATATGGACTCAACTATGTAGTTGAGTAAATTCACATCTTTCGAATGAAATGACTAAGCCGGAAGAATTTAAAGCCTTAGTTTTAACCTCAACCTAAAATGGACAATGACGAAAGGTTTAAAAAAATTGTTTCCCCGTTCTATGAAATTGAGTAGAAGATCAGCTAACTCATTAACCATGTTGAAAGGTTGAGGTTCTATTCAAACCTTACGACTTAGTTGAAATAGTAGAATCATTGAACCTTCCGCCCTGGACGGAGGGTTTAAGAAGTCATCTAAACCTTTCGACTAGGTTAATATGATTGTAACCTCCCCTTAGGAGCTATTTATATAGCTTTCGACCTTGTCACTTCACCGAATTCCATCTCCCCTGGAGATTGAGAGCATCACATCGAAAGGTAGCAGGCCTTTCGATGTTGTCGAAAGGAGATGTTACTATGTTTTACATTTCTTTGATGCTTTCGACCTCTTAGGTTGATATTCTTTTTTTGAAAACCCTTCGAAAAGAATGTATCATCCAAACATGCTCATATAAAAATGAGAGTTGATTTAATATGTCATGGGACCATATTAGGGGACTAGTTTACAAGTAGTATTCCCCCTTTTGTGGCGGGAGCCAAGAAAAGGAAACATAGCTTGTAAAAATGTCTAATGACAGTCCCATAGCGTATACTCGAAATAAACAGAGAAGATAAGAAATAAATCATATATGATCAGCCGTTAATATTGAATTAATGCCTAATCATGATCATCTCCAAATTCAAAGTCGATCACAAGCCATAATCCTCTTTATTTCCTCATGATGAAGTTTGATACAAAATTCAAGAAACCAATCCCAGATTTAATTTCTAAATTAGGGTTACAAAGTAGTGAGCGGAAGTAAGAGTAGTTGAATGAGAGGAAAATCAGATCCCGATACTGGACCCCTTGGGTCCTATTTATAAATGCAGGCGGCCTTCCCTTCGGCTCCATGCCTTCGACTAGGACGAAAGGTAGCCTTTTATATGCAGTTGGAAACCTTTCGACCTTGTTGTCCATAGTATATCATCATGGACCTTTGAATGTTGTCGAAGGGTTTGCATTTCCTAATGTATCCATGAACATTTCGTCTTTGTCGAAGGGTCTGTCTTTTACATGGTATTGTGAGCCCTTCGACCTTGTCGGAAGGTTCCTCCCTTACTTGACTGTGATGAATCCTTCGACCATGTCGGAAGGTTCCTCCCTTTGCTGATTGATGCCGAGAGCCGTGTTTTTCTTAAATGTCGTCGGAAGGTTGTCTTTCATTCTTTGTTGACCTATGAGTGCTGCCTTTATCATAAACCTTTCGATACTATCGAAAGGTACTAGGTATGTATTCCAACCGGTCCAGAAGGCTTATTATGCTTTTGAAAAGGTCGATAGAGTCGCATGCCCTTGCCTTGACTTCTTTACCTTCTTTGGAAAGTAAGAACCTCTTGAATACTGTGGAATGAAACCTTCTATCCCCTCCGAAAGGTCTTGAATTGCTTCACACTGTCGGTGGCATCCCTTCGACTTCATCGAAAGGTTTGATCTAAACTCCTTTTCTTTTGTCACTAGTTGTTTTGTTGTGCTTTGGTTGTTCTTTACTTTATGCTTGCGAAAGCCTCGCTCTGAAGTTCTCACGTGCTCTTCTTTATTAGCGTTGAACGATCCTTTCGACATCGTCGAAAGGATACTTCTCCTGCTGCTCTTTATCTATGTGGAAGGTTTCCATAAGGCCTTCTTTATCTTCGTTCATATTTGGTTAACATTTAGCCCCCTTGTATAAAGAAGGCTTTTGTTCTTTAGGACAAAGATTTCAGGATTGCCAACTTGCCTTCGTGTTCTTCTTAGCAAAGGGTCATTCTTTAAACCTTCAGGACTTGTTGTAGCCGTAAGTATTTGAAGTCCCAGATTCGGGTTTTGGTGGTCGGAATTTATCAGTTTCTCATCGGATAGTGACCATTTCTCTTGGCGAAAGGATGCTAGGAGACCATGCCATGATCATAATAGAAGACTAAAGTCTCATGTCAATCTGATAATAATAAGAGAGGACCGGAATACCAATTAGAGCATCCGTTCTGACATCAATAATGAAAGTCCCGGAGATTGCTTTTGACTATATACATTTGGAGGTTCAGATGACTTGTTTTGGCATTCAATAATAGAAGATCCTAAGACTATTTTCGGCTATAAGCAGTAGAAGATTAGGGATCCATATCTGACAGTAAGTAACAGAAGCCCAGGAATTCATTGCTGATAATAGGTAATAGAAAGCCAGAATAATGTTCTAGGTAATTAATATCAAAAGACCGAAATGCCATTTTCAGAATATTATTTCTGGTAATAGGAGTCCACAGTACCAATAATAATAGAAGAACAAAATTCTATTTCTGGCAATTGATAATGGAAGACCAGAATACCATTTTTAGTAATTAATAATAGAATACCAGAATTCCATCTCTGGTGATTCATAGTAGAAGACCAGAAGACCATTTCTGGTAATTAATAGTAGAAGACCAGAATACCATTTCTGGTAATTAATAATAGAAGACCAGAATACCAATCTGGCAATTAATAATAGAAGACCAGAATAACAATCTAGCAGATGTTCATGAAGAGAAGTCGGAGAATTCTTTCTGATTCTTTCTGTTGAATGCGCTATCTTTAGGCTTTGATGATATCATGCATGCTTTTTCTTTCTCGGGCCCTAATTTTCTTTATCCATTTGTTTTGGCCTATTTCAGGCAGGAACTCTTTCATCCAAAAATTTCTGTGCTTATTTAAGCAGTGCCCATTTCAGGTTGTTTGTCAATTTAGACATTGCCACTTTCTGGTGATTGCCATTTTAGGCTGTGCCGATTTCTGACGGTGCCCATTTCAGGCATGGACTTTTCTTAGTCCGTCGGATATTTCACTCGGGTTTCCGATGCGCTCGGCTAGCTTATTCTCAAGAAGGGCCCGAGGACTTACCCAACCTCCCTCTAGGAGGCGCTTTAACCTAGCCATAGCGTGACGCGGCTAAGGGCTTGTTGGGTACCTTGGCCATGCCATAGCATGGCGAGACCAAGGGATTACCCATCCTCCCTCCAGGAGGTGCCTTATCCTGGCCATAGCGTGAAGCGGATAAGGGCTCATGCTGCTTTAACCTGGACATTTCTGACTTTGGCGTGGATAAAGGCTTACGCCCTCCTTCAATGAGATGCCTTGATTTGGCCATCTCGGCGCGACCAAGGGCTTTCTACCATTATTGGTAGCCTACATTTTTAGGTATTCCAAGTTTTAAGGAGAATTTTACTTCCGACCATGTAGACTTTTCTTAGTGAATCATAGCAAAGACATTCTTGAAAATGTTTTATTCATTCAGAGTCGAAAAGTACAGTTTCAAATGTTCTGCGTTCTAAGTTCTTAGTACCATATTACCATTGGGATGGCATAACTTGTAAGCCCCTGGGGAATTTCCTTGAAAATGATTAGTGGGCCTTCCCAATTGGGTCCCAATGGCCCATCTAATGGGTTTCTTGTATTGGCCATTACTCTTCTAAGTACCAAATCTCCTTGTCTAAATGTCCTTGTTTTTACCTTTGAGTTATAGTACTTTGATATTCTCCTTTGATATTCAGTCGTTCTTAAGGCTGCTTCATCTCTTAATTTGTGAATCAAATCAAGTGATTTTTTTTAGTTCTTGATTTGGATTGAAGGCATAGGCAATCCTTCGATGAGAAGATACTTCAACTTCTACTTGCAGCATTGCTTTACAACCGTATGTTAATGAATATGTGGTATGGCCCGTTGCAGTTCTAGTGGACGTTCTATAAGCCCAAAAAACTAGGGGTAATTCTTCTACCCAATTCCCTTTTGCCTTATTTAGTCTCTTTTTCAAGATTGTCTTTATTGTTTTGTTAGCAGCCTTAACGGCTCCATTAGCTTTTGGGTGGACGACAGAAGAGAAGCTTTTCATGATTCCATTCTTATGACAAAATTGTGAAAATTCTGCAGTTTCAAATTGGGTTCCATTGTCGGAAATTATTTTGTAGGGCATCCCAAACCTTGTGACAATGTTCTTAATAAAAAATCTTAGCACTTTCCCAGAGGTGATCTTTGGAAGTGGTTCTGCTTCGACCCATTTCATGAAATAATCAATTGCCACTATAACATACTTTGCTCCACCTTTGGAAATTGGAAGAGGTCCAATTAAAGCGATTCCCCAAACATCGAATGGCCATGGACTGGTAATGGGGGTTAGTTGACTCGGAGGAAGATGTGGTATCTTTGAATAACGTTAACACTTTTCACATCTTTTAACATACTCAATTGCTTGGTTGGTTAAATATGGCCAGTAAAACCCTTATCTCATTATCCTTTTGGCCAGTTTGATCATATTGGAGTGATCTCCACAAAATCCTTTGTGTGCTTCCTTTAATATCCTTAATCCGCTTTCTGGTTTTACACATCGCAAATAGGGAAGAGCATATCCTTTCTTGTATAGAATTCCATCCATAACGGTAAAGTTTTGGGCTTGTCTCTTTAGCTTTCGTGCTTCTGTTTTATCTGTAGGTAGTGTCTCATTAATAATATAACTTATAATTGGGGCCATCCAAGTGTTTTCGTAATTCTCTTCTGCTATTGGAGCTACAGGTTCTTCGCTCGGTATTTCCCGATCTGTTTCTTTCCCTTCTTGCGTTAAGGCTCGTGATCGGGTTAATACTAATAGCTCCTTGGTTTTCTATCATATGCTAGGACTAGCCTAAAATCCCATAGGCACAATTCAAGTCTCAGGGGCCCCTCTTGAACTTGCCAACTTAGCCAGCGAATCTGCTTGAGAATTGTCTCCCCTTGGTATTTGGTGTATAGAGAAATCTTCGAAAAGTGCAAGCATTTTTAAAACCTTCTTCACATACTAACTAAGTTTGGGTTCTTTGGTTTGGTATACTTGTTTGATTTGATTAACCATTAATTGAGAATCACTGAACACTTGAATCCTAGGGATTTTAAGTGGTAGAGCGAGGGTCAATCCTGCAATCATGGATTCATACTCTGCTACATTGTTAGTTGCTGAAAATCCCAATTTCATTGCATAATAAAGTTTATGTCCATCCGGTGTAATTATTACATATCCCGCTCCTGCTCCCGCTCCTTGTTCATTTGAGGCGCTATCCACAAATAACTGCCACTTGGATTTTACATCCTTTTCCTTCAGATTGTTCTGAAATGAATCCCGTACACTCATTAATGAAATCAGCTAAGGCTTGTCCTTTTATTGCCGCTCTGAGCTGATATGCTATATCATATTGACTTCGCTCAATTACCCACTTAATCAATCTTCTAGAAGTTTTAGGCTTACTAAAGACTTGTTTCAATGGAAAGTTGGTCAACACCTTCACCGGGTGTGCCTGGAAGTAAGGCCTTAACTTTCGGCCTGTCAAAATCAAATAGTATGCTAGTTTCTCAATAACTGGGTATCGGATTTCGGCATCTTTTAGCCTTCTGCTCACATAATAAACCGGTAGATGCAATTCTTTGTCTTTCCTGATCAATACTGAGCTTACTGCATGTTCAAAAATTTCCATATACAAGAATAGATCCTCTCCATCTTCAGGGCTAGATAAGATCGGGGTTTTTCCAAATGCGATTTCAACTCTTGAAATGCCCTTTTGCAATCTTCACTCCATTTAAAATTCTTCTTTTTCTTTATTACCCAAAGAATGGGATGCACTTATCGGTGGCGTTTGAAATAAATCTACTTAATGCTGCTACTTTTCCATTCAAACTCATAACACCTTTACTTGTTTTAGGCTCTACCATATCTTTAATTGCCTCAATCTATTCCGAGCTGGCTTTAATTTCTTATGCACTTATAACATAGCCTAAGAATTTCCCAGAATGAACTCCAAAGTTGCATTTTTGGGGGTTGAGTTTCATTTGATATTTTTGGAGCACTTTGAACATTTCATTCAGATCTTCGAGATGATCCCTCGTTTCTTGTGATTTTAACAACATGTCATCTACGTAAACCTCCATATTTCTTCCAATTTGATCTTTAAACATCCGGTTAACCAATCTTTGATAAGTTGCTCCAGAATTTTTCAATCCAAACGGCATGACTTTGTAACAATAGGTTCCCTAGTCTATAATGAAGCTGGTATGCTCCTCATCAGGTTTGTACATAGGGATTTGATTGTATCCGGAGTACGCATCCATCAAGGAAAGAAATTTGTGCCCATTGGTTGCGTCTACCAATTGGTCTATCCTTGGCAATGGGTAACAATCCTTTGGACAAGCTTTGTTTAAATCCGTATAATCCATGCAAGTCTACCACTTTCCATTGGATTTCTTTACCAAAACTGGGTTTGCCAACCATTCGGGGTAGAAGGCTTCCCGGATAAATCCATTTTGTTATAATTTCTTGACTTCTTCTCTTAGAGCGTCGACCCTTACCTTCTCGAATTGCCTCTTCTTTTGCCTAATCGGAGGGATGTTAGGATTGATGTTCAATGCATGAATTGTGATTGTAGGATCAATTCCAATCATGTCAGAGTGGGTCCAGGAAAAAATATCCTTATTGGCCTTTAAGGATTCCACTAATCCCCATTTTAGGTGTTCCTCTAGATCTTTTCCCACACTAACTATCTTAGTAGAATCAGTAAGATCTATTAAAATTTCCCTGGTTTCCTCAACCGGCTTAACTCTTTCGACATCTCCTCGGCAATCTAGCTCAGTAACGATTTCGCTTTCCTTCATGGAATTAGTATCCATTTTCTTCCTCTTTCCATAAACTGCAAAACATCTTGTGGCAATACGTTTGTTAGTTTTGTTAGATTTTTTCTTCGCTTCGAATGATGGATCTAGAAACCCATCGTCTGAAGGCTGTAAAGTAATGGAAGAATCAAAGTAACAAGTGAACTCCCTGTTATATTGCTCCAAAGTCATAAAATACATTTTCCTTGATGCAAATTGCTCGCCTCGAATAATCCAGCCACTCAAGGAATTTGAGCATCAGATATTTTGGTGAGACATATGCGTCCACTTCATCTGGTGCTGGACATCCGAAGAAAGCGTTGTAGAATGATGGCTTATCTATGACTACAAAGGTTATTTCAAAAACACGAGAGCACGGAGGTAGCCCCAACTAAACCAAAAGCTTTACTTGTCCAAGTGGGTTTTTCCTTTGTTGTTGAACCAGAAGATGGGTTCGGGGCTAGGCTCATGTTTGTCCTTAGAGATTCTCATATGATCAAATGCATGTCGGAATATCACATTTACAGCGCTTCCAGTGTCAACCAAGATTTTTGTAACCACTGAGGATCCTATCTGAGCTGTGATAATTAATGGATCATTGTGGGGGTGATGGATTCCCCTCCTCAACCCTTGGGGACTGATCACCAAAGTGTGCATGTTAATATTATACTTTGGGTTCTTGAGTGGTGGTTCTTCTTGCACAGAAAACACACCCATCTAGGCTTCACGAATGTATCTACTCCTGGCATTTTGACTTCTACCTGCAGGATGTGGTCCACCATATATAACATCAATTCTGTTTAGGGTGGACTTAGGCTTAGTGGATCTTCGTCTTTGATCATATTAACAGCATTACCAGCAGGTTTTCTTGCCTCAGCCTCTTGCAGGAAAGTCTGTTGTGGATTCTTCACAAAACTCCTTCAACTATCCTTCTCGAATTAATTTTTGAATTATTCCTGCCAGCGCCTTACACTCGTTGGTCATGTGACCATTTGCCTTGTGGTAAGCACAATATTTATCTCCTTTCTTCTGTTCTGGATAATTTCGGGCTTTGAATGAGGTTGGGAAATTGACCTTGTCTTGAGTCATTGCATAGATGTAAGAGATTGGTTTGTTTAATGCTACTGCGTTGGCATTTGTATCCTCCCATATAAACTTCTTATGTATCCTTTCCGAACTGAACTTTCCACTGTCCCTCCTTTGGTTAGATTTCTTCTTATAATAGTACAATTCGTCCATTCGAATGAATTCTTGACCTGAAAATGGAAATCTTGTAAGTCTCGGTAGCCATGGATGAATAATTCCTTCCAGAAAGGAGAATTGACTATAAGGCCTGAATGAACCGCAATTAGCTTGTCTCTGTCGGTCATTCCTTTGCCTTTCAACGCTTCGGTATTAAACCTTTTCTAGTAATATCCTAATGACTCACCATGGTTTTGTCTGATATTAGCGAGTACTGTATAGTCGATAGAGGGGTCTTTGCAGATGTAAAAATGAGCAGAGAATTCATAAGAGAATTGCTTCCAAGAATAGATCGTATTCTCACGATACTATCGGTACCACTTAGTAGCAGCTCCTTGAAATGTGACTGGAAAAAGACGACATCTAACGGTGCCAGAAGCGTTGTACAAATCCATTCGACCGTCGAATGCCATCAAATGGTCGTTTGGATCAGATGTTCCATGATATTTCATTATAGGGACCTTTACATGAGATGTGATAGGCGCTGACACTATTTCATCAATGAAAGGGGCCACCCTCTTGTTATCATTTACTCTCTCATCCTCTGTTCTCTTACAATTGATATTCAATAGATCATTCACAGCCTTCTCTGCTATGTCTTTGGGGTAAGCCTCATTGTTCAAGTATTCCTTTTTACTTAGTTTGTAGCCATCTGAAGTAGAGCTTGCAGAATAATCCTTACCTTTCTCTTGGACCCTTCCTTGATAGTTTTCCTTCAATAGGAGGCAATCCTCTTCTTTGATAAGGAAATATTAGATTTATTCTTCGCGGCATCAGTGTTGATTTTCAAATTTCTTCTAGGAGAGACAACTTCCACTCCTGCCGTAGCAACTTTCATGGAAGACCGATGAGATAGTACTTCATTCAGGAGATTCTTCATCTCTACCATTTGTCGTTCTAAGTATGTGATTTTAGAAATGCGGTCTTCTGGCTGAAGATTCTAAGTTGGAGCCAGCTGCGGGGATAGTTGAACTTGAGCTGGTGGTGGAGTTGGTTGAGCTGGTGTAGAAGACTGCCCTTGTTCCCTGTTCCTAGGGTTGAAAGATGACGAGACATTTTCCTCTAGTGAAGCTACATGTTCGTCCTTTTCGTTGTGGGTGGAAAGCCTTTTTGATCTCATTTTCCTACAGCAAACCAAATTTCTATAATTAGCTGTATTAAAATAGCAAGGTCGGAGGTTCAAGCTCTCTTTCTAGTGCCAAAAATGTTAACAAGATTTCTTGTTAACATCCCCAATGCTTTGCATGAGATTTTTTTATATGGACTCAACTCTGTAGTTGAGTAAATTCACATCTTTCGAATGAAATGACTAAGTCGGAAGGGTTTGAGGCATTAGTTTTAACCTCAACCTAAAATGGACAATGACGAAAGGTTTAAAAAATATTGTTTACCCCTTCTATGAAATTGAGTAGAAGATCAACTAACTCATTAACCATGTTGAAAGGTTGAGGTTCTATTTAAACCTTACGACTTAGTTGAAATAGTAGAATCATTGAACCTTCCGCCCTAGACGGAGGGTTTAAGAAGTCATCTAAACCTTTCGACTAGGTTACTATGATTGTAACCTCCCTCTAGGAGCTATTTATATAGCTTTCGACCTTGTCACTTCATCGAATTCCATCTCCGCTGGAGAGATCGAGAGCATCACATCGAAAGGTAGCAGGCCTTTCGATGTTGTCGAAAGGAGATATTACTCTGGTTTACATTTTTTTTATGCTTTCGACCTATTAGGTTGATATTCTTTTCGTGAAAACCCTTCGAAAAGAATGTATCATCCAAACATGCTCATATAAAAAAAGGGTTGATTTAATATGTCATGGGACCATATTAGGGACTAGTTTACAAGTAGTATTCCCCTTTTTGTGGTGGGAGCCAAGAAAAGGAAACATAGCTCATAAAAATGTCTAATGACAGTCCCATGACTTATACTCCAAATAAACAGAGAAGATAAGAAATAAATCATATATGATCAACCGCTAATATTGAATTAATGCCTAATCATGATCATCCCCAAATTCAAAGTCGATCACAAGCCATAATCCTCTTTATTTCCTCACGATGAAGTTTGATACAAAATTCAAGAAACCAATCCCCAATTTAATTTCTAAATTAGGGTTACAAAGTAGTGAGCAGAAGTAAGAGTAGTTGAATGAGAGCAGAATGAGTGGAAAATCGGATCCCAAAACTAGACCCCTTGGGTCCTATTTATAGATGCAGGCGGCCTTCCCTTCAGCTCCATGCCTTCGACTAGGACGAAAGGTCACCTTTTATATGCAGTTGGAAACCTTTCGACCTTGTCGAAAGGTTTGTCCATAGTACATCATCATGGATCTTTGAATGTTATCGAAGGGTCTGCATTTCCTAATGTATCCGTAAACCTTTTGTCTTTGCCGAAGGGTCTGTCTTTTATACGGTATTGTGAGCCCTTTGACCTTGTTGGAAGGTTCCTCCCTTACTTGACTGTGGTGAACCCTTCGACCATGCCGAAAGGTTCCTCCCTTTCCTGATTGCTGCCAAGCACCGTGTTTTTATGGAATGTTGTCGGAAGTTTGTCTTTCATTCTTTGTTGACCTATGAGTGATGCCTTTATCATAAACCTTTCGACACTGTCGAAAGGTACTAAGTATGTGTTCCAACTGGTCCGATAGGCTTATTATGCTTTTAAAAAGGTCATTATAGAGTCGCATGCCCTTGCCTTGACTTCTTTACCTTCTTTGGAAAGTAAGAACCTCTTGAATACTGTGGAATGAAACCTTCCGTCCCCTTCGAAAGGTCTTGAATTGCTTCACACTGTCGGTGGCATCCGTTCGACTTCATTGGAAGGTTTGATCTAAACTCCTTTTATTTTGTCTCTTGCTGTTTTGTTGTGCTTTAGTCGTTCTTTCCTTCATGTTTGCGAAAGCCGCGCTCTGAAGTTCTCACGTGCTCTTCTTTATTAGCGATGAATGATCCTTTCGACGTCATCGAAAGGTGACTTCTCCTACTGCTCCTTATCTATGCGGAAGGTTTCTGAAAGGCTTTCTTTATCTTCATTCATATTTTATGGTTAACAGTAATAGGTGAACCGTATCTCTTTTTAGAAATTGCAATACACGATGTCTCGCTTTGTAGTCATATCCCTCTGATTTTCAATATTAGCTTTTGATATTATCATTAACAACTTCCTCATCGATATATTATTCCACATATGCCAGTTACATTAGCTGTTGTACGCGTATTGAAGGATTGTTACCCTATGTGTATGTTGTTCGTTGTGAGTGTATAACTTAGGTTAATTAGAATAACATGAAATCCTTTCTTTATCTAAGTCATCTGCCAAATGTATACAAGAGTCATATTTTTTTCATTTGCCCAGATTGCCAAATTTAATTGACTACACTAGATACAAATTGTCATTGGTAATGTATTGATGTCTGTTTATTTTTAGCTGAACTTAATCTAATGTTGAACAAAATTTTAGAGTTCTCGTAGGGAAACTGCCAACTGAACCTATGGAGGAAGCATGTTTTTTGTTGTAATCAAATTCCATTTAACTGTAATATTTTTAATAAGGGGATTTTCACTCGAATGGCTTCTCTGTATAGGATAATAAGTTTTAAGGACAGCAATTCTGAAAAATTAGTTTTAAGTACAAATTATAAGAAAAATATAAATGAAGTTATCATTTTCAGTTATACAAAAATAATGATAAATGAATCTATCCTTTTATAAATTAAAAAGATAAATTAATTTATTATTTTTCTATAAATTGTCTTAAACTAATTATTCAGTATTATTGTCCGTTAAATTTATTATCTTGAAATATAAAGCCCTTCAACCTAATTTCCACTTTTTTATAATCGTCGAGTTACTGACGTTGCTAACTGTTTTTTATTTTGGTTAAATGCAATCTACTTTGAGTTATTTTGTGTTCTCTAAACATATATGTTGTTAAAAAAACTTAGCCCGCACTGTCATGCTGTACCTTTTTTGTGCTTCAACAACTTACCCATGTAAATCTTGAATTTTAACTTATTAAATTTAAGCTATTTTGAGGCAATGACAAATTAACACAATAAAAGTGAAACACATGCACTCAGTTGACATTTCTGATGTAAAATTATGGAATTCGTATTGTTATCTTCACCAATCATTCCAGTGCTATTGTTCCTTGTCCATGTTTGCTGTGCGAAAAATCAAGGACCCTTTGTGCACATGCGTGAATGCAAACTTTAGATAATTGAAACTCTTATTCGATAAAAAAAATTATTGTTTTCGTACCAACACTACAAGAATCAGAACAAATTATGACGGCTCCTGACCGTCGGCGACCGTCGAAAGCCGTTAGAAATAACCGTTGCAAAAAATCCGTCGGTGAACAGACTTTCCGACGGCTCCCGACAGACACCATCGTCTGATTTTCGACGGCTGCCGACGGGCTTCGGATGGCCGTCGGAAGACATGTGGATGATCACGCCGTGTGCCGAAAGCCGTCAGGAGCCGTCGGAAAAAAGCCGTCTCGAGCCATCGGAAACCGTTAGAAAAATTTAGCGTACAGGCCATCAGAAGCCGTTGGAAAACCTGGAACATTTTTTCTGAATTTCTACTGCGCTTTCGCCTTCCATCCATAGTCCATAAACACAGTATATTTCACCCAACTTAGATATTTAATATGAAATCAAACCATAGAAAGATAATCAAATATCATAAAGAAATAAATCATGCATAATTCATATAAAATCAAACCAAACTTTGCTACCATAATTTACATACATCTAATTGTACAATATATACATCAATCCTTCACCAACTCCTCATCATCAACTCCCAAATGTCAGAATTACTACCACCAAATGTATCATCAAACAATATACGCAACATTTCAAATCCAACTCCACCAACTCAATGTATCATCCAAACTTACTAAACAATGACACAAAACAAAAAAAACATACCTATCACTCTGGTCAATCAGCTCCAGAACCTCCCGAACCAGCAGAGGATGGAAAGCGGCTACCATACTGCAGCATATACTCAGCAATATGCTGATCCAGTAGCTGTGTCATCTTGATGGCCCGGCGATGGTTCTGCTCTTCCAACCGCGCCACCCTAGCTCTCAACTCTTCGATCTCTGCTAGAACGATATCAGCTCTGGTCGTTTGGCTGGCTCTCCTCTATCTGCTGGCCTACAACACTTATTTAATTTAATCTATAATCTTACTATCAAAGTTACAAGATAATGTGTTAATTGTTATATCTATAAACATATTACTGAAACTAAAGTGATGTGAAGTTCTTTAGAACTAAAAGATTATTAAATTGTTATATCTTAATATATTATTCATTACCACTTGATTGCCAAAGCCGTAGCGCCTGTTCCGTGACGGTGGATCCATGACTGACTCAAAAATAACGTTCTCCTCATCCATCGTCGGCTGCTCTCGACTGATATCCTCCAGGAGTTTCTGGCGTTGTTTCATAAACTGTGACGCCCCACCTCTATGCTCATAATAACAAAGAGTATTAAAAGAAATACTGTCTATGATTACGAAGAATAAGGCTGGATAGGAGCGACCATCCGTAATTGGCCTTACACTAATATTGGTTATCTCGGTAGGAGTGGTATATACTTTTTTTTCATCTATTATTTATTTACTCCCATCGACATATCCAATTATCAGTATAAAACAAACTACGATAGTTCATAATAGTTTAGGACATTAGATATAACAATAACACAGATAATATAAATGCGGAACACAGATAAAACAAAAGTCTCATATATATATAACTGATGTCAGTTAATACATAGTTGACACAATACATATGATACAACTACAACTGTCGACTCTAGAAGTTATATATACAAGTACATTATCAACTAATATACATGAATACATATCGTTCTATATAATGACACGACTACTACAAAATGACACGGACAACTTCAGAAGATGTGAAAAGTCTTCAAATCCCGAACAGCAACTCAAAGAAGAGATCTACAACCTGAAATAACTCGGGTCTGACCCGAGTATTAAATTCAAAAGAAAATAATACACGGGTCAGTCTAATTCAAACTCAGTTATTAGTGCATGGTAGCAATAATAATCAGATAGTCAAATAGACGACAGTCGCAGAAATCTCGTATATCCAACTCTCGATAAGAGAATCGGATAACGGCAGATATAACACTAAACAGTGTTAAACAACAATCAGCAATCCAAATCAATTTAAACAATTGAAATGTCAATTTAGAAATATCAATGCTGATTGGCTGCAGTACACGCTAACGTGTACTGCCTCGCCAATACAGCCTATGAAATACTTAGAAGATCACTGAATCCAAAAGCAAACGAATCCAACTCAAATCAAATGAACCATTTCAAAATACAACTTCAAAATATTTGAATTGACAACACGAAATAATCCCAACAATTGAAATCATCAATTATAACATCAAATCTGATTTGGCTGCAGTACACGCTCGCGTGTACTGCCTCGCCAAAATCAGATGTAACCATAAATATATGCTAAATAAATCTCCAAGTGAAACACAGTAAATTCCCAAGTGTATAAGCAACAGCCTCGATAGCAAGAGAATAAGACAGCAGCAGTCTGCAAGTGCAGACCCCACGAGAACCCAAGGCATGATACACTGAATTATGAAGTGTAACAAAGTGGAGATGAAACTCCACTCAACTCGAGACTGGTGCAACTCAATATAGCAAAGATCGTAAAGGCCTGAACATCAACTACAACAAAACAAACTGTCCAGCCTAATGTATATCAAACTGGTAATACAAATGGAAACACATGAGCTAATGAATGCTACTGATGTACCATGCTCAAAGTAAGCCCAAGATTGCAACTCGACAGCAGTTAGAAGGATCGAGTGCAGACCCATGAAAATAATGACCTACAGCTTTGTTTATATGCATGCAGCTTACTAAAAACTGCCTATAACTTAATCCACTAATATAAATGGGCAACCCAGTATATATATGCGCGGCATACAAAATCTTGGGCAACAATTATACATGCACGTAATCAAGGATATAGTTTTCAAAGATAACGCACGCACGCTGATGAAGAAATGCAGGCACGTATACTATAAAATAAAGGCTTTCAAACTGTACCTTTATATACATGGACTTAATTCTTTGTGCAACTCAAATTAACAACAGGAAAGCACCAAAATACATAGGCAGCACAGTTTTAAATTAGAAACGTGAGTGTAACACTCACTTGAACGCATGAAAACTTGGCATGGCAAACATGGCCTGTATACTCAACATGAACTTAAGCAAGCAAGGCTAAATTAATATGTTCACTGACTTAAATTTTTTGCCCACATTTTTGAATGCAATGAAGACTTTTGAAATGACCAGGTTTTGCACGTAAGTAATGAATTTTTTTTTTACTCAAACTGATACATGCACACTAAACAAATATGTAGTCAAGATGCTACTTCATATACATGAAACTGAAGAAGGTCTAGAACTAGAATACACTTTGTACACAATTAGTGAAGAAATCGTTAAATTAGAAACGTGAGTGTAACACTCACTTGAACGCATGAAAACTTGGCATGGCAAACATGACCAAGTTTTGCACGTATCTACAATACAATGCACTTGAACAAAATCAAAGTGACCTGAACAAAACTGTGAATTCATATAGTCGCACAAATGCAGACAAACAAAAATCAAGGACCTCAATCAATCCAAACGGTAGAACGAATTAGACGTGAGTAATACAAATTACTCACCTCGTTCGAAGAATCAAGACCCAAAGACAGAGCAGTTCAATATCACAAGCAAAGATAACAAAGACCATCAAGTCATTGCAACGTGAACAATAAAGCAGTAAATATCATGGCCATGCTCGAAATACAAATCAAAGCCAGAAACTCACAAAATCAAAGTCAAGCTCAAAGTCACCAGAAAATGAAGTGAAATTCTCATCTAGAAATGGTTTTCACAAAATCAAAGTAACTGTTTTCTCACAGTAGTAAAATGGTGATATTCGATAACATCATTAAGTCATGGAACCACATAACATGTTACTGCCGAAGCGTCAAAGCCACCACTGGTCGAAGCGAAGTGTCAGGTTCAAATGTAGGTCGAACCCAACTGTGCCAAAGTCACAAATACTCGACACAATAGTTCATCTCAAAGCAAAAGAATACAAAGCCGATGTCAACAGAGCATCTCGGATAATACTCAAGCAAACAATATAATTCGTGCGGCAAGCAAAATGAATTGACAAACCTAACCGCTTGAATACAACGAAAATCCACGAATTCAAATCCTAATTACCCTTAAGCATGAATTAGATGTGAGTAGGACTCACCTCTATCGAAGAGAAGACGAGCACGGCAAACCCTAGTAGCCAATTTCAAAGACGAATTCAATCAAGCAGCCGAGGAAGCAACGGAGAAGCGATCGATCGAAGTTACTCAAGATTATTCACGCGATCCTTTTCTTGACCGAGCAAACGATATCACAAAGTCGAACGAAGGAAGATTTGAGCCGCCATTATTTCCGTATGTTGATTAGGTTTCTCTGATAAAAAATGAGAGAGGGGAACGGGTTGCGATTCAATACCAAAAGAAAAGAAACGATATTGAGTATTGTCACTCCATCAAACAATTGGACCCAGCAAATTTTTAAAGCGCACAACCCTTTATAAAATTATTAAAAGAATTCTTTTTTTTTTCAACTCAATTTAAATCTGCATTTGCAATTAACAACGATTTAATCGTCATTTGCCGATTAATAATTGTTGTAAATCTCCAGGTTGTTACAGACTCCCCTCCTTATAAAAATTGCGTCCCCGCAATTTTCATAAATAAGGTCGTCGCTAACACTCATTTTTCTAACATAAACTGGTTAAGCTAGAAAGATAAGGTCAGTCAAAGAAGTCCCTTAATTCCAATAAAAGAGATTTCACAATTTCTCAACAAAGTTTATCTATCAATAGATAGTCAGAGAGCAGCAAAACTGAATAAATGCAATCATCAACAGTATTCAATTACCAATTAAATGATCAAAAATACAGACAGAATCACAAAACATCAATATATAATTATCGATGCGATAATTAGAAAACAGCCAAAGTCTAATTATCAACAAAGATGACTAGAAAATCTCATATCAATAAAATCAGCAAACATCTAATCATCCAAACGATACTCAGAAACAAATCAACAAATGTCAAATTATCGAAGACGAATATCACAAAACATCAAATTCAACAAATATTCGATCATCAAAAACAATAATCAAATTTCAAATTCAACAAATATTCGATCATCACACTCGATAATCAAATTTCGAAACAGCAAATATTTAATTATCTCAAGCGATAATTAAACTTCAATCAACAAATATTTAATTATCTAAAGCGATAATTAAATTTCTCAAATCAACAAATATTTAATTATCTAAAGCGATAATTAAATTTCTCAAATCAACAAATATTTAATTATCTAAAGCGATAATTAAATTTCTCAAATCAACAAATATTTAATTATCAAAAGTGATAATTAAATCTCAAATCAGCAAATATTTAATTATCAAAAGCGATAATTAAATCTCAAATCAGCAAATATTTAATTATCTAAAGTGATAATTAAATCTCAAATCAGTAAATATTTAATTATCTAAAGCGACAATTAAATCTCAAATCAGCAAATATTTAATTATCAAAAGCGTTAATTAAATCTCAAATCAGCAAATATTTAATTATCTAAAGCGATAATTAAATCTCAAATCAGTAAATATTTAATTATCTAAAGCGACAATTAAATCTCAAATCAGCAAATATTTAATTATCAAAAGCGATAATTAAATCTCAAATCAGTAAATATTTAATTATCTAAAGCGACAATTAAATCTCAAATCAGCAAATATTTAATTATCAAAAGCGATAATTAAATCTCAAATCAGCAAATATTTAATTATCTAAAGCGATAATTAAATCTCAAATCAGTAAATATTTAATTATCTAAAGCGACAATTAAATCTCAAATCAGCAAATATTTAATTATCAAAAGCGATAATTAAATCTCAAATCAGTAAATATTTAATTATCTAAAGCGACAATTAAATCTCAAATCAGCAAATATTTAATTATCAAAAGCGATAATTAAATCTCAAATCAGCAAATATTTAATTATCTAAAGCGATAATTAAATCTCATAGCAACAAATATTTAATTATCTAAAGCGATAATTAAAACAACAATTCAACAATTATTTAATTATCTCAGGCGATAATTAAATCTAAAATCAACAATTATTTAATTATCTAAAGTGATAATTAAAAGCACAAATATCCGATTATCAAAAACGATAATCAGAACTCATATCAACTAATATCTAATTATCACAAGCGATAATTAGAAACAACAATTATCTGATTATCAAAACGATAATCAGAACTCATATCAACAAATATCTAATTATCACAAGCGATAATTAGAAACAACAATTATCTGATTATCAAAACGATAATCAGAACTCATATCAACAAATATCTAATTATCACAAGCGATAATTAGAAACAACAAATATCTGATTATCAAAAACGATAATCAGAACTCATATCAACAAATATCTAATTATCACAAGCGATAATTAGAAACAACAAATATCCAATTACCTGCAGATAATTGGAAGCAACAAATATCTAGAAATCAATTAAGAAGACTAGAAAATCAACATAAAAGCTTGGATCGATCCCATCAGATGGCGAGTTTTTAATTCGCCGCACGTGCATCAACAAATGGCCGAAGCCTACCAAGTACTCAACATAATTTTGGCGCCCAACAAATGACCCGAAGGTCCAACAAATGACCCGAAGGTCTAGTACTGGTATTTGACCCGAAGGTCCAACAAATGACCCGAAGGTCCTCATAGTGGCTCGAAAGCACACGAAAGCATCAAAATGTTTCAATTAACGAGTCCGGAATTAACCGAAATAGCAAACGCACATGTCCCATACCACGTGTTTTACTAAATCGTTTGATTCTCTTCATCGTTTCCTTGAAAGTGTGAAATCATCAAATTCATCAAAACAACAGATATTCAATTAACGAGTCCGGAATTAACCGAAATAGTAAAAGTGTGGTTCCATACTCCGCACTTTTGCTAAATCGTTTAAATCACTTCATCGTTTCCTTGAAAGTGCAAAATTGTGTATTCTGTAAAAACACACTTTACATTCTCAAACGGACAAGTCCGGAATTAAGCGAATCAGTAAAAAAAAGGGGTCATAGTCCTCGATTTTGCTGAAACGTTTAAATCGCTTCCTCATTCTTTTGAAAGCGCAAACTGTTAAAATTTCTGAAAACAATTTTATTTATTTTGTAAAATAACAATCCACATTCTCAACTGGACAAGTCCGGAGTTAAGCGAAACAGTAAAAGAAAGGGGTCATAATCCTCGATTTTGCTGAATCGTTTAAGTCGCTTTCTCATTCTTTTGAAAACGCAAACTGTTAAAAATTTAAAAAAAAAATTCATTTTAAAACGATTTTCCAATCACGTGATTAAAGCAGCAAATCAGTAACAATTTCGATAAGGAAATTGTGCTTCTCAAAATACCGTAAAAACGGTTACAAATCAGCATTGCGGTATAACCGCTTGAAAATCCACTTTTAAAAGTTTGACTGTTACTGAAGTCAAAGCAACAGTAATTTTAAAACATCAAATATCTCATCAAAATAATTCACATCTAAATGTGACATCAGTGAATTTTCATTCATTAAAATTGTCAACAAAACACCGTGCTTCAAAAATCTAGCATTGGTGTAAAAATCCCGTTACAAAAATAACAGCAACAAAATACGTCTCATAACCAAGCATCGGTTCAACGTAAATAAATGCAGTAACGTGCAATTCAAATTTTTGCACGTACTACAGAATGAACAAAGAAATCATTCAAATGTATCTTCAATGAAGATAATCCAAAACAGCAAAAATCTAATCAATAGATGATTAATACAAAAGAAAGCCAGCGGAAATTTCAACAAAAATCACATAACTGCAATTTCTTCGAATCCTCAATTCGGATTCGAAGTTCTCAAAGAAATAAAATAATTACAGCTATGTAAACAACAATTGAAATTCATATCAATTTCGTATTTTGATTTTTAAATCAAAAAGATTATCAGTTGTACTCAGCGAAGACAGTTTCACTGTTTCTGCTGCGCACTCTGATAAACAGAACACAAATCAATCAAATCATCAGAACACAATTTCACTATTATTTTTAAATAAAGATATTTAAAAATTTCATCCAAATTTCAAAACTTTAGTTTTGACTCAAAGTACAAATAAAACATCGTCCAATAGTTGTAACATATGTTCCATCCAAGTTAAGTTTTATATTATGTCCATAAACCCCAAGCTCTGATACCAACTGTGACGCCCCACCTCTATGCTCATAATAACAAAGAGTATTAAAAGAAATACTGTCTATGATTACGAAGAATAAGGCTGGATAGGAGCGACCATCCGTAATTGGCCTTACACTAATATTGGTTATCTCGGTAGGAGTGGTATATACTTTTTTTTCATCTATTATTTATTTACTCCCATCGACATATCCAATTATCAGTATAAAACAAACTACGATAGTTCATAATAGTTTAGGACATTAGATATAACAATAACACAGATAATATAAATGCGGAACACAGATAAAACAAAAGTCTCATATATATATAACTGATGTCAGTTAATACATAGTTGACACAATACATATGATACAACTACAACTGTCGACTCTAGAAGTTATATATACAAGTACATTATCAACTAATATACATGAATACATATCGTTCTATATAATGACACGACTACTACAAAATGACACGGACAACTTCAGAAGATGTGAAAAGTCTTCAAATCCCGAACAGCAACTCAAAGAAGAGATCTACAACCTGAAATAACTCGGGTCTGACCCGAGTATTAAATTCAAAAGAAAATAATACACGGGTCAGTCTAATTCAAACTCAGTTATTAGTGCATGGTAGCAATAATAATCAGATAGTCAAATAGACGACAGTCGCAGAAATCTCGTATATCCAACTCTCGATAAGAGAATCGGATAACGGCAGATATAACACTAAACAGTGTTAAACAACAATCAGCAATCCAAATCAATTTAAACAATTGAAATGTCAATTTAGAAATATCAATGCTGATTGGCTGCAGTACACGCTAACGTGTACTGCCTCGCCAATACAGCCTATGAAATACTTAGAAGATCACTGAATCCAAAAGCAAACGAATCCAACTCAAATCAAATGAACCATTTCAAAATACAACTTCAAAATATTTGAATTGACAACACGAAATAATCCCAACAATTGAAATCATCAATTATAACATCAAATCTGATTTGGCTGCAGTACACGCTCGCGTGTACTGCCTCGCCAAAATCAGATGTAACCATAAATATATGCTAAATAAATCTCCAAGTGAAACACAGTAAATTCCCAAGTGTATAAGCAACAGCCTCGATAGCAAGAGAATAAGACAGCAGCAGTCTGCAAGTGCAGACCCCACGAGAACCCAAGGCATGATACACTGAATTATGAAGTGTAACAAAGTGGAGATGAAACTCCACTCAACTCGAGACTGGTGCAACTCAATATAGCAAAGATCGTAAAGGCCTGAACATCAACTACAACAAAACAAACTGTCCAGCCTAATGTATATCAAACTGGTAATACAAATGGAAACACATGAGCTAATGAATGCTACTGATGTACCATGCTCAAAGTAAGCCCAAGATTGCAACTCGACAGCAGTTAGAAGGATCGAGTGCAGACCCATGAAAATAATGACCTACAGCTTTGTTTATATGCATGCAGCTTACTAAAAACTGCCTATAACTTAATCCACTAATATAAATGGGCAACCCAGTATATATATGCGCGGCATACAAAATCTTGGGCAACAATTATACATGCACGTAATCAAGGATATAGTTTTCAAAGATAACGCACGCACGCTGATGAAGAAATGCAGGCACGTATACTATAAAATAAAGGCTTTCAAACTGTACCTTTATATACATGGACTTAATTCTTTGTGCAACTCAAATTAAAAACAGGAAAGCACCAAAATACATAGGCAGCACAGTTTTAAATTAGAAACGTGAGTGTAACACTCACTTGAACGCATGAAAACTTGGCATGGCAAACATGGCCTGTATACTCAACATGAACTTAAGCAAGCAAGGCTAAATTAATATGTTCACTGACTTAAATTTTTTGCCCACATTTTTGAATGCAATGAAGACTTTTGAAATGACCAGGTTTTGCACGTGAGTAATGAATTTTTTTTTTACTCAAACTGATACATGCACACTAAACAAATATGTAGTCAAGATGCTACTTCATATACATGAAACTGAAGAAGGTCTAGAACTAGAATACACTTTGTACACAATTAGTGAAGAAATCGTTAAATTAGAAACGTGAGTGTAACACTCACTTGAACGCATGAAAACTTGGCATGGCAAACATGACCAGGTTTTGCACGTATCTACAATACAATGCACTTGAACAAAATCAAAGTGACCTGAACAAAACTGTGAATTCATATAGTCGCACAAATGCAGACAAACAAAAATCAAGGACCTCAATCAATCCAAACGGTAGAACGAATTAGACGTGAGTAATACAAATTACTCACCTCGTTCGAAGAATCAAGACCCAAAGACAGAGCAGTTCAATATCACAAGAAAAGATAACAAAGACCATCAAGTCATTGCAACGTGAACAATAAAGCAGTAAATATCATGGCCATGCTCGAAATACAAATCAAAGCCAGAAACTCACAAAATCAAAGTCAAGCTCAAAGTCACCAGAAAATGAAGTGAAATTCTCATCTAGAAATGGTTTTCACAAAATCAAAGTAACTGTTTTCTCACAGTAGTAAAATGGTGATATTCGATAACATCATTAAGTCATGGAACCACATAACATGTTACTGCCGAAGCGTCAAAGCCACCACTGGTCGAAGCGAAGTGTCAGGTTCAAATGTAGGTCGAACCCAACTGTGCTAAAGTCACAAATACTCGACACAATAGTTCATCTCAAAGCAAAAGAATACAAAGCCGATGTCAACAGAGCATCTCGGATAATACTCAAGCAAACAATATAATTCGTGCGGCAAGCAAAATGAATTGACAAACCTAACCGCTTGAATACAACGAAAATCCACGAATTCAAATCCTAATTACCCTTAAGCATGAATTAGATGTGAGTAGGACTCACCTCTATCGAAGAGAAGACGAGCACGGCAAACCCTAGTAGCCAATTTCAAAGACGAATTCAATCAAGCAGCCGAGGAAGCAACGGAGAAGCGATCGATCGAAGTTACTCAAGATTATTCACGCGATCCTTTTCTTGACCGAGCAAACGATATCACAAAGTCGAACGAAGGAAGATTTGAGCCGCCATTATTTCCGTATGTTGATTAGGTTTCTCTGATAAAAAATGAGAGAGGGGAACGGGTTGCGATTCAATACCAAAAGAAAAGAAACGATATTGAGTATTGTCACTCCATCAAACAATTGGACCCAGCAAATTTTTAAAGCCCACAACCCTTTATAAAATTATTAAAAGAATTCTTTTTTTTTTTCAACTCAATTTAAATCTGCATTTGCAATTAACAACGATTTAATCGTCATTTGCCGATTAATAATTGTTGTAAATCTCCAGGTTGTTACATAAACCTTGCCTACATGAACAAATAAAATGCAATTAAAATTAATATCATGAAATCTTAATTCATTATAATTTAACAACTAAAACAATTATTAATAGTACATAAACTAAAATATGCTTACATGGCTCTTTCTCGATTTATCGTTTGCCATGTATATGAAACTGTCCCATCCAGATTTACATGCTCGACGGCATGCGTACAGCTAAACACATCCATATGCGACAGGGATCCTACGACTCAGCTTCCTGAAATTTATTATTATGTACAGTTATTGTATATTCAAAATTATATGCACAATAACTATTTAAAATTCACATTTAATAAATTTACCAACTCCTGGTGATATTTCTGGAACGACTTTGACCCTCCTCGATGAGTGACGGGGTTTTTGTTCTTATTTGCAGAGTTTCTTTCCGACTCTGCCTGTACATTTAAATTTAATATATTATTTACTTACCAAATATTTTTTTATATTTACGTATCAATCAAATAATTAAAAAAAGTTTAGTACACTTACCTTCGCCTCGTCACTATCCCAATGTGCCAGCCACCCTTCCATACACTCATCCCCATCCAGTTTAGCTTCTGCCCTTTATGCTTCACTGTCGACTTGGAATCCCTGTAGTTCTTCCTCATCTTCTGCATCCAATATTGTGTTACCAGTTGCAGGTCATCTGATTGTATGTCCAATGCGGCCTGTGTTTCATGATAAACAAGCAATCAAAAATTGAACAATAAAAGGTGAACAATGAATAAGCGACAAAAACAAATTAAGAATGGAAAACAGAAGATTATAATTACAATGAAATCCTGCCAAATACACTCCAGGATGTGGGGAGGGATATTATCCCACTTCGGCCAACAAGCCGACATCCTACTCTTGTACGCCTCTCTCTAAACTGATAGAACTACAGTTGATGGATGTAGCTCAAACCCCTTGTGTTAAATATGATACAGATTAGTATATCGTACACAAAATATTTAAGATGCTAAAAAAGTTTAATACTTACCCCTCCGCTCTAGGTACTAGAGACCCAATAGGTCGCTATGGCGATTGTGATAGACCGCTGCCATCGCCTCCTGAAGAATGGGAAGAACTCCTCCTTCTAGACGACATGATACATGTCATAGACACATCATTTTAAAAGAGAACAATAACATGATAATGAAATATATTTTATAGTTAAATGACATAAATGATATAAAGTACATAAAGTGCAAAGTATACCCGATTCAAATTGAGTCTCATATTCTGACGATAAGCAGAATACATTGCATTTTTAACATAAATTGCTAAATAAATGATAGAAATGGTAATGTCATAAAAGATGTAAATGACAATAAGCAGATTCGGTTTCATAAATGACATAAATTACATAACTACCAAAATAAATCTCATCAATTACATCAATTTCGCAATACACCAAGAATTCAACATAAGTACATCAATTGCATAATCTCATCAATTGCATAATTACATAACTAGCAAAATAAATCTCATCATTTCACTACACCAAAAGCTGAATTTTACAACAGGCCTTCCGCCTAATTAGCAACGGTTACTTCCCGTTGTAAAATATAACGGTTGTTAACCGTCGCAAATGATGGAGGGAAATTTCACCTTTGGCGCTATATATTTTTGTCTGTTTCTTTTCTTTTGGTGACGGGATTTAACCGTCGTTTATTTTGTGCCACATGCTGGCGGTATAATTTAGTCTTTGCGCCATAATATTTACAACATCACGAAACATATTTCCCCCAAATTATATCCCCATTTCGACCCAAATTAAACCTAGATCGATTTCGCCCCAAAATATTTCCACCACCTCCGCCTCTTCCGAAAGAGCCAGAGCCACCTATTATCACTTTGGACGATCTGTTCAGGAAGACCAAGACCACTCCCAGGATCTATTACTTGCCTCTCTCTGAGGAGCAGGTTGCTGCCGAGCGTGCCAATCAAGGAAGGAGAGCTTAGGGACCATTTCGGGTTAATTTCTTTCATGTTTTTAGACTTAATTTTTGATTTGTAGTATGCGAATTCTAAAAAAAGAATGCTCACCAACTATATTAAAACTTCATGCGTACGTGTATAATATTAGCAGAAGTTAATACATGAATAACATCAAAACTGTATTTAGAAGTTTAGAACCATTCAGCCATTAACGTCAGTTTTAGAAGTTAATACAGTTTCGTCACAAAACTGTATTTAATAAACATGTATTATTATTATATTTAGATTTTCGTATATTTAATCCAATGTGTTACTGTATTTAATAAAGGTTATACATGTTTAATCCAGGTTATCCAGGTTATACTAATTATAATTATTAAATACAGGTTTTAGAAGTAAACATGATGTGATAATTATAAATATAGCTAAGTTAAGATTTGATTTCATGTATAAAACATGTACATATTAACATATATTCTGTAAACTGACATTCCACCTGAAAACACAATATAGGTAAACAGTTAAGCTATTAATAAGGTACTTCTAATTAAGATGTTCACTTCTTAATTACGTTTTGAATTTCATGAGGTAAAAGACAATGATACTATTTTCACTTAAAATGAAGGAATGAATCAGCCAAGTAGCCAACAGACAACCTAATGCAATTTTCTCAGGCATGCTACATGAAAAATTTATGTAATGTATGCAAGTATAAATGCAAAAATATAGAAAGCAATATATACATAGAGCAGGATTTTTTTTCTTCTTTTGTTCATAACTTCCTAAGTAATATATCGATAGCGATACTGTTGATGTTAGGTGTTTTTCCTTTGATTATTCATGATAGTTGGGTATGCACACCTTTTTGAGTTCGATATCATGTAGGGTTAATTTTGTAGCCTATAGCTCAGAAAAAACGGATGAGAATGAAACAAGTTATCCTCCTTTCTTTTTTATAGCAATAATGTAATATAGTTGGTGAGCATTCTTTTTTTAGTATGATTTTTAAAATAATCAACTCACCATTGAATTGCTTAATACTTACTAATGATAGTGTAATGTTTCATACATAAATATATGAAACTATAAGTGCAGATAGACAATATCTTGGTTGTGATAGTGGATAGATTCCTCATCTTCTTCCCCATTGTGTTCGTTGTTTGGCTAAAACATAATTCATCAAAGTAAACACATTCACTAGTAAAAGAGGAGTAGCGCATAGACGTTATGCCGGTGCTAAAATTCATGTCGTTGTAATGTCAAATTTTTTTGGAAACAGTTTGGTGCTAATGTTAAAAATAAGATTGATTGTGCAAAATAATAACTAGTAGGGATATTATTTGATTGGTAGTTGATTGAGTTGATTGTTGTAGGATAATATCAACTAGTGATATTATTCGATTGGTAGTTGATTATTAATCGATGATAAATAATTGTTTAGTAGTAATTGTAGACAACTATTATTGGGTAAATTAAATTTTGTAAATGGCACGAGCCATGTGTTGCCTAAAAGAGGAGTAGCGCATAGACGTTATGCCGGTGCTAAAATTCATGTCGTTGTAATGTCAATTTTTTTTGGAAACAGTTTGGTGCTAATGTTAAAAATAAGAATCACTTTTTTGTTAACTTAGTTAATTTTTATAAAACATAGTTAATTTAGTTAATTATGATATAATTTTGTTAACTTAGTTAATTTTTATAGAACATAGTAAAATAATAAACTTAGTTAATCGTTGTAATGTCAAATTTTTTTGGAAATAGTTTGATACTAAAATAATAAACTTAGTTAATTTATTTAATTATGATAAAATTTTGTTAACTTAGTTAATTATGATAAACCATCTTTATGTATTAATTCAAATAATTTCACTTAAATATCAATTTAATTATTTTAGAATTATTATGCATTTTAATCCTCAAAGCCTTTGCATTTAAACATGAAATTATTCACGTACTTATTAGCTCATTATTTTCTTTCAGTATGTCTTTTAATATAGACAAACAATGGATGAATGAATCTAATCGAAGAAATGAAGAATATGTGCAAGGAGTGATAAATTTCATTAAATTTGTTACTGAAAATGGTGGCAATAAGGAAAAGTTTTCGTGCCCTTGCACGCGGTGCAAAAACGAAGATACATTTGAATTAAAGGAAATTCATTATCATTTGCTTAGACATGGTATTGATCAATCATACACTGTGTGGTATTTTCACGGGGAAAGAATACCGAAGAAGCCAAAACAACAACCGATTAGTCATGCCACAAATACCGATGAGTCTGAAAATATTAGGATGGAAGATTTGGTCAATGATGCAGATAGATTCCATCATTTTCAACCTACAAGTCAGTTGCATGATAATGCTAGTATTGGAGAGCAGTCTACGGATAAATCATTTTTCGGTAGTGCAATTGCAACAGAGCCATTGTATCCTTCATGTCCAAAAGGGATTACAAAGTTGTATGCCATTGTTAAACTGAATAGCTTGAAGACCCAATACGGCTTTTCAGACAATGGTGTGACTGCACTACTCGAATTCATAAAGGAGTTAATTCCCCAAAGGTAACACGCTACCATCAAAGTATCCCGACGTGAAGAAGATCATTAGGAAACTTGGGATGGATTACATAACTTATGATGCATGCATTAATGACTGCATCTTGTACTGGAAAGATAATGCAAACAAAGTTTGTTGTCCAAATTGCCCCGAACCAAGATATAAGTCAACGCTCGACGAAGAGAGAAAAGCTATCAAAGTACCTCAAAAGACGGCAAGACATTTTCCTTTAATTTCTAGATTGAGGAGGCTGTATACTGTACCATGGATAGCAGAAGCGATGACCTGGCATGGTCGTGCCAAGTCCGGTACAACCGTAATGCGTCATCCACGTGACACTTCTCAATGGAAAACTGTAGATTCTTTTGATTCTTCGTTTGCTGCCGAACCACGAAATATCACGCTTGGAATAGCAACAGATGGTTTCTGTCCGAATGCTTCTTTAACAAATCCTTATAGCTGTTGGCCAGTGATTGTAGTACCATATAACCTTCCTCTGTCTTTGTGCATGAAAAGAGAGTTCTCAATGTTAACCATGTTGATTTCTGGGCCAAAACAACCAGGGAAGGATATTGATGTTTATTTAGAACCTTTGATAGACGAGTTAAAGCAGTTATGGGAAGGAGTCGTTACATTTGATTCATTTAAGAAATCTGAGTTCATAATGAGAGCTAGAGTGTTGTGGGCAATCCATGATCATCCCGCTCTTGGGACTTTATCGGGATGTACAACTCACGGCAACTTTGCATGTCCTATTTGTGGGGAAGAAACTGATTCTTATTATCTCCCTGAAAGTAAGAAAATTTGTTACATGGGACATCGTAGATTTCTTCCGTCCGGACACAAGTTTCGATACGATAAGACAAATTTCAACAACGAGCAAGAACTTAAGCGTCCTCCAAAGCCACTGACTGGTTATCAAGTTGAAAAAAAGGTAGCGAATATAAAAATGAAAGTTGGTAAAGAAAAACGAGAAATTGGTCGAAAACGAAAAAAGATAATCGATGAAGAAGTTCCTGCATGGTATAGGAGGTCGAAATTCTTTGATTTACCATATTGGAAAGCAAATTTTACCCGACATAATATTGATGTTATGCATATAGAGATGAATGTCATGAAACATTTGATTAACACAATTATGGACCATAAAGACATGTCAAAAGATGGCATCAATGCACGGAAGGATTTGAAAATCATGGGTATAAAACAAAAGTTGTGGGTGATAGAAGATCCTGAAACAAGTAAACTAACCATACCAATTGCGAATTTCATTTTGAGCAAAGAAGAAAAGATATGGTTTTGCACCATTTTGAAAAATTTGAAAGTGCCGAGCAAATTCTCTTCTAACTTCCGTAACAATGTGAGCATCAACCCTCCTGAACTAAGAAATATGAAGTCTCATGATTACCACGTCATAATGCAACATTTACTTCCGGTATTGCTTCAGCATTGTTTTCCGCAACATAAGGATCTACGGAATGCTATCCACTGCATAAGTCTCTTTTATAACATTTTATGTTCAAAGGTGATCAATAGGGAACATCTTCAAAAAGTAAAGGCTAGTTTGGTAGAAGCAATGTGTGTTCTTGAAAAACATTTTCCACCTGCATTTTTTGATATCAGTATTCACCTTATGATTCATTTAGCCGATGAAGCATTGATTTCTGGTCTTGTTAGATATAGGTGGATGTACCCATTTGAACGGTAAATTACTAATTTCAATTATGTACATCATTATTCGATTTAAATAGCTATTGATGTCTACAATTTACAACTGTTCATCTTCATAGGTTGATGAAAACATATAAAGGATATGTGCGCAACAAAAGATATATTGAAGGGTGTATTGCAGAAGGATATATTGTACAAGAAGCTAGTCTTTACTGCATGGAGTATATGCCAAAGGGAGGTGATGACACTCATAAACATACCCGTGAAGCGTTTTTAGACGAGGATGATGAGTTTGCTAATGAAATAGCACTAGATAATGGTAAAGGTATAACCTTAACTCAAGTGCAATTTGAACAAGTGCGTAAATGGGTCCTTGATAAATATGACGGATTGGATGAGTGGAAGAAGTAAGTTCATAAATTTGTTCTGAATTTTTATTATTGTAAATCAATTCATCAATTCATATATATAGTAATTATTGTGTGTTTTTCGTAAGAGGTATAACTCCTATGTTCAAAGCACCAAATCTCGAACTCGAGGCGGGGGTACATCTGGGGAAGCTATTAAAAATTTCACTTTTTGGTTACGTGAGGAGGTATACATATTAGATATTTAACGTATTTTTAAGTTGGCAATACACCTCCTTGACAATGTTATTTTTACTTATTGTGTTTGTTGTAGTTGTCGAAGACCGTCGATGTTGACTCAACTCTTTGGCGGCTAGTTAACGGGCCGATGTTTGATGCCCGTAGTTATATGTAGTACCAAGTGAATGGGTTTTTATTTTCTCCGAAAAGTTATGAAGAGCGAAAGCTAACACAGGATAGTGGTGTATGCATGAGAGCAATTACACAATTTAGAGCGAGTGGGAAGGATAAAAATTTTAAGGAAGCAGAAACAACGTATTACGGAGTTATTCAACAAATAATTGAGTTGGATTACACTGACTTCAAACAAACAGTTTTTTATTGTGATTGGGTAAAGGTCGAAGATAAGATCAATGGTTGTAAAATAGATCCTGTTTCAAACTTGATCACAGTTAACTTGGGAAAATTGAAGAGTAAAGACAGCGTGAATGATGAGCCATTTATTCTTGCATCGAAAGCGAGTCAAGTGTTCTACTCAAAAGATTTAAAAAATGACGGATGGTTTGTGGTTTTGCATACACCAAAACTGTTGACCATAAATGTGGATGACACTGAGTTTTCCACCGTTTATCAATCAGCTTTTGAAGACAATGAAAAATTAGAAGATCTTATCAAATGCATATGTTAACTTTGTATTTCAGTTATGTTATTGTACCTTAACAAAATATTTATTTAAAATGGTGCAAAATGTAAAATGGTGTGTTATATGATAGTAATAGATGCATTATATTTTTTATTAGTGCCATTATAATATCCTGATATTGTTTTCATGAATAATTTTAGAGAATATATTGGAAGAGTTCATTTTAGAGAATATAGTTAAAGGAACTGCGTCAATGTCATCATCTATGAATACATAAGCATTAGTATTGACAAAAAAGAAAAAGTGACTATGATTCCAAAGGAAGCGCCTATTAATAGGATAAGGAGTTTACCATCGAGGACTACATAAATGGGTTGACTGCGAGTGTGATCGAAGAGTGGTCCAATTTATCTCCCTGCAATATAAACGAGAGAAAAATTGGACCGCTCTTCGATTACACTCGCGGTCAATCCGTTTATGTTGTCCTCGATGGTAAACTCCTTTTTCTATTAATAGGTTCTTCCGTTGAAATCTCAGTCACTTTTTCTTTTTTGTCAATACTAATGCTTCTGTATTCATAGATGATGACGAAGACGCATTTCCTTTAACTATTTTGAATAGGCCTACGCGAAAGATTTTAAGGTATGTTTTCTATTGTTTTATTAATACACATATTGGTATTCTGTGTATTTTCATTCAGCAGCATACATTGACATTAAATTTGCAGACTGCAAAGACCAAAGATGAAAGAAAGCATGACCTTGCTGATTATTGACCTTGCTGATTATGTGTTGACAGTGAACACACACTTTAAAGTGAACACACTTTAATTTTATTAATATGGGTTGTGGTATTGAGTTTGTAAGAATATTTTGCTTGTTGCTTACATGTCATAAGAGAATAATTAGTAAAAACAAATGTAGAATGAATATTTGCGGATTATGGTTGCTGCTTCTTTCGCTGTTTAGTTCTTGATACCTCAATATTTATCGGACTGAATGAAAATATGATGGTCATTATATCATGTAGGTATTAGGAAGTTATCTTTGCTCTTGTGAACTGTACTTTTTTCCTCTTTTCATTTTTCAGTTTCTTCCTTTTATTTTTCTGGACTCAGTGATTTGTGGGAGAATCATCATTACATAATACTAATGATTATTTGGGAAGGTTGGTCTATAGATTATTATTGTTACCTGTGATGTAACTGCTGGCTCTTCATACTTAATGATTAAGAAGAGTTATGACATATTAATGAAATCAAGTTTGCATTTTGCAGGAAATAATGTCACAATCGTCACAATCATCCACTTTAAATCGGGAGAAAATTGATATAGACAACTATGGTTCTCCAGTCGGAAAAAATGCTTCAAAGGTCGCCTCAAAGATGGGTAAACTAGTAAGAAATCATGTGCCAATCTCCTATCCAAGTTGGAAAAAAGTTCCGTCAAATTACAAGGAAGACGTGTGGAATCAATTGGAGGTATTGTTTTTTCAATTTCTATAAGTTAGAACTTCTCTATCTAAATTAAACAAGGTGTACTTCAAAACGACCCGCAAGTGAGATTCTTTTTAAAATTAAACAAGCTGCTGCACCTTTGGGATTTAATGTTGAGAAACACAACTATATATAGGATGCTTTCTTTTTTTTTTGAAAAACATATACACATTCTACTATTTTAATTCAGTAAAAACTGTTATTCTCATTATAGTTAAAATCAATGCTGTTTGGATCAATGAGCTCTTCTAATTTAGTTTTCATTTTGGGTTATTTGATGGTTCGAACTGTTTAAATGGTGCCAGTCTTGATTTAATTATGCCAAAGGGCATATGGACAAAAATGGATATGATTCTAAACCTTCTTACTAATGTTTGTTTGTAAATTATAAAGCAACAAAATTTGTTTTATGTAAGCATTTTGGATCTGTTCAAATTGCAAATCCAAATTTCTAATGTATCAAAGATTTAATGAAAACAAAATAAGCCTGAACTTGGTATGCCTGTCTTGATTTAATTATGCCTGGTAGAATTCTTATCCTACACACAATAACATTATGTTTATGAGGATTATATTCTCCGGCTATTTTCTGATGCCTTGAATTTTAATTCGTATTATTTATTGAAAGAGTTTAATTGCTGACTGTTCTGAAGCGAAATGCTTAAAGGACACGACAATAAGAACGTTGGCTTCATTGCCAATGCCATGCTTATTTGAATATCATTTTTTAGTTGTTAAACATATTGACCATTCAAAATCTAATTCAATTCTGGATAAGTAAAAGGCATTGAGCATATGCCCTTTGGCATTGAGCAAAATCTAATTCAATTCTGGATAAGTTAAAATAATAATGTTAAGTAGATACTGCACTCTGTGCTTCCATACATTTTCCATATTCATGAACAGGTAGTTTCAAATTCAGTGAACAAGTAGTTTCAAATTCATTTAGTTTTGTTTTTCATGCAAATATACACCGTCTTGCTGCTATTTGCTCGTTCAATGTTAATAATGTGTCTTCAAAAGATATTGCAACTCATCTAAATCAACAGGACCGACCATCTCTGCAACTCCAACAAATTGACCTGCTGCTGCCAATAGTCCACTGTCCTGCTGCCAATAGTCCACTGTCTTATTAAAATCAACAGGACCAACCATCTCTGCAACTCCAACAAATAAAGATATTATTTTACAAACAGAAAAATGATCTTGTAATATTTGAGACAGACTTAATTTACTACTTACAGAGAAAAATAGAAAAACTCTAAATAGTCATACTTCATTAGACATGCATGGTTGTGGCCTATGTCATTTTTTATATTGTATGTGAATTAATCCCTTTATCTTGGTTTGTTATAAAGAAATATTTTGAGCTCGATCCTCTATCAAAGGACCTTATGCTCAGAAAGATGTCCGAGGTTTTTAGGGGACATAAGAGTGATTTGCGCAAGAATTATTATGATATTTTCAACACTGACGAAGAAAGAATGAGAAATTGTCCGCCGAAAATTGATAAAAATGATTGGGCGGAGTTCATAAGATACGAATCAACACCCGAGGCAAAAGAAAAAAGGAAGAAAGGCAAACAAAATAGATCAAGGCTCGAATATTGTCATCATTCGGGACGTAAGAGTCACGCTATGATTACTCAAGAAATGGTACGTGTACTATATATGTGCTTCAAATGTTAGGCCACTTGCACTATATATGTGCTTCGAGAACTAATTTTTGTTGAACTTACTAACAAAGATATTTGCATATTTAAAGTTTTCAGGTTTCTTTGTGTTTTCCTTAAGGTTGCATAGGTTACACATGATGCAAATTATTTCAAACAAAACCTTGAGAAAAAATGGTTACTTTGCTATGTCCCCAGATATGAATTTTGTGATATACCACCATTAATTTAAAATGCTAACCTATAACATTTTGCTAAATTTAATTAATAGTTATAGATTTTCCCGGTTTCAGTTTATCTTTCTAATAAAAAAACCCTAAAGATGAAGAAAATAAACTATATATTCCAATGATGTAAAATCTCTTTGTATGTTCCAAATATAATATGGTTCCAATTATGTCCTGATATATGCAGATTTAACACTGTCATTTCTTGTATGCAGGTCGATACAAGTTCGGGAACAGAAGTATCACGTCTTCAAGTATGGGAGAAAACACATAAGAAAAACGATGGCAGCGTGTCTGATGCGTCATCTTCGTTCTTTGTAAGTTAAACAAATAATAACGCCTCTAAATTAAATTTTCATTATTCATTATATATATATATATATATTTACATTTCAGGACAAAATTGAAAAAGAAAAGGAAACGACGAGTGGTGGTGATGAAGACGTCTTTATAAAAGTGTTTGGTAAAGATGTAAAGGGCAGGAGCCGATGTATTGGGACCAATATATCTCCTAGTCAAGTTAAGGATGTTGCCATTCCATGCAAACGACTCAAAGAGGCCAAAGGAGAATATGAGCAGCGGCTGCAAGCTGTGGAGCAAAAAATGTTGAAGGTGGATAGTATGGATGATAAACTGGAGCGTATTCTCAAGCTAGCCGAAGGTGGTCAAGTAGGCAGTAGCACCGGTACTTCTCAGTTTCCCACTCCGACCAATCCGTCAATCGACCAAAGATGTGAAATCCTGAACTTCGAGGAGGAAGTAATTGCAACAGGTACTATTTTATATATCAGTGTATATAATTCGACATATATTTACTCCTGGAATGCTTATTAAATCTGTATGATATTATTAAATCTGTATTATACATACAATGATATAACAGGTACTATATGCCGAGATTCCACACAATCAATATGTCATGGAAAACCAGTACCACTCGCGTATGAAAAAGTTTTGTTAGACAAAATTTTGTTGGAGGATGAGCCAACTGCCAAAATGAATCGACATATGGTCGAGACCTTTAGGGACGTTGGAGTCGGAGGTTATGTGTGCCATCAAAAGGGTTTGATACGATATCTTTAGTCGGAGGTATGTCTTTTGTTATTTTACGTTGTCGGATATCTGAATTTGTCTCTAAATGCTAGAATATGCATTGAATTTCCTTAATTACTATAGGTGTTCGTTGCTATTGAATAGCTACATTGACATTTGAAGAATTCGTGTTCATGTCCACTTCCATATCAAAATTATCACTGTTAGCATTTTGATTAATAGGTTTCTTATAGCGACCAATCTCTGCATATGTTGTTTTGCATAGTCGTGTTGTACTTGAACTTTGTTACTGCCATTGTGTACTTGGTTTGTTTGTTGGGTCTGACTTGGATGACCTGAATACTTGTTGGCTTGGCTGTGACTTTTAGCAAAATCTGCATTTGATAAATGAAAAGCGACTTTTAGCAAAATCTGCATGTGATTATCTTTGAAATTAAGCAAATTAAATATTTATCTTTATTTGAAGTCATATCCCTTGATTTGTTTTTCCACTGTAAAATCTGTTTCAATATTCAAATCATAACAATGGTTGTATTCAGATGATTATGGATTCAGACGACTATGTTTGGTCGCAGTTGAGATTTAGGGTTGCAGTTGGTGCTGGTTGTTTGGTCGCGGTGATTTAGGAGGGGTAGTGGTAATTATTGAAGTGAGGCTTTTGTGTGCATGTACAGCAGGCAGGTGATTGATTTGCGAGTTTGGCAGAAAATTGGGTCGGATTTTGTTGGAGTTTGATATATGGGGATGATGGTGATCTATGTGGTTATGCAGTCTGATTCATAGGAGGGTGTTGGAGTTGTGGTTTAGGTGGTGATTGGTTTTCGTTTGAATGGTGTAGACTATCTCAAAGTGAAAAACTTTACAATATTGAATCCACTTCAGTATGCTTCATTTGTCATCTTAGCCAGCTGATGAAATCAGTATTAATTTCATGCATATGTTATTACCAGCGTGTTCGTGCAAATGTTATCACCAAATTATTGACTTTTTGAGTTTCTTTTGCCTTTTTGTTTCTAAATTAAGTGTTGTTTTTGAAATGCAGGCTTTAATAGAAGCATTTTGGGTTGCTGTCTTTGTTTCTAAACTCAGATGTCTCGAATCTTTGTTTCTCTGGTACTGATTGTATGATATGTCTCTGTTTCCTGGCCGGTTGTCCCTGTTGTATCATGTAACTCATTGTATTATTGCATTATTGTGGTTGCACTGTTTGATTGTATGATATGTCTGGTACTGATTGTATGATATGATATGTCTCTGTTACTGATTGTATGTCTGGTAGCACTGTTTCCTGGCCGGTTCTCTGGTACTGATTGTATGATTTGTCTCTGTTTCTGTTGCATTAATTTTCTATGGTACTGATTGTACTGATTGTATGCTGTATTATTGCATTATTGTTGCTCATCTGCTGTTGCTTTTGATGCCTATTTTTTTTTCAAACGGACATAATTTCAACGGGTAAGAACCGTTGTACATTAGTACATAACAACGGTTTCTGTCCATTACGTTATGACTAAAGCCATGGAATTATGGCTCAAATGAAACGGCTACAACCCGTTGCTACTTATTACAAAAACAACGGACTTTAACCGTTGCTTATGTGTCTAAATACAACGGTTTTAAACCGTAGTTTTTTTTATATTTAGCAACGGGTATTTCCCGTTGCTTTTTGACCTAAAAGCAACGGTTAATTACCGTTGCTAAATTTTACCACTCCATTATTAGAAACAGTTTATAACCGTTGCTAATAGTGTTAGCAATGGTTTTAAACCGTTTCTAATCGATGATCATGGTGTAGTGTTTACATCAATCCTCATCGTCTTTTGATTCAGATTCGTTCTCATATTCTACGTTATTTTCCTTCCTACTCTCGAATGCTTCTACCAAAACGTTTGATTCATCGTTCAGAGGTCCAAAATCAGTACAATCGTTTATAATTATTATTTCGTTGCTTTGCTCAAGATCTTCCTGATAAGCTTATTCATTTGGAATATTCTTCCCATCAAACGTATATCTTGCCTTTGTTTTAAAAACTACCGACCAATTTGGTTTATCTTTTTTTAGAGACGGATAAGGAGCGTAATAACTTGCAATGCTTGTTTGGCTAGTATAAAAGGATCGTATTTGTGATAATGCAATGTGTGCTTTATTTCAATAAGATTATAATCCTTGTGCACATTAATTTTAGAACCTGGAACATTGCTAAACCAATTGCATCTAACACCTCCTCCACGGATCGTGAGAAATATGTCAGCTGCAAAATTTGTGTTAAAATGCCATAAAAATCATTTATGTGATTTTCTGGATCATCATTACCTTTAACAAATACATCAGTATTATTAGTTAATTTTTCTATATCGTATTCTTTGGTGTTAAATTTATATCCATTGACGAAATAGATTGGATATGTCTTGACATTTCTTTTTGGTCCCAATGCAAGATGTTTCAAACCTTCGTCAACCACACAATTTCTCGGTTCATAAACGTACTTTGAAAACTAATCAAAAAATTCTTTACTGAGATCTCCGTGCGGATGTTCACTTTCATAAATACTGCATATATCGATAAAATATTGCATAAAATTCTACACGCGCATGCATTATGAAAACGAATAAATCATAAATTATTATTTCAGATTACCTAACAAATGGTGCAACCTCGGCACAATTTAGAAGAATATAAGTGTATGCTACATAAAGATCTCTATCGTCTAGCCATACTTCTACACATTTCCCAAAAGGTCGACCATGTTATCTAAAAATAGATAACATTGTTTGAAAGGACTCTTGTTCGTCGCCTTTGTCATTACGAGGAACACTTTTAAATGATATGTTCACGTGGTCACTGAAATAGTGAGAGAAAAAGAACGAAGCTTCTTCTTCGATGTAAGATTTACATATCGAACCTTCAACTCGTGCTTTTTGCCTCATTTTTTTCTTCAGATGATTTAAGTATCTATGCAAAATTAATTTACATTAACTTTAACTTCCGAATGTAATTAAATTAATATGTAATATATTACATACATCTCAAATGGATACATCCATCCATATTGCACAGGACCTTGAAATCGTGCTTCAAATGGGAGACGAACAGGTAAATGTTCGATTACATTAAAAAAAACCTGGCAGAAATATTTTCTTCAATTTGCAGAGCAATATAGGAATATCTTCTTCAATTTTACGTAAACGTTGCACTTTTAAAGTAGTCGAACAAAGAACTTTGTAAAATAGACTAAGCTCCGTTATTACATTCCAAACTTTTAACGGCAATAATTCTTTGAGTAGAACGGGTAATACATTTTCCATCATTATGTGATAGTCGTGGCTTTTCATTCTACTCAATCTACCATTTTTAAAGTCAACACATCTACGAAGATTTGATGAAGCTCGGACGTTTGCATAATTCTTATATATTGCGTCTTGATTTCAAATCGTCCTTAGTCTTCCCCTTAACATTTAAAATTGTGTTAAAAACATTATCAAAGACATTTTCTCGTTGTGCATCACATCAATATTATAGCGAAGCAGAAGATGTTTCCAATAAGGCAACTTCCAAAATATACTTTGTTTGCACCAATTATGAATAGTCGATTTGGCTGCAATTTCTATTTGCACTCCAGTTTCATATATCTTTGGATAGTTCCTTACAAGTTCGTATATGTCTTCGCTTGACCATATCATTGGTGGTTGTCTAGTTTCTACTCTATTAGCTAAAAAGTTTTTCTTGTCTCCTCTGAAGGGATGATTGACATGGAGAAAACATCGATGACAGTCAAACCATGAAATTTTCTTACCATTCGGTAAAGAAAACGCCCGTGTTTCTTCCATGCAATATGGACATGCTAGACGACCGGATGTACTATATCCTGAAAGCATTGCAAAGGCAGGAAAATCACTTCTAGTCCACAACAAAGAAGCAAACATATGATTTTTTTTCTCTTTGAAACGTCATATGTTTCTTCTCCTTCGTTCCAAAGTGTTTTTAACTCCTCAATCAACGGTTGTAAATAAACCTCGATTCCTTGTGTCGGATCGTCGGGGCCAGGAACAAAAACAGTAAGAAACATATATTGCATTTTCATACACATCCACAGAGGTAAATTATAAGGTGTGATGATAATGGGCCGAGATGAATATTTAGCACCAAATTGAGAAAATGGTGAAAACCCATCCGTACATAATCCAAGTCTAACATTACGACTCTCTACTGCAAAATTGGGATAAGTTATGTCGAAATGCTCCCATGCTTCTCCATGGCTGGATGAGTCAATGTACCATTTTCCTCTGTTGTCACACTATGCCATCTAATATGAGATGTAGTACAAAAGATGCGTATAATCTTTGAAGCCTAGGAGTGATGGGTAAATAATGCATACGTTTGTATGGAACTTTCTTTCCTTTCTTTTTTCATGGTTTGTACCTTTCTTCGATACATATTCTACACATCCTAAGAGTGACATCCTATTTCCAAAACAACATGCAGCCATTTAAACATGTATCTATTTTCAGATAAGGTAAATCAAAATCCGACATAAGTTTTTTAACTTCATAGTGATTTTTGCACATTAAATTATCAAGTGGCATATGTCTTTTTGCAGCTTCTACAACGGCTGTAAATCCGGCTTCGGTGATGTTGTATTTTGACTTCATCATAATGTATTCTGCGGTTACTGATAGCTGGGTGTCACTTTTACAACCATCCCAAAGAGGTTTCTTAGCAGCATACAGTAAATCATAAAAAAAATTTGCTTCAATATTTGGTTCTTCAACATTTTCATCGTCGTCGTCAACTTCAATCGTAGGGAACATTGATCGTACTGCATCTTCAACCATATTTTATATACGGTTCGTCATAACAATTTCATTAATGTCTAATTCAAACTCTGTAGAAGTATTTGCTACAACTTCTCCATGACGATCCCAAACATAATACTCCGGCACGAAATCGTTTTTGCACAAATGGTTTTCACAATATCGGGTAACAAATACTTCAAATGTTTACACCTACTACACGGACAACGAATTTCTACATCGTTTCCATTATTACTTAAAGCAAATTCAACAAATACGTTTATACCATTATAAAAATCTTCTTTTATTGAGCCTCTCAACCCCCTTCTTTGATACATCCATCTCCTCCGATCAACAAAATAATCGATCATTTTTCCTATTTGAAAAAATATGTCACAAATTCAAAAATAAATATTGGTCATATTACGAATTCACATTTTATTTTCCAATGTATCAATACAAAAACTTATACACGTCAATTTTACCCAACATAAGAATACAATATAGAAATGTTGGTTTATGGTTATCTTTTTTCTAGGCAGCCATTCTACTTCCCATTACAAACACAGTAAACACTTACATTTCGTACATTATTTCGCTTTAAACGATTCAACAAAATTTGGACAGCACTTCCCTTTTGTTTCCTGCATTTGTTCCCTTTTGTTTCCTGCATTGTACACAAATGCATGTACGCAGGAAACAAAAAAGAAAAGTGACGGTGAAATTTTGTGAACCGTTTGAAACAAAATAATGTGCGAAATGTAATTGTTGACTGTGTTTATAACTTGTCCAATACAAGGACAAATCCAACAAGCATTGTACCAGATGAATATAAATGGCCATTTTATGACAAAAATGGATATTTATATAACGATCATGTACAACACCCATCGGATGGGGCCAAAAACTCTCCAAGGGACGAAAAAAGTAGTTTATAAAAAAATATTTAATAATTTTATACATTTCAAAAAATTATTAATTTACCACATTTGTTCCGCGTATTTTATCGAATAAGGCTGCTTTAATATTGTTATCATTTTCCAATACAGTCAATTTTTTTTTTGACTCGTGCATTCATTATTGTTATACAAATCAAGATGTTATACAACTCATGTCTTATTCCAATTAACACAATACAATGGTAGAAACGACACATATACAATGGTTTACATATACACACACAATCATAAATTATACATACCCTTTAAAATTCCACGATAACATTTGAAATATGTATACCATGGGATGCTATAAATCATTATTACGCTATTGGAAATAATTGCAATCACTAATTAGCCCTAAATTTATCAACTTATGCAAATCTAGATTTAGGGTAAAAATTAGATTTTTGGTGAAAATAAGAGATTATACCTGAGATTGAGAGCAATAGAGTTTGATTAGGAAGTCGTGGAGGATCCGGAAGCACGAAATTGGAGATTGGAAGCTTAGAGAAGGGATTGGGGATTTTTGGAGAAAAAATTTCGTGCTGAGAATGAGGAAGAAGAAGGCTCAGCTGAGCCCTGTAATTCGCGAATTTACGACGGCTTCCGACGGCCCGTCGAAAGCCGTCGCTACATGCTGTCGGAATATTAGCCTTTTCAAGTAGTGCAGCTACCAACCTAGGGCAGTTAAAACTATTGCCCAAGAATGTGCCTGGCACTTTAGTCATAATGCATAATTTAGCCACTCCTCCCTATATAGTGTTGAAAATTTTACATCTAAAGTAGGGGTAGTTCCTGTATAGAAAATTTTCGTCAAAAACAGGGACATACATTTATAACTACTTTGGCCTGTCAAATGCAATGTTGTTAAATTCATTGAATGTAACAAGTTTTACATCTAAATATAAATCATGTGCCTACTGTTTATCATCTTTAAACATAAAAAACCTTAATACTGCATTTTCAACCATTTCTGACTGTAATTTAAGAACCAATTCTTACCGCATGCAACCATTTCCAACTGTTACGTCAACTTACTAACTTCTAACGAAAACATGGAAAAGTATTGCCATAAAATCAAGAACTAAAAATAATGTAATTCTACCAGTAGCCCGTATGCGAAGCACGAGCCTCATACTAGTAGGTACATAAAACTAATTTTTTCTAATATGGAAGATTGCTCCACTTTCTGCTAAACAAAAACATTGTAGTTTGATACTAAAATATTTGATGTTAAGAGAGTTTAAACTATAAATTTGGTATTATAACCTGATTTATATATATTTTTCCTTTATAATTTGCATCAATTGAAGTAGTCTGACTGTTAATAGTGAAAGCACTTTCCAAACATGTGCCATGCTCATTTAACAGAGTAATTTGTATTGTAAATTTTAATTATAAGAATATGTAAATTGATGAATGGATGCATAATTTTGTTTGTTGGAAATTGCATGTGACATTTAGAGAAGAGAGGATAAAATAAAAATGCAAAACTTTACGGTAACAAAAGAATAAAAAAGAAGAAGAAAGATTAGCTATTGAAGCATTTCTGCTCTTGAGATAGGAAGAATATTATGCATGCACATCTCATGAGAAATTAGCATCTCAAGGATTTTTTTATTCATCTTTTATTTATTATTTCAGTTATTTCATTAGTTAATAAAGGAATGAAATGAGATTTTTCCATGTATATTTACTGCAATGTATATTTATGTCTGTGGTATGCTGCTAATATTGTACTCAAATATTAGAATGCCATAGCTTTATTATGCATCATAATCTTCTATAACTTCAGTGGTATGTTTTCTAAAATCTCCTACAGATTTTGTGATACAGGATACAAGGAAAAAGTCGCCAATGAAGTTGATCAATGAAGTTCCACCACTAAAATTTGATGGTCGCACCATCGCTTGTGAAGCAGGTATGTCACTACCAAAATTTCTAAATTTGATAATACTATTAATGTATATATTTTTCTTTTTGAAACCATGAAATAACTACACATTCAATCACCATAAACTGATCTAATTATAGGAGTTGAGTTTGGGTTGTGGGAATACAAGTCATATTGTGTAATGGATTGGATATTGGCTGGTTGCATGGGAATAAAAAAGGAGTTTGATTGTTTATTTTGAAAAAAAAATGAGTTAAGTAAGTCTGTCAACGGATGTGAATATGTCCACATTCAAAAATTTAAATCTACATCCGAATCTGCATCCAATATCCGCGGATGTCAAAGAATTAACATTCGCACCCGCATCCATGGATTATTTTGGACATCCGAAGATATCTGTATCCATAAATGGTAAAAGTGAAGTGCAGGAGAAAGTCCCAATAATGAACATTATTATGGATGTATATAGCTCCAAAAAAATAATTAAATTGAAAAAAAATTCAATTTATAGTTATTTAAGATTTGATGTAATAATTAACAACTAATTTATTTTTCAAAATTTGTTTGCAAAAGAATATTTTGCTCATTCATTTATAACTGCCCTGGAATTCATTATCAAGCATTCCATAGTTAGCCAATTATTAAAACATCAACTATAATTTATTTTCTACAATTTGAAAAGACCTAATACCATCTATAAGCTTTATTCAACTTTAGCAGATTGAATTGAACTTGTCTGAATTTAATGCTGAAGTAATCCAACTACATAAATAAATAAGTTCACTTATATAGGGTAGTTGACATCATAATTGAAGCTTAATCAAACAAGTATAAGTGAAGTTACCATCATAACTTAAGCACCATAGTAAACACTTGAGTTGCGCTTGTTGTAATAGCAGCACGGTCGCTGCTGCAAATAACAGCTCTATAGCTAGTAAACAGCAACCACGGAGCTGTAAACAGCAACCACGGAGCTGTAAACAGCAACGCTAGCAGTGCTGCTATTATAGCAGCTCTGTTGCTGCTTTTGTAAAAAACACCACCAACAGCTAGTGCTGCTGGAGACAGTAGCATTGCTGCGACCATTAATAGTTGACTACAGTGTGTGTGTAAGTGCATGCACGGGGGTATTTAATATTTTCCAAATGAAGTATTAATTTCATTTACGATGTTGAAACTGGGGAGAATATTAATAACTAAAAATTATTTATGTATTTGATGATGTTTGAACGTCGAAGACTTTATAAATCAATAATAACAGTTCTCTTTAGTAGTAATAGTATTAGATTATGGTGTTTAGGATAGTCATAGTTCTTGTATTGTTGACGATGATGGTGGAAAAACCAATATTGATGTGTGTAGATGTGAGATGGATGTATTGTGGTGAAATATTCATGTATGTGCTTGAAGGTTGAGTAGTGAAAGTGGTTGTGGATCTGATAGTGGCAAGTTGCTCTGGTTTATAGATGTGTTAATAATGGGAAGTGTTGTACCTGTTAATTTCTATAATAGCCCTCAACTAGATAACTGAGCAAATACCATTCTAAATAACAGATAATGCTCACACAAAGAAATCTAAATTAATATATTTAAAGGACTACTTATTTAGTAGTACATAAGTAGCATGTTATAGCTTACTAAGTTGCCATTTAAAAGGAAAAAAAAGTCAGATAAAACAACCAATTCACGAACTTAGAATCTTTTGGTGTAGTAGCTTAGTTTGATGCAATAAAAAAATGATGCAAATTTCGTACAATTTTGTTTCATTGCTGTAATTTGTTAATTAAGAGCCGCATTGCATGATTTCAGCAAACTCAATTAAGATTCTTGATGATCAAGATCACATTGTCTAAATAATAATATGCATGGTAATTAAGTGTACTTAACTTATTTTGAAAACAAATCACGATTCTAATTTTAACTCTTTATAAGTCATTTAACCATTTAAATATATTATTTAACTATTTAATATCTAAAATTATAATACATTCAACTATTTATAAATATTTAAATATTTTATTAACTAAAATTCTAATTTTAACTACTTATAATTCATTCAACTACTTAAATATTTTATTAAACTATTTTATTAGTTAAATTTTAAATCATATTTTATAATTTATATAACTTTTTAAAATTTTTATTTAACTACTTTATTTAGTAAAACTTAAATTTAACTATTTCAATCAACTAAAAAGTTTAAAATTTAACTATTTAATTAACTGAAATTTGAATTTTAAATCATATTTATAATCAGTCACATGACTAACATGTTAATAAGATTATCATACATATATAAACTCTCGCTAACATAAATGATGATTATCTTTGAGAGTAGCCATTAACATTAAGACAAGATATATACAAATATCAAAATGAAGGATTACAAAAGTAAAAGCATGTTAAGTAATATCATATTGAGTATGTGAAATAATTTATTTAACTTGATAACCTCATCTCAAAAGGTTTGTGTTGTCAATCCTCTACTTATTAGAGTGTCGTTGCTACCAACAATCTACATTTGCTTAGAATCTTCAACCATCAAACTTAAAGGCCAAAATTTTTGATTTAAAACCTACGAATAAGGAAAGTGTTAACAATTAGCATATTTGCATTAGTAAGCAGTCACGGTGGAGATGTACCTTAGGCGCTGTTAAGATAATTCCGTGTATTATTATCAGATTGATATACACCCAAGTTTAAGTTATTATAATTATATTCTTTATTGGGTTTACTTGAGTGAGTTTAACAAAGTAAGCAATGTCAACTTAGTAGCTACACTTCAAAATAGTTATGCGATATTAAGAATCAACCAAGAAAATATACCTTAATTATTTGCAAGAGTTAGGCTTAATTAATTTGCTCTAATGGATCATTGCTTCTGTGCTAACCTGAAACTTAGCATACACCACTTTCATACTGCTCAAAAAGTTATATATATATATACATACATTCATACATACATATATATATATATATATCTGATACAACATTGACTGATTTGGCTATACTTATTTACTCGGAAATCATATAACTTAAAATACCGGTATATCAAAAGATAGCAACAGAACAAAACATGTAATTTGGTGGGAAATACAGAATTTTAGTGCAAGGTAAATTGAGTAGAGGGTCAAAACATAAGGGAAAACGGAATAAAGATTTGACTGTAGCAACACTATGAAAAATATAGTCATGAACATTTAGTCGAAGATAAAATTAAATGAGATTTTTTGTCAACTGTTTTACATTTTTGTTTGACATCTGTATATTTGACTATGTTGGATATGATGGCTGTTTGAAAATGATTAGATGTGTCAACTATTTGAATGTATTTTTATTAGTTCGAGTTCTAAACTGTTTCTGACTATATTCTTAATAGGTTATAACATATACTACCATTAGTATCAACTTTACTAAGGACATGTCAACCATAATTCATAGTGCTTTGTTGTGTCCTCAACAGTTTAGAAACAAGGGTAACCTTTTATTGCTTTGTTTTTCTTCAGACTAGTGTTGCTCTAGGTTGAGTGCCCATGCACATCCAACTCTGTCAGTTCTTTTTTAATCTATCCAGCCATGTATTTATGTCCACCGTTAACTATATGTAGTTAGGGAAAGCATAGCCTGAGAGATGATTATCAGTAAGGAAATCTGTTCATAACGCCTCTAAACTTTTAATATGCAACAGACAATACTGTTTTTTCCTTTTCCACAGGATGTATGAACGACAGTTATATATATGTAACGACCCGCAAAATTTAATGGTTTTAAAAGTATATTTAACTGGAAATTTGTGAAATTTTAAACAATAAAATTTGAAATTAAAAATTTATTATTTGGAATACGTATATTTTAATATAGCAACTGGAAAATTTTCATCTAATAATATTGAAGTTTATTTTCCTGTAAAATTTCATTTCAAATCAAACCGGTTAATAACAGTGAATTTAAAAGTTTTCCGAAACCAAAATTTGTCAACAGGAGAAAATTTATTCTGATCATTCTGAATCAGACTGCGGAATTTGTTTTTCCAAATTTGGACTTCTACTGCTCCGTTTATCTTAATTCTGACAAAATAGCAGCATTTCTGGTACCGATTATCGACTTTCGATCGGATGATCGTACCACTAGTATCTGTATACCGTTTTGATCGTCTCGTCGCGCTGATCACCACGGTATATTTATTTTTTTGTATTTTGAGGTCCGGTACGCGATGGGAATAATAAACTGTTTGTTGTAACGGCACTTTTAATTGTGACTTTTAACTTCCCCGTCCTTTTCAAACCTTTACCGTGCATTTCAAGCTAATAATCAATTGCAGTAAATAGTTTTCAGCTGAAAACAAGGAAATTCAACCGTTGCCATTATTTTGGTACGTTACTCTACCTTGCTCTACCTTTTACTCCACTAATATAAAATATCCAGTAGCCTATTTAGATCTGCATTTTTCACTACCCTCTCCCTTCTTCTTTTTCTTCCTCCCGCCTCCATTTTTCTTTTCTTTTTCCTGTAGCATGCGAACTCCTCTCCCAACCAAAACTTCACCTCCTCCCCACGTCACCACTTCCACCCTGACGTCAGATTCCTCCTTTCTCCCCTCTCCTCCTCGGCATGCATAATAGAGCAGCCGAACCCTGACACAACTCCCCGCCTCAGCCACCTTGTCGCCGACGCAAGCCAACACCCTTCCACCGTTCTGCACCTTCACCTCCAAGCTGCCGAGTTCGGCCGAGACCTCGCTTCACCCACCTCCTCTAGCTTCCGCGACTCCACCCCACTTGCCGCGAAGCACAGCCTCTGCACTAGTTCAGCCCGTCCTCACGCTTGATCTGATCCCACTACCTACCCCGCCTCGAACTGGCGCGTCCATCCGCCCATATGCTTCCCTTCGACCATGCTTCGAGTCTCTGACCACCCTTCGCCTTGTGCTGCCCTGTGTCGACCTTCTCCTGCTCTTCTTTCATCCCACCATGTCATGATTAAGGTATATAAACTAATACATGAGTTTGCATATTTTCCAAGCTTTGTATATACATTTATATGTTTTGTTTAATTTTTTTATATGAGATCTGTTGTTTACAGATGTATGTACTAGCTAGATAGTTTATGTATATAGGATATGTTATTGTTTATATATATTTGAGCTTATGCCTTTTTTTTTTAATATCCGGGTTCGTAGATATTCTTTTTTTTAGTAGTGTTTGAATTTGTATATATGCGGCTGTTATATATATATATAGTAAGTGTAGTGTTGCCGTTTTTAAAATTGTAAAGGTTTTACAGTATAAATAGTTTATGTTTTATAATAAAATAATTTCGGCTGAAAACATATACTTTGGTTTTAAATTTTAGATATTAGCTAGTTGCTTATAAAGGTATATAAGTCAATTTTATATATAAGTTTATGTAAATTTTAATTATGTCTAATCTTTTAAATACTTTTATAAATATAGTTTTGTCTTATAAATATATTTCGAATACTATATATTCCCTTTTTTTTATATATGTAAGTTTGTATATGTGTTGTACAGTTTAAAAGTTCATTTCCAAAATTTGAGATGTGCTGGCATTTCCTATAACTCATGTACATTGTTATTTATAATAAATATTGACTTGTTTACATATTTGCCTATATATCTATTCGATTGTATTCTATGTTTAAAAGTATACAGGTAACATATTTTAAGGTATATACACTTGTAAGCTGTTTTGGCATGATAGTTTATAAATATAGTTTACATGTTATAGTCTGCACTTATAGCCGTTATGCATAAATTTAGTTTATTTGCTGAATAATAATAATATATAAAACTGTTCAAAAGAGTATAAGTTATTTGTATATTATAATAAATTGTTTGTATTGTTTTATAATAATAATAAAAAATTATAATTGGATTTTTCTTTAGATATATATATATATATATATATATGTATGTATATATATTATTTTAACTATTTGTCTAAAATTTTATGTTAATTTTTTTTATGGACATAAGGATATAATATTTATTTTGTTTCAATAATATTAAGACGATTCTGATTCGTTTCCATCCGTCCCTATCTTTCAGCTTTGCCCGTCTAACCCACTTTTTAGCTTACTTCGCCTGAGATTGTTGTTTGGATTTATTCGATTGTCTAGACCGTGATCCAATTCGTAGCTTGTTCTATATCAAACTCCTTTAGCCTCGAAAGGTGAGCAATTACTCACGATTTACGTTCTTTTATTATTTAAATTTGATTTCATTTGAAATAGCAATTGAAATATGCTGTTGTAGTTATTTACATTGTGATATATGCTATTATCTATAACTGTTCACCTGTGACATCTAACACCAGTATCTAGTATTATATGCCTGTTATTATTATTATTTTGTATCTGTTCACCTATGACATCTGACACCAGTATCTGTTATTTATATTGATGATATATGCCTGTTGTTATATTTTTAGTATCTGTTATCACTCTGCAAGTTCCCTGTTAGTATAGAATTCACTATGGGTTGAAATGATACATACCCGAACGGACTTTAGAATAGGAGAATTTCGTTATGGGTTGAAATGATAAACCCAAGCGATTTTCATTTGAATTGAAATTGGGATTACGGGTCGAAATGATATCTACCCGTATATATTTAAATTTCGGATTGAAATGATAAATATCCGTATCACTTAACCATGATATATATATATATATATACAAACACCGTTGGTCCATATATATAAATATTTTAAAAAAATGAATTCTATGGTTTTGGAAAGAAATATATGGTTTTAATAAATGTTGAGCCTTAAATTATTATATATAAATGGGAATGATTGATTTAAATACATATAATATGTTGAGTATTTAAATTATATTCAAAATAGATTTTGGTAATAATTTGAATAAGTTAAGGTTAGAAAGATAATTTGAATTTAGTTGAAATTGTATTCAATAAAGAATTTTATTTAATTAAACCGATTGAAACTTATTGAAATTGAGATGTAAGATATGATTTATAACTTGAGTTTGATTTATAAGTAATCTAATGAATATTTCTTGTTTAAATAAATTTAAGGAAATATTTAGTAAAAATGAAATTTAAGGCTATTTAAATGATATTGAATCTATTAAGTGAATATTCCCTGAATAATAATAAAGTTAAATCAAGTGCTATATGAAACTGTTAAATTTAACTTTGAAAATGTTGAATATTAAAGCTTTGAAATATATTGAAAATTTAAATGGTATATTTAGAACTGAATTAAATTGAAGAATTAAGCTTTGAATAAGTTTGAATTTGGAATTTGAAGTTGATTTGAATCGATTTGCGAGACTTGAGGAAATTATAAATACTTTACTTTTTAAATCATTTAATATATATACTATTTTGGAAAATAGATATATTTGAAATGAAATGATATTTGGGTTTTGAAGTATAAATTTAATTGAAATGACCACGGTGTTAAAATGTATATTTCCACCTTGTAGATAGTTCTGAAGATCCTTAGGGGATGGTTATCCCAAACATCCTTTAAGTTACTCGTATTTCAGTTGACATTTCACTTGAGTTGGATTTATTTATATAAGAATGTTAATCCTGACTCGAGTGTTTTGTGTTTTGCTTTACGCTCGGGTCAGACCGAGTGATACAGCATTTGAGACTCACCCTTGGAGTTTGGAGCTTCCTTTGGAGATCCATCTATCGCCTCAGCTTTCAGCTCTTCTAGTTGATTTGTTCAGAGAAGTCATCCGTTGCACTGTAGACTTCACTGTATTTGAGATATTCTGTTGTATTTTATTTTTAACTCTGATGTTCATATAGTAGCTTCATGAACTACTATTTTATCTATTCCGCTGCGTATTATTGTATTACTCTGTGTCTGTGATTCTGTGATTGATTTATTTACTGTATTTGCTGAGTTTTGCCAAAATTTTATTACAATCTGTTATTTTGAATTATTCAAGTCAAGCATGTGTGGATTATTGTCGATTTGAATGGTCCAAAATAGCGGGTCGTTACAGTTGGTATCAGAGCTTTGGTTCAAGGCAAAACTTAGCATATATAGTAAATTTATTTACAGAATCACTTTCGTTCGAGTTTGAATCTCTTCCTTTTGACTTGATTTCTTTTGAACTTTGGAACGTTCCTTGCGGTTCCAAAATTTATTCTTGTCTCTCCCTATTTCTATTCTTTTGATTCTGGAGTATCCCATGACTCCACTTCGAGTGATCTCTATGAGAATAGGATCCCACCAATCTTTGAATGATTTGTGAAGGGTGAAACTCCTTCACAATTGGCATTGATTCACCGGAGATTTCTATATCTTTGGTTTAGATGCCGCTATCTCTTGCGATCAAATGTTGATTTTTCTTGGAATTCTGCATCGATCTTGTTCCTGAAGTCATGGCTGACCCTAGGGTCATCCGTGATTTATATAAGTAGATTCATCTTCTATTTTGAAATTTAATTATCTTATCTTAGGTCGAGCTTATCTTCGAATCATAATTCTATTTGATTAAGAGTTCCTCTAATTTGAATCTCTATCTTTGTTTGAAATCCATTCTTAGATCATCCTTTGAAAATCGGGTTTGTTTGTATTCTAGAAATTGTTTTCTAAACCGAAATTGTTATTTTGATAAGTATGATTATAGTCTATATATAAAAGTGAAATGTTTTCGATAAAGATTATATATACCTTTTAAAAATGAGAATTTGAAGTTTTGAAAGGATTTGTAATTTTGAAAAAAAAAACTATATAAGAAATTTGATTTATCTAAAAATGATTTAAACCTGAAGGATTTTAAATTTGAAATTCGAGAATTGAACTCCGGTATTTTGAAATTGGTTTTAAGATTTTGAAATATATAATAATAATATGATATTTTTCGAATAAGAAATGTTTCAAATGATTTTAATGAGTTTCGAAGAAATTTCAAAAGAAGTTTGAGTAAATAGAAGTCCAGAACTCACTTATGTCGTTGGAAAATAATTTCGGTGATGAGTGCACGCATCATCGACATTGATTTTCGAGTTTCAAAGTGGGGATAGGCCACTTTAGTAGCATCGCTACGCGAGTGATTTTGCGAAACCAATTTTGATTTCAAATTTTTGAAGTATGATTTGATATTCGAAAGATATATGTATATATATATATATATATTTGAAATGATTTGAAGTAAGCCGGTGTTCGGTCCTCGAGTTTTAGATTTGATATAACCCTATCTATTAAAATTGATTTACTGATTTGTTGCTGATTTCCAACTCTTGAATTTTAAAATGATTTCTTCAACTATTTTGAAGGTTCGAGCACTTCCAAATCAAGGTTAACTTTTCAAAGCTAAGAAATTTTGAAAGGTATGAACTATTTGATAAAGTATATAAATTTGTTTCGAATGTTTAAGTATGAAGTAATATGGTTTAAATAAGTTGAAACTGTTTTGTTAAGTAAATGAATAAGGCAATTTTAAAATTTTTTCTAATATGAAATTTAGATTTGAAATGTTTCGAAAAGAATTTGGTCTTCAAAATATTTTGAATAAAGCTTAGTTAAATGTTTTAACTAAGTAACATCTTCATGAAACTATATATTTAACAAGTTGGAATGAATATATAAGTTGTACGTATACTGTTTTATTCGCGTAATTAATTTGATCCAGGTTTGAGCACACAAGTTCGAGGTGAATTACATCATTTCGTGTTAGGATTATTCATTCGATTCTTGATGGCGAATATTTGATATGGATTTTGGGCTTGATTCTAGAATTCTCTATCATAGTATATGGCTATGTAAGGAGATTGATGGCTTCTAGTCGAGAAACCATATCGAAATCCGCATTAGGGAAGTCGAATGAACAATACTAGTTCGAAAGCGAACTTGTGTGATCGAGCGAGCGATCAAATGTGATTCTGCGAAATGATGACGTATGTACATCTTATATTCTAATATCATTGATATATTTTGACGCTGAAATTGAAAGCTGTCGAGTTAGAATATCTTTGCTTACTAAAAGAAAATTTCTAGTCTAAATTACAAAGATATATAACCCATAAAAGCAAAGATATTCAATCCCATATGGCTCTTCATACAGCGAAATTTATTTTGAAAAATTTGATCCTTATAAAAGACGGACCTTACGTAAATATAGATGATTTTGAAAACATTTGATTTTGGAAATGAATTGGTTGACTTAAAATTATATTGATTTGGAAATTTGGATTTATTTTCTAAATCTATTATTTTGGAAACTTTGGAACTAAAGATATTTAATTTGAGAAGAAATAATTTGGTGAAATTGTATAAGATTTTGAAAGTGAACTGATATTGAAACAAATTGAAATTTGAGAACCTTCTGTTACTAAATACTTGATTTGGGAGTTGTCGAACATATATAAAATTGATTTGTATGAGTATGAAATTGATTCGAAAACAATAGATTTGAAAAAGGTACTCAATTTGAAAGTGAAATCTTATATAATTGAAGTCTATATAAGTATGATTTGATATACTATTGATTTTGGAAAGTATTTGATTTGAAAATTAAATCTTATATATAATGAATTTTATATAAGTACGATATTTGAAAGTGATTTGAAAGGTACTATATGATACATATTTTCGAAGTAAAGATATGGAAAGTGCCTTCTGCTTGATATCCGATTTGTGGCCACATCTTGGATTCATTCTATCGATATTATTCTCTCTGATTTTGGTTTTCCGGATATGATACTCGAGTGTCCTTCGAATTCCATGGCGTTACCCATGGTCTTATTGTTCTCTCGTGACTGCACAGCGCAACTGCCTGGCTGAGTCTTGCCTAGGGGTACGGATTGTTTCCTGGGGGATCCAGGCGTAACCATTGTGTATCCTGCAATCTGTGTAGGTCGCGAATAGTAGCGCAAATGCTTGGCTGAGTCTTGCCTGGGGGTACGGATTGTTTCCTGGGGGATCCAGGCGTAACCATTGTGTATCCTGCATTCTACTAGTCATCATGGCGTAACTCGCAGGGCTGAGAAAGCTTACGGATATGGATTGTTTCCTGGGGGACCCAGGCGTAACCATTGTGTATCTGCGAACCATGGTTAGACAAAGGTTTTGTTCGTTTTGATTGGATTGTACTTTCCATATCTGTTTTTAAAAAGGTTTTTCCAGTATTTTCACTGGGTGTTGAAACAGGTCTACTAAGTACCTGGAGAATTCTAGTTTTGCGTCTGATCAACGCACTACCAGAGTCTACAGGAACAAGGATAAACTTGTTGAAACATCGAGTTATAAAAGTATTTTCGAAATAAAATTTGTTTCGTTGTAAAAATTTTTTTTTATTATAAAAGTATTTCTAACAAAGAAATTTTGTATTAATATTCGAAATTGAAATTCTAATGGTTTGAATTAATTATTCATGCCCGATTTTATTCTTTTGAATCTACCTTATCTGCTCAGCTTTATTTATTTACCTATATTCTGTTTTTCCAAGTCCTCTTTTTTTCCTTGTTGACTATAACATATTTAAAGTAAATGATTATTGATTTATTAATAATATTTGAAAAGTATTTTAGATAGAATTAATAAATTTATGAATTGTGGATTTAATAGCTTCTTTGTAAATATAAGTAATAATGTAAATAATTGTTTTCAAATGGTTTTCATACATTTATAAAGGTGTCATTTAAACATAAATGGTAGTATAAAGGAAGCAAGAAATTTTACAAATGGATTTTTGAAAGGTTTTAAAGTATATAAGATAATTGAATTGCAAATGAAGTTTTAAAATTTTTAGTAAAATTTATATAGTTCAAATTTATTGTTTAATCTTGACTTTCAATCTATCTTTTCTGTCTGGTTGTTTCTATTCTTCTACCTCCTTCCTTTTCGGGGACGAAAAGTTTTGAGTGGGGGAGAGTGTAACGACCCGCAAAATTTAATGGTTTTAAAAGTATATTTAACTGGAAATTTGTGAAATTTTAAACAATAAAATTTGAAATTAAAAATTTATTATTTGGAATACGTATATTTTAATATAGCAACTGGAAAATTTTCATCTAATAATATTGAAGTTTATTTTCCTGTAAAATTTCATTTCAAATCAAACCGGTTAATAACAGTGAATTTAAAAGTTTTCCGAAACCAAAATTTGTCAACAGGAGAAAATTTATTCTGATCATTCTGAATCAGACTGCGGAATTCGTTTTTCCAAATTTGGACTTCTACTGCTCCGTTTATCTTAATTCTGACAAAATAGCAGCATTTCTGGTACCGATTATCGACTTTCGATCGGATGATCGTACCACTAGTATCTGTATACCGTTTTGATCGTCTCGTCGCGCTGATCACCACGGTATATTTATTTTTTTGTATTTTGAGGTCCGGTACGCGATGGGAATAATAAACTGTTTGTTGTAACGGCACTTTTAATTGTGACTTTTAACTTCCCCGTCCTTTTCAAACCTTTACCGTGCATTTCAAGCTAATAATCAATTGCAGTAAATAGTTTTCAGCTGAAAACAAGGAAATTCAACCGTTGCCATTATTTTGGTACGTTACTCTACCTTGCTCTACCTTTTACTCCACTAATATAAAATATCCAGTAGCCTATTTAGATCTGCATTTTTCACTACCCTCTCCCTTCTTCTTTTTCTTCCTCCCGCCTCCATTTTTCTTTTCTTTTTCCTGTAGCATGCGAACTCCTCTCCCAACCAAAACTTCACCTCCTCCCCACGTCACCACTTCCACCCTGACGTCAGATTCCTCCTTTCTCCCCTCTCCTCCTCGGCATGCATAATAGAGCAGCCGAACCCTGACACAACTCCCCGCCTCAGCCACCTTGTCGCCGACGCAAGCCAACACCCTTCCACCGTTCTGCACCTTCACCTCCAAGCTGCCGAGTTCGGCCGAGACCTCGCTTCACCCACCTCCTCTAGCTTCCGCGACTCCACCCCACTTGCCGCGAAGCACAGCCTCTGCACTAGTTCAGCCCGTCCTCACGCTTGATCTGATCCCACTACCTACCCCGCCTCGAACTGGCGCGTCCATCCGCCCATATGCTTCCCTTCGACCATGCTTCGAGTCTCTGACCACCCTTCGCCTTGTGCTGCCCTGTGTCGACCTTCTCCTGCTCTTCTTTCATCCCACCATGTCATGATTAAGGTATATAAACTAATACATGAGTTTGCATATTTTCCAAGCTTTGTATATACATTTATATGTTTTGTTTAATTTTTTTATATGAGATCTGTTGTTTACAGATGTATGTACTAGCTAGATAGTTTATGTATATAGGATATGTTATTGTTTATATATATTTGAGCTTATGCCTTTTTTTTTTAATATCCGGGTTCGTAGATATTCTTTTTTTTAGTAGTGTTTGAATTTGTATATATGCGGCTGTTATATATATATATAGTAAGTGTAGTGTTGCCGTTTTTAAAATTGTAAAGGTTTTACAGTATAAATAGTTTATGTTTTATAATAAAATAATTTCGGCTGAAAACATATACTTTGGTTTTAAATTTTAGATATTAGCTAGTTGCTTATAAAGGTATATAAGTCAATTTTATATATAAGTTTATGTAAATTTTAATTATGTCTAATCTTTTAAATACTTTTATAAATATAGTTTTGTCTTATAAATATATTTCGAATACTATATATTCCCTTTTTTTTATATATGTAAGTTTGTATATGTGTTGTACAGTTTAAAAGTTCATTTCCAAAATTTGAGATGTGCTGGCATTTCCTATAACTCATGTACATTGTTATTTATAATAAATATTGACTTGTTTACATATTTGCCTATATATCTATTCGATTGTATTCTATGTTTAAAAGTATACAGGTAACATATTTTAAGGTATATACACTTGTAAGCTGTTTTGGCATGATAGTTTATAAATATAGTTTACATGTTATAGTCTGCACTTATAGCCGTTATGCATAAATTTAGTTTATTTGCTGAATAATAATAATATATAAAACTGTTCAAAAGAGTATAAGTTATTTGTATATTATAATAAATTGTTTGTATTGTTTTATAATAATAATAAAAAATTATAATTGGATTTTTCTTTAGATATATATATATATATATATATATGTATGTATATATATTATTTTAACTATTTGTCTAAAATTTTATGTTAATTTTTTTTATGGACATAAGGATATAATATTTATTTTGTTTCAATAATATTAAGACGATTCTGATTCGTTTCCATCCGTCCCTATCTTTCAGCTTTGCCCGTCTAACCCACTTTTTAGCTTACTTCGCCTGAGATTGTTGTTTGGATTTATTCGATTGTCTAGACCGTGATCCAATTCGTAGCTTGTTCTATATCAAACTCCTTTAGCCTCGAAAGGTGAGCAATTACTCACGATTTACGTTCTTTTATTATTTAAATTTGATTTCATTTGAAATAGCAATTGAAATATGCTGTTGTAGTTATTTACATTGTGATATATGCTATTATCTATAACTGTTCACCTGTGACATCTAACACCAGTATCTAGTATTATATGCCTGTTATTATTATTATTTTGTATCTGTTCACCTATGACATCTGACACCAGTATCTGTTATTTATATTGATGATATATGCCTGTTGTTATATTTTTAGTATCTGTTATCACTCTGCAAGTTCCCTGTTAGTATAGAATTCACTATGGGTTGAAATGATACATACCCGAACGGACTTTAGAATAGGAGAATTTCGTTATGGGTTGAAATGATAAACCCAAGCGATTTTCATTTGAATTGAAATTGGGATTACGGGTCGAAATGATATCTACCCGTATATATTTAAATTTCGGATTGAAATGATAAATATCCGTATCACTTAACCATGATATATATATATATATACAAACACCGTTGGTCCATATATATAAATATTTTAAAAAAATGAATTCTATGGTTTTGGAAAGAAATATATGGTTTTAATAAATGTTGAGCCTTAAATTATTATATATAAATGGGAATGATTGATTTAAATACATATAATATGTTGAGTATTTAAATTATATTCAAAATAGATTTTGGTAATAATTTGAATAAGTTAAGGTTAGAAAGATAATTTGAATTTAGTTGAAATTGTATTCAATAAAGAATTTTATTTAATTAAACCGATTGAAACTTATTGAAATTGAGATGTAAGATATGATTTATAACTTGAGTTTGATTTATAAGTAATCTAATGAATATTTCTTGTTTAAATAAATTTAAGGAAATATTTAGTAAAAATGAAATTTAAGGCTATTTAAATGATATTGAATCTATTAAGTGAATATTCCCTGAATAATAATAAAGTTAAATCAAGTGCTATATGAAACTGTTAAATTTAACTTTGAAAATGTTGAATATTAAAGCTTTGAAATATATTGAAAATTTAAATGGTATATTTAGAACTGAATTAAATTGAAGAATTAAGCTTTGAATAAGTTTGAATTTGGAATTTGAAGTTGATTTGAATCGATTTGCGAGACTTGAGGAAATTATAAATACTTTACTTTTTAAATCATTTAATATATATACTATTTTGGAAAATAGATATATTTGAAATGAAATGATATTTGGGTTTTGAAGTATAAATTTAATTGAAATGACCACGGTGTTAAAATGTATATTTCCACCTTGTAGATAGTTCTGAAGATCCTTAGGGGATGGTTATCCCAAACATCCTTTAAGTTACTCGTATTTCAGTTGACATTTCACTTGAGTTGGATTTATTTATATAAGAATGTTAATCCTGACTCGAGTGTTTTGTGTTTTGCTTTACGCTCGGGTCAGACCGAGTGATACAGCATTTGAGACTCACCCTTGGAGTTTGGAGCTTCCTTTGGAGATCCATCTATCGCCTCAGCTTTCAGCTCTTCTAGTTGATTTGTTCAGAGAAGTCATCCGTTGCACTGTAGACTTCACTGTATTTGAGATATTCTGTTGTATTTTATTTTTAACTCTGATGTTCATATAGTAGCTTCATGAACTACTATTTTATCTATTCCGCTGCGTATTATTGTATTACTCTGTGTCTGTGATTCTGTGATTGATTTATTTACTGTATTTGCTGAGTTTTGCCAAAATTTTATTACAATCTGTTATTTTGAATTATTCAAGTCAAGCATGTGTGGATTATTGTCGATTTGAATGGTCCAAAATAGCGGGTCGTTACAGTTGGTATCAGAGCTTTGGTTCAAGGCAAAACTTAGCATATATAGTAAATTTATTTACAGAATCACTTTCGTTCGAGTTTGAATCTCTTCCTTTTGACTTGATTTCTTTTGAACTTTGGAACGTTCCTTGCGGTTCCAAAATTTATTCTTGTCTCTCCCTATTTCTATTCTTTTGATTCTGGAGTATCCCATGACTCCACTTCGAGTGATCTCTATGAGAATAGGATCCCACCAATCTTTGAATGATTTGTGAAGGGTGAAACTCCTTCACAATTGGCATTGATTCACCGGAGATTTCTATATCTTTGGTTTAGATGCCGCTATCTCTTGCGATCAAATGTTGATTTTTCTTGGAATTCTGCATCGATCTTGTTCCTGAAGTCATGGCTGACCCTAGGGTCATCCGTGATTTATATAAGTAGATTCATCTTCTATTTTGAAATTTAATTATCTTATCTTAGGTCGAGCTTATCTTCGAATCATAATTCTATTTGATTAAGAGTTCCTCTAATTTGAATCTCTATCTTTGTTTGAAATCCATTCTTAGATCATCCTTTGAAAATCGGGTTTGTTTGTATTCTAGAAATTGTTTTCTAAACCGAAATTGTTATTTTGATAAGTATGATTATAGTCTATATATAAAAGTGAAATGTTTTCGATAAAGATTATATATACCTTTTAAAAATGAGAATTTGAAGTTTTGAAAGGATTTGTAATTTTGAAAAAAAAAACTATATAAGAAATTTGATTTATCTAAAAATGATTTAAACCTGAAGGATTTTAAATTTGAAATTCGAGAATTGAACTCCGGTATTTTGAAATTGGTTTTAAGATTTTGAAATATATAATAATAATATGATATTTTTCGAATAAGAAATGTTTCAAATGATTTTAATGAGTTTCGAAGAAATTTCAAAAGAAGTTTGAGTAAATAGAAGTCCAGAACTCACTTATGTCGTTGGAAAATAATTTCGGTGATGAGTGCACGCATCATCGACATTGATTTTCGAGTTTCAAAGTGGGGATAGGCCACTTTAGTAGCATCGCTACGCGAGTGATTTTGCGAAACCAATTTTGATTTCAAATTTTTGAAGTATGATTTGATATTCGAAAGATATATGTATATATATATATATATTTGAAATGATTTGAAGTAAGCCGGTGTTCGGTCCTCGAGTTTTAGATTTGATATAACCCTATCTATTAAAATTGATTTACTGATTTGTTGCTGATTTCCAACTCTTGAATTTTAAAATGATTTCTTCAACTATTTTGAAGGTTCGAGCACTTCCAAATCAAGGTTAACTTTTCAAAGCTAAGAAATTTTGAAAGGTATGAACTATTTGATAAAGTATATAAATTTGTTTCGAATGTTTAAGTATGAAGTAATATGGTTTAAATAAGTTGAAACTGTTTTGTTAAGTAAATGAATAAGGCAATTTTAAAATTTTTTCTAATATGAAATTTAGATTTGAAATGTTTCGAAAAGAATTTGGTCTTCAAAATATTTTGAATAAAGCTTAGTTAAATGTTTTAACTAAGTAACATCTTCATGAAACTATATATTTAACAAGTTGGAATGAATATATAAGTTGTACGTATACTGTTTTATTCGCGTAATTAATTTGATCCAGGTTTGAGCACACAAGTTCGAGGTGAATTACATCATTTCGTGTTAGGATTATTCATTCGATTCTTGATGGCGAATATTTGATATGGATTTTGGGCTTGATTCTAGAATTCTCTATCATAGTATATGGCTATGTAAGGAGATTGATGGCTTCTAGTCGAGAAACCATATCGAAATCCGCATTAGGGAAGTCGAATGAACAATACTAGTTCGAAAGCGAACTTGTGTGATCGAGCGAGCGATCAAATGTGATTCTGCGAAATGATGACGTATGTACATCTTATATTCTAATATCATTGATATATTTTGACGCTGAAATTGAAAGCTGTCGAGTTAGAATATCTTTGCTTACTAAAAGAAAATTTCTAGTCTAAATTACAAAGATATATAACCCATAAAAGCAAAGATATTCAATCCCATATGGCTCTTCATACAGCGAAATTTATTTTGAAAAATTTGATCCTTATAAAAGACGGACCTTACGTAAATATAGATGATTTTGAAAACATTTGATTTTGGAAATGAATTGGTTGACTTAAAATTATATTGATTTGGAAATTTGGATTTATTTTCTAAATCTATTATTTTGGAAACTTTGGAACTAAAGATATTTAATTTGAGAAGAAATAATTTGGTGAAATTGTATAAGATTTTGAAAGTGAACTGATATTGAAACAAATTGAAATTTGAGAACCTTCTGTTACTAAATACTTGATTTGGGAGTTGTCGAACATATATAAAATTGATTTGTATGAGTATGAAATTGATTCGAAAACAATAGATTTGAAAAAGGTACTCAATTTGAAAGTGAAATCTTATATAATTGAAGTCTATATAAGTATGATTTGATATACTATTGATTTTGGAAAGTATTTGATTTGAAAATTAAATCTTATATATAATGAATTTTATATAAGTACGATATTTGAAAGTGATTTGAAAGGTACTATATGATACATATTTTCGAAGTAAAGATATGGAAAGTGCCTTCTGCTTGATATCCGATTTGTGGCCACATCTTGGATTCATTCTATCGATATTATTCTCTCTGATTTTGGTTTTCCGGATATGATACTCGAGTGTCCTTCGAATTCCATGGCGTTACCCATGGTCTTATTGTTCTCTCGTGACTGCACAGCGCAACTGCCTGGCTGAGTCTTGCCTAGGGGTACGGATTGTTTCCTGGGGGATCCAGGCGTAACCATTGTGTATCCTGCAATCTGTGTAGGTCGCGAATAGTAGCGCAAATGCTTGGCTGAGTCTTGCCTGGGGGTACGGATTGTTTCCTGGGGGATCCAGGCGTAACCATTGTGTATCCTGCATTCTACTAGTCATCATGGCGTAACTCGCAGGGCTGAGAAAGCTTACGGATATGGATTGTTTCCTGGGGGACCCAGGCGTAACCATTGTGTATCTGCGAACCATGGTTAGACAAAGGTTTTGTTCGTTTTGATTGGATTGTACTTTCCATATCTGTTTTTAAAAAGGTTTTTCCAGTATTTTCACTGGGTGTTGAAACAGGTCTACTAAGTACCTGGAGAATTCTAGTTTTGCGTCTGATCAACGCACTACCAGAGTCTACAGGAACAAGGATAAACTTGTTGAAACATCGAGTTATAAAAGTATTTTCGAAATAAAATTTGTTTCGTTGTAAAATTTTTTTTTTATTATAAAAGTATTTCTAACAAAGAAATTTTGTATTAATATTCGAAATTGAAATTCTAATGGTTTGAATTAATTATTCATGCCCGATTTTATTCTTTTGAATCTACCTTATCTGCTCAGCTTTATTTATTTACCTATATTCTGTTTTTCCAAGTCCTCTTTTTTTCCTTGTTGACTATAACATATTTAAAGTAAATGATTATTGATTTATTAATAATATTTGAAAAGTATTTTAGATAGAATTAATAAATTTATGAATTGTGGATTTAATAGCTTCTTTGTAAATATAAGTAATAATGTAAATAATTGTTTTCAAATGGTTTTCATACATTTATAAAGGTGTCATTTAAACATAAATGGTAGTATAAAGGAAGCAAGAAATTTTACAAATGGATTTTTGAAAGGTTTTAAAGTATATAAGATAATTGAATTGCAAATGAAGTTTTAAAATTTTTAGTAAAATTTATATAGTTCAAATTTATTGTTTAATCTTGACTTTCAATCTATCTTTTCTGTCTGGTTGTTTCTATTCTTCTACCTCCTTCCTTTTCGGGGACGAAAAGTTTTGAGTGGGGGAGAGTGTAACGACCCGCAAAATTTAATGGTTTTAAAAGTATATTTAACTGGAAATTTGTGAAATTTTAAACAATAAAATTTGAAATTAAAAATTTATTATTTGGAATACGTATATTTTAATATAGCAACTGGAAAATTTTCATCTAATAATATTGAAGTTTATTTTCCTGTAAAATTTCATTTCAAATCAAACCGGTTAATAACAGTGAATTTAAAAGTTTTCCGAAACCAAAATTTGTCAACAGGAGAAAATTTATTCTGATCATTCTGAATCAGACTGCGGAATTCGTTTTTCCAAATTTGGACTTCTACTGCTCCGTTTATCTTAATTCTGACAAAATAGCAGCATTTCTGGTACCGATTATCGACTTTCGATCGGATGATCGTACCACTAGTATCTGTATACCGTTTTGATCGTCTCGTCGCGCTGATCACCACGGTATATTTATTTTTTGTATTTTGAGGTCCGGTACGCGATGGGAATAATAAACTGTTTGTTGTAACGGCACTTTTAATTGTGACTTTTAACTTCCCCGTCCTTTTCAAACCTTTACCGTGCATTTCAAGCTAATAATCAATTGCAGTAAATAGTTTTCAGCTGAAAACAAGGAAATTCAACCGTTGCCATTATTTTGGTACGTTACTCTACCTTGCTCTACCTTTTACTCCACTAATATAAAATATCCAGTAGCCTATTTAGATCTGCATTTTTCACTACCCTCTCCCTTCTTCTTTTTCTTCCTCCCGCCTCCATTTTTCTTTTCTTTTTCCTGTAGCATGCGAACTCCTCTCCCAACCAAAACTTCACCTCCTCCCCACGTCACCACTTCCACCCTGACGTCAGATTCCTCCTTTCTCCCCTCTCCTCCTCGGCATGCATAATAGAGCAGCCGAACCCTGACACAACTCCCCGCCTCAGCCACCTTGTCGCCGACGCAAGCCAACACCCTTCCACCGTTCTGCACCTTCACCTCCAAGCTGCCGAGTTCGGCCGAGACCTCGCTTCACCCACCTCCTCTAGCTTCCGCGACTCCACCCCACTTGCCGCGAAGCACAGCCTCTGCACTAGTTCAGCCCGTCCTCACGCTTGATCTGATCCCACTACCTACCCCGCCTCGAACTGGCGCGTCCATCCGCCCATATGCTTCCCTTCGACCATGCTTCGAGTCTCTGACCACCCTTCGCCTTGTGCTGCCCTGTGTCGACCTTCTCCTGCTCTTCTTTCATCCCACCATGTCATGATTAAGGTATATAAACTAATACATGAGTTTGCATATTTTCCAAGCTTTGTATATACATTTATATGTTTTGTTTAATTTTTTTATATGAGATCTGTTGTTTACAGATGTATGTACTAGCTAGATAGTTTATGTATATAGGATATGTTATTGTTTATATATATTTGAGCTTATGCCTTTTTTTTTTAATATCCGGGTTCGTAGATATTCTTTTTTTTAGTAGTGTTTGAATTTGTATATATGCGGCTGTTATATATATATATAGTAAGTGTAGTGTTGCCGTTTTTAAAATTGTAAAGGTTTTACAGTATAAATAGTTTATGTTTTATAATAAAATAATTTCGGCTGAAAACATATACTTTGGTTTTAAATTTTAGATATTAGCTAGTTGCTTATAAAGGTATATAAGTCAATTTTATATATAAGTTTATGTAAATTTTAATTATGTCTAATCTTTTAAATACTTTTATAAATATAGTTTTGTCTTATAAATATATTTCGAATACTATATATTCCCTTTTTTTTATATATGTAAGTTTGTATATGTGTTGTACAGTTTAAAAGTTCATTTCCAAAATTTGAGATGTGCTGGCATTTCCTATAACTCATGTACATTGTTATTTATAATAAATATTGACTTGTTTACATATTTGCCTATATATCTATTCGATTGTATTCTATGTTTAAAAGTATACAGGTAACATATTTTAAGGTATATACACTTGTAAGCTGTTTTGGCATGATAGTTTATAAATATAGTTTACATGTTATAGTCTGCACTTATAGCCGTTATGCATAAATTTAGTTTATTTGCTGAATAATAATAATATATAAAACTGTTCAAAAGAGTATAAGTTATTTGTATATTATAATAAATTGTTTGTATTGTTTTATAATAATAATAAAAAATTATAATTGGATTTTTCTTTAGATATATATATATATATATATATGTATGTATATATATTATTTTAACTATTTGTCTAAAATTTTATGTTAATTTTTTTTATGGACATAAGGATATAATATTTATTTTGTTTCAATAATATTAAGACGATTCTGATTCGTTTCCATCCGTCCCTATCTTTCAGCTTTGCCCGTCTAACCCACTTTTTAGCTTACTTCGCCTGAGATTGTTGTTTGGATTTATTCGATTGTCTAGACCGTGATCCAATTCGTAGCTTGTTCTATATCAAACTCCTTTAGCCTCGAAAGGTGAGCAATTACTCACGATTTACGTTCTTTTATTATTTAAATTTGATTTCATTTGAAATAGCAATTGAAATATGCTGTTGTAGTTATTTACATTGTGATATATGCTATTATCTATAACTGTTCACCTGTGACATCTAACACCAGTATCTAGTATTATATGCCTGTTATTATTATTATTTTGTATCTGTTCACCTATGACATCTGACACCAGTATCTGTTATTTATATTGATGATATATGCCTGTTGTTATATTTTTAGTATCTGTTATCACTCTGCAAGTTCCCTGTTAGTATAGAATTCACTATGGGTTGAAATGATACATACCCGAACGGACTTTAGAATAGGAGAATTTCGTTATGGGTTGAAATGATAAACCCAAGCGATTTTCATTTGAATTGAAATTGGGATTACGGGTCGAAATGATATCTACCCGTATATATTTAAATTTCGGATTGAAATGATAAATATCCGTATCACTTAACCATGATATATATATATATATACAAACACCGTTGGTCCATATATATAAATATTTTAAAAAAATGAATTCTATGGTTTTGGAAAGAAATATATGGTTTTAATAAATGTTGAGCCTTAAATTATTATATATAAATGGGAATGATTGATTTAAATACATATAATATGTTGAGTATTTAAATTATATTCAAAATAGATTTTGGTAATAATTTGAATAAGTTAAGGTTAGAAAGATAATTTGAATTTAGTTGAAATTGTATTCAATAAAGAATTTTATTTAATTAAACCGATTGAAACTTATTGAAATTGAGATGTAAGATATGATTTATAACTTGAGTTTGATTTATAAGTAATCTAATGAATATTTCTTGTTTAAATAAATTTAAGGAAATATTTAGTAAAAATGAAATTTAAGGCTATTTAAATGATATTGAATCTATTAAGTGAATATTCCCTGAATAATAATAAAGTTAAATCAAGTGCTATATGAAACTGTTAAATTTAACTTTGAAAATGTTGAATATTAAAGCTTTGAAATATATTGAAAATTTAAATGGTATATTTAGAACTGAATTAAATTGAAGAATTAAGCTTTGAATAAGTTTGAATTTGGAATTTGAAGTTGATTTGAATCGATTTGCGAGACTTGAGGAAATTATAAATACTTTACTTTTTAAATCATTTAATATATATACTATTTTGGAAAATAGATATATTTGAAATGAAATGATATTTGGGTTTTGAAGTATAAATTTAATTGAAATGACCACGGTGTTAAAATGTATATTTCCACCTTGTAGATAGTTCTGAAGATCCTTAGGGGATGGTTATCCCAAACATCCTTTAAGTTACTCGTATTTCAGTTGACATTTCACTTGAGTTGGATTTATTTATATAAGAATGTTAATCCTGACTCGAGTGTTTTGTGTTTTGCTTTACGCTCGGGTCAGACCGAGTGATACAGCATTTGAGACTCACCCTTGGAGTTTGGAGCTTCCTTTGGAGATCCATCTATCGCCTCAGCTTTCAGCTCTTCTAGTTGATTTGTTCAGAGAAGTCATCCGTTGCACTGTAGACTTCACTGTATTTGAGATATTCTGTTGTATTTTATTTTTAACTCTGATGTTCATATAGTAGCTTCATGAACTACTATTTTATCTATTCCGCTGCGTATTATTGTATTACTCTGTGTCTGTGATTCTGTGATTGATTTATTTACTGTATTTGCTGAGTTTTGCCAAAATTTTATTACAATCTGTTATTTTGAATTATTCAAGTCAAGCATGTGTGGATTATTGTCGATTTGAATGGTCCAAAATAGCGGGTCGTTACAATATACATATATGCATATACCTAATTTTGTTATTCTCGTACATAGCTAGTGTGGTGAATGATAGGAATAAACTTTCAAGATAGAACATTCTAAAACTTTTCATGCATGGCCACTATTTATTTTTTACATGTTCACCTTACCATATTGACCAAGGAAAATATAATTTCTATATTCTATTCTCAGCTTGAAATAAGGGATGGTGACAAATTTGTTTTCTGGTCTAAATGTGTACTTGAGTGAAAGTTCATACCTGAAGTATTGAAGTTTAATATTCTTTTTTTTACTTATTAGAACAATTACAGGTTAATATCTGACCTTGGAGTATCCAAATTCTTTTAGACTTTATGGCATTGGCAATCTTTCATGGGAATTTTTGGTATGACTTTTTGACTCCTTGGCGCATCTCGTCTTTCATTATAAATCATATTTTTCATGATGTGTTCTCTGATATGTTTTCATGTAAAACTTATGATGTTTTGTACGGAGGAAGAAAAGTTTCAAATTCATTCTTACACATTTTGTTTTATAAAGCTTAAAATAACTTGAGAACTGGCTACTTAATATACTGTTGTAAGAAAAGCATACATTTTATTTTCCTAAAATTGAAATTAAGACAATGACATTTTAATTTTTATCTTTAAGGTCACGTTGTTTTGCTAAGCCTTGAAAATTCTTAGTATTTTTATATTAGAAGAGTATAGCATTGTACACACCATTTTGATTTTGTTAGGCCATGAGAACAAAATAATATCGATTGCTATTTCAGAAATGCATAGTTTGAATTTTTTCCCTGTTGTCTGCTATAGCCTGAGTTAGGTATTGTTGTGTTCCTTTCAATTTATAGCGGATGGGTATGGTACTCTTCTGATTTCATTTAAATAATTTCAATGATCAAAAGTTCGGATTTTGAACAAAACATAGAGGTTTCATTTTTTTTACTTTTCAAAATGCGAAAATTATGATTTGGAGAACAAAGAAAATTCACATGTACTGCAAATAATGATTAGAAACATATTTATATACTAGATACTAACACAGAGTCTAAGACTCTAAAATCACATTAATGGTACAATTGATAACTGATAAAACAATACACACTGAATTATATACTAATCAAACAGAAACGGTACAAGTTTATATTGTAACTGACCTTGCAATTAATAATAGCAAAAAACAAGTATAAAGAAAAGTTTTAAGTTCATTTTTTCACATATTTGTTTTATAAAACTTACAATAACTTGAGAACTAGCTACTTAATATTTCCGTCTTTTAATCCTAATCAAGTACATATAATAAAGAACTTTTTCTTTGTAGGTGAATAGATATATTTGATGGAAAAAACACTAATCTACCCAGAAAGTTATGGATTCGAAGTTACTTTTGATGCCATAACTACATTTTGGTTTGTATGCTTATATGTATTACTATTTCTGGTCACTAGTTGCTGCTAATTCTACATTGAAATATTATAAACTTATTTTATTTTGATGTAAGAATATTGCGTATGTTTATTATGTAATGTTTCAAGTTGAATGTAAGATGTGTGATTAATATAATATGTTGATTATAAAATGTGTGATTAATATAATATATGTTTGTTATGAAATATATGTGTTTATATAAAATACGACAGCGTTGACAATATGCTATGAAAATATTTAACAGCATTTATAAATATCTAAGAAAAGATTAAACAGCGTTTTCGAAATGATTTAACACCGGTTCAGGTTGTAGCGAGAGCAGGGCCGGTCCTAGGTGTTTTGGTACCTAAAGCCAATTGCAAATCTAAGGCCCTAGTGAGTTACTCTAATCTTTTTTTTCTAACCCTTTTAGCGAGTCCGGATTCTTGTTTACACATTTCAAAACGCTATAAAAGTAACATCGAATAATATTGTATATTAATAGTTATTATAATAACAAAAATAATTAAATTATGAATGTCTAATTTACTAGATATAATTTATCAAAAATATTTTCAATGATAATTTGAAGCAAAAATTCTTTTTAACTAATCGATTAGATTATAAAACTTTAACTATAATTTCTTATCGATAACCTATACGTTAACTAACCATTAAAAAATGATCCACTGACCAGGAACAACCTGTACATTGACTAACTATTAAAAAATGACGCCCACTAACCAAGAACAATCGTGTAAATTCTCTTAAACAATATCAGAAACAATTAGCACAAATTTTGCTGCGTAGAGAAAAAATGTAAGAACATTGCAGCAAAATAACAAATGACCACTGGTTCAGTACTAAACCAAGTAGACCAAGTTATTGGTAGAGGTCCTAAATAAAAACTCTAGGAATACATAATAGCCGAAGTTTAAAAAAGAAACATCATTAAACTTACTGAAGTAGCCTTCGAAACATTCGTATACCCTAAACCACAAATTAGTACCTCAATGTTTAAACGTACAAAATCCAAAATCCAAATTCCAAACTATTAGTACCTAAATGACTGAATCTGAATCAACTGAGATGGAGCCGGATGAAGCTTGCCCTAGCTAGTAGCTGCCGACTGCTTGCAGAGATGAATTGAATTTGAAGCCTGGGCCCTAGATGCGGCCATCGTCGAGATAAAGCTTACCAGGAGAAGATGGAGCCGCCTAGTTGGATGTTAGTCATCGCGGGTCACCGCCTTGCCTGAGCGCCTCGCCCTTGTTCGTGAATCGCGCATTCGATTTCGCGATTTACTTTATTGGTTGGTTCTGAATTTGGTGCCCTAGTTGCTTCGGGGCCCTAAGCGGTCGCTTCTCCCGCTTTGGGGAAGGGTCGGGCCTGAGCGAGAGATAAGAAGAAGTTAACGAACAAAACAATCAGATTAGTAAAAGTCCAATGGAGTGACGGTGAGAGAGACTATACTTGGAAAAATAAAGAGCAGGATTAGGGACACTTATCCAGACATGTTTGATGGTATGTTTTACCTCTATGTTTAATTGATATGTACCTTATCGTAATTTCGAGGATGGAATTCTTTAAGGAGAGGAGTCTGCAATGATCCTAATTTTGACTAACATTATTCATAACATTTAATTAGATAAATTAAATAAAATAATGTAAAGGGATAAGAAAATTGTGATTTGGTAATTAAGTTTAGGCCTTGCCTTAATGAATGAACTAATGGAAATGATTAAACTTAAATAAGAGCAGGGAAATAGGCAAGAGGTAAAATAGGAAAAGAGTCTAATTTTCTAATACAAACCCTTAAATCCACTCTTTCTTATTCATTTCACATTCTCACAAACACAACTTGAGAAGGTTGACCATAGCCAGAAGAAATCAAGAGGAAAAGCAAAGAAAAGCAAGTAGGAAGCTAGGAGTAATCAAATTAAAACAAATCTCAATCTTTTTAATCCAAATCAAGATGAATAATGAATATACATCGCATGTTTTTTTATTATGTTTCCATTTTAAGTGAAAACTCATTTCTTTTACAAGTATTATGTCATGTTTTAGTAGTTTGAATGAGTATACGCCTGTTGGTGAGTTTCTATAATTTAAGTATGAAATTTAGTGATAGGTTTGAGTTGGAAAACCTATCATATTATACCAAGGTGATTTGAGATTTTGATATAATGTTGAAATATCATTTTAGAGCTGTGTTTTTAACTTCATAATTTTTCAAGCAATTATGGCTTTTATATGATTTTTCTGAGTGAAGGAATTGGTGAATTTCGGTTTTAATTATAAAAAATAATTAAAAAAAGTTTTTGGCCCTAAAATTTATATAGGTCGAAGAATATGGTTAAATTGAATTATTATGATTTTTAGGAATTTTTCCTAAGTATTTAACTATGGTGAATAAGTTATTTAAGCTAGAGGGGCTTAATTGTTTTATTGAGATATTAAGATGTAGGTTAAACTGTAAAATATTTTAACATTTCAAATTATTAAGTGTGGTAGATTTTCAGTAAAGGAATTTGATAAAGTTTTGATAGCCAATGAGGTTTTGACAAATTATAGAGGTTTGGTGAAAAGAAAACAATTTTTATAGTAATATTGTAGTTTTTAAGTTATTTACAACTCCGCTATATCATCATTGTCCATATCAGGCCCATCTCATTGCATCCTAGTGTCATTGACGCGGAACAAAACTATGTCGCATGATGTCAACTAGTTTCACATGAAGTGGATTTGGTTTGAATCTTGTCAAGGCCGTAGTAATAAAGGTAAAGAGATAAGACCCGACATGGGCATGTCGATGTGCATTAATGCCGCGTATTTACAAAGAGTCATGCCGCCGCATATGTTTTATGAGTCGTCAATCTTTATAACTTCAAAGTTGCTCTGTTTTATAAGCGACTCCGAGCTTGTTGCCTCGCCGACCCAGATGGTCATTGAGCCTACTCTGTGCTGCATTTAATTTTTCATCGAGCCTAATCTAGCCAGCTATTAACTGATCATCAAGTTTAACCCCTATCGCTTTTTAATATTTTTATCGAGCTTAGTAAATGCCTTTAACTAGTCTTCGAGCCTAACCCATGTGTTTTTATAGTCATCGAGCTTAACCCGTAATATTTATTTTATAACCTCGATAAGGCATTGATGCCAATGTTTTATGTGTTGCCAAAGTTCAAATTTTATAGTTTTAACACTATGATTTATAAAGCAATAACCTCGACATCGTCCTCATATATTTTCAAATAAAAGACTTCAACATGCTTTTGAATCGGCAAAGATCTTTAATGGCGAAGACATCGCTGAGTTTTATAATTGTAAAGACTTTACAAAGACTTCGTCATGCTTTTGAATGGGCAAAAATCTTTGATGGTGATGACGTCATCGAGTTTTGTAATTATAAAGGTATTACATAGTTTTGGCCTTGTAGCCTAAGTTTTGAGAGGGTCGAAGACCCTAATGAATTCTAGTTTCATCAACGTTGTTTTATAAAGCATATATCCTGGCATAATTGTTTTGGGTCAAGTAAAGGACCAATGTTTTCCTTGTTTTATTAATGGTTTTGAGGGTTAAATCATTTACAAAGATTTTGTTTTCAAGGAAATATGGAAAGGGTAGTTAACCTTGAATTTTAGTAAAGAATGACTAAGAGATTAGAAAACCATATAGGACTGGTGTGGGGTTGTGCTCTATACTTTAATTAGTAGCTTCTAACTAATATAAGTCGAAGATTTCAGTGTGTAGGGCTTTGTCATGGGTAAGACTAAAAGAAGGTTACACACATAAAGGAATACACAGAGTAGAGATAGGTTATTGGTGAGCCCATAAAACCAGTAGATCACTTGACTCTAGAAGCAGTAAGTTACGGACATGCATTCCAGTTTACCTCTAATAGAAAGTTAGAACATTTATTATGTCTGGTAAGCCCGAGCATCCATAGGTTTATAGTTAGCCTGGTAAAACTATGAGGATGGGATAGATAGTCCACTGATTACCTATATTGTATGCATGAAAGTTATTGTTATATTGTTTATGATAACCACTTTGGTTGTAGGATTTTGATTGCAAAAGATACGCTTTTAAAGGATATTAGTGAGGGGAAAACCCATTCCGCTAGGCGGCGTGGTCTCACTTAATATCAGTAAATCGAGATGTCATATTATTATTCACACCGGGCTTTTTGTCTGACTCGAAGTTTATGTTTCCCTTTAAACTCTCGAGTGCTCAAAATTTGATTTGAGTAGGTTGAGAGTTAAGGTTTTTAGGTTAGTGGGTTTTGGCAAATAAAGCTTCCGAAGACGTGTAGGAGACAAAGATTAGCTATGTAGGAGATTATCTATTCATCTATTCCATTGTGATTGAATGTTGTATGTAAAGACGGATGTTTAAGCTATATATTTAGTTACCCTGATCATTCAAGGGGCCATCTTCATATGTCTCCCTTGGCGTATTCTATAACAATTATATTTATCTGAATCTAAAAACATTATGGGATTATGTACTGAATATAAAATGTCGATTTGAGATGTAATGAGAAAGTTGTTTTGAAATGGTGTTTGAAATATTTCTTATTCTTATGCTTCTGATATTATGGATACCATTAGCATTACCACATTTTGTCATCGGAAATTAATAACTTTGAATGACTGCAGTATCTGTAGCACTTAGTTTCGGGTCTCAGAATAGGGGTTGTTACACCATCCCATTTTCCCTTAACACTCCCCCACCCCCACCCGAGAAAGTTAAGTTCAATAAAGAGAGATTAATTTCCATGTTTAACAAAGGGTCGATATTGTACGAACACAAGTAACTTTATTATTGTAATATGTAATTCAGATAATGTTTCGGATTCTAGTATCTTCATTACTTTGTGTTGGAACTAGACCAGCCCGCAACGGAAGTTATGGGTGAATTTCAAAAAATTTACCCTATTGAATCTTTATTGGGCCTATAAAGTCTAACTGAATTAGAACATTTCTAAATTTCATTCAAATAAAATCATTTATTTTATTTAAATTCAAATATATTAAGATATGAAATTAATTTTATTTGATTTAGTTTATACATAAATGTATCATATACATATATGTGTGAGTGCATATGTAACATAATAATCCGTTAAAGGTATAATATGCCCATATGTAGACGTTAGGATTTACATCGCAACAAACATATTAGCTCATTTTGTATGTCATGTATGTTGTCCAAATATGTGCATATATATGTGTTACAAACACACATACACATTTGTATAAATATATTATATATAATATATACGAACATAAAACATTTATATATAGATAAATATATATATATTGAAAGAGAGAGAAAAATTATTAAAAATTATTTATAATTCAAAATTAACTTAGTTTTGTAAACATAATAATTTCAGTATTTTAATTTGTATATATTATGAATAAAATAATGTTTTCATCCATAAATAATTAACATAAAATAATCTATTGAAGAAAATTCAAATTTTACAATTTTCAAAAATGTAGGATTATAAAATAGAGCTTAGGAAAAATCTGGAGATTTTCCAAAGTTGAAATATTATTTTTAAAAACAAATACATTGATTTCATTAATAGTTATTTAATATAAAATAATATATTATTAAAAATTAAAATTTGAAAATTTCAAAAATTTTAGGATCATGAATGAAAGGTTACAAAAAATGTTGAAGAATTTTTCAATTAAATTATTATTTTTAATAAATCGTAAACAATTTTTCCAAAATAATATTAATTATTAAAAATAATAAACTTTATCAAAAAAATCCTAAATTTTTTCTATACGATTCTAGAATGAAATAATATATTTTTTAAATATAAAATTGAATTTTATTGTAATAATTATTTTATATATAATAAATAATTCAAAATTCAATAAATGTTTATCTAAAAATATGAATATATGTATGATAATTAATTTTCAAATTTTTAAATTCATATTATATATAAATAAGTGTACTAAATTTTTTAAATCATATATATATATATATATATCTTATATATGCATATATGCTATTATGAGAGAGAAATATACACTAATACACACACACACACACACACACACACACACATATATATATATATATATGAATTTATTAATAAATATATAAAACAATTATTAATGACAAAAATTGATTTCTTACAGTAAACAACATTTGTCTATACATAAATCAAATAGTATAATAAACAAATTATGCACATAACCAAACTGATTTGTGACAACTACATCTACTTACCAAAGCTCACCTAACTAAACATATAGTAGCAATATATTTAAACAGATATGAAATTGCTCATTATAGGATCATAGAATATAATTTAATTACTATAATATGAATTAAAATTACCAATTTAATGGTGCCTTTGAATCCATGTTGACGCAATGACTTCCCTTCCTTTACTGTTCTTGATTCGTCTGATTGCAAGTCCGGAATCACCGACCTCTAACTATCGAATAGTATTATTTTAATTTGAAATATATTTGAAAATTTTGGAGTGGATTGAGAACTATGTTTTAACCAGAAATGTAGAAGGTAATGGCGGCCAAAAAAGGTTAGTCATTATTTTTAGAGATACATACATACATACATACATACATACATACATATATATATATAGGGTTGTATTAGAGAGAAACGAGGAAAACCTTTTTACCTATTCTCACTTGATCTCAACCCATTATCTCCAAGCCAATTTCCTATGTTTTAGCCACCCCTACACCTTCCCAAAACCAAAATTTTACAGCCCTAACGATGGGCCTTAAACCCATCTAAGCCCAAGCCAAAATACTATGCAATTAAATCTAATTTAATCGCTTGTCGATATTGTATATCGATCGATATATTTATAAATTTTATAAATATATATAACATTATTTATTTCTCAAATCATATTCAAATTTTATAATTAATATTTTATAAATATTAATTAATTTAATTAATTTATAACAATTATAAACTAATTAAATCGTTCGGTCTTAAGGAAATTCATCATTTCGGCTGTGTAACTCTTGGGTGTAAATTTGGTCAGCGACTAACATCGACCTATTCTAATGTTAATGTTCACACGTCACTTAGCAGGTGGTGTGACATTATAGCCAAATTTATCGCTTACTCATTTTCGGTAAAATCCAATTTTAGTTTAATAAGCGTTACCCGGTTGTGACATTTGTTTACACCAATTCTCTTCGTCAAAACTATATCACTTTGGACTTATGGAATTTGGTAAAGGTCAAAATTCAAACCCCATCCACATTCAACTTTATAGTCCAAATACAAAGTCATTGGTTCAATAATAACAATTATTATTAACCGAAATGCTCTGGCCAGAGACTTTGACTTTGAGTTGACTTGAGTTGACTGTGATACTAACCGCATATAACCGAGGAGACGAATCCTCTCTTGAATAGTGCTTTACTTCCAATACTTCCACTCGACCCAACTATAGTCACTCGATGGACGCCATACCATGATTTGGTTATAATCAAAGCGAAGCTTTCATATTGAAGATCCACGGTATTCTCAAGTCGAAAGAATTGTGTAAATTAGTCACATCAATATTTTCTGTTTGACCTTCGTTATATTAACCAACAGAAAACTATCATGTGAGTCGTTCTATAGTTATCCAATAACTACTAGTATGTAACCCCTAGATGCCCCCAGTAGTCATGAGTAATACACTGCCCAACATTTGGAGAGCATTACGTACTCCAGTCTCAACGGATACATCGATATTCAGTCTCGATGCATCTTGACTAGGAATATTTAAAATGGTATATTTGTTCATTGTGATAAATTACTCACGGTTACAACACTTTGTAACTACCATCACAAAATATACCATTTATGGATTTTTCTATTAAATATACTTTTAATTAAGTTAATTAATTAATATAATCACATTATGTCAAGTATATAATAGGAAGAAAATACCTTTTATTTCGAACAAGATTGGTCAACGAGTTAGATATATGTAACAAATTATATAATTTCCCCTAGGGCATACTCCTAACTCTATCAATCTCCCACTTGCACTTAGGTCAATTATGTAATCTAATTCCAACTTCTCCAATCAGTTTTCTCAAAACCAATTAGGTCAATCCCTTAGTGAATGGGTATGCTATTATGTTTTAATCATCTACTTTGTCGATTAACTCTCTCTGACACTGATAAACTGCCTTTATCATATGGAACAATTCAAAGTGTGTCTTTCGACTTCTAGTGAGCTTTAAGTTCTGTCATGACCAATTTCATGACATTGTTATCTTATAACAATATTATGGGATTCTCAACATTTGGAATCACCTTTGGCTCAATTATAAATTTGTGCATTTATATCTATATACATTGGTTTATTGTAGCGCTATTCAAGTTAATGTTCTCAACATTTCGTTGAATCGACCACAGTCACCTTTATTTTGAAACATTTTTCAAATTAAAGATTTTAACTTGAATTTTATCATTGACATGTTATACTCAATATCACTTATAAAAGTTTGTGTCCAAACGTTCCATCATAACGAGTTTGTTGTTTCTATAAACAATTCTCTTGTATTTCATAAATACGTTAGAACACCTCAAACAACCATTTAGTGATATCAATTTGGATTTTATATTTGCTCCATGTACCAATTACATAAACAAAACACAATATCATACACAACATAACCTGTATGATAATTCCTATTGCTAATGCATAAGGAATCCAACTTACACGTTCTCTTTTTAATAAGGTGCTCTTGCATATCATTTTGGGACGATCCCTATATCTTTTATACTCACCATAAAAGACATCATTTACAATCCAAAGTTGAGTATTAAAACAACTAAAGTTGATTTTAATAGAAGCATATTATTAAAATCAACAACGTGTTGTTTACTTATAGTTTAGAAATATCAATGTGCCTTTTAACGTTCTTTCTCATGAACACATGCTTCCTCTGCACTTTGATTGAAAATCAAACTATTTGATATTTCTATCAAAATATTTATTCAATATTGATGCTTATAAAATGATACATTCATATCATTTCTTGGATCATATCCAAAGACTCACAAACCCAATATCGCTCCCACTGACTTCGAGGCATTTTTGATTAACGGCTTACTCTAAATCATTATTTAGAATTTTCTATTTCAATACATAAGTACCAAACACTAAGTCTTATCGAGCGATAATTTTGTGAGAAATCTAAATTAACTTGAGCATGTTAAATACCGAATCTGTTATGCTAATTTCAATAATTGAAATTTGCGATATTATTCTTATCAACATTGCTCATTTAATTCCAACCACATTAGTCTTTCCAATAAAGACAATCTCGGCCGATGGATCACATCTCTTTGGTTACGACCACCAAAATCATATTTTGATAGCGTACTTGGAATTCTTTTAGATTTGCGCATCATACCATATAGAGTCAACAATCTTAATGGTTTAATTGAACAACCGAGGGTAATGTATATTTCGACATTAATAAGAAACTCATAGTTTCTCTTCGATGTACGAGAATACTTATTAGACATTCTAATGCTATGTGTTCATTTAGGTTAGTTAATTTCACTTCATCTCATATAATCAGTTCTATCTTTGGATCGGATCCAATTCCATTTAACTACCAAAAATTTCTTAAAGAAATTCCTTCAAAATGAAGTTGATATATCTTGAAACAACAATTGTTTCTTAGTGCAAATAAAATAGGGATTCATAAATGCTTAACCTTTTTATTTATAAAACTGATTTTAGTTTACAAAAATTATGTTTAAAACATAAATATGTCATTTGATGACAGACCTTTCCAAAAAACTTTTTGGAGATTCATACAAGATCCCTTATGAACAATTATTACATGCAATCTTTCGACTCGTACAACCTGCCAACCCTTGGCCAAGGATATGTTGGGATTTCTTACAAACCCTTATCCTATATGATTTTGTAAACTGTTGTTTAGATGAAATAATATCAACCTTGTGTATTACTCTTAAGTACATGACCTTATAGAAAGAAACTAACTCAACTTCACTCACAATTAATCATAAATTGTCCAACAATGTCTGATTACTCCTTATCGATGCATCATTATGCATCACATGGAGGAGTGACTTATGAGATTGAATCTATATTCATTTTTAGGTACATTTGGAACTCTTTCCAATATACTCACTTATTCGACCAAATCAAATCATTTTATTCTCTTGCATGTTATTTTATTTACTTTTCTTTTATATTCTATGATTTTATCATAAACTTACTACATGTGTATCTAATACATAGGTTCATTTTGGTAATAAATCATCGATGAATATAACAAAGTATGTGGAACCCTTTTGGTATTAATAGACTTGTGATTGCATACATCAATATATATTAATTCAAAGAGTTCATCAACTCTTATGATGCTCCCACTGAATCGGTGCATAGCCATTAATTGTTTGAGATATAACTAACCTGTATCATATGATTCATAATCATATAGTAAAATTATTCCTTCAAAACTACGGCTTAGTCTATAATTACAAAAAAACTGTAAATAATATTAGACACATATGTATTTTTGTTGAATCACTTTTACTATGAAAACAAATTTCATAATATAGTTCTATTTCATAATGAATATTCATAATACTCATATTGAAATATAGTTATATCTATTTTTCAGTCAACACAAAAAATAAACATTATTTCACAAATAATGTTCGGTACATTTTACTATATGGCATGCTCCCACTATTTCCTCCATTATAATAGCGTACTAAATTTAGAGGTCCATCATTCACTTAATATTGTTAGTATTGTTTACTTATTTCATATGCTGCAACTAGTTTACAGTGGAGAGTTCTTTGATCAAATATCTTGAACTCAAAGAAATAAATGTTATAGAAAATAATTTTCCATATGAAAGTACATTTCGGAATAAAAATCATATTTCATATTCCAATATTAAGTATCAATTATTATTACAATTCCTGTTTCCAATGCTTCTCTATGAAGCAGACGTGACTATTCATTCTCTTCATTCCAACTTTACCTTAAATTACATCTATTCTTATACATTTGTTTTTCTTTCAAATGGTCAAACTATTCAAAAGAAAACCTTACTACAATATCATAACAAACTTTTTACAAAAGCGCATTTGATTATTCTTGACATTTAAGACATCAAATATGTTGCACTTTATGTAAACCGATCAAGATGACATTTCAACGATCGAGTTCTTAGATGTATCTCGTAGTTTATGGTCTTGTGTTATATTAATACAATATGATCCTTTTGAAATCATTCAAGTTGAATACATGATCATAAAATACTGTTTATTGGCTTACGTCAAATGAACTAACTTCATTGAAATATTGTACCACACAAACTATGACTGTTCACCATATAACATTTATATGTGAAAGTACATGGATCAAATATCCATAGTCTTGAATTGCATTTAGAGTTCAAAAACTCATAAAATGCAATACACGGTCTAAACCAAATAAACATATACTTACGAATGTATTAAGCAATTGAAATTAGGTACTTGCATGAGTATAGAAACATTATATAACATGCAATTAGAATTATTAGTAAGTATATACTATATTTCTATTTATCAACTTTCAATTCAGTTTTTTTATATATGTTAATTAACAAACGTTTTATCAATCATATTAAATGCACAAATTTATCATTGTAGATAATTATAACATTATATAGCATATGCTCTTACAATATTAGAAAGGTTAAATGTTACCATTTCATTTTTCTAATAAGGCTCCCACTAGTCTTTTATGTTTCTACAAACCCTAAGATGAAACATAGAAGTCTTACAACTTCACTAGTGGGTGTTAGGACTCGTTTGTTTTGGTATTCTGACCTTGGTTTGCTCAACAAATCATAGCTCCACAAACGATGGATAACTCCTTATTAGTTGTATCACATACAACTACTAACCCATTTTTCCTTGTTCTAATCTCATTTCGACCTTGAGTTTTCTCAACAAATCGAAAGATGTTATTCACTCATACCTACCATATCGTGATGGCTTAAGTATAGTATATGTACCTTGAGTTTTCTTAATAAATACATATAGTTATCTTACCTCATCTGTTCAATATATTAATAATACTACACATAACATCCCTACCTTGAGTTTGCTGAACAACTAAGGAGTATGTAAGTAATTTATTAATATACATATGGTAGAGGACAATATTATATTGAAGATTCATAATCTTCAATATATATATTGAGTGATATCAACTTATAGAATAATATATTTCTTATGAAATACCCCAGCGATTCAAGTGTCCGACACATCACAAATCATGATATATGTACATTTACATATGTATTTATTTCTCAAGTCTAGTTGAGTTTCTTTAATGTTCCACATTTAGTTTATACACATATCATATAAGTTTTATTGCTATATAACTTTTATATTTCATATTACTTATATGATAGTCTTACGTATAATATATCATTAATTAAATCTCATCTAATTAATTTTAATCAATTAACTCTTTAATTAATTTTAAATTAGTATTCCAATATAAATTTTATATTGGACATATCTACTATAACATTTATAGTGTATACTATAACCTTTATAGTGTAACACACATATATCATATAAATGTGTAGTTTATTTAATTAATTAACCTTTAATTAATTTATTCAATTAAATAATTTTTATTAAAATTTATTAATTTCAAATTTTATCTTGTTTACATACATGTATACTTGTGTTATTTTAAACATTTTAAAATAACATAACATATATCAACATATATAATACATGCATATATACATTAATTAACTAACGTATCCAATTAATTTATTCTATTAATCTTATTAATAAATTTAAAATTTGAAACTATTATATAAATATTTTCAAACATTTTGAAAATATCATTATCCTTTCAAACATTTTGAAAACTTATGTAGTATTATAATTTTTATAATAAACATGTTTTATTTTAAATTTAACTATTAAATTTAAAATCTTTAACATTAATTTTCAAAACAATTTTGAAAATTAGCCCAAGGCCCAAATTAAGTTGAGCCTTTTCTATTAGGGGCAACCTTTGGGCTCACTTCACTTTTCGGGCCAGGCCGGTAACTAGGCAGGATACGGTACTTGATTACCCAATTTCAATCCTAGACATTACCGTTCTAGACACCGTACTAAGTGGGCAAGCTTAATTAGTTATCCCTAATATGACTAATTTAGATCGCATAGGCTATTGGCTATGATACAATTGTTGGAACTGGACCAGCCCGCAGCGGAAGTTGTGGGTGAATTTCAAAATTTTTACCCTATTGGATCTTTATTGGGTCTGTGAAGTCTAAATGAATTAGAACATTTCTAAATTTCATTCAAATAAAATCATTTATTTTATTTAAATTCAAATATACTAAGATATGAAATTAATTTTATTTGATTTAGTTTATACATAAATGTATCATATACATATATGTGTGAGTGCATATGTAACATAATAATCCATGAAAGGTATAATATGCCCATATGTAGATGTTGGGATTTACATCGCAACAGACATATTAGCTCATTTTGTATGTTATGTATGTTGTCCAAATATGTGCATGAATATGTGTTACAAATACACACACACATGTTTGTATAAATATATTATATATAATATATGAATATAAAACATTTATATATAGATAAATGTATATATAGAAAGAGAGAGAACAATTATTAAAAATTATTATAATCCAAAATTAACTTAGTTTTGCAAACATAATAATTTTAGTATTTTAATTTGTATATATTATGAATAAGATAATGTTTTCATCCATAAATAATTAACATAAAATAATACATTGATGAAAATTCAAATTTTACAATTTTCAAAAATCTAGGATCATAAAATAGAGCTTAAGAAAAATCTGCAGATTTTTCAAAGTTGAAATATTATTTTTAAAAACAAATACATTGATTTTGAAAATAGTTATTTAATATAAAATAATATATTATTAAAAATTAAAATTTAAAATTTTCATAAATTTTAGGATTATGAATGAAAGGTTACAAAAAATGTTGAAGAATTTTTCAATTAAATTATTATTTTTAATAAATCATAAACAGTTTTTCTGAAATAATATTAATTATTAAAAATAATAAACTTTATCAAAAAAATCCTAAATTTTTTCTATACGTTTCTGGAATGATATAATATTTTTTAAAAATGTAAAATTTAATTTTTATTGTAATAATTATTTATATATAATAAACAATTCAAAATTCAATAAATGTTTATTTAAAATATGAATATATGTATGATAATTAATTTTAGAATTTTAAATTCATATTATATATAAATAAGTGTACTAAATTTTTTAAATCATATATATATATATATCTTATATATGCATATATGCTATCATGAGAGAGAAATATACACTAATATATATATATATATATATATATGAGTTTATTAATAAATATATATATAACAATTATTAATGATAAAAATTGATTTTGTACAGCAAACAGTATTTGTCTATACATAAATCAAATAGTATAATAAACAAATTATGCACACAACCAAACTTATTTATGACAACTACATCTACTTACCAAATCTCACCTAACTAAACAAATAGTAGCAATATATTTAAAAAGATATGAAATTGCTCATTATAGGATCATAGGATATAATTTAATTACTGTAATATGAATTAAAATTACCAATTTAATGATGCCTTTGAATCCACGTTGAAGCAATGACTTCCCTTCCTTTTATTGTTCTTGCTTCGTCAAATTGCAAGTCCGGAATCACCGACCTATAATTATCGAATAGTATTATTTTAATTTGAAATATATTTGAGAATTTTGGACTGGATTGAGAGCCATGTTTTAACAGCTACATAGAAGGTAATGGCGGCCAAAATAGGTTAGTCAATATTTTTAGAGACACACACACACACATATTGGGTTGTATTAGAGTGAAACAAGGAAAACCTTTTTACCCATTCTCACTTGATCTCAACCCATTATCTCCAAGCCAATTCCCTATGTTCTAGCCACCACTAGGCCTCCCCAAAACTGAAATTTTTCAGCCCTAATGATGGGCCTTAAACCCATCTAAGCCCAAGCCAAAATACTATGCAATTAAATCTAATTTAATCGCTTGTCGATATTGTATATCGATCGATATATTTATAACTGTTATAAATATATATAACATTATTTATTTCTCAAATCATATTCAAATTTTATAATTAATATTTCATAAATATTAATTAATTTAATTAATTTATAACAATTATAAACTAATTAAATCGTTCGGTCTTAAGGGAATTCATCAGTTCGGCTGTGTAACTCTTGGGTGTAAATTTGTTCACCAATTAACATTGAACTATTCTAATGTTAATGTTCACACGTCACTTAGCAGGTGGTGTGACATTATGGCCAAATTTATCGCTAACTCGTTTTCGGTAAAATCCAATTTTAGTTTAATAAGCGTTACCTAAATGTGACATTTGTTTACATCAATTCTCTTCGTCAAAACTATATCACTTTGGACTTATGGAATTTGGTAATGGTCAAAATTCCAATCTCATCCACATTCAACTTTATAGTCTAAATACAAAGTCCGTGGTTCAATAATAACAATGATTATTAACTGAAATGCTCTGGCCAGAGACTTTGAGTTGACTTGAGTTGACTGTGATACTAACCGCATACAACTGAGGAGGCGAATCCTCTCTTGAATAGCGCTTCACTTCCAATACTTCCACTCGACCCAAATATAGTCACTCGATGGACGTCATGCCATTATTTGGCTATAATCAAAGTGGAGCTTTCATATTGAAGATCCACAGTATTCTCAAGTCGAGAGAACTGTGTAAATCAATCACATCAATATTTTCTGTTTAACCTTAGTTATATTAACCAACAGAAAACTATCGAGTGATTCATTTCATAGTTATCCAATAACTATTAGTACGTAACCCCTAGGTGCTCCCAGCAGTCATGAGTAATACATTACCCAACATTTGGAAAGCGTTACGTACTCCAGTCTCAACGGATACATCGATATCCAATCTCGATGCATCTTGACTAGGAACATTTAAAATTGTATATTTGTTTCGTTGTGATAAATTACTCACGGTTACAACACTTTGTAACTACTATCACAGAATATACCATTTATGGATTTTTCTATTAAATATACTTTTAATTAAGTTAATTAATCAATATAATCACATTATATCAAGTATATAATATGAAGAAAATACCTTTTATTTCGAACAAGATTGGTCAACGAGTTAAATATATGTAACAAATTACATAATTGCCCCTAGGGCATATAACTTTGTCACTTTGCACCTTAGCTTATTTTTCTTAAATCATACAGATTAGGGAATCATCGGGTAATCTTGTTTCCATGGAACTCTTAAGTAAATTTGTCAAATTAAAGAGGAATTTTAAAGAGAAATCGATAATTCTCAAAACCTCTCAGCTAGCAAAATATTGCTTCCTTAGGGATCTCCAAGAAGCTTACATGCGGCTTCCACACTTCCATTTTGAATTCTAGGGCAATGAAATGGATAATTTACTTAAAGAAATGTGCATTAATTATTGCAAACTATTATGTGGTGAAGCCAGTCCTCCAGTCGGGAAATGAGACTACCATCAATTCCCACCAATTAATACCCCTCCAGGTTTTAACGTTCCTTTTTACTCTACCCTTTCTATGTCCATAGGTTCACTCAAAAAGGCCCAAATTTCTGTCTTTAAACTTTGAGGATATATATATATACTCATATTGTTAATGTAATTTGAATTTGTTTGTGCTTGTAAACCTTCTTCTTGCTAATGAAGAACGCATTTTCTTGTGCATTAATTTCTTTTTCCTATTTACTTATTTTCATTAGTAAACACAATTAACGCTTGTGTTTAATAGTTCAAATTTCCTTTCTCGATTGGACAATATTAAGGCCAAGATAAGGTCGGTTACTAAGGAGAAACGTTCTTCTCAATATGTTTCGACTTTGTCGTTTTCAAATATTCGGATGTGTAAAAATGGAAAAAAAAATATATTATCAATTGAGATCTACGTTAAGCAATATGAAGGAAATGACTTCTAGCTTAGAAGAGAAAATTAAAGAGAAAAACAAAGAAATCCTAGAGCTGAGAGGGAGTATGAGTGTAGCTGGTCAGTTTGGACCTTTAGTCCAAAGAATCGAGGCTGATGTAGAAATTGCTCGATTACATCAAAGGGTAATGGATCTTGAAGTGGATTTGTTAAAAAGCCAAGTATCCTATTAGTCTTTAGAATTTATTGCAAGCGGAAGCGAATCCAGCCTTCCTACTCCTACCCATTCGATTGGCAAAGAATAGTTTTCTGCTTTATTGAATCCACACCCAGGTCTGGATGATGGCAAAATCGCTAGATGGAGTCAATAATTCAGATATGAATGCATTCAGTTTTTTAAAATACAATGGGATGACAAGGTTTCTCAACGTCTCAATGATTACAAAAGTTAGATTGAAAAAATTGAGTGTGAAAAGTACACTCCTGAACAGGAAGTAAGAAGTTGAAGAGCAGGGTTAAAACTTTAGGGGAAGCCAATAAAATGCTCAACCATGCATTAAAGGTTCAAATTAATTCAAGTGATGACACAAATACTACTCGAAAGAAGCTTAAGAAATTTTTAGATGTGACACTTTATCACATTATTGAACCTTCTTCAGCTATTGACGTCTCGAAAGAGGAGGTACAAAAACTTGAAGTTTAATAAAAAAAAATAACTTATACGTTTTTGGACAACTTTTCCCTTTGATTACATTTTCTTGGTATATGTAACTTTGTGACATGTCAAATGTAAATATGGTAAATAAATTCATACCTGAATAATTGATTCTATGAATTGAACTTGTCTTTTCTTCCCTTATTTTTGTCTCGTATTTGAACTCATTGGCTTATCTAATATTTGTGACTTGCTTTTGTGCTTTTATACGAGTCCTTCATTTCTCTATAGGATGCTTTAGACATGTCTTCTTGGTTTTAACCTTTTATGAGATTCCCTTCTTTTCTTCTGGAAAAGTATAAAGTGAATAATAATGATTTATGATTCAAAACATTTATTTCTCTTCCAAATTGATCATTTTGTTTTGTAAATGCCAAAGAATATTTTTGCAAAAAGGTGTCTTGTTGATTCTTGAAATTTTGAAAGTTCGGTTTTGAAATTAATTTCTTAGAATGATCATCAACAAAAACTTTTGACAAATCGGATCAATTTGCTTTCTCATCTCTTTTTTATTGCTACCATTATCCTCGCTGGTTTTCCAAAGTAAATGTCTATTCCGATGGCTTTTCCTTTTTCACAAATAGTCATTAGCCAACTTGATGATCGACCATAAACTCATTTGGTAAGAAGATCATATGTTTTATTGATAAGAAGACCATAAATCCATCTTACAACAAGACCAGAATTCCATTACAAACCACTTGATAAACACTACAAGGAAAACAGCATTTTTCGACGGCTGAAAACCGTTGGCGGCCATCGGAAGCCGTCGGAAAAAGCCGTCAGAAAATAAGGCGTTGGGGCGCAATGTTTCCGACGGCTTCCGACACAGGGCGCCGAACATTTTTCCGACGGCTTCCGACGGTTCCGACACTTGTCGGAAGCCGTTGGAAAAAATGGCCTATAGGCTGTCGGAAGCCGTAGGAAAACTATTACCTGAAAGCTGTCGGAAGCCGCCGGAAATCTGCTGTATTTTTTTTATTCCTGCTGCAATATAGCCTTCCATCCACATTTCCCATCCAAACACTATTACACCAATACTGCAGAATCCAGTATACAATATTCCAACCAAATATCAAAACCCAAACTACGCAAAATTCATCAAACACACAAATACATCAAATTACATCAAAATAAAATACATAATATACATAACTATTCCAACATTCACAACAACCCCAACAACAAGTGTTCTACCATGTCATACATACACAACATAACACAAAATCATCCACATCATCATACAATCACATAACCAAGTGTATCAAACATAATCATACAAAAATCAACAACTACCTCCACCGTCCACCAAATCATACAAAACTAAAAAAACATACCTGAAAAAGCAAGCAATCAATCACTCTCCTCCAGATCCAGAGCCAGCAGAGGAAGGAAAGCGGCCACCATACTGCTGCATGTACTCGACGATACGCTGGTCTAGCAACTTTGTGGTCTGTATGGCCTGTCGGTGGTTCTGCTCCTCCAGCTGGGCCACTCTAGCCCGCAAATCTTCGATCTCTGCTAGATCGATCTGAGCTCTAGTCTGCCGACCCCGTCTCTGACTGCTGGCCTGCAATAAATATTTAATTTAGCTGTGTGATCTCTGTAAGTGTATGTGCAGGTATGTGAATGATTAGCTGTGTGATAATGTTATTTAATTTAGTTTATGCATGTTTATGTAAGTGTAGACTGAATGAGGCTGACAATGTATTGGATATCTAGAAAAATATAAGAAACTTAAGTATTTTAATAATTTATGGAAAAATATAAACAAAAAGGTTTCAGTTTTGTTTTCAAAATTACTAATTATAAACCGTTTGAATTTTCTATAAACCCTATGTTTTCATTTACCGAGTATTGTCACCCATGTATGAATTTGTAATAGGCTTCTGAAATCATATTGATTTGCTTATTTATTTTGCATAACCAAAATATTTGGTATTCATTTTTAAAATTTTTGAGTTCATGTATAAATTAACAGTAAGCTAGTAAGTAACATAACATTCATATCTTCTGCCTTCTTGTGCTTTACTGGTGTGATAAAGTCATTTGGTTGGTTTGAATTCAAATTCAATATGGAGGATTTTTCAAGGTTCAAATATTTTTAAATAATGGAAAAATGAATAAATTTCAAGTTTATTGTTTTGAAAAGGTCCAAATAGCATATTTGAAGTATTTTAAGATAAAATTATATATTCCAACATAGAATTGAATTATTTAATTAGCTTTTAGATTTAAATTTAGATCAAACAAATAAATCCTATTTAAATTTACTTTAGCTTGAATAATATGAGTTCTGACATTATATGCTTATGTTTATTATGTTATACAAGTTTATTTATTTATAAATCCATTATTTCAACTTATTAAATCTAATTTAACTTATGTATTAATATTCGATGTCGTGTTTTATAAATGCTTCTACTATATAAACTGTGAATTTTAACTATAATTCTAAACACACAATCATATGACCTATTGATGGCCATAGTGACATTACAAGAATAACTGTCCTAATGAAAGTCAAATGACTTAAAACTAGTAAATTAAACATTCATTGGGAGAGCGTATGGCAAGCGTGGTTGGCATACTGGGAAACTGACGAGGCGATGAATGCTTTATTTCAATAAGATTATAATTCTTGTGCACATTAATTCCAGAACCTGGAACATTGCTAAACAAATTGCATCTAAATAGAAACACCTCATCCGCGGGTCGTGAGAAATATGTCGGTTGCAAAATTTGTGTTAGAACGCCATAAAAATCATTTAAGTGATTTTCTGGATCGTCACTACCTTTAACAAATACACCAGTATTATTTGTTAATTTTTCTGCACCGTATTCTTTGGTGTTAAATTTATATCCATTGACAAAATATATTGGATATGTCTTGACCACTCTTTTTGGTCTCATCGCAAGATGTTTCAACCCTTCGTCAACAACACAATTTCTCGGCTCATAAACGTAATTTGAAAACCGACCGGAAAATTCTTTACTGAGATCTCCGTTCGGATGTTCACGTTCATAAACACTGTATATATAAACAAATTATTACATTAGGTTATACACGCGCATGCATTATAGAAAAGAATAAAACACAAATTATTATTTCAGATTACCTAACAAACGGTGCAACCTCGGCACAATTTAGAAGAATATAAGTGTGTGCTACATGAAGATCTCTATCGCCTAACCATATTTCTACACATTTTCCAGAAGGCCGACAATGTTGTCTAAAAATAGATAACATTGCTTGAGAGGACTCTTGTTCGTCGCCTTCGTCATTACGAGGAACACTTTCAAATGAAATATTCACATGGTCACTGAAATAGTGAGAGAAAAAGAATGAAGATTCTTCTTCGATGTAAGATTTACATATCGAACCTTCAACTCGTGCTTTTTGCCTCACTTTTTTCTTCAGATGATTCAAATATCTATGCAAAATTAATTTATATTAACTTCATCTTTCAAATGCAATTAAATTACGTGATAACATATTACATACCTCTCAAATGGATACATCCATCCATATTGGACAAAACCTCGAAGTCGTGCTTCAGATGGGAGATGAATAGGTAAATGTTCCATTACATCAAAAAAACCTGTCGGAAATATTTTCTCTAATTTGCAAAGCAATATAGGAATATCCACTTCAAGTTTACGTAAACGTTGCACTTTTAAAGTAGTCGAACAAAGCTCTTTGTAAAACTTACTAAGCTCCGTTACTACCTTCCAAACTTTTAACGGCAGTAGTTCTTTGAACATAACGGGAAATAAATTTTCCATCATTATGTGACAGTCGTGACTTTTCATTCCGCTCAATCTACCATTTTTAAAGTCAACACATCTACGAAGATTTGATGATATCCCATCAGGAAATCTTAACCCTTCTACCCATTTTAACACAGCTTTAACTTGATTATTATCTAATTCGTAACATGCTTTGGGTTATTTACTGTCATTTGGTTTCATATGAAGCTCAGGACGTTTGCATAATTCTTCTATATCACGCCTTGATTTCAAATCATCCTTCGTCTTCCCTTTCACATTCAAAATTGTGTTAAAAACATTATCAAATACATTTTTCTCATTGTGCATCACATCTATATTATGACAAAGCAGAAGATGTTTCCAATACGGCAACTCCCAAAAAATAGTTTGTTTGCACCAGTTATGAACAACTGATTTGCCTTCAATTTCTGTTTGCTCTCTAGTTTCATATATCTTTGGATAGTCCCTAACAAGTTCATATATGTCTTCACTTGACCATATCGTCGGTGGTTGTCTGATTTCTACTCTATTAGCTAAAAAAATTTTCTTGTCTCCTTTGAAGGGATGATTTACATGGATAAAATATCGATGACAGTCAAACCATGAAATTTTCTTACCATGAGGTAAAGAAAACGCTCGTGTTTCATCCATGCAGTATGGACATGCTAGACGACCGGCATTACTCCATCCTGAAAGCATTGCATAGGCAGGAAAATCACTTATAGCCCACAACAAAGAAGCAAACATACAAAAAAAATTCTCCTTGGACACATCGTATGTTTCTACTCCTTCGTTCCATAGTATTTTTAACTCCTCAATCAACGGTTATAAATATACATCGATTACTTGTGTCGGATCGTCGGAGCCAGGAACGACAACAGTAAGAAACATATATTGCGTTTTCATACGCATCCATGGAGGTAAATTATACGGTGTGACGATAATGGGGCAGGATGAATATTTAGAACCAAATTGAGAAAATGGAGAAAAACCATCCGTACATAATCCTAATCTAATATTTCGACTCTCCACTACAAAATTTGGATACGTTTTATCGAAATGGTTCCATGCTTCTCCATCGGCCGGATGTGTCAACGTACCCTCTTCCTCCATTCTCACACTATGCCATCTCATATTAGATGCAGTTACAGAAGATGCATATAATCTTTGAAGCCTTGGAGTTATGGGTAAGTAATGCATACGCTTGTACGGAACTTCCTTCCCCTTCTTTTTTCTTGGTTTGTATCTCTCCTGATTACAAATTTTACAATTTCTAAGGTTTGCACCTTCTTTCCAAAACAACATGCAGCCTTTTAAACATGTATGTATTTTCTGATAAGGTAAACCAAAAGCCGACATAAGTTTTTTAACTTCATAGTGATTTTCACACATTAGATTATTGGGCGGCATAGCAGCTTGAACAACAGCCGTAAACCCAGCTTCAGTGATGTATTTTGACTTCATCGCAATGTATTCTACGATTACTGACAGCTGATTGCCGCTTTTACAACCATCCCAAATAGGTTTCTTAGCAGCATCTAGTAAATCATAAAAAAATTTTGCTTCAATATTTGGTTCTTCAACATTTCCATCATCGTCGTCAACTTCAACCATAGGAAACATTGATCGTGCTGCATCTTCGACCATATTTTCTATACGGGTCGTTGTAACTATTTCGTTAACGAAACTTTCAGACTCTACAGAAGTATTTGCTACAACTTCTCCATGCCGATCCCAAACATAATACTCGAGTACGAAACCGTTTTGGCATAAATGAACTTTCACAATATCTGGTAACAAATACTTCAAATGTCTACACCTACTACACGGACAACGAATTTCTGGATCGTTTCCGTTATTACTTAAAGCGAATTCAACAAATACATTTATACCATTATAAAAATCTTCTTTTATTGAGCCCCTCAGTCCTTTTCTTTGGTACATCCATCTCCTCCGATCAACAAAATAATCAATCATTTTTCCTATTTGAGAAAATGAGAAGTTCAAAATTTAATATTTATTTTCAAAAATACAAATTCAAAAAATATTATTTTCATGGTCGTATAATATTTGAATTTAAAGAACTACTTCACAAATTTAAAAATATTTTCAAATAGAGCACATTTTATTTTTTAACATATCGATATAAAAAATTGTACAAAAATATTTTTTTTTCCATGGTCAGGCATCCTACTTCCCATTACAAACACAATAAGCATTTACATTTCGTATATTACTTCGTCTCAAACGATTCAACAAAATTTCGGCAACATTTCCCTTTTGTTCCCTGCATTGTACACAATGCGTGTACGCAGGAAACAAAAAAGAAAAGTTAGGACGAAATTTTATGAACCGTTTGAGACGAAGTAGTATACAAAATGTAAATGCTTACCGTGTTCATAACTTGTCCAATACAGGGACAAATCCAACAAACATTGTACCAGATGAATAAATGGTCGTTTTTCGAAAAAAACGACTATTTATACAACGATCATGTACAACACTCGTCAAACGGGGCCAAAACTCTCTAAGGGACATTTGTCAATTAGATGTGCGCATTTTACGAAAAAATACAGTTTTACTAACTGTTCACATTTACAAAAATATTTTTTAATTTAACACATTTATTCGACGTATTACATCAACTTAAGGCTCATTCGACGCATTTTTTTTGTTGCATAAGTCAATACGTGCACAATATAATATTCCTAGCTCGTGCATTCATTTTATCTTATTCCAACTAACACAATACAATGATAGCGGCGCTACACACATATACAATCGTAGAATCAAGGCATACACAACGATTTACATATACACGAACAACCACAAATTATACATGTTTTTCACAATTTCACGATAAAAGATGAAATAGGAATACCATGGAATGCTAGAAACTATTATAACACTATTGGAAACAATTTCAATCACCAATTAGCCCTAATTTAACAAATTATACAAATCTGGATTTAGGGTAAAACTTAGATTTTTGGCGAAAATAAGAGATTATACCTGAGCTAGAGAGCAATAGACGTTGATTACGTAGCTGGGGAGGATCCAAAAGCTCGAAATTGATGATTGGAAGCTTGGGGAAGAGATTTGGGGATTTTGGGTTAAAAAAATTTCGTATGGAAATGAGGAAGAAGAAGGCTCGGCTGAGCCCTGTAAATCGCGATTTTCCGACGGCTTCCGACGGCCACCGACGGCCCGTCGGAAGCCGTCGCTTGATGCTGTCGGAATAATTGCATTTTCTAGTTGTGAATAAATCTTGAATTTCATCTGATAGGAAGATTTAAAATCCAACTATTAACGAAGATTACCATCATTTGATAATTTAAATTTCAATCAAGAAATCAAAGATTGAGAGCTAATCCAATATTTCGATGAATAAAGCTCCAAAATAATATTTCTAATGAGAAGATTCGAAATTTCCCAGATGTTCATATTTGACATTGAAACCTTTGATTCTAAATAATAGATTGTTCTTGATCCTTCCTTTGAATGTTTCTTTAATTTTTCTTTGGTATAGAACTAAGTATGACTACTCTTTCTTTAGAAAATTGCTCCAACCCATCTTTTAGGTAGATATAAACTTGTTTGATTGATTTATTTTTACCCTTTATCACTCTTTGGGTGATGATTTAGGATTGAGCACCTTATTACCTTATAGGTAATGGTTTAGATTGATCGGTGTATTCGGTTAGCCATCTTAGGTAGAACCAAAGTCTTACCTGTCCTCCCTCTAAGAGACGCTCCGGTCAGGCCTTATAGACAGAACCGAAGGCTGGTCTGGTGCTTTGGCCATGTCATCAAAGGCAGGACCAAATATGTACTCCGTCCTCCCTTTAGGAGGCGCTTCAGACAGGCCTTATAGGCGGGACTAAAGGTTGGTTCGATGCTTTGACAAGGCCATCTTAGACGGGACCAAAGGCTTCTGATCCATCTAGGATGTGATTTGACCAGGCTATCTGGGTGGGATCAAAAACTTTTTCCTTTATTTCATGAATCCTTTCCATCAAGAATCTCACTTTATTATGAATTGGCTTAAACTTTTCCCAAGAAGTTTTCAATCATTCCCTTTAAGGTGCCGCATCGATTGGTAGCGTGGCCATTCATGCAATGATATTGGCAATATGGACCTCTAAGATTTCAATCTTTCCTCGGTTGCTTTTTCTTAGAAGGCCAATAATTCAGTCTTCCCTTAGTTAGGAAGTGGATATTCTCATAGGAAGTAGAAAATAAAAAGTGGTTACACTTTGATTTCCACTATGGCAGGAACCCAAATTTCTACCCAAAATAACATTATAAAGGAAACAAAATGGCATAAGTAGGATGTATTGCCAACTATATCGGAAAGGATGAACTGGTAACACTTCCGTAATATTGAATAAGTAAAGTGGTGAAAATTTTATAAATATATGTAAGGTTGTAATTCATTCATTTATCGTGGACATATTTGTAAAAATACTTTGACCAGGCACCACATGAACATATACAATGGGGAGGTTAGTTGATTAAGATACGTTTATTTTGTAAATATCTTCCTTCCATTATAGTTAACTGACAGCGGCCAACCCTACTATCACTCCTTTTAACAATTATTTTATATTTTGCGTAGATGAAGCTGTTCAAATTTGTAGCAAGTGCAGTTTTCGTCCTTATTCCATCTTTTCTTACGTTGAAGATTTATCAAAAAATGATGATATTTCTCCCAAAAGGCAAGACGTAAGTTTATTCTATTTCAAATCTCATCTATATATGATATATAAATCGACCTTCGTATACATTAAAATGAGGTCTATGGGCAGGGTAGTCTTTCGTAAGAAGATGGTTCCATAATTGTAGTAAATCTTTGTTAGCCTCTATGATCAAAAAATATCTTATCTGTATACTCTAAACCTATACTGCTTCCAAAGAAATCTTTAAATTTTATCGATTTTTTAAACAAGTCCAATAATTTTTATGATATATATGTAAAAAGAAGCAAATGACTCATTTGAAAATTGAACAACGATAGGAATCATACCATCCAAAATTTGCTGGAAACATCAAAACCAAGGCCTGTTGTGAAGAAACAAAGAAAAAGAAGGATCGTATGCAAATCAAAGAGCAGTAGCATAACCTTCAAACCCAAATTTTATAACTTGTTTACATGGTATACATCTACGACTCTTCCACTATCGTGTTCTTCAGCAATAATGTACATCATCATGCATCCGAAACAAAGGCTCATCACGATCACGTTAATGCTACCCGAATGGTTGACATAAAACTTCCTGAAGAAGGAATGAAGTACATTGGGAACGTTCATCTGCATTGCAAAGGTTTGTCTGTGTTCCCACATGCAACAAACACTTTGGTATGCAACCCAAATACCAAAGAATTCATAACTCTACCTCAAGGCAGTGCGTATATTCCTCGCACCGAGTTCAAAGACGACAAAGGAGTCAACTGTCGAGTTGCTTTTGGGTTCATCCAGCCCACTCAAACCTACAAACTAGCTAGCCCAATTTTTCTATAGGTCATACTATTATTCGTCTAGTATACCAAAATAGAGAATAATCAATTATAAACTCGTCTCACAAGTTTATCAAACAAATTTCTACTACTCTAGAAGTCTGTATTAGTTAATTTAAATAATAGTTATGTTGTAATTAAATTACAACAACAAATTAATAACTATAGTAATAATAACTATAGTGCTAAATCAACCATTATACTATTTTAATGAAATAGTATACCGTAGAAAGAAAAAGAAATATATATATATATATATGTGTGTGTGTGTGTGTGTGTGTGTGTGTGTAAATCTAACCGGTTGAAGAAGAAAATTCCGTCTGAGGCTTGTCGTGACAATTTCCTTAAGACTTTATTTAAAGTCTTCCAAGATACAACAGACGTAATCTGCACGAGATTGTAATAAGCATGTTAACTCTGTGATATATTATTCAAAGCAGTAGAGAAGGAAGAAACAGAAGAAATTAGATTAGAATGGAATAAGAATGTGATCAGGATTCTCTTTTATTTATAATTTCGTCCGCATCCCTTCAAACAGTCGCGTCCGCTTGATGGGTCGCACCCGCTGTCTTTTGAACGCTGCTATTCGTTAACGGGTCGCACCCGCCTGCTCCAAGTATCTGTTCAGCCGCGCATCCTCAGTTGGGCCGCACCCGCTTCTGTTCGCCCGCGTTTCTTCAGTCAGGTCGCATCCGCTCGCGTCTAACGGTTCGTGCCCGCTTCAGAAGTCGCACCTCCTCAGTAAATCCACGTCTGCTTATGAACAGTCGCGTCTGTTCGTATAGCCTGCAACTGTTAAAAAACCCGGCCCAGTTTTGTAGTAAAATTAGGATCATAGTAGACCTAAACCCAAACCTAGCCCGGTTCGGTCGGACGGCGGCGGCGGCACGCGCGTGTGTGGTGGTGATGAATGATCTCCCTCCTCACAACGAAGCAAACATTTGGATGCCCCAAGGACCCAACCCCTTCATTGCAAAGCTATTAACATACTAGAATAGTTTACAATTTTTGGCGATGTGGGACTTATGTAATTTCATTCAATTTAGGAATTCCAACAATCCCCCACATGAATGATAATATACATATCCCCCACACAAAGCGAAATATCACAGAGTACATATGGAATAATGCTTTATCGTGGATAAGTAGATATTTCACTTCGAACTTTCCCTAGTTAAAACTTATCGGATCTACTTGGCTAATCGGTGAATTATTTCATCTTGAACCGTCGGCCTTTATTGTATATCCAAACAATAAGCTTTACGAAGCATTGATTCCCTTCTCATCCAATCTCTTGGTTGTGTTCATTTTGGTCCTAAACAAATTTGTTTGGTTCTGCGAGTGTTTATAGAAAATATAAGCCTTTAATATTCTCATATAGCCGACCCAGCTCACACTAACATAGGTGATTACAACCACTAAGAGTATCCTACATATACCCCACTTGTTATATTCAAGATATGGTCATCATTAAAAAACATAGTTTTAACATTTAAATACTTCTGTAGGCATGCATTTATATTGTGCACCATAGGAATGGAGTTGAACTATGTCCAAACAAATGCATTACGGCTTGAGTTACTCAGAACTGGTTTGCCTATTGATCCTAGTCCATGGGATCTCCAGTCGCTAGGATAGGTTTCCGTATAAGATAACTCTTGTTGGTTTAGGCTTTTAAACTCATTCCCCTCGATGCGCAGTCAATTTTCTCTCTTGATAAACCTTTAGTAAATGGATCCGCTAGGTTATCATTTGTTCTCACATAATCTATGGAAATAGTTCCATTTCAGAGTAACTGCCAAACTGTGTTATGGTGTCGACGAATATGTCGTGACTTTCCATTGCTTCTTTCCAACATGAAGATTCAGAAGATGACATTGCTTCCTTGTACGTTTGAGGTTCATGTTCTAATACATATGTGAAAAAATGTCTTGGAAGTCCTAGCCCTTACGCTTCTTCTTGGTTCAACTTCCTCAATCTCATGATGAGTTTCATATTCATGTGAATTGCTTGATTCTTCTCTTGTCCTTTTAGGGACATTATTCCCTTTATTCCTTTTGTGCGGAAACACATCTTCAAAGAATGAGGCCTCTCTAGATTCCATGATTGTATTTACATGAATATCAGCTATATCAGACTTGAATACCAAAAATTTATAGGCACTGCTATTTTGGGCTGGCCCTAAATAGTAACAATCTACTGTTTTTGGTCCAAGTTTGACTTTCTTGGGAGGCGGAAATGAAACTTTTGCAAAGCACCCCCACACTTTGAGGTATTTAAAGCTTGGTTTGTGTCCTTTCCATAACTCATATGGAATTGTTCCTGTTTTATTGTGAGGGACTTTGTTTAATATGTGATTAGAGATATTTAAGGCTTCCCCCCACAAGTTCGTCGGTAGAACAGAGGTTAAAAGCATGGCATTAATCATGTCTTTTAACGTTCTGTTCTTCCTTTCAGCTACACCATTTTGTTGTGGTGAATATGGAGCTGTTGTTTGATGAATTATACCATTTTTGGCACAGAATTGTTCAAATGGTGATTCATATTCTCCACCTCGATCAGATCTCAATATCTTGATCTTTTTATTTAACTGATTTTCTACCTCAGCTTTGTTCTTTATAAATGATGTAATTGCTTCTTCTTTACTATTCAAAAGATATACATAGCAATATTGCGTATAATCGTCAATAAACGTGATAAAGTACTTTTTCCCACCTCTTGTAGGTAACGATTTAAAATCACATAAATCTGTATGAACCAAACCAAGTGGTTCGGTGCTTCTATCAACAGATTGAAATGGTTTTTTAACCATTTTTGCTTCTACACATGTCTCACATTTGTAGTTCTTATCTACTTTGAATTTCGGAATTAATCCCAAGTTTGATAATGTTTTCATATTTCGGAAGTTTACGTGTCCTAATCTATCATGCCATAGTAAAATTTCATGCTCAAGCAAGTAAGAAACTTCAATTTTATTAATAGCACAATCAGAATACATAGTTTTATTGTCGATAACGGCTACATTTGCCTTAAATAGGCCATAACATAAATAACCCCTTCCGATATACATTCCAGCTTTGGACAGAACCATCTTGTCTGACTCGAACACCATTTTGAATCCTTTCTTTGATAGTACTGAATCAGAGATCAGATTCTTGCGTATGTCTGGAACGTGGAGCACGTCATTCAACTTGACAGTTTTTCCAGAAGTAAACTTGAGGATTATTGTGCCACTGCCTTCGATCATGGAAACAACAGAATTACCCATGTAGAGTTTTTCTTCCTGATCGAATTTTTGATATGTTGAAAACATGGATTTTGCATCTTGTATTTCATGGCAAGTGCATTCCAGAGTGTTTTTGCTATCTTTAGAGGTTGATATATTTGTATAGCACCTTGTCGAGACAATACAGAATATAGTTTCTGCATAGGAAATCAGAATGCTTCCACATAGCAATCCTTGCCTGGTGCAGAAATTGGTTCCTGCTCCTCGAGATACCGTTGCAGACAGAGTGTGGTGAGGTAAAATAACATATGATTCTGCCATGTTAAAAAGTCGTCACCATCTCCTTTAAAAGTATCGGGTCTGTTGTGTGTAGTAGCCTTTGTTGAGAGCTCTACTGTTGCCATCTATGTTTTTGTTAAAACAGGAAAGTCTTAAGATGTTATTAGTCTAGTATACCAAAACAGAGAATAATCAATTATAAACTCGTCTCACAAGTTTATCAAACAGATTTCTACTACTCTAGAAGTCTGTATTAGTTATTTTAAATAATAGTTATGTTGTAATTAAATTACAACAACAAATTAACTACTATAGTAATAATAACTATAGTGCTAAATCAACCGTTATACTATTTAATGAAATAGTATACCGCAGAAAGAAAAAGAAATATATATATATGTATATATAAATCTAACTGGTTGAAGAAGGAAATTCCGTTTGAGGCTTGTTGTGACAATTTCCTTAAGACTTTATTTAAAATCTCCCAAGATACAACAGACGTAATCTGCACGAGATTTTAATGAGCATGTTAACTCTGTGATATATTATTCAGAGCATTAGAGAAGGAAGAAGCGGAAGAAATTAGATTAGAATGGAATAAGAATGTGATCAGGATTCTCGTCTATTTATAATTTCGTCCGCATCCCTTCAAACAGTCGCGTCCGCTTGACGGGTCGCACCCGCTGTCTTTTGAACGCTGCTGTTCGTTAACGGGTCGCACCCGCCTGCTCCTAGTATCTGTTCAGTCATGCATCCTCAGTCGGGCCGCACCCGCTTCTGTTCGCCCGTGTTTCATCAGTCAAGTCGCATCTGCCCGCGTCTAACGGTTCGTGCCCGCTTCAGAAGTCGCACCTCCTCAGTTAATCCGCGTCTGCTTATGAACAGTCGCGTCTGTTCGTATAGCCTGCAACTGTTAAAAAACTCGGCCATGTTTTGCTGTAAAATTAGGATCATAGTAGACCCAAACCCAAACCCAAACTCGAGCCCGGCCCGGTTCGGTCGGACGGACGACGACGGCGGCGCGCGCATGTGTGGTTGTGATGAATGATCTCCCTCCTCACAACGAAGCAAACATTTGGGTGCCCCACGGCCCCAACCCCTTCATTGCAAAGCTATTAATATACTAGAATAGTTTGCACTTTTTGGCGATGTGGGACTTATGTAATTTCATTCAATTTAGGAATTCCAACAATCCCCCACATGAATGACAATATACATATCGCCCACACAAAGCGAAATATCACAGAGTACATATGGAATAATGCTTTATTGTGGATAAGTAGATATTTCACTTTGAACTTTCCCTAGTTAAAACTTATCGGATCTACTTGGCTAATCGGTGAATTATTTCATCATGAACCGTCGGCCTTTATTGTATACCCAGACAATAAGCTTTACGAAGCATTGATTCCCTTCTCATCCAACCTCTTGGTTGTGTTCATTTTGGTCCTGAACAAATTTGTTTGGTTCTGTGAGTGTTTATAGAAAATATAAGCCTTTAATATTCTCATAGAGCCGGCCCAGCTCACACTAACATAAGTGATCGCAACCATTAAGAGTATCCTACATATACCCCACTTGTTATATTCAAGATATGGTCATCATTTAAAAACATTGTTTTAACCTTTAAATACTTCTGTAGGCATGCATTTATATTGTGCACCATAGGAATGGAGTTCAACTATGTCCAAAAAAATGCATTACGTCTTGAGTTAATCAGAACTGGTTTGCCTATTGATCCTAGTCCGTGGGATCTCCAGTCGTTAGGATAGGTTTCTGTATAAGATAACTTTTGTTGGTCTAGGCTTTTAAACCCATTCCCCTCGATGCGCAGTCAATTTTCTCTCTTGATAAATCTTTAGTAATTGGATCCGCTAGGTTATCATTTGTTCTCACATAATCTATGGAAATAGTTCCATTTGAGAGTAACTGCCTAACTGTGTTATGGCGTCGACGAATATGTCGTGACTTTTTATTGCTTCTTTCCAACATGAAGATTCAAAAGATGACATTGTTTCCTTGTACGTTTGAGGGTCATGTTCTAACACATATGTGAAAAAATCCGAACCAAATGTCTTGGAAGTCCTAGCCCTTACGCTTCTTCTTGGTTCAACTTCCTCAATCTCATGATGAGTTTCATCTTCATGTGAATTGCTTGATTCTTCTCTTGTCCTTTTAGGGACATTATTCCCTTCATTCCTTTCGTGCGGAAACACGTCTTCAAAGAATGAGGCATCTCTAGATTCCATGATCGTATTTACATGAATATCAACTATATCAGACTTGAATACCAAAAATCTATAGGCACTGCTATTTTTGGCTGGCCTTAAATAGTAACAATCTACTGTTTTTGGTCCAAGTTTGACTTTCTTGGGAGGCGGAACTGGACCTTTTGACAAGCACCCCCACACTTTGAGGTATTTAAAGCTTGGTTTGTGTCCTTTCCATAACTCATATGGAATTGTTCCTGTTTTATTATGAGGGACTTTATTTAATATGTGATTAGACATATTTAAGGCTTCCCCCCACAAGTTCGTCGGTAGAACAGAGGTTAAAAGCATGGAATTAATCATGTCTTTTAACGTTCTGTTCTTCCTCTCGGCTACACCATTTTGTTGTGGTGAATATGGAGCTGTTGTTTGATGAATTATACCATTTTCGGCACAGAACTGTTCAAATGGTGATTCATATTCTCCACCTCGATCAGATCTCAATATCTTGATCTTTTTATTTAACTGATTTTCTACCTCAGCATTGTTCTTTATAAATGATGTAATTGATTCATCTTTACTATTCAAAAGATATACATAGCAATACTGCGTACAATCGTCAATAAACGTGATAAAGTACTTTTTCCCACCTCTTGTAGGTAACGATTTAAAATCACATAAATCTGTATGAACCAAACCAAGTGGTTCGGTGCTTCTATCAACAGATTGAAACGGTTTTTTAACCATTTTTGCTTCTACACATGTCTCACATTTGTAGTTCTTATCTACTTGTAATTTCGGAATTAATCCCAAGTTTGATAATGTTTTCATTTTTCGGAAGTTTACGTGTCTTAATCTATCATGCCATAGTAAAATTTCATGCTCAAGCAAGTAAGAAACTTCAATTTTATTAATAGCACAATGCCACAATCAGAATACATAGTCTTATTACCGATAACGGCTACATTTGCCTTAAATAGGCCATAACATAAATATCCCCTTCCGATATACATTCCAGCTTTGGACAGAACCATCTCGTCTGACTTGAACACCATTTTGAATCCTTTCTTTGATAGTACTGAACCGGAGATCAGATTCTTGCGTATGTCTGGAACGTGGAGCACGTCATTCAACTTGACAGTTTTTCCAGAAGTAAACTTGAGGATTACTGTGCCACTGCCTTCGATCATGGAAACAGCAGAATTACCCATGTACAGTTTTTCTTCCTGAACGAATTTTTGATATGTTGAAAACATTGGATTTTTTGTCTTGTACTTCGTGGCAAGTGCATTCTAGAGTGTTTTTGCTGGCTTTAGAGGTTGATATACTTTGTATAGCACCTTGTCGAGACAGTTCAGAATATAGTTTCTGCATAGGAAATCGGAATGCTTCCACATAGCAACATCTGATTCCTTGCCTGGTGCAGGAATCGATTCCTCCACCTCGAGATACTGTTGCCGACCGAGTGTGGTGAGGTAAAATAACATCTGATTCTGCCATGTTAAAAAGTCGTCACCATCTCCTTTAAAAGTATCGGGTCTGTTGTGTGTAGTAGCCTTTGTTGAGAGCTCTACTGTTGCCATCTCTGTTTTAGTTAAAACAGGAAAGTCTTAAGATGTTATTCGTCTAGTATACCAAAACAGAGAATAATCAATTATAAACTCATCTCACAAGTTTATCAAACAGATTTCTACTACTCTAGAAGTTGTATTAGTTATTTTAAATAATAGTTATGTTGTAATTAAATTACAACAACAAATTAACTACTATAGTAATAATAACTATAGTGCAAAATCAACCGTTATACTATTTAATGAAATAGTATACCGCAGAAAGAAAAAGAAATATATATATGTATATATAAATCTAACTGGTTGAAGAAGGAAATTCCGTTTGAGGCTTGTTGTGACAATTTCCTTAAGACTTTATTTAAAGTCTCCCAAGATACAACAAACGTAATCTGCACGAGATTGTAATGAGCATGTTAACTCTGTGATATATTATTCAGAGCAGTAGAGAAGGAAGAAGCAGAAGAAATTAGATTAGAATGGAATAAGAATGTGATCAGGATTCTCTTCTATTTATAATTTCGTCTGCATCCCTTCAAACAGTCGTGTCCGCTTGACGGGTCGCACCCCATGTCTTTTGAACACTGCTGTTCGTTAACGGGTCGCACCCGGCTGATCCTAGTATCTGTTCGACCGCGCATCCTCAGTCGGGCCGCACCGGCTTCTGTTCGCCCGCGTTTCTTCAATCAGGACGCATCCGCCCGCATCTAACGGTTCATGTCCGCTTCAGAAGTCGCACCTCCTCAGTTAATCCGCGTCTGCTTATGAACAGTCGCGTCTGTTCGTATAGCCTACAACTGTTAAAAAACCCGGCCCAGTTTTGCAGTAAAATTAGGATCATAGTAGACCCAAACCCAAACCCGAGCCCGGCCCGGCCCGGTTCGGTCGGACGGACGGCGGCGGCGGCGCGCGCGTGTGTGGTGGTGATGAATGATCTCCCTCCTCACAACGAAGCAAACATTTGGGTGCCCCAAGTCCCCAACCCCTTCATTGCAAAGCTATTAATATACTAGAATAGTTTGCAATTTTTGACGATGTGGGACTTATGTAATTTCATTCAATTTAGGAATTCCAACAATCCCCCACATGAATGATAATATACATATCCCCCACACATAGCGAAATATCACAGAGTACATATTGAATAATGCTTTATCGTGGATAAGTATATATTTCACTTTGAACTTTCCCTGGTTAAAACTTATCAGATCTACTTGTCTAATAGGTGAATTATTTCATCTTGAACCGTCGGCCTTTATTGTATACCCAGACAATAAGCTTTACGAAGCATTGATTCCCTTCTCATCCAATCTCTTGGTTGTGTTCATTTTGGTCCTGAACAAATTTGTTTGGTTCTGCGAGTGTTTATAGAAAATATAAGCCTTTAATATTCTCATATAGTCGACCCAGCTCACACTAACATAGGTGATCGCAACCATTAAGAGTATCCTACATATACCCCACTTGTTATATTCAAGATATGGTCATCATTAAAAAAACATAGTTTTAACCTTTAAATACTTCTGTAGGCATGCATTTATATTGTGCACCATAGGAATGGAGTTGAACTATGTCCAAACAAATGCATTACGTCTTGAGTTACTAAGAACTGGTTTGCCTATTGATCCTAGTCCGTGGGATCTCTAGTCGCTAGGATAGGTTTCCGTATAAGATAACTCTTGTTGGTTTAGGCTTTTAAACCCATTCCCCTCGATGCGCAGTCAATTTTCTCTCTTGATAAACCTTTAGTAAATGGATCCTCTAGGTTATCATTTGTTCTCACATAATCTATGGAAATAGTTTCATTTGAGAGTAACTGCCTAACTGTGTTATGGCGTCGACGAATATGTCATGACTTTCCATTGCTTCTTTCCAACATGAAGATTCAGAAGATGACATTGCTTCCTTGTACGTTTGAGGGTCATGTTCTAACACATATGTGAAAAAATCCAAACCAAATGTTTTGGAAGTCCTAGCCCTTACGCTTCTTCTTGGTTCAACTTCCTCAATCTCATGATGAGTTTCATCTTCATGTGAATTGCTTGGTTCTTCTCTTGTCCTTTTAGGGACATTATTCCCTTCATTCCTTTTGTGCGAAAACACGTCTTCAAAGAATGAGGCATCTCTAGATTCCATGATTGTATTTACATGAATATCAGCTATATCAGACTTGAATACCAAAAATCTATAGGCACTGCTATTTTGAGCTGGTCCTAAATAGTAACAATCTACTGTTTTTGGTCCAAGTTTGACTTTCTTGGGAGGCGGAACTGGACCTTTTGCCAAGCACCCCCACACTTTAAGGTATTTAAAGCTTGGTTTGTGTCCTTTCCATAACTCATATGGAATTGTTCCTATTTTATTATGAGGGACTTTGTTTAATATGCGATTAGACATATTTAAGGCTTCCCCCTACAAGTTCGTCGGTAGAACAGAGGTTAAAAGCATGGCATTAATCATGTCTTTTAACGTTATATTCTTCCTCTCGGCTACACCATTTTGTTGTGGTGAATATGGAGCTGTTGTTTGATGAATTATACCATTTTCGGCACAGAACTGTTCAAATGGTGACTCATATTCTCCACCTCGATCAGATCTCAATATCTTGATCTTTTTATTTAACTGATTTTCTACCTCAGCTTTGTTCTTTATAAATGATGTAATTGCTTCATCTTAACTATTCAAAAGATATACATAGAAATATTGCGTATAATCGTCAATAAACGTGATAAAGTACTTTTTCCCACCTCTTGTAGGTAACGATTTAAAATCACATAAATATGTATGAACCAAACCAAGTGGTTCGGTGCTTCTATCAACAGATTGAAACGGTTTTTTAACCATTTTTGCTTCTACACATGTCTCACATTTGTAGTTCTTATCTACTTGGAATTTCGGAATTAATCCCAAGTTTGATAATGTTTTCATTTTTCGGAAGTTTACGTGTCTTAATCTACCATGCCATAGTAAAATTTCATAATCAAGCAAGTAAGAAACTTCAATTTTATTAATAGCACAATCAGAATACATAGTCTTATTGCCGATAACGGCTACATTTGCCTTAAATAGGCCATAACATAAATATCCCTTTCTGATATACATTCCAGCTTTGGACAGAACCATCCTGTCTGACTCGAACACCATTTTGAATCCTTTCTTTGATAGTACTGAACCAGAGATCAGATTCTTGCGTATGTCTAGTACGTGGAGCACGTCATTTAACTTGACAGTTTTTCCAGAAGTAAACTTCAGGATTACTGTGCCACTGCCTTCGATCATGGAAACAGCAGAATTACCCATGTAGAGTTTTTCTTCCTGAACGAATTTTTGATATGTTGAAAACATGGATTTTGTGTCTTGTACTTCGTGGCAAGTGCATTTTAGAGTGTTTTTTCTGTCTTTAGAGGTTGATATACTTTGTATAGCACCTTGTCGAGACAATTCAGAATATAGTTTCTGCATAGGAAATCGGAATGTTTCCACGTAGCAACATCTGATTCCTTGCCTAGTGCAGGAATCGGTTCCTCCACCTCGAGATACCGTTGCAGACCGAGTGTGGTGAGGTAAAATAACATCTGATTCTGCCATGTTAAAAAGTCATCACCATCTCCTTTAAAAGGATCGGGTCTGTTGTGTGTAGTAGCCTTTGTTGAGAGCTCTACTGTTACCATCTCTGTTTTAGTTAAAACAGGATAGTCTTAAGATGTTATTCGTCTAGTATACCAAAACAGAGAATAATCAATTATAAACTCATCTCACAAGTTTATCAAACGGATTTCTACTACTCTAGAAGTCTGTATTAGTTATTTTAAATAATAGTTATGTTGTAATTAAATTACAACAACAAATTAACTACTATAGTAATAATAACAATAGTGCTAAATCAACCGTTATACTATTTAATGAAATAGTATACCGCAGAAAGAAAAAGAAATATATATATGTATATATAAATCTAACTGGTTGAAGAAGGAAATTCCGTTTGAGGCTTGTTGTGACAATTTCCTTAAGACTTTATTTAAAGTCTCCCAAGATACAACAGACGTAATCTGCACGAGATTGTAATGAGCATGTTAACTCTGTGATATATTATTCAGAGCAGTAGAGAAGAAAGAAGCAGAAGAAATTAGATTAGAATGGAATAAGAATGTGATCAGGATTCTCTTCTATTTATAATTTCGTCAACATCCCTTCAAACAGTCGCATCCGCTTGACGGGTCGCACCCGCTGTCTTTTGAACACTGCTGTTCGTTAACGAGTCGCACCCGGCTGCTCCTAGTATCTGTTCGGCCGCGCATCCTCACTCGGGCCGCACCTGCTTCTGTTTGCCCGCGTTTCTTCAGTCAGGTCGCATTCGCCCGCGTCTAACGGTTCATGCCCGCTTCAGAAGTCGCACCTCCTCAGTTAATCCGCGTCTGCTTATGAACAGTCGCGTCTATTCGTATAGCCTGCAACTGTTAAAAAACCCGGCCCAGTTTTGCAGTAAAATTAGGATCATAGTAGACCCAAACCCAAACCCGAGCCCGGCCCGGTTCGGTCGGACGGACGGCGGCGGCGGCGCGCGCGTGTGGTGGTGATGAATGATCTCCCTCCTCACAACGAAGCAAACATTTGGGTGCCCCAAGTCCCCAACCCCTTCATTGCAAAGCTTTTAATATACTAGAATAGTTTGCAATTTTTGGCGATGTGGGACTTATGTAATTTCATTCAATTTAGGAATTCCAACAATCCCCCACATGAATGATAATATACATATCCCCCACACATAGCGAAATATCACAGAGTACATATGGAATAATGCTTTATCGTGGATAAGTAGATATTTCACTTTGAACTTTCCCTGGTTAAAACTTATCGGATCTACTTGTCTAATCGGTGAATTATTTCATCTTGAACCGTCGGCCTTTATTGTATACCCAGACAATAAGCTTTACGAAGCATTGATTCCCTTCTCATCCAATCTCTTGGTTGTGTTCATTTTGGTCCTGAACAAATTTGTTTGGTTCTGCGAGTGTTTATAGAAAATATAAGCCTTTAATATTCTCATAGAGCCGACCCAGCTCACACTAACATAGGTGATCGCAACCATTAAGAGTATCCTACATATACCCCACTTGTTATATTCAAGATATAGTCATCATTAAAAAACATAGTTTTAACCTTTAAATACTTCTGTAGGCATGCATTTATATTATGCACCATAGGAATGGAGTTGAACTATGTCCAAACAAATGCATTACGTCTTGAGTTAATAAGAACTAGTTTGCCTATTGATCCTAGTCCGTGGGATCTCCAGTCGCTAGGATAGGTTTCCGTATAAGATAACTCTTGTTGGTTTAGGCTTTTAAACCCACTCCCCTTGATGCGCAGTCAATTTTCTCTCTTGATAAACCTTTAGTAAATGGATCTGCTAGGTTATCATTTGTTCTCACATAATCTATGAAAATAGTTTCATTTGAGAGTAACTGCCTAACTGTGTTATGGCGTCGACGAATATGTCGTGACTTTCCATTGCTTCTTTCCAACATGAAGATTCAGAAGATGACATTGCTTCCTTGTACGTTTGAGGGTCATGTTCTAACACATATGTGAAAAAATCCGAACCAAATGTCTTGGAAGTCCTAGCCCTTACGCTTCTTCTTGGTTCAACTTCCTCAATCTCATGATGAGTTTCATCTTCATGTGAATTGCTTGATTCTTCTCTTGTCCTTTTAGGGACATTATTCCCTTCATTCCTTTTGTGCGGAAACACGTCTTCAGAGAATGAGGCATCTCTAGATTCCATGATTATATTTACATGAATATCAGCTATATCAGACTTGAATACCAAAAATCTATAGGCACTGCTATTTTGAGCTGGCCCTAAATAGTAACAATCTACTGTTTTTGGTCCAAGTTTGACTTTCTTGGGAGGCGGAACTGGACCTTTTGCCAAGCACCCCCACACTTTGAGGTATTTAATGCTTGGTTTGTGTCCTTTCCATAACTCATATGGAATTGTTCCTGTTTTATTATGAGAGACTTTGTTTAATATGCGATTAGACATATTTAAGGCTTCCCCCCACAAGTTCGTCAGTAGAACAGAGGTTAAAAGCATGGCATTAATCATGTCTTTTAACGTTCTGTTCTTCCTCTCGGCTACACCATTTTGTTGTGGTGAATATGGAGCTGTTGTTTGACGAATTATACCATTTTCGGCACAGAACTGTTCAAATGGTGATTCATATTCTCCACCTCGATCAGATCTCAATATCTTGATCTTTTTATTTAACTGATTTTCTACCTCAGCTTTGTTCTTTATAAATGATGTAATTGCTTCATCTTTACTATTCAAAAGATATACATAGCAATATTGCGTATAATCGTCAATAAACGTGATAAAGTACTTTTTCCCACCTCTTGTAGGTAACGATTTAAAATCACATAAATCTGTATGAACCAAACCAAGTGGTTCGGTGCTTCTATCAACAGATTGAAACGGTTTTTTAACCATTTTTGCTTCTACACTTGTCTCACATTTGTAGTTCTTATCTACTTGTAATTTCGGAATTAATCCCAAGTTTGATAATGTTTTCATTTTTCGGAAGTTTACGTGTCCTAATCTATCATGCCATAGTAAAATTTCATGCTCAAGCAAGTAAGAAACTTCAATTTTATTAATAGCACAATCAGAATACATAGTTTTATTGCCGATAATGAATACATTTGCCTTAAAAAGGCCATCACATAAATATCCCCTTTCGATATACATTCCAGCTTTGGAAAGAACCATCTTGTCTGACTCGAACACCATTTTGAATCCTTTCTTTGATAGTACCGAACCAGAGATCAGATTCTTGCGTATGTCTGGAACGTGGAGCACGTCATTCAACTTGACAGTTTTTCCAGAAGTAAACTTGAGGATTACTGTGCCACTGCCTTCGATCATGGAAACAGCAGAATTATCCATGTAGAGTTTTTCTTCCTGATCGAATTTTTGATATGTTGAAAACATGGATTTTGCATCTTGTACTTCGTGGCAAGTGCATTCCAGAATGTTTTTGCTGTCTTTAGAGGTTGATATACTTTGTATAGCACCTTGTCGAGACAATTCATAATATAGTTTCTGCATAGGAAATCAGAATGCTTCCACATAGCAATCCTTGCCTGGTGTAGGAATCGGTTCCTCCTCCTCAAGATACCGTTGTAGACCGAGTGTGGTGAGGTAAAATAACATATGATTCTGCCATGTTAAAAAGTCGTCACCATCTCCTTTAAAAGTATCGGGTCTGTTGTGTGTAGTAGCCTTTGTTGAGAGCTCTACTGTTGCCATCTCTGTTTTTGTTAAAACAGGAAAGTGTTAAGATGTTATTAGTCTAGTATACCAAAACAGAGAATAATCAATTATAAACTCGTCTCACAAGTTATCAATCATATTTCTACTACTCTAGAAGTCTGTATTAGTTAATTTAAATAATAGTTATGTTGTAATTAAATTACAACAACAAATTAACAACTATAGTAATAATAATTATAGTGCTAAATCAACCGTTATACTATTTAATGAAATAGTATACCGCAGAAAGAAAAAGAAATATATATATATATATGTATATATAAATCTAACCGGTTGAAGAAGGAAATTCCGTCTAAGGCTTGTCGTGACAATTTCCTTAAGACTTTATTTAAAGTCTCCCAAGATACAACAGACGTAATTTGCACGAGATTGTAATGAGCATGTTAACTATGTGATATATTATTCAGAGCAGTAGAGAAGGAAGAAGCAGAAGAAATTAGATTAGAATGGAATAAGAATGTGATCAGGATTCTCTTATATTTATAATTTCATCCGCATCCCTTCAAACAGTGGCGTCCGCTTGACGGGTCGCACCCGCTGTCTTTTGAACGCTGCTGTTCGTTAACGGGTCGCACCCGCCTGCTCCTAGTATCTGTTTGGCCGTGCATCCTCAGTCGGGCCGCACCCGCTTCTATTCGCCCGCGTTTCTTCAGTCAGGTCGCATCCGCTCGCGTCTAACGGTTCTTGCCCGCTTCAGAAGTCACACCTCCTCAGTTAATCAGCGTCTGCTTATGAACAGTCGCGTTTGTTTGTATAGCCTGCAACTGTTAAAAAACTCGGCCCAGTTTTGCAGTAAAATTAGGATCATAGTAGACCCGGTTCGGTCGGACGGACGGTGGCGCGCGCGTGTGTGGTGGTGATGCATGATCTCCCTCCTCACAACGAAGCAAACATTTGGATGCCCCAAGGCCCCAACCCCTTCATTGCAAAGCTATTAATATACTAGAATAGTTTGCAATTTTTGGCGATGTGGGACTTATGTAATTTCATTCAATTTAGGAATTCCAACACATACGACCTTAAAGACAGAAGATACAGCATCGGATTTGAATTGTTTACTATAGGAATGAGCAAGTCATGGAGAGTGCTTGCAAAGGACCCTCCTTACCCATTATGGGACAGTTGCCATTCTAATGTGGGCAAGCGTGTTTATTTCAATATGTGGTATGAACTCGACCCGTATGCTCCTAATGCCTTCCTTTGCTTCGACCTCAAAAATGAGGAGTTTTCGAAACTGTATCCGCCGTATTCTTTGAAGCGCGTTGATGTTAGGGATATGACATTGACGAATTTAGGAGGCCGTCTTTGTCTTTCTTTGCTTACCATGAATGGTACAAGGTTCAATGTTTTCACTAGCAAACATGGCAACGACATGGACTGGACGCCTACATTTTGCTTCAGTATAGCGATAGATTGTGAGTGCGCTATAGTTTTTCCTTTGGCAGAGTATGGAGGAAAGCTTTTGACTCAAATACTTAATAAAGAAAGTAGTAGGTTGGATTGTTATAATGTAGAAGATGGATCTTGTGAGGAGGTGAAGGGTGAGTTAGTGGATTTGAACGTGGAAGAGAAGGAGGTTTTGGTCCTTCATGGAAAATTGTGGTATCATGTTAGTTCTTACGAGGAAAGCCTTTTTAAACTCTGGGTCTTGAAGCATGGTTGGTTGAGTTTAGTGGTTAGCACTCTCATTCTCTTTTTCATTTTTTATATTTTTCAAACAATAGTAACCATTTCTATAACATACAATTAATCAACTTGGTTGAGTTTAGTGGCAGATGGACGAGTTGTCTTTCCATAATCCTACTCTCATATAAATCTTTATACCATGTTAGATATTACATGTTAGATAACATGATCACAAGGAAATATATACATAATGATGGAAGATGGGTTTGTTATTATATATCTTTTACTTTATTAGTTTTTAGTGAAAACATTGAACCTTGTACCATTCATAGTACATAGACTGCTTCCCAGATTCGTCAACTTCATATAGTAAACTCTAATACTACTAGAAAGGCTTCAGAAAGAGACATAGCCTAGCGACGGCTAGCAACGGCTAAAAAAAGCGGCCATTGCTAGCCGTCGCTTATCGCGTATATAAAGGCAGACTAGAGACCAGAAAAACACATTTCCCCTTCCCCAATTCACTTCAGCAAACCCCTCCTCCACCGCCGATGCCCCCCAACGTGAGCTGCCGATCTCCCCATCGCGAAAGCCACTACGCTCTAAAGCTCGAAGGTATGCTATTGCTCTCCAATTTAAGCTTAATCATGGTTTAATCAAAACCCTAATTTTGAAAATCGGTTGATTATATGTGATAGAAATTGATGATTATGCGGTAATAGTTGTTGATAGTAGCGTATTGATTGATTTGGGGATATGTTGAGAACCCTAATTTGGCAAATTAGTTAATTATGGGTTTGTTATTGTGTATCAGTTAATGATAATATTATATTTGTTGAGTTGGTGATATTAATTAGTGGTTTGATTGTTTAATTTGTATCAAAAATTAGGGTTTATTTACAATCCGAAAATCAGTGTAAATTACTGATTGATATGCTAATGGATATATAATTAAGTTTACGCGAATATTTGTTATAGTTAATTAGAACAATGTTTATTATCGTTTGCGCAAACATTACTGTAGAATTGTTGATTAATATGCTGCTAGATTAGTAAGGTTAAACAGAAGTAATATTTTTTATTTAATTAGCGTGTGTACATTATAAGTATTAGCTGTTAGTATAAAATAAAATTAATATAGTTTATTACAAGTGCTAACATGTAATTTTTATTTACAAAATCGATAAAAAATTAAATTGTTAACTAAATTTTAAAATACATTTTGAAATTTCAAATGTATTAAATAAAATATTTAAATGGTTGAATGAATTATATAATTTTGAAATGAGCATAACAACAAAAAATATTATACTAAAATCAATTTTTGTAGAAAATTAAGAAATGAATATAATAACAATAAATATTCTACTAAAATCGATTTTTTAAAAAATGAAGAAGTGAATATAATAATATTAAATATTTTGCTAAAATCGATTTTCTAATAAAAATTAGGAAATGAATATAACAACTAATATTGTACTAAAATCGATTTTGTAAAAAAATTAAGAAACAAATATAAAAAACGCAATATGGGCTCGAGGTGGAGCCGTCCGATTTTATACAATAAATATAAAAAACAATAAATATTCTACTAAAATCGATTTTATACATCAACATTTCTATAGAGGGTTCGAGGTGGAGCCATCCGATTTCATTTTACTAGTATCGAAGGAAGCATACAAGAGTAGGATGTCCGGGTGTTGGCCTTAGTGGGATAACATCCCAACACATATAAAAAACGCAATATGGGCTGATCTTATGGTAAGTACAACTTTGTAATATATAATTATGCCTTATATGAAATCAAAAACAATATGCCACCATGCCTTATGATATCAGTTTTACGTATTCTATTCTGCTGATTGTTTTTTAATTATATAATCTCTTTTATATAACACGTATGATAATTCAATATGTAGGCACCTGTACGTGTGGATCCGCAGGATATGGATGTTTTTATGAATCATTGGAATAAAAGGATGCGGAAAAATTACAGAGAGACTCTATCAAGGGCTAAGAGTTCAGGGAAAAAGCCAAGTTGGATGGGGGATGATATTTGGGCCGGATTCCAACAATATTGGGAATCTGAAGCATTCAAAGTAAGTTATATTGTCACTATATTTTTACATTTAAATGTGTTGAATTATTTTACTTAGTAGCGTGTATAAATTAATATGAATTATCGGCAAGAAACAAGGCTAATAGGAACAAAAATCCCGCTTTACATCGTGGTGGCTCAAAATCCTTCCAACAACATAGGAGGGAATTGGTAAATAAATTAACTAATATTTATGTTATTGATGTATATATTTACTAGTGTCTCTTTACCATATATTCTATTCTTGTATATAATCTATTCTTGTATATAATCTATTCTTGTATATACTTATACAAATTATTAATATAATCTATTCTTGTATATATTCAGTGGGCAAAGTATGATAGGGAGCCTACAGCGGCTGAGGTTTTCAAAGTCACACAAGCAGTGGAGCATACAGATAAGGATGAGAATGTTTCATATGATTGGTCGGACGACAAGGCTGCTTCTGTAATGGTAAATATGTTTATTTCTGTAATGAAAATATTTCATATTCGTTTTTTTCACAGTAAATAAGTAAATTGTATAGCAATTGTGTCAAATATCTGTTCGTAATTGTAGGAGAGATATAAAGCAGAGCATGCACGAGCGATACAAGCGAGTGGACAGGAGTCGCTTACGGTTGATGAGTCTAACCGGATATGAGATTCAATCATTGAACCGGCAAGTCGAAACAGGCGTTACAGTTTCGACAATATGGTATGTACCCAACGTTTACACAATAGAAACCTGTATGCCATAAACTTCTTATTCACTTGAGTTTATTACCAATAACTTGAGTTTTCTTATTGTTATTGTATGCCATAAACTTCTTATTCACTTGAATTATTTCACAGGCTCTTAATTTCTAAAGGGCATATAGGAGATCCATAGATAAGGAAGAGATTGCTCGGATGCAAACACAATTGGATAAGCTCAATGATTGGTGAAAGAGTCAGTTGGCGACGCAGATAGATGAGCGTATTGCTGCCTTCTATCAGGAGCATGGGTCAATGCCCGGGGAAGGAGGTGCAGATGATGATGATGATGCTTAGTTGGTTTGTTTTGATGGGTACGCTTTATATATATATATATATATATATATATATATATATATATATATATGTATGTATGTATGTATGTACATATTATGATGGGTTTGACATTTGGTACTTTGGATGTTGTGATTGATACTTAATGTTTTGGTGGATTTGGTATTTTGGATGTTGTGATTTTCTTATATGATTTTGTTAATATATGTTGGAATATGCAATATTTGATGATTTGGTTATGTTGATATTGATTATATGGTATGATGGAATGGTATTATATGTGTGGAATGATGGAATCATATTATTTGGATTGACTGGGATTGAGGGTTGAATGTGCTGCAATGTGAAAGCAAATATTTTCCAGGTTTGCAACGGCTAGCGACGGCTAGTGACGGCCATTTGGTCAAATATAGCGACGGCTAGCAACGGCTAGTAACGGCTATATTGCAACGTTTTACAACGGTTTGCATCAACAACCCGGAAAACCAACAACTCCAACGGTTGCTGTCACGTGGACATTTAACCGTTACAAGTCGTTGCAAAAGGAACAACGGAGCCGTCGCTAAGGCCGTCGCTTACTTTAGTTGCAACGAGATATTTTGCAACGGCTTTTAATGACGGCTAGCAACGACCGCCGACGGCTAATAGCCGTCGCTAAACTGTGCTTCTTTTGTAGTGTAATACAGTTCAAGGAATATGACGGGTTCAATAACGAGAACTTTTCACTTTTGAAGTCGAAGCAAAGGTAGGCATTAGGAACATACAGGTCAAGTTTGTACCATATATAGAAATAGACGCGCTTTCTTGTAAACAAAGAATAGCTGCTCCATATTGGGTAAGAAGGTCCTCAACAAGCACTCCCCGAGTTTTTACTTATTCTAAGGTAAATACTTCAAATCCCAAATGTACCTTCTCCTTTCTGAAGTAAATGGCCGGCTTGGGCTAATTTGTAAGCTTGAGTGGACTGAATGAATCCAAAAGCAACTCTATTGTTGTTTACTTTGCCTTTTTCTGCTTCAGTTCGAGGAATATGTGCACTGCCTTGACGTAAAGTTATGACTTCGTTAGTTTTTGGGTTGCATACTAAAGTGTTTGTTGCATGTGGGAACATAAACAAACCGTTACAATGCAGAGGAAGGATTGAATAGTAATAGTATAGTCTTTTGCCAGGAAGTTTAATGTCAAACATTTGCGTAGCCTTTGTTTCAGATGCATCACGTATATTGCTGAAGAACAGACTATGGAAGAGTTGTATATGTATACCATGTAAACAAGCTTGGGTGTTGACTCTTGGTTTTAGAACTTGGGTTTGAAGATTATGCCACTACTCCCCGATTTACACACACACACATATATACATATATATATATATATATATATATGATCCGTTTTTTCTTTGTTTTTTCACATCAGGTCTGGGCATTAATGTTTCGGTGAGGTATGGTTCCTGCCGGTTTTCACTTTTCAAATTAGCCATTTAATTCCGATTTTACCTAAGCATATATGTTATACATATATGGGAAGTATCAGCAACCCCCTCATCAGCCCTTTATTTTCAACCGCAAATTCCATTTTAAATAGTAATACTTTCTCTCTCTACTAAAAACATATTATTATTAAAATAGGAATGTGTGGTCAAAAATAGAAAGCTAGGAAAGGGACTGAATAGATGGGGTTGTGAATCCTTCCCCTATTATATATACTAGGATGAAACCCGAGCTTTGCACATGGTTTGATTGAAACCATATAATGTTGGCTAACCATTGACTACAATATTTTTCTTGTGGAGTGGAATTATTGATAACAAGTGTGGAATAAAAAGGTGCATAAATAAGTTGCAAAGATATAGGGGTGGTTATTAAGATATATACCCAACTTACTATAATATATGTTATTTCTACTCGTTGCAATTTTATAACACAACACAGCTGCAGTAAGAAACTAGAATAGAAACAACGCATAACAAATCAATTCTACTGCAACAAAAACCACTAATTTTCTAAACAACAATATAAGTTTGAAATTACTAACATTCATCCCTAAACCTCTTTCTTCCTGTGCGGACAACCCCATGCTCTTTCACCACATCAAGGAGCGACACCCTTCCCCCAACCACCACAAACCCTCCTCCAAAGTAAGGTTTTGGACTTAAGAAATTGAGGAGTTACATTTGCCAATGCTTGTTAAAATGAACATGCTCTAATTTGTTAAAATCAGCTTACTCCTTTCCTTCTTATTTAATGTGTATGTTAAATATAGCTCATTATCACTATTGGTGAGAAAACCTGCTCTATCTGCCAAGCTTCTGTCTGATAGAATATTCAAGACCATAGACATTACAGGAGAAAATTACTGAAAATTACTGTAATAAAAAATATATAAATGTTATATTAATAAATAAGAAAAAGTTGCGGTCACATACTCAAATGTAATGCCTTTCTTTATTATTATTTTTTCCATTATTACAGATTTTTTGTAAATAATTTTCACCTCGTACTAAAATCAAACCTTGTACATGATACTGTGAACAGAGGAAATAAGGACATTGTGGTTGTTGAACTAAAACAAATGTTATCAATTGTTGAACTACATACCAAATGTAAAAAAAATGTGCAAAAGGATACAAAAGAATATGCATGAGTTTGTAGTTTTTATGGTATAAATGTAGTAACTGTTTCTTTTAACCAAACTTCAAATATAAATAATATATTTGGCCGGTGAACACTACTCACTTTATTTTACACGACAGCCATTTCCTATAAATACCTTTTGAAGTTACTAAAGTAAATGTACTTATTTGTATTATTTTTGTATATTAAAGGTCAGACAATAGACACCTAATATGTATCTTAACCTTTGCACCTGAGGTTTCAATACTTATTACACTAATTTCTATATAATGCTTCATCGTTTATTTTCATGTAAAACCATTTAGACTCAAATCTATTTTAAAACACAATGGCATGATATGATTATATTTAGCATAAGCTTTTACCTAAAGCATCACTCTTAACACTTTGTGTTCAGTTAAACCGGCGAGGTGGTCATGGAGTACAAAATATGGTTGTAGTAGTTATAAAGTCACTGTTAAACATAAAAGAATGGAGAAAATGCAATTTGTTTGTAAGAAAAAATAAAATGCATTAATATAGTATTTTAGTGTTATGGAGTGAGTTTAATTTTTGAAATACAAAAAAGAATGGCACCGCTGAATTAATGAATGTAGGAAATTCGTGGTTCTACCTATATAGTAGATGTTACTCAAGCAGCATACAAGTTAGGTTGAAAGTGGGGATAAATGATAATGCCAAATGCCTATAATTACGTAATGCAAACTTCCAGAATGGTACAAGGTAAACGATTTTTCACCTTAAGGTACTTAAACTCAGGGACGGAGCTAGGATTTTACTCTAGCCTGGGCTAGTTGAAAATGAATTATGGCACACCAAAGTAAGAGCAAACATACATATAATAAAGAAACAACGATTCTTTTAGCAAATCACATAAATCATTTGTTTATATTAGTAAAATTAGCAAAATGTGCACTATGTTGTACATAGTAGCTTCGGTCTGTTCTAAAAAAATGGGTTGGGTTTTTATAATACTGTAATTTGGTGCATTGTCTGACGTAAATTTTGATGAAACACAGAAATTAGATGAAAAAATTAGGTTAAACTTCATAATCCAAGTTGAAAATAGATGATTGGCGAGAAAGAAAACGGAAGATTATATTGGATGTAATTTACATAATCTCACTGTTGAAGTTTTTGTTTCAAATACTATGGTGAGACCTGTTTAAGATAGTTTGTAAAATTAAAGAACGTTTGAGTTTTTAAAAGTAAAAGAATATTTAGAAGAAAAAAAAACACATAAAACAAAGACTTATTTCAATGGGTTTAGATGATTATATATACACCAAGTGATCCAGAATAAGATAGTTTGTAAAAGTAAAGAACGTTTTAGTTTTCAAAACTAAAAGAATATTTAGAAGAAAATAAAATACATATAAAACAAGGCTTATTTCAATGGGTTGAGATGATTATATATACCAAGTGATCTAGAATTCCATCCCGGGCTATAGCCCAGGTTCACTGACATTTACCTCCGTCCTTGCTTAAACTAACAAACTGAATTTAAAAAATAGTGATTATAAAAAAATGAAGACCCCAACCATGGAGCCAATAAACATTTTCCATATAAATTTATGTCCGTTGAAATTCAAGTATAAAATGATTATTCAGAAGAATTAACTGTAACATGATGCAAGATCTTTAGGAAAACGCTAATGAAATTATTGATTCTGAATTGAGCTATGCAATTGTTAAAATAATTATTATAAATACACATATAAATACACATAAGCTCATGTTTCGCATACCATTACCAAACTAAATGCATACTAATTATAGAAAAAAAGATGAAATTTGTTGGTGTACTACAAATGAAATGAATACCTTCCGCTCAATCAGTAGTGTTAAAAAAAGTTAGGTGATGTAGTTAGATTCACTGCAGCAACTTGCCATTTAAGTCCTTCCCTCAAATTTCTATGTCGCGGTAACTGGTAGAGCTAATTGACCTATCATTGCATAGGAAAGTGACTATATTGTAATATTATTTGTTATACCCTTCGCTTCCTCTTCTTGGCTATGCTTATGGATCTGGACAATACACACAAGTTTAAGTTAGGAAAGCCCATATACGATGAGCTGAACATGCAATATAGATATGAACTGAATAGCAACGTTGCATAAGCATAACAGCATAGAAGTTGACATGTGAATATCCTTCATTATATTATAGCAGCGTTAATAATTATTGAGCATAAATGTGGGAGACCACATTCTTTAGTTCCAAAGCATTGTTTTCTCAAATCATTTTTTCTTCTATATTTGATTTCACCATGTCAATAGATAATATTATGAAATTTTACATAATCTCATATAGAAAACTCCTTCATTTGTTCAGTCAATTAATTATTTATCTAGTCTAGTAAATTATGAATACCATTTATATGGAAATTAATTACTATTTTTAATGTAATTATTATCATGAATAATTTAAGAGTGCATATTTGTTACTTTGATTTGTTTAATGGGAATTTAATGGGAAAAATGGTGGACAAATGATAAAAGATACATGGAAAATAATTTGTTACATTTCTTACCAAAAATCCAAGTTTGGATATCAATGACATACTGGTGAGGAAATACATAAAGACTGTAGAGTTTAAATGGGTTTGCTTTTAACAAATCTATGACTTTTTCATGCAAGCTACATGTGATATTATAGGGCCAATCATATTTTATTGCAAAACTGAATTGCTAATCTCCCCTAACATAGTATTTTGTACTAATTGAAATATCCAGATGCTTACCAATGTCATGAGATGAATAGCTAAGTTGAAAGCACTTGTTTCAGTCCTATTAAGTTGGATCATAAAAATTCCCTTCTAATATCTTCTCATGCATTCCTATCATTATCAAATGCTAGCAAATTGATGACACATAAACATAATGTTTCAATACCCAAGAAACTTTAGATTTAAAAAGTGGTAATTAATACCAACCCACCTTCCCACTACTACCATATATGCATATTCCTATGATAAATATTAAATAGCCCAATGCTTAGACACAAATTTGTAGTGTTAGGTATTGCATCTTTCTCATGCGAACTTAAGAGAATATGTTGACCTTGATGGTTTTAGAATTTTGAAATCATGTAAAACATGGAATTTATTTAAAAAAATACCTCAAGCTAAAATCAAAATCAAAAACTAAAATCTAAGATTTTTTAAGTAATCCAACAATCTTGTAACTGTGCTCTTGTGTTAATCACATTCATGTTACTTACCCCTTGGTTGTGAACTATAAAATTCATAAAAAAGATGGATTGTTTATTGATTGTATGAAAATAATTCGATTAGCTTTATCATGGATTATTATTAGGTTGAATTAAGTAAAATATTTTACAAAACATGAAACAACATATTGAGTTCCCAAAACAGAAAAAAAAGGAGAAATGATTCACAAACTTTTATTCCAGCACAAAAGCAATTTCATATTCCTCTCACTAACTGTGTTTTCAACTCTGGAAAACACATGCAAATGCTTATATTATCTATCAAAATCCAGAGAAACCTAAACAAAAGCAAGTGAATTAAACCAGTTTAATCAGTCAGTTTGTGGAAGATTTCGACAATCCATTTAAGATGGAGGTTAATAAATAATTAATAATTTTCCAAATATTCCCAAAATATAGAGTTGAATCTAAAATCTAAAGCAATATTTTATCATGGAGGTTAATAAATATTACGGGAAGCGGATAGGGCTAATGAGAAGGAGAATTGAAAGGATAATTTGAGAAATGCAGAACTACGTACCTTTTTTTAGTATGTTTGTATCTTTATTTAGGTTTACCCCAAATTTAATAATGATGAAAAAGTTTTCCTACAATACAAAATTATTAGTTGATGTAATTGTTATGTTAAGCCTCTTAAACTACGGTAAATGTTAGCTTCAAGTCCTGTAAAAAAAATAGCTTGAACATGCTGCCCAGCTACTGAACACATTCCATCACAAGCTGATGGTGATCAAGAAATTTTCTAGTTCTCATATTCCAAATTATAGATACATAATTGCATATCTTCTGTCTTTTCCAAGAATTTTTTATCTAGCTCATGAAAGGGAGTTAAGAAATCTAAGAACATAATTAGCAGATAAGTTTAATTGTTGCACAATCTGAGAGTAACTTAATATCTCTACAGTGTAATTAGGCAAGACTGCAATAAGTTTATTTCCTACAATAAAAGCAAGACTGCAGCCTGTAATTAGGCAACTATAAAAATAATAAGTATCATGTAGACTAAGCAAGTTCAACTTACAAAATAAGTAATATAAAAAATTGCCTGATAAGTTGTTAATACCAACTCTAATGTTTTGGATTCAAACTACCCACTTATGTTGCAAGTACCCATGAATAAATTTACGAAAGTATATAACTGATAATGGTTGTATATTTGTTTCGTATATTTTGTACATGTTAATATTATTTGAAACAACAACAATATATATGGCCATAATCATTGAGAAATAACAAGGGAGGAATATAATTTGGAATAAGATTTTAAGAGGAACAAAGAAATTATAAAGAGTAGTTCAGTGCAGATAGTGAAGAACATAGACATGCAATTCGAGTACAGAATTATCCACAGAGAAAATCAACAAAAAAATGGAATAAGGATATGCATTGTATTGTGAGTTTTAAAAAGTTTATTTTAAAATTTTCAAGCTTCCTTTCTTAACTTTTAATCTAACTTCAATGCGCTTATCAATACTTGAAAAGTACGTAACTTGTAATCTAACTTCAATGCATGTATGCTGCTTAAGCTACAACATACGATGCTTACCGCCCTATTTATACTTGAATATTACATAAGTTAGCAAATATAGCCACTTTTTTCTTCAACTTGATAATGACTATCAATTTTTTCTTTTTCCAGTGCATTTCAATAGACATGACATCATAAGAACAAAGTTCCATCATTATGTCTTCTAAATCCGATCATATACTTCATTGCTAGTTTAAAATTAGGCATACTTGGGATGACTTCCAGTAATAAGATATCTAATTTTCAAGAAAGCAATAAATCTTATGATTTAAAATTATATTACCCATAAAATATAAAGCTCAACGGTGCTTAAAAGTTAACTGTGCAGAACTGCAAATAGTTTATTCACCCATGTAGTGCAATGAGTATAACTAAAGACATATACCTATCTATATAGTAGTAAATTGTAATTTATATTGACTGCTATGTTTCTTCTGTCTCCCTTGTTTAAGTTGGAACATTGATAGTTCTATTTTTCTTCATATTTCTTTGTTCGTTGTCGCATTCTAAGATGAAAAAACTAATATACATCCCATTACTTAATCTATAATTACTAAATTCCAAAATGACAATCTTTTATGCCTTATTATCTTGTATGCTCACTTACATTTTGAATTTTGTTTGAGTACCTGATCATGTTATACATGATTATATTATTATTTTTTCTGATGAAAATGATTATATTATTTTTAATCCGACTTCATATTCCATTCATGTTATCTTGCACATTTATTTTACAACATGCTAATACTTTTGTAGTCGAGTTATTTCCGAGGAGTATCATGTGTATAATATTGTTAATTTACTTATTCATATGCATATATCTTATTGCTTTTGGTTTGGTTTATGAATAGTAAGAAAAGCTGAAGAACAATGATTAGAAGCTTTCACTTTACATAAAGGCGCATGAGTATTTATACAAAACAAAAGGAAACTCATTGTGGACAAAACATTGCAGTCTCTAATGGATTGGATCAGTTTATCCGACATAAATTCCATATTGTCTCTAATTTGAAGTATCCTATGATTTTGAAAATTGAGATCTGGATAGGCTTCATGGCACTTTCATCCAAATCGATGTATACTGGCTGGACTGGAAGAAGGCGTGCAGAAGTAAAACTACCATAACTAAACAGCACCAACACATAAAAATATATAAACATAGAATATTTTTGAAACATATGGGCTTGAGTTACTTTTATACAGTATACTACTTCAGAAAAATCTCTATTGTGTGCATTGTAATATTAACATTGTATTTTTACATAACACCTTCATTAAATTCTATAGTTCGGTAATGTTATAGTTCTGTCTTGACTCCAAACAGAAGTAATTATATGAATAAAGTCAAGCATTGGTTTTGCGACTTTGGGGACTATAACTAATACCCCGACAATGGTAGATTGGAACACCTTGTTTTTCACCAAAACCACTATGGTGCAGATGACGCCAAAACCCTAATCCAGCAATCGGTAATGATTGAATACAGTGAAAAATACGGACAAAGCTCAAAAATAGCGAACCACGGTAAAATTGCAGATAAATATAAGTAAAAGAAGGTTGAAAGAAATAAATTACCACAAATCGGCAATATTTCTTCCGAATTTTGGTTCGACGGCGTTTATGCTGTAGATCTGGTTCCAAATCGACGATGGGTACTTGGGTTTCAAGAGGACGGTGGTACCAGTTTGTAGTCGATGATTGAAATGCAAACAATTTTATCCGATATCTGATTTAGTTTAGGGTTTGCAAGGAGGAGATAATAAGAAATAATTTGGTTTCGGTTATTTTTTGAAATTTTGGGAAAGCAGATGTTGTGGAGTTATTTTTTTAACAAATAGTGGGAAATAAATTTTGAAACGAACGGGATTAGAGAATGTTGAAATGACTGCATTTTGTTTGTCCACGTATCCAGTTTGGAAATTGTGCTTAATATATATATATATATATATATATATATATATATATATATATATATATATCTATTTTATAATAAAAAACCCTTGATCAAAGGGTCAAAGTGAAGCCTTTTTCGTGATGTCTAAAATAACCCTATATCATTTTTATTATCATATTTTAATATTAAGGGCAACTTTGTCATTTGAATAATGCCACGTTTTGTGGTTATGAAACCACCCAGCCCAAACCAAATTGTACTTCCTCCTGTTATCAAACTACCCTTCCATTTAGCGAGAAGAAATAATAACGGAGCACGTACACAGTGGGTATATTTGTAACTCCATTAGCCCACGTTTTGTGATAACTGTAATGCCCACTTATCAACGCTTGCTTCCCCGTTCCCAAAATTATTGTTCTTCAGTAACTAAAATCAAATTATGAAACGAAAGGAGAAATCTAAATCTAATAATGGCATCAAGAAAGCACTTATCGACAGCACTAACTAAGAAGCTCAGCCTCCACTTCTTTTGAAAGCCGCTTTCCATCTGCTACACTCGGTACATCCCAAAACCCTAATTTTATCATTATCAGGTACTTGATTCTCTTCATATACGGTTATTTTTGACATGTTTTTTGGTTTATTTTTTTGTTCTGACTTTTGTGCTTGATTGCTCTTAACTTCCCTTAATTGCCTGATTTAATTATACATACATGAATGTCAAATTGAATATGAATATTTTCAGTTTTGTTGGATTATTTTTGCCAAAAAATTATTTGTTTTGTTAACAAACCTGATTATGCTAAGCAGTGCACCAGAAGTGAGCCTAGGTAAATTTACTCTGTTATTTTTTCTGATTATAATCGATTATTTACTATCAGCATAATCCATGTAATGAAATTTTCCTTCTGTGATGAAGAATTAATTGGTGTCCATTAAGTTCAATTTTCTAACCTACCATTAGTATGCATTTGGTAAAAGTTACATGCGTTAATATTTGATAATGATACCTAAAATGTTTGGTGAAGATAATTGTCAGTAATATTCATAGCCTATTAATGGCAGTTGTTCATTTAACTATCTCATTATTTTCAGTTATCATACTGATAATTGTAGGCGTGGAAACTATTGACTGTATTTGGTTCTAGACATTGTATTTTGGTGCACTGTGATATTTAAATGAACGACTATCACGTAGCAGTAGAAAATACAACAGCTCTTTCCTTTTTATAATTGCTACTAATATTCATATCCTATAGGACCAAGTACACTGCTTATGATTTTACCCAGTTTTCCTGAAAGTTGATCAATTTGTTAAAGCGTACATACTTTATACTGTACTACATGCTGTTTGTTTCTATAGCCTGAAAGATTACTCATAACACTTACTTGCTTAACTCTTCCCACTCAGTTTCAACTTCATAATATGTGCTTCCAAATCGGCCGACGTGTTTGGAGTTAAGAATTTTAAGAATATTACTCAAGATACATTCGAGCGGACCATAAATCAGTTGTCACTATTTCTGTTTGAGGTATGTACGTCTGACTGTTACTCTCATAATTAATTGATTATCCTATCAATGTTAGCATATACACATGAAATGTTTGTATACTCGCAATGTTTTTGTTCCCAATATGTCATATCATATTCATGTCAGTCAGTTTGAACTATAAATCTTTAATATGCTGAACTAAGTACTTACTATTGAACTCAGAATGCGTTATATACTATCATTGGTTTTATTAACAGACTTTAATTCCGAAAATACCCCTATTTTAATTAGACTGTACAGTTATTTTGCTTTGCTTTTCAGCCATTTCATGTTTAACCAATCACGTCTGCAAAGCTTGAAAACAAAACTGCCTCCATTTCTCTCCTCACGTCACAAAAATTATCCAAAGCAATAAAACAAACACAAAGGAGCGCCTCATCTTCCACTTCAAGCCAACGTCAGCCACCAATTGTGATCTCACTACGTCGACGCTTCATCCACACCCACGACGTCCTTCGGGTATTTTGATATGATGTTTGTCATTTATCTCTTCCATGTTCTGATGCACATGTCTAATAACTTTATATTCGCTTTCCACGATTCAATTTCTCCCAATACCGCACAACTTTACTCTTTTTCTTCTCACATGTCCATTATTTTGTCTAGATCTTGCAGATAAACTTCCTACAATAAAATGGAGAAGAAAATTGGGGCAAGGTGAAAAGATGGAGATTGATTTTTAGTAATTCAGGTAATTTCGAAATCATTTTTCACGTTCTTGCCTTAATCCTCTAATTCAGTTCACATCTTCTTTTTAACTATCTTATTAAATCGTTTAAGAAGGGAATAATTTGATAGTTGATGGAAAATAATTGACATCCATGGGAATCAATACTTTCTTAAAATCTCTCTCCATTGGTAGGGCTATAGTTAATGCATGTTCATATTTTTTCTTTGGGTTATTTTCCAAACTTTTAATGCTTTTTAACCATTCCACCAAATAGAAGCGACCTCTATTGTTGCTGCTGTAAAAATGATAGCAAGACAAACGTTCTCTTAAAGCCCTTCGTATAATGTCAAAAGCAAGTTAGGATTAGCATGAATTCAATTTTGAATGATAAATAAACAATGAGATTTTAAATGAGGCAAGTCGGAAAAGCTTACATAGATTAAAATGGGTCATTAAATCATGGTTTTCTCTGATCAATGTTGAATTCAAATTACGCTAATAAATGTGTGGAAGTGTTAAATCAATAAACAATTGCTGGAATATTTGATAATTGCTGTACAATAGGAAAATTGTTGGCTATTTCATACCATTTTATTTAGTCGCTACTACATGTAGCTTGATGCAGACTAAAAAATATATGAATAAACATTTATATAATTTATGAAATAGCTGCAGTGTTACAAGTCATCGTAGCTACACCAAAATTTCCAACTGTCTAATTTGATTCCAAGTTTTCCATATTCATAAGTTGTAAGCCCAAGAATTACGCACTTCCTATTATTTCATTCATCCAAAACTGAATATTCTTAAGGATAATTACACCAGTACCGTTGATTACTCTAATACATGTTATATGATTAGCTCTGGGTTATATGTATTTGCAATGTCATATGTTAGTAAGAGTGTTGATTAATCTTCCATTACGCTGGGGCAAAAAGTTAGAAAACTGATGATTATAATTTTGTTGTGTTACTATGTTAAATTATTATATCTAGTTGCAATAAAGAATATGCAGCAGGCTAATGTAGAAATTAAAAACAGGAATTGATTTGAGTCATTTGACATGCCGACTTAATGTACAAAAAAAATGTTTGCTAAAGATCATAGATCAATAAACTAATGCAATTTACAACTTGAGGGGTATATTTTTGTAATATGTTGTCTTTTTTCGTTTACAATGACTGATATGTGCAAAATTTAGCACTTTAGAGTAGTTCAGTTGCTCAACTCCAAATGTCAGACAACCACCAACTGCATCCAAAGCCGAGGTTACGTGTGTAATGGAAACATGTACAAAAGTTTTCAAACATGTACAAGTGTAATTTACTAATGGACAGTGGGACATTTTGCATGCATCACGTAGGTGTATAATTCCTTATCAAGTTTCTTTTGCTGAAGTATTTCGTTCAGTGAAGAATTTTTGATAACTACCATGGTGTAGTTTATTGTTCCTCACTTAGTTCCCAAACTTTTATATAGGGCGGATCTCCAATGGGAATACTTTTAATATGTGAATTAGATTGGTTGTAGATGTAAATTATATGTGCAAATATTAAGGTACTAGGTGACCAAATTCTTCTATCCAAAGAACTTGAAATTTGTGCGTGCATTTCCATGTTCATTTCACGCATGTATTCGATTTTTCACCTCTTTACACGTGCATTTCCCTAATGAATTGACGGATTTCCTTTTTCACTTCCCTATTTTGGCTCACATCATATTGCTGATATATGATACTTGTTCTTCCAACTACAGATTTTGGGTACAGCAAGTCGATTCATGTGGCAGATTATGTCCAGCTGTAAAGGAGAATGCAAACAAAATACTTTGATGATATATTTTGGTGATGCAAAGTACACATCATCATTGTCGTAGACAAGTATATGGTAAATGTAAAAGTTGAAGTTATGTTTGCTCTATTATTAAACTATACTTTTTTCTTTATTTTTAAACAATTTCTGTAAATAGTGACGTAGTGGGCCAAGCCCTAATACTCATATTTCATGCATCTCTGCAAAAAAAAGGGCAGCCTAATTTAGATTTTTTAAATTTTGTTATGGAAAATTGTTTTTAATATGATTGGTATGTTATTTGTAACGTAATAGATTGATACTCCGACCACACAACATGCTTATAAACAGATGCAACTTGATTCTCCAAAGGATGCATTAAAATCCAAAACAGATGAGAGGATAGACCGAGGATCCTTCATTATTGAAATTAACAAAACTTGGATTGTTTAGTAAAACTAAAGCAGCCTTCATTATGCACTTCCATAATATTCTTCATGCACAGGTACTTTGTTTTTTTCGATATATTACAATTTTCAGCTGATGGTTCTGCCTTACTGGACAGAAATTGCAATTTGAAAATGCATAGTGCATGCACATGTACTTTGATTTTGTCAATATGTTGATGGTGCTACCTTACTGGACAGAAACTACAATCTGAAAATGAGTACTACATGCACAGGTGCTTTGATTTTGTCGATATATTATATATTTCAGTTATGCCCCTACATTTCGCATTTTTGTGTACGAACATTTATTTCCATCCATGATTCATTGCTGGAAACTATTTTCATAGTTACTGTATAAAAAAGGTTGAATCCCCTTTGCAATTTTATGATACCTTTACTTTAAATCATGACAGTACTATTTTTTTGAACATCAATCTACAAGTACTTTGTCTGAAGCAATATTTGTGGTGGTAATTACATTTCTGCATGTGTTTACTATATTAGTATCACTTTCTGTTTGCTGTTTTGTTTTCTATTACTGTTTATCACTACTATTTATGTGTGTTGGTTTTATATTAAAAAAACTACAACATCTCTTAATTATTTTATTATGGGTGCTTCTTTATTATATAAAAACTTATCACCTATGTTGATATTTTCCACTGTTTGCACTGGCTTTAAGAGTTAAAGGTACTTTATCATTGATTTACATTTAACTTTAATAACAAACGTGCATGCCTACGGCTGACACGTATCTGGCAATATGTGTAGTATATAATAATATGGTAAACGTAAAAGTTACATAAATCATGTTTTTCTCTATTTTTTCTCTATTTCTGCGTGTATGCTCTGTAGTGGTCCAAGCCTTAATACATATATTTCATGTATATCCACCAAAAAGATTCAACTTTGAAGCAATAAACTAAACATATAATATTGGTGACGTTATTTACAACATATTACAAACTGGATCACATTTTTCTACGCATTCGTCCATCGGACGTGCATGTGTACTATCGTTATACATATGATGCATCCAATGTTGTGTACTGGGGATGAGTCCTAATACAAATAAGTTACGTATTTTTGAAATGGTTCACCTTGCAGTAACATATCGACAACAAGACAACTTGCATTCATATTACATGTTAGATGTACAAAAGGAATTTGAAGTGCAATGTCAACATGAAGTGGAGTATTGAGCTTACATGAATGAAATGGAACATGGAGTTGCCCATCAACCAATAGCAGGAAATGAGCTGAAGGAGTGATCAGTGAAGTCGCTTATGAGCTTGGATTTGGGGTGTATGCCTCATATTTGGTACTGGCATGAGATGACGGAACTATGCTATGTTTCTGTCACATTTTTTTTATTAACTGTGTATTTCAGCAATAGGTTATTTTTACTTCAGTGCATTTGTATTATTTAAGTGGAAATGTACTGTAATGTTGAAATAAACCATTCATATAATTATTGGAATGCGCTATGAAAAAAATGTCAACGTTCCTGTTGACAGAAGAGGACAAACAGCTATAAAGCTATACGGAATGCAAAAGGCTATAAAGCTACATGGTTGATGACTGAAACTCAAAAAATTGAAAGTAGATAAGTGTTTTCCATTACTGTATGTAAATGTGTTACATTATGTTGTATGATAGTTTATCACTTTCATTACCCTGTTTTATTATTTTCAAAAATAACTTAGTCTCATTTTCTTTTTAGTTAATAATTGATTTTTGTCAATGTATATATGTAAATACATGCAACATTATGTATACTTCAAATCATGCTGTAAGATCCAAAAAATCTTACAAACGGTGTTTTTAACAAAGACAAACTACGTCACTTCCTTCTTTGCACACGTCCAACGGACGTGCCACCATACTTGTATATATATATATATATATATATATATATACACACACACACACGAGCGTTGCGGCACGCGCTTCGCGCGTGAGTTGTTCTACTAATTGTATATGTTTCAAAACACTCGAAAAAAACAATTTCTAGAAATATTTAGTAGTATTTTACGTTGAACTCATGCATAGTTTGTTTGAATTTTTAGTTTTAAGTTTTAGTATATAAATTTTTTTGGTAGTTTGAATTTATATTTCTGTTATTAGTTAATAAGGAAATAATTTGTAAGGGAATTTCATTTGTTATATCCTATTTTAAAGTGACATTAAGATTTGAAAATATTTGAGTGTTCTGAATTTGTAAAAAAAAAAACTATTTGTCAAGTCCTATTTTCAAGTGATATTAATGTTTATTAATATTTTTAAAGACACGTGTTGAATTTGTAAAGTGGGTTTGTTTGTTAGATCCAATTTTTAAGGGATTTGGTAACATATATAGATGATCGTTAAATTATATATGAGTAAAGGATATTTTTGGAAGTTTGCAGTTGGACCAAAAGTTTGCGCTTCCAAGCCAACTATTAATATATATATATATATATTATATATATATAGCGTTCAACAGCACCCCAAACAATGCAGCATCCCAGCTGCACCACTATTATTTAAATTGGAGCTTGTTGCTGAAATCAAAAAGCATTTGTGGTACTGTTTGAATGCTATATATATGTATGTATGTATTTTTATATGTATGTATCTGTGCAGTTAAAGCGCTCAATGAATTCAATGCGATGGAGGTGCAAAAAGACATAGCGGGGATATAGCAGATGAGTCTAAAATAGCATATAAAACTCATATTTAATGTTTCTACAAATATATAAATGGTAATTAAAAGAAAAATTAACATTCAATTTAACTATAATTAATACATATTTAATTTTAAATAAAAACATGTGAAAATATATTGTAAATAAACGTAAACTATTATTTAACATAATTAAATTTAATAGAATATTAGAGTATTTTTGTTTCTAAAAATCTATTAAAAAATTTAATTAAAAATTTAATTTCAAAATTGTAAATGTATAAATGACATTTTTCAGTTCATTTCTTTTAAAGAAGATATAGCCGAATAACGAAATATAGTGGGAATAACGGAATATAGCAGAAATAACGGGGCTCAAAGCTAAAATGCTATTTTTAAGGCTATTTGGAAAAATCGTAGCGGCAGAAATCCGGTATGGGATATAGCTTGGTTATAGCGGGGTAATAGCGGGGCATAGACTGCACATGTATGTATAGGTATGTATGTATACACTAAATAAATATATATGGTACATATACTACCACATAATTGAAAAAGTGCAATACAACATGTCACAAAATCAACCCACATTTTCAAATAATTATTCTATTAGTAATAAAATCACAATATGGTTTATTATTTTGATAATTTTGTTGAAAATGTCATTTTCAATGGTTATTTATAAAAAATATTATTTTGGGAAGTTGGATCTTTGACAATTTACGACTGGCTATTGAAATTTTTATTTTATTTTTTATAAAAAGAAACACCGGTTTTCTCTCTCTCTCACCCACAAATATTTTATAAAATACTTCTCTTACCCTTATACACACACCTCTCATTTTCTTAGGTTTTTAAGAAAATAAGAATTCATTCTGTCATCTTTTTAAAAATATAACCATAAACAGCAATGGTGAACTCAAATATTATCAATTCTAATCTTTTTTAAACATGTTTCATTAATGCCAACAAGTTTAGATTTCGGGAACCAAACCAGTGATATTTAATCTCGTTGTCTAAGCTATCAATCAACTGCATAGAGTCCTCCTTGTAAATACATTTTAAGATTGGATGATATTTTCTGATATGAAAACCCGTATGACTACAAAGTAACTGGGAAACAATGAGTAAAACAACGATGTGAATTTTTGCAGTAGAGTCAGATTTTCGCTGTTTATAGTTAGTGAAGAAACATAAATATGTTTAATATGAAACTTATTTAAAGGAGTACTCAATTTGCAGATAAGTGTAGTGAATTTGTGTGTCTAGCAGTATTTGCTTTCAAGCAATGCATAGTTGGCTTCGTTTTAAAGCTGTAAGAATACCTTGGAATATGAGTTTTGCATAACGGTTGGGTCTTAACAGTGTCATTAAAATTTAGTGATGCCATTGTGACGGTATTTCTCTAATATAAAATTTGCATCACTATGGCGTTGCTAACTTAGCGACGCCATAGCAATGCTAGTTTTGCGACGCCTTAGCGATGCCTGACAATTTAGTGACATCCATATTTCTATATCACCGCTTCGGGCATCCCTAAGGGGTCGCTAGAAAATTTAGCAACACCAAATGCGCATCCAGAAAATAGTAGATTTGTAGTAGTGTAAGCCAACCGTGTTGGCTTATCAACTTTAATATTTTTCCTGCAAAATTCTACCAACTCGAAATTTAATTAGAAAATTATAGTAAATTTGATAATTTTCGAACCTCAATATACTTGAATGTTAAACGATTTCATTTGGAATCTCTTTTCAAATGATAAAAATCGAAGATATAGCAAGAAAGACCTACAAAGAAGCAATTGCTCAAGTTGATAAATAAATACGAAGTGAGATTCTCTATAAAAAAATTTAAAAATTTAGGTCTTTTGTGTTGACAACAATGTGTGTGTTTCAAGTAGGTTTATTCAATTCTTTTAGTATTTAGTGGTATTATAGAGTATTTTAGTGGGTGTATATAGTACGTACCACCCTTAGACTTTAGTTATTATGCACCCACTTCCATTCAACCTTTTGAACTCCCTAACCCTACAAATTTTATCGTCCTTGCACGTGTAATTTCATGTTATTGGATCACCAAATAGTGGGTTTATTATTCAGTTAGTTGCATACCCGTTTGAATAAAACATTTGTACATAACATTTTACATACCAAATCTCAGTTTCAAGCCATGAATGATTAAATAAATTGGTAGAGATAGAGGTATGCCTTAGGGGCAATTATGTAAATTGTTACATATATCTAACTCGTTGATCAATCTTGTTCGAAATAAAAGGTATTTTTTTCTATAATATACTTGATATAATGTGGTTATATTAACTAATTAATTTAATCAAAAGTATATTTAATAGAAAATTCATAAGTTGTATGTTTTGTGATAGTATTTACAAAGTGTTGTAACCGTGAGTAATTTATCACAATAAAAATAAATATACCATTTTAAATGCTCCTAATCAAGATGCATTGAGATTGGATATCAATGTATCCGTTGGGACTAGAGTACATAACGCTCTCCAAATGTTGGGCAATGTATACTCATGGCTGTTATGGGCACCTAGGGGTTACGTACTAACAGTTATTGGATAACTATGGAACGACTCACTAGATAGTTTTCTGTTGGTTAATATAACTACGGTCAAACAGAAATATTGATGTGACTGATTTACACAGTTCTCTCGACTAGAGAATACTGTGGATCTTCAATATGAAAGCTCTTCTTTGATTATGGTCAAATCATGGCATAACGTCCATCGCATAACTATAGTTGGGTTGAGTAGAACTATTGAAAATGAAGCACTATTCAAGAGAGGATATTCGTCTCCTCAGTTATATGGTGTTAGTATCACGGCCAACTCAAGTCAACTCAAAGTCAAAGTCTCTAGCTAGAGCATTTCAGTTAATAACATATTGGAATTTTGACCATTACCAAACTCCATAAGTCCAAAGTGATATAGTTTTGACGAAGAGAATTGATGTAAATAAATGTCACAATCGGCCAAGTAACGCTTAATAAAGTGAAATTGGATTTTTATCAAAACTAAGTAAGCGATAAATTGGCCAAAATGTCACACACCTGCTAAGTGTATGACTGTTAACATTTGAATAGTGTCGATGTTAATCGCTGACCGAATTTACATCCGAGAGTCACACAACCAAAATGATGGATCTCTTTAGACCAAGTGATTTAATTAGTTTATAATCGTTAGAAGTTAATTAAATTAATTGATATTTATGAAATATTAATTTTAAAATTTGAATATAATTTGAGGAATAAGTATTATTGAATATATATTTATAGTAGTTATAAATATATCGACCGATATACGTTATCAATAAGAAATTAAATTAGATTTAATTACATAATATTTATTTGGGCTTAAAATGGTTTTAATGCCCATTATAGAGCTAGAAATTTCAACTACAATGAGGCCAAGGGGCGGCTCAAATTAGGGTTTATGTGTTGGATTTTGAATTGCTCAGATTGAGAGAGAACTAGTATGAGATGCGATCCATTATATTCTCTCTTCTATCCACTATTTAAATACCTCTTACCCTAATTAAAAAAAGACTTTTTGGCTGCCTCCTTTATCATTATTATGGCTGAAATACTTCCTTAAAAATCCTAGAATAATCTCAAATAAAATCAACTCAAATTGACAACTATTTAATAGCAAAAGGCCTACGATTCAAGACTAACAATCCGACGAATCGAGGAAATTTCCAAAGGGAAAGGATTCATCTTTTCAGCATGGACTTGTGGGCATCAGTTATGGGTAACTATTCTTTTACATAATAAGGTATATGATTATGGTATAATAATTCATTGCTTAAGTACATCTATGTATATATGTTATTATTGCTTAGTTAGTTGTGTAAGATTTCTATAGATAATGTTGTTGTCACAATAATGATTGGCTATGTGCATAAATTTAATGTACTCATACATACACATAAATTATTAATAATCTAATGTTCTATACCAAATAAATGTAGTTTATTTTAATATTACATTAATATATATATATATATATATATATATATATAAATATAAACACACATATAAATGAATTTATTTACACAACTTATATCAAAGCATATATATATTTTATATTTTATACAATAATTTTCTAATATATGTTTATATTAGTTATGAATTTTAATAGCCAAAAAATAAATTTTCTATTGTTATTTGATATTTTTTTATCATTATTTAATTACAATAAGATTTAATAAATTCATATAAAATAAGTATTGTTTCAAAAATTCAATTTTAAAATTTTAAAATTATTTTATCATCTCAAAAGATCTTGGAAAACATTTCAGATTTTTTGAACAAGCTTTTATATTTTTAAAAATTAACTTAAAAATCGGCAGATTAATATCTAATTAATTAAAAATATAACTTTTTCTCAGACAAAATCTGGAAAAATTTTGCAACGCTTAAAATATTATTCTTGATTTTTGGAAAATTTAAAATTTGATATTTTATTATATAATTATTTTATATTATTTATTTATTATAGTTTTACAAATTAATTCATAGTAAATATATATTAATATATTTAAAATATAACAAATTTGGATCTGTATGATTTCGAATTAGAATATTAAAATAAAATAATATAATATATATATATATATATATATTATAATACAAATTTACATTTAATTATTATATTTATATTTATATTTATATATATCAAAATTATTTACTTTAATTCGTATGCGTATATATAAATAAATAAAATAATTTATTTTCTTAAATTTATAATTTTATATGTACACATATATATGTTTAGTTTTTATTTATAATATATAAATATATATATATATATATATATATATATATTTATAATAGTTCTTCATAATAAATATATATACATGTGTGTGTGTGTGTATTCATATATAATTACTTGGATATTTATAACTAAGTAAATGCACATATTTGAACAACATACAATACATATAGAATGAGTTAATGTATCCACTGCGATGTAAATCCCAACATCTATATACGGGCATGTTATACCTAACCCGGAATATCATGTTACGTATGCACACACATTTACATATGTATATGATACATATGTAAACTTATATAATAAGTGAAAATAAATCAAATAAATTTCAAACAATAATTTATGAATTTAAATAAAATACATGATTATTTAAACTAAATATAGAAATGTTCTAAACAAATTAGACTTCATAGGCCTAATAAAGATCCAATAACGTAATTTTTTTGAAATTCACGTCATTTCTTCCACTGTGGGCTCGTCCAGTTTCAATGGTTGTAACAACCCGCATATTTATCGATTTTATATCTAAATATTTTATTTAAATATTTTATCGTTAGTCGGATGTTAGTCCGAAAAGCTACTTTTTGCATACGGTCAAATTGGGACTCGAGACCACTTCCATTGAGTCCAAAATGCCGTTTGCGACCTTTTTGAGTATAAACTTTGATATGTTTGGAGCTAGTCAAAAATTTGACCATTTGCACTTTGGGTTTGGTTTTGGGTTCAGCCCCTGTGCCAACTTAACCCCCAAATCTGAACCACTCCTCCCCATTCTCCCTCACTTCCTCATCTTTTCAGTTTCAAAGCAAAAATGGTGGGAGAGATTGGAAATTAAAACTCCATGCCCTAGTTCCTCTTGCAAATTCTTGTTCTTGCTCCAAATTCAAAGAGAACCCATTGGTAAGCCTCCTCTTCATCTTCTCCAACTCATTCTCTTATCAATTTCAGTTTATTCCTAAACCTAACTTTGGGAATGTCCTTCTTTAAAGCTTTGATTCAAGCTTGTTGTGTTGGAATTGAAGAGTAATTGCTTTTCCCATTGCTCTATAGCATCTTCTTCATTCGTTTGGGTTCAAAGGTGAGATTTTTATCTCACATCTTAAACTATAATTATCTTCGATTGTTAGGTATGAATTCCTAACACTTATTCTTGTGCAAATGCTTTTGGTTTGGATTGGTTTGGTGATATTCCAATTTTTAGTGTTTTGAGTTCAATTCTTTAAAAATCCAAACTTTGATCTTTGATTATGATTTTTGTGATGCATTGAAGAGCTTATAAGGCCGGGTAGTCGATAGGCGTAAACCCTTAGCGCCGTTGCTCGACCGATTGCATTTCGGAAGTGTTTGGCATTCATTTGATTGGCATGGGAGTGCTGGAAACAGGCTCCGGTCGACCGACCTCAGAGTCCGGTCGACCGACCTGCTACTCTAGCATCTCCCTGCCTCTGTTTGGAAGTGCAGATTACAGGCTTCGGCCGACCGACCTCAGAGTCCGGTCGACCGACCTGCTACCCGAGCACTTCTGTCTCTGGTCCGGTCAGCCGACTCAGGGAGTCCGGTTGACCGACCTGCTCCTATTTGCCAGTTTTTCCTATATTGCTTATTTGTTTGAATTTCCAACTTTAATCGATTCGTGTGGTCTCCTATTTGTTGTTATCATTTCTTAAGACTTTGATGACTCCTCTTTCGGGATGGTACCTCGTTAGGTCGCTCGACCCTACCTCCCTTAGGTCGTTAGACCTCATTTTGTCCTCTCTAGGTCATACCGTTTTGACGGGGCGCTGCCCCGCACCCCGCCGTGGGCACTGCCCCCTGGTCCCCCGCGACCTGACCGGGCAGGTCGAACCCCGTACACCTCTGCGTAGGCAATCTTATCCGAAAAACATTCAACAGAACTTCTTACTTTGATGGTTTTGGGAATTGATTTCTTGGATTTTATTCACGTCTTCGAATGTGAATTTTAATGCTTGATTGTTTCTACAATCATTTCTATGATTTGTCACTTTAAAATATAAGGGTTTTCTATACTAGTAGTAAATATCAAAACTCTTTCATCAAAACGATTTCAACTCTATTTTCAATATCAAACTCGTTTATAAAACTGTTTTCCAATCTACTAGTATATACAAACCTTTACCTCATTCGTATGAGAAAATATAATTAAACGGCTTAGCAAAACAAGTGGTATGAAACGCTTGCGTTTACTTCGTCGGTTAATTTTTGGACTTGTTCGATTGAAACTCTCTTGTGACAATTTTCTAGTGGAAATCTACAGTTTGTTCGTAAATATTTGAGTTAAGCAAGTGGTTATGGGACATGAAGCTAAACTCTTATATTCACTAGCTTAGTGTAATTGACACTTCCTTATGATCATGACGATCATTTTTATGATTTAGACTAGCGATTGAGCGATGTCTCCCATGGTCTTCGGGCCATTACTGTGTGGAAACCTCATCGGTCTTCGGACCATTCGTGGAGCATTCGGCTCATCGGTCTTCGGACCATTCGTGGAGCATTCGGCTCATCGGTCTTCGGACCATTCGTGGAGCATTCGGCTCATCGGTCTTCGGACCATTCGTGGAGCATTCGGCTCATAGGTCTTCGGACCATTCGTGGAGCATTCGGCTCATAGGTCTTCAGACCATTCGTGGAGCATTCGGCTCATAGGCCTTCCCCCCTTTTTATGTGTTTTCTGGATTTCTGATGATGATTTCTGGAATTTTGTGCTTCACCAATTTTCATGATTTTCATTGATATGATATCAGTTTTTGTGCATTGGTGAATTCATGTGTTATTGACTTGTTATGAATACAAGTTTAGGGTATGATACCCTACCTTATCTTTGAGAAGATTCTTGTGATATTGATTAATCTTTTGTTGATTATCATTTACATGCTTATAGTAGTATGTCGTAATAGTTATTTCATGTTCATGTCATGCCATTTACTTTATACCATATCATCTGATATTTATAGTTAGACTGATCCGTTTATTATTTTCTTATAAATAATACTCGGGTCAGACCGAGATGTTACAGGTGCTTCTGCTTGACTTCTCTTCAGGATATTTCTGACTTTTGGCTAACTACATAGATTAGTAGTCTTTGGATGTACACCTTTGAGATATAGACTCTATGTTGTGTACTTATTCTTTTGTATAGCACGTGATGCTATTCTTTTGTATTATCGTGGATCTTTCTGACCACTACTCTGATGTACACTTTCATGTGTTATATATTTATTCATATCTTCTTCCGCCTTTGTGATATGGATGTCTGTGACTGATTTATGTTATGATTATTTCTATGTTTGTTTCCGAAGATTATATATAGCCACCGTGTGATAGCTTTGTGTTTGTATCGGTACGTCGGATTTCCTCCTTAAAAGATATGCATTCTATTCTATCTGACGTATCGGTGCTCGCACAAAGAAGTTACATGGATGGTCGCTCCTCCACAGCCTTATTCTCCGCGCTAGTTGACAGCACTACATCGTAGTGTTCTTGGCTAGCGTGGGTATAGAGGTGGGGCGTCACAATGGTGGTATCAGAGCTCAATAGCATATGCCGTCTAAATTAGTCATGTTAGGGTTAACTATTAAGCTCAAAGCCCATAAGGTTATCCGTAAAAGAAAATGCCTAATTTGAATTGGGCCTTGGGCTAATTTCAAAATTATTTTGAAATTAAGAAAAATAAAAGGTTTAAATTTTAAAGGTTAAATTTAAAATAAGAAATATATTATAAATGTTATAGTATAAATTTTCAATTTGTTTTGAAAACTGAAAATATAAGGTTTTAAATTTAAAAGTTAAATTTAAATTATAATATATCATATTATAAATGTTATAATATAATGAATTTTTTTAAAATGTTTGAAAATTAATATAAATTAATTTCGAAATTTATTAATAAGATTAATAAAATATATATTAATTAAATAAGTTAATTAATTAATAAATATGTACACGTATTATATATTATAATATATGTTATGTTGTTTTAAAATGTTTAAAATAACATAAGTATACATGTATATATATGAATTGAATTTTGAAATTAAAATAATTTAATTAAAATTGTTTAATTAGATAAATTAAGTAAAGATTAATTAATCAAATAAATTAAAGGTTAATTAATTAAATAAATATACATATGTATAAGATGTATATGCAATAATATAAAGGTTATAGTATGTAATAAATGTTATATTAAAATAATATAAAATTAATTAAAATGTCAATTAATTAAATAAGATGTAATTAATATAATGTTATACATAATAATATTATATTAAGTAATATAAAATATAAAAGTTATATAATAATAAAACTTATATAATATGAATGTATAAACTAAATGTGGAACATTAAGGAAACCCTAAATAGATTTAAGAGATAAATACTAACGTATTGTACGTATATCGTGATTTCATATGTGTCCAATACTTGAATCACGAGGGCATTCATAAGAAATACATTATTCCATAAGTCGATATCACTCACTGTAATGACTCGAAAATTTAATCACTTTAAATATGGATAATTAATATATTTTTAAATAATTAGTAATGGATTTTTTGACTCAAAAATAGCCCTTTTTAATAATAACTAGTGATGGTGGAATAGTTTTCAAAATGTGTTTACAGAAATAATTAGTTTAAAGGAAAATAGAAAATGTGACCGGAAATCGTTTTACGAATTTTCGACTTTTCGGTGTCAAAATTGTATCGGAAGCGTTGTGCACATTTGAATTAACATATACACTTATAATTAAGTGAAAATTAGTCACGCATCCTTAAAACGGAACTTAATTTCAAAGCGGGTCCCTGTCATAAAGAATATATATTCTACGTCCCTATTTCTGTTTTCCGCTAATTTATTCCCCAAATTACCCCTGCGTTTCACTGCGAGCTCTAATTCTTCTTCTTATTTTTCGATTTAAATGAAAAACTGCAATTAAATTGAAGACTAATCAAGTTTTTTTTATGAAATATGATATTCTTAATATTTGCAGTTATAAATAATCGCAACAAATTTCTGCAAATATATACGATAGTTGCAGAAATTTCTGCAACTATACGCAATAGTTGCAGACATTTCTGCAACTATACGCAATAGTTGCATTTGTGCAACTATATGCAATAGTTGTAGAAATGTCTGCAACTATACGCAATAGTTGCAGAAATTTCTACAACTATTGCAAATAGTTGCAGATAATTCTGCAATTATTTGCAATAGTTGCATTTCTGCAACTATTTGCAATAGTTGCAGAAATGTCTGCAACTATACGCAATAGTTGCAGTTATTTCTGCAACTATAAGCAATAGTTGCAGAAATTTCTGCAACTATATAGTTGCAGAAATGTCTGCAACTATACGCAATAGTTGCGTTTATTTCTGCAACTATAAGCAATAGTTGCAGACATTTCTGCAACTATACGCAATAGTTGTAGACATTTCTGCAACTATTTGCAATAGTTGCATTTCTGCAACTATTTGCAATAGTTGCAGAAATGTCTGCAACTATATGCAATAGTTGCAGATATTTCTGCAACTATACAATATAGTTGCATAAATATCTACAATTTTGTGCAATTTTTATAAATTTGAAAAAAAATCGAACTGTTAAATATTTGCTGAATTGTTTGCAAATATTTGAAATAATTGCACCTTTAATACAAATATAAATTTTTGGTATCAACAATGGATCTCATTTTAAATATCATAAAATTTGTGATTTTTTGGTGAAAACGGTATGTTGATCAGGTTTTTGTAAATAAAGTTATACACGTTTGAAAAGTTTAAAACATAAAGGGTATTTGTGTATTTTTGCGTGCGTGAATTTGAAAATAGGGAGCGGAAACGTAAATGTTGGTTGTGAAGGATGTTTTACCTATTTTAAAACTTGTTAGGGATGTGAGCCAAACTATCCCTATAATTAAAATATAAGTATGGATTAGTAACATAGTAAAGGTAAAAGTATATGTTTACTTAAGTAAGAAATAAGATGTAACACTTTTCAAAGTTTAAAATTTAAACAAAAAGTAAAATATGAAATGTCATACTCATCTCTTACATCATGGTACAAGGAAATGAATTACAAAGTAGTTAAAGGGGTGCATCATGATCCCTTGCGTGTGCAACATGGTGAGGAGGGTGGAAATGATGACGTGGCAATATATTAGTGGAGGGCATGGTACTTAAGGGCATTTAGGTAAATTACTAAACTATTTTTTCATAAAACTAATTCCAAATTTCTCTCTCTCCTTCCTCATTTCATTTTCTACTTTTTAAAACTTTACATTTAAGCTTTTAACACCTTTTAATGGCTTTCAAATATTTTAAAGATTTAAAAATCAGTTCTTTCTTCCTTCCGACTCTTAAAAACACTTAAAATTCACTTCTTTCTTCTTCTTACACCTTCCTCCTCTTAAAAAAAGCTCACATTCACCTCCGCTATCCTTGGCCGAGCCCAAAAATCTTTTGGACGAGCCCATAAACCTAGGTTGAGCCCACTAACCACCGTTTTAGGCCAAAATGCAAGCTTTTCTTGGGAAAAGTCAGGATCTAGGTTTCATTTCAAGTTTTAGAAAAGATTTGGCTAGCTTGTTTGAGCTTTGTGAGTAAAAACGCTATATTTTTGGGAAAAATAATATCTTTATGTTGTGGTTAGTATTTATATGAAAAATGCTTGTGTATTGACTAGTTATGTTGTTTGGATGTGAATATGTATGTGCTTGTACGTGATATTGAGTTAGACTTGAAATTTAAGTCTAAATGTTGTGAACGATTTGGAAAGATGTGATCTTGCTTATGTTTGTGGTTGTGGCATGTAAGTTTATGTATGATTATGTACATGTGTTGTCTGTGCTAAAAGTTAGCATTTTGATTATTAAAGTGACTTGAGATCCCTTGAAAATTAAAGTAATGTTTTCTATTTTAATTTTACTAGAAAAGTTTTTATTTTAAAAAGTTACAAACTTTATTTTAGTTTTCTAACTCCTACTATGTCTTGAAAAGTAAGTCAAAGGTAAAAGTTTTGAAAGGTATTAGGCTAGTAAACTAGTTTGAAAAGTTATGGTATTTATAGTGATAGTCGCTATGGATGCAGTTCGAGAAATCGAACTCTTTTTCTAAATTAAAAGTGTTTTATCTTAAATATTTTTGGAAGGAATTTTTCAATCATAATTTAAGTATAAAAGGTAATTATTATTTACAAATTTAAGTCTGAGTTAAATAATTAATTGATTAATTAATTAAAGATAATTAATCTTTAATTATTAATTATGTAAAGGTAATTAGTACTTAAGTATTAGTTAAGTAAGTTAATTATGATTAGATAATTAGGACTATTTTAATTAAGTATTAATTAAGTTAAGAGTCAATTATGTATTAATAGGTATCTAACTAAGTATAATTATTTAATTAATTAGGGTTTAATTATTAATTAATTACCAATTAGGTGGGGTTTTGTTAATTACTTAATTAAGGTTTAATTAAGATTTAAATTTGTTTAATTAAGATTTAATTAGTAATTAAATTAGGATTTAATTATTATTAAATAAAGGTTTAAACTTATTTAGTTAATTAAATAAAGGTTTTATTTATAATTTCTTTATTTCTAAGGATCAATATTTTTTAAAGCAGCTTTCTTTTATAAGTAAATACGTTTTAAACAAGGGATCCTTTTGTCCGTGTCATTAAGTAGCCAAACAAATAAGAGTAGTTATACTAAAATGTTGACATGTTTTATTGGAAGTAAATCGTCTTGTACATACGCCAACTGTCGGAAATGAAACAAATACAAGAGAGTTAATTTCGATAAGTGGGTCGTGATAAATTAAGTATATGGAAGATATTTCCATATGCAGTCTTTACATCCCAGAAACTGGAGTTGTCTACTATCGATAACTTGACCCTTTTTAAATTATTGAATGTTGGTTCGAAGAGACCGGAATCGGATAGCGCACATTATACGAAAACCACTTCGAACCAACATAAGCATTCGAATTGGAAATAACTGGAATCGAAGACGAAGATCTTTGAAGTGCAAGGGCAACTTGCTATTAATCCTGAGAGTGATTCTAAAATGGATGTAGTGGAGGTAGCGCCTTCAGTTCGTTCATATCCTGAACGACTTGTACGGATGAATGCTAACATTGCATTGTCGCTGGGAAGGCGGTGTTAGCATTCCAAGTGGGAAGTGCTAAAGAAAGTTAAAGCATAGCTTCAAGCCTCACAATCAAGAATGACTAAAACAGGGGATATGCCACAAGGCTAAGTGAGTCGCTCCCATTAGGGTATAGTCACTACCCGATCTACAACAATATTCTCATATTTTGTATGCTAGTGATCCATGTGCGGTTGTTGATCACAACCTGGGTGATGATATATTATGTACTATCCAGTAAGGGGTAAGCTAGTCTTGCCATGCAGGGGTCGAAAAGTTTTCGAACTCGGTACATTTTATCTAGAGGTGTACTGTGACAGGCGGTACCCCAGTAGCCTTGTCATTGATGGAACCTAACTTCCAATAAGTGCCTTACAGACTTAGTTGTGCCTAAATATGTTGGAATATGAGATGCAAGCATTTCAACTATATTCATAATTTACTTTAATCCCTAGATATTATTGTAATATCACTGGATTTTCTATAGAAAGTGTTTTGGCTATCGTAAGGTTAAAACACACCCATGTTTATGTGAGGCGTGGTCTTACGAGATACCATTGATTTTTAAAGAGTTTTTAAAGTAATAATTCAGTTGTTTGGAGTTTACTCACTCCAGACCCTTGTTTGGCCTGGAGTTTTGTTTTCTTTTTCTAAAACTCTTGGGTACTCAAATTTGTACAAGTAGCCAAGTAGTCCGTGTTTGATTTATTTTGGAGGAGCTTGGAGCAGGTAGCTTCATCGGTATCTAGTTATCATTTCGTTGTGTATGTATGTATTTTGTATCAGTAATGTGGGGACAAGCAGTTATAACTGTCCCTGGCTGAAATTTGTACTGTTATGACTCTGATGTATTATTATGGTAGTGACCATGTATGATCTTATGTTGACTATTATATATCATTCCATTACGTTGTGAGATTTTATGTTTTTTAATTTCTTCTTGTCTTTTTTTTTCTTTTACCCCGATGGCTAATTTTTTGAAGTAAGAAAGGCGGATCGTTATACCTGGTATAAGAGCTTGCGTTGAGCGAATACCTAGGCTTTGGTTCGGGGTCAACTCTTTGAGAGCGCATGTTTGTAATTTTATTCATATACTTATATATATATATATATATATTCCAATTAGTTAGATCAGCTTTGATAGGTTTGATTAGGACCCTTCCTTTAAGATTTATCTCATCTAAGTATTCCAATTGTTACCTTACTATATCCAGGCAGTAAGAAATGAGTAATAGGAATAGACGAGGTAAAGGAGCTAGCAGCATCATGACCACCAAGGTCGAGCTCCAAATGCTGGAAACGTTGGGATTGTTGAAGAGGCAGCTCCAGTGCAGCCCAGGATGAATTTTGCACCATGTGCAAGGATTTACAAATCTTAGAGGGAAATCATTTAAGGGAACTGAATCCATCATAGAAGTTCAGGCTTGGTTGCATTCATGTGAAAAGATTTTCAAGGGTCTTGATCTTTTGGATAAGCAGAAGAGGTTCTTAGCATCGTGGCAATTGCAAGAAGGAGCGGTAGCATAGTGGTACTCCCTTACAACTAATGTTCTAGAAGAGGATTTTTCGTGGTACCGATTTAAGGAAGCATTTGAGGACCAGTTCTTGCCTGCAGCTAGAAAGACTAGGATGTACAGGAATTTCTTGGACTTGAAGCAGGGAGACTTATCAGTGGGAAAATATGAGATGAAATTTAATGAGCTATCTCATTTTGGACCACAGTTGATCAATACCCCATTGAAGAAGAACAAGATGTTTGTTATAGGGATGAGAGAAGGTTTCCAGGAAAAGATGACTACTCATCTCAAGTGATCTTTCATGGAATTAGTAGGCATGGCTCTAAGGTATGAGGTTTTGGAAAAGAAGAACCTGACATCAATAGCACCTGGAGGAAATACCAGTAGTAACAATTCAAACAAAAGGAAGTTCGAACTGAACAGGAAGAAGCAGGGGAATGTTAAATCAGGAGAAGAGCAAGGAAACAGGTTTAAGGATTTTGTTTGTAATAAGTATAAGCAGAAGGCCACATCGCTAGGTTTTGAAAGAATTCTGGAGTTCAGCAGCTACAGGGGGACCTATCTCTCCAATTGTTCAGTAGACTCTCTTTTTCAATTACCACCGGCAGGACAAATGATGAAAGATTGCCAACTTATGAAGAAGAAACAGCAGATCAAAATGTATGCAATCAAGATGAGCCATCGTCTTCTACAGATGTGAAAGGGAAGGGCGTCCTTGAAGGTACTTAAATGATTAATGGAATTTATGTTTGAGTATTGTTTGATACCTGGGCTTCCCACAGTTTCGTTTCTAAAGAATTGGTTGATAGATTACAACTTTCCCCTAATTTGTAGACAAACCTGTTAGTGTGTCGAACCCCATAGGTGGTACCACTAATATTTGCTTGGTCTGTGAAGGTACCCCAATTTCTTACCTCACCCATATTTTTCCTTGTGATTTGTTTGTCTTGGATTTTAAGGGTTTCGATGTTATTCTTAGTATGGATTAGCTGTCATAAAATAAAGATATTCTAGATTATGATGCAAGGTCGATTGTATTTCAAAATGAGTGAGGGAATCATTTTAAAGTATCATGTGCTAATCTATAGAAATATATGTGTAGTTTCTTGTATACCCTTAAATCATCCACAGAAGAGTTAGGGTCGATAGAAGTTATTAAGTATTTTCCTGATGTGTTTGAAGAAGTAAATAGTCTACCCCCACACCGAGAGATAGAGTTTTGCATTGGTTTAATTCCTAGTGCAAGACCCACTGTTCAACCTAAGCGAAGGATGGATCATAAAGAGAAAGAGGAGCTAGTTATTCAAACCAATGACTTGTTGAGGAGAGATTTGATTGGACCAAGTCATTTGAGTTGGGGATCAGTGGTTTTATTTGTGGCTAAGTCTGATGGTTCTTTAAGGCTATGTGTGGATTAGCAAGAGTTGAATAAGCTGACCATTCGGAATAAGTATCCCTTACCCCACATTGACGACCTTTTTAACCAACTTCATAAAGCTAAGGTATTCTCCCAGATGGACCTGGCTACTGGATTTTACCAGTTAAGGGTAGCCGAAGTTAGTATACCCTTAACTGTGTTTAGAGAGCTAGACTTCTTCTTTGAGTGGTTGATTATGCCTTTTGGGCTAACCAATGCACCAGCGTATTTCGTAGACCTTATGAATCGCGTTTTGTTCTCAATAAGTTCATGTTAGTCTTTATCAACAATATCCTTATCTATTCCAAGTCTGAGGAAGAGCACCAACACTATATGGAAGTGGTGTTAGAGACATTAAGGAAGCACTTTTGAAGGCGATATTTCTAAGTGGAAATTTTGGCAATCAGAAGTGAGATACCTAGGACATATCGTGTCGGTAGATGGCATTTTAGTGGATCCAGTGAAGGCGGCGACTGTTCAAGAGTGGAAGTGACCGCAGACTCCTACTGAAGTTCGAAGTTTCTTAAGCCTGGCCAGATTCTATAGGAGATTCATTCAGGATTATTCTAAGATTGCCTCATGCTTAACTAAGCTGACGAAGAAGAATGAGAAGTTTGTTTGGACTCCAAAGTATGAGGAAGCGTTTATGGAATTAAAGAATAACTAATGTGCTCGTTTTAGCTATTCCAGATAGTAGTGGAGGATGGATTGTTTACACCGATGCTTGTAGAGTACGGTTGGGTGTAGTTCTGATGCAACAGAGGAAGGTTATTACGTATGCTAGTAGGCAGCTAAAGCCATATAAGAAGAATTATGATACGCATAATCTGAAATTGTCAACAGTCGCATTTGCTCTGAAGATGTGGAAACATTACTTATTGGGTGAGAAGTTTGAGCTCTTCACGGACCATAAGTCCTTGAAGTATCTTTTCACTTAAAAGGATCTGAACTTGAGGCAACAACAGTGGTTATAATTTCTAGCGACTTACGATTTGGATATTCTTTATACGCCAAGCAAGGCTAATATGGTGGCGGACGCTTTGAGCAGGAATGCAGTCTTGGCTCTCTTGAAGGTTACTCCGACTATTCAGGAAAGGATTTCGAGGAATCAAAAGAAAGATAGTATTCTAAAAGAATTAATGCAAGGAGTTGAAGAGGGTCGAAGTTCAGGTTTTGAGATGGATAGCCATGGTATTCTAAGAATGAATGGAAGATTGTGCGTTTCAGATATTGATGGGCCGAGGCAGGAAGTTTTAACGGAATTCCATAAATCTAAGTTGAGTATCCACCCTAGAGTCACTAAGATGTACAAGGATATGAATAATGTATTTTGGTGGCCCGGAATGAAAAGAGATATCTTTATATCTTTATGAGCAGGTGTGCGAACTGTCAGCACATCAAGGGAGACAATCAAAGAATTGCTGGGCTACTTCAATCGTTGGAGATCCCAAATTGGAAATGGGAGCAGATATCCATGGATTTTATTGATTGATTGCCTCGATCAAGGAAAGGGACTGAAGGAGTGTGGGTCATTGTGGATCGGCTAACTAAGAGTGCTTATTTTATCCTGGTGAAGCCAACAAGGCTGCATCATCATTGGCGGAGATTTATATGAGATAGATCGTCCGACTACATGGAGTTCCAATGAGCATAATAAATGATCTGGATCCTATCTTTACCAGCTAGTTCTGGAAAGCTTTACAAGTGGCTTTGGGAACAAAGCTAAGTATGAGCATGCCTACCACCCTCGAACCGATGGTCAAACCGATAGGGTTAATAGAATCTTGGATGATCTGTTAAGAGCCTGCATCTTGGACTTTGGAGTATGTTGGGAAGATCATCTACATTTGGTGGAATTCTCCTACAACAATAATTATCAAGCTATCATTGGCATGGCGCCCTATGAAGCTCTGTATGGATGGCCATGCAAGTCACCAGCATGTTAGGTAGAGACTAGGTTCGTCTTAGTGCTTGGACCAGATATGATTCGAGAGGTGACATAGAATCTTGCAGTGATTAAGAGAAAGATGAAGGAAGCCCAAGATCGATGGAAGAGTTATGCAGATAAGAGGTGAAGGGATTTGGAATTTGCTGTTGGAGACTTTATGTTTGTAAATATTTCATCGATTAGAGGAGCTATTAGATTGGGGAGGCTGGGAAGTTAGCACCAAGGTATGTTGGATCTTTTCGTATTATTGAGAGGACTGGGCCGCTTATCTATAGAGTTGAGTTGCTAGAGAGGTTGTCAGAGGTTCATAATGTTTTCTATGTGTCCTATCCGAGGAAGTATGTGCACGACCAGTCACTAATTGTGGAGCCGTCTGTGCAAGAGGATTTAGAGGTAAAACCAAACTTGACTGTGATTAGGCATCTAGTCCGTATTATGGGTCAGGATGAGAAGAGACTACGTAATAAGGTAGTAAGACTAGTTAAGATTCAGTAGAGTAAAGATCCTAGAGATTGTACTTGGGAGACAAAGGATTGTATGAGGGAAGCTTATCCTGAGTTGTTGCTAAGATAGTTGTTTGCTTGTTTGTATGGCTTATGTATGCCCTATTTTTGTTGTGGTTGCTTAGTGTATCTTTTGTATGGGTTTCATGATTTATAATATATTCCATTTTTTTCTAATTTGAGTTATCTTCTCGTGTGCTAATTTCGGGAATAAATTCTTTTATGGGGGGAGAATGTAACGACCCGAAAATTTAATCACTTTAAAAATATAGATATATAATATATTTCTTAATGATTAATAAATACATTTTTTACTCAAAAATACCCCTTTTTAATAACTAGCGATGGTGGAATGGTTTTCAAAATGCATTTACAAAAATAATTAGTTCAAAGGAAAACAGAAAATATGTCCGAAAATCGTTTTTCTAATTTTCGACTTTTCGGTGTCAAAAATTGTCGGAAACATTGTACACATTTGAGTTAACATGTACACACTTATAATTAAAATATAAGTATGGAACATAGTAAAAGGTAAAAATATATGTTTACTTAAGTAATAAACAAGATGTGACACTTTTCAAAGTTTAAAATTTAAATAAAAAGTAAAATATGAAATGTTACACTCATCTCTTACATCATGGTACAAGGAAATGAAATACATGGCGGTTAAAGGAGTGCACCATGATCCCTTGCATATGCAACATGGTGAGGAGGGTGGATATGATGATATGGCAACATATTAGTGGAGGGCATGGTACTTAAGGGCATTTAGGTAAATTACTAAACTCTTTTTCCATAAAACTAATTCCAAATTTCTCTCTCTCCTTCCTCATTTCATTTTCTACTTTTTAAAATTTTACATCCACTTCTTTAAGCTTTGAACACCTTTTAATGGCTTCTAAATATTTTCAAAGATATAAAAATCACTTCCTTTTTTCCTTTTAACTCTTAAAAACACTTAAAAATCACTTTTTTCTTCTTCTTACATCTTCCTTCCCCTGAAACAAGCCCACATTCACCTCCACCATCCTTGGCTGAGCCCAAAACTCTTTTGACCGAGCCCATACCACTTAATCCGAGCCCCTAACCACCATTCTGGTCTAAAAAGCAAGTTTTGCTTTGGAAAAGTCAAGATCTAGGTCCTATTTCAAGTTTTAGAAAAGATTTGGTTATCTTGTTTGAGCTTGGTGAGTAAAATCTCTTTAATTTTGGGAAAAATAATATCTTTAAGTTGTGGGTAGTATTTATATGAGATATGCTTGTGTATTGACTAGTTATGTTGTTTGGATGTGAATATGTATGTGCTTGTATGTGATATTGAGTTAAACTTGAAAATTTAAGTCTAAATGTTGTGAATGATTTGGAAAGATGTGATTTTGCTTATGTTTGTGGTTGTCGCATGTAAGTTTATGTATGATTATGTACATGTGTTGTATATGCTTAAAGTTAGCATTTTGACTTGTTAAAGTGACTTGAAATCCCTTGAAAACTAAAGTTATGTTTTCTATTCTAATTTTACTAGAAAGGCTATTTAAAAAAAAAGTTTTAAACTTTATTTTAGTTTTCAAACTTCCTACTATGTTTTGAAAAGCAAGTCAAAGGTAAAAGTTTTGAAGGGTATTAGACTAGTAAACTAGTTTGAAAAGTTATGGTATCCATAACGATAGTCGCTATGGATACAGTTCGAGAAATCGAACTCTTTTTCTAAATCAAAAGTGTTTTATCTTAAATATATTTGGAAGGTATTTTTCAATCATAATTTAAGTATAAAAGGTAATTATTATTTACTTATTTAGTATGAGTTAAATAAATAAATAAATAATTAAAGATAATTAGTCTTTAATTATTAATTAAGTAAAGGTAATTAGTAAGTATTAATTAAGTAAGTTAATTGTGATTAGATAATTAATTTCAGGAAGCGAAGGTGTAGGGTCCCGTATCATATGTGGATGTATTTACTCGTACTCATGTCGTCGAGCATGTAAATCCAAACGGGACTGTTTCATATACATGGCATGACGATAAACGAGGGAGATCCATGTAAGCATATTTTAGTTTATATAATATTAGTAATTATTTTAATTATTAGTATAATGAATTAGGATATTATGCTATTAATTTCAATTTTTTTTATTTGTTCATGCAGCATGGTTTATGGAACAAAGGCAAAAACACCTGGAGGAAATGGGTCGAGAGCAGCTGTCTACAGACGAGGAGGATGTCATTTTTGAGTCAGTCATGGACCCAACAAGCATTATGGTTTTGGCAATCAAGCAGTAATGAATAATATATTTAGATATAACAATTTAGCAATCTTTCAGTTCTAAAGAACTTCACATCGCTTTAGTTTCGATAATAAGTTTATAGATATAACAAATTAAATATATGTTGCAGCTCAGATCAATCTTGCAGAGATCAAGGAATTGAGATCTAGGGTGGCGCAGCTGGAGGAGCAGAACCGTCGGGAGGCCATTGAATCGAAACACAGCTGCTGGACCAACGTATTACTGAGTACTTGCAGCAGTATAGTGGCCGCTTTCCATCTTCGGCTGGTTTAAGAGGTTTTGGAGGTGATTGACAGGAGTAATAGGTATGTTTTTTGTTATGCGACATTGTTTAGTATTGTTTGATGATACATTGAGATGGTGCAGTTGGATACTTTGAGATGTTTTGTATATTATTTGATGGTACATTTGGTGATGGTCAGTTTGACATTTTTGAGTTGATGGTGGTGAGTTGTTGATGATGAAATTTGAGTTATTGATGGTGTGAGATTTGTTGGTGTTTCACGGTGTATATAATGTATGATGACATGTATGTGTATTATGTTAACAAAGTGTTGGTTAGTTTGATGTTATGTGAGTTATGGTTGGTTTAATTTTCTTTATGTGATTTGAGTATATTTGTATGATTTGAGATTATATTGAATATCTAAATTAGATATGTGCTTGTGTGTGAATATTTTATATCTCTGAATTGTGTTTGTGAGGCTAGCACGTAGCAGAAATCTAAAAAAAAGCTTCAAGCATTCCGACGGTTTTCGATGGCTGGCGGCGGCATCCGACGGCTGGCGATGATGTTTTGTTGCTTCCTATTGATCGGCCACGTGTCTTTGACGGTCGTCTAGAGCCGTCGGGTTTTCTGTCGGCAACTGTCGAAAAGTTTATAATGAAGGCTGTTGGAAGCTGTCGGAAAAACTGTGCGGCGATGGGACAAATTGCGATGGTTTTTTGCGTCGGTTTTTGACGGTTTCGGACGGCCCCGGCGGTTTTTAGCTATCGAAAATCGTACGCTTTTTTGTAGTGTGGATATGCTACTATTGACACCATCATCAAGAGGAATGAGAAGTTTATTGGGCTGAGACCCGAGATTGCTAGTGCTACCTTGCCACATCTTCGAGATCCTTGTAATGTTGTTATGGAAATGGCTATCCGGCATGAGGAGATGCTAACTTTTGTATGGGAAGGAGAAGCAGATTGAAACCCAGAGTTCTCTTGGCAAGAAGAGGAAGTTCTTTAAGAAGAAGGGAACCCAGAAGGGAGAAGATGCCAAGAAGGCAAAGGCTAATCTGGTTTGAAATAAGTGCGACAAGAAAGGTCATTATGCTCATGAATGCTGAACTGGCAAGGGGAAGAAGGCCACAGAAAAGAAGGGAGTGAAGTGCTTCAACTATGACCAGATTGGGCATTACAAGAATCAATGTGCAGAGCTCAGGGCGGACAGAGGAAAGGTCTTTACATTGAAACCATCTTCTTCTAGACGAACTACCGCTGAGAAGGGAAAGGTTGTGATGGAAGGTACGCTTTCGATTCATAGTATACCAGTTAGGGTACTATTTGATACCAGTGCATCGCATTCATTTATATCTCAATGTTTGGTTGATAGGTTATGTTTAGAACCCACATACCTTGTTACTTCCTTAAGGGTTATGAATCCGATGGAAGGGTATGCAAATCTAAGGATGAGATGTGACCAGATAGAACTTGATTTGTTAGGTCATAAGTTTGCATGTAGCTTGTATGTTTTTGATTTCATAGATTTTGGGATCATATTGGGTATGGATTGGTTGGGAAATATCACTGAGATACCCTGATAGTCATAACTGAATTATATTCTCAGTGAGGGATTCTGACCAGAGTGCTTGTACTCTGTTGAGTATTATTGAAGTAGAAGAAGAGTTAACTCAGGTTCGTGTAGCAAGAGGATTTGCAAATGTTTTTGAGCCAGTTACAGGATTACCATCGAAATGAGCTGTTGGGTTTCAGACAAATCTTGTGCCAGGAGCAGAACCCGTAAGTTGACCACCTAGCAGGATGACACCGATCGAGATGAAGGAATTGAAGGTGCAACTAGCGGATTTCGAAGGGAGAAATTTAATTAGGCCAACCAGTTCTCCTTGAGGTGCGGCCACGGTGTTCGTGAAGAAACATGATGGGTCGTTAAGGATGTGCATTGACTATCGTACGTTCAAATGAGAGGACGACCAAGAATAAGTATCCTTTACCGAGAATCGATGATCTATTTGATCAGTTGAGTGGAGCCATAGTATTTTCCTAATTGGATTTAGCGACAGGTTTCCATCAGTTAAGTGTGGCAAAGGATAATATTCCATTGACTGCATTTCGGACTAGGTATGGTTCGTACGAGTGATTAGTAATGCCATTCGGGTTAACGAATGCACCAGCTTTCTTCGTAGATTTGATGAACCGAGTTTTTGGGAGTACTTGGATAGGTTCGTATTGGTGTTTATAGATGATATTTTATTATACTCTAAAGATGAAAGAGAGCATGAAGATCATCTAAGAGTGGTGCTTGAGACGCTGAGGCAGCATTAGCTGAAAGCGAAGTTTTCCAAGTGTCATTTTTGGAAGAAAAATGTTAAGATTCTTGGTCACGTGGTTTCAGTGAAGGGTTTGTCAGTTGATCCAGATAAGATCGAAGCTATTAATAACTGGAAGAGACCAGAGACAGTGACTGAGATTAGAATTTTTCTTGGACTTGCTGGCTATTGCCAGAGATTCATTAAAGATTTCTCGCGGATAGCAGCGCCATTGACTAAGTTAACCAAGAAGGATGTGAAGTTTATTTGGTTTGACAAATGTGAGGAAGCATTCCTTAAGTTAAAGCATTTGTCAACCAACGCGCCTATGTTAGTGGTTCCAAACGGAAACCAAGGGTTGGTGGTGTATACCGATGCATGTGGAACTGGATTAGGAGCTGTGTTGATGCAGAAGGGTAAAGTTATTGCCTACGCTTCATGACAGCTTAGACCACATGAGGTCAGATATCCTACTCATGATTTGGAGTTGGCTGCAGTGATCTTCGAATTGAAGATATGGAGACATTATCTCTTAGGGAAGATATTTGTGCTATACACAGATCATAAGTCCTTAAGATACTTATTCTCTCAGAAGGAGTTGAATATGAGGCAGCAGAGGTGGCTGGAGTTTTTAGCAGCTTATGATTTTGGTATATAGTATATGCATGGGAAAGGAAATAAAGTAGCAGATGCTCTTAGCAGAAAACATTAGAATGTGGTGTTAGCTATGTTGGCGGAATGGAAAGATTTAGAAGCTTTGACTACTTGTAGTGTGCAGTTAAGATCGACTGCTAGTTCTAGTCAGAGCACCGCCATGTTGTCCTGTTTGGGAGTTCGACCAGCATTGATCGAAAGGATTGCTTCTAAGCAGAAAGAGGATCAATTATTAGATGAGAAGATTAGAAGGCTTGAAGTTGGGTTGGAGATTGATGATCTAAAGAATTTTAGTCTTGACCAGAGGGGATGGTTGAGAAAGAAGGGACGATTGTGTGTTCCGAATGTTGAGAACTCGAGAAGAGAAGTTCTTAGGGAATGTCATTGATCCAAGTTTATGATTCATCCTGGAGGAACCAAGATGTATCAAGATATGAAGAGAAGATTCTACTGGGAAGGTTTGAAGAAGGATGCTGGCTTGTGGATTAGGCAGTGCGCGAACTGTCAACAAGTGAAGGCTGAACAACAGAAGCTGAGTGGATTGCTTCAACCTTTAGAAATTCAAATTTGGAAATGGGATTCGATATCCATGGATTTTACAAATGGGTTGCCAAGTTCGAATAAGGGAAATGAAAGTATATGGGTCATAGTGGACATGTTGACCAAGAGTGCCCATTTCATTCCAGTTAAGTCAACCAGGACGGCACATATTTTATCTAAGTTGTTCATGAAGAGCATAGTTAGACTGCATGGAATTCCTAGTAATATAGTTAGTGATAGAGATGTTTTATTTACTAGTGAATTTTGAAAGAGTCTACATGATGTATTAGGTACCAAGCTCAAGATGAGTATTGCGTACCACCCTCAGACGGATGGGCAGACAGAGAGAGTCAATAAGGTACTCGAGGATTTATTGAGGGCTTGTGTGCTAGACTTTGGTGGATCTTGGGAAGATCATCTACACTTAGTTGAGTTTTCCTATAATAATAGTTATCAAACTAGTATAGGAATGGTGCCTTTTGCATCTTTGTATGGAAGGCCAAGCAAATCACCAACATGTTGGTTGGAACTTGAGACATATTAGTCTTAGGTCCAAATCTGGTTAGAGAGGCAGTAGAGAAGATTGAGTTGATCCGAGAAAGGATGAAGGAAGCTCAGTCTAGACAGAATAGTTACGCAAACAAGAGGCGTAAAGATCTAGAATTCTCAGTTGGAAATAGAGTTTTCATTAAGGTATCACTGATGAAGGTGTAGTATGACTCGGAAAGTCAGGGAAGCTGGCACCGAGATATGTTGGTCCATTCCTAATTATAGAAAGGATCAGAAAGCTCACATGCAGAGTAGAGTTGCCGAGCAGTTGGTAGGCGTCCATAATGTGTTTCATAAATCTCATCTTCGCAAGTATGTGCATGATCTAGAGACTACTATTCCTCCGATGGAGTTGGAAGATTTGATAGTAGAACCGAATTTGACCTTTGTTAGACAACCAGTTCGGGTTGTAGCAAGAGATGAGAAGAGGTTAAGAAACAAGACAGTCAAATTAGTGAAAGTTCAGTGGAGCGACAATGAGAAGGACTGTAATTGGGAGACAGAAGACAAGATTAGAGATACTTATCCTGATATGCTATGAGGGTATGTTCTATATTTGCTCTATAAAGACTGTTGCTAGTCAGGTAGGCTAGTATGGTAGTTAGGAGATGTTACAAATGATTGTTATGTTTAGTATTTAGTCCTTACTGAATTTCGAGGATGAAATTCTTTAAGGAGGGGAGCCTGTAACACCCCTAATTTTTAATAACATTGTTCATGAGATTTAATTCGATAAATTAAATAGAATAATGTAAAGATTAGAGAGATAAGGAGATTGAGATTTGAACAAATTTTAGATAGAGGCCGTGCTTAACAAAATTTTAAAAGAATGGGTTTATGTAAATGGTTTACTATGTTAACTAATAAGAGGATAAGGCAAAGGGCATTATGGGGAATGGCCGTCCACCATATCCCTTAACCCCTAAACGCTTATTCTTATTCTCATTTCATAAGTTCAAAACTCTAAAACATAAACAAAGAAGAGCTCAAGCCGGCCATTACCTAGGAGAAGAAAATCAAGTAAAAGCTAACGAATCAGGCTAGGAGAATTAAGCAAGATCAAATCTCAAGTCTTTATCCAGATCAAGGTGAATAATAATCTAAACCGTCTCATATTTGTTTTCAAAGAACAATTTTTTTGGGTTTTAAGTTTAAAACCTTTATGATGATTTTAATGATGATATGCTTGGATTATATGATATGTTAGATTCAAATGAGAATGTTTGATAAATGTTTATTTCGATTTTAGGGCTAAAATTGTTTATAATGGGTTTCGAATGCCATGAAGATTAAATATGTAATGTAAAATATTATTTTAGAGATGGGTTTAAATTTTTGTAATTATCCAAACAATGGATAATTTATTATGAATTTTTAAAGGAAGGTATGAATAACTGGGTTTAAATATTTATTTCAGTTATTAGATAAAGAATTTGGGTCCGAAATTTATATATGTTAGATAACATATTAAAAGTGAATTTTTGGGGATTTTTCCTAAGTAATTTACTATGGAAATTAAATTATTTAAGAAGGAGGACTTAAATATCTTAATTGTTTTGTTAAAGGGAAGGACTATTTTGTTAAATATCTTTAACTAATTTCTGAATAAATTTGGCAATTTTTTAGAAAAGATTTTTATAAAGTTTATGGCAACCAATCATATTTTTACAATAGGCAAGTTAGTTGAAAAGTATTACCTAAAAAGCAATAAAAACAGTTTTGCATAAGGTTATTGTTTTTGCCACTTCCAGTAGCTACCTTTCAACCCTATACTCCCGCCCCAACCAAGTAAAAACTAATACACAAGGTATCAATGCGTTGGTACGTAGTGGATTGAGAAAGGCGGCAGGTATGAAGTCAAAACCATGCTCTCGAATGGGCCAAAGCCTCGTTTTGCTTTCCAAAGAAATGCTGTTTGCCTTGTTTTCAAAAGAATGCTTTCGAAAGGGTTTGTTTTAATATAGCTTTCGAAGGGGTTGCCGCCGTCTCGTTTTGAAAAGGTAGCTTTCGAATGAGTTGCCTTGTTTTTAAAATAAAGCTTTCGAAAGGGTAGATTGAACCCAGTCGAAACCACCCTGCCATCTTTATACCTTTCGTAGGGATTGAAGTTATCAACGAGTTCGAAAGTTGGCTTTTATTTTATAAAATACCAAGCCGATTCCCAATGCTATCGAAAGGGCTCCAGTAGCCACTTATACTAAGGGTTTCGAAGGTAATCGCTTCGAAAGGGGTTTCGACGCTATCCTTCTTATTATTTTAACTTAAAGATTAATGCTTTCGAAAGTATGGTTCCGAAGCCATCTGATTTTCCCCAAACTCTTTTATACGAAGATTAATGGTTTTGAAAGGGGTACTTTCGCTTGTATTCACTTAGACCCAAAAGATATGTCAGATTAAACCCAATGCTTTCGAAAGGGGTACTTTCAAATGGTTTCAAGCTATGCTTCTATAAATTGGATAGTAATGCTTTAATACTTTCGAAAGGGATGTTCTGATGGTTTTGAAGGAGATGTTTTAAAGTGTTTTGAAAGGCATGTGCTTAGTATTTTGAAAAGAAGATTTAAATGCTTTCGAAAGAGGTATTCTAATGCTTTCGAAAGTAAAGGTCTAAGGTTTCGAAAGCCTTAGTTTTCAAAGCAAAGAACCCAATCTCAATTTTTAAAGGTAAAACCCATGGCATTATAAAAGAGCTTTTAAATGGCTTTTAAACTTGGAGTTTTTGAAGAAGCTTGCCTTGATAAAAATAATGGGTTAAAGGGATTAACCAAATTTCAGGAGGAAATGATTTCAAGAGTATTAAACCAAAGAAGTTGGTATTATTTTATATATGCTTCTTCTATAAATATATTCACTAAGTAATGGACCCATACCTGTATTTTGGGGAGTAAGGGCAGAATAACCTAGTAGGTTGACCTAGTAGTGGGTATAAATTAAGTAACTCCTAAATGAATAGAGTTGCATCCAGGAGGTCAGGAAAACCAGAACATAGGATGCCCAAAGACTAATTAAGAAGTTGTCAGTTTAGACAGGTTCATAGTGAACCCATGAAAACTATGTTTAAAAAGAGTTATTGGCAGGGGCCAATAGGGTTGTAGTGAACCTATGAAATCTATATCCGGATTGAGTTATTGACAGAAGTCAATAGGTTCATAGTCAACCTATGAAAACTATGATATAAGGGGAGTTATTAGAGATACCAATAGGTTCAGGGAGAACCCATGAAATAATTGAATGAAGTTATTGGCAGGGGCTAATAGGTTCTTAGTGATCCCATGAAAACTATGAGACCGGGTAGATAGTCCATAAGTTTGAAATAGGTTCTTAGTGATCCCATGAAAACTATGAAATAGGACAGGTAGTCCATAAACTATAAACAGGTTATTAGTCAGCCCATGAAAACTAATAGGTTAATAGTGACCCTAGAAACTATAACTATGACAGATAGTCAAATATATGGAGATGGGAAATCCAAGATATTTTGCCTGTTTACATACCATCATAATATTTTAAATTGCTTTGTTTTTAACCATTGTGGATGCAAGAGCACAGTATATGGTTATTATAAGTTTTTGATAAGATACTAATGAGGGGAAAACCCGTTCCGCTAAGCGGCTTGGTCTTACTAGATATCTAAATGGTTCGAGATGGTAGGTTATTATTCATACTAGGCTTTATGTTTGACTCAAAGTTTATGTTTTCCCTTTAAACTCTCGAGTGCTCAAAATTAATTTGAGTAGGCCGAGGGTAAGGTTTTTTCAGCTTCTCCTTAGACGAATAAGCTCTAGAGACGAGCAAGAGGCTAGCTAGATAATAGGAGTTCTTTTCTTTTTGATTCGGCTGTGTTTGATGTAAAGGCAAAGTTGTTTAATTGCCTATATATATAGTTTGATCATCCAAGGGGGCATCTTCATATGTTGCTCTTGGCGTATGTTGTAATAATTATATTTTTCTCTGAACATGGTTCTCAAATTTGGGATTATGTAATGAATTTGAAATGATTTGAAATGGAATGAGAAATATTTTTATATAGTTTTAAAATTTCTTCATATCCATGTGTTTCTGTTGTATCAATGTATCTAACATTACCACATTTGGTCGTCGAAGATTAATAACTATGGATGACTAAAGCATCCACAGCCATTAGTTTTGGGCCTCCAAGTAGAGGATGTTACACCATCATAAGGTCTCTTCCAAATGACCATCGTTATAAGGCCAATGAATATGCACCATAATATGAGTATTATACTTTGGGATATATTATGACTCGTATAACCGCATCTTAGGTCAGAGGCTGTTCAAGCCTTAGTTTCTCAGTACTCGAACCCATGCCACTCGAAAGGCCAGGAACTAAACTGAATGTCCTAGTAGTCCATGGTAAGACCAGGTCTTAATCATCAACGGACTCTGGTACGTCGACGGAAATTCTATCGGTTTAGAAAACCGTCGAACGAATTTAGAAATAAATTTACCGCAAGCACACGGCGTACTATCGTAGTACGTGGCGAATACGGGTCGATCCGCAAGGAATTGTTAATTTTAAAAATCTATTCAATCAAATTAAACCAAAGTCGAGTGAAAGCTAGAGAATTAACTAACTAACTAAAAGAAAAGAAATGCAAATATAAGAGTTAAATGACAATTTAGAGAATAAATCCACTCTCTGGTTATGTAGTTCAACATATATGAAATCATGATCTCTCTTTTATGGTCATTAGTGCTTTAATTGATGTGCCTATCATAAGTATGGCATATTTGTGCTATTAGTTAGCCAACATAAGCCATCAAACTTTGACACACCCCTTAAATCACTTACTAACTTTCATGAAACTTGACAATGAAAATGAAATCTATTTTAAGTATGGCCTATTAACTATTGATTAGAAATATAGACCATCAAATTTTAATTTCAAATCACTTTCTTTTGCCATAATCATATTTCGATGAAGAGGCATTTGTGTTAGTGATTGTTTAAGTATAGCCTATTTGGTGTCAACAATATAGGCTATCAAATTCACATCAAAAACAACAAGTTAAACCACTTCATATTAAGCACAAAAAGAGAGCATAAACATCAAAATGTTGAAGCTACATGATTAGAGGCTTCATTACCCCTAAATTGAAGGGATTAACCTCTCATTTGTGTTATCATATCAACACTTGTAGCTTGCAACATGAAAGCAAAAAGAAAGCAAAATGAAAGCTAAATGAAAGAAAACTATTCTAATTGCATAAAAGAAAATCTACACTACTAGCATAAAAGAAAATGAACATGTAATTAAAAGGAAACAATAATTACATTGCATAAAAAAAGAAAAGTTACATGAAGTAGAAATGGCTAACTAGCCATGAAAAGAAAGAAGAGAACTTGATTTATTTTTGAGCCTAAACTAAACTAAAGAGAGACTAAGGGAGAGAGGGTTACATGAACATAATGGGTTATTTATACAAGCATGAAACCCTAATCCATAATTTGGGGAATGCCCAAACTACCCCTTAGGAAGTGTGGTGGCCAAGTAACCATTAACATCCATTAATCATCATTTAAGTGTACATGAAGCCATTAAGTCCATAAGCATGTGCATTAGCCTCTAATGTGTATATTAAGGTAGGTGGGTAGGTAGGGTCCTCCATGATCTTCACATTGAATTATTTCCATCTTCATTTCTTTGTGTTCCTTTTGTGCATGCATATCTTCTTCATGAAACCACTTGTAATGGAAATCAAATTCCTACAAAATAGTATGGAAATTTCTAATTAAATTTTCTCAAGTTAATTTATGCACAAAGAATGACTATTTTGCCTTTGGATGAAGATGAATATGTGACAATTTGGAATTAATATGGAATTTGGTTAAAACAAGTTAAAATACCCAATATGATCATTTATTTGAATTAATTAGATTAAATATGGTGGTAAAAATATGCACATTTACGTGCATATCAAATACCCCCACACTTATCTTTTTATTCGTCCTCGAATAAAGGAAAAAAACTAAGATAAATCTGTTTTCGTAGGGAGCACGATTGCATTGAGCGTATGCAACAAGCCTTTAAACCTCTGGGTGTCCCCAGTAGGACGAGTGTTGTCTCGTAAGGTTTTCAGCGGATACTACCCACAAAATCCAAATGCAGAATGAAAATATTTACAAAATGCAAGATTTATTTACAAAGATGTGAATGCAAGTTTTTGAAAATATTTACGAATAAAGGATTTACTTTTAAATCGACACAAATAAGTTAAATATAGGTTTTGGTCATTATCTTGAAATTTAAGTCATTTATTCATCAAAATTTCCAACAAAAATTAAGTTATCATAACTGTGACGACCCGGAATTTTTGAGCATTTGAAATTGGAATATTTAATTAATTTTAAATATTCAGAGGTTAATTATAAACTTAAATTTCAAATATCACTGTTTATTGGGTGATTTAATTATTAAATTAAATTATTTGAAGTTGGATAAAATAGTAAATCTGGTATTCTAAGTTAATTAAAAATATTTTGAAAGCTCGTAAAATTCATATTTATAATACTGAAGGTGATAGAACTTTTAAATTTGAATTTAAAAGTGTTTTGTTCAGTTTTTAAAATATATCGTTTAAATTGAATTTAAAAATAGCCTTCCGAGGCATAGTCTCGGAATTCGACGAAACCAGTTCCATTGGATCCGTAATATTGTATTATTATCGGATTTCAAGTTTCGTATTTTTCGGAATTGTTATGTGAGCACACGATGAGTAAACGCGTTGAAAATTAAATCGAATTCAATTTAAATTTAATTTTTAAATTTGTCAACATCAGCTGAAAATCCTTCTCCATCAACACGTTTCAAAACACTGCTTCAACACTCAACCCATCCTTCTCCCTTCTTTCCGCCAGGAATCACGATACGAAATCGTGCAAGCTTGTCTCAGTTCATTTTTAAATACCTTTCCCTTTTCTTCATTTTGTCAATTCAAAACCAGTTTCGAAAAATGGCCGAGCATTTCACTTGAGCTCTCGAAGTCGACTTCCCTTTCCTCCTCTATTTGAAATCAGCAAACGAAAATTCCAACTCGTTCAAATAAAAAAAAAATGGGTGCGCGAGCACGATGAAATCGCGAGGCTGGGATGTGATGGCGAGTAGTCGCCACCAGTGGGGGGTAGGTGCGTGCGACATGGTGGTTGCGATGACGACGCTTAGGCCTTTGTTCGATCTAGGGTTACTTGATTTGGGCTTCAAGATTTGCGTGAAAGGGCGACAGCATGGGCTGGAGGCAGGCTTTCAGGCGACTCGCGAGGATGAAGGTCGCGATGAGGGTAGTGGTATCGGTGAGGCACGCATTCGCGAGTGGGTTTCCAGGGGATGTTGGCGATGGCGACGTCGCAATGATTCTAGGGTCTTGCGAGTTCACGATGGTGATGCTGAAGGGACGGTGGAGACATTTTGGGTTGCGCACGCGTGAAGGGCAGATGCGAAGGCTCGGGTGAGGGTCGAGGCGGTGACGTTCCGAGCTGGGTAGTGGCTAAGGTTTCAGTAGCTTTGAGGTAATCGCTGTTTATTTCTTTTGCTTTTTAATCAAATTAAATTACTGCATATATGAAATTATGTAAGCCTTCGAAGATAAAATTTGTTAATGTCAAAATTTTAATAGTTACTGTTATGCAGTTTCAGTTTAATATGTAAGTTGGGAAATTTAAATGCGGTATATATATATATATACTATAAAGGTAGTTTTATTTAATAGAACTAATTTAATTATTTTAGTACTAAAAATAAGGTATTAGAGGAAATTTAGTTTTAAATCTAATGGATTGTTTGGTTAGTTCAAATGAAATAATTAGTTAATTTAAGTTATTTAAATGGAAATTTATCATCAATTAGTTCAAACTAAAATTTATTAAGAATCATTGATTTATTTAATGTATAAATGGAAATAAATTGTCCGATTGTTTCAAAATATTAATAAATTATCTAATGTCATACAAGGTTATAAAACGGGAAACCCAGATGGAAATTGGAGTGGATTCCATATAAAATCAAAGGTGAGTTAATCTCACTCAGCTGAATTTTTAATTTAAATTTAAATAATTGATTGGATGATTGCATTGATTGATGTGCTATATTATATATAGTAGTATATAGCAATATATACATATTGGCATATGTATATATTGGAGTTGTTGATATTCCCGCATTATATAGCGGATGAGACCCTATGCGCCGCATAATAGCGGATGATTTTATATAAAACCCCTATACTGCGATATTCCACCTTGAAGTGGAATTGGTATTGTGCTAACGTCTGTGGATGCAGGGAAACAGGTTGGAGGGATCCAACTGGATTCCTCAAAATATTTAATTTTGTTTAAATATTCTGTGATATGATTTTTGATATCCTGTGATGAATTATATGGATAATTGGATATTATGGTTTGGTTGGACCGATTTGGATATGCTGAGTTATCAAAATCTCTAGAATGGAATTTTTGAAAGAAATAGAAAAAAATAAAATTTAAAGTAAAATAATTCAAGTGAATTGGAATAAGGGAATTTTGAATTAACAAGAGAAATATTTAGTTGTAAAGCTTAAGTGATATTATCTGAAAGAATAAAGAATTTATTTTTAAATGTAAGGATTAATTTTAATTAAGGGATAAAGAAGGAATTTTGGAAGATTAAATTGGTATTTTCAATTAAAAGGGGTTTAACTCAGAATAAAGAATTAAATCTAAAGTTATTGTATTTTGAAATAAATGAAGTAAGCAAGGAATTTATCTCAAAGTAAAGTAAATTGGAAAATCAATTGGAAATTGATTTAGTTGTTTAAAATTGGAATTTTAAAAGAAAAGTGAGATTTTGGAATTTATAAACTGGGTTTATAAAGTAAAATGGAATATAAGAGGATATTTGAAATATAAATTCAAGGAGGGAATTTATAAAAGAATATGGATTGGATTAAAAATAAATGTTGATTTATTTTTAAAAGATGGGAATGAGAAGTGTATTCCTCTGGATAGCCAAGTACGTTTTCAAAGAAATTTTAAATATTCGTAAAAAGTTTTAAGTATGTTTAAAAAGCATGTTTTAGAAAATTGATTATTTCTAAATGTTAAAGCCTAAAGTAAGATTTTCAAAAATCTATTATTGTAGTAAGTATATAAAAGCGATTTGGTATTATGTTTTAAAAAGAGAAGGTTAGTTTATATTTATAAAGTGGTTTATTTTAAAGTATATATTTTAATAACGTATTAAAGTAGTTTGATTTCAATGTTATAAAGTATATTTAAATAAAGTGTTTTTAAATTATTTTTAAATCTAAAGTATTTTGTACTTGGTGTTTCAGAGAAATAAATATTTGGGAAATGTTTTCCGTAAGCGGAAACTGTTTGAAATTGTTTTTAAATGAGCTTTGAAAATTTGGAAATATATCTTGGAAAGATATTTGGGCAAATAAATAATGTGGGAAATTATTTATTGTGTGATGGTTGCTTGTGGATGTTAATTGATAGTTAAAAAAATCCGACTATCAATATTGGCAAAATGCGCTGATCGTTTCGAAGAGACCGGGATCGAGTTTCCGTATACCGGGATTCTAGGTCTGGAGACTCGAATACCACTTCGATTCGGTTTGTACGTTTCGTGTAACGTGTTTAGAGTCGAAGATGGAGCTGTGAAGTGCAAGGGCTAGTCGCTACTAATCCTGAGGATATTTCCAAAATGGATGTAGTAGGAATAGTGCCTTCGGTTCCGTTCGGACCCGGGACGGACTTGTATGGACGAATGCTTTCGTGACATCGTCAGGTGGACGATGGGCATTCTAAGGGATATGTGCTATAAAGGTATCGTTTAGCCTCGAACCTCATCAACCGGGAATGACTGAAAATCAGGGGTTATGCAGTAAGGCTTCGTGGGTAGCCCCCACTTGAGAGTAAGGTCATCCCTGTCTAGATGTCCCTTTTTTTTCGGCTTAGTTTTGCGGTTGCTGATCCCAACCGTGGGGTGATTTTACTTGGAATTATCCAGTAAGGGATGATTCCGGCCTTGTGTTGCAGGGGAGCGGGCGTACTCCTCGGTACTGTGATCTAGGCCACGTACTGTGACAGGTGGTACCCCAGTGCCTAGTCATTCGTTGGAAATCCATTCTCCCTACGTGCCTTGTACGAGTTTTGTTTGTATTACCCACCTTGTGGCTAGTATGCTGGAATTTAATCATGTAACAATTTCAGCTATTTTAATAAGTATTTGTGAATAGACACTATTATAATATCAGAGGATTTTATAAAAAGTGTTTTAGCTATCGTAAGGTAAAAACCCGACATGTTTATTTGTGGCGTGGTCTTACGAGATGCTTTTGTTTCAAAAGATTTGAAACTTTAATAATCAAATTAAGTGTGATTTTCTCACGCTGGTATTCCAGACTGACTCGGGTATTGTTTTATATGATGCTCGGGTCAGACCGAGATAAACAGGTTCAGATTGTAGCTGTGGAGCTCAGGAGACGAGCTGGATGGCGATACGTACTTCCGTATTTGTTTATTGTTCCGCTGTGTATTTGGATGTATGTCATTGATGTGATGAACTCTGATGATGTATTCTGTAAATATATTGTATAAACAAATATATTTTTCTGTTTGAGTAAAGATCTGTTTTGTATATATTATATTTTATTCCGCTGCGATGTGAGATTCTGTTGTTGATTTTTTTGTTTCTTCTTCTTCTACCTCTTCTTCTTTAACACAAATGGTTCGATTTTCCGGGTCTGGAAAGTCGGGTCGTTACAGTGGTATCAGAGCTTAGGCTGGCGACAACCTTGGCTCTGGTGGGAATTTTGAGAGTATTAATAGATATGAGTGCATATTTGTTAGTGAATATAAAGTGGTTTTATATTGTGTTAATTTATCGGTTGAGTGTTTATGAATTCTGGTCGATGTGTGGGACGCCACAATATCGATAGGGGTTTCTAAACTCTTAAACAAGATAAACCGACACAGTATTGTTTTAAAAATAGGGTAAATGAAATAATTTTACCCAAATTATTTTTGTATATAAAAAGAAAAGTTTTTGTAAGCTATTTAGCTTATATATGGATGTTTGATTGTTAGGAAGTGATAATATTAAATTAGTATCATTTAAATATTAAATTGAATAGGAAATTGGAATCATAACCTAGGTTAAGAAAATAAATTCAGATAATAAAGTGAAATTTGTAACTGTGAATTATAAATATGATTTATAATTGGGGATAGGATTCCAGAGGAACATTTGAAAATAAATCGAGATGGATTTCAAATTTGGAATTTTGTGAAGTTTAAAATTCCTTTGAGTTTGGAAATGGTTTCAAAAGGGTTTTGGAGAAATAATAGTATTATTTCAGGAATATTTTTGAGTTGAAATCTTGTGAGATTTGGAAATTAAAAATATTTGAAAGTGTTTTTAAAGAGATAAAAGCATTAAATTCTCTTTCGGTCGCTGGAAAATAACTTCGGTGATGACTGCAGCATCATCGATGTTCATTTTCGGGTTTCTGAAAGAGAAATTGCTACCTAGATGTATGGGCTGGTGTTTGTTTGCAAAACTGAGTTTGGTTTTGAAATTGAAAAGGGTTTTGGGTATAGTTGATTTCAAAGGTGATTTTGAAATTTTGGGAAATTGTTAAAAACTCTGGAATCTTATTTTAATTGTTTATAGAAAAACAAATAAATTGTGGCTTATAAAATTTAGAAGTGGAATAAATAAGCCAAAATAAAAGTTGTTTTGAATTGTGAGAAATGGATGTAAATCCAAAACTTGAATTATAAAATAGATTGAACTTCAGTAAAATAGTTAAGTGATTTTCGAAGTAAAAATCAAATATTGAATTGTAAGAAGAAGTGTGCTAATTTGGAATAAATTAGAAAAGTGGATATGTTAATGGAATTTGGATTTGGTAATAAAAGTGGAAGTATAAATGAATAATGGAATTGGAGTGTAATAGTGATAATTTGAATTGTAAATAAATTCAAGTAAGCAGAAATGATTGAAGTGGCATTGTTATTAATATAATACAATTCAGGAATAAGTATTGAATGTGGATTAGAGATTATATTGGATTCAATGAATATACCACTTATATTAAAATGGAAGAGAGTTAAAAATAAATTGAATTGGAATCAATTTAAATTGGTTATGAAACTTAAGCAATTATTTATTCTTATGGATATCGTCAAAACTGCATAACATAAACCGTCGTTTGACGTAAGTAAAGTAAATTGAAATTCTATCAGTTGATAGAAGTTAAATAAATTGATTTTGAGATCAATTGAATTAAATATAAGTTTGATTTGCTAAAATGAGCCGAATGTGAGAAATTGAGATGTGAACCATTTAAATTGGATGTAGTCGTACATAAATGGGTTGTAACAATTTAAATTAATGTTGGAACCAAAACATTGCTTATAAGTGTTGTTTAATCTACTTTCCTCATGGAAATTCTCTTGTTGTTAGTTAAATATGTAAAATGTTGTTAAGTTACATGATCTTGGTACTTACATTTTTGAAGTAAGTAAGTACAGGTTCAGGGAAGCCGTATAGCTGATTTTGGGTTGCACTAATTGCTAAATAAATCACTGCTTTGCTTAAAAAAAAAAAAAAAAAAATTTTTTTTGCTATAATAAGGTACGCTTACGCAAAAATTCAAAATAGGAAATATGAACTGCATATATTGATATATATTGTGATTTCCGGCCTGAGGCCGATGTATATATATATTTGTGCATCCTGCGATATCGCAGAAGTCCCTCCGTACAAAGGAGACTCTGCCAAAATTTTCCATAAATTTTGAGAGTTAGAAAATTTTTGGAAATTTTCATTAACGACAAATGATTTAAATTTGCTAAGTAAATGGAATTGGAACTGAATAATTGAAATCTATTTGAAATATGAATGTAAAGTAAGTGAATCGAAGGAACTAAAGAAAGAAAAGTTCACAAATAAATTTCTAATTGAAATTTAAATTAGTTAGTAAGTGTAACTGATTGAATATTCAAAGTGGAAGATAAATTGAATTCAAGTGGAATTATAAAGGCAAAAGTGATTAAAATGAATATGAACTTAAATAGTGAAATGAAAATTAATATGAGAAATATGTAAAATATTTATATTGGACTTAAGAAATGAATAGTGAATTCTTAAGTAAATTTGTATTGAGAAATTATTCCAAGCAAATAATTGAATGAAAATCGAAACAGGCAGTTGTGGAGTGGGAAAGTTGTGAATAAGGGGATAACAATCAAAAAGGAATGTGAATAAAAGAGAATTGATATAATTGACAATCAATTGGAATTTATACGTAAGATGTACGTATATTATTTTATTCGCATAGCTATTTGGTCCAGATGTCGAACACAGAATTTCGAGATAGATATATCGATCCGAGTTGGAATTTTTCACTCGATTTTCAACGGCGAGCCTGGATATGGATTGTTGATTGATTCTGGATATTCTCTATCATAGTTTGTGGCTATGCAAGGAGAATGACGGTTTCTGATCAAGAAACCAAATCTGAGTCCGCACTAGAAAGTCGGGTGGACGATACTAGTTCGGAAGTGGAATTGTGTGATCGAGTGAGCGATCAAATTTGGTTTTGCGTACGGATGATATATGTGCGTCGTACGAGCTTAAGTAAGACCAATATTGAAATTTGTACATGAACGTATAAAATGGTTTTGGAACTGCAACTGAATATTATTGCTTAGTAGGATATACAGGTGTATAAAAGCAATGGATAAATTGGGATTTTTGATTTTAGAAGATTAAATTTAATGGCCCGACAAAAAGGTATGTATTTGAATTTCTATATGAAATTTGATTGGGTTTTTGATCCAGCCACTTGGCTTTTTGTTTTCTTTTTGAGATTGGGAGGCCGTAGAGCCATTTTGTAGTAGTACCGAGCTAGCCGCGCAAAGGAGACGCTGGCAAAATTTTTCGAAAATTTAGGGAGTTAGAAAAATTTTGGAAAATTTTGATAATTCAAAATTTGAATTCAAATCTAAATTTGAATGGATAAGTAGGTGGTATGGGTTGAACTTATGAATAAGTTTGGGAAGTTAAAAGATGATTAGAGTATCATTAATAGAAGATTGTTTGGGTATTGTTAAAACTGTTTGAATTTGGGAAATAGTTAACGGGGATTGAATCATTCTTCCTAACTAGTAATTTCGGGGACGAAATTCTTTTAAGGGGGGAAGAATATGACGACCCGGAATTTTTGAGCATTTGAAATTGGAATATTTAATTAATTTTAAATATTCAGAGGTTAATTATAAACTTAAATTTCAAATATCACTGTTTATTGGGTGATTTAATTATTAAATTAAATTATTTGAAGTTGGATAAAATAGTAAATCTGGTATTCTAAGTTAATTAAAAATATTTTGAAAGCTCGTAAAATTCATATTTATAATACTGAAGGTGATAGAACTTTTAAATTTGAATTTAAAAGTGTTTTGTTCAGTTTTTAAAATATATCGTTTAAATTGAATTTAAAAATAGCCTTCCGAGGCACAGTCTCGGAATTCGACGAAACCAGTTCCATTGGATCCGTAATATTGTATTATTATTGGATTTCAAGTTTCGTATTTTTCGGAATTGTTATGTGAGCACACGATGAGTAAACGCGTTGAAAATTAAATCGAATTCAATTTAAATTTAATTTTTAAATTTGTCAACATCAGCTGAAAATCCTTCTCCATCAACACGTTTCAAAACACTGCTTCAACACTCAACCCATCCTTCTCCCTTCTTTCCGCCAGGAATCACGATACGAAATCGTGCAAGCTTGTCTCAGTTCATTTTTAAATACCTTTCCCTTTTCTTCATTTTGTCAATTCAAAACCAGTTTCGAAAAATGGCCGAGCATTTCACTTGAGCTCTCGAAGTCGACTTCCCTTTCCTCCTCTATTTGAAATCAGCAAACGAAAATTCCAACTCGTTCAAATAAAAAAAAATGGGTGCGCGAGCACGATGAAATCGCGAGGCTGGGATGTGATGGCGAGTAGTCGCCACCAGTGGGGGGTAGGTGCGTGCGACATGGTGGTTGCGATGACGACGCTTAGGCCTTTGTTCGATCTAGGGTTACTTGATTTGGGCTTCAAGATTTGCGTGAAAGGGCGACAGCATGGGCTGGAGGCAGGCTTTCAGGCGACTCGCGAGGATGAAGGTCGCGATGAGGGTAGTGGTATCGGTGAGGCACGCATTCGCGAGTGGGTTTCCAGGGGATGTTGGCGATGGCGACGTCGCAATGATTCTAGGGTCTTGCGAGTTCACGATGGTGATGCTGAAGGGACGGTGGAGACATTTTGGGTTGCGCACGCGTGAAGGGCAGATGCGAAGGCTCGGGTGAGGGTCGAGGCGGTGACGTTCCGAGCTGGGTAGTGGCTAAGGTTTCAGTAGCTTTGAGGTAATCGCTGTTTATTTCTTTTGCTTTTTAATCAAATTAAATTACTGCATATATGAAATTATGTAAGCCTTCGAAGATAAAATTTGTTAATGTCGAAATTTTAATAGTTACTGTTATGCAGTTTCAGTTTAATATGTAAGTTGGGAAATTTAAATGCGGTATATATATATATATACTATAAAGGTAGTTTTATTTAATAGAACTAATTTAATTATTTTAGTACTAAAAATAAGGTATTAGAGGAAATTTAGTTTTAAATCTAATGGATTGTTTGGTTAGTTCAAATGAAATAATTAGTTAATTTAAGTTATTTAAATGGAAATTTATCATCAATTAGTTCAAACTAAAATTTATTAAGAATCATTGATTTATTTAATGTATAAATGGAAATAAATTGTCCGATTGTTTCAAAATATTAATAAATTATCTAATGTCATACAAGGTTATAAAACGGGAAACCCAGATGGAAATTGGAGTGGATTCCATATAAAATCAAAGGTGAGTTAATCTCACTCAGCTGAATTTTTAATTTAAATTTAAATAATTGATTGGATGATTGCATTGATTGATGTGCTATATTATATATAGTAGTATATAGCAATATATACATATTGGCATATGTATATATTGGAGTTGTTGATATTCCCGCATTATATAGCGGATGAGACCCTATGCGCCGCATAATAGCGGATGATTTTATATAAAACCCCTATACTGCGATATTCCACCTTGAAGTGGAATTGGTATTGTGCTAACGTCTGTGGATGCAGGGAAACAGGTTGGAGGGATCCAACTGGATTCCTCAAAATATTTAATTTTGTTTAAATATTCTGTGATATGATTTTTGATATCCTGTGATGAATTATATGGATAATTGGATATTATGGTTTGGTTGGACCGATTTGGATATGCTGAGTTATCAAAATCTCTAGAATGGAATTTTTGAAAGAAATAGAAAAAAATAAAATTTAAAGTAAAATAATTCAAGTGAATTGGAATAAGGGAATTTTGAATTAACAAGAGAAATATTTAGTTGTAAAGCTTAAGTGATATTATCTGAAAGAATAAAGAATTTATTTTTAAATGTAAGGATTAATTTTAATTAAGGGATAAAGAAGGAATTTTGGAAGATTAAATTGGTATTTTCAATTAAAAGGGGTTTAACTCAGAATAAAGAATTAAATCTAAAGTTATTGTATTTTGAAATAAATGAAGTAAGCAAGGAATTTATCTCAAAGTAAAGTAAATTGGAAAATCAATTGGAAATTGATTTAGTTGTTTAAAATTGGAATTTTAAAAGAAAAGTGAGATTTTGGAATTTATAAACTGGGTTTATAAAGTAAAATGGAATATAAGAGGATATTTGAAATATAAATTCAAGGAGGGAATTTATAAAAGAATATGGATTGGATTAAAAATAAATGTTGATTTATTTTTAAAAGATGGGAATGAGAAGTGTATTCCTCTGGATAGCCAAGTACGTTTTCAAAGAAATTTTAAATATTCGTAAAAAGTTTTAAGTATGTTTAAAAAGCATGTTTTAGAAAATTGATTATTTCTAAATGTTAAAGCCTAAAGTAAGATTTTCAAAAATCTATTATTGTAGTAAGTATATAAAAGCGATTTGGTATTATGTTTTAAAAAGAGAAGGTTAGTTTATATTTATAAAGTGGTTTATTTTAAAGTATATATTTTAATAAAGTATTAAAGTAGTTTGATTTCAATGTTATAAAGTATATTTAAATAAAGTGTTTTTAAATTATTTTTAAATCTAAAGTATTTTGTACTTGGTGTTTCAGAGAAATAAATATTTGGGAAATGTTTTCCGTAAGCGGAAACTGTTTGAAATTGTTTTCAAATGAGCTTTGAAAATTTGGAAATATATCTTGGAAAGATATTTGGGCAAATAAATAATGTGGGAAATTATTTATTGTGTGATGGTTGCTTGTGGATGTTAATTGATAGTTAAAAAAATCCGACTATCAATATTGGCAAAATGCGCTGATCGTTTCGAAGAGACCGGGATCGAGTTTCCGTATACCGGGATTCTAGGTCTGGAGACTCGAATACCACTTCGATTCGGTTTGTACGTTTCGTGTAACGTGTTCAGAGTCGAAGATGGAGCTGTGAAGTGCAAGGGCTAGTCGCTACTAATCCTGAGGATATTTCCAAAATGGATGTAGTAGGAATAGTGCCTTCGGTTCCGTTCGGACCCGGGACGGACTTGTATGGACGAATGCTTTCGTGACATCATCAGGTGGACGATGGGCATTCTAAGGGATATGTGCTATAAAGGTATCGTTTAGCCTCGAACCTCATCAACCGGGAATGACTGAAAATCAGGGGTTATGCAGCAAGGCTTCGTGGGTAGCCCCCACTTGAGAGTAAGGTCATCCCTGTCTAGATGTCCCTTTTTTTTCGGCTTAGTGTTGCGGTTGCTGATCCCAACCGTGGGGTGATTTTACTTGGAATTATCCAGTAAGGGATGATTCCGGCCTTGTGTTGCAGGGGAGCGGGCGTACTCCTCGGTACTGTGATCTAGGCCACGTACTGTGACAGGTGGTACCCCAGTGCCTAGTCATTCGTTGGAAATCCATTCTCCCTACGTGCCTTGTACGAGTTTTGTTTGTATTACCCACCTTGTGGCTAGTATGCTGGAATTTAATCATGTAACAATTTCAGCTATTTTAATAAGTATTTGTGAATAGACACTATTATAATATCAGAGGATTTTATAAAAAGTGTTTTAGCTATCGTAAGGTAAAAACCCGACATGTTTATTTATGGCGTGGTCTTACGAGATGCTTTTGTTTCAAAAGATTTGAAACTTTAATAATCAAATTAAGTGTGATTTTCTCACGCTGGTATTCCAGACTGACTCGGGTATTGTTTTATATGATGCTCGGGTCAGACCGAGATAAACAGGTTCAGATTGTAGCTGTGGAGCTCAGGAGACGAGCTGGATGGCGATACGTACTTCCGTATTTGTTTATTGTTCCGCTGTGTATTTGGATGTATGTCATTGATGTGATGAACTCTGATGATGTATTCTGTAAATATATTGTGTAAACAAATATATTTTTCTGTTTGAGTAAAGATCTATTTTGTATATATTATATTTTATTCTGCTGCGATGTGAGATTCTGTTGTTGATTTTTTTGTTTCTTCTTCTTCTACCTCTTCTTCTTTAACACAAATGGTTCGATTTTCCGGGTCTGGAAAGTCGGGTCGTTACAATAACAAATAGACAATAGTTTAACTCGTTGTTTCAGTTGATAACAAAGTGTAACCATGAAATAGGTCCTTAGTTGATTATCAAAGTTTATTAAAGTGGTATTTCATTTCATTTCAATAACAAATCAAATCAAATAAGTTAAAATAGTGCTTGGATTTCATTTGCTTACTCTCTCCATTTTTTGAAAATTTTATTGATATTTACAATATTTACATATGCCTAACTCAGATAAACTGAGGCCAGATATATTACCCATGCACTGCCTTGCGGACTGATGTGAGGGGAATACAGAGCGTGGCGAGTGAACACACGAGTGTGAACACCTATTGAATGTAGGCGTTATTAAAAAGAATTTATATATATATACACCTAGCTCAGGTAAACTGAGGCCAGATATACCACCCATGCACTGCCTTTCGAGCTTATGTGAGGGGAGTACAGAGCATGGCGAGTGCACACACTTTCGTGCATACACCTATCGACCGTAGGTGGTTTTTATTAAGTCTGTTGTTCTTTTTTTTACATGTGTTCCATACATGCATAACCGTGAGGACTTTTAAATGAGTATGAAAACACATAATCAAAGATTCCAAGTAATTCACCCATGCATAATCGTGAGTACTTTTAAATGAGAGTGAATACTTTGGATGTTGTTTATTTTTTTATTTTTTTTTCTTAAGAGAGAGAGAGTTTTGCAAAATCATCTTAGCACCATTTAACTTAGAAGACAAAAAAAATGTTATATCCTTTACTTTAAATCAAGCACTTTTTAAAACAAAGATTTTCAATTAGGACGTATTTCATAATTAACACGTATGAATCTTCCTATGTACTAGTTAAACCATTATTATTTGTAATCAAACTTCATTTTTATTTTTGTTAAGACGAATAAATTTTCAAAAATTTCAATTTAATAAACCAAAACCATATATTTATTCTATAGCGTTTCTTTAAAAATAAATCAAAATGGTTTAAATTATTTTTTTTATTTCGGAAAGAAAAATTGAAAAATGATGATGAGTCTCCCCCCCACACTTGATTTTGACTGTGTCCCCACAGTCAACCCAAGTGGAAGGAGAAAAATAAAATAAAATAAAAAGATGAACTATATTTACATGAAAACGAAAAGATTATTATTTACAAGAGTTCAGAAAGTATATCGTCAAGAAGTAAATGGAACGGTCTTTCAAAGACCGATTCATTTGTCTCGTTGAGTATACGAGACACAGCTTAAGCTCGAAAAACCAAACCATACAAGATTTCGAATTTGAATTTGGAAAAACGAATGCCGTTTTATTAAAAATTGTACGAGTCATTTTATTTTCAATGATTTTGGGGTTGATAAAACGATTGATTGAAGTTTAAATTTATTTTTACCAAATTGAAATTCAAGCTGTTCATTGAAAAATTCTTCAGAATTATTGATTTCAGATTGGTGATTTAAATCTTCCCCATCAGAGTTTAACGACTCGTTTTCAAAAAGTCCATAAAACTCATGTTCGTTAAATTCGACTTCCTTTGTTGGATTATCAACAACTTTATTGCATAAATCAAGTTCAAAATTCAAAGTTGTTGTATTCAAATTTTTAGAAAAAGGAAGATCGAAATTTAAATCGAGTTTCTCACCCTCAAAAGAATTGAAATCCAACTCAATTACCGTGTTTTCAACAACTTTGTTAAGATTTTCGTTTTCAATGTCAAAAGTTGTTATTTGAAAATCGTCGATTTGGGTAAAAGATGGATTATTGTTTGACTCGTCACACGTTGGAATTTGATTTTGTTGTTCACGTTGTTTCATATAAGTTTCTAACAACGAATTCGTGTGATCATCGTAAATTTCGTTCATTTGCTCAACAAAATCCAATTTATAATTATTAACATGAGGATTTTCACTTTGAAATTGTTGAGAAAAAAGATTTTCAATCATAACGTGGTTAAGATTATTCCCATTGCCAAATTCGTTTGAAAAGTTGTTTCCATTTTCATTTTGAGTTTGAAATTCATTTTGGAGTTCGAAATTGAATTGGCATGGCTTATCTTCGAAATTGTTTGAATTTTGAATTGAATTCAAATTTTGAAATCCTTGACTCGAGTTGTTACACAAATATGAATTACACAAATCATTTATCATTTGATTTTGTTGTGTAGAGATTTCAAGTAGAGATGAAATGCTATTTTCGAGATTTGAGGGTTGGTCATCATTTTGAAAATTTTGTGGTTCAAAATTTGAATCATTTAAACCATAGTTGTTGTTAAAATATCCATACGGATTTGGAGTGAAACCATATGGATTATATTGATTTTCACAACTATTGTAAAATTCACGTAAGTGGGGAAACTCGGACATTTTCAAGAGTGTTTTTGGTTTTTTTTTATAAAGGAAAAATATTTACAAATAGAATTTATTTTTCAAAATAGAAAATTGATTTTTGTTTTTTATTTTTCAAATTTTTTTTTGAAAAGGTTTTATAATTTTTTGGATTTTTGAAATTTCAAAGAAAAAGGATTTAAAAACTGAAAAGGAAAAGGAATATTTACAATTTTTTTAGTTTTGGATTTTGAATTATTTTTTATTTTTGGTTTTAAAATATGCATGAACTAATGCAACTAAATGAATGCAAGGGTTAATTACAAATGATTTATCCTATGTTAACCCAAAAATTGTATAATCACACATTGTCTTAAATAAACAAGATAGTTCTCAGCCAGGTAACGGGCAGGAGTTATCGGTGCACCACGAATCACCGTAGCAATGCAGCCGAAAGTTTAAGTACCTTCAGAGGAACAACCACTATAATATTTACGAATCACCATAATATTTATAAATGGTTATTACTCTGCCGTAGCCTAGACACCAAGAAATTAAATTATTCAAAGAAGACAACTTGTCAATATACAATAAAAAGTTATCGATGTCTAATCGTTATTATTAATCAAAATCTAGGATGAAATGCAAAGAAGAAATTAAACGTGTATTAACAATGCAACTACGAATGAAATTTTGGTTTTTTTATGAATTTTTCTTTTATAAAATGCAGGCAAACAACAATGCAAAACAAATAAAAACAATATATATAGCAACCAAGCAGTTTTTTTTTGGCAAGCAAAGCGAAGCAGTTATTTTTAGCAAGCAGCTCCTTTCCTTTTCTACTTTTGCAACCTGAAAATAAAAACAAGATATATATACAGTTTTTTTATATCGAAAAAGAAACTAAAATAAATGAAAAACAAAACAACCCTCGTTTTTTTTGGAAGAGACCTTTTGTTTTTGTTTTTTTTTTTTTGAAATTTTTTTTTGGAAAGGAAACTTAAAAGTACTGTTTTATTTTAAAAAAAAAATTTAAAAAGACTTAAAAGAAAGAAAAAGAGAAACAAAAATCTTTAAACACACACAAATTTTTCTTTTTTTTAGAAATCAAGGGCCCGGCCTACTTTAACACAATCCCAATTGCCTAATCCCTCTCTAAAAAGAACTTCTGTAAATCGAAAATCAAATAATAAAAAAAATCTTGCTTTCGTTTTTTCTAAAAAATAAAAATCAGATTAATACAAAATCGAGTTCGACTGCTTTAACTTGGACGTTGTGGCTCGGAAATTCGAGAGGTTTGGGGAATACGTAGGTGGTTCTCGATTGACTTTTGGGGATTATGCGGTGGTGATTTGCAGTCGAGTTGACTCGGTTGTTCGATTTGGCTTGATGGAGTCGCGATTCGGTGATGCGTGAGGTGGAAGCGGGGCGACTGAAGTGGGTTATTTGCAGGTGATTGACAGTTGAAGGCGCTGGTGGTAGTTGAGGTGAATTGGTATTTCGTGATGAGAGGCTGTTTGCAGCAGTTGTGGGGATGGTCGATGTTGATATAGCGACTGTGGCAGTGGAGGTGGAGTGTCGAATTGAGTGAGGTTGGGATTGACAATGGAGGAGGAGAATGTTTCAGGGATGGTGGAAGTTGTCGAATTTGCTTTGCAGCAGTTTTTTTTGTAACTTTATGAAAGAAGGTGGAGAGCAGTATTGAGATGGTGCACAGATAGTTAGGTTGTGATGAACATGGAAGATTGTGGTTGAACTGATGCACAGGCAAGTGGTTAAGCTGTTGTGGTTACAGGCAATTTGTAGTGGGAAGGTGCTGGTGATGGTAGACTGGTAGTGGATACATGATATTTGGTATGTGTATGCTGCTCAGGTGATAAGGCACTGCAATGTTTATGGAAGTATGATAGTTTGGAGGAGGTGTGTCAGGTCAGTGATGATGTTGATGTATGTATATGGTATGTAAATGTTGTTTGGCAATGAGGATATGGCAGTGGGATATGGTGAAGAAATGAAGTGGTAAATGTGATAGGAACTGTGGTATGTATGCAGTTGTGTGAAGTTCTGTTGGTTTGGTGGGTGATGGAATGAAATGTATGGAGTTTTGATATGTGCAGTGGAAGGCAAGTCGGTGCAGTTTTTATATGTGCGGTGAAGTATTTGATGAGGGGAGTGGTGATTTGTTGCAGCTGGAAATGAAAGGACTGTTTGAACTGTGATAACAGTAGTTGTATTGAAATGTTGGCAGGGAGGTTAGATGAAACAGTGGAAAATGTGGTGAGACAATTGCACTTGTTGGAGTATTGGCAGTGGTGTATGCTGGTTGTCGAGGCAAGGGTGAGGTTTGTACAGGCAGTGAAGTGGGAAGGCTGTTTTGATGTATACAGCAAGTTTTGTGTTACTGTCAGTTGGTTTCAGCAGAAGTAGGAGGGAAGGGAGAAGTGAGCAGAAGCGATGACAGTGTATTGACAACTGATAGTGAGCAGAAGTAATGACAGTATTTAACAGTATTCACTTGTTGAAGTTGTTCACTGTAGTAAGCAGAAGCGATGTGCACAACTGATAGGTATGATTTTGTGGAAGTTGGAAGTTATGGGCAGTGTGTTGACAGTATTTGAGTGCCAGACAGTTGAAGGGGAGTTTCTAGGTAGTATGAAGTGTTGAGGAGGTGATGTATGTAGGTAGGAGGAGTTTTTGAATGAATGTGTTTGAGATGACAGTGGATGTTTGTTAGTAGCAGGGGACAGAAGAATGGTTTGATGAGGTGGTTGTGAACAGAGAAGATATGAAGGCACAGTGAACAGTTTAGACAGGAATGAATGTAGTGCACAACAATGCACAATGTAATTCTTTTTTTTCTCAATGAAAGTTGTAAAATAAAAACTTGTAAAGGAAATGGAAAATCGAAATGAATTTTTTTTTTTAAATTGTGTTTGCTCTTTTTTTTTCTAAAATGAAAATGCAAATGGAAAATGAAAAGAAAACAAGCACACAAAGAAAATGCAATCAAAAATCACACAAACACACAATTTTTTTTCTTTTTTTTCTTTTTAAATGAAAACACATACAACAAACACACAAAAATTATCCAAATAATAGAAAATCAAAATCAAAACAAAATCCCCGGCAACGGCGCCAAAAACTTGGTACGTCGACGGAAATTCTATCGGTTTAGAAAACCGTCGAACGAATTTAGAAATAAATTTACCGCAAGCGCACGGCGTACTATCGTAGTACGTGGCGAATACGGGTCGATCCGCAGGGAATTGTTAATTTTAAAAATCTATTCAATCAAATTAAACCAAAGTCGAGTGAAAGTTAAGCTAGAGAATTAACTAACTAACTAAAAGAAAAGAAATGCAAATATAAGAGTTAAATGACAATTTAGAGAATAAATCCACTCTCTAGATCATGTAGTTCAACATATATGAAATCATGATCTCTCTTTTATGGTCATTAGTGCTTTAATTGATGTGCCTATCATAAGTATGGCATATTTGTGTTATTAGTTAGCCAACATAAGCCATCAAACTTTGACACACCCCTTAAATCACTTACTAACTTTCATGAAACTTGACAATGAAAATGAAATCTATTTTAAGTATGGCCTATTAACTATTGATTATAAATATAGACCATCAAATTTTAATTTCAAATCACTTTCTTTTGCCATAATCATACTTTGATGAAGAGGCATTTGTGTTAGTGATTGTTTAAGTATAGCCTATTTGGTGTCAACAATATAGGCTATCAAATTCACATCAAAAACAACAAGTTAAACCACTTCATATTAAGCACAAAAAGAGAGCATAAACATCAAAATGTTGAGGCTACATGATTAGAGGCTTCATTGCTCCTAAATTGAAGGGATTAACCTCTCATTTGTGTTATCATATCAACACTTGTAGCTTGCAACATGAAAGCAAAAAGAAAGCAAAATGAAAGCTAAATGAAAGAAAACTATTCTAATTGCATAAAAGAAAATCTACACTACTAGCATAAAAGAAAATGAACATGTAATTAAAAGGAAACAATAATTACATTGCATAAAAAAAAGGAAAGTTATATGAAGTAGAAATGGATAAGTAGCCATGAAAAGAAAGAAGAGAACTTGATTTATTTTTGAGCCTAAACTAAACTAAAGAGAGACTAAGGGAGAGAGGGTTACATGAACATAATGGGTTATTTATACAAGCATGAAACCCTAATCCATAATTTGGGGAATGCCCAAACTACCCCTTAGGAAGTGTGGTGGCCAAGTAACCCTTAGCATCCATTAATCATCATTTAAGTGTACACGAAGCCATTAATTCCATAAGCATGTGCATTAGCCTCTAATGTGTACATTAAGGTAGGTGGGTAGGTGAGGTTCTCCATGATCTTCACATTGAATTATTTCCATCTTCATTTCTTTGTGTTCCTTTTGTGCATGCATATCTTCTTCATGAAACCACTTGTAATGGAAATCAAATTCCTACAAAATAGTATGGAAATTTCTAATTAAATTTTCTCAAGTTAATTTATGCACAAAGAATGACTATTTTGCCTTTGGATGAAGATGAATATGTGACAATTTGAAATTAATATGGATTTTGGTTAAAACAAGTTAAAATACCCAATATGATCATTTATTTGAATTAATTAGATTAAATATGATGGTAAAAATATGCACATTTACGTGCATATCAGACTCCGAGGGCATGTCCTAGCCCAAGCGAGCATCCTTACATAACCATGCTTAATGAGCACAAATCGAAACTTCCAAGTATCAATGATCCTTCAACACACTTCATATCCATAATAGAGCGTGTCCTAGCTCCACTTCACAAGTTCGCGTCCCAGAATTCTCCTTATGGATCTCCATACAACCCTTATCATTGGTTGTTTATCCCATAACAACTCTCGACATCTATTATTAGTTGTAGAGTATCATCATGTTGTCCTAAAGCATCCTCATAATTTTCCTAGGTTTTATCTACAGTATACCTTTATTTTTCCTAGGTCCGACCCGAAGTAATCTCAAAGTACTTCCATACACTATCGATCATGCATCCATCATATCTCATGGTCTAATATTGGATTATCATCAAATTTCATCTATAGGTTCTTCTTATATTGATTTCTTCATTTGATGAGAAGGATAACCTATCTAAATTACCAAATGAAATGTACTAGCCATTGCTAGCAATGGGAATTCAAATACATCTTCAAATCAAAACATTTTCCAAAATACTTTCATTTTCAATTCAAAGCTTATGTGACACCATGTAAATTTTATGATAATTAATTAAAATGAAATTAATTAATAAGTAGTAATGTCAGAAAATAGAATTCTTACAAACGTCATAGTTTTACTAGGAAAACTTGCAATTTGGGTTTGTGGCAACTTTCTGATCAATTTTCATATATAAATTTTTACAATCCGAATTCAAATAAAGAAGATATTAACATTCAAAAATATTGAATCAAAAATATTGAATCAAAAATATTTAAAGATGTAATTATGGAAGTAAATATAATTAATTAACGTTAACTATTAACGTTAATAGAAATATAAATGCTAAGAAAATATTAATGTTAAATCAAATCAGAGAAAATATATAGTGGGAAACAAATAACATAAGTCCAGCAACAAAACTGAAGACCCACCGGTCAACACCCTTACTGTGACCAATCAGCTGCTAGCTGTTGACCGGTGGAAGAAAGGCAATCGATAGTTGTTTTAATGCTGGCACAAATTGAACCTAGGCTAGTCAGGCCTGTATTTAATAGAAAATAATCTAATGACTGCGACTAGTTCTAATGCCTATAAATACTGGTCTATACCACCATTTCTCTTCTCATATTTTCAAGGTCACAAAGCAGTGCTCTATCATTTTATCTTCTATACAAATTCTAGAAATTCTAAAAGTAATAAAATATTATATTATATATACACATAAGTGGAGAAAAGCAGAGAATAAGAGGAGAGAAGAATAAGATCGAATCAGAATGCCAAAATTAGATAAATTGTAAATCTTAACTCAAATCTAAATTAAATCAAAATCTCTCCTCAGATCTATATTTCTAATAGATATATGTATGCTTGTGGTGCATGTATTCCGATAGGGGAAAAAAAGGTCAAACTGAATAACATGGATTAGATCTGGAGATTTGGAAAGCTAAAATGGTGAGTGAAAATTATATATTTATATAATATTAGATTTATATCATTGTAAATCTATTTGTTGTATGCTTGAATATAATTATTTTAGAGTTATAGGCTTAAAAATATACGTGTAATGAATTTGAAAACGATGCCTACATATTCTATGAATTGTTAACTTGAATTAAATATTACATGTACTTAAATCTGGAAAGTAAGGGTAAAAGTAGTCCCTAAGTTAATGAGTTGTATAGTAATTCCATATTTGTAGGGTAAACGACATATATTAGTAAATATGAATTAGAGATTACTGTAAGATGAATTAGGATTTAAATAGTATTTTAATTCATTGGAATGAAGTGTATTGTAATGTAAATTTCTATAAATTATCAAATTTTATAAATTTGAATAAAGTGTAATGCTTGAAATAACAAGGAACATGCCTAAAAGAAAGAGATGTACAAAATAAGGAAGTTTACCGTGTTTTGTATTATCAATTTCAATAAAAACAAAAGATAATTCCTTGTAATTCCAAACGTAACACAAGTCCCCTTTCTGATAAGTTATAAAGGTTTATAGTGTTAACAGTTCCTTTTGGGAAAGATATAATTCCAACGCATTTAAGTGCAGAAATCCCTAGGTATAAACTAAAGAATTGTAAGTAGGAATAATAATAATAGTCTAAATGTAAAACTAATATATGCAATAAAAGACAAGTCAGAAATTAAACAATAAGCAACGAAATGTAGGTAAATTATTGAAATGAGCAAGAAATGAAATTAGTAACCAAAGGAAGATAGTATGAGTTAAAAAGGAACGGTAAAGAGATTTAATAATAAAAAGGGGAATGAACGATAAAGGATACTTAAATCTTCTAAGTTAAAACTAAGCGGTAAATTATACTAAATTGACCTTAATGAAATAAGAAGTAAACGGATGAAAATGTAAAGGAATATTATGAATAATTGGATATTGGAGGCCTAGTAAATAAATAAGTATGAATATATACATGCGTAGCCTCAAGTATGCGTTTATGATAGGAGTGAACATTTATGGTTAGCTAATATCCAAGATTAAATAAGAACGACCAATCATTAAAATGGGTTGGAATGCAAGGTTAGTAGTGTTATGCAACAGAAGTTTGGCCACCGCAAGGGGCTATGAGTAGTTGTGTATACATTATATGTTAGTTTGCAGAAGTAAGGATCTTAAGGCTAATTTAACAGTAGAGGGGGGTGAATAGTGTTTACTAACTTTTATGAATCATTTTGAATTCTTTTAAGATTATAATTTAAGCAATGCAAATTTACAATCACAAATGCAAACATAGACAAGTATAAATACAGTAAAAGTAAAAGGTAAAGAGTTGAAGAGATCACACCAGGATTTTTATACTGGTTCGGAGTTACCCTACATCCAGTCCTGTACAATTTCTTGTATATATTTCTTTTCAAATATTAAAGTTTATACAATCTCGATTTCAAAGCTATGAGACACACCCTCCAGATTTTCCGAGCTCTGGGTACACTCGCTAGATTCGGACGGGACACCAGCACACCCACTTGGATTCAAATGGGACACCAAGCACACCTACTTGATTCAGACGGGACACAAGCATACCCACTTGGATTTCAGGGACGCCAAGCCCACCCAAGAGTATTTGAATATGATTTGATAGAGTTTACAAAATCAATTTCTTGATCTTGAGTACAAATAATCCTACAACCTCTTGAATAGCACTTTGATCTTGATTTGTGTGAGAGAGATCAGAGAGTATACAATAGAGAATCAAATCACTAGAGTTTGAATTTGATTCTGATTGAATTTGAGAAGATTTTGAGAAGAATTTCATTTAGAAATCAAGTGAGTGAAAAAATATGAGAAAGTATTTTAAAAAATTCGTTGAGAAAACCTCTATTTATAGAGAAACAGCAGTTATGTCCATTCGCGAAAAGATACGATGAAAAGACACTTCTATTCAAAATTTGAATTTTTAAAATATCGGACTATGTGTCGACATATAGGATCTATGTATGTCGACATATCCTTTGCAATTTTGAAAAACACTTAATAAAAATTGCTTTGAAAATATTAAGCTTTTGTAAAAAAATTTGATACTTTGAAAAATCATTTAAGCATAGTTTATACACATTTTAATCATAATAAACTTAAGAAAATTTTATAAAATTATTTAAAAATATTTAATATAAAGGATTTAAATATAAATAATATATACAAAAATAATATATATAAAGTATAAGTGAATATATATTAAAATCAAAGTATTAATGAATGTCAAAAATATACTTGAATACCATACTATGTAGAAAATATAAAACCAAAAACTATATCTAAATATAATAAATGTAAAAGTATATATTAAAATATAAAATACTTAAAAAATTAATATAATAATTTTTTAAATAAAAAATTAAAAGGTTAGGAATCATTTGAAAGCTATTTTGAATAGATGTTTGAAAAATCATTTTGAAAACGAGCCTCTTAAAAATCATTTTTGAAAACAATGATATTTGAAAATCATTAAAATCAGAGAATATATTTTAAAAACCTTTTTGAAAAAATGAAGAGCAATCAAGGAAGTGCTACCAAGGCTTTAACAAAATAATCTTTGACTCTATAACTTATCTTGATATCTTGAATCTTCAAATTCATGAGTCGTCAATCTCTAACTCTTGAATCTGTATATCAGCCTCTTGAGTCTGCTCTTGATACTATACAGTCTTCGTAATCAACATCTTTCTAATATCCTGTAATATACTATATATAACATGAAAAAGCATTAGTATCTATATTTTATATGATCTCATATGGTTTTTGTCATCAAAGCTAATACCTAAGGTACTAATAATCTCTCCTTTTTTGATGACGACAACCATGTATATAAAATATGATATAACTCCCTCTGAGTTACAAAACCCCCTTTAATATACGGTTGGATATTTTATATATTTTCACCCTTTGTCTTCAACAAAAATATAACCAAAACTCCCTAACAAAAGTACTATATGATATATAAAAATAATATAAGAGTGATATGTTGATAAATAAGATAAATTAATTTTACTAATCAGTCCAATCCAATACATGCAAATATTCAAACCAAGCTAAGGTAAATACAATTCAATCCAATCATAATTCAAACAAATCAATCCAAACCAATTCTAATTCTAAATAAGTTTATACACACAAATCCATACTTATTATATACAATTTTAAATCAAATCTTTTATATATATTTAAAGACTAACCAAACAACTTAAACTTCCCTAGGAATTTCTACCTAATCATCGGATCTGAAGATTGGATCTGTTTTGATGGCATCCCAATTTTCATTGTCTTTGTTAATGGCATTATCCGGATTGTTGGTTCATCTTTGATAAAAGAAGAAATTATCCATCGAATAGCGTCAAAATACCTTTCTTGTTCTTTTATCATCTGCATTTGACTCAATTCTAAGTGTCTTTGATTTCTAAGGATAAAAGTAAGGATATTTTTGAACGATTGAAGGGTTTGTTCAAGATTTTCACACAATTTTTAGTGTGGAGAAGCCACATTTGAAAAGTTAAGTTTATAAGTGAAAATGGAGAAGAATGAGAGTAGGAATGGTGTTTTTCTGGATTGAATAAGTTTATATAGGGGTGAAAAGTCATTTGAATAAGTTGAATAGATGGTAGTTATTTTATTTTGAATTCTAAATTTTTTTGTAATCTGCCCGTTATATGTCGACATATAGGGTATACATGTGTCGATATATGTACCATATTTTGCAAAATCAATTAATTTGTTATATTTTTGTAATTAGCCTAAATTATTGTATTTTTATGACTTTCTAGAGACCAATAACAATGTATGAAAGCAAGGAATAAGATTTTATTGATAATCATATATGAGTACATGAAATTTAAAGCTAAACATAAAAGATACATAGATTAAAACTAGAACAATTCAAACTAAAAGCTAGAAAATCATAGGAATTTAACAAGGAAGAAGTAAATGAAGATGAGGATTTTCCACTAATCTTGCGAATAATCATTCCAAAGTACTTGTCTTCTTTTTTGGAAAGAGATGTGAATGATTTCTTAAGCTTCTTTTGGTTATTAAGAAGCTTTTCTTGATTCTTGAAAATTTCCTTGATGGATGGATGAGATGGCTTTTCGAAACTCTCCAAACAAGTGTCTCCCTCCTCTTCTTGTTCTTCCTCCTCCTCCACAGCCATTTCTCCTTCTTCCTCTTCTTCTTCTTCTTCTTCTTCTTCTTTAATTTCATGCTTTTCTTCCCAAGCCAATCTTGCTTCCTTCTTCGAAAGAGTTTCATAAGGCTCAAAGATGGGTGAGATGTGCATGAGAGAGATGTTGGCCTTGTCGAAGATTTTTCGAGGAATGGTTTCCTCTCCTCTTAGGTCAACACCAAAATATGTGAATATTCTAGTTAGATACACACCATGAAAGAGTGTGTTCTCGTGCCTAGAGATATTCTTAGAAAAGAATTCATCCAAAATAAATTATGTCCAATTTATGTCGTAATGGCCATAAATTGCAAAAAGTGCTTTGAAAACTTTTTGAGTCGGGTTATTATAATTTTCCGTCCTCGGAGTTATGCTTTGTTGCAAAATAAGACTCAAAATTTTTGCTTTAGGACGTAAATTCTTATTTTTAAACTCAAAATCATTATCACTTTGAAAAATATCGTGAATAACTTCACGAGTTTGATTTTCAATTTTAAAAGAAGAAAGATCCATTCCACTAGATTTGCATCCGAGAATGTTACATAAAAGTTCACAATTCAAAACAATTTGAGAACCTTTAACACTACTCCAAAATTCACATTCATTTCCTTCGTAAAACTTTCCTTTCAAAATAGCATAAAGCATTTTCACTAAATTTGAAAAACACACAAAATCATTTTGTGAAGCATCAATCAAACCAAGAATTCCATTTTGATTACAAATATCATCAAGATCATAAGAAGGAAAATCATCAAATTTGGCGAATCTTCTGGGAGATACTTTTTTGAAAGAAACATATTCCATATAAGCTTCAATGGCCTCTTTATCATGGAAGAGATAACCTTTGGTTTTCGTTGAAAGCCGTATGATTTTTGGAGTGTTACTTGAGAAAGCCATTGATGAATTGTTTGAACGGATAAGAGAGATAATGGATTTTTGAATTTTGAAAATGAGCGTGAAATGAATGGGCGAAGATTGAATAATTAAATAGAGAATCAATAGGCATGTCTCTGCTCAAGAGACACCTTTTCAGAAGATTGGAGTTGGTGAAAAAGGTGGAGGGTATTTGAAATTTTGAATTTGAAATGAAAATTCAAAATTCTGGTTTTTGTGTACACGTTGACATATGGTAAGTGAGTATGTCGACATGTAGTCCTTAATTTCCAAAACTTTGAGATCAAAGAATTATTCCTATTTACTTATATATGTATATATATGATTATCCTATAATTATTACTAGTCTATATACTTAGTAAATAATTCAAAGATTATTTTTAATATATATTTTATATTATTTTTATTCAATATTAAATTCTTATCAAAATAATTTTATAAAATTTTCCTTGTGTTTGTGTGTGTGTTGTATTCACCAATATTATCAATATTTAGGTTATTCCTAACAATAAAAGGCGACCAAAAATCCAACCAAAAATTTAAATTTTAAAAGCGTACCTATTTTTGGTCCATTTGTTCGATATTTTCTGAATTTGATTGATTATTGCTGTGAAGCGCATATTTGCATCTTCCGTATCTGGTTCATTATCACTTGAGGAAGTATTTGAATCATTTAATATTGCAGTATAAGCCCTTCTCCATTTTCTGGACAAATTAGTATTTGGTGAGATTTTAGATTTCTCCGGTTGTGGACACTCTTTGCATATGGCCAAATTCATTGCAGTTAAAAAATCTAACATCATTTCCACCTCTTGGATTTTTGTTATTATTTCTCTTGAGATTATTCATTTTTCTGTATTTCAGAAATTTTCTAAATTTTTTGGTCATGAAAGCAATTTGCTCATCATCATCATTGTCTAAATCCAGATCATCTGTTGTGGCATTGAAAGTGATGGGTTTCTTTTTTATTGCCTTGCTTTCTCTCCTGCCCTGCATTTGTGCTTCAAGTGACATTAAATTGCCAATTAACTCTTCAATTTTCAGAGTGCTATTGTCATTAGCCTCTTCGATTGCAAGAGTCTTTTGGTCCTACTCATGAGTAAATGAATTGAGGATTTTTCTAACTTGATCCTCTTCAGAAAAACTTTTACCCAATGCAACTAGTGAATGTACTATATCTTGAAATCTACTATACATATCAAAAAAGGACTCATTTGGACTCATTTTAAATAATTGAAACTGATTAGTTAACATCGAGATTTGGTATGTTTGACTTTACTAGTGCCCTTATGTGTAACTCACAATGTTCTCCATATTTCATATGCAGACTTACGAATATACACTCTATTGAATTCATTCTTATCTAATGAACAAAACAAAATATTCATGGCTTTGGAGTTACTTTGTGCAAGTGCCTTTTGGTCAGCAGTCCATTTTGAAAAGTTAGTCTAGGGCTCAATGTACTCATTCTGTGTGACATTCCAAATATCTAGACCAATTGACTGTAAATAGATTTTCATTCTACATGACCAATATGTGTAATTACTACCATTAAAAAGTGGAGGTCTAGTAGTAGACTGTCCTTCCACAAAGGTGTTACTGAAAAGTGAACTAACAGTGTTGTTAGCCATTTAAACTTTTCAAAAATCAAAACTATGAATACTTTGAAAACCAATGCTCCGATACCAAATGTTAGTTTGTGGAAGTAAGGATCTTAAGGCCAATTTAACACTAGAAGGGGGTGAATAGTGCTGACTAACTCTTATGAATCTTTTTGAATTCTTTTAAGATTATAGTTTAAGCAAGGCAAATTGACAATCACAGATGCAAACATAGATAGATATAAATGCAGTAAAAGTAAAAAGTAAAGAGTTGGAGAGATTACACCAGGATTTTTATACTGGTTCGAAGTTACCTAGTCCCGTACAATTTCTCGATAGATTTCTTTTCAAATATCAATGTTTATACAATTTCGATTTCAAGACTACAAGACACACCCTCTAGATTTTATGAAGCTCTGGGTACACTCACTGGATTCGGATGGGACACCAGCACACCCACTTGGATTCAACGGGACACCAAACACACCCACTTGATTCATATGGGACACAAGCACACACAATGGGATTTCAGGGACGCCAAGCACACCAAGAGTATTTGAATATGATTTGATAGAGTTTACAAAATCAATTTCTTGATCTTGAGTACAAATAATCCTATAACCTCTTGAACAACACTTTGATCTTGATTTGGGGGACAGAGATGAGAGAGACCAGTGAGTATACAATAGAGAGTCAAATCAATAGAGTTTGAATTTGAGTAGATTTTGAGTAAAATTTCTTTTAGAAACCAATAGAGTGAAAGAGGAGAGAAAATATGAGAAAGTAGTTAAACAAAATTCGTCGAGAAAACCCCTATTTATAGAGAAACAACAGTCATGTCCATTCGCAAAGAGATACGATGAAAAGACACTTCTATTCAAAATTTGAATTTTGAAAATATCGGACTGTATGTCGACATATGAGCTCTATGTATGTCGACATACCCTTTGCAATTTTGAAAAACACTTAATACAAATTGTTTTGAAAATATTAGGGCCCTTTGGTTTCATTTTGAGTTTTGTGTTTCGCATTTTTAAAATTCATTACAAAATACGGGTAATAGTGGAGGAAAATATTTAAAATCTTAAGTCATTATAACGATGATTAAGGGACGATGGAGAGGATGGAGGGACGTGGAGGAGGGCGAAGGGGATGAAGGGATGGATCGTTTCTCATGCTTTTGTTATTTCCTAAAACATGGAAAACAAATTAAATTTGTTTTCCATTTTGTATGTTAACTTCATTTTTCAAATTGACTGTTTTTCAAAAAATACATACGTCGTGTGTTTTTTTGTTTAAACGAAAATACAAAACTAAAATTGGCAAACTAAACGGGGCCTTAAGTTTTGTAAAAAATTTTGATACTTTGTAAAATCATTTAAGCATAGTTTATACACATTTTAATCATAATAAAACTTAAGAAAACTTTATAAAATTATTTTGAAATATTTAATATAAAGGATTTAAATATAAATAATATATATAAAGTATAAGTGAATACATATTAAAATCTGTGTTAATGAATGTCAAAATTATACTTTTTAATACCATACCATTTAAAAAATATAAAACCAAAAACTACATCTAAATATAATAAATTTAAAAGTATATGTTAAAATATAAAATACTTAAAAACTTAATATAATAATTTTGTAAATAAATAATTAAAAGGTTAGAATCATTTTAAAGTTATTTTGAAAAGATGTTTGAAAAATCATTTTGAAAATAGGGATTCTTAAAAATCATTTTAATCATTAAAATCAAAGAATAGATTTTAAAAACCTTTTTGAAAAAATGAAGAGAGATCAAAGAAGTGCTATGACGGCTTTAACAAAATAATCTATGACTCCATAACTTATCTTCATATCTTGAATCTTCAAACTCATGAGTCTTCAATCTCTAACTCTTGAATCTCTGTATTAGCATCTTTATCAGTCTCTTTAGTCGACTCTTGATACTATATAGTCTTCTTAATCAACACCTATGTAATATCCTGCGCTATATACTATATATAACTTGATAAAATATTAGTATTTATATTTTATATGATCTCATATGGTTGTTGTCATCAAAACCAATACCTAAGGTACTAACATTATACTGACGTTGGACATATCCAAATGTAGGACCTATGGAATTATATGTTCGCATATAGGTGAAGGGAATACCAAGTAGGATGGTTTGCCTCGATTGAAGTGTCAAAGGCTAAGTAGAGTCTGCTTCAAAATTTTATGGGTATTAACTAACAAGGGGTATTTCCTTGATTGCGTTAGGCAATCTAAATAGGAGGGTGAGCAAGGCTTAGTGCTATGACGATGTGATTGGTATCATATACGGGAGTAGGAGCTGCTTCATAGGTTGAGAATGTCATTGGTCCTCAACGGTCAGTGGAAAGATAGGGGTTATGCCAAAACAGACTATGCCTCCTACTAGTGTAGATCACGTTTAGCACATGCACCGCCTCACAATTATTTGCTAGTTAGTTTGTTGTTAGGAGGCAAGGCTAGATAACCCTTAAGTGAGGTCTTTCAAATGATTGGGGCAGTCTGAGGAGTTGACTCAACAGTCCATGGATCTGAGTCTATAATATGAAGCGGCTAGGTAAATCCCCAGGATGAGATAGGATATGGTTAAACTATTGTAACGCCATTATTAGGCACTACGATAATTCCCTCGTATGCATGATGATGAGGACGTGATACTGCGTTGATGATGGATCCTGAAGAGGGGCTAGGTTATGGATACTAGCGGGGATAGTATCTTAGTCTAAAGAGGGATTGTAATACTTATACATACACATACATACATACACACACACACACATACACACACACACACACACATATATATATATATACACACACACACACGTATGTATTTATTGTCTACCTAGGGTTGATGGGGCGTATTATGTACCAACATAGAGTCGAGACGACTTAGTAAAATAAAATATTTATTAATAAGGTGTCTTTTCATATCATTCGTTACATTCCCAACACCTTTTATATTTATTATAAAAGATATAATTTATAAACCCAATATAAAGTATTAAACAACCAAAACTAGATCCGATTTTAAAATAAGTACATTATTAACAATCAGCAGTATATTATATACTTGTAGTCTAGAAATACCTATGTATCTTATAGTGGTTCTATCTTATGGACACACGCTTCCTCTGCATTTTGACTGAAAACCAAACTATTTGATATTTCTATCAAAATACTTACTCAATTCTGATGCTTATAAAATGATACCTTCGTATCATATGTTGGATCATATCCAAAAAACCCACAAACTCAATATCGCTCATACTGACTTTGAGACACTTTAATTGTTATATGCAAATAGTTTATCTAAATCATTATTTAGAATTTTCCATTTTAACACATATGTACCAAAAAACTAGGTATTACCAAGTGATAACTTTGTAAATCTGAATTAACTTGAGAATGTTGAATAACGAATCTATTAAGCTAATTTCAAACAATTGAAATTTATGATGTAATTCTTATCAACGTTGTTATGTATTCCAACTGCATTAATGTAGCTCCTGAAGAACCATTGACGGCCGATGGATCATATCTCTTCGAGTACAACTATCAAAATGATATTTTGATATCATACTTGGAATCCATTTTGAATTTGTGCATCATACTATATTGTAAAGTAAATAATCTTAATGGTTTACTGACTATCGAGGAATATCTATTCTCGACATTGACAAGAAACTCATAGTTTCTCTTCAATGTGCAGGAATATTTATTAGACATTCTAATGCATTGTGTTCGTTAAGGTTAGGTTATTTCATTTCATCCCATGTGATTAGTCTTGTCATTGGATAGTATCCAAATCCATTTCACTACCAATAATTTCTAAAAGAAATTCCTTCATGATGAAGTTGGTATTTCTTGAAACAATGGTTGTTTCTTAGTGCAATGGTTGTTTCTTAGTGCAATGGAATAGGTATTTATAAACTCTTTATGAATTTCCTTATATGTAAAACTGATTTGGTTTTAGTTTATAATACATATGTTCAAAACATAAATTGGTCATCCAATGACAGTTGTTTCCACACTCCTTTGGGGAGATTTATACGAGATCCCTCATAAACAATTATTACATGCAATCTTTCGACTCGCATAACCTGCCAACTCCTTGGCCTAGGATATGTTGGGGTTTCTTATAAACCCTTATCTTGTATGATTTTGTAAACTATTATTTAGATGAAAATAATTTTAACCTTGTGTACTACTCTTAAGTACACGACCTTACAGAAAGAAGTTAACTCAACTTCACTCAAAATTAATCATACTTTGTCAAATAAAGTTCAATTACTCCTTATCGATACATCATTATATACCATAGGGAGGATTGACTTTTGAGATTGAATCTCTATTCATTTTAGGTATGTTCGAAACTCTTTCCAATATACTTACCTATTCGATCAAATCGAATCATTTTTTCTATTACATTATATTCTATAAACTTATCACAGAAATGATACATGTGTATCAAATTCACATGTTCATGTTGGTGATAACTCATCAGTGAATATAACGAAGTACGTGGAACCATTTTGGTATTAATAGACTTATGATTGCATACATCTATATGTATGAATCCAAAGAGTTCACCAACTCTTATGACGCTCCCATTGAATAGGTGCGTTGCCCTTAATTGTTTGAGATATAATTCTCTAATATCATATGATTCATAATCATATAATTAAATAATTATTTCTTAGAACTTTGACTTAGTCTATAATTTTAAAATAATTGCAAATAACTTTAGGTACTACTGTATTTTCCAATGCATCATTTTGTTACTGTTACACCCATATTCCTCAAACCTTTTTAAAGACATGCCGAAGGAGGCACAAAACCTAGAGAACTGCTCTCACAAATAGAGCCGAGACAAAGAGAGAAGAAGTTGAAACAATTCAATTGACACTGGAAAAAAAGAAGTCATAAATTGCAACTAGCCACAACAAACTATGCTTAATTATTCAATCGAAGTCTTATGTTATCCACATATTTTCTAACTACTATGCTAAAAGAATAATCAATGGAAAAGGAAGCAACTAAGTCAATAAGAGGATATAGAAGCATTTAAAGGTGAGTATCGAGCTTATATGGCAATAAAGATGACGAGTCTTTAAACGCTTTGAAGATGTCGAACTTGTAAACAAATTAAGCTATCAGGCATAAATAATAGTACTGAGTATGTGTAAGTAACGATATCGAGCATTTAAGGGAAAGTATCATGATCCTAAAATGATGTCAACCTTTTAAATAAAAGACATGTTGAACATATAAGTAATGGACATGTCAAACATGGAGATAACAAGCTTATATCCGAAGATAGTATCGAGCATCTAAAGAAGAGATGGTATCGAATCTATAAATGCATGGTGATACCGAGTTGTTAAGCTATTGGGCTACTAAGAAGGATACCGAGTAACAAATAGTGACGGGTTGATGAATTAAGGAAAGGATATGTGCTATAGAACTAGTACAATATAAGTTTGGCTTTCCAGCATCAACCATGCTTTCAAGTACATAGACCATACCGATTAGAGAACAAGCTATAAAGTGTAGGATCAGGGTATTGAACATTAAACTAACAACATGGTGTTATATAGCTTTTATCGGTAAGAAACTATTGGGAATCAATAACCAGCAAGGTTACTGAACAATTATTGGATGGAGGAGTCGAGTGAGTAGGAGCTTGAAGTTACCATGTATGGGTCATGCTTCTATAAGTAAGAAAAACTATCAAATGGTGATGTGTCGAGTCTCTACGGTCAGCTTGAAGATGTCGAGCCTGTAGATGAAAAGGGATGTCGAGCATCCAAGTAGCTAGCATGCCCCAACAAAGAATGAAGAGATGTTGAATCTCTAAAGGAATATCGAGCCTCAGCAATAGTGCATATTATCGAGCACCCACAAGAAAAAGGAGATGTCAAGCATCTAACCATCAAGAAGGGATAAAAAATTCTAAAGTAATGATGAGTTTCAATGCTAGCAAAGGATTTCGAGCTTTTACAAGCAGCAAGGGATACCAAACCTCAAAATATGTAAAGGTTATCAAGTATCTACCATCTTGAAGGTTATCGAGTATCTACCATCATAAAGGTTATCGAGTTTCTACAAGGGAGATTGTGTTGTCAAACTTCTATAGGAAAATGATATCGAGTCTCTACAACGGAATGCCGAGATTTCATCAGTATGGTGCTATCGGAACCCATGGATTCAAATCCATGGCATGTGTCAATCATCCTACGTGATTGGCACTCCTACAAATAAACCCATGTTGTCACCTAGAATGGGGCGAATCATTTCCATCCCCATTTCTTAATTTAAAGTTGAAAACCCTAAATCAATTTGGGGATTTTTAGAGTTAATTGTAACTTTTGTAACTTTTTGCACATAAGGACTTGGACAATAAACTTTGCATAACATAAATCCCTCGAATGTTTATCGTTGACTATTTTGAATGATGGACATGCATGCAACTTTATCTTTGGACTTGGATTTGAATTCGGACTTGCATATTATTAATTTGCACAAGGCCACTTAAGCCCTTGTTTAAATTCAAATTTACCTTGCATATTGCCAATTATGCCCATTGACATATGAATAAGGGACTGTAACATATGTGAATTGCCTATTGACATATGAATGGAGAACTATTGCATATTTATGTGATTCACCCATTTTACCCTTGAACATGTTACTTGAACTTTTGAACAAAAGCAAGGGGTATAATTGGAACATTTTTCGATAGTACCACTTTGTACAACATATTGGGTGTTGAGCCAACTATGTTTACCATTTTGGCGCTAGAAGAAGGGCATGAACCTCCATGTCATCATTTCCTTACTTTGAAGCTAACTAAGTGAAATTTTGTTTTAGGATAATGGTGAGGACTAAGAAAGTCAATGTTCTGAATGAAGAAATTGTACAACGAACAACCTTGGAGAATAATGTCACTTCGAATTTCAATTTGGAGAATACAAAGATTGGACAACTTCAACACCAGCAAAGCCAACAAGCAGCGAAGCTAAAATTCAAGACTTAACACAACGACTTACAGTGATGCAAGAGGTTCTTGAGAAAGTTCTTTCCTAAAAACCTTATAAACCAACAAAGCTTACCGAAGGAGGAGAAGAAGTTGAATCTCCAAGAAGAAACTTAGACACCTCAATACTCAAAAGTAAAGATAAGGGCAAAAGTATCATGGGACCATAAAGAAAGAGAGAAGCCTAAAATAAAGAGCCAGCAAGGTATTCTCCAAAATCACAAATGAAAGAAGATAGCAAGGCTAAGATGAACCATTGAAAGGAAAACAAACAGAAGCTAGCAGAAAGATCTTCCGAGCAATCAAGTAGCTCGATCTCATACCAAGAATATAAACCCTATAGAGGGGACTATCGTGATGACGAAGCCTTCCCAAAGGACATGGCTAATAAAATGGTGAAGGATATGCTTGACCTTAAGGGGAAGAGAACCCTTAACCCAAGGGTTAATAATAATTTTTGAGAAGCTCCTTTTACAGAGGAGACAATAACTGTCGGGATCCCATCCCATGTTAAAATCCCTTCGTTAAAGTATAATGGAACCATTGATCCTGATGATCATCTTTTAGCTTTCGAAAGTCAAATGGACTTGCATACTGCCTCTAGGGCAATTCGTTGCAGCCTTTTCCCTATAACTTTCCATGGAGAAGTTTCCAAATGGTATAGGCACTACGGAGAAATGACCATCTACTCTTGGGAAAATTTTCTTATGAATTTTCAGCACAGTTTTGCATATGCAGAGATCCTACCATAGATTCTAGTGTGTTAGCTAATGTCAAGCAAAAGCCGAAGGGGTTGCTTGGCGAATATCTAATGAGATTTAATACAGAAGCACTAAAAGCAAAAAATATGACCGATAGGGAGAAGCTGATGGCAGTGCATTCGGAGTTAATTGAACAGACTCCTTTTTGGAAAGAACTTTACGTTCATGGGTGTAGAGATTTATAGGACTTCCATTTCCAAGCTGATAAGTTCATCCACATGGATGAAATGTACCATGCCAGGAAGAAGTCTCGACTAAAGAAAGGAGGAGGAAAGTTTGGTTTCGATAACTCTAACAAAAAGCCAAAATGGGACGAAAGTAGAGGAGGAAAGTGGGGGGAGATCCCCATATTCAATTATGTAGACTTAAACAAACCCATCTCCAAAAAAAATTTATGGCCAAAGGCAATGGAAATTTCCCCACTTCCTATAAAGCAGGGAACCATCCGGAGCCCAAGAGAGGGGGAGATTATTGTGCCTATCACAAGCAATTGGGCAAAAGACTGACAAATACCATGTCTTGGCGGGTATTATTCAGAACATGATCAGGTCAGGATCCCTTAAGGAGTTCGTTAAGGAAACTCAAAAGTCTTCACATCCCGAAGAGAATAATCAAAGGCCTTTGAGCAACACTGCTAATTTTAACGTGAATAATTCCCAACAAGACTTTATTCCTCTAGTTAATTGCATAGATGTCATTCATGGAGGTCCCCACATTGCTGGGAAGAGCAAAGGGGCTAAGAGCAGGTATGTAAGGGAAGCAAAGAATGGAATCTTCTCCATCCGAGGGAACCACCATTCAAGAATTGCAGGTTCTAACTTCAAATGCCTAACTTGACAATAATTCAACAGGAGCTAAAGGGAGTCCATCATCCGCATAACGACCTGCTAATGATAACTGCTCAAATTGGACTCTCTATGGTGAGAAAGATTTTGGTAGACATTAGAAGTGCAGCAAATGTCATTTTCAAACACGCATTTGCCCGGATGAATATTCCAGAATGAAAATTGGAACCAAGCCTTGTGCCCATCTTTGGGTCGACTCTAGTAGGGCAGATAATGTAAATGTGGGATTTCCACCATGCTCCAGAACCTTTGAAACTTTTTTTATAATCATGGATCAACCCTCCTATTTTAATGCTTTCTGAGGCCTGCTCTAGATGAAGTGGATTCATTTATCTCACACAAACATCTAATGGCAAAGTGCTTAACTAAAATGGCTGGGAAACCATATAGGGGGAGCAGTTTAGCTCTCGAGAACTATAATTTTACTACACTTGAGCAACTTAATAAAGATGGCACTTCTTGTTACGACTCAAAGAAAAGTAAATTGAACCAAACTTAAACCGAGAAGCCCTCCAATGGTAGCTTTTTAAGCATACTATTCAAGGCAAATAAATAGGAAGAAGTAGGTGAAAAGGCTGTGAATGTGCTGAAAAGATCCAGCTTCTCCGAGATAAAAAGACAGCGAAAAGAAGTAAACTAGATGACCAATGAAATATAAGGTGAGGAAATTATTACCGAATTAGATTGCAAAAATGAACAAGAGAGAATGAAATATGTCGAAGAACTAGAAGAGGTAAGCCAAGATTTGCTTGATCCAACCAAAACAGTAAAAATTGGTAAAGAACTAGGCAACGATCTTAGAAGAGAGCTTATTTGATTCCTCCAATCTAGCAAAGATGTATTTGCCTAGACTCACTCAGACATGGTCAGGATAGATCCAGCAATTATGCGCCACACACTAAACATAGATCTAAAAATCGTTCCTATTCGACAAAAGAAAAGGAAGATTGATAAAATTCAAGCTAATGCATTAAAGGAAGAAGTTAAAAGATTGCTAGAGAATGGGTTCATTAGAGAAGTACTCTACCCAAAATGGTTAGCTAATCCTGTGCTAGTTAAAAAGTCCAATGGAAAATGGAGAACGCATATCGATTTGAATAAGGCATGCCTCAAAGATAGTTATCCTTTGCATAGAATAGACCAATTGGTTGATGCCATAAGTGGACATAAGCTATTATCTTTTATGGATGCATACTCAGGATCTGATAAAGGGTGTGTTTAGTATACATCCCTAATAAAGTTTGCAAATACACAAAACATCTCTCCATTTTTTAATAAGTTTCCGGTCTCTGTTTTCAAATTCACGCGCGCAAAAAGACCCAAATACCCTTTACATTTTTAACATTTCAAACGCGTATAACTTTATGTAGAAACATCGTATCAGCATACCATTTTCATCAAAAAATTAAAAATTTATGATCTTTAAAATGAGATCCATTGATGATACCAAAAAAAAATCATATTTGAAGTAAGGGTGCAATTATTCCATATATATGCAGAGAATTCTGCAAATTTTGATCATCGTCGATTTTTCTTCAAATGTGCAGCTATACCATATAATTGCAGACTTGTCTGCAACCATTGCATATAATTGCAGACATTTTTGCAATTATTGCATATAATTGCAGACATTTTTGTAGCTATTGCATGTGATTGCAGACATTTCTACAATTATTGCATATAGTTGCTGATTGTCTGCAACTATTGCATATAATTGCAGACATTTCTATAATTATATGGTATAAGTGCAGACATTTCTGTAATTATTGCATATAATTGCTGAATTATCTGCAATCATACCATATAATTGCAGAAAATTTGAAAGATAATAAAATTTAATTATCCTGCCATTGTTTTTACATATGCACAATGCCACTCGTTAGAAAGATAATAAAATTTGTGATTTAATAGTGAAAACGGTTTGTTAATCCATCATTTCTACAAAAAATTATTGCATTTTAAAGATTGATAATTAATGGGGTGCAAATTTTAATTATGAATGTGAGAATAACATCCACATATAAAGAATCAACATTGCTACAATGGAGGAGAGGGGTATTGTAGGAAAGAAAATTGTAATATTTGAAAATAGGGATATAATTTATATCTTTTAAGGATGATGTTTTGTGTATTAAGTTTGATTTTAGGGATGTGTCCCTTATTTTCATTATAATAAAATCCTCATGTTTAAACCAGATGAAGAAAACATAAGTTTTATAACGGATTATGGAACTTACTACTAAAAAGTTGTGCGTTTTGAGATGAGGAATGGAGAGGCTACGTACCAAAGGTTAGTAAACATAACGTTTAAAGAACAAATTGGACGAAACATAGAACATATGTGGATGATATGATAGTTAAGTCCCAAGAGGAAATTAACCACTTGAAAGATCTTGAGGAAATGTTTGGAGCATTAAGGAAGTACAAAACGAAGTTGAATTCACAAAAATGCTCTTTCAGAATACAATCTGAGAAATTTCTAGGATATATTGTTGGTGCTCGAGGAATTGAGACCAATCCCGACCAAATCAAAGCGACTAAGGACACGGCAAAGCCAAAAACAAGTAAAGATGTAATGAGCCTAAATGGAAGGGTGGCGGCTTTAAACAGATTTATCTCTAAAGCCACTGATAAGTGCATCCCTTTCTTTGATATGATTAAGAAAAAGAACTTTGAGTGGGAAGAAGGTTGCCAAAAAGCCTTCAAAGAATTAAAAGTCCATCTTGAAAAACCTTCAATCTTATCTAGTCTCATAGAAGGAGAGAATTTGTATCTTTACATGGCAGTCTCCGAAATGCAGTAAGTTTGATTCTAGTAAGAGAAGAAAATAAAGCTCAACTTCCAGTGTACTATACTAGTAAAAGGCTTAAAGAGTCAGAAGCCAGACATCCAGTTATAGAGAAGTTCACATACTGTCCAATTCTCACTGCTCGAAAGCTAAGAGCCTACTTTCAGGCGCACCCACTCAAGGTCTTAACTACTTTTCCACTTAAGCAAACTTTCAGTAAGCCTGAAATGTCAGGAAGGCTAGTAAAATGGGAAATAGAGCTAAGTCAGTATGAGATTGAGTTCCAACCCCGAGTGCCGATCAAAGGACAAGCTCTAGCTAATTTCGCTAATGAATGTATAGGATTTATTAAAGAATAATCAAGAAAGGAAAAGGTCAGAAATCTAAATGGCAGATGTTAGTTGATGGAGCCTCGAACAAGTAAGGGGCTGGTGCAGATATATGGTCATTACCCCTGATGGACACCGATTACATTATGCAATGAAGTTAGGTTTCCCTGCTACCAATAACGTGGTTGAATATGAATTAATGATAATAGGGCTAACCTTAGCCTTCAGTTAAAAATCACAAGGATCGAAATTTTTAGTGATTCCCAATTGATGGTTAATCAGTTGAATCAAACTTATAAAATGAAGGATGCATGATTGATCCTTTATGTCTAGAAAATATTGAAAATGTTAGCCCAATTTGAGGATTTTTTGATACACCAAGTACCCAGAGGGAGGAATTCTCAAACCGACTCTTTAGCCAAATTAGCTAGCTCGCGAGGAGCCCCAGAAACCTGAATTGTGCCATTAGGCTTCCAACAAAATCCCAGTATTGAGCAAAAACCATCCGAACCAAAAAAATGAGACCATGGTATTGACTAGATCCCAAGCTCTTCTACACGCAGAAAAAGGAAATGAACAAGGAAGTAGTAATTATGAAAACAAGGAAGAAACCATTCATACAAAAATAAATGATCAGTATAAGAACAATAAGATGACACTCATTGTTGAATAGTTAGTGGAAGAGAAACCACCAAGAGATAAAAGAGAAACTAGAAGGATAAGGTACCAAGCCCCAACTTTGACTATGTTGGATGAACGCTTTATGAAAGGATATTCGCTCCCTTACCTAAGGTGTGTTAGTCTAGAAAATGGCTCAAAACTGTTAAGAGAAGCCCATAAAGGGTTCTGTGGGGATCATTCTAACAACATGAAGTTGGCCAAAAAGGTCATGAGAAAGGGATTTTATTAGCCTCACATAAATAACGACGCTGTGAATTATGTAAAGAGATGCGAAAAATATCAGAGGTTTTCAACAATCCCACATATACCGCTAAATGAGTTAACCCCGATCTCAAGCCCATGGCCCTTTGATGTGTAGGGAGTTGACTTAATAAGACCATTGCATATATCAAAAGGAGGAGCAAAGTTTGCAGTAGTAGCCATCGACTACTTTACGAAATGGGTGGAGGCAGAACCATTGCTAAATATAACTTCAAGAAAAGTGCTAAAGTTTGTGATCAAGAACACAGTCACCCGGTTTGGGATACCAAATATTATAATCTCCTACAATGTGACCTAATTTGAAAGTGAAGAATTCAAAAAAATTTGTGTTAAGAATGAGATAATCAATTTTTTTTTATCAGTAGCTCATCCCAAGGCTAATGGAGCCGTTGAAGCCGACAATAAAACCACTAAGACTATCCTCAAGAAACGACTAGACAAAACAAAAGGAATTTGGGTAGAAAAACTACCACTTGTGCTTTGGGCATATCAAACTTCTGCTAAGACTGCAACTCGGCGCTTTACCTCTGGCAAGAGGTGGTGCGAAGTACGCCATCGTCGTAGTTGACTACTTCACGAAATGGGCCGAGGCCGAAGCTCTCGCAACGATTACGTCGAAGAAAGTAATAAACTTTGTAGTTCGCAATATCATTTGTCGATTTGGACTCCCGCATACCATCATCACCGATAATGGGACCCAATTCAAAAGTTCGGAGTTCAAGAATTTCTATCAACGGTTTCATATTCATAAAAAGTTCTCTGCAGTCGCACATCCACAAGCAAACGGTCAGGTCGAAGCTGTTAACAAAGTTATCAAATCCATCTTAAAGAAACGACTGGAAAAGGCTGGGGGAAAATGGGTCGATGAACTCCCTATGGCATTATGGGCTTATCGAACAACTCACAAGACCGCAACCGGACACACCCCATTTTCCTTATCTTATGGCTCGAAGGCCGTTATTCCAGTCGAGACAGAAGTATCTTCTCACCGCGTAACTTATTACGATCCAAAAACAAATGCTATATTACTCGCTGAATCTTTGGATCTATTAGACGAGAGACGGGAAGAAGCTGATTTGAGAGCGGCCGCGTACCGAAGTCGAGTCGCCCGGCTGTATAATACCAAAGTTCGACCCCGAACCTTTGAACTCGGCGATCTTGTCCTCAAGAGGATCTATCCGGTCCCTTCACACATGAAACCAAATCGGGAAGGACCGTACGCGATTACACAAAGACTTGGGGATGGCACATTCAAACTATCAACCGTGGACAGTCTAGTTTTACCACGGGCCTGGAACAGCGAAAGTCTCCGTCGCTACTACATATAACAGGCTTTATCTATTTCATTATGTTTTTCATTCAGCAATTTACTTTCGCATTTCGAAATTAGAATTTGTAATAAGGCAACTGACTTTGCCATATTTTCTTATTTCAGCAATAAAATGCCATCTCTTCGAGCCAGAGCTGTGATTCATTAAATACGATGTACAACGTCACGATGCACGAAGAGTTAAATTCCATCACACAGTGGAATTTATTCAAGTAGGGAGTGGCTATGAAGCAATCAACCACTCACTAAATGAAACCCGAGCTCGGGGGCAAGCCATCACATCAGGCCAAAAACGGGTTGATACACGACAACCCTTCATTTAACTCCGTACTCTCAGAGTGCGAGGCGGAGTATAAACATTCATTTAACTCCGTACTCCCAGAGTGCGAGGCGGAGTATAAACATTCGTTTAACTCCGTACTCCCAGAGTGCGAGGCGGAGTATAAACATTCCTTAACTCCGTACTCCCAGAGTGCGAGGCGGAGTATAAACATTCATTTAACTCCGTACTCCCAGAGTGCGAGGCGGAGTATAAACATTCCTTAACTCCGTGCTCCCAGAGTGTGAGGCGGAGTATAAACACTTTACTTAACTCCGTACTCCCAGAGTGCGAGGCGGAGTATAAACATTTACAAAATCCCAGAGTACTCCGAGAGCGCGAGCTGGGTACAAACATTCCTTAACTCCGTACTCCCGGAGTGCGAGGCGGAGTATAAACATTCATTCAACTCCGTACTCCCAGAGCGCGAGATGGAGTATAAACATTTACTTAACTCCGTACTCCCAGAGCGCGAGGCGGAGCATAAACATACGTCAACTCCACACTTATCCCCAATACTGAGGGCAGAACCATAACATATTGAAGACAAAAGGGAATAAATTTTCATTTCCACTATCAATAGAAAGAATATGATTACAAAGTGGTTCAAAAAGTTTTTACTAGTGGGAGCCGAATCCACATCTATACACGACTACAGAAAAGTCAACAAAATACTACCCCATGCAGCGGGAAATTAGAGAAGGAGTTCAATCTTTCTTCTTCCTTATTTTCTTCTTCGGGGTAGCTCCGCCAGATCCGCTGCCTGATTTTCCCCTCAACCGCTTAATCTTTTCAGGCTTGTCCTCCGGCAGTGACATAATATCAACGTCTTCCTCAGAGCTTGAGGCAACGGAAATTCTTCTCGGAGGACGAGTAAATCTGGCAAAGTCTGGGTGCTCTTTAGCTCTTAGAATTGTCCGACCCCTTTTCTGAATGACCAGGGGCTCTATTTATAGGTGTAGGAGGCTGATATTTCGCCTAGATTGAAGGGAGACCAGTTCTGGCACGTGAGGGGGCCCACATGCCCGCTTTCTGGAAATCCGGGCCCACTTTGGGATCGATTCGAAGCTATGTTCGAATCGATCAAGAAATTGTCCAATCGAGCTGAAATTGGGCATGAACATTCTTCAACATGTGCTCAAGCTACTGTGAAAATTTCATAGCATTTGGACTTGTAGATCTCAAGTTATGATCGATTCAATGTTGTGTTCTTCGTCCTATGGATTCGATCGAATCGGTAGGGTCGAATCCATATGTTTGGCCTATGGATTCGAACTAAGGCTTGTTCTATGGATTCGAACTATGGCTTGTTCTATGGATTCGAACCAAGGCTCGTTCTATGGATTCAAACTAAGGCTCGTTCTATGGATTCGAACTGAGGCTCGTTCTATGGATTCGAACTAAGGCTCGGCGTATGGATTCGAACTGAGGCTCGGCCTATGGATTCGAACTAAGGCTCGGCCTATGGATTCGAAGCAAGGTCATAGGATGGATTCGAAGTAAGGTCATAGGATGGATTCATAGGATGGATTCGAAGTAAGGTCATAGGATGGATTCGAAGCAAGGTCATAGGATGGATTCGAAGTAAGGCCATAGGATGGATTCATAGGATGGATTCGAAGTAAGGTCATATGATGGATTCATAGGATGGATTCGAAGTAAGGTCATTTTCTCTATCTTGAATCGATTATATCTTGAGCATACGAACTCGGATTGACTTGAAACTTGGAATGTTGGTTTGCATGGCTTCACTTGTCATGTCTTATCAATTGCAGCTCGATCTGGACTCGGACAAAAATCATTGATATCCAGGGTGAAACAGTGTATAACGAACTTTCACGACGAACTGTCTTTAGTTTTCCAGTCAACTTTTTGGTGTCACGGCCTTGCCAAAAGGCGGGATAACATTTATATGCATCAGGATCCCGATTCATGGATCTCTCGGTTCGAGAAATAAGAGGATCAAACCATTTCTTCTGAGTCTCTTTCAAATCGAACCAGTCAAAATTACCGAAAACCTGTCCGTTCTGAAACTACTAATGAAAACTACCAACTTGATACACAATATTTGATAAATATTTAACATTATCAAATGTATAGGATACAATTTCAATTGTACAAGTTATCAGAGTAATCAATTTAATCCACTAAGTGTCCTTAAATACAAGAAAGAATCAATATACAATAAATCTACCGCTGCACAACTCTGATAAGAAAGACAACAATATCCTATTCCTACTAACTCAACAAACATGTCAAATACGAAATAAAATAGTAAGCAGGAAATATACAACAACACTAGACAAATAGAAACCAATAAATAGATAAATACGAAAGGGTTATATTATTATTGGGGCTGCATCACTACCACTTGTGACTGCCTACGTACCCCTATCTAATTGGGTACCCAATTAGATATAGGATCAACCCAACGTAGTTCTCCTACCACAAATAGGACTCAAGGAGCCTACGATGCAACAAACAAATATGAAATTCTCAAACTACCCACTTAGGCTTAATCTTCACATTTAAACTTCTCAAATTAACTTTATTATGTCAAACTATATTCCTTTCGAAAATAATCTCTTCGAACTAAATTCCCGGTTTCATTTCAAAACCGTTGAAATAATAATATATACATCTTTTGTATTAAACTGTACTTTACTTCAGGATCTTAAAACAAATCACTTTTGAAATATTTATTTGGAGATACCAAAATACTACTGTATAAGCATATCAAAATATATGCAACTAGATCGGGAGGTTTCTCCCAATAACAAGGCAACTGGGTCCCAGCATTCAAAAAAAAATAGATATGTATATCCCTCTATTTATCGAGCTGACTATACCGAGGCTATAAACATTTTCACCTCCCTTTCCCACCTTTTTTGTTATGGGTTACGCGAATTATCGGTAACATAACAAATCATCTTGTTATCCGAAGTGATAAATCATTTGCACTAAAAATCATACATACTTTTAAACATAATATTGTTGTTTTTTTCAAAACTTTCGACAGCCATTTTAAAACCACCGAGATTTAAGTTCTTGAAATAATAGCTTTTTAAATCCTCTTCGATCAAAACTGTTAAACCATGATTTATTCCCAAAATATCTTTTATATCAAAATATGGAAAAAACACTTTTATAAATATTGATTTCCAAATATTTCTATTTAAAGGAAAACCTTTTATTTCAAAAGACAAATATCTTTTTAAAATTATAATAAACTCTTTTTATTATAATTAATTCCTTAACAAATATTATAATCGAACATCTTACAATCAAATTGTGAGATTCTATTCACAAGATGTTCGTTCTCAATTTATATATAATTATGGTCTACCCAACCCATGCAGGGAAAAGATAATTTCTCATGAACTGGTTGAGCAAAATCAGCAATCAATATACAATGATAAATGCTCATAAACAGGTCGAGCATGATTCAAACAATCAAACAATCAATCAACAACAAAAATAAATGCGAACACAATCATTATGACCAATAAATTAATATAATAGCAGAATGTGGATTTATCCTGCTAAATAAATGTCACTAATGAAATATAATTATTTAATTATGTTTACCGTAATTAAATTCAATCCCTAATATTTATCAATATTTTATACATCACCAAATGTGTCGAATAACTGTACCAATGTGTTTTACTAGTTTATACAAATCTAGTGCTGAAGACCCTAGGTTAAACTGACTTCGTATGAATGAGTACTTTACTTTTTTAGTTTACATCATTTTAAACTTAACTAGTTTAAATTAACTAAATTATAATCAATTAAATTAATCTTTAACTAATTTATTACCCAATAAAACGCATGGCCCAACGGTTCAATCGCTCATACCAAAAGTTGCTGTGTTCATTTAAATTGTTAAAACTAATTAAACTAACTAACTAATTTATTAACAAAACTTATCAATAACTAAATTATTAACTTAAACATATAAATTCTTACCCACTTCAGCAAGCCCACAAAACCCTGCTCAATGCATGTTTCCTTTATGCTCCTAACATTCCAAACCGACCTCCCAATTTCCATGCACCTTCACACATTCTTCACCACATGACCCTAGGTTATCCTCCCCTCTCCACTTCCTCAGCCATCATTGGCCCACGCTGAAACCTCCCCCAAGTCACCTTCCGCCCACCTTCGGCCGAAGCCTTGAAACTCCACCAGCTTCTTCATTTTGTTGCCAACGTCTCCTACTACTATGCACGTCTCCTCCTTACTAACGTCTCTCCTCCACTTTCCTACCTGTACATGGCCATGCACTTCCTTTCTTTTCCCTCATCTTTCTCTCTTCACCTACACATGTTTCCCCTCCCCATCCACAGTCCACAAAGCCCAAACCAAAACTAATGAGCTCCTCTTTTCTACATGCCTGCACACACGTCCCCCTCCTTCATTTTCATGCCTGCACACACGTCGCCCTCCTTCATTTTCCTACCTGTCATTCATGTGACCCACACGACACACACACACACGCATGCACACCACACTTAACACACATGATCAAAAAGTTCAATGGGCAAAAGCTCATACACGATGCCTCCATATCAAGTGGAATGTAAAAAAAAGTTGAGGCTATTCTCCCCCTCTACCACCTTCATGTTGACAACTTTTGCTAATTCTTAGTGTAGAGAGAGTTATTGGAATTAATAATAAAAGTGGAAAGTGGAAATGTGAATAAATATGTTTCTTTTGCTAAAATAAAATGAAATATGTTCATCCCTATTTATGCATGAACGCATGTGTATATATAGGCGAAGATCTCTTAATGGCTATGAAAACAAAGTACCAACAATTTAATGCAAACATTAAATGCATTAACATGCACATGCAGAGAAAGATATTTGAGTTGTTTAAAGTTTTAATATTAAAAAGTTTTGAGGTAAGATGCTACACAATATTCTGTTCGCGTACGAGACGGGAACGAAGGAAATAAAAATACGATCGCACACAAAAATGCTCTACGATCACAAAACAATAATAAAATAGACATATTAACTTATTCGGTAAAGTTTCAAAGTATCGACGTTTTCCACAAAAAGCGTCAAACGAAAATTTAATTATTTTTCAAATTAAAAATTATGGAAAAATCCTACAAATAAAAATAAAAATACGTCAATAAAAATCAGGTCTAAATTTGAAACATAGATTTTATAATATTTTAATTCAAATTCGAATATTTAAATAAATTAAATATTCTGATTCGAAGACCTAAAAATACGGGTCGTTACAGATTGCATATGCTTTTGACCCTAATTAAGAGTTAAGAAAAGAATCCCTCTATTTGATCAATGAACTAAGAGATGAAGAGATCATACGAACAGTCGGATATCAATAAAGGATATCAAGATATTACAACTCCAGAGTCAAAGGGAGATCATTTCAGAAAGGAGATTTAGTAATTCGAAAAGTCATGGCAAACACCAAAAATCTAGCAGATGGACTACTTAGTCCAAATTGGGAAGGACCCCTTGTTATCCATGAAGTAATCCCATTAGGAAGTTATCAACTAAGCCGATCTGATGGTAATGTAATAGCAAGAACTCAAAATGTCGAGCATCTAAGGCCTTATTTTCCTACAGTGGATAAATAAAGAAGTTAAGACAAGTATATCTACGGAATTGATAACCAATAGAAAGAAATGAACCCATGAAATAAAGGAAAAGCCTTTGATCCCATCACAACGGCCTGGTCAAACCATTATAAGCCTTCGGTCTTGCCTATAAGGCCTTACCGCAACACCTCTTAAAGGGAGGTCAGAGTAATCCCTTGGTCCCACCTGTAAGGCCTGGCCAGACCACCCCAAGCCTTCGGTCCCATCTAGAGGGAGGATGAAGTAAGCCTTTGGTCCCATCTAAGATGGCCTGGCCAAAGCACCAACCTATCTTTGGTTCCGCCTATATGGCCTGATCGGGGCGCCTCCTAGAGGGAGGATTGATAAGACTTTGGTTCTGCCTAAGGTGGCTAGCCAAAGGACCGACTAACAGCCTTCGGTTTCGCCTATAAGGGTTGACCGAAGCACCTCCTAAAGCGAGGATGGGTAGGACTTTGGTTCAGCTTAAGGAGGCCTACCAGAGCACTGACCAGCCTAAATCCTTACCTAAACATATGAAAGGGGCAACCTTGTATAAAGAGATAAATCAAGTGCGTCTAATTCCATCTTAGAGATGGGCCAAAGGAATCTTCCGGAGAGGAAGCGCAATCAAACACGATTAGTCTTGCCCCAAGGCAAATTAAGGCAACCTTCAAAGGAAAGGTCATGTCGTTACTGCGATGGAATATTTTTAAAAGAAATAGTCACAAAGGAAACTCCGAATTTCTCTTATTAAGGCGTAAATTATTGTTTGAGCCTGAGGCTTTATTCTTTGAAGCAAATTAGCTCTCTATCTTTTATTTCTAGATTGGAATCCAAATTTTCTATCAAATAATGGAAATCTCCATCACCGATCGGATTTCTAGCCTTCTGTTAACTAGAATGATATTTTTTCCATTAAAATAGAAATTTCTGGTCTTCCCTCCAAATGGATTTTTGGTCTTCTTATCAGTTAAATTTATGGTATTCTTATTATTAGGTTTCTAGTTTTCTTACCAAATGAATTTATGGTTTTTCTCACCAAATGAGTTTCTGGTTTTCTTATCAAAGGGTTTCTAGATTATGAACCTTGGCCTCAAAATCGAGTTTGTGGAACCCTTGCTTTTGTCGATAAGTTCTTAATCTCATGGCAGGAATTCAGATTCTCCACTTTATGGCAACGAATATTTCTTTGGATTTCTGGTTTCTTTATTATTAGAAGATTGACTCCTGTAATCCAAATTCACAGTCCCCAACATGGCAGTTGATAAGAATCCTTAGGTTAAAGATACCGTCGATCACTCCTATTGAATCGATCCTTTTTAGGTGTTGAACTTGGTTTAGACTAAAATGTAAAAAGCTGATTTTATACAAGGAATCGATCCATTTTTGAGTAATACTACTTTATACAACATCTTAGGTGTTGAGCCAACTTTTTGTTTAACATCTAAGTACTACTGCTAAGAATGGTTGCAAAGTGTGAGAGCCAACCTGTAGTCACGATGTTTGATCCAATTAACTGTGTTGTAGCCAAAAAGCATAAAGTTGCAATGAGATGATGTACCGCACTCATAATCAAGGTACAAAGGTAACAGATCTACGCCAATGATCTTATATCAGAAAGCCAACATGATGCACCACCCCAAACTGATAAAGGAATGCACCACCATCAGGATGAGTAGATGAAGAATGCATCGTCATTGGAACAGGTTAATATATAAATTCACCGCCATCTGGACATAAAAAACGTGGAGGCATAAAGAAAAGGTCAATGGAAGGAAACCGCTCTGCAACCAAAGGATCCAATAAGCCCAATTATCATTCTTAAAAGCTTATGCATTGCTAACTCTTTCAAATACAGATCTACCCTACGATCACCGGGGACTCTCTAAGCAGTACCATGAGGAACCCAAAGCATTCCAAGGGCTACGCAAAGGGTTACGCAAATATCGCTTCATCATAGATCCACACTCGTTAAACAAATATCAAAGAGATAAGCATCCAATCCCAGTAGCTTGTGAATCCTCACACCAAGAGTAGTTCAGGGCAAGTATAGACCCATATTTATGCGCCCTAGGTTAATTCAAGCAACCCAAACGACTCAACCCCAGCACAAAACCATGAAAATGTTATGAGTCAAGCAAGACAACATAACTTCAATCATCCCAACATAGAACTATGCAGGCAAGGAACATCGGATAGCATAGGTCAGCCTCATAAGTATCAACAAAGCCTAAGGCAGAACGGAGGCACGGCTCTCAACACCAGCACAACACAAGTGATAAGGGCAGCATAGCTCATCTTATAGAAAAAGGGGATTGCAGATCAGATACAAAACCCATTTGAATTTGAAGTCTCCTGCCATAATTTCAAATATTCCCACTTTAATTTCAAGCTTCCCTCCAAGACCTAGAATTTAACCACTCAAATCAAAGCTTCCGGTCGAAGACATGTCAGCAATCCACATGCATCAAATAGACAATACGGATGGATGGCACATGGAAGAATCCAAAGGCCAAAAAAATGGCGTAAGAAGGATTGTGGCAATCTATGAGAATCTTTATAATATAACTAGAAAAAGCACTATAGCAAGAAAGGGATCTTATCCTGATTTGTGATTGTTGAGGTTTAAAAAAGTAAAATCATTATACTCTCTGCCATTTAAATCTGTACCAAGAAACATAAAGGAGAAAGTGATATTTACCCGTAGATGTAGGATTCCTTAACATCCAAATCACGTAAATTCTTTGTGTCTTTTACTTTTTTGCACTTTTGTTTATTTTCACTTAGATTTCGATGTCAGATTTTGTTCAGTTTTACTTGTCTTAAATACCAGTTCGATTTGAAAATTTAACAAACAGTTAAAGTGCAACTTTATAATTGTGTAAGCTTACAGCAGCATAATCACTACCTAAAGGCAAATTTAATATCACTTAAATTTGTTAATTCTAAATCACCGAAGTAGTTAACACAAAAGTTACTACAAGTTCATTTTGGGTGCTGTGAGATGAAAAATCTCGCTAATAATTTTGGCTCTAAAAGGAAGGCACGAACCTCTGTTTCCTATTTCTAATAAACTTTACTTATATTCCCATTCATATACAATGAATCCCACTAATTCCACTACTCCTCCTCCTCAAGAACACTTATAATTAGCTTCAAAGACCGCAAAGAAGCCACTCATAATGTCAAAACCTCAAACTAAAGCGGAAGCTTCAGTTGAGGCCCCTATGGACCCAATCCTGGCTGCACTCCATTCTTTCACAGACCAAATAAACCAACGAATGAAGGGACTAGAAAAGATGATAGCCCAATATACTGCTCTTAGACCAGTCTCTACTCCACGTTCCATAGCTCATAACCATTGCTTGCCAATTGCGCTTACCATGCAGTTGACAAGTGAAAACGGCACTCCTAGAAATGGGAACGGTGATGCTGGCTAGAAATCTGATGCCAGGCTGAAAAGCAAGATCCAAATCAACCCTAGAATTATATCCAAGCCACCCAACATTAACCCACTCCTGCTGAAGAAAAATTCCCAATCTTCCAATGATAACGATGATACCACTTTTGATGGTGAGTCATCCCAGATGGATCCAAGGGAAAATGAGATCCAACAGTTAAAGGCACGAGTGGAACAACTGGCAAGGCTTTGCCCACAAAGCACTGGGGAGAGGGTCAGGGAAAAAGGATCTTCCCCATTTAGCGAAACCATTATAGAGGCTGATTTTCTAAACACTTTTAAAGCCCCATCAATCGAAAAATTCGATGGAACAACCAACCCCGATGACCATAATGTACTTTTGGATATTACATGGACATTCTAAAAGTAGGAAGAATGGGCTGATGTAAACTCTTCTTTGTTTACTTAACGGGCACAACAACCTATTAGTTCAGGAGGTATGGACTAGGTAAGGTCCAATCTTGGAGGCAATTATCTGTAGATTTCCTGAGGCAATTCAACTTAGGGAGAGAAACCTCTACAGACATAAATACTATGTCATGTGTAAAGCAGGGTGAAAACAAAAGCATGCGCAACTTCATTAAACGTTTCAAGTCTAAGAAACTCCAGATTGGAGTAACCAGTGAAGAAGCACAGTTGATTGCAGTGCATGCCGAAATCAAAAAAGGTACCTATACGTGGAATAAAAATAGCCAAAAATCGTGTCACGGCATGAAGTCTTTCTATGAAAGAGCAAGTGGTTATATCAGGATGGAGGAAGCTGGATATGCAGTATAATCTCAAAAGGCTTCTGCCCCCGATTATGACAAGAAAAAGGGGCAGAAGATTATTAGCCACCTGCAAAGAAATAAAAGGAATTGCACCTCACTACAAAAACTCTCTATACTCACACTCTTGGGCAGATATATAAGATGACCAGAAATGAGCTTGCATATAATGTACCGAACAAGGGGAAGAAAACTGAACAGAATCAAGGTGGAGCATATTGCCGTTTCCAAAGAGCCAACAACCATCATACAGATAACTGCAGAAATTTTAAGAATGAAATAGAAAGACTACCATGGCAGCATTTAAAAATCTGACAACGAAAATAGAACTGGAGATCTCACCCCTGGTCCAAATAAAAAACAAGAAGAAAATCCCTCCAACCTTATAGCTTTAATTCACGGAGGACCACACCTTGCTGGGGTGAGCAAAAAAGCACAAAAGAGATATGTGCAAGAAGCCAAGACACAACAAAAAATGTTCTTCTATGTCAAGCAGAAACCAGCATAGGAAATAGTTTTCAAAGCAACAGATGCGGTAGGAGTAATATGCCCACACCAGGACTAGCTTATCATTATAGTGCCAATTCCACACTACACCGTGAAGAATGTCTTTGTTGATTCTAGAAGCTCAGTTAATGTCATATTCAAATTAGCATACGACCAAATGAAGCTTCCATCGGAAATTTGAAAGCCTAGCCCAAAGCGGATTTGCTGCTTCAACAACACGGCAATAGTTCCCATTGGGTAAGCATGCTTGCTCGTCACAACCGGAACAACACCACTACACAAATCCTTCTATGCAAGTTTCTTGGTTGTTGACTAGCCATCACCATACAATGTCTTCCTGGGAAGACCTGTGCTGATTGACTTGGAGGCAATCATTTCTCGGAAAGACTTGCTTATGAAATTTAACACTCCTGTAGGGATAGGATCAGTGAAGGGAAAGCAATTTTACTAGGGAGCTATACGATGTAACTCTTAACTCTAGCAATAAAATTATTCTAAATATTCTGCTATCTCTTCTGATATTAGTGATAATAGTAACAAATAAGAAACTAATTCGGTTCAAAAACCTGTTCGGTACAAAGTACCCAAGCCAGCGCCGAAGCACTTGATCATGTAACCCCAAAATCCACAAAGAATAAAAAGAGAACATATATACACATGACTGATACTAATGAATATAATTTGGCTACTTTTCCAAGGAAGCTTAAAAACAGGCACCCTCAGTCACCTCAAAACCTGATAAGGAAGAAGGTGAAATGGACTAAGTTTATGGGAAATAAAGAGGGAGTTAAAGCTGGTAGACGACCTTGAAGATGTATAGGTAGGCCCAAAGGACCCTACAAAGGTTCTCAATATCGGAAAGAATGTCAATGTAGAAGCTCATGCTAAACTGATAGACTTCTTGAAGAAATCAGTAGATGTATTCGCTTGGACATAGTGAGATATGATAGGGATAGATACAACAATTATCTATCATGCACTCAATATTGATCATGATGCCCATCCAGTCAGGCAAAAGCGTAGGACCCTAAACCAGGAAAGGTACAATGCTCTTCATAAGGATGTTAAATGTTAAAGAGAATGGATTCATTAGGGAAGTATTCTACCCAAAGTAGATCGCCAACCCAGTACTCATAAGGAAACTAATGTGAAATGGAGAACTTGCATAGATTACACCAACCTCAACAAGCTTGCTCGAAGGACAGTTTCCCCTTGCCCAGAATTGATCAGTTAGTGGAATCAACTAGTGGACATGAACTGCTCTGTTTCATGGATGCGTATTCAGGATACAATCAGATAGCTATGTTTGAACCAGACCAAGAGCATACCAGTTTTGTAACAGATAGAGGATTATACTACTATAAAGTCATGCCGTTCAAATTCAAAAATGTCTTAGCAACCTATCAAAGGCAGGTCAATATGTGTTCTTATATTTGATTGGAAAGAATGTTGAGGTATATGTGGATGATATGCTGTTCAAGTCAAAGGCAACATCGAGTCACGTTAGAGACCTAGAGCAAAATTTGAAGTTTGAGGCAGTATAATATGAAGCTGAATCCTCTAAAATGTACCTTCGCTATTCAATCAAGGAAGTTCCTAGGATAAATAGTAAGTGTACGTGGCATAGAAGAGATCCTCGAGAAGATCGAAGCCATATAGAAAATGGGGTCCTAGAAAAACCAAAGGATCTAATGAGTCTAAATGGAAAAGTAGTAGCACTGAGCAGATTCATATCAAAAGCAACAGATAAGTGCATCTCGTTCTTCGACCAGATAAAGAAGGGGCAAAACTTTGAATGGACTGAGGAATGCAAAACAACATTCTAAAACCTAAAGGATCATCAGGTCAACACTCCCATACTATCTAAGTAATGAGTGAGGACTTGTATGTTAATTTAGCTGTAACTGACAAAGCTGTTAGTGCGGCAGAAATACGAGAAGACGAGGGGACCCAGTGGCCCATCTACTTCACAAGCAAGCGACTATTAGGAGCAGAGCTAAACTACTCAATCATTGTAAAGCTAGCTTTCAACCTGCTCCTTACAGCAAGGAAGCTGCGGGCCTATTTCCAAGCACAACCCATCAAAGTCCTTACAGACAAAACCCTGAGGCGTATACTGCAGAAGCTAGAAACATCAGGCTGCTTATTAAAATGGACAATGAAGCTCAGCCAATATGACACCAATTATTGTCTTCAAAAGGCAATCAAAGGCCAAGCCTGGCAAACTTTATTGCAAAATGCATGTTGCCAGCTAAAACCCAACCAGAGAAAGAAGACTCTACCCCTCAGTTTTGGCAACTATTCGTAGATGGATAATCAAATGAATATGGGCATGGATTGGGTATATACTGATCACTCCAAATGAGCAGAAGCTATATGGAGCAGTGCAGCTTGGTTTCAAAGCAACCAACAACGTTCTAAAATATGAAGCTCTCCCCGTAGTCCCGACAATACCCCAGGTAATGAAGGTAAGCCACATTAAAATTCACAGCGATTCTCAATTAGTTGTGAACCAAGTGAAGGGCAATTACCAAGCGAAGGAACCAACCTTGTCCACATATGTGGAACTTTCTAAGAAAGTACTAGAGCAGTTCGAACAGTTTAGTATTGAACAAATTCCACGTGAAAACAACCTGTCTACTGACTCATTAGCCAAACTTGCAAGCACCAAAGTGGCAAATGAAATGAACGCAGTACCAAATAGGCATCAGGAAGAGCCAAGCATAACAGAATCAAATCAAATACTAGTCCTCACCCAAGCCCAACGGGCAGTAATACAAGGAGCTCAAGATTAGGAAATAGTGAAAAATTGAGAACAGACCTCAATTGAACCCACGCCTCGGCTAACCGAGGAGAACAACTGGATGACTGTATCAAACAATTATTACTAAACGAAACCCTACCCCGAAATAGGAATGAAGCCCAAAAAATAAGATACCAGGCTCCGACTACTCCTTCTTTGGTAACACGTTATATGAGAGGGTGCTCGACCCCTTATCTTAGGTGCGTTTCTAAAGAAGAGGGGGTATGGGTCATGAGGGAAGTACATGAGGGCCGATGTGGGGATCATTCAGGAAGGACCAAGTTAGTAAAGAAAATATTGAGGCACGGTTATTAATGGCACACAATGCATTAGGATGGGAGGGAATTCATAAGATAGGCAAATGTTAACAATTTACAAGTATCCCTAGATATCCATCCCATGAGCTCATCCCACTTACCAGCCCTTGGCCGTTCGACATATAGGGCATAGATTTGATAAGTCTACTTCCTATGTCGAAGGAAGGGGCGAAGTACCCCATGGCGGCGATGGACTACTTCACCAAGTTGGTAGAGGAAGAATCCTTAGCCATGATCACTGCAAAGAAGACAGTCACTTTTGTGGTAAGAAACATAATCACCAGATTCAGAATTCCCCACAAGGTAATTTCTAACAATGGCACCTAGTTTGAAAGTAAAAGGTTTTTAGAGCTTTGTAAGAAGAATGGCATAATTAAGAGTTTTTCCTCCATCGCACACCCATAAGCGAATGAGTAGGTTGAAGCTGCAAACAAAACCATAAAGAAGCTACTTAAGAAAAGACTGCAAAACGGTAAGGGAAAGTTGGCGGAAGAGCTATCTTTGGTACTATGGGCCGACCGAACCTCGACTAGATCTCCAATGGGTCATACTCCTTTTTCACTAACACATGGATATGAAACCACTCGATATCATTTAGGAAAGAAGGGATGAGGCATCAGTAGTATCTACCGCATATTAGCAAAGGATGGCAAAGAACTACAACGTTAAGCTCAAGGAAAGAAACTTCTACAAGGGGTATCTTATACTGCGAAGGGTGATGGCTAACACAACAAACCCAACAGACGGAGCTTTGGGCCCAAATTGGGAAGGTCAATTAGTCATGGATGAAGTATTGGCTAATGGGGCATGCTGATTTTTGAGATCTGATGGAAACTTATCCAAGAACATGGAATTCATAGCACCTTAGGCCCTATTTCGCATGAATTATAGTACTTATGTAACAAACATTATAATTATTATTGTGAAAGGAGTAATACTACAATAAACCGGACGAATGGATATTAGACGGCCCGAACTAGTTTAAAAATCTTTATGTGTTGATCTCTTCGATATTACACAATAATTACATGGATGTAGGGATATTAGATGGCCCGAACCTGCTATCAAAACAAAATTACACACAACGCAGCTCGGCTTCTTCGACCAAATAATTAAATTGGACGTAGGGATATTGGACGGTTCGATCCAGTATGAAAACCACTATGTTAATTCTATTAACATAGCCTTTCTGGACGTGAGGATATTAGACAGCCTGAACAATTACAAAAAACTATGTGCATGAATTGAGAAGGTTGTAAATACATGACCTGACTTCATAGTCAAAACAACAGTACACCCCAAAATAGTAGGGCAGACCGTGTCAAGCGCACGACAGGGTCCGAACACCTTAAAGCAATGTTCAAGAAGCTTGAATTGTGCAGACAGCTTATTCAAAAACAACAAGAAAGAAACAGTTCATAGGAGGCACAAAAACTATCAAAACAGATGCAATTCTAGAACTTATTTAAAGCTTGCCAGGTAAACATCAAAAATCAAGGGTTTTCTTATATTTATTTCAATTCGGTTAATATACAGTAGATACTACGCTCATGCATACATGACCCATACTTCTACAAACACTTTAAAGAATGTAAAAAGGAAATAACAATGCATTACGATAAAATGGAACCATATTACAAATCCGACTCAGACTCAAAGAAAGAACTAGATATAATCCCTCTTCTATGACATGATCTGCGAGAATACGATGCTAGTCATCTAGGAGAGCTACCCCCAAGTTGAAGTGTAGGGGATGGGTCATCCAACTCAGTTATGACAATTGATGGATGATCAGGAGCAACGTGGCTATAAGTAGTACGAGGATTGTAATTGGCGTCGATCCAAGCATCTCCATAGTCCTACAAATCAAATTCATAATCCGCACAGTCATATAGAAAGGTCAGATTAAGCCCTGGCCAAAAGAGAGTGAATACATTAATTGCAAGCTTTACACCAATCTCACCTATAATTCCCCTCACTTTTTCATTATGGATCTGCTATAACAACAAAGCTCTGTCTAACCCACCTCGAGAGGTAGCAGCAGCATCAAGGTGGGCCTCAGACTCAAATCTAAAAAGTTTGTTTTCAAGGCCATTAACATGTCTCATGGCTACGCTCCTAATTTATTCAATCTATTTCCAAAGTTGATTCATTGTTTCCTCAGTTGTTCTGGAATAGGGTCCGACAAGCTCGTGTGCAATAGAAATGTAAGGCGAGCTGCCATTACCAGCTGTCTCTGATCCCTTTTCATAACGATCCTTTAACTCAATAAATTTTGCTGCGTAATAATTTTTTGAATCATTCTTCCATGAAAGAACGACGTCGGGGTCTACTCTAGGTGAGGGAGCAAGAATTGTACTAAGTCTGGAAGGTGCGCCTAGGGTCAAAACTATAGAAGGAGCATCTTCGGTGCTAATTTGCTTTGAGATCTGCCTATCTAACTCTTCAACATTTCATTTTAAAGCCTTAATTTCATCCATATATACAACCTCATATATGCTTTTTGCATCCTTTAATAAACCTTCTAATTTTGTGACCCTAGCCAAAGCTGAATCGAGATTCCTCTTAAGAGCAACCACCGCCGGGTCTTAATAAAAAGAATTAGGATGAAAGTCAAACAAGCCCAAATGAAGCAAGATCAAAGAGAGGTGCAACTAAGTAAAGTAAGTATAAGGAATTCACAAACTTTATGAAGAAATATTAATTTGTATAATGTATGTATAACCCAAAGAAAATATCCAACAACACAAAGTTATAAAGTCATTCATAGTCATAAATCCCTAAGATACTACACTAAAAATACCTAGGACTCACTGGCCAAAGGCAGGATTGAACTGACAGGAAAAGTCTTCCTGGAGTCATAGCAAGTGTCTACCTAATGATCCACTAGCCCATCTGCGGCCACCTTGAAGCCCACAATATTGTGTAGGAAGCTCAGATCAAGCGTAGGGTTGAAATAATCAAAAAGGTCCATGGCATGCCGTAGGAAAGCTTACCTCGTCTTGTTGTTAATTTTTCTCGTCTAAGTTTTTCTGAGTAGGAGATAATCCTATCCCGAGCTTCAGTCAAAGAATCCTCAAGCTCATAAATATTGAGTGCAACCTCCTTCCTCGTGTTTTCTAAAGTGACAATTAGTTGAGCCTTAGTTTTCTTGGTATTTTTGACAAAGCCAACAAAATACCTAAGGGAGGCAGTCCTCCATTCTTCCCTCGGTGAATGGGAAAGCACCTTTGTTTCCGTCCTCTTCTTTCACTCAATTGCCAGAAAAGGATTCACATCCGTAAGGGAAGCAGGAATCAAATCCGAACGGGACCCCTTTACCATTCCCCTTTCTTTAGAACCGTCCTCTTTCCTAATTTGGTGGGTAAGTTGAGCAGATAGATCTTCTATAAACTTATTCAATTTCTTCATCTCCGTTTCCTAAACAGTCTTATAAAATTTCTCCTCATCTTTTAATAACTACTGCATCTCACCTAACTTTAACTCAGCAACATTAATCCTAGTATGCAACGTGGTATTAAGTTGATGTTGGCGGTTCATTGCATCTTTTGCCTTCTTAAGCTCCATACTAACCTTCTTTAAGTTTTTTCCAAGTATATCACTAACAATTGTAAGACATATATTCTTCTCTTCTATTACCATAGTAGAGGTCTTCACTTCGACCTCAAACTCATGTACTCTTGTTCCATCAGGGCCATGGATGATGGGCAAAGAAGGAATGTTGGATTCAAAAACCTCATCAAACTCGAATGAAAGCCCTTGAGGACCACCTAGTGGGTAATAATCAAAAGTTCTACTCAAGGAAAATCGAAATGCACCACATTAAAATGAAAATGGGAACTTGTATTATTAACTATATTCTCATATGACAAATTCAACAAACCCGTATACAAAAAATGACAACAGTAAGCAAAACTCAATTCGTATGTAAATTCCTAAGCCTACGACCTAACCATTCCGAATGAGGGTTATCAAGTGAGAAGAAGCCACTGCCTAAGGTGTATTGCCATCGACATAGTACAAAGTTACCAAGTGCATCCTTCTCCTCAACTACTTGATTAATCCTGGAAAGCAACCCTTGGGTTTCGTCCTCAAGTTTTGTAAAAGACTCATATAACTCTTTCTTACGCCTACTGATGGTCGCAACTCTAAGACCAAGACGATCCAGGGTATGAGTTTTGAGCCAGACATCGCTTTCCTTCGGAAGTTTAGTAAACAAAAATTCTTCAAAAGACTAAAATAAAAAAACGAAGTGATAAGGACAACGTGATCATTTATGAGACAACAACGAAATAAAATGGCTATGAAGAAAATCAACATGACAAAGGAAAAATCAACCTTTGTTACACATTGGAAAAAAAGCCCTAAAGTTCAAATACAAAAAATTAAACATCCACATGAGGATTTTAAGTAACCTTGGTTTTTTAGACCCATCAGCATCCTTGAACACCTCACCTTCTTGGGCAACCTCATCCACACTTTGTTACTCAGAAGTAGAAAGAGAGGCATTCTCCACAGTGACTTCTTCTTCCTACTAGACCCGGCAGTAGGCATAAACCATGCTAACCATAATTGGGTCCCCCAAGAAGTTAAGCTTGACCTCGTCCTTAAACTAAATGCCGAGCTTTGGTGTATAGTTCGTAGGTTACGATGGAAGTGCTCTCCTCAATGCCATTGCCAGCTCCTCCTCCTTCTCTTATAACTCACGATTTGTTAAGGCCAAGGCATCCACTGCAAATTTGGCTCCCCTTTCAGCCTTCTCCCGATACAGCTTGAAATCTTCCTTAGTCTTGGCATTTTCGGAAACAATATTGGCCTTTTCGAAAGCAATGTTGGCCTTTTTAGAAGCAGCTGAAGTAAGACACGCTTCAAGTGCAGCAACCTGAGCATTGGTAATGACCTACTCACCTTCCCACTTCTTCCAAACCTCATCTAACAAGGCTCCAAGCTAAAACAAAAAAAGAAAAGAGAAAAGAGAAAGCAATAATGGTAAGAGATGGTTAAACAAGTTGCTAAAAAAAAGAGAGGAGGCACTTACGTAGGACCAAGATCTTTCCAACTCAGACATAAGCTCAGAAGAAGAAAGCTTGGGAAAAGAAAGAGGAAGAAAATGAGAGGGAGATGAGGCGATACTGGACAAACTATCCAGTGCAGTCCTTCCTACCCTCTCAGCAAGTTCGGATGCGACGCCTTTGGGCAAGGGTAAGTATCCAGTACAGGGACCAAGAGACGCTACAGAGGAGGAATAGGGAGAGCTACCGAAGTAGAAAATGGGGGAGCCATTGAGGGAGGAATGGGAGTGGAAGTGACTAACTTCTTAGAACCCAGGTCAAAACCTGTATTAGCATCGTGCGTTTTCTTTTGGATATGCTTCTTCCTCGGTTTGCTAAGAAGCGCTTTCAAGGCTTCATCATCCATTTCACATGTATATAAAAGGAATTTCAGGATCAGGAGAAGTTCCTATGAACATAGGACTGTAAAATTGAAAAATATTGTATCTATTGTTAGCAAATTATACCCCTAGGCTCAGCCGAAGTTTGGGAATGCTTAAAAATAACATTTCATGATTTGGGTTCAAAAAGGCATGCTTTCCCAGCATCTCTTTATTAAAAAACAATTGTATTTTCCCCTACTTTGTACCTAATTCTAAAATATGATCCCCACGCGACTCATATGACTTGGTGTCTTCCTCAGAAAAAATGAGCTTAGTAGGATGTTGACGAAAGGAAGAAGGGAAATTATCAGAGTTTGAAATAAATAAATATAAGTCGACCCATCTTTGAGTCTTTCGGGGGACTGTATTCGGGATCTCCTTTTTAACCTAGGCGTAAAAAAAAACCAGCATCACCCTTTAAAGGACTTTTATTAATATCAAATTGAAACTGTAGCTCATTACAAGAAAGAGTATAACCATTCTCCGCATAAAGAATGAAGGTGGCGATCACAAGGGAGTATGAAAGAGGGGCGAGCTTGATAGGGACAAGATCAATGGCAATTAGCATTGACAAAGGATTTGATATATAGGAAGATAGAGTCTGCACCATATATGTTCGGGAGTAAGAGAAGTAAACCCATTTACGCTCATGAGGTTCGGGAACCCTAACCTTAAAACCTATGAACCCAAATTGATTTAAAATATCCCCGGCGTCTTCTATGTGAGTAATTTTAAAGGGCAAAAACAAAGGGGAAGAAGAAGAGGCCATTTCAAAGATCATAAGAATAGTTTTAAAAAAAGATCCTTACTTTGATTGAAAATAAAATTTGAACTCAGAAATGGAGTCAAGTTCGCAAATAATGGTTTTCTCACCCCTTTTCTTTCTTTTTCGTTATTGAGTAAAAGCATTAAAAAAAGAGAAAAATATATACATACCTTAATGTGAATATTAGCCACACAACTGGAATGATAAGGAAATTTGAAAAATGTTAATAAATTAACAGCAAAAAAATAATGAGTACTAATATCGAGACAGGTTCGCTAGAAAACGAAGCGGGTGATTTGACAACAATTCAGGGAGTTGGCCATTGAGAGAATGACACATGTCAAGATCATTAAATGCGAAATGACTGGAAAGACTTTTCTCTGTTTTTGAAAAGACAAAAAAAGAAGAAAGAAGTGATGGGCTGTGGAGAACAAATAAGTACGAAAAACAAGTCCACACCCATCTACGGTCGCTGTAGACTTAGTGGGGCAAGTGTTACACCCATATTCCTCAAACCTTGCTAAAGACAGGTCGAAGGAGGCACAAAACCCAGAGAACTGCCCTTACAAATAAATCCGAAACAAAGAGAGAAGAAGTTGAAACAATTCGGTTGACATTGCAAAAAAAGAATTCAGAAATTACGACTAGCTACAAGAAACATCGCTAAGTTATTCAATCAAAGTCTTAGTACCACCTCCAAGAATGGCTACAAAGCCTGAGAGTCAACCTGCAGTCACGATTCTGATCCAACTAAAAGAGCTACAGCCAAAAAGCACAAAGCAACGATGAGATGATGTACCGTGCTCATAAATCAAGATACAAAGATAATAGATCTGCGCCAACGATCTTGTATAATAATGCCAACATGCGCCACCCAAACTGATAAAGGAATGCACCGCCATTTGGATGGGCTGATGAAAAGTGCACCACCATCAGAACAGGTTGATAAATAAATCCACTGCCATCAGGACATAACAAACATGGAGGCAAAAAGAAAAGGACAATAGATGGACATTGCTCTACAACCAAAGGATCAAATAAGCCCAATTATCATTCTTAAAAGCTTATGCATTGCTAACTCATTTAAGTACATATCCATCCTGCGATCACTGGGGACACACTAAGCAGTACCATAAGGAATCTAAAGCATTCCAAGGGTTATGCATAGGGTTACCCAAACACCACTCCACCATGGATCTGTACTTGTTAAACAAATAGCAAAGAGATAAGCATCTATTCCCAGTAGCTTGCGCATCCTCACACCAAGAGCAGTTCGGGGCAAGTGCAGACCCATATTAAAGCACCCTAGGATAATCCAGGCAACTGAAATGACTCAACGCCAGCACAAAACCAAGCAAATGTCATGAGTCAAGTAAGACAACATAACTTCAATCATCCCAGCGCATAATCATACAGGCGAGGCACACCGTACAACATAGGTCAGCCTCATAAGTATAAACAACGCCTAAGGTAGAACGGATTCATGACTCTCAACAACATCACAACACAAATGATAAGGGCAACATAGCTCATCTTGTAGAAAAGGGGGAAGTGCAGATAAGAAATGAAATCCATTTGAATTTGTAGTATCCAGCCAATATTTCAAATGTTCCCGCTTCAATTTTAAGATTCACTCCAAGACCCAAAATTTAACCGCTCAAACCAAAGTTTCCTACCAAAGACATGCCAGCAATCCACCTGCATCATATAGACAATATGGATGGATGGCACATGGCATAATCCAAAGGTGGAAACAAAATGGCGAAAGTAGGATTGTGGTGATCCACGTGAATCTCTATATTATAAGTAGAATAAACACTATAGCAAGAAATGGATCTTTTCTCGATTAATGATTTTTGAGGTTTAAAAAAGTATAATCATTGTACTCTCTGCCATTAAAATCTGTACCAGGAAACATAAAGGAGAAAGTGACATTTCCCAATGGAAGTAGGACTCCTTAACATCTGAACCACGTTAATTCTTTGCATCTTTTACTTTTCTGCACTTTTTTATTTTCACCTAGATTTCAATGCCAGATTTTGTTCAGTTTTACTTAAATTAAATACCGGTTCGATTTGACATTTTAACAAACAGTTAAAGTGTAATTCATAATTGTGTAAGCATACAGCAGCGGAATTACAACCTAAAGGCAAATTTAATATCACTTAAATTTATAATTCTAAATCACTGAAATAATTAACACTAAAGTTACTTGACGTTCATTTTGAGCGTTGTGAGACAAAAAAACTCACTAACAGTTATCAAAAGAAATACCACTATTATAGATTTATTTCATACTGAATATTATTAATTTTCATATTGAAATAACATTATGTTTATTTTTCGGTCTGCACTGAAAAACAGTTATCATTTAATAAATAACGTTTGGTATGTTTTACAAAAACAAATTTCGTAACTTGGTATGACCAACAAGTGCTATATGGTAAACTCCCACTATTTCTACCAATACTATAATAGCATACGAAATATGGAGGTCCATTTAACCACTTAATATGCTATATTTATTCCATCTACTATGACTCTTTATAATCGAGAGTTTTTAGATCAAAAATCTTGAATTACAAGGAACAAATCTTATAGAAAGCAATTTTTTATATGAAAATATATTTTGGAATAGAACTCATATTTCTCATTCCAATGTTAAGTATCTATAATTATTTTACAATTCTCTTTTCGACATTTCTTTATGATGCGTAAGTGACCATTCACTTTCTTCATCTAAATTGTGCTTTAGGTTACATCTACACTCATACATTCGATTTTCTTTCTAAACGGTCGAACCATTCATTGGAAATCTTAAGTACAATATCATAACGAACTCTTTAGAAAAATGCATTTGGTCATCCTTAACTTTTAAGGATATCAAATAATTAAACTTTATGTAAACTGATCAAATTGACATTTCAGTGATCGAATTCTTAGATCAACCTTATAGCCTTTGGTCCAGTGTTACATTTAACATAGCAGGATCATTATTGTAATCGATCATCTTGAATACACAATCTCATACTATAGTTTACTTGCTTATTTCAATGAACTAACTTCATCGAGGTTTCGTACATTACGAATTGTGATAGTTTACCATATAACATTTATATGTGATCGTACATGGATCAAATATCCATATTCTTGTATTGCTTTTAGTGTTCGAAACTCTTTGAAGACAATACACATTCTCAGGCAAGTTAACACCTAAGTGACCAAGTTATGAACGTATTTGGTGGTTGTATAATTAAGCGCTTGCATGGGCCAATATGAAAAAATGTATTGGCAAGTATATTTTATATTTCTATTTGGCAATGTTAATTCAATTTATTTGTATATTTTAATTGATATATCAATTATATTATCAAATTTATCAATTTATATTATTATAACTTTATATAGCATATGTTCTTTCAATATTAAAAAAGTTAAATATTACCATTTCATTTTTATTAAGGCTCCCACTAGTCTTTTATGTTTCTCCAAATCCTGTGATGAAACATAAAAGTCATTCGACTTTGCTAGTGGGTGTTAGGACTCATCTGTCTTGGGATTCTAACCTTGAGTTTTCTCAACAAGTCATAGCCACACAAATGATGGATAACTCCTTATTAGTTGTATCATATACAACTCCTAACTCATGGTTCCTTGTCCTAATCTCATTTCGACCTCGAGTTTGTTCAACAAATCAAAAGAAATTATTCGCTCGTACCTACCATTTTACGATAGCCTAAGTATAGCTAATGTACCTTGAGTTTTCTCAACAAATACTTATAGTTATCGTACCTCGTTTAGTCAATATATTAATACAATACATAATATCTCTAGCTTAAGTTTACCCAGTAACCAGAGAGTATGCATGTAATTTATTAATATATAAATGGTAGAGGACAATACTTATATCAATGATTAATAATCTTTAATATATCTAACTGAGTGATATCGACTTATGGAATAATGTATTTCTTATGTAATACCACGTAATTAAAGTGTCGAACACATCAGAATTCACAGTATACATACTTTTACGTATGTATTTATTCTTAAATCTATTTAGAGTTTCTTTAATGTTCCACCTTTAGTTTATACATTTATATTATATAAGTTTTATTATTATATAATTTTTATACTTCATTTAACTTATATAATATTTTATGTACAACATTATATTAATTAAATCTTATTTAACATTTTAATTAATTATTATATTATTCAATTATAATATATTGTGCTGAATATATGTCCTATAACCTTTATAGTAATACACATATATCTAATATATATGTATTGTAATTTATTAATTTCAAAGATTCTTTTATACACACATGTATACTCATATTGTCTTGAATAATTCAAAACAACATTACATATATCATTATATTATTATCATGTATATATTTAATTAATTCATTTATTTTATTAATCTTATTAATAAAGAATATTTCATTTGAAAACATTTTGAGAAACTATATTATAATTTTTATAATATGTGTTTTATTTAAAATTTAACTTTTAAATTTTAAAGCATTTATTTCAATTTTTAAAACATTTTGAAAACCATATTATAACAATTAAAATATTTTCTTATTTTAACTTTAAAACTTCTATTTTAATTTCAATACAATTATGAAATTAGCCCAAGGCTCAAATTAGTTTGGGCAATTATATTTGGGATAACCTTTGGGCTTACCTCATCCTTTTGGGCCAGGCCAATAGCCAGGTAAAGCAAAGTACTAGATGACCCGAATCCAACCTTAGAAACTACTTTTCTAGACACCCTACTATATAGGTAGGCTTTAATAAGTTAGCTCTAATGCTACTAATATAGATTGCATGGGCTATTTGGCTCTGATAGCATTGTTGGAACTGGGACAACCCACATCAGAGTAATTGGGTAATTTTAATAAAATTCGTTTTTGCATCTTTATTGGGCCTAAGTTGTCTAAATTTATTTAGAACTTTTCTAAATTTCTTTTAAATAAAATCAACCTTTTATTTAAACTTATAAATAAAGTTTTATTTTATATAATTTGTATTATATTGTATATATGTGTGTCATAAACACATATATGTGTATGTGTATGTGTATGTGTATGCGCACATGCAACATGATACTGTGTATGTGTATGGTTTGATATGTCTGTGTGTAGATATTGGGATTTACACCATAACGAACATGTTAGCCCTCATGTATAAAATGGACTAAATTGTATATATGTGCATCAAATTATTATTGAAATAATATTATATAAAATATAATTATATATATCTATACTTGGAAATAGTAATTGAAAATAATTTATTTAAAGTATTTATAATATATATGTATGTATGTATATATGTGTATATATATGTATGAAATTAATTAAATGATAATATTATTTTAAAATTAATTTTAAGAATATATATATATATATGTATGTATATATATTATAACATACAAATCAAATAGAATTTTTTTTGAATTAATTTATATATGAAATATATATAAACATATAATTAGTTGTTTAATTAAATATATATAAATTATTATTATTATTATAAATTAATAAATACTTATTTACTGTATAGCTCACGGCCTAGGTAATTTTTCGATATTATTATATTTATTATTAAATATTTATTAATTATAAAATCGTGTATAAAATTAATAATAAAATAAATAAAATTTTATTTTTGAAATTGGATAAACTAAAATATATTGTATAAAATTTTGTACATAATTTTTATTATTTATAAAAATACACACACATATACATACATTTTTGTTTATATAACCAATTTTAAATTAAATAATAGTATTTATATATATTATATATATGTATATATCCAAAAAATAAAAATAAAAATTATTGTTGAAAGCCTTTCTAAAAAAAATATTATTTTTTAAAATTTAAAACATAAATTATGTTGTGTTAAACTTTTAAATTAGATTTAGTATTTAAAATCATTTAATTTTATTAATTTTTATTTTGAAAATAATTATAAAAAACTATTCCAGTCGGGGAGCATGTATAACCAAACATGCATAAAAAAATTTATATATTGAATATATATGGTGATCCATCGATATACCAATTCATGATATTTTTAACTAAGCAATATATGGAATAATTATCATATAAACATTTGTATATGATAGTAACTAGAAGAGCATATTTCACCAAAGCCCAAAGCTCGCACATTGAAACGAAGAAGTGAACTCCTTGAATCCAATTCCACGTGCAGAAGTTAATAGCTCCCGAACAGCTTTACCATCGACAATCGAATTATATTATATTTGATGATTTAAAGGCTTGAAAACTGGAGGAGAGTGAGGGCGTGAATTTGGGTAGCAAATGGAAGGGATGGAGGCTCCAATTATTTGAAAAGTTTGGGTTAGAGATAATTAAATAAGGAGTCCTAAGGTGTAGAACAAGGATCTACATTCTTATTTTTCTCACACCAATTCTCTTCACTTTTAATTCAAATTCCAGCCCACCTTAGCTATCAAAATTGTCATCCTCCCAATGCACATTCCAGTCAAAATTAACAAGCCCCTCTTGGGCTTCAAAAGCACTTCAAGCCCAAACAATATTTATTGCATTTAAATCCAATTTAAACATTAATCGATATCGTATATCGATTAATGTTTATATGACTATTATATGCACACAATTTAATATTGTTTTAATTCACCAAATTAAATAAAATTTTGTAACTAATACTTCATAAATATTAATTAATTTAATTAATTTATAGCAATTACAAATTAATTAAATCAGCTGGTAAAAGGAGTATTCAACGTTTTGGTTGTGTGACTCTTAGGGATAAATTTGGTCTACGATTAATATCGAACAATTCGAATATTAACGTTCACACTTTGTTTGGAAAGTGGTGTGACATTATAACCAAATTTATTGCTTGGTATCAGTAAAGTCCAATTTTACTTTATTAAGCGTTATCTAGAGTGATAAAGATTTACACCAATTCTCTTCGTCAAAACTATATCACTTTGGACTTATGGAATTTGGTAATGGTCAAAAATTCCAATATCATCCATATTCAACTCTATAGTCCAAACACAGAGTGCTTGGTTCTATAATAACAATTATTATTGACCGAACTGCTCTGGCCAGAGACTTTGACTTTGAGTTGACTTTAGTTGACTATGATACTAACCCCATATAATTGAGGTGATGAATTCTCTCTTAAGTAGTGTCTCACCTCTAATGCTTTCACTCGACCTAACTATTGTTGTTCGATGGACGTCATGCCACGATTTAACTGTAATCAAAGTGGAGTTTCCACATTTAAGTTCGATGGTATTCTCAAGTCGAGGGAACTGTGTACTATTGTCACATTGATATTTTTTGTTTGACCTTAGTTATATTAACCAATAGAAAAATATCGAGTGAGTCATTCCATAGTTATCCAGTAATTATCAGTATGTAACCCAATGGTGCCCCGAGCAGCCATGAGTAATATGTTACCCAACATTTGGAGAGAATTGTGTACTATGGTCTCAATGAATGAATCGATATCCAATCTCAATACATTTTGACTAAAAATATTTAAAATAATATAATATGTTTATTTTATTATGATAAATCACTCATGATCACAACCCATTGTAACTACTGTCACAAAACATACCAATTATTAATTTTCTATTAAATACATTTTTAATTAAATTAATTAATTAATATAACACATTATATTAAGTATATAATAGAAAGAAAACACCTTTTATTTTGAATAAGATTGGTTATCGAGTTAGATGTATGTAACAATTACACAATTGCCCTTAGGGCACACCCTAACCGTATCAAAAATCGCTTGTATAAAATAAATTTTGATACATATATTTATTAAAGATATAAATCTTAGTAAATATGTAATGAACCTTCATCCATAATTTTGACTCCTTAATGGTTCCCATCAAATCTTTTGCTACCAAAATTCTCCTGTCACTATTCTCATCTTCAAGGAACATCTTCAAATGTCTTAGTTATTCCAAATATCCAGTCTTCCTCAGCTTAGAATACTATGCTATTTCACTATGACTAAACTAATTATGTCCCTTATCAATCCTCTAGTTTCTCCAATGTACATCCCATCAAAAGTTAACCTTGGATGCCACCTCATCCTACATTTACCATACATAGCAATCAAACAAACATGAAAGTAAACAAGCAAATAAGAAACCAAGTAAATATATAAGTAAATAAACATTAATTAATACTAATCGCAGAAAATCAGAAAATTAGCACCAATAAATACAAAGAAAAATAACTAAAATAAGCATGACATAAATTAAATAAATAAACAGCCAACAAGCAGACAATTAAAACTAATCATAGAAAAATAGACTATCAACAACAACCAACAAGCAAAAGAAATTAATCTGAACAAAGATGACATGGATCAATAAATGAACATCAAATAAATAATACAATACGACAATTTATTAAATATAACTTAACAAAGAATAGATCAATACAAGCAACTTAATCAAAGTAAACAAATAAAATAGAAAGTTCACTGTTCCATTCTTCTTCATAAAAAGGAATAACTAGACATCCCTATAGATCATTAGGAAAAGTTACATGCAATAGTCATTACTATAACATTGTCATAGTGAGCATTGGGCAACTCATCCTACCCCATCATTTTACACCCTATGTTCAAAATTCTAGTTTTATAATTCTAAAATAAAATAAAAACATCATACTAATAAATTACTTTTTAACAAATACCTCCAAAGTTTGTTATTAAATTAAATATTTTTCCTTTTCAACCATTTACTTTCCAAATCAAATTGTCCTCATCTTAGTAAAATATTTTCTTTAGTATTGTAAAACTAGATACTATATAATGTATATCTTCTCTCCATAATATATTTCCAAACATATTCTAAATAAAAAAATCTTCAAATCATGTCTTCATAACCAAAACTCTTTACTCAAAAATATTTTTCTTCTCTAAAAACCATATCAAAGAGTACCCTTTAAGTGAAAATCCTTACAACCAAAATCGATTTTTAAATAAATGTTTTTTGAAATCAAATATACTCCTTTGATAAAAAATTCTCTCAAATATTTTATCGCATTCTTTACTTGTAACACCCTAGAATTTTTTCGGATTAAATAACAGAATTTAAAATTTAAATTAAACAAGGACTTAAAAGTAAAACTTTCATAATTGTCTCTGAAGTTGGTTGCGGGACATGCACCATTGGGTCTATAGCATTTTTCTAGATGATTTTTATATATAACTTGCCATAATCTGAGTTAGTATGAGTAAGTTACGAGTTTTAGAAGATCAAACGAAAATTTAAAGTAGAAATATGAGAATTAAAATAAAATAAATGTTTAGGTTGACCCTAAATAGGGTTAGGTTGACTATAGATGGTCGACCTAGCCCTATGAACGGTCAATCGGACCATGGGTAAATCGAGTGGTTTGATTTCTTGTGTCGATTCATTTCAAGGGACAAGATTAAGTCGTGCGGGCCAAGTAACTGATGAAGGGATAGGATCTGCTCTAGTGTTGATTTGATGGCTAGCATTAGTTGGGTTCCCCTTTAAAGTAACACCTAGGGTTAGGCCTAAACCCTTATTTCCAGACGTCACAACGAAGTGCTGCCAAAATCCAAACTCAACCCCTAATCTCTCTAAACTCAAATTCCCAAATTAAACCAAATCTCAATCCCAAATCAATATAGAGCCAAATTAAAATGGAGATCTAGCAATTAGAGAGGAGTCCAAAAAGATCCAAGGGAAATACACCGTTTGGAGACCAGATTTGAAGCATATGACCGAGGTGAGTGGGCACAGATCTAGTAAAATGGTTAAATCAGTTAATTTTAATTTTATTTTAAGTTGATTAGACCAAGAAACTACTAAATTAAATTGTTGAATTAAGATATGTAAATTAAATAGAATTTGATGTTAAATTCAATTATTTGGTTATGTCAAACTGTAAATCCTAAATCTGTACTGGAATTGGAACTAGAAATTAGAAAATTCACGTATCAAATTGCTGAATTATAAACCTTAGAATTGTTAAAGAAATTGATGGGAATTAATTGGATTAAAAAGTAGGGTTAACCGTAAACAGGTCACACATGAAATTAATTTAATTAACGTTAATAATATAATAGTTGCACACAAAATTTAAACATGAAAACCTGCAGAATTTAATGGCGGCGGTCTACCATGGATCATCCTAGGCCGACGGAGGCAAACGACCTATGGATGTTTCAGGTCGACTGTCCCATCTGTTTATTGGGCTATTTTGATTTTTGGTCTTTAGGCCCAATTAATTAATGAAATTGATGAAATGTAAAACTGTGTATCGCGCTATTTTGATGTGTATGTAAGAGAGTGGGAAAGTTAGTTCCCTATCTGAGTTGTAGGGCAAATTTATTTCACATAGAGAATAAGATCCAAAAGCTCCATAAACGAAGGAAATTGGATGGTCAGTTAAGCGAATGTCAAGGCTGGACTAAGTAGATGAGGGCGATTTATTCACGGTAGTTCTAGGGAAAGCTACGTATGGATAAGCACAACATTAGTGGGAACACTTCATGAGGGTGGCCCGGTCCTAACGGGAGATTCGGGTACTGCATGTTCTACTTGCGCAAACGTCGTAATGATGGACACTATAGCTAGACAATAAGTGACCATAGGAAACATGACAATACTAGGTGGAGGCCCAGCACGAGCAGTGACTTACACGCAGTGAACACCAGATTAGTCAATAAAAGGCATTTTTCCACTATGATCGAGAGATGAGTGCAGACGCATACGATGAATCACTATGCGAGCTTGCGTATCGAGTTTTACCTCTCCATGCGTAGTGTGAATAGATAAAGGAGTGTAGATCTCGATTTGGCCGATCGGTAGTGCGAGGTTATGACCTGTAGATCAGACCCAGTGAGTTAGATAATTATCCTTAGGTATATGACCATAGGAATGCACTGACATACTATATTTACACTCTGTGACACTTAGAGAGTAGATTTAGAACTAACTATACTTAATCATCTTATTAGTCTTGTTCTCATTCACCAGACTTTATGTCTGACCCTCCCCCTCCTTTTCATTTTCCCCCACCACTGGATGATAGGTTAGCAGTGATTGGACATAGTACTAGGGAAAGAGGCGGTAAATATGGAGTTCTCATATTATCTATTGTTTCTAATTTATTCGTCTATTGTATTAGAAGTTTATAAACTTATATTGTAATTTGGAAACAATGTATTTTGTAAATCAAGTATTTTGGAGAATGTTTTTATGAAACGTATATTTTTCTATATTTATATTTTAATTCCTTCCGCTGTGAGATCTGAAAGTGTAGAATGTCTTAGAACTCTATCTCTGTAATTATGCTTTGTAATGTTTTAGAAGCCTAACAGCTCGTATTTTCTTGGCATGATTCGTGTCGAAAAGTGTAGTTGTTACATTTGGTATTAGGGCTGCTTGAAGCATGATAATGGGTTCTTGCATTGTGAACTGTGGCAAAGCTTTGTATCTTACCCCTACATGTCCCAAAGTGGGGTTAGCCAGCAGTCAGAGGACTGGCCTAGGAGTCGAGAGGCTGGCCGTAAAACCAGTTGTCGAGGTTACCATTAGTATCCACCACCATTTAGGGTGATAGTTACATTTGATATCAGAGCTTAGGTTTAGGATTCCTTAGGGATTAAGCATGTACTAAGAGAACGTACTTGAAAGGTTTTTGAAAACAATCGGTTTTTCCAAAGGTTTTCCAAAAAGTTTTCAAAAATGGTTTTTTGATATACACACACATAAGTTTTCAAAGAGACTTCTAAAGATTATATATATATATGTATATCACAATTTCTTCTATTCATGCTTATACTATATGTGGGGAAAGTTAAAAAATAATTCTCTGACACAGATAGTGATAATAAGAACAAGTTTTAAGGGATATGATGGACCTTTCATGTTTATTTTGGTATGAAATGCTAGTAGAGTTTCTTAAACCAACTAGTAGTGACAAATGAACTATGGATTTAAGGGTGAATGGAGAAGATTAACCATGAGACCCATATAATGAGAATGAGATGAAGATAAAGTGTAAGAATATGAAAGAGGACTTTATGACCTTAAGGCATGTAATATCCCGGAAATTTTAACAATATCAATTTAATAATCTGTTAAATAATTAAATTGATATTAATGATCTTTGATAATAAGATTTGAATTTAATTTAATAATCTGATTAAATTAGTATTAATTGGTGATTTTATCTTTTAATAAGATATTTTCTATTTGAATATATATTTATTTATTTATATATATTGTAAATAGAAGCTTTGGGTAAATTGGGAATTTAGATTTAATTTAATATGACTTTTCAAAGTTATATAAATTAGTAAATTTATAGTTTTAAAATACTTTAATTGCTTAAGATATTTTTACTTAAATTTAAAAATTATATAAGAGTTAACAAAAAGGCTTGTTTTGTTTCTTTTTAAAATACCACTTGATAATATAATCTCTTATATAAATTATTTAAATATCAAATATGTTAATTTCATATAATAAGTATAATGTATTATTTTTATTAATATGAATGGATTTTAAAAAAAAAAATATGAAATTGTTATTTAATTGAATAAATAGTTATATATGTATATATATAACTTGACTTTTTAAATTGAATCTTAGGATTTAATTTAATTGAATTTGAAATTAAGCTTTGAAATTCAAGAGAATAAATATTTAAATTGTTTGGATATTATAATATTTGTATAACTTTTAATTATAAACATAATTGGTTTTATTTTCTTTAAAATACTTTATATATATATATATAGGTAAGTAACTAATAAATTAAGTAAAAGGTTTATATACATTTAAAATAAATATAAACTAAATAAAAGACAAGTGTTATCATATTAAGACTCAAAGTAATATGTGTAAATTTATGAACTAAGATGTATGACAAGTGTCCATCTTTTAAATTTCTATTTTCTTTTATTTTTAAGAAATTATTTCAGCCTATACAAACATTGTTCTTTATCTTCATTTCCTTTCTTATCTTCATTCCCAAAAGCTAAAGAAAACTCAAACCTCTTTTTCTCTAAAAACAAATCTGAAAACAAATCAGATCAGTAATCCAAAACTCCTCAAATCTGAAAATCAAAAGCCTACAAACCATACTCATTTACAAATCTGCAAACATCATTCTCAAATCTGGAATCAAAAGTCTTCTGTCTGAAATCTTTGATTCAACCTGAAAGCAAGCAAATCTGGAATTAAAAGCAAATTCAAAGGCATGCAAGTTTTTAATCAAACAAAGGCCACTTCCCAGTCTCAAGTTTTCAAAAGACAAATGCCAGCAACTCAATTTTTTTAAAAGATTCAAGTGTTGTTTTTAAAAATCTGGAGTCTCTGTCTTAAAAATCTGGTGAGTAACTTTTGAAACATAAAGTAAAGTAGGATTTGCATGCTAATATAATTGAAAAAGTTGAGTAAACTTTTTATTAAAAGTTTAAGTTGATAAGCAATAGTTGTTTGTGAATTGCTGTGATGATTGCTTTGCATATTTGAATGAATGAAAGCTTTGGGTATTTCTGATGATTTTAAAACATCTCAGTTCTTAGTTTAAGCCTTTGTTTTTAAAACTGTGAATATGAAACACCTTAAATTTGATACATATGCTAAGTAGTTGAAGTAAACTTGTGATGTATGTTTTGAAAATGTGTTTGCATGATGATTTTAAGATTCTGGAAGACATTCATATGTATGAAGCTGCCGTGTATTGGTTGTGCATGTCTGTTTATTATCTGAGTCTTCCCAAATTTTTAGTTCTCAGGTTCATATTTTGATTTAAATCCAAAATCTTTTAATTTGATTTGTGTTTAGACTTAAGATTCAAATGGAACTCGGTTGTTTAATCATGATTTAAAGGTTAAATTTTATTTAAACAAATGAAAATGGAAATTTGTTCTGGAAACTAAAGAAAGCAGGAAAACTTAAGTTTGGTGAAAAATTCGAATTACTCAAATCATTGATTCAGGCGTAAGATCTGAATCCTGGTATGAAGACATGATTTTTAAAATTCAAATCACGATTTTTAGTAATAGGGGTTAAGGGCAGTTTATGCTTGAACTGGAAATGGAAACAGGGGAAGTTCTGGTGATCTATAGGTTTGTATGGGTTGTAAATTCTTCTGGAGGTAGATGGGTGATCAGGGAAGCTAAGAAAATTATCAGATTGAGGTGTATTTCATTTTGGAAGAAGAGATTGTGATTTACAGTTTTAAGCCCTAGTTTTACTGGGTTTGAGAAATTGGATCATTTCGGTTAATATAATTGTTCGAGTCGCTTGGGGCCTTGGGCATTGGAAGACGATGGGTAGTTGAAGTAATCGCCGGAGTTGTAGAGTAAACCATGGGCGGTGGTGCGTGGACGAGGCCGTTGACAGGTTGGGATAGAAGTGGTTCTGCCTGTTCCAGGTTTGAGTGAGAAGCTTGTTTTCGAATTTGAGTCTTGGGTGGCAATGCGATGATCGTGTTTGGGTTTGTGGTGAGTCGGCGACTTGTGGAGATCATCAGAGATGATCGGTGAAGGCTGCTTCGTGGGTGCATGTGCACAGAGGGTTGGGATGGACATGTTGGTGATGTTGTTGGGTTACAGGGTTTAGGATGGTCTCGCGATTGTCTCGGGAAATTTGAGTTTCTGCTCGAAGCAGATAGGTTACTGACTCGAAGTAGTCATGAGTGTTCTCGGTTTGTTATGGAAACAGGTTTACAGGAAACCTGAGTTTCTGTTTTAAAATTCTTTTAAAAATCTGAAACATTTAAAGGTAAAGAGAGGTTTTAAACCTAGTTTTTAAATTCAAGTTTGAATTTTAGAATTTCAGATTTAAATTTATAATTCCAGTTTTAAAAAAAAAAAAAATTAAAAACTTGAATCACTAACTATTTTAAATAGAAGCAGGTTGAATGTTTTAAACTGAAATTTATAAAGGAGGAGCATGTTTGAAAGTGAGTTTGAATATGGAAATCAAAGATTAAATATGAATATCAGTTTTGAAAATAAAAGAAGTTTTAAATTTAAAGATTTGAACAGTTTTGTTTGTTAAGTGGTAATTTAAATCATTTGAACTTAAAAATGAAATTGGTATAAACTATTATAAATTTTCTTTATAAGACAAGTATTTCTTTACTATGTAATTTTAAAAGGTTTAAATTGTTTAAACTTTGTAATGTTAAATTATATTTCTTTTTAATCTTGTATTTGAAATAAATTTGTAAAGTAAGTTCAAAAGCAAAAATTGATTTCAAATATCTTGTTAATGACACTGTAGTCACAATAAAGAAATGTTTTATCTTAAAGATAAGCTAAGATTTAATGAGGTAATTAAGAAGAAATTTGTTAATTACTTAATTGATTAGGAGTTAATAGATATTTGATTTAAGGGCTTATAAATGAGTAATTGAAGATCATTAATTGGGTTATTTAATTAATGATTTTTCAATTAAGTAACTAAGTAAAATTGAAGATAATTAATTAATTAAAGGATTAGAGTTTAATTAATGGATAATTAAAGATAAATTAATTTGTGATTTATCTAAGTTAATTACTTAATAAAAATAATTAAGGAACGGTTAATAAAGGTCATTAACCAAGATTATCTAATAATTAATGTGATTAATTTTGATAATTAATTTGATTAATTAATTAAGGATAATCAATTATGAAATTGTTTAAATATAATTACTTAATGGAAGTAATTAAGAGAATTTATTTATATTTACTCATTGTAATTAATTAAGTTAATTTGATTTATTTAAGTTAATTAATTAAGTTTAATTAATTTAGAATAATCAAGAGATGATTTGATGATAATTACTTATTAAGGTGTGATTATTTAGGGAAATAAATAATATATATATATAATTACTGGAAGTAATTAATTGGATAATGTTGTATTAATGGAAGTAATTTAAGTATAATTACTTGTAAATTAATCAAGGGATTAATTAAAAGAAATTAATTAAGGAGTAATTAATTTATTTAAAGAAGTAATTAAGGGTAGTTAATTACTGAATGAGACTAATCAGAGGTGATTAATAAATGTAACTAATTAATTATTAAATGTAATTAATTTAAATAAGATAATTAATTAAGAGTAATTAAGGATCATTAATTAATATAATTAATGATGTAATTAAGAATTGATTAATTAAACTAATTAATCAATAATAAGTAATTAAAGTAATTAATTAATTGTAATTAATTAAGAATTAATATAATTAAATATAGTTAATTAATTACTGAAGCAATTAAAGATTAATTACTATAATGGATTAAGATAATTAATTTGTAAATTAATTTAGGATTAATTACTTAAAGTAATTAAAGGTTAATTAATCAGGATTGATTAATTAAAATGGATACTTAGAGTATGATTTATTAATTGGTTTAATTAATAATTAAGTAAGTAGGATTTATAGAATGAAGTAATTAATTTAATTCACTTTAAATTAATTAGAGATAAGATAAATCATTACTTATGGATGGATGAATGATATTGAATGCTTTTCATTGTTTGATATCTCTGATGAGATATATGCTGTGTGATATGGATGTTAGTTGAATTGTATGGATTATCTGATAATGTTGATTATCTGTTGTGAATTATCTTTCTATGTGTATAAAGATAATAAATTGGATTGTTTAAACTTTTAAACAACTTGGCCTTAAAAGATACGTTTTGGAGTTCGATGAGACCGGGATCGGGTTTCCGTATACCGGAATTCCAGGTCTGGAGACCCGAATACCACATCGATCCAAATTAACGATAGGTCGTGAATCAAGTGAAGATGAAGATTCAGAGTGCAAGGGTTATTGTCGTTAACTCTGAGGGTGATTCCAAAACGAGTGTAACGAGATAATGCCTTCGGTTTCGTTCGAACCCGGAACGAACTTGTATGGATTGAATGCTTTCAGCACATCGTCAGGTGGACGATGAGCATTCTAAGATAGATGTGTTCTATTTAAAGGTAATCGTGACCTCAAGCCTCACAAACCGGGAATGGCTAAAACAGGGGAGGTGCAGCAAGGTTAGTGGGTAGCACCCAAGTAGGACAAGGTTACCTCTGTCTAGATGTCCCTTTCTATTTTCGACTTAGTGGTGCGGTTGCTGATCCCAACCGTGAGGTATCTTGTGCGGGAATTATCCAGTAAGGGATGTTCCGACCTTGTGTTGCAGGGGATTGGGAGTGATCCTCGGTACGGTGATCTAGGCCACGTACTGTGACGGGCGGTACCCCGGTAGCCCTGCCATTGTATGGAAACCCAACTTCCAATAAGTGATAACGGACCTGATTGTATACCTATGTATGCTGGAATTTAATGAATGTAACAATTTCGGCTATGTGAATACTTATTTGAAAACCTTAGACCTATTATAATACAATCGAATTTCCTATCAAATGTTTTGGTTAGCGTAAGGTAAAAACTTACCCATGTTTATTTGTGGGGAGTCTTACGTGATACCTTTTCTTTCAAAAGGTTTTGAAGTTAAGCAAGTTTAACCTGTTACTCACACCAGACCCATGTCTGACCCAAGTTGTTTATTCTGTTTTATAAACTCTTGGGTACTCAAATTTTTACGAGTAGCCAAGGGATTCAGGTTAGCTTTGACGAGTTATCTGGAGGAGCAATGGAGCAGGAGGCTTCGGCGTTGTAGATATAGTATTCCGCTGTGTTGATCTCTGTAATAGAGTTTTGTATTGTATTGGGTTGTAATAACTAGACAAATGTTTATAACTGTCTAGTATATGTGTGTATAATCTGTATAACTCTGATAGTCATTGTATATGATGTAATACTTTTGTTATTAATATAATTTATTCGTTCCGCTGTTGAGATTCTGTTGTTGTTCTTTCTCTCTTCTCTTCTTTTCTATTTCCTACCCCTTTCTTTCTTCATAATGATCCGACTTTCTGTGGAGAAAAAGTCGGGTTATTACAGTTGGTATCAGAGCATAGGTTGAGCGAATACCTAAGCTATTGGTTAAGTGAATATCAGAACACTAGGTTGAGTGAATACCTAGGTTCGGAAGGATTGTTCATTAGAGATAGGATCTGTAGCAACCTGTTAAGTCTGAATATATATACGAGAGCGCGTATTTGTTAGTTATATAAAATGATTTTATATTGTGTTAATTGATCGGTTGAGTGGTATATGGATTCTGGTCAATACGAGTAGCTAACGTTATTGATAGGGATCTCTAAACACTTGAACCAGGCCAACGGACACAGTATTGTATTAAAGAGGTAAATGAAATAATTTTACCCAGAAATAATTTCTATATAAAAAGTATCATTTTAAATATATTTATGTATTTCTACCTATATTGTTGGGTTACCCGTACAGGTTCTCCAATATAAGATATAAAGGTAGATAGGGTAGTAGTGTATGAAACACGACTACCAATGGTTGGAATTAAGGTTGGAAGTGTATTTATCGAGACTGTAGACCCAATACTGTCTCGAGTGAGTTTTGCTGTGATGAAGGATTTCATCGATCTCTGAAGGAAACCTTTTAAAGGTTCGGAGTTTATCTTTGAAGTTTGGATGAGTAAGGTTGGATCTGTCGGTTGAACAGTAGCGAGTGATGGTACCTTGATACCTCAGGTAATAGTAGCTGTATGATGAGATACAGTGACGATGGATGTTCCCGAAGATGTTTTCTTTGGAACAAGATTAAGGAAGTGTGTATGTTTCGGTAGTGTGGCTGAGTTCAGCACAGTATTTCTGTTGGTTTGGAGTCCGAGTTTCTCGAAGAGCTTTTGGTTAGGAAGTCTTTGGCATTGTGGCAGCATTGCAGCTCGGAGTATTCTTGGATTGGCAGGAAGTTTTTCTGGCTGAGCAGTTTTTCTGAAGTGGAGTTCAGAAGCAGCAAAGTGGATCCATTTCTTCGATAAATTGGATAAATAAGTGTAAGCTGTTTTGATTGGTAAAGAGAGAACAGTCTGTTTGGAATTAGGTTGGGTTGATCGCAAAAGTGACTTGTGATTGCTGAGTGTTCTCTTGTGTTGTCAGAGTTTTTCTGGATGTCTTCAGAGAAGTCAGGAGTTTGTCCGCATTTGAAGGTTGAGTTTTCTTATCGACTGGATTTCCAGGAGTGATACCGGTGGTTCAGTCTAGTGGAAGGATGTTTTCCTAGAGATAGAGTTTGGTGAAACAGCTCAAGTTTTGCTGGAATATCTGAGTTTTATTTATGGATCAGTGAACCTTATTTCTAGAAGTGAGTTGTCCAGTCTGTGCTTGTGTTCTACCTCAGATCAGAGTTGAGCAACGAAAGCAGTTTGGAGTATATCTCTGGATAGGGAAGTAAGTTTAGAATCTACTGATGTTGTGAAGTAGAGTTGTGTTTTGGATCTCTTCTGTATTCTGACTTGGATAAGTATTTGGACTTCTGAATTGAATGGTCAGTTTGGATAACTGGAATTCATTGAGTTTTACGTATCTCTAAGGGAATACGTATTTGATCTATCTTTGGTTTTAGAATCTGCAGTTTTGGGAAGTTTGGTAGTTGAGTCAGACTCGTCTGTAGTCTGATATTCTGTTTAGTTCTGTAGGTCTAGTTGAGTAGGAGATCTATAGCTTAGTAGTTTAGATTGTTTGTAGAGCGAGTATCTCGGTATATATATATATACTTGGGGAAACTCGAGGAATTTTATCTAGAATTTAGTCTAGATAGTTGAATTGTTTGATTGAATGATTTGGTTGCTATGGTTGCTAGCATATGGATGATAGTAGATGCTTGTGTTTTGAATTTAAATCTTTAATAAGATTATTAAATTACCTTTGTTTAAATTTCGGGGACGAAATTATTTTAAGGGGGGAGGAATGTAATATCCCGGAAATTTTAACAATATCAATTTAATAATCTGTTAAATAATTAAATTGATATTAATGATCTTTGATAATAAGATTTGAATTTAATTTAATAATCTGATTAAATTAGTATTAATTGGTGATTTTATCTTTTAATAAGATATTTTCTATTTGAATATATATTTATTTATTTATATATATTGTAAATAGAAGCTTTGGGTAAATTGGGAATTTAGATTTAATTTAATATGACTTTTCAAAGTTATATAAATTAGTAAATTTATAGTTTTAAAATACTTTAATTGCTTAAGATATTTTTACTTAAATTTAAAAATTATATAAGAGTTAACAAAAAGGCTTGTTTTGTTTCTTTTTAAAATACCACTTGATAATATAATCTCTTATATAAATTATTTAAATATCAAATATGTTAATTTCATATAATAAGTATAATGTATTATTTTTATTAATATGAATGGATTTTAAAAAAAAAAATATGAAATTGTTATTTAATTGAATAAATAGTTATATATGTATATATATAACTTGACTTTTTAAATTGAATCTTAGGATTTAATTTAATTGAATTTGAAATTAAGCTTTGAAATTCAAGAGAATAAATATTTAAATTGTTTGGATATTATAATATTTGTATAACTTTTAATTATAAACATAATTGGTTTTATTTTCTTTAAAATACTTTATATATATATATATAGGTAAGTAACTAATAAATTAAGTAAAAGGTTTATATACATTTAAAATAAATATAAACTAAATAAAAGACAAGTGTTATCATATTAAGACTCAAAGTAATATGTGTAAATTTATGAACTAAGATGTATGACAAGTGTCCATCTTTTAAATTTCTATTTTCTTTTATTTTTAAGAAATTATTTCAGCCTATACAAACATTGTTCTTTATCTTCATTTCCTTTCTTATCTTCATTCCCAAAAGCTAAAGAAAACTCAAACCTCTTTTTCTCTAAAAACAAATCTGAAAACAAATCAGATCAGTAATCCAAAACTCCTCAAATCTGAAAATCAAAAGCCTACAAACCATACTCATTTACAAATCTGCAAACATCATTCTCAAATCTGGAATCAAAAGTCTTCTGTCTGAAATCTTTGATTCAACCTGAAAGCAAGCAAATCTGGAATTAAAAGCAAATTCAAAGGCATGCAAGTTTTTAATCAAACAAAGGCCACTTCCCAGTCTCAAGTTTTCAAAAGACAAATGCCAGCAACTCAATTTTTTTAAAAGATTCAAGTGTTGTTTTTAAAAATCTGGAGTCTCTGTCTTAAAAATCTGGTGAGTAACTTTTGAAACATAAAGTAAAGTAGGATTTGCATGCTAATATAATTGAAAAAGTTGAGTAAACTTTTTATTAAAAGTTTAAGTTGATAAGCAATAGTTGTTTGTGAATTGCTGTGATGATTGCTTTGCATATTTGAATGAATGAAAGCTTTGGGTATTTCTGATGATTTTAAAACATCTCAGTTCTTAGTTTAAGCCTCTGTTTTTAAAACTGTGAATATGAAACACCTTAAATTTGATACATATGCTAAGTAGTTGAAGTAAACTTGTGATGTATGTTTTGAAAATGTGTTTGCATGATGATTTTAAGATTCTGGAAGACATTCATATGTATGAAGCTGCCGTGTATTGGTTGTGCATGTCTGTTTATTATCTGAGTCTTCCCAAATTTTTAGTTCTCAGGTTCATATTTTGATTTAAATCCAAAATCTTTTAATTTGATTTGTGTTTAGACTTAAGATTCAAATGGAACTCGGTTGTTTAATCATGATTTAAAGGTTAAATTTTATTTAAACAAATGAAAATGGAAATTTGTTCTGGAAACTAAAGAAAGCAGGAAAACTTAAGTTTGGTGAAAAATTCGAATTACTCAAATCATTGATTCAGGCGTAAGATCTGAATCCTGGTATGAAGACATGATTTTTAAAATTCAAATCACGATTTTTAGTAATAGGGGTTAAGGGCAGTTTATGCTTGAACTGGAAATGGAAACAGGGGAAGTTCTGGTGATCTATAGGTTTGTATGGGTTGTAAATTCTTCTGGAGGTAGATGGGTGATCAGGGAAGCTAAGAAAATTATCAGATTGAGGTGTATTTCATTTTGGAAGAAGAGATTGTGATTTACAGTTTTAAGCCCTAGTTTTACTGGGTTTGAGAAATTGGATCATTTCGGTTAATATAATTGTTCGAGTCGCTTGGGGCCTTGGGCATTGGAAGACGATGGGTAGTTGAAGTAATCGCCGGAGTTGTAGAGTAAACCATGGGCGGTGGTGCGTGGACGAGGCCGTTGACAGGTTGGGATAGAAGTGGTTCTGCCTGTTCCAGGTTTGAGTGAGAAGCTTGTTTTCGAATTTGAGTCTTGGGTGGCAATGCGATGATCGTGTTTGGGTTTGTGGTGAGTCGGCGACTTGTGGAGATCATCAGAGATGATCGGTGAAGGCTGCTTCGTGGGTGCATGTGCACAGAGGGTTGGGATGGACATGTTGGTGATGTTGTTGGGTTACAGGGTTTAGGATGGTCTCGCGATTGTCTCGGGAAATTTGAGTTTCTGCTCGAAGCAGATAGGTTACTGACTCGAAGTAGTCATGAGTGTTCTCGGTTTGTTATGGAAACAGGTTTACAGGAAACCTGAGTTTCTGTTTTAAAATTCTTTTAAAAATCTGAAACATTTAAAGGTAAAGAGAGGTTTTAAACCTAGTTTTTAAATTCAAGTTTGAATTTTAGAATTTCAGATTTAAATTTATAATTCCAGTTTTAAAAAAAAAAAAAATTAAAAACTTGAATCACTAACTATTTTAAATAGAAGCAGGTTGAATGTTTTAAACTGAAATTTATAAAGGAGGAGCATGTTTGAAAGTGAGTTTGAATATGGAAATCAAAGATTAAATATGAATATCAGTTTTGAAAATAAAAGAAGTTTTAAATTTAAAGATTTGAACAGTTTTGTTTGTTAAGTGGTAATTTAAATCATTTGAACTTAAAAATGAAATTGGTATAAACTATTATAAATTTTCTTTATAAGACAAGTATTTCTTTACTATGTAATTTTAAAAGGTTTAAATTGTTTAAACTTTGTAATGTTAAATTATATTTCTTTTTAATCTTGTATTTGAAATAAATTTGTAAAGTAAGTTCAAAAGCAAAAATTGATTTCAAATATCTTGTTAATGACACTGTAGTCACAATAAAGAAATGTTTTATCTTAAAGATAAGCTAAGATTTAATGAGGTAATTAAGAAGAAATTTGTTAATTACTTAATTGATTAGGAGTTAATAGATATTTGATTTAAGGGCTTATAAATGAGTAATTGAAGATCATTAATTGGGTTATTTAATTAATGATTTTTCAATTAAGTAACTAAGTAAAATTGAAGATAATTAATTAATTAAAGGATTAGAGTTTAATTAATGGATAATTAAAGATAAATTAATTTGTGATTTATCTAAGTTAATTACTTAATAAAAATAATTAAGGAACGGTTAATAAAGGTCATTAACCAAGATTATCTAATAATTAATGTGATTAATTTTGATAATTAATTTGATTAATTAATTAAGGATAATCAATTATGAAATTGTTTAAATATAATTACTTAATGGAAGTAATTAAGAGAATTTATTTATATTTACTCATTGTAATTAATTAAGTTAATTTGATTTATTTAAGTTAATTAATTAAGTTTAATTAATTTAGAATAATCAAGAGATGATTTGATGATAATTACTTATTAAGGTGTGATTATTTAGGGAAATAAATAATATATATATATAATTACTGGAAGTAATTAATTGGATAATGTTGTATTAATGGAAGTAATTTAAGTATAATTACTTGTAAATTAATCAAGGGATTAATTAAAAGAAATTAATTAAGGAGTAATTAATTTATTTAAAGAAGTAATTAAGGGTAGTTAATTACTGAATGAGACTAATCAGAGGTGATTAATAAATGTAACTAATTAATTATTAAATGTAATTAATTTAAATAAGATAATTAATTAAGAGTAATTAAGGATCATTAATTAATATAATTAATGATGTAATTAAGAATTGATTAATTAAACTAATTAATCAATAATAAGTAATTAAAGTAATTAATTAATTGTAATTAATTAAGAATTAATATAATTAAATATAGTTAATTAATTACTGAAGCAATTAAAGATTAATTACTATAATGGATTAAGATAATTAATTTGTAAATTAATTTAGGATTAATTACTTAAAGTAATTAAAGGTTAATTAATCAGGATTGATTAATTAAAATGGATACTTAGAGTATGATTTATTAATTGGTTTAATTAATAATTAAGTAAGTAGGATTTATAGAATGAAGTAATTAATTTAATTCACTTTAAATTAATTAGAGATAAGATAAATCATTACTTATGGATGGATGAATGATATTGAATGCTTTTCATTGTTTGATATCTCTGATGAGATATATGCTGTGTGATATGGATGTTAGTTGAATTGTATGGATTATCTGATAATGTTGATTATCTGTTGTGAATTATCTTTCTATGTGTATAAAGATAATAAATTGGATTGTTTAAACTTTTAAACAACTTGGCCTTAAAAGATACGTTTTGGAGTTCGATGAGACCGGGATCGGGTTTCCGTATACCGGAATTCCAGGTCTGGAGACCCGAATACCACATCGATCCAAATTAACGATAGGTCGTGAATCAAGTGAAGATGAAGATTCAGAGTGCAAGGGTTATTGTCGTTAACTCTGAGGGTGATTCCAAAACGAGTGTAACGAGATAATGCCTTCGGTTTCGTTCGAACCCGGAACGAACTTGTATGGATTGAATGCTTTCAGCACATCGTCAGGTGGACGATGAGCATTCTAAGATAGATGTGTTCTATTTAAAGGTAATCGTGACCTCAAGCCTCACAAACCGGGAATGGCTAAAACAGGGGAGGTGCAGCAAGGTTAGTGGGTAGCACCCAAGTAGGACAAGGTTACCTCTGTCTAGATGTCCCTTTCTATTTTCGACTTAGTGGTGCGGTTGCTGATCCCAACCGTGAGGTATCTTGTGCGGGAATTATCCAGTAAGGGATGTTCCGACCTTGTGTTGCAGGGGATTGGGAGTGATCCTCGGTACGGTGATCTAGGCCACGTACTGTGACGGGCGGTACCCCGGTAGCCCTGCCATTGTATGGAAACCCAACTTCCAATAAGTGATAACGGACCTGATTGTATACCTATGTATGCTGGAATTTAATGAATGTAACAATTTCGGCTATGTGAATACTTATTTGAAAACCTTAGACCTATTATAATACAATCGAATTTCCTATCAAATGTTTTGGTTAGCGTAAGGTAAAAACTTACCCATGTTTATTTGTGGGGAGTCTTACGTGATACCTTTTCTTTCAAAAGGTTTTGAAGTTAAGCAAGTTTAACCTGTTACTCACACCAGACCCATGTCTGACCCAAGTTGTTTATTCTGTTTTATAAACTCTTGGGTACTCAAATTTTTACGAGTAGCCAAGGGATTCAGGTTAGCTTTGACGAGTTATCTGGAGGAGCAATGGAGCAGGAGGCTTCGGCGTTGTAGATATAGTATTCCGCTGTGTTGATCTCTGTAATAGAGTTTTGTATTGTATTGGGTTGTAATAACTAGACAAATGTTTATAACTGTCTAGTATATGTGTGTATAATCTGTATAACTCTGATAGTCATTGTATATGATGTAATACTTTTGTTATTAATATAATTTATTCGTTCCGCTGTTGAGATTCTGTTGTTGTTCTTTCTCTCTTCTCTTCTTTTCTATTTCCTACCCCTTTCTTTCTTCATAATGATCCGACTTTCTGTGGAGAAAAAGTCGGGTTATTACAAGGCAAATCTCCCCAATCAAAGCAGAAACCCTATTGGTAGTAGTTGTAAGGACTCGCATTTACTTAAAGGAATAGCTGAAGCATTTCCATGTTTAAGTTAAGCACTGTATTTAGAAATAAAACTTGATTTTGACCACCTTTGGAAAGAAGAACGAAAAATTTTATGCATTTATGGCATTGTTAGGTAAAAGTGGGTTTAAGTGATTAGGTTCCTATTGTCTACTCCAATTTAAGTGATAAACTAATGAAAATGTTTTCTAAATTTTAGAAATGGTAGATATCCGATATTTTAAATAGGAAAGAAGTTGATTTACAATCTTATATACAATAGTCAGGTAAACTTTATGGGATTTGTGTAAAAAGCAAAATTAAAGAATTTGGTAAAAAGTTATTTTTCAATAATCGTTGTAAAGCTATTATTTGTTTTAGGTATATTTTTGTATTTACCCTTAATGTGCAATTTATTTTTAGTAAGAGAACTTTGGAAAAGAAAGTAGTAGATGTCTAATATTTTTTTAAAAAAAAGTTAATTTATGATTTTCTGTAAAATAATCAGACAAACTATATAAGTTTGTTTAAAATAGGATATTAAAAGGATTTGATAAAAAGCAAAATTTTCGATAATTGTTATAAAACTTTTGTTTTTCCTTTTAGGCACATTGTTACAATTACCTTCAATGTGCACCGTCTTTTATTTAAACAAAATTTTTGAAAAAAATGTTGGTTTATAATTTTATATAAATAACAAGACAAACTTTATAAGACTTTGTTCAAGAAGTAAAAGTAAAGAAATTTGTGAAAAACTATTTTCCAATAACTGTTTTAGAGCTTTTATTTTGTGTTTTATGCACATTGTCGCACTAAACCCCAATGTGTATTTCACTTTTAATAATAGAACTTATGGGAAATTTTGAAAAGTCTGTAAGGCATTACTTTTGAACTCCTTTTGTGATTAAGTAATGAGTATGTATTTGAAAATATTTCATAAATGTTTTTGTCATACTTTAAAATTGATAATAAAAATAATAAAGTAATATTAAGTTAAAAATACATTTTTGAAAATTTCTTATTTACGAAAGGAAATTTTAAAATGATGTGTTTAATTACGTATATTTTTACTAAGTTAAGTTAACCATTTTTGATGATTTGATTAAAGAAAAATATTATGATCTTAGTAAAAAGGACACACTTGCTAGAAATGAAAAGATAGTTTTATAGTTTTAAAACTTATAGGAAATTATTGTCAAGGACAAATTTTATCAGGATTTTATCCTCAACGATAGACCTTCGGTAATTTAGCCTGAAGGACAACTTTCTTTAGGTATCAGTTTTTAAGTTTTTAGGTATTAGTTTATAGTTATCGGTAGCATTTTTTAGGTATCAGTTTTTAGTTCGGTAGCAGTTTTGAAAAAATGTTTGTCCTTACGAATAATTTTGAAAGAATGTTTGTCCTTATGAATAATTTTTAGGAGAATGTTTGTCCTTGTGGATAAAATATTGAGGTCGTGTCCTTGAGACTAAAAATATACAAATTTTTGTCCTTTAAATTAATTTCCCCTAAAACTTACTAGTTATATGGAAAACAAAGTTAAAAATCAAAGATTTTGATTTAGAAAGGTAAAGTGATAATATTTTGACTATCACTTAAACTTTAAAAGAAAAGAAATAGATTTGAAGTTAGATAAATAGGATCAAATAACTCACTAGGATAAGATTGACTATAGGATTTGAAAGAACTGGAATGATTGAGACAAAGATAAAAGGGTAAAATGAGAATTTAATGACATTTCCAATTAACAGATAAAAGTGGTAAGTCAAACTTTCTGAGTAAATGCCACCATGCATCTTCTTACCCAAGTATGGTTGGAATTGTAGGATCCATGTGTAAGGAAGATTGAAAAGTTTGATTTGGGTGAATTTCCAAGTAAGGAAATAACAGGCTAAGATGCTTTATTACATCAAGGATGTTGTAGATGCAATTTTTTTTCAATATAAAGGATAAGAGGGCCAAGTAGGGTCTACTTTGATCCTTGTAGAGAACGTTGAGTAACAAATAAACATTTTCTTGATTACATTAGACAATCAAACTGGAATAGTAAGTTTAGGCTTGACACTATAGCAGCGAGGTTGATACCATATAGGTAAGGATAGGACACATGTAGGCTACAGACGATCCATGTATTTATGTTGCTCCGTGATGGCTACGGGTGGACCAGGTGGACATGAATGGGTAAGTATACCTTTTGGTTTATATTATTGGTTTATATTAGTGTAGATGTATTCTACATATGCCTAATGTAGATTTTGGAATTATAGGGTTAAGTATAGCATATATTGGAGTATGGAAAATAAGGAGAGAACTAGTCCATAAACTAATGGAAACCTTCATAAAGGAAATGGTATGATAAGTTATAGATTTGTGACCTACATGACTTAAGCAAATAAAAATGTAGAGTTAGTCATCGCAGCAATTTTTTGAATAATTGATATGGTGTAGTAAACACCAAATTAGAAGTTGTTATAAAATAGGAGTGGGATTTAAGTAGCATTTTAATTCATTGGAATGAAGTATGTAGCAATGTAAATTACTATAAAATATCCAGTTTTAGTATAAAAGTGTATCGTTTGAAATAATAAGGAATATACCCCAAAAGAAGAGATGTACAAAATAGGGATGGTCGCCGTATTTTGTACTGTCTATTTCAATATTAGCAGAAAAGATAATTCCTTGTAATTCCAAAGATGACACAAATCCTCTTTTAAATAATGTATGGGAAGTTATAGAGTTCACATTTCCTTTTGGGAAAAGATGTGGTTCCAATGCATTAAAACGAGGAAATTCCTAGGTACAAACCAAGGTATTTATTTTTATGTTAATTAGATTAAAATGGTAGGAGATCGTCGCATATTTAGTTGTCTCAGTCATAGAGTGTTTGGAATGGAGTAATAAAAGGCTATGTCTGGTAAAAACCCTATTTATGAGACGATACTAAGGAACATAATTTTTTTTTGAAAAATTCAGAATGCAAAGAGGATATCCTAAATGATAATTTAGTCAAGATTTCGAAATGGATAGTTAATTCAAGAATTTGGGTTTCAATCAAGAAAAAGGTGTCATTATTGCATGCATTGAGAATGCGAAGGAAATTTTCATGTAAAAGAAGATCGGAAATTGTTTGGGTAAGATTTGAACAAGGGAATAAAAAGATTTTTCTCAAACGTCGCTCGAATCGGAGGAAGGTTATTTTCTTAAGAAAATTAACGGAAGACTGACATATAATACATAGTCGTGTGCGTACTAACTGCACGTGAGCGAAGTAACCCTTAAGTGGATATTATTTGGTTAGAATGATCTTAAATTATAACTCTAATGAATTTGAGAACTTTTATTGTTAAGGCTAAAGGGAGATAGACCAAACTTCCATTTCTACAACTTGGAATAAATCCATGTAGACCATAAACGTGATACTTAGGTACCATGATTTTAGAGAGTCTAGAAAATAGTCTAAGAGTAAAGAGAAATGACTTGAGTTGAGCTGAATTTGGAAATGAAGTTCTGATATCTTTTTATTATTTAGGAAATCACTAGTTTGGGAAACCTTGAGGGAAAAGAAAGAATAGCAAAGGGCTAAATGGAAAGCACCATAGAAAGAGGAAGTGAAATCCACGGTTGAGTTATCCCACTTGGTACCTAGACGTAGAGGTGATTAAGTACACCACTGAAAGAGTTAAGACAATATGTTATGCATTGCAGGTTTTATAGAGCTATAGTTAGCAAGAGCATACTTGTGCTTGAGTTATTTAGCATGGTGCAAGATGACACCATTTGAGTTAGTAGCAAGGATTGTTTAAAGTTACCAATGCACATATGATTCAAATGGAAAGTTTTGGACGGTTGCGAGAGTTGGCTAGTGTAGTCGGGATCCAATTGATAGAAAGACAAGAACTGCACCAAATAGGCAGGAAGCAAGTACCGATAGGAGGTGTGGGGTAGTCCAAGGAGCTGAGTCCATATATAGAGACTGTGGAGCCGAGTCCACGGTAGAGAGCAAACAAGTAGAAATTCCCTAAAAATAGATAGGATATGGCTTAATTATTGGGAAGCCTATGTACTTGTTGAAGTGTCTATGTGCGTAGCTACCGTACTCAAACCATTTTAGTTAAGGGAGCATAAATTACCTTTTTATTTAGGTGGTACACCCTTTAGGTATAGACCTTTGGATGATAGGGATGGTTGTAAACGTGTCAATAGGGCACGTTATGAGTGATAGATGCTAATGGATATAAATGGATGTTAATGGAAGTAATTAGTTGCGTTTCTACACGTTAGAACTATCAGCCATATAGGTACACACGCTCATATCATGTGCATATTGTTTCTTGATTTGTTGCTACAAATGGATGTTATGCATATGGATGTCGTATATGGTTGTATGGTTGAGCATACATGTAAAATTATCAGTTTATCATTAGGATCTTACATACATTTGGATGCATGGCTTGAGCATACTTGCATAAATAAGAGGTCGATTGAATCAGTAAACCGACTACTCTTTGGCATTAGTTTAGGTTCATGTGCGTTCCACGGTGCACAAATACATAATTGCATTAGAAATTATTAAGGACTATGGTTGTCATGGATGATGGATAAGTAGATGGATATAGAATTTGGTTGTTAGTTGTAAGTGGCATTTTTCCGTCTTAAAGAGATTTCGGGGATGAAATCCTTTTAGGGGTGAGAACGAAATGCCCCAGAATTTTTCCAGATTAAATAATAGAATTTAAAATTTAAATTAAACAAGGACTTAAAAGTAAAATTTTCATAATTTTTCGAATTTGGCTACGGGACTTTCACCATTGGCTCCGTAATCCGAGTTAGTATGAGTGAGTTACGAGTATTAGAAGATTAAACGAAAATTTAAAATAGAAATTAGATAATATAAAATAAAACAAAGGGTCAGGTCGACCCTCAATAGAGTTAGGTCGACCATAAGCGGTCGACCCAGTCCTATGAACGGTTGATCCGACCATAGGTAAATCGAGTGTTTCGATTTCCTGTGTCAATTCATTTCAAGGGACGAGATTGAGTGTGTGCGGGCCAAGTAACCGACGAAGGGATAGGATCTGCTCTAGTGTTGGTCTGATGGCTAGCATTAATTGAGTTCCCCTATAAACTAACACCTAGGATTAGGCCTAAACCCATATTTCTAGACGTCATAACGAAGTGCTGCCAAAATCCAAACTTAAACCCTAATCTCTAAACCCTAATTCCCAAATTAAACCAAATCTCGATCCAGAATCAATGTAGAGCCAAATTAAAAATGAGATCTAGCAATTAGAGAAGAGTGCAAGAAGATCTAAGGGAAATACGATGTTTAGAGACCGAATATGAAGCTTAGGACCGAGATGAGTGGACACAGATCTAATAAAATGTTTAAATTAGTTAATTTTAATTTTATTTTAATTTGATTAGACCTAAAAATACCTAAATTAAATTTTCGAATTATAGACCTGTAAATCAAATAGAATTTGATGTTAAATTCAATTATTTGGATATGTCAAACTGTAAACCCTAAATCTATACTGGAATTGGAACTAGAAATTAGAAAATTCACATATCAAATTGTTGAATTATAAACCTTTGATTTGTTAGAGAAATTGATGGGAATTAATTGGATTAAAAAGTTGGGTTAATAATTAACAAGTCGCACATGAAATTAAATTAATTAATGTTAATAAATAATAATCCCACACAAGATTTAAACACGAAAACCTGCAGAATTCAATGGTGGCGGCTGACCATGGATCATCCATGGTCGACGGAGGCAGTCGACCTACGGATGTTTCAGGTCGACCGTCCCGTATGTTTATTGGGCTATTTTGATTTTTGGTCTTTAGGCCCAATTAATTAACGAAACAGATGAAATGTAAAATCGTGTGTTGCACTATTTTGATGTATATTTGAGAGAGTGGGGAAGTTAGTTTCCTATCTGAGTTGTAGGGAGAATTTATTTCGCGTAGAGAATAAGATCAAGAAGCTCCACAAACGAAGGAAATTGGGCAGTCCGTTAAGCAGATGTCAAGGCTGGACTTAGTAGATGAGCGTGATTTATTCACATTAGTTCTAGGGAGTGCTACGTACGGATGAGCACAACACTGGCGGGAACACTTCCCGAGGAGGCCCTATCCTAATAGGAGATTCAGGTACCGCCTGTTCTGCTTGCCGAAACGTGGTAATGGTGGACACTAGAGCTGGACAATAAGTGGCCATAGGAAACATGACGATACTAGGTGGAGGCCCAGTATTGGTGGTGATTTGCATGCAGTGAATATCGTATTAGTCAATAAGAGGCATTTTGCCACTACAATCGAGAGATGAGCGCAGGCGCATACGATGAATCACTATGTGAATTTGCGTACTGTGTTTTCCCTCTCCAAGTGTAGTGTGAGTAGATAAGGGATAGTAGATCCCGATTTGGCCGATCGATAGTATGAGGTTATGACCTGTAGATCTGACCCAGTGAGTTAGATAATTATCCTTAGGCATAGACCATAGGAATGCACTTACACACTATATTTACACTCTACAACACTTAGAGAGTAGATTTAGAACTAATCTACTTAATCATCTTATTAGTCTTGTTCTCATTCACCAGTCTTTATGTCTGACCCACCCTTTGCTTTTCATTTTCCTCCACCATGGGATGACATGTTAGCAGTGGTTGGACATAGTACGAGGGAAAGAGGAGGTCAATGATGGAGTTCTCATATTATCTATTATTTCTACTTTAGTCATCTACTGTATTAGAAGTCCGTAAACTTATACTGTAATTTGGAAACAATGTATTTTGTAAATCAAGTATTTTGGAGAATGTTTTCATGAAATGTCGATTTTTCTGTATTTATATTTTAATTCCTTCCGCTGTGAGATATAAAAGTATAGAATGTCTTAGAACTCTATCTATGTAATTATTGTCCGTGATGTTTTAAAAACCCAACAACTCATATTTTCTCGGCATGATTCGTGTCGAAAAATGAGGGTTGTTACATTACTCCAGAAAGATATAGTAATTCAACCTAGTACGAGAGGAACCGTTAATTCACACATTTGGTCATCGTGCTTGGTCGAAAATCCAGTGGCGCGAAGCTACCGTGTGTCGAATTATGACTGAACGCCTCTAAGTCAGAATCCAGGCTAGAGAAGCGGCACTTAAGCTCAATGACCACCTCTTGACCCACAGTAGGGATGTGCAAGCATTCCCACGGGCACATGCCAAAGGACTTTGAAAAGAGATTCAAAGGGTGCATGAAATTATCTGGAGGGAAACGAATGGCGGTTGGCGATGTATGCTGGTTCGATGTTTAACTACTCACATCTAGGGTAGGTTAGCCACTTGGCTCGGCACGTGGATCGTTGTGGGCTGTGCTTACGGTCCAAGACTTGGGCATTTGATTTGCTTGAGGTAATGTCATCGTGAGATAGGTTAGTTTTACCCTACCGATGACTCGCGTTTACTAGGAATTCCTCGTTTAAGACCAAAAATTGCAATGATCTATCCCTATGGTAACTTTTCTGACACCTCTAACTTCAAATTTCGAAGTTCTAAAGGATCAAAAGGCTACGCTTTCATGGTTCGTATTCGTACTAGAAATCAAAATCAAACGAGCTTTTGAGATTTCTGTTCTACACGAGATTTATGTTCTCGTTGAGCTCATCTTAGGACACATGCGTTATATTTTAACCGATGTGCCGCCCCAGCCAAACTCCCCACCTGACATTGTCTACCTCCCGAATTGGCCCTTAAAATGGACCTTAGAACCAAAAGGAGGGGTTGAGCCCCACCTTCGTATCACGGCTCAAATAAAATACTTCCATCAAACTATTTTCAAATATTCTCACCACATCATTTTCAAATATCTATTTAGAGAAAACAATTCGTTTAAAATAAAACATCATTTTGTTGGAATTATCTTCCTGCAAAGTATCTTTAAAGTAAGTCTTATCCAAATCATATAATATTTGTTGTAAATAATGTTTCAACGAATATTCTTTCTTTTCTAAAATATGGATTCTCACAAATCATTCTCCAATAAGGTAATTTTTGACAAAAACATTTTAAATTTTATGCTATTATCGAAATATTTTTCTCTTCCTTAAAACATCTTATTAAATAAGTACTCCTCAATTGTAGAGTATATACTTTAAAATATCCTTTAACAAAAATATTTCTTTTCAAAACATCCCTCAATAAAAATAATTTTGCAAACTACTCTATGTTATGATGGGGTTACAAATTACCTTCTTCAAAGGATATTTCTAAATAAAATAAAAATTCAGTCTCATTAAAAAAATTCTATGAAAATAAACTATTTTGACTAAACATCCATTTATAAAAGTATTTTCAAATAAAACACTTATCAACAAAATTTCCCTTTTCGTAAATAAAATCTTCTTTTATTAACAATGTGTTTCCAAATCATTATACTATTATAGAAAAACATTACAAATGGATGTTTTAAAAACAAACGAATTTCTCGCATTAAAACATTTCTTCAAAGACCAAGTCTAACTATGTATATCTAATCAAAGCACTTTTTACTATAATACTTCCTAATAAAAAATCTTTACAATTTTCACTCTTTCTTATAAAAATATTTTACTTCCCCTAAATAAATACTTTATTTTTTAACAAAATTTTTAACTAATCACTTTTCTTCAAAAAATGGACATTTTTCCCTATTTAAAAAATACTTTTAAAATCATAAATGTATACTTTATAAAATTTTCAAACGAATAATATTAACTTTAAAAAAGTGATTCCATCTTATTAAGGTCTAGTTTCAATTATAATTTAACATCGGGTGTGTGTCGCTTAGGTTATACCCAATACATAACCCCTCTTATAAGTGTTCATCCTACCCCACTACTACTTTATTTATCTTCATGGAGAGGTCATCATAAATAAACATCATTTTAGGGTGAGGTAATAGTGGTTAAAAAACCAACCTATACACACATGCATATAATTATCAATCAAAACGCTTTCTCATTTATGTACTAACCTAACCTAAGGTATAAATTAAACAACCATAGCATCCATGCAACCATTGCAATCCATGCAACCAATGTAATAATATAATCAGAAATCAGTATTCCTACTTATCCATCACAACCAATCATTATATGGGGCAACAACAGTAATAACATAGTTAGCCATTAAACATTTCAAACATTTGACAACATACACTGTCAACCCTAAATATCAAATAAACTAAGTACAACATATATACCCAAATATATACTAATTATCAACTATTTGTAATACTCCATCATGCAAGTATAAATCAATCAACTGTGTACTAACCCACTATATTAGTAACATAGCTGTCAACACAATGAAACCACAACTAACTACACACAAAGTAGTAATAATGGCAAATTATAGCACACCTATCCAAATGTGATCTCATTGTCATAAAACAACATATGTGACAATTTAAATCGACAATTTATCACACTTTCAACAAACATCCAAGTAATTGCATCCATTATTCTTTTAAATATAAAATCATTTTATTATTATTTATTATAAAGTCACCTTTATTTATCCTAAAAACAATAATAGTTCTTCTACGGTAATATACTCCAAAATCCCTTTAATAAATTATTATTTCTCCAAATACTTCAAAACATCTATTTTATGTCAAAAATAGTGATTTAAATCAAATCGCTTTTCAAAGTAATAATATTATTATTTTACATAAAAATGATAATGATATATATTAAAGCTACTAACAAACCAATTTATTAATATTTACTTCAAACCAGTAATTATCTTACCCAAAAATTCTTATGGAAAATATTTATTTTCTATTATTATTATTACTCATAAAATCCTTCTATTTTATTACATAAATAATAATAATAATAATTCATGTGAAAAATATCGTTAAGTCAATTTTTTTGTCATTTACACAAAATATACAGTTTCTACTAAAATTCATGTTGTTATTATTTAAAACTTTGTTTTATTTTATATATAATAACAAACTTTCCAAATCTTAATTTAAAATATCATTTTAGTTATTATTCATGAATTTTCCAAGAAATTTATATATAATAACCTAACTAAATTCAATACTTCAATTTCAGCAAAGTTTGTTAAATTATTGTTATTTACATAAACCATCCAAAATTTATAGATAACCTTATTTATCACTTATTTATTTAATTTTCTCATTATTATCCAATTTATTCCGATTAATTAATTCCAATCCAAGTCAATGGATTTATTTTAATTAAACATCCAAAAATACTGCAATTAACAATAATTATCCAATCAAGGCACGATACATCCAAAATATTATAATAACCAAATAGTCATCCATAGAACACAACATATATAAATAAATGTGATTTTTCATTAATAGTTATGTATTTTATAATTTAAATTCATTTAATATAATTTAATAAATCATATCAATGCGCTTTTGCAAATAATACTAGATTTTAACAACCCTAACATTAAATCGTACGAAATTTCATCATGAGTCCAATGGAAGAAACCGCATGTAACGACCCAGAATTTTGAACGAATTAAATTGAGAATATTTAATTTATTTTAAATATTTGAACGATAATCTAATTCGAATCCCGAATTTAAATATTGAAATCGGCGATTAAATTATAAAATTTAATCGATTGAAGTGAATAAAATTTAAATCTTCAATTTAAAGTTGAAGAAAAATATTTCAAAAGCTTATAAAACTCGTCTTGATAATTCTGAAGATGATTGAAGCTTCAGGATCTAATTTCGAATTGATTTGTTCAGTTTTGAAATTAATCGTTCGAATCGATATTTAAAAATAGTCATTTTTCAAACAGTCTCGGAATTCAACGAAACCAGTTCCATTGGGTCCGTAATATTGAATTATTACCGGATTTCAATTTTCGTATTTTACTGGGTTAATACGTGACCGTACGATATGCAAACGCGTCAGAATAAAATAAAATTCAAATTCATTTTAAATTTAAATTTGGTCAAACGTAACACGTTGTCTCCCTTAACTCACGCCTACAATCACGAACGAAATCACGCAACCCATCCCTCTCCTTTCTTTCAGCCAGAAACCACGCAACCATCTTCGTTTAAAAATGGAGCCGAGTATCCTTTTATTTCGTTCAAAGAAAAGATAATGGCCGAACAAAGATACTTCCTCTTCCCAGTTCTTTCGTAAATCAACATAAACAGAGAAAAAAAAAAAGAATTTTGCCGCTCCTTCTATTTACCGAGTCAATTCCCCTCCTTTTGAAATCGAACCCAAGGTAAAATAAAGAAAAAAAAACAAACGATTGAACATGTCGTTCTACTTCCAAGTCGATTGTCGCGACTGCGACTTATGGTGCTCGAGCTCGCGATGGGCTTTAGGGGCGGCGGCGATGTCGTGGGATTCGCGAGTTGTTCGCGTGAAGATCGAAGGGGATGGGTGGTTACGCGAATGGCGGCACCGCGATTTCAGTAGAGTCGCGACTTGAGGCGACGACAGTGGCGGCACCACCTGGAACCTCGCGAGCACGCTGAGGCATCGTGATTTTGGGGGCGCGTGGCACTCTCGAACAGGCGCGTGTGGGAGGGGTAGAGATGTCGACAGTAAGAGTCGCGTTCAGTATCGAAGATTGCCGTGGGTTCTCGAGCAAGGAAGTGGAGGCAATGTGGTCGCGATGGCAACGAACTATGGCTTCGTTCAAATTCAAACTCGATTCGGCAGTAAGGTTTAATACTGTGAAGACAAAAGCTGGAATAAAAATGGATTGCAAAATGAAAACAAAGGTGAGATCTTCTCACTCAAATTGAATGTGGAATTTTTGCAGTTATTATTGATTGATATGATTGCTATATTGGATGTGATATTAGATATAGTAGGATATATATCTATATATAGCAGTATATACATATTGGCATATGTATATATTGGATTGATGATTTCCCGCCTCGTATAGCGGATGAGACCCTATTGCGCCGTTAGTAAGCGGATTTATAAAAAACCTATATACCGCGATAATTCCGTACTGGAGCGGAATTGGTATTGTGCTGACGTCTTTGGATGCAGGGAAACAGGTTGGAGGGATCCAACTGGATTCCTCAACTGTATTTATTTATTTACAGATGTTGATATATATTCTGTCATCATATGATGATATATGATGTTTGATGTTGTGATGGACTAATTGATGCGTTGCATCATCGGGTTCAATTTTAAAGTCTAAAAATAACGATTTTGGATTTTAAAAGGATTTGTAAAGTGATTTGTAGAAATATACGTTTTATTGAAATTTTTGAATTGGTTTATTTTAAATAAATAAATGTTAAAATTTTAATGTTAGTAAAATTGTGATTTTTGTGAAATACGACAAAAATGTTATTTTTGAAATAAACAATTGATAAAGATTATGAAATAGTTTAAATTGGAATTGTTGAAGTATTTTAAACAATTCATATAAAAAGATTTATAAAAATTGATATTTTTATAAATTAAAAATATTGGAATTTTGAAATGAGTTTTATTAAGTGTTAAAGTCAAGTAAGAATGGATTCCATAAGTGAATTGAAATTTATAGATTCATAAATTGTGGGGTTATTAAATGGATAGATTTTGTAAAACAAAAGGATTTATAAGCAATTATCTTATAAATGGGATTTTGACATTTAGATGAGAAATGAATAGATGTTGTAAATAAATGGATTATAAGTTCTTAACTTATAATATAAACTTCCGGTATATAATTGAGTTATATAAGTTGAATTGGATAATTTAGAAATCGAAGTTTTATAAATAGAAATGGGATTTATAAACATTGTTTTATAAATTCAAAATCAATAGAATTTGATAAATTTAACATTTAAGTTATTAAAGGAGATATATTCGTGATTTTGGACAGCGAATTATCCTTTAAGTTAAATGTGTAGAAATTGTTAAAAATTTGGATAGTGATTATATTCACGATTTTGGACAGTGAATATATTGTTAAGTAAAATGGATAGTTTTGGAAAAGCGATATTGTGAAATGAAGTTAAACATTTTAAAGATGTTTTAAAATGTGAGAAATATCGAAATCATAGATTTCAACATTTATTGTTGAAATAGACGTTTTCGAGAAAGAAGGAAATGGTAGACTATAACACTGTTGTTATAGTAAATGATTTCCGAAAGGAAATGTTTTAATGTAGTATTGGGATTTATATATCTATCTAAATCCGAATCCCTATACTAGTGATTTTTGAGTCGTCGTAACGATGTTTTACGTAACATTCGTTTTGACTCAAATTGATGTTGTTATAGAAAATAGACTTCCTTAAAGAATGAAATATATACTTAATTTGATTTAAGTATATCGAATATTTTCCAATGTTGAAAATAAATAGATTTGTAAAATACTTATTATTAAATAAGTATGGAAATGCTTTTCCAAAATGAAATGAACGTTTTGAGATTTTATCTTCTTAAGGATAAAATGAAATTGAATGTTTGAAATCGATTTGAGAATCGTATATCAATAGATATTTTGAAAATATAAATTCAATAGGGAATTTATAAAAAGAAATGGGAATTCGTTTTAAAAATAAATATCGATTTATTTTTGAAGTGTGGAAATTTTATATCGAGTAAAGATATTTTGGGAGATAAAATAATTTGGAAAATTATTTGGAATCTGATGATGTTGCGCATCTTTATTGATAGTTAAATAACCGACTATCAATAATTACCTTTAGATAGGTATTTGTTGTGAATTGGATGAATTTGAATGCCACACTTATTTTTAAATAAACGCTCACTATTCGGGTTAGCCGAGAAAGGACCATGGGGTCGTATAACCCATTCCGAATATGTGATACGTCGTTATGAATCGCATTTGAAGACCGGTGTTGAAGACCGGATATTTTTGAAAACGGAAGGATTACCGTCGAGTTACTCTACATCGACTGATCTTCGATTTAGAGGTTTTATCACCCTTAGTGACGGGAAGTCCGGACGTGATTAGAAAATTATCCGGAAATGCAAGGGCTTCGTGAGAAGTGCCTTCGGTTCTGTTCGATCCCGGAACAGACTTGTATGGATTGTGTGTCTGACGTTACAATTTGAGATATAAAGCTGATTTCTTTCAAATACATTTCTGTTGGTGGCGGAGAATTTATTCTCTTAGCTTAACACCCTTCTCTGAGACGTACGAGCTCAGAGGTTATGTAGTTGAAATTTATCAGCGATATATCCCAATTTGGTAACGTGGCATACTGAGTGTTGCTGTGAAATGATCAGTGTTTGATCATTTGCGATATGATCATTTGTTTGATCTTATATCTTTGTGATCATAGGTTGATCATTTTGTTTGACCCGAAGCAGGGCTTTTTGTAGAAAGCGTAGCTTTGTGGACGAGACTTCGTCGAGCCTCACACCCCGGAAATGGTCGAAACAGGACGAATGCAGCAAGGTTCTAGGGAGTAGCGCCCCTTAGTGTATGTCATTCCTTCTGGATAAAGGTGGTATCATGGTATGGAGCCCAGATACTTAACCTCTGTGGTTACTGCATTATTATTATCTATGTGGTTTGTTGGAAATCGGGGATCCTCGGGAAGATCGGTGACGATCGGGGGATGGCATACGCGTGTCAGTAGTTACCTATTTTTGCAGAGGTAACCCGGCCTTGTGTTGGCAGAGATCCGGTTAGGTTCTCGGGTCGTCTATTCCAGGGACTTACCCATCGTGGATAGGAAGTTCCTTAGCCTGACCATTTGTTGGAAATCCAAAGAAACAATACGAGCCTTTACGATTTCAATTGTATAACCTGTCTCCTCAGGAGGCAGCTATAGCAGGCATAATATAATGGTACCTATGCTGGCTAAGATTTATATTCTACTTTCGAAATGTTTTCCACTATGCACTAATAATAATATCCAAAAGGGATTTGATTTTTGCGTAGTAAGCATCTTTGACTAACATAAGAAGAAATCTCCTCCAAGTCTGCGTTTGCATTGTGTGTGTGGTGGGAGGTCTTATGGTAGTTTCATTTTCCAAAAGCATTGCGAATTTACTTTAAAATTCTCTATTGTTTATTTTAAAGATAAATAACTGTTTTACGATCTCACACCAGTCACCATGACTGACTCGGAGTTTATTGTTTCCCTTCTAAACTCTGGGTGCCCACCAATTTCCACACGGGCAGTCTAGAGTTAGATTATCAGGATATTCTGGATATTCTGGAGCTTTGGAGATAAGCTGGATGACGAGACGTAGTATTTGTATCTGATATTATTTATTCCGCTGTGTATTCTGTATGAGGACAAGTTATATAACTGTCCATTGTTGTATATTGACTCTGATGATTGATGTATGTATAAAATGATATAGTTCTTTGTTTTAGAGATTATTCATTTATCTATTATATATTGTTCCGCTGCGATGTGTAAGATTCTGATATTGTTTTCTGTTCTGATGTTGTTCAGTTGTTCTTTCTTTCTCTTTTTCTTCTATCTTCTTCTTCTTCTGCCTTTTTCTTCTTTCTTAAACCCTCACTATTGGAGTTTCCGGCACTCGATTGCTCGACAGTCGATAAAGTGAGTATCGATGTTGAATTTTCGAAAGTCGAAAATTCCGGGATGTGACAAAGTGGTATCAGAGCATATGGTTAAGCGACAACCCTGCTCTGTTGGGTGTTACTCATTAGAGATAGAGTCAGTAGTACTCTAGAATGAGTTGAGTGTAATAATAGATACGAGTGCGTATTTGTTAGTGAATATAAAAATTGTTTTATATTGTGTTTGCTTATCCGTTGAGATGTTTGTGAATTTTGATCGGTATGTGGGACGCCATATTATCGATAGGGATTTCTAAACACTTAAACGAGGCAAGACGACATAGTATTGTTTTAAAATAGGGTAAATGAAATAATTTTACCCAAAACTATTTTTGTATGAAAAAAAAAAGAAATGATTTTTCTATGAAATACTATAGTATATGGATGTTTGGTTGTTAGGAAGTAATAACATTGAAACATTATCATTGTTATCTGAAATCGAATAAGAAATTAAAAATAACAACCAAAGATTTGGAAATAAATTCATATAAGAATAAAATTATGGATATGAATTGTAAATGTGATTTACAAATGAAATTTAAGAATATAAATTATAAATGTGATTTGTAATTTGAAACGGAATTCCAGAGAGTTTTTGGAAATGTTTTGGAAGGAGTTTGAAAATTTTGGAGATTTGGAAGTTTAAATCTGTTTGATTTGAAATGAATTTCAAAGGTTTTGAAAAGTATTTTGGAGAGTTGAAAGCTCTAAACTCTTTTAGGTCGCTGGAAAAATAATCCTGATGATGGTGGCCACATCATTAGAATTCATTTTCGGGTTTCCAAAAGAGAAATTGCTGTCAAATTGTTTTAAATAGGAGTTGTTTGAAAATTTGGGTTTTTGTTTTGGAAATTCAAAAAGATAATTTGAACTGTTTTCAAAAATGGCTTTGAAAGGTTGAAAGGACTCTGGAATACTTTATGAGAATATTTATGGAATATGATTGAATTGACAACTTATACAAATAGAAATGGTTAATGTAAATTATGTAATTGTGATTGGAATTAAAGTTCATTAACAAATGAAATCTATAAATGTGAATTGAAAGTATAAGGAAATAAATTCATATATGAACAAAGATTATGAATATGAATTGTAAATATGATTCATAAATGAAAATAGAATTCCAAGAAGGTAATTGAAAATAAAATTCCTAAATGAAATGGAATTGTGAATGTGAATGTGTAAATGATTGTATAAATCAAGATGTAGATAAGTTGATAACTTATAGAATATTTGAAACCTGATTGGAATGAAATTCAAAATTGAAGATAAATTGAACTCAAATAGAATTGGAATTGTGAATTAAATTCAAATGAAATTGAAATGTAAAGATTGAACAAAATTGAATATATAACTTCAATAGTGAATTTAAAGATGATATAACCAGTTATATTGAAAATTGTATAATGGAATTTGCAAAATGGTTTGAATATATGCAACTAGATATTATGGCTAGTAGGACATACAGGTGTTATTAAAGGAATTGGAAAATTTATTTCAAAGATGAATTTGAATTGCTCGACAAAAGGTACGTATTTGAATTTTAATATGAGTTTTTGATGATTTCTCTCTAGCCGCTTGGCTTTTTCTTTTTCTTCTTGAAATCTGAGAGTCCGTAGGGACGTTTTGTAGTCGTACCGTATTAGCCGCGCAAAGGAGACGCTGGCGAAATTTTTCGGAAATTTAGGGCGTTAGAAAATTTTTGAGAAAATTTGAAAGTTTAAATTTGAAATTTGAATTCAAATTTAAATTTTGAAGTAAACAATGTTGTTTGAAACTTAGAGTTGAAGTTGGAAAGCTAGTTGAATTGATAACGAATCTTTAGTAGAAAGATGTGTTTTGAAAATTTGATAAAACTATTGGATTGTGAAAGATAGTAGACGAGTTAAGGACCATTTTTCCTAACTTGTAATTTCGGGACGAAATTCTTTTAAGGAGGGAAGTTTGTAACGACCCAGAATTTTGAACGAATTAAATTGAGAATATTTAATTTATTTTAAATATTTGAACGATAATCTAATTCGAATCCCGAATTTAAATATTGAAATCGGCGATTAAATTATAAAATTTAATCGATTGAAGTGAATAAAATTTAAATCTTCAATTTAAAGTTGAAGAAAAATATTTCAAAAGCTTATAAAACTCGTCTTGATAATTCTGAAGATGATTGAAGCTTCAGGATCTAATTTCGAATTGATTTGTTCAGTTTTGAAATTAATCGTTCGAATCGATATTTAAAAATAGTCATTTTTCAAACAGTCTCGGAATTCAACGAAACCTGTTCCATTGGGTCCGTAATATTGAATTATTACCGGATTTCAATTTTCGTATTTTACTGGGTTAATACGTGACCGTACGATATGCAAACGCGTCAGAATAAAATAAAATTCAAATTCATTTTAAATTTAAATTTGGTCAAACGTAACACGTTGTCTCCCTTAACTCACGCCTACAATCACGAACGAAATCACGCAACCCATCCCTCTCCTTTCTTTCAGCCAGAAACCACGCAACCATCTTCGTTTAAAAATGGAGCCGAGTATCCTTTTATTTCGTTCAAAGAAAAGATAATGGCCGAACAAAGATACTTCCTCTTCCCAGTTCTTTCGTAAATCAACATAAACAGAGAAAAAAAAATTTTTTGCCGCTCCTTCTATTTACCGAGTCAATTCCCCTCTTTTTGAAATCGAACCCAAGGTAAAATAAAGAAAAAAAAAACAAACGATTGAACATGTCGTTCTACTTCCAAGTCGATTGTCGCGACTGCGACTTATGGTGCTCGAGCTCGCGATGGGCTTTAGGGGCGGCGGCGATGTCGTGGGATTCGCGAGTTGTTCGCGTGAAGATCGAAGGGGATGGGTGGTTACGCGAATGGCGGCACCGCGATTTCAGTAGAGTCGCGACTTGAGGCGACGACAGTGGCGGCACCACCTGGAACCTCGCGAGCACGCTGAGGCATCGTGATTTTGGGGGCGCGTGGCACTCTCGAACAGGCGCGTGTGGGAGGGGTAGAGATGTCGACAGTAAGAGTCGCGTTCAGTATCGAAGATTGCCGTGGGTTCTCGAGCAAGGAAGTGGAGGCAATGTGGTCGCGATGGCAACGAACTATGGCTTCGTTCAAATTCAAACTCGATTCGGCAGTAAGGTTTAATACTGTGAAGACAAAAGCTGGAATAAAAATGGATTGCAAAATGAAAACAAAGGTGAGATCTTCTCACTCAAATTGAATGTGGAATTTTTGCAGTTATTATTGATTGATATGATTGCTATATTGGATGTGATATTAGATATAGTAGGATATATATCTATATATAGCAGTATATACATATTGGCATATGTATATATTGGATTGATGATTTCCCGCCTCGTATAGCGGATGAGACCCTATTGCGCCGTTAGTAAGCGGATTTATAAAAAACCTATATACCGCGATAATTCCGTACTGGAGCGGAATTGGTATTGTGCTGACGTCTTTGGATGCAGGGAAACAGGTTGGAGGGATCCAACTGGATTCCTCAACTGTATTTATTTATTTACAGATGTTGATATATATTCTGTCATCATATGATGATATATGATGTTTGATGTTGTGATGGACTAATTGATGCGTTGCATCATCGGGTTCAATTTTAAAGTCTAAAAATAACGATTTTGGATTTTAAAAGGATTTGTAAAGTGATTTGTAGAAATATACGTTTTATTGAAATTTTTGAATTGGTTTATTTTAAATAAATAAATGTTAAAATTTTAATGTTAGTAAAATTGTGATTTTTGTGAAATACGACAAAAATGTTATTTTTGAAATAAACAATTGATAAAGATTATGAAATAGTTTAAATTGGAATTGTTGAAGTATTTTAAACAATTCATATAAAAAGATTTATAAAAATTGATATTTTTATAAATTAAAAATATTGGAATTTTGAAATGAGTTTTATTAAGTGTTAAAGTCAAGTAAGAATGGATTCCATAAGTGAATTGAAATTTATAGATTCATAAATTGTGGGGTTATTAAATGGATAGATTTTGTAAAACAAAAAGATTTATAAGCAATTATCTTATAAATGGGATTTTGACATTTAGATGAGAAATGAATAGATGTTGTAAATAAATGGATTATAAGTTCTTAACTTATAATATAAACTTCCGGTATATAATTGAGTTATATAAGTTGAATTGGATAATTTAGAAATCGAAGTTTTATAAATAGAAATGGGATTTATAAACATTGTTTTATAAATTCAAAATCAATAGAATTTGATAAATTTAACATTTAAGTTATTAAAGGAGATATATTCGTGATTTTGGACAGCGAATTATCCTTTAAGTTAAATGTGTAGAAATTGTTAAAAATTTGGATAGTGATTATATTCACGATTTTGGACAGTGAATATATTGTTAAGTAAAATGGATAGTTTTGGAAAAGCGATATTGTGAAATGAAGTTAAACATTTTAAAGATGTTTTAAAATGTGAGAAATATCGAAATCATAGATTTCAACATTTATTGTTGAAATAGACGTTTTCGAGAAAGAAGGAAATGGTAGACTATAACACTGTTGTTATAGTAAATGATTTCCGAAAGGAAATGTTTTAATGTAGTATTGGGATTTATATATCTATCTAAATCTGAATCCCTATACTAGTGATTTTTGAGTCGTCGTAACGATGTTTTACGTAACATTCGTTTTGACTCAAATTGATGTTGTTATAGAAAATAGACTTCCTTAAAGAATGAAATATATACTTAATTTGATTTAAGTATATCGAATATTTTCCAATGTTGAAAATAAATAGATTTGTGAAATACTTATTATTAAATAAGTATGGAAATGCTTTTCCAAAATGAAATGAACGTTTTGAGATTTTATCTTCTTAAGGATAAAATGAAATTGAATGTTTGAAATCGATTTGAGAATCGTATATCAGTAGATATTTTGAAAATATAAATTCAATAGGGAATTTATAAAAAGAAATGGGAATTCGTTTTAAAAATAAATATCGATTTATTTTTGAAGTGTGGAAATTTTATATCGAGTAAAGATATTTTGGGAGATAAAATAATTTGGAAAATTATTTGGAATCTGATGATGTTGCGCATCTTTATTGATAGTTAAATAACCGACTATCAATAATTACCTTTAGATAGGTATTTGTTGTGAATTGGATGAATTTGAATGCCACACTTATTTTTAAATAAACGCTCACTATTCGGGTTAGCCGGGAAAGGACCATGGGGTCGTATAACCCATTCCGAATATGTGATACGTCGTTATGAATCGCATTTGAAGACCGGTGTTGAAGACCGGATATTTTTGAAAATGGAAGGATTACCGTCGAGTTACTCTACATCGACTGATCTTCGATTTAGAGGTTTTATCACCCTTAGTGACGGGAAGTCCGGACGTGATTAGAAAATTATCCGGAAATGCAAGGGCTTCGTGAGAAGTGCCTTCGGTTCTGTTCGATCCCGGAACAGACTTGTATGGATTGTGTGTCTGACGTTACAATTTGAGATATAAAGCTGATTTCTTTCAAATACATTTCTGTTGGTGGCGGAGAATTTATTCTCTTAGCTTAACACCCTTCTCTGAGACGTACGAGCTCAGAGGTTATGTAGTTGAAATTTATCAGCGATATATCCCAATTTGGTAACGTGGCATACTGAGTGTTGCTGTGAAATGATCAGTGTTTGATCATTTGCGATATGATCATTTGTTTGATCTTATATCTTTGTGATCATAGGTTGATCATTTTGTTTGACCCGAAGCAGGGCTTTTTGTAGAAAGCGTAGCTTTGTGGACGAGACTTCGTCGAGCCTCACACCCCGGAAATGGTCGAAACAGGACGAATGCAGCAAGGTTCTAGGGAGTAGCGCCCCTTAGTGTATGTCATTCCTTCTGGATAAAGGTGGTATCATGGTATGGAGCCCATATACTTAACCTCTGTGGTTACTGCATTATTATTATCTATGTGGTTTGTTGGAAATCGGGGATCCTCGGGAAGATCGGTGACGATCGGGGGATGGCATACGCGTGTCAGTAGTTACCTATTTTTGTAGAGGTAACCCGGCCTTGTGTTGGCAGAGATCCGGTTAGGTTCTCGGGTCGTCTATTCCAGGGACGTACCCATCGTGGATAGGAAGTTCCTTAGCCTGACCATTTGTTGGAAATCCAAAGAAACAATACGAGCCTTTACGATTTCAATTGTATAACCTGTCTCCTCAGGAGGCAGCTATAGCAGGCATAATATAATGGTACCTATGCTGGCTAAGATTTATATTCTACTTTCGAAATGTTTTCCACTATGCACTAATAATAATATCCAAAAGGGATTTGATTTTTGCGTAGTAAGCATCTTTGACTAACATAAGAAGAAATCTCCTCCAAGTCTGCGTTTGCATTGTGTGTGTGGTGGGAGGTCTTATGGTAGTTTCATTTTCCAAAAGCATTGCGAATTTACTTTAAAATTCTCTATTGTTTATTTTAAAGATAAATAACTGTTTTACGATCTCACACCAGTCACCATGACTGACTCGGAGTTTATTGTTTCCCTTCTAAACTCTGGGTGCCCACCAATTTCCACACGGGCAGTCTAGAGTTAGATTATCAGGATATTCTGGATATTCTGGAGCTTTGGAGATAAGCTGGATGACGAGACGTAGTATTTGTATCTGATATTATTTATTCCGCTGTGTATTCTGTATGAGGACAAGTTATATAACTGTTCATTGTTGTATATTGACTCTGATGATTGATGTATGTATAAAATGATATAGTTCTTTGTTTTAGAGATTATTCATTTATCTATTATATATTGTTCCGCTGCGATGTGTAAGATTCTGATATTGTTTTCTGTTCTGATGTTGTTCAGTTGTTCTTTCTTTCTCTTTTTCTTCTATCTTCTTCTTCTTCTGCCTTTTTCTTCTTTCTTAAACCCTCACTATTGGAGTTTCCGGCACTCGATTGCTCGACAGTCGATAAAGTGAGTATCGATGTTGAATTTTCGAAAGTCGAAAATTCCGGGATGTGACACAGCATGTGAATTGGAGTTTGTATGTTAAAGTTATTCAAGTTAGAAGATGGGGGAATATTAGTAATTTTTAATAATTAAAATAAAATAAAACTAAGTTGTGCTACAGTAACATTTCCTTGCCAATCAATCCTTATACTCTATTGACGCCTCTTTGACGGATTCCCTCTGCCACCGTGCTACTTGACATGGTTGTGACCCCATGGTTGGACTCCCCACTGTCTGCGCTATCAAACCAACCCACCGCGACCAGTTGCGGCTAAACCCGCCACCGCTTAACGCGACTTCCAGTTCTAATTCCGACCAATTTCAGCCATAGTAGATACAATTGAGTCCACCGATGAACTCTATTCTTTAAGATCTACACATCTGTATCTTCAACTTCACTAATTGCTACGTAAATCAGAAAACCCTAAATTGACACATAGGATTTCGCCAAATCTACTTTTGATCATGATTTGTTGTTGTTAGTAACTTTTATGATTAATGAACACCACCAATCAACTCTATTCGTCGAGAGCTTCGCAATGATATATAATATGCAGGGGTTTGGGCATTTTGAATTTTAAATCAATTTGTAATAAGCAAAAATCATCCGCTATTAAATAAAATTAAGAAGAATTTTGGGAATAAGTAGAAGAGATTGATATGACTGCTGCCTCCTAGGTTTTCTAAGCCATGCTTATGTACAAAATGAGGCGGGTTCAATTGAATGCAACCGTTTGGTCCAAAAGTGGTTAAGTACCCTATTTAAACACTGTAACGCCCCTATTTTGCAAGTCATAACTTCAAATGCATCAAAATTATATATCAAACCAATCAACTTAGAAACATCTTCGCAACAGTTATAAATGCGATATCTAAATCATATTTTAATTAAAACTCCACTTTTTATTAATTTAATATTAACAACATCAAATTTTTAAGTCATTACGCCCAAGGATACCTCCAACCAAACTAACTCACATGGTCATCTCTTGGTGCTTTGCTATTTGGGGAATCAATTTGATTGGAGAGCTTCGTGTTCTAAGGGCGGAGCTAAGTATGTAGTAGTGGCAGTATACTATTTTACTAAGTGTGTCGAAGCAGAACCACTCACTATAGTGTATTTGACCAAGGTCATCGACTTTTTGGTTAGAAATATTATATATATGTATTGAGTCCCGTTTCAAATTATTTCGGATAGTGGATTGTAGTTCGACAGTGAAGAGTTTGACGAATTCTATCGGTAACATGGAATCAAGTAAAGCTTTTCCGTGGTGGCACAACCATAGGCCAATTGTAACGACCTGTATTTTTAACAATAGGATGTTTAAATATTGAATCGTTATTATATTGAAGGTCAAAAAATATGACTTTTTACATACGATTGAATTAGGACTCGAGACCACATTCATTGAGTCCTGATCGATGTTGTGAATCAAAGTGAGTATAAGGATTGTTATATTTGGAATCCGGCGATTGGTGGCCAAAACGATCTCGAAAAGCATGAGTCGTCCAAGAGCGCGTCTTGGATTTCATCGAAACTAGTGCCATTGGAACGGAATAATAAGGTGATATGTGTCGACAAATTTCATGGCAATCAGACGTATTGGGTGGTCGTAGGAGAAACGTTCAACGATTAACTTAAGAGAATTAAAATATTAATAAAAAATAGTATAATTAGCTTCCTAATGAAACAAAATAGTATAATTACTTACCAAATAAAATAGAATAACATAATTACATGCCCAATAAAAGAGAATAGCATAATTACTTGCCTAATAAAACAATAATATAAAACAAAATAGCATAATGATTCTCATTCAAGTCTAAACTAAACATAATCATTTTACCTTAATTTATTACTATTCTTAAACACTAAGTAAACTCCTCTCCTTCCCTATAAATATTCCACCACTCGGAAGAATTTTGAAATTTATTTTGAAAATAAAACAATTATTTTATAATTGTTGAAAATTGAAAAGTATTATTTTAGTAAAAGAAAAGTGGAATCTTTCGATCCTTATACTTATCCATATAATATTATATTTAAACCTTTATACTTACCTATATAATATTATATTTAAACCTTCATCGTTATCCATATTTATTATATTTAAATCTTCATACTTATCCATATAATATTATATTTAAACTTATTCCTAACTTACACCATAAGCTTCCTATTCCTATAAATAGCCTCCTCACTTTCTTTCTTTCCCTAACTTCATTCTTTCTTCTTATTTTCCTCTTTTATTTTCCTGTAACAAAGAAAAGTAGCCACCACCCCTTCAGTCGATTATATCTGAAGTTAGCGGGATCCGAATTTGATGATTTTGGATCCGTTGGGATCATGTGAGTGAGGGCGTCGATTCTGTATGTGTCAATTTGTATATGGTGATGGTTGGATGTGCTTGTCTTGAGCAACTGTGCCTAGGGCTTGGTCATGGAGGTGCTAAGGGTGGAGATAGGTCATGGCTTTGGGTCCGTTGAGTTTATCTTGCAAATGCGAACGTATGGGTGGAGTTTGGAGGTGAGCTTACTCACTAGTTTATTTGTGTTCGTTGTGGTATAATTGTTTGGCTTGTTAATTATAAATTAGAATTAAGAATAATGCAAGTTATCACTTTTGGATCCCTTCTTGCTTTAGAAACCAAGTGACAACATTATTTGTAGTATAATCCCTCTTATAAACCCTTTAAAACATGTGTCGTGTCCCAGACTTGTAGTTTACATGTTTGATATTGTGTTATGATTGGTTGAAGCGAAATTGTCGCTATAAACACACTTTGAAATCCCTTGTATTTAATAGTGGTTAAATTGGTTGAAATGTGAATATAATGTGAAAATATGTATTAGGTTGTGTCTACATAGTTTTGATGTGTTTGAAAAAAGGAAATTGGTTTGGGAAAAATACCAGAGTATGATGTTATTTTGATAATCATTTATGAATGCTTAAGTAAAGTTTTAAATCATAAAAACAAGTTTTATGGTTTTTGAATAAATTATGAAATAGATATTTTATGGAATATTTGGAATAAGTGTTTAAACCATGTTAAAAGTATTTGTCATATTTAGAAGTGTAGAAAGAAGTTAACCATTTTGTAAAAAGGATAAAAAAGGAATTTTTGGATTATAACAATTGTGTTATAATAAAGGGTTTTGTAAAGTTAATTAGAAAGGTATGTTTCCTTGTTTAATAAGAGTTGAAATACTTAGAGTTTTAAATGGAAGTGTTTTAAAGTAATGACAAGTATAAAAGTGATTTTGGGCTTATAGTAACGATGTTTAGCAACAATTATTTTTAATCCATTAAATTATATTTTCGAAAAGCAATAAGATCTTTAAAGAGAATTTTAAAGATGACGATTAAGTGTGAAATTTTTGGGTTTATAGTATACGAATTGGGTTATTTATGGAAAGTTAGTAGTTCTATAGTTGACACTAAAAGTTGATGAGTAGATCAATCCTCTACCTGTGAGATATAGAACCGAAGTGTCTAGCCAAGGCTTGGAGCAACTAGTGCCTTGACTTACCTGACTTCGTTTTTGGCGAGGGATAGAGTAAGTCGAGAATATTGAAAACATGACAAGTATAGGAGATTTGATTTCCATAAATGATCTTTATAATTATGATGGTAGGGAAAACATTAGCATTTCTTATAGGCAATTGTTTTATACCCTTTTCAAATATGGTTTTAGAAATAAGAAATCTCTCCTAAGATTTGTGAATATATTTATACCATTGTATAAGTATATGGAAATGTTTTCTATGTATGGAAAGTGAAGTAATTTGTGAATATACTTATAATGTTGAAATAAGTATATGAATATTTTTTAAGGTATTGAAAGGAGTATAAATAAGTAGTGAAATAATAGAATACTAGTATATATCTTTATAAAGAGAAATGTGTGTATATATACAAGTTTAAAATGAAATTTTAATTAATAAAGAGTGTTAATTAATAAAAAGGAATTGACTTATAATGGATGTTTTAATCAATTAGATGTTTTTATTAATGAAAGAAATTTTATTAGATAAAAGGAGTTTTACTAATAAAAGATGTTTAATTAATAAATGATTTATTAATTAAATAAAAAGGGGATTAAAAGTCGTTTATGTGACTTGATCGTGTTGTGTGTGCTTAATCAAGTTTGGTTTCCATATGAAATTAAATCTCTGGTTTGATTGTTTATTTTTTTGATAGTTAAATAACTGACTATCAAATCTTGGCCAGTTTTGACATAAGAAGTATATATGAGCTTCACGTGTTCATATGGTTTGAGATCCCTAGGGAGAACTCATTCTGGTGAAACGTTTCTAGGTTTAAGGGGTATATGGGAGATCCCCTTGGGACTCTTATATAGTTCGCTTACTTCTGAAAGAACTGAGACCGAGTCAATCGAAACTATCACTGTCTGTTCGGAGAGACTGAGATCAGATATATTATCTAAAAAACATTTCGAACACAATTTCGAACCGGCATAAGCGTTCGAATTGAAGACATCTTGAAGATGATGGAATCGAAGACGGAGTTCTTTAAACTGCAAGGGCTGCTTGCTACTGATCCTGAGAGTGATTCCAAAATAGATGTAGTAGAAGTAGTGCCTTCGGTTTGTTCATATCCTTAACAACTTGTACGGCTGAATGCTGGCATAGCATTATTGCTTGGAGGGTAGTGTTAGCATTCCAAGTGGGATTGCTATTAAAAAGGTAAAATGTAGCCTCAAGCGTCATCAACCAGGTAATAACTAAAATAGAGGATATGCAGCATGGCTATATGGGTCGCACCCATTAGAGTATGTCGTCACCTTTCTAGATATATCTTCATTTATGCATTTGGGTGTGCATAAGAGCTCTCGCTAAAGGTTGCAAAGCAACCGGTGTGATGACATATTTGGTACTATCCAAAAAAAGGTAGGCCGGTTTTGTGCAGTAGGGGTGCAAGATGTTCTTGTTGACCTCGGTACATTTTTCTAGAGGTCTACTGTGAAAGGCGGTACCACAGTAGCTCAGTCATTGGTGGAATCCATTCTCCAATACGTGCCGTACGGACTTAGTGTGCCCAGCTATGCTGGAACGTGAAATGCAAGCATTCCAGCTTTATTCATAATTTTAAACCCTAGACATTATTACAATACCGAAAGATTTCTTATGGAAATGGTTTGGTTATCATAAGGTAAAAACATGTCTATGTTTATATGCAATGTGGTCTATAACAACCCAGAATTTTGGTCATTGAATTTTAAATGTTTAATTAATTTTAAATATTTAAACAATTGGATTTTGGAATTTAATGACTTATATTCAAATATATGGATTATTTAAATACTTGAATAAAAATTAATTAAATGGATTTAATAATCTTATTTAACTCCTTTTAATTACTAAATAATATCGATGAATTCAATTCGTTAATTTATTTACAATAATAAAGAGTTAATAAATATCGACAATGTGATCGAAAAATATAAAAAGATATTTAAATGTGTGAAATTAGCCTTCCGGGGCATTGTATGCAATTTCGACGAAACTAGTGTCATTGGATCTGGAATAATAAATTGTTGTACACCGACGAGATTAGTGATGATTGGACGCACTATGTGAGCGTGCGAGCTCGAATCGCATAGCGGTTAATTTAAGGGAATTAAAATAATGTAATTGGATTTTAAAAAGCTAACTTTTGTATACGATAAAATTAGCTCCCAAAAACAGTTTCATTGAGTTCAGAATAGGGGTATTTAGCTAGGAATGCCAGTGAGCACGCATCATTGGAGTTCATCAATTTTCGAGTGTGAATAGTATCGATTAGAGAATCCTATATAAGGACCCATACCCTTCATTCTTTTGCCCAAAATATAGAATTATAACCCTAGTTGCCATTTTATTTTCCTCCATCCAATAGCCTACATTTACCGACACTGATCGGAGGCGTTTCAAGCGATGGGTCCAACTACAAAGATGATCGGTTAAACGAGATGAACGAGATATACGGTCGGATTGTGGCGCAGCGGCGCGAGGCGACGGCAGTTCTTGTTTGACGACGAGCGTGATTTTAGTTGATTTCATCGCCGTTAGGTGATGGGGAAGGCCAAGGACGATGGCGCGAGGGTGCTGGAGGTAGGGTTACCTACAGTGGAGGACCGGAGGCGGCTAAGGCTGCATGGTGGCGGATGTTGTTGATAAAGGGAAGTCGGGTTTTGTGTATTGGCAGCTGAGTTTCTTTAATCGCGATTATGAATTTGAAAATTGTGCGACCAGGATTGTTCATTAAGGTGATTAGGGTTTGTGATGAAGTAATTATCGTTTAATTAAGTAATTAAGGATATTTGATTATTTAATTTAATTGAAATCTTATAAAACCCATATCTTAATCATACAAGGTCAGATTCAGACACGGTCAGTCGCATTAGACTCGTGTCAACGATAAATTCGCAATGAAATTGGATTGGTTGAATTTGCAAGTTATAGAATTTTGGACTAAAATCGAACGCCCATTCGATTTTAGTTCAAAATGAAACACTTCAGTGATAACTACAATTTTGGTGAGTTAAGCTCACCATTTTGGTTAATCAATACATTATATAGTAGATAAAAATTATTTATTGCCTTCTTAGATGTTAGTATATATTATTGTTTGATTGATTGTTTGGATTAGATTCCCGTATTGGAAATTCATATAACTAGATGTATTATTGTTTGTTCCCACCTAGTAGCGGATGTCATAAATAACCATTTTGTTGCAGAGGAAAAAAAAGAAGTCTAAGTGTTATCGTAGCGAACAGGTCGCTAGGTAACACTTCGAAAAATACACATACATATGTATGATTTACATGGGACATTTGTAGAGAGACCCAAAGGGGTTTCTTGCCATTATTTATTTACTGCTATCTGCATCTCATTTATATTCTTTTATTGCTTATATTGATGTTTAGTTAAAAAAAAATTTGACCATCTATTTAAATTGTAACGACCCGTAAATTTTAATGGTTTTAATAACGTAATTAACTGGAATTTTGTGAAATTTTAAATAAAAAAATTTAAAATTTAAAATTTGATATTTGGAATGCGTCTAGTTAAACGTAGTAACTGGTAAATTTCATCTGATAATATGAAAGTTTATTTTCTGGTGTAATTTTATTTAAATTCAAATCAGTTAAATTTAGTGGTAATGAAATGTTTTCCAAACTTGAATATTTTTCTATAGAAAATTTGTAAATCATCTTCTGAGTGAGACGTCATATTTCGTTTCTTTAAATTTGGACTGTTATTGCTCCATCGATCTTATTTCGGCGAAATAGCAGCATTTTCGGTACTGATATCGACTTTCGATCTGATGATCGTACCACCGATATATGTATACCGTTTTGATCGTCTCGTCGTGCTAATCTCTACAATACATTCAATTCTGTCTTTTGAAGCCCATAACGCAGCGGAATCCACGAAAAAACGGTTTCGTATCGGTACTGGATTTTAAAAACCTCTGGTTTCTTGACCATTCATTTATACGCTGAGTATACCAATAGCCATTAGACTTTTTATATCCCAAATTTATTATCCAACCTTTACTGTTCTGTTCGTATCGTTTCAATAGAAATTTTGTTCGGTTGCTTCTTGGTTCGTTCATTCTGACTTCTTCTTTCATTTTGCTCAGTTCAGTTTCTAAAAAAAATGATGAATGCATTTTTTCCCTGGCCTCCTCTCCTACAATGCTCGCATGTAGCTTTTGCATCTGCTTCATCTTTAAAGCTTGCTTGTTTTTCCACACTCACCTTCTCACGCATAGCCAACACCTCCCTCCTCTGCCTGTATTTCAGCCTCAGCAAGCGCCCAGATCCGCCACTCATTGCTCCTCTTGATTTTTCTGCCAGCGTGCTCATGCACTAGCCTTGCATTTTTGTGAGGTACATATATATTAATATATATATATGTATGTATATGTATATGTTTTCAGAATTTTGTGTGTCATTGTATAAAAATCTGTTTATATATATAAAGTGTCTATAGTATGACGCATGCAGGTATGTATATTATAAATTTTTAAGCATTTTGGAGTTATCCTGTTCTACTTTTGTGTAATATATAGATACTATAAAGTTATATAATAAAGTTTTCAAGTGGAGTGCATCTATATTATTAAGCTTGTACGTTGGTATATATATTTATATATATTATATATTGTATGTTGCGCAAGCTATATTGATTATAATACATAAGCTATATCAATGTAAGTTACATAATCTATTACATTTTGAGCCTGCGTATATGTTTTAAATATGTTGTTTGCGTGTGTCATTAGAAAGTATAAATGGTTTATATATTGTGTTTCTATTATACCGGTGTATATATATATACTGTTTATAATAGTTTGAAATTATATACTAGATGAAGGCGTGCGTTATAGATATGCGTGCAGTATAAAGGCAACAGTTTTACAGTTTGGTTTCGAAGAAAAATAAATTGATTTGTATGTATATACAGTTCTTTACAGTCGACTTTTAATTTGTAGCTTTGTATTGAATTAGAGAAAATAAATATATATATATTTGACCATATATATGCAAGTTTGTATATATGTGTATATACATTATTTTTATATATATAGTGAATTTGGTTTTGAGATATATATGTTTTGATTTTTACATGTTTGTGTTTTTAAATTTAATATTAGTTTTATAATAAAGGTGGACCTTAAAGTAATATATTAAGTTTCTATTAGTCTATATTTTGTTTTCTTTGGAAACCAGTACTTATATGTTATATATTTGGATTTTGCATATGTATGTTTCAATAAACAGTACTTTTTATATTTTCTGAAACCTATATATCTATGTAAAGCCGGTAATTGTACATACTTTAGTTCAGAGAACCATGGTGATGATTTTTGTTGTCCTGTTATATACATGTTTGATTTTAAATTATATATTTTATATGTGTTTAATTTAAACAATGATTTGAAATGTATATATATATATTCAATTTAAATTGTGTTTTCATTTAGAATATGTTTTATATATGTGAATACTTATATATAGTTATATATATGCCCGTTCACTTATACCATTTATCTTCATCAATCCAGTTTATTGTGCCTTACCCTGGTCTCGCCAATGTCCAAGTGGTCGTAGCATCTTTTTAATTTGCTCGTGTCCATATCAGTGTGCGTATCTGTGTCATCTTCTTGTCTCTCTAGCCTCGAAAGCTGAGCAATCACTCACATTAACGTTCTTATATTTATTAAATTTGATTTCAATTGAAACGACAATTGAAATATGCTGCTGCTAGTTATTTACATTGCTATATATATGCTATTATCTAAATCTGTTCACCTGTGACATCTGACACCACTATCTGTTATATATATTGATGATATATGCCTGTTATATTATTATCATATCTGTTATCACTCTGCAATAGAATTCACTATGGGTTGAAATGATACATACCCGAACGATCTGTAGAATAGGAGAAAATCGTTATGGGTTGAAATAATAAACCCAAGCGATTTTCATTGAATTGAATTTGGGATTGCGGGTTGAAAAGATATATACCCGTAGATATCTAAATTGCGGATTGAAATGATAAATATATATATCACTTGACCATAGGATAGAAAATTATATACGGACACCGTTGGTCTATATATAAAAATATTTTGAAAATCATTTCTATGGTTTTGGAAAGAAATATATGGTTTTATGAAATATTGATTTCAAGATTTATTAAATTTGATTTAATAAAGTTGATTTAATCAATATAAAATATGTTTAAGTATTTATTTAAAATTTATATTTTCAAATATAGAGTTTATAATGATTCGGGTTGAAAAGATAAATTTGAAATTGATTTGAAATTATATTTATTTAAGAATTATACTTAAATAAGTTTGATTTGAAATTATTAAATTTGAGATTTTAAAGATGTGGTTTTTATAACTTGATTTTGGTTTAAGGTGATTAAATGAATATTTCAAGTTTAAATAAATTGAAGGAAATATTTAGTGGTTTGAAATTTGGGTTTTATTTAAATGATATTGGGTTTATTAAGTGAATATTTCAAAAACTAAATAATAGTAAAGTGAATTTGATATATATATATATATATATATTATCGAATTTAGTTTTGAAAATGTTGAATATTTAAAGCTTTGAAATATATTGAAATTGAAATAACTTATTTTATGGTTCAAATATGTATTTGAAATCGATAATTTGAAATGGTTTATTGAGAAAATGAATTGAGTTGAATTTGATGAATTGAGATGGAATAAAATTTGAATTTTGGAATTCAAGTTGATTTGGAATCGATTTGTGAAATTTGAGAAGGCTATTTTATTATACAAGTATTTTTAAATTATATTTAAACCTAATTATATATTTTACTTTGTAAATTATTTTTAATATAAACTATTTTAATATAAACTATTTTAATATACTAATTATTTTAATATAAACTATTTTAATATAAATCATTTTTTAATATAAATTATTTTGTTATAAACTATTTTAACTTATAACTATTTTATATAAACTAATTTTATTTTTTAAACTATTTTATTATATACTATTATTAATATCTAAGCTGTTTAAGGGTGGAAGTTATGATTTCAAAGTTAAGGTTTTCCAAATATTATGATTTCAAAGTGTTTTGGTTTTGGAAGTGTTATAACTTTGGAAGTATTATGATTTTGGAAATGAATATATTTGAAGTGAAAATGATATCATATTGATTTGGTTTTGAAATGAAAAAGATATTTTGGTTTTGAAGTATAAACTATTTGAAATGACCGTGGTGTTATAATAACGTTTGGTTGTTAAAGAGGCCGGGATCGGATATGGGCATACTCTCTGTCGATACTGAAAGCCACTTTAACAACTGTGTACGCGGTGGAGATTCCAAAATGAAGTAGGATGGTGGCGACGATCCTAAAGGTATATTTTTGTGGACCCAACTCCCGTGATTGGCATAAGGTGGCTAAAACATGAGTGATTCCAGGCCAATGAGGTGGCTCCTCTTATCGGACACACTCCATCGTATGCCATTCTATTACTTTGTGATTGATTTGGTGCGCACTTTTGATTCGGGAGTGTGGCTCGAGGTGGGCGATTGCTGCGGCTCTGCGTTGCCACCAGTCCGGATGCGTAATTGGTATATCTACCCTGGCATTGCCTTATTGTGCCGTGTCACTTACCCTAGCATGCTTTACTACGAGTTTGATTTGTGTCGTACCTATGGAGTATCCTCTGGTAGCTCCAGTTTACGGGATATTACAGTACTGTATAGACTATTGGCACTATAAAATGTGTTAAGGTGGAAAATGTAAAGCCTTAACGCTATTTTTAAATAGCATACTTTACTGTAGACATTATTATAATAGCGTATATTACTACATAGTAGATAGTTTAATGGATCCTTAGAGGATGGTTATCCCAAACATCCTTTGAGTTATTTGTATTTCAATTGACATTTCACTTGAGTTGGATTTATTGATATAAGAATGTTAATCCTGACTCGAGTTTTTTGTGTTTTTGCTTTACGCTCGGGTCAGACTGAGTGACTCAATGTTCGAGACTCACCTTTGGAGTTGGAGCTTCGCTTGGAGATCCATCTATATCTATTCAGCTTGCAGTTATTCAATTGATTCCAATGATGTATTCTGATATTGTATTTGACTATTGTATTGAGACATCTATGTATTCGAGACCTCTGTTGTATCTTATTTAACCCTGTTATTTATATATATAGTAGCTTCATGAACTACTATTCTTTTGTTTCTGCTGCATTATTGTTATATTACTCTATGTCTATGATTCTGTGATTATTTATTTACTGTATATGCTGAGTTTTGCCAAATTTAAATTAACAATCTGATATTTTGAGCAATTCAAGTCCGACATGTATGGATGCAAATGGTTGAAAATTTCAGGCTAATACATGTGGTATCAGAGCTCTGGTTTTAGGCAAAACTTGGCATCTATAGTAAATTTAATTACATAATCACTTTCGTTCGAGCTTGGATCTCCTCCTCTTTGATTCGGTTTTCTTTGAATTTTGGAACTCTCCCACTCATTCTGAAATCCATCCTGGTTTTTCCTATTTGTGTCCTTTTGATTCTAGAGTATCCCATAACTCCACTCCTGTTGATCTCTATAATAAATCGGCGGTCCCGCCGATCTTTGAATGATTTGTAAAGGGGTGGAACTCCTTTACAATAAGCATTGATTCACCGAAGATTCCTGTATCCTTTGTTTACGATGCTATCTATTTCTTGCTATGCCTAAATTCTATCGATCGAATGTCGATTTGCCTTAGAATTCTGCATCAATCTTTTTCTTGAAGTCTCGGTTGACCGGTTAATGTCACCCGCGATTTATATAAGTCTATCCATTCTTTTCTCTCTTTGAAATCTATTTATCTCCCTATCGAGCCTATCTTCTAGTTGAATTCTTTTGGTTAGGATCCCTCTGTATTCGGATCTCTATCTTTGTTTTGAAATCCATTTTCGAATCATCGAGTGAGAGAGTGTATTTGTAATTTATATACATTGTTTATAGTGTGTTGTTTGAGTTGTTGATGTTGATTTGGGTTTTCGATCGATTCGTCTGATCAACGCTATCGATAGGAATTCCAAAACACTTGAACATAACAAACTACACAATATTATTTTCAAAATTGGCTAAATGAAATAAATTTGTATGATTATATTATAAATATATATAAGTAAAATTTTCTGGAATTTAATAAGCTAATTAAATTGGTTGTTTGAAATGATAATATTTGATTATCATTTATTGTTCTATAAATGAATTTATAAACATGGTTTATAAATTGATTTGGAATTGAAATGAATTTAAATCAAGAATTTGGGAATTTAATTTTCGGTGATTTCAAACTCTGGTTTTAAAGTTTTAAATGCATATTATTGAAAGTATTTTCGAATAGAAATCATTTCCAAAGAATTTTAGAAGATTAAATCAGTACTCTCCTTTTTTGTCGCTGGAAAATAATTTCGGTGATGACTGCAGCATCATCGACATTCATTTTCGAGTTTCGAAATGGAGAGACCATTCTGTAGCTTTGCTACATGTTTGTTTTAGAAAATTAATTTGATTTGAATTTCCGAAGTATGACTTGATTTATAATATATATATTGGTATATGATCATAGATTTGATTTGATATATATACAGAATATATATTTATCTCTAAATGATTTGAATTAAAACCAGAAATTTTATTCTTAAATTTTGATAAGGTGATTTCAATTATAAAATAAAACCAAAATTTTGAATAAATATTTAAACTTGAAATAAGTTGAATGAGAAAATTTTCCTTGTATAATACTCAATTACATTTCAATATAACTTACCTAAATTATTCAGAAGTTGAAAATGTAATTGTATAATATACAATATAAAATGACTTTATAAATAAAATTTTGAGTGGTTATAATAAATGTTATACACTTAATTTTTAATTATAAAAATGTTAATATAGATAAATAGAATAATAGGTTGGTTGAATAATAAATAAGATAAATTAAATTTTTGTTTTGAAAGAAACCTTTTTGTATCAAATATTAATAAATGGAAATTAAACCAACTTAATGAAATATCTTGAATTTAAAATCAATTATTGAATATTAATTAACTTAAATTGAAATTTATATGGATTAAATTAATTGTTTTATTTTGTTTTCAATCTATTTTCTTTCCGGTGGTTCTATTCTCCTACCTTGTTCCTTTTCGGGGACGAAAAGCTTTGAGTGGGGGAGAGTGTAACGACCCGTAAATTTTTATGGTTTTAATAACGTAATTAACTGGAAATTTATGAAATTTTAAATAACAAATTTTTAAATTTTAAATTTGATATTTGGAATGCGTTTAGTTAAACGTAGCAACTGGTAAATTTTCATATGATAATATGGAAGTTTATTTTCTGGTGTAATTTTATTTAAATTCAAATCAGTTAAATTTAATGGTAATGAAATGTTTTCCAAACCTGAATATTTTTCTATAGAAAATTTGTAAATCATCTTCTGAGTGAGTCATCATATTTTGTTTCTTTAAATTTGGACTTATATTGCTCCGTCGATCTTATTTTCGGTAAAATAGCAACATTTTCGGTATCGATATCGACTTTCGATCGGATGATCGTACCACCAATATCTGTATACAGTTTTGATCGTCTCATCATGCTGATCTCTGCAGTACATTCAATTCTATCTTTTGAAGTCCAGAACGCAGCGGAATCCGCGGAAAAACGGTTTCGTATCGGTACTGGATTTTAAAAACCTCAGGTTTCTTGACAATTCATTTATACGCTAAGTATACCAATAGCCATTAGACTTTTTATATCCCAAATTTATTATCCAACCTTTACTATTCTGTTCATATCGTTTCAATAGAAATTTTGTTCGGTTGCTTCTTGGTTCGTTCATTCTGACTTCTTCTTTCATTTTGCTCAGTTCAATTTCTAAAAAAAAAAGGTGAACGCATTCTTTTCCCTGGCCTCCTCTCCTACCAAGCTCGCCTGTAGCTTTTGCATTCGCTTCATCTTTAAAGTTTGCTTGTTTTGCCACACCCACCTTCTCACGCATAGCCAACACCTCCCTCCTCCGCCTATATTTTGGCCTCAGCAAGCACCTAGATCCGCCACTCACTGCCCCTCTTGATTTTTCTGCCAGTGTGCTCATGCACTAGCCTTGCATTTTTGTGAGGTACAAATATATATATATATATGTTTTCAGAATTTTGTGTATCATTGTATAAAAATCTGTTTATATATATATATATATAAAGTGTCTATAGTATGACGCATGCAGGTATGTATATTATAAATTTTTAAGCATTTTGGAGTTATCATGTTCTACTTTTGTGTAATATATAGATACTATAAAGTTTTCAAGTGGAGTGCATCTATATTATCAAGCTTGTACGTTGGTATATATATTTATATATATTATATATTGTATGTTGCGCAAGCTATATTGATTATAATACATAAGCTATATCAATGTAAGTTACATAATCTATTACATTTTGAGCCTGCGTATATATTTTAAATATGTTGTTTGTGTGTGTCATTGGAAAGTATAAATGGTTTATATATTGTGTTTCTATTATACCGGTGTATATATATACTGTTTATAATAGTTTGAAATTATATACTAGATGAAGGCACGTGTTATAGATATGCGTGCAGTATAAAGGCAACAGCTTTACAGTTTGGTTTCGAAGAAAAAAAATTGATTTATATGTATATACAGTTCTTTACAGTCGACTTTTAAGTTGTATCTTTGCATTGAATTAGAGAAAATAAATATATATATATATTTGACCATATATATGCAAGTTTGTATATATGTGTATATACATTATTTATATATATATATATAGTGAATTTGGTTTTGAGATATATATGTTTTGATTTTTACATGTTTGTGTTTTTAAATTTAATACTAGTTTTATAATAAAGGTGGATCTTAAAGTAATTTATTAAGTTTCTATTAGTCTATATTTTGTTTTCTTTGGAAACCAGTACTTATATGTTATATATTTGGATTTTGCATATGTATGTTTCAATAAACAGTACTTTTTATATTTTCTGAAACCTATATATCTATGTAAAGCCGGTAATTGTACATACTTTAGTTCAGAGAACCATGGTGATGATTTTTGTTGTCCTGTTATATACATGTTTGATTTTAAATTATATATTTTATATGTGTTTAATTTAAACAATGATTTGAAATGTGTATATATATATTGGTTAGCACCAAAATTGGTCACTAACCTCATTGATAAAGATTGTGTAGAGAGATTAATGAAGAAGATGAATTAGAACTGAAATGTAGTGAAATTCAATGCCAAAAGAACAACAAAAACGAGAACACCAGATTTATAGTGGTTCGGCGTAACTGCCTACGTCCACTTTGAGTTTTGATCTTTATTTCTTTCACAAGTAGTTGAAGACAGATACAATCCATATATTAATGACTTGAATACAAGTTTGAACTGAAAATAATAAGTCTTGAAAGTGGTAGAGTCTCCCCAGTGTTCTCCAAAAAAGGTCCCTTTCATTGTGCTACTGCCCTCCTATTTATAGACGAGATGGGTTGGACTTCCCTCATGGGCTTAGGAACAAGGTGCCTCTGCCTATAATAGGTGAATCTGCGCACCAGGCCAGGCAGGCCGAATGCTCTTGCTTTGTTGTGGGCCTGACAACTTGCTACTACCTCTAGTCTCTTCTTGATCAGAATCTTGTCTAGTGCTAATGATAATTTCTTCAACTGTCGTTTTGTAACCAGGCCAAGATGCCGGTTAACATTTGCCCCCCAAAGTGTGTCGTGTGAAGTAATACAACACGCTTTGAATCAGCGAGTATTCCTTGTCTTCAGAAAGAAATCCACCATGTTTCTTGAATAGTCATTATCCTCCAATTTATCCTCCCAAGGTGTTGTATCCTTCTTTGGTCATCGTGATGCTTGGTAGATTCCCAATATTATAAATCCAGGGTTGTAGTTCATCAGTGGCCATCCGTGTCTGATTCTGCAGAGCTAATAAGCTTCGACTATCTGATCTAGTCTTCTCTTAATAACTTTTAGTGAGAATTCAATTTCTGTTGATTTCAAGAAGTCGAACTTTTTTGGATGTACACATGCACGTTCGGGTACATGTTCTTGCCATTGGCTCTCGGATGCGTTTTATATGCTCATAAGTCGTCGCCAACTCCATCTAGTTTAATTGCAATTCAATCGCAATTCCTTGTTTGTATTTTCTGTGAAATAAGGGTTGCAATCAGCCACTTGAGGAGTTTTCCAAACCTCTCTTCAGTACAGACTCTATGATTTTGTTCACAGCTTCAACATGTCCATTTGCAGTTATAATGGATCATGGAAGGTCATAAGGACAGATGACGTTACGGATAAAGAAGTTGATTATTTTCTTCATCTTGGTCGTGGTTAAGAGTTCTTCATGTGCCCATTTAGTGATGTAATCAACTGCTATGATGGTGTATTTCGCACCACCTTTAGGATTGACAAGAAGATGATTTCAGTGCCCCCAAGTGGCAAATGGCTATGAACTAGCCATTTGAATAATTTCCATCGGCGGGGTTCCCGGATTTTTTGCAAACATCTTGCACTCGTCACATTGTCTAGCATGATCAACTGCATCTGGGTTGATAGTTGGCCAGTAATACCTATAGAAGAGTATCTTCTTTATCATGGTTTTCCCCCTGATGTTATTGCCGCATTCTTCTTCATAGACTTTGCTCAAGATACCATCATGGGCGATATGCCGAAGCATGGGGATGGATAAATTCCTTTTGACACACGACTTATTCTTAGATGATTTGGCGTGAAGCTTTGAGGAGGATCTGTCATTTTCCATTCCTCCATTCAGTAAGAATTCCTCATTGTAGATAGTCTTTGATAGGAGTCAACCATGACACCTTTTCATTTTGTTCACTGGGTACGTGTGTAATGATGTAATACATGAAGTCGGTTAGTAGCTCTTGGACTTGGCCGAGATAAGGAGCAAGACAATGCCCCCTAGCAAGATCAACTTTCTTAAATTTGTGTACTACCAATCAAGAATCACAAAAGATATGTAAAGTTTTCACTTCAAATCCTCTAGCAAGTTTGAGACTGACAGTCAAGGCTTCAAACTAAGCATCGTTGTTTGTTACAGGTAAATCGAGTTTTAGGACGTAGCAGATTGATCGTTCCTCAGGAGTCATTATCATGACTCCTATGCCATAACACTGATCATTGGATGCTCCATCCGCGTACATTTTCCATCTTATGGTTGGTTCTCTGCTACTCTTCGAGTAGTCATCTAAGGTAGTGAATTTGGGTGTAAGGTCTGCTAATTTCCGTTCTTGGATAGCCCTTCGTGGGAAATAAGTGATATCGAATTAGCTTAGTTCGATATTCTATTTAAGTAGTCTTTCAGACGTCTCAGGTCATTGTATGCCCTGTCGCAACGGCTGGTAGGTATAGACGTTGATGGGGTGAGCCTAAAAGTAAGAGTGGAGCTTTCATGATGAAATCAATAGAGATTGTGCTAGCTTTTGTAGCTTCGGGTTGATATCCAATGCATGGCTCGCGATAGTTAATGAAATCACATATGCATGTCAGAATGGGTCCAAGGGAACATATCATCATTTATTCAGAAAAATCCAACTAATTCTTTTATCATCACTGCACTGAGCTGTGATCCGATATTCAGCACCCGAAAAGGGTCGCCATGGCTGGCTGTAATGTCGACCGTCAACTTAGCAGGTGCCATCCCAGATTCTTTGAGTAAAGATGTAACTATTTTGCATAACATTCAATGTGAAATATGATTGGGACGACCAATGTTGATGGTTACTCTAGTTAAACCCTAGAGTCTTGCCATGATTTATTGAGTCTAATAGCGAAGGGCCCTGAATGCTCTAATAGATTATCAGCAAATGGCCAAAAATCAGGCTTAAAAGCGCATTAAAGGAAATGTCGAGTGGGGGTCAGCCTCGAGTGGCATGCAACTGTATAGCTGGATCTTGCTATGAGTTTGAATTTGCTTGTGAATTCGAGTAACGCACTTTCTATTCAATGCATTCATGATTCTTTACCCGTCCTTCAGGTTGGAGTGAAAGTCAATTGCCCATGAGCTAAGGTATCGATTTAACGATTTTATCTCTAGGCATCCTTTCGGTCGTTGCCTTGAGTAGCTGTAAGAACTATATATAAGTTTTAATACTGAGCTATCATAACCAGTTTTTGGATGACCATGCGTCTTCTCCCAGTCTCGGGTTGATAAATGTACTGCATGGACGGTTGAGTCTCGTCCTAGCTATGTTTATGTTTTCACCTAAACTCCAAAGACATAGAGGTGATTGGTGAATAGTCAGTTCACATTCATCTTGCTTCTCGCTCGTGCCCCCAGGTCTGGGGCATATACCGATAAGTAGGAAGGCAAGCTACGCCCACTTTAGCTTTACTCTCTTTCTTGTTGAATCGTGGGATCATGTCAGTCGATGGGAAACTAGGTCTTGCCTATCTTGGATTTTATCGTGGTTTTTCATTCCAAGAGGAATACTTCGATGCCACGTAAGTTTCAGGGCATAATTTGGACAGTGGATGGTCATCCACGTCCACTTTGGTTCATGCTTTGTAACCAGATCTCGAGGTGAAGTTGGCTACAGATGCAGTCGAGTTATGCTCATCCAGTTTCATACTCCTCCTGACGAATCGAACGAGGGTGCTCGAGAATTTTAGACCAAGTATTCGTGGTTTACCCTCCTTTCCATACTCTATGGGTCATGGTTTTTCAAAAAACATCAGAGTCACATTCGTATGTGCTTGGTGCGGATCAGCATTGACCCTCGGTCTGAGGTATGATATAGTAGGTTGTTCGTAGCTTTGGATGCCGTTTCGATTGGTTCTGTATTGAAGCCTCCCTGCAGTCGCTGCCTCAAGTTATAAAGAACGTCACGCTAGAGCTACAATGAGCTGTCGTATTCAGCTTTTAGTGATTTGTACTCTTGCTTTATACATTGATTTGGCCAGGCCACAAGTTGGATGGTCGAACTCCATCCCTAGCGAGTTTACACTCCTCCCGTCGATTTTAGGCCGAAGTTTGCAGAATAGAGAACGGTCGGAATCCACTCATCTATTTATCAAAGTTTATACGCCACTCTGCATTCTAGTGACTTAGAGTTTTTCTTCCCCCGGTCGGCTCGTGCCCAATTTGTGTTCATGCTTCGGTCCATGCTCCGGGGACGTAGAGATTTGTCGAATGGTTTATGCTCTAGTCCATAGTTCAGGACGTAGAGATTTTTGTCAAGTCATTTATACTCTAGTTCACGCTCCGGGGACTTAGAGTACTCTAGTCTGCTTCAAGAACTTAGAGATTTTTCTCAAGCCGTTTATACTCTAGTCTGCTTCAGGGAATTAGATATTTTTCTAAAGTCATTTATACTCTAGTCCGCGCTCTGGGGACTCAGAGTACTCTAGTCCGCTTCAGGGACTTAGAGATTTTTCTGAAGTCGTTTATACTCTAGTCCGCGTTCTGGGGACTCAGAGTACTCTAGTCCGCTTCAGGGATGTAGAGATTTTTCTCAAGTCGTTTATACTCTAGTCCACGCTCTGGGGATTCAGAGTACTCCAGTCCGCTTCAGGGACATAGATATTTTTTTGAAGTCGTTTATACTCTAGTCCACGCTCTAGGGACTCAGAGTACTCTAGTCCGCTTCAGGGACTTAGAGATTTTTCTCAAGTCGTTTATACTCTAGTCCGCGCTCTGGGGATTCAGAGTACGGTAGTCCGCTTCAGGGACATAGAGATTTTTCTGAAGTCGTTTATACTCTAGTCCGCGCTCTGGGGACTCAGAGTACTCTAGTCCGCTTTAGGGACTTAGAGATTTTTCTGAAGTCGTTTATACTCTAGTCTACACTCAGGGACTTAGAGTACTTTAGTCCGCATTCTATCTCCCATTCCAGAGGGTGAGACCCCCCGGATGGCTGAGAGTTTGCCTGAACCTGGTAGATAATCCTTCTCTTTAAGATTCTCTTTAAGATTTCGAAAGTCGTTATTCTTTATGCAGGACTATTGCATTCTAATGCTTTTTTTCCACGATTTTGTGCAGGCCGTTCTGACCCCGAGCCCACTCCGAGGAGCAATTTCGCCAAGGAATTGGGGGAGAAGACAAGTGAAGCCACTCACGTAGGGGAGGCTCCTGGTCCAGACGCTCAGGTGATCGGAGCGCTTGATGAAGATAAGTCTGAAACCTCCTCTCCTACCGATGGGGGTTATGAAGTAGAAATTACAGGCGCCTCTGAGCACACATCCGAATTGAGCATGGAGGAGCTGCTCGAGAAAGAGAAGGAGGAGACGGTCAAGGTCATAGTAGAGCCCCGAGTTGTGGACTTGGATGATCCTTTAAACAAGCCGTTGAAGGTCATCCTTCCTGGCGGGTCCAAGCCCATGGAAGGCCCCCGTACTCCTTCAGTTGCTACCCCTCTATCAAAGAAGAGTACCAAGGGTAAATGCTCTGGAGAGGAGCCGTCTGGAAAGAAGTTAAAGAAGCACAAGAAGTGATTACTATCCTCGTTCAACGAGTGTTAGTTTGAGTCATGTAATTATTTTCATCTATTTCCTTAGTCCTTGTAAATAGAATGTCGACTCCGAACTTTGGAGGGGTTGTAATAGAAACTCATTTCTGAGTAAGGTTTAGTTCCTTTTTCTGTCTTACAAAAGACTCTTATTGTTCAGTTTTCTTTGTGATTGTGATTTTAATCCAAGCAGTTGCGAGTAACATAGACTTCTCAGTCCATCTTCATATAACTCGGAAACTCTTCGGGAGTCGTTGAACTTCCATTCTGTGCTTCGAGCACTTAGAATACTTTCTAGCCCGTATGTCAGGGATTTGACAAATTCAAGTCATCTGTGTCATAGTTCATATTCAGGGAACTTGGAGATCCGATTCGCTTATATTCGAGTCCGCACTCTGGGGAGTTAGAGTACTCCAGTCCGCACTCTGGGGACTTGGAGGTTTAAGTCATTTATACTCTAGTCCGTGCTCTGGGGACTCAGAGTACTCCAGTCCGTACTCTGGGAACTTGGAGGTTTAAGTCATTTATACTCTAATCCGCGCTTTGGGGACTTAGAGTACTCCAGTCCGCACTCTGGAGACTCGGAGGTTTAAGTCATTTATACTCTAGTCCGCGCTCTGGGGACTCAGAGTACTCCAGTCCGTGCTCTGGAGACTTAGAGGTTTAAGTCGTTTATACTCTAGTCCGCGCTTTGGGGACTTAGAGTACTCCAGTCCGCACTATGGGGACTTGGGAGGTTTTAGTCATTTATACTCTAGTCCACGCTCTGGGGACTTAGAGTACTCCAGTCCGCACTCTGGGGACTTGGAGGTTTAAGTCGTTTATACTTTAGTCCGCGCTCTGGGGACTTAGAGTACTCCAGTCCGCACTCTGGGGACTTGGAGGTTTAAGTCGTTTATACTCTAGTCCGCGCTCTGGGGACTTATAGTACTCCAGTCCGTACTCTGGGAACTTGGAGATTTAAGGACTTAGAGTACTCCAGTCCGTACTCTGGGAACTTGGAGGTTTAAGTCATTTATACTCTAGTCCGCGCTCTGGGGACTTAGAGTACTCCAGTCCGCACTTTGGGGACTTGGAGATTTAAGTTGTTTAAACTCTAGTCCATGCTCTGGGGACTTAGAGTACTCCAGTCCGCACTCTGGGGACTTGGAGGTTTAAGTCAGTTATACTCCAGTCCGCGCTCTGGGGACTTAGAGGTTTAGGTCGTTTATACTCTAGTCCACGCTCTGGGGACTTAGAGTACTCCAGTCCGTACTCTGGGAACTTGGAGGTTTAAGTCATTTATACTCTAGTCCGCGCTCTGGGGACTTAGAGTACTCCAGTCCGCACTCTGGAGACTCGGAGGTTTAAGTCATTTATACTCTAGTTCGCGCTCTGGGGACTCAGAGTACTCTAGTCCGTGCTCTGGAGACTTGGAGGTTTAAGTTGTTTATACTCCAGTCTGCGCTCTGGGCACTTAGAGTACTCCAGTCCGCACTCTGGGGACTTGGAGGTTTTAGTCATTTATACTCTAGTCCGCGCTCTGGGGACTTAGAGTACTCCAGTCCGCACTCTGGGGACTTGGAGGTTTAAGTCGTTTATACTCTAGACCGTGCTCTGGGGACTTAGAGTACTCTAATCCGCACTCTGGGGACTTGGAGGTTTAAGTTGAGAGCAGTCGTATTTCCACTCTTTAATTTGTATTCATCTACTGTATCGAGGCTAATGTCGTCGAATGAACAATCGAACCACGTTTGCTCACGGAATGGGATTCTGCCCCCCACGATGAGGGACGGAATTTGAAAAATGGACGATCGATTCTCGTCCGCTTGGTGATTATAGCTCTTCCAATCAAGTAAAGGAAAGAGGTATATGATAGATGGTTGGTTCACATCCATGTTGGGTTAGATAGCCAAATCTCTTACAATTTGCTCCGTATCTCCTTCTAGAAAATAAAGATAATAGATTGTTGAGTAGACATAGTAAGTTGCATCTGTTCCAAGGTGCAGTCGTGTCCATATATTGAAAGCGATGGTTAGCGAGTAGGCAGTCTACCATAGCTACTTCAAGTTGGTCTTTCGAACAACCTTTCGTGTTCAGGGTAGGATTTGATGTGTAGATGATCGAATCACGTCCACTTTAGGCGGATCCCCGGCGTCATTGAGCTTCATGAGGGGTATCTGTATTTTGTCGAACTTTGTTCTAAGACTCGATTGGAGTGGATGATCGGGCCATATTCATTCCGAGCCTTATTTAGGTCTCCAAGTCAAATGTGGAGGTCGATGGATGGATGGTCGGTTATGTTGGCTTTGTATTGGGCTCTGACCGTGATGAGCTTTTCAATCTCTAGTCCTTGGCCCCAAATCAAAGGCACATGGTTGATAATGAGCGAACGAATCATGCTCGTCTTGATGAAACTCCACAAATCCGATTAAGGTCTGCGTGGATTGGTTGGAAGCCAACTTTGAGTGCTTGGTCACCTGCATTGTTTTAAAAGAAGTTTAGTTTAAGTCTGTTGCAATTCAAAGCACATTTCAAATTGAAATAGAAAATAATCCAAAGAAGTTTGGGATAAATCTCATTGATAAGTGGAGCAGCATCATGTGCTTGCTGTTCAACTCTGCCCCTAGCCCCTTCTAGCGGGATGCCAACTGCCAACGGTTCAATTATTAATTATAGTTCTTTATTGAAGGGCATCCGCAGTTCCTGGCTCGCCCTTCTATGAGGCTTGCATGTACTACTGAAGCTTTCTTTTCCGAAAAAGCTTTTCGATCACACCTCGAAGGTGTTTGTAATCGCCAGTGTCAGGATCAGTGTGCATCTTGGAATATACAACATTCCTCCGATTTTCTCTGGACTTCGATGGGCTCTCTCGAGGTTGGTTTCCAGTACCAATTTGAGTCATGAGCTTCCAAGTAGAGGCTATCGATTGAATCTATCAAAGAGCATATGAGTCGAATTTTGAGATCTTGTTTTGTCTACTAGAATCAATGTCCTTAGCCGACAGGCCTGCATTGTTATTTTTCTTAGTATGCTCCACTCCTCCTCACTTTAGTTCTGATTCATTTTGTAAAAGAAACGATCCATAGTCGTAGGAGGCTCTTTAGCTTACTAGCTGCCAAAATATATCTGGAGGTCGACTTTCCTCAAATGCGATTAGTATGATACCCTTGTTAGTATTTGGAATAAATTGCTTAGAGCCAAACATTGGTTTGCTTGGAGTCACTAAATTTGAAGTGTCGGGTCAGCGAAGAATGGTGCTTGGAGTCATCTTGGCGTTTGCTAGAGTCACATCATCTATGTTCTCCAACCTTTGGGAGTACCGTTTGAATAGCGGTTGCTTGTCCGTTCCCTTGATGTCGTTCATAAGCTGCCGCTAGATCCTCTATGCCCTAGTCCATCATGGGATGTCAGGGAAGTGGATAGAATGTTCCTTTATTAAGTTGAGTTTTGAATTCACTATCCGGAGGCACTGTGCTGCGGCTAGGGGTCGTATAAGAGACCGGTGTAACTTAAGTTTCGATCGGCATTGAGGGCCGTTCGGCATGACAAAGTTGCTCGGCATACAAGATTGTTCGGCATCCAAATTTGTTCGGCATTCCACACTGTTCGGCATTCAGGAATGTCCAGCACTCAGGAGCATTCGGCATTAGAGAGCGCTCGGCATTGGAGAGCGCTCGGCATTCAGGAACGTTTGGCATCTGAGAGCGTTCAGCATTCATGAGCGTTCGGCATCCAAACTTGTTCGACATTCCACATTGTTCGGCATTCACACTATTCGGCATTCACATCGTTCGACATTCCACACCATTCGGCATTCACACTGTTCGGCATTCACACCGTTCGACATTCCACACCATTCGGCATTCACACTGTTCGGCATTCACACTGTTCGGCATTCCACACCGTTCGACATCCACACTGTTCGACATCCACACTGTTCGGCATTCCACACTGTTCGGCATCCACACTGTTCGGCATTCCACACTATTCGGCATTCACACTGTTCGGCATTCCACACTATTCGTCATCCACACTGTTCGGCATTCCACACATGTTCGGCATTCTGATGTCACTCGGCCTGGAGGTATGGATCGGCATAGAGGTATGGATCAGCCTGGAGGTATGGATCGGCCTGGAGGTATGGATTGGCCTGGAGGTATGGATCGGCCTGGAGGTATGGATCGGCATTCGGATGTCGCTCGGCCTGGAGGTATGTATCGACATAGAGGTATGGATCAGCCTGGAGGTATGGATCGGCCTGGAGATATGGATCGGCATTCGGATGTCGCTCGGCCTGGAGGTATGGATCGGCCTGGAGTTATGGATCGGCATAGAGGTTTGGGTCGGCCTAGAGGTATGGATCGGCATTCGGATGTCCTCGGCCTGGAGGTATGGATCGGCCTTCATTCAACTTGAGTGCAAACTTCAACGTCCAATCCCCAGATCTTGCGTACATCAGTGAATCCAATCTATGGCTATCAGCTTCCTTTAGATTTCTTTCAATCTGAGTAGAATAGGAAGTTTTCTAGTAAACAACTGGATCTATCTCGCGAATATGGAAATCCACTAGTAGACGATGAGATCCAATCAAGCTGAGAATTCAATTCTCAGTGAAAGCACCAAAGTGTTAACACCAAAATTGGTCACTAACCTCGTTGAGAAAGATTGTGTAGAGAGATTAATGAAGAAGATGAATTAGAACTGAAATGTAGTGAAATTCAATGCCAAAAGAACAACAAAAACGAGAACACCAGATTTATAGTGGTTCGGCATAACTGCCTACGTCCACTTTGAGTTTTGATCTTTATTTCTTTCACAAGTAGTTGAATACAGATACAATCCATATATTAATGAATTGAATACAAGTTTGAACTGAAAATAATAAGTCTTGAAAGTGGCAGAGTCTCCCTAGTGTTCTCCAAAAAAGGTCCCTTTCATTGTGCTACTTCCCTCCTATTTATAGACGAGATAGGTTGGACTTCCCTCATGGGCTTAGGAACAAGGTGCCTCTGCCTATAGTAGGTGAATCTGCGCACCAGGCCAGGCATGCCGAATGCTCTTGCTTTGTTGTGGGCCTGACAACTTGCTACAACCTCCAGTCTCTTCTTGATCGGAATCTTGTCTAGTGCTAATGATAATTTCTTCAACTGTCGTTTTGTAACCGGGCCAAGATGCCGGTTAACAATATTCAATTTAAATTGTGTTTGCATTTAGAATATGTTTTATATATGTGAATACTTATATATAGTTATATATATGCATGTTCACTTATACCATTTATCTTCATCAATCCAGTTTATCGTGCCTTACTCTGGTCTCGCCAATGTCCAAGTGGTCGTAGCATCTTTTTGATTTGCTCGTGTCCGTATCAGTGTGCGTATCTGTGTCCGTGTCATCTTCTTGTCTCTCTAGCCTCGAAAGGTGAGAAATCACTCACGATTAACGTTCTTATATTTATTAAATTTGATTTCAATTGAAACGACAATTGAAATATGCTGCTGCTAGTTATTTACAGTGCTATATATTGCTGTTATCTGAATCTGTTCACCTGTGACATCTGACACCATTATCTGTTATTTATATTGATGATATATGCCTGTTATATTATTATCATATCTGTTATCACTCTGCAAGTTCCCTATTAGCATAGAATTCACTTTGGGTTGAAATGATACATACCCGAACGATCTGTAGAATAGGAGAAAATCGTTATGGGTTGAATAATAAACCCAAGCGATTTTCATTGAATTGAATTTGGGATTGCGGGTTGAAAAGATATATACCCGTAGATATTTAAATTGCGGATTGAAATGATAAATATCCGTATCACTTGACCATAGGATAGAAAATTATATACAGACACTGCTGGTTTATATATATAAATATTTTGAAAATGATTTCTATGGTTTTGGAAAGAAATATATGGTTTTATTAAATATTGATTTCAAGATTTATTAAAGTTGATTTAATCAATATAAAATATGTTTAAGTATTTATTTACAATTTATATTTTCAAATATAGAGTTTATAATGATTCTGGTTGAAAAGATAAATTTGAAATTGATTTGAAATTATATTTATTTAAGAATTATACTTAAATAAGTTTGATTTGAAATTATTAAATTTGAGATTTTAAAGATATGGTTTTTATAACTTGATTTTGGTTTAAGGTGATTAAATGAATATTTCAATTTTAAATAAATTGAAGGAAATATTTAATGGTTTGAAATTTGGGTTTTATTTAAATGATATTGGGTTTATTAAGTGAATATTTCAAAAGCTAAATAATAGTAAAGTGAATTTGATATATATATATATATATAAATTATCGAATTTAGTTTTGAAAATGTTGAATATTTAAAACTTTGAAATATATTGAAATTGAAATGACTTATTTTATGGTTCAAATATGTATTTGAAATCAATAATTTGAAATGGTTTATTGAGAAAATGAATTGAGTTGAATTTGATGAATTGAGATGGAATAAAATTTGAATTTTGGAATTCAAGTTGATTTGGAATCGATTTGTGAAATTTGAGAAGGCTATTTTATTATACAAGTATTTTTAAATTATATCTAAACCAATTATATATTTTACTTTGTAAATTATTTTTAATATAAACTATTTTAATATACTAATTATTTTAATATAAACTATTATAATATAAATCATTTTTTAATATAAATTATTTTATTATAAACTATTTTAACTTATAACCATTTTATGTAAACAATTTTTATTTTTTTAAACTATTTTATTATATACTATTATTAATATCTAAACTGTTTAAGGGTGGAAGTTATGATTTCAAAGTTAAGGTTTTCCAAATATTATGATTTCAAAGTGTTTTGGTTTCGGAAGTGTTATAACTTTGGAAGTATTATGATTTTGGAAATGAATATATTTGAAGTGAAAATGATATCGTATTGATTTGGTTTTGAAATGAAAATGATATTTTGGTTTTGAAGTATAAACTATTTGAAATGACCGCGGCGTTAAAATAACGTCTGGTTGTTAAAGAGACCGGGATCGGATATGGGCATACTCTCTATCGATATCGAAAACCACTTTAACAACTGTGTACGCGGTGGAGATTCCAGAATGAAGTAGGATGGTGGCGACGATCCTAAAGGTATATTTACGTGGACCCAACTCCCATGAGTTGGCATAAGGTGCCTAAAACAGGAGCGATTTCAGGCCAATGAGGTAGCTCCTCTTATCGGACACACTCCATCGTATGTCATTCTATTACTTTGTGATTGATATTGTGCGCACCTTTGATTCGGGAGTCTGGCTCGAGGTGGGCGATTGCTGAGGCTCTCCGTTACCACCAGTCCGGATGCGTAATTGGTATATCTACCCTGGTATTGCCTTGTTGTGCCGTGTCACCTACCCTAGCGTGCTTTACTACGAGTTTGATTTGTGTCGTACCTATGAAGTATCCTCTGGTAGCTTCAGTTTACGGGGTATTACGGTATTGTATAGACTATTGGCACTATAAAATGTGTTAAGGTGGAAAATGTAAAGCCTTAACGCTATTTTTAAATAGTATACTTTACTGTAGACATTATTATAATAGTGTATATTACTACATAGTAGATAGTTTAACGGATCCTTAGAGGATGGTTATCCCAAACATCCTTTGAGTTACTTGTATTTCAGTTGACATTTCACTTGAGTTAGATTTATTGATATAAGAATGTTAATCTTGACTCGAGTTTGTTGTGTTTTTGCTTTACGCTCGGGTCAGACTGAGTGACTCAGTGTTTGAGACTCACCTTTGGAGTTGGAGCTTTGCTTGGAGATCCATCTATATCTATTCAGCTTGAAGTTATTCAGTTGATTCCAGTGATGTATTTTGATCTTGTATTTGACTATTGTATTGAGACATATATGTATTCGAGACCTCTGATGTATCTTATTTAACTCTGTTATTTATATATATAGTAGCTTCATGAACTACTATTCTTTTGTTTCCGCTGCATTATTGTTATATTACTCTGTGTCTGTGATTCTGTGATTATTTATTTACTGTATATGCTGAGTTTTTCCAAATTTAAATTAACAATCTGATATTTTGAGCAATTCAAGTCCGACATGTATGGACGCGAATGGTTGAAAATTTCAGGCTGTTACATAAATTGTTTAAGTATCGTTATAGCGATTTTTTGCTATATCATCACTTATTGAATATCATCTCCCTAAACCTTTGTGTGTTGAACTTGAGCTTGTATTTTCACAAAATAAATGTTTAAAATTCATTAATCATTTTGATTAATGATATTTGAATTTAATCAATCATTTTAATTTATGATGTTTGAATTTAGTAAATCATTTTAATTAATGATACTTACAATTAGTTAATTATTTTAATTAATGAGATTTGAATTTAATTAATCGTTTTAATTAATTATGTTTTAATTGTAATTAATCCATTTAGTTAATTATATTTTGGATTTAATTAATGATTTTAATTAATGGTGTTTTTAAAAGTTAATTAACTAATTTAATAAAAGAGTTTAAAGTAAATCAACAGATTTAATAAAAGTGTTTTAAAGTTACTTAATTGATTTAATAAAAATGTTTTAAAGTTAATTAATTAATTTGATAAAAGTGTTTAAAGATAATTGATTAATTTATTAAAAAGATTATAAAGTAGTATATAAATTTTCCTTCGGGATGAATTAACATTATTTTAAATTTATAAAGGTATTTAAATTGATTTATTATCTTTTTGGATAATAAATGGTGTTTCAAATTTATAAATGCTAGTTTATAAATGAGAAAAAAATCCTTTATATAGAATTGTTTTAAAATAAAGCTAAGTGTAAAATTGTTTTGGGTTTATAGTAAATGACGTTTAAAATGGACACTTGTTTTTTACCCTTGTTTTAACACACTTAGTATTATAATTTTCCCTCTTTAAAAATAGTATTACAAAGAGTGTTTTTAATGCATTATAAAAATATCTGAAATGGGGAAATCAAGTACAAGTGTGAATAATGTTTTAAAAGTTTAATTCATTTATTAGTGTTAAGTGTATGCGATTTAATTTCCATTCACAAACCACTTTGTTATTCCCGACAATTGATTATTGATTTCAATTATGCTATCTTCTTTGTATTTTGTCGCTCTAAGAATATATGTTGCTCCTTTTGAGTTTTGGTATCCTTTGTCGAAAATGACTAAAATAAAAGAGCGGATAAAGGGAGTGCACCCTCCTAATCATTGTTGTGTTTCGTCATTCTAAGACGATTTGTCGCTCATTTTAAGCATTGGTATCCAACACCGGAAAAACTAAAACCAAAGCGCGAGTGATAGCCAAGCCATGTGGGTCGCACCCATTAGGATATACTCACATTCATTTGGAGAAGTCGATAGCATGCATGCATTGATGTGAGTATATTCGGATGCCTGTGGATTTAACGGGGTCTGGCTTAGAAGTTCCCTAGAGTGACGCATGTGCTCTCAAGTATATTTTATCTGGAGTTATACTTTTGTTGAAGGGGAAGCACCTTCCTTGTTATGTTGGATAAATTCATTTTCATTATTTTTATTTCGAACCTTGGAATTGATCCATTCATCTTTTTTGTTTCGTTAATTCAAGATGATTTGGTTCTTATTTGAGTGTTGTTATCTTCTGCCGGAACTGACTAAAACCAAAGCAAGTGGAAGCGAAGCTATGTGGGATTTTTCCCATTAGGGTATCTTCACATCTACTCTAGATTAGATTCAGTGGTATGCGTTTGGAGATGTGAAATACTCGGATTCTCGATAACTGTTGGTGGGTTTTGGTTTGGTATTGTCGGAGAGCCATCATAGCTCTCTAGTGTTTCTAGAGGTATACTTTCGGTAATGGGGCGCACTTTCCTAGTCATTTATTGAAAAAATTCTCTTTCCTTATTTAATTCAAATCTTTGAATTGTGTTTCATAATTTGCAACGAGAAGTGTTTGAAGCTCTTTTCGATTTCTACTTATATTTGTCCATTCTATAAGTTTGGATTTTGTTATTATCTATGTACATCCTTTCTTGTTTGGATTGTTTCTCATTTCTTAATATATGGATGTTGTTCTTATGAGGTAAAAACCCATTCCGCGTCTAGCGGCGTGGTCTCACGGAACTATTAAATGTTAGCCTTATTACTTGAGTTTTCTCATGTTGGTTTTCCAGACTAATCCATGTGTTATTTTATTATAATGCTCGGGTCAGACTGAATATCTTTCCTGGTTGTCATTGGTGGGACATGGAGCTCATGGAGTGGAGCTGGATGTTCGCCTGTCGTAGTATTTTACTTTCCGTTGTATTATTTATATACCTATCAGCATATTGTAAGGTCAGAAATTTATAACTTCCCAACTGATGGGATTAGTTTTTAACTCTGATGTATCTTGTATGTTGGACTGACAATTTATATTGAATTTATTATATAATATGTTGTTGATTCCGCTATGAGATTCTGTTTTCCCCTGATCTTTCTATGATGTTCTTTTATTTAACCAAATAGCCTACCTTTTCGGCGATTAGATGTTCGGCATTTGAATATTATGGATGTATTTGATGTCGACTTTCGATGGTCGAAATGGTGGGTCGTTACACTAGGTGTTAGAGCTGAAGGTTAAGTGAGAACCTTAGCTTTGGTAGGGTATGTGTAACAACCCGCATATTTTACGATTGAATATTTAAATATTTTATTTAAATGTTGAATCGTTAATCGGATTAAAGTCCGAAAGGCTACTTTTTGCAAACAGCCGAATTGGGACTCGAGACCCCTTCCATTGAGTCCAAAATGATGTTTGCGATCTTTTTGAGTATAAACATTGACATGTTTGGAGTTAGTGGAATTTTGCTACTTTTTCACTTAGGGCTTTGGTTTTGTTTCAGCCTATTACACCCAAGCTTCACCCCTCTTCTCTTCATTACTTCATTTCTATTTCCTAATACTCAAGCTTTAGCAACAATGGAGAGAGAAATGGGAAATTAAAACTCCAAGCCCTAGTTTCCTATTTGCAAATCAAGTTCTAGCTCCAAATTCAAGAAGAAGCTTTGGTAAGCCTTCTCTTCTTCTTCCCCAACTCGTTCTCCTTTCAATTTCAGAAATTCCTAAACCTAACTTAGGAAATGTTTCTCTTTTAAGCTTAAATTCAAGCTTCTTGAGTTGGGATTGAAGAGTGGTTGATCCTCCTTTGTTTTCAAGCTTCTCCTTCCTTGTTTTTGTGTAAAAAGGTGAGATTTTTATCTCACATCTATGTCTATATCTATCTTTGTTGTTAGGTATGAATTCCTAACACTTATTCATGTGCATTTGATTTTGGTTTGGATTGATTTTGCGTATATTCCAATTTTTGGTGTTTTGGTTGAATTTTTGTGAAAATCCTATTATGGATATTTGGACATTGATATTTGAGGCGTATCGAAGAGCCATTAAGGCTGGGTAGTCGCTTGGCATAATTCCTTAGTCGTTGTTGCTCGTCCGATCGTTATCGATATCGTTTGGCCATCATTGGTCCAGGTTCAGGAAATGTCTAAAATTTCAGTTTCAGACGTCTGAATTGATATTTCAGACGTCTGAATATTATTCTGGAAAATTTCTATTTCCAGATTCAGACGTCTGAATCAAAGGCACCAGACGTCTGAATGCAACCAGAAAGAAAATAGGCCAAATTCAGCTGTTTTCAGACGTCTGAAATATTTTGTTCAGACGTCTGAATCTGTGTTCTGGAAAATATTTAATTTTCCAGATTCAGACGTCTGAACCATTTATTTCAGACGTCTGAATCTGCTGTCTTTTGCCAATTTACCTGTTTTGCTTGATTTTCCAAATTTAATCGATTCGTGTTGATTCCCATTTGTTGTTATCATATTTATCGACTTTGATGACCTTTTCTTTAGGATTTTTGGAATATCCATTTTTGATGGATTCAGTATCGATTTCTTTGGATTTTATTCACGTCTTCAAATGTGAATTTTGATGATTGATTGTTTCTACAATCATTTTTGTGATTTGTCACTTTAAAGATATAAAGGTTTTCTATACTAGTAGTAAATATCAAAACTCTTTCACCAAAACGATTTTGACACTATTTTAATTACAAACCGTTTTCCAATCTATTAGTATATACAAACCTTTACCTCATTCGTATGAGGAATCTAATTAAACGGCTTAGTAAAACAAGTGGTATGAAACGCTTGCGTTCACTTCGTCGGTTAATTCTTGGACTTGTTCGATTGAATCTATTGTGACAATTTTCTAGTGGAGATTTATAATTTGTTCGTAAATATTTAAGTTAAGTGAGTGGTTATGGGACATGAAGCTAAACTCATATATTTACTAGCATACTGTGATTGACACTTCTCGATGGTCGATGATGATCATTTTTGTGATTTGGACTAGCAATGTGCGATGTCTCCTTGTCCGCGTGGGGGACTGTACCTCGTCTTGTGGAGCTTCGGCTCAAATTTGATGGGGTAGCGACCCATGGTCTTCGGACCGTTTTAGTGGAGCCTCGGCTCAAAATTAATGGTTAGCAACCATGGAATAGCGTTCCATCTTGTGATACACGTGTTGAGAGTTTTCATGCTCTTGTTTTGTGATAGGCCTCCCCCCTTTTCTCTTTTGTGATTTCTGGATTTCTAGTTGATGATTTCTAGAATTTGTGTTTCACCAACTTTTGTGATTTACATTGGTAAGTTTTATCAATATTTGTGCATTGGTGAATTTGTGTGTCATTAAATTTTGTGATTGGCATTGATATAATTGTCATCATTTATGGTTTGGTGAATGAAATAAAGAGTATGACATTCCTTTTTATCTTTGAGAAGATTCTTGTGATATTGATTAATCTCTTGTTGATTTTCAAATTACGTACTTATCACAATATAGCATTATGGTTATGATACGTTTTTGTCATATCTCTTATTCTATATCATTTCATATAATATTTATAGCTAGACTGATCCGTTTATTATTTTCTTATTAAATAATACTCGGGTCAGACCGAGATGTTACAGGCGCTTCTGCTTGACTCCTCGTTTGGGATTATTATTCTGACTTTTGGCTAACTACATTACATTTACAGTTTTTTTTGTTATACATTCGAGATATTGACTCTATGATGTATACATATTCTTTTGTCTAGCACTTTTATCTATTCTTGTGATATTGTGGATCTTTTTGACCACTACTCTGATGTACACCTTATTGTGTTATATATTCATATTTGTTTCCGCCTTTGTGATATGAATGTTTGTGACTGATTTATGTTACGTTTATTTCTATATTTGTTTCCGAAGGCCTCATAGCCACTGTGTGGTAGCTTTGAGTTTGTATTTGATATGTCGGATTTCCTCTTGAAATGAAATGCATGTTATACTATCTGACATATCGGTACTCGCACAAAGCAATTACACGGATGGTCGCTCCTCAACAGCCTTATTCTCCGTGCTAGTTGACGGCATTACACCGTAGTGTTCTTGGCTAGTGTGGGCATAGAGGCGGGGCGTCACAGCTTGGTATCAGAGCCAAACTTCGGAACAATGTAGAATAATCTAGCAAGGATCATTGTCCTAAGTCTTTCTTAGGAATCGTGCCATAGGATTTAATTCGGATCTTTGTACCATTCTATCCTATTTCTTTTTATGATTCCTTGTTTTATCAATCAAATTTGTTTGATATTCATTCTGAGATTAACCTTTTTCTCTTTTCTTTCTTTCTTAAAGAAAAGAAATGGTTAGACCTGGCCGTCCCAGCGCCGGTCAATCTAGTGCTACACCCCAAGATGGAGTATTTATGTCTGCTCAGCAGCTTCTTGATCTTGTAAAGAATGCTCAAGCAGCCGGTTCTATTCCGGAGCCTACTCACCCTAAGTCTGGATTTGCATGCTTGTGCAACGATTATACCAACTTGGGAGGAAAGCCATTCAAAGGTTCTGAAACCATTATTGAAGTCCAGGCTTGGCTAAGAACATGCGACCGCATTTTTTCTCGCATGAATCTTATTGATCTTCACCGTGTTCAGGTGGCCTCTAGTATGCTCCAAGAAAGGGCATTAGACTAGTACGAGCTTCTAATTTCTGAAATTAATGAATCGGATCTTACTTGGGAGCAATTCCGGGAACGATTCGAATTAAAGTTTATGCCAAAAGTTGAGAAAGTGACTTTGGCTCGTCGTTTCATAGACCTTGTTCAAGGTGAATCCTCCGTGGCAGATTATGTCGCATCTTTCGAGTCACTTTCTAAATACGGGGTCGAATACATAAACACCCCATTGAAGAAGAACCAATGGTTTGTCTATGGCTTAAACAAAAATCTCAAGAAGCCATTACTTCTAATATTGGAAGTTTCTTTTGATCAACTCATTGACATCACTCTTCGACTTGAAGAGGCAAATAGAGTAAGTGATGTTGAGATTGGGAGTGCTAAACCGAACTTCACCAACAAGAAATGGCCTAATAAATTCAAAGGTCCTTATCCCAATAAGAAAGGGAAGCAAGCATCTCCGGCAACTAAGACTTCTAACTCTAGTGGTGGGCAATGCTACAACTGTGGTTCTAAGGACCATTATGCAAATAAGTGTTCGAAGCCCCGTGATTGTCGCTATTGCAAAAGCCCGGATCATTATTTATCGGCATGCCCTAAACTCCAAAACAAGAAGGAGGGAAAGCTTAATGTGGTGCAAGCCCCTGGTAATACTTCTCGTGATCAAGGTATTTTTCATTCTATCCTTGATGGCATTATTGTGTTTCGTGATCATCCTATTCGAGTTCTTTTTGATACGGGTGCGTCCCATTCTTTTATTTCAAAAGAACTTGTTGATACTTTTTCTTTGGATGTTTTGTGTTTGATGACTTCTTTGAGAATTGCGAATCTGGTTGGTGGATCCGCGACACTCAGTTTATTGTGTAAAGATGTCAAGATTATTTTATGTGATTTTTCTTTCCTAGCAGATTTGCATGTCATACGCTATTTAGGCTTTGGAATGATTTTGGGAATGGATTGGCTTAACCGTTATGAAGCTCATATCCTATGTCCTGAGCGGACTATTTATCTTCGACATCCTCAATCTGTTAAGCAGATTTCTGTAGTTCTTAAAGATTCGGATTCCACTTTGGCAACATCCTTATATTCTCTAAATCCTTGTGATGACGATAATGATGATGAGGAAGATGTCATTTCTCTTATTCACGTTGTTCGTGAATTTTTCGACATATTCGAGCCCGTTCTAGGATTGCCACCTAAGCGAGCAATTGAGTTCAGAATTAATCTTGTCCCTGGAGCTCAACCTATCACTCGTCCTCCTTATCGTATGTCCAATAAGGAAAATGAGGAGATGCGCAAAAAATTATCCGAATTGGAGACGAAGAAATTTATTCGCTCTAGTTCCTCGCCTTGGGGAGCTTCAGCTATTTTTGTGAAGAAATCCAATGGTACACTTAGGCTCTGCGTTGACTACCGCAAGCTTAATGATCTCGCTATCAAGAATAAATATCCATTGCCTCGGATTGATGATCTATTTGATCAACTTAGTGGCACTAGAGTCTTTTCACAATTGGACTTAGCAACTGGTTTTCATCAGCTTCGTATTGCAGAAGAAATCCGATGGTACACTTAGGCTCTGCGTTGACTACCGCAAGCTTAATGATCTCGCTATCAAGAATAAATATCCATTGCCTCGGATTGATGATCTATTTGATCAACTTAGTGGCGCTAGAGTCTTTTCACAATTGTACTTAGCAACTGGTTTTCATCAGCTTCGTATTACAGAGGATAGTGTTCCTTTGACATCATTCCGTACTCGTTATGGATAGTATGAATGGCTTGTTATGCCATTTGGTTTTAACGAATGCTCCAGCTTATTTCGTTGACCTTATGAATCGAGTTTTCAAAGACTTCCTCGATCGATTTGTTCTCATCTTTATTGATGATCTTCTTGTGTATTCAAAAACCGAGGAAGAACATGAAGAGCATCTTTGGATTGTGTTGGAAATTCTTAGGAGTAATCAATTAAAAGCAAAATTTTCTAAATGCCACTTTTGGCAATCTCGTGTGAAGTTTCTTGGTCACATTATTTCCGAATCCGGAATTTCCGTGGATCCTTCAAAGATTGAAGCGATTCAAAATTGGAAGAGACCGGAGAGTGTGACGGAAATCCGTAGCTTTCTCGGATTGGCGGGCTATTACCGTCGTTTTATCAAAGACTTTTCTAAAATTGTCGTGCCTCTTACTAGCTTAACTAAGAAAGGCGTTAAATACATTTGGTCAGACAAATGTGAAGCTTCTTTTCAGAAATTAAAAGAACTCCTTTTTGATGCTCCTATTCTTGTGATTCCCGAAGGAAACCAAGATTTTATTGTGTATACCAATGCTAGTCGCATTGGTTTGGGTGCCACTTATGCAAAGAGAACGTGTTATTGCTTATGCTTCTAGACAATTGAAGCCAACCGAGACTAGATATGCCACTCATGATTTAGAGCTCGCGGCTATTGTTTTCGCTCTTCGAATTTGGCGTCATTATCTTTTGGGAGAAAAATTTATTCTTTACACCGATCATAAATCTTTAAAGTATTTATTTTCCCAAAAGGAACTTAATTTGCATCAACAACGTTGGCTCGAGTTCCTTGCATCATATGATCTTGATATTCTTTATACTCCCGGAAAGGGAAATCGTGTAGCCGACGCCCTTAGCCGAAAGCCACAAGCGGTTGTTTCTATGATGATATCTGAATGGAACGATCTCGAGACTTTGTCTACTTGTGAGATTCGAGATCGTGTATCCGATTAATATTCATCTCTTGTTTTATGTAGCCTTGAGGCTCATCCATCTCTTTTGGACCACATTCTTGAAGCTCAAAAGCTAGATCCCGAGTTGTCTCTTCTTGGCCAAAATTTTAGGGGTAAAATTGATATTGAAGGTATGAAAGACTTCGGTATTGATTCTCATGGCGGTATTCAAAAATTCGGTAGACTTGTCGTATCAAATATTAGTGATCTTCGCAAAGACATATTAGAAGATTCCCATCGTTCTAAATTCACCATTCATCCCGGTAGTAGTAAAATGTACGCGGATATGAAGCGACTTTATTATTGGGAGGGAATGAAATTTGATATCGCTAACTTCGTTAAGCGTTGCATGACTTGCCAACTCATTAAGGCCGAGCATCAAAGGCCCGGTGGGTTATTGCAACCTTTAGACATCCCAATGTGGAAGTGGGATCATATTTCCATGGATTTTATTGACGGCCTTCCCCGTTCTCGTTCGGGTCATGATATCTTATGGGTGATTGTTGATAGACTTACTAAATCCGCCCATTTTATTCCCGTTCGGTCTAATCGGACCGTTCCTCTTTTGGCCAAATTCTTTATTAAAGAAATTGTTAAATTGCATGGAGTTCCTACTTCTATTGTTAGTGATCGTGATCCATTGTTTACTAGTGGATTTTGGAAGAGTCTTCAAAAAGATTTGGGAACAAAGCTTAATTTTAGCACCGCTTATCATCCGCAGTCCGATGGACAAACCGAGCGTGTGAATCAAACTCTTGAAGATCTTCTTCGTGCATGTGTTCTTGATTTTGGTGGAAGTTGGGAAGATCACATCTCTCTTGTTGAATTTTCCTATAATAATAGCTTCCAATCTAGTATTGGTATGGCACCTTTCGAGGCACTATACGGAAGGCCATGCCGATCTCCTTCGTGTTGGCTTGAAGCCGGTGAGAAGCTGGTTTTAGGTCCAGATTTTATTCGTGATGCCACAGAAAAGATCGACCTTATTCGTCATAGGATGAAAGAATCCCAAAGTCGACAAAAATCCTATGCCGATAATCGAAGAAGGAAATTAGAATTTTCTGTGGGAGATTTTGTGTTTATTCGTGTTTCACCTATGAAGGGTGTTGTGCGTATCAGTCGATCGGGAAAATTAGCACCTCGATTTATTGGCCCATTTCCCGTCACTGAAGGCATTGGTTCCGTGGCTTATCGCCTTTTGTTACCAGCTCAATTTTCTGCTATTCATGACGTGTTTCACGTTTCTCAATTACGGAAATGCCTTCAAGATTCCGATTCTATTCTCGAGCCCGGTGTTGTTGAAGAAATTGAAGTTTCGCCTAATTTAACATATGAGCAACATCATATTCGTGTTATTGCTTCAGAGGTAAAACGCCTTCGAAATAAAGATGTCCCGCTTGTGAAGGTTCAATGGTCCTCAAATCCTAAGGATTGCTCTTGGGAGTCTAGGGAATTCATCGAGCGAACACATCCGGACTTACTCTCTTGAGCTCTTTGAGGTGAACTTCTTATTTCAAATTTCTTCTTTTGTGTTGATATGCTTTTATGGTTGTTACTTTTTGTTCAAATATTTCTTATGATTACGAGGACGCAATTTCTTTAAGGAGGGGAGTCTATAACAACCCGCACATTTTACGATCGAATATTTAAATATTTTATTTAAATGTTGAATCGTTAATCGAATTAAAGTCCGAAAGGCTACTTTTTGCAAACAGTCGAATTGGGACTCGAGACCCCTTCCATTGAGTCCAAAATGACGTTTGCGATCTTTTTGAGTATAAACTTTGATATGTTTGGAGTTAGTGGAATTTTGCTACTTTTTCACTTAGGGCTTTGGTTTTGTTTCAGCCTATTACACCCAAGCTTCACCCCTCTTCTCTTCATTACTTCATTTCTATTTCCTAATACTCAAGCTTTAGCAACAATGGAGAGAGGAATGGGAAATTAAAACTCCAAGCCCTAGTTTCCTATTTGCAAATCAAGTTCTAGCTCCAAATTCAAGAAGAAGCATTGGTAAGCCTTCTCTTCTTCTTCCCCAACTCGTTCTCCTTTCAATTTCAGAAATTCCTAAACCTAACTTAGGAAATGTTTCTCTTTTAAACTTAAATTCAAGCTTCTTGAGTTGGGATTGAAGAGTGGTTGATCCTCCTTTGTTTTCAAGCTTCTCCTTCCTTGTTTTTGTGTAAAAAGGTGAGATTTTTATCTCACATCTATGTCTATATCTATCTTTGTTGTTAGGTATGAATTCCTAACACTTATTCATGTGCATTTGATTTTGGTTTGGATTGATTTTGCGTATATTCCAATTTTTGGTGTTTTGGTTGAATTTTTGTGAAAATCCTATTATGAATATTTGGACATTGATATTCGAGGCATACCGAAGAGCCATTAAGGCTGGGTTGTCGCTTGGCATAATTCCTTAGTTGTTGTTGCTCGTCCGATCGTTATCGATATCGTTTGGCCATCATTTGTCCAGGTTCAGGAAATGTCTGAAATTTCAGTTTCAGACCTCTAAATTGATATTTCAGACGTCTGAATATTATTCTGGAAAATTTCTATTTCCAGATTCAGACGTCTGAATCAAAGGCACCAGACGTCTGAATGCAACCAGAAAGAAAATAGGCCAAATTCAGCTATTTTTAGACGTCTGAAATATTTGGTTCAGACGTCTGAATTTGTGTTCTGGAAAATATTTAATTTTCCAGATTCAGACGTCTGAACCATTTATTCTAGACGTCTGAATCTGCTGTCTTTTGCCAATTTACCTGTTTTGCTTGATTTTCCAAATTTAATCGATTCATGTTGATTCCCATTTGTTGTTATCATATTTATCGACTTTGATGACCTTTTCTTTAGGATTTTTGGAATATCCATTTTTGATGGATTCAGTATCTATTTATTTGGATTTTATTCACGTCTTCGAATGTGAATTTTGATGATTGATTGTTTCTACAATCATTTTTGTGATTTGTCACTTTAAAGATATAAAGGTTTTCTATACTAGTAGTAAATATCAAAACTCTTTCACCAAAACGATTTTGACACTATTTTAATTACAAAGCTCGTTTCTTAAACCGTTTTCCAATCTATTAGTATATACAAACCTTTACCTCATTCGTATGAGAAATCTAATTAAACGGCTTAGTAAAACAAGTGGTATGAAACGCTTGCGTTCACTTCGTCGGTTAATTCTTGGACTTGTTCGATTGAATCTATTGTGACAATTTTCTAGTGGAGATTTATAATTTGTTCGTAAATATTTAAGTTAAGCGAGTGGTTATGGGACATGAAGCTAAACTCGTATATTTACTAGCATACTGTGATTGACACTTCTCGATGGTCGATGATGATCATTTTTGTGATTTGGACTAGCAATGTGCGATGTCTCCTTGTCCGCGTGGGGGACTGTACCTCGTCTTGTGGAGCTTCGGCTCAAATTTGATGGGGTAGCGACCCATGGTCTTCGGACCGTTTTAGTGGAGCCTCGGCTCAAAATTAATGGTTAGCAACCATGGAACAGCGTTCCGTCTTGTGATACACGTGTTGAGAGTTTTCATGCTCTCGTTTTGTGATAGGGCTTCCCCCCTTTTCTCTTTTGTGATTTCTGGATTTCTAGTTGATGATTTCTAGAATTTGTGTTTCACCAACTTTTGTGATTTACATTGGTAAGTTTTATCAATATTTGTGCATTGGTGAATTTGTGTGTCATTAACTTTTGTGATTGGCATTGATATAATTGTCATCATTTATGGTTTGGTGAATGAAATAAAGAGTATGACATTCCTTTTTATCTTTGAGAAGATTCTTGTTATATTGATTAATCTCTTGTTGATTTTCAAATTACGTACTTATCACAATATAGCATTATGGTTATGATACGTTTTTGTCATATCTCTTATTCTATATCATTTCATCTGATATTTATAGCTAGACTGATCCATTTATTATTTTCTTATTAAATAATATTCGGGTCAGACCGAGATGTTACATGTGCTTCTGCTTGACTCCTCGTCTGGGATTATTATTCTGACTTTTGGCTAACTATATTACATTTGTAGTTTTTGTTGTTATACATTCGAGATATTGACTCTATGATGTATACATATTCTTTTGTCTAGCACTTGTATCTATTCTTGTGATATTGTGGATCTTTTTGACCACTACTCTGATGTACACCATTTTGTGTTATATATTCATATCTGTTTCCGCCTTTGTGATATTAATGTCTGTGACTGATTTATGTTACGTTTATTTCTATATTTGTTTCCGAAGGCCTCATAGCCACTGTGTGGTAGCTTTGAGTTTGTATTTGATATGTCGGATTTCCTCTTGAAATGAAATGCATGTTATACTATCTGACATATCGGTACTCGCACAAAGCAATTACACGGATGGTCGCTCCTCAACAGCCTTATTCTCCGTGTTAGTTGACGGCATTACACAGTAGTGTTCTTGGCTAGCATGGGCATAGAGGCGGGGCGTCACAGTATGACTCATTAGAGATAGGGTAAGTGACACCCTAGAATGAGTTTGAGGGCATTATATATAAGGGAGCGTATTTGTTAATATTATAAAAACATATTGTGTTAATTGGTTTATTGAGTTGTTTATGAATTTTGGTCGAGATGTGGGATGCCACGGTGCCGATCGGGTTTCCGAACACTCACAAACGAACACGATATTGATTTTGAAAATTTGGCAAATGAAATATTTTACCTAGGATTATATTTTATATATATAAAGGAATAATTTTCAAAATTTATATAGTTATCATGGTATGTTAGTTTGAAAATGATAATATTTATTTGCTATCGTAACTGTTTGATTTGTCATGATTAGATAGTTTAGGAGCATTAACTATTATTTGTTAATTTATGCTCGTCTAGTTTACGAGTGTTTATTATTCAATAATTGCGAGTGTATTAAAACTAACCCTTATTTGAACACAATTTGACTATAAGGTGTTCGAAGAAAAAGTTAAGTTAAAATTCACCTTTTTATAATGTTGAGCAAAAGTAAAATTTTTAATAAAAGTTGTTTAATATAATCTAAATGATAGGATAAGACATTTAGAGAATCAATAATTGAGAAAATTTTGTTATAATAAAGGAGAATTAAGATTTTATATAAAGGTAATTTTATATAAATTTGATTTATAAAATGTGCTTTAGAAAACGATTTTTGAATTTTAATCCCGGAGTCGTTTGAAATAATTTTGAAGGGTTTATGGAAATATATATATATATATATATATATATATAAATATCTGTGTGTGTATGTATGTATGTATGCATGTTATGTATGTATGTATGCATGTATGTATGTATGGCAATACTACTTGGAAGTAATTTCTAAATATAAATATTTTGGAAGAATTTTTTTAAATGGAATGCATTTTCTCTTGGGTAATTAGGAGGAAATCGTCTCGATAGTTTTGTGGTAATCTGAATAATCTTCTATATGGCGATCGGATGTATGCTTAGGCGAACGTTGTGGGGCACTTAGTAAATTATTCACTTTATCATTGTGCGATCGAAATGAATTTAAATCCAAACGAATCTAAAGTGAGATTTAATAAATAAACGGTTGAAGTTATTTCATACAGAATATTTAAGGAATGTTTTCAAAAAGGAGATTTGAAATAAAAACCGGGTATTTAGTTTTTAAGTTCCCTTAAAAGGAATTGATTTCAAAACAAAAGATGTTTTGATAAATAATTTGATAAATGAAAATTTTATACTTTTGGATAGAAACGGGATAATTTAACTCAAGTTTTGAATGGGTTAAATTAGATAGAACGGTTTTGGTACATTTATTTTTATTAAAACCATTGTTTTTGTTAATCATATGCTATGAAAACTGATTGGTGCTATTGGGCTTCCAAATTTAAATTTTGAGAAAATAAAAAGTAAAAATGTAAATAACAAATAAATAAATAAAATTGATATTTTGTATATACTCTGAGGATGTAGAGGAGTATTATACAAGCAGATAAGAGTGAAATAAGTTTATAATCTAATGTTTTATAAAGATGTGACTTTATAAAATGTTAATAAACCTAAGTGAAAATTTGTGGAATGATCCATAGATAATTTTAGTATTGAATGAAACACTATATGAAAAAATGTATATATAAGTGAAAATGCAAAGGATTTAGAAAGAGATTGGTATAATTAAGAAACCAATCAAGTTAAGTATGTAAATTAGACGTAGATCATTTTACTCGCATGGTTCCCGATTTAGGGTTGAATGCATAGATTTGGGGTGAATTCGACTAGTTCGAAAAAGGGTTTCTCACTTTATTCTTTTCAGTGAACACTTGGTTCAGATTCTCGATATGATACTAAAGTTTTCTATCATAATTTATGCATATGCAAGGAACACGGAAGTTTCTAATCGAGGAACCTGATCGGAGTCTGCTCTAAAGGAGGTCAAGTGAGAAATACTAGTTCGAAAGTAGAAGTCTATGTATCCGAGCAAGTAATCAGATCAAATATAGCATATACGAATGATTTTTATATATTATACGGGCTTAAGGATAATGGTATACTTGTTAGGTGACTTTAGAAAATTTTGAACCTAGCAAAAATTTTAAATCTTATTTGTTAGGTCACTTAACATTTTAAATGGTGTTAAGTGTTAGTGTATTCCTTTACGAAATTTGATTTGATTTGATTGATTGTGTGATTTTAAGACTACCGTTTATGAAATTTTTTGTTTGTTGGGACTTAAATCCAGGTGCTTTTGAAAAAAATAGTGATTTCGAAAGAATTGGCGAAAAAAATGATGATAATATTATTTTGAATGCTTTGAGAAAGTATTATTATTCCAGTATATTTGAATATAAATATTGGTTGAAGTGATTTTTCAAATATTTTGGGTTATGACTAAAGTTGGGCAAAAAGGGAGTTTTTCTGATTTGGAAGACTCGCTAGATAATTTCTTTTCTCTAGTTGTTGTTTAGAAGGAACCTGAATACCACTGGGTGCTCTATGTTGTTTGAGTCTACAGTTATATCATGCGTCGGTAGGAGAAGCCCCTCTTTGTCATAATTAATTTTGATTTTGATTTATTTCTCTTTGGAGAAATTTGAAAATATATTTTGAATATAAATTTTTGGGGATTAAGTCTAAATTTATCTTTTGAAATAATTGGATGCGTTTTATATTATTACAGGATATCCTCTGTGTTTTGCTACATATGGTTGATCTGTGGCTTTATTCATTAGACTTGCACGTATATTTATATCATGTTAGTTTTTGCATATATAGTTGCCTCATTACTTTTTTACATCATATTGCTCTTTTGTCAACCTAACTCTCTTTTGGATGTAAGTACAGGTACGTAGTAGATTTAGAAATTGGAATTTGTTGATGATTTTAGGCCTCAGATCTACGTTCCACTTGGATTTTGTTTTCTTTGGTTGGTTTAGGGCCGTAGAGGCGATTTGTAGTTTTTCCGATGGAGCATGCGTAAAGGAAACGCTGCAAAAAATTTCCATGATATTTAAGAATTAAATAAGTACTAAGTTTAATAACCTATTTTAATTAATAGTTTTTAAACTAAAGGATTTGGTGACATTTTCTTCCTTGGGAATTTTAGGGACGAAATTCTTTTAAGGGGGGAGAATATAACAACCCAGAATTTTGGTCTTTGAATTTTAAATGTTTAATTAATTTTAAATGTTTAATTAATTTTAAATGTTTAATTAATTTCATTTTGGAATTTAAGGACTTATATTCAAATATAGGGATTATTTAAATATTTTAATTGGTGAATTAAATATTAATTAAATAAATTTAATAATCCTATTTAACTCCCTTTAATTAATAAATAGTATCGATGAATTCAATTTGTAAATTTATTTACAATAATAAATAGTTAAGAAATATTGACAATTTGATTGAAAAATATAAAACGATATTTAAATGTGTGAAATTAGCCTTCCGGGGCATTATCTCAGATTTTGACGAAACTAGTGCCATTGGATCCGAAATAATAAATTTTTGTACGTCGATGAATTTCGTGATGACCGGACGTACTGTGTGGTCATGCGAGCTTGAATCGTGTAGCGGTTAATTTTAGAGAATTAAAATAATATAATTTGGTTTTAAAAAGCTAACTTTTGTACACTAAAGAATTAGATCCTGAAAATAGTTCCATTGAGTTTAGAATAGGGATATTTAGCTAGGAATGCCAGTGAGCACACCGCATTTGGAGTCATCAATTTTCGGGTGTGAATAGTACCTGTTAGAGAATCCTATATAAGGACCCATACCCTTCATTCTTTTTCCCAAACCATAGAATTATTGTAACGACCCGATATTTTGGACCATTCGCATCCACACATGTCGTACTTGAATTGCTCAAAATACCGCGTTGTAAATAAAATTTGGCAAATCTCAGAATATACAGTAAATAAATATAATCACAGATCACAGACACAGAGTAAAATAATGCAGTGGAATTAAAAGAAATAGTAGTTCATGAAGCTACTATGTAAATATATCAGAGTTAAATAAGATACAACAGAAGAAATAAAGTACAACATAAGTCTCAATATGATAACCAAGTACAAGCTGAATAGAACAACAAAACCGAGATAGATAAAACTAGATAAGCAGATAATATCCAGCGATTCAAATCTCCAAGAGAGTGGAAATCCAAATCTGTGAATAACTCAGGCTGACCCGAGCGTAAAGCAAAACACAAAACACTCGAGTTAGGACAATATATACTTATATAATGTAAACCAACTCAAGTGAACTGTAATAAGGTACAAGTAACTTAAAGAATGCTTGGGATCGTCCATTCTTTAAGGATTCGTAAAACTATCTACTATGTAGTAATATTCGCTATTATAATAATGTCTAATATAAAATAAACATACTTTTTAATAGCGTCAAGGGGTTACCCATATAGCCCTTAACACGTAATAGTCCCAGTAGTCTATCCAGTATTAGCATACTCCCAAAATGCGGGCTATCCTCGATACTCCACAGGCTACGGGAGAAATTCAAACTCGTAGTAAAGCTCGCTATGGTAGGTGACACGGCACAACTAGGCAATGCCAGGGTAGATATACCAATTACGCATCCGGACTGGTGGTGACGCATAGCAGCCACTACCGCCCACCTCAAACAACACTCCTATATCAAGGGTGCGCACCAAATCAATCACAAGTAATAGAATGGTATCGAAGAAGTGTGCCCGATCAGAGGTGCTACCTCACTGGTCCGTCAATCGCTCATGTTTTAGCCACCTTATGCCAACTCACGGGAGTTGAGTCCACGTATATACCTTAGGATCGTCGTCACCATCCTACTTCATTTTGGAAACTCCACCGCGTACACAGTTGTCAAAGTGGTTTTCGGTATCGACAGAGAGTATGTCCATATCCGATCACGGTCTCTTTAATAATCAATCGTTATTATAACCCGTGGTTATAAATTTAAAAACAGTTTATATTTCAAATCAAAATACTTCAAAATAGAATATCATTTCAAATCCAAATCTTTATCAAAAATAAAGATTAAATCAATTCCAAACCATTTCAAAATATTTGAAATATCATATCATTTCAAAACTTCATTTCAAATCCTTTCAATATATCAAAATATCATATCCTTTCAAAACTTCATTTCAAATCATTTTAATATATCAAAATCTCATATCCTTTCAAAAATTCATTTCAAATCATTTTAATATATCAAAATATCATATCTTTTCAAAACTTCATTTCAAATCATTTTAATATATCAAAATATCATATCTTTTCAAAACTTCATTTCAGATCATTTTAATATATCAAAATATCATATCCTTTCAAAACTCATTTCAAAGATAGTTTATACTTCGAAACCAAACCATTTTATTTCAAAGATTTATTCATTTCAGAACTAATATCATTTCTATTTCAAACATATATTCACTTTCAAAATAGTTTATACATTCAAAGTTATAACTCTTTAGAAATTAAAATATTTGAAATCATCCTTTAATTCTTTACATTTACCAATTTATTAAATCAAAACCAAATTTCAAATTTTCAATTTAATTCACTCAAACCATCAGTTTCAATTCAATTTCAGTTTACCAACAAACCATTTCAAATCTTATAAATTTCAAATATAGATTTAATCCATAAAATAACTATTCAAATTATAAAATAAGTTCCAAAGCTTTAATATCCTATATTTCATAAGTCCAATATCCTTTAAATAGATTCAAATTTCAAGTAAACCAAATATTTTTCATACTAATATAAACTTCAATTATTCATTCCAAGATTTAATATCATTTATTTAATTTAAATTTAAATACCATTTAATCACATTTCAAAATAGTTGTATTTCCCAAATCAACTATTCCATTTAAATCATTTAAAGTCAATTCATTATATTTAATAATTAAATATTTAATTTCCAAAATTTAATCTTTTTCAAAGATCATTTATTAATTTGAATTTATTAAACAAAGAAAATTCAACTTTCGCAGCACTTAAAAAATGCTACGAAATGTTATGTTTAAAAAAACGTTCATTAACAAAAGACGGCATTTAAAATGCTGTAATATCCTAATTTAGTTTCAATTAAAATTTTAGTTAAATTTAAGAACTATAGCACTAACAAAGTGCTATAACAACCCTTAGTTCAAATTTGCTATTTAGTTAATTTAAAACAACTACAACATTTTCCAATGCTGTAATATATTTACATTACATTTCAAAAATGCTGTCAAATCAAATTCAGAGTTTTATTTACAATTTCACACATAATTAACTTTTAATATAAATCATTTTAACTTATAAAATCATATATTTTCACATTTAAAAACAATCATTTAAATACCTTTATTTCTATGATTTTATCAAGTCAAATTTCCATACAAAAATCAAATTGAATAACAATTAAATTTTCATTTCTTTAATTAAATTCTAAACTTAACAACTAAGTTTTAAATTTCCAAAATATAACTTATTTCAATTTATTTTACTTAATTAAAATTTCACTTTTAACAAAATTCACAATTTCCCAATATAAGTTATATTTCAAAAAAATTCAACTTAAACATTCATTTATTTCATATTTTAATTTATACAAAATCATTAACACTTTTAAAAATTATTATTACTTAATAAAAATCATTAAATTCATTTTAAATCAAAATTGTCATATTTTCTTACTTTACATAAATTCCATTTATAAACAAAATCATAAATTCCAAAATATACTCATATTTCAAATTCTACATTACCATTTACTCAATTCACTTATTTAATTTATAGAAAATCACTAATAATTTTATAAAAATCATTTTTATAAAATTTAAATCAAAATATCATAATATTTACAATTTTAAATATTTTAGAAAAATATATAAACAACGGGTCTGTATATAATTTTCTAACCTAGGTCAAGTGATACGGATATATATCATTTCAATCCGCAATTTACAAAGAAAACCCGGGTTCTATCATTTCAAACCCGCAATCCCAAGTAATATGAAATGTATAAAAACCACTCAGGCCTATCATTTCAGCCCATAACGATTTTTCCCTATTCTAAAGTCCGTTCGGGTATGTATCATTTCAACCCATAGTGATTCTAATCTACAGGGAACTTGCAATGGTGATAGCTGATATAAATAACAGAATAGCATAAAATAACAGTGACATATGATATAACAGGTGTAATAACAGGTGTAAACATCATATGATCATAATATAAATAGATATAGCATGATGATATGCATTACAGATTCAAATGATGTCGGTTTATCAGTTATATAAGTACATATTAGTCTGGTGAGATTTACTCACTTGTTTAAGCTGGAGATGACAACCAAAACACACAACACAGAATCTACAAAGGCACGAGAGCACGAATATGATTTGAGTGGGAGAGCCAAAGATTAATCTCCTTATGCACATGCAAACAAAACAAGTATATATAACATAAGTTTTCAACTCAAATTATACATAACAATGTTAGAAATGAATGCATGAAACAAAGCCAAAGTGTTTGCACTTGCTTTCTACCATTTATGCTTCAGCTCCAGATCTGAAATGGCATAGCTAAAGGCATGGCTTGTATCTGGTTTGGGTTCCTAAAGGTCGGCCTAGCATGTGTTAACAAAGTGGTGAAGATCTAGGTGCATAACTTCAACAACAACGCAAATAACAAGGCAACATACATAAATTCTATACTAAATTTGGCTCGGCCAGAAGCTATGGGGCACGGCCAGTGGCTCCAGGAGGTGGTGGGTGACGTGGCAGAGGGTGGAGGACAGGCCAGATGTGGTGGTGGTGGAGGTGGTGGCGGCTAATGGTGGTAGAAGGTGATGGTGTACAACTAGGCTTGGTTTATGTAGATAGGTGATGTAATATTGGATTTTTGGTGGTGTTCTCTAGCCAAGATGGCTCGGCCTGGCCATGGTAGTGATTTAGGGAGGTAGGTGAACGGGCTAGGAGGTGATGGAGGTTGGCCAAGGGCTGTAGGAGGGAGGAGCTGATCAAAAAGTGGAGAACAAGTGCAAAGATTCACATAGAAAACTAGAAAACAACAAAGGAAGAAAGGAAGATTTTTACCAACTCTTTGCTCCATGATGGCCGTATGTTTTTGGATGAGAAAGATATTAGAATTCACGTGAAAAGTGAGGAAATTAAGCTGAGAAAAGAAATGAAAAGCACGGCCAAAAACAATAAAGAGAGGAGTTGAGAAAATGAAAGGTCGGGAGATGAAAAGGCTTAGGAATTCCAAAAGTTTAAAACTCTTCGAATTTCCTCTATTTTCTTTTTAAATTTTATATAACTGAAATATATATATAAAGTCGGATAAAATACGAAAATTTAGTAAATAAACAAAAATAAATAAATAAATTTTAATTATATATAAATTAAATTAAATAAAACAGCAAAAATTTGCAACTAGTCTTGAAAATATGAAAATAAATCCAATGAACTTTGGAAATTTTTTTATATACTTGAAAAATATTTATAAATAAAGATAATAACACAAAATAAAAATGAATTCATAAAAATAAATAAATAAATTTTAATTAAATAAAATTTAAATGAAGAAAATAGCAGAAAAATGGAAACTAGGCTTGAAAATTGAAATAAATTCAAATAAACTTTAGAAAAATTACATTATTACTTTTAAAAATAATAAAGACAAAAATATACATAAAATAACATATTAACACATACTAAAATAAAATATGACAAAGAAAATAAAATTTATATAATTTAAAATAAACAAAATTACTTAATAAATCAGTTTACACACCATATTGAAAAATGTATAACTTTTACAATTTAAATCTGTTTTCAACGAAACAAAAAGCAGTATTCATGTTAGTAAATCTATTTTCATAATAAAAGATAAAATTTAAGAATTTAAATATTTAAATTAAAATTTTAAAAGTCAAAGTTTGACCAGTTTGACCACAAATCCACTTTTTAGGAAAATACTCAATTTATACAAGTTTGGAATTATAATTCACATAATAATCAAGATTTATATTTAAAATGAAATATTGAAAATAAAAAAAGTTTAAAAATAATTTCAAAATAAAATAAAGTCAAATTTAAAATATATGCAAAAATGTAGGGTTGTTACAATTATAACCCTAGCCGCTATTTTATTTTCCTCCATCCAATGGCCCACGTTCATCGGCACCGGTCAAAGGCATTTCAGGCGATGGATCCTACTACAAAGATGATTGGCTAGGCGGCATGAAGGAGATGAACAGTCAGATTGTGGCACGGCGGTGTAAGGCGGGGGCAGTTCTTGTTTGACGATAAGCGTGCTTTTGGGTGATTTTCTCATTATTAGGTGATAGGGAAGACCAAGGTCGGTGGCGTAAGGGTGTTGGAGGTAGGGGCTACCCACGTTGGAGGAGCGGAGGCGGCTAAGGCCGCGTGGCGGTGGTGGTTTTTGATAAAGCGAAGTCGAGTTTTGCGTATTGGCGGTTGAGTATCTTAAATAGCGATTGTGAATTTGAAAATTGTGTGGTCAAGATTGTTTAGCAAGGTGATTAAGGTTTGTGATGAAGTAATTATCGTTTAATTAAGTAATTAGGGATATTTGATTATTTAATTTAATCGAAATCTTATAAAACCCATTTCTTAATCATACTAGGTCAGATTCAGACGTGGTCAGTCGCGTTAGACTAATATCAACGATAGCTTTGTAATGAAATTCGGTTGGTTGAATTTGGAGCTTTTTGAATTTCAGGCTAAAATTGAACGTCCGTTCGATTTTAATTCAAACTGAAATGCTTCGGTGATAACTGGAATTTTGATTAGTTAAACTCACCTTTTTGGTTAATCAATACATTATATAGTAGATAAAAATTATTTATTGCCTACTTGGATGTTAGTTTATGTGACGTTCCACATCTATGCTCACGCTAGCCAAGAACACTACTGGGTAATGTCGTCGACTAGCATGAAGAATAAGGCTGTTGAGGAGCGACCATCTATGTAATTGCTTTGGGCGAGTACCGATATGTCAGATAATATAACATGCATTTCGTTTCAAGAGGAAATCTAACATATCAAATACAAACTCGAAGCTACCACACAGCGGCTATGAGGCCTTCGGAAACAAATATAGAAATAAACATAACATAAATCAGTCATGGACATTCATATCACAAAGGCGGAAACAGATATGAATATATAACACAAAAAGGTGCACATCAGGGTAGTAGTCATATAAGATCCACAATATCACAAAAGAATAGATACAAGTGCTGGACAGAAGAATAAGTATACATCATGGAGTCTATATCTCTAATGTATAACAACAAAAACTACGAATGTAATGTAGTTAGACAAAAGTCAAATAATGATCCCGGATAAGGAGTCAAGCAGAAGCACCTGTAACATCTCGGTCTGACCCGAGTATTATTTAATAAGAAAATAATAAACGGATCAGTCTAGCTATAAATATCATATAAAGGAATGAGATATAAGCAGAGATATAATAAGAGTGTATGATAACAATATTGTCATACTAGAACAAATATGATATAAAACAACAACAAAATCATACACTATCTCCAAAAATCTCAAAGTACCAAAAAGAATGTCATATTCTTTATTTTATTCACCATTCCACAAATATTGACAAACATATTATTGCCAATCACATAAAGAGGTGAAACACAAATTCTAGAAATCATCAAATAGAAATCCAGAAATAACAAAAGGGGGAGGCCTATCACAAATGGGAGCATGAAAACTCACCAACACATGTATCACAAATGGAACGCTATTCCATGGTCGCTAACCATAAATTTTGAGCCAAAGCTCCACAAACGGTCCGTAGACCACGGGTCGCTACCCCGCCAAATTGAATCGAAGTTCCACAAAACGGGGTTTAGTCTCCCTCGCAGACAAATAGACATCGCACATCGCTAGTCTAAACCACAAAATGATCATCATCGATCAATAAAAAGTGTGAATTACACTAAGCCAGTAAATATAAGAGTTTAGCTTCATGTCCCATAACCACTAGCTTAACTTAAATATTTACGAACAAATTGTAGATTTCCACTCGAAAATTGTCACAGGATTTTCAATCGAATAAGTCCATAAATTAACCGACGAAGTACACGCAAGCGTTTCATACCACTTCTTTTGCTAAGCCGTTTAATTAGATTTTCTCATACGAATGAGGTAAAGGTTTGTATATACTAATAGATTAGAAAACGGTTTTATAAACGAGCTTTGTATTAAAAATAGAGTTGAAATCATTTTAGTAAAAGAGTTTGAATATTTACTACTAGCATAGAAACCTTTGTATTTTAAAGTGACAAATCACAGAAGTGATTGTAGAAACAATCAACCATCAAAAATTCACATACGAAGACGTGAATCAAATCCAGATAAATCGATACCGAATCCATCAAAAATGGATAACCACAAAAATCCTGAAAAAGAAGTCATTAGAGAAGATAATAAAAGATAACAACAAGTCGGAAAATCACAAATCGATAAAAACTGGAAATCGAAACAAAATAATCAATTTTGCTAAGGCAATCAGGTTAGTCGACTGAACCAGGTGGTCAGTCGACTGACACAGGGATACGATTTTTGTATCCCTAGGGTCAGTCGACTTACCCAGATGGTCAGTCGACTGATACAGACCCAGGCAATTTCCTGGGTCTGATTCAGTCGACTGAACCACTGGTTCAGTCGACTGGACCCGCTTCAAAGAAATTTCGATGTTCTGGTTCAGTCGACTGAACCCCTGGTTCAGTCGACTGAACCTACTTCAGGAGCACATTCAGTCTAGCTCCCTTTGGGGCAAGTTCGATAACATGGACGGGAGCGACGAACGAGCAACTACGACTGAGGATTTATGCCAATGACAACCCAGCCTTGTATGGTTCCTCCGAAACGCTCCACTAACGTGTTCGAACATCAAAGATTGGATTTTTACAAAAATTGGATTCCAAAAACCAAAAATTGAACAATTCACCAATTCGATCCAAATTGAAAGCAAAAGTACATGAATAAGTGTTAGGAATTCATATCAAACCACTACAATATCTATAGAAATAGATGTGAGTTCAACAACTCACCTTTAAACCCGAAAACGATGAAGGAGAAGCTTGAATGCAAAGGAAGATCAACTTCTCTTCAACCTCAACTCAAAAAGCTAGAATCTAAGCTCAAAAGAAGAACATTTCCTAAGTTAGGTTTAGGAAATTTCTGAAATTAAAGACAGAATGAGTTGGAGAAGAAGAAGGAGATACTTACCAAAGCTTCTCTTTGAATTTGGAGCAAGGATTTGGTTTTGCAAATGAGAACTAGGGCTTGGAATTTCTAATTCCTATACTCTTCCCCTATTTTCAGTTTTGCTTAACTGTTTGAGAAAATAGAAATGAAATGAAGAGGAGAGGAGAGCGCTGAACTAGGTTATAGTGCTAGTTGGGTTGACACCCAAACCTAAAGCCCAACAGAAAATAGCAAAATTCAACTTACTCCAAATATATCGATGTTTATACTTAAAAAAGTCGCAAACGCCATTTTGGACCCAATGGAAATGGTCTCGAGTCCCAATTCGACTGTTTGCAAAAAGTAGCTTTTCGGACCTTAATCTGATTATCAATTCTATATTTAAATAAAATATTTAAATATTCAAAACTTTAAAATATGCGGGTTGTTACAGACTCCCCTCCTTAAAGAAATTGCGTCCTCGCAATCTTTAAGAAATAAATAAGAAGTAACAACAACAAAAGCATATTAACACAAAAAGAAGAAATTTGAAATAAAAAATTTCACCTAAAGGAGCACGAGAGAGCAAGTCCGGATGTGTTCGCTCGATGAATTCTCTGGACTCCCAAGAGCAATCCTTAGAATTTGTGGACCATTGAACTTTCACAAGAGAAACATCTTTATTTCGAAGGCGCTTGACCTCCGTAGCAATGATTCGAATAGGATGTTGCTCATAAGTCAAATTAGGCGAGACTTCAATTTCTTCAATAACACCGGGCTCAAGAATAGAATCGGAATCTCGAAGGCATTTCCGTAATTGAGAGACGTGAAATACGTCGTGAATAGCAGAGAATTGAGCCGGTAATAAAAGGCGATAAGCCACGGAACCAATGCGTTCCGTGATGGGAAATGGGCCAATATATCGAGGTGTTAATTTTCCCGATCGACTGAAACGCACAACACCCTTCATAGGTGAAACACGAATAAACACAAAATCTCCCACAGAAAATTCTAATTTCCTTCTTCGGTTATCGGCATAGGATTTTTGTCTACTTTGAGCTTCTTTCATCCTATGACGAATAAGGTCAATCTTTTATGTGGCATCACGAATAAAATCTGGACCTAAAACCAGTTTCTCAGCGGCTTCGAGCCAACACGAAGGAGATCGGCATGGCCTTCTGTAAAGTGTCTCGAAAGGTGCCATGCCAATACTAGATTGGAAGCTATTATTATAGGAAAATTCAACAAGAGAAATATGGTCTTCCCAACTTCCACTAAAATCAAGAACACATGCACGAAGAAGATCTTCAAGAGTTTGATTCACACGCTCGGTTTGTCCATCGGACTAAGGATGATAAGCGGTGCTAAAATTAAGCTTCGTTCCCAAAGCTTTTTAAAGACCCTTCCAGAATCCACTAGTAAACAATGGATCATGATCACTAACAATAGAAGTTGGAACTCCATGCAATTTAACAATTTCTTTGACAAAGAGTTTAGCCAAAATAGGTACAGTCCGATTGGACCAAACGGGAATAAAATGGGCGGATTTTGTAAGTCTATCTACTATCACCCATAGGCTATCATAGCGCGAACGAGAACGGGGAAGATCGTCTATAAAATCCATGGAAATTTGATCCCACTTCCATATTGGAATTTCCAAAGGTTGCAATAACCCACCGGGCCTTTGATGTTCGGCCTTTACGAGTTGGCAAGTCATGCAACGCTTAATAAAGTTAGCAATATCAGATTTCATTCCCTCGTTCATATCCGCGTACATTTTACTACTACCGGGATGAATGGTAAATTTAGAACGATGAGAATCTTCTAAAATGTCTTTACGAAGATCACAAATATTTGGCACGATAAGTCGACTAAATTTTCGAATACCGCCATGAGCATCAATATCAAAGTCTTTCAACCCTTCAATGTCAATTTTATCCCTACAACTTTGGCTAAGAAGAACCAATTCGGGATCATGCATTTGAGCTTCAAGAATGCGGTCTAAAAGAGAAGGATGAGCCTCGAGGCTACATAAAACAAGAGATGAACATAAATCGGATTCACGATCTCGAATCTCACAAGTGGACAAAGTCTCGAGATCATTCCACTCGGATATCATCATAGAAACAACCGCTTGTTGCTTACGACTAAGGGCATCGGCAACAAGATTTCCCATTTTGGGAGTATAAAGAATATCAAGATCATAAGAGGCAAGGAACTCGAGCCAACGTTGTTGATGCAAATTAAGTTCCTTTTGGGAAAATAAATACTTCAAAGATTTATGATCGGTGTAGAAAACAAATTTCTCTCCCAAAAGATAATGACGCCAAATTCTAAGGGCGAAAACAATAGCCGCGAGCTCTAAATCATGAGTGGCATATCTAGTCTCGGCAGGCTTTAATTGCCTAGAGGCATAAGCAATAACACGTTCCCATTGCATGAGAACGACACCCAAACCAACGCGACTAGCATCTGTATAAACAATAAAATCTTGGTTCCCATCGGGAATCACAAGAATAGGAGCAACGGAAAGGAGTTCTTTTAATTTTTGAAATGAAGCTTCACATTTGTCTGACCAAATGTATTTAACTCCCTTCTTTGTCAAATTAGTAAGACGTACAGAAATCTTAGAAAAGTCTTTTATGAACCGACCATATGTGTAATTGCTTTGGGCGAGTACCGATATGTTAGATAATATAACATGCATTTCGTTTCAAGAGAAAATCTAACATTTCAAATACAAACTCGAAGCTTCCACACAGTGGCTATGAGGCCTTCGGAAACAAATATAGAAATAAACATGACATAAATCAGTCATGGACATTCATATCACAAAGGCGGAAACAAATATGAATATATAACACAAAAAGGTGCACATCAGGGTAGTGGTCATATAAGATCCACAATATCACAAAAGAATAGATACAAGTGCTGGACAAAAGAATAAGTATACATTATGGAGTCTATATCTCGAATGTATAACAACAAAAACTACGAATGTAATGTAGTTAGACAAAAGTCAGAAGATGATCCCAGATAAGGAGTCAAGCAGAAGCACCTGTAACATCTCGGTCTGACCCGAGTATTATTTAATAAGAAAATAATAAACGGATCAGTCTAGCTATAAATATCAGATAAAGGAATGAGATATAAGTAGAGATATAATAAGAGTGTATGATAACAATATTGTCATACTAGAACAAATATGATATAAAACAACAACAAAATCATACACTATCCCCAAAAATCTCAAAGTACCAAAAAGAATGCCATATTCTTTATTTTATTCACCATTCCACAAATATTGACAAACATATTATTGCCAATCACATAAAGAGGTGAAACACAAATTCTAGAAATCATCAAATAGAAATCCAGAAATCACAAAAGGGGGAGGCCTATCACAAACGGGTCGCTGACCATAAATTTTGAGCCAAAGCTCCACAAACGGTCCGTAGACCACGGGTCGCTACCCCGCCAAATTGAATCGAAGTTCCACAAAACGGGGTTTAGTCTCCCTCGCAGACAAATAGACATCGCACATCGCTAGTCTAAACCACAAAATGATCATCATCGATCAATAAAAAGTGTGAATTACACTAAGCCAGTAAATATAAGAGTTTAGCTTCATGTCCCATAACCACTAGCTTAACTTAAATATTTACGAACAAATTGTAGATTTCCACTCGAAAATTGTCACAGAATTTTCAATCGAATAAGTCCATAAATTAACCGACGAAGTAAACGCAAGCGTTTCATACCACTTCTTTTGCTAAGCCGTTTAATTAGATTTTCTCATACGAATGAGGTAAAGGTTTGTATATACTAATAGATTAGAAAACGGTTTTATAAACGAGCTTTGTATTAAAAATAGAGTTGAAATCATTTTAGTAAAAGAGTTTGAATATTTACTACTAGCATAGAAACCTTTGTATTTTAAAGTGACAAATCACAGAAGTGATTGTAGAAACAATCAACCATCAAAAATTCACATACGAAGACGTGAATCAAATCCAGATAAACCGATATCCAATCCATCAAAAATGGATAACCACAAAAATCCCAAAAAAGAAGTCATCAGAGAAGATAATAAAAGATAACATCAAGTCGGAAAATCACAAATCGATAAAAACTGGAAATCGAAACAAAATAATCGATTTTGCTAAGGCAATCAGGTTAGTCGACTGACACAGGGATACGATTTTTGTATCCCCAGGATCAGTCTACTGACCCAGATGGTCAGTCAATAGATACAGACCCAGGCAATTTCCTTGGTCTGATTCAGTCAACTGAACCACTGGTTCAGTCGACTGGACCTGCTTCTGAGAAATTTCGATGTTCTGGTTCAGTCGACTGAACCCCTGGTTCAGTCGACTGAACCTGCTTCAGGAGCACATTTAGTCTAGCCCCCTATGGGGCAAGTTCGATAACACGGACGGGAGCGACGAACGAGCAACTACGACTGAGGATTTATGCCAATGACAACCCAGCCTTGTATGGTCCCTCCGTAACGCTCCACTAACGTGTTCGAACATCAATGATTGGATTTTTACAAAAATTGGATTCCAAAAACCAAAAATTGAACAATTCACCAATTCGATCCAAATCGAAAGCAAATGTACATGAATAAGTGTTAGGAATTCATACTCAACCACTACAATATCTATAGAAGTAGATGTGAGTTCAACAACTCACCTTTAAACCCGAAAACGATGAAGGAGAAGCTTGAATGCAAAGGAAGATCAACTTCTCTTCAACCTCAACTCAAAAAGCTACAATCTAAGCTCAAAAGAAGAACATTTCCTAAGTTAGGTTTAGGAAATTTCTGAAACTAAAGAGAGAATGAGTTGGAGAAGAAGAAGGAGATACTTACCAAATCTTCTCTTTGAATTTGGAGCAAGGATTTGGTTTTGCAAATGAGAACTAGGGCTTGGAATTTCTAATTCCTATACTCTTCCCCCATTTTCAGTTTTGCTTAAGTGTTTGAGAAAATAGAAATGAAGTGAAGAGGAGTGGGCTGAACTAGGTTATAGTGTTAGTTGGGTTGAAACCCAAACCCAAAGCCCAATAGAAAATAGCAAAATTCAACTTACTCCAAATATATCGATGTTTATACTTAAAAAAGTCGCAAATGCCATTTTGGACCCAATGGAAGTGGTATCGAGTCCCAATTCGACTGTTTACAAAAAGTAGTTTTTCGGACCTTAATCCGATTATCGATTCTATATTTAAATATTCAAAACTTTAAAATATGCAGGTTGGTACAATTTATATTGTTGTTTGATTGATTGTTTGGATTGGATTCCCGTATTGGAAATTCATATACCTATATATATTTATTGTTTGTTCCCACCTAGTAGTGGATGGCAAGAATAACCATTTTGTTGCAGGAGGAAAAAAAGGAAGTCGGAGTGTTACCGCAGGGAACAGGTAGCTATGGAACACTTCGAAAAATACACATACATATGTAGGATTCAAAGGGGACATTTATAGAGAGACCAGAAGGGGTTTCTCGCCACTATTTATTTACTGTTATATGCATCTCATTTATATTCTTTTATTGCTTATATTGATGTTTAGTTAAAATAATTTGTGACCGTCTATTTGAATTGTCTAAGTGTCGTTATAGCGATTTTTCGCTATATCGTCACTTATTGAATATCATCTCGCTAAACCTTTTGTGTTGAACTTGAGCTTGTATTTTCACAAAATAGATGTTTAAAATTCATTAATCATTTTGATTAATGATATTTGAATTTAATCAATCGTTTTAATTTATGATGTTTGAATTTAGTAGATCATTTTAATTAGTGATAGTTAAAATTAATTAATCATTTTAATTAATGGGATTTGAATTTTTTTAGAGAAATGTGCGATCCTAAAAAGTAGAGGAGAGCACACATGTGTGTGTGTGTGTGTGTGTATATATATCACTAAAAACAAAGGTGCTACCAACATGCTGGCAGGTAACCAATCATGTGACGACCTACATTTCGGAAGGTTTAAATCGATAATAATCAACACATGTCCAACTTAAACAATCCGGAATGTAGATAATCAATGGGGTTAAATAAAAAGAAAAAGAAAAGAAGAAGAAAACAAACAAACACAGAATCTCACAGCGGAAACAATAAAATATAATAATCAAATAATAGTTCATGAAGTTGTTTATATCATACATTTGATTTTAATCTATACAAAATTTATCAGAGTTATATATACATCGGGGATAAATAAAAAATATAGCATAATAACATAATGCAGAGGATAATAATAGTAATAATATACCAACTTCGACTTCGTCCCCTAGAAATGATATTCAATGCACTGGAAAAACTTAGGACTGACCCGAGTGTAACGAAAAGACAAAACACTCGAGTCGGGACTAAAATACTCTTATGTAAGTCAAATCAATATCACAAGATATGAGTACAATAACTTAAGAGATGTTATGGGATTTTCCATCTCCTAAGGATCCGTTAAACTATTTATATATATAATAGTATACGCTATAATAGATAATGTCTATCATTAAAATAAATATCAAAATAGCATTAAGGCTTTACATTGATCCACCTTAACACATTTGTTCAGTTCTAAACCAAAGTCGTAATGGGTTCGTAGAGGGATAAATATGACAAAGCACGTGAGGCAATACCTAAAACGACCCAACTTCCTATCACCAGAAAGTCACATCATTAATAAGAAAGAAAGGGATAGAAAAGAGAAAAGATAGAGAAGAAAGAACTAAACAACATCAGAATCTCACAGCGTAACGAATAAATTATATTAATCACATAAAATATTACATAGTATACAACAACTATCATAGTTACACAACTTATTCAAACACAAACTAGACAGTTATAAACACCTGTCTAGTTATTACAATTAAATACAACACAGAGATACAGATAAACACTAACACAGCGGAACCAATATATATCTATACGCTGAAGCCTCCTGCTCCATTGCTCCTCCAAAATTCGTCAAAGCTAACCTGAATCCCTTGGCTACTCGTAAAAATTTGAGTACCCAAGAGTTTAAGAAAAACAGAAATAAACTCCGGGTCAGACATGGGTCTGCTGTTGTAACATTCCCCCTTTTGACCATCTCCAGTCAGTAATTAAACCAACTAGAAACGTCCAAAAAGACGAATTGTTATTTAGTTTATAAGGTTTAAACAGAATCAGCCACAGAAACACAGAATAATAACACTGAATTAAAACAAATGAGTCTTTATTTCTTTACTATAAATCTTTTTATATACATCAGAGTTTATACAATTTAATACAGATACAGCGGAATATTTAAAATACAATTTTCTTCTGAAATAAAAATGATTCTTTACTCTCTCTCTAACTTCGCTGCTCGAAAATCTTCAAGCTGTAAAAATACTCGGTCTGACCCGAGTATTATATTCAAAAGAAAATAATACAAAGGTCAGTCTAATTCAAACCAGTTTATTAGTGCATATAGGCAATAATAATTTAAATAGACGACAGTCACAATAATTCTCGTCTATCCAACTCTTTTAACAAAGAAATCGGATAACGAAAATTTTTTAACACTAAACAGTGTTAAACAATAAATCAGCAGATTTAAATCATCAACAGGGATAAATAAACAATTTATCAACTCGACTAAATCAATTTAAGACAATTGAGATTGTCACTTCAAAAACCATCACGACTCGATTGGCTGCCGTACACGCACGCGTGTACGACCTCGCCAATATGGTATAAAAATCAATGCATCATGAGCAAAGAAAAATCAATTCAAAACTGTCGAGTTTGGGTGGCTGCAGTGCACACACACATACATGTGCACTGCCTCGCCAACTCGAGTGAATACTAACAGCAATCAAAGCTGCAGAGGTCAAGTCAGTAAACTGCAAGTATCAAAGACAACAAGATAGCTTCACAATGTCACAATGAAATAAACTAATATCAACAATATTTGGAATGAATGCAGACAGTGGTCCAGCATGACAAACTTCAAATGCACAAAATCTCTAACACAAACCCAGACTCATGCACTTGAACCAAGACTTGTCAAAGCAAAACTGTAGTCAAGAAGGCCGAGAACCACAGACCACAAACATACATCAGTGATACAATGGACAAACAGTGCCAACTCAAGCAAGTTAAAACTCAAACTTCAATACTACTGTCTCAGACTACAATATCAAGACCAAGCTACAGTGCAACCGAGAAGCATACTATGTGTATACAAAATAGTGTAATGCAGACAAGCAGACTGTGTCAACAACAATACAGATGAATGCAAACATGACACTGAACCAGGCATGAAGATGCAACAGTTCGTTTTTTTCTTTTCTTTTCTTTTCACAGTGGCAACCTAACTACACAATGAAGCATGAATGAATGCTACAGACTCAAGACCAAATGCAGTGCAGGCATCAGGGTAAAACACAATACATGGAACAATGCCAAACTGAAGCACAAATACATGATGTGGAAATTGATCAAAATAGCAACTCTGATCCACTGACCAAGATAAAATACATGACCAAGTCAATCATTTCCAGAGAAAAAAAATGAAATTCGAACATACATATATACATATCAATTTATGTATATACATACATCACTGCATACATATGTATGAAGACTAGAATGCAACTGGGTGCAAACAGTTTCCAAAGCATGAATGTACTAAGTGTACATTTATATTTAATACTGTAACTGGACAGTATAAATTTCATAGTCTAGAACAAAGCAAAATGCCAAAGTCAGGGTACACCAAAATGATCTAATAACTGATCAATTCGAACAAGTCTTAAAATCAGGCTTCAAAATCCCAATAAACCGAGACAACTAAGGCAAGGCAACATGTTGTTATGTCAAAGTCAGGTTCAAGTGATAAACAAGCAGCACAAGACAATATTCAAGTGCAGACTCAAATGATGCAAGGAGCTAATATACATGAGCACAAATCTATAACAGTTCAATATGCATAAATTCTCAAATCAAGTTTGATATAGTCAAGGCCGAAGCCAAGCATTTTCCCAAAATAGTCTTCACAAAATAAGTGAATCAAACTAACAACAAAACTTCTTCAGAAATAAAGATGAGTGCAGACCTACACATATATATACAGACATGAATGTATGTATACATATGAAGTATCAAGTGCTTAAGCCACAGTGAGATGCTTAAGGCAAAAGCAAATACACAATGGAAATAGAACTTGCCGAATGGAACACATGGGTCAAAACCATGGATAAAAACATGCAGTATGGAACAACAATGAAGCATATTTAGGTATGCAATTAAGTGATGCTTGCCGAATTCCAAACTTTGCATTTAAATTCAAGAATATATGCATACACACATCATATGTATATATGCACATACATAGTCTTAAAAAAAAACAGGTCACAGTGAGAACCAAGCTACAGAAATGCGATCAAACCAGAAATAAACAAGTTCAAAATCACAGTGAAATCGATACCGAAGCAAAGTCGAAGGGCCAAGTCGAACAAGTCAAAAACCCAAACAGTGATGACTACGAAAAACAAACAGCCCAAAATCATCTGTAGCATCAAAACAAAATCGAATGGCCGAAGCCTAATATGAATAAAATCATCCAAAAGTTCAAAGCGATGATAGCTCAAAATTCACGAAATGAAATTCACGAATTAAAACAAGCTAGGAAACACTATAGCTTAAATTAGATGTGAGTGGGGGTAAGAAACCACTCACCTTAGATTTTTGAAGAGCACGAAATCCAGACGAAGCCGACGCCTTTGATTTAAAACGAAGCCCTAAATTTCGCCAGATCGAACGAGATCGCCGATTGGAGTTGATGCCGCGGCGGTGAAGAGCGAGCGAAGCCGAAGCCCTACTTGTGAAATCGCCGCAGCCCTAGTTCATCTCGTCGCCATTTTTATTTCTTTTTTTTTTTTTTTCGTCTGATTAAAGTGAGAAGGGGAGGGGTGCGACGTGTTTTATCAGAGAGGTAAGGATAAGGACGTGGTTTTTGCAGAAGAGAACATGGTATAGGTATGGGTGGTATTGGTTTTTGATATTTTTTTCTTTATTATTTTTTTTTCTTCTTTTTAAAACTGATTTGTTTTTATTTAATTTGGTTTGTTTAATTTTTAAATTTGTTGTTAAAAATTTTACTAAGTGTATTATCATGTATATGATATATTTTGATTTATTTCGTATCAATAAAAGAATTTCAATCAAATCAAAAATTCTAACAGAATTTAACAACCATTTACAAATTCCAATAAAATTAACAGAAATTAATATCGCCAATTTGACGAAGATTCAATCGTTATAAAAATTTCAACAACAAACAGAAATTATCTGTCCACTTAAATCATTTACTGATGATTATAATTTTGGGCAAAAATTCAGGTTGTTACAGAAATTCAATTTGAATTCGATTTAATTTTATACGCGTTTTTACGCCTTATATTCACAAAACAATTTCCGATAAATACGAAATTTGAAATCCAGTAATAATTCAATATTACGGACCCAATAAAACTGGTTTCGTCAAATTCCGAGACTGTGCCTCGAAAGACTATTTTTAAATTCGATTTCAAACGATACAATTTCAAAATTGAACAAATCGCTTTCAAATTCAATTCTGAAGCTTCTATTATCTTCAGTATTATCTATATGAATTTTCTAAGCCTTTAAATTATTTTTAACCGGCTTAAAATCGAAGATTCAAATTTTATTCAACTTTCAATAGATTAAATTCAAAATTTTAATCGCCAATTCCTTCTGATAATTTGAAATTCAAGTCAAATCATCGTTCAAATATTTAAAATTAATTAAATATTTTCAATTTAAATTGTTCAAAATTCAGGGTCGTTACAAACTCCCCTCCTTAAAAACTTTTCGTCCACGAAAAGGAAAAGTTGTTAAAATTTCATCGATATTTATACTCTAGTCAATTTTTACTAAACTTAAAACTTATTACAAATAAATGAATATAAGATTCATTCCATTTGTTTAATCTCTCTAGTTCTGTTTATTGGTTTCTACAATCAAGACACAAAAGTCTTTTACTAACATTTTTCTATTTAAAACTCAGATTCAAACTTAAAATTCTTCACGTTAGAGATTTATATAATATATATCTCTTCCAAAGCTGTGGACTTTCAAAACATTACAAAAATCCTCTTCCTTAGTTCATTAAGTAGGAATTTTGAAACTTTAATTTCAAATCATTGATTCGCTATTTACAGTTTGAAAATACTTGCTAACTCGAAATTTAACAAGTCCATCTTCGTTCTCACAGACATTAGGCATACGCTGGCCAGGCGCAAGTCTAAAAATCTCCAAGTACTAAATATACTTGCTTCAATTCCCAGTGAAAATACTTTTAAAAATTCTTTTAAAAATGGATATGGAAAGCACATTCCCCCATGGATTACAGTTCCACCCGGCGGTTACGCTACTTTCCCAGTAGAGTCGCTTGTGGCTGTAGATTTCTCATCTCTTAAATTTCGCCATGGTTGTCGCCATAGATTGCAGTACACACGGCGGTTACGCTACTATCCCAGTAGAGTCGCTTGTGTCTGTAGGCATCACGCCCCTCAAATTTCGCCTGGCATTAGATTGCAGTTTACTCGGCGGTTACGCCACTATCCCAGTGGAGTCGCTCGTAACTGTGGGCATCTCGCCCCTCAAATTACGCTAACATCATCAATCAAATCTAATCTCATCGCGATGAACTATCGCGAAGGATTTCCGATTCAAATAGTCACTCTGACTAAAATTCTACGTAGCTACGAATTTCAAATGGATACTCTTCACGAGTTCCAATACCTTCTCTAATAATAAATGGAAGGTACTTTTCCACATCCTCAGTTTAGAAAACATAATATCATATATGTAGTACTTTCATTTCACATTTCGTACATATCATATCCATGTAAACATACATAAGATTTCCATAACAATGTCTTTCTAAACTAACGGTTTTCAATTTACCGTATTCATCATATATATAAGTTCTAAAAACTTACATATCCATATTCATAACAAAATAGAGGATTTCAAAATTTTCCTCTAAGTCGATTTGGAAATTTAAGGTTATCTCAAACCTAATTCATATTCATAATTCCATTCATTATCGACTTTCACATTCGATTTGGATTTCACGTTTACATCGTCAATTCTCAACACAGAATTGATGTCTATCGATATATAACCTCTGAGCTCGTACGTCTCAGAGAAGGGTGTTAAGCTAAGAGAATAAATTCTCCGCCACCAACAGATATATATTTAATAGAGATCAATTGCTATGTCATCAATTCACAATGTTAGACATGCAATCCAAATCATCATCTGAAATTCAAAGCTCAACTTATATTGTCTTTGATGTCGAAGTTAAACTCAATTTTAACTTAACGATTCAATCTTTTTGAAAAATTTCAAATTGAACAAATTGTTCAAATTCTCATTTAACTTTCCAACTTCGACTTCAAAAATGAATTTCAATCATTTATTCCTTATGGAATATATTCACAACATTTCACATTTGGAAAAACATTTCCATACTTATTTAAAATAAGTAATTCACAAGTTCATTCAATTTTCAACATTTGAAAATATTCGATATACTTACATCAAAATTAAGTATATATTTCATCTTTAAGGAAATCATTCTCTTTCACATATTCATTTGAGTTAAAACGAATGTTACGTAAAACATCGTTACGACAACTCAAAATCATTAGTATAGGGATTCGAAATTTAGATAGATGTATAAATCCCAATACTATACAAAACATTTCCTTTCGGAAATCATTTACTATAACAATAATGTTATAGTCCACCATTTCCTTATATCTCGAAAACGTCTATTTCAACAATGAATGTTGAAATCTATGGTTTCGATATTCAATGCCTTTGAAAACATCTTTTTAAAACAATTAACTTCGTTTTAAAATATCACTTTCCCAAAACATGTCCATTTAATTCAATAATATATTCACTGTCCAAAATCGTGAATATACATCTCTTAACAAACTATACAGAATTTTACTTATCAAAATAAGTCAGTTTCAGATTTATAAACAACGTTTATAAATTCTATTCCTATTTATAAAGACTTCAATTCATAAAAATTTACTTCATTAATCATTCCTTTATAACCCAATTTTATATCAAAATTTTAATTTATAAGTGAATTACTTATAAACTTCTTTTATTTCGCAACTTCGATTCATTTTATAACTTCACAATCTTAATTCTGTAATTTCCATTCACTTATGAAATCCATTAAATATTTCACTTTTAACACTTATACAATTCCAATATTTTATCAACACTTTCAAATCTTCAATTTAAGCCGTTTATAATAATTCAAAATTCCATTTTAAACTATTATATAATTTATCAGTTTTCCATTTCCAAGATAATCAACTAGTTCTTTAGTAAATCATTCATCGACTTGGTTTCCAATTTAATCACATTTGATTCATTCACATTGGATTTTACTAACATTCATTCATATCCAATTAGTTCACATTCACTAATTTATATTCAAGTTAGTTTGCTTTCAGTTCAAATCAAATTCTATTTTGATTTCTTACCTTTCAATTTGAATTCAATTTACATAGCTTTCAAATTTCCATTAATTCAATTTCATTAATACTTAATGAATTCTATACGATCAACTAGCAACCAATGCACATTCAATTTAACCAAATTTATTTACTTTGCTTATATTCAATTTGGTTCAACACACTTAATTTTAATTGGTTTATATTCTAATTCTGATTGAATTCTAATATTCACTATATTCACAAATTCATTTTTACAGTTAAAGTTGAATTTCCTTTTTATAACTCAATTTCATATTCATTCTTCACTTTATCAATTCATTTTGATATCAAATTCAATTTGATTCAATATTACTTAAGCCATATTTCATTTATCTTCACTTGCATTTATTTTCACCATAAAACTTAAGTTCGTCTCAAATTTATTTGATATTCTATTTTATTTAACTTAGATTTCATTTCAAAAATCATTTTATTTAACTTTTACTAAAGTCAAATTCATATCACAATTCAAAATTCAGATTTTGTTTTACTTAACAAAACTGTTCAAACATTTAACAACTGGTTTTACTAAAACTTCTCATTTTATAAGTTAAACAACTTATTAATTTAAACTTCCCAATTCATATCGTATAATCACTTATCTTTCAAGTTTAACTTTTCATCTCAACAATTTATCAAATCCAGTTCAATTTATTTAACTTCCTTTAGTTAAATTTCAAATCCATATATTTATTAATACTAATTCAATTCAATTTAACTTTCCTTAAGTTAAAAATCTTTATTCAATATTCAATATTCACTTTACTTATATAAGATCTATTCCAAATTCATTCATCTTATATTTTCTAAAACAATTTTATACTTCTTTGGATTTGAAAAACGTTTCCTTTTTAAAGTGTTTCTAGTAACTATTCATATTAAACATCATAAACTAAGCTTTGTGTAAACCAAAGCTCTGATACCACTCTGTAACATTCCCCCTTTTGACCATCTCCAGTCAGTAATTAAACCAACTAGAAACGTCCAAAAAGACGAATTGTTATTTAGTTTATAAGGTTTAAACAGAATCAGCCACAGAAACACAGAATAATAACACTGAATTAAAACAAATGAGTCTTTATTTCTTTACTATAAATCTTTTTATATACATCAGAGTTTATACAATTTAATACAGATACAGCGGAATATTTAAAATACAATTTTCTTCTGAAATAAAAATGATTCTTTACTCTCTCTCTAACTTCGCTGCTCGAAAATCTTCAAGCTGTAAAAATACTCGGTCTGACCCGAGTATTATATTCAAAAGAAAATAATACACAGGTCAGTCTAATTCAAACCAGTTTATTAGTGCATATAGGCAATAATAATTTAAATAGACGACAGTCACAATAATTCTCGTCTATCCAACTCTTTTAACAAAGAAATCGGATAACGAAATTTTTTTAACACTAAACAGTGTTAAACAATAAATCAGCAGATTTAAATCATCAACAGGGATAAATAAACAATTTATCAACTCGACTAAATCAATTTAAGACAATTGAGATTGTCACTTCAAAAACCATCACGACTCGATTGGCTGCCGTACACGCACGCGTGTACGACCTCGCCAATATGGTATAAAAATCAATGCATCATGAGCAAAGAAAAATCAATTCAAAACTGTCGAGTTTGGGTGGCTGCAGTGCACACACACATACATGTGCACTGCCTCGCCAACTCGAGTGAATACTAACAGCAATCAAAGCTGCAGAGGTCAAGTCAGTAAACTGCAAGTATCAAAGACAACAAGATAGCTTCACAATGTCACAATGAAATAAACTAATATCAACAATATTTGGAATGAATGCAGACAGTGGTCCAGCATGACAAACTTCAAATGCACAAAATCTCTAACACAAACCCAGACTCATGCACTTGAACCAAGACTTGTCAAAGCAAAACTGTAGTCAAGAAGGCCGAGAACCACAGACCACAAACATACATCAGTGATACAATGGACAAACAGTGCCAACTCAAGCAAGTTAAAACTCAAACTTCAATACTACTGTCTCAGACTACAATATCAAGACCAAGCTACAGTGCAACCGAGAAGCATACTATGTGTATACAAAATAGTGTAATGCAGACAAGCAGACTGTGTCAACAACAATACAGATGAATGCAAACATGACACTGAACCAGGCATGAAGATGCAACAGTTCGTTTTTTTCTTTTCTTTTCTTTTCACAGTGGCAACCTAACTACACAATGAAGCATGAATGAATGCTACAGACTCAAGACCAAATGCAGTGCAGGCATCAGGGTAAAACACAATACATGGAACAATGCCAAACTGAAGCACAAATACATGATGTGGAAATTGATCAAAATAGCAACTCTGATCCACTGACCAAGATAAAATACATGACCAAGTCAATCATTTCCAGAGAAAAAAAATGAAATTCGAACATACATATATACATATCAATTTATGTATATACATACATCACTGCATACATATGTATGAAGACTAGAATGCAACTGGGTGCAAACAGTTTCCAAAGCATGAATGTACTAAGTGTACATTTATATTTAATACTGTAACTGGACAGTATAAATTTCATAGTCTAGAACAAAGCAAAATGCCAAAGTCAGGGTACACCAAAATGATCTAATAACTGATCAATTCGAACAAGTCTTAAAATCAGGCTTCAAAATCCCAATAAACCGAGACAACTAAGGCAAGGCAACATGTTGTTATGTCAAAGTCAGGTTCAAGTGATAAACAAGCAGCACAAGACAATATTCAAGTGCAGACTCAAATGATGCAAGGAGCTAATATACATGAGCACAAATCTATAACAGTTCAATATGCATAAATTCTCAAATCAAGTTTGATATAGTCAAGGCCGAAGCCAAGCATTTTCCCAAAATAGTCTTCACAAAATAAGTGAATCAAACTAACAACAAAACTTCTTCAGAAATAAAGATGAGTGCAGACCTACACATATATATACAGACATGAATGTATGTATACATATGAAGTATCAAGTGCTTAAGCCACAGTGAGATGCTTAAGGCAAAAGCAAATACACAATGGAAATAGAACTTGCCGAATGGAACACATGGGTCAAAACCATGGATAAAAACATGCAGTATGGAACAACAATGAAGCATATTTAGGTATGCAATTAAGTGATGCTTGCCGAATTCCAAACTTTGCATTTAAATTCAAGAATATATGCATACACACATCATATGTATATATGCACATACATAGTCTTAAAAAAAACAGGTCACAGTGAGAACCAAGCTACAGAAATGCGATCAAACCAGAAATAAACAAGTTCAAAATCACAGTGAAATCGATACCGAAGCAAAGTCGAAGGGCCAAGTCGAACAAGTCAAAAACCCAAACAGTGATGACTACGAAAAACAAACAGCCCAAAATCATCTGTAGCATCAAAACAAAATCGAATGGCCGAAGCCTAATATGAATAAAATCATCCAAAAGTTCAAAGCGATGATAGCTCAAAATTCACGAAATGAAATTCACGAATTAAAACAAGCTAGGAAACACTATAGCTTAAATTAGATGTGAGTGGGGGTAAGAAACCACTCACCTTAGATTTTTGAAGAGCACGAAATCCAGACGAAGCCGACGCCTTTGATTTAAAACGAAGCCCTAAATTTCGCCAGATCGAACGAGATCGCCGATTGGAGTTGATGCCGCGGCGGTGAAGAGCGAGCGAAGCCGAAGCCCTACTTGTGAAATCGCCGCAGCCCTAGTTCATCTCGTCGCCATTTTTATTTCTTTTATTTTTTTTTTCGTCTGATTAAAGTGAGAAGGGGAGGGGTGCGACGTGTTTTATCAGAGAGGTAAGGATAAGGACGTGGTTTTTGCAGAAGAGAACATGGTATAGGTATGGGTGGTATTGGTTTTTGATATTTTTTTCTTTATTATTTTTTTTTCTTCTTTTTAAAACTGATTTGTTTTTATTTAATTTGGTTTGTTTAATTTTTAAATTTGTTGTTAAAAATTTTACTAAGTGTATTATCATGTATATGATATATTTTGATTTATTTCGTATCAATAAAAGAATTTCAATCAAATCAAAAATTCTAACAGAATTTAACAACCATTTACAAATTCCAATAAAATTAACAGAAATTAATATCGCCAATTTGACGAAGATTCAATCGTTATAAAAATTTCAACAACAAACAGAAATTATCTGTCCACTTAAATCATTTACTGATGATTATAATTTTGGGCAAAAATTCAGGTTGTTACAGAAATTCAATTTGAATTCGATTTAATTTTATACGCGTTTTTACGCCTTATATTCACAAAACAATTTCCGATAAATACGAAATTTGAAATCCAGTAATAATTCAATATTACGGACCCAATAAAACTGGTTTCGTCAAATTCCGAGACTGTGCCTCGAAAGACTATTTTTAAATTCGATTTCAAACGATACAATTTCAAAATTGAACAAATCGCTTTCAAATTCAATTCTGAAGCTTCTATTATCTTCAGTATTATCTATATGAATTTTCTAAGCCTTTAAATTATTTTTAACCGGCTTAAAATCGAAGATTCAAATTTTATTCAACTTTCAATAGATTAAATTCAAAATTTTAATCGCCAATTCCTTCTGATAATTTGAAATTCAAGTCAAATCATCGTTCAAATATTTAAAATTAATTAAATATTTTCAATTTAAATTGTTCAAAATTCAGGGTCGTTACAGCTGTGAGTAAACGGTTAAAGTTGCTTAACTTTAAAAACCTTCTGAAAACAAAGGTATCACGTAAGACTTCCCACACATAAACATGGGTAAGTATTTACCATACGCTAACCAAAAAATTTGATAGGAAATCCAGTGATATTATAATAGGGTCTAGGGATTTCAAATAAATAGGAAATAGCTGAAATTGTTACATCTATTAAATTTCATCATACTAGCCAACAAAGTGGGTAATACAATCAAATCCGAGGGCACTTATTGGAGTTTGGATTCCATACAATGGCAGGGCTACCGGGGTACCGTCCATCACAGTACGTGGCCTAGATCAACGTACCGAGGATCCACCCTAAATCCCCTGCAACACAAGGCCGGAACCATCCCTTACTGGACAGTCCCGAATAAGACAACCCCAGCAGTTGTTGCAATCAACTGCCCACACAGCCGAAATAATAAGAAGGGTCCTCTAGACAGGGGTTTATCTCATCCTACTTGGGCATGGCCCACTTAGCCTTGCTGCACCTCCCCTGTTTTAGCCATTCCCGGTTGATGAGGCTTGAGGCTACGATTACCTTTATAGAACACATCTATCTTAGAATGCTCATCGTCCACCTGACAATGTTCTGAAAGCATTCAATCCATACAAGTTCGTTCTAGGTTCGAACGAAACCGAAGGCATTATCTCGTTACACTCATTTTGGAATCACCCTCAGAGTTAACGACAATAACCCTTGCACTCTGAATCTCCATCTTCACTTGAGATTCACGACCTATCGTTAAATTGGATCGATGTGGTTTTCGGATATCCAAATCTAGAAACCTGATCCCGGTCTCATCGAAATCCAAAGCGCCATCTTTTAGGTCCAAGTTGTTTTAAAGTTAAAACAATTCAATTCTATTATCTATATACACACAGATAGATAATTCATAGCATCATCACAACAGATAATTCACATTATTATCATAAACAGATAATTCACATTATCATCACATTTCAACCAAAGCATCCATATCACACAGTATCACTTATCTCATATCTGAGATCTCAAACCATTCAAGGCAATCAATATCATTCAACATCCATAAGCAATGATTAATTAATCACCATCTATAATTAATTTAAAGTGAATTAAATTAATTACTTCATCTCTAATTAATTTAAAATAAATTAAATTAATTACTTTCATCACATAAATCTTGCTTACTAAATCATTAATTAATTACAAATCAATTAATTGGTCATCCTCTAATTATCCATCTTAATTAATCATCCTGATTAGTTACTCTTAATTACCTTAAGTAATTAGTCTTTAATTAATTACACAAATTAATTATCCTTAACCATTCACAGTAACTAACCATTAATTACTTCATTAATTACATTAATAAATGATCCTTAATTAATTACTTCCATAAATTAATTAACTATAATTAATTACATTGGACCTTAATTAATTACATTAATTAATTAAACTTTTAATTAATCACTTCCATTAATCAACCTTAATCATAAACAGTAATTACCATCCTGGAATTACTTACCTTAATTAATTAACTCTTTAATTAATTATATTAATCCATTGATTAATTACACCAAGTAATAAATCTTTAATTACTTCTACTAAGTAATTATACTTTAATTACTTCCCATTAAGTAATTTCCTTTAATTAATTACATCCAGTAATTATACACTAATTACTTCACTAAGTAATTCCACTATTCAATCTCATTAACTAATTTTACTTAATCAACCATCAAATGATTATCTTTAATTAATTAACAAATTAATTAACTAGAATTTATCACATTCACTTCCTTAATTACAATTGGTAATTTATCCCTTAATTACCTTTTAAACAAATTAATTAATCTTTAATTATAGATTAATTATCCTTTAATTATTAATTAATAAATCTTAATTATCAATTAATAAAACTAAATAACAATTTAATTAATCCTTAATTAATTAATTAAATCAATCCTTAATTACAATTAATTAACCCTAAATAACAGTTAATTAATTCTTAATTATCTTTAATTATAGATTAGTTATTTCTTAATTATTAATTAATAAAACCTAATTATTAATTAATAAAACTTAATTACAAACTAATTAATTCTTAATTAACAGTTAATTAATCCTTAATAACAGTTAATTAACCCTTAATAAATCTTTAATTAAAGATTAATTATCTCTTAATTATTAATTAATAAAGCCTAATTATTAATTAATAAAACTTAATTACAAATTAAGTACTTCTTTAATTACCAGTTAATTAATCTCTAATTACTAAATTAATTTCTAATTACTAAATTAATCAATCTTAATTACTTAATTAATTTATTCTTAATTATTAATTATTTAATCTTTATTAATTAACTATACCCTAAATTACAATTTAATTAATCCTTAATCATTAATTAGTTAAATTAATAAATTTACTCTCTAATTTCTTTATTAATTTAAATAATCATTAATCAAAAACTTAATAAAATTTTAAGATAAATCATTATCTTAATTAGTTACTTAATTATTATTAACATATAAATTTACAACAAATTATCTTTAATTAACAGTTAATTAAACCATTTAATTTAAGTTTAAAAATAACTTAAGAATTAAGTAAACAAGTTTAAGTTAAATTTAAAACTTACTTTTATAAAACTTTTAAAAAACTGTTTAAATTCTACTTTGGGTCCAACACGGCTCTTACCCGAGTCCAACCCTTGAGGAAAACCTTCCTCTTCCCTTTTTAAAAACTTGATTTAGTTTAAAATTTTAAAACTGTTAAACTTATCTGTTAACAAGTTAACACTCACGAAGGACTCGAATCCCTAGTCAAACCACGACCTAACTTCCTCGAGCCCCAACCCTAGATACACTACCATCTCCAAAACTTTGACACACCGGCCTCGCCGTGCACATGCACCGATCATCGAAGCCTTTCCGATCATCGCCGAAACCTCCCACACATCGACGACCACCTGAACCTTCGATCCAAACCACCCAGACGTCATCACGAATCAAAAATCGAAATCGAGCTACTACGATCAAACAAGAACTAAACCGATCGCCAGGAAACCCCTCGTCTCGACGCCTCCGACCACCATTATCCAAGAAACTTCGCCTACAGGTTCGTCGAAGACCACACTTCATTTCCCCCCACACCCTATCGAGTCCAATGCTCCGGTGGCGACGCAGCAACCTCATTACCAACCTCGACCAAACCCAGAACTAAAACCCTACTCTCACCCACCGCCGACGCCACGTCGAAAGATGGCCACTTCCACTATTTTTGCCATACACCCTGAACCTTCACCTATCTCCAGCCAAGATCCCGATCATCCCAGACCTCGTGGCCATAAGATTTTGCTCAGAAACCCAATTCCAGACATCCCAAAAATTCACACTCGTTACTTCATTTAAAATTGTGATTTGGATTTTAAAAATCCTAACTTTTAAGGATGATTCAAGATATATACTTGAATCAATAAATTTCAACACTTGATTTTATCATAAAATTAAGATTTCTACTGTAATTTCCAAATTTTGCATAGTTTCAATCTTAATATACTTAAATCTATTTTTAAATCCTAGATCATGTTTAAACTAAACCATTTGGTTTAAATTTCAAAGTCTAACAGAGAACACATGCAAATATTTTGAATTTTAGTCAAAATCATAAGCTCTGAACTAAGAACAGGGGAGTTAAAATCAACAGATATGTACACATTCATATATACACAGAGGCATATTTATATACATACATATAAAACAGACATCATCATAGAACTCATATGCAACAGGTAATTAGCTACTTAAGTTTTAATTGAAAATGTTTACTCACCTTAGAAAATGCAGAGATATTTAAAACTGGTTTGCTAAAAACTGGAAACTTTGTGCATTGTTGAAGGAAATACTTTGAACATAAATGCTTTAAGACTTGAAAGTTTGAAGTTGTAATGCTTGATCTTGTTTACTGGAAACTTGATTTGCTTGAGAAGGTTGAAGATTTGAAACTGGAATGTTTGAAAAACTGGAACATGCTGATGATGGTTCAAACTTGATTCCAGGTTGCAATTTGAAGATGTAATCTGGTTACAGGCTTTGATTACTGGGCTGGGTTTGATTTATTTCAGTTTCTTCTTGAGGAAAAGGTTACAGGCTTGTAAAGTTGATGAACGAATGAAGTGGAGGGATTGATATATAGGAAACAAGTGTGCAGGCTGATATTTTATTTGGTACAAAAATTGGTCAGAGATTTTTTTATAAGGAGGCTGAATTGATTTTTTAGCAAATTTGAAATGATAGCATTAAATGCCTTGGTTCCTTATCATGTTTACAAATACTATTCCCTTTTATTTCGTATGTACAATCTTGTATGTATATTTTTTTTTGACTTATTTCTTTGCATATAAATATTGCTAGTATAAATATATTACTTGCCTGATTTGCTTTCTACCCTATGCTTTCTATAAAGTTGTTATATTTTTAGAATTATCTTATGTGTTCATTTTATATTTTTACAGAACCATATAATTTACCTTACACATTTATTTCTATTTAGCACTTAATGTATTTAACTAATGTATTTGTTCTATTTTAACCTTAAACTACCAAACACTTCATTTATAATTATTTATTTTTTTTATTTTATTTTTAAACATTATTACCAAGATTACATCAAATATACATATATATAGATCAAAAGTGAATAAGGTAAAGCTTACTTTAATTTAAGATAGATTTTATTGTAATTATATTGGAACACTTTTATTTTAAATTCTCAAATCATAATTTTCTTCCAAAATACACACATATATATATATATATATTTGTTTTTAAATAATACTTATTAAATTTGAAATAATAGGTCTATTTAAAATCTATTTATAAAATAACACAAATTAAATTTGTAACTAATTATTCCATTTAAAAATATATTTATAACTATATTTTAAAACAACTCGTTATTAAATTGTTTGAAAATAATAAACTTTACTAATTTTAATTAATTAATTAAGGAGATTATCACATTTTAAATTCCTTGAAATTTCAGGATATCACATTCCTCCCCCCTTAAAAGAATTTCGTCCTCGAAATTTAAAACAAAAGATAATCCAAAGTTTTATTTTATTTCAACCAATTCAGGCATACATATCATCCATACACAACCAAACAAACAACACTAGTTATTCAGACACAAATCCGGATAAGCTTCCTAAAATTTATCCCCGAGTTTCCCAGGTATAGACACTGGAATACTCGCTCTACTAAATCCAAACTAGCTATACTACTGTGCTACTGAGCTCCTACTCATCTAGATCTATAATCTACACAAGATCAGACTACATACAAGTCCGACTCAACTACCAAATTCTCCTGAACTGCTGGTTCCAAAACCAGTGATGGATCATACACGTATTCCCTCAGAGATACGTGAAATACATTGAATCCCAGTTTTCCAAATTTTCAATTCACTCCTGTAATCCAAAACACTTATCCTTACAAGAATACAGAAAGATCCAATATACTTCGGAGCTAACCTCACAGTCTTACCCAATCTTATTGCTCCCTTTATCGGAAAAATATCAACAACAACGAAGTCTCCAACTTTGAATTCCAAATTCTTCTGTTTCTTATCCACAAAACTTTTCTAACGATCCGGGGCTGCCTACATCCTTCCCGATCAGCTCAATCTTCGCTGATGCTTCAATAAACAAACTGGATCAAAATAACTCAACAAAAAGATCCTCTCCAGATTTACCCAAAATCTAGAACACAAACTCTACTTCACAATCATCAGTGGACTACAACTTACTTCTCCTATCCGGAAAAGACAAACAGATGCACTCACCAATCTGACCTTCAGATTCTAAAAAATTTCCTGTAGAAATTCTCTAATCCCAAAACACTGCAACTTCTGGTTGCTTCCACTCTAGAACAGCTGCCACCTTGCTTCCGCTACACAACTCTTATCTGGAGTAGATGAGCATGTCGATGAATTCGAGCAAAATCTTAACCAACACCTCCTGAACACACAGTTCATCAGATCCACCACAATCGGAAACGTTGGTTATCTCAAAGACATAACCACTGCTCAAAGAAACAGATGAGTCCTCGGTCAAGGGTACTGTCTTCAGCTACCCTTAGCTAGAAGAAACTCGAAACTAGATACAAAAGAGAAAACACAAATGCTCCACCAAATCTTCTTTAGAAACCATCCATCTCCTTAGCTAAACCATCGGTATCTCTTCTAGACCCAGGTCAATGGAAATTAAACTTCCTAATGTGGACAACTGCTGGCTTCCTTGGAAACTTATGGACAAATCTTTGACAACTCTATAACTCATACATCCTCTAGGGATGCCACAAATCCATGCAAAAGATTATCCAAGAGAATCACTCAAACTATCGCAAGTCGCTTTTGCGATCCCATGCAGACCAGTATCCACAGATACTATTCTCTCTTCACAAATCAGAACAGCTTGACCTTGACTAACCAATCCACCGAAGAAATGGATCCACTCTGCTGCTTCTGAATTCCACCACTAGGGTACTATTAAGCCAAAAGATCTTCCAGCTGGCACAAAACATCTCCCAGCTGCACTGCTACCACGGATGCCAAAAACTTCCTAATCCAAAGCTCCTTTGAGAAACTCGGACCTCAAACCAAACACAACATCCACCTGAAACTCGGTCTCATCATCGATGTAGACACACTCCCTCAAACTTGTTCCAAAGAAACATCCTCGGTAACATCCATAGTCACTGCATCTCACCATGCAACTACTACTTCCTGAGGTTGCCAACATACCATCACTTGTTTCTGCCTAACCGACAGATCCAAACTCTCAAAAATTCGCTCACACGAGTGCGATCAAACTTGCACTTTAATGATGAACTCCGAATCTTAACAGGTTTCCTTCAGAGATCAATGAAATCCTTGCACCATAGCAAAGCTCACTCGAGACGATATTGAGTCTATAGTCTCGACATATACACTTCCAACCTGCAATGACCCTCTCTTTTCTACCTCAATTTTGTAAGGATTTATTTTTTACAAAGTGATATATATATATCATTTATTAACAAATATATTTTCCAGGGTCATTTTCCTTTTCCCAATAAACAAACTTCATCCAGGATCAAAAGTTTTACCAATATAGATATATCAGTGCAACCACAAGGATAGGCACACACATATGAAGATGCATGTGCCCCTCTTGTTTAATCAGGTTATGGCAAACAAGAGGTTACATTGATTGATTAAATTTAATTAATCCCCACATAGCTTAATTTTATTTATGTAATAAAATTTTATTCATATAGGTAACAGTATGATTTTTTTTAATCTTTGATAGCTTGCTGGATTCTCTATGAAATATGATCCATAGAAACCAGATAATTATGTTATGATTATCTATAAAATTAATAGTGTAGTGTCTGTGCTCTGAAAATGATATAAGCTTCTATCATTTTCTATGTTTGCTTTCCTATAAAATCTGCCTTATATGCAATCTCATATCTGGGATATTTTTAAGTGAATTATCATATTCCAGAAACTTGATTCCTTGATACCAAGATACTAGGCTAAATGAAATGCAGTCCAGGGTGAGTTTCCTGGGACATGTGGATACTCAGCAAAGAAAAACATGGGTTAAATAGACTCTCTGTTCAGGCATATTTCAGAGGGTCTTAAAATGCATTTTCCCCAAAACTTTAGTAAAAAGAAATTTAGATTCACGTTCAAATTGCAAAGGTACTGGTGTGACAATATCTGAACAAAACATGTCTGAACTTGTATAAAATCACTAATATGGATCTAACTTCACCCTCCTATAAAATCACTATTATGGATCTAACTTACAAAATTATAGATAAAAAATTTTCAACATTCTAGATAATGGAACTCAGATATTTTAAATCCCAGTTACAAGTCAAATTCTTAAAATATTTAACCAAATATCCAACATCACTCAGTACTTGCTACAATGAATTTTTTTAAAATATCAATACATGCAAATTTCATCTTTTAAGCTCTTATCTATTTAATTCTAGCATGCTATAATCTTCTTCTCAATGCCTTGCTTCTACTCCTACCTAGAGGCTGCTGTTCCTGAAAAAGCATTTGAAGCTGCCTCATTTTAAATGAGACACCCCAGATGCCATTAGCACACTAGGGTCAGACACATGTCTGGTATGAGAAAATCCACTAAAGCAATTAATTAATTAAGTTAAAATTGAATTAATTACATATGCATATAGTTCTGCCCTTTGAAAACAAGTAATACTTATGTGCATGTTCTATGTCATTGTGCATGTGCACACTTTAATCTTTCTTTCCAGAGACTTTATATAGATATGGCACATACATTCAGGCATACAATTCAGTCATAAATCAAATAATCATTCACACAAAACAGAAAAATAACCAACATGAGTTAAATCATTTATTCCCTCCTCATATTTCATTTCTGGGAAAACTCTAGTTCCTTATCATGTCAAATATTCTTCCCTTGATATATTTATCTACCCTAGTCTCATCTGCAATTTTATGAATCAATGGACACACTGTAATGAACTAATTCACTCCATTACACAAAGATCTCAGGACTTAAACTAGCCATGTGTCAACTTGCATTACTCAAGAACACAAGTCATTCCTGCAGTAATCTTGACCCCATTTCCTAATCAAGTTCTCAGGTACTTTCTCTTTTAAATTTTTCAGGGCAAACCCAATCAGTGAGTCATTTCACTAAAACAAGCATTCATCTCATAGCATTCCTCATCATTCATATAAACAAACAGAGGCAATCAAGCAATTTAAGTATTGGTACTTATTAAAACATGTTCTTGCAATTTAAAAGAGGCATAGACAACTAACATTGGTTTATGGCTCTATGGGAAGATTTTGTTGCAAACATCTGTGCTTTAGTTAAACTCAGATTGACCAAGCTTCCTAAATCACAAAATCTATTTGCTAGGTAGTTATTGTATATTTTCTTTGAATCAGGAGTATCAGCACATAGGCAAGTCTATTGCACTCCTAATTCCTTTTCATCTTAAGCCTCAGCACATATACATATGTATATTGCAGCCCATATGCTCATCAATTCTTCTGGGTTGAGCCAAAACCAACACTACTTGCTTATAGTCAACATTTTATTTTCTGGGTATTTATTTATATTTCTAATCAATATCATTTCAGAAAGAGATCTGGGTTTTTAAGATACTTATTCATGCATACTGATCATATTTAGAATATTCACAAAATAATACAACCAGAACAACCATCTAACGTTAAAACATCCTTAATTTCTGAAAGACAATCACATACACTTTTAAGAAAAGTTAATTTATAACTGGCTGCCTTCCTTAGGACTTAGTGCCTTAAGTTGTTGAGTGAGTTTTCTCACCTAGCTCTCTTCTTTGCTTCCTTAATTAATTGATAAACTTCTGCCTTTAGCCTCAAGCTCTTTTCCTTCACTTGCCTTATGTTTTATGTGGTGTTTTTTTTTCAAAGTTATTTTTGAGAAGGAGAGGAGGCTGCTGCTTATATATATACAGAGTTCTCCTTAGGGTTTTGGGTATTGGCTAAAGCCATTTTTTTCCCACCAGAAAATTATGTTATCTGCATTTATTTGAACCCAAAATTCTACTCTCCCCGGCTTAATTTGGTGAAGAGAAAAGTGGTTATCTACTTTGGTTATTTTCAGAAATCTTACTTTTCCATAAAATGCTTTTTCTCTTGTCTATTTGCATGCTAAATGTGTGATCTGATTTTCAGCAATATTATACACATATTTCTTTTTTTTTTCTTAATTCAGCCCATACAAAATACATTTTTGTTTTCCTCCCATTTTCTATTTTTAGTCTTCACTTTATTATCTGGTGTTTCCTTTTTATTTATCCACCAAAGGAAAAACATATTTGTGTGTTTCATCTTACTAGTTTAAATTCTAATACTTAGTTAGTATACTTACATATATGTTTTACAGATAATAACTTATATACATATATACATCTATATTATTTTATACTGATACACATTTGCACATGTATACTTAGTTATATTTCTGCATATATCACATTTGAGGGTTTTCTTTATTTATCAGTAATTTTATATATATATATATATATATATTCCATACATAGCATCATGTACTCATTCATAGTATCCAAGGATCTAGCTATACTCATGTGTATTTTCTGTGCACAAATGCACATCATTTTATTATACCACATCAAGCTATCTCATCTTTCCCTTAAACATGGTTTTAAAAACTACTTAAAAATTATTTTAAGCTTATTTATATTTTCCAAGATAAATTCCTAAAATCTTGGGTCATTACACAACCACAATACTCAGACTTCTTCCATTGGTAGTCGTGCTACACACACCACTACCTTATCTACCTTTATAGCTTATATTGGAAAACCCGAACAGGTAACCCAACAGATAGGTAGAAATATAGATCTACATGTATATATATAAAAATTACAAGTACGCTCTCTCAAGATAGACACCACTCCAGAGCCTAGGTATTCGCTCAACCTATGCTCTGATACCAACTGTCACGACCCGACTTCCTATCACCAGAGAGTCGCATCATAAATAAGAAAGAAAGGGATAGAAAAGAGAAAAGATAGAGAAGAAAGAACTAAACAACATCAGAATCTCACAGCGGAACGAATAAATTATATTAATCACATAAAATATTACATAGTATACAACAACTATCACAGTTACACAACTTATTCAAACACAAACTAGACAGTTATAAACACCTGTCTAGTTATTACAATTAAATACAACACAGAGATACAGATAAACACTAACACAGCGGAACAAATATATATCTATACGCTGAAGCCTCCTGCTCCATTGCTCCTCCAGAATTCGTCAAAGCTAACCTGAATCCCTTGGCTACTCGTAAAAATTTGAGTACCCAAGAGTTTAAGAAAAACAAAAATAAACTCCGGGTCAGACATGGGTCTGGTGTGAGTAAATGGTTAAAGTTGCTTAACTTTAAAAACCTTTTGAAACAAAGGTATCACGTAAGACTTCCCACACATAAACATGGGTAAGATTTTACCTTACGCTAACAAAAACATTTGATAGGAAATCCAGTGATATTATAATAGGGTCTAAGGATTTCAAATAAATAGGAAATAGCTGAAATTGGTACATCTATTAAATTCCAGCATACTAGCCAACAAAGTGGGTAATACAATCAAATCCGAGGGCACTTATTGGAGTTTGGATTCCATACAATGGCAGGGCTACCGGGGTACCGTCCATCACAGTACGTGGCCTAGATCAACGTACCGAGGATCCACCCTAAATCCCCTGCAACACAAGGCCGGAACCATCCCTTACTGGACAGTCCCGAATAAGACAACCCCAGCAGTTGTTGCAATCAACTGCCCACACAGCCGAAATAATAAGAAGGGTCCTCTAGACAGGGGTTTATCTCATCCTACTTGGGCATGACCCACTTAGCCTTGCTGCACCTCCCCTGTTTTAGCCATTCCCGGTTGATGAGGCTTGAGGCTACGATTACCTTTATAGAACACATCTATCTTAGAATGCTCATCGTCCACCTGACAATGTTCTGAAAGCATTCAATCCATACAAGTTCGTTCTAGGTTCGAACGAAACCGAAGGCATTATCTCGTTACACTCATTTTGGAATCACCCTCAGAGTTAACGACAATAACCCTTGCACTCTGAATCTTCATCTTCACTTGAGATTCATGACCTATCGTTAATTTGGATCGATGTGGTTTTCGGATATCCAAATCTGTAAACCCGATCCCGGTCTCATCGAAATCCAAAGCGCCATCTTTTAGGTCCAAGTTGTTTTAAAGTTAAAACAATTCAATTCTATTATCTATATACACACAGATAGATAATTCATAGCATCATCACAACAGATAATTCACATTATTATCATAAACAGATAATTCACATTATCATCACATTTCAACCAAAGCATCCATATCACACAGCATCACTTATCTCATATCTGAGATCTCAAACCATTCAAGGCAATCAATATCATTCAACATCCATAAGCAATGATTTATTAATCACCATCTATAATTAATTTAAAGTGAATTAAATTAATTACTTCATCTCTAATTAATTTAAAATAAATTAAATTAATTACTTTCATCACATAAATCTTGCTTACTAAATCATTAATTAATCACAAATTAATTAATTGGTCATCCTCTAATTATCCATCTTAATTAATCATCCTGATTAGTTACTCTTAATTACCTTAAGTAATTAGTCTTTAATTAATTACACAAATTAATTATCCTTAACCATTCATAGTAATTAACCATTAATTACTTCATTAATTACATTAATAAATGAACCTTAATTAATTACTTCCATAAATTAATTAACTATAATTAATTACATTGAACCTTAATTAATTACATTAATTAATTAAACTTTTAATTACTTCTACTAAGTAATTATACTTTAATTACTTCCCATTAAGTAATTTCCTTTAATTAATTACATCCAGTAATTATACACTAATTACTTCACTAAGTAATTCCACTATTCAATCTCATTAAGTAATTTTACTTAATCAACCATCAAATGATTATCTTTAATTAATTAACTAGAATTTATCACATTCACTTCCTTAATTACAATTGGTAATTTATCCCTTAATTACCTTTTAAACAAATTAATTAATCTTTAATTATAGATTAATTATCCTTTAATTATTAATTAATAAATCTTAATTATCAATTAATAAAACTTAATAACAATTTAATTAATCCTTAATTAATTAATTAAATCAATCCTTAATTACAATTAATTAACCCTAAATAACAGTTAATTAATTCTTAATTAACTTTAATTATAGATTAGTTATTTCTTAATTATTAATTAATAAAACCTAATTATTAATTAATAAAACTTAATTACAAACTAATTAATTCTTAATTAACAGTTAATTAACCCTTAATAAATCTTTAATTAAAGATTAATTATCTCTTAATTATTAATTAATAAAGCCTAATTATTAATTAATAAAACTTAATTACAAATTAAGTACTTCTTTAATTACCAGTTAATTAATCTCTAATTACTAAATTAATTTCTAATCACTAAATTAATCAACCTTAATTACTTAATTAATTTATTCTTAATTATAAATTATTTAATCTCTATTAATTAACTATACCCTAAATTACAATTTAATTAATCCTTAATCTTTAATTAGTTAAATTAATAAATTTACTCTCTAATTTTTTATTAATTTAATTAATCATTAATCAAAAACTTAATTAAATTTTAAGATAAATCATTATCTTAATTAATTACCTAATTATTATGAACATATAAATTTACAACAAGTTATCTTTAATTAACAGTTAATTAAACCATTTAATTTAAGTTTAAAAATAACTTAAGAATTAACTAAACAAGTTTAAGTTAAACAAATCAATATCTTTCTTAAATCCATTATTTAAGAACATTTATCATATAATAGTTTAAACTAGATTCAATTTAAATTTAAAACTTACTTTTATAAAACTTTTAAAAAACTGTTTAAATTCTACTTTGGGTCCAACGCGGCTCTTACCCGAGTCCAACCCTTGAGGAAAACCTTCCTCTTCCCTTTTTAAAAACTTGATTTAGTTTAAAATTTTAAAACTGTTAAACTTATCTGTTAACAAGTTAACACTCACGAAGGACTCGAATCCCTAGTCAAGCCACGACCTAACTTCCTCGAGCCCCAACCCGAGATACACTACCATCTCCAAAACTTTGACACACCAGCCTCGCCGTGCACATGCACCGATCATCGAAGCCTTTCCGATCATCGCCGAAACCTCCCACACATCGACGACCACCTGAACCTTTGATCCAGACCACCCAGACCTCATCACGAATCAAAAATCGAAATCGAGCTACTACGATCAAACAAGAACTAAACCGATCTCCAGGAAACCCCTCATCTCGATGCCTCCGACCACCATTATCCAAGAAACTTCGCCTACAGGTTCGTCGAAGACCACACTTCATTTCCTCCCACACCCTATCGAGTCCGATGCTCCGTTGGCGACGCAGCAACCTCATTACCAACCTCGACCAAACCCAGAGCTAAAACCCTACTCTCGCCCACCGCCGACGCCACGTCGAAAGATGGCCACTTCCACTATTTTTGCCATACACCCTGAACTTCACCTATCTCCAGCCAAGATCCCGATCATCCCAGAACTCGTGGCCATCAGATTTTGCTCAAAAACCCAATTCCAGACATCCCAAAAATTCACACTCATTACTTCATTTAAAATTGTGATTTTGATTTTAAAAATCCTAACTTTTAAGGATGATTTAAGATATATACTTGAATCAATAAATTTCAACACTTGATTTTATCATAAAATTAAGATTTCTACTGTAATTTCCAAATTTTGCATAGTTTCAATCTTAATATACTTAAATCTATTTTTAAATCCTAGATTATGTTTAAACTAAACCATTTGGTTTAAATTTCAAAGTCTAACAGAGAACACATGCAAAGATTTTGAATTTTAGTCAAAATCATAAGCTCTGAACTAAGAACAGGGGAGCTAAAATCAATAGATATGTACACATTCATATATACACAGAGGCATATTTATATACATACATATAAAACAGACATCATCATAGAACTCATATGCAATAGGTAATTAGCTACTTAAGTTTTAATTGAAAATGTTTACTCACCTTAGAAAATGCAGAGAGATTTAAAATTGGATTGCTAAAAACTGGAAATTTTGTGCATTGTTGAAGGAAATACTTTGAACAGAAATGCTTTGAGACTTGAAAGTTTGAAGTTGTAATGCTTGATCTTGTTTACTGGAAACTTGAATTGCTTGAGAAGGTTGAAGATTTGAAACTGGAATGTTTGAAAAACTGGAACATGCTGATGATGGTTCAAACTTGATTCCAGGTTGCAATTTGAAGATGAAATCTGGTTACAGGCTTTGATTACAGGGCTGGGTTTGATTTATTTCAGTTTCTTCTTGAGGAAAAGGTTACAGGCTTGTAAAGTTGATGAACGAATGAAGTGGATGGATTGATATATAGGAAACAAGTGTGCAGGCTGATATTTTATTTGGTACAAAAGTTGGTCAAAGATTTTTTTATAAGGAGGCTGAATTGATTTTTTAGCAAATTTGAAATGATAGCATTAAATGCCTTGGTTCCTTATCATGTTTACAAATACTATTCCCTTTTATTTCGTATGTACAATCTTGTATGTATATTTTTTCTTGTTTTGACTTATTTCTTTGCATATACATATTGCTAGTATAAATATATTACTTGACTGATTTGCTTTCTACCCTATGCTTTCTATAAAGTTGTTATATTTTTAGAATTATCTTATGTGTTCATTTTATATTTTTACATAACCATATAATTTACCTTACACATTTATTTCTATTTTGCACTTAATGTATTTAACTAATGTATTTGTTCTATTTTAAACATTATTACCAAGATTACATCAAATATATATATATATATAGAACAAAAGTGAATAAGGTAAAGCTTACTTTAATTTAGGATAGATTTTATTGTAATTATATTGGAACACTTTTATTTTAAATTCTCAAATCATAATTTTCTTCCAAAATACACATATATATTTATATATATATATTTGTTTTTAAATAATACTTATTAAATTTGAAATAATAGGTCTATTTAAAATCTATTTATAAAATAACACAACTTAAATTTGTAACTAATTATTCCATTTAAAAATCTATTTATAACTATATTTTAAAACAACTCGTTATTAAATTGTTTGAAAATATTAAACTTTACCAATTTTAATTAATTAAGAAGATTATCACATTTTAAATTCCTTGAAATTCCAGGATATCACAATACCCAAGGTAGGATTCTACATTTTACCCTTTCTGGCTGGTCATAACCCATCCGTGGCCGACCGCGTCAATCAATCCAACCGAAAAAGGTGCACCCGTCGAATACGAAATCACATTAGTAATACGAGGGATCAACGTTGCTAGAGGTAGCTAACCTCAATGGCCAGACATAGGCTCCTGTTTTAGTCATTTTAATTATGATACGAGTGTCAAGGCTATCCATCATCATTCCCTTACTTCATTCCAGTAAACGTCGCCAATTCAACCACTACATTCTGGATATCATCCACCGCTTACACAGTTGTTAAAGTGGTTCCAATATTGACAGAGAGTATGCCAATAAGAGGCCCCGGTCTCTTTAACAACCAAACGTCATTTTACACATCGGTTGGTTCTTTTATATTTTGAAAACAATTCATACTTGATATCAAAATATCATATTCGCTTCAAAATCAAATCCCTTTCGAAATCATCATATTCGCTTCAAAAATCATATTATACTTCAAAGGTCAATTTAGTTCGATATATCGATTTCACTTCAAAACTTGTTTCGAATTCGATTTAGGATATAACTTCACTTTAACCCAATTCGCATTTAAATTCAAGATTAAATATAAACATTCCACTCTTTTGACCGGTTTGAATTTTTAGAAAAATAGTTTAAATAGTTTTTAAAATAGTTAAATAGTTAAAATAATTTAATAGAAAATAATTTGAGTATTAAAAATGGTTCATATAGTAAAATAGTCTGGAAAAATCAAAATAATTTGAATATTTTAAAGAATGTTGATTTTTAACCATTTATACTAAAATAATTCATTTGAAAATAGTTTTAAAGTCAAACCGATTCACTTTCCAAATTTTCCAATTCAAATTAGTTCCAATTTCCATTTTGATTTAATCGATTCAATTCTGATTTCAAGTCGAATTTTACTACGATTCCAAATTAATTTCAATGCCAATTCCAAATTAATTTAAAATTCCAATTCCAAATTAATTTAAAATTCCAATTCCAAATTAATTTAAATTCCAATTCCAAATTAATTTCAAAATCCAATTCCAAATTAATTTCAAAATCCAAACCTTCAAAGTAATTATATTCCAAGCTCAATTTCGAAATATCGTTTTATATCACTTTCTTTAACAACATTCAAAGTTCGAATAAAAGTCTAGTCTTTTAAAACAAATCAATTTTCTAAAATTCACATCATATTTCGATTTTAACTTAAAAATCTCAACTTCGATTATTTAAACAATTTCGTTTACCAAAATTAAAGTTTAACATTTCGAGCTCTAGTTCGATAATAATTCGTTTCCATAAATTCGTTTTTTATTCCTTTAAATCAAATCATTTAAATAATTTCAAAACAAAAAATTTCAAATCATTTAATTTAACCAATCCGGTGTCCTTATATAATTTTCTATCCTATGGCCAAGTGAATCAGTTATTTCAATTAAAATTCCACGGATGGATATATACCATTTCAATCCAAAATAAATGCCATAGGTATATATCATTTCAACCTATTTCTTAATTTATTCGAAAATAATTCAATTTATAGTCTTATACACTGTAAACAACATACAGGATGATAACAGGACGTATTAAACATAAATAAACCTCCAAACATCCAAAATATTAATCAAATTTCATCCATCATCATCCATCATCCAAACAGTCAATAATCACAACAATCAACCAATTACCGATAAATTGGGGATTTTACTAGCAGTTAAATTCTAATTCAATTTAACTGTCAAATTAAATTCTATCAATTAATTGAAATGTCAATTTAAATTTATCCAACAACCATCAATAAATTCAAATTACTTCATGATATAAATTTTACTAATATAAAATATAATAGTCAAACGTGAGCGTAAAGACACTCACCTTTTTATTTGAATCTAACAATATTTTCAGCTCAAACTAATTCCAACTTGGTTCTGTGCCATAAACGACGTCGATATGAATTCACAGCAACTCGTTTTCCCCGAATTGAACCTCGTACAGAGAAGTTACATGGTAATTAATATGACGATAAAAATTACAAATATACTTAACAATTTAACTATGTAATTAAAATTTAATAAATGTCGTTACCTACATCGTCTCCCTCCCTCACGTACACTCTGCCTAGAACCCATTTAGCCGTCGTCATGCCCTAATTACACATGGACCTTGAGGCCCGATTGCCTCGATCATCTCCAATCTCGCCCGTTCCCACTGCCCCTAAGTCCATAAACCCAAAGACGCGACCAAGCCAGATGCGCGCTGCCACCATGAGGATCGGACCCAAACCACGAATGCTGCCCCCCTCCGTCGACTTCAAGCTACGCTTGCCATGTCCACGAGATCTCCGCCGACTTGTCTTCCCCACGCGCCTATTCGAGATCGACCTGAGTCGCCGCCTCCTGCTCGAGTTATCGGCGCCGCTCCAGGGTTCTAAATCGAGAATCTCGATCGTGATGTTTTTTTTGTTTTTTTTTTCGTTCTATCGATTTTTTATTAGTTTGTTTGATTTGAACTGGTGTGATTCGAAAGAAAAGGGAAATGGAACGAGATATAGGGGTGCGGCAGATAGGGCTCGTGCGTTGATTTGAATAAATATATATTATTATCAAAATTAGAAAATATCTCGCTTATAAACACTCAAAATTCCGAACTCCAAATAAAGCGTGCTGCCTAGCATTTATAATGTTTTACCCCCATTTTGAACGCAATGGAACTAGTTTCGAGGCCTAGTTCGATCGTATGTGTAAGATAGCTTTTCAAAGTCGATTATTTTAATTAAATTCGAAATTAAATTTCTACGCGTTTCAAGCTCGCACGGCCAAACGACAAGTCTGATCGCTACGAAACTTGAAACCATACAATAACTCACTATATTATGGATCCGATGAAAATGGTTACGTCGAAATCCGAGATGGTGGCCAAAATGGCTATTTTTACTCGTCAATTAATATATAAAATTTCCAAATTCTAATTACTCACATTTAAATCAAATTTTGAAAGTAAATGTTCTTTATTCATATTATATAAAATTTGAATCAATTTCCGATGCCAATTTCATTCACATTAAATCCAGAATTCAATTATCCTAATAATTTCTAAAATCAAATTTAACCAACTTAATTATCCAATAAATCAATATTAATAAATCATTAAATTTTTATTTCTATCCATATTTATCCAATAATTGCATTAAATTTAATAACTTACAATAGTCAAAAGTATGGGTCGTTACATACTTCCCCACTCAAAGCTTTTCGTCCTCGAAAAGGCATTAAATAAAGAATTTAATATACAAGATATTTCATTCAAAATTATTAACCTATAAAACTTTTAAAATATTATTTACAAAACCATTACTAAGTTTCTACTACGCCACTCCGGTATCGGTTTTACGGAATATAACTTATATATAAAAACAAATTATAAATTTTTTAAAACTTCAACTCCCTGATTTACGGAGATTTTCGGTGGAGTCTCCTTTGCGCGGCTCGATCGGAAATTTTTTACAATATAATATATATCACAATATACCAAATATATATCAAATATACATCTCATCTCAATGATGAGGCATCCCGAAGGGCAAAAATATAAAATCACGGTATGTAATCCGAGATACGTACCTTATTATTAATAATATGAGCGAGTTTGCTCGTATTAAGCAAGCAAAAGCATGTAAAAACCCGCGTATACGTCCAAACGGTCTTCGTATGTACCTATCTCAATTCAATTTAAGATATTAGTTGCATATAACGATATAAAAGCATGTATAAGTGTAATATAACCATATAATGTGGGTTTGAATTCAACAATAAATATAAGCATGAATACGCAGCGTGCAATAATCATATGCAATCAAAACATTTATTACAATGGTTTGCAACAAAAGAAACCATCCAACCATCAATATTCGTCCAATTAATCCAATTAATTCATAACCATGTGAATTTTCGTTATCCAATGTCAATTTTTAATTTATACACTTTAGTTCTTATTAACATTCATTTCATTAACATTTTAATTGACTCGGTTTCAATTATTTACATTGACATCCAATTTATTTGCATTCCCTTTATTTACTTCTTAATTGATTAACATTCACCTATTTATATTCATTTTGTTAATCATACAATGGATTTAATATTTAATTCATTCGCTTTTAATTGATTTACATTCAACTAGTTTGATTTCAATTCATTTTTTTCAATCCACCAATATTCATTGCATTTGTAACGACCCGTAAATTTCAACTGTTTTAATAACGTAATTAGTTGAAATTTTGCGAAATTTTAAACGATAAAATTTTGAAATATAAATTTAATATTTGAAATGCGTTTAGTTAAACATAGCAACTGGTAAATTTTCGTCCGAAAATATGAAAGTTTATTTCGCACGTAAATTCACTTCAATTTAATCAGTTAAAAAGCAATGAAAATAAAATGTTTCCGAAACTTAAATATTTTTATATAGAAAAATTCTAAACCATCTTCTAAGCAAAATGTCAGTTTGTCGTTTTTCCAAATTCGGACATCTTTGGCTCCGTCGATCTTATTTTTCAGCGTTTTTCTTGCATTTTCTATCAGTAGAAAAATCGAATTTTTATAATTAAATCGTACCACTGATATCCGTATGCCATTTTGATCGTCTCGTAGTGCTGACCTTCGCAGTATATTCATATCTGTATTTTTGGTATTCGGTATGCGGCAAAACCGTGAAACGGTTTACCGGATCGGTACACGTTTTTGAACCTTTTGGTTTCTTTTGTCCCTTCATTTTTTCACTGTCAAACCAATAGACAACCTAGCTATTAATGTTCTTTGAAATCAACAGGTTGACGATTGCTTTTCCCATAGTGATTTATCATTTGCGGATTCACTTTTATATTGGTTTATTTCTTTTCTGTCATTCTAGATCTAACTTCTCATCCTCCTCTTGTTCACGTTACCATTTTCCTTTATCTCTTCATCTCACCTCTTCCATCGGCATCAGCTTCCGCCCTTTCTATACCCCCTTCTCTCATGTTGCTCGCACCCTACACAACCCAAGCCTCAGTGCCGAACCTTCATAGACTCGCCCAAATTGCCGAACTCCACCCCTCTTCCCTCTCTCTCATCCCTCTTCCTTCACCTCCGACATCGACAACCCACTAGCAACCTCTCCTCCTCGCCTCGCGTAGGCAGCGCCTCCAACCACCACGTCTTCCATACTTCCACCTACCCTTCCATCCTCCACCTCCAACCTTCTCTCCATCGCACATCACCTCTGGCCTTCCTCCACGAGAATCCATGCCTCACCCAAATCACCAAGCCTACCACCACAACATCATCCATGAACAACCGCCGACCCATCCACCATGCCACACGCGTAGCCCATCATCACCACTTGTGCTCCGCCTTCCGATCATCTCTGCAACTACTCCACCTTCCCTTCTAGCCGAAGCTGCACCTTGTCTCCAACAACTAGCCTCTTCTTTTATAGGTACAACATTTGTTAATATATACAAGTTATAACTGTATATATATGTTGAATACGTTATCTGTTAGTATGTAAAAAGGGTGGTTATGTTTAAATATCTATATCCATATCAAGTTTCGTATATATCAATGTTTATATTTTAGTCTCAATTACTGTTTTAAGTTGTATTAGTATATATAAACTGGATTTGTTATATATATACTAGGTTATATGTGTGTATATATTTTGATTGTTATATGATGTTAGAAAGTTTTAAAGTTATAAAGTTTACAGTTTATGTATAAGTTTATATGAGTTTTATATAATTTGCTTAAAAGGTGACATATTTATACGTCTGTCAGTTATATATATTGTATTATATAGTTATATAAATAGAAGCTTGTTGAGTTACGTGCATATTAAAAAGCTTGAAATCTATATATGTAGTATAGGTGTGCACTATGCATATATTTTGTACTTTATATTTTAAAATATTATGTTTCTATATGTTGTTAAGAAAGCTATATGGTATATATATTTCGAAACCCTTCAGTTCTATGAGTAAGCGCATTCTTATAGGTTTATATCTATATTTTCAAATAGGTTGAAGCTTTTCTATACTTTGTTATATTGCAGATATATATATAGTGTAGTGGTACATAGAATTTTAAAATATACATATAGTTGTATATTGTTATTGCTGTATATCGGCTATGTAAGTATATATTTTAATGGAAGTTTGTATTTTGGTGTTTATATATTTTGTAAGTTGGTAGGTATTAGTATATATATATTTACTGTAAATTAAATCTAACTCTATATAAGTAGACATGTGTTGGGCTTCTAGAAATATACATTCGTGCATTATATAAAAAGATGTATTCAAACCTGATTGTTTGCATGTATATCTACTTGCTGTCTGCATAGTTTGTTTGCATAGGTGTTATGTCTACTTGTTTAGATGTATATATGAAGTCTATATATGATTTGGTAGCTCTCGTGTATAAGGGTCTGCATATTTTTTCGTATCATTTATGTATGGGTCTGCATTATTGACTAGATATGTATTGGTTAGTTTATATTTCAATTGTATATATGTGTTTTAAAATATACGGGTGATATTTTTGTTTTATAAAATGGTGATTTTTAAATTGTTTTATATAATACAAGTGTGTTTCGTGAACGATGATACTTGTTATATGCGGGTTTTATAATTTTGGTTTTAATATAATAATGTATAAGTTGGTAGAGTATGGTTAAGTATTTAATATATATTCAATATAAGTGTGTTTGAATTTAAATTATGATTTTTATATGTATAGTTGTATATTTATATATGAGTTCACTTATACTATTTATCTTCGTCGACCCAATTTTTATTTTATTTCGTCTATTCCATTTATCAGCTTTTCCGTCCAAATTCGTGCCAACGTTGCTTTGCTTTGGAATTCGTAGCTTGTCTGTTGTCAAACTTCTCTAGCCTCGAAAGGTGAGCAATCACTCACGATTAACGTTCTTTTATTTATTAAATTTGATTTCAATTGAAACGACAGTTGAAATATGCTGCTGTTAGTTAATTGCACTGTTATGTATGCTATTGCCTGTATCAGTTCACCTGTGACATCTGACACCATTATCTGTTAATTATTTATGCGATGATAATATAGTTTAGTTGATAATTGATTGATTGTTGATGTTTATATTGGACGTTAAATTGTTAATGTTAAAATGATTAATAATATGAAATTGAACTTGATATAGGATAATTAAATGTTAAATTTGATTAACTGACATTTGTATAATATGACCCCTTTAACTGTTGAATTTATTGACACGTAGGATTTGTTTAATTACATTTTGAACCACTGAATGTATGTTGTTAAATTGATGATGTATGAAATTGTAAATAGATGACAAGTGAAAAACCGTAATGTAATAATCTTTAATCTACATGAAATGATAGTGTAGATTCTAGAAATAATTATATTAATTCGTACAAATAACAATGCGAATTAATACGGTTATTTCGGGATTATTTGAATTGATTATTGGATTGATATTAATTGTTGTTATTGTTGTTTATTTACTTTGACACCATCCCAGTTATCACACTGCAAGTTCCCTTTGCTATGTTTTGATTTTGAATTGAATTGGAATCGGGTTGAAATGATAAATACCCAAATTGAACTTTGACCTAGGATAGGAAATTAAATAAAACCCGATTGGTCAATAATTTGATTTAAAAATAAAATGAAGATTTTATTTGAATAAATAATATGGTTTGAAATAAAGTTGAAATTTGAATTTAATGAAAGGAAAATGTTAATATTTAATCATCTGAAACAAAATATTAACGATGTAATTGATGAAAGAATGTTGTTTAATTTGAGAAATGTTTGAATTAACTTTGAAATGATTTAATAATTAAGTTCGAAATTATAATTAAGTTTGAAATTATAAAACTTTGAAATTACTTAATAATTAAGTTTTGAGTTATTTAATAATTAAATAAGATTGAATTATTTAATGATTAAATTTAATTGGATTCTTTAATAAGAAAAATTGAATTTTTGAATAAGTGAATTTTACTTTGTAAATAATTGAGATTTAGTTTTCTTTATTAATTAAGTTTTGGAAATTTATTTAAGTAAGTAAATAAGTGAAATTGAATTTCTTTATCAAGAAATAAAATGTGATTTATTGAAATTAATGAAAGACTTGTAATTGAAAGAATTGATTTGACGAATTTAATTTAATTCAAAATTGTAAGTTTTGATTTAATGAAGTTGAACTTAAAAAGGTAATGTAATGGATTTGAAACTTAATAGAAATTGTTTGAATGACAAATTTACTTAACGAATATTGAATGAAATCGATAAATGAATTTAAATTGATTTGAATGTTAAATTAAATTAATTTAAATGATTTCGAGATGAAACTTATTTTCGAACTTGAATTGATATTCGTATTGTTTAAATAAAAAATGGAAATTGAATTATAAGATTTTGAAATAGTGATTTGGAAGTTTTAAAACGAAAATTTTGGAAATTGATTTCGGAAGACAAATGAAATGTTGATTTATAAACTATGATTGAAATTGAAATTGATATGGTTTTGAAATAAATAAACGACCAATCGGTGTAATAATTTCGAAAGTTATTAAAGAGACCGGAATTCGGTTATGGATATACTCTCTATCTAAACCGAAAACCACTTTAATAACTATACGCGGAGTGATGATCCAGAATGAAGTGGTTGGATGATGTACGTGTTGACTGAAGAAAGTGAACGATAATGGATAGCCTTGACACTTGTGTCAAATTGGAAATGACTAAAACAGGAGCTGTGCCGGGCCAATGGAGGATTAGCTACCTCAAGTGGACACACTTCTTCGAACTACTTATACTTGTTGTCGATTGGTGCACCCTTGATTTTGGGAGTGTTGTTTCACGGTGTTGCGGGCGCTGCGGCGTTGTGTTCTCACCAGTCCGGATCAGGCAAACAGTAGTATCACTACCTTGGGTATTGCCTCATGTGCCTTGTCATACTTGTATTCCATTTATTCGCGACCACTACGAAATTGTTTTGTACCTTTAGTATATGGATTGCCCTCTGGTGACTTCCGGTTTTGGGGAAACTACGGTCTTGTATATGCTTTTGGGAATAAAAATGTGTTAAGGGTGGAATGGGCCATGACTTAACGCTATTTTGATATCTTTATATTACTGATAGACATTATCTACTTATCGTACACTACTACATAGTAGATAGTTTAACGGAACCTTAAAGGATGGTTATTCCAAACATCCTTTGAGTTACTTGTTTTTCATTTGCTATTTCACTTGAGTTGGATTTATTAATATAAGAATGTTAATCCTGAATCGAGTGTCTTGTGTTTTTGCTTTACGCTCGGGTCAGACTGAGTGTACCAGTATTCAAGACTCACCTTTGAAGTTGGAGCTTTGCTTGAAGATCCAGCCATCTATTCTGCTTTCAGTATTCGATGATTCCAGTGATGTATTCTGATTTGTATCTGATGTATTGTATTACTCTTCCGTTGTATCTGTTCTAACTCTGATGTAATTTATATATTCATATAGTAGCTTCATGAACTACTATCTCTTTTATTTCCGCTCCAATTATTACTCTGTGTCTGTGTTCTGTGATTACTTATTTACTGTATATGTTCAGTTTTGCCAAATTTAAATTAACAACGCGGTATTTTGAGCAATTCAACTCCGGCATGTGTGTCTACCTATACACTTATAATGGATGCGAATGGTCCAAAATATCGGGTCGTTACAGTTGGTATCAGAGCTTTGGTAGCTCTAGGCAAAACTCAACATATAGGGTAAATGTATTTACAGAATCACTCTCATTCGAGTTTCAATCTCTTCCCTTGACTCAATTCCTTTTGAATTTTGGAACGTTCCCCTCGGTTCCGAAATTCATTCGTGTCCTTCACTATTCGTCTTCTTTCAATTCTGGAGCACCCCATAACTCCATTTTGAATGATATCTATAATAGATCGGCGGTCTCGCCAATCTTTGAATGATTCGTAAAGGAGAAACTCCTTTATAATAGGCATCGATTTACCGAAGATTTCTGTATCCTCGGTTTACGACTATCTATTACCTGCTATACCTGAATTCCATCTCTTGAGATCGAGTGTTGATTTACCTTGAAATTCAGCATCGACCTTATTCTTGAAGTTACGGACGACCCGGTTAAGGTTGCCCGTGAATTAAATAAACTCATCCATCTCCCGAGTGTGGTAATTGAATTATCTTATCTTCTGTTTTAAATTTGTCTTCGAATCGGAATTCTCTTTGATTTGAGTCCATCAAAATTTGAATCTCTATCGTTGCTTTGAATCCATTCTTGTATCGTCGAGCGAGGAAGTGTATTCGTAAATTAATATTAAAATGTTTTATATATTGTGTTGTTTGAGTTGTTGATGTTGATTTGGGTTTCTGATCGATTCGTCTGATCAACGCTATCGATAGGATTTCCAAAACACTTGAACATAGCAAACTGACACAATATTATTTTCAAATTTGGAAAATGAAATAAATTTGTTTGATTATATTGTGAAAATATAAGTAAAAAAATTTTCTGGAATTTAATAGGTAAATTAAATTAATGTTTGAAATAATAATATTTGATTATCATTTATTGTTCTAAATAAATTTATAAATACGGTTTATAAATTGATTTGGAATTTGAAATGAATTTAATTCAAAAATTTGAGAATTTAATTTCCAATGATTTTCGAACTATGGTTTTAAAGGTTTAAAATGCACATTATTTAAAGGTATTTTGACTATAATTTGTTTCCAAAGAATTCTAATGTATATTATTTAAAGTATTTTCAAATAGAAATCGTTTTCAAAGAATTTTTAAAAATGTTGACATCAGTACTCTTCTCTTTGTCGCTGGAAAATAATTTCGGTGATGGCGGCCGCATCATCGACATTCATTTTCGAGTTTCGAAGTGGAGATACTATTCTGTAGCTTTGTTACGGTTTTGTTTTGGAAAATATTTTGATTTGAATTTCTTCAGTATAATTTGATATATATAAAAGTATCTTATTTTAAAATTTAATTTGATTTGATATAAAAATATTATATATATCTCTAAGTTGTTTAAAGTTAATCGGAAATCTAATTATTAAATTTTGTTAAAGGATGATTTTAATTATAAATAAAACCAAAATTTAGAATAAATATTTAAACTTGAATAATTGAATTGGGAAAATTTTATTTGTATATTGTTCAACTGCATTCTAATACAACTTACCAAAATTATTCAGAAGTTGAATATGTTATTGGATAATATATAAGATAAATTGAATTTATAAACAAAATTTGAGTGTTTATAATAAATGTTATACACTAAATTTTGATTAAAGATGTTAATAGAGTTAGATAGGATAATTAGTAAACTCAGTTAATAATGAAATAAATTTGTTTGAAAGAATTAATAAATTTGTTTTGAAAGAATTAATAAATTGAAATTTGATCAACATATGAAAATACCTTGAATTTAAAAGAAATTGGTAGATGTAAATTAATTTAAATCGAAACTTTTATGTTTTAAATTAATTTATATGGGTTAAATATATGTGAGTAGATATATTAAGTAGAATAAATTTAACGGTAATTTGGAAAAAAGAAGAATTCAAAATTATTGAAGAAAATATGATTATAATAAAAGACTATTCAAATTTATGGTTTTAAAAATTGTAAATTGAAGAAATGGGATAATAAGATAATGAATTTAGAAACAGTGAGATTTAGTGAAATCAAATGGATTAAATCAATTATCGAATATCAATTAATTTAAATTTGAATTTATATGGTTTAAATTAATTGTTATTTGTATTTCAAAATCTGTTTTCTTTCTGGTTGTTTCTATTCTCCTACCTCATTCCTTTTCGGGGACAAAAAGTTTTGAGTGGGGGAGAGTGTAACGACCCGTAAATTTCAACTGTTTTAATAACGTAATTAGTTGAAATTTTGCGAAATTTTAAACGATAAAATTTTGAAATATAAATTTAATATTTGAAATGCGTTTAGTTAAACATAGCAACTGGTAAATTTTCGTCCGAAAATATGAAAGTTTATTTCGCGCGTAAATTCACTTCAATTTAATCAGTTAAAAAGCAATGAAAATAAAATGTTTCCGAAACTTAAATATTTTTATATAGAAAAATTCTAAACCATCTTCTGAGCAAAATGTCAGTTTGTCGTTTTTCCAAATTCAGACATCTTTGGCTCCGTCGATCTTATTTTTCAGCGTTTTTCTTGCATTTTCTATCAGTAGAAAAATCGAATTTTTATAATTAAATCGTACTACTGATATCCGTATGCCGTTTTGATCGTCTCGTAGTGCTGACCTTCGCAGTATATTCATATCTGTATTTTTGGTATTCGGTATGCGGCAAAACCGTGAAACGGTTTACCGGATCGGTACACGTTTTTGAACCTTTTGGTTTCTTTTGTCCCTTCATTTTTTCACTGTCAAACCAATAGACAACCTAGCTATTAATGTTCTTTGAAATCAACAGGTTGACGATTGCTTTTCCCATAGTGATTTATCATTTGCGGATTCACTTTTATATTGGTTTATTTCTTTTCTGTCATTCTAGATCTAACTTCTCATCCTCCTCTTGTTCACGTTACCATTTTCCTTTATCTCTTCATCTCACCTCTTCCATCGGCATCAGCTTCCGCCCTTTCTATACCCCCTTCTCTCATGTTGCTCGCACCCTACACAACCCAAGCCTCAGTGCCGAACCTTCATAGACTCGCCCAAATTGCCGAACTCCACCCCTCTTCCCTCTCTCTCATCCCTCTTCCTTCACCTCCGACATCGACAACCCACTAGCAACCTCTCCTCCTCGCCTCGCGTAGGCAGCGCCTCCAACCACCACGTCTTCCATACTTCCACCTACCCTTCCATCCTCCACCTCCAACCTTCTCTCCATCGCACATCACCTCTGGCCTTCCTCCACGAGAATCCATGCCTCACCCAAATCACCGAGCCTACCACCACAACATCATCCATGAAAAACCGCCGACCCATCCACCATGCCACACGCGTAGCCCATCATCACCACTTGTGCTCCGCCTTCCGATCATCTCTGCAACTACTCCACCTTCCCTTCTAGCCGAAGCTGCACCTTGTCTCCAACAACTAGCCTCTTCTTTTATAGGTACAACATTTGTTAATATATACAAGTTATAACTGTATATATATGTTGAATACGTTATCTGTTAGTATGTAAAAAGGGTGGTTATGTTTAAATATCTATATCCATATCAAGTTTCGTATATATCAATGTTTATATTTTAGTCTCAATTACTGTTTTAAGTTGTATTAGTATATATAAACTGGATTTGTTATATATATACTAGGTTATATGTGTGTATATATTTTGATTGTTATATGATGTTAGAAAGTTTTAAAGTTATAAAGTTTACAGTTTATGTATAAGTTTATATGAGTTTTATATAATTTGCTTAAAAGGTGACATATTTATACGTCTGTCAGTTATATATATTGTATTATATAGTTATATAAATAGAAGCTTGTTGAGTTACGTGCATATTAAAAAGCTTGAAATCTATATATGTAGTATAGGTGTGCACTATGCATATATTTTGTACTTTATATTTTAAAATATTATGTTTCTATATGTTGTTAAGAAAGCTATATGGTATATATATTTCGAAACCCTTCAGTTCTATGAGTAAGCGCATTCTTATAGGTTTATATCTATATTTTCAAATAGGTTGAAGCTTTTCTATACTTTGTTATATTGCAGATATATATATAGTGTAGTGGTACATAGAATTTTAAAATATACATATAGTTGTATATTGTTATTGCTGTATATCGGCTATGTAAGTATATATTTTAATGGAAGTTTGTATTTTGGTGTTTATATATTTTGTAAGTTGGTAGGTATTAGTATATATATATTTACTGTAAATTAAATCTAACTCTATATAAGTAGACATGTGTTGGGCTTCTAGAAATATACATTCGTGCATTATATAAAAAGATGTATTCAAACCTGATTGTTTGCATGTATATCTACTTGCTGTCTGCATAGTTTGTTTGCATAGGTGTTATGTCTACTTGTTTAGATGTATATATGAAGTCTATATATGATTTGGTAGCTCTCGTGTATAAGGGTCTGCATATTTTTTCGTATCATTTATGTATGGGTCTGCATTATTGACTAGATATGTATTGGTTAGTTTATATTTCAATTGTATATATGTGTTTTAAAATATACGGGTGATATTTTTGTTTTATAAATTGGTGATTTTTAAATTGTTTTATATAATACAAGTGTGTTTCGTGAACGATGATACTTGTTATATGCGGGTTTTATAATTTTGGTTTTAATATAATAATGTATAAGTTGGTAGAGTATGGTTAAGTATTTAATATATATTCAATATAAGTGTGTTTGAATTTAAATTATGATTTTTATATGTATAGTTGTATATTTATATATGAGTTCACTTATACTATTTATCTTCGTCGACCCAATTTTTATTTTATTTCGTCTATTCCATTTATCAGCTTTTCCGTCCAAATTCGTGCCAACGTTGCTTTGCTTTGGAATTCGTAGCTTGTCTGTTGTCAAACTTCTCTAGCCTCGAAAGGTGAGCAATCACTCACGATTAACGTTCTTTTATTTATTAAATTTGATTTCAATTGAAACGACAGTTGAAATATGCTGCTGTTAGTTAATTGCACTGTTATGTATGCTATTGCCTGTATCAGTTCACCTGTGACATCTGACACCATTATCTGTTAATTATTTATGCGATGATAATATAGTTTGGTTGATAATTGATTGATTGTTGATGTTTATATTGGACGTTAAATTGTTAATGTTAAAATGATTAATAATATGAAATTGAACTTGATATAGGATAATTAAATGTTAAATTTGATTAACTGACATTTGTATAATATGACCCCTTTAACTGTTGAATTTATTGACACGTAGGATTTGTTTAATTACATTTTGAACCACTGAATGTATGTTGTTAAATTGATGATGTATGAAATTGTAAATAGATGACAAGTGAAAAACCGTAATGTAATAATCTTTAATCTACATGAAATGATAGTGTAGATTCTAGAAATAATTATATTAATTCGTACAAATAACAATGCGAATTAATACGGTTATTTCGGGATTATTTGAATTGATTATTGGATTGATATTAATTGTTGTTATTGTTGTTTATTTACTTTGACACCATCCCAGTTATCACACTGCAAGTTCCCTTTGCTATGTTTTGATTTTGAATTGAATTGGAATCGGGTTGAAATGATAAATACCCAAATTGAACTTTGACCTAGGATAGGAAATTAAATAAAACCCGATTGGTCAATAATTTGATTTAAAAATAAAATGAAGATTTTATTTGAATAAATAATATGGTTTGAAATAAAGTTGAAATTTGAATTTAATGAAAGGAAAATGTTAATATTTAATCATCTGAAACAAAATATTAACGATGTAATTGATGAAAGAATGTTGTTTAATTTGAGAAATGATTGAATTAACTTTGAAATGATTTAATAATTAAGTTCGAAATTATAATTAAGTTTGAAATTATAAAACTTTGAAATTACTTAATAATTAAGTTTTGAGTTATTAAATCTATATAACAAAATAGGTCGGATTTAACGGAAAAGACAAAGAGCGGTCCAGATTTAAATAAACAAAAGATATCGGAAGGTCATGGAATATCCAGCTCATCAAAGGTTCAACTTCTGTTACTGTTAACTCCTCACGTTGTTTACCTATTATGCTCACTAACTTTGCATCCCTTTTAGCGGAACTGCCGACCCATGTTTGTCCACTTTCCCATCTTCATCTATCTCGAATTTAATGAATTTACCTATTTTCATTTCTTCTCTACACCCTTCAACTACTTTCTTCTTCTAAAACAAAATACGTTACTACTGCAGTTAAATCCATGGTGAGCATTAACAGCGAACTCCATTCTGCAAAGTCGATTACAAAATCTTCTGCTAGATGTTGGCTACTCCATATTGCAGCTTAACAGAGAACTCCACGCTTGAATTTGCATTTTCATCCAATTTCACAAGCACCAAGATAGTTCAGCCCTCAAAAGATGATCTGGAACAAACTCACACTAACCGGCTACCGGAGATGCACACATTTTTGAAACTGACTAAATGAGGTTGATTGATGATCTGTGATTTATTGATTAAAAGATGTTTATCTGATTAGATTTGAAAAGCCTGCAATGGAAAAGTATGGTAGTGTTCAAGATATAGAAAAGCCTGCAACTTTAATTTTCTTTTTAAAACTACTGTCATTATTACAAGCTACTATTTGTCACTTATTACTTTGATATGTTATCAAACAAGTACTGAAGATATAATTTTTTTGTCAACTTAGTAGTGGAAGTTGAGCTAATGGTTGTTGGATATTAATCCCACTAATTTTAGTTGGTTTTCTCCCTTGGCATTCAATGTGAGTAATTTTGATGTTTTTTTGAACTGTTCTCATTTGAAATATTTTAAAATATAGTTCTAATAATGCTTGCAGTCTTTTAAAAGTTGTATAAGAAGAGTTGATGTAAACTTGATAACAGTAATTACTCCTACAATGTAGGTAATCCATTTATTACAAAGAAAGATAATAAGCTCTCTATACATTGCATTGATGAGGATGCAGTTACAGTAGTCATAAAGAAACACCTTGATTACATCATACTATTATATTTTATTCTTCGGCTTCAACAATTTGAACTTCTGCGTATGATGATTGAGAAGCTATAGTGTAGGCCCGTACATCTTGAAAGATGTGGTTGTCATGGAGTTATTAAATTTATGTGGTTTAATGGGTTTGCCACGTTACTTCTGTACTAACATGACATTGGTTAATTAAAAAAAAACATGACATTGGTTTCTTCTGAATTTTAATGACATCAATTACTTTCTACCGTGTGAAGCTATGTTTATGACTTTCTATTCATTACTATGACAGTTTTAGTTTTCCTCTCACATTTAACAATGTTTATGCTTTTAATATTCATTTGTTATTTTGATATCATAATTCTTTGATATATCTTATTTGAAACTAAAATTGTTTTTAACATATCTTATTTGATATTAAAATAAACTTTAACATCGGTAGTATTTAACTAATATTCAATTTCATGGGTAAGTTGAACAATTCATTTTGTTTCATGATGATTCGGGTTCATAATTAACACTGCTGCATTTATTGTTCTAACTTTCTGATATAAGTTATTATTCATTAATTGAATTTGTGTTTGGTTGTACTGGTATTATTTCTGTTCCAATAAATGGATTGCTGTAGCTTTTGCCAAAAAAGTTCTTGGTTTGGAGGGGAAGTTACTCCCAATGATTTGAACTACCTCAATTGAATCATGCTATTTTGGCCACAATACATCCCAAATGACATAGTGCAGTGTGGTGAAGAAGAAGTGTGGTTTCAGGTTATTCTATTCTTACCTCAGATTCAAATATTCTTCATAATAAGTTGTACCTTTTTAATAAGGTTTTCTTAACCTGACCTCAAAAATTACAGTTATGTAAAATATTTTTTCTTATACTAATTTTACATATGCGGTAACGTTTCTGCATTTGTTGAAAAAATTCATTTTTGTAATTAAAAAAGCTATGTGTTTTTTTTAAGATAAAAAAACTGCTATTGACTTTATAATTACATTCTATAATCTAATTTGTGCATAAATTTATTAAGACGTGGCTTCACTAAAAGGTTTATGTAGCCGCTGCAAAATTTTATTTCTGTTACTTTATACTGTTCATTTTCTATCCCTAACTTTTATATCATAATTTCCTGACTACTGATGATTTTGAGTTTATTCCTACTTATCAGTAGGTGATGGTATGGCAGTGAATTGCTTGGCTTTATACCTTACCAAGTAAGTGCAATTATTTCTCATTTAATTGTTATGTTATTTAATTTTCATCCTTTACCATTTCTGATCCAAAAGCGGTTCTTACCAACTATAGTTTTTTTTTCTTTTTTTGCCATGTTCTTATGGAAATTGAATTATAAGATTTTGAAATGGTGATTTGGAAGTTTTAAAACGAAAATTTTGGAAATTGATTTCGGAAGACAAATGAAATGTTGATTTATAAACTATGATTGAAATTGAAATTGATTTGGTTTTGAAATAAATAAATGACCAATCGGTGTAATAATTTCGAAAGTTATTAAAGAGACCGGAATTCGGTTATGGATATACTCTCTATCTAAACCGAAAACCACTTTAATAACTATACGCGGAGTGATGATCCAGAATGAAGTGGTTGGATGATGTATGTGTTGACTGAAGAAAGTGAACGATAATGGATAGCCTTGACACTTGTGTCAAATTGGAAATGACTAAAACAGGAGCTGTGCCGGGTCAATGGAGGATTAGCTACCTCAAGTGGACACACTTCTTCGAATTACTTATACTTGTTGTCGATTGGTGCACCCTTGATTTTGGGAGTGTTGTTTCACGGTGTTGCGGGCGCTGCGGCGTTGCGTTCTCACCAGTCCGGATCAGGCAAACGGTAGTATCACTACCTTGGGTATTGCCTCATGTGCCTTGTCATACTTGTATTCCATTTATTCGCGACCACTACGAAATTGTTTTGTACCTTTAGTATATGGATTGCCCTCTGGTGACTTCCGGTTTTGGGGAAACTATGGTCTTGTATATGCTTTTGGAAATAAAAATGTGTTAAGGGTGGAATGGGCCATGACTTAATGCTATTTTGATATCTTTATATTACTGATAGACATTATCTACTTATCGTACACTACTACATAGTAGATAGTTTAACGGATCCTTAAAGGATGGTTATTCCAAACATCCTTTGAGTTACTTGTTTTTCAATTGCTATTTCACTTGAGTTGGATTTATTAATATAAGAATGTTAATCCTGACTCGAGTGTCTTGTGTTTTTGCTTTACGCTCGGGTCAGACTGAGTGTACCAGTATTCAAGACTCACCTTTGAAGTTGGAGCTTTGCTTGAAGATCCAGCCATCTATTCTGCTTTCAGTATTCGATGATTCCAGTGATGTATTCTGATTTGTATCTGATGTATTGTATTACTCTTCCGTTGTATCTGTTCTAACTCTGATGTAATTTATATATTCATATAGTAGCTTCATGAACTACTATCTCTTTTATTTCCGCTCCAATTATTAATCTGTGTCTGTGTTCTGTGATTACTTATTTACTGTATATGTTCAGTTTTGCCAAATTTAAATTAACAACGCGGTATTTTGAGCAATTCAACTCCGGCATGTGTGTCTACCTATACACTTATAATGGATGCGAATGGTCCAAAATATCGGGTCGTTACAGCATTCACATTTGATTTATTACAATTCAATGTATTTACATTCAATCGATTTATTTTCAATTAATTGACATTCATTTTATTTATTACCCAATGAATTTTCATTCCATTCATTTAAATTTTATTATGCTCACATTCACTTCCATTTATTTTAAATTAATTCACATTCACTTATTTACATTAATTGAAATCAAATTTCTCTTACATTCAATAATTAAGTTATTCAGTTTGTATTCACTTTTATTCAAATTTTTATTAACATTTAATTGGCTCATTTCAATTCATTTGTATTCACCCAACTTACCTTCAATTTGATTCACATCCAATTGATTTTATTCAGTTTATTTATTTTCAATTGATTGAATTGCACTCATCAGCATTAATGAATTCACATTCTATTAATTTACATTTGATTCATTCAATTTAATTTATTAAATTCTAATTGTTTCACTTTAATTTTAACAATGTTTCATACAAGTTCATTTACATACCATTTTATAAAATTATTCCATTTAACCTGGTTAAATTAAATTTATTTCATTATCACTTAGTATTTTAATACTAATATTATTTCTAAACCATTTAAGTTTATTATAAACATTTTATACAACACAACTCACGTTTATCATCATTACTCCATATCTTAAGTTATTATTAATTCATCGATTCACTTCATTTATCCAATTTCATATTATTAATTTACTAAAATAAATTTTATTTTATAACTCAATTCATATTAATAAATATATATCTTTCTTCCACAATCAATTCATTTAACCTCTCTTAAGTTAACTTAAATTTTATAATTTATTCCAGTAACTTATTCCATATTATATTATTTAACATTCAATTTTTATTTAAACTACTTCACTTGCATTTTATTTATTTATATCCAATTTAAATTAAATTCATTTGCTCATATTTATTTTTACTTGCATTCGTTTATTTTACTTAATTCCTTTCACACTTAAATTACATTTCATTTTAAAAATTCAAGTTCGTATTCATTTTTAATTCATTTTAGCTTAAGTGAAAATAATTCACTTTACTAATTTATCTAGTTTCATTTAATATCCAATTCAATTTATTTAATATTAAGTTAAACTTCATTTCATTTTAATCCATTACTCATTTTATTTAATCTTATTCAATTAAATTTTCTTATCATTCACGTTCAACCAATTTAAATTTGTTTTTAGCTTACTAATTCTCAAATCTATAAGTTATACAAATTAACTTCTTAAAATTTCATTCTGCTATTTTATCTACTTCATTTCAAATGTAATTCATTTGTATTTAAACTTTCTCGAGTTAACTTCATTTATTTACTTTATTTCACTAACTCGATCTATTTAACATTTCTTAAGTTAATTATTTTATTTCGTATCTCAAATTCAAATTTTTTTGTTTCTTAACCAAAAATATTCGATAGTTTTAAATTTTAATTTAACTTTCCTGTTCAAATTTATAAGTTATAAACTTATTCTTTTCTATCTATACTATTTTCAATTATAAGTTCAAAACTATTTTCATATACTTATTAAATCATACTTAGAATATATTTTTTTCAGAATCAAAACTTGTTTTAATCGAAAATAATTTTTTTTGTAGCAATTCTCATTCAGAAACTCAAAAATGAATACTGGCGATGCTGCAGCCATCCCCAGAATTATTTCCCCGCGACCAAGTAGTATAATGCTTTTATTTTCTTCAAAACTCTTTTCAAAATATTTTTCTAGTCAAAACTTTTCCAAATAATATTAATATTAATTTTGAACTTCGAAAACAATTTTTGAAAGCAAAAGGATTTTAATTCTAAAATTCTCACTTTTAAAAATCATTTCTATATATAAGCTATATTATAAATATACTTATCCAAATTTCCTTAACTTATTTACCAAAATATATCATTAATTTACAACTTGGTTATTTTAACCGATTCTTATTGCAATTATATTTCAATTCAATTTAATTAACAAATACTTCATAAAATAAAATTCATTAAGCATTCGTTTTATTTTGAATTCAACCAATAATCGAGGATAATTAAATATTATCATCGCCTAACAACTAACATTCATTAATAATCATTTTATATATATAATATAATTTAGGTAAATTTATTTCATTCACATCCAATTTTAAAACAATATTATGTCGACTTGCCTCGTTTAAGTGTTTAGAAACTCCTATCGATAACACAACGTCCCACACATCGACCAGAATTCATAAACAACTCAATGGATAAGTAAACACAGTATAAAACAATTTATAACACTAACAACTACGCTCTCTCATATATATACGCTCAAACAGACTCATTCTAGGGTATTACTACCCTATCTCTAATGAGTCAAACCCCCACAAAGTCAAGGTTATCGCTAAACCAAAGCTCTAATACCAACTGTGACGACCCACATTTTGGAAAGTTTAAATCGACAATAATCCACACAGGTCCAACTTAAACAATCCGGAACGTAGATAATCAATGGGGTTAAATAAAAAGAAAAAGAAAAGAAGAAGAAAACAAACAAACACAGAATCTCACAGCGGAAACGATAAAATATAATAATGAAATAATAGTTCATAAAGCTATTTATATCATACATTTGATTTTAATCTATACAAAATTTATCAGAGTTATATATACATCAGGGATAAATAAACAATATAGGAGAATAACATGATGCAAAGGATAATAATAGTAATAATATACCAATGTAACAACCCGCATATTTGTTGATTTTATATTTAAATATTTCATCATTCGTCGGATGTTTGTCCGAAAAGCTACTTTTTGCAAACAGTCGAATTAGGACTCGAGACCACTTCCATTGAGTTCAAAATGTCGTTTGCGATCTTTTTGAGTGTAAGCTTCGATATGTTTGGAGCTAGTCAAAAATTTGATCATTTTCACTTTGGGTTTGGGTTTGGTTCAGCCCTATGTTTTAACTTAACACTCCAAACTGAAACCCCCTCTTCATTCACTCCCTCCCCCTCTTCATTTCAGTTCTAAAGAGATTAATGGTGAGTGGAATGGGAAATTAAAATTCCAAAACCCTAGTTTTCATTTGCAAATCCAAGTTTAGCTCCAAATTCAAAGAGAACCCATTGGTAAGTCTCCTCTTCATCTTCTCTATCTTCTTCCCCTCTTCAATTTCAGTTTATTCCTAAACCTAACTTTGGGAATGTCCTTCTTTAAAGCTTTGATTCAAGCTTATTGAGTTGGAATTGAAGAGTGATCGCCCTTGCCATTGCTTTCAAGCTTCTTCTTCATTGATTTGGGTTCAAAGGTGAGATTTTTATCTCACATCTTAATCTATATTTATCTTCGATTGTTAGGTATGATTTCCTAACACCTATTCTTGTGCAAATGCTTTTGGTTTGGATTGATTTGGTGAATATTCCAATTTTTAGTGTTTTGAGTTCAATTCTTTGAAAATCCTAACTTTGATGTTTTGATCATGTTTTTGGTGATGAATCGAAGAGCGCATATGGCCGGGTAGTCGATTGGCGTAAACCCTTAGTGTCGTTGCTCGACCGATTGCATTTCGGAAGGGATTGGCATTCATTTGATTGGCATGGGAGTGTTGGAAACAGGCTCCGGTCGACCGACCTCAAGGTCCGGTCGACCGACCTGCTACTCTAGCATCTCCCTACCTCTGTTTGGAAGTGCAGGTTACAGGCTCTGGTCGACCGACCTCAGGGTCCGGTCGACCGACCTGCTACCCGAGCACTTCTGTCTCTGGTCCGGTCAACCGACTCAGGGAGTCCGGTTGACCGACCTGCTCCTATTTGCCAATTATGCCTATATTGCCAATTTTGTTTGAATTTCCAACTTTAATCGATTCGTGTTGTCTCCTATTTGTTGTTATCATTTCTTAAGACTTTGATGACTCCTCTTTCGGGATGGTACCTCGTTAGGTCGCTCGACCCTATCCCCCTTAGGTCGTTAGAGCTCATTTTGTCCTCTCTAGGTCGTACCGTTTTGTCGAGGCGCTGCCCCCTGGACCTCCGCGACCTGATCGGGCAGGTCGAACCCCGTACACCTCTGCGTAGGCGATCTTATCCGAAAAACATTCAACAGAATTCCTATTATGATGGTTTTTAGGATTGATTTCTTTGGATTTTTCTCACGTCTTCGAATGTGAATTTTATGTGATTCGATTCGTTTCAACAATCATTTTGTGACTTGTCACTTTAAAAATATAAAGGTTTCAATACTAGTAGTAAATATCAAAACTCTTTCATCAAAACGATTTCAACTCTATTTTCAATAACAAACTCGTTTATAAAACTGTTTTCCAATCTACTAGTATATACAAACCTTTACCTCATTCGTATTAGAAAATAAAATTAAACGGCTTAGCAAAACAAGTGGTATGAAACGCTTGCGTTTACTTCGTCGGTTAATTTATGGACTTGTTCGATTGAAACTCTTGTGATGATTTCCTAGTGGAGATCTACAATTTGTTCGTAAATATTTAAGTTAAGCAAGTGGTTATGGGACATGAAGCTAAACTCTTATATTTACTAGCTTAGTGTAATCGACACTTCCTAATGATCATGACGATCATTTTTGTGATTTAGACTAGCGATTGAGCGATGTCTCTTTGATTGCGAGGTTAGACTAGACACCATTTGTGTGATTTCGATTCACACATATCTCTTTATCTTCAAGGTTAGTCTATACCTCATTGGTGTGATTTCGATTCACACATATTGAAACTCTTGTGACAATTTTCTAGTGCAGATCTACAATCTGTTCGTAAATATTTGAGTTAAGCAAGTGGTTATGGGACATGAAGCTAAACTCTTATATTTACTAGCTTAGTGTAATCGACACTTCCTGATGATCATGACGATCATTTTTGTGATTTAGACTAGCGATTGAGCGATGTCTCTATGTCTGCGAGGGAGACTATACCCCGTTTATGTGATGTTTCGCCATCACATATGTAGGGTAGCACCCTACGGTCTTCGGGCCATTACTGTGTGGAAATTTAATGGATAGCTTCCATGAGATAGCTTCTCGTCCTGTGTGATACGCGTAGGTGAGTTTGTTAACTCCCATTCATGTATTAGGCCTTCCCCCCCTTTTATGTGTTTTCTGGATTTCTGGTGATGATTTCTGGAATTTTGTACTTCACCAATTTTCATGATTTTCATTGATATGATATCAGTTTTTGTGCATTGGTGAATTTATGTGTTATTGACTTGTTATGAATACAAGTTTAGGGTATGATACCCTATTTTATCTTTGAGAAGATTCTTGTGATATTGATTAATCTTTTGTTGATTATCATTTACATACTTATAGTAGTATGCCGTTATGGTTATTACATGTTCATGTCATGCCTTTTACTATATACCATATCATCTGATATTTATAGCTAGACTGATCTGTTTATTATTTTCTTATAAATAATACTCGGGTCAGACCGAGATGTTACAGGTTCTTCTGCTTGACTTCTCCCCTGGGATCTATTATTCTGACTTTTGGCTAACTACTTAGATTTGTAGTTTTTGTATGTACACATTTGAGATATAGACTCTATGTTGTGTACTTATTCTTTTGTATAGCACGTGTTGCTATTCTTTTGTATTATCGTGGATCTTTCTGACCTCTACTCTGATGTACACTTTCATGTGTTGTATATTTATTCATATCTTCTTCCGCCTTTGTGATATGGATGTCTGTGACTGATTTATGTTATGATTACTTCTATGTTTGTTTCCAAAGATTATATATAGCCACCGTGTGATAGCTTTGTGTTTGTATCGGTATGTCGGATTTCCTCCTTAAAAGACATGCATTCTATTCTATCTGACATATCGATGCTCGCACAAAGAAGTTACATGGATGGTCGCTCCTCCACAGCCTTATTCTCCGTGCTAATTGACAGCACTACATCGTAGTGTTCTTGGTTAGCGTGGATATAGAGGTGGGGCATCACAACCAACTTCGACTTCGTCCTCCAGAAACGATCTTCAATGCACCGGAAAAACTCAGGACTGACCCTGGTGTAATGAAAAGACAAAACACTCGAGTCGGGACTAAAATACTCTTATGTAAGTCAAATCAATATCACAAGATATGAGTGCAATAACTTAAGAGATGTTATGGGACTTTCCATCTCCTAAGGATCCGTTAAACTATTTATATATATATATAATAGTTACGCTATAATAGATAATGTCTATCAGTAAAATAAATATCAAAATAGCATTAAGGCTTTAAGTTGATCCACCTTAACACATTTGTTCAGTTCTAAACCAAAGTCGTAATGGGCTCGTATAGGGATAAATATGACAAGGCACGTGAGGCAACGCCCAAGGTAGGATTCTACATTTTACCCTTTCTGGCTGGTCACAACCCATCCGTGGCCGACTGCGATAATCAATCCAACCGAAAAAGGTGCACGAATACGAAATCACAATAGTAATACGAGAGATCAACGTCGCTAGAGGTAGCTAACCTCAATGGCCAGACATAAGCTCATGTTTTAGTCATTTTAATTATGACACGAGTGTCAAGGCTATCCATCATCGTTCCCTTACTTTATTCTAGTAAACGTAGCCAATTCAACCACTAAATTTTGGATATCATCCGCCACGTACACAATTATTAAAGTGGTTCCAATATTGACAAAGAGTATGCCAATAAGAGGTCCCGGTCTCTTTAACAACCAAACATCATTTTACACACCAGTTGGTTCTTTTATATTTTGAAAACAATTCATACTTGATATCAAAATATCATATTGGCTTCAAAATCAAATCCATTTTGAAATCACCATATTCGCTTCAAAAATCATATTATACTCCAAAGGTGAATTCAGTTCGATATATCGATTTCACTTCAAAATTTGTTTCGAATTTGATTTAGATTATAACTTCACTTTAACCCAATTCGCATTTAAATCCAAGATTTAAATATAAACATTCCTTTCTTTTGACCGGTTTGAATTTTTATAAAAATAGTTTAAATAGTTTTTAAAATTGTTAAATAGTTTAATAGAAAATAATTCGAGTATTAAAAATGGTTCATATAGTAAAATAGTTTGGAAAAATCAAAATAATTTAAATATTTTAAAGAATGTATATTTTTAACTGTTTATACTAAAATAATTCATTTGAAAATAGTTTCAAAGTCAAACTGATTCACTTTCCAAATTTTCCAATTCAAATTAGTTCCAATTTCCATTTCGATTTAATCGATTCAATTCCGATTTAAAGTTGAATTTTACTTCGATTCCAAATTAATTTTAATGCCAATTCCAAATTAATTTAAAATTCCAATTCCAAACTAATTTAAATTCCAATTCCAAATTAATTTCAAAATCCAATTCTAAATTAATTTCAAAATCCAAACCTTCAAACACAATTAAATTCCGAGCTCAATTTTGAAATATCGTTTTATATCACTTTCCTTAACAACATTCAAAGTTCGAATAAAAGTCTAGTCTTTTAAAACGAATCAATTTTTCGAAATTCACATCATATTTTGATTTTAACTTAAAAATCTCAACTTCGATTATTTAAACAATTTCTTTTACGAAAATTAAATTTCAACATTTCGAGCTCCAGTTCGAAAATAATTCGATTTCCATAAATTCGATTTCTATTCCTTTAAATCAAATCATTTAAATAATTTCAAAACAAAAAATTTCAAATCATTTAATTTAACCAATCTGGTGTTCGTATATAATTTTCTATCCTATGGCCAAGTGAATCAATTATTTCAATTTAAATTCCAGGGATGGATATATATCATTTCAATCCAAAATAAATGCCATAGGTATATATCATTTCAACCTATTTCTTAATTTATTCGAAAATAATTCAATTTACAGTCTTATACACTGTAAACAACATGCAGGATGATAACAGGACATATTAAACATAAATAAACATCCAAACATCCAAAATATCAATCAAATTTCATCCATCACCATCTATCATCCAAACAATCAATAATCACAACAATCAACCAATTACCGATAAATTGGGGATTTTACTAGTAGTTAAATTCTAATTCAATTTTAACTGTCAATTTAAATTCTATCAATTAATTCAAATGTCAATTAAATGTCAATTTAAATTTATCCAACAACCATCAATAAATTCAAATTACATCACGATATAAATTTTACTAATATAAAATATAATAGTCAAACGTGAGCGTAAAGACACTCACCTTTTTATTTGAATCTAACAATATTTTCAGCCATACTAATTCCAACTTGATTCCGTGCCATAAACGACGTCGATATGAATTCACAGCAACTTGTTTTCCCCGAATTGAACCTCGTACAGAGAAGTTACGTGACAATTAATATGATGATAAAAATTACAAATATACTTAACAATTTAACTATGTAGTTAAAATTTAATAAATGTCGTTACCTACATCGTCTCCCTCCCTCACGTACACTCTGCCTGGAACCCATTTAGCCGCCGTCATGCCCTAATTACGCACGGACCTTGAGGCCTGATCGCCTCGATCATCTCCAATCTCGCCCGCTCCCACTGCCCCTAAGTCAGAAACCCAAAGACGCGACCAAGTTGGATGTGCGCTGCCACCACGAGGATCAGACCCAAACCACGAACGTTGCCCCCCTCCGTCGACTTCAAGCTACGCCTACCATGTCCATGAGATCTCCGACGACTTTTTCCTCCCCACGCGCCTATTCGAGATTGACTTGAGTCGCCACCTCCTGCTCGAGTTATCGTCGTCGCTAAGGGTTCTAGATCGAGAATCTCAATCGCGATGTTGTTTGTTTTTTTTTTCGATCTATCGATTTTTTTATTAGTTTGTTCGATTTGAACTGGTGTGATTCGAAAGAAAAGGGAACGAGATATAGGGGTGCGGTAGATAGGGCTCGTGCGCTGATTTGAATAAATATATATTATTATTAAAATTAGAAAATATCTCGCTTATAAATGCCCAAAATTCCGAACTCCAAATGAAGCGTGCCGCCTGGCGTTTATAATGTTTTACCCCAATTCCGAACGCAATGGAACTAGTTTCAAGGCCTACTTCGATCGTATATGGAAGATAGATTTTCATAGTCGATTATTTTAGTTAAACTCGAAATTAAATTTCTACGCGTTTCAAGCTCGTACGGCCAAACGACAAGTCTGATCGCTACAAAACTTGACATCATACAATAACTCACTATTACGGATCCGATGAAAATACTATCGTCGAAATCCGAGACGGTGGCCAAAATGGCTATTTTTACTCATCAATTAATATATAAAATTTTCAAATTCTAATTACTCGCATTTAAATCAAATATTGAAAGTAAATGATCTTCATTCATATTTATATAAAATTTGAATCAATTTCTGTTCCCCTTTGCATTCGCATTAAATCCAGAATTCAATTATCCTAACAATTTCCAATATTAAATTTAACCAACTTAATTATCCGATAAATCAATATTAATAAATCATTAAATTTTTATTTCTGTCCATATTTATCCAATAATTTCATTAAATTTAATAACTTACAATAGTCAAAAGTACGAGTCATTACAAATCATAATACAAAAACAATGAAAAAGGACTCAGGTACATCTAGAATGGGCTCCGACAAGGCCACCGCCCATTACACCTTAATATCGAGCTCCGGCAAGGCCACCGCCCGGTAATGAGGTGTTAGGAATACCTAAAAAATCCATGATGCAACCCAGGGTGGATGAGATTGATAGACAGCTCCAGCTAAGAAAGAACGCCTCACTGCAAACTCAGGAAATCCTGAATGAACGCCTCACTGCAAATGCAGATGATCTAAAATGAGGAAAGCCACACTACAGACGTAGAAGAACTGGATATGATGCCTCACTGTAAATACACATGATCTAGAACGAAGAACACCACACTGCAGACATAGAAGAACTAGAAAGAATCCTCACTGCGAACGCGAAAGGTCCAGAATGAATGTCGCACTGCAATCCTGTCAACATCAATCCTGAAAATCCGCAAAAAGTAATCTAGCACCATTTCTGGCCTAAACCAGTATCTGTAAAAGGAACTAAAGAAAATTATAAGAATAATACACATATTTGTATATAAATGAAGTTTATATACATACATACACACACACATATATATATATATATGTATATGTATTAATGAAGTAAAAAGTAATAAAACTAAAGCTAAAATTATAAGATGGAAAAGCAACTAAAATAAGAAACAGACTAAAAAAGAATCCAAGCTCATTATGCAACATCTTAACCAACTCTAAAGATGTAAAAAAAAGACATCGAGATCAAAAAGGTAAAAAATTAACAAAATATGAAGTTAAAAACCTATAAACTAAAACATCTTAAAAATTATCCTTATGCTCCTTTAATCAAAAGAACATCCTAATAATCAGAAAAATCATCATTCAAATTTGAGAAAATGTTAATGCTATAATTATTAATGTTAAAAATATTGTTTTTATGCTTAAATAGCTTAATGCTATTACTAACCTTACTAAGATATTCTTTGAAATGGTTATTTTAGCTAATCTATATTTAGGATTTGGGATCCAATTAAAACAAAATGATGATATTATAAAAATCAATTTATTAATATGACTATTATTACTAAAAAGATGATATTATAAAAATCAATTTATTAATATGACTATTATTACTAAAAAGTCTCTGGTTTCTCTCAAACCAAATATACCAACAAATTATAATGAATAAAGTATCAAGTAAAATATATTTTCCCTTTTAAACTTAAATCTTAAATTATTCCAATAATAATCACACTCAGTAATTTTAGTTGTAAGACTAAAGTTAAAGATTTTGAGAGTATTATTAAGAATGTAGTAAGTATACATGCAACCATAATACACATGTTTAATATCTTCAAAATACAATTTACAAAAAGAACATTTATTATCAATTTGCATATTCTTTCTTTTTAAAAATTCAATAGTATTTAATTTCCCATGCATTATTAACCACATATGAATTTTAGATTTAGGAGGAGCATTTGTTTTCCAAATAAGTTTAAAAGAGTTATTAGTTACGCCCGAGAAATTAAGAAATTTATAAAAAGAATTTGAAGTGAATTTCTTACTCTTATCCCATTCCCAGTTAATAATATCATTTTCGTTATCAGTGTTATATAAATTCAATCTAGCACATAATAATGTAAATTGTCTAAGAGTTGTACCTTCTAAGATTCTATTAAAACTAAAATTCCAAGCGGGATCATTATCCGGAGAAAAAACATCTAAAATTAAAGCATTCTTAAAGTTACAAATTTCGTAAAGCTCTTTAAATTCTACCTTAAGAGGAATGACAAATATCCAACGATCATGCCAAAAAGAAGTATTATTACCTGAATGAACAATCGTATTAGTACCAAGGTTAAAAATCTCATGACATTTTAAAATAGATTTCCAAAATTTAGACAGTTTATTGGTAACAGAAGGCGTAATTTGGTACAAATTATTACTACCATTATAATAATGTTTAGAATCGATTTCTTTCCAAATAGAGTTATCATTAACATCCTTAAATTTCCATAACCACTTCCCTAATAAAGACAAATTCATGTTACGCATATTAATGAATACTAAACCACCTTCCTTTTTTGATTTACAAACTGTTTCCCAATTAACTAAACATTTAAGACTACTGTTAGAACTATCTCCAATCCATAGGAAGTCCCTTCTTATTTTATCAATTTTGTTAATCAACCAATCTGGGAAAAGATGCATAAACATCCAATAGATTGGAAGAGCAGATAAAACAGAATTGATGAGAACTAATCTACCTGCTCTAGATAAAAATCTCTCATTCTAATTAAAAACCCTATTTTTAATTTTATTTATAATAATAAGCCAGTCATCATGCTTAAATTAAGTTGGTCTACTCAAAAAACCAAGATAATCAAAAGGAAAATTCATAGTTTTACAGTTAAGTGTATTAGCAACTAAACCTTCAACCTTATCAATATCACTTAATACTAAAACTGAACTTTTATAGAAATTAATTTTTAGCTCTGAAAGAAGTTCAAAACTGTATAATATAAATTTATGGGTAATGACATGATTAGGCAAATGAGAGGTAAATAATAAGGTATCATCCACAAATTGAAGAACAGAGAGACCATTGCGTAAGATTTCACTACCAACACTCCCCAAAGATCCATTACCAACCGCTTTTTTAATTATCATAGCGAAAACATCTGCGGCTAAGTTAAACAAAAGAGGCGATAAAGGATCACCTTGCCTTAATCCTCGTTTAGTTTGAATTTTATTTCCTAAAATACTATTAACCATTATACTAGAATTACCAGTTTTAAGCAATATCATAATCCAACCAATCTATTTGCGACTAAAACCTCTAGCCAATAACATATCAACTAGAAAATCCCAATCAACCGAATCAAAAGCTTTCGCAAAGTCAAGTTTTAGCAGAGCACATATAATGTTATTTTCACAACAATGATTAATGTATTCCTGAACAGCAACCACTCCATCTGTGATATATCTACCCTTAATGAAAGCAGTTTTAGATCATTCATTCTTGTGCTAAGTCTATTAGCTAAGACTTTTGAAATAATTTTAACAGAACAATTAATAAAGAGATAGGTCTAAAATCTTTTAAATTATTGGCACCGATTTTTTTATGTAATAGAATGACATTAGCAAAACTAAATCTACCTAATTGTAGTTTCCCATTATAAAATTCATTAAACATACTAGTTAAATCAAATTTTAAAATGTCCCAAAATAATTTGTAAAATAAAATAGGAAAAGAATTAGGGCTCGGGGCTTTATCACTAGACATGTCATTAATAGCCTTCAAAATTTCCACTTCAGAAAAAGGATTATCAAAATCAGAAAGGTCAATTCTAGATTCAATAGGATAAAGATCATTCCATCTAATTTTAATTCTACGCTTATTCCTATTACCAAAAATATATTTATAATAATCAGTAAAAGCCTTATTAAGATCCCTTTGATCAACCAATTCAACATCATTCACAAAAATAGAATTTATCGTGTTACTACGTTTTCTACCATTAGCAATATTATGAAAAAAAAATTGTATTATTATCTCCTTCGTTATTCCATTGAATTCTAGATCTATGCTTCCACATAAACTCTTCTTTTTCTAAAATTGAATTAAGCCCTTCTTTTAAATTGGCGAGAACATTACGCTCTCCAAGATTTAGTTGTCTAGTTTCTTTTATCTTGTTAATATCGAGCATTTCAAAAAGTAAATTTTCTTTTTTAATTTTAGTACTACCAAAAACATTCTTACTCCAAATTTTAAGAAAATTCCTAAGACCCCTAAGTTTTAAAACAAAGTTTTTTTTGCAAAATTAGCCAAATTTTTTATATTATAAAAATTCACAGAAATCCATTTATTTTTAATTAGATTAGAGAAATTGGATCCTAATAACCATATTTTTTCAAATTAAAAAGTTTTATTAACAATTTTATGATGATCACATGAAATAATGATAGGGCAATGATCATAATAAGTATAAGGCAAACCAAAAACACTATAAATGGGAAATTTATCCACAATTTCGTCACTGATGAAAAATCTATCTAGAAGGGCCATAGACGGGGATTCTCTGGTATTACTCCGAGTGAATTCCTATTAGAAAGAGGTAATTCTATTAAGTCAGAATTAATAATAAATTGGTCAAACTCTTCCATAGAAGAGAAGTCCCCCTCCCGAGGTAATCATTCTCCTTAAAAACATGTGACGTTGAAGTCCCCACCCATAATCCAAGATCCAAAAGCGAATGCTCTAAATTCCAGACATTCATTCTACAAAACTCTACGACCAATTTAGAGTTTAGACCATAAACATTAGAAATATTTAAAAGAGAGTTATCGCTAAGGTTAATGATAATAATATGTAAAGAGTGTTGTTTAGTAATAGTTTGAAGAAGTTTAAAAGAGTTATACTGCCACCCTATAAGTAAACCCCCAGAAGTTCCAACAGAAGGTAAACATGCCCATTGTCTAAAATGATAGCCACCTAATCTTCTATAAAAGCGAATATCGAGACACTCTATTTTAGTTTCCTGTAAGAGAGCAATATCAATAAAATAATCCTTAAAAAATGCTCTAATTTTATCACATTTATTTAAATCATTTAAACCCCTAATATTCCAGCTAATATTCCTCCTGATCCCGTAGATCTAGCCCTCTCTATCTCCTTATTCCTAGAATAAGAAGTATCTAATTCAACATTAGTAAAAACAAAAGCGGTATCCCTAGCTAACCGACAAAACTCAGTGGAAGACAAAATACCCAAACCATAAGAAGAATAAGTACTACCTAAATCTGACGTCATACCTGAGCCTGAATTCGTAGCACCACTCATGGCACTCGAATCAGTAACTCACCCAAAAACGGAGAATGACTACTACAGATCCTGGCACTACGACGAACAGACCCACTAATGGTCACAGATTTCCTACGTCTACCTCTCCTTGATGATGAAGCAGATTTGCCGCCTATATTACAAACACTAGAATCTGCATTTGATGTGCATAATGCAATCTGAATCACAGTATTCACCACTTCTCTATTCACGGTGCTAACATCAATATTACTCCCTACAAAAGTGGTGTCGGCATCCAAAATACAACAATCAACCTCAATTTACGTCTCTACTATCTCCAATTGGCGATCACCAGAACCATCCTTATTGTGATGAATATCAGAAGTCGCATTCACATCATCTTTCAATAAGCCCACTACCCCTAATAGCCTCTCCACAACATCTGAACCTGGTAACCTTCCCCCATTCAAATCACCAATGATCCCCACCTCCTCACATAATTGAATACCACCAATATCCCCAACATAGTTTACTTGCAAGCCAACCCCCTCCAGCAAAACTACAGCAGACTCAGCCTCTTCTTTATTATCCCCAACCAGTTCACATAAATTTTCACCATAGGGCACCAAGCAATTAGAAATTCCAACCACCCTGCACAACTCATCACCTAGAGAATCATAATATTTGTGTGCACCAACACCATGCACACTGATATCACACGATTTGCGAGCATCAACAAGAGAATCACCAGCATCAACATCAGAGACTGACAAACTTCCCCCAACCAAATCATCAGTAACCCCCACCTCTTCACATACTTGATCACCACAAGTATCAACAATATAACTCTCTGAGTATGGATTTCAAAACTATTATCATCTTCAATCAAATCAGAATTTAAATCAAGATCTTCCATAGATGTAAGACAGTCGAATCTATTAGCAATAGATAACTCAAAGCTCCCCATCTTAGTAGATTTTGCTTTGGAACCTTTATTATGAACCCGAATAAATCCTCTGTTTGATTCACTTGTATGTGCACCAGAACCACCCATAGAAAATCCAGCAAATTTACAATCCAATACCGTATCACTTGATTTCATAGAATGAGAGTCCACATTACATTACAATATAGTAGGGTCCAAGAGAAAAGGATCAAAGACATCAAACTCTTCCCTCATGATAGTTATACCGAAATCTGAAGCTTCACTGCACGAAAAACCATTATCCACACTTGAAACTACCTTTTTATCAACAGCCTTACCATCACCATTAAAATAAGATTCAGATTTTCCAAAGTATTCTTCTGGATCCCCAAATTTATCTCTATACCCCTTACCAATATTAGCCGAATTAATCGCATCAAAGGGTTCGAACATTTCCTCTAAAAAACCAATTCCATCATTTCTCTGCAACCATAAGTGATCAAGCAAAATCCTCTTTAGTTTCATACATTTAAGTACAAAAAGAAACCCGTGATCCGACAAAGAAGGATCAAAATTTCTGTCAGAGATATGAGCGAATTTCATCGAACATTCGATATTCTTATGACCGAAATTACCACACCTAAAACATCTGATTGGGTCGTGACATTCCTTAGCCAAGTGATTAAGATCCCCACAATGATAGCAGAAATTCCTATTTCTTCTTGTATCAGTCAAGTTCCTAAATATCAGTTTCTGATTTAAAGATAGCCGATGAGAAAACTTATGATTTTGACCACTTGAGAATAGGATTGATTTAAGAAAGAATTGCGATTTAGATGAGGGAAAGAATTGGACGAGTTCGATAAGAAAGGAGGCAAGAGCGGGGAAAATGAACATTGGAAGCAAGAAGTAGATGACGCCATTATTTTCTCGGAAATTTTATATTATTAATGGGATTTGAATTTAATTAATCATTTTAATTAATGATGTTTTAATTGTAATTAATCCATTTAGTTAATGATATTCGTATTTAATTAATGATTTCAATTAATGGTGTTTCTAAAAGTTAATTAACTAATTTAATAAAAGAGTTTAAAGTAAATCAACTGATTTAATAAAAGTGTTTTAAAGTTACTTAATTGATTTTAAAAAAATGTTTTAAAATTAATTAATTAATTTGACAAAAAAGTTTAAAGATAATTGATTAACTTATTAATATGATTATAAAGTTGTATATAAATTATCATTCGGGAGGAATTAACATTGTTTTAAATTAATAAAGGTGTTTACATTGATTTATTATCTTTTCAGATAAAAAATGTTTTTTAAAATTTATAAATGCTGGTTAATAAATGAGAAAAAAATCCTTTAAAAAGAATTGTTTTAAAATAAAGCTAAGTGTAAAATTGATTTAGGTTTGTAGTAAATAACGTTTAAAATTAACATGTGTTTTTTATCCTTGTTTTAACACACTTAGTATTATAATTTGCCCTCTTTAAAAAGAGTGTTTCAAAGAGTTTTTAATGCATTGTACAAATATTTGAAAAGTGAAAATCAACCACAAGTGTGAATCAAATGTTTTAAAAGTTTGATTCATTTATTGGTGGTAAGTGTATGCGATTTAATTTCCATACACAAACTTGTTATTACCGACAAATGACTTATTGATTTCAATTCTGCTATCTTCTTTGTATTTCGTCGCTCTAAGATGATGTGTTGCCCTTTTTGAGTTTTGTTATCCTTTGTCGAAAATGACTAAAACCAAAGAGCGAATAAGGGGGGTGCACCCTCCTAGTCATTGTTGTGCTTCGTCATTCTAAGATTATTTGTCGCTCATTTTAAGCATTGATATCCAACACCGGAAAAACTAAAACCAAAGTGCGAGTGGGAGCCAAGCCATGTGGGTCGCACCCATTAGGATATACTTACATTCATCTGGAGAAGTTGATAGCATGCATGCGTTGATGTGAGTATATTCGGATGCCTGTGGATTAATGAGGTCTGGCTTGGAAGTTCCCGATAGTGGCGCGTGTGCTCTCAAGTATATTTTATCTAGAGGTATACTTTTTTGAAGGGGGGAGCACCTTCCTTGTTACGTTGTATAATTTCACTTTCCTTCTTTCTATCTCGAACCTTGGAATTGATTTGTTTATCTTTTGTGTTTCGTCAATTCAAAACGATTTGTTGCTTATTTGAGCGTTGCTATCCTTTGCCGGAAATAACTAAAACCAAAGCACGAGTGGAAGCCAAGCTATATGCAATTTTTCCCATTGGGGTATCTTCACATCTACTCTAGATTGGATTCGGTGGTATGCGTTCGGAGATGTGAAATACTCGGATTCTCGGTAACCGTTGGTGGGGTCCGGTTTGGTATTGTCCGAGAGACATCGTAGCTCTCAAGTATACTTCTAGAGGTATAATTTCAGTAAGGAGGCGCACCTTCCTAATCATTTGTTGAAAAATTTATCTTTCCTTATTTAATTCAAATCTTTGAACTATTTTTCATAATTTGCATCGAGAAGTGTTTGAAGCTCTTCTCGATGTCTAATTATATTTGTCCATTCTAGTTTGGATTTTGTTGTTATCTATGTACATCCTTTCTTGTTTGGATTGTTATTCTGATTGTTTCTCGTTTCTTAATATATGGATGTTGTTCTTGTGAGGTAAAAACATGTTCCGCGTTTAGCGGCGTGGTTTCATAGAAATATTAAATGTTAGCCTTATTATTGAGTTTCTCACGCTGGTTTTCCAGACTGATCCATATGTTATTTTATTATAATGCTCGTGTCAGACCGAGTATTTTTCCAAGTTGTCGTTGGTGGGACATGAAGCTCATAGAGTAGATCTGGATGTTCACCTGTCTTAGTATTTTACTTTCAGCTGTATTATATATATACCTATCAACATACTATAATGTCATAAATTTATAATTGTTCAGTTGATGGATTTGTTTTTAACTCTAATGCATCTTGTATGTTGGAGTGACAGTTTACACTGTCTTTATTATATTATATGTTGTCGATTCCGCTATGAGATTATGTTTTCCCCTGTTCTTTCTGTGATGTTCTTTTATTTACCCTAACAATCTACCTTTATGGCGATTGGATGTTGGGCATTTGAATACCGTGGATGTATTTGGTGTCGACTTTCGATGGTCGAAAAGGTGGGTTGTTACATTGTCTTATGATATACCTTTATTTTGGAAGGGTTTATAACATTAAAATCCATTTGAGGTGTGTTTCTCGCATTGGTTTACCACTGATCCGGGCGTTATTTTCTTATAATGCTCGGATCAGACCGAGCTTATTTTTAGATTCAGTTATGGGTGCTTTGGAGCTTCAGGAGACGAGCTAGATGCCTCCAAAACATATTCACGTATATTTTATTTTCCGTTGTATTTGTTGGTTGCAGTTATCAGCATTTACAAGGATAGGTTGATATAACTGTCCAAGCTGATGATAGATAGTTACTTAGATTGATGTATATCTATTATAGTTTGCCTTTTGTAAAGATCTGTTGTATATTATATTATTCGTCATGATGTGAGATTTTGTTTTGTCCTTTCTTTCTTTTTCCCTTACAATCTGTCTTTTCGGCACTTGGATGCTCGGCACATGAATACCGTGGATGTATTAGTATCGACTTTTGATGGTCGAAAAGACTGGTCGTTACAAGCCAATGTACAAGCAGAAGTAGTCAAAAAAGTTCTTATAACCCACATAAAGAAACGTTTGGAAAAATCTAAAGGAGCTTGGGTGGATGAACTTCCATTGGCAGTATGGGCTTACCACACTTCTTATAGGACTGCAACGGGACAAATTCCTTTCTTCTTGGCTTATGGGTTAGAGGCAATGCTCCCGGTTGAGACTGTAGTACCATCTCATAGGCAAATTCATTACGATCCAAATGAAAGTGAGGAGCTATTAAATATGCCTATGGATTTGATTGATGAAAAGAGTGATGAAGATGCTTTGAAGACTGCGGTGCACAAACAGAGGTAGCTAAAAGGTACAATTTCATGGTCAATCCCACCCAAATAAAGACGAATACCTATCTTGAAGCAAATCTTCCTGAGACTGAGGGAACTTGATCCAATTCTGGAAGGGTCGTAAGTTATCAATAACGACTTAAGCAATGGAGCATACATCCGGAGCATAATGGACGGGGCAGTGTTTAAGAAAGCATGGAATGCAAAGAACCTTCGTCGTTAGTTTTCCTAGTTTCTATTGTTTTTATTTAAATGTTATTATCCGGTAATAAAAGCAACTTTGCAACAACTAGTAATAAATGTGCATTCTTGCAATCTTTTTGTGTTAGGTTCCCCTTTTCTACACATGGAATACTACAACTGCATGGATTGTGATTTAGGACAATACAAATTGCTACAGTTTTACTGAACCCCATCTATGGGGTGTGTGAAACCATGACAAATGATCAACACCATTCAAATGCTACAATTTGCTAGAATTGTGCAGGCAAGACCCCCTATGCTAGGGGCACGCGATGTTAGATAATATCAAGGAGCTTTCACAACTCTTTGCTGGAAGTAGTGAACAAGACTTACCTACGATCAGAATACGATTGTCGACCGGGTAGTTCACCGTTGACGATTAGCCCTCCAACCTTAATCGATAGTTTTGAACTGGATTTACCCACAATCAGAATACAATCGTTGACTGGGTAGTTTACTACTGACGATCGGCCCTCCAACCTTGGTCGACAATAGTGAACTAGACTTACCCACGATCGAGACACGGTCACCGAGTGGGTTGTTCACCACTAACGATCAATCCTCTAACCTTGGCCGATAATAGTGCATCGGACTTACCCGTGATTAGGACATGATCGTTGACAGGGTAGTACAATGTCAATGATCGGCCTCTAGTCTTATTTGATTCAAAATTAGACTTATAAAGTGGAAGTGTTCACTGAAACCCTAAACATCAAACCATCCACTGGACTTGTCGGTGATTGATCCTGCATATATCTTAGATGATAATGGAATAAGATGAAAGGAGTCAATGAAGTACTGAAAGACGATGGTAAAATCACTATTCATCTAGCTAAATTTGTCAATGATTGATCCTGAAACAGTGCACCAGATAGCAAGAAAGGAGTTGTTGGCTTACCGCCATTCAATTAACGGCTTCCTATATGCCAAACACATTGCAAAAATGTCACTTATTAAGGCATGGTTTTGTATAAAATCTCTAAAGGCAATTACATGCTTGTATAAAAGTTTGTGCAGGAAAACATGTGATATGAAGTACATGACTTTAATGACCTGACTTGAATATTAGGTATGAGAAGTTTGTAGAAATTTTTATAATGATCGTATGTAAAGTTATATCAAAGTATATCGCGGTGCGAAGAAACAACTTGGTTTGATGTTTATACTAAAAAGTATAATGTGCATGTTAACAAATTTCTTTCTTAACCCCGATATGTGAAGAATAAGCAAAACTTGGTTAGGAACTGGCTAAAGAAGCCTTACGACCATTTTGTAAGAGGTGTGTGCATCCCATGATGAAAGTAAAGTCATTTCGTATGTATGGGAGTCCAACATAAGTCAAAAGTCAAGTCTCTTTATTGATATGTTATGCAATTGTTAATTGTACAACCCCTTATTTGTGAAAAAGGTAACAAGATTACAATAGACACTAAAATCCCCAAATTGATGTAGGGTTACAAACTTAAAAAATGTAAGAGATGGAAGAGAATGAATCGCCCCTTTTACAATACCATGGGGTCCATATTTATAGGGGTTGGAGCTGGTGGCATGGCTGCCACATGGCACTTCAGATGCCTGACAATCGAAATCATTCATCATGGTGATGGCATGCAGCATTCCCCTGTTCATTGATGAGTTTTTGCAACCTTTAGTAGGCCGTTGACATCCGACATCGTGCTTCATTGGTAATCTATGATATTATCTTTGAGTCTTGATTATGTTTGACATCCATATCGAATTTATGACTTGCGACATCCCTCAAGGTATGACACATTATTCATAAGGTTGCATTTGGACATCGTTTGAAAGTTATGATCTATGATATCACCTGATATGTAATATCCTTTGCCGAATTGATGACGTGCGATGTGCTTCTGTGTGTTGTTGGTATGCGGCAACCTCCTTCATTCACATTGATAGAAGGCAACATTCTGCATAATCCACGACATCTGATATCCCCAATGTATTATTGAGATTTTACATCATTTGTTATGTTGATAGCATATGACATCCTTGGGTATATAGCAGAATTCTGATATCTTTCTTTACATTGCTATCATTCGAGATCCTCTCACATATTGTTTCATGAAGCTTGGAGTCCTTCCACTTGTTAATATTCGACATCGGCTTTTATATTAATGAAGTGCAGCATCCTGCCTTGTAGACAATCTACGACATCAACACTCATGTAACCCTCTTGCATAATTGATAATATACGATATCTATATCGCTTATGCTGATGGTATTCGACATCATTTCTTTCTATTGTTTATATTCAATAATCTTTGTAGTTCGTCATCCTTAGCGACCCGACATCCTTGTGTGACATGCTTTTCATACTTTCGGCATCATGGTTTGTAGGAACATTTTCTCCGTCTAGTGTAGAGAAAACGTTGACATTTCAAGTTAATTCCTCGTTATTAGCACTTGCCGCGTATTGATATTCCTCTCAAATATAAGCCGTCTATTTGAATTTAGATCAATGGCTCATGTGCTTCCTCTTTCTTTCTGTAAATACTCGTCCTTCTTCTTTATTCTCCTTTTACCTACAACATCAAACTCGAAGCAAAGTTTTTAATTTCCCAAATTTTATTCAAAATCCTCCGATATTTCGGCATCCCAACTTAAACCGAGGTACGATTTTAAATTTAACCAATTGAATCAACAAATTAGATTAAGAAATTTTGAATTTGAATTACTACTAGAGTTTTATTTGGACATTTTCGATTTCGAATCGATATTAGGGTTTAATAGCTAGGTTTTGGTTGTCGGTCTTTGAATTATAAGTTAAATCATAGATTTGTTATGCTTGTGGGTGAATTTAACCATCAATTATTATATTGTTTGGTGCTTAATTGATTAATTAAAGATTGTCGGTATCAATTTAAAAACCTAGAACCTTTTGGTTTAGTTAAAAGTGGGTTGTTTATGAGGAATCCGAAACCCGCTCCAAAATTCACTAACTTTTTGATTTCGAAGCCATTGCCCTGTAGAATCTAATATTTAACCCAATGTTCGACATCATAATTTCGACAACTAGTTCAAAGTTTGGAAACTATTAGAATACGAAATCGTTATAATGTCGGCAACCAATTAGGAGTGCGGTAACTATTCAGAAATTCGGCATGCATTTTAAAGGGTTATTGTACAGATGCAATAACTCCATAGTGGGTTATTATCCCTTTTCGACAGCTACTTAAAGTGTTGATAATTAAATACTCTTGTTTAAATCTTATACAACATCACTAGTTTGCCATGTATTTATCGTATAGCATTTCCCAATTAATATCGTATACAATATTGTATAAAACAATTGGTTAGAGTATTTCAAAATAGTTCACATTATTTACTGATTTCTACCATTTCCAAATTCGATATTAGGTCATTGTTTCGATATCTCATTATAGTTTTCATAAGAGGCTATTAATGTGACCTCATATGAATTCGATATCAAATTATTGATTCAAAATTCCATCTAAGATGTTGTTAACATGATATTTAAATTAGACCTTTTTTGACTAGTTGCGAACTTACCATTTAACCATGGAGTTAACGGTTGTTTACATACCCTCGGTTACTTAAAAACTTTCCAACTATTTTATCAATTCGACATGAGCTATTTAATGGGTTGTTGACTTTTAGCAAGTGTAATAGCTACTTATGAATTTCAACACTTTATTTATAAGACTTAGGTAATTTCTAGTTAATTAACTACCTTTTGTTTAGGCATTTAATTATCCATTTTGCATATATGAGCATTCTAAAATTTGTATTACTTCCCTGTTTTTCATAACTTGTGATATATCTATCATCCTCTTACGATGAATGCTTTCTTTTAGATTCTGCTCCCAAACGAACTAGCCCTTTTGTCGATGATACCATTAAGTCCCTGACTCGGGCGTCTAAGAGTATGGGTGATAGGCTTACACTTTTGACGGAGGAGAATCTCCATAATTATTCTCGTATTCTGGATCACCACAAGATATTAGAGGAACCCTTGATGATGAAGGGGAATGCTCAAGGAAACAATTATTGGTCGTTGGTAACCAGGAGGCTTTCTTTATCTCCTCTCTTGTCCAACTTGAACCTCTTAGTAAGTTTTCATTACAACTTAAATGGAATTTCTTATGTTGTTATCTCATAAAATTTCTCCTTTTGATTTATTCTCATCTACACTCGTTGTTGCTTCCAAGAAGAAGGAGGCTAAAGATCATGTTCCTACCTTAACTAAGATGACTAAAATTGCTCATGTTAAGGACTCTATTGCTAAGGTGGTTGATGAGCTAAAAAGGAAAGCGAGCATTGATGCTCTAGTTGATATTTCAGTGCTTCCCTTGAGTAAAAGGCCTAAGCTCAAGGGTGATCAAACTTCTGTTGTTGTTGCCGAGGAATCACATGTAAATATTGATCTGGCGGCTCAAAACCCTGATGTAGTAAATTTAGACTCTCTCGGACATAAGGCTCAGAAGCAAACTAAGGAGACTCATACTCATGATTCCTTCCTTAATATTTCCCTTCCTACTTCCCCAATGGCCATCCATCGCTTATATGATGAGCTTGGTCTATCTCCTCTTCCGAATGATCCTCTTCCTATAGAGGCTCAAGCTCAGACCCTTGTTGTGAGCTTTGATGATTTTCTTTGTTTAGCTGCTCAATCTCCTACTTTGGCCTCTCTCACGCCATCACGACCTTTGATTTATTCAAAGAAATATCTTTACGTTATTTTTCAACAGCTTCTGCTGGTATGCATTATTTGTTGTTTAGTTAATCTAGGCCTTTAACAGTGTACATCCTGATTTAACTTATGTTCGTTATACATTTTAGGCGGCCAAGCACATGTTTTTTCTCAAACGGGCTTCTCAAGTCCTTCTAGTAAAGCAATTGAGTTTAAGGCGCAAGTTTCTTCACTTACGAACAGTGTGATTGATAACACTACAGCAAGAGATGAAACCATTATTGAAAATAAGAAACTTGCTTCCTCTCTTGACGAGGAGAAAAGGGCTAAACAATTACTGGAGGAGGAAGTGAAAATGCTAAGAGAAAATCTTGAGAAGGCCAAATTAGGTGATAAGAAGAAATCTCTAAAGGATAAGCTGAGAACCAAAGGCATCATCCTGACTAATGCAAACAACATCATCAAAGTTGTCAATAAGAAAGTTTCATTTTTTCTCGATCATGCACTTACCACAATTACTGAAAAATGCTACAAAGATGCCTTGTTTGTAGCGTATGGTGACAATATCCAGAAATGCTCGAATTTAGATTTTCCTTCTATCTTGGCATTAAATGAAAAGTTCAAAAGAAAGTTTAGTATTATTTTAGGAAGAGCCCAGAGGTCTGTTTAAGAGGAGTTCCCTGATAAGGAATAGGTCGACCCTAAGAAGTTGTTGTCCTTCAATGATCCCCCACTCTATGAGGATAAAGATTCTGATGAGGAAGAAGATAATAATGATGACAATGACAACAATGATGGCAATGGTGATGATGATACTAACAATAATGGTCATGGAGGTTATGGTGATGGCAAGGGTCCTGATGGATCAAGAGAAGGCGGTGACGGATCGGGCGGTCTCAACTTAGATTCGTATGCCCATGATGTGGATCTTTTTGACTTTCCTGATCTTTAGGATGCTGAAAAGGAAAATATCCCTTCAAAAGATGTTGCTTCTCCCAATCAACAGCCGAAAGTGAAGACTCAAGCCCCAGCCTCTCGGGTTCCAGTTACGCAGGTATGGAATTCATTATTTAAATGTTTAAAATTATCTGGTAGCCTTTAGCTAATAAGTTTTGTCACTTTAGTTAAGGAAAAGATCCAAGTATTACTATGAGACTCTTTATGAAAAGAGTGAAAGAGAGATGCATCGTTTGAATAGGGAGATAAAAGGCTAGTCAAAGGGCATAACGAATTATCTGAAAAGTACAAGCACCTTGGCCTTTATGCCAAACAATTAAAAAACTTCAAGGAGAAATGAGCTACCCGACTCTTAAAAGGATCTCGCCTCCATAGAGAGAGTTTTGAGAGAAAATGCAGAGTTGACTACACCCTTCTGAATTCTTATCGAGGACATGGATGCCTTAGTAGAATTTCTTTACAAAGTTTATTGTAGAAGTCTTATCGTTGATTTTTCTTTCTTGGGGGAGAGAAGTTGAGGTTTGATCAGATGCCTCCATAAGAGAAATCTAGATGAGCATGGATCTGACCCACATCTTGAGGCATGTTGGAATCTTCCTAGGGTTGCCCCTTACCGCCAAACACTCTTCCCTCTGAGAAAGTTAAATTCAACAAGGAGAGATTTATTTCTCAATTTTACAAAGCATCAATATTATATGAACCGTAGTGATTTTGTCTCCAATGTGTAATTCAGATAATTTTGTGAATTTCAATATTTTCATTCCTTATTTTTTGTAACCAAGTTTATTTCTTATAAATCATACAGAGTAAGGAATCATCGAGTAGTCCTGCTCCCATAGAACTCTTAAGTAAATTCATCAAATTAAATAGGGATTTTAAAGAAAAACATTAACTCTTAAAACCTCTCGGCTAGTGAAATATTGCGTCCTTAGAGATCTCCAGGAAGTTTACACACGGATTCCACATTATCGCTTTGATTTCTTGGGTGACGAAAAGGATAAATTCTTAGCGAGATATGAACCACTCATGCTAAATTATTATGTGGTAAGATCAGCCCTTCAATCGAAAAACGGGGTTATCATTAATTCCCTCCAGTTAATACCCTCAAGGGTTTAATGCTCCTTTCGTTCTACCCCCTCTTTGTCCGCCGGATCACTTAAGAAGGCTCAAACTGCTGTCCTTAAGTTTAAGAGTTAAACACATAAAACTTGTATTACTATTGTAATTCGAATTTGCTTGTGCTTATAGTCCTTTTCATTGTTAATAAAGAAAGCATTTCCTTCGTATTGATTTATTTTTCTCATTTACTTATTTTTATTTAGAAAAAATAATTAATACTCGCATCTTATGGTCCGAAACTCCTTGATCAATTGGACATCATTAAAGCTAAGTTCAGATTGGAATTCGAGAAGAAGTTCTCTTCTCAATATACTTCAACTTTGTTATTTTCGGATAATCCGGACGCAAAGAAATGACACGACATGTACTATCGATTGGGATCCACACTTAGTAGTTTAAAGGAGATGACTTCCAACTTAGAGGAACAAATTAAAGAGAATGGTAATGGAATCCAAGAGTTAAGAGAGAAAATGGATGTGATTGGTCAATCTAGACCTTATATCCAAGGGATCAAAGCTGATGCAGAAATCGCTAAATTATATCAATGGAAAAATGACCTCGATGTGGACTTGCTGAAAAGTAAAGTATCTTGTTAATGTTTGGAGCTCATCGCAAGTGGAGGTGAATCTAGCCTTTCTACTCCTACTCCAAGGAGAATGACTAGATCCCGACCTTTAGCTAGCGAAGAGGCATTTCCTTCTCTGTTAAACTGTGACGCCCCACCTTTATGCTCACAATAACAAAGAGTATTAAAGGAAAATACTGTCTGTTATTACGAAGAATAAGGCTGGATAGGAGCGGCCATCCGTAGTTGGCCTTACACTAGTATTGGTTACCTCGATAGGAGTGGTATATATTTTTAATTTTTCATCTCTTATTTATTTACTCCCATCGACATACCCAATTCTAGTATAAAACGAACTACGACGGTTCATAATAGTTTAGGACAATGAATATAACAATAACACAGATAATATAAATGCGGAACACAGATAAAACAAAAAGTCTCATATATATAATAACTGATGTCAGTTACAATACAGTTGACACAATACATATGATACAACTACAACTGTCGACTCAAGAAGTTATATATACAAGTACATTATCGACTAATATACATGAATACATATCAACTTAAAACAGACACACTGACTACTACAACAAGACGAAGACCACTTCAAAAGATGTGAAAAGTCTTCATAGCTCAAACAACAACTCAAAGTAGGAAATCTACAACCTGAAATAACTCGGGTCTGACCAGAGTATTAAATTCAAAAGAAAATAATACACGGGTCAGTCTAATTCAAACTCAGTTATTAATGCACAGAAGCAATAATAATCAATATCAAATAGACGACAGTCACAGAAATCTCGTATATCCGACTCCTCGATAAGAGAATCGGATAACGGCAGATATAACACTAAATAGTGTTAAACAACATATCAGCAAATATAAATATCAACAAAGAAAAATGAAATGATTATCAATAAAGATAATTTAGAAAACATCAGAATTTCCTAAAATGGCAAATAACAACAAAATCTAATTATTAAAGAAATAATTAGAAACTCATAATCTAATTATCGAATAGATAATTAGACACAACAAAATGATCAATTGACTGAATCAAATAAAATTCCCAAATATGGAATTGAACACAAAACAATTCAAATAATTGAAATATCAATTAAACGACAAATCAGTGTGGCTGCAGTACACGCACGCGTGTACTGCCTCGCCACAATCGTGATGAAATACACGAAAGTTCAATGAAAATCACAATTGAACACAAGGTCGAACCTAAAAATCGGGTTCAACACAAGTGTAATGCCGACACCAAGTAAAGCCTCAGAATTAAAGAACAAATGAATCTATATCAATGCAACACTATAGGCCGAGACAGTAACCAGAAATGCATGAAGACTACATCAAGTCTACATGAATGACCGGTATGACCGAGTGTACAAATGCAACCAAATGTGCTAAGATCCACAATCATGTCCAGATACCAACTTAAATGCATCTGAGATGAACTCAGGATTAGGAATTACATATTTAAAATGCAGAATTGACAGATGTCAGACACAAGAAGGCAAAACTCAAATCAAACAAGTGCAAACTACATGAACAAGAACAAGACCCCAATTGTAACAAACTGCAGCCTCAACCAGGTGACCAAGGCAACAGACTACGAAATGGACACAAGTTCAAGTGAACAACCAAATGAACAAGACCAAATCAGTACTACATGTACATGACAAAGACAGAGCATCGAAGTCAAGGCATAAGCAAACAAACAGCCATCAAGATTCAAAATCAGTAATACCATGAAGCCCCAATTCCAGCAATTGAAATCATCAATTAAAACATCAAATCTAGTAGGGCTGCAGTACACGCACGCGTGTACTGCCTCGCCACTACAGTATGAAATGCACAGAAGAATCAACGAACCAAAATCAAATGGAATCAACCAAAGTCAAGGCAACATGAAGTCTGCAACTCAAACTGCAAGTCTAAACCATTGCACAGAGCAAACTAATGCACTAAGCAATGACATAGACAGATCTAACATGTATATCAAAGAGCATATGCAAGGGTCAAGCATGTGAAATATGAAAACAGACAAATAAATGCAACCGATATATATGGTGGTGCACAAGCAAGAATACGAGTGCAAACATACACACTGCAGTGAAGCATGTGCATGTGTGAATGGCAACCACAAACTGCTCATGAACACAACTAGAGCTCAAATACATGTGAACTCAATTAGACAGTACGTGGTAAAAAAATGAGTAATGCAAGTGAACTAGGTTACTACAAGAATGAAACAGCATAATCATGGCAACATGATTATCAAAGTAAACTACAGTACTCAAAGCTACAAATTGGACAATGCAAGCTAACATGAATGACCAGTTTCAATATTGGGCAGAGCAAACTCAACCCAAAAAGTCGAAGTCAAGGCTGTAAACCAAAGTGCACAACAAATCCGATGTGCACAGGGAAATGTACACAGTGGCGTACAATATCAATAACCAGGTTCAAAACCATTTCAACATAACAGTAACAGCAATGCAGAACTGACCATCATGGCACAAGAACGAACAACACCAAGGTTAACAAATTCAAGTCCAAGCAATACAAATATATACACGTACACACATATATATCTGTATCAAATAAAACAACAGAACCAACAAACATAGCATGTACATGAAGACTAAATGAAATAATGCAACTGTATGCAAACAGCCTCAAAAGCATGAATGTAAAATTTGCAAACACTAAAGCAAAATTGAAGCAACTCAAGCTCCAGACAATAAACTCAAGCAAAGCAACAATGACCAAGTCAAATTGGCAAAGAGTACAAAGCAGTAAATAATGGACCAGAGAAATCAACGTGGTTCACCAGAAGAACAGTACTGTGGTAGCCAATTAATTCGACAATAATCATTAAAACCAAGGCAATCACGAAATCCTTCAACGCCAAGGAAACCACGACCATACCGAAATTAAAGAAGTCAATAATCATTTCAAATATTCAAACGAAGATCAAGTGGCAGAGCAAAATCAATAAACGAATTCAACAAATATATTTATATGATGAAAATCTCGAATCATATAACTGAAAGCTGAAGTAGATGTGAGTGAAATTATCACTCACCTTTTTCGAAGAACCCCCCACAGAAATTCAAGGCGAAATCGATCGACGAACGCAAGCATTTATCTCGATCGAAGCTACCGGAGTCGACCGCGTCAATCTGCTCGAAGCCCTAATTTTTGGAGAAAGATGAGCCGCCATTTTTAATTTTCTTTTCATATGTTTTAGTTTGTTTTTCGAATGAGCGAAATTGAGAAAGAGGCCGCCCTAGCTTTTCGAATGCTTTTGGGTTTTAACGAAAAAAAAAGAGTAAGGGGCCGGTTATTAGCTTTGATAATCTCGGCAACAAACGAGTGGGCCAAAACAATTTTAAAGCCCGCATAAATATTTTACAAATTTAAAAAAATCCCAATTCAATTAAAATTCCAATAGCCAGTTGTCAGCACTTTTAATCGTCTAATGACGAAAACTGGCTTTTACGAGATCCCGAGTTGTTACATAAACCCTCCTCCAGGTCTAGACCATGGAGAAATTTATAAATGGTGTCAAAGGGTTAAATATGAATGTTTCCAATTTTTGAAAGGAAAATGGGATGTGAAAGTATCACAACATCTCGATGATTATCAAGGTCAGGTCGAAGAACTGGGCACGATAAATTTGCTCTTGAGCAAAAGGCTAAATATCTTTAGAGTAAAGTTAAAACTCTCAAAGGAGCTAATAAAACACTTCATCGTGCACTGGAGATTAAGATCAATTCTATTGATGATACAAACATTATCCAAAAGAAGGAAAAGAAGCTTAAATAACTTCTAAATGTAGCAATTCATCACACCACCGAACCCTCTTCGGCTGTTGAAGTTTTAAAAGAAAAAGTGTAGGACCTCGAATCTCAATAGAAAGTAACCAAGGTGATATCTTCTAAAAATTCTCGACTTAACTCTCTTGTCGATTATCTGCTCGAAGTAATAGTTTCTTTTGGACTAGAGATCGACTTCTCCTTTTTGGGCCCACATATGAACGGAGGATGAGTAAAGCAGTGGAAATGGGATATCGACGATACTAACATTTATTTTTGTACGGATGTGCTGATCACCTTAAAAATATTGTAGGTCCTCCATGTTAACTTAGAGATGGTCCCTCCTTAAGTGGAGGTCACCATGCCCTCTTGAGGTTGAGGAAAAAGGAAAAGAGAAAGTGTACCGACATCACCCACTTCCTCAACCTTCTCCTCCTTCTTAGGAGGACTTGATTAGTCTTGTTTTGATATTTTCAACTTTTGTGTATAAAGTGTAAAAAAAATATAAATTTGTACCTGAATGGCTGATGTGTTGATTTAACTTTGTGTTTCTTTCATTACTTGAGACATGCGGCTTGTTTTGCAAAGCTTTAATTTGATGCAATTCAACGTGTAGCCTTTGATTGAGCATTGGTTTATCTTCTCGACACAAACGCTTTAGTAATAAATAATTCTTAATCTTTCCTTTGAGGGTTTCTTTTAATTTTGTTTTGATGCATAACTGATTGCGTTTGATTTTCTCTTCCTTTAGAAGATTGCCTTTGATCCATTCTTTAGGATAAATTCAGATTTGTTTCTGAATTTGATTGATCTTTCTCTAGAAGATTGTTTTGATCCTTCCTTAAGATAGATCTTGGTTTACTTTTGAATTTAATTGATCTTCCTCTAGAAGACTACCTCAATCCTTCTTTAGGATTGAGTTTGATTTTCTTTCGATTTGATTTTCCTCTAGAAGACTTCCTCTTACTAATCCTCGGGTTGTGGTGGCTTTGATTGATTTCTTTGTTACCATCTTTAGGTAATGACCTCAGCTTGGATCGAACCCCTTATCACCATCTTAGATGATGATATATGTTAGTACCTCAAATATTGATTTTGATGATAACAACCTTGGTAACAAATATACATTCATATAAAATATGGATACTAATGATTTTGCCAAGTTATATAATATATAGTGCATGATATTATATAGGTTTTGAATTAAAGGCTATACAGTATAAAGACTCAAAAACTAGAAATGAAGACTCATGAGTATAAAGATCAAGATATGAAGATTTCAAGACTATAGTACAGTGTATAGAGTCATAAAATATTGTTGAAGTCCCTGGTAGCAAACTTTGATCTCAATTTCTCTTTTTCTTATCATTTATTTTTAAATCAAAATATATTTTTAAAATATATTTAAAAATATGTTTTAAAGGTTTTCTAAAGTTTTAAATGTTTATAAAATATGTTTAAACTATTTTACAAAGTATCAAAATATTTTACAAAGGATTAGATTTTCAAAACATTTTAAAATAAACAAGTTTTCAAAATATACTAGGATACATCGACATATAGCTAAATTGTATGTCGATATACATGTCGCGGTTTTCAAAATTCAAATTTGAAATGAAGTGTCTATTCGTCGTAACTCTTCACGAATGGACATGTATGTTTGTTCTCTATATATAGAGGGTTTACAAACGAATTTTTAAACAATTACTTTCTTATTATCTTCTCTCCTCTTACTCTGCCAAATTTTCTATTGAAAATATATTCAAATTTTCTCAAATTCAAACCAGAATCAATTCAATCTTCATTGAATTGATTCTCTACCATTTACTCTCTGATTTCAGTCATCTTTCTATCTCAATCAAAGATCGAAGTGTTGTCCAAGAGGCTATAGGATAAATTATATCCAAAGATCAAACGTTGTCTTTGGAGAAACCATTAAAACTCTAGTTATGGTTGATTCGGTGTGATTGTGTCCCGGTTCAAATCAATTGGGTGCGCTTGGTGTCCTGGAAATCCAAGTGGGTGTGCTTGTGTCCCGAGTCAAATCAAGTGAGTGTACCAAGAGCTCGAAAATTCTGGAGGGTGTGTCCCATAGCCTTGAAATCGAAATTGTATTTGGTTTTCCTTTTGCCCATTGAAAGATTGGCATTTGAAAAGAAATTTGTACAAGCAATTGTAGGGGACTGAATGTAGGATAACTCTGGACAATATAAAATCCCTGGTGTTATCTCTCTGATACTCTACTTTTATTTTACTGCATTTATATTTATCTGTGTTTGAATCTGTAATTGTTTATCCTGTGTTAATTAAGTATAATCTTAAAAGAATCAAAAAGAAGTTCATTAAAGTTAGAAAACACTATTCACCCCTCTAGTATTTAGTTAAGCCTTAAGATCCATAATTCCTCTACTAACATTTGGTATCAGAGCATTTTTTAAAAAAATTCGTAATTTGATTTTTGAATAGTTTAAATGGCTAACAACACTGTTAGTAATTCTGTTAGTAACACTGTCGGTTCATTTTTCAATACTTTTATCGAAGGATAATCTACTGCTAGACCCTTACTTTTTAATGGAATTACACTTAAAATATATTTACAGTCAAGTGGTCCAGACATTTCGAATATTACACAAAATGAGTACACTGAACCCCAAACTTATTTTTCATCTTGGACTGTTGACCAAAAGACATTTGCACAATATAATTCCAAAGCCATGAATATTTTATTTTGCTCACTAGATAAGAATGAATTCAATAGTGTCCATTTGTAAGTCTGCATATGAAACTTGGAGAACGCTACATGTTACTCATGAGGGCACTAGTAAAGTAAAAAAGACTAAAATTTCCATGTTCACTAATTGGTTTTGGTTATTTAAATGAATCCAAATGAGCCCATTTCTGACAGGTAGTGTAGATTTCAAGATATAGTGCATTCATTAGTTGCATTAGGGAAAAACTTTTTTGAAGAGGATTAAGTCAAAAATATCCTAAATTCACTCTCTTCAGAGTGGGATCAAAAGATACTTGTAACTGAAGAGGTTAATGATATTAGTACTCTAAAAATTGAAGAGTTAATAGGCAATTTAATGTCCTATTAAGCACAAATGCAGGGTAGAAGAGAAAGCAAGGCAACAGAAAAGAAATCCATCGCTTTCAATGTAATAACTGACGATTAGGATTCAGACGATGACAATGACGAGGAAATGGCCTTTATGACCAGAAAATTCAGAAAATTCTTAAAGTATAGAAAGATGAACAACTTTTGAAAACTTGAAAACAAAACCAATGGAACTAGAACTACGATTAGATGCTTCAACTGTGATGTACTCGGTCATTTTCAGAGAGACTGCCCGCATCCAAATAAATCAAAGGTCTCACCGGCAAATGACTTATCCAGAAAAATAAAACGGGCTTATAATGCAACTTTGGATGATTTAGATGCCTCCTCTGGCAACAATGAAACAGATGTTGAAAATGTGAATATGTGTTTCATTGCAATAACAGACTAGTCAATACTGATCAACAAAAGGCAGCAAAATTGGTATGCTTTACATTTTTAATTCCATTTTTTTGCTTTTGATTATTAAGAATAATCGATAGATTAATAATAATAATATTGGATGAATATAATATAAATATTAAGTATATCTTTAGTAATAATAGTAATAATAGGATAATTATAGGTTAGTAATAATTATAGGATAATTAGAAATATATATAAGCGAATAGGAATAATTTGTTCAACTTTGTATTTTGGAAATTCTTGGCTATGTGTTGACATACCCGTTCTCTATATGTCGACATATGCTCCAGAATTCTGAAATTTGAATTTTCATTTTAAATTCAAAATTTGAATTTCCCTTCACCTTTTCACCAATCCATATGTTCTGAAAAAGTTTTTCTTGACCGGAGAACATGACTATTGATTCCCTATTTAATTACTATATCTTCATTCATTCATTTCACTCTCATTTTTCAAAATTCAAAAATCCATTAAACTCTCTTGTCTCCTCAAACAATTCATCAATGGCTTCCTCTAGTTCAAATCCAAAATCCATTAGGCTCTTTGAGAAAACAAAAGGCTTTCTCTTCAGTGAGAATGATGCAACTGAGGCCTATACGGAATATTTAACTTTCGAAAAAGTTTCTCCCAGAAGATTTGCTATATTTAATTATTTTGCTTTTATGGTTAACATGAACTATTTTTGAAAATAATATTCTTAGTTTGGTTGAATCTTCCCAAAATGATTTTGTTTGCTACCTCGATTTGGTAAAAATGTTTTATGCAAATTTAAACGAAAAGTTTTATCAAGGTGAAGAAGGTCAATTTTGGAGTAGCGTTAATGACACTCAAATAGTTTTAAATTATGAACTTTTGGATCATATTCTTGGTTGTAAACCTAATGGAATTAACCTCTCCACTTTTCTAATTGATATTTCAAATTGTGAAGTTCTTCATGACATTTTCGAAAGAGATAAAGATTTTGAATTTAAACATACTAAGCATCGACCTAAATCGAGGCTTATGAGTCTCATTCTTCAACAAAGTATTACACCGAGAATGGGAAATTATAATAACCCGACTGAAAAAGTTTTCAAAGTGCCTTTTGCTATTTATGGTTGCTACAACATAAATTGGGCATAAGTCATTTTAGATGACTTTGTCCAAAAGAACATTTATAGACATGAGAGCACACTTTTCCATAGTGTGTATCTTACTAGAATTTTCTTATATTTTGACGTGGATTTAAGAGAAGAAAAATCCATTCCTCGAAAAGTTTTCAACAAAGCAAATATCTCCCTTATGCACATTCCACCATTCTTTGAGCCATATGAAATTCATTCCGAAAATGAGCAAAGGTTGGCATGGGAAGAAGAACAAGAAATTTAATAGGAAGAGGAGGAAGAAGGAGATGAAATGGAACTGGAAGAAGAGGAGAAGGAGGAAGAAGAAGATCCTTCTTTGGAAAGTTTTGAAAAAAAACCTAACCCTACAAATAAAGAGATGCTAAGGAATCAAGAGAAGCTTCTTAAAAACCAAAAGAAGCTTAAGCGTTCCTTTAGTAAAAAGTTAACTTCTATTTCCAATAAAATGGACAAATTCTTTGGAAAGGTCATTCGCAAGCTTGGTGGCTCTTCATCCACATCCTTTTAAAGTTTATCTAGTAGTTTGCTTGTGTTATCTAGCATGTACGTTGCATTTTCTCGTTTCTTATGTATTTTTTTCTTTTCCAATGAAATCCATGAACCGCTCTAGTTCTAATCAATGAAATATGTTTCTTACTTTGTTATATTGTTCGTTCAGTCTCTGGAAGTCATAAAAGTATAATAGTATAGGATAAAAAAAAGCTATAATAAATAAGATAGTTTTGAAAATTATGGTATGTATGTCGACATATATATATTATATATGTCGATATATAACGGCTGGAATTGAAATTTTTAAATTTTCAAAATAAAGATAACTACCAACCACTTATTCATTTCAAACGACTTTCTACTCTTATATAAGTCTATTTCTTCCAAAAAACTCATTTAACATTTCATTTCATACTCTATTTTCATTCTCAAACATATTTTCGCAAATATGTCTTCTCCACGTTAAAATCTATGTGAAACTCTCGAACAAACTCTCCAATCTTTCAAAGATATTCTCTCTTTTATCATACGAAATCAGAGACACTTAGAATTGAGTCAAATCCAGATGATAAAAGGATTATAGAAGCATTTTGACGCTATTCGATGGATGATTTCTTCTTTAATCAAAGACGAACCATCCAACAATCCAGAGTGCACCATAAATAAGGATAATGAAGATTGGGATGCCATTAAAGCAGATCCAATCTTTGGGGCTGATGGTTGGGTTGAAGTTCCCTGAAACATCAAGTTATTAGGTTTGAATTTAATATGTAAATATATATATACACTCTCTTAGGATTTGATTGATATGTGTTTTTGATTGGTTGGGATTGCTTGACATTGAATGTTTGATTGGATTAGATTGTACAATTTGTATGTTTTAGTTTGGTTTGATTTGAAATTGGATTGTTGTGTATTAGATTCACTTATGTATAGTTAAAAAATTACATTAATAAATTTTGCTTTATCATATATCATATATCGCTTATGTATAGTTATATATTATCATTTTTATTAGATTATTGATTTTGAATTAAAAATATTATCATATATCCTTATGTCTTTTATTTAGAGGAAGTAATTGTTTGTCTTTCACCCATTTTTGTTGATGACAAGAGGAGAAAAAAATAAAAAATATATATCTACATATTAAGAGGGAGTTATCTAAGTGAGGGGGAGTTATATCATATTTTATATATACAAAATAATAATAGTTATCATCATCAAAGGGGGGATATTTTTAGTACCTTAGATATTGATTTTGATGATAACAACCTTGGTAACAAATACACGTTCATTTAAAATATGGATATTAATGATTTTGTCAAGTTATATAGTATACAGTGCATGATATTATTCGAGTTTTAAATTGAAGACTGTACAGTATAAAGACTCAAGAACTGAACACGAAGACTCATGAGTATAAAGAACAAGATATGAAGATTTTGAGACTATGATACAGTTAATAGAGTCATAGAATATTGTTAAAGTCCCTTGTAGCAATCTTTGATCTCAATTTCTCTTTTTCTTATCATTTATTTTTAAATCAAAATATATTTTTAAAATATATTTAAAAATATTTTTTAAAGGTTTTCTAAAGTTTAAAATGTTTATAAACTATGTTTAAACTATTTTACAAAGTATCAAGATATTTAACAAAGGATTAGGTTTTCAAAACATTTTAAAATAAACAAGTTTTCAAAATATACTAGGATATGTCGACATATAAGCAGATTTATATCGACGTACATGCCACAGTTTTCAAAATTCAAATTTGAAATGAAGTGTCTATTCGTCGTAACTCTTCGCGAATGGACATGTTTGTTTGTTCTCTAAATATACGGGGTTTTCAAACGAATTTTTAAATAAATACTTTGTTATTATCTTCTCTCCTCTTACTCTGCCAAAATTTCTATTGAAAATATATTCAAATTTTCTCAAATTCAAAACAAAATCAATTCAATCTTTATTGTATTGATACTCTACTATTTACTCTCTAATTTCAATCATCTCTCTCACTAAAGTAAAGATCTAAGTGATGTCTAAGAGGCTATAGGGTCAGTTTTATCAAAAGAGCAAACATTGTCTTTGGAAAAACCATTAAAACTCTAGTTATCCCGATTCAAATCAATTGGGTGTGATTGATGTCCTAGAAATCCAAGTGGGTGTGCTTGTGTCCCGAGTGAAATCAAGTGAGTGTACCAAGAGCTCGGAATTTATAGAGGGTGTGTCTCGTAACCTTGAAATTGAGATTGTATTGGGTTTGCCTTCTGCCCATTGAAAGATTGGCATTTGAAAAGAAATTTATACAAGCAATTGTACGAGACTGGATGTAGGGTAACTCCGAACCAGTATAAAATCTCTGGTGTTATCTCTCTGATTCTCTAGTTTTACTTTACTACATTTATATTTATCTGTGTTTGAATCTGTGATTGTTTATTCTGTGTTAATTATGTATAATCTTAAAAGAATCAAAAATAAATTCATTAAAGTTAGAAAACACTATTCACCCCCTATGTAATGTTTAGTTAAGCCTTAAGATCCATAATGCTCCACTAAGAATATAGGTTTTGGTTGGTGCGTTTAGTTAGTTATCTTGAGCAGAACCAAAGTCTTACATGTCCTCCCTCTAGGTGGCACTCCGATCAGGCCTTATAAGTGGAACCGAAGGATGGTTCGTTGCCTTTGTCAGGCCATCTTAAACGGGACCAAAGGCTTACTCTATCCTCCCTCTAGGAGGTGCTTCAGATAGGTCTTATAGGCCGGTCTGAAGGCTGGTCGGTGCTCTGGCCGGGCCATCTTAGGTTGGACCAAAGGCTTACTCCATTCTCTCTCTAGGAGGTGCTTTGGCCAGGCCATATAGGTGGGACCGAAGGCTTGCAGTGCTCTAGCCAAGCCTTATAGGCAGGGCCAGAGGCTTACTTTGACCTCCCTCTAGGAGGTGCTTTGACCAGGCTGTCTTGGCGGGGTCAACGACTTTTTTCGCCCCTTACTACTATCTTAAGTAATCATTTTGGCTTTTCCTTTTATTTTATGAATTCTTTCCATCAAAGATTTCACTTTATTGGGGATTTGCCTAAACTTGGCTTACAAACTCATTGAGTCTTCCCTTTCTTAAGAAATCTCCAATCATTCCCTTTAAGGCTCGACATTGATTGGTTTCATGTCCATTCACTTGATGATATTGACAATTAGCACCTCTAGGGTTCCTTTCATTTTTAGGCTGCTTCTTCTTCGAAGGCTAATAATTTTGTTTTTACTTGGTTAGAAGATAGATATGTTCGTAAGAAGTAGTGAGAGAATGGATCCAAGAATTCTTAGGATATAATGCCTTTTGTTCCTGTTTGACTCTCTTGTGGTATCGAATTGGCATATTAGCATCAACCATAAACTTTCTCTTTTGAATTTTGACCGGTGTGGGAGAATGATCAATTATTCTTTTCCCATTTTAGGCAAACTTATCAAAATATCTTATTATTTCCTTTTCATAGATTGTTCCCTTGGATTGGAATTGTATGGCCCTCTAGATCTTTAAGAAATAACTATCTTTCTTCGGGCTTTCTTTTCCTAAAGCAAAAATTGGAGTATGCCTCATGTGGAATGGGTTCATACTCCGCTTATTGGGATCATAAGGAGCCACTTGTTTCTTTTCTTCCATGATTTATAGGGCCAATATTCTTAACATTTGCTCTTCATGAAATCGAGGATCAGAAGTGATTTTGATAATTTGGTCTAACCGCTTGAGGTTCAGAGGACCCTTGTTCGGAAATAGTCATCATGTAGTCCAATAGGCTATGTTGGATTTAAAAGGTTCTTTGTATCCCCTATGTGCAAGTTGGGAGAGTCATTTATAGGTAAGGCAAGGAAAGTCAAATATAGGATATGCGGGGTGACAAAGGTTCTAGCCCTCCTTTTGGCGCCAAAATATTTACAATTTCTTTGTTAACCCCGGAATGTGTAGAATAAGAAAAACATGGTTAGGAATTGGCTAAAGAAGCCTTATGACCATTTTGTAGGGGGTGTGTGCATTCCATGATGAAATCAAAGTCATGTTGTATGTAGAGAGTCCAACATAAGTCAAAAGTCAAGCCTTTATATTGATATGCTATACAATTTTTAATTATACAAGTCCTTATTTGCAAAAAGGTTACAAGATTCAACAGGCACTAAAATCTCCAAATTGATTTAGGGTTACAAACTTTAAAAATGTAAGAGAGATAAGAGATTGAATCGCCCCTTTTACAATGCCATGGGGTCAGTATTTATAGGGGTTTGAAATGGTGGAATGGCTACCACATGGCACTTCGAGATGATTGACATTCAGAATCATTCATCATGTTGATGGCATGCGGCATTCCCTTGTTCATTGATGTTCATTAATGTATTATCTCAATTAAACATATGCATACATTTGTCATTTTAAGAAGAAGCTTGAGATGAAAGGAGTTAAGTGGCCTGAGATGAAAGGAGTTAAGTAGCATGAGATGGAAGGGGATAAGTGACTTATGATGGAAGGAACAATATGGCTTAAGATGAAAGAAGTGGCTTTGTTGCAAATAAAATTATCAAGGGTTCTAAATGAAAATTATATAAATAAGGGATCATTCTCTCCATTTTGTAAAAAGTAGCAAAGCACTTCTTCCTAAATCACCTTACTTAAACAATTCCCATCACAAAAATAAATTTAATAAAGGCGTGCAAAACTAAGGAAAATAAGAAGGATCAAGATGATGAATCAAAGACTACACTCGCACAATATTGGGGTAAGAAAAACTATTTAAATATATGTTTTCATGTTATTTCATAATGTGATAATAAAAATATTTAGTATTGATAGTAGTAGCTCGGAATTAATTGAACAGCTCTCAGTAATTTGGACATAACATTTGCAAATATAAACGGATTTTAGTTTTCTTTAATGTTCTAGAAAGCTAACTCAAATATCTACAACTCTTAGTTTTGTGCCTTTTAAAAATTTGAATGTTTTCATAACTAAAATCGAGTAGCAAAGTCAGGCACGATCTTAGGTCGAAATGAATATGATGACCATCAAAAACAAAATATTGTTGTATATTGACAAGAAATTTTAATTCCGTGAACGGATTTTATTGAAATTTATCTTGGTAGAAAGATAGTTTACATATCTACAACTTTTATTTTATACACTTTGTATTTTGAATCTTTACTACTATAAAAATTTATTGCAAAGTGACTTATGTTTTTGGACAAAATTTATAAATTCAAACTTGACATCTTTCGATGCAAACACCCTAACTTTTGACTCATGTAATATTTTTGAGATCCGTCAAATGATTTGGAAAGATAATTTTGTTAGCTAAAACTTTCATACTTAATACCTCCTAAATGATTTCCTAAGTTGAAAGTTTGGAATTTTGAAAAGAAAAGAATTACATATATTGGAAGATGATTACAAAATATAAAAGTATTTTGAGAGAATATTTTGTTTATACTTCTGAAATAGTTTTTATGGACCATTTTATAACAACCTGCCATTTTGAAAACTTAATGGTCATGATAGATTATCATAGGGGTTTTAGTTAAAAACATAAAAAGAGAAGAGAACAATACACAAAATCTCACAATGGAATGACAAAATATAATAATTACATAAATAGTTCATGAAGCTGTTTTACAATATACATTTGATTTCCTTTTTACAATATAATCAGAGTTATACATTTAATAGACATAACAAAATAATGCAGTGGAATAATACTAGTAAATACATTCTACAACCTCCGTCTTTAGTTTCGAGGAACAAATGTCTACGAAACATTGAAACAACTCAAGCAGACCCGAGCATAATGAAAAACACATACTCGAGTCATAACTAAAAATTCTCATGTAAGTAAACTCAAAATCATGTGCACAAAGGGTACAATAACTTAAGAGATGTTACGAGATTTTCTATCTCCTAAGGATCCATTAGACTATCGATATGTAGTAGATACGATACATATGTAATGTCTATCAGTAATGTAAATATTAAAATAGCGTTCAGGTTTTACATTGATCTCCCTTAAAACATTTTTAAGCATGTAGTCTATGTAGATTCTGTAACACAACCAGTAATGTCGGTAGCCAGTGTGTCCTCTATAGGTACAATACTAAAACAAAATGGTAGTGGTCTTGCATAGGGATAATCGTATGACAAGGCACGTAAGGCAATGCCCAAGGTAGGATTCTACCAGTTTACCCATCCTGGCTGGTCGTAACCCCTAATGGCTTACCGCGTCCATCAATCCAAGATCAAGGTGCACCAATCAAATTCAAAATCAAGATAATAATAGAGGTAAAGACGTCCGCTAAAGGTAGCTAACCCCTCAGCCAGTTCATAGGGCTCCTGTTTTAGTCATTTCAAATTGACATAAGTGTCGGGGTCATCCATTACCGTTCTCTTACTTCATTCTAGTAAACATTCATTAATTCAACCTCTACATTTTGAATAGCATCCACCGTGTACATAGTTATTAAAGTGGTTCCGGTATTGACAGATATATATCATTATCTGACCCCGGTCTTTTTAATAACCAATCGTTCATTCTAAAAAAGTATGTCGTTTTGTCCATTTTAAGTTTTACAAAAAAAATCCATATAGAACTTTGGAAAGCGTTCAAAATAAAAGGTTCTTCATTTTACTTCAAGAATCTATAGAAAAAGTTTTATTTTTCAAGAAATATTTATTATTTATAAAACTTAAAATATGGAAATTTTCTCAAAATAAATTTATTTAATATAGTAAAATATTAAATAAAATTTAGTTTCTGAAATATAGTAACTTGGTTTTACATCTGGAACTTCTAGTAAAATTTTTGGATTTTTCTATGACCAATATTATTTTTAAATTTTAAAATACATCATTTTTTCTTAGAAATAAATTTATTTAAATTAACAAAAAAAGGAAATATTTATTTTCTAAAACAACTACCTTTAAAATAATTTCTTACGTTTTTCTAGAATAGTAACTGAATTTTCCATATTGTTATAAAATTTCTTCTAATTTCTGGATTTTACATAAAAGCTAGTTTTAGAAAATAAATCATATAAATACTTTAATTACCAAAAATATATGTTCCTTCATTAAATATTTTTCTTATAATTCCAATGAAAAATTCTCAATTCAAAATAATTATTTTTATAAAAATACAATTTTTGCAATAAAGTCGTTTTCTATAAAATAAATCATAAAAATATCCAGATGGCTGAATTAAATATAAGTTTCTTTACAAAATATTTTTCATTTTATGTAATGGGGTTACAAAAAAAATTTCAAGTTAAAATGATACCTTTTACAAATCACTTGTTTATTTGTATTTAATTAAATATTTTGTTCTGAAAAATCTACATGTAAATGTCCTACCCAATTTTTGACTATCTTATTCAAAATATCATTTATTATTACATAAAATTTATAATTAAACACATTCATTTATAAAAAAATCAAATAAAGACAAAACGGCAATTTTGTCAAAAATCATATTTTTGGCCAAAGCGATAAATTTATATACTCTAAATTTTCACATATCAATTTCATGTGTCCAAAGGGTTTTATCACATTATTTGATGTCCAAGATATCAACATGATAATTTATATAAATTCCAAACAATTCAAGGTGGATGTAAACATGCATATATCATAATTAATACTAAAATGAACATACAAATAACACATTTATTAAACAAACTACACATATAACATCAATCATCAACATATTTATGGACTAAATATGAAATCAAAATTTTATTCTATACATATATCGCCATTATCAACGTTTTAATGGGTAAGCTTTTAGTTTATATTTTATTAACTAACTACACATATATCCACAATTATATATGACAATTATTAACATGTTTATCGGTTTAGTTTGCCATAAATTTTTATCTAACCAACTACACATATATCAATAAATATAAACGAAAAATATTAACATGTTTAACTTGCATTTAAATTTTTAGTTTATGAGAGTTATAAAAACAATCACATTCCTACGCGAATCTGAACACTACACACCACGGACACGACGATACGAATACGGATCCAATATAAACACGAGCAAACCCGAACAAAAATGAAGACTGAGATGGTATCATTAACATCTCTGTATGGAACAGTGTTGATGCCTCTAAATACATTAAGGATATTATTTCATCTGATTATAACACATGGATAGGCAGGCTGTGGGTAGAGTTATCTAAAGGTAGGTGTTGTTGATTGGGCGGAGGTGGAAGGGGAGGGCAAAATGAGAGGATCTGGTGTATGAAGGTGAGTAGGTAAGGTGTTGGGTGATGTGGTGATGGATGAAGGGGAAAGGCCGTGGATGATGTAGTTGGTGTGGAGGAGTGTTGGCTGTGGGGGGGGGGGGGGTATAGGCCGAGGTGGAGTGCAGGAAGTGGGTAGGGTGTGGCTGGAGTTGGAGGACGAAGCGGTGGATGTAGTGGCGAGTTAAGGAAGGCTTGGATGTAGTGAGTTAGAGAGGAGATATGAAAGATATAAAATGGCAAAATGAAATAGATGGGAAGGAAAAATGAAAGTGATCGTAAAAAGAGAAGGAGAGAGAATAAAAAGTAGCTAAGAAGAAGAAGCATACACACCCAATGATGGATCTAAATTTGGAACAAGTCCCCAAGCACATACGTATACAAAAATCTATGCCTACTACTTAATTTTAACGGTTGTAAAAGTTGTTTCAAAATTCAATTTTTTTTATAAGATTATACTTACATTCAAAATGAAAACGTTTATTTTATTTTTCTCAAAACATTTTTTATTTTCATTAAAATGCTCTTTCTGTTTTGACACAAAACATATGTTTCTTATATTAAACTCATTAGTTACAATTAACTTCACTTTCTTTTTAATTGAAATAATTTAATAAATTTAATTACAATTAATTTCAATATTAAATTTTAAAAAGGACCCAAATTAATAGGAAGAGAAATAAAATAATTGTATTCTCTTTTATTGAAATTCAAACATATTTATAAAATTATTGTATACAACAAGAGTTATAAATTACTCACCAAATAATTGATTTTTTATTCCTGTAATCAATTTTTTCTAAAAGCTAAAACACATTTCAAATAAATAAACCTATGTTTTCTCCTTTAATAAAGTCATTCATTATATTCTTTATTAAAATTAACATTTATTATTCCAATCCATGTTACTAATTACACTCAAACCAATATCATTAAATATATTCTAATATATGTTATCCTTTTTATCTTATTGCAATCTGTGTCATTAATAAGAATTCAAATTAAGATCATAAACTTATCATATAAGTTAACATAAATAAAATCATAAAATTTTAATTTCTAAACAATTCTATTCAAAAAATTTATCCAATTTGATATTTTTAAATGGTTAAAAATACAGGTTGCTACACATTTCATTAATGATGGTTACCTTCAGATGTGCGGTATAAGACAATAGATCTTTGGTAGTTTACTATTACTCTATAGTATATATTGGTACTGCAATAAGTAGAGCATGTCATTGCTTAGTGTTCGGATGCCGGCCGCAATAGGATAAAATATGCTAGGATCTGATCCAAACTGAGTGTGCAATTTAGATTCATGACTGAGTGTCAACATGGATTTGGATGAATATGATCTTGGTTTTGATAAAAAGAAACTTCAGACCAAAAATTACTATTCAAAATTTATTTGGTTTATTCATAGATATATTGGGAATTTACCTTGAATATCATCATGAAACTTTTAAATAATTCGATGATAAAATTTGAAATTTCTTATAATATGATCCATTATGGCATGACATAAAACTATAAACTAGATGCTATCTCACTGGGTATGTATTGCTCATGATACTACACTTAAACATTTTAGGTTTAGATGGTTAGTAGTTCGACCTTAGAACTTCGATGGAAGCATTGAAGTGAAGACTTATATTATGTATTATCTCTTTTATGTGCTTATATATATATATAATTATGTGATGGTTAAACTTTTGGATCAATGTAATCATATTATATGAAGATATGAATGTATAATATCACTCCCGCTTAAAATCATGTAATCTAAATGATTTTATATTCTGATATACACTTGTTAAGTTGTGACACTATTGTGATAACATCATGGATCAAATATAACATCCTTGACTCCGGGCAAGGGTGCCGGAGCGGGGTGTTATAGATTGTGGTATCAGAGCGTAGGTTTAAGGGGTGCTTTCTAGGAAAATTTATAGTGTCACAATCGACTTTATTGGAATAGGAAGTTTATACATTTCATTGACATATTTATAACTCTTCGCATTTATAAATTATGTCAAGCCGATAAACCTGAGATACTGGAGATTTATGGGGTGGTCTTAAGTGTACCACTAAACCTAACGAACAATTGAATGCTACTTGTCCAATTATGGAAAAACAAGTACTCAAGATGAGGGCATAGAGGATTCTCCTTGATGAGATGTGTGAAGTATCTAATCGGGCAAATAACTATGAAGAAGTTTAACAATGGGAATTAGTTGTCTACTATCTACGTCAGAATAAGAAGCAATTAGAGAGAGCGATAAAGATGGCAGAAAGGACCAACTATGGTAAAGCCCGAGAATTTCTAAGATATAAAGGAGCACTTCCACCATTGGTAGAAAATGTCAAACGCAAAAGGTTCCCAGCCAAGAAAGTGACATAAGGAGGAGTCCGAGTTAGTTGGCTCCTTTGATTACTCTCAAGAAGTTATCGGACCCACTCAAGCATTGAACCATATAGAAGACTCTTTTGAATTGATGTATGGATGGATAGACTAGAAATAATACGAATAAAGAAATAGAATCTAGCAAATAGTTTTGAGTAGTGTATGGTGCAATCTATATTTTAGAAGGTTGTGAATTAACACCCAAATTTTGTTGTAGACATAAGGTTTATAAGTAATATAATAAGGTTGTGTGTACTTGACTTGAGGTGCTATTAAATTGTTTAGAATAGTTATAGATATACTTGATTCTAATTCATGACCATAATAAGAATTTTTTAAATTGAAGGTCATGATGAATCAAAATTACACGACAACTTAAAGTCAAGAGGCTCGGTCCTCCACACAATCAAACAATATGGAGTTGTTTGCTTATTTTATCAAGAAAATGGAACATGTCTCCTCGACATCATTATCCAACAATCTATTGGGCCGTTTTAGAATTTTGCAACCAGCGAAGTTTGTTGGATATGCTGATCCAGTCAAAGCGAAGCAATGGATCCAACATTTGGAAGATACTTTTGAAGTTTTGGAGTGTAACTAGATTGATAAATGGAAGCTGGCAGTTTTTCAATTATCGAAAGAATCCTGAAATTGGTGGGAACTAATTCGAACCACCACTAATCCGGGTGAGGTGGAAAGGGTGACATGAGGAAGTTTTAAGGAAAAATTCTTAGATAAGCATTTTCTAGAAAATGAAAGAGAGAAAATGGAAACAAAATTCTAAAGTCTTACACAAGAAGGTATGTCGGTGGCTTGATACCAGAATAAAATTGAAGCATTATCCCGATTTGGAAACCATTTGATTAATACACCTGAAAAGCAAGCAAGAAAGATTGCCAAGGGATTAATCCCTTTAATAAGAAGGCGTGTTATTGGTGATCGGCAAGAGACATATGGGATGATAGTCGCTGAAGCTCTGAATCTGAAAGAGGATTATATTAAGTTTTAGCAAGGAAAAAACAATTCAAATAAGAGAAAACCAAATAATCAAAAGTGGTTTAGCAATCAAAAGAAACCAGATTGAAAGAAGCAGAAACAAAATGGGAGATCTAAAGGATCAGTGGGACAAGAAAATGAAACTAATAATCTCAAGAAATGTTACCTGTGCAACGAAAAAGGACATATTGCTCCTAATTGTCCAAGAAAGATAAAAGTGTGTTACAATTGCAATGAACCTAGGCATATTAGTAGAAACTGCAAGAAGCCAAAGAAGGGTAATAGGATGTAACGAGGTAATCAAGGAAGTGTATACGCAATAGTTTCTGAATAAGCCCATGTAGAAGGTACCATACTTCTTTTTGACTATTAAGCTAAAGTTTTATTTGATACTAGTGCTACACACTCTCTTATATCTGTAGTATTTGATACTAATTTAGGATTACCTGTTGAGCAACTATTAAGCTCTTTAGTAGTAGACAATTTAGTTGGATGAAATACTAAACCTAAAAGTATATGTAAGAACCGTGTCCTTAACATTGGAGGTAAGGATTTGATGGCTAATTTGATTATCTTCCCAATGGTACATTTTGATATCATCTTTAGGATGGATTGGCTTTCCAAATATCGGGCCATCTTGAATTGCCATGACAAAACCATAAGTTTTACTATTCGCGAACATGAAACCTTTGTTTACTCATGTGATAAATTTAGATATGCTTTCATATCTGGATATATATAGCTCAAATCGATATTGAGGATAAGGGTCAATTGGTAGGTTAAATCCCCGTGGTAAAAGAATTCAAAGAGGTCTTTTATGATGTACCAAGATTACCACCAAAAAGAGAAATTGATTTTTGTATCCACTTAGCCCCTGGTGCCACCTTCATTGCTAAAGCAGCTTATCGTATGCCTCCTGCAGAAAATTAGGAAGAAACAAAATTAAGGAGATGGAGGATCAAGGTTTTATAAGACTCAGTAAATCTCCTTGGGGAGCACTGGTGTTATTTATAAAGAAACATGATGGAGCATTCCACTTGTGTATTGATTACCGAGAGCTTTATAAGATAACAATTAAGAATAAATACCCATTACCTTGGATCGATGATTTGTTTTATCACCTCCAAGGAGCTACAGTATTTTCAAAAATTGATTTAAGGTCTGGATATTTTCAATTAAGAATAAAAGAAGAATACATTCCGAAGATAGCTTTCCAAACAAGATATGGATACTATGAATTCTTGGATGCATTTTGGCCTTGCCAATGTACCAGTAGTATTCATGGACCTAATTAATTGTGTGTTCACTCCATACCTTGACCAATTTTTCATTATATTTAATGATGATATCCTAATCTACTCTAAGACAAACGAGAAAAATGAACACCTTCATGTCTCCAAACATTAAAAGAGCATCAACTATATGCAAAACAAAGTAAATGCGAATTTGGAGGAAGTGAAATTTCTTGGACATGTTGTCTCAAAGGATGGGATAGGAGTGGACCCATCAAAAGTTGAGGTGTATCGAAACGGAACCCTCCAACAGCACCATCAGAGGTTTGAAGTTTTCTAGGACTAGTTGGTTATTACCGGATATTCATTCAAGATTTTTCAAAGAGAGCGTCTCTACTAACCAAGTTAACTCGTAAGGAAACCAATTTTATGTGAAATGGAAATGTGAGACGACATTTGAAACACTAAACAAAAGGTTGACTGAAGCACCTGTCTTGGCCTTGCCAAGGAGTGGAGTCTTATATAAAATATATTGTTGCATGTGGTCAAGGATTAGGATGTGTACTGAGGCAGAAGGACAAGGTTATCGCTTATGGCTCTCTCCAACTAAAGCCACATTAAGTCAATTTATCAACTCATGACTTGAAATGGGCCGCAATTGTATTTGCTTTAAAAATTTGGAGGCATTATCTATATAGGAAAAAATTCCATGTTTACTCAGACCATAAGACTTTAAAATATTTGTTCCCTCAAAAGGAATTAAATATAAGACAAAGGAGATGGCTGGAATTTCTAAAAGACTATAACTTTACATTGCATTGTCATCCAAGAGTGGCAAACATAGCGGCGGATGTATTAAGTTGAAAATCCTATAGCCCAGTAGCCAATTTAATGATAAGAGAATGGAGAGTATTAGAGACCCTAGCTGAAATGAACGCTTGCACAAGGATGACTAATGGAGCAATGGTTAATAAGGTAGCACTTTCATGTAGTTTTATTATTCAGCCAACTCTAGTAAGTAATATCTTACAAGCCTAAGAGCAAGACAAGGAGTTGAAAGAATTATTTATGAAGATGATGGATAAAGAACCTGCAGATTGGAACATTGCTAAAGATGGAGGTTTTAGATTCAGGAATCGACTTTGTGTTCCAAATCAAGCTGGATTGAAAAATAAAATTCTAAGTGAAGCGGATCATCCAAGGCTCACAGTGCACCTCGGAAGCACAAAGATGTCTATGGATCTTAAGCGTTAATTTTGGTGGAATGAAATGAAAAAGGTGTTGCTGAAGTTGTGGCATGATGTTTACATGCCAACAAATAAAAGCTGAACAGCAACGACCCGTAGGACTTATATAACCACTTCCTAGTTGAATGGAAATGGGAACATATAATAATGGACTTTATTGTTAGATTATCAATGACAAAGCAAGGTCATGATGCGATATGGGTAGTGGTGGATCGTCTAACAAAGTCACACATTTCATACCTTACAACATGATCTACTCAATGGAGAAACTGAGTAGAATCTATCTAAAAGAAATTATACGACTACATGGTATGCCAATCACTATTGTTTTAGATAGAGACTCACGATTCACTTCAATGGAAAGTCTTCAAAAAACATTGGGTACATCACTAAATCTGAACACAGCCTTTCACCCTAAAATGGATGGACAGACTGAAAGGGTAAAACGAATCATAGAAAATATGTTTAAATCTTGTATAATGGAATTTGAGAACACATGGGAAAGTCACATACTATTAATAGAAATTTCATATAACAATAGTTATCATGCGAATATTGGTATGGCCCCGTATGAAGCTCTGTATGGAAGACCTTGTCATTCACTAGTATGTTAGGCAGACGTTAGAGATAGTGAACTTCTCGGCCTAGATTTAGTAAAAGAAACAACGAAGAAAATTTTAATCATAAGGGAATGATTACAAGCTGCACAATGTGCACAAAAGAGTTATGCGGATCATAGAAGAAAAAATTTGGAATTCGAAGTAGGAGATCAAGTTCTTCTAAAGGTTTCTCCAGCACGAAGTAGTTTTAACTGTTTTAACTTAGTAACATCTTTTATAAAACTATATATATAACAAGTTGGAATAGATACATAAGATGTACGTATACTGTTTTATTCGCATAATTAATTTGATCCAGGTTTGAGTACACAAGTTCGAGGTGAATTACACCATTTCGTGTTAGGATTTTTCATTTGATTCTTGATGGCGAATATTTGATATGGATTTTGGGCTTGATTCTAGAATTCTCTATCATAGTATATGGCTATGCAAGGAGACTGATGGCTTCTAGTCGAGAAACCATTTCGAAGTCCGCATTAGGGAAGTCGAATGGACAATACTAGTTCAAAAGCGAACTTGTGTGATCGAGCGAGTGATCGAATGTGATGTTGCGAGATGATGACATATGTACATCTTATGTTCTAATATCATTGATATACTTGACGCTGAAATTGGAAGTTGTTGGGTTGGATATCTTTGTAATTTAATTGGAATCTTTCTTTTATGCAAAACTACTATCAATTTAAAACCAATTTTTTTTCAAAACTATTTTTCTTTTATTTTTCTTAAACAAACTATTGTATTCTATTTTATATACAAAACTATTTTATTTACAAAACTATTTTACAAACTACTTTGTATACAAAACAATTCTAAATTCAAAACCTTTTATAAAGCAAAGATGTTCCATCCCATATGACTCTACATGCAGCGTAATTGATTTTGGAAAATTTTGATCCTGATATAAGATGGACCTTATGTAAGTATAAGATGATTTTGAAAACCATTGATTTTGGAAATGAATTGGTTGACTTAAATTATATTGATTTGGAAACTTGGATTATTTTCTACATTTGATATTTTGGAAACTTTGAAACTGAAGATATTTGATTTGGAAGAATAATTTGGTGGAAGCGTATATGACTTTCAAAATTGTATTGATATTGAAACAAATTGGAATTTGAGAACCTTGTGTTACTAAATACTTGATTTGGGAGTTACCGAACTTATATAGAATTGATTTGTATAAGTATGAAGTTGATTCGAAAACTATTGAATTTGGAAAGTAATTCGATTTGAAAATGAAATCTTATATATAATGGACCTTATATAAGTACGATATTTGAAAGTGATTTGAAAAGGTACTATATGATACATATTTTCGAAGTAAAGATATGGAAAGTGCCATCTGCTTGATATCCGCTTTGTGGCCACATTGTGGATTCATTCTATCGATATTATTCTCTTTGATTTGGTTTTCCAGATATGATACTCGAGTGTCCACGAATTCCATGGCGATCTCCATGGTCTTACGAGCGCGACTGCATAGCGTAATTCGCCTGGCTGAGATGGCCTAGGGGCACGGATTGTTTCCTGGGGGATCCAGGCGTAACCATTGTGTATCCTGCGATCTATGTAGGTCGTATTTAGTAGAGAAATCCGCAGGGCTGAGATAGCTTACGGATACAAATTGTTTCCTGGAGGATCCAGGCGTAACCATTGTGTATCTGCGGTCTACTAGTCATCATGGCATAATTCGCAGGGCTGAGAAAGCTTACGGATACAGATTGTTTCCTGGGGGATCCAGGTGTAACCATTGTGTATCTGCGATCCATGGTTGGACAAAATTTGTTTGTTTTGTTTGGATTGTACTTTCCATATCTATTTTTAAAAGTTTTTCCAGTATTTTCACTGGGTGTTGAAACAAGTCTACTATGTACCTGGAGAATTCTAACTTTGCGCCTGATCAACGCATGACCAGAGTCTGCAGGAACGAGGATAAACTTGTTGAAACATCGAGTTATAAAAGTATTTTCAAAAGGAAAATTTGCTTCGATATAAAAGTATTTTGTTATAAAAGTATTTTATTATAAAGGTATTTTATTATAAAGTATTTCCAGCAAATAAATTTTGTAATAATATTTGAAATTGAAATTCTTGTGGCTTGAATTAATTATTTGTGCCTGATACTATTCTTTTGAATCTACCTTAATCTGTTCAGCTTTATTTATTCACCTATATTCTGTCTTTCCAAATCCTCCTTCTTTTCCTTGTTGACTATATCCTTTTTAAATATTGTTTATTTATATACTACATGGTTTAATAGAAAATTTTAGTGTTATAAATATTTTTGGAGTTTTAATTAAATAAAACATATTTAAAGTAAATGATTATTGATAATATTTGAAAGTATCTTGAGATAAAATTTATAAATTTATGAATTATGGATTTAATGTTTTCAATGGCTTCCTTGTAAATATAACCAATGATGTAAATAATTGTTTTTAGATAGTTTTTATATATTTATAAAGGTGTTATTTAAGCATATAAATGATATTTATAAAGGAAGCAAGAAAATTTTACAAATGGGTATGAAAAAAATATTAAAGTATTAAATAAAATTGAATTTCAAATGAAGTTTTCAAATGAAGTTTTCAAATGAATATTTCAACTAAAATTTATATATATAGTTTCAAATTAATTGTTTAATCTTGACTTTAAATATATTTTTCTTTCTGGTTGTTTCTATTCTCCTACCTCCTTCCTTTTCGGGGACGAAAAGTTTTGAGTGGGGGAGAGTGTAACGACCCGTAAATTTTAATAATTTTTATAATGTATTTAATTGAATTTTTGAGAAGTTTGTAAATCGTAATATTTTGGAATAAAAATTTAATATTTGAAATACGTCTATTAAAGCATAGCAACTGGTAAATTTTCATTTGATAATATTAAAGTTTATTTTCTTGTGAAATTCTATTTCAATTTAAATCAGTTAATAACACTTGAATTTAAAAGTCTTCTGAAACCTAAATATGTCAACATGAGAAAATTTATTTAGAACTCTCTGAATAAAAACTGCGTAATTCGTTTCGCAAATTTCGGACGTTTCTAGCTCCGTTTGGATTTTTCCATACGGAATTGCAACGTATATTAGTGTCCGTATTGACTTTTGATAGGATGATCGTACCACTAATATCTGTATACCGCATTGATCGTCTCGTCGTGCTGAGCTCTACGGTATATTTATTTCTGTATTTTGAGGTCCGGTACGCGACGAAAACAATAAAACGGTGTGTCGTATCGGTACCGTAAATCGTGACCGTTAGCTTTCTTTGCCTTTTCAAATTTGGACGTGAAGCCCACGCAATATAATAAACTGCTTTAATAGCTTCTCAATCAATGAACAGCTGTCCCATCATTTCAATTTATATCGGTACGTTTCATTTCCTCTCTCTTGCGTTCATACCTTTTGTTTTCCAGAAACGTATATTATCAACATATATAAACGGGTCTCCTTCCATTTTTTCAAGCTCTTCACATATTCACCAAATCTCCCCTGTCCCGAGCCCGCTTCGCCCATGCAATAGAGCCGTCCACTTCTCGGCCTACCCTCTGCAAGCACAGCAACCAATTCGCCACAACAACTCCCTCCTTCCGATCCACCCTGCCACCTCATCCACGTAAGCAGACCCCAGATCCTCGCAACAGTCCCCTCTCTCCCTCCTCCGCCCAATCTCAGCCGTTCACCCGAGTTTCCAACCTTTTGCCTCATCCTCGCCAACAACACAGACTAGCCGATGCTCCTCCTCGCAGCCCTTCGGTCTTCATCTTTCTTCCCCTTCGTTTTGCCTCTCTGATGATGTCTAAGTTATACATATCATATTCTATACTTAAACTTAGCTTACATATATTATTTATAAATCTATATACGTGTGCTTGATTTATACTTCTAGCTTTCGAAATTTGTTATACATATTTATATATATGGAGTATAGTTATAATATATTTAAAGTGTGTATATATATTTTAATATATGTGTTCTGTGTGTAAATATGTTTGAATATATGTGTTTTGTGTGTATATATATTTTAATATATGTGTTGCGTGTGTATATATATTTGTATATATGTGTTGCGTGTGTATATATACTTGTATATATTTTATTTTACCTGTTATAGTGTAATAGTGTATAAGTTTGTGTAATGTAAAAATTTAAAAGTCTATGTATGTACGTGTTTTCGAGTTATATATATTGTGTCAGATTTTTTTAAGTGAAGTATGTGAAAAGGTGTATAGATTATTACTGTATATTATATTTTATTATGGTACATGTATAGTATAATTTAAATATAGGCTAGTTTACATAATATATGTTGATTTATACAGAACGTGTGGTCAATAGTTTGTTCCAAAACTATTATATATATATATATATTTTGAAACCGTATGTATATAATTTTAACGAGTTTTAAAATTTATATTTGTTAAGAAAATAATATATTAGAATATATATATTTTTGTTTCGGTCTACATCAAGCAGTTATGATCTATTTCATTGACCTCTATTTATCAGCCCTGTTCGTCCAATTCGTGCCAATCTTGTTCGTTTGGAAATTCGCTCTTGGATTTGTAACCCATTTCAAATCTCTCTAAGCCTCGAAAGGTGAGTAATCACTCACGATTAACATTCTTATATTTATTAAATATGATTTCAATTGAAACGACAATTGGAATATGCTGTTGTTAGTTATAAATTGTTTAAATGCTATTATCTGTAACTGTTCACCTGTGGGATATGGCACCATATCCTGTTGTTTATATTATATTGTTATTGATGATATATGCATGTTATATATTATTATATCTGTTATCACTCTGCAAGTTCCCTGTTATTATAGAATTCACAATGGGTTGAAATGATACATACCCGAACGGACTTTAGAATAGGAGAAAATCATTATGGGTTGAAATGATAGACCCAAGCGATTTTCATTTGAATTGAATTTGGGATTGCGGGTCGAAATGATATCTACCCGTATATATTTAAATTACGGATTGAAATGATAAATATCTGTATCACTTGAACATAGGATAGGAAATTATATACAGACATTGTTGTTCTATATGTAAATATTTTAAGTTTTTATATAAACTAGATTTAATAATAAACTTCAAATCTAATAAAGTTGATTTAATTAATATAATATGTCTAAGTATTATATCTTTAAACAGATTTTTCAAGGATTTGTATAAGTTTAGTAAGATAAAGTTGAATTAAGTAAAATTGTATCTAATTAAGAATTCTACTTAATTAAATCGATTTGAACTATTGAATTTGAAGTTTAAAATTTGATTTTTTACTTGATTTTTGATTTAAAGTAATTAAATGGATATTTCAAGTTTAAAAAAATCGAAAGAAATATTTAGTTTAAAGGTAAATTTAGGCTATTTAAATAATACTGAATTTATTAAGTGAATATTTCAATACTAAATAATAATGAGGTTAAATCGAGACCTATATGAAACTGTTAAATTGAACTTTGAAGTGTTGAATATTTAAGCTTTGAAATATACTAGAATCTAAATGTTTTATTTGTGATTCAGGTCTGTATTAGAAATCCAATTTTTTTTGAATTTGTTATTTAGAAAACTGAATTGAATGGAAATTGATAAATTGAGATTGAATTTGATTTGAATGGGAAAGTCGAGTTGATTTTGAAGCGATTTGTGAAATTTGAGGAAATTACTAATACTTTACTTTATAAATTATTTAATAAATATACTATTTTGGAAAATAGATATATTCGAAATGAAAATGATATCTTGGTTTTGAAGTATAAATTAATTTGGAATGGCCACGGTGTTATACTGTATATTTCTACATTGTAGATAGTTACACGGATCCTTAGAGGATGGTTATCCCAAATATCCTTTAAGTTACTTGTATTTCAGTTGATATTTCACTTGAGTTGGATTTATTGATATAAGAATGTTAATCCTGACTCGAGTGTTTTGTGTTTTGCTTTATGCTCGGGTCAGACTGAGTGATACAGCATTTGAGACTCACCTTTGGAATTTGGAGTTTCGTTTGGAGATCAAACCATCGATTCAGCTTTCAGCTCTCTAGTTGATTTGTTCGAAGAGGTCATCTATTTGTACTGGAGACTTCGTTGGTTTGAGATATTCTGTTGTATTTTATTTCCAACTTTGATGTTTATATGGTAGCTTCATGAACTACTATTTATCTATTCCGCTGCATTTATATTATTTACTCTATGTCTGTGATTGATTTATTTACTGTATATGCTGAGTTTTTCCAAATTTAAATTAACAATCTGACATTTTGAGCAATTCAAGTCCGGCATGTGCGGATGCGAATGGTTGAAAATAGCAGGTCGTTACAGTTGGTATCAGAGCCAGGTTTTAGGCAAAACTTAGCATATGTAGTAGATTTAATTACAGAATTACTTTCGTTCGTGCTTGAATCTCTTCCTCTTTGATTCGGTTTCCTTGGAATTTTGGAATGCTCCCACTTGTTCTGAAACCCATTCTTGTCTCTCCCTATTTGTATTCTCTAAATTCTGGAGCAGCCATAACTCCACTTCAGATGATCTCTATAAAAATCGGTGATCCCACCAATCTTGGAATGATTTGTAAAGGGGTAAAACTCCTTTACGGTTGGCATTGATTCACCAAAGATTTCTATATCATCGGTTAAGATGCTACTATCTCTTATTATGTCGAAGTCTACCTTTGGCGATCGAATGTCGATTTGCTTAGATTTTCACATCGATTATATTCCTAAAGTCACGGTTGACCCGGTTATGGTCGCCCGCGATTTATTTAAGTATATTCATCTTCTATTTTAAAATTTAATTATCTCATCTTCGTTCGAGCTTATCTTCGAATCATATTTCTATTTGATTAGAGTTCCACTAATTTGAATCTCTATCTTTGTTTTGAAATCCATTCTTGAATCATCCTTTGAAAAATCGGGTTTGTTTGTATTTTAGAAATGGTTTATATACATCGAAATTATTATTTGATAAGTATGTTTATATTCTATATATATAAGTGATTTCAATAAGAATTATATATTTTATAAAAAACTGGAATTTGAAATTTCGAAAGGATTTGAAATTTTAAAAATTATATATAAGAAATTAATTTATATAAAAATGATTTATAACTGAAAAGTTTGAATTTGAAATTTGAGAGATTGAACCCGGCATTTTTAAATTGGTTTTAATATTTTGAAAATATATAATAATACGATTTGAAAGTATTTTCCGAATAAGAAAGGTTTCAAATAAATTTAAACGAGTTCCAATGATTTCAAAGAAATTTCAAAGAAGTTTTCAAGAAAATAGAAGTCCATAACTCACTTATGTCGCTGGAGAATAATTTCGGTGATGAGTGCACGCATCATCAACATTGATTTTCGAGTTTCAGAGTGGGGGATAGGCCACTTTAGTAACTTTGCTATGCGATTGATTTTGTGAAACCAGTTTTGATTTCAAATTCCGAAGTATGATTTGATATTCGAAAGATATTTATTTATATTTGAAACGATTTGAAGTAAACCCGGTGTTCAGTCCTCGAGTTTCGGATTTGATATAACCTTATTTATTAAAATTGATTAACTGATTTGTTGCTGATTTCCAACTCTTGGATTTGAAATATGATTTCTCCGACTATTTTGAATGTTCGAACACTTCCAAATCAAGTTTTAATTTTTCAAAGTTAAGGGATTTTGAAAAGTACAAATTATTGGATAAAGTATATAAGTTTAGTTTGTATGTTTAAAGTATGAAGTAATAAGATTTAAATAAGTTTGAAACTGTTTTGTTAAGTAAATGAATAAGTCTATTTTGAATTATACTAATATGAAATTTAGTGTTTAAAAATATTTTGAATAAAATTTAGTTTGAAATGTTTTAACTTGGTAACATCTTTTATAAAACTATATATATAACAAGTTGGAATAGATACATAAGATGTACGTATACTGTTTTATTCGCATAATTAATTTGATCCAGGTTTGAGTACACAAGTTCGAGGTGAATTACACCATTTCGTGTTAGGATTTTTCATTTGATTCTTGATGGCGAATATTTGATATGGATTTTGGGCTTGATTCTAGAATTCTCTATCATAGTATATGGCTATGCAAGGAGGCTGATGGCTTCTAGTCGAGAAACCATATCGAAGTCCGCATTAGGGAGGTCGAATGGACAATACTAGTTCGAAAGTGAACTTGTTTGATCGAGCGAGTGATCGAATGTGATGTTGCGAAATGATGACATATGTGCATCTTATGTTCTAATATCATTGATATACTTGACGCTGAAATTGGAAGTTGTTGGGTTGGATATCTTTGTAATTTAATTGGAATCTTTCTTTTATGCAAAACTACTATCAATTTAAAACCAATTTTTTTTCAAAACTATTTTTCTTTTATTTTTCTTAAACAAACTATTGTATTCTATTTTATATACAAAACTATTTTATTTACAAAACTATTTTACAAACTACTTTGTATACAAAACTATTCTAAATTCAAAACATTTTATAAAGCAAAGATGTTCAATCCCATATGGCTCTACATGCAGCGTAATTGATTTTGGAAAATTTTGATCCTGATATAAGATGGACCTTATGTAAGTATAAGATGATTTTGAAAACCATTGATTTTGGAAATGAATTGGTTGACTTAAATTATATTGATTTGGAAACTTGGATTATTTTCTACATTTGTTATTTTGGAAACTTTGAAACTGAAGATATTTGATTTGAAAGAATAATTTGGTGGAAGCGTATATGACTTTGAAAATTGTATTGATACTGAAACAAATTGGAATTTGAGAACCTTGTGTTACTAAATACTTGATTTTGGAGTTACCGAACTTATATAAAATTGATTTGTATAAGTATGAAGTTGATTCGAAAACTATTGATTTTGGAAAGTAATTCGATTTGAAAATGAAATCTTATATATAATGGACCTTATATAAGTACGATATTTGAAAGTGATATGAAAAGGTACTATATGATACATATTTTCGAAGTAAAGATATGGAAAGTGCCTTCTGCTTGATACATATTTTCGAAGTAAAGATATGGAAAGTGCCTTCTGCTTGATATCCGCTTTGTGGCCACATTGTGGATTCAATCTATCGATATTATTCTCTCTGATTTGGTTTTTCGGATATGATACTCGAGTGTCCACGAATTCCATGGCGATCTCCATGGTCTTACGAGCGTGACTGCATAGCGTAATTCGCCTGGCTGAGATAGCCTAGGGGTACGGATTGTTTCCTGGGGGATCCAGGCGTAACCATTGTGTATCCTGCGATCTATGTAGGTCGTATTTAGTAGCGAAATCCGCAGGGCTGAGATAGCTTACGGATACGGATTGTTTCCTGGGGGATCCAGGCGTAACCATGGTGTATCTGTGGTCTACTAGTCATCATGGCGTAATTCGCAGGGCTGAGAAAGCTTAAGGATACGGATTGTTTCCTGGGGGACCCAGGCATAACCATTGTGTATCTGCGATCCATGGTTGGACAAATTTGTTTGTTTTGTTTGGATTGTACTTTCCATATCTGTTTTTAAAAGTTTTTCCAGTATTTTCACTGGGTGTTGAAACAAGTCTACTAAGTACCTGGAGAATTCTAGCTTTGCGCCTGATTAACGCATGACCAGAGTCTGGAGGAACGTGGATAAACTTGTTGACACATCGAGCTATAAAAGTATTTTCGAAAGGAAAATTTGCTTCGATATAAAAGTATTTTATTATAAAGGTATTTTATTATAAAGGTATTTTATTATAAAGTATTTCTAGCAAAAAAAATTTGTATTAATATTTGAAATTGAAATTCGTATGGCTTGAATTAATTATTCGTGCCTGATATTATTCTTTTGAATCTACCTTATCTGCTCAGCTTTATTTATTCACCTATATTCTGTCTTTCCAAATCCTCCTTCTTTTCCTTGTTGATTATATCCTTTTTTAAATATTGTTTATTTATATACTACAGGGTTTAATAGAAAATTTTAGTGTTATAAATATTTTTGGAGTTTTAATTAAATAAAACATATTTAAAGTAAATGATTATTGATAATATTTGAAAGTATCTTGAGATAAAATTTATAAATTTATGAATTATGGATTTAATGTTTTCAATAGCTTCCTTGTAAATATAACTAATGATGTAAATAATTGTTTTCAGATAGTTTTCATATACTTATAAAGGTGTTATTTAAGCATATAAATGATATTTATAAAGGAAGCAAGAAAATTTTACAAATGGGTTTGAAAAAAAAATTAAAGTATTAAAGAAAATTGAATTTCAAATGAAGTTTTCAAATGAATATTTCAAGTAAAATTTATATATATAGTTTCAAATTAATTGTTTAATCTTGACTTTCAATCTATTTTTCTTTCTGGTTGTTTCTATTCTCCTACCTCCTTCCTTTTCGGGGACGAAAAGTTTTGAGTGGGGGAGAGTGTAACGTTCTTTCTTTGCCTTTTCAAATTTGGACGTGAATCCCACGCAATATAATAAACTGCTTTAATTGCTTCTCAATCAATGAACAGCTGTCCCATCATTTCAATTTATATCGGTACGTTTCATTTCCTCTTTTTTGCGTTCACACATTTTGTTTTCCAGAAACGTATATTATCAACATATGTAAACGGGTCTCCTTCCATTTTTTCAAGCTCTTCACATATTCACCAAATCTCCCCTGTCCCGAGTCTGCTTCACCCACGCAACCGAGCCGTCCACTTCTCGGCCTACCCTCCGCAAGCATAGCAACCAATTCGCCACCACAACTCCCTCCTTCTGATCCACCCTGCCACCTCCTCCACATAAGCATACCCCAGATCCTCGCAACCGTCCCCTCTCTCCTTCCTCCGCCCAATCTCAGCCGTTCACCCGAGTTTCTTACCTTTTGCCTATTCCTCGCCAACAACACAGACTGGCCAATGCTCCTCCTCGCAGCCCTTCAGTCTTCATCTTTCTTCCCCTTCGTTTTGCCTCTCTGATGATGTCTAAGTTATACATATCATATTCTATACTTAAACTTAGCTTACATATATTATTTATAAATCTATATACGTGTGCTTGATTTATACTTCTAGCTTTCGAAATTTGTTATACATATTTATATATATGGAGTATAGTTATAATATATTTAAAGTGTGTATATATATTTTAATATACGTGTTGCATGTGTAATATGTTTGAATATATGTGTTGCGTGTGTATATATATTTTAATATATGTGTTGTGTGTGTATATATATTTGTATATATGTGATGTGTGTGCATATATACTTGTATATATTTTATTTTACCTGTTATAGTGTAATAGTGTATAAGTTTGTGTAATGTAAAAATTTAAAAGTCTATGTATGTACATGTTTTCGAGTTATATATTTTGTGTCGGATTTTTTTTAAGTGAAGTATGTAAAAAGATGTATAGATTATTACTGTATATTATATTTTATTACGGTACATGTATAGTATAATTTAAATATAGGCTAGTTTACATAATATATGTTGATTTATACAAAACGTGTGGTCAATAGTTTGTTTCAAAACTATTTTTTTTTGAAACCGTATGTATATAATTTTAACGAGTTTTAAAATTTATATTGGTTAAGAAAATAATATATTAGAATATATATATTTTTGTTTCGGTCTACATCGAGCAGTTCTGATCTATTTTCATTGATCTCTATTTATCAGCCCTGTTCGTCTAATTCGTGCTAATCTTGTTCATTTGGAAATTCGCTCTTGGATTCGTAACCCATTTCAAATCTCTCTAAGCCTCGAAAGGTGAGCAATCACTCACGATTAACGTTCTTATATTTATTAAATTTGATTTCAATTGAAATGACAATTGGAATATGCTGTTGTTAGTTATTTAAATTGTTTAAATGCTATTATCTGTAACTGTTCACCTGTGGGATATGACACCATATCCTTTTGTTTATATTATATTGTTATTGATGATATATGCTTGTTATATATATTATTATATCTGTTATCACTCTGCAAGTTCCCTGTTATTATAGAATTCACAATGGGTTGAAATGATACATACCCGAACGGACTTTAGAATAGGAGAAAATCGTTATGGGTTGAAATGATAGACCCAAGCGATTTTCATTTGAATTGAATTTGGGATTGCGGGTCGAAATGATATCTACCCATATATATTTAAATTACGGATTGAAATGATAAATATCTGTATCACTTGACCATAGGATAGGAAATTATATACAGACACCGTTGGTCTATATGTAAATATTTTAAGTTTTTATATAAAGTAGATTTAATAATAAACTTTAAATCTAATAAAGTTGATTTAATTAATATAATATGTCTAAGTATTATATCTTTGAACGGATTTTTCAAGGATTTGTATAAGTTAAGTAAGATAAAGTTGAATTATGTAAAATTGTATCTAATTAAGAATTCTACTTAATTAAATCGATTTGAACTATTGGATTTGAAGTTTAAAATTTGATTTTTTTACTTTATTTTTGATTTAAAGTAATTAAATGGATATTTCAAGTTTAAACAAATCGAAAGGAATATTTAGTTTAAAGGTAAATTTAGGCTATTTAAATAATACTGAATTTATTAAGTGAATATTTCAAGACTAAATAATAATGAGGTTAAATCGAGACCTATATGAAACTGTTAAATTGAACTTTGAAATGTTGAATATTTAAGCTTTGAAATATACTTGAATCTAAATGGTTTATTTGTGATTCAGATCTGTATTTGAAATCAAAAAAAATTTGAATTTGTTATTTAGAAAACTGAATTGAATGGAAATTGATAAATTGAGATTGAATTTGATTTGAATGGGAAAGTCGAGTTGATTTTGAAGCTATTTGTAAAATTTAAGGAAATTACTAATACTTTACTTTATTAATTATTTAATAAATATACTATTTTGGAAAATAGATATATTCAAAATGAAAATGATATCTTGGTTTTGAAGTATAAATTAATTTGAAATGGCCACGGTGTTATACTGTATATTTCTACATTGTAGATAGTTACACGGATCCTTGGAGGATGGTTATCCCAAACATCCTTTAAGTTACTTGTATCTTAGTTGATATTTCACTTGAGTTGGATTTATTGATATAAGAATGTTAATCCTGACTCGAGTGTTTTGTGTTTTTCTTTATGCTCGGGTCAGACTGAGTGATACAGCATTTGAGACTCACCTTTGGAGTTTGGAGTTTCGTTTGGAGATCCAACCATTGATTCAGCTTTCAACTCTCAAGTTGATTTGTTCAGAGAGGTCATATGTTTGTAGACTTCACTGATTTGAGATATTCTGTTGTATTTTATTTCTAACTCTGATGTTTAAATGGTAGCTTCATGAACTACTATTTATCTATTCCACTGCATTTATATTATTTACTTTGTGTCTGTGATTCTGTGATTGATTTATTTACTGTATATGCTGAGTTTTTCCAAATTTAAGTTAACAATCTAACATTTTGAGCAATTCAAGTCCGGCATGTGCAGATGGAATGGTTGAAAATAGCAGGTCGTTACAGATACGATTTGGAAAGAAGAAGGCAAAGTTATCAGTTAGATATATTGGTCCATATCATATTACCAAGAGAGTAAGTAAGGATGCATACCGACTCGATTTACCTAAGAAATTATCAAATATTCATGATATTTTTCATATTTCAATGTTGTGGAAGTATACTCCTGATCCATCTTATGTTATTGTTTTAAGTGGAATTGATATTAAAAAGGGTACCAAGTACATTAAAATACCAGTTTGAATTCTTGATAGGAAAATTAAGAAGTTACGAACAAAGGAAATTCGCTTAGTAAAAGTACAATGGAACCATCATAATGAAGTCGAATCATCTTGAAAGGTTGAGTCAGAAATCCATAGAAATTATCCAGAATTGTTTGAAACTTATATTTCGAGGAGGAAACCTTTTTCTAAGAGGGATGGAATGTAACGACCAGACTTGAATATCCGGTTTTAGAAGTTTGTAGAAATTTTTATAATGATCGCATGGAAAGTTGTATCAAAGTATATCAGTGTGCGAAGGAACAACTTTGTTTAGTGTTTATACTAACAAGTATAATATCTTAATCCATTATAGAGCATCGCATAGAAAAGACCTAATAAAATCTTGAATATACATGTATGAATATATATATATATATTCATACATTAATATATATACTTTTACATACAAAATCAATGTTATATATATATATTTATATTTATGAACATGCAGGTTATGTGTATAAAATAATAAAGAATCGAATGTTCATGTGTATAAAATGACAAGTGTAAATAAGCTAACGTATTATCTCAATTTAACACATGCATACATTTGTCATTTTAAGAAGCAGCTTGAGATGAAATGAGTTAAGTGGCTTGAGATGAAAGAAGTTAAGTAGCTTGAGATGGAAGGAGATAAGCGGCTTATGATGGAAGGAACTAAATGGCTTAAGATGAAAGAAGTTGCTTTGGTGCGAACTATGGATTGGAGCAAAGAAAGTAGTAGGAATGAAGTAGAGCCAAAATCGCTTGAATTTGGCTAAGTGTGGGATCAGTCCCCTTGGATCGGTATTGATCCATGCCGACGTGCAATCCACGGTGGTAGCTTGGATCGGTGAAGTTCCTAGTTTGGTGGTAGCTTGGATCGGTGAAGTTCATAGTTTGGAGATAGCTTGGACCGGTGAAGTTTCTAGGTCGGTGGTAGATTGGGATAGCTAAACAACTATAGGGTCAGTACCGATCCATACTCTTGGTTTGGTACCGATCCATATAAATTAATGCAAATGACCACCACTTGAGGGTAGCTTGGGAAGATAATGTTCCTAGTTCGGGGGTAACTTGGATAGTTGCTGATCATGGCTCGGGGTAGCTTGGATCGGTGGTGACCATGGCTCGAGGGAAGCTTAGATCGGTGGTGATCATGGCTCGGCGGTAGCTTTGGTAGATGATGATTATGTGATGGGAAGTGATGGCTTCAATGATGGATCGCTATACGTCAGGATGCAGAGTAGTCGGATTGAAGGAATTGGAGGAAGGTTATAGGACGCACGATGACATTCTATGACTGAAGATGGCTGTCTATAATAGTTCTCAATTGCGATGACATTAGACAGGAGTCATGAGAACTGTTCCAGGATGAGCTCTGCTACGGATGATATGTGCGAAGGGATCATTGATATTCGTAGTGTTTCGATGTGTACTCAGAAAGCAGGGGTATGTGAGGGCGCTCGCTTGAGTTTTGATGATTTCCCCAGATCACACGATGTCTCAATCTATTTACCCTGGACTGATGCGATGATGGTCTAGTTCCTGGCTAACCAACTAGCATAGGTTCGAGTATCGAGAAACCAGGGACGTTGAGTTGTCCCTACTATTGCGATAGGGTCATACGAGTATCATATATCCAATGCACTGAGTGAGTGAATGTGAGGATGGATGATGGATGCTATGTTTGCTTTGATTGTTTTCATCATCTTAGGGATGTCACACGATGTAGATACTACCGATGCAGATATCTAGACACCCTTAGTACTTTGACATATAGTACACCCATGATGACTATCATATAGTAGCGTACATTCTTTATATATGCTAAGTAGCATATATGCTTTATATGTGCTAACTCTGTAGATGCAGAGACATGTCAGGTATAATTTTCCATACCATTTGTCCTAGTTTATTGCCATTAAAGTATTTGAGATTTCTATCGCTCACACCAGACTATTGTCTGACTCGGGGTTTTATGCTTTGCTTCCTATTACTCTAGGTACTCTTTAATGAGTAAATTAGGGATATCGGGTCTGGTGAGCACATGGAGCTGGACAGGTAGCGGGCAGAAGGCTATTCTCTTATATTATTATATGCACTCATTTGCTATTTCGTTGCACAACACTATGGAGCTTGCTAGTGCCTTACTATTTAAAGACAGTTTATGAGTAATTATTTAATGTATAACTCTATGACTTATGCTGTTTATAGTATGGATTTATATACTCAGATGTTGTGATTCATCTAGTTATTTACTATCTTGCATGTTTTATATCGGGATGTTTAGTATTATATTTTATTTGATATGTTATGAGATATACGACAGACTTTGTGTTTCTTATTTACTTTACGACCATTGATGATCGCCCCGCATCGACCGAGCGCCGCTACAGTGCACTATGAAGGTATATTGGGTGTTGGCAGTATTGAGCGGTCATCGCATTTGATATCGGAGCTTAGGTTGCGTATTCTAACCTAAGGGATACCAGGATCCAGTAGAGATAGGGTTGGAGTTCTCGTCCTAGACTGGATCGAGAGAGTGAGTGTGTGTGTATATATATATATATATATATATATATATATATATATATATATATATACGAGAGCGCATACTTATTATATATTTTAGTTTTCGAAACTATATAGTAGTATATAGTATATAAGTCGCACTGCACACATGAGTACTACTTAAGTGGGATCCCTTATAGAGAGACTGATTATCCTTATTACAGATTGAACGATGAGTCGCCAAAAAAGGAACGTTTCTAGGAACTCCATCTCTGGAGTCGAGGAGGGAACTGGCTCGGGAACTACTAATCCATATTTGCATACCATGTTTAATACTATAATGAGGAACATGCTGCAAAATGCCCAAGTAGCTCTTTGAATGCTGCTCTTAATGGTAGTGCTCAAGTGCAGGCGCCTAAAGTTGATTTCGCTAAGTTAAATAAGGACTTCACTAATCTTGGTGGTAAACCGTTCCAAGGAATGGAATCGGCAATGGAAGTTTAGGATTGGCTCGACACTTGTGAGCGCATTTTTGGTGATCTTGAACTTAATGATGCTATAAAGAGGAGGTTGGCCTCGCGTCAACTTCATGGAAGGGCGATGAATTGGTGGGATGTCGTGAAGGTTGCTACACCCGAGGACTAGTTTACTTGGAATCAGTTCAAAGCTCATTTTGGAGAGAAGTTTATCCTAACTGCTCAAAAGTCGGTTCTTTTCCGTAAGTTTGTAGATCTGAAGCAAAGGGCGTGATTGTCTTCGAGTATATTACTGAGTTCGACGCTCTATCGAAATATGGGATGTCATTCATCGACACTCCATTAATGAAGAACTATAATTTCATCATCGGCTTGGATGACTACTTTGGAGAGAAGCTTATGGGCCATATTGATGAGACTTTCGAGATGTTTGTCGAGAAGGCACTGAGGTATTAGAGCCTTTATTCGAAACCGAAGCATGTTGTTCCTAAAGATGATCCAAAGCCACAAGTGGGCGGGGGAGGCAAGAAGAAATGGAATAATGGAAACAAGCGAAAGCGGTTTCAGAAGAATGGTGGTCAGAAGAAGAAGGTAAACGTTGGATTAACATGCTATAACTGCGAAGAGAAAGGCCACTATATCAGAGACTGCAAAAGCTGAAGGGAGAAAGTGCTTCAATTGTGATAAGATTAGGTATATCAAGAAGGATTGTCCAAAATTACCTAAGTAGAAGCAGGTGGTGAAAGCATATGCTATCAATGTTGTTCCAACCTCATCGAATGCTCCATCGGCGAAAGAGAAGGGAAAGGGCATCGTTATTCAAAGTATGCTTTCTATTTATGTTGTTTCTATATGAGTGTTATTTGATACTTGGGCTTCATATTCCTTCATATCTAGTGATTTTGTAGATAAGTTAGGATTGGAACCCGAAATAGTTGACCGACCTTTGATTGTGACGAACCCTATTGGAGGCTCCACTAGCCTGTGTATGGTTTGTCATCATTTGGTCTTATCGAGTCATGGATGCTATTTTGATTGTGATTTTTTTGTTTTAGGTTTCGTTGGGTTTGGTATTATACTAGGGATGGACTGGTTTCATAAATACGGAGTAGTGGTGGATTGTGAGAGGTCGTCGGTGACAATAGGGATGAATGATGGGTGAAAGGTAGTGTTGGGTTGCCTACCATACGATAAGGTTATAATCATCTTTCTATATTCGATCAATATCCCGCACGATGAGTTGTCGACATTACCAATTGTTAGGGAGTATCCGGACATATTTGAGGAGGTCATCGAACTTCTGCTACATAGAGAGATCGAGTTTCGTATTGATTTAGTTAAAGATGCCAGACCGATAGTGATGCCTCTAAGGGGGATGACATATAGAGAGCAGAGAGAGCTTGAGGTGCAAGTGAATGACCTTTTGCGAAAGGGGTTCATTCATAGGAGTATATCTGAGTGGGGGGGCACCAATAGTATTCGTCACGAAGGCGGACGGCACCAGTAGTATTCGTTATGAAGGCGGATGGTTCCCTTAGATTATGTGTTGATTACCGTGAGTTAAATAAAGTGATGAAGAAGAACAAGTATCCATTCCCATGTATTGACGACTTGTTCGATCGGCTTCATGGTGCTAGAGTATTTTTCTCAGTTGGATCTCACGATGGGATTTTACCAATTGAGAGTAGCAAGGAGAGTGTGTTGATTACTGTGTTTCATACGCCGCCTGGTTTCTATGAGTGGTTAGTTATGTCGTTCGGGCTAACCAATGCACCACCATACTTTGTTAATCTCATGAACCGCATCTTTAGGGGTCAGCTAAATACATTCGTGCTTGTGTTCATCGACGTTATTCTTGTCTATTCGCAGACAGAGGAAGAACATAAGACGCGTTTGAGGATTGTGCTAGAGGTGTTGAGAAAAAATACCAACTGAAGGCGTAGTTTTCTAAATGTCACTTCTGGAGGAGGGAAGTGTGGTTCATAGGTCACGTTGTACCTGAGCAAGGCATTACCGTTGATCCTGCAAAAGTTGCAGTGGTCCAAGATTGGATTAGATCCAAAAACGCTATGGACGTGAGATGTCTCTTAGGGTTGGCTGGATATTATAGACGATTCATCCAGGACTTGTCTAAGATAGCAGCACCGTTGACTCACTTGACGAAAAAGAATCAAACTTTTACTTGGGATGCGAGATGTGAGGAGTCATTTGTGAGTCTGAAGCAAAAGTTAACGAGTGCACAGTATTAACTATTTCGAGCGAGAACGAGGAGATAATGGTCTACATTGATGCTTGTGGTACTGGATTGGGTGTGATATTGATGTAGAGAGGCACGGTCGTTGCATATGTTAGTCAATAGCTGAAGCCACATGAGAAGAAATACTCGACCCATGATTTAGAGTTAGCAGCGATTGTGTTTGTGCTAAAGACTTGGAGGCACTATCTTTTAGGAGAGAGGTTCAAGCTGTTCACCGACCATAAATTTTTGAAGTACCTCTTTTTGTAGAAGGATCTTAACCTTTGTCGGCAGCGATGGTTAGAGTTACTGACCTCCTATAACTTTGATATTGCATATACACCCGAAAAGGTATTGTAGTTGCCAATGCCTTGAGTAGGAAACATGCCAGCTTGGGAGATATGTTCTTAGAGTGGACACAGTTAGAGTATACTTTTGGTTATGATTTCCGATCGAGATGCAAGCTAGAGCCAGAGATGTTGGCGAGCTTGACTAGTTTGGAGATAGCTTGGATCGGTGAAGTTCCTAGTTTGGTGGTAGCTTGGATCGGTGAAGTTCCTAGTTTGGAGATAGCTTGGATCGGTGAAGTTCCTAGTATGGTGGTAGCTTGGATCGGCGGAGTTCCTAGTTCGGTGGTAGCTTAGGAAGACAAACAAGTGTGGGTTCGGTACCGATCCATACTCTTGGTTTGGTACCCATCCATACAAATCGATGCAAATGACCATCACTTGAGGGTAGCTTGGGAAGGTGCTATTACTAGATTGGGGGTGGCTTGGATCGGTGGTGATCATGGCTCGAGGGTAGCTTGGATCGGTGATGATCATGGCTCGGGGGTAGCTTGGGTAGATGACGATTACGTGATGGGAAGTGATGGCTTCAATGATGGATATCTATACTTCGGAATGCAGAGTAGCTGGATTGAAGGAACTGTTGGAGGAATGTTACAAGATGCACAACGACATTCTATGATTGACGGTGGCAGTTTAGAATAGTTCCCAACCGCGATGACTTCGGACGGGATTTGTGAGAACGATTATAGGATGAGCTCTGCTTAGATGACGTGTGCAAAGGGATCGTTGATATTCGTAATATTTCAGTGTGTACTCGTAAAGTAGGGGTTGTTGGAACTGGGCCAACCCGCAGTGGATGAAATGGATGAATTTCAATTTTATTTACCATTTTGGATCTTTAACGGGCCTATGAAATCTAAATCCATTTCAAACTTTTCTAAAATTAGTTTAAATAAAATCATGTATTTTATTTAAATTTACAAATTGTAGTCAGAGATTTATTTAATTTTGGTTTTACTTATATATGTATCATATACATATATGTATCTGTAACGACCCGGTATTTTCAACCATTCGCATCCATTATAAGTGTATAGGTAGACACTCATGCCGGAGTTGAATTGCTCAAAATACCGCGTTGTAATTAAAATTTGGCAAATCTCAGAATATACAGTAAATAAATATAATCACATATCACAGACACAGAGTAAAATAATGCAGCGGAAGTAAAAGAAATAGTAGTTCATGAAGCTACTATGAAAATATATCAGAGTTACATAAGATACAACATAAGAAATAAAGTACAGCAGAAGTCTCAATACAATAACCAAGTACAGGCTGAATAGAACAACGGAACCGAAGTTGATAGAACAAGACTAGCAAATAATCTCCAGCGATTCAAATCTCCAGAAGGTGGAAATCCAAATCTGTGAATACTCAGGCTGACCCGAGCGTAAAGCAAAACACAAAACACTCGAGTCAGGACAATATATACTTATATAATGTAAACCAACTCAAGTGAACTGTAATAAAGGTACAAGTAACTTAGAAGATGCTTGGGACCGCCCATCCTCTAAGGATCCGTTAAAATATCTACTATGTAGTAATATTCGCTATTATAATAATGTCTAATAAGTAAAGTATAATCATATAGAAAATAGCGTTAAGGGGATGGAGAACCTTAACGCGGTCGGATCTTAAAATCATAATCGTAGTAAAGCTCGATATGGTAGGTGACACGGCACAACTAGGCAATGCCAGGGTAGATATACCAATTACGCACACGGACTGATGGATACGCATAGCAGCCACTACCGTTCCACCTCGAACAACACTCCCAAATCGGAGGATGGCCATCTAATCAATCACAAGTAAGAGTATAATATCGAAGAAATGTGTCCGAGAAGAGGTGCTACCTCACTGGTCCGAGATCGCTCCTGTTTTAGCCACCTTATGCCAACTCACGGGAGTTGGGTCCACGTAACATACCTTAAGAACGTCGCCACCATCCTACTTCATTCTGGAATCTCCACCGCGTACACGGTTGTCAAAGTGGTTTTCGGTATCGACAGAGAGTATGTCCATATCCGATCCCGGTCTCTTTGCCAACCAATCGTTATTATAACCCGTGGTTATAACTTTTAAAAATAGTTTATGTTTCAAATCAAAATACATCCTTTAAACCATTTCAAAATCATATCATTTATTTCAAACTAATACATACTTTCAAACCCAAAACATATCTATTCAAAACCAATTCAAAAATATATCATTTCCATTTCAAAACCAATTCAATAATATATCATTTCAATAAAACCCAAATTTCAAAATCACTGAATATTTCCTTTAATTTATTAAACTTGAAATCTTCCTTTAAATTATCATAGCATTTTGGTAATGTAACCTTAAGGAATCATAGCATTTTTGGAATGTAATACTTCCCAATTTAACATTTTATATAATCAAAGTATTTATATACTTACAAATTTTTAACATGGTCATTTTATCATAGCCTTATAGTTAAATAAACTTTGTTACTGTAATATCCAATTTAATGCTAAAATTCTTATGTTAAGTTAAGAGTACCTTATTAACTTACATTATCATTACAATAAAGAAACTTTATTATTTTAGTCATTAAAATATGTCATTTACATTAATTAAAACTTACATATTAAATGTACTTTTTAACTTACATTCCTATTACAGTAAAGAGCATTTATCATTTAATCAATATTACACTAATTAAACTTACATTATCGAATGTACGTTTTAATTTACGTTTTATTACAAAAGGGGCATTTATTATTTTAAATCAATATTACACAAATTAAGACTTACATGTTTCTTTCATTAATTAAGACTTTACATGTTTCTTTCAGTAGGTAAAACTTTACATATTTCTTTCATTAATTAGAACTTTACACGTTTCTTTCATAAATTAAACTTTACATATTTCTTTCATTAATTAGAACTTTACACGTTTCTTTCACAATAAATTTCTTATAATTAAATCCAATTTTCAACAATTTACTTAATAAGTTTAAGTGTAAAAGTTCCAATTCTTCACATTTCAACAAATAGACTTAACACTTCAAATTTAAATTATCATTTCACAATTTAACAAAATTTCCAATTTATTTAATTAAATTAAACCTTTAATTAAAACCAAATTTCACATTTCCTAGTCAAGTTATATTTTAAAAGATCACTTTTAAACATTCATTTATTTAACCACTTAAATTCATAGAAAAATCAATAATACTTAATAATCACTTAAATTCAAATTTAATCAAATTATCATATTTACCATTTCCAAATAAAATTTAATATCCATTTTATTTATATAACTTAAATATCATTTTTAACCAAAATTCCAAATTTCCAACTTAAGTTATATTTCAAAAAATCCAGTTAAACCATTCATTAATTACATTTTTAACACATAGAAAAATCATAATTTCTTTAATTCAAAATATTTCAAAATCTGTTTAAATCAAATTTCATAAATTTATATTTTTAAAATACTTAAAAATATTCAAAACACTTTATAAAATAACCACGGGCCTGTATATAATTTTCTAACCTAGGTCAAGTGATACGGATATGTATCATTTCAATCCGCAGTTAAAAAAGAAAAATCCGGGTTCTATCATTTCAAACCCGCAATCCCAAGTTAAAATAATTTAAATAAAAATCATTCAGGCCTATCATTTCAGCCCATAACGATTTTTCCCTATTCTAAAGTCCGTTCGGGTATGTATCATTTCAACCCATAGTGATTCTAATCTACAGGGAACTTGCAATGGTGATAACAGATATAAATAACAGAATAACATTAAATAATAGTAACATATGATATAATAAGTGTAATAACAGGTGTGAACATCATATGATAATAATATAAACATATATAACATGATGATATACATTACAGATTCAAATGGTGTCGGTTTATCAGTTATATAGGTACATATTGTCTGGTGAGAATAACTCACCTGTTTGTGCTGGAGATATCAAAACCAATGACACAATGGAACAAAAGCACGATGACAAGACTACGGACTTGAGTGGAGAGCAAGATCCAAAGCTACAACTCTTGTATTACAACCCAAAACATACATAAAAACAAACACAATTTCAACGCACTTGAAATGGAATAACTTTTAAACGAAAAGAGATTTGAATGTCAAATCTTTTGCCTTGCTTTCTCTATCCTTTTGCATGGCCTAGGGAATGTTTTGGTTCAGGTTTGGACATGGTTTGGGTCTGGTTTGGACCAAGGGATGCACGGCTACAAGCTAGAGATGATGGGGAAGTTACAACATAGGCATGTGAAGAGTTTTATGCAATATGGTGGAGTTTTGGTTCATCTTTGGCTCGGTCTACAAGGTCCTAGGCTTGGCCATGACTTGCTACAGGTCTGGACAGAGGAGATGGTGATGTGTAGTGGTGGTAGCAAGGTGGTGGTGGCGGGTAGAGGTGGTGTCCAAGGTGTTGGGCGAAGGTATGTTGCAACTAGTGGTGGCTATGCATTGTTTTAAGGGATTTGTGCAAGGTTTTGTGTGGTTTTTAGTCAAAAGGAGTGCATGGCCTGTCATGGTCAGAGGAGGAGGGGGTTTGGTCATGGATGGTGTGGGGAAGGAAGTGGTGGTGGTCGGTGGAGGAGATGGTGGAGGTGTTAGGCCAAGCAAAGCAAGAGAAACATGGCAAAAATCATTGAAAATGAAGAGAAAAGAAGAAAAAGAAGGAGAGGCCATTACCTATTTTTGGATGAAGCCATGAGAAATGAGGAGCTGATTTGTTTTCACGTGAATAGATGAGAAACAAAAAGTGGCGGCTACACTAGGGTTTTAGATGGCTAGGGAAAAATTTGATGAGTTAAAGAAAATGAAGGGTTTGGACAAAAAAGGGCTTAAGTTTCAAAGTGTTTTACAACCTTTCATATTTCTTTTCTTTTTAATCTTTATATAAACAAAAATATTCAGAAAAATAATTTACAAACCGAAATCAATTATAAATATGAGAAAACAAATAATAAATTTTGGAAAAATATAAAAAGAATGAAGAAAATTACATAAAAATACCAAACAGTGTTCAAAAATTATAAATAAATCACTGTCAGTCTTGAAAAACTATACACTTCATTATAAAAATATTATGAAGTGAAAAGTTGAATTAAAATAATTTATTTATCATTTTCAAAAATAAAATAGATAATTAAATTGGAGAAAATAAAAAAAGGATTAAAGAAAAATGTTTAAAATTTACAAACAGGGCATGGAAATTTGCAAGAAAAATACTACTAACTCTGGAAAAATTCCTACCTTACTTTAAAAATATTTAAAAGCCAAAATATATTTTATATAACATAAATGTACAAATTAGAATAAAATATATCAAATAAAAATGTCATTTATATAATTTTAAAATAAAGAATATTGCTGAATAACCCAATATACACACAATATTGAAAATAGTATAACTTTTGCAATTTAAATCCGTTTGCAACGAAACGAAAAGCAGTATTCAAGTTATTAAATCTATTTTTATAATAAAAGATAAAATTCATAAATTTCAAACTTTTAAATTTTCAAGTTAAAAGTCGAAGTTTGACTATTTGACCAAAATTCACATTTTCTGGAAATATTAAATTTAGTCATATTTGGAATTCAAATCCACATACAAAATCAAAGTTTTTTTATATTTACAATAACAACATTTATTCTTTTCATAAATAAAGCTCTTAAATTTGGAAAAATCAAATTAAAATTAATTGTAAAATACAGGGTTGTTACACTCTCCCCCACTCAAAACTTTTCGTCCCCGAAAAGGAACGAGGTACGGGAAAGCACCTAAAAAGATAGAATGAATAGAATTAAGACAAGATGATAAGAATATTGGAATTACACCTGATAACTATTGTTATAGGCAAGTTTAACAAGTTGGAGGTGATCAAATCAAGAACACAAACACGAAAAAGATCCTCTAGAGTCTGAATCACCCCTTTCACTTGACCGATGGTCTATGAATGGAAAAACAGTGTTCAGATCCAGATGAGTAACAAAGATTTCAAAGATTATAAAAAGATTTCTAAACGGACTGGTATAAGCAATAGCCTTCCCATTCTGTAATAAGATAAGAGAAATGAGGACAACCAAAAGATAGTTTGGAAAACAAAATAAGATAATAAACTTGAAACCATAATGCTTTGAAATCATAACAATTTTAGGGATGTTTATCATTTGGAAATCACACTACTAAAATCATAACACTTTGGACATGTTATTCTTTTTAAAAAAACATAATACTTAGAAAATCATAACACTTTGGACATGTTATTCTTTTAAAAAAAACATAATACTTAGAAAATCATAACACTTTGGACATGTTATTCTTTAAAAAAAACATAATACTTAGAAAATCATAACACCCTAAAAAAAATCTTCATTTAAACCATTTTAATCCAAGATCAAACAATATTCATTTTACAGTTGTAACATTTCTATGTTCATTCAATTTTAAAATTTTCCAAAACACTGTATTTTCAAAACAGCATCACTTATAAAATGCTACAGTAGGTATATTAGTACTTCAAATCAGTTTAATTCCAGAAATATTCATTTGGATATTATTTAACTTATGACTTATTAAAACAAACTTTTATGAATGGAATATCCAAATTAAACTATACTTCATTTATTAAGTTAAAAGTTCACTATTTTAGTTAGCTCTTAATTTAACACATAGCCTAACTCTTTATTTAAAATACCCATTTCATAAATAGATATTCCTTTAATAAGTTACACTTAAAATTCCATTTGAAAACCAAATTCTCAATTATCAAATTTTAGTGATGTTAAAATACATTTTAACTATTTAAATCATAATCATTCATTTTTCAAGACATATCTATTTCATAAATAAAATATTTATATAGCAAATATAACAATCAAATTTCTTTACACATTTATTCATTTAGACATCAATTAAACTATGAATTCAAGTTAAATAAACTTTATTACAAAATGTCCAATTCAAATGTATTTTATTTTATCTATTCAAAGATTTATTATACAACATATTCATTTCAGGAAATAACCTTTATTAAAATTCCTAGGTTAGACTTAAGGTTCCATAGTAAATCAAATTTGATTATTAAGTTATTTAAATAAAATCTCTTTAAATTTCTTTTTCACTATTTGCCTCTGTTAATCTTTTATAACTAAAATTTAAGTGTATAACATGTATTATAACCACTCAAATTTTATTTATAAAAATTCTTTTTATATTGTATATTATCCAATTACATTGTTAACTTCTAAAAAAAATTTAAGGTAAGTTATATTTAAATGCAATTGTATTATACAAATAAAACTTTCCAATTCAATTATCTCAAGTTTGAATCATTATCCAAATTTTTGATTTTTTCTTTTTATAATTGAAATTATTCTTTAAAAAAAATGTAAGAATTAAATTTCCGATTTCCTTCAAACCGGTTAGAGATAAATAAATATATGTACATAATATGTCAAATCAATTTTAAATCATATACCTATATATAATATAAATCAAATCATATTTTAGAAATTCAAACCAATTAAATTCTCAAAGCAACACTGTAGCAAGCCTACAGAGCGGTCTCTTCACTTCGAAACTCGAAAATGAACGTCGATGATGCTGCAGTCATCACCGAAATTATTTTCCAGCGACAAAGAGAAGAGCACTAAATTTTTAAACTTAAAACTCCTTTAGAAACAAATTTCTACTTGGAAATACTTTAAATAATATATCCTTTTAAAACTTTTAACATAAGGTTTGAATCCATCAGAAATTAAATTCTTAAATTTCTTGTTTTAAATTCATTTCAGTTCCCAAATAAATTTATAAACAACTATTTATAAATTCATTTGTAGAACAATAAATGATAAATCAAGTATTATCACTTTAAATTATCAATTTAAATCAATTTATTAAGTTCCATAAATTATATATCAAAATTTATTTCATTAACCAAATTTTTTTTATAATATTGTGTCAGTTTGTTCTGTCAAAGTGTTTTAGAAATCCTATCGATAGCGTTGATCAGACGAATCGATCGGAAACCCAAATCAACATCAACAACTCAAACAACACCATATATAAAACAAAACATAGATTTACAAGTACAATTCAAAATGTTTGGAGATAGTTTAGAAACAAAAGACAAGATGGTTAAACAGAGTAGAGAGATGGGTAAGCTTAGATAAATCGCGGACAACCTTAACCGGGTCAACCGTGACTTAAAGAATAAGATCGATGTGGATTTTTCTGGGATAAATCTACGTTCGATCTCAAGAGATAGAGTTTGGAATAATAAAAGATATTAGCATCTAAACCAAGGATAAATAAAAATTTCTAGTGAATCGATGCTGACTGTAAAGGATTTTCACCCTTTTACAAGAAAATTAGAATATTGGCGAGACCGCCAATTCACTATAAAGATCATTCGAAGTGGAGTCATGGGATACTCTAGAATCAAAAGATGATGAATAGTAAGGGACACGAATGAATTTTGGAACCGCAGGAAACGTTCCAAAATTCAAAGGAAATAGAATCAAAAGGAAGAGATTAAAACTCGAACGAAAGTGATTCTGTAAATAAATTTACCATACATTCTAAGTTTTGCCTCAAAGCCAAAGCTCTGATACCAACTGTAACGACCCGGTATTTTCAACCATTCGCATCCATTATAAGTGTATAGGTAGACACTCATGCCGGAGTTGAATTTCTCAAAATACCACGTTGTAATTAAAATTTGGCAAATCTCAGAATATACAGTAAATAAATATAATCACATATCACAGACACAGAGTAAAATAATGCAGCGGAAGTAAAAGAAATAGTAGTTCATGAAGCTACTATGAAAATATATCAGAGTTACATAAGATACAACATAAGAAATAAAGTACAGCAGAAGTCTCAATACAATAACCAAGTACAGGCTGAATAGAACAACGGAACCTAAGTTGATAGAACAAGACTAGCAAATAATCTCCAGCGATTCAAATCTCCAGAAGGTGGAAATCCAAATCTGTGAATACTCAGGCTGACCCGAGCGTAAAGCAAAACACAAAACACTCGAGTCAGGACAATATATACTTATATAATGTAAACCAACTCAAGTGAACTGTAATAAAGGTACAAGTAACTTAGAAGATGCTTAGGACCGCCCATCCTCTAAGGATCCGTTAAAATATCTACTATGTAGTAATATTCGCTATTATAATAATGTCTAATAAGTAAAGTATAATCATATAGAAAATAGCGTTAAGGAGATGGAGAACCTTAACGCGGTCGGATCTTAAAATCATAATCGTAGTAAAGCTCGATATGGTAGGTGACACGGCACAACTAGGCAATGCCAGGGTAGATATACCAATTACGCACACGGACTGATGGATACGCATAGCAGCCACTACCGTTCCACCTCGAACAACACTCCCAAATCGGAGGATGGCCATCTAATCAATCACAAGTAAGAGTATAATATCGAAGAAATGTGTCCGAGAAGAGGTGCTACCTCACTGGTCCGAGATCGCTCCTGTTTTAGCCACCTTATGCCAACTCATGGGAGTTGGGTCCACGTAACATACCTTAAGAACGTCGCCACCATCCTACTTCATTCTGGAATCTCCACCGCGTACACGGTTGTCAAAGTGGTTTTCGGTATCGACGGAGAGTATGTCCATATCCGATCCCGGTCTCTTTGCCAACCAATCGTTATTATAACCCGTGGTTATAACTTTTAAAAATAGTTTATGTTTCAAATCAAAATACATCCTTTAAACCATTTCAAAATCATATCATTTATTTCAAACTAATACATACTTTCAAACCCAAAACATATCTATTCAAAACCAATTCAAAAATATATCATTTCCATTTCAAAACCAATTCAATAATATATCATTTCAATAAAACCCAAATTTCAAAATCACTGAATATTTCCTTTAATTTATTAAACTTGAAATCTTCCTTTAAATTATCATAGCATTTTGGTAATGTAACCTTAAGGAATCATAGCATTTTTGGAATGTAATACTTCCCAATTTAACATTTTATATAATCAAAGTATTTATATACTTACAAATTTTTAACATGGTCATTTTATCATAGCCTTATAGTTAAATAAACTTTGTTACTGTAATATCCAATTTAATGCTAAAATTCTTATGTTAAGTTAAGAGTACCTTATTAACTTACATTATCATTACAATAAAGAAACTTTATTATTTTAGTCATTAAAATATGTCATTTACATTAATTAAAACTTACATATTAAATGTACTTTTTAACTTACATTCCTATTACAGTAAAGAGCATTTATCATTTAATCAATATTACACTAATTAAACTTACATTATCGAATGTACGTTTTAATTTACGTTTTATTACAAAAGGGGCATTTATTATTTTAAATCAATATTACACAAATTAAGACTTACATGTTTCTTTCATTAATTAAGACTTTACATGTTTCTTTCAGTAGGTAAAACTTTACATATTTCTTTCATTAATTAGAACTTTACACGTTTCTTTCATAAATTAAACTTTACATATTTCTTTCATTAATTAGAACTTTACACGTTTCTTTCACAATAAATTTCTTATAATTAAATCCAATTTTCAACAATTTACTTAATAAGTTTAAGTGTAAAAGTTCCAATTCTTCACATTTCAACAAATAGACTTAACACTTCAAATTTAAATTACCATTTCACAATTTAACAAAATTTCCAATTTATTTAATTAAATTAAACCTTTAATTAAAACCAAATTTCACATTTCCTAGTCAAGTTATATTTTAAAAGATCACTTTTAAACATTCATTTATTTAACCACTTAAATTCATAGAAAAATCAATAATACTTAATAATCACTTAAATTCAAATTTAATCAAATTATCATATTTACCATTTCCAAATAAAATTTAATATCCATTTTATTTATATAACTTAAATATCATTTTTAACCAAAATTCCAAATTTCCAACTTAAGTTATATTTCAAAAAATCCAGTTAAACCATTCATTAATTACATTTTTAACACATATAAAAATCATAATTTCTTTAATTCAAAATATTTCAAAATCTGTTTAAATCAAATTTCATAAATTTATATTTTTAAAATACTTAAAAATATTCAAAACACTTTATAAAATAACCACGGGCCTGTATATAATTTTCTAACCTAGGTCAAGTGATACGGATATGTATCATTTCAATCCGCAGTTAAAAAAGAAAAATTCGGGTTCTATCATTTCAAACCCACAATCCCAAGTTAAAATAATTTAAATAAAAATCATTCAGGCCTATCATTTCAGCCCATAACGATTTTTCCCTATTCTAAAGTCCGTTCGGGTATGTATCATTTCAACCCATAGTGATTCTAATCTACAGGGAACTTGCAATGGTGATAACAGATATAAATAACAGAATAACATTAAATAATAGTAACATATGATATAATAAGTGTAATAACAAGTGTGAACATCATATGATAATAATATAAACATATATAACATGATGATATACATTACAGATTCAAATGGTGTCGGTTTATCAGTTATATAGGTACATATTGTCTGGTGAGAATAACTCACCTGTTTGTGCTGGAGATATCAAAACCAATGACACAATGGAACAAAAGCACGATGACAAGACTACGGACTTGAGTGGAGAGCAAGATCCAAAGCTACAACTCTTGTATTACAACCCAAAACATACATCAAAACAAACACAATTTCAACGCACTTGAAATGGAATAACTTTTAAACGAAAAGAGATTTGAATGTCAAATCTTTTGCCTTGCTTTCTCTATCCTTTTGCATGGCCTAGGGAATGTTTTGGTTCAGGTTTGGACATGGTTTGGGTCTGGTTTGGACCAAGGGATGCACGGCTACAAGCTAGAGATGATGGGGAAGTTACAACATAGGCATGTGAAGAGTTTTATGCAATATGGTGGAGTTTTGGTTCATCTTTGGCTCGGTCTACAAGGTCCTAGGCTTGGCCATGACTTGCTACAGGTCTGGACAGAGGAGATGGTGATGTGTAGTGGTGGTAGCAAGGTGGTGGTGGCGGGTAGAGGTGGTGTCCAAGGTGGTGGGCGAAGGTATGTTGCAACTAGTGGTGGCTATGCATTGTTTTAAGGGATTTGTGCAAGGTTTTGTGTGGTTTTTAGTCAAAAGGAGTGCATGGCCTGTCATGGTCAGAGGAGGAGGGGGTTTGGTCATGGATGGTGTGGGGAAGGAAGTGGTGGTGGTCGGTGGAGGAGATGGTGGAGGTGTTAGGCCAAGCAAAGCAAGAGAAACATGGCAAAAATCATTGAAAATGAAGAGAAAAGAAGAAAAAGAAGGAGAGGCCATTACCTATTTTTGGATGAAGCCATGAGAAATGAGGAGCTGATTTGTTTTCACGTGAATAGATGAGAAACAAAAAGTGGCGGCTACACTAGGGTTTTAGATGGCTAGGGCAAAATTTGAGGAGTTAAAGAAAATGAAGGGTTTGGACAAAAAAGGGCTTAAGTTTCAAAGTGTTTTACAACCTTTCATATTTCTTTTCTTTTTAATCTTTATATAAACAAAAATATTCAGAAAAATAATTTACAAACCGAAATCAATTATAAATATGAGAAAACAAATAATAAATTTTGGAAAAATATAAAAAGAATGAAGAAAATTACATAAAAATACCAAACAGTGTTCAAAAATTATAAATAAATCACTATCAGTCTTGAAAAACTATACACTTCATTATAAAAATATTATGAAGTGAAAATTTGAAGTAAAATAATTTATTTATCATTTTCAAAAATAAAATAGATAATTAAATTGGAGAAAATAAAAAAGGATTAAAGAAAAATGTTTAAAATTTACAAACAGGGCATGGAAATTTGCAAGAAAAATACTACTAACTCTGGAAAAATTCCTACCTTACTTTAAAAATATTTAAAAGCCAAAATATATTTTATATAACATAAATGTAAAATTAGAATAAAATATATCAAATAAAAATGTCATTTATATAATTTTAAAATAAAGAATATTGCTGAATAACCCAATATACACACAATATTGAAAATAGTATAACTTTTGCAATTTAAATCCGTTTGCAACGAAACGAAAAGCAGTATTCAAGTTATTAAATCTATTTTTATAATAAAAGATAAAATTCATAAATTTCAAACTTTTAAATTTTCAAGTTAAAAGTCGAAGTTTGACTATTTGACCAAAATTCACATTTTCTGGAAATATTAAATTTAGTCATATTTGGAATTCAAATCCACATACAAAATCAAAGTTTTTTTATATTTACAATAACAACATTTATTCTTTTCATAAATAAAGCTCTTAAATTTGGAAAAATCAAATTAAAATTAATTGTAAAATACAGGGTTGTTACAGTATCATATACATATGTGTGTGTGCATGTGTAACATAGCAATCCGTGCAGGGTATAACATGTGCATATATAGATGATGAGATTTACATCACAACAGACACATTGCCCTTAGAAGGCCCAGTATATTAACTACCCAAGCCACTAGGCGAGGTTTCATATGATCCATTTCTTGCCACTCTTCTCATAATCTAGTATCTTATCTGTTGGTACGAAGTTTTTCGGCGATCCCCAAGATCCGAGTCCGAGTTGTTGGAATTGGAACAAGTTCGGCAGCATATCATGAAATCTTGGTGATCTTCTCTATCTAATGAATAAGGAGTTTGTTTGGAAATCGTCTGCCTCGCGCCACCCCTCGAGTAGCCATCAGTGAAATACCACTCTTGAAGATCTAGAATTCTAACCATGTATCAGGACCTACGGGCCAAGGGACAGTCTTAGATAGACAGTTTCTATGGGGCATAGGCCTCCCAAAAGGTAAGGGAGGTGTGTCAAGGTTTCCTCGAGCCGGATGAAGATTGGCCTTCTAGTGAAATGCGTAGAGATCAGGAAGAACACCAACGACTAAAGCACTCTACTGAGCCGGCACTGGGACCGATCCGGTATATTAATAAGTAGGCTAGGGAGATGCCTAGGGCTGTTATGAGAGCCCGGAATGCTGCACTAATAATTGCTGGTTGCTCTTCCTATTGGGAAGTGGACTAGTCCTAGTATTCTGTCCTGTTATACTCCCGACAGTGGTCCTATGCGAGCTAACCAGTTAGTCTTTTGGTTCTTCCTGTCTCATTTATCGGTCGATTGTAACCGTTGCTTGTTCCTGCCAGGGCCAACCAAAAAAGAAAATCACTATATTACTGGATAGAATGACAAGATAAATAAAGGTCTATTATTCTTCATCCATAAATATCCAAAATTTAAGGTCTGGTACTCCATAGATAGTTCGAATTGTATAGGAACAATGATCAATTTTAGCGCGAATTGTTTGTAGGGGAACCCTACCTTTTCTGATCCATTCAACACGTGTTTCTTTTCCGTCAATACGTCCTGCAATTTGTATTTGAATTCCTTTTGTATCTGTTTGTTTAGTTAATTCAATAACTCTTTTCATTTCCTTTTGTTTGCAACTAAATTGGCCACAAACACACAAGAATAGGTTTGTGTAGTGAAATAAATGAAGAAACTAAATTAAAATGGAGGAATATATCAAATTAACAAGAAAATCACGGCAGAAAACAAGAACAACAAGATTTATAGTGGGTCGGCGTTGATTGCCTACGTCCACTTTGAATATTCTCTTTATTGATTCACAATAATCATGATTACAGTAAGAAACACCAAGAAACAAGAAAATAATGAAGGAAGTTGATTACAATAATAGTGCTGTCTAACCAGCAGCGTAAATATCCACATACGCTTGTATTTATAGGTGAAAGTGACCACCAATCTGATTGGAATTTCGGCAACAAGAACTTCTCATCCATATGGGCCCACCATAGGGAGTGTTAAGCCTAAATCTCAACAGAGAGGGATCGGTACTGATCCCTCCATTTGTTGAATTTGGGGCAGAGACCCCTATGGTAGCTTCCCCATGCTTAGATATGATGGTGTCTCAAATGTCATGATGATTTGATTTGGGAAGCTCGAGTTTTCGCTTGATCTTTGGTTCGAATCCCCATTTATGTCATTGCTTCCGATCCCTCCAATAAGTTGTGTCGATCCCTCCGATTCAGTTGTGCTCTGTCGATCCATAATGCTTAGAACATTACGCTGATCCCTCTGGCTTCATAGATATATACCGATCCATCTTGTTTTATAAATATATGTCGATCCATAATTCTTCGAATGTTATGCCGATCCCACTGGATTCATAGGTATATACCGATCCATCTTGCTTTATAAATATATGCCAATCCCTCCATTTTCTGAATATGCCGATCCATTGAGTTTTAACAAGTCATGTTGAGTTAAGCACCATCACCTATGCCGACTCTTTTACACTACTCATGCTGATTATCCATTTAAATAGACATACTGATCCCTATGTTTCACTTTGCTATACCGATCCTTCTATTATTTTATTTATGTTGACAAATGACTATGCCGATCCCTATTCCATCCAAATTGGTTTCCATATTTATGACATCCTGCGTTGTCTGTCTATCAACTTTGTTCAATCTGGGCTTCGTATAACTGTCTGAACTCTATTTCTAGGTCCTATAGTCATTGCTTCATGGTCATCCTTCTTGACAATAGTCAAATCTGTTTGGCACGATCAGTTCAATCTAGTCTGGTCGGGGTGTCGGGTAACACTTGCCGCCTAAAGTACGTCTTGTGAGTTACATGAAATGCTTTGAATCGGAAAAAGTTTGAGTTGGCGGAAAGGAATCCATCCAACTTCCTGGTTGATCTCTATTCCTCTAACAACTTTCAATAATATAAGTCCAATGTCGTACTCTGTTAGCATATATAGATTCAGTCATGCAGGACTTATAGGCCTTCTTTTATCTGATCCAATTTCCAACTTGAGAGTTCTAGGCTTGATTGCAATTTTAATTGATTTCAAAAATTTGAACGTTGAAATCGTTCCCATGCGTATCCACATACACGTTTCTATTGTTGGCTCCTGGACGTGTTCGAACGTTCATAGGTCATTGCCAATTTTTATAATATTCTGTATACTCGCGTCTACAGTTAAACCTTTGTGATGACGATTGTCAAACGTTTTTCAGCTGTCCATCATTTCCCTTCTTCCATCTTTCATTTCGTTTATTTTTTTTAAATTCTCGTAGAAGGATTGGCACCCGACATGTCGTTCCCTTGGTGCGTGCACATGAATGGGGATCTGCAACTCCTAATGCTGATCCCTCTTCGATTCCTTGACTGGTTCACCCAAGATGACTGGTTCTTTCTTCTTATATGCGCATGTATATAAGTACACCTTTCTCCCTTCCTTCCTTTCACTTCTCTACTTCCAACTTTTACTTTATCATTTTCACCTGCATTTGCATACACTTCCTGCCGAACCTAGGATAACAAATTTCTTCAATCCTAGGTCTTAACTCAAACACGAATTCAACCTGCTCCTCAAAGTCGCTCCTCCTTCATCTTCGATCCAAACCTCGAATGCTCACCCTTCTACTTTAACTTGAGATATATAGGTTTGAAATCCCTTTTTAATCATGTGATTGACTTTCAAATCTTGAGCTTGGGTGAGTTTGTGCGTCTGTTAGGTAGATAGCGTGGTGGGTTGTACTAAGACATGAATGAGAGGAGAAGAAGATGAAGGAAAAGGAAGAAGTGGGTTCAGCTGTAGTCTATGAAGGGTGAAGGAAAGTCAATGTTTTAGGACTGAAAGGATATATTTGGATAGGGATCAACATTGGATTAAATGGCGATGGGATGAAGGGAAGTTAGGTGAGGGATTAGTGAGGTGGTTTATTAGATGAGGGATCGGTATGGGTAGGTTTAGGAAAGAGTTCAGTAGGACGTTGTACTGATGAGGGATCGATGTTGTGGTTTCGGTGAAAGGGATCGGTAGGAAATAGTTAAATGAGGGATTGGTATGGATTCATAGGAAGGGATCGGCAATGAGGTTAAGGGGTCGATATTTAACACTAAGGACCACTCTAATCCAACCTATTTGAACACTTAACATAAATTCGCCTTGCCGAATTTGAACATGAGATGACAACGGACAATATGACTTGCATACTTGGACCGTCGGACTTAAGATTGAATGACCAAACTTTCGGACTCCTCAATATGGACTAAGTATTAAATTTGTTAATAAACTTGGGTAATTGACTTCATAATTCAATGTGTCGGTAACCGATCCCAAAGCTATCGTGGCTGATCAACTTTCTTGCCAATTGAGACGGTCAGCGATGACGGTCTTTTTGGACAAAACTCCAAATCTTGTCGTTTTATTCTTGCTTTTCTGATTTCAAACTATTTATGCTTATTCCACACTCACTACACTAGTTCACACTTGACACGGGGGGAACATGTTATTATTTCTAATCTTAATTGTCTACTGAGTATAGCTGACATAGATTCTAGATGCATGAAGCGTCCAATCAACATGTCTTCTGAATCAGTGGCGAGACACATCGATTCTGAAGCAAAATCAAGTTCTACCACTATATCCGAAAGACCTTCGAGCCACGATGCAGAACAACCAGAAGCATCTAATCCTCAAATTAATCTTTTCTTCGATATCCCAATTAACCAACAGAAACCATCAGCCAGCTCTTGATGCCATTGAGGGTGCCATTATTCTAGATAACCCCGTCGACTCACAAGCTTCTAGAATCGACGAAGCCGCTCTTCGTCGATTGTGCTCTATCCACGGGATCCCATTCGAAGATGTATTAGTTCCAATGAGGCAAGATAGACCACATTTGCTCCCAGCCGGATATATAGCGTGTAACAAGTTCATGTGCCGGGCTGGATGCGTTCCACCTTTTAACTCCTTCATCTGGGAGATGTTGAGGTATCTTGGGATCGCCCCTACTTAGTTGCATCCCAACAGCTACGCTTTTATTCACGGGGATTTCCTCTTATTCATGAATGTTCTATTCCATCCACCGACTCCCAAAGACATCAGATTTTTCTATAACTTTAAAGGATGATAAGGGAGTCCTTCTTGCGTCTTCCTTGAACCTTCGCCGAATTGTCAAGTCTTGACGGGCGCGTGGGACAAACTTTCATTATTTAAGCACGAGTGGTTCTACGTGCGATGTCCTTCCGGCTTTGCAAGGAGATAGTTAGAAGGACGTAAGTGTTACTTGCACTTTCCTTTTAAGCTCGATGACTCAAATCATAATTTCTCCTTTGAATATACTAACATCCAAAGCTCATTCAGGCAGTCGTCCACGTCCCGAAGGCGCCAAGTTTTCTAGAGCCATCGTCACCATCCGCACCACTCTCGTTGAGGATCGGGATATTAAACTCCTCGTACCTAATGAGCTTCTATCTTTATTCGGGCTATTAGAACATAGCCGCAGATTCGGACTCCCCAAAAGAAAAGCAGTTTCAAAGATTGTTGTTGAACGAAGAGAAGAAACAATCAACCCCGTTGTGCCCCTTGCCGAGGGGACTCGGGAATGTACCGAAGAGGAGGAAATCAAAGACTCTTAAGCTAATAAACCTGGAGATGATAATGCAGGCCTTGAAAAAGTGCCGATGGCTAGCCCGTCACAAGTTGGGCAATCGTAGACATCTCTGAAGAGAAAGAAGAAGTTGGTATACCAACTACACAAAAGAAAGGCTGGATAAAATCCAGAATTCGTTATTACTCCCCTCGGAGAGGAGTCATCTTCTAAGCGACTGTAAAGTTCGTTAAAAGGATTCTCCGACCTTCAAATTCTAGATTATATAATGTCATGTGACTTTCCCAATATTAATATCGAAGGAATTAACTCCCCTATTAGAAGCAACGGAGGCGTCCAACCTTCCAATAAAGGGGAGAGCACTCCGATGAGAAAAACCATCGTTACCGGTCCGTTGGAGGGAGACACTAGGACACTCACAAACACTTGCACTCCACTGCACACTTGTTATTAATCTTTTACATGACAACTTTTAGTATGCTCTTATTTGGTTTTTTACAGGTGCAATGTCTCAATCTCGTGCCCTCGATCGTCTCCGAGGCTCTTCTACTTATCACCATCCAAGCCGGGGCTGAATCTGTGCGTCATAGAGAGAAAGATGACGGATGAGGTAAAGATTATTATTCGAGGGAATCTTCTTCCTCATCTAAGAGAAAGTCCCAATCCCATGCTTCTCGTCATGACGAACACTCTAACCTTCCTTCTCATAGCAGATAAAAATCCTCGTATCGCGGCCCTCACGCTGCTGCACCTCACGAGCAACATTCTGGCTCCTCTTTTTCAAGGCAGTCACGTGAGCGCCTCTCTGGCAAGCATCCACTTGCCAATTTTGATCCACTTTCGCCGGTTGCCACTCCCAATTCTACTACAGCAGAAAAGTTAGCTGAACTTAAAGCTACTTTTCCGAAATCTTCTTTGATGGTCTCAAACTCCTCCCCTCCATACATGTCATTCCTTGACATACCAAAGAAAGCTCATTAGCATGTGTGAATGATGTATTCTTTCAGCGTGAATCATTCATTCATTTGGTCGAGAAAGTTTTTAAAGTCTCCATAGAGCGTTAGCATGAAATCGGCCGTCTCAAGTTGGAGGCCATCCACAAAAAAGATATCATCAACCATCAGGATTCTACGTTGCTTGAATACAAGACCTAACTTGCAGAAGCCGAAAAGAATGCAAAAGAGACAACAGAGGCGGTTGTGAGAAATGCGGATTACAGATCTTAAGGCTAGAATAACACTAGAGGGGGTGATAGTGTTTTATGGATTTTTTAAATCTTTTTTAATTTTATTCAATTTAAACACCAACAAATGCAATTCACAAACATAGGTATAATCACAGAATCAGACACAGATGCAAATACTAAATAAAAGCAGTAAAGGAAAGAACACACCAGAATTTTATACTGGTTCGGAGTTACCCTACATCTAGGCTACAAGATCACCTAATTGATTTCCGGGGCTACAATCACACCCAATTGATTTCAAGGCTCAACCGCACCTTTTACTCAATAGTTTGATTTACAAAAGATTCTATAACTCTAAATAGCACTGAGATCTTATGGAGAGAGTGGCAGAGAATCAAACAAGAGATAATCAAGTTTGATTCTCTTGGTATTTCGATAGAGTATAGTTTAGGATTCTTTAGAATAAATGTGGAAGATGAAGAGGAGAGAAAATAAATGAAATCTGATAAAAATTCGTTTAGAACTTACTGGTATTTATAGTAGAGCAACAGCCATATCTATTCGTGAAAGGATACGACGAATAGACACTTCTTTTGAAAATAGAAATTTGAAAATAACGGACACCATGTCGACATGGGGGGTTGAGGTATGTCGACATGCTCAAGGAAAAATTGATGTTTTGATTTTCTTATTAAAATTGGTTTCTATAATTTGTCAAAACAATTTCTAAACTTTGTAAATATATTTGAATATAGTTTAAACATATAAAAGAGTTTAGAAAATAATTTTTAATATATATAATCTTAATCTATAAAGTGATTTAAAATCTGTGTATATAAATATTTTAAAGCTAAATATTTAAAACAAGAGGTGGTTTAAAAACAAGGACAATTTTGAAATCAAAATATTAAAAATGATAAAAATAGTTTTGAGGCTAAAATATTTCAAACAAGAGATGTCTTTTTGAAAAGAAAGTTTTGAAAACATTTTTAAAAAACAAGAGATATATTTTTGAAAAACATTTTTTATAAAATTAGTGGATATCAAAATTGGACCACTATATGTTCCACTAGATATTGTCGTGGGTTCCATCCCACTAAGGTTCCATCCCTTTAACAGGCTCGAAGTGGATTCCATTCCACGAAAAAATTTCGAATAAAGATGTAAGTGCTTTCAAGAAGTTTTAACATAAATCTAGACTAACTACATTATCTTGTACTGTTTGAAATCTTGAACTCTTGATAACTTGATTTCTTGATACTCATGAGTCTTCAATCTTGATATCTTCGATCTTTAAATTCATCGGTCTTGTATCTCTATACTGTACAGTCTTCATTCTTGGTACCTACATGTTTATATTCTGCATATACATATATATCTAAACCATAATGGTAGTATTTATATTTTATAACAAGTCCTAAGGTTGTTGTCATCAAAACCATCATCTCAAGGACTAACAGCGGTAAGTCACCTGGAGGCTTCTCATAAGAAAGAACTCGACGCGGCACTTCAACGCAGCGGCACGCTTGCTTTAAAAAAAGACTCCTTCCAAAAGGAGAAAGATACTACAACTCGTCCCGTTGAAGAGCTTGAAGAACTGTTAAAGAAAGAGTCGGAGGGGAAAATTGAGGCGCAAGAGGAGTCGCAAAGATACTATGAGGAAATCATCGAGGCAAGGAGCTTGAGAACAAAGCTCGACGAACAATTCGCCAAGATTGAAGCTTTGAAGGAAGAAGCCCGAGAAGAAGGTAGAAAAGAAGTGCTTGAACAAGCTAACTCCTAGGTGGAGGCTGCTATCGAATCTGGTAGGAATGAGATTAAGGACTTGTTCGATCCATTAATTATCGAATATAACGCGAAAGTCCTTCTCCACCGTGACTTAACTTTCTTGGTGAGGGATATCTTGAATCACTAGCCGAAGTCTGGGAACACATTGTCAAGATAAAGAAGGAAAAGTTGGGAGAAGCAAAATTCAATGAAGAAGAACTTGTGAGAGAAGTACTTCGAGGAAAGGAACTGTCTAATCTGGCCGCCGCTAAACTTCAATTTTTTAAGGCTCCTGCACTGACTAAGAAAGGAGAGGATATCGTTGAGTCTTCTGGAACCGATCCTAAGGGTTCCTCTCCTATCCAAGTAGCCAGACCATCATCTTCTCATGATATGGAGCAAAACCTTGGATATGATCCGGACAGGCTTGTCTTTGGACCACATATGATATCTCCCATTCTCGAAGGAAGCACTCCATTGACTACAGAAAGTCAACCGGATGTTTGTATCATAATGAACTTCTTTGAATTTGAAAAAAAAAATGTTTTCCATGTGCAATAGCTTTCAATTAATGTCCATGCTTTATCAAATTTTTGCAGGTCTTCCGGACCCTGATCAGACTCCTAGGAGCAATGCTGCCATGGTGCAGCAGGAGAAGATGGTCAAAGTCCCGGTCGCTGTTGATATTCTGGGTCCCGATGCTCAAGTTATCAGTGCGCTTGATGAAGATAAACCTGAAGATCTATCCCCTGCCGATGAATCGGAAGATATAATGATCACAGGTGCTTTGGAGCATACTACTAAAACCAGTATGAGGGAGCAAATCGAGGAGGAGGAGAAGTCAAAGCGTAAAGTTAAAGGCGAGCCTGTCGAGGTGGAAGTTGAAGATCCTGATCTTGTACTACTACAAGTTATTTCACCAGGTGGGACGATTCCCGGCAAAATCCCTCCTTCTTCAAGCATTCTGACCAAGGGCGGCAAAGGATCCCGGAAGAGAAGCTCAACCAACTCCATTCCTAAAAAACCAAAAAGGGAGAGAAAGTCGAAGAAGTAGTCATTACTTCATGTCATTGTGCTTAATTTGAATAATTATTTCTTTCCTCGGTCATAGGTGTTCGGGTATGAATCCTCATTTTTTGAAATAACTTGTACTGGAATTTTGAGACTTGTGAATAAACGTTTTTCCTTTCAATTAATCATCGTGTGAATCATTATTTTGATAGTTGAATGATTACTTTCCATTCAATGTACTTATAATTTATTGACTGTAAATTCTGTTAAAAATTCACCATCTCCATCTCAAGGCCTCCTTTCGGTCGGTACCTTAAGTCGTAAAACATGCTAAGTCGGAGCTATAGTGAGCAGCCTTTAGTAGTTTGTATTCCTCTCATCGATTTTAGGTCAGAGTTGGTGGGATAGAAAACAGTTGGAATACGTTCATCTGTCCGTTAGAGTTTACATGTCAGCCTAGGCTTTGGGGACTTAGAGTTATTTTGCGAGCGGTCGGTTCACGCTCGATTTATGTTTTTGTCTTAGTCCACACTCTGGGGACTTAGAATTATTCCACGGGCGGTCGGTTCACACCCGATTTGTTTATACTCCGGTCCGCACTTCGGGGACTTAGAGTTTTCTCGTAGGCGGTCGGTTCACGCCCGATTTGTTTATACCTCGATCCGCACTCTGGGGACTTAGAGTTTTCTCGTGGGCGGTCAGTTCACGCCTGATTTGTTTATACTTCAGTCCGCACTTCGAGGACTTAGAGTTTTCTCGTGAGCGGTCGATTCACGTCCGATTTGTTTATACTCCAGTCCGCACTCTGGGGACTTAGAGTTTTCTCGTGGGCGGTTGGTTCACGCCCAATTTATGTTTCTACTTCTTTCGGTTGCCTCGATTTAGTTTCAGTCCCACTGTCCGAGCAGGAATTTTTCAATCTCCGGATTATCAACCACATTTGTTTCCTATTACATGTCCCATCCTTTGGATCATTCGCGGGAATTGTTAATTGAGCAAATTAATGGAGCTCATCTTGTTCGATCCCATCGAAGATTAGCATGATTGATAGATTTCAAACTCTGGGAGCCTGTTCACATATCACATATATCGATATCAATCAGTTCCATTATGTACTTAGCATAAAATGCAATGACAGTCATATAAGCAAAGGAAGTTCGAGTCTTTATTCATCAAATGGAAAAGAACAAACTATACTGTCTTACTACATATTTGGAGAAATCAAATGCTAAAGCAAATATAGGAAGTAAATAGAATGGAAATGCAAAGGAAATATTCTAAGTGAAATAGCATCGTAAATGTTCGATATTCCAGGTTCTTTGAAGTGTAATACCATCGATAGTCACTAGCTTGAAAGTTCCTGCTCCAAGCCTCTGTTCAATGACATACGGTCCTTCCCATGTTGAATTCATGTGCGACGAGGCCGGAAATCCCATTTTAGGACAAGATCGCCAACTTCAAAGGTTCTCGATCGAACTTTAGTATTGTAATATCGGCGACTCGATGTCGGTGTGCAGCTGCTTTCAAATCGGCTTCCTCGCGCTTCTCATCGATAGAATCCAAGGATTCCAAGAGAAGATCTTTGTTCGTTTTGGGGTCGTAGTAAGTCACTCGATGAGAAGGGACTTCGAGTTCCACTAGAATAATAGCTTCGGAGCCGTAAGTAAGAGCGAATGGAGTATGATCAATTGCAAACTTATGAGTGATTTTGTAGGCCCAAAGCGCCGTAGGAAGTTCATCCACCCACTTGCCTCTAGCCTTCTACAAACGCGTTTTCAGAATAGAATTGATAATTTTGTTTATAGCTTCAACTTGTCCATTTGCCTGAGGGTGAGCGACCGCTACAAACCACTTTTCAATGCGATACCTCCGACAAAATTCTTTAAATTCAGCACTATCGAACCGAGTCCCATTATCTGTTATGATTGTTAATGGAAGAGCGAAGCGGCATATGATGTTTCGAACAATGAAATTGATTACTTTCTTGGTAGTGATTATGGCTAATGGTTCCGCCTCGGCCCATTTGGTGAAGTAATCAACCGCGACAGTAGCGTACTTCGCACCGCCTTTAGAGATTGGCAAAGAGCCGATGATGTCAACACCCTACATAGCGAATGGTCATGGACTAACCATTTGTGTGACCTCTATTGGCAGAGCTCTTGGGACCTTCACATATATCTGGCATTTGTCACATCATCTCGCATAATCGGCGGCATCCCGGTTTATAGTTGGCCAATAATATCCGTAACGAAGTATCTTCTTTGCCAAAGTTTGCACCTAGGTGTGATCGCCACATCGTCCCTCATGAACTTCTTTCAGAACACGCTTTATCTCGTCATGAGCGATACACCGAAGTAAGGGAACATAAAACCCTTTTCTATACATAGTTCCTTCTTGCATAATATACCGTAAAGCTTTGAGAAGGACTTGTCGTTTTTCATTTCTCCTTTCAGGCAAGATTCCATGCAATAAGTAATCTTTAAATACAGTCATCCACAATTCCCTCCCGGATTCTGCTTCTAGTACTTGATCAGTTTCCATCATATTTATACTTAGGGTATGTAATATCTTAACCCAAACCAAACCCATCCGTTGCGCATCGCTGGTACTAGTGAACTTTGCCAATGAATCAGCCTATCCGTTTTGCTCACGTGGGATATGTGAAATGTCATAGTACTTGATATCTGCCAACAACTCCTGAACTCGGGTAAGGTACGGGGCAAATCATTGTCCCTTAGCCTGATAGCCTCCTTTGATTTGATATACCACCAATTATGAGACGCAAAAGATTTCAAGAGACTTCACTCTGACCTCTCTAGCAAGTTTAAGTTCAGCAATCAACGCTTCATACTCAGCTTCGTTATTTGTAGCAGGAAAATCAAGCTTCAAAGCATAGCAAATTGATCGATTCTCAGGAGTTACAAGCACAATCCCAGCTCCGGAACAGTGATGATTAGATGCTCCATCAGTGTACAACTTCCATCGCACGGTAGGATTCCGCAGCCTTCTAGAAGCTCGTCTTGCCTGGTAAATTTTGCTATAAAGCCTACTAGGGCTTCAGCCTGGATAGCTCTTCGGGGAAGATATGTCGAACTGGCTGAGCTCGATGTTCCATTTAAGCAACCTTCCAGACGTCTCAGGTCGTTGTAAGACCTGTCATAACGACTGGTTGGTGTAAATGTTGATCGGATGTGCCTGGAAGTACGGACGAAGTTTTCGTGATGCAATTAGCAAGCAGTACACCAATTTCTCTATCTTCGCATAGCTTCTTTCTGCCTCTGTTAATCGCTTGCTGACATAATACATCGGCCTCTAAATCCGGTTCTCCTCCGAATAAGGGCAGCACTTATAGCATGTGCTGATACTGCCAAATAAATGTACAACTCCTCGTGATCTACCGGCTTTGACAAGACAGGGGCTCCCTCTAAATGATTTACCAGAGCTCGAAATGCGTCTTCACAATCCCGCGCCCATTCAAAGTTTCTTTTTCCCTTCCTAATCAAATCAAAGAAAGGAATTCATTTGTCAGTTGCCCTAGAGATAAATTGACTTAAAGCAGCAAACTTCCCATTCAAACTTTGCACTTGTTTAATGGTTCTAGGTGCTTGAATATCTCGAATAGCTTGAATATTTTTTGGATTAACTTCAATTCCTCGAGCATTGACAATAAATCCCAAGAATTTTCCTAACGCAATACCGAATGAGCATTTCAAAGGATTGATCTTCAAATTATAAAATCGGAGGATGTCGAACATCTCTACCAAGTCTCGAATGTGGTCGTTTATTCACCATGACTTCACGAACATATCATCTACATAGACTTCCATTGTTCTCCCAGTCTGATCTTTAAACATCCGGATAACTAAGCATTGATAAGTTGCTCCAGCATTCTTCAATCTAAACGACATCATCGCATAACAATACATTCCAACATCCGTCACAAAGTTGTTGTATTCATGATCGGGGACATGCATCGGCATTCGGTTATACCCCGAGTACGCATCCATAAAGGATAAAAATTCATGTCCTGTAGTTGAATCAACTAGCTGATCAATCCTTGGAAGATGCTAACTATCTTTAGGACACGCCTTTTTCAAGTCTGAATAGTCGATGGACATTTTCCACTTCCTATTCGCCTTCTTCACCAGCACGAGATTTGATATCCATTCAAGATAGAGGGTATCGTGAATAAACCCATTGACTTTCAGTTTATCCACCTCCTTTTTAAGAGCAACGGATCTCTTTAGATCCATGCCTCGAATTTTATGTTTTACCGAAACATCCTTTGGATCAACATTTAATGCATGGCTAGCGATGGCAGGCAAGATCCCACACATGTCAAAGTGAGTCCAAGCAAATACATCCAGATTCTCTTGGAGAAAATCAACAAGTTCTCTCATCATCGAGGGGCTGAGCCGCGATCCAATCTTCAAGACCCGTGATGGGTCGTCATGGCTGACTGTTATATCAATCGTCAGCTCAGCCGACGCTGACTTGGTCTTCTTGGGCTCCTCTTCGTCATCCCTCGGATCTATATCTCTATAGAACTGACTATGGTGCCCAAGCCATGGCATAGGTGTCATTTGTCAATCTTCAGTAACTTGGATACTGACAGATTTGTCCACACCCTTTCCCTTCTCCTTATGCTGAGCTTCTCTCAACTCAGCCACATAATAGGCACGTTCAGTTGCCTAATCACCATGGACCACTCCTACTCCATTATCAGTCAGAAATTTTAAAGTCAAACACCACGGGGCAAGAGCTGTCCGAAATTCAGCCAGGGTCGGTTGGCCTAGAAAAACGTTGTACGGTGAGTCAACATCCAAAACAATGAACGGTAGGATCCGCACTCTCCGACGTTCACCTTCCCCCAATTCAACTGGCAACTCCACATAACCAACTGCCTCAGTCGCCACACCATTGAAATCATGTATACGAGCTTTAGATGGTTTTAAATCTTTAGCCTCCATTCTTATTTGATCATAAGCCTTCTTGAAAATAATGTTTACCGAACTTCCACAATCAATCAAAATTCTTCTCACTAGGAGTAGGGCCAATCATGGTAGAAATGACCATTGGGTCAATTATAGGAGCCTCTACTCTATCTGCATCCCTGCTTTTGAACACTATATCATCAGTCATCATACGTTGTTGCTTGGCCGGAGTTCCGTCCTTCGTATTTGAACAATACTCAAAATCCACATGCCTCATCGCGCTGGCATAGCGCTCCATTTCCTGCCAACTTCTGTCCACGGGATGTGGTCCTCCAACTATCATGTTTATCACTAATCTTTCTCTGGTCCTCCCAAGCTCCTCAGCCGTACGCGGAGCTTGTCCTCGATTGGGGTCAGATGTCCCCTGTCCCCCATCCTATAGAGTTTTCACGAACTGCTGCAACTTCTTTTCCCAAATCTACTTCTCGATAGCATCCTGAAGATGCCTACACTCGTTCGCATTGTGCCCGTAACACTCATGAAATCGACAATGCTTTCCGATCTATTTATATATCTCTATTGACTCCTTTGGACGCGACTTCTTGTATTGAAAAGTATTACAGGTGGATACGTAAATATTCTCCAGGGATGCATTTAAAGGCGTGTAGTTGTCATACATAGGAATCCTAGGCCCTGGTCTTCCAGGTTCCCTCTTCCGGTCTCGATTCCCTTCATTATTTCTCTTATGTTGATTCAGCTTGTTATGAACATTAACCTGAACCTTCCCAGAACTCTCATTAGACTGCTTTATTGCTATGTTGCTTTGTACTGCTTCTCCTCTCGGTCCCACAGCATTTCTTTTTCTAGAGGACCTGGCATCCTCCTTCCTCATGAACTGAGCCGCATTTGAATAGAAGTGTTCCAATGTGCGTGGCGGTTTTCCAGCTATCCAATCACCAAACTCGAATTCTGGATCAATCCCTCTCGTCACAGTCATCAGTATAACATGGTCATTTGGATTACTAACTTCAGTGGCAACGACATGAAATCTTTCCAAGTAGTCCTTCAATGATTCCCTCAGAGTCTGGATTACGTTGGAAAGTGACATTATGTCTTTAGGATAAGTAGCGTGGATCGGGAACTGCTCCACAAACTTTGTTGCCAGTTTATCAAACCTTGGAATCAATCATGGGGGTAATCTTGTAAACGACATTGTCGCGATCCTAGAGAGGGTTATAGGAAAGCATCTACATTTGGTTGCGTTATTGGCTCTCACTAAGTCCATCAACCATTTGTACCTCATAATGTGTTGCATGGGATCAGTTTTTCCCTCATATGCAGGCATCGTAGGCATGTTGAACCTTCTTGGGTACTTCATATGTAAAACAATGTCAGTAAACAGGGTATGGCTCCTCGAAATTCCCCAATCATCATTCTTCAAACCCTGGTTCTCCCTCACCATGACCATCGCCAATAAGTCCGATGTCTGGATGGGTGGTGCCAAGTGGTGGTCGCGCTCCACCTCACATGAATGGTCCGGTCGAAGTCTACGGGCCATTTCACGCCTCCTTGGTCTATCATCCTCTTGATGTGTACGATGAGCATTCATCTCGTTGTTATTCCGGAGGGGTAGTTGGTCAGCATTCAAACGGACTCCTGAATCCAAGCTTCCAAAAATAGCTCCAGCCCGATTCCCCAAGTGCAGTTGGGGAACCCCTCCTCTGGAGGAGGGATCGGTACCGAACCTTAGGGAGGGATCGACACTGATCCGTCTTGGTAGACCATATTGGTCTGCCAAGTGATGCTCTGATGTCCCTGCTTGCTCTCCTTCGACCCTGCGATGCCTACGCCTATGATATTCATCTGATAAGTTTGAACTCACCGACACCAAGTAAGAAGCAAGATTCCTTCTGGCGCTCTGACGCTGCTGTTGAGAAATCAGGTTCATTAGGTTAGCATTAGTCTGGATTTGCTTGTTCAGCTGCCTACGGCTCTAATTAACTCCCTCATCAAGTTGTTGAATTCAGCTCTAGTTATAGAATCAGCGGGGTTCTGGACTTCAGGAGGCTCCACATTCAAATTTGCAGGCTGGTTGCTTGGAGCTCCTTGTTAAATGCTGACAGTTTCATTTGCATCAACATTCTGGGAAGTTGATTTGGTATGCCTCACTATTCTGGTTTAATTTGCTTAGATTCTAGTATATCTAAGTAATATCTGCAAGCTTTTGAAGATAAATTTGGATCTCCTTCGGGGGATTTTCTCAATTCAGTAGCAGCAAAGGGATCGTAACAGGGTGAGAATAATATTCTCAGTGAAAGCACCAAAATGTTTGTAACCAAATTAGCCACAAACACTCAAGAATAAATTTGTGTACTGAAATAAATGAAGAAACTAAATTAAAATGGAGGAATGTATCAAATTAGCAAGAAAATCATAGCAGAATACAAGAACAACAAGATTTATAGTGGTTCAGCGTTGATTGCCTATGTCTACTTTGAATAATATCTTTATTGATTCACAATAATCTTGATTACAGTAAGAAAACGTAAGAAACAAGAGAATAATGGAGGAAGTTGATTACAATAATAGTGCTATCTAACTAGTAGCGTAAAGATCCTCAGAATGACCCTCTAGGAATGTATTTATAGGTGAAGGAAACCACCAATCTGATTGGAATTTCAGCAACAAGACCTTCTATCCATATGGGCCCACCATAGGAAGTGCTATGCCCAAATATCAACGGAGAGGGATCGATACCGATCCCTCCGTTTTTCGAATTTGGGGCAGCGACCCCTATGGTCTTCCCCATGCTTAGATATGATGGTGTCTCAAATATCATGATGATTGGATGTGGGAAGCCCTAGTTTCGCTTGATCTTTGGTTCGAATCCCATTTATGTCATTGCTGCCGATCCTTCCAATAAGCTATGTTGATCCCTCTGATTCAATTGTGCTCTGCCGATCCATAATGCTTAGAACATTACACCGATCCCTCTAGCTTCATAGATATATAACGAGACATCTTGCTTTATAAATATATGCCGATCCATAATGCTTAGAACATTATGTCGATCCCTCTGGCTTCATAGGTATATACTGATCCATCTTTCTTTATAAATATATGTCGATCCCTTCATTTTCTGAATGTTATGCCGATCCCTCGAGTTTTAACAAGTCATGTTGAGCTAAGCACCATCACCTGTGCCGACCTTTCTTTTACACTACTCATGCTAATTATCCATTCAAATAGACATACCAATCCCTATGTTTCACTTTGCTATATCGATCCCTCTTGTATTTTATCTATGTTGACAAATGACTATTTCGATCCCTATTCCATCCAAACTGGTTTCCACATTTCTGACATCCTGTGCCTGTCTATCAACTCTGTTCAATTCGGACTTTGTATAACTGTCTGAACTCTATTTCCGGGTCCTATAGCCATTGCTTCACGGTCATCCTTCTTGACAATAGTCGAATCTGTCTGTAGCAATCAGTTCAATCTAGCCGGGTCAGGGTACCTCGTAACACCTTTTGAAATGAAACTCTATTTCTTAATTGAGAAGCCATATTTTCTACAAGAATACTGGGGTCTCCATAAGGTTTTTCTATTCATATGATAGCAATATTGATTTTCGGTTCACAGAATGAAATTCATTTGTACAAATGGTACTTCAAATTTGGAACGAGGATGAAGAAATTAACGATACTTCTTTATCTTTTGAGTTGTTCTGCAGGATTGGTCACTCAAGATCTTTGGTCTTCACCCAAACCCAGATGCGGTGAAAAAAATAGGATCACTTCTTATAGATTCATTGGGAATGCTTCTGATCTCGTGGCCTATTAGAAGTAGAAGGCGCTCTGGCGGGATCCTCACGGACAGAAAAGGATTGTAGTCAGTTTGATAATAATCAAGTGACATTACTTCTTCGGTTTGAACCAAGGAATCTGTTAGATATGATGTAAAATGGGTCTTTTTCTATCGTTGACAAGAGATTTTTCTATGAAAAATACGAATTGGAGTTTGAAGAAGGGGGAAGGGCCCTCGACCCGCAACAAATAGAGGAGGATTTATTCAATCGCATATTTTGGGCTCTTAGAATATGGCGCCCTTGTGGCAATCTATTTGATTATACCAAAAGGTCCACTGAATTGGGATTTCCCTTATGAATTGGCAGTTTCTGATCCCTCTGACCCTGTACTTGATCCAATATGGAGACAAGATATGTTCGTTATACCCTTCATGACTCGTTTAGGAATAACCAATTCATGGGGTGGTTGGAGTATTTCAGGAGGAACTGTAACAAATTTGGGTATACAAATAAAAAAAGAAAACTCATTTCAGTCAGATCTGAAATGAATAAAGAAATAAAAATTTAGAGATAAGGAATAAACCATGGATAAATCCAAGCAAACTTTTCGCAAATCCAAGCGATCTTTTCATAGGCGTTTTCCCCCAATTGAAACAAGGGATCAAATTGATTATAAAAACATGAGTTTAATTAGTCGATTTATTAGTGAACAAGGAAAAATATTATCTAGACGGGTGAATTGAATTATTTCATTATAGCTTAGTGTCCACTTAAAATTAATCCCTTATTCACCCATGGAGCATTCCAGAAGGAGACAGAGGAGCTTGCTGAAATCGCCAGATGCATTATGTCCTTCAGATTATCTAATCTCTAGAGTCAAGAATCCCTCTCCAAATCCAACTAGAGTTTTTCTTCTTCTGTAAGAGCAAAAAATCTTCGATTCTAATGTAGTGCTTACCACACCACCTTTTCCAAATGGAATTGTTGTTGTTGAACTTGTTGTTAATATGACTTGAGAATGCAGCTCCATTCCATTTGGTTAGATTAATCACACCTAACACACCCTGAGCGATAGGTTTTGAAGTTTTTAAATGCTATAGGTATGGTTTTCCTAGAATGAAGATTCCATGTCCATAAAAAATGGCAGCAAGTGCTTTCAATCATTTGCTCGGCTTTTTAGGTAAAATGAAATTTTTTGAGTAATAAACTTGCATGGAGAAGGCCACAGATTTGATTGTGGTTAGTCTACCTGCTTGAGAAAGGAATTTAATCTGCCAAAGGGACAATCTATTGGTGATTTTCTCAAAAAGTTGAAGACAGTGGTAAGATTGGATTTTTGTAGTGGTTAGAAGAACACCCAAGTATACCATACTAGGCTATTGAAGCTGAATTATGTAAGAGGCTGATATCCTAGATTTTGCTTCATTAGTTAACCCGAAGATAAAAATTGAAGACGTGTGATTGTTGATGGAAAGGCTAGTTAGCTCGCTAAAAGCTTTCAGGGATTGGAAAATATTGTTCAATGACTTTGTGTTTGGTTTGGAGACAATCATAAGGTCATCTTCAAAACAAAGCAAGGAGATTAGAGGATAAGAGCATTTAGGGTGATGATCAATCATCTTCTTAGAGAATATGTCAGTGAAAACTATGGTGAGCATCTCCATAATCAATAGGAAAAGGTAGGAACTGAGTGGGTCTCCTTATCGCAAGCCTTGCGTACCATTAATATAACCACATATCTGACCATTTATCTGAACAGAAAACTTAGTTGTTGTAATGCAGGTTTCAACCCATTTGATGAATTTTGGAGGAAATCCCATTATAGCATATGGTCGTCCAATTAGTGGAATCATAAGCTTTGATAAGGTCAATTTTTAGGCAACATCTTAGACTTAAGGAGTTGCTTTCATACCCTCTTATAAGCTCATGAAACATAAGTATATTGTCAATTATGCTTCTCTTACTCAAAAAGGCACTTTGATTTATAGAGATGAGTTTGGAAGCACTAATTTAAGTCTCCCGGCCAGAATTTTAGTAGGGCATTTGTAGGTAGTATTGCAATAGCTTATTGGATGATATTGAGAGACTGAAGTGGGGTTTTTAACTTTGGGAATCAAGCAAAATGTTGAGTTTATTCTACTCAGCATTCTATCACTTCTGAAGAAATTATGCACTGCCTTAATAAAATTTATTTTGATAATTTCCTAATAAGCAACGAAGAAACATGAATTAAATCCATCTATGCCATTTTCATTATCTTTAAGGATGACAAACAGCACATTTTGATCTCATCATCAATTATGTCTTGTTGAAGGTGGAAGATATGATCTTCAGATAACATTGGGAAGGGAAATCGCACAATACACTCTGTGTCAATGATATGCTCTTCCTTTCTTCCAAGTATATTAGAGAAGTGATCAACAAAAGCTTTGTTGATAGCCTCATGACCTTCATGGAGATTATTTTTCCTATCTAAGATAGAGTGGATTGAGCTTATGTTAGATTTATGTTTCAAGTAACTATGGTAAAAGGCTGTATTATTATCCTCTTGATCATCCCATTTTTCTCTGCACTTTTTCTTGAGCATATTTGCTTCAATACGGTGGGAATTTGTGAGTTTATCAGATAAGGAATGTTTCTGCATAGATAGATTCAGATCATTAGGATTGTTTAGCAAGTCAGACTGTACCTGATCAAGTTGGAGTTGAACTTGAGAGGACAAATTGAAACCCTTACAATATGTCTTCCTACTCTAGTTTTTAAGGATGGCTTTGGTATGTTTAAGTTTGGATTGAAGAATGTAGATGGGGTTTCCATAGAAAGGAGTGTTCTAGGCATCATTAACAGTTTGTTGAAAGTCAGGGTGGCTGCACCAAGCGTTGAAGAATCTAAAGGTTGATGGGGGTTTAGACTATGAAGTTCCAAATTCCTCTGTTTTACTATTATTTATAGATAACATTTAAAATATATGAATTATTTGAATAAATACGATAATCTTACAAAAGTATTGGTAATTATTTTTCTCGCTCCAACCTATCTTTATTTCTTTCCATAAACATTAGAAAAGATTAATATATTTATTAACTATTTTACAAAACCGATCGAAAAAATATTTAAAAAATTACAGGAAAAATTCGAAAAATTCAGTAATTATTTGCATATCTTATAGAGTTTACTATTAAGCATTTCAATATCTAAGTGTACCGAAATATTTATTAGTACACCTTGAAGGATGCTTCATTTCAAATTTACGTAAAACCCAGGGTATTCTTAACTTTTAAGTCGCACTTAATCAAATCACCATAGTTAACCTATATTTTTTTAATATTCTAAAATGTTTGAATATTTATATGATTATTACTAAATATATTAAGTAATTACACAAAAGGTTCAATACTTTTTGCTACGAAAGACAATTCCAAGTAATAAAAAAGAATCATATGAAATTTTACTAAGTTTTTGACTTGATATATTTCATTCAATTATATAATCCTCAATTATATAAATATTTTTTCATTTACTATGAATTACACTTATTTAAATTAAATATTTAAAAAAAATTATTAATAAAATAATTTATTAATAAAATAATTATAATTTGTTTAAATTTGGATATCGAATATTCAAATTAAAAAAAATTAACAAAATTTATTTATAATGTCTATATATATTGAGTAACAAATAGATCTAAGAATTATATATATATATATGCATTTTAAAATTATATTTACTAATAAATAGTATTTATTGCTTTTTGACCATAATTTTATGGAAGAAACTAAATATATAATCATATATATAGTTTGCATGAGCAAACACTCCCAAAGTATCAAAAACGAAAACTTAAAGAGTAAAAACCGAAATAAAAGATAAGGGACACTAAAATTTTAAAGTAGATTGGCCTTAATCTTATGCCTATGTCCACTATTAATTTTATTGATCGTTTACTTTATTTTAAACAATCAAATTACAACGATTTCAGTTCTTGAAAGGGTTGGTTTCTAATTTGAAATCATTTTTGTAAAAGATCAATAAATCCAAAAGTCATTTTCTAGTTGATGCAAGGTCTCTATTTATACGCAAATCCGAGCACAAAAATCAAAAGATCCAGTTTGAACGAGAAAATATCTTCGGACCTGAGTTTCCAACTAGATATGCTAGTTAAAATGCACGTTTTCAAGTAATCAACATCATTTGGTACTAATCGATATGGATAGGTGCCGGCCGATGTGTTTGGCTTTTCCCTTATTTTCTTCTTTGCTTTAATCAAAGTCTTCAATCATTAACCTTGGAATCGCCATTGTTCGGTGTCGATTGATATCAATTGACATTGATCGATGTCACATCGTAGCACTTGCACTTTTTCCTTCAATCCTGAATTTTGAGCCATGTAAAAGTAGAGTGGATCCCATTTTCCCATGAGATCGGTCGATATCAAACCATGGTATCGTTTAGTGCCGATCGATGTGAATCACCTAATACTTAGGCAAATTCTTGAGTTCTACCCTCTTGACCTTTCCCAAGCTTCTTAATCTATTACTTTATTATTTCATAGTCCAGATCCATCGAAATGTCGCTTGGTTCAAATACCAGATAATACTTGTGTTAGACCTGGGCCAGCAAACAACGGGGTAATAAGTAAATTTCAAAAAAAATATTCCATTTTGGATCATATTGGGCTTATGAAGTCTAAATTCATTTAGATCTTATCTAGATTTGTTTTTAGAAAAATTAATATTTCATTTAATTTAAAAATAATTTTTTTTAATTTATATCAAGTTTATATTGTATGATATAATATGTGTATCATATACGCATATGTGTGTACTTGCACGTGCAACATAAATCGTGTACATAGTTTAACATGCCCGTATATAGGTGTTGGAATTAACACCGCAACGGACATATTACTCCCTCATATACATGTGTGTTGTCAGTATATATGTACATACGAATAATATATATATATAGTTTTGTATATTATAAAACATTACTTATATATGAAAATGTTTATACAAAACACTTTATACATACATACATATATACATACATACACACATACATATATTACATTATAATATAAAATAATTCTAAATTTAATAAAAATAATTATAATTTCAAAAGTTAAACTTAAAATTCAAATTTAATATTTAAACCTTGGTCTACATAATTTCAAATTTAATTTAACATATTAATTTTAAATAATATACTATATATATATAATTTGAAAATTTAAAACAAATAATTTTTTATTATAAATATATATTAGGATAAAATTTAGAAATAATATATATATAAGATACACACACATATAAATATCCTTTAATGTAAAATAATAATTAAATATATATAAATATTTATACAAATGTAAATTTGGCCAAAAATAATTTTTTTATTTTAAAATAGTTTAAATTTTTTTAATATTGTTTTTTTGAGTAGAAATCATTATATAAAATATAAAATATACTTGTAATTTCCGAAAACTGTTTTAAGTATATATTTTTATGTTAAGTACTTTCATACATATAATTTATATTATTTGAATATATACATTATATGTATAATTATTTCCAATATTAAATTAACTATATATATTTGAATTCAATATATATATATATATATAATTTTCGAAAATTTTAAGTATGTATATACATATTATTAACATATAATATTTTCATTATGTAGTAATGGTTGTATTAAAATAGTCTTTATATTAAAATCAATTTAATATTATTATTTTATTTGAAAAAAATTATTTATTTTCTGCCCATAAGCAAAATTGTATTAATATACATATAATTTTTATAACATATATATATATATACATATATAAATTCTTCCAATGAAGACAGTGTTATCCCGTCTTTTGGCAAGGCCGTGACACCAAGAACTTGATTAGAAACCAAGGTCAGTTCGTCCTGGAGATCGGTTATAGATAGGTTCACTATGGACACTGATAAATTTTGCTAGATTCCGGATCGAGCTACAATTGATATGACACGACAAGCAAAGCTATAAAAGCCAACGTTCCAAATTTCAAGTCAATCAAAGTTTGTATGCTCAAGATATTGATCGATCAAGGTTGGGAAATCCAACTATATTCGTATCCATCGCCTACTAACTTCCTTTGTATCCATCAAAATGAAGCTACTTTGTATCCACCATGTTAACAACACTTCATATCCATCAACAAATGTCCATTTTGTATCGGTCTCCCTCCATCCATCTCATATTGATCTCCCTACATCGATACGAACAGCAACAACCACCGATCGATACGAAGAAAGCAACATGAAGCATCGATACGAAGGCGGCCTCTAACCATCGATACGAAGTAGCATGCAAGCATCGATACGAACAGAGCCATGCATGACCGATGCGAAATAGTATCGATACGAAGACGACAATGTCATACAAATCCAAACTTGCATCCATCATAACTCGAGATCTACAAGTCCAAATGCCACCAAATTTTCACAGGAGCTTGCCTAAAACATCAGGAATGTACCAGATCAATTTCAGCCAAAAAGGATCAATTCATGATGGATACGAATTCCATTTGTATCACTCTGATATCGAGTCGAAATCATCTGAACTCGCTCCCGTGGGCCCACCCACATGAAGAAAAGAGGTCTTCCGAGATCTGGGCGAGATATTTGTTGCCTACGCCTATAAATAGTGGCCCCAGACCTTCAGACAATGGACTTTTTTGGCTTCTCTACGCTGATACTCTGCCGAAATCATCACTATACTTCGGTTGTACTATTGTAATCACTTGTAATCAGCGAGTGAAATCAATAAACATCAATCGTTTCATAGTGGACGTAGGCAATACGCCGAACCACTCTAAATTCGTGTGTTTCTATGCATTTTCTTATCAGTTGATTGGGGTGTTTGTTAGATTTGCCTCATTTTACATTTACTTTCTTCATTTTATCTCTTCAAACACATCCGAAGAGTGTTGTGCCCAATTTTGGTACAAACAGACAGTACCAACATACATATATTCGTGATATTAATACGCTATCTAAACATATATGTAACTTAATGAACAATTATATATATATATATGTATGTATGTATGTATGTATGTATGTATGTGTATGTATACAAAAAAAATGTAGAAGATTGATTTTCCCTTGTCCAGAGCTTAGTTAACACACCTTGAAATGCTGAATCAAATGACTCCTTGAAATGAGTCCAGAATCTAGAAAGCACTACCAATCTTAATGCAGGAACCACCGGTCTTTGATTTGCTTTTAATTTGAGAATTAATGGCTTGAAAATTTTGGCGATGGTGGGTAATGAGGAGGCAGGCCTTGCTGGTCAAAGAGAAGCAAAAGAGTGTTATTCAAAAGGTGGGGTTTGGAGTGAATAAATAAGAGAGATCCTAGTAAGCAAAAGGAGGATCTAGATCCACCTTTCTCTCTTACCAATTCTCCTCCTTTTAAATCAAAATTCAAACCGCCCTTTAGCCTCCTATAGCCGACCATGATATGCTCCCTTATGGGCCTCAAAATCACTTCAAGCCCTACCAAGAAAAACACATTTAAATCTAATTCAAATGTACATCGATATCGTATATCGATACATGTGTTTATAACTATTATATATACACTATTTAATATGAACGAACAGAAATTAAATAAAATTTTATAACTAATATTTCATAAATATTAATTAATTTATAATAATTATAATTAATTAAATCAGGTGGTACTAGGAGTATTCAACATTTCGGTTGTGTGACTTCTAGGTGAAAATTCGGTCAGCGATTAATATCGAACAATTCGAAAATCAACGTTCACACGTCACTTAGTAGGTGATGTGACATTATGGTTAAATTTATCACTTACATAGTTTTGGTAAATTCCAATTTTACTTTATTTAAGCGTTACCAGGTAGTGACAATTATTTGCACTAATTTTCTTCGTCAAAACAATATCACATTAGGACGTACGAAATTTGGTTTTGGCCAAAATTCCAATATCGTCCATATTTAACTTTATAGTCCAAAGGCAAAATCCTTATTCAATAATAACAATTATTATTAACCGAACTACTCTAGCTAGAGACTTTGACTTTAAGTTGACTTAAGTTGACCGTGATACTAACCTCGTATAACTAACGAGACGAATCCCCTCTTGAATAGTGTTTCACTTTCAATACTTCCAATCGACCAACTATAGTCGTTCGGTGAACGTCGTACGATGATTTAACTATAATTAAAGAGGAGCTTTTATATTGAAGACTAAAGGTATTCTTAAGTCAAGAGGACAGTGTAATATTGTCACATCGATATTTTTTGTTTGATGTTGGTTATATTAACCAACAGAAAACTATCGAATGAGTCTTTCCGTAGTTATCCAATAACTATCAGTACGCAACCCCTTGGTGCCTCCACTAGTCATAAGTAATGCATTATCCAATATTTGTAGAACATCTGTACTCTAGTCTCAACGGATGTATCGATATCTAGTCTTGACTGGGAATATTTAAATGATGTTTTTATTAAGTTATGATAAAATACTCATGATTACAGCTACTGTAATTACTATCACAAACATAGCATTTATGGATTTTTCTATTAAATATACTTAGATTAAATATTTAAATAATGTAATACATTATAAAAAGTATATAATAGAAAGAAAACGCCTTTTATTATACCCCTAGTAATTTCACCTTGCTCTTGGGCCAAATATGGAATCTCAATCTCATCCCTTCGATAGCTTCTCGAGAACTAATTGAGCTAGACCCTTTATGAATGATTATGCTATGTTGTCCTTGATATCTACCCTTTATATCACAACCTCTTTCTTCTCATCGAATTCTCTAATGAGGTGAACTTTTGAAGAATAAGTCATGATTTCTAATATGCTTTGGGCTCCTTTGTGATCTGTATCACCTCATTGTTGTCACAGAAGAGTGCCATTGGATTCTCGGTATCGAGAATCACTCTGAGCTCACTTAAAAATTTATGCATCCAGACCGCATCTTTAGCTGCTTCATTGAGGGTGATGTACTTGGCCACCATCGTGGAATCATCTACCGTTTCCTATTTGGAACTCTTCAAATTGACAGCCTCACTATTAAGTGAAAAAACATAATCGGACACTAAGTTATGACCATCGATGTCACTCTCAAGCTTGAGTCAGTATACCCCTTAATAAGAAGGTCTCCATTCTCGTATATTAGGAATAAGTCCTGAACATTTCTTAAATAGTTTATTATACATTTTACAACATCCAATGTTTTTCTCCAGGATTAAACTGGTATCGGCTACGCATCCTAATGCATATGCCACATCTAGTCTAGTACATAACATAGCGTATATTACGGAACCAATGGATGAAAAATACAGTATCCTTTTCATATGCTTATTCTCCTCATCAGTTCGGGGAGCGTCCTTCTTAGAAAGGATGATTCCAGATTGCACTAGAACATTTCCACTCTTAGAATTCTTTGTACGAACTTTTTAGTGTGGTGTTTATGTTCAGGGATTTGGATAATCTTAATGGGCTTTTAGATATATCTATAGATCTTTATACCAAGTATATATGCTGCTTCTCCCAAATCCTTTATGGAGAAGTTCATGGAAAGCCAAGCTTTCACTGATTGCAATACTGAAACATCATTGAAAATCAATAGAAGATCGTCAATGTATAGTACTAAGAATATGACAGCGTTTCCATGTTCCTTAAGGTATACTCACGCTTCCTCTATGTTTCGATAAAAACCAAACTGTTGATTGCTTTATCAAAACACTTGTTCCACCTCCTTAAAGAATGGCCTTTAACAACTTGCAAGCCTTTCCCTCATTCCCACTGACTTCGAAAGCCTCGGGCTATGAATTATAGACGGTCTCTTCTAAATCACCATTTAGAAATGTCAAAATTACATCCATTTACCATATTTTGTAGTCATAGAACGCAGCAATAGCCAACATAATCCAAATGGACTTAAGCATGATTATGGTTGAAAAGGTCTCATCATAATTAACACCTTCAATTTGATGAAAACCTTTAGAAACTAGCCTTTCTTTATAAGTCTCGACTAGTCCACATTCATTTAGCTTTTTCTTAAAAATCCATTGGCAGCCCATGGGTTTTATTTCTCAGGTATGTCAGACAAAGTCCGTACTTTGTTTTGATACATGGAATCTATCTTAGATTTCGTGGCTTTAAGCCAGAGTGCAAAGTATTTACTCTACAATGCTTGTTAGAATGATAGAGGAATGTCATCATCTAAGACACGGTCCTCTTTCTCTCCATCCATGAGAAAACTGTAGTATCTCTTTGGTGCATGAGATTCCCTAGTAGACCTTCTAATCAATTGCATGTTTTTGTATACGGATGAACTTGGTTCTCCCACTCTTTCAGCCTCCATATTTGTTTCTTGGATTTCATCCAAGCCTAAAATTTTGCTGTTAATTTATAAAAGTTCCTTTTCTCAAAAGATAGCATGTGTGAAAACAATCGCTTTTTGTTCCTCTGTGTTGTAGAAAATATATCCCATATAATTCTTAGGATATCTTATAAACTTACACAAGGTTGATCTCGCCTTAAGCTTATTTGGGCCGACGTTCTTAACATAAGCTAGACAACCCCACACCTCAAATAATTGAAGTGGGGTTTCTTCCCATGCCACATCTCATATGGCGTCTTAGGTGCAAATTTAGTGGGTAACAAATTCAACATAGGCGATGTAGTTTCCAGTGCATATCCCCAATAGGATAAAGGTAACTCGGCATTACTCATTATGTAATGAACCATGTCTAATAAGGTTCGGTTTCTTCGCTTCAAAAAAAATTGTTGTGTTGCAAAATATACTATGGAGTAACCTGAGAGATAATCCTATTATCTTTTTAGTACTGTTGGAGCTTCTGTCCAACATACTCTCCTCCTCGATCGGATTGAAGAATCTTAATCTTTTGGTTCATCTGATTTTCTATCTCATTCTTATATTCAATAAATTTCTCACAGACATTGGAGTTGTTCTTCATAAGATGCACATATCCTAGCGTCAAGATATCATCAGTGAATGTTACAAAGTAAAAACTATTATCCTTGGTGACTATAGGCATCGGGTCACAAACATCACTATGTACAAGACCCAAGAGTTCATCAACTCTTTTATCGCTCCTACTAAAGGGGTGCTTGGTCATTTTACATTTGAAACATGACTTACACATGTCAAATGATTCAGAATCAAGTGATGAGAGAAAATCTTCGGTTTTCAATTTGTGTAGTCATTTCTCGCTTATATGACCTAGCCTACAATGCTAAAGATAATTATTATTTATAGCGTTAATTGAAGAACTACTCACAGAAGAGACATAATTTATATTGATGATCTAAATGCCATTTTCCAAAATACCATCACAAACTTTATTACTATCCAAAATAATGTTCATAATATTAACATAGTGAAAAACATAACCTGTCTCAAACAATCTTATACATATATAATTCCACAAATAAAGTCTTTTACAAAGTAGCGGTTATTTAATATCAATATAAATCCACTCAGCAAACTCAAATCAAAGTCTCCAAATACCATTGCATCTACAATGGATCCATCAGCAACCTAAAGACCCGAGCATTATAATAAGATAACACCCGGATCAGTCTGGAAATACCAGTGTGAGAAAACTCAAGTAATATGGTGAACATTTAATAATTCTGCGAAACCACACCACTAAATACGGAAGGGGTTTTTACCTCACAAAAACAACATCCATGCATGAAAGAATGGAAACACAATTAAACAAAACCCAAACTTGAAATAATGGGTATAAACAAGGTCAAAATCCAAACTTAAAGAATGAACACAAATAATTAAACATCGAGAAGAACTCCAGTCACTTCTCGATGCAATTATGAAAATAATTCAAAGATTTGAATCAACAACATGGAAAAGGAAGTTCTCCAACAATGACTAGGAGGGTGCACCCCCCTCATTGAAAGTATACCTCTAGAAATATGCTTGAGAACTACGATGGCTCACGGACATGTCAAAGCCGAACCTCACTAACCTTTACCAAGAATCCGAGTATTTCACAATCCCATACGCATACCACCGAATCCAATCTAGAGTATATGTGAAGATACCCTAATGGGAGCAACCCCGCATAGCTTGGCTTCCACCCACTCTTTGGTTTTAGTCATTTTCGACAAAGGATATCAATGCAGAGCAACAAATCATCTTAAATTGACAATACACAAAGAAGAAAGCTGAATCGATAGTCAACAAATCAAATATCGGGAATAATCAAAATGATCGTATATGGAAATTAAATCTCATGCCCTTACCACTACTCGTCGATTTCAAACTTTCAATATCCCTTGGTTGAAAATGAAGCCAGGCAAGTTAAGGTAGTGTTACCTCTAGGCATCTCTTTGACAACAATTTTAACATTCGACATAGAAACGAGTTTCCAAACATCAATGTTTAGTACTACGAGTATGACTAAATCCTTTCCATATAAGTGATACTATTTACAGAAATTAAATTTCTTATCCTTTCCGTAACCGGATCAAACTTTTAAAACTCGAACTTGTGCTTGGTTTTAACATCATAAATATTTGTAAAACACTTTGAAAACACTATTGAAAATATTCCTTTTAAAGAGCAAGTTAAATTTCTACATGTATTAAAAAGAAGGGTAAAATACAAATGTCATTGAAACATTATTTACTATAAACCCAAAAAAATTTACACTTAGCTTTATTTTTAAAATAATTACTTTCAAAAGATTTTTCTCATTTATAAACTATCATTTAAAATTTTCAAACAATGTTTATTATCCCGAAAGATAATAAATTAATTAAAACGCTTTTATAAATTTAAAACAATGTTAATCATCCTAGAAGATGATTGATATAATTCTTGTATAAATTTAAAACCATATTAATTATCCCAAGAGATAATTAATCAAGTGGAAAATAGGCAGAAGGACAAAATTTAAAAAAAATTAGACTGAAGGACAACAAGTTTTATTTTTGGACTGAAAGACAAACTTTGAAAAATATTCAGCTGAAGGACAATGCTAATTATAGCTAGCATTTTGTATAGTGTAAAGTTGAATATAATTCTAACTATAACTAGCATTTTGTATAGTGTAAAAACTGAATATAATGCTAGTTATAACTAGCATTGTCCTTCAGTCTAATTTTTTTCAAATTTTGTCATTCAGCCTAAAAATTAAACTTGGTGTCCTTCAGTCTAATTTTTTTTATAAAGTTTGTCCTTCTTCCTAGTTCCCTCATTAATCAACATATAACTCTTTTAATAAATCCATTAACGAAATTTAAACACCTTTATTAAATTAGTTAATCAACTTTAATAACTTTTATTAAATCAGATAATTAATCTTTAAAAACACTTTATTAAATCAGTTAATTAATTTTAAAACACCTTTATTTTAACCAATTAATTAACTTTAAACATCATTTATTAAAATTATTAATTAATCTTAAACATCATTATTAAAAATGATTAATCAATTTTTAACATCATTATCTAAAACAGTCAATTGACCTTATTATAGATAAATAATAATTAAGAATAAATTTAAACCTCCAATTCTTTTCAAATACTTATACAATCCTTACTAGCCCATTTGGAAAGAATTTATAAAATATTCAAGGTAAATAACCTTTTATAAATTTAAATCGGCATTAATTATCTCGAAAGATAATTAATCAAATTTATAATCTATTTATAAATTAAGACAGTTTTAATTATCTTGAAAGATAATTAATTGAATTTATAACTCCTTTTATAAATTTTAAATCAACATTTATCCTTCATTTCAAAATTCTCAAAATATTTGAAAATATAAATTAAACACTTTCAATATGTAAAAGCACGACCAAAGATTTATTTTGAAAAAAACAAGCTCAAGTTCAACGCACAAGGATTTAAGGGGATGATATTTCATAAGTGACGATACAGCGATAATCGCCGTATTGACACTTACACAATCAAACAGTATGTCAAATATTTTAACTAGACAATAATATAAGTGGCATAAGAATATAAGTAAATTAATATTGGTGAGAAATCCCTTTGGGCCTCTATACAAAAGTCCCCATATAAATCTCACATATGAATGTGAATTTTTGAAGTATTCCATAGCGACATATTCGCTATGTACACTTCAACTTTTCCTTTTATTTTTGTTCATGCAACACAATGGTTATTTATGCCATCATCTTTTACGGTAGGAATTTAAATCCAACCAAACAATCAAATAATAATATAAATTAGCACCCCAACATTCAACAATAATTTATAGCAATATAGATATCATATAATTCAATTAGAGGTGAGTAAACTCACTGAAATTCCAGTTGACGTTTTCACGTTCCGGTTTGTTCGATTTTAGTCCAAAATGCCACTTGCTCCAAAATCGTTGACACCAGTTCCATCGCGTAGCTTACGTTCCTACAAGTCCAATGCAACTGACCGCGTTTGAATCTGACCGTGTATGAGCAAGATATTAATTTTTTATAAGCTAACGACTTAACTACGTAATTAAATTTTACTGATTACTTAATTAATAAACAAATACCCTGCTAGTGCAGTTTCTTCCCTCTTTTAATTTCTTCCCGCCAGAACCTGATATGCACGCCCCAATCGAGCTCTCTCTCCCCTCCATAATCCCTTGTCGATGCACGAAATCACGAACGGACTTTGCTATTCAACTCCACTACAAAATCTCTCTGCGGCCATATGAGAAATGCGGATTACGGATCTTAAGGCTAGTATAAACACTAGAGGGGGATGAATAGTGTTTTAAGGAATTACTAATTCTTTTTGAGTTTATATTAATTTGAACACAAATGTATGCAATATTCAGACACAGATATGATCACAGATTCAAACACAGATGCAAATATAAAGTAAAAGCAGTAAAGGAAAGAACACACCGGATTTTATACTGGTTCAGAGTTACCCTACATCCAGTCCCGCACACAAGTATGAATTTCCTTTCAAAAGCAATCTTTACAATTACAACCCTCGATTTTAAGGCCACGAGGTACACCACTCCAGATTCACAATCCTCTGGGTAGAGATACTTGATTTCCCGGGCAACAAGTTCACCCAATTGATTTCCTAGGCTACAAACACATCTTTTCTCACTTGATTGATTTCCAAGGCTACAATCACACCTTTTCTCGCTCGATTGTTTACAAAGAAGCCTATAATTCTGAATAGCACTGAGGTCTTGTTGAGATAGTGATAGAGAATCAAACCAGAAATGATCTAGTTAAATTCAGTGGTGATTTCGACAGAGTAATGGTAAGAATATATATAAAGAAATGTGGAAGAAGAAGAGGAGTGAAAACCAGAAAAATATTATTGAAAATTCGTTGAAAACATCCCATATTTATAGAAGAACAACAGCCATGTCCATTCGTGAAAGGTTATGGCGAATAGACACTTCTTTTGAAATTCAAATTTTTGAAACCAACTGCCACTATGTCGACATGGGTATCTTGGGTATGTCGACATCCCAAAGGAAATTTTGGTGATTTGTTTTTCTTTGAAAATTACTTCTATCTTATATTAAAACTATTTTAAACTTTATAAATATACTTAACTATAGTTAAAATACATAAGTAAATATATAGAATAATATATATATAATTTTACTATAATTTTATATTTAAATCTAAGTATAAATATTAAATTTATTATTAAAGATAGTTTAAAACTAAGGATAATTTGATTTTGAAAAGAAAGATTATTTTGAGGCTAAAAGTATTTAAAATCAGGATAGATGTTTTTGATTCTTTTTAAAAGGAAGGTTTTGAAATCATTTTGAAAACAAGATAATTTTGTAAAATCATTTGAATAAAAGTTAGCGGATACAAAACAATGTTCCACTAGATTTTTCGTAGGTTCCATCCCTTTAACGGGCTCGAAGTGGATTCCATTCCATGACTAAATTGGATTTTAAGATGCCAGTGCTTTTCTAGGAGTTTTAACAAAATTCCTAATTAAATTACTTATTCTTGAAATCTTGAACTCTTGATAATCTTGTTGTTCTTGATATTCTTGATACCCATGAGTCTTCAATCTTGATATCTTGAATCTCTATATTGTACAGTCTTCATTCTTGATACCTGCATAGTTAAATCCTGCATATACATATATATCTAAACTATAATGTTAGTATTTATATTTTATAATCTTATTCTAAGGTTGTTGTCATCAAAACCATCATCTCAAGGACTAACAATCTCCCCATTTTTGATGATGACAACCTTTGTTTATAAAATATTACTTCTATCCTATTGACTCCCCCTAAAACTAATAACTCCCCCTTAATCTATGCCTAACTATCCTATATTTTATACTTCTCCCCCTTTGTCATCAACAAAAAATAACTCCAAACTATATAACTCCCCCTTAGTCTAATACTATGTGATTATAATGATAGTGTTATCATAAATAATCAACACTTAATTCTAAAACTAAAACTTTAGTCCTAAATTACAAACTCTCCTAACTAAGAATCTATATATGATAATACTTGTAATATAAGAAAAAATTGTTATATTTACATGAGCGTAGAGAACGTAAGTAAAAACATACAACAATAGGAAAGAGGAAAGAGAAACTAATGCGTGTCCTTAAAAAATGGGAGATTTATGAACCGAACAATTAGGATAGTGGAAACAGAAATTTCCACGTTGTTCGACAAGATTTCCATCTTTGTCAAAGCACACTTCGCCAATGCAAACAACTTTGTCGTTATCTTCAGCGTGCTCTTCTTCCATGGGGGATTCTTCTTCTTCTTCCTTGTTGTCCTCTTGCACTTGATCTCGTGAAGACTCTTCATCAATCAAGATCGGTTTAGCATGATTGTCCATTAGAAATTTTTGCAAATTTCTAAGAATGTTGCCTTGCCGTTCTTGTTCTTTAGCCATTCTAAGTTGCACCACTTGAATTTCGGTCGTTAGTTGCAGTGAATCCTTCAAAGAATCCTCCATTTTCGTTACTCGTGCAAGCGTAGTTCGTTGAAACGGTCCAGAAGTTGGAGAAGGGAACGAACAGATTGAACTTCTATTTGATTTGGAAGAGGAGGCCATTGTTTAAATGTTTTCAGAAGATAGAACAGAGAAAGAACAGAAAGAATGATCTAAATTTCGAAATAAAAAGAATATATAACCACTTATTTGAATTTTGGTGGGAAAAATTCAAAAATAAGAAAATCGTTATATGTCGACATGGTTAGGAGGGGGATGTTGACATGGTGCTTGATATTTTTACTATTTGATTTATTTTTAATTTAATTTTTAATTATACTTTGTTATTTATATTTTATATTTCAGTTATTGAACAAATACCTAATTCTCTTCTTAATTTAGTAAATATAGATTCATTTAAGGGTTTTGTTAATATATCAGCAATTTGATTCTCAGAATTGATATAATCGAGAGTAATTACTTCCTTACTTATATTATCTCTGAGAAAATGATGTTTGATATCAATATGTTTAGTTCGAGCATGATGAGTAGTATTTTTGGATATATTTATTGCACTAGTATTATCACAATAAATTAGTGATTTTGAGATATTTAAACCAAAATCTTCTAAAGTTTGTTGCATATATATTACTTGAGAACAAGCTAAAGCAGCAGAAATATACTCTGCTTCAGTTGTTGATAGAGAAACTGTGTTTTGCTTTTTACTAAACCAGGAAATCAGAGAATGCCCTAAAAAGTGACAAGTTCCACTTGTACTTTTTCGGTCTGACTTACAACCATCATAGTCAGCATCACAGTAAGATATTAATTCAAATGAATCATTTTTAGGATAAAATAAGCCATAGTCAATGGTGTGTTTAATATATCTTATGATACGTTTTACAGCTTTTAAGTGGGTCTCTTTAAGTTGGGATTGATATCTTGCACAGAGGCAAACGCTATGCATGATATCAGGTCTACTAGCAGTGATATAGAGTAGTGATCCAATCATTCCTCTATATAATTTTTGATCTACATCTTTCGAGAGATATTCTTTACTTAGGTACTCATTGGTTGCCATGGAAGTGGGTTTTCCACTTGCAGTAGTCAAACCAAATTTACTAACTAGGTCTTTAGCATATTTTTCTTGACTAATAAAGATACCATTATCTAATTGTTTTATTTGTAATCCTAGAAAGAAGTTTAATTCACCCATATGACTCATCTCAAACTCTTTTGTCATTATTTCAGAAAATTCTTTATTCATTTCAAAATTAGTTGATCCGAAAATGATATCATCTAACTGTGACGCCCCACCTCTATGCTCATAATAACAAAGAGTATTAAAAGAAATACTGTCTATTATTACGAAGAATAAGGCTGGATAGGAGCGACCATCCGTAGTTGGCCTTACACTAATATTGGTTATCTCGATAGGAGTGGTATATACTTTTTATTTTTCATCTATTATTTATTTACTCCCATCGACACACCCAATTATCAGTATAAAACAAACTACGATAGTTCATAATAGTTTAGGACATTAGATATAACAATAACACAGATAATATAAATGCGGAACACAGATTAACAAAAATCTCATATATATATAACCGATGTCAGTTACAATATAGTTGACACGATACATATGATACAACTATAACTGCCGACTCTAGAAGTTATATATACAAGTACATTATCGACTAATATACATGAATACATATCGTTCTATACAATGACACGACTACTACAAAATGACACTGACAACTTCAGAAGATGTGAAAAGTCTTCAAATCCCAAACAGCAACTCAAGGAAGGAAATCTACAACCTGAAATAACTCGGGTCTGACCCGAGTATTACATTCAGAAGAAAATAATACACGGGTCAGTCTAATTCAAACTCAGTTATTAGTGCATAGCCGCAATAATAATCAGATAGTCAAATAGACGACAGTCAAAGAAATCTCATATATCCAACTCTCGATACGAGAATTGGATAACGGCATATATAACACTAAATAGTGTTAAATAACAAATCAGCAATCCAAATCAGAATATAACTCCAAAACATTGAAATTCACCAACGAAACAATTCAACAAATCGAAACATCAATTTAAAACTGTCAAATCTGATAGGGCTGCAGTACACGCCTGTAGTACACACACACGTGTACTGCCTCGCCACTATCGCAAGAGATACGCAAAAGCTCAGTGAAAGTCACAAATTATCATCAGGTCAAACCCCGAAATCGGGTTCAACACAAGTGTAATAACAACGCAAATGAAACTGTACGACATAACAGTGCCAACTCCGAAAAGACATGAAGATTACACGACTACGGGTCGAGAACAAACATATGCACATCAACAAGCGACGAGCGCAAGAGTGCTCCCACCCTCAACTTCTAATGAACAACCTATATCAATACCAACCAGATTAGAGGCAACAAGTGAAACAAATTCAAACGAACAGAGACAGCAAACTCCAATTATAAAGCGACAGTGCATATGTGTATTTACCCAGCATGCTACGTAGATGAACGAGACCTAACCATGCCAAGACCAATGACAAACTTTAAAGCCATGTATAAAGCAGTGTCGGTGAGTAATGCAAGCAAATTAACAACTACATATACTATAGTGCAGCATATAACAAGTGAGGGCTAGCACAACAAGGAGCAGCCAAATGATGAAATTCCAAATCACAAAGGTTCAGTGACTCGGAGGTCAAAATAATGCTCAAGGCATGTTTGAACAATTACAAATAAGAGCCATGATTGCCCGAGAATTCGAACAAGTCAAAATGCTCAAAATCAAACTCAAGAACAAAGGCTACGAAATGATCAAGAAATAAATATGGCGGCATGGATCGACAGACCAACAAGTGCAGGGTGACACAAATAGTTGAAATGAACAAGTGCTTGAAACAATTCCAAGTTGGACAAATTACAGCGAAGCTAGTGACTCAACTTCAAAGAACAACACATTTAAACTCAAGTACAGTACTCACATGAGTAAGGTCGACAGCGTATATGATCGACTGTCTACACAAGTAAAACTGTGAAGGAACAGCAGTGCAATTCTATTACAACCAACGACAGGGGGCAAAGACTTGATGAACAAATGCAAGAACCACAGTGGATACAAATGCATTACTGAAACACGAACATAAGATACTTGATCTACTTCGAATCAGTATATAAGGGTGCAGAAATCACAGGACAATGGACTGCAAATTTTACGAGAACCCAATAACGAAACCCAGAGTAATAACTTCACAAAAACAAGTAAGGGGTTTCAAAGTGCCAAAGCCATGCAACAGCAGTACCACTTCACAAACGACCAAGACGAAACAACAAGTGACCGAAGTCCAGAATTTCGCAAAACCAAATCACAATAGTTCAAATGTCGAAACCAACCAAAATAAGTTCAAACGCTAATAAGAACCCAAAGTCACCATGAACAGAGCAAGGTTACAACTGACTCGACATCATCAAAATCAAAGCCGAAGGCAGGAGTAAACTCGAGAATTCAAGGGTTACGAACCCCATATGCATCATCGACAAATTAATCCAAATCAAAGATTACAAGAAATAAAATCAATTCCAGATGAACGAGGGCAACTGGTTGAGACGAAGCAACAATGAAGCAAAGAAAAATCGAAACTGCAAAGGCATCAAACGAGTATGAAATAGATGTGAGTAAACTCACCTTAACAATCGGTCGAAAGCATCTCAGAGGCGAGCTTCTCAAAAGCAAGGAGATCGAGTTGTAAACGAGCTTTCGTGATCGACATCAACGAAGACGAGCGAAATTGTATCGAAGCCCTATTTCTCTGGAGACGAACGAGAAGATGCGGCTGCCATTTTTTTTTCTTTCTTTCGATTTGATATGGGTTTTCGAATCAATGAGATAGAGGGGGGTTTTCGTGTTTTATGAGAGAAGGGGGAAAATGATCGTGGGTTTGACAGAGGAAAACGTGGTATAGGGTATGGCTTTAGACGTGATTTCTTGTACTAGAGGATGGTATTTTTTTCTGATAGCTCACACTGCATAAAGCAACCAATTGAAAATATGGGCCAACTAAATTGTTAAGCCCGCATAACCATTTTACAGATTTAAAAAGAATCCCCATTTGATTTAAAAATTCCTATAGCGATCCGTTATCACTTGACGATTTAATACAAGTAATTTCGATCGGACTAAAAACCTCCAACAGCAATTTGCAACAATTTGATCGTCGTTTTGACGATGATTAAAAGTTACAAACTCTCGGGTTGTTACATATCATCTATGTAAACTTGTACTAGTTGAATATCATTTTTATTTCTTTTAATAAAAAGAGTATTATCTACTTTACCCATATCAAAATTTGATTGAAGTAAGTAAGATCTTAGTCTATCATACCAGGCTCTAGGAGCTTGTTTTAGACCATATAGAGCTTTCTTAAGTTTGCAAACATGATTTGGAAATTTTTCATTTTCAAAAAGTGGTGGTTGTTCAACATATACTTCTTCTTTTACAAATCCATTTAAAAAGGCACTTTTAACATCCATTTGAAATAATTTGAAATTATTATAATTTGCAAAAGCAAGTAGAATCCTAATGGATTCTAATCTTGCTACAGGAGCAAAGGTTTCATCAAAATCTATTCCTTCTTCTTGATAATAACCTTGAGCAACTAACCGGGCTTTATTTCTAATGACCTCACCTTGTTCATTCATTTTATTTTTATATACCCATTTTGTTCCAATTATAGTTTTATTTTCAGGTCTAGGAACAAGTTCCCAAATATCATTTCTAGTAAATTGATTTAATTCTTCTTGCATAGCCAAAATCCATGAATCATCAGTTGATGCTTCTTTTGGATTTTTGGGTTCAATAGTTGATATAAAAGCTACATTGCTCATTTTACTTAGTTGATTTCTAGTTGTAACAACATATTGCATATCTCCTAGAATATTTTCTATGGGATGATCTTTTAAAAGTTTAATCCTTTTATTAGGATGATTAAATTCATTATTAGTTTCAATTGACTCTTGATTTTGAGTAATTAAATCCTCTTCATCATTTGTCTCTACAAAATTTTTGAGATTTTCATCGAATGAAACATGCATTGTTTCTTCAATGATGTTAGTTCTTAAATTAAACACTCTATATGTTTTGCTTCTATTTGAATATCCGATAAAGATACCTTTGTCGGATTTAGGATCAAATTTATCTAAGTCATCTTTTGTATTTAAAATAAAACATTTACTTCCAAACATTCTAAAATAAGATACCTTAGGTTTCTTTCCGTGAAGAAGTTCATAAGATGTCTTATCAGTTAAAGGTCTTATTAAGATTCTATTTAAAATATAACAGGCGATAGCAACTACGTCTGCCCAAAAATGTTTTGGTAAATTACTATCTGAAAGCATAGTTCTCGCACACTCTTGAATCGTCCTATTTTTACGTTCTACTACTCTGTTTTGTTGTGGAGTTCTTGGAAATGAAAAATTGTGAGTTATTCCCTTTTTATTGCAGAATTCCTCAAACTTTTCATTTTCAAATTCACCACCGTGATCACTACGGATGGTTACAATTTTTACAGAAAGTTGATTTTGAATCCTTTTTGTAAAGTTCTTAAAACATTCAAAAGTATCACTTTTATGTTTCAAAAATATTGTCCATGTAAATCTAGAATAATTATCTACAATTACAAAAACATATTTACTGTGATTTATTGACTGAATTTGAGATGGACCAAATAAATCAAGATGAAGTAATTCAAGAGGTTTTGAAGTTAAAATCATATCTTTTAATTTAAAGGAACTTTTTCTAAGTTTTCCTAATTGACATGCATCGCATAAACTATCTACTTTAAAATTCATTTTAGGGAGACCTCTTACTAGATCATGTTTTGACAGTCTAGATAAGAGTTTGAAATTCAAATGCCTAAATCTCTTATGCCAAATCCAAGGGTCACTTGTATTTGCCAAAAGACACAAGTTATCAATTGAAACTTTCATACTAAGAATATAAATATTCTTTTTCCTAATTCCCTCAAATATTATGGTTGAATTATTATCTTCAATGTGACACTTATCTTTTTCAAATTTAATTTTATATCCTTTATCGCAAAGTTGACTAATACTTAGCAAATTATGTTTCAGATTCTTAACTAGCAAAACATTAGTAATAATAGGAGTTTTAGAGTTACCGACATTGTCGATGCCAATCACATACCCTTTTGAGTTGTCTCCAAAGTTAAACAATCCTCCGTCTTTGTATATTCAGCATATCTGGATTACCAGTCATGTGTCTAGAACATCCACTATCGAGTATCCATTTATTCTTTTTGATCTGCACAATTTGTCCATTGTGGATTGATTCGTCAACACCCATAAAACATGTTTCATGCACATCAACGATTTGACTTTGAATATAGATTATATGCAGACTTATGATACAATGATGATTTTAATATTTTTAAACAAGTATTAACAAAATTTTCAAATATAGCCATTAAAAAATTTTCAAAATTCAGATTATGAAACTTTGAAAACCTTGCTCTGATACCAAATGTGAGAAATGCGGATTACGGATCTTAAGGCTAGTATAAACACTAGAGGGAGGGGTGAATAGTGTTTTAAGGAATTACTAATTCTTTTTGAGTTTATATTAATTTGAACACAAATGTATGCAATATTCAGACACAGACATGATCATAGATTCAAACACAGATGCAAATATAAAGTAAAAGCAGTAAAGGAAAGAACACACCGGATTTTATACTGGTTCGGAGTTACCCTACATCCAGTCCCGCACACAAGTACAGATTTCCTTTCAAAAGTAATCTTTACAATTACAACCCTCGATTTCAAGGCCACGAGGTACACCACTCCAGATTCACAATCCTCTGGGTAGAGATACTTGATTTCCTGGGTAACAAGTTCACCCAATTGATTTCCTAGGCTACAATCACACCTTTTCTCACTTGATTGATTTCCAAGGCTACAATCACACCTTTTCTCGCTCGATTGATTACAAAGAAGCCTATAACTTTGAATAGCACTGAGGTCTTGTTGAGATAGTGATAGAGAATCAAACCAGAAATGATCTAGTTAAATTAATTGGTGATTTCGGTAGAGTAATGGTAAGAATATATATAAAGAAATGTGGAAGAAGAAGATGAGTGAAAACCAGAAAAATATTATTGAAAATTCATTGAAAACATCCCATATTTATAGAATAACAACAGCCATATCCATTCGTGAAAGGTTATGGCGAATAGACACTTCTTTTGAAATTCAAATTTTTGAAACCAACAGCCACTATGTCGACATGGGTATCTTGGGTATGTCGACATCCCAAAGGAAATTTTGGTGATTTGTTTTTCTTTGAAAATTACTTCTATCTTATATTAAAACTATTTTAAACTTTATAAATATACTTAACTATAGTTAAAATACATAAGTAAATATAGAGAATAATATATATATAATTTTACTATAATTTTATATTTAAATCTAAGTATAAATATTAAATTTATTATTAAAGATAGTTTAAAACTAAGGATAATTTGATTTTGAAAATAAAGATTATTTTGAGGCTAAAAGTATTTAAAATCAGGATAGATGTTTTTTATTCTTTTTAGAAGGAAGGTTTTGAAATCATTTTGAAAACAAGATAATTTTGTAAAATCATTTGAATAAAAGTTAGCGGATATAAAACAATGTTCCACTAGATTTTTCGTAGGTTCCATCCTACTTATGGTTCCATCCCTTTAACGGGCTCGAAGTGGATTCCATTCCACGACTAAATTGGATTTTAAGATGCCAGTGCTTTTCTAGGAGTTTTAACAAAATTCCTAATTAAATTACTTATTCTTGAAATCTTGAACTCTTGGTAATCTTGCTGTTCTTGATACTCATGAGTCTTCAATCTTGATATCTTGAATCTCTATACTGTACAGTCTTCATTCTTGATACCTGCATGGTTAAATCCTGCATATACATATATATCTAAACTATAATGTTAGTATTTATATTTTATAATCTTATTCTAAGGTTGTTGTCATCAAAACCATCATCTCAAGGACTAACAGGACAACCCCATGAACTCGAACTCGATCCTCTATAAAAAATCACGACCAGGGGCTCTTAGGTCGACTGTAGTGAAAGTCGCAACCCCCTAATGATGATCACACACCATTCGCTGGCATCTATGTTATTTTGCACCACAAACTCGATGACATCCTCCGTTTCGCCTAATTCCGCCTACATCTCTTTGAGAATCAAACCCTAGCTTAAGCCTCCTCGCAACAAAACTATTAAACACTTGAAACTTGATCACATACAACAAAATGGGCATAGGATCGTAAATCTACTCACAATGGTTCCAAAGGTCCTTGTTTTAAAAAAATTCATTGAGTTGATTGAGAGATTTTAATTTTTTAAAGATCAAGATGCTTACTTTTTGAAAGTGTTGCTTTGGATCGTAATATGGAATAAAATCTAAGTTAACTTCTAGTGCGGAATATGAGTATAAAAAGTAAATAGCAAAGTAAATGACACTGGGGATTTTTATACTAGTTCGAACTCCCGTTCTACGTCTAGTCCCAGACCCCTTCTGGAATTTAACTATCAACCCTCACGTAATCCAGAGGAACAGGTATTACACCGCGAGCAACTAAACAGGACTTCTACTGCCTAGAAAATCGAATACGACTTATACCGCTTGAGCAACCGAATAGGACTTCTACGATACAGAAAGTTTTCTTGACCGAATGTGCTCTGTAGATAGAACGGATGAGTCTTTGGAGTACACCCTTCCTATAATCTTCTCCTTTGTGGTATATAATGTAGTACGTGAAGATTGGAAGTAACTATAATCACAAATAGGTTTGTGCTTGAATGTGTAAGTGATTTGAAAGCGTTTTTGGTAGCAAATGGCAGAAATTAGTTAGCAAGAATATAGAATAGAATTAGAGAATAATGTTATTCTTTGCAATCTGAAATCAAGGCTATTTATAGAGTTAAAAAGTTGTAACTATTCGTGAAAAGATTCGACCAATAGATATGGAAACAACTGTTGAATTAACAGATGTTTCTATTTGTTGAAAAGTAGTGACCGTTCAGAATAATAGCTGTTATGAATATTCAGTCGATCGAGGAAATAGATTAAGTCGACTGAACATTCAAAAGATTTTGAATTTTAAAAGTATTTTGAAAAGACACTTGATTCAATCGACTAGACCTGGGTGTTAAGTCGACTTAATGTTCAAAAAAATTTATGCATGTGTGCACGTTTCAGTCGACTGACGACCCTAGTTCAGTCGACTGAAACTGTCATTTTCTGCCTGTTTAACCTAGGTTTGAGAGCAAGATGTTTTATAAATTTTTATAATCAAACCTAAGTTGTGTAAATTAATTTGAATAAGATTTAAAAGCATGTGTGCATGCATATACCACTTAGGACAGATTTTAACAATTATTAACTACTAACTAGAATATAGACAAACCATTATAAATATTGAAACTTCTCTTTGAAATCTTTGGTCTTCGATCTATCGTCAAGTAGAATAGTATCTTCTCCTGCAATTTTGGTTAGTTCATATAATATATACTTATATAGTTGTCACAATCAAAACATCAAAGTACAAGGTTCTAACATTCTCCCACGTTTTGATGATGACAACTATGTAAGTTCAAAATTTTACAAAACTTATAAAAAGCAACAAAACAATAAAACTCCCCCTAAATCAATGAACTACTTGCTTATATTCATATTTTTTCCCCTTTGTCATCGACAAAAAGGAATACTAGATGTATATCTATTAGAGTGCAATTGTTAATCAATGAAAGCATGGTTAAATAAGCAAAGCATAGATGTTGTAGACAACAATCGAGAATGGCATAACATTAAATTAAAAATAACATAAGCGAAATAAACATTAGATGTTCATGGATACAAATGACTAAAAAAACAAAAATAACATACATAAGAATAATAAAATATAGATTACACTTCCTCACTTTGGGATTCTTCCTCTTCCTCTTCTTCCTCCTCGGATGTTGTCCATGAGAAAGGAGCGGGGGGATTCTCGGCTACGCTAGTGGAAGTCGAGCCAGTGCATGAGATCTTTTCCTAAATTTTATTCAAGAATCCACATGATGTATGCTCCACGGAGTATCGTCTTGAATCTCCTCTTGTGATTGACGATGAGGAACTCATCAAGAATGATTTTTGCCCAATTGATGTTTTAGGAAGAGTAGATGGCATAAAGTGCTTTGAAGTCACGCTTATAAACTTTCTCGTAGCTTCTAGTATGAGGTTGGATGGAGCGGATAAGGGCATGATGTAGGATACATGCCTTTGGTCGCAATGCGACGGACTTGAGCACGGTCATATCATCGGAAAGGAACTGATGAGAGACCTCATCTCGATTATCCATGTTGACTTCTACATCGTTGATGTCGAGGCCTTCGGATGGACAACGAAGAATAAATCCAAGTCATTGTAGTGGAAGGTAAATTGGAATGCCGCATACTAGAGTCCATATGCAATCGTGTTTATTCCTTGGATTTTGGTGATCCAAGTTCATATTTGCAAAAAAATAGCTTGATGAGAAGAGGGTAGATCTTGATGTTGTTTGCATCAAAGCTTGGCAAAGCTTCAAGACCACTAGCTTCCGCCGTTTCTCGAATCCCATAGGCATTGAAATCCGAGTAGTTGAAAAAGGAGCCATCAAATATTCTAGAGCTATGCATGGCCTTAAATCGAGTGACGCCTATTTCATCGTGTAACCAAGACCTGATTTGGCTTTCCGATGGTTGATTGACGTGGTCGTTTAGTTCTTGGAGCCATTGAGATTGATTGGAAATTGAAGTAGAGAATTTGGTTTGAAAATTTTAGGGGCTAGGGTTTCTTTCTGAAGTGAGGTAGGGTTTGGGTGAGAAGATGATGTATTTATAGGGTAGATGGATAGTTGTGTTGGAATTTGTGCAAGAAGCTTTTTAAAACACCAGAAAACAAGAAACTAGTCGACTGAATTGAACGTAGCAGTCAACTAAAAACTACAAGGTTTGATCCCAAATTATTTTGCCTAGAATTTGCCTATTTCAGTCGACTTAAATAGTTGGATCAGTCGACTGAAATCTGAAGAAAAAAATTAGGAACTATGAATTTTCAGTCGACTGAAATTATAATTCAGTCGACTTATATGCAGAGAAATTAATCCCATGTGTAATTGCCTGGAAATGGCTGAATTCAGTCGACTGAAATTACATAGGCAGTCGACTAGTTTATGTATTATAAAAACATATATTTGAAGTTTTAATCGACTGGATTATGTGGAGCAGTCAACTGAAACTGTGCATGTAATCCTATTAAACCTATGAAGCAAAGAGTTTTTGGAATAAAAAGTTTTATAGTAAAAACTTTGATAATATTTATGTTTTATTATTTAATAAAACATTATAAAAACATTTATACAAATATACAAAACTTTGACACCAAATGAAAGTGCTGCAATGGGTCGTAATATGGAATATAATCTAAGTTAACTACAAGTGCAGAATATGAGTATAAAAAGTAAATAGCAAAGTAAATGACGCAAGGGATTTTTATATTGGTTCGAACTCCCGTTCTACGTCCAATCCCAGACTCCTTCTGTAATTTTACTACCAACCTTCACTTAACCCGAAGAACAGGTATTACACCGCCTGAGCAACCGAACAGGACTTCTACCGCCTAGACAACCAAATAGGACTTCTACCGCCTGAGCAATCAAATAGGGCTTCTATGATACAGAAAGTTTTCTTGACTGAATGTGCTCTGTAGATAGCACAGATGAGTCTTTAGAGTACACCCTTCCTATAATCTTCTCCTTTGTGGTATATAGTGTAGTACATGAAGATTGGAAGTAATTATAATCACAAATAAATTTATGCTTGAATGTGCAAGTGATTTGAAAGCGTTTATGAAAGCAAATGGTAGAAATTAGTTAGCAAGAATATAGAATAGAATTAGAGAATAATGTTATCCTTTGCAATCTGAAATCAAGGCTATTTATAGAGTTAAAAAGTTGTAACTATTCGTGAAAAGATTCGGCCAAGGGATACAGAAACAACTATTGAATTAACAGATGTTTCTATTTGTTGAAAAGTGGTGATCGTTTAAAAAAAATAGCCATTATGAATAATCAGTCGACTGAGGAAATAGATTAAGTCACTGAACATTCAAAAGATTTCGAATTTTAAAAATATTTTGAAAAGACACTTGATTTAGTTGACTGAACCAAGGTGTTAAGTCGACTGAATGTTCAAAAAATTTGTGCATGTGTGCATGTTTCAGTCGACTGACAACCCTAGTTCAGTCGACTAAAACTGTCATTTTCTGCCTGTTTAACCTAGGTTTGAGAGCAAGATGTTTTATAAATTTTTATAATCAAAACCTAAGTTGTGTAAATTAATTTGAATAAGATTTAAAAGCATGTGTGCGTGCATATACCACTTAGGATAGATTTTAACAATTATTAACTACTAACTAGACTATAGAAAAGCCAATTATAAATATTGAAACTTCTCTTTGAAATCTTTGGTCTTTGATCTATCGTCAAGTAGAATGGTATCTTCTCCTGCAATTTTGGTTAGTTCATATAATATATACTTATATAGTTGTCATAATCAAAACATCAAAATTCAAGGTTCTAACACTTTTCTTTTTTATAAGAAGTTATAAAAGGAAAGAGAATTAGAAAAGGAAAAGTAAGCTTTTTGAAAAATCTAAGTGTTGACCTTTAATTTATTTTGTAATTTCCAACGCGTCGCCGCATAGAATTTCGTTCGCGTATAAACCACGAACGATAAAACAAAAATATGTTCGTACACAAAAATTCGATACGATCTCAAAACAATAATAATGTACAATGGTTATCTTATTTTGTAAAATCTCAAAATATCATCATTTGCCGAAAATTCATCAAACGACAATTTAAATGTTTTCCGAATTAAAAATTATGAAAAAATCATATAATTTCAAATAAAAATATCGTCAAACAACAATTATATTCCCTTGCAAAAGGCTCGGGATTCATTTTAAAAAGTAATGGTATTGACATTGATGAATTCAAGTGTAAAGAGTTAAAGAGGGTTAATTCTATAAAATGACTGTGACAACTTGGAATGTAAGAGCTCTAGGCACAACCTCAAAGTGCCAGAGAGTCAAGAATATAATTAGTACAATAAAATCTGACATTGTGTTGTTGCAAGAGTCTAAACTTTCCAGTCCCGATGACAAAACTTTTCATTGCTTGGGTGGGAATATTTTGGATAAATGGAGTTACGTAGAGCAAGAGGTAGTGCAAGAGCATTGTTCATTGGTCGGAATAGTAAAAACTGGATGTTGAAGCAAGAGATTAAAAATATATATTGCTTGCATGTGGATTTGGAATGTAAAGGTACTGGGGTTTTATATTTTATCACTAATGTGTATGGTCCCTACACTAGAAATGGGAGGAAATTATTATGGAAGGAGTGTACACAATTTCGAAGTTTGATTCAAAGGCCCTGGTTAATTGCAGGAGACTTTAATGTCACCGGATTTGAGTACGAAAGAAATAAAAGAGAGAATGAATATATTGGTGATATAGAAGGTCTTAGCGAGTTTGTAAGAAATTGTAACTTGATAGATCTACCCCTCACAAATAGAAAATACACTTGGAGCAATGGTAAAGAGAGTCCTACTTTAGTTAAATTAGATAGATTCTTTATAAACCCAAAATTTGAAGACATACATACACTTTCTTTTCAAAAAGGTCATGCTACTATTGTTTCAGATCATTGCCCTATTATTTTTGACTCAAGAGATAGTGTGAAGAGGAAAGCAATATTCAGATTTGGAAAAATGTGGTGTACGGAAGATGGTTTTGAGGAGATGATTAAGAATAAAATGGCAGAATTTGAGAGGAAAGAAGATGCAGCAAGCATTATTTGTAAAAAGTATAAAAATCTTAGAAGTCATTTGAAAAAGTGGAACAGAAAAGTCTTTAGCAACATTAAAGCCATGAAAGAGAAATTGGAGAATGGCATACTTGATTTGATATTATTGTTAAGCAAAGAAGATTAAATGATGAGGAGAGATATTGTTTGTTGAACATGGAAAAAGAGCTCTTAAAAGTGATAGACCAAAAGAAATATGTTGGAGACAAAGATCAAGAACTCAATGGTTAAAAGAAGGTGACAAAAATACAGGGTATTTTCATAGAATTACTAATGGTAGAAGGAGATCTAATATGATATGTAGTGTGAGTGGAGAAGAGGAAAGCAAGAATATTTGAATAAAGATTTCACATATTATTATAAAAAATTAGTTGGAAGATGTGGTAAGAAGAGAGTGGAAGTAGACTGGAAGCTTTTATATCCAAGTAATATTAGTTTGTCTAATTTAGATGAGAAGTTTACTGATGATGAAGTGTGGAATGCCTTGGAATGAAATGTATAATGATAAGGCTACGGGACCTGATGGTTTTCCAAATATCATTTTCAAAAAATATTGGAGTTGGTTGAAAGTTGATATAATGAAAATGTTTGATGAATTATATGCTGGGACTTTGAACTTCGAGAAAAGTAGCTATGCAAATGTAGTGTTAATTCCTAAAAAAGAAGGAAGTTTGACATTGGCTGATTTTAGACCCATTAGTTTATTAAATAGTACATACAAGTTGATAACTAAAGTACTTGCTAATAGACTAAAGGACAAAATGGAAAATTTAGTAGATAGAGCTCAAACCGCTTTTATAAAAGGAAAACATATACTTGATGGTGTTTCTCTCATTCAAGAGGTTGTTGCATATTGTAGCAAGAAGTTAGTACCATATGCTATTCTAAAATTGGATTTTGCTAAGGCTTTTAACATTGTTTATTGGAACTTTATTATTGATTTATTGAGAGCTAGGACTTAGTGAGAAATGAATTAAGTGGGTCTCAAGTGTCTTTTCAGATATCAAAGCAAATATATTTGTGAATGGAATTACGGCTAAAACTATTAGTTCAAGAAAAGGATTGAGATAAGAAGATCCGCTATCTGCACTGCTTTTGGATTTAGCGGCTGATGTCTTCATACAGATCTTGAGAGTTAGTGGTAGCAGTGGAATTTTGAAAAGTTTTAGAGAAGAATTTGTTATGGGAGGGATTAATTCTTTACACTATGCAGATGATACCATCGTTTTCAGCAAACCAGATTGCAATATATTGCTGAACTCAAATTTATACTTTATGCGTTTGAAAGCTTATCTGGTCTTCAAATAAATTTTCATAAAAGCTCTGTTCTAGTTATTGGATCGGATGATGGGGTTTCTAAGGAGATAGCAGGAATGTTGAATTGCAAAGTAAGAGAGTTTCCACTAAGCTATTTGGGATTATGCATCATGCCTGATAAATTACATTAGGAGGAGTGGTTTCTTATCCTTAATAAAGTTGGCACTAGGCTGGCTAGATGGAAAGGAAGTTCTCTCTCGAAGGCTGGAAGGTTAATTTTGGTAAATTCTGTGTTTTTTGCTTTGCCTCTTTATTGGTTATATTTTTATAAATGCCCTATATGGGTATTAAAGAAAATTGATACAATTGAGAGAAATTTCTTCTGAACTAGAAATAAAGATACTAGTGCTTTGAGCTGTTTAATTGCTTGGGAGCAAGTTTGCCAACCATTTGAACAGAGAGGCTTGCGTATAGTCAATTTAAAGGAGATGAATTCTGATCTTTTGTGTAAATGGATGTGCAATATGGTAAGTCATAAAAATGCATTAGGGAGAGAATAAATAGTTAATGCTTATTATGATGGAGCTTTCTGTTTACATGCTGATTTCAGTCATTGTTCAAGATCCTAGAGGGATATAATAAGTATTGTGAATATTTCCAAAACTGAAACTAAAGTGGATGTAAATAATGGTAGAAGTTGCTCTTTTTGGTTGGATAGTTGGTTGTTGTTGATTCCTTTGGCTGTTGAATTTGATCTTTTATTTGATATTGCAAGAAACAAAACTTGTTCAGTTGCTAATATGTATGACATGCAAGAAAAAGAATTCAAATGGAAGTTATCATTTAACAGGATTATTGAAGGGAAAGCAATTAATCAGTTACCGAAACTTATTAATCTGCTAGAGAATGTCGTTCTAAATTGTGATATGGATGTAGTTGTCTAGAGATTGACTAATATGAAGAGTTTTAAAGTGAATAGTTGCTATAGATACTTCTCTGTTAGAAGATATGAGGTTTTAATCAAATGTGGAATACAAAGATAGTACTTATGAAAGTATGAATTCACATGTGAGTATTAATGTATGGGAAACTCAACACAAAAAGCATGCTGAAGAGTAAGTATATGAACATTTCTGTAAAGCTCTTGTTTTGTGGAATTGAAGAGGAAAGTAACATTGATTTGTTTTGTGAATGTGATGTGGCTTTCTATATTTGTACTAAGTGCTTGGTTCATTTCAACATTGATTTCGAGTGGTGTGATTTTATCAAAGACTAATTTGATTTTTTTGGAGCTTTAAATACAACAAAATCTCTAATCATGACATATTGAGTAAATTTGTTTTACTTAATTTTTCTTATTGCTGGATATTGTGGAATGAAAGAAACAGTAGGTGTTTCAAAGGAGTTGCGAGAAGTGCTAATTCAATTCTATTTCATTTGCTGAAATTTATATATATGGGCAAATATGGGCAGCTGGAAGCATGTTGATTTGATTGGTGATAACGTAGGCGATAGAGTTCGTAGAAGGAACAGGGGTAACAACTGAAGCTATGCTTTTCGATGGTTTGTCGTATTATACCTTGTACTTTGTTTTGGTTAGTCTCTGTTATGGTGCATGCATTTGTACTTTGTTGTGCATGCATTGTTGTACTTTGTTGTGCATGATCTGTTGTGGTGATTTACTTTGGTTTGTTGTATTTTGTTTCGGGTCTGTACGTTATTAAACTTTTAAAGTTCCTTATTTTACGAAAAATTTCTGCAGAACCTCCTTTGCATGACTGATCCAGAAAAACTACAACTCGCAACAACTAGCTCAAATCAACCAAAAGAGAACAAAAACCAAATGGCCTCCCATACCTGGGGCATAAAACCATCAACCGATACCAATTTCTAAAGCTACTACGTACCTCTTTTGTGTTTGATTTTATTTTTATTTTTATTTTTGCAAGTAACTTATTAGCTCAATGCGAATGTAGGTGCGTAAGAAATCAAATAGCAATCTCTTGCTTCCCTGTATCTACCTTGTACCATTAATTCAAAAGAGAACTATGCTGACAAAAGTAATCATAGGCTATTTCTACCATAATCAATAGCAACATATCAATATAACTACCATATGCAACGAAAGTAAAAAAATACTCTGCAAGAATATACTAAGCATCCAATCTTTTCAAAAGATAAATTTAGAACTAATTGCCCGAGTTTTTTTATATTCAAAATGTTTGTTTTCAAATTCCTCCAAAGAGAAATAAATCAAAACCAAAATCAAATATGACACGGAGGGGACTCCTCCTACCAAAGCATGGTATAACTCTAGAATCAAAACAACACGGAGCATCCAGTGGTATTCTGGTTCCTCCTAAAATAATAACTATAGAAAACAAATATACCTGGCGAGTCTTCCAAATCGAAAAAATCCCAATCGCCCAACTTTAGCCATAACCAAAAATATTTGAAAAATCACTTCACAAAAACTCTTTTCAAATATCCTGAAATAATAATACTTTACCAAAGTTTTCAACATAATTTTATAATTATTTCTTTCACAAATTCTTTTGCAATCACTTTTTCAAAAGCACCAGAATTTAGGTCCAAACAAACAACAACTTTGTAAACCATAGTCTATAAAATCGCACAATCAATGAAATAGAATTGAATCAAATTCCATAAAGGAATAAACTAACACTTAATACTATTTAAAATGTTAAATGACCATCAAATAAGATTTATAATTTTGCTTAGATTCACAACTTTCTTAAGTCACACAATAAGTATACAAATATACTTAAGCCCGTATGATGTGCATAAATCATCTGTACACAATATCTGTTCTGACCACTTGTTCAAATACATAGACTTTACTTCCAAACTAGTATTACTCACTCGACCTCTCTAGTGCGGACTCCGATCAGGTTTCTCGATTAGAAACCTTCGCTCTACTTGCATAGTCATATACTATGATAGAAAACCTTAGTATCATATCAAGAATCTGAATCAAATGTTCGCTGACAATAATCAAGTGAGAAATCCTATTTTAGACTGTTGTGAATCACCTAGAAGTTATGTATTCGAACGCTAGATCGAGAACCATGCGAATAAAATGATCTACGTACACTTAATTTTTATTGGTTTCTTAACTTGGCAAAACTTTTTCTAAATCACTCCCATTTTTATTTCTAGTATCTCATTCAATACTATAATATTCTATGAATTATTTCACAAATTTTCACTTAAGTTTATAAACATTTTATAAAGACACGCCTTTATAAATCCTTCAATTAAAAACATATTCCACTTTTATTTACTTGTATAACACTCTTCTACATCCTAAGAGTATATACACAATGTCGATTTTAATTTTACTTACTTATTTATTTATTTTATAATTCAAATGGAGGCACAAACATAATATGGGTCTTAAAGCTAAGTCGACTACTTCGACCCTTTTACCTTAGAGTGCCCTAAGGAAAGATGTTTCATAGGTTGGCCCAGTAACACTAAATAGTTTATACAACTTAAATGTTAAATAAAACTGTGGTTTTAATAAAAAAAATTACTTATTAAAACCTTCCTATCCAATTTAACTCATTTAAAACTTGAGTTAAATTATCTTTTTTCTATCCAGGATTTTAAAATTTTCATTTATCAAATTATTATTCAAAATACCTTTTTATATCAATTTCTTGTAAGGAAACTTATGAACTAAATACCCAGTTTTATTTCAAATCATTTTGAAATAATAATATGCATATCTTCATTTTGTATATCAAATCATACTTTTGGAGTTTAAAACAAAATTTGTTTTACCAAAACAACCCTATATAGCAAATTACTATGGTAGCATTCCCCTATTTACAAACTCGAAAATGAACGATGATGATGTTGCATTTATCATTGGAATTATTTCCTAGTGATAGAAGTGAGTTCAGTTCTTTCTTATCTCTTTTAAAATCCATTTTAAAATATTTCTATACACAAATACTTTTAATTAATACTATTATTATTTCCTCCAAAACTTTGAAAACATCGCGATTTAAGTTCTCAAATTCTCTACTTAAATCCTTTTTTATTTATAAACTCTGTTTATAAATTTTAATTATATAATTTCACTTTGAAATATTTATTCGCATAATACTTCCAAGTAATATTACCATTACTTACTCAAAATCATTTTGAAATCATTTCAAACAATATTGGGGTTTAAATTCACAACAACTATTTTCACTTATAAAACGCCTTTTTTAAATCATATTATATACCATACTTATATAAAATGTATGTACCTTTTAAAAATCATCTTATATTATTATAACTTTCCTTTATTATAACAAAATTTTCTCAAATATTTATCCTATAAATGTCTTATCTTACCATTTAGTTTATATTAAACAACTTTTATTAAAAGATAGCTTTTAACTTAGCATTTTCTCCAAACATCTTATAGTCAAATTGTGAAACTTAATTCACAATGGGTTCATTTTAATACATTCCTAATTATCAATAAATGCTCATAAACTAGTCAAGCATAAATCAATAATAACCAATGCTTCTAAACTAACTGAGCATGACTAATCAAACAACAACGATAATGAATAAATATTATCATTTTCAACCAACTATATGCATTTGAAATTTATTTCTTTATATATGTAAAATATAAGATCCAAGGTAAAATATTCCATTTACCAATTTCAAAAATCAATATCATGTTTGTTTGTCATGTTCGAGTGTTTAGAAAGCCCTATCGACTCTGTGGCATCCCACGTCTCAACCAGAATTTATAAACAACTTAATAGACCAATTAACACAATACGTTTTTATAGCACTAACAAATACGCTCTCGTATATATAATACAACAAAGATCCTTGTTTTAAATTTGATCGCATATAATAAAATGGGTATAGAATCGTAGATCTACTCAATAAATCAATTAACACTCTAAACTTGATTGCATACAACAAAATGGGTATAAGAACGTAGCACTCACAGTGGTTATTGTAATGATCCTAAAATAAAATAAAATAATACATCTATTTATATTAGAAAATTCTGAGATATATATATAAGTATATATATATTGCATTAAAACAGAAAAGAATTTGGCAATAAATAAAATTAAATGAGAGCTTCTGTTTGATAAAATGCAAGGAATTAAGGTAATTAGAAGAAAAATTGGAGCTCAAAATAAATATAGTTTTATGTTCAAAGAATTATGTAAATATATACACATTTAATATATATGGGGTGTTTGCTGTTTTATATAAAGATAAAATAAAATGAGGTTTAATATAAAGGTTTATATGTCTTATAATTGTGCCAGAAAATAATTAGCATAATATATGTGATTTTTAATTTAAAAGGGAGTTGACTGATTTGACAAAAAGGCAGAAATATATATATAAATACAGAATCAAATAAAATTTCCATACCATATTTATTCCAAGCTAATAATTTGGGTAAATGATTTTTACATTACAAAGTATGGTAGTATGTCTGATAGAATGGAGGTAATAGATAGGTAGAAAAAAAAATATGTACAAAGTAGATTTTCATATTTTCCTTAAAACTTATAAAAAGAAATAATAAACTAAGGGTCACATGCTTATGGCATGGGTAGAAAAGAGTCATGAAAATAGTATTGAGTGTCTAAAAATGTATGATCCCCGAAATAGCTAATTAAAGTGTGCACTTCCAATTTATGATCACACAGAAATATGATGTGTACATAAACATCTAAGGGTATCAGGGGAATTACCCATTTTCTAAAACCCTAGAATGGATTTATAAATAACTGCACATAGCAAAAACCATCACTCTCTCGGGATCAAAAACAAAATAAAATAAACAAGGAGAAACACTAGCTTGAGGATTTGGGGGATTTGCTGTTCTAAGAAATTAAGGCAGTGAAAGGAGAAAAATTATGTGAGTATTTATCTTTTGTATGCAATGGCATTAAGTCTTATTGCAGGCAGCCTAAAAATACTATGAGTTATTTGAACCTCTGAAATGATTTGTTATGGGTTATATGGATGTTTGTTTGTGCATTTTTGTTTGGAGCATTGATCTGTAATTTGGCTTTCAGAGTTAACTTGTTTTAAGTATTCTTGTTCTATCATCATTAAACATGGATCAAGATTAATAGGGGAACATGGGGTTAAGCCAGAAAATATGCAGGCAGTCATATTTCTCTGATATAAAAAAAGAAGAGAAAAACTAAATTGGTCACTTGGGGTAGTCAATGATCTGTTTACTTCAGGTGGAAGCAAGTATATGCATGGTGCAACTGCACCCTGAGGCCTTTGTGTGTTGGAATAATTTAAACAACCTGGGAGTTTTCATCACAATGCATACATAGTGTTCATTTGACAAGGAGTTAAAGACCATAAAATAAATGGGGGTAGGGGTTTAAAAATCTGGGTTATAAACTTTCAGATTTGGTGTTAGATTTAATCAAGATAAACATTGTTCATTGATTAATTGCTGGGTGGAAATCTGGAGTATTAAACAGAGATTACTTATCCAAGTTTTGATGAGGATGAATTAAAAATTTGTACACATGCTTAATCTTAACTGACTGTTGTGCATTGTTTGATTTGTTGAATGTGGTATTGTGTCTTTTTGAATGAACCAAAACATGCTAAGTATAAGACCTGTTAATCTAGGAAGGCATTGCAAGATTACTACAATTATGTACATGTATACAAAATTTGATAAATGCTCATACCAGTGTAAACTGACCCTTTTGGTTGCCCTTGCAATCATCTGGGTGTCTCAAAAATTTATTTGGGGCAGCTAAATGATTTGCTTGCAGGAAATTGAAGTTGGCTTGATGAGTAAAGAAGGCATTGGCTGCTAGTATAAATAAGAGAGACTTGTTTTAAATTTGCAGTTGCTTTGTAATAGAATTACTAGACAAATTCTATTTTCTGTAATTGAAGTACTTGTAGGAAACTTTCTAAGTATTTGGGGTTGAAAACTTGTACTTAAGTAAAATTCATTTTGAATGATATTTGATGGAGTTTGATTTTTATTGATTTTATGATCATCTGATTTGGAGAAAACAAGGGGATGGATATAACACATAAATATAAAATGTGAATGAAAATGATCTCTGGTTTTATTGCCTGAGTTTATTCTATGATTTTCTTTAAATAAAATTACAATAGATTTGACAAGATTTTGAATAAGAAATACTCAAGTGGAATAAATGTATGCTTGTCAGATAGTTGATACTGAAATATGTACATATATATATATATATATATTTGAACCTCTGATTTCTATTGTTTATATTTTGTCTTATGGGAATTGAACAGCTAAGGGGATTTAATTTTTGGAATGAACTCTCAAGATTTTAGTAGACTATTCAAGTGAAATGAATTTGTGTATGGCAGGTAAATAATACTGGCATGTGCATGAATTCTGGAAACTTGTATGAATTTGAGTATTTAAATTTTCAAAAAGATCTTTGAGAATAGTAGACTTAAAAGGTACTGAATTTTGGATAAATGATTGAACACCTATAAGAATGATCTTTCCAGAAAACTTGAACTGGACATAAAAAGGCTTGGAAATTTAGGAGTAGCACTTTGTAGAAGTTTGTTAACATGAGGGATATGGGTTTACAAGTGGTAAAGGAGGGACTATGGCCGGCCTAGATGGCCATGAGTCAAACCCTTGGATGCCTGGAACCACTTCATTTCAATCAATGAAGTGTAATGTGCTTCCGGGGCAAATTAAAGAAAACACCAAGCAACCCTCATATAACACCAAGCAATTTTAGAGATATACCAAGCAACTAAAAATCTGTATCATGTCAAATATGGAAATGCAATCTAACTTCAATTGTTTAATTTGAGACAGTGATTAGGAAATCACTTTTAATGTTCCTAACTACAAGTAGGATCTTGAAATAATTTTATGCATAAGCCTAATAACTGTCCAAGAACAAATAAATGATAATAGCCTTATTTAGGCAGATTAATATTTATAAATAGTCAGATAACAAGTTTAGGTATTATAATTTGCTAAAAATATACCTCTGGCAGTAGAATAAGATTTAAATAGGAAATAAGTGGCTTGTCAATAGCTTGTATGATATTTTGTTTTCAAATTGATTTAAATTGACTCTGATATTTATATAAATATATATATAAATAGTAATAAAGGAACAATTGTATATCATCAAATATATAATTGGTTTAATCTTTGTATACTGATATGATTATATTAGTAATTCCAGGGTCTTGGGAAAAATATTTGGAAACTATATAAAAGTTTAAATATAAAAGTATTTGGGGTTTAGTGGTGAGTCCCTCTTAAAAGAAAAAATCTAAGTGATTATAAAGATGAGGGTCACCACAGTTGGTATCAGAGCTATGTTTTAAATAACATAGTAAATGTTGTTGTATGCATATGGATGTTTGAATGCATTGTTTGAATTGTTGGTGTTGAATGTTTTTGTTGTATGTCAAGAAATATATGTGTGTACATGTGACACATGCACAGTGTGCACAGAAATGAAAATGAACCAAGTAAAGACACCAAAAACTGATAGGGGTAAATAAACTAACATAAAAATCATATTTATAGCATTATGGTAGGACCAAGGCATCACACAGGTGCAGGATCATCACGTGAGCCACCTGTGATGAGCATGGAGGATTTTGTGAGAGCTTTAAGGGATGGAATGGCACCAAGGCAAGACAATCCTCATGAGGAACTCTCCAAACTGCTTAAGACTTGTACCACTTTGGGAGGGAAGGATTTTGAAGGTACTGAAGGAGCTATAGGTGTTCAAACTTGGATAAAAACTATGGAGAGGGTCTTCACAGATATGCAAATCAATGACCAAAGAAAGAGACAGATAGCTTCAAGGAAATTGAAGGGGGTTGCACTGGACTGGTGGGAAGTTGTGACAGCAGGAAGACAAGAGGATACCATCACTTGGAATAATTTCAAGGACATGCTTGAGGCCAGATTTGTCCCAGCATCTGCCAAGGCTACACTGCTGGAAGACTTTATTAGATTAAGGCAAGGAAGCATGAGTGTGAATGAATACACTCAGAAGTTTGAAGCATTATCCAAGTATGGACTGGTGTTAATAGGGAATGCAGAAGCAAAGAATGCAAGGTACATTCAAGGCTTGAACCCTAGTTTGTCAAGGGCAATGTTGCCATACAAGGACAAAACCTTTGATCAAGTAATTGATCTAACTCTCTCATTTGAGCAACATGACACTGCAAGAGAGAAATTCAAGAATATGAAGCTCAATAAGAAGAAGGGTGGTCAGAACAAAGTGCAACCTTATGACAAGAGAAATGCAAGTAAAGGAGTTAAGAAAGGGGAAGGAGCAACAGCACCTGAAAGCAAGAAGTTCACTCATTGTTTTAATTGTGGAAAAGCTGGACATTATAGTAACCAATGCCCTGACCCCAAGATACCCAGAGGAGGCTGCTATAATTGTGGAAAGATGGGTCATCTCAAGAAGGATTGCCCAGAAACCAATAGGGGAACAGCAAGGGTAGGAGCTTTGGCAGCAAGTAACACTGGGAATGTTGGGCAACTTGAAGGTATAATTTTTATTCATACCCAACCCATATCAGTAATATATGACACTGGTGCCTCACATTCACTAATATCTTTGGAAATTGTAAAGAAGTTAACACTTGCATGTGTTTCCATTGATCAGCCCTTGGTTGTACACAGTCCCATAGAGAGTCATTGTATGTTGGGGATGAAGTGTATGGATCTGAAATTAATTATAGGGGGTTATGAATTTAATTCAGATTTATATACCTTAAATTATCCTAGTATTGGGATTATTTTGGGGGTAGATTGGTTAATGAGAAATAAAGCAATTTTAAATTTAGAAAACCTTACTATTTCTTTGGAAACAAATGAAGGCAAAAGAATTACCATCTTAAGTGAAATAGCAAAGAATACATGTTTTAATAAAATCTGGAGTATTAATGAAGTTCAAAAGGAATTAAAAATAGCGGAAATCCCAGTAGTCAATGAATATGTAGATGTGTTTGGAGAAGTAAAAGGAATTCCTCAAAACAGACCAGTTGAATTCAAAATAAAATTAATTCCTGGAACAAATCCAATCATTAAGAAGCCTTATAGAATGGGTCCAAAAGAGTTGGTAGAATTAAAACATCAACTAGAAGAATTAGAAGTGAAAGGATTCATAAGATCAAGTAGTTCCAGTTGGGGTTCCCCAGTGCTATTTGTCAAGAAACATGATGGAACAATGAGGTTATGTGTAGACTACAGAGATTTAAACAAGGTGACTATTAAAAATAAGTACCCACTGCCTAGAATAGATGATCTATTTGATCAATTGCATGGGGCTAAAATATTTTCAAGGCTAGACTTAGCCTCTGGATTTCATCAGATGAAAGTTGCAGAGGAAAGCATTGAGTACACAGCCTTTAATACAAGGTATGGCCTTTATGAATTTCTAGTAATGCCATTTGGCTTGACCAATGCTCCCTCCTATTTTGTAGACTTGATGAATAGAATTTTTAGAGACTTTTTGGATAAGTTTGTCTTGGTATTTATAGATGACATATTAATTTATTCAAAGACAGAAAATGATCATGCCATGCACCTACATTTAGTATTATCCAGACTTAGAGAACATGAATTAAAAGCCAAGTATTCAAAGTGTACCTTTTGGCAACATGAAGTAAAATTCTTAGGACACATAGTGTCACAGCAGGGAGTAAGTGTAGATCCAAGCAAGGTCATTGCAGTTCAATCATGGAGTAGACCCAAAACAGTGACTGAGGTGAGGTCATTCTTAGGTTTGGCAGGGTATTATAGGAGGTTCATCAAGGATTTTTCAAGAATAGCCGCACCAATGACCAAACTAACCAAGAAGAACCAACCATATGTGTGGACTGAGCAGTGTGAACAAGCTTTTGAGAAATTGAAGCAAGCATTGGTGGAAGCTCCTGTCCTACAAATCCCAGAAGCAAATGAAGGAATGGTTGTATACACTGATGCTAGTGGGTCTGGGTTAGGTGCAGTGCTTATGCAACATGGCAAGGTAGTGGCATATGCATCAAGACAGCTTAAACCCAATGAAACCAAATATGCAACTCATGATCTAGAATTAGCTGCAATAGTGTTTGCACTAAAACTATGGAGGCATTATTTGCTTGGGGCAAAATTTGAATTATTCACAGATCATCAAGCATTGAAATATTTATTTTCTCAAAAAGATTTAAATATGAGGCAAGCAAGGTGGTTGGAGTTTCTGGCTGCATATGATTTAGATATATTGTACACTCCTGGAAAAGCTAATAGAGTAGCAGATGCTTTGAGCAAAAATCATCTTAGATTAGCCAGTTTGATGATTGATGAGTTTAAAAATCTTGCAGTGCTTGGGGAGGCAGATATATACAACAAGGATGCAGTGAATTTTAAAGAACATGGTGATATGGTGGAGTATGGTACACTGGGAATAATCACAGTGAAGTCTAATCTGGTGGAGAAAGTTGGTAGCATGCAAGATCAAGATCAAAGTCTGAAGGAGAAGAAAGAAATGTTATTAAATAACATTGAGTCAGAAAATTTTAAAATAGATTCCCAAGGTTATTTGAGGAAAAATGATAAGCTTTGTGTACCAAACATTGCAGAATTGAAGGAAGAAATCATGAATGAGCATCACAAGACCAGGTACACCATACACCCTGGTGGTACTAAGATGTATCATGATTTAAAAAGAGGCTACTGGTGGCCAGGAATGAAGCAAGCAGTGGCAAGATATGTGGCAAAATGTTCCACATGTCAACAAATTAAAGCAGACCACCAAAAGCCCTCTGGCATGTTGCAACCTTTGGAGGTACCTCAGTGGAAGTGGGAAAGTATTTCCATGGATTTTGTGGATGGTTTGCCTAGAACTAAGAAAGGCAATGATAGTATATGGGTAATTGTTGATAGACTAACCAAATCAGCTCACTTTGTTCCTGTCAGGTCAGATAGAAATGCATCTAGGCTTGCACAATTGTTTATTAAAGAAGTGGTGAGGCTACATGGCATACCCAAGACTATTGTAAGTGATAGAGACACTTTGTTCACCTCAAGATTTTGGGAAAGTTTCCAAGAAGCAATGGGAACACAACTTTGTTTAAGCACTGCCTACCATCCTCAAAGTGATGGGCAAACAGAGATAGTGAATAAAATATTGGAAGATTTACTTAGAGCATGTGTGCTTGATTTTGGGGGAAATTGGGAGGATCATATCCACTTGGCAAAATTCACTTACAACAATAGCTATCAATCAACCATAGGAATGGCTCCCTTTGAAGCCTTGTATGGGAGACCTTGCATGTCTCCTGCCTTTTGGTTGGAAGCAGGAGAGGGTGTAATGTTGGGGCCAGATCATGTTAAAGAAACTTCCAACATGATTGAATTGGTTAGGCATAGGATGAAGGCAGCACAATCAAGACAAAAGTCTTATGCAGATAGAAAGAGAAAGCCAATGGAGTTTGAAGTAGGAGAGCATGTTTTTCTGAAAGTATCACCAATGAAGAAAGTGTTCAGGTTTGGAAAATCTGGTAAGCTATCACCAAGATTTGTCGGACCATATGAAATTATGCAGAGAATTGGTGCTATGGCCTACAGACTCAAGTTACCTAAGGAGTTGAGTGGTGTGCATCCTGTATTTCATGTTTCTCAATTGAGAAAATGGGTGCATGATGAAGGAGCAATTCTGGAGTCACCTACTCAAGTTCAAGTCCAGAAGAATCTGGTATATATAAATGAACCAGTAGGGATAGTTGCCAAGGAAGAGAAAAAGTTGAGGAACAAGGTGATCAAACTGGTGAAAATCCAATGGAGCTTGGACACTAATGATTGTACATGGGAGGTTGAAGATAAAATGAGGGCTAAATACCCCAATTTGTTTACTGATGAAGAGGTATGTTTAAGCAGCCTAAGATAATTTTTCTAAATATACTTATACATTGTTTGTTTTCATAAAATATGGGTATGGGGTTATGGAGTTAAAAAAGGCTATGGATTAGTGCTTTTAATTGGAGAGATTAGGTGAAATTATGAGGACATAATTCCTTTAAGGGGGAGGGTATGTAATGACCCTAAAATAAAATAAAATAATACATATATTTATATTAGAAAATTCTGAGATATATATATATATAAGTATATATATTGCATTAAAACAGAAAAGAATTTGGCAATAAATAAAATTAAATGAGAGCTTCTGTTTGATAAAATGCAAGGAATTAAGGTAATTAGAAGAAAAATTGGAGCTCAAAATAAATATAGTTTTATGTTCAAAGAATTATGTAAATATATACACATTTAATATATATGGGGTGTTTGCTGTTTTATATAAAGATAAAATAAAATGAGGTTTAATATAAAGGTTTATATGTCTTATAATTGTGCCAGAAAATAATTAGCATAATATATGTGATTTTTAATTTAAAAGGGAGTTGACTGATTTGACAAAAAGGCAGAAATATATATATATATACAGAATCAAATAAAATTTCCATACCATATTTATTCCAAGCTAATAATTTGGGTAAATGATTTTTACATTACAAAGTATGGTAGTATGTCTGATAGAATGGAGGTAATAGATAGGTAGAAAAAAAAATATGTACAAAGTAGATTTTCATATTTTCCTTAAAACTTATAAAAAGAAATAATAAACTAAGGGTCACATGCTTATGGCATGGGTAGAAAAGAGTCATGAAAATAGTATTGAGTGTCTAAAAATGTATGATCCCCGAAATAGCTAATTAAAGTGTGCATTTCCAATTTATGATCACACAGAAATATGATGTGTACATAAACATCTAACGGTATCAGGGGAATTACCCATTTTCTAAAACCCTAGAATGGATTTATAAATAACTGCACATAGCAAAAACCATCACTCTCTCGGGATCAAAAACAAAATAAAATAAACAAGGAGAAACACTAGCTTGAGGCTTTGGGGGATTTGCTGTTCTAAGAAATTAAGGCAGTGAAAGGAGAAACATTATGTGAGTATTTATCTTTTGTATGCAATGGCATTAAGTCCTATTGCAGGCAGGCTAAAAATACTATGAGTTATTTGAACCTCTGAAATGATTTGTTATGGGTGATATGGATGTGTGTTTGTGCATTTTTGTTTGGAGCATTGATCTGTAATTTGGCTTTCAGAGTTAACTTGTTTTAAGTATTCTTGTTCTATCATCATTAAACATGGATCAAGATTAATAGGGGAACATGGGGTTAAGCCAGAAAATATGCAGGCAGTCATATTTCTCTGATATAAAAAAGAAGAAGAGAAAAACTAAATTGGTCACTTGGGGGTAGTCAATGATCTGCTTACTTCAGGTGGAAGCAAGTATATGCATGGTGCAACTGCACCCTGAGGCCTTTGTGTGTTGGAATAATTTAAACAACCTGGGAGTTTTCATCACAATGCATACATAGTGTTCATTTGACAAGGAGTTAAAGACCATAAAATAAATGGGGGTAGGGGTTTAAAAATCTGGGTTATAAACTTTCAGATTTGGTGTTAGATTTAATCAAGATAAACATTGTTCATTTATTAATTGCTGGGTGGAAATCTGGAGTATTAAACAGAGATTACTTATCCAAGTTTTGATGAGGATGAATTAAAAATTTGTACACATGCTTAATCTTAACTGACTGTTGTGCATTGTTTGATTTGTTGAATGTGGTATTGTGTCTTTTTGAATGAACCAAAACATGCTAAGTATAAGACCTGTTAATCTAGGAAGGCATTGCAAGATTACTACAATTATGTACATGTATACAAAATTTGATAAATGCTCATACCAGTGTAAAATGACCCTTTTGGTTGCCCTTGCAATCATCTGGGTGTCTCAAAAATTTATTTGGGGCAGCTAAATGATTTGCTTGCAGGAAATTGAAGTTGGCTTGATGAGTAAAGAAGGCATTGGCTGCTAGTATAAATAAGAGAGACTTGTTTTAAATTTGCAGTTGCTTTGTAATAGAATTACTAGACAAATTCTATTTTTTGTAATTGAAGTACTTGTAGGAAACTTTCTAAGTATTTCGGGTTGAAAACTTGTACTTAAGTAAAATTCATTTTGAATGATATTTGATGGAGTTTGATTTTTATTGATTTTATGATCATCTGATTTGGAGAAAACAAGGGGATGGATATAACACATAAATATAAAATGTGAATGAAAATGATCTCTGGTTTTATTGCCTGAGTTTATTCTATGATTTTCTTTAAATAAAATTACAATAGATTTGACAAGATTTTGAATAAGAAATACTCAAGTGGAATAAATGTATGCTTGTCAGATAGTTGATACTGAAATATGTACATATATATATATTTGAACCTCTGATTTCTATTGTTTATATTTTGTCTTATGGGAATTGAACAGCTAAGGGGATTTAATTTTTGGAATGAACTCTCAAGATTTTAGTAGACTATTCAAGTGAAATGAATTTGTGTATGGCAGGTAAATGATACTGGCATGTGCATGAATTCTGGAAACTTGTATGAATTTGAGTATTTAAATTTTCAAAAAGATCTTTGAGAATAGTAGACTTAAAAGGTACTGAATTTTGGATAAATGATTGAACACCTATAAGAATGATCTTTCCAGAAAACTTGAACTGGACATAAAAAGGCTTGGAAATTTAGGAGTAGCACTTTGTAGAAGTTTGTTAACATGAGGGATATGGGTTTACAAGTGGTAAAGGAGGGACTATGGCCGGCCTAGATGGCCATGAGTCAAACCCTTGGATGCCTGGAACCACTTCATTTCAATCAATGAAGTGTAATGTGCTTCCGGGGCAAATTAAAGAAAACACCAAGCAACCCTCATATAACACCAAGCAATTTTAGAGATATACCAAGCAACTAAAAATCTGTATCATGTCAAATATGGAAATGCAATCTAACTTCAATTGTTTAATTTGAGACAGTGATTAGGAAATCACTTTTAATGTTCCTAACTACAAGTAGGATCTTGAAATAATTTTATGCATAAGCCTAATAACTGTCCAAGAACAAATAAATGATAATAGCCTTATTTAGGCAGATTAATATTTATAAATAGTCAGATAACAAGTTTAGGTATTATAATTTGCTAAAAATATACCTCTGGCAGTAGAATAAGATTTAAATAGGAAATAAGTGGCTTGTCAATAGCTTGTATGATATTTTGTTTTCAAATTGATTTAAATTGACTCTGATATTTATATAAATATATATATATAAATAGTAATAAAGGAACAATTGTATATCATCAAATATATAATTGGTTTAATCTTTGTATACTGATATGATTATATTAGTAATTCCAGGGTCTTGGGAAAAATATTTGGAAACTATATAAAAGTTTAAATATAAAAGTATTTGGGGTTTAGTGGTGAGTCCCTCTTAAAAAAAAAATCTAAGTGATTATAAAGATGAGGGTCACCACAGTTATAAAGATCCTTGTTTTAAAAAATTTCATTGAGTGGATTGTGAGATTTTATTTTTTTTAAAGATCAAGATGCTTACTTTTCATTTCTACAGGAAATTATAAAAGGAAAGAGAATGAGAAAAAGAAAAGTAAGCTTGTTGAAAAATCTAAGTGTTGATCTTTAGTTTATTTTGTAATTTCCAACGCGTCGCTGCATGGAATTTCATTCGCGTATAAGCGTGAATGACAAAACAAAAATACGATCACTCACAAAAATGCGACATGATCACAAAATAACAATAATATACACTGGTTATCTAATTCTGTAGAATCTCAAAAATATAACGGTTTGCCGAAAAATCAGCAAACGACAATTTAAATGTTTTCCAAATTAAAAATTATGGAAAATCCTATAAATTCAATTAAAAATATTACAATAAAAATCAAGTCGTTTTATTAAAAAATTATTTTCTTATTATTTATTTGAACCATTTATTATTGTAAATAAATTTATAAAATGAATTTACCGTTATTATTTATTAATTAAAAGGAGTTATATTAGGCTATTAAATCCATTTAATTAATATTTAATCCACCATTCAGATATTCAATTCACAATTCAAATACTTAATTAATCCTTATATTTGAATATAAGTTATTTATATTTTTAGACATCGATTATTTAAATATTTAAAATTATTTTAATATTCAAGATCAAAACGGTAAAATTCCAGAAAGTTACACTTTTCACTAAAAAGGGCCTTGAGACTATCAAATATCTCATAGGCAGACATGTTTTCGTGCTGCCTCTACAACATCTTATCTAAGATAGGCAACATGAAAACCTGGGCGATCTCTAGGACATTTGTTATAAGCAACATGTAGTTCTGTGTAATGACCCATATTTTACATATCGGAAGATCGTCAAATATTATTTTTAAATTTATATGAGGTCGTATGACTCTAACTTCGGGAAATGCCTACAGAGGCATTTCCTATATTTAGAATTTTCCCGAACAATTTTACCCTTGAAAACTTGCATCATCTATAACTTTTGATAGAGTCGAATTAGCATCTGAGACCACTTTCATTGGAAAGATACGTTGGTTTTCCTTTTCGCAGAGTGGCCATAATAGCGATTTGGACTTCGTGGATAGAAGATATGGCTATTTGAATATTGGCGGTTTTTGGAGCAGCTTAGTGGGTAAATAGTGAGTTTGGAGGCAAGCCCACTAACCCATTTTGGGTTTGGATACCTTATATGGCTAAAACATCATTCCCAAATCACTTTTACACCTTCTCACATTGATTGAAGCCTCCATTAACACATTCTCTACCCAAAACCTTCTCTTTTCTTCTCCAAATCAAGTCTAAATCATAGATTAAGATTGGATTAGCAAGGGGTTTCATTAGAGATCTTCAAATCTACATTTTTTGGGAAGAAAAATCACATCTTCGCGGTTGATTCTAGGATTTGCCTCGATTTACGTGCAAATCTTTGCATTTTGGGGGCTTTGGTGAGTGATTTATCATCTCTCACCTTATTATATATGTATATATAGGTTTTGACATGTTTTAAACTCATTTTTAAGGTCAAAATCACATTTTGAAACTGTTATTAAAGTCAAACCTAAAGTAAATTGAATTTAAAATGTTTATAAGTGTTTTAATCATATTGATTGTTAGGTTATATTAGATACACATTATAGGATGATTTGCAATAAATTGTTGTATGTTTGCATGCTTGAATGTTTGAAGATTATTTGTTGCATGTATGGTGTTTGCTTGAATGCTTTGTATAGTTGAAACGCTCATCTGAGCGACTTAGAGTTAGGATCCGTGAAACCGGGCTTCAACGGATCAAATCGAGGCTGTCGGGAGTTGTATTGTTGCATATGGGATGCATAGGGGTGGCAGAATGGAGCGTAATGGTGAAATCGATGCGAAATTTGGACTCAATGGAGCTGCAGGAAATCAGTCAGTGTTGTTCGGTTTGGTGGTAGGATTGCTAGGTGATTGGTTGACTTGGAATGGGACTGGTTCGATGGTCAAGCATTGAAGTTGATTCAGCAATAGTGGAAGACCGAATAGGAGTTTTTATTCGGTGGGCATCTTGGTTCGGTAGAAGGAGGGACCGAACATCATTCTTATCCGATGATGCCTTGGTTCGGCCTTGAAAGGAACGGACGGCATTTGTTGTCCGATAGTAGGATGAAGGACCGAATGGTAATCACTTTTCAGTGGTCCCATAGGAGACTAAACAGACCTTTCTATCCGGTGGGGCTATGCCCGAGCGTTAAGCAAGGAAAGGTGCTCGGGGTTGTATCGTGGCATGTCAGGGCGGCTTTTGGATTCTATGCACAATAAAGGAAGCGATGGCATGGATCTTTGACATGATGACTTCGGGACCTTGGTATGATGGCTCTACGACTTACGGTGGTGTTTGGAGGCGTTTCGAAGATAATGACTTAACTATGGGAGTCGTGGTGGTTATCCACAAGGGTAAGCTAACGATAGGGGCTTGCGAGTGGAATTTGCTTTGATGTCCTACTGTGGAGATAACTGGTACAAACTAACGATTGGGTTCTGTAACGACCTAGAAATTTTGAACATTTGAAATAGAATATTTAATCAAATTTAAATATTTGAATGTTGATTTAACCTGAATTTCAAATGTCTCTGTTTATTTGGCAATTTAAATAATTGAATTTAATAATTGAAAATTGAATAAATTGCTGAATTGCTAATTTCGGACCTGTTGAAAATATTTTCAAGGCTTCGAAAATTCATATTGACAATACTGAAGATAATAGAAGCTTCAGAATCGAATTTGGAAATGATTTGTTCGGTTTTGAAATTTTATCGTTTAAATCGAATTTAAAAATAGCGTTCCGGGGCACAGTCTCGAAATTCGACGAAACCCGTTTCATTGGATCCGTAATATTGTATTATTATCGGATTTCAATTTTCGTAATGTTTGGAGTGATCGTTTGGCCGTACGATAAGCAAACGGGCTGAAATTAAATCGAAAATTCAATTTAATAACTGGTCCAAAAAGCTATCTTCTCCATACGATCAAATTTGGACCCGGAACCTTTTCCATTGCGTTCGGAATAGACGTATAACATTACGAACGCCTAGCGGCACGCCTCAATAGGAAGTCAAAAATTTTAGTTGACTTCATCGGAACGATTTGAATTTGAATTAAATTGAATATTCTCTTATACTTGTCAACCATCAGTTGAAATTATTTCACATCAGCTGTTTTTATCGGGCTACTATAGCAAGTTGAGGGAATCACGTAAACATCCCTTCTTGTTCCCCCTTTCCAGCTGATAATCGCGTATGTTTGTCCCTCTTTTCCACCTTTAAACACTCGAGCATCTCATTCAAATCAAAACAAAAGGAATGGCCGAGACCTCTCAATCTCGTTCAAAATCGAATAAATGGCCGCCTCGTTTTCTTTAAATTCACGTTCAGATTAAAAACGTGTGCTTTCCATTCTCAATCGAAAATCAAGAAAAGAAATATCGAGTACACCATTCTTCTCGAAATCGCGAGCTTCGATTTTGGGTTGGCGTTCGTAGTTCGACGAAGGGCATATAGCAGTCGAGATAGGAAGTAATCAAATCGAGTGGTCGAACTCGGAAGTCAGAGGAGGCGGCAAGATTTGAGAGGCGTTCGATCGCGAGTTGGTTGATGGAGCGTGCGCTCGCGACTGGGGCAGTGGGCGCGGCGTCAGATGGCGACGTGGCGTAGGAGGCGTGGAAGTATCAGCTAGGATTTCGCGATACTGGGAGAGGTTTCGAATGCATTCTGGAAGCTCGCGATTGGTTCGTGGCAGCTTCGTTCAAACTGTGTGGTCTACGGCATTGAAATTTTCGGTGAGGTAATCATTCGATTTATATTCGTTCAATTTAAATTTGATAATGTATATATATGTATATGTACAGGAAGGTTTAAAAAAATATGTTTAAAATTTTACAGTAAAATAGATCTGTAGTTAATGAAAACTATTATCAGTTGCAAAATGAAGAAATAAATATATATATTTGGGGAGATAAGATTTTAAAAATATTGAAGAGTTATTTGAAATTGGATTTTTGAATCTATATAAATTAATATATTTTTTAAGTGAGGTTTCAAAGGAAAAGGAAAGAAAATATTTTGTTAAAAATAAAAAAATTAATTGCTCGATTATTAGTTAATCAAATTATTAAATAGCAATTGGTAGTTCGATTTAATTTGAATATTAATGAATTGTATAAAATTGTTTATACAAGGTTTAAAAATCAAGAAATCAAGCCGAGAACGGAAATGGATTGTAAAACAAAAGCTAAGGTGAGATCTTCTCACTCAAACAAAGGGTTTATTTAATTTTAAATAGTTATATTTAAAGTTATTGAATGTGTTGATTGATTGCTGTTTGGATGTGATACTATATATGGTAGTATATAGCAATATATATATATATATATATATATATATATATATTGGAATTGTGATTTCCCGCATTATATAGCGGATGAGACCCTATTGCGCCGCATAATAGCGGATGATATTTTTATAAATCCCATATACCGCGATATTCCACCTCGAAGTGGAATGGGTATTGTGCTAACATCTGTGGATGCAGGGAAACAGGTTGGAGGGATCCAACTGGATTCCTCAAATTGTTTGAATATTATTTCATATGTGAATGATGTGATTTATTGATAATCTGTGGATGATTTATTGATAATTGAAATTGTTGAAGGCTAAAATTTAGCCGAATGTATTTTTGGTATCGCTGGATACCAGAAATAAATATAAAATGGATTTTTGATATTAAAGTTAGAAATGTTAAGTAAATTCTTTTGAAAGAATTGGGTGAATTTAAAAGAAGGAATTTTTAAGTATAAAAATTGATTGTCGAAATCTTACCGAATAAATTCTAAAATATGGGAAAAGATATTAATAAATGAGTTTAGAATAATATTGTTTAAAAGTTGAAGAATTCATTTAAAAATGGAATTTTTGAATAATTTGGAAAGAACAAAGGAATTTATTTAAAAGTGATAAACTTTTAGAAATCAATTTGTAATCGATTTGGTATTGAAATAAAAATTGAGAAATCAATTTGGAATTTGATTTTTGGGGTTAAAAGTGAATATTGGAAATGTAAATTCAAGTGGGATTTATAAAGGAAAGGGAAATTTGTTTTAAAAATAAACACTGTTTTATTTTTAAAAGTGTGGGAATAAATTTACAGATTTAAATGTAAATTTAAAATAAATCGATAAGGATTTATTTAATTGGTTTAAATGGACCATTTTGAAGTGAAAGTGTATTCTCACTATAAAGCCGAGTATATTTCCAAAGTAGCTTTTAAAAATATAAATTAAAAGTTCTAAAGTTGTTTTTTTAAAAGATATATTTGGAAATATATTCCGTGTAAGGAAATTGATTTGAAAGTTATTTTCAAAAGTTGAAAGGGTGAAAATTGATTTGAAATTGTTTTCAAAGTGTTAAGAGTGGAAGAATATATCTTGTGAAGATATTTTGAAAATAAATAATTTGGGAAAATTATTTAAATCTGATGATTGTTGTAAATGTTATTGATAGTTAAATCACCGACTATCAATATTTGCCTTTGAAATGGCACTTGAATTTGGTTTAAAACAAACGCTCACTATTCGGGTTAGCCGGGAAAAGACCTTTGTGTCATATAACCCATTCCGAATTAGTGATACGACGATATGGATCGTATTGAAGACCGGTGGTGAAGACCGGGTATTTGTGAAAATGAAAGGACAACCTGTCGAATGTCTCTGCACCGAGTTGCTCCGGTATAGAGATTTATATCACTCTTTTTGTGATGGGATGTCCGATCGGGATTGTGAATACCCGAATTGCAAGGGCTTCTTTGGAAGTGCCTTCGGTTCTGTTCGAACCCGGAACGGACTTGTATGGTTACGTGTCTGACATTACATTTTGAGATATAAAGCTGATTTCTTTCAAATACATTTCTGTTGGTGTCGGAGAATTTATTCTCTTAGCTTAACACCCTTCTTTGAGACGTACGAGCTCAGAGGTTATGTAGTTGAAGGTTATCAGCGATATATTCCCAATTTGGTAATGTGGCATGCTGAGTGTTGCTGTGTGTTGATCATTTATTGATCATTTGTGATCAAAGCACGGCTTTGTGAAAAAGCATAGCTTTGTGGACGAGACTTCGTCAGACCTCACTCCCCGGAAATGGTCGAAACAGGAATATGCGGCAAGGTTATGAGGGTCGTGCCCTTTAGGGTATGTCATTTCCTTCTAGAAAAGGGTGGTATCAGGTATGGAGCCCTGGTATTTAACCTATGTGGATACTCCGATCTCATTTATTGTGTGATTGTGTGTTTATCGAGGCGCCTCGGATAAAGGTCCCAAAGGACCGGGGGATGACATATTCGTGAGTTACCTAGTTACAGGGGTAACCCGGCCTTGTGTTGGCAGAGAGCAGTTATCTCTCGGGACGTCCAGCCAGAGGCGATCCCATGTGGCAGTAGGAAAGGAAGTTCCTTAGCCTGATCATTTGTTGGAAATCCAAAGAAACAATACGAGCCTTGTACGGATTTAGTTGTATAACCTGCTATGGAATGTGGCGGTAACCTGCTATTGAATATAGTAGCTATAGTAGGCATAACGTGAAATGCCTATGCTTGCTAAGTTTAATATTATACTTTCGAAATGTTTTCCACACTAGGCATTAATAATAATAATCCAATGATTTGCGTAGTAAGCATCTTTGACTATCATAAGAAGAAATCTCCTCCAATTCTGCGTTTGCATTGTGTGTGTGGCGGGAGGTCTTATGGTAGTTTCATTTTCTAAAAGCATTGCGAATTAATTTTATTTTCTTTGCGAAATAACTGTTTTACGATCTCACACCAGTCACCATGACTGACTCGGAGTTTATTGTTTCCCTTCTAAACTCTGGGTGCCCATAATTTTCCACACGGGCAGCCTAGAGTTATGTTATCAGGATATTTTGGAGCTTTGGAGATGAGCTGGATGGCGAGACGTACTCCCGTACTTGTTTATTTATTCCGCCGTGTATTCTGTATGAGGACAAGTTATATAACTGTCCATTGTTGTATTGAGTCGTATATTGACTCTGATTGATGTATTGTATAAAACTGATATAGTTCTTTGTTTAAAAGATTATTGATTTATCTATTATATATTGTTCCGCTGCAAATGTGAGATTCTGATATTGTTTCTGTTTCTGTTTTTCTATTCTTCCTTTTTTTCTGTCTTCTTCTACCTCTTCTTTTTAACCCTAATGGTTCGGTTTTCCGGCATTCGATTGTGCGGCATTTGATACAGTGGACGTATCAATGTCGACTTTCGAGCATCGAAAAGTCGTGATCGTTACAGGTTCCATTATGGAGACATGTGCAAAGAGATCGTTGATAACTCGAAGGCTTCTAGTATGCTCGTGAAGTAGGGGTATGTAGGGACATCCACCTAGATCTACGATTGTGTCCGGATCTTGCGATGGTAGATTACCCTGGGCTTTGTGATTGTGGGCCTAGTTCCTAGCCTTTCGGAGTAGCATGGATTTGAGCACCAATGGAGCCGGGATTATGATTGTGTCCCTGGTTTACGATTGTGCCATCTGAGTTATCACACACCCAATGCACATGAGTTATTGTGAGGATTGTTTGATGGATGCTATGGTTGCCATGGTTGTTATCACTATAGGCTGTCACACGATATCGGTATTTTCGACTACATACCAAACACTGAACATTTTACTTCGATTGTAGTACACTTATATGGCTTTGATAGTAGAATGATATATATCGATTATTATGTGGCAACTCTTTGGATGTAGGGACAAGTTAGGTATGGTTCCACATACCCTATGTCCATATTTACTATATACGATTTTTACAGTATTTTTGAGATAATGTATCGCTCACACCATACTATTGTCTGGCTCGAGGGTTTTTTGCTTCTTATTAACTTGGGTACTCTTAAATGAGTAGATTAGGGATAGCAGGTCTGGATAGCACATGCAATAGTACGGAGTACGAGCAGGAGGCTACACTTTCATATATCAATACTTGGAGCTTACTACGGCTTATATTCTGTTGTGCAGTACCGTGGAGCTATGTCAGTACTTGTATTATTATAGATAGTTATAGAGTTCATTATGGATACTTGGGATGTATAAACTCTTTATTTCAGTTTTTGTATAGTCTGTGAACCTAAAGCAATTTGATGTTCTTATTTATGGTTCATTTAATTATATCACTATCTCGTCTATTTTACATCTATATTGTTATATTATATTTTATATGTATGCTATGAGATGTTCTACAGGTTTTGTGTTTTGATTTTCTCTGCTTTAAATTCTTGGCTACCGTCCTGCATTGGCCGAGTACCTCCACAGCGCATCATACATGTATACTAAATAAAGGAGGTGTAGGGCAGTCATTACATTTGATATCAAAGCTTAGGTTGCGTAGATGGCCTAGGTTGGTACCTGGATCCATTAGAGATAAGGAAGGATCTATCAACTTAGAATGGATCTAGTGATATATGAGAGAGCGTACTTGCTATATTTTAGTTTTCAAACTATATAGTAGTATATATAGTATATAAGTCACATTGCATTCATGCACACCACTTATACCTTTTAGTGAGATTGATCATTCTCAGTATAGCTTATAAGAATGAGCCGGCTAACAAGAAACGCTGGTAGGAACTCAATCTCTAGAGTTGAGGAGGGGGCGGGATTGGGGGCTGCTAATCCCGACCTATAGAACATGTTCGCTGAGATGGTGCAAAACATAGTTCAGAATGCCCAAGTTGCTCCTGCTGCAGCTGTTGGTGGTGGTTCTCTAATGCAAGCGCCGAGGGCTGAATTTGCCAAATTAAGCAAGGATTTCTCTACTCTGGGTGGTAGACCATTTCTTGGAATGGAGTCAGCCGCTGAAGTGCGGGATTAGTTAGACACCTACGAACACATCTTTGAGGATATGGAGTTAGAGGATGCGATGAAGAGGATGCTAGCTTCTAGAAAGCTTCAAGGAAGAGCTATGGGGTGGTGGAACGCCATTAATATTACTACTCTTGAGGATCAAATTACTTAGGAGCAGTTCAAGGCGAGATTTGAAGAGAAGCATATACCGACCACTCAAAAGTCAGCGATCTTTCGAAAGTTTTCTAACTTGAAGCAGGAAGATGTGTCTGTGTCGGAGTATATGGCAAAGTTCGACACACTGTCGAAGTACGGTCTATCTTTTATCGATACTCCACTCAAGAAGAATGAAAAGTTCATTATGGGCTTGGATGATTATCTTGGAGAGAAGCTTGTGAGTCATATCGATGAGACCTTTGAGAGGCTAGTAGAGAAGGCACTTCGACATGAAAGTCTATATCCTAAGCCTAAGTCAGTTGTTGCTTCCAAGGATGAGCCAAAGTCGCAAGCTGACGGGGAGGCAAGAGGAAGTGGGATAACAAGAAGAAGAAGTAGTTTCAGAAGAGTGGTCAAAAGAAAGGCAAGTGGGAGCCTACTTTATATAATTGTGGGGAGAAGGGCCATCTTGTTAGAGGCTGTAAGGCTAAGGGCAAGAAGTGTTATAACTACAACAAGCTAGGGCATATCAAGAAGGATTGTCTGGAACTGCCAAGGAATAAGCAAATTGTGTTTGCTTATGCTTTGAATGTTGTTCCAGCTTCGTTGAGTGCTCCATTGGCGAAGGATAAGGGGAAGAACATCATTGTACAGGGTATGATTTCTATTTCTGATATACCTGTACATGTTTTATTCTATTTCGGGGCTTCACATTCCTTCATATCTAGTGATTTGGTAGATAGATTCGGATTGAAACCTGAATTAGTTGATCGACCTTTGATTGTTACAAACCCTGTTGGAGGATTGACTAGCCTTTGCATGGTTTGTGGAGAGTTAGTCTTATCGAGTCATAGATGTTTTTTTCTTGTGATTGCTTTGTTTGGGTTTTGTAGGGTTCGGCATTATATCGAGGATAGACAAGCTATAGAGGTACGGAGTAGTGTGGATTGTGAGAGGGCGTTGGTGACGATAGGGATGGATGATGGGCGTAGGTTAGGGATAGGCTGCATGCCTAATGATGAGGTGATGGTTTGTTTTCTGTACTCGCTCGAGGTCCCACATGACGAGTTGTCATCTGTGCCTATAGCGAGAGAGTATCTGGATATATTCGAGGAGGTGGTTGGATTACCACCACAAAAGGAGATAGAGATCCTTGTAGATTTGGTGAAGGGTGCCAGACCAATAGTTATGCCTCTGAGGTATATGGCATCAAGAGAGTAGAAGGAGTTAAAGGTGCAAGTGAATGACCTGTTGAGGCGATGGTTCATTCGTAGGAGCATATCTAAGTGGGGTGCACCTATAGTGTTCGCCACTAAGGTGGATGGCTCTCTGAGCTTATGTGTAGATTACTGTACGCTGAATAAGGTGACAAAGAAGAACAAGTATCCACTCTCGTGTATTGATGATTTGTTCAATCGGCTCCACGGTGTTAGGGTGTTCTCTCGGTTGGACCTTGCGAAGGGGATTCATCAACTGAGAGTAACAAAGGAGAGTGTGCCGAATACAGCATTTCGTATGCCATCTGGGTTCTATAAGTGGTTGGTTATGTTGTTCAGGATAGCTAACACACCAACATCCTTTGTTGATCTTATGAACCTGTTTTCAAAGATCAGCTAAATAGTTTGTACTTGTGTTCGTGGATGATATCCTTGTTTATTCGAGGACGGAGGAAGAACACAAGGAGCATTTGAGGATTGTGCTTAAGGTTTTGAGGAAGCATCGATTGAAGGCAAAGTTTTTGAAGTATCACTTCTGGAGGAGGGAAATGCGATTCTTGTGCTACGTTATTCTAAGCAGGGTATTGCTATAGATCCTGTGAAGGTGGTGGCAGTACAGGACTAGGATCAGCCCAAGACCACTTGTAAGAAGCTTCCTTGGACTGGCGGGATATTATAAACGTTTTATCCAGGGCTTCTCTAAGGTAGCAACATTGTTAACCAACTTGATGAAGAAGAATCAGACTTTTGTTTAGGACGCGAGGTATGAGCACGCATTCGTGAGTCTGAAGGAGAGGTTGACGAGTGCACCTGTGTTAGTTATTCCAAGCTGAAATGAAGAGCTGGCAGTATACACAAATTCCTATGGTACTGGACTAGGTGCGGTGTTGATGCTGAAAGGGAAGGTTGTCGCTTATGCTAGTCGACAAATGAAATTGCACGAGATGAAGTATCCAACTCATGATTTGGAGTTGGCGGTGATAGTATTCGCTTTGATGTTGTGGAGGCATTATTTGCTTGGAGAGAGGTTCGAGTTGTATACGGACCACAGTCATTGAAGTATTTATTCTTCCAGAAAGACCTCAACCTTCGTCGGCAGCGATGGTTGGAGTTCCTACCCTCCTATGACTTCGAAATTTCCTATACGCCTGGTAAGGGAAATGCGGTTGCTGATGCATTGAGTAGAAGACATGCTAGCTTGGGAGCGATGTTCCTAGAGTGGAAGCAGTTGGAGTTCATCATTGGATATGATTTTAGACTTCGATGTGGGCTAGAGCAAGAAGTGTTGGCTAGCTTAACGATCAGACCTACGTTGATTGAGCGGATTGGTACCAGTCAGAGGCATGACATGAGACTAGTACAGATCATGGCGAAGATAGAGGGAGGGGTAGAGTCTGAGGAGATGAAGTAATATAGGATCGACCATAATGGTTTTGGCTCCGTAAGGATGTAAGATTGTTTAGTCTTGATATCGATGGGTTAAATGAGGTGCTATGTGAGTGCCATCATTCGTGATTGACTATACATCCCAATGGCAATAAAATGTATCGTGATATGAGGTTGACATTTTATTAGGAAGGGATGAAGAAGGATGTTGGGACATTCATCTCGAAATGCATGAACTGTCAATTAGTAAAGGCAGAGCAAAAGAACCAGAGTGGTTTGCTGCAAACTGTAACGACCCAGAATTTTGAACAAATTAAATTGAAAATATTTAATTAATTTTAAATATTTGAACGATGATTTAATTTGAATCCCCGATAAAACTTTGAATTTGGCAATTAAATATTAAAATTTAATCTATTGAAAGTTGAACAAAAATTTGAATCTTCAATTTAAAGCTGAAGAAAAATATTTCAAAAGCTTTTAAATTTTATTTTGATGATACTGAAGATAACGGAAGCTTCAGAATTTAATTTCAAACCGTTTTGTTCAGTTTTAAAATTCTATCGTTCGTATCGATATTTAAAAATAGCTGTCCGAGGCACAGTCTCGGAATTCGACGAAACCAGTTCCATTGGGTCCGTAATATCGAATTATTACCAGATTTCAAATTTCGTATTTTTCAGAATTGTTACGTGAGCACACGGCGTATAAACACGTCGAAATCAAATTGAGTTTAATTTAAAATTTAAAATTTAAAATTTGGTCAACAAACACCACGTTGTCTCCCTTAACTCACGCCGAGAAACACTCCAGGAATCACGAACAAAAAATCGTGTGAAACATGCCGTCTTCGGTTTTAAATAACCCCTTCCCTCTCCAGAAATCAAACGAAATCCCCCCTAACTCTTTCCCTTAGTTCGAAATGGCAGGCGATTCCTTTCTTCCTCTAATTCAAATCGAATCGCCAGTAATAAATAAAAAAAAACGCGAGTGGATCGCGATGGGAGACGCGATTACTGGTCGCGACTCGAGGCAGGCGCCTAGGGGTGCGAGCACGTTGCGAAGGTGGAGCGGCAAGCGCGCGTGCGAGGGGTGGTACGCGAGGATTCGCGAGTGGCGATTGGGCGACGTCGAGCAGGTGGGGGTCGCGAGCTTCGATCGATGAATGAGGCGATCGCGTGGATTTTGGGGCAAGCGGCATCTCGAGCACGAAGTACAGGTTGGAGGAAATCGCGATGGTTGCGGCGACGATCTCGAGTGCGACGACGAGTTGGTAGGGGGCAGCTCTGGCAGGGGAAGAGTTGCGATGCCGAGATGTGTTTCACGATAACTGGATGCGGTCTCGTGAAGCCCCAAAGTCGAGAGGGTTGAAGTCACGGCATGTTCGTCGTGGCGATCGAACTCTGGTGGTTTCGTGATTTCGATTAACAGTGAGGTATACATCTTTTTATTTTATTTTAATTATTGGTTGAATTTATATATATATACAGTTTAAAAAAAATATAAATTATAGAAATTATTTTATCTTTGGAAGATGTAAGGATTTAAGTGAATATAAATCTTCTTGTTAAATCAATCTATAAAAAGAAAGAAATTTGTTTAGAAATTAAAAGTATTGGTTTAAGAATTTATATTTATTACCTTAAGATTTTAAAAGGGTATTCGGTTTAATTTAATGGATTAATAAGAGGAAATTTGTTTTATAGAATAAATTAATTGATTAGTTTAAAAATTTAAATTTTTAGGTTAAATAAAATCATTGGTTAATGAAAATTATCAAAATGAAAATTGGTTATTCGATTATCTCAAATATTAACAAATTGTATAATATTTATACAAGGTTAAAAATGGAAGAAAACAAACTGAGATGAAAATGGATGGCAAATTAAAAAGCGAAGGTGAGATCTTCTCACTCAGATTTATAGTTGAATTACAGTTATTGATTGATATGATTGCTATTTGGATGTGATATTAGATATAGTAGGATATATCTATATATATATATAGCAATATATACATATTGGCATATGTATATATTGGATTGATGATTTCCCGCCTCGTATAGCGGATGAGACCCTATTGCGCCGTTAGTAAGCGGATTTTTATAAAAACCTATATACCGCGATATTCCACCTCGAAGTGGAATTGGTATTGTGCTAACGTCTTTGGATGCAGGGAAACAGGTTGGAGGGATCCAACTGGACCCCTCACATTGATTGAATTTATTTCTACTCTGATGTGATAATCTGTGAATGATTATTGATGTTATTGAATTGATGCCTGGAAATTGTTTGAAAGCTAAAATTTAGCTGAATGGATGTTTGATATCATTGGATTCCAAAAATAAACGAAATTGAGTTTTTGAAATTCAAGTAGGAATTTTTAAGTGAATTAACTTTAGAAATTTAATAAATTTGAAGAAAAGAATTTAAAAGAATAAAGGCTGATTTTTAAAATCTTATTGAATTAGTTCCAGAATCAAGTGAAGATGTTAAATAAATGAATTTCGTATAATAGTGATTTATAAATTGAAGAATTTAATTAAAATTGGATTTCTAAATAGTTTGAAAAAGATAAAGGAATTTATTTTCTTAAAGAGGAATTTATTTAAAAGGAGATAAGTTGGAAATCCCTTTAGGAATTCAATTGGTAAATTGAAATAATTTGGGAAATCAATGTAAAATGATTTCAATTTGAAGAATCCATTTAAAAACAGAATATTGAATAATTTGAGAAAAATAAGGAATTTATTTAGTAGTGATAAATAAAATTAGAAATCAATCTGTAATTGATTTAATATTTGGGAATGAATTTTTGAGAAATCAGTATGGAAATTTTATTTAAGGTTGAAAATAAATTTAGAAATCAATATTGAAATTGATTTGGTATTGAAGTTTCTACAAATAGAATGGAAATTTATAAAGTTGTTTATAAATCCGAAATCACTTATTTTGATAAGTAAAATATAGAAGTTAATAAAAAGAAGATTTATAAGTTGAAGTTGTTATTAAAACAGAAATAGAATTTATAAACTTCGTTTTATAAATTCGAAATCGATTGAATTTGATAAATTAAATATGGAAGATTATTAAAGAAGATATATTCGCAATTTTGGATAGCGAATTTTTATTGAAATAAAAATGTGTAGAAATGATTGAAATTGGGTTAAGTGAATTATATTCACGATTTTGGACAGTGAATATATTATTGAATAAAATGGATTCATTTTTTTTGAAGAAGTGATACTTTAAAATGAAGTTAAACATTTTAAAGATGTTTTAAAATGTATTGTGAATCGAAAGCATAGATTTCAACACTTGTTGTTGAAATAGACGTTTTCGAGAAATTTAAGGAAATGGTGGACTATAACACTGTTGTTATAGAAAATGATTTTTCGAAAGGAAATGTTTTTAGTATTGGGATTTACATATCTATCTTAAAAATTCGAATCCCTATACTAGTGATTTTGAGTCGTCGTAACGATGTTTTATGTAACATTCGTTTTGACTCAAATAGATGTTGTTAAAAAGAATGATTTCCTTAAAGAATGAATATGTACTTAATATTGATTTAAGTATATCGAATATTTTCAAATGTTGAAAATAAAAGATTTGTGAAACACTTATTATTAAATAAGTATGGAATGTTTTCCAAAATGAAATGAAACGTTTTTGAGATTTTATCTTCTTAAAGATAAAATAAAGTTGAATATTGAAAACGATTTGAAAATCGTATATCTGTAGATATTTTGAAAATATAAATTCACTATGGAATTTATAAAGGAAAGGGAAACTGTTTAGAAAAATAAACGTCGATTTATTTTTGAAGTGTGGAAATTTTATATCTAGTAAAGATATGTTTGAAGATAAAATAATTTGGAAAATTATTTGGAATCTGATGATGTTGCGCATCTTTATTGATAGTTAAATAACCGACTATCAATAATTACCTTGAATGGTATCTGTTGTGAATTGGATGAATTTGAATGCCACACTTGTTTTTAAATAAACGCTCACTATTCGGGTTAACCGGGAAAGGACCATGGGGTCGTATAACCCATTCCGAATATGTGATACGTCGTTATGAATCACATTTGAAGACCGGTGTTGAAGACCGGATATTTTTGAAAATGGAAGGATTACCGTCGAGTTACTCTACATCGGCTGATCTCCGATTTAGAGGTTTTATCACCCTTAGTGACGGGAAGTCCGGACGTGATTAGAAATTTATCCGGATATGCAAGGGCTTCGTGAGAAGTGCCTTCGGTTCTGTTCGATCCCGAAACAGACTTGTATGGATTGTGTGTCTGACGTTACAATTTGAGATATAAAGCTGATTTCTTTCAAATACATTTCTGTTGGTGGCGGAGAATTTATTCTCTTAGCTTAACACCCTTCTCTGAGACGTACGAGCTCAGAGGTTATGTAGTTGAAATTTATCAGCGATATATCCCAATTTGGTAACGTGGCATACTGAGTGTTGCTGTGAAATGATCAGTGTTTGATCATTTGCGATATGATCATTTGTTTGATCTTATATCTTTGTGATCATAGGTTGATCATTTTTGTTTGACCCGAAGCAGGGCTTTGTAGAAAGCGTAGCTTTGTGGACGAGACTTCGTCGAGCCTCACACCCCGGAAATGGTCGAAACAGGAAGGATGCAGCAAGGTTCTAGGGAGTAGCGCCCCTTAGTGTATGTCATTCCTTCTGGATAAAGGTGGTATCATGGTATGGAGCCCAGATACTTAACCTCTGTGGTTGCTGCAAAATTTATTTCTTTGTGGTTGTTGCGAATCGGGGATCCTCGGGAAGATCGGTGACGATCGGGGGATGGCATACGCGTGTCAGTAGTTACCTATTTTTGCAGAGGTAACCCGGCCTTGTGTTGGCAGAGATCCGGTTAGGTTCTCGGGTCGTCTATTCCAGGGACGTACCCATCGTGGATAGGAAGTTCCTTGGCCTGACCATTTGTTGGAAATCCAAAGAAACAATACGAGCCTTGTACGGTTTTAGTTGTAGAACCTGCCATTTAATATGGTAGCTATAGCAAGCATACTATAATGGTACCTATGCTGGCTAAGATTTATATTGTACTTTCGAAATGTTTTCTACACTATGCACTAATAATAATATCAAAAAGAATTTGATTTTTGCGTAGTAAGCATCTTTGACTATCATAAGAAGAAATCTCCTCCAAGTCTGCGTTTGCATTGTGTGTGTGGCGGGAGGTCTTATGGTAGTTTCATTTTCCAAAAGCATTGCGAATTGACTTTAAAATTTTTCTGTTGTTTATTCTAAAGATAAACTGTTTTACGATCTCACACCAGTCACCATGACTGACTCGGAGTTTATTGTTTCCCTTCTAAACTCTGGGTGCCCACCAATTTCCACACGGGCAGTCTAGAGTTAGATTATCAGGATATTCTGGATATTCTGGAGCTTTGGAGATAAGCTGGATGACGAGACGTAGTATTTGTATCTGATAGTATTTATTCCACTGTGTATTCTATATGAGGACAAGTTATATAACTGTCCATTGTTGTATATGACTCTGATTGATGTATGTATAAACTGATATAGTTCTTTGTTTTAAAAGACTAGTGTTATCTATTATATATTGTTCCGCTGCGATATGTGAGATTCTGATATTGTTTTCTGTTTCTGTTCTGATGTGTTGTTCTTCTTTTCTTTTTCTACTCTCTTCCTTCTGCTTTCTTCTTCTTCTACTTTTTCTTCTTTTTAAAACCCTCACTATTGGAGTTTCCGGCGTTCGATTTCTCGGCAGTCGATAAAGTGAGTATCGATGTCGAATTTTCGAAAGTCGAAAATCCCGGTACGTGACAGCGTGGTATCAGAGCATATGGTTAAGCGACAACCCTGCTCTGTTGGGTGTTACTCATTAGAGATAGAGTCAGTAGTACTCTAGAATGAGTTGAGTATAATAATAGATATGAACGCGTATTTGTTAGTGAATATAAAATTGTTTTATATTGTGATAATTGGTTTGTTGAGTGGTATATGGATTCTGGTCGGTATTGTCCGTACAACTCTATCGATAGGGATCTCTAAACACTTATATAGAACAATTCGGCACAGTATTGTTTTGAATAGAGTAAATGAGATAATTTTGCCCAAAACTATTTTTGAATATAAAAGAAATGTTTTTCTATGAATTACTATAGTATATGGTTGCATGGATGTTAGGAAGTAATAATAGTGAATTATCATCACTAAAATTAAATAAGAAATTGAAATCATAACTCCAAAGTTAAGAAATAAAATTCACATACAAATGAAATTTGAGAATATAAATTATAGACGTGATTTGTAATTTGAAACGGAATTCCAGAGAAGTTTTTGGAAATGTTTTAAAAAGAATTTGAAAATTTTGGAGATTTGGAAAGTTTAAATTCTTTTTGGAGTTGAAAATGAATTTCAAAGGTTTTGAAAAGTATTTTTGGAGAGATGAAAAGCTCTAAACTCTTTTCGGTCGCTGGAAAATAACTTCGACGATGACCGCGGCATCATTGGTGTTCATTTTCGGGTTTCCAAAAGAGAAATTGCTGCCAAATTGTTTTAAAAGGAAGTTGTTTGAAAAATTTGGGTTTTGTTTTTGAAATTCAAAGGATAATTTGAATTGTTTTCAAAATGGCTTTGAAAATGTTATTAAGACTCTGGAATGCTATATAAAAATATTGATGAGAATAATAAATGAGTTGATAACTTATACAATTTGTTGTGAATTTAGATTGAATAAATTTAACTTAAGGAATTTTAAGTTGAATCAAAGCAAGTATAAGTGAATAAATTAAATGAAAATGAAATTGAAAGTTGAAATTCATTTCGAATTCGTAAGCAAATGAATTGAATTGAATAATTGCAAATGAAAGATGAATTAACATTCGTATGGAAATTGGAAATCCAGTTTAAAATGTAAGTAGATTTAATCGAAGTAGAATTAAAATAAATTGAATTGATATCAATTTGAATTAGTAATTGGAACTAATTTAAGATAGTGCAGTTATAAATGACAGATAATTGATAAAATTCAACATTTCAGAATTGAAAGTAAATTGAATCCAAATTTAGTTGAAATGGTAAACTAAATACAAATGAATGGGAAATGTAAAATTGAATGAGAATAGATATATAACTTCAACAGTGAAGTAAAAATGTATAAGCAGTTTATATTGAAAATTTTGTAATAGAATTTGCAAAATGATTTGAATATATGTAACTAGATATTATGGCTAGTAGGATATACAGGTGTTATAAAGGAATTGAAATTTTGATTTCGAAGATAATTTGAATTGCTCGAAAAAGGTATGTATTTAAATTTGAATATGAGATTTGATGACTTATTTCTCTAGCCGCTTGGCTTTTTCTTTTTCGTTTTGAAATCAGAGAGTCCGTAGGGACGTTTTGTAGTCGTGCCGTATTAGCCGCGCAAAGGAGACACTGGCGAAATTTTTCGAAAAATTCGAGTGTTAGAAAAATTTTGAGAAATTTTGAAAGTTTAAAATTTGAATTTAAACTTAAATTTGAATTGTTAAGAAAACAATGTTGTTTTGAAACTTAGAGTTGAAGTTGAAATTTAGTTGATGAATAACGAATCTTTAGTAGAAAGATTTGTTTCAATAAATTGATAAAACTACTAAATTGTGAAAAATAGTAGACGAGTTAAGGACCTCTTTTCCTAACTTGTAATTTCGGGACGAAATTCTTTTAAGGAAGGAAGTCTGTAACGACCCAGAATTTTGAACAAATTAAATTGAAAATATTTAATTAATTTTAAATATTTGAACGATGATTTAATTTGAATCCCCGATAAAACTTTGAATTTGGCAATTAAATATTAAAATTTAATCTATTGAAAGTTGAACAAAAATTTGAATCTTCAATTTAAAGCTGAAGAAAAATATTTCAAAAGCTTTTAAATTTTATTTTGATGATACTGAAGATAACGGAAGCTTCAGAATTTAATTTCAAACCGTTTTGTTCAGTTTTAAAATTCTATCGTTCGTATCGATATTTAAAAATAGCTGTCCGAGGCACAGTCTCGGAATTCGACGAAACCAGTTCCATTGGGTCCGTAATATCGAATTATTACCAGATTTCAAATTTCGTATTTTTCAGAATTGTTACGTGAGCACACGGCGTATAAACACGTCGAAATCAAATTGAGTTTAATTTAAAATTTAAAATTTAAAATTTGGTCAACAAACACCACGTTGTCTCCCTTAACTCACGCCGAGAAACACTCCAGGAATCACGAACAAAAAATCGTGTGAAACATGCCGTCTTCGGTTTTAAATAACCCCTTCCCTCTCCAGAAATCAAACGAAATCCCCCTAACTCTTTCCCTTAGTTCGAAATGGCAGGCGATTCCTTTCTTCCTCTAATTCAAATCGAATCGCCAGTAATAAATAAATAAAAAACGCGAGTGGATCGCGATGGGAGACGCGATTACTGGTCGCGACTCGAGGCAGGCGCCTAGGGGTGCGAGCACGTTGCGAAGGTGGAGCGGCAAGCGCGCGTGCGAGGGGTGGTACGCGAGGATTCGCGAGTGGCGATTGGGCGACGTCGAGCAGGTGGGGGTCGCGAGCTTCGATCGATGAATGAGGCGATCGCGTGGATTTTGGGGCAAGCGGCATCTCGAGCACGAAGTACAGGTTGGAGGAAATCGCGATGGTTGCGGCGACGATCTCGAGTGCGACGACGAGTTGGTAGGGGGCAGCTCTGGCAGGGGAAGAGTTGCGATGCCGAGATGTGTTTCACGATAACTGGATGCGGTCTCGTGAAGCCCCAAAGTCGAGAGGGTTGAAGTCACGGCATGTTCGTCGTGGCGATCGAACTCTGGTGGTTTCGTGATTTCGATTAACAGTGAGGTATACATCTTTTTATTTTATTTTAATTATTGGTTGAATTTTTATATATATACAGTTTAAAAAAAATATAAAATATAGAAATTATTTTATCTTTGGAAGATGTAAGGATTTAAGTGAATATAAATCTTCTTGTTAAATCAATCTATAAAAAGAAAGAAATTTGTTTAGAAATTAAAAGTATTGGTTTAAGAATTTATATTTATTACCTTAAGATTTTAAAAGGGTATTCGGTTTAATATAATGGATTAATAAGAGGAAATTTGTTTTATAGAATAAATTAATTGATTAGTTTAAAAATTTAAATTTTTAGGTTAAATAAAATCATTGGTTAATGAAAATTATCAAAATGAAAATTGGTTATTCGATTATCTCAAATATTAACAAATTGTATAATATTTATACAAGGTTAAAAATGGAAGAAAACAAACTGAGATGAAAATGGATGGCAAATTAAAAAGCGAAGGTGAGATCTTCTCACTCAGATTTATAGTTGAATTACAATTATTGATTGATATGATTGCTATTTGGATGTGATATTAGATATAGTAGGATATATCTATATATATATATAGCAATATATACATATTGGCATATGTATATATTGGATTGATGATTTCCCGCCTCGTATAGCGGATGAGACCCTATTGCGCCGTTAGTAAGCGGATTTTTATAAAAACCTATATACCGCGATATTCCACCTCGAAGTGGAATTGGTATTGTGCTAACGTCTTTGGATGCAGGGAAACAGGTTGGAGGGATCCAACTGGACCCCTCACATTGATTGAATTTATTTCTACTGTGATGTGATAATCTGTGAATGATTATTGATGTTATTGAATTGATGCCTGGAAATTGTTTGAAAGCTAAAATTTAGCTGAATGGATGTTTGATATCATTGGATTCCAAAAATAAACGAAATTGAGTTTTTGAAATTCAAGTAGGAATTTTTAAGTGAATTAACTTTAGAAATTTAATAAATTTGAAGAAAAGAATTTAAAAGAATAAAGGCTGATTTTTAAAATCTTATTGAATTAGTTCCAGAATCAAGTGAAGATGTTAAATAAATGAATTTCGTATAATAGTGATTTTTAAATTGAAGAATTTAATTAAAATTGGATTTCTAAATAGTTTGAAAAAGATAAAGGAATTTATTTTCTTAAAGAGGAATTTATTTAAAAGGAGATAAGTTGGAAATCCCTTTAGGAATTCAATTGGTAAATTGAAATAATTTGGGAAATCAATGTAAAATGATTTCAATTTGAAGAATCCATTTAAAAACAGAATATTGAATAATTTGAGAAAAATAAGGAATTTATTTAGTAGTGATAAATAAAATTAGAAATCAATCTGTAATTGATTTAATATTTGGGAATGAATTTTTGAGAAATCAGTATGGAAATTTTATTTAAGGTTGAAAATAAATTTAGAAATCAATATTGAAATTGATTTGGTATTGAAGTTTCTACAAATAGAATGGAAATTTATAAAGTTGTTTATAAATCCGAAATCACTTATTTTGATAAGTAAAATATAGAAGTTAATAAAAAGAAGATTTATAAGTTGAAGTTGTTATTAAAACAGAAATAGAATTTATAAACTTCGTTTTATAAATTCGAAATCGATTGAATTTGATAAATTAAATATGGAAGATTATTAAAGAAGATATATTCGCAATTTTGGATAGCGAATTTTTATTGAAATAAAAATGTGTAGAAATGATTGAAATTGGGTTAAGTGAATTATATTCACGATTTTGGACAGTGAATATATTATTGAATAAAATGGATTCATTTTTTTTGAAGAAGTGATACTTTAAAATGAAGTTAAACATTTTAAAGATGTTTTAAAATGTATTGTGAATCGAAAGCATAGATTTCAACACTTGTTGTTGAAATAGACGTTTTCGAGAAATTTAAGGAAATGGTGGACTATAACACTGTTGTTATAGAAAATGATTTTTCGAAAGGAAATGTTTTTAGTATTGGGATTTACATATCTATCTTAAAAATTCGAATCCCTATACTAGTGATTTTGAGTCGTCGTAACGATGTTTTACGTAACATTCGTTTTGACTCAAATAGATGTTGTTAAAAAGAATGATTTCCTTAAAGAATGAATATGTACTTAATATTGATTTAAGTATATCGAATATTTTCAAATGTTGAAAATAAAAGATTTGTGAAACACTTATTATTAAATAAGTATGGAATGTTTTCCAAAATGAAATGAAACGTTTTTGAGATTTTATCTTCTTAAAGATAAAATAAAGTTGAATATTGAAAACGATTTGAAAATCGTATATCTATAGATATTTTGAAAATATAAATTCACTATGGAATTTATAAAGGAAAGGGAAACTGTTTAGAAAAATAAACGTCGATTTATTTTTGAAGTGTGGAAATTTTATATCTAGTAAAGATATGTTTGAAGATAAAATAATTTGGAAAATTATTTGGAATCTGATGATGTTGCGCATCTTTATTGATAGTTAAATAACCGACTATCAATAATTACCTTGAATGGTATCTGTTGTGAATTGGATGAATTTGAATGCCACACTTGTTTTTAAATAAACGCTCACTATTCGGGTTAACCGGGAAAGGACCATGGGATCGTATAACCCATTCCGAATATGTGATACGTCGTTATGAATCACATTTGAAGACCGGTGTTGAAGACCAGATATTTTTGAAAACGGAAGGATTACCGTCGAGTTACTCTACATCGGCTGATCTCCGATTTAGAGGTTTTATCACCCTTAGTGATGGGAAGTCCGGACGTGATTAGAAATTTATCCGGATATGCAATGGCTTCGTGAGAAGTGCCTTCGGTTCTGTTCGATCCCGGAACAGACTTGTATGGATTGTGTGTCTGACGTTACAATTTGAGATATAAAGCTGATTTCTTTCAAATACATTTCTGTTGGTGGCGGAGAATTTATTCTCTTAGCTTAACACCCTTCTCTGAGACGTACGAGCTCAGAGGTTATGTAGTTGAAATTTATCAGCGATATATCCCAATTTGGTAACGTGGCATACTGAGTGTTGCTGTGAAATGATCAGTGTTTGATCATTTGCGATATGATCATTTGTTTGATCTTATATCTTTGTGATCATAGGTTGATCATTTTTTGTAACGACCCCGAAATTTAAATTTATTTAAATTGATAATTAAATGAATTTTTGAATAAAACTATGAAATAAATTGATTAAGTGATTCGAGTTTCCCCGAATCCCAATTATATTTGAACGATCATTTGAATTTAAATATTGTATACGTTGAATTTGAGTTTCAAGTAAATAGTTTAAAAAAAATAATTATAAAATATATATACAAAACAAAGGTATACAAGTGTGAAACCAAAATTGTACACACATAACTAAAACAACTTTTATAATATGTTATAAAACAAAAGAAGAAATGTCATCTTGTATTGTACAAAAAGAATTAAAATATACAACAAGTACTCAAGCATTAGCCACCAAAATCACCTCAGCCGAAAGCAAAAGAAGAAATACATTTATATGTATAAACAAGTACAAGACAATTGCAACTTCACCCATGCCATTGTACAAGGCAGCCCATAATGCAAACTACCTTCAGCCGAAAGGAAAGAAAAGAAAATATAAATGTTGTACAAAACATTAATGCAAGCCATCATGTTCAAGCATATCAGCCTCCAATTTGAGATAAAAATCTCTGGCCAAAGTATAAACAAAGGATTGCCAGTACATAACAAAAATATATCAACTTGTACTCATCTCCTACATATCAATTCTTCTCATATCAGTTTGTTCCATTTTAAACTGTAAAAAAAGAAAAGAAAAGAAACTAAAGTATATCTTCTCCTCTAAAACAAAACATCAGATAAATAAAAAACAATTCAGTTTTCAAAGTCTTCCAGTTCAAAACCAATCAAGGCTTCAGCAATTTAAAGTTTCCAAATTCAAGCATGCAAGTTTAGGCAACTAAATCTATTTCCAATTTTCAACAATTTCAGTTCTCTATCCATCATCTCTGTTCTTCTTTGTTCCTTCAGGAAAGGTGAGTAACTTCAGGTTTTAAAAATATTCTAAGTTTTAATCTAGTTGCGTGATGAATATCAGTGATGTGTTGTATGAAATATATGCATTTCATTTAATTTTGATAAGATGAAGCCTGTATTTTTATCTGGTTGTTGCCTCTGTTGAAATTTTCAACAGTCTGAGTTACTTCAAAAATCATGTTTGCTCAACCTATTGATTTTTAGGACAAAGCATATAAACAAAATATGTTTGGGTAAGTGTAAAGTAAATTTTTAAAAATTTAATTCATGCTAATACCGTTGATCTGCTCTGGGAATAGAAAAAAAATACAGGGAGGTTTGAATTTGTGAAAATTCAAATTTGTTAATTTAACAATTCAGTAACATGAATTTAACCACCATACTAAACCATGATTTTTAGAAGTAAAATTAGGATTTTTAAATTAGTATTTGAAGAGCAGTTTGAATTTAAACAAAAAATTTTACTTTAACAAATTTCAGACACTGTCATCAATTTTAAAAGATGAAATTTGACATGAAGATAATATGGACATCAGAGATCTGGAGAAAAATATGCTAAAATTTTTCCATTGTGTAAATTTGAGAAATAGAATCATTTTAGGGTTTAAGATCAATTTTTTGTTAAGGTCAGGAGATGAGCAGTGTCAGGTTCCAATTCGTGATCGAGTTGCTCGAAACTCTGGTGGGTGGTTGCTTGGAGTGTTGGCGTTGGGTGGATGAAGTTTAGGCGACTCCGGTGGTCCATGCGGTGGTGACGAGGCAGTTTTATGGTGAGAGTTAAACTTCTGGATTCGAACGAAACACTATTTTTCGTTTTGATTTTTTTGGAGGCGATGCGAGTTTTGTTTTCGAATTTTTGGACGATCTGTGACTCGCCTGTGATGTTGGAGTTTGCCAGAAGTCGTTCGTGCTGATGTGCACGTGTACGACGAAGAGGAGCTGGTGTCAGTTTCGTCGTGGTCATCTTACTCGAGTCGTGCGCGAGTTTGAGGTGGGTTGCATCGGGATTTTTGATCGCGTGCGTAGGTTTGAAACTGATGCTTTAATTCATAGCATAGTTAAACTTAAACTAAAGAAAAGAGAAACAGAGAAGGAGAGAAGAAGGGGGGGTGCGTACAGGGGAAGTCTCGGGAAAGATAGGTGATCAACTCGAAGCTACACTCGGGTTTTAACGCAGGGGAGCCTCGGGTTTTTGTTAACAGCAGTTTTGTGCTTTAAAGTAATGTTGAGTAAATATTTTTTTTTATCAAGCTTTGATCTCTGTAAAATTTTGTAGTGTCTAACAGTTAGGTTAAAAACTTAGATACAAGTTAACTATTTTAGTTCAATACTATAAAAATGTTTAAACTCTTAATTATTATTTTAATTAAGTAATTAATTTAGTTAAGCATAAAGTTAATTAACATTTGAATTGTAGTTGGTAATATAATTGAATTTCAAATTTAAAGAGGACTTTAAAATGTTAACTAAGTTAGAGAATTAAAATCTGATTAACTATTTCTAGAAGTAATAAAGAGAAATTACTTTACAGTTGTAAGTGGAGATTAATTAATGATTAAGTAATTAATGAAATTTGTAATCAACTACTTAAGATAATTAATGAATGATTAATAGTTAATTAATTAAGTAATTTAATTAAGAATTAAGGATTTATAATTGATTAATTAAGTAATTAACAGTTAATAAATGGGTAATTAAGTTTAATTAATAATTAAGGTTATTAATTAATGAATAAGGAATAGTTAATTAAGTAATTAAAGTTAAATAACTTGATTAAGAAGTAATTAATTAAATAGTGTGAATAAAATAAGTTATTAATTAAGTAATTAAGATTTAATGAATTGATTAAGAAATGATTAGTACAATTTAATAATTTAAAATGGAATAAGTAATTAATTGATAATTTATGATCAATTAATCAGGGTTAAGTGATTAATTCTCTGGTAATTGTTTTAAATTGAATTTATCACAATAAGGATTAAAGATTACCGCTTATGGATTGTTGTGTAGGATATCTTATTTATGATTGTGATCTGTGATAAATTATCTGTGATGTAATTTACTTATTTGTGATTTATATATCCGTGATCTGTGAATAAAGATGAGCGTTATAGTCTATATCGCTTATCAACTATATCCTGTAGTTTGATCTGTGATGATTTATTGTGTTTCACTATTGTGTGTAAAACCCCTGGACTACACTTTTACACACACAAATATGGATTTCACGTGGAAATCGGTTAAGTCATAGATAATTTAAATTTGATGTTTTTGAAATTGAAATTTTAATTTCAATTGATTTTGAAATTAGAAATTTGGGGTTTAAAGTGAAAAGCTTTTGAAATAGAATTTCAAAGATAAAAGTTATTTTAAATAACTTAATCGAGTTTTGAAAATTTAAATAATTAGATTTAAATTTGAATTCAAGTTTGAAATTGAATCCTATGATTGAAACTAGGGATTAAAGATGATATAAATGTGTTTGTATGAATTAAACCATTTTAAAAGTATAAGTTGGGAATTTGAATTTAAACCAAGGATTTTAACTCGTATAAATGAATCAGATTTCCAAAATGAAAACTGTTTGTTTTCAAAGAATAAAAGCTTTCAGATAAAAAAAAATGAAATTCCAATTTAGGTAAAGGAATTTCAAGATTAAATTGAAAAATGATTTTCCAAGTTATGAATGAATTCTTTTTGAAAGCTATGAATTGAATCTGTTTATTTTTAACAGATTTAAAGTGATGATTTGTTTAAATCATTCGAAATGAAATTGTTTTGAAAGCTATGAGTTAAATCTTTGATTTAAAGATTTAACGAGTTAATCAAATTGAAATGGAAATTGATTTGGAAAATCTGTAAATGAATCTTTGTGAAACTGGGTGAACTTTATGAATTCAATCTTTTATTTAAAAGATTAAAATGTGGAAATCATTTTAAACCATTGAGGGTTGTTGAAATGAATCTTTTTGTTTAAAAGATTTGAAATGGTAATTTGTTAAACCATTTGAAAAGAAAGTTTGGGTTTAAGTTGTGACTTAATTGAAATCCCAATATCCGTATATTTTTAAATATTGCGCTCACTATTCGGTTTAGCCGGGAGAGGACCTTTGTGTCACATAACCCATTCCGAATAAGTGATTCGACGATATGGATTGCATTTGAAGACCAGTGTTGAAGACCGGATATTTTTCGAAAATGAAAGGACAACCTGTCGAATGTCTCTGCACTGAGTCGCGCCGGTATAGAGATTTATATCACTCTTTTGTGACGGGAAGTCCGGACGTGATTGGAAATTATCCGGAATTGCAAGGGCTTCGTGAGAAGTGCCTTCGGTTCTGTTCGAACCCGGAACAGACTTGTATGGATACATGTCTGACATTACACTTTGAGATATAAAGCCGATTTCTTTCAAATACATTTCTATTGGTGGCGGAGAATTTATTCTCTTAGCTTAACACCCTTCTCTGAGACGTACGAGCTCAGAGGTTATGTAGTTGAAATTTATCAGCGATATATCCCAATTTGGTAATGTGACATGCTGAGTGTTGCTGTGTGATGATCAGTGTTTGATCATTTGTGATATGATCATTTGTTTGATCTTATATCTTTGTGATCATAGGTTGATCATCTGTTGACCCAAAGCATGGCTTTTTGAAAAAGTGTAGCTTTGTGGACGAGACTTCGTCAGGACCTCACAACCCGGAAATGGTCGAAACAGGATCGTTGCGGCAAGGTTATGAGGGTCGCGCCCTTTAGGGTATGTCATTTCCTTCTGGAAAGGGGTGGTATCATGGTATGGAGCCCAGATACTTACTCATGTGGATACACTTTCTTTATGATGTGTGATGTTGGATACCGAGCTCGGATAAAGGTCCCAAAGGACCGGGAGATGGCATATTCGTGAGTTACCTGTTACAGGGGTAACCCGGCCTTGTTTGGCAGAGAGCAGTTTGTCTCTCGGGGCGTCCCGCCAGAGGCGATCCCATGCGGCGGAAGGAAGTTCCTTAGCCTGACCATTTGTTGGAAATCCAAAGAAACAATACGTGACTTGTACGGTTTTAGTTGTATTACCTGCTATGGAATGTGGCGGTAACCTGCTATTGAACATAGTAGTTATAGTAGGCATACGATACTGGTCGTATGTTGGCTAAGATTTATATTATACTTTCGAAATGTTTTCTGCACTATGCCCTAATAATAATATCCAATTGATTTTGCGTAGTAAGCATCTTTGACTATCATAAGAAGAAATCTCCTCCAATTCTGCGTTTGCATTGTGTGTGTGGTGGGAGGTCTTATGGTAGTTTCATTTTCCAAAAGCATTGCGGATTTCAATGTTTAAAACCTTTTGTTGTTGTTTAAAGATAAACTGTTTTTGTTGCTCACACCAGTCCCATGACTGATCCGGAGTTTATTGTTCCCTTCCTAAACTCTGGGTGCCCACTATTTTCCACACGGGCAGTCTAGAGTTGGGTTCTTTCAGATATTCAGGTTGAGTAGATTATCTAGAGCTAGCTATGGATTGGAGCACTCTATTGGAGATATTCTATCCGCTGCTGTTGTTATCTTTTCTTTTCCGCTGCTATTTGTTGTATCATATCTCTGATGTATATTGATATTCATTGTATCACTCTGTTGTATCAGATATTGTATATCAATGTATTATTCTTTTCTTCCGCTGTGTTATTTACTTAATGTTGTTATAGCTCCGGCGAATCGGATTTGAACGGTCGAATCTGCGGCATTCTAGTACAATGTGAAGTACGGATGTTGATTTTCGAGCGGGCAAAACCCGATACGTTACATTTGGTATCAGAGCTAAGGTTGAACTTTAGCTCAGGAGTATAACACGTTAAGTAACTCATTAGAGATAGAGTGAAGTAAACTCTAGAATGAGTAATCCTTAAGATATCCGTCTAAACGTCTCAGTAAATTCTCTTGCTATCCACTGATAGTAAGTATGAGTGCAAGAAGAGGACGAGATAGGGGACTGGGAATACGACTATAAATGGTCAATACCCTGCAACAGTGGAAGCAATCTTTCTCTATCAATTTTCTTTGATTCGTCTTTTCAATTCTTTTGATTGCTTCGTATCAGCTACAAGAAGAAGTTTCGGTGTGATGATGGCTCTACGAACCGTTGTAGGAGATTCTTATTTCGTATCTTCATCGACTTCTTATCAGCCTTTTGGATTTAAACCTTAATGAATTTGAAATTGGAATTTTAAATTGAATTAAATTGACTAATAAAATATGAGGGTAAATTGAATTGAATCAATTAAAACGATATCGTTTAAAACCGAATTTGAAATTCTATTGTAATTTCTTTTGAATACCGAAGTCCGAAGAGGGACAAATTTGTATGTATTCTGAGATATTCCTACTTGTATTCGGAATCCGTATCTTGTGTTCGAGGAGTTATCGAAGATCGAATCTGTCTATCACTGTTGTTTTCGTGCCTGCGAATTTCGAGGACGAAATTCTTTTAAGGGGGGAAGTTTGTAACGACCCCGAAATTTAAATTTATTTAAATTGATAATTAAATGAATTTTTGAATAAAACTGTGAAATAAATTGATTAAGTGATTCGAGTTTCCCCGAATCCCAATTATATTTGAACGATCATTTGAATTTAAATATTGTATACGTTGAATTTGAGTTTCAAGTAAATAGTTTAAAAAAAATAATTATAAAATATATATACAAAACAAAGGTATACAAGTGTGAAACCAAAACTGTACACACATAACTAAAACAACTTTTATAATATGTTATAAAACAAAAGAAGAAATGTCATCTTGTATTGTACAAAAAGAATTAAAATATACAACAAGTACTCAAGCATTAGCCACCAAAATCACCTCAGCCGAAAGCAAAAGAAGAAATACATTTATATGTATAAACAAGTACAAGACAATTGCAACTTCACCCATGCCATTGTACAAGGCAGCCCATAATGCAAACTACCTTCAGCCGAAAGGAAAGAAAAGAAAATATAAATGTTGTACAAAACATTAATGCAAGCCATCATGTTCAAGCATATCAGCCTCCAATTTGAGATAAAAATCTCTGGCCAAAGTATAAACAAAGGATTGCCAGTACATAACAAAAATATATCAACTTGTACTCATCTCCTACATATCAATTCTTCTCATATCAGTTTGTTCCATTTTAAACTGTAAAAAAAGAAAAGAAAAGAAACTAAAGTATATCTTCTCCTCTAAAACAAAACATCAGATAAATAAAAAACAATTCAGTTTTCAAAGTCTTCCAGTTCAAAACCAATCAAGGCTTCAGCAATTTAAAGTTTCCAAATTCAAGCATGCAAGTTTAGGCAACTAAATCTATTTCCAGTTTTCAACAATTTCAGTTCTCTGTCCATCATCTCTGTTCTTCTTTGTTCCTTCAGGAAAGGTGAGTAACTTCAGGTTTTAAAAATATTCTAAGTTTTTGTGACGACCCGGAATTTTTGTATATTTGAAATGGGAATATTTAATTTATTTTAAATATTCGAAGGTTAAATTTTAACTTTAATTTTAAATATACAGTATTTATTGGATAATTTAATTTTTGAATTAGACAATTGAATATAGGGTAAAATAGAGAATCCGGAGTTTTGAGCTTGTTAAAAATAATTTGAAAGCTTGTAAAATTTATATTGATAATATGAAAGATAATAAAAGTGATAGAATATAATTTAAAGATGTTTGTTCAGTTTTAAAAAAAATTTGGCTACGATTTTGAGTCGATTTAAAATTTGGAATTTTAAAATAAGGTATGGTGTTTGACTAGTCAATATTTCTTTCCATATCTAGACTACGAGCCTTCTGGATCACGCTGTCTGTCCACACGTGTTCAACTGGGTAAACACGCGTCTCCTTCTCCTTTACAACTTTTCAACCGAGCCTCTCAGTTAAAAGAAAAATCAGAGATGGCCTCCTTCCGTTTTTCTTCTTCCCAAAAATCCAAATCGAATTTCTGCCAATTCTAATCAAGTGGCGAACGAGAATCGAAGTCGCATAGATCTGTAAGCCTAGAAGTGACGTTCGCGAGCAAGGAGGAGGGCTTCGCAGTGAGGCTAGCGACGTGAGGGTGGGTCCGTAACGCGACGGCGTGTGGGCTTGGGCTTATCGATGGCTGCTCGCGTGGGCACGTGGATGCTTATCAGTCGATGGAACCGAGATTGATTCGCGAGCGACTGGGCTTTGTCGCCGTGGCTTTTATCGTTGGGTGTCAGGGTTTCTACTGTCGAAGAGATTGTCGATGTCGATGGCGTGGTTTCGTTCGCGTGGGGTTGCGAACAGCAAGGAAGGTAGAAGGCAGTTGAACGAGGCGTGGAAGGGCAGTAGGCAAACCCGAGACGGTGGCTCGAGTTTGAGAACGGTGGTCGTTTTTGTTCCCAATTAGAATTTGAGTCTGAAAATCATAAGGAAAACAAGTCGAGATGGAATGGATTCCAAATTGATGGGCAAAGGTGAGTTAATCTCACTCAGTTGAATTTTATTTTAAATTTAAATGGTTAAATTTAAATAATTGATTGGATGATTGCATTGATTGAATATGCTATATTATATATATAGTAGTATATAGCAATATATACATATTGGCATATGTATATATTTGAGTTGTTGATATTCCCGCATTTATATAGCGGATGAGACCCTATGCGCCGCATAATAGCGGATGATTTATATAAATCCCATATACCGCGATATTCCACTTTGAAGTGGAATTGGTATTGTGCTAACGTTTGTGGATGCAGGGAAACAGGTTGGAGGGATCCAACTGGATTCCTCAAAATTATTTAGATTATTTGATATTCTGTTCTATGAATATTGATATCCTGTGATGATTTTATTGATGATTGAAATATTGGATGATATGGTTGGATTGAATATTTCAATAAAAGGAGTTATCAAAATATATTGAATTGGATTTTGAAAGAAATAAAAGAGTAAATTTTAAGTAAATAATTCAAGTGAATTGGAATAAGGGAATTTCGAAATAACAAGGGAAATATTAACTTTAAACTAAAGTGATATTAAATTTAAAGAATAAAGGATTTATTTTGAATGTAAGGATTAAATTTAATTAAAGGCTAAAGAAGGAATTTTGGAAGTTTAAAATTGGTATTTTCAGTTAAAAAGGGTTTTAACTCAAATAAAGGAATAAATCTAAAAGTTAATGTATTTTGAAATAAATGAAGTAGTAAAGGAAATTTATTTCAAAGTAAAGTAAAGTAAATTGGAAAATCAATTGGAAATTGATTTAGTTGTTTAAAATTGGAATTTTAAAAGAGAAGTGAGATTTTGGAGATATAAACTGGGTTTATAAAGTAAAATAAAATATCAGTGGATATTTGAATATAAATTCAAGGTGGGAATTTATAAAAAGATATGGTTTGGTTTAAAAATAAATGTTGATTTATTTTTAAAAGATGGAAATGAGAAGTGTATTTCTCTGGATAGCCAAGTACGTTTTCAAAGCAATTTTAAATATAAGTTAAAAGTTTTAAGTATGTTTTAAAAAGCATGTTTTAGAAAATTGATTATTTCTAAATGTTAATTTTCAAAGTAGGTATTTTTAAAAATCTATTATTGTAGTAATTATATAAAAGTGATTTGCTATTCTGTTTTAAAAAGAGAAATTTAGTTTATATTTATAAAGTGGTTTATTTTAAAGTATATATTTTTAATAAAGTATTAAAGTAGTTTGATTTCAATGTTATAAAATATATTTAAAATAAAGTGTTTTTAAATTATTTTAAAAATAAAAGTATTTTGTACTTGGTGATTCAGTGGAAATAATTATTTGGGAAATGTTTTCCGTAAGCGGAAACTGTTTTGAAATTGTTTTCAAATGAGCTTTGAAAATTTGGAAATATATCTTGGAAAGATATTTGGGCAAATAAATAATGTGGGAAATTATTTATTGTGTGATGGTTGCTTGTGGATGTTAATTGATAGTTAAATAACCGACTATCAATATTGGCCAATGCACTGATCGTTTCGAAGAGACCGGGATCGAGTTTCCGTATACCGGGATTCTAGGTCTGGAGACTCGAATACCACTTCGATCCGGTTTGTACGTTTCGTGTAACGATTTCGGAGTCGAAGATGGAGCAGTGAAGTGCAAGGGCTAGTCGCTACTAATCCTGAGGATATTTCCAAAATGGATGTAGTAGGAGTAGTGCCTTCGGTTCCGTTCAAACCCAGGACGGACTTGTATGGACGAATGCTTGCGAAACATCGTCAGCGGACGATGGGCATTCTAAGGGATATGTTCTCTAAAAGGTATCGTTTAGCCTCGAACCTCATCAACCGGGAATGACTGAAAATCAGGGGTTATGCAGCAAGGCTTCGTGGGTAGCTCCCACTGGAGGGTAAAGTCATCCCTGTCTAGATGTCCCTTTTTATTTCGGCTTAGTGGTGCGGTTGCTGATCCCAACCGTGGGGTGATTTTATTCGGGATCATCCAGTAAGGGATGGTTCCGGCCTTGTGTTGCAGGGGAGCGGGCGTACTCCTCGGTACGGTGATCTAGGCCACGTACTGTGATAGGTGGTACCCCAGTGCCTAGTCATTCGTTGGAAATCCATTCTCCCTACGTGCTTGTACGGTTTTGATTGTGCCCAACTATTGTTGAAATGTGAGATGCAAGCATTTCAGCTAGATTCTATTTTACTTTCTGTAGACACTATTATAATATCAGAGGATTTTGATATAAAGTGTTTTAGCTATCGTAAGGTAAAAACCCGACATGTTTATTTGTGGCGTGGTCTTACGAGATGCTTTTGTTTTCAAAGGATTTTGAAACTTTAATAATCAATTTGAGTGTGATTTTCTCACGCTGGTTTTCCAGACTGACTCGGGTATTGTTTTATACGATGCTCGGGTCAGACCGAGTATTATAGGTTACAGGATATGATGCTATGGATCTCAGGAGATGAGCTGGATGGCGAGACGTATCTCCCGTACTTGTTTATATATATATATTCCGCTGTGTTGATTGTTGTACTCTGTTGTATTGAGGACATGATATGGTTATTGTCCAGTTGTATGTTATATGTTCTCTGGTGTATACTCTGATGCTATATTATATAAAACTGATATAGTTTTGATTTGTGTAAAGATCTGTTAATATATATTATATTTTGTTCCGCTGCGATGGTTAGATTCTGATTTTGTTTTCTATTTTTCTTCTTCTACCTCTTCTTCTTAACCTAAATGGTCCGGTTTTTCGTGTTAGAAAAACTCGGGTTGTGACAGTGGTATCAGAGCTTAGGCTGGCGATAACCTTGGCTCTGGTGGGAATTTTGAGAGTATAAATAGATATGAGCGTGTATTTGTTAGTGAATATAAAATGGTTTTATATTGTGTTGGTTGATTTATTGAGTGGCATATGAACCTTCGTCGGCACAGTCTGGACAACTGTATCGAAGGGGTTTCTAAACACTTGAATAGAACAGTTCGACACAATATTGTTTTAAATAGGGTGAATGAAATAATTTTGCCCAAATAATTTTGTATATAAAAGAAATAATTATTTGAAATTTTTATGGTTATATATTTGGATGCTTGGTTGTTAGAAAATGACAATAATGAGTTAGTCTCATTATTGAGTAGAAATTGAAAACTTATAACCTAAGTTGAAGAATAAATTTATATAACAAATGGAATTTGAGAATATAGACTATAAATGAAATTTATAAATTGAGATAAACTTTATATACAAATGTGAATTACAAATGTGATTTATAATCAAATGAGATAAATTCATAAACAAATGAAATTTGTAAATGTAGAATTCCAGAGTAATGTTTGGATATAAAATTGAATGGGTTTTGAATTTGAAGTTTTGGGAAAGATTTAAATTCCTTTGGATTTTAAAGATAGTTTTTAAAGGTTTTGGGGAAATAATGGTGATATTATTTCATGAATATTTTTGAAATTGAATTCATATCTGGTGGGATTTGGAATTTAAAAATGTTTGAAATGTTTTAAAGAGATAAAAGCATTAAATTCTCTTTCGGTCGCTGGAAAATAATTTCGGTGATGACTGCAGCATCATCGATGTCTATTTTCGAGTTTCCAAAGAGAAATTGCTACCAAACTATTTAAATTGGAAATGATTGTGAACTGGGTTGGTTTTGAAATTCAAAAGGAAAATTGTTTGGTAAAAGCAGATTGTTTTGGAAATTGGGATTTGATGTTATGCCAGATGTGTATGAGTTATTTATGGATTCAAAATGGTTTTGAAATAAAACCGGGCAATTGAACACTGGGAATTTTATTTAAAATTTAAATGTGGAAATTTAAATGAATCAACAATATAAAGTATAGAATGAAGTTGATTGAAATAAGAAAGGAATGAAAGTTAAATTCTGGGATTATAATTATGAGATGAAATTAACTCAATGAGTAATATAAGCTGGTAGATAAAAGAGTTAGAGAACTTGAAGGTGAATGAATTGTAAAACTTGTATAAAATTGTATCCTAGAATTAAAATTTAATTCGAGTATATGAAGGTGAATAAAATATATTTGAATTTAACTTAAGATAAGTTAAATAAGAATTGAGAATTGGAATTGAGTTAAATGTAAATAAGTTGAAGTCGAATTGAATTGGATATAAAGGTAATGTAAAATGCTTATAATTGTGTAAAGAAATTCATATTCTTAAGTTCTTAAGTGTAATAATTTGAAATTTGATATGAAGATGGAAATGGACTTAAATGAATAGTCCTAGATCTTAAGTAAGTAAGTTAAAACTTATGAATAGAAATGAAATTGTAATTATCAAATGGAAACGACTAAGATGAGCAATCTTAATAAATCCAAACTCGAATTATAAAATAAATTGAACTTAAGATAATTAAGTGAAGTGATATTAGGAATTAAAAAGAAAGTATTTAATCTTAACCAGTGGAGGAACTAATGAGATAATAAATTAGTTAATGAAATTGAATTGGGAATTAATGAAATTGGATTAAAATAGTAATGGTTTGGATTTCGAATGGAATCCAAATAAGTGAAAACAAATTGGAAATTACCTGGTTATTAATAAAATAATTCCAGATGAATTGAGTATGGAAAATAAAATTCATAATGATTGAGTGAATGAACCACTTATATTAAATAAATAAATGGATGGAATTTGATTAAATAAGAATCAAATGAGAGATGGAAATAAAATTTTAAAGGGTTGGCTAAATGGAAAATAAACTTAAGTTATTGACTTAAGTAAATGTTGAATGGAAACTGAACTCAACAGAAGAGTGGTTTAAATAAGTTGAGAAATAGTTATTGAATGAATTAATTTGGATTGTTTCCGAGCTAAATAAAATTCAATTTTTGGAAGTTGGAGATGAATTGAATTTAAGGAGAGAAAAAAAAATTGGAAATGAAGTAGTAAATTGAAATTCATATGGAATTGGGATTCGGTTTGAATATATACACTTCAGTGGTGAAGTAGTAAATAAATACAAGAAAAAAATTATATTCGACTTAAGAATTGAAGAATGAAATTCTTAAGAAAATTTGTATTGGAAATATACTTGGTAATTTTGGAAAAAAAAAAGTATATATATATACTAAGTGAATAGTTGAATGAAGATTAAAATTGAAGTTGTGAAATGGGATAGTTGTGAATAAGGGGATAACAATCAAAATGAATGTGAATAAAAGAAAATTGATATAATTGGTAATCAATTGGAATTTATACGTAAGATGTACGTATATTATTTTATTCGTATAGCTATTTGGTCCAGATGTCGAACACAGAATTTCGAGATAGTTTTATCGATCCGAATCAGGATTTTTCACTCGATTTTCAACGGCGAACCTGGATATGGATTGTTGATTGATTCTGGATATTCTCTATCATAGTTGGTGGCTATGCAAGGAGAATGACGGTTTCTGATCAAGAAACCAAATCTGAGTCCGCACTAGAAAGTCGGGTGGACGATACTAGTTCGGAAGTGAAATTGTGTGATCGAGTGAGCGATCAAATTTGGTTTTGCGTACGGATGATATATGTGCGTCGTACGAGCTTAAGTAAGACCAATATTGAAATTTGTACATGAACGTATAAAATGGTTTTGGAACTGCAACTGAATATTATTGCTTAGTAGGATATACAGGTGTATAAAAGCAATGGATAATTGGGATTTTTGATTTAGAAGATAAAATTTAATGGCCCGACAAAAAGGTATGTATTTGAATTTCTATATGAAATTTGATTGGGTTTTGGATCCAGCCACTTGGCTTTTTGTTTTCTTTTTGTGATTGGGAGGCCGTAGAGCCATTTTGTAGTAGTACCGAGCTAGCCGCGCAAAGGAGACGCTGGCAAAATTTTTCGGAAATTTAGGGAGTTAGAAAAATTTTGAGAAAATTTTGATAATTCAAAATTGAATTCAAATTTAAATTTGAATTGATAAGTAGGTGATATGGGTTGAACTTATGAATAAGTTTGGGAAGTTAAAAGATGATTAGTGTATCATTAATAAAAGATTGTTTGGGTATTGTTAAAACTGTTGAACTTGGGAAATAGTAATGGTTATTGGATCATTCTTCCTAACTAGTAATTTCGGGGATGAAATTCTTTTAAGGGTGGAGGAATGTGACGACCCGGAATTTTTGTATATTTGAAATGGGAATATTTAATTTATTTTAAATATTCGAAGGTTAAATTTTAACTTTAATTTTAAATATACAGTATTTATTGGATAATTTAATTTTTGAATTAGACAATTGAATATAGGGTAAAATAGAGAATCCGGAGTTTTGAGCTTGTTAAAAATAATTTGAAAGCTTGTAAAATTTATATTGATAATATGAAAGATAATAAAAGTGATAGAATATAATTTAAAGATGTTTGTTCAGTTTTAAAAAAAATTTGGCTACGATTTTGAGTCGATTTAAAATTTGGAATTTTAAAATAAGGTATGGTGTTTGACTAGTCAATATTTCTTTCCATATCTAGACTACGAGCCTTCTGGATCACGCTGTCTGTCCACACGTGTTCAACTGGGTAAACACGCGTCTCCTTCTCCTTTACAACTTTTCAACCGAGCCTCTCAGTTAAAAGAAAAATCAGAGATGGCCTCCTTCCGTTTTTCTTCTTCCCAAAAATCCAAATCGAATTTCTGCCAATTCTAATCAAGTGGCGAACGAGAATCGAAGTCGCATAGATCTGTAAGCCTAGAAGTGATGTTCGCGAGCAAGAAGGAGGGCTTCGCAGTGAGGCTAGCGACGTGAGGGTGGGTCCGTAACGCGACGGCGTGTGGGCTTGGGCTTATCGATGGCTGCTCGCGTGGGCACGTGGATGCTTATCAGTCGATGGAACCGAGATTGATTCGCGAGCGACTGGGCTTTGTCGTCGTGGCTTTTATCGTTGGGTGTCAGGGTTTCTACTGTCGAAGAGATTGTCGATGTCGACGGCGTGGTTTCGTTCGCGTGGGGTTGCGAACAGCAAGGAAGGTAGAAGGCAGTTGAACGAGGCGTGGAAGGGCAGTAGGCAAACCCGAGACGGTGGCTCGAGTTTGAGAACGGTGGTCGTTTTTGTTCCCAATTAGAATTTGAGTCTGAAAATCATAAGGAAAACAAGTCGAGATGGAATGGATTCCAAATTGATGGGCAAAGGTGAGTTAATCTCACTCAGTTGAATTTTATTTTAAATTTAAATGGTTAAATTTAAATAATTGATTGGATGATTGCATTGATTGAATATGCTATATTATATATATAGTAGTATATAGCAATATATACATATTGGCATATGTATATATTTGAGTTGTTGATATTCCCGCATTTATATAGCGGATGAGATCCTATGCGCCGCATAATAGCGGATGATTTATATAAATCCCATATACCGCGATATTCCACTTTGAAGTGGAATTGGTATTGTGCTAACGTTTGTGGATGCAGGGAAACAGGTTGGAGGGATCCAACTGGATTCCTCAAAATTATTTAGATTATTTGATATTCTGTTCTATGAATATTGATATCCTGTGATGATTTTATTGATGATTGAAATATTGGATGATATGGTTGGATTGAATATTTCAATAAAAGGAGTTATCAAAATATATTGAATTGGATTTTGAAAGAAATAAAAGAGTAAATTTTAAGTAAATAATTCAAGTGAATTGGAATAAGGGAATTTCGAAATAACAAGGGAAATATTAACTTTAAACTAAAGTGATATTAAATTTAAAGAATAAAGGATTTATTTTGAATGTAAGGATTAAATTTAATTAAAGGCTAAAGAAGGAATTTTGGAAGTTTAAAATTGGTATTTTCAGTTAAAAAGGGTTTTAACTCAAATAAAGGAATAAATCTAAAAGTTAATGTATTTTGAAATAAATGAAGTAGTAAAGGAAATTTATTTCAAAGTAAAGTAAAGTAAATTGGAAAATCAATTGGAAATTGATTTAGTTGTTTAAAATTGGAATTTTAAAAGAGAAGTGAGATTTTGGAGATATAAACTGGGTTTATAAAGTAAAATAAAATATCAGTGGATATTTGAATATAAATTCAAGGTGGGAATTTATAAAAGATATGGTTTGGTTTAAAAATAAATGTTGATTTATTTTTAAAAGATGGAAATGAGAAGTGTATTTCTCTGGATAGCCAAGTACGTTTTCAAAGCAATTTTAAATATAAGTTAAAAGTTTTAAGTATGTTTTAAAAAGCATGTTTTAGAAAATTGATTATTTCTAAATGTTAATTTTCAAAGTAGGTATTTTTAAAAATCTATTATTGTAGTAATTATATAAAAGTGATTTGCTATTCTGTTTTAAAAAGAGAAATTTAGTCTATATTTATAAAGTGGTTTATTTTAAAGTATATATTTTTAATAAAGTATTAAAGTAGTTTGATTTCAATGTTATAAAATATATTTAAAATAAAGTGTTTTTAAATTATTTTAAAAATAAAAGTATTTTGTACTTGGTGATTCAGTGGAAATAATTATTTGGGAAATGTTTTCCGTAAGCGGAAACTGTTTTGAAATTGTTTTCAAATGAGCTTTGAAAATTTGGAAATATATCTTGGAAAGATATTTGGGCAAATAAATAATGTGGGAAATTATTTATTGTGTGATGGTTGCTTGTGGATGTTAATTGATAGTTAAATAACCGACTATCAATATTGGCCAATGCGCTGATCGTTTCGAAGAGACCGGGATCGAGTTTCCGTATACCGGGATTCTAGGTCTGGAGACTCGAATACCACTTCGATCCGGTTTGTACGTTTCGTGTAACGATTTCGGAGTCGAAGATGGAGCAGTGAAGTGCAAGGGCTAGTCGCTACTAATCCTGAGGATATTTCCAAAATGGATGTAGTAGGAGTAGTGCCTTCGGTTCCGTTCAAACCCAGGACGGACTTGTATGGACGAATGCTTGCGAAACATCGTCAGCGGACGATGGGCATTCTAAGGGATATGTTCTCTAAAAGGTATCGTTTAGCCTCGAACCTCATCAACCGGGAATGACTGAAAATCAGGGGTTATGCAGCAAGGCTTCGTGGGTAGCTCCCACTGGAGGGTAAAGTCATCCCTGTCTAGATGTCCCTTTTTATTTCGGCTTAGTGGTGCGATTGCTGATCCCAACCGTGGGGTGATTTTATTCGGGATCATCCAGTAAGGGATGGTTCCGGCCTTGTGTTGCAGGGGAGCGGGCGTACTCCTCGGTACGGTGATCTAGGCCACGTACTGTGATAGGTGGTACCCCAGTGCCTAGTCATTCGTTGGAAATCCATTCTCCCTACGTGCCTGTACGGTTTTGATTGTGCCCAACTATTGTTGAAATGTGAGATGCAAGCATTTCAGCTAGATTCTATTTTACTTTCTGTAGACACTATTATAATATCAGAGGATTTTGATATAAAGTGTTTTAGCTATCGTAAGGTAAAAACCCGACATGTTTATTTGTGGCGTGGTCTTACGAGATGCTTTTGTTTTCAAAGGATTTTGAAACTTTAATAATCAATTTGAGTGTGATTTTCTCACGCTGGTTTTCCAGACTGACTCGGGTATTGTTTTATACGATGCTCGGGTCAGACCGAGTATTATAGGTTACAGGATATGATGCTATGGATCTCAGGAGATGAGCTGGATGGCGAGACGTATCTCCCGTACTTGTTTATATATATATATATTCCGCTGTGTTGATTGTTGTACTCTGTTGTATTGAGGACATGATATGGTTATTGTCCAGTTGTATGTTATATGTTCTCTGGTGTATACTCTGATGCTATATTATATAAAACTGATATAGTTTTGATTTGTGTAAAGATCTGTTAATATATATTATATTTTGTTCCGCTGCGATGGTTAGATTCTGATTTTGTTTTCTATTTTTCTTCATCTACCTCTTCTTCTTAACCTAAATGGTCCGGTTTTTCGTGTTAGAAAAACTCGGGTTGTGACAGTTTTAATCTAGTTGCGTGATGAATATCAGTGATGTGTTGTATGAAATATAAGCATTTCATTTAATTTTGATAAGATGAAGCCTGTATTTTTATCTGGTTGTTGCCTCTGTTGAAATTTTCAACAGTCTGAGTTACTTCAAAAATCATGTTTGCTCAACCTATTGATTTTTAGGACAAAGCATATAAACAAAATATGTTTGGGTAAGTGTAAAGTAAATTTTTAAAAATTTAATTCATGCTAATACCGTTGATCTGCTCTGGGAATAGAAAAAAAATACAGGGAGGTTTGAATTTGTGAAAATTCAAATTTGTTAATTTAACAATTCAGTAACATGAATTTAACCCCCATACTAAACCATGATTTTTAGAAGTAAAATTAGGATTTTTAAATTAGTATTTGAAGAGCAGTTTGAATTTAAACAAAAAAATTTACTTTAACAAATTTCAGACACTGTCATCAATTTTAAAAGATGAAATTTGACATGAAGATAATATGGACATCAGAGATCTGGAGAAAAATATGCTAAAATTTTTCCATTGTGTAAATTTGAGAAATAGAATCATTTTAGGGTTTAAGATCAATTTTTTGTTAAGGTCAGGAGATGAGCAGTGTCAGGTTCCAATTCGTGATCGAGTTGCTCGAAACTCTGGTGGGTGGTTGCTTGGAGTGTTGGCGTTGGGTGGATGAAGTTTAGGCGACTCCGGTGGTCCATGCGGTGGTGACGAGGCGGTTTTATGGTGAGAGTTAAACTTCTGGATTCGAACGAAACACTATTTTTCGTTTTGATTTTTTTGGAGGCGATGCGAGTTTTGTTTTCGAATTTTTGGACGATCTGTGACTCGCCTGTGATGTTGGAGTTCGCCAGAAGTCGTTCGTGCCGATGTGCACGTGTACGGCGAAGAGGAGCTGGTGTCAGTTTCGTCGTGGTCATCTTACTCGAGTCGTGCGCGAGTTTGAGGTGGGTTGCATCGGGATTTTTGATCGCGTGCGTAGGTTTGAAACTGATGCTTTAATTCATAGCATAGTTAAACTTAAACTAAAGAAAAGAGAAACAGAGAAGGAAAGAAGAAGGGGGGGTGCGTACAGGGGAAGTCTCGGGAAAGATAGGTGATCAACTCGAAGCTACACTCGGGTTTTAACGCAGGGGAGCCTCGGGTTTTTGTTAACAGCAGTTTTGTGCTTTAAAGTAATGTTGAGTAAATATTTTTTTTTATCAAGCTTTGATCTCTGTAAAATTTTGTAGTGTCTAACAGTTAGGTTAAAAACTTAGATACAAGTTAACTATTTTAGTTCAATACTATAAAAATGTTTAAACTCTTAATTATTATTTTAATTAAGTAATTAATTTAGTTAAGCATAAAGTTAATTAACATTTGAATTGTAGTTGGTAATATAATTGAATTTCAAATTTAAAGAGGACTTTAAAATGTTAACTAAGTTAGAGAATTAAAATCTGATTAACTATTTCTAGAAGTAATAAAGAGAAATTACTTTACAGTTGTAAGTGGAGATTAATTAATGATTAAGTAATTAATGAAATTTGTAATCAACTACTTAAGATAATTAATGAATGATTAATAGTTAATTAATTAAGTAATTTAATTAAGAATTAAGGATTTATAATTGATTAATTAAGTAATTAACAGTTAATAAATGGGTAATTAAGTTTAATTAATAATTAAGGTTATTAATTAATGAATAAGGAATAGTTAATTAAGTAATTAAAGTTAAATAACTTGATTAAGAAGTAATTAATTAAATAGTGTGAATAAAATAAGTTATTAATTAAGTAATTAAGATTTAATGAATTGATTAAGAAATGATTAGTACAATTTAATAATTTAAAATGGAATAAGTAATTAATTGATAATTTATGATCAATTAATCAGGGTTAAGTGATTAATTCTCTGGTAATTGTTTTAAATTGAATTTATCACAATAAGGATTAAAGATTACCGCTTATGGATTGTTGTGTAGGATATCTTATTTATGATTGTGATCTGTGATAAATTATCTGTGATGTAATTTACTTATTTGTGATTTATATATCTGTGATCTGTGAATAAAGATGAGCGTTATAGTCTATATCGCTTATCAACTATATCCTGTAGTTTGATCTGTGTTGATTTATTGTGTTGCACTATTGTGTGTAAAACCCCTGGACTACACTTTTACACACACAAATATGGATTTCACGTGGAAATCGGTTAAGTCACAGATAATTTAAATTTGATGTTTTTGAAATTGAAATTTTAATTTCAATTGATTTTGAAATTAGAAATTTGGGGTTTAAAGTGAAAAGCTTTTGAAATAGAATTTCAAAGATAAAAGTTATTTTAAATAACTTAATCGAGTTTTGAAAATTTAAATAATTAGATTTAAATTTGAATTCAAGTTTGAAATTGAATCCTATGATTGAAACTAGGGATTAAAGATGATATAAATGTGTTTGTATGAATTAAACCATTTTAAAAGTATAAGTTGGGAATTTGAATTTAAACCAAGGATTTTAACTCGTATAAATGAATCAGATTTCCAAAATGAAAACTGTTTGTTTTCAAAGAATAAAAGCTTTCAGATAAAAAAAAAATGAAATTCCAATTTAGGTAAAGGAATTTCAAGATTAAATTGAAAAATGATTTTCCAAGTTATGAATGAATTCTTTTTGAAAGCTATGAATTGAATCTGTTTATTTTTAACAGATTTAAAGTGATGATTTGTTTAAATCATTCGAAATGAAATTGTTTTGAAAGCTATGAGTTAAATCTTTGATTTAAAGATTTAACGAGTTAATCAAATTGAAATGGAAATTGATTTGGAAAATCTGTAAATGAATCTTTGTGAAACTGGGTGAACTTTATGAATTCAATCTTTTATTTAAAAGATTAAAATGTGGAAATCATTTTAAACCATTGAGGGTTGTTGAAATGAATCTTTTTGTTTAAAAGATTTGAAATGGTAATTTGTTAAACCATTTGAAAAGAAAGTTTGGGTTTAAGTTGTGACTTAATTGAAATCCCAATATCCGTATATTTTTAAATATTGCGCTCACTATTCGGTTTAGCCGGGAGAGGACCTTTGTGTCACATAACCCATTCCGAATAAGTGATTCGACGATATGGATTGCATTTGAAGACCGGTGTTGAAGACCGGATATTTTTCGAAAATGAAAGGACAACCTGTCGAATGTCTCTGCACTGAGTCGCGCCGGTATAGAGATTTATATCACTCTTTTGTGACGGGAAGTCCGGACGTGATTGGAAATTATCCGGAATTGCAAGGGCTTCGTGAGAAGTGCCTTCGGTTCTGTTCGAACCCGGAACAGACTTGTATGGATACATGTCTGACATTACACTTTGAGATATAAAGCCGATTTCTTTCAAATACATTTCTGTTGGTGGCGGAGAATTTATTCTCTTAGCTTAACACCCTTCTCTGAGACGTACGAGCTCAGAGGTTATGTAGTTGAAATTTATCAGCGATATATCCCAATTTGGTAATGTGACATGCTGAGTGTTGCTGTGTGATGATCAGTGTTTGATCATTTGTGATATGATCATTTGTTTGATCTTATATCTTTGTGATCATAGGTTGATCATCTGTTGACCCAAAGCATGGCTTTTTGAAAAAGTGTAGCTTTGTGGACGAGACTTCGTCAGGACCTCACAACCCGGAAATGGTCGAAACAGGATCGTTGCGGCAAGGTTATGAGGGTCGCGCCCTTTAGGGTATGTCATTTCCTTCTGGAAAGGGGTGGTATCATGGTATGGAGCCCAGATACTTACTCATGTGGATACACTTTCTTTATGATGTGTGATGTTGGATACCGAGCTCGGATAAAGGTCCCAAAGGACCGGGAGGTGGCATATTCGTGAGTTACCTGTTACAGGGGTAACCCGGCCTTGTTTGGCAGAGAGCAGTTTGTCTCTCGGGGCGTCCCGCCAGAGGCGATCCCATGCGGCGGAAGGAAGTTCCTTAGCCTGACCATTTGTTGGAAATCCAAAGAAACAATACGTGACTTGTACGGTTTTAGTTGTATTACCTGCTATGGAATGTGGCGGTAACCTGCTATTGAACATAGTAGTTATAGTAGGCATACGATACTGGTCGTATGTTGGCTAAGATTTATATTATACTTTCGAAATGTTTTCTGCACTATGCCCTAATAATAATATCCAATTGATTTTGCGTAGTAAGCATCTTTGACTATCATAAGAAGAAATCTCCTCCAATTCTGCGTTTGCATTGTGTGTGTGGTGGGAGGTCTTATGGTAGTTTCATTTTCCAAAAGCATTGCGGATTTCAATGTTTAAAACCTTTTGTTGTTGTTTAAAGATAAACTGTTTTTGTTGCTCACACCAGTCCCATGACTGATCCGGAGTTTATTGTTCCCTTCCTAAACTCTGGGTGCCCACTATTTTCCACACGGGCAGTCTAGAGTTGGGTTCTTTCAGATATTCAGGTTGAGTAGATTATCTGGAGCTAGCTATGGATTGGAGCACTCTATTGGAGATATTCTATCCGCTGCTGTTGTTATCTTTTCTTTTCCGCTGCTATTTGTTGTATCATATCTCTGATGTATATTGATATTCATTGTATCACTCTGTTGTATCAGATATTGTATATCAATGTATTATTCTTTTCTTCCGCTGTGTTATTTACTTAATGTTGTTATAGCTCCGGCGAATCGGATTTGAACGGTCGAATCTGCGGCATTCTAGTACAATGTGAAGTACGGATGTTGATTTTCGAGCGGGCAAAACCCGATACGTTACATTTTTGTTTGACCCGAAGCAGGGCTTTGTAGAAAGCGTAGCTTTGTGGACGAGACTTCGTCGAGCCTCACACCCCGGAAATGGTCGAAACAGGAAGGATGCAGCAAGGTTCTAGGGAGTAGCGCCCCTTAGTGTATGTCATTCCTTCTGGATAAAGGTGGTATCATGGTATGGAGCCCAGATACTTAACCTCTGTGGTTGCTGCAAAATTTATTTCTTTGTGGTTGTTGCGAATCGGGGATCCTCGGGAAGATCGGTGACGATCGGGGGATGGCATATGCGTGTCAGTAGTTACCTATTTTTGCAGAGGTAACCCGGCCTTGTGTTGGCAGAGATCCGGTTAGGTTCTCGGGTCGTCTATTCCAGGGACGTACCCATCGTGGATAGGAAGTTCCTTGGCCTGACCATTTGTTGGAAATCCAAAGAAACAATACGAGCCTTGTACGGTTTTAGTTGTAGAACCTGCCATTTAATATGGTAGCTATAGCAAGCATACTATAATGGTACCTATGCTGGCTAAGATTTATATTGTACTTTCGAAATGTTTTCTACACTATGCACTAATAATAATATCAAAAAGAATTTGATTTTTGCGTAGTAAGCATCTTTGACTATCATAAGAAGAAATCTCCTCCAAGTCTGCGTTTGCATTGTGTGTGTGGCGGGAGGTCTTATGGTAGTTTCATTTTCCAAAAGCATTGCGAATTGACTTTAAAATTTTTCTGTTGTTTATTCTAAAGATAAACTGTTTTACGATCTCACACCAGTCACCATGACTGACTCGGAGTTTATTGTTTCCCTTCTAAACTCTGGGTGCCCACCAATTTCCACACGGGCAGTCTAGAGTTAGATTATCAGGATATTCTGGATATTCTGGAGCTTTGGAGATAAGCTGGATGACGAGACGTAGTATTTGTATCTGATAGTATTTATTCCGCTGTGTATTCTATATGAGGACAAGTTATATAACTGTCCATTGTTGTATATGACTCTGATTGATGTATGTATAAACTGATATAGTTCTTTGTTTTAAAAGACTAGTGTTATCTATTATATATTGTTCCGCTGCGATATGTGAGATTCTGATATTGTTTTCTGTTTCTGTTCTGATGTGTTGTTCTTCTTTTCTTTTTCTACTCTCTTCCTTCTGCTTTCTTCTTCTTCTACTTTTTCTTCTTTTTAAAATCCTCACTATTGGAGTTTCCGGCGTTCGATTTCTCGGCAGTCGATAAAGTGAGTATCGATGTCGAATTTTCAAAAGTCGAAAATCCTGGTACGTGACACAAACTCTCAAGATCCTTGAGTGGAAATGGGAAGAAGTTTTGATGGACCGTCGAGGACTAGAGGAGGGTATGATAGCATCTGGGTCATAGTCATTAGATTGACAAAAAAAGCCCGATTCATACCTGTCAAGTCAAGTAGAACGACATCCAAATTAGCCGAGTTGTATGTGAAGTGGGTTATGCGATTCAATGGTGTGCCGAAGAGCATTGTGAGCAACCGAAACCCGTTTTTCACTAGCGAGTTTTGGAAGAGCTTACCAGAGGCATTGGGGATGAAGCCACATCTCAGTACAGCTTATCACCCACAAACTAATGGCCAAACGATAGGGTGAATCATATTTTGAAGGATCTCTTGCGGGCTTGCATTCTCTATTTTAGCGGCTTGTGCGACAATCATCTGCATTTAGTAGAGTTCGCATAGAACAACAGTTATCGGTCCAGCATTGGTATGGCACCATTTGAGGTGTTATATGGCCGACCGTGCAACACTTCTTTATGTTGGTGGAAAGCGGGAAAAAAACTGATACTTGGGCCAGAGATGATCAGAGAGACTTCACAGAAGATCAAGATCATGGGCAATGAATGAAAGCAATCCAAGATAGACAGAAGAGTTACGCTGATAGGAGAAGACATGACTTGGAGTTCTCCTTTGGCGACATGGTGTTTGTCAAGATCTCTTCACTGAAGAATGTTGTTCGATTCGGTACTAAGGAGAAGTTGGCACTGAGATTCGTTGATCTTTTTCTGATACTTGAGAGGATTGGGAATCTAGCATATAGAGTCAACTTGTCTCAGAAGATGGCGGGCATGCACAATGTGTTCCACGTATCTCACTTGCGGAAGTTTGTGCACGACTCAGGTGTTATACTTAAACCGAATCAGCTTGATGATATTGAAATTAAACCAGGAGCATCAAGACCTCATAAGCCGATTCATATCGTCGAACATGATACAAAACAGCTTAGTAGGAAGACGGTAGATCTGGTGAACGTTCAGTGGAGTGAGAGCGAAGGTGATTGTACTTGGGAGACTAAGGAGAATATGAGGACCACTTATCCAGAGCTCTTTACTTGGTGAGGCTTATGTTTATCGCATTTAGTTTCACTTTCGAAAGCATTTAGGGTAGTTTTGTATACTGCATGCTAGAGTAGGATTAGATATCATTTACTACTTTTGTGTGCATGTTTGATGTTTGATATGGTTGCTCGTGGATGATAGGCATGCATAGTAGCTACGTTGACTTTACCTTGGTTGTATTGTGGATTTCGACGGCGAAATTTCTAAAGGGGGAGAGTGTAACGACCCGTATTTACGTATCAGATGATCGTAAAATATTATTTTTAAATTCATATGAGGTCGTATGACTCTATAACTTTGGAAAGTGCCTTTTAGCATCTGAGACCATTTTCATTGGAAAGATATGATGGTTTCCCTTTTCGTAAAGTGGTCATGATAGCGATTTGGAATTTGTGGCTGAAAGATATGGCTGTTTGAACATTGACAGTTTTGGTGCAGTTTAGTGGATAATTAGTAAGTTTAGGTGCAACCCCACTAACCCATTTTGGGTTTGGAGACCTTATATGGCTGAACCATCATCCCCATATCACTTTTACACTTTCTTCCATAGATCTGAGCGTCCATTAACCTATTTTATACCCAAAACCTTCTCTTTTCTCCTCCAAATCAAGTCTAAATCATAGAATAAGGTTGGATTAGCAAGGGGATTCATTAGAGATCTTCAAATCTACATTTTGGGGAAGAGAAATCACATTTTTGCTGTTGATTCTTGTGTTTGCCTCAATTTACGTGAAAATATTCACTTGTTGGGATTTTGATGAGTGATTTATCATCTCTCACTTTATTATATACGAGTGTTACGGAACGCACTTCACGCATGACAATAGTACAACATTCGCAAATTGATTTTTTTTACAAATTATATTTGCTTAACATATTCAAAAAATTGATTTTCATAAATTTTTAGCTATTATTTTACGTCGGAATCATATGTAGTCAGTTTGAGTTTTTATTTCTATGTGCATCGTTTAATTTTTTAATTAGTTTGAATTTTTATTTCTAAGTTGTATCGTTTAATTTTTTTGTTAGTCTGAAATTTTTATTCCCGATATCAATTAATAAAAAGAAAAAATGTATAGAAAGTTTATTTGTTAGATCATATTTTTAAGCAATATTAAGTTGGTAATATATGTAAAAGAGCGTTATAATTTGCAAAAAAGTATATTTGCTAGATATATTTTTAAATGATTAACATTTGTTAATATCTATAGAGAAACGTTTTTGTAAGTTGACGTTGATACCAGACAAATATCATGCTTTCACTTAAACTCGAAAATAAAAAAATTATAATAATAGTTATTCACTCCCTATTTCAACCTGTTTTGAATCTAACGTATAATAAAAGGTTGAGCTTCTTAATGCTACTCACCATAGTATGTAGTTGACAATAATATTACACATAATATAAGTGCAGTGTTATACGCATGAGTTTAGGATCATGTATGTAGATGTTATTTTTTAGGACCAATTAATGGATGCACTGAGTTTAGAAACAAATATGCATATGCTATTTTTTAGGATCAATTAGTGGAGAAACTTTTTAAAGAATTGTATATAAAGGGCAATTTTAGAACTTCCTAGTCGGACCAAAAGATTGCGCTTCTAAGCCAACTATTTATAAAGATGTGCCTATAGTTTTTGACATGTTTTAAACTCATTTTTAAAAACAAAATCATATTTTGGAACTGTTTTTAAAATCAAACCTGAAGTAAAACAAATTTAAAATGTTTATAAGTGTCTTAATCATGTTGATTTGATGTGTGGTTGCCTTGATGTGTGTTAGGTATATTAGATACACATTACAGGATGGGTTGCAATGAATTGTTGTATGTTTGCATGCTTGAATGTTTGAAGGTTGGTTGTTGCATGTATGGTGTTTGCTTGAATACTTGTATGGTTGAAACGCTCATTGGAGCGACTTAGAGTTAGAAACCATGGAACTGGGCTTCGACGGATCAACTCGAGATTGTCGAAAGTTGTATCGTTGCATATGGGATGCACAGGGATTGGAGAATGGAGCGTAGCAGTGAAATCGACGTGAAATTTGGACTCGGCGAAGCTACAGGAAATTGGTTCGGCGTTGGTTGACTTGGAGTGGCACTGGTTCGGTAATCAAGCATTAAAGTTGGTTTTGGCAGTGGTAGAAGATCAGATAAGAGTTTCTGTCAGGTGGGCTTCTTGGTTTGGTGGAAGGAGGGATCGAATAGGATTTCATGGCCGGTGATGCATTGGTTCGGCCTTGAAGGGACTGCATAGCATTTGCTGTTCGGTAGTGGGATGAAGGACCAAATAACGATCATTGTTCGATGATTCCATAGGAGCCCGGACAAACCTTTCTGTCCGATGGGGCTATGCCCAAGCACCGAACAAGGAAAGGTTCTCGGGGATCGTGGCATGTTGGGGTGGCTTCGAGTCATGGCATGGTTGCTTTGGGTCAAAGAGGGGATGGCCTTGGATTCTATGCGGTAATAATGGAAGCGATGGCATGGCACTTTGACATGATGACTTCGGGACCTTGGTATGATGGCTCTACAACTTACGATGGTGTTTAGGGGCATTCTGAAGATGACGACATAACGATAGGAGTCGTGGCGGCGATCTACAAGGACATGCTACAAAGGCTTGAGAGTGGGATTTGCGATGATGTCCTACTATGGAAATAGTTGGAATTGAATAATGATTGGGTTCCATTATGGAGATGCATGCAAAGGGATCGTTGAAAACTTGGGGGCTTCTGGTGTGCTCGTAAAGAAGGGGTATGTGGGGACACCACCAGGATTTGTGATTATGTCTGGATCTTGCAATAATAGATTACCCTAGGCTTTGCGATTATGGGCCTGGTTCCTAGCCTTTCGGAGTGGCATGGATTCGAGCACTAATGGTGCCGGGATTATGATTGTGTCTCTGGTTTGCGATTGTGCCATATGAGTTATCATACATCCAATGCACACGAGTGATTGTGAGGATTGTTTAATGGATGCTATGGTTGCCATGGTTGTTATCACTATAGGATGTCACATAATGTAGGTATTTTCGACTGCGTACCTAGACACTGGACATTGTACTTCGATTGTAGTACACTTATTATAGCTTTGATAGTAGATTAGCATATATCGATTGTTATGTGCTAACTCTTTGGATGCAGGGACAAGTCAGGTATGGTTCCACATACCCTATGTCCATATTTACTATATACGATTTTTACCATATTTTTAAGACGATGTATCGCTCACATCAGACTATTGTTTGACTTGAGGTTTTATGCTTTGCTTCTTATTATCATGGGTGCTCTTAAATGAGTAGATTAGGGATATCAAGTCTGGATAGTGCATGAAGTTGTACGGAGTACGAGTAGGACGGCTACGCTTTTATATATATATACTTGGAGTTTAATATCACTTATATTTCGCTATGCAGTACTATGGAGCTATGTCGGTACTTGTATTATTAGAGACAGTTATAGAGTTTATTATGGAGACTTGGAATGTATAAACTCTTTATTTCAGTTTTTGTATAGCATGTGAACCTAATGCACTCTAATGTTCTTATTCATGGTTCATTTGATTATATCACTATCTCACATATTTTATATCTATGTTGTTATATTGTATTTTATTTGTGCGCTGTGAGATGTTCTACAGGTTCTGTGTTTGGATTTTCCCTACTTTACATTCTTGGCTACCGTCTTGCATTAGCCGGGTACCTCCACAACGCATCATATAGGTATACTAGGTACCGAAGGTGTAGGGCGATCATCACATTCAGGGTTAGCGTTATCAGCGGGTTTTTATTTAGGATCACAGGACTAAATGACTAAAGACACTTGTACCCCAATGTTATCTTAATCGCTCTTAGCCAATCGACATAGGTGGGTCCGGTAAGTTTGTCACTTTCAGAAAACAGCGTGGGTTTTGACATTTTTATACAAGTTTTAAATTCGGTAAACTAGGATAAAATCATAGTAAATGTTCTTATAATATTAGTAAGGTTAAACTTTATGTTTCATTTTACTAATAAGCTTCCAGTAGTCTTTTATGTTACACCAAACCCTAAGTCGGAACATATAAGCCTTTCAACTTCACTAGTGAGTGTTAGGACTCGTATGTCTTGGGTAACTGACCTTGAGGAAAGCTCAACAAATCATACTCCCACATATAATGGATGATTCTGACCTTAAGGAAAGCTTAACAAATCATACTCCCACATATAATGGATAACTCCTCATCGGTTGTATCATATACAACTCCAAACCCATGGTTCCCTACCTTAGTTGCATCTTTACCTTGAGGAAAGCTTAACAAATAAAGAGAGATTATTCACTCGTACCCACCATTTCGCGATGGCCTAAGTATATTGCACATACCTCAAGGAAAGCTCAACAAATATGTGTAGTTATCTTACCTTTTCTGTTATATATATTTATAGTACTATAAATAACATCCTGTAATACCCCAAGATTTTGAGGAAAATTCTTTTAAATAAATGATTAAAATTCTGGGGGAAAAATCAGAATTATTATATAGGTGGGATTTTCAGTGGTGCAAGGTTGTGTGCATGTGTGCACGTGCACACTAGTTATGGCACTAAGAGAAAATCCAGAATTCCTGAATAATAAAACAAAGAAGGAAAACATTTAGATAAAATGTTTCAAATAAAGCAAATATAGGCCTAGATATGAATATTAAAATTCCTGAGGATATGTATATATATATATATATCTATATATATATGCATATGTATAACTTGTCTGGAAATTAAGACAGAAGAGAACATTGATTTATAATGAATAAGTGAAATTTTATTTGAATAATAGGAGTGTAGAAATGCATATAAGAATGCACATGTTTTCTGCAAATAAAAGAAGGTTAAAGTTAAACTAACACCCATAGTTGTATAAATGTATATGTACAGATATTATTTGAGCAGAAAATTAATAAAGGAAAAATAAGTAAAAGAAGCACTAAAATAGTAAGAACCAAAGTGCAAGAAAGCAAATGTATAAAGGCAGAAAATAGAAAGTCACACCATTATCATGTTTGAGGTAAGTATAATAAAAAAAATACTTAAAGTAATCACGTTCTGAAAAGAAAAGAAAATGGGCACAACTTAGCCTTGTTTTAAAATATTGGCCGGGACATTAAGGGTTAGGAGGGAGAGAATATGCAATGCCAAATGCATGATTCTGGTTTGGGCTAAAATAGGGATTTTGCATCACCCAAAACTCTAGGTAGAACCCTTATATAAATCAAGAGCCTAACCAGAAAACTGCTCTCTCACTGAATTAATTAACCTAAGGAAGAAGAGGAAGAAAAGGCTAAAGATTTGAGGGGTTTTCTAGATTAAGCTTGTGTAAGCAAATAATGTGAGTATTCTCACTCATATACATGGCATTAAGACCTGAGATTAGGCAGCCAAGCTTTTATATGCTATATTTTGCATGTTTTGATTTACAAACCATGTTGACTACTGATGGTTTCATGAATGCTTGATGAGATATGATCTGCTATGATGGATGTATAACTTTGTTGTTCTATTTTCATCCCTGTATGTTATACCAAAACCTTAAAGAACATGTAAGAGAGTATTTGTAACTAGTCTGAATCATGGCTTAAGACAAAGAATGAAGAAAGAAAAACTATGAGCTGCATATACAATGGTATAGTGCTGAGGCTTGAAATAATTGGTTAAGGGTGCAATGGAGTCTTTCTCTATAAGTGCTGAACCCTAAACCAAACAGAAAATTTACAAGCCTAAAAATTATGTTTAAACAAGATTAAAAATCTGGTTAAACATAGTTGCTTGCAAAATCAAAATAGACCCAATAGAGCCATGCATTTATTCTCAGTTGCAAACATTCTGGTATATGTTTGAATAGGGTGTTTATATGCTAAATAATGTGAGATGGAATGACTGGGTGTTATACCTCTAGAAAGTAATATTTAACTTGCTTGCAATATTATGTCTACAAGGTAACTAGTATGTTTCATGTGTACAAGTGGTCTGTACACCTAGCTATCATTGATAAAATAAACATGAATACACTTAGTAATATAACTAAGGATTTTGTGCCAAGAAGGCTGCTGGAATGCTTGTCCTATTTGAAGTAGACAAGTTGACACATAGCTTGTTTAAGTCCTGAGATCTTTGTGCCATGATGTTAATTAGTTCATGGCAATGTGTCCCTTTGATTCCTTATAGCAGATGAGGCCAGGAATTTATAAGAAGAAAAGGCAACCTTAAATGATGATATAGGAAACTTGGGCCTTTCCGGGATTAGGGTTGGTATGAGGAACCTTAGTAGTTCCAGATAAAAATTGTTTTAATGCATATGTTTGCTCTTGTGTATGTATATGGGAATACCTGATCAATTTATACATTAATCATTCATGATAATACCTGTCAAGTTATGCAAGGTATATTTATGCTGTATCCTTAGCTTAATATCATGGATATGTTAGAAATGCTCACACCAGATCATAGATCTGACCCTTATTGCTCATGGCACATGGGGGTGTCTCATTCATAATGGGGCAGCCACTAATGCTTTTGCAGGTTGTGATGGAGCTAAGTAAGCAAGATTAAAAAGATATGGAATAGAGGATGCTAAGATAATTAGAAATAAGAGCTAGAATGTGTTAATTCATGCATGTATTTCCTAATTGATATGGCTATCTAAATGTATTAAGTAGGAAGAACTTGTAAGAAATATGTGTTATGTTGTTTCTGGTTATTTCTGGTTTGGTATGTATTAAGGATATTGATGTTAAACTGATTTGAAAATCTATTTGCTAAAGTTGTTTTTGATTTAGAGGAAAAACCTGGATTTTATAAGCATAATCATTTTATGATGATTTTAGTTCATCCTAAGTCCTTTCAAAAGATAGATATATAGGAAATTATATGGGGAAAATCCAAAAAGAATTATAACTGCTATATTTTCAAGTCATGATATTGATATATGTCCAAATGCAAGTAAAAGTGTATATACCCTGAATATGCATTTTTAATAAAGAATTATGGTTAGGAAGGATGATATAAATCTGATCACAAGGTGTCTGATTCATATATATATAAACATGCTTTTGAAAAGAAGGAGTAGCAATGTTTTGGGTAGATTCTGGTTTGTAAAATGCAAATAAAAGAATGGTCAGATTAACCACATGGTTAGACCATAGGTCAGGCCAAATGTTCACTTCAAATCAATGAAGCAAGGAACCACTTGAACCCAGTTTTCTGGAAAATGAGCAAAGACATTGACATGTACATGTATATCTGTGTACATGTTGATATTTGGGAAAAAATATAAACATAAATTCCTAGAACAGTTGTAGGAATGGGTTTCAAAAATAATAAAGCAAGAAATATTGTTTTGTATGTTAGATTATAGGCAAAAATTAAGTATATATGTGCAGATATAGGTAGATATCAGATTTTAAACCATACAGGAGAAAAATAAAAAGAAAAACAAAAATTGGGTTTGAACCGACCAGCATAGTACTTGAACTCGTGACCTCTCATGTGTAAGTTAGGCGCGTTTCCATTACGCCTAGATGTTGCTTGTGTTCACTTATGATCCACTTTCTTTTAGCCTGAGTTTGATACTATACAGACTTTAACACAATCATCCATATTAAAAGCTTGCTTCCCACTGATTATTACTTGCTCATTTCTTAATTAGAATAACAGACTAAAGTACATGTTTCCAGTGGATTCTATGGTCAAAAATCAGGATACAATAATTAATCTTTTATCAGGGAATTATCACATTTTAATAGATTTAAAAGGATTTCTACTTACATATTATCATGCTCTGATTCTAGTAGAATATAACATAGATATCTTCATATATGTATGTTAGGAATGATTTAGATTTAAAACAATATTTTTATATTGTGAAAGATCCTGGATAATATGAGAATAGGGAAGGATGACCCTAGGTAGTCTTAGCTAAGTATGAAAAAAAATTCTTGGTTAAGAATTAGGGTCATTTCATTTGGTATCAGAGCTATGTTTTAATTAACATAGCAAAATATTTGTATGCTTATGTTTATACTAGGTTTGTTTGTGATATATTTGACTGTTTATAAGTATTCTCTGAATGTATGTGTGTGCATGTGACATACACAATGATTAAATAGGAAAGATACAACCAATTTAAAATTAAAGTAAAGTATTATAAACTAATATAATGAAATACATATACTTTTAGAAATATGGTAGGAAGAGGGTCTCATCATCAAGGAGGATCTAGCACACCACAAATGCTTGACATGCAGGAATTTGTGAGAGTTTTGAGAGATGGAATTGGGCACAGACCTGAGAACCCATATGAGGAGCTCTCCAAGTTAGTGAAGACTTATACCAATTTGGGAGGCAAGAGCTTTGAAGGAACTGAAAGTGTAATGGAGATTCAAGCATGGCTGAGGACATTAGAGAGGATCTTCACTGATATGCAACTAGATGACCAAAGGAAGAGGCAAGTGGCCTCAAGGCAATTAAAAGGTGCAGCTTTGAGTTGGTGGGAGGTGATCATAGCTGGCCGGAATGAAAATGATATTACTTGGAATCAATTTAAGGAGATGTTAGAGGCAAGGTTTGTTCCAGCCTCAGCAAAAACCACTTTACTTGAGGAATTCATCAAACTTAGACAGGGGACTATGAATGTCACAGAATACACCCAGAAGTTTGAGGGATTGTCAACCTATGGGGCAATGTTAGTGGCTGATGAAGCATCCAAGAATGATAGATACATCAAGGGATTGAACCCAGGGCTTAGCAGGGCTATATTACCTTATGCTGACAGAACTTTTGATCAAGTGATAGATTTGGCTCTGAAGATTGAGCAGCTTGACAAGGAAAGAGATAAGTTTAGGAGCTTCAAAAACAATAGTAACAAGAAGAACAAAGGGAAGTACCATCCTTATGATAAGAAGAAAGGAGAGGCAGATGGTAAGAAGGCAGTAGATGCAAAACCCAATGAAGCCAAAAGAAAAATAGTTTGCAACCATTGTGGGAAAGAAGGCCATATTAAGCCAAGATGCCCAGAGCTTAAAGGGGGAGCTTTCAAATGCTTTCTATGTGGGAAGGAAGGGCATATGAAAAGAAATTGCCCAGAATACAAGCAACAAGGGAAAGTGGCAAACCTGGAAGGTAGGGGCAAGGCCATAATTGAGGCTAATGCTGAAAACCATGGTCAAGTGGAAGGTACACTATTTATTTGTACCATACCTTTAGCTGTAATATATGATACCGGGGCAACCCACTCACTCATTTCCCATGAAATAGTTAAAAGGTTGAAAATGAACTGCAATTTGGCTGAAATACCTCTGTTAATACAAAGCCCTTTAGGAAGTTCTAGTGTATTAGATATGATTTGTGTGGATGTGAATTTGAACATAGGGGGAAACACATTTGTTTCCAATTTATATGTTCTAAATTTCCCAAATATAGGAGTTATATTAGGGGCAGATTGGCTAAGACAATTCAAAGCCATAATTGACCTAGATGCATCCACCATTTCACTACAAAATTCTAAAGGCCAAAGGGTTACAATTCTATGTGAACCTATCAAAGAAAACAGGCTAAATCATTTAATTGAATTAGAAAATAATCCCAAGGAAATAGCTATTAATGAAATCCCCATAGTTAAAGAATACTTGGATGTATTTGGGGAAGTAAAAGGTGTCTCACACCATAGACCTGTTGAATTCCAGATTAACCTTATGCCTGGGGCTAGCCCAATTATCAAAAAGCCTACAAGGATGGGGCCAAGTGAATTAAAGGAGCTAAAGAACCAGCTGGAAGAATTAGAAGCCAAGGGGTTTATAAGGCCAAGTAATTCATGCTGGGGTGCTCCTGTAGTATTTGTTAAAAAGCATGATGGTACCTTAAGAATGTGTATAGATTATAGAGAATTAAACAAAGTAACCATCAAAAACAAATACCCATTACCCAGGATAGATGATCTCTTTGATCAACTCAGTGGAGCTAAAGTGTTTTCTAGGCTAGACTTGGCATCTGGGTTTCATCAGATGAAGGTTGAGGATTCAAGTGTTAAATATACAGCATTTAACACAAGATATGGGTTGTATGAGTTTCTGGTTATGCCATTTGGGCTAACAAATGCCCCTTCTTACTTTGTAGACCTAATGAATAGGATATTCAGAGATTACTTAGACAAGTTTGTTCTGATTTTTATAGATGACATTCTAATCTATTCTAAAACAATAAAGGAACATGAGAACCACTTACATTTGGTCTTATCTAGATTAAGAGAAAAAGATTTGAAAGCAAAGTTCTCTAAGTGTGTGTTCTGGCAAGAGGAAGTACATTTTCTTGGACATGTTGTCTCTGCTAGAGGGATTTCTGTAAACCCCAATAAGATAGTAGCAATCCAAGCATGGAAGAAGCCTAACAATGTTAGTGAAGTTAGGTCATTCATGGGGATGGCAGGATACTATAGGAGGTTTATACAAGGATTTTCTAAAATAGCAATGCCACTCACTAACCTGACTAGGAAGAACCAAAAGTTTATATGGACTGATAAGTGTGAACAAGCTTTCACCCAGATCAAGGAGGCTTTGGTAAAATCACCAGTGTTGAGAGTACCAGAAGGCAATGAGGGATTAGTTGTATATACAGATGCATGTGGGTCAGGGCTAGGGGCTGTGTTGATGCAGCAAGATCAGGTCATAGCCTATGCATCTAGACAACTAAAACCCCATGAAACTAGATATGCAACTCATGATCTTGAGTTGGCAGCAGTAGTATATGCCTTGAAGCTCTGGAGGCATTACTTATTAGGTGCAAAGTTCATTTTATACACTGATCACAAGGCCTTAAAGTATCTCTTTTCACAGAAAGATTTGAATATGAGACAACACAGATGGGTTGAATTTCTTGCTGCTTATGACTTAGATATACTTTATACACCAGGCAAGGCTAATAAAGTGGCAGATGCATTGAGTAGGCAGCATGCAAAAGTGGCCATGTTGATGATGGAGGAGTTTAGAGACTTGACCATGCTCACTGATTTGGAAATAGATGAGAGCAGTGGGATAAGTATGGAGATAGTTGAGGAAGAAAGGAGTAAAGGAAGGTTAAGTTTAATTACTTTACAATCAAATTTGGTCTTGAAGGTGGCAAAGATGCAAGAAGAAGATCAAGACTTAGCAGAAAAGAGGTCTCTCCTATTAAAGAAGGAGGAAGTGAAGGATTATCACATTGATGGAAAAGGATACCTAAGGTACAAGGGTAGGATATGTGTCCCAAACATCATAGAATTGAAAGAAGAAATCCTTAATGAGTACCATAGGAGCAAATATTCCATACATCCAGGCAGCACCAAGATGTACCAAAACTTAAAAAGGGACTATTGGTGGAAGGGAATGAAGTCTAATGTAGCTAGACATGTTGCTAAGTGCATGGTTTGTCAACAAATAAAAGCTGAGACCCAAAGACCTTCAGGGTTGTTGCAGCCACTTAGCATACCACAGTGGAAGTGGAAAAACATATCTATGGATTTTATAGATGGTCTTCCTAGATCCAAGAAGGGAAATACAAGTGTTTGGGTAATTGTAGATAGGCTGACTAAAGTAGCCCACTTCATACCAGTAAAAGCAGACAGAAATGCACCTAGGCTAGCCCAAACTTTTATGAGAGAAGTAGTAAAGTTGCATGGTGTTCCTAAAACTATAGTGAGTGATAGGGATACAATCTTCACTTCAAGATTCTGGAAGAGCTTCCAAGAAGCTATGGGGAGTGAATTGTGCCTAAGCACTGCTTATCACCCCCAATCAGATGGGCAAACAGAAGTGGTAAACAAGATTTTAGAGGATTGCTTAGAGCATGTGTGTTAGACTTTGGAGGAAATTGGGAGGACCACCTCCATTTGGCTGAGTTCACATACAATAATAGCCACCAAAGCACAATTGGAATGGCACCCTTTGAAGCCCTATATGGAAAGCCATGTCTATCACCTATATGTTGGGCTGAGGCAGGAGAGAAAGCTATCCTAGGGCCAGAATATGTCAAGGACATCACAGAGAAAATAGGACTGGTGAGAAAGAGGATGGCAGCAGCTCAAGATAGGCAAAAGAAATATGCTGATGCAAAGAGGAAGTCAGTGGAATTCAAAGTAGGTGATTATGTCTTCATTAAGGTTTCACCAATGAAGAAAGTCTTGAGATTTGGCAAGCAAGGGAAACTCAGACCCAGATATGTTGGACCATACAAGATTTTGGAGAGGATAGGCTCACTAGCCTATAAGCTGGAGCTTCCAGAGGAGATGAGTGCAATGCACAATGTGTTTCATGTGTCACAACTAAGGAGATGGGTACATGACAAGGAGGAAATCTTAGAAAAGCCTACTGAAGTTCAGATTAATCCAGATCTAATCTATGAGAAAGAGCCAGTGGGAATTGTGGCAAGGGAAGAAAAGAAATTAAGAAACAAGACATTGAAGCTTGTAAAGATTCAATGGAGTATAGATCCTAGTGATTGTATTTGGGAGCTAGAGGATAAAATCAGGATGGATTACCCTAGGCTCTTTGCAAATTTAAAAGGTAAATTCTTAGATTACTAAGAAAGTTTAATATGTATGATAGACAGTGACTAATTGATTTGCTCATGCATATGCTGAATAATTTTTCCCTAAGAAATTAGAAGTACTCAAAGATTATGTTGCAAATTGTGAGGACACAATTCCTAAAAGAAGGGGTGATTGTAATACCCCAAGATTTTGAGGAAAATTCTTTTAAATAAATGATTAAAATTCTGGGGGAAAAATCAGAATTATTATATAGGTGGGATTTTCAGTGGTGCAAGGTTGTGTGCATGTGTGCACGTGCACACTAGTTATGGCACTAAGAGAAAATCCAGAATTCCTGAATAATAAAACAAAGAAGGAAAACATTTAGATAAAATGTTTTAAATAAAGCAAATATAGGCCTAGACATGAATATTAAAATTCCTGAGGATATGTATATATATATATATCTATATATATATGCATATGTATAACTTGTCTGGAAATTAAGACAGAAGAGAACATTGATTTATAATGAATAAGTGAAATTTTATTTGAATAATAGGAGTGTAGAAATGCATATAAGAATGCACATGTTTTCTGCAAATAAAAGAAGGTTAAAGTTAAACTAACACCCATAGTTGTATAAATGTATATGTACAGATATTATTTGAGCAGAAAATTAATAAAGGAAAAATAAGTAAAAGAAGCACTAAAATAGTAAGAACCAAAGTGCAAGAAAGCAAATGTATAAAGGCAGAAAATAGAAAGTCACACCATTATCATGTTTGAGGTAAGTATAATAAAAAAAATACTTAAAGTAATCACGTTCTGAAAAGAAAAGAAAATGGGCACAACTTAGCCTTGTTTTAAAATATTGGCCGGGACATTAAGGGTTAGGAGGGAGAGAATATGCAATGCCAAATGCATGATTCTGGTTTGGGCTAAAATAGGGATTTTGCATCACCCAAAACCCTAGGTAGAACCCTTATATAAATCAAGAGCCTAACCAGAAAACTGCTCTCTCACTGAATTAATTAACCTAAGGAAGAAGAGGAAGAAAAGGCTAAAGATTTGAGGGGTTTTCTGGATTAAGCTTGTGTAAGCAAATAATGTGAGTATTCTCACTCATATACATGGCATTAAGACCTGAGATTAGGCAGCCAAGCTTTTATATGCTATATTTTGCATGTTTTGATTTACAAACCATGTTGACTACTGATGGTTTCATGAATGCTTGATGAGATATGATCTGCTATGATGGATGTATAACTTTGTTGTTCTATTTTCATCCCTGTATGTTATACCAAAACCTTAAAGAACATGTAAGAGAGTATTTGTAACTAGTCTGAATCATGGCTTAAGACAAAGAATGAAGAAAGAAAAACTATGAGCTGCATATACAATGGTATAGTGCTGAGGCTTGAAATAATTGGTTAAGGGTGCAATGGAGTCTTTCTCTATAAGTGCTGAGCCCTAAACCAAACAGAAAATTTACAAGCCTAAAAATTATGTTTAAACAAGATTAAAAATCTGGTTAAACATAGTTGCTTGCAAAATCAAAATAGACCCAATAGAGCCATGCATTTATTCTCAGTTGCAAACATTCTGGTATATGTTTGAATAGGGTGTTTATATGCTAAATAATGTGAGATGGAATGACTGGGTGTTATACCTCTAGAAAGTAATCTTTAACTTGCTTGCAATATTATGTCTGCAAGGTAACTAGTATGTTTCATGTGTACATGTAACGACCCGTAAAATTTAATGGTTTTAAAAGTATATTTAACTGGAAATTGTGAAATTTTAAACAATAAAATTTGAAATTTAAAATTTATTATTTGGAATACGTCTATTTAAACATAGCAACTGGAAATTTTTCAATTTTTAATATTGAATTTATTTTATTGTATAATTTTATTTCAATTTAAATCAGTTAAAATTGATGATAATAAATTTATTTCAAAACCGGAATATTTTTCTATAGAAAATTTCTAAATCTTCTTCTGAGTCAGACATCAGTCTTCGTTTCGTTAAATTCGGACTTTTCTAGTCCCGTTTACCTTATTTTCGACCAAAATAGCAGCATTTCTGGTACCGATTATCGACTTTTGATCGGATGATCGTACCACTAATATCTGTATACCGTTTTGATCGTCTCGTCGTGCTGATCTCCATAATATATTTATTTCTGTATTTTGAGGTCCGATACGCGATGGAGATAATAAACTGTTCACCGTAGCGGTACCACATTTTGACTTTACATTTTCCCTTATTTTCAAATCTAAACGTGCAGCCCAAACAAATGATTAATTGCTTCGGTAATTTGCACGAAATCAAGGTAGTTGACTGTTATAAATAATTGCTCCCCTGTCCATTCAAATACTACATCAGTTACAAATCGATAAATTGCCTTTCCAGCTGTTTGCATTTATTTCTGCTTTTTCTTAGGCGTGACTTTTGCCATGCTCACAAAAACGCGTTTGTACCATAGTTTCGATTTCTTTATTTCTGTAGACAAAATTTTTATGCGTCCTTCCAGTATCATTCCTCTTCTTCATTTTGAAAAAGAAAAGGGTACTGCATAAGTTCATCTGCTTCGAGACCTGCTCGAGTCTTTCCCGAGATAACCTTCCTCTAGCCCTGAGTTTCCCCTTACGTTTCCCCGAAGCTATACCCCTAACCTCTAGATCGGTTACCCCTAGCAGGTCCGCCACCAGCTCGCACTGCCAACCACCGCCAGAGGCCCACGCACCACTGCCTCCTTGCCTTCCCCAACGAACTTCTCCCCTCCGGCCTGCAGCCTGCCGCGCCACCTCATGCCTCCTCCTTTCCTTTTCCTCTGCCACACAAGTACCCTCCCACCAACCTACATCCCATCACCCAAACTTCCAAGCGACTGCCGAGCCTCCTCCTTCAACCTCAAATCCACCCGAACCGCTTCCTCCCACCCCAAGGTGCTCGTCACCGGGTCCGCCTTCAGATCCTACCTCCTCCACCTGTGTCATCCACCTCTCTTCCTCAGTCCACCGACCCCTGTCTGATCCGCCTTCCATCTACAAGGCAGCCTTCCCCTCTATATTAATTAAATTGTGAGGTATATATATAATATATATGTTCTCTTATATACAAAAGTTATATACATCACTGTTGGTTTTATTTGTGATGTTTTGTGTTCGTTATATAGAGAATAGATATATATATAAGTTTCACATAAGTGTTTTATATTTATTAATAAGGTGGTATCTCAGTTAGGTAGATTTGGTTTATATGAACTGAAAAATCAACGTATGTATATATAAGTATATTATATAGGTCACTGTTTTCGGTATGTATTAATTTATATAAATTATTAATACATATATATATATATACTTTGTTTCTAGAATTCGTTGGCTTGCTCTGTTCCGATTTGTACTAGCTTGTTTTAAATGTATTTGGTTATAAGCATATATCATTACATATAGTTTTTTAAAAGGAAAATTTATTATTTAATATTAATTGTAAAGGGATATATGCGTATTGCGTTGGGTACAAATATTTGGGCCGAAGTGTATACCCCTGTAAATTCAGTGTTTGACAGTAGTATTTGAAATGTGCATATGGGGTTCTAGATATAAATATGTGTCATATATATAAGTTAAGTTTTTAAACTGGTTATTTTTATACAAAAGATGGTTTTAAAAAAAAATAACATATAGTGGTTATATATATATATCAGATTTAAACTTTTGGGTTGTCGGTTGATTTTGTAAGTTATACAAATATATACTTAAATTGTTAAGTTTTGATGCCTAAATTTATAATAGATCATTTTATATATATAAGTTGCTGTTCTTAGACGTAGGGTATATGACTTATTTTCCCTATTTGTAAAACTTATGAAGTTATATATATATAAAAAAAAACTGTTTGTTCGTATACAAACAGGTTATATTAGTATTTTTGAAAATATACATAGTTATACATTATGTTATACTTACATGTATATTAATAGTTTGGAGAGTATATATATGTATTTATTTCAAATTATATTATGTAGGTATGTCAGTACTAGCTTAAAGGATATATGTTGTCTCAGTTATAAAAAAATATTATATGTTAGGAACACCTTTTAGATATGTTAGTTTTATATAAAGTTGCTACTTTAACATGTTAATACATATGACTGCGTGTACATGTATATGGTTGTTTTGAGGGAAGGATTTGTTTGTTATTGATGTTTATTGGTATTGTATCTATATGAAATTTTATGGGGTTTATAAAGATCTGTTTGAATCCATAACAGTGTAAAGTAATATTATATATATATTATAAACATTGATTTTAAGGATATAATACATACATGTTGGTTTATATGTATTAAATAAAGTAAGTTTATACAAGTTTCACTTTTACTATTAGTTTTAAAAGGTATAACATGTATTCGAGTATTTTTCACTTTAATAGGTATATATATATATATGTATTTACTTTAAGCACATATATTTTACTTATACCAATTATCATCATCAATCCAGTTAACTTGATTTATATATAGTATATAGTTATATATGAGTCACTCGCACAAATTGTCTTCATCGATCCTGTTTTGACTTGATTTCGTCAACTTCTATTTATCAGCTTCGTTCGTCGATTCGAGTTCAATCTTGCCTTGTTTTGAGATTCGTGCCTGGATTTCGTAACCTATCTCAGTTTCGTTCACCTCTAGCCTCGAAAGGTGAGCAATCACTCACGATTAACGTTCTTTTATTTATTAAATCTGATTTCAATTGAAACGACAGTTGAAATATGCTGCTGTTAGTTAATTACATTGTTATATATGCTATTATCTATAACTGTTCACCTGTGACATCTGACACCAGTATCTAGTATTTATATGCCTGTTATTACTATTATCTGTATATGTTCACCTATGACATCTGACACCAGTATCTGTTATTTATATTGATGATATATGCCTGTTGTTATATTTTATATTATCTGTTATCACTCTGCAAGTTCCCTGTTAGTATAGAATTCACTATGGGTTGAAATGATACATACCCGAACGGACTTTAGAATAGGAGAAAATCGTTATGGGTTGAAATGATAAACCCAAGCGATTTCAATTGAATTGAAATGGGGATTACGGGTCGAAATGATATCTACCCGTATATATTTAAATTTCGGATTGAAATGATAAATATCCGTATCACTTAACCATATGATGTATATATACAGACACCGTCGGTCCATATATATAAATATTTTGAAAAATGAATTCTATGGTTTCAGAAAGAAATATATGGTTTTAATAAATGTTGAGCCTTAAATTATTTAATTTAAATTAGGATGGATTTAATACATATGATATGTTTAAGTATAAAAATTATATTTCAAAATAGATTTTGGTAATAATTTGAATAAGTTAAGGTTGGAAAGAAATTTATTTAATTAAACCAATTTGAAACTTATTGAAATTGAGATTTAAGATATGATTTATAACTTGGGTTTTATTTAAATAATTTAATGAATAATTCTTGCTTAAATAAATTTAAGGAAATATTTAGTAAGAATGAAATTTAAGGATAGTTAAATGATATTGAATTTATTAAGTGAATATTCCCTGATTAAATAATAATAAAGTTGAACCAAGAGCTATAGGAAACCGTTAATTTTAACTTTGAAAATGTTGAATATTAAAGCTTTGAAATATATTGGAAATTAAATGATCTGTTTAGAAATGAATTAAATTGATGAATTGAACTTTGAATAAATTTGAATTTGGAATTTGAAGTTGATTTGAATCGATTTGCTAGACTTGAGGAAATTAAATACTTTACTTTTTAAATCATTTAATATATATATATACTATTTTGGAAAATAGATATATTTGAAATGAAATGATATTTGGGTTTTGAAGTAAATAAATTTAAAATGGCCACGGTGTCATAGTGTATATTCTCACCTTGTAGATAGTTCTACAGATCCTTAGAGGATGGTTATCCCAAACATCCTTTAAGTTACTTGTATTTCAGTTGATATTTCACTTGAGTTGGATTTATTGATATAAGAATGTTAATCCTGACTCGAGTGTTTTGTGTTTTGCTTTACGCTCGGGTCAGACCGAGTGATACAGCATTTGAGACTCACCCTTTGGAGTTTGGAGCTTCCTTTGGAGATCCAACTATCGCCTCAGCTTTCAGCTCTTCTAGTTGATTCGTTCAGAGAAGTCATCTGTTGTACTGGAGACTTCATTACATTTGAGATATTCTGTTGTATTTTATTTAACTCTGATGTTTATATAGTAGCTTCATGAACTACTATTTTATCTATTCCGCTGTGCATTATTGTATTACTCTGTGTCTGTGATTCTGTGATTGATTTATTTACTGCATATGCTGAGTTTTGCCAAATTTAAATTAACAATCTGATATTTTGAATTATTCAAGTCAGACATGTGTGGATTTATTGTCGATTTGAATGGTCCAAAATATCGGGTCGTTACAGTTGGTATCAGAGCTTTGGCTCTAGGCGAAACTTAGCATATATTGTAAATTTATTTACAGAATCACTTACGTCTGAGTTTAACCTCTTCCTTTTGACTCGATTTCCTTTGAACTTTGGAACGTTCCCTACGGTTCCAAAATTCATTCTTGTCTCTCTCTATTAGTATTCTTTTGATTCTGGAGTATCCCATAACTCCACTTCGAAGGATCTCTATAAGAATAGGATCCCACCAATCTTTGAATGATTTGTGAAGGGGTGAAACTTCTTCACAATTGGCATTGATTCACCGGAGATTTCTATATCTTTGGTTTAGATGCCGCTATCTCTTGCGATTGAATGTTGATTTTTCTTGGAATTCTGCATCGATCTGTTCTTGAAGTCACGGTTGATCCGGTTAAGGTCGCCCGCGATTTATATAAGTATATTCATCTTCTATTTTGAAATTTAATTATCTCATTTTCGTTCGAACTTATTTTCGAATCAGAATCATATTTGATTAGAGTCCCTCTAAGTTGAATTTCTATCTTTGTTTTGAAATCCATTCTTGAACCATCCTTTGAAAAAAATCAGGCTTGTTTATATTTTAGAAATTGTTTTATATATCGAAATTATTATATTCTATATATAAAAGTTAAATGTTTTCGATAAAGATTATAAACCCTTTTAAAATAAGAATTTGAGGTTTTGAAAGGATTTGTAATTTTGAAAAATTATATAAGAAATTGATTTATATAAAAATGATTTATAACTAAAGGATTTTAAATTTGAAATTCGAGAATTGAACTCCGGTATGTTGAAATTGGTTTTAAGATTTTGAAATATATAATAATAATATGATTTAAAGGTATTCTTCCGAATAAGAAATGTTTCAAATGATTTTAATGAGTTTCGAATAATTTCGAAGAAATTTCAAAAGAAGTTTGAGAAAATAGAAGTCCAGAACTCACTTATGTCGCTGGAAAATAATTTCGGTGATGAGTGCACGCATCATCGACATTGATTTTCGAGTTTCAGAGTGAGGGATAGGCCACTTAAATAGCTTTGCTATGCGAGTGATTTTGCGAAACCAATTTTGATTCCAAATTCCGAAGTAAGATTTGATATTCAAAGTATATATATGTATATATATTTGAAATGATTTGAAGTAAACCGGTGTTCATTCCTTGAGTTTCGGATTTGATATAATCCCATATATTAAAATTGATTTACTGATTTGTTGATTTCCAACTCTTGAATTTGAAAATGATTTCTTCAACTATTTCGAAGGTTCGAGCACTTCCAAATCAAGGTTAACTTTTCAAAGCTAAAATTTTTGAAAGTATGAATTATTTGATAAAGTATATAAATTTGTTTGAATGTTTAAGTATGAAGTAATATGATTTAAATAAGTTGAAACTGTTTTGTTAGGTAAATGAATAAGGCTATTTTGAATTTTTTCTAAATATGGAATTTAGATTTGAAATGTCTTGAGAAGAATTTGGTCTTTAAAATATTTTGTATAAAATTTAGTTTAAATGTTTTAACTTAGTAACATCTTTATGAAACTATATATTTAACAAGTTGGAATAAATATATAAGTTGTACGTATGCTGTTTTATTCGCATAATTAATTTGATCCAAGTTTGAGTACACAAGTTCGAGGTGGATTACACCATTTCGTGTTAGGATTTTTCATTCGATTCTTGATGGCGAATATTTGATATGGATTTTGGGCTTGATTCTAGAATTCTCTATCGTAGTATATGGCTATGCAAGGAGACTGATGGCTTCTAGTCGAGAAACCATATCGAAATCCGCATTAGGGAAGTCGAAAGGACAATACTAGTTCGAAAGCGAACTTGTGTGATCAAGCGAGCGATCAAATGTAATTTTGCGAAACGATGACGTATGTACATCTTATATCCTAATATCATTTATATATTTTTACGCTGAAATTGAAAGCTGTCGAGTTAGAATATCTTTGCTTACTAAAAGAAATTTCCAATTTAAATTACAAAGATATATAACCCATAAAAGCAAAGATATTAAAATCCCATATGGCTCTTCATACAGCGAAATTTATTTTGAAAATTTGATCCTTATATAAGATAGACCTTACGTAAGTATAAGATGATTTTGGAAACATTTGATTTTGGAAATGAATTGGTTGACTTAAATTATTGATTTGGAAATTTGGATTTATTTCTAAACCTATTATTTTGGGAAATTTTGAAACTAAAGATAATTAATTTGAGAAGAAATAATTTGGTGAAATTGTATATGATTTTGAAATTGAACTGATATTGAAACAAATTGAAATTTGAGAACCTTATGTTACTAAACACTTGATTTGGGAGTTGTCGAACTTATATAAAATTGATTTGTATGAGTATGAAATTGATTCGAAAACTATGGATTTGAAAAAGGTACTCAATTTGAAAGTGAAATCTTATATAATTGAAGTCTATATAAGTATGATTTGATATACTATTGATTTTGGAAAGTATTTGATTTGAAAATTTAAACCTTATATATAATGGATTTTATATAAGTACGATATTTGAAAGTGATTTGAAAAGGTACTATATGATACATATTTTCGAAGTAAAGATATGGAAAGTGCCTTCTGCTTGATATCCGATTTGTGGCCACATCTTGGATTCATTCTATCGATATTATTCTCTCTGATTTTGGTTTTCCGGATATGATACTCGAGTGTCCTTCGAATTCCATGGCGTTACCCATGGTCTTATTGTTCTCTCGTGACTGCACAGCGCAACTGCCTGGCTGAGTCTTGCCTAGGGGTACGGATTGTTTCCTGGGGGATCCAGGCGTAACCATTGTGTATCCTGCAATCTGTGTAGGTCGCGAATAGTAGCGCAAATGCTTGGCTGAGTCTTGCCTGGGGGTACGGATTGTTTCCTGGGGGATCCAGGCGTAACCATTGTGTATCCTGCATTCTACTAGTCATCATGGCGTAACTCGCAGGGCTGAGAAAGCCTACGGATATGGATTGTTTCCTGGGGGAACCAGGCGTAACCATTGTGTATCTGCGAACCATGGTTGGACAAAAGGTTTTGTTTGTTTTGTTTGGATTGTACTTTCCATATCGGTTTTAAAAGTTTTTCCAGTATTTTCACTGGGTGTTGAGACAAGTCTACTAAGTACCTGGAGAATTCTAGTTTTTGCGCCTGATCAACGCACTACCAGAGTCTACAGGAACAAGGATAAACTTGTTGAAACATCGAGTTATAAAAGTATTTTCAAAAGAAAATTTGTTTCGTTATAAAGGTATTTTATAATAAAAGTATTTCCAACAAAGAAAATTTTGTATCAATATTTGGAATCAAAACCCTTATGGTTCTAAATTAACTATTCATGCCCGATACTATTCCTTGAATCTACCTTATCTGCCCAGCTTTATTTATTCACCTATATTCTGCTTTTCCCAAATCCTCCTTCTTTTCCTTGTTGACTATATTCTTTAAAATATTGTTTAATTATAGACTACATGGTTTAATAGAAATTTTAGTGTTATAAATATTTTTGAGAGTATTAATTAAATAAAACAGATTTAAAGTAAGTGATTATTGATTATTAATAATATTTGCAAAGTATCTTGAGATAAATTTTCTTATAAATTATGAACTATGGATTTAATGTTTTCAAATAGCTTCTTTGTAAATATAAGTAATAATGTAAATAATTGTTTTCAAATGGTTATCATATATTTATAAAAGTGTCATTTAAACATATAAATGGTATTTATAAAGGAAGCAAGAAATTTTACAAATGGATTTTTGAAAGGTTTTAAAGTATATAAGATAATTGAATTGCAAATGAAGTTTTCAAATTTTAAGTAAAATTTATGTAGTTTTAAATTAATTGTTTAATCTTAACTTTCAATCTATCTTTTCTGTCTGGTTGTTTCTATTCTTCTACCTCCTTCCTTTTCGGGGACGAAAAGTTTTGAGTGGGGGAGAGTGTAACGACCCGTAAAATTTAATGGTTTTAAAAGTATATTTAACTGGAAATTGTGAAATTTTAAACAATAAAATTTGAAATTTAAAATTTATTATTTGGAATACGTCTATTTAAACATAGCAACTGGAAATTTTTCAATTTTTAATATTGAATTTATTTTATTGTATAATTTTATTTCAATTTAAATCAGTTAAAATTGATGATAATAAATTTATTTCAAAACCGGAATATTTTTCTATAGAAAATTTCTAAATCTTCTTCTGAGTCAGACATCAGTCTTCGTTTCGTTAAATTCGGACTTTTCTAGTCCCGTTTACCTTATTTTCGACCAAAATAGCAGCATTTCTGGTACCGATTATCGACTTTTGATCGGATGATCGTACCACTAATATCTGTATACCGTTTTGATCGTCTCGTCGTGCTGATCTCCATAATATATTTATTTCTGTATTTTGAGGTCCGATACGCGATGGAGATAATAAACTGTTCACCGTAGCGGTACCACATTTTGACTTTACATTTTCCCTTATTTTCAAATCTAAACGTGCAGCCCAAACAAATGATTAATTGCTTCGGTAATTTGCACGAAATCAAGGTAGTTGACTGTTATAAATAATTGCTCCCCTGTCCATTCAAATACTACATCAGTTACAAATCGATAAATTGCCTTTCCAGCTGTTTGCATTTATTTCTGCTTTTTCTTAGGCGTGACTTTTGCCATGCTCACAAAAACGCGTTTGTACCATAGTTTCGATTTCTTTATTTCTGTAGACAAAATTTTTATGCGTCCTTCCAGTATCATTCCTCTTCTTCATTTTGAAAAAGAAAAGGGTACTGCATAAGTTCATCTGCTTGGAGACCTGCTCGAGTCTTTCCCGAGATAACCTTCCTCTAGCCCTGAGTTTCCCCTTACGTTTCCCCGAAGCTATACCCCTAACCTCTAGATCGGTTACCCCTAGCAGGTCCGCCACCAGCTCGCACTGCCAACCACCGCCAGAGGCCCACGCACCACTGCCTCCTTGCCTTCCCCAACGAACTTCTCCCCTCCGGCCTGCAGCCTGCCGCGCCACCTCATGCCTCCTCCTTTCCTTTTCCTCTGCCACACAAGTACCCTCCCACCAACCTACATCCCATCACCCAAACTTCCAAGCGACTGCCGAGCCTCCTCCTTCAACCTCAAATCCACCCGAACCGCTTCCTCCCACCCCAAGGTGCTCGTCACCGGGTCCGCCTTCAGATCCTACCTCCTCCACCTGTGTCATCCACCTCTCTTCCTCAGTCCACCGACCCCTGTCTGATCCGCCTTCCATCTACAAGGCAGCCTTCCCCTCTATATTAATTAAATTGTGAGGTATATATATAATATATATGTTCTCTTATATACAAAAGTTATATACATCACTGTTGGTTTTATTTGTGATGTTTTGTGTTCGTTATATAGAGAATAGATATATATATAAGTTTCACATAAGTGTTTTATATTTATTAATAAGGTGGTATCTCAGTTAGGTAGATTTGGTTTATATGAACTGAAAAATCAACGTATGTATATATAAGTATATTATATAGGTCACTGTTTTCGGTATGTATTAATTTATATAAATTATTAATACATATATATATATATACTTTGTTTCTAGAATTCGTTGGCTTGCTCTGTTCCGATTTGTACTAGCTTGTTTTAAATGTATTTGGTTATAAGCATATATCATTACATATAGTTTTTTAAAAGGAAAATTTATTATTTAATATTAATTGTAAAGGGATATATGCGTATTGCGTTGGGTACAAATATTTGGGCCGAAGTGTATACCCCTGTAAATTCAGTGTTTGACAGTAGTATTTGAAATGTGCATATGGGGTTCTAGATATAAATATGTGTCATATATATAAGTTAAGTTTTTAAACTGGTTATTTTTATACAAAAGATGGTTTTTAAAAAAAATAACATATAGTGGTTATATATATATATCAGATTTAAACTTTTGGGTTGTCGGTTGATTTTGTAAGTTATACAAATATATACTTAAATTGTTAAGTTTTGATGCCTAAATTTATAATAGATCATTTTATATATATAAGTTGCTGTTCTTAGACGTAGGGTATATGACTTATTTTCCCTATTTGTAAAACTTATGAAGTTATATATATATAAAAAAAACTGTTTGTTCGTATACAAACAGGTTATATTAGTATTTTTGAAAATATACATAGTTATACATTATGTTATACTTACATGTATATTAATAGTTTGGAGAGTATATATATGTATTTATTTCAAATTATATTATGTAGGTATGTCAGTACTAGCTTAAAGGATATATGTTGTCTCAGTTATAAAAAAATATTATATGTTAGGAACACCTTTTAGATATGTTAGTTTTATATAAAGTTGCTACTTTAACATGTTAATACATATGACTGCGTGTACATGTATATGGTTGTTTTGAGGGAAGGATTTGTTTGTTATTGATGTTTATTGGTATTGTATCTATATGAAATTTTATGGGGTTTATAAAGATCTGTTTGAATCCATAACAGTGTAAAGTAATATTATATATATATTATAAACATTGATTTTAAGGATATAATACATACATGTTGGTTTATATGTATTAAATAAAGTAAGTTTATACAAGTTTCACTTTTACTATTAGTTTTAAAAGGTATAACATGTATTCGAGTATTTTTCACTTTAATAGGTATATATATATATATGTATTTACTTTAAGCACATATATTTTACTTATACCAATTATCATCATCAATCCAGTTAACTTGATTTATATATAGTATATAGTTATATATGAGTCACTCGCACAAATTGTCTTCATCGATCCTGTTTTGACTTGATTTCGTCAACTTCTATTTATCAGCTTCGTTCGTCGATTCGAGTTCAATCTTGCCTTGTTTTGAGATTCGTGCCTGGATTTCGTAACCTATCTCAGTTTCGTTCACCTCTAGCCTCGAAAGGTGAGCAATCACTCACGATTAACGTTCTTTTATTTATTAAATCTGATTTCCATTGAAACGACAGTTGAAATATGCTGCTGTTAGTTAATTACATTGTTATATATGCTATTATCTATAACTGTTCACCTGTGACATCTGACACCAGTATCTAGTATTTATATGCCTGTTATTACTATTATCTGTATATGTTCACCTATGACATCTGACACCAGTATCTGTTATTTATATTGATGATATATGCCTGTTGTTATATTTTATATTATCTGTTATCACTCTGCAAGTTCCCTGTTAGTATAGAATTCACTATGGGTTGAAATGATACATACCCGAACGGACTTTAGAATAGGAGAAAATCGTTATGGGTTGAAATGATAAACCCAAGCGATTTCAATTGAATTGAAATGGGGATTACGGGTCGAAATGATATCTACCCGTATATATTTAAATTTCGGATTGAAATGATAAATATCCGTATCACTTAACCATATGATGTATATATACAGACACCGTCGGTCCATATATATAAATATTTTGAAAAATGAATTCTATGGTTTCAGAAAGAAATATATGGTTTTAATAAATGTTGAGCCTTAAATTATTTAATTTAAATTAGGATGGATTTAATACATATGATATGTTTAAGTATAAAAATTATATTTCAAAATAGATTTTGGTAATAATTTGAATAAGTTAAGGTTGGAAAGAAATTTATTTAATTAAACCAATTTGAAACTTATTGAAATTGAGATTTAAGATATGATTTATAACTTGGGTTTTATTTAAATAATTTAATGAATAATTCTTGCTTAAATAAATTTAAGGAAATATTTAGTAAGAATGAAATTTAAGGATAGTTAAATGATATTGAATTTATTAAGTGAATATTCCCTGATTAAATAATAATAAAGTTGAACCAAGAGCTATAGGAAACCGTTAATTTTAACTTTGAAAATGTTGAATATTAAAGCTTTGAAATATATTGGAAATTAAATGATCTGTTTAGAAATGAATTAAATTGATGAATTGAACTTTGAATAAATTTGAATTTGGAATTTGAAGTTGATTTGAATCGATTTGCTAGACTTGAGGAAATTAAATACTTTACTTTTTAAATCATTTAATATATATATATACTATTTTGGAAAATAGATATATTTGAAATGAAATGATATTTGGGTTTTGAAGTAAATAAATTTAAAATGGCCACGGTGTCATAGTGTATATTCTCACCTTGTAGATAGTTCTACAGATCCTTAGAGGATGGTTATCCCAAACATCCTTTAAGTTACTTGTATTTCAGTTGATATTTCACTTGAGTTGGATTTATTGATATAAGAATGTTAATCCTGACTCGAGTGTTTTGTGTTTTGCTTTACGCTCGGGTCAGACCGAGTGATACAGCATTTGAGACTCACCCTTTGGAGTTTGGAGCTTCCTTTGGAGATCCAACTATCGCCTCAGCTTTCAGCTCTTCTAGTTGATTCGTTCAGAGAAGTCATCTGTTGTACTGGAGACTTCATTACATTTGAGATATTCTGTTGTATTTTATTTAACTCTGATGTTTATATAGTAGCTTCATGAACTACTATTTTATCTATTCCGCTGTGCATTATTGTATTACTCTGTGTCTGTGATTCTGTGATTGATTTATTTACTGCATATGCTGAGTTTTGCCAAATTTAAATTAACAATCTGATATTTTGAATTATTCAAGTCAGACATGTGTGGATTTATTGTCGATTTGAATGGTCCAAAATATCGGGTCGTTACAGTACAAGTGGTCTGTACACCTAGCTATCATTGATAAAATAAACATGAATACACTTAGTAATATAACTAAGGATTTTGTGCCAAGAAGGCTGCTGGAATGCTTGTCCTATTTGAAGTAGACAAGTTGACACATGGCTTGTTTAAGTCCTGAGATCTTTGTGCCATGATGTTAATTAGTTCATGGCAATGTGTCCCTTTGATTCCTTATAGCAGATGAGGCCAGGAATTTATAAGAAGAAAAGGCAACCTTAAATGATGATATAGGAAACTTGGGCCTTTCCGGGATTAGGGTTGGTATGAGGAACCTTAGTAATTCCAGGTAAAAATTGTTTTAATGCATATGTTTGCTCTTATGTATGTATATGGGAATACCTGATCAATTTATACATTAATCATTCATGATAATACCTGTCAAGTTATGCAAGGTATATTTATGCTGTATCCTTAGATTAATATCATGGATATGTTAGAAATGCTCACACCAGATCATAGATCTGACCCTTATTGCTCATGGCACATGGGGGTGTCTCATTCATAATGGGGCAGCCACTAATGCTTTTGCAGGTTGTGATGGAGCTAAGTAAGCAAGATTAAAAAGATATGGAATAGAGGATGCTAAGATAATTAGAAATAAGAGCTAGAATGTGTTAATTCATGCATGTATTTCCTGATTGATATGGCTATCTAAATGTATTAAGTAGGAAGAACTTGTAAGAAATATGTGTTATGTTGTTTCTGGTTATTTCTGGTTTGGTATGTATTAAGGATATTGATGTTAAACTGATTTGAAAATCTATTTGCTAAAGTTGTTTTTGATTTAGAGGAAAAACCTGGATTTTATAAGCATAATCATTTTATGATGATTTTAGTTCATCCTAAGTCCTTTCAAAAGATAGATATATAGGAAATTATATGGGGGAAATCCAGAAAGAATTATAACTGCTATATTTTCAAGTCATGATATTGATATATGTCCAAATGCAAGTAAAAGTGTATATACCCTGAATATGCATTTTTAATAGAGAATTATGGTTAGGAAGGATGATATAAATCTGATCACAAGGTGTCTGATTCATATATATATAAACATGCTTTTGAAAAGAAGGAGTAGCAATGTTTTGGGTAGATTCTGGTTTGTAAAATGCAAATAAAAGAATGGTCAGATTAACCACATGGTTAGACCATAGGTCAGGCCAAATGTTCACTTCAAATCAATGAAGCAAGGAACCATTTGAACCCAGTTTTCTGGAAAATGAGCAAAGACATTGACATGTACATGTATATCTGTGTACATGTTGATATTTGGGCAAAAATATAAACATAAATTCCTAGAACAGTTGTAGGAATGGGTTTCAAAAATAATAAAGCAAGAAATATTGTTTTGTATGTTAGATTATAGGCAAAAATTAAGTATATATGTGCAGATATAGGTAGATATCAGATTTTAAACCATACAGGAGAAAAATAAAAAGAAAAACAAAAATTGGGTTTGAACCGACCAGCATAGTACTTGAACTCGTGACCTCTCATGTGTAAGTTAGGCGCGTTTCCATTACGCCTAGATGTTGCTTGTGTTCACTTATGATCCACTTTCTTTTAGCCTGAGTTTGATACTATACAGACTTTAACACAATCATCCATATTAAAAGCTTGCTTCCCACTGATTATTACTTGCTCATTTCTTAATTAGAATAACAGACTAAAGTACATGTTTCCAGTGGATTCTATGGTCAAAAATCAGGATACAATAATTAATCTTTTATCAGGGAATTATCACATTTTAATAGATTTAAAAAGATTTCTACTTACATATTATCATGCTCTGATTCTAGTAGAATATAACATAGATATCTTCATATATGTATGTTAGGAATGATTTAGATTTAAAACAATATTTTTATATTGTGAAAGATCCTGGATAATATGAGAATAGGGAAGGATGACCCTAGGTAGTCTTAGCTAAGTATGAAAAAAAAATTTCTTGGTTAAGAATTAGGGTCATTTCACATCCCTAGCTTGAGGAAAGCTTAATAACTAGGCAGTATGCAAGTAATCTATTAATATATAAATGTTAGAGGACAACAATATATTAAAGATTCATAATCTTCAATATATTATATTGAGTGATAGCAACTTATGGAATAATGTATTCCTTATGAAATACCCACGTGATTCAAGTGTCGGACACGTCAGAAATCACTGATATGGATTATACATATGTATTTATCCCGTAAGTCTATTTAGGATTTCTTTAATGTTCCACCTTTAATTTATACATTCACATTATATAAGTTATAATCATTATATAATTTTTATAAATTAATTAACTTATATAATAGTCTTATGTGTAACATTATATTAATTAAATCTTATTTAATTATTTCAATTAATTAACATTTTCATTATTTTTACATTACTCGGTTAAACATTTTATATTATATATACACTATAATCTTTGCAGTTGTATACATACATACATACATACATATATACATATATATGTGTGTGTGTGTGTGCTTTATTATTAATTAACTTTTAATTAATATATTTAATTAAAAAAAATTAGTTAATTATTAATTATTAATTATGAAAATTTCATATATATATAGTTATATTATCATAAACAAATTAAAATTATGTAGCATATATCATTATATGTATACGCTTTTATTTAATTAGCTATTAAATTAATTCATTTAATTTATTAATCTTATTAATAATTATAAATTTTTTGAAATATAATAATTGTATTTTCTAAAATTTTAAAAATCATATATTATAACATTTATAATATATTTAATGGGTTAGCTCTAACATGACTAAATTAGACCGCATAGGCTATTGGGCTACAATACTATTATTGGATTTGGGCCACCAAGCAACGGTGTAAATTTAATTTTTTTTATTCCATTTTGGATCTTACTGAACCTATGAAGTCTAAATTCATTTAGATCTAATCCAAATTTGTTTATAGAAAAAAATGAATATTTCATTTAATTTATAAATAAATTTTTGTTTATTGTCAAGTTTATATTATATATTATATAATATGTGTATCGTATACACATGTGTGTACATGCATGGGCAACATAAAGGAATTTAAATGAATATAATCTGGTTTTAAAAGCTAACTTCTATATACATCAGAATTACGGTTTGAAATAAGTTCCATCGAGTTTAAAAATATTTAAAACCTATATTTCGATATATTGGATTACCTATTTTCATTTCGAGGACGAAACGGGCTTTTCGGGTCTTTGTTATCGTTGCGACCCATTCGATCTGTTTCATCCATTTTTATCCATATTTATCTATATATAGGCTGTTATAAACCCTAGCAGCTTTCTATTTTCATTTTCTGTACGTACAATTTCGATCTCATCTGTTCCTTCTCAAAGGTAGACATCTCAAAGCCTTAATTATTGATTCCAAATCAAACTCCAAAAATTCAAACTTCTCAAATCATGTCATGTAATATATCATCGCGAAGCTCTCGACGAACGTAATCCGCATATGCAATTTGTTTTTCGATTGGAGGCACCATTTGTCCAGAAATCAGTGAAACAGTTTCGGCCGTCCATGTTAGGGTTCGCGAATCAACGGTGGATCTTCGACTTTGGAGCGATCGGAGGGCACTGCATCGTAGAGGGTGTTGAGACGAGCACATCTATCGGCTTGGGTCATTGCGCAGGCACACGAGTTGGCCAAAGAGGGAGGAGGCTGTCGGGATTTCAGGGGCGGTGGCTGATCTGGGAGGTGATGGTCGTAGGTGGCACGGTGGTTGATCAAGCGTGGCGGCTGTGGTAAGAAGTTGGGTTTGATTTTGTTTAGGGTTTGAACGTGAATTGGTAATTCACATTTTTACCCTTTTGTTTTATATTTTAATTTAATTTTAAATTTCAAACGTTCTAACTTCAATAACTTTTGCATACGAACTCGGATTCATGTGCATTTTCTTCCGTTAGGTTCGTATCGAAATTTCGGACAACTGGGAACTAGTTTGGTTGAATTTAGAAACTGTTCAAACTTTGGGCTTTTATTTAATTTTTAATCGACTATAAATCAAAGATGAGTGATTTAACCCACTCACGCAATACTTAATCTTCTTATGTTAGTTGAATTAAATTTATGATATGATAAGAATTTTATTGATTGTTGTTTGGTAATTTAAATTGTCATTTAAATTTAATTTGAATTTATATTGAATTAAATTGACATTTAAATTAATATTGAATTTAATTACTAGCTAAGTACCTGATATTGATAGCTAGTTTATTATTGTGATTTATCAGCTTATTTGGATGTTGATTGTGATGGATGTCTATTTGTTTACATTTTGGATGATTGGATGTTTATTTATTTATATATATCCCTGTTATCACCCTGTATATTAATTGAAAGCATATACATTGTTATTTGAATTATTTCAAATAAATTAAGAAATAGGTTGAAATGATATATACGTATAACACCTTGATTTGGATTGAAATGATATATATCCATCCCTATAATTAAAATTGAAATAACTGATCACTTGGCCATAGGGTAGAAAATTATATACGGACACCGGATTGGTTAAATTAAATGGTTTTAAAAATCTTGAAATTTGGATTTTGATTAAATAATATTGTTTAAAATAAATAAATTTTGGATTTATATGAATTGAATTATTTTCTAATTCAAGCTTTGAAATGTTGAAACAGAAATTAGTTAAAAGGAAATTGTTTTAAAGAATTGAATTGGAAATGTGAAGTTGTAATTTGTATATGACTCTAATTTTGGAAATTGAATTATTTTAAAGATTTGGATCTTAAAATTGAACAGTGAGGTATAAATTGATTTAAGTGTTTTAAATCAGTAAATTAGAATTGGACTTGAAATTGATATAAATTAAATGGTTTAAAATAAGAATTGGATTTGAATTTAAATCATTGAATTGGATTGTTGAATCAAATTTGAAGTTAAAAATGAATGTTTCGAAAATTGAAGTTAATTCGAATTGAAACTGAAATCAAGTTGTTTTGAAACTAAATTGAAATTGAGTCAATTGAATGGAAAAATTGGAAAATGAGTTTTGTTGATTTGAAATCGGACATGGGTCCAGATTGTTGAAATGGAAAGAACAATTTGATTTGATATTATTTTCAAAATAAATTATTTTTGATATAAACTGTTTAAAATCTATTATTTTTAATATTCGATTATTTAGATTTTCCAAACTATTCACTATATAAAACATTTTCAATACTCAAACCATTTTATATTAAACTGTTTTAAATCTCTAAACTATATAAACTATTTATAACTATTCAAACCATTTTCTAAAAATTTCAAACTGTGCAAAGTTGAAATGTGGTTAAATGAGGTTATAACCTAAGTTGGAATTTGAAATGATATTTTCAAGTGAAATTGACATATTTTGAGTCAATATGGTATTTTGAAATGAAGTGATATTTTTGAAGTGAATATGATTTTTTTATATCAAATATGAGTTCGTTTTGAAATGTAAAAGAACCAACCGGTGTGAAAAATGAGGTTTGGTTGTTAAAGAGACCGGGCCTCTTATTGGCCTACTCTCTGTTAATATTGGAACCACTTTAACAACTGTGTATGCGGTGGATGTTATCCAGAATGTAGAGGTTGAATTGAAGGCATTGCTGGATTTGAAAAGAGAACGAGGATGGATGACCCCGACACTTGTGTCAATTCGAAATGACTAAAACAGGAGTCGTACCTGACCACTGAGGCTAGCTACTTCTAGCGTACACACCTCTTCGTATTACTATTAATGTTGACTTGATCGGTGCACCTTGATTTGATTTGATTTTGGGGGTGTTGGACGCGGTGGGCCGTTAGGGGTTACTACCAGTCAGGAAATGCAAAACGGTAGTATCCTACCTTGGGCATCGCCTCACGTACCTTATCATAATCTTTATCCTTATTTGCGCCCACTATGATTTTGTTTTAGTATGGTACCTATAAGGGACTCACTAGCTACCGATGTTACTGGTTGTGTTACAGGACCTGCATATACTGCCTACTTAAAATGTGTTAAAGGGGATCAATGTAAAGCCTTAATGCAATTTTTATACTTTACATTACTGATAGACACTACATATATAGCATATCTTACTACATATAGATAGTTTAACGGATCCTTAGGAGATGGAAAATCTCGTAACATCTCTTAAGTTATTGCACGCATGATATACATTGGATAGGAGATGTGAAATCCCGTAAACATCTCTAAAGCTATTACACTCATATTTACTTGTTGATTTAACTTACATAAGAATTTTTAGTTCTGACTCGAGCGTTTTGTCTTTTTATTATGCTCGAGTCAGCCTGAGAATTTCAGTGTTTGAAGAAACTATTTCTGGAGGACGAAGGGGGAGTTTGGTTTATTATAGTATTAGTATTATTCCGCTGCATGATTATGGTATGTTGTTAATTGTACTTTGATTTTGTTGTAAAAGTTATGTAATCAAATTTATATTGTAAACAGCTTCATGAACTATTTATTTGTGTCACGACCCGGCTTCCTATGCCCAGGAAGACGCATCGTAAATAAGAAAGAAAGGGATAGAAAATAGAAAAGAAGAGAAGAAAGAAAGAAACAACAACAGATACTCACAGCGGAATGAATAAATTATATTAATAACATAAGTATTTCATAATATACAATGACTATCAGAGTTACGCAGCATATACATCACTTACTAGACAGTTATAAACATCTGTCTAGACATTACAACTCAAATACATACAAGACACTATCACAGAGATCAACACAGCGGAATACTATATATCTATGAACGCTGAAGCCTCTTGCTCCATTGCTCCTCCAGAAAACTCGTCAAAGCTAAACCTGAATCCCTTGGCTACTCGTAAAAATTTGAGTACCCAAGAGTTTATAAAACAGAAATAAACAACTTGGGTCAGACATGGGTCTGGTGTGAGTAACAGGTTAAACTTGCTTAACTTTGAAAAACCTTTGAAACAAAAGGTATCACGTAAGACTTCCCACAAATAAACATGGGTAAGTTTTTACCTTACGCTAACCAAAACATTTGATAGGAAATCTGATTTTATTATAATAGGGTCTAGGGTTTTCAAGTAAAATATAGAAATAGCTGAAATGCTTACATCTCACATTCCAACATAGTTGGGCACAACTAATACGTACGGCACTTATTGGAGTTTGGATTCCATACAATGGCAGGGCTACTGGGGTACCGCCCGTCATAGTACGTGGCCTAGATCACCGTACCGAGGAGTACGCCCGCTCCTCTGCAACACAAAGCCGGAACCATCCCTTACTGGATAATCCCGAACAAGATAATCCCGTAGTTGGCGCGACCAACCACACACTAAGCCGAATAAAAGAAAAGGGACCTCTAGACAGGGATCTATCTTGCTCTCAGTGGGTGCTACCCACGAAGCCTTGCTGCACCTCCCCTGTTTTAGCCATTCCCGGTTGATGAGGCTTGAGGTTACGATTACCTTTAATCAGAACATATCACTTAGAATGCTCATCGTCCGCCTGACGATGTGCTGAAAGCATTCAATCCATACAAGTTCGTTCCGGGTTCGAACGAAACCGAAGGCATTATCTCGTTACACTCGTTTTGGAATCACCCTCAGAGTTAACGACAATAACCCTTGCACTCTAAATCTTCATCTTCACTTGAGATTCACGACATATCGTTAATTTGGATCGATGTGGTATTCGGGTCTCCAGACCTGGAATACCGGTATACGGAAACCCGATCCCGGTCTCATCGAAATCCAAAACGTATCTTTTAAGGCCAAGTTGTTTTAAGGTTAAAACAATTCAATTCAGTTATCTATACTACACAGATAGATAATTCACAATAGATAATCTACATTATCACAAATAGATAATTCATGTTATCATTACAATTCAACCAAACATCCATATCACACATCATATATCTCATCAGAGATATCAATCAATGAAAAGCATTCAATATCATCCATTCATCCATAAGTAATGATTTATATTATCTCTAATTAATTTAAAATGAATTAAATTAATTACAGTCTATAAATCCTGCTTACTTAACCATTAATTAAACCAATTAATTAATCATACTCTAAATATCCATTTTAATTAATCAATCCTGATTAATTAACCTTAATTACTTTAAGTAATTAATCCTTAATTAATTTCACAATTTAATTATCTTAAACCATTACAGTAATTAATTTTTAATTACTTCAGTAATTAATTAACTATATTTAATTATATTGATTCTTAATTAATTACAATTAATTAATTACTCTTTAATCACTTATCATTGATTAATTAATTAAATTAATCAATTCTTAATTACATCATTAATTATATTAATGATCTTTAATTACTCTTTATTAATTACTTTATTTAAATTAATTATATTAAATAATTAATTAGTCACATTTATTAATCACCTTTGATTAATCACATTTAGTAATTAACTACTCTTAATTACTCCACTTCATAATTAATTACTTCTTAATTAATTATCCTTTAATTAATCCCTTGATTAATTATTCAAAAGTAATTAACTCAAATTACTTTTATTATTAAATCATCTTCAGTTAATTACATCCACTAATTAACTTTAATTACTTCCTAAGTAATTACACTTTACTAATTACATTCAAGTAATTATCAAATCACCAAGTGATTATTTTAAATTAATTTAATTAATTAATTTAAACTTATCAAATTTATTTAATTAATTACCTTAAGTAATTAAATACTTTAATTACTTCCATTAAGTAATTATACTTAACCAATTCCATATTAATTAATTATCAAATTAATCATATTAATTAATTATTCAATGATCCCTAATTAATGATTCCTCATTAATTATTTACCATTCTTTATTTAAGTAATTAAACTTAAATAAAACATTTTTAATTACAAATAAATTAATTCTTAATTACTAATTAATTAATATCTAATTACTTAATTAATTTCTTAATTAATCTTTAATCACTTGATTAATTATTTCATAATCATTTATTAATAATCTATACTTATTTAAATAAATGGTCCTTAATTTCAAATTAATTAACCCTTAATTAATTTACTTATAATCCTAATTTTTTTTATTAATTAACACTAACTCATTAATTAATTAAATTATTAAATTACTCTTTAATTACCATATTAATTTAATGAATCCTAAATCATTAAATTTTAATTAATCTCTAAATTAAAATATTAACCTTCATAACTACTCAAATTATTATTAACAAAAGGCTTTGAAATCTTTTTATTTTGAATCTTTCTTTTAATTTATTTCAAATTAAAGATTTAAATAAATTATAAATTTAACTTTAACCAAATTTTAAATTAATTTACCAAACCTTTTTAAAACCAAATGTTAAAGAACACTTAACATTCAAAAGATTTTAAACCAATTTATTTAAATTGAAACTCTTTTTAAAACTATACTTTAAACAATTTAAAAATGTTAAAAACATTATAAATTTTATAAACTTATTTATTTCAACTAGAATAAAGTTTTATATTGAAAACCATACTTTAAACTTGATTTAAAACTTTGTTTAAATCCTGCCTTCAAATTTTAAAACTCAAATTTAAATTTTTAAAACACTGCCAGGTTTAAACTGCAACCCACAGTTTACCCGAGCCCAACTCAAATTCCCCCGAGTCAAAACCCTTCATGCTTCGAGACTCTCATGCATTTAACTCGAGAATCATTCTCTGCCAAAACCAACATCACCAGGATATATCATTACCGTGCACGTGCACGATGACGCCGCTCCACTTCGATCACCGGAGCATCAGGACTTCTGGCCACACCTTCGCCCTCCTTCAAGCTTCCGATTCCCAGAGTTCGGTGTAACCCGATCCAACCTAGATGCCGTGACGAACTCCTTTTCCAACCTCACCAAAACTAGGGTTATAGACTTTTCCGATCAACCTCCATCTCCACAGTAGTCTACACGACCATCCACTATTTTTCCGGTCCTCCCCTATCATTCAACTATCTCCAGAACCAAACCCGACCTTTCCGATCGACTAGATCATCAGAGGCGACCTAAAATTCCCATTTCGATCAAACTAGAACTGCTCCCTCAACCTACTTCTAAAAATCATGATTCGAATTTTAAAATTCATGGTTTCGATCAGGGATCCAGATCATATGCCTGAATCAATGATTTAAGGAGCTCGAATTTTTAACAAAAACTCAAGTCTTCCTGTTCTATTTAGTTTTCCAGAGCAAATTCCCATTTTAATTTGTTTAAATAAAGTTTAAACCTTAAATTATGATTAAACAATCGAATGTGTTTGAATACTAAATCCTAATAGAGATTATATTAAGAGAGATTGAATTTTTATCATGATATTAACTTCTAAAGGTAAGAATAGGTAAAAACAGATATCACAGTAACATGCATCTATACATTCAAATCTATATGCAGATATTCAATCATATACATCCATTCAATACTCATTTTATTCCAGCATTTCACATGCAAACAAATATCTATATACTTTAATTTATAAGAAGAATGTTACTCACCTATTTGAGGATGAACAGAGCTTATTCTTTGAAACTGTTTTTGATTTGAAATCTTTAAAATTGAATGCTTGATTTCTTTGAAAATTGGAATGCTAGCTATAGAAATTTGCATGCATGCTTTGATTTCCAGAGTGCCTTTGAACTTTAAACTTTTGAATGCTGTTTAAACTCAGGTTTGCTTGCTTCCAGATTTTGAAAAGATATTGCAGACAGACTTTTGTTTGAAAAATGTATTACAGGGAAGTGATTTACAAGGTTTACATTTTTATAAATTTTGGTTTGTGGAGTTTGATTCTCTGATTTATGAGGTGATTGAGATACTTATTTTTGTTTTGAGATTATGGTTTGAGGAATGTTTTTGATTTACAGGTTGAAGTTTCTCACTTTGAAAATGAGAAGATAAGGAAAGAAATAGAATAGAGGGAAGATGTATGTTTATATAGGCTGAAAATAATTTATTAAAAATAAAAGAAAATTGAAATTAAAGGATTGACACTTGTCTTTATATGTGTTAATTTGTTTACATTTGTTATAACAAGGTCTTTAGAGAATCACACATGTCTTTTAATAAATCATATTTATTTTTTAAAATGTAAAAACCCTTTTCTTTATTTACTAAACACTTATTACTTACCTATATATATATATATTACCTTTAAAGAAATAAAAACTAATTATATATATATATAAAGCTTATACATATGTTTATAAAATCAAAACTATTTAAATATTACCTCTTTTGAATTTCAAATTAATTTTAAATTCAAATGTAAATTATATTTTAAAATCCAATCCAAAGTAAATTTAAAACAACACATTCAAATTGAAAATAACCATTCAATTTCTTACAAATCTATTCATATTTATAAACAAAACAATACATTATTAATATTGTTTTAGAAGTAACAAATTTGTCAATTTAAAATAATTTATTCATATTTAAAAAGAAAATAAATTAACTTTACTATTAATCTTATTTAAACCATATAGTTATTTGTTTAAATAACTTTGAAAAGCTAATATTAAATAAATCCAAATCTCCAAACTATCAATATATATATTAGAAATTTAAAAACAAGATTTTATTTATTTATTAAATTTCAAACCCAAGCTTATCTATTTACAATATATATTCACATATATATATTTACATTATAAATAGAAATCATTTTATTAGTTTTAAAAGATAAATTCTCACTAATTAAACACTTATTTAATTAGATTATTAAACTAATTCAAATTTTATTATCAAAGATTTCAAATCAATTTAATTATTTAAACAGATTATTAAATTGATATTGCCCTAAATTTCCGGGATATTACATTCCTCCCCCCTTAAAATAATTTCGTCCCCGAAATTTAAAACAAAGGTAATTTAATAATCTATTTAAATCACAAGCATAAATTATCATCCATATGCTAACAACCATAGCAACCAATTCACCCAAGCAAACAATTCTAATTATCCAGGAAAAATTCTAGATACAATTTCCTAGAGTTTCCCAAATATAAATACCGGGATACTCGCTCTACAGAGTCCAAACAATCAATACTACTAAGCTATAGGCTCCTACTCATCTAGATCTACAAAACCAAACAGGATATCAGACTACAGACGAGTCTGACTCAACAACCAAACCTCCCTAAACTGCTGGTTCTAAAACCAGATATAGATCAAACACGTACTCCCTCAGAGATACGTAAAACACAATGAATCCCAGTCATCCAAACTGACCATTCAACTTGAAGACCAAACACTTATCCAAATCTGAACATAGAAGAGATCCAATATTCCTCTGTCTCTTATTCACAAAACTCTTCGGACAATCCTGGGCTGCCTACAACCTTCCTGATCAGCTCATTCTTCGCTGATGCCTCTAAAAACAAACTAGACCAAAAACAACCCAACACAATGATCTCCTCAAGATCAACCAAGACCAAGAATAACTCTACTCCACAAACATCAGTAGATTCCAAACTTACTTCTCCTATCCAGAGATGCACTCCCAAACTGCTTCCACTGCACTACTCCGATCTGGAGTAGAATAAAAATGCTGATGAAGAACACAAGCACAAACTGGACAACACATCCCAGAAAAATAGTTCAACAGATCCATAAAAGAAAACTCAGAAGTTCCATCAAATCCCGGGCTGCTTCACCAAACTCTATCTCTAGGAACCATCTTTCAACTAAACTGAACCATCGGTATCACTCTCGGAAACCTAGTTGATAAGAAAACTCAATCTCCATATGCTAAAGCAAACCTCTGACTTTCCCGAAGACATCCGGAAAATCTCCAATAACTCAAAAGAACAGTCAGCTATCGCAAGTCACTTTTGCGATCAACTCAGCCTAATATCCAAAGAAAACTGTTCTCTCTTTACCAATCAGAACAGCTTACGCTTATCTAGCCTATCCATCGAAGAAATGGATCCACTCTTCTGCTTCTGAATTCCTTCTCAAGAAAACTGCTTAGCCAGAAAACTTCCTGCCAACACTCAGAACATCCCGAGCTGCACTACTGACACAGATGCCAAAGACTTTCTTATCCAAAGTTCTTTGAGAAACTCGGATCTCAAACTAAACACAACATCCAAGCAGATACACTTCCTTAAACTTGTTCCAAAGAAAACATCTTCGGAAACAATCCATAGTCTCTGCATCTCCTCACACAGCTACAATTTCCTGAGGTCGCCAAGCTACCCTTACTTGCTTCTGCACAACCGGTAGATCCAAACTCTACTCATCCCACTCCAAAGATAAACTCCGAACCTTAACAGGTTTCCTTCAGAGATCGATGAAATCCTTACACCATAACAAAGCTTACTCGAGACGGTATTAGGTCTACAGTCTCGTCAGATACACTTCCAACCTCAATACTCAAACTCCAACCATTGGTAGTCGTCGTGTTACACACACCACTACCTATCTACCTTTATATCTTATATTGGAAAACCTGAACAGGTAACCCAACAAATAGGTAGAAATAAATAAATATATATTTAAAATGATACTTTTTATATAGAAATTATTTCTGGGTAAAATTATTTCATCTACCTCTTTAAAACAATATTGTGTCCGTTGGCCTGGTTCAAGTGTTTAGAGATCCCTATCAATAACGTTAGCTACTCGTATTGACCAGAATCCATATACCACTCAACCGATCAATTAACACAATATAAAACATTTTTATATAACTAACAATTACGCGCTCTCAAGATAGACACCACTTCAGAGCCTAGGTATTTACTCAACCTAATGCTCTGATACCACTGTCACGACCCGGCTTCCTATGCCCAGGAAGACGCATCGTAAATAAGAAAGAAAGGGATAGAAAATAGAAAAGAAGAGAAGAAAGAAAGAAACAACAACAGATACTCACAGCGGAATGAATAAATTATATTAATAACATAAGTATTTCATAATATACAATGACTATCAGAGTTACGCAGCATATACATCACTTACTAGACAGTTATAAACATCTGTCTAGACATTACAACTCAAATACATACAAGACACTATCACAGAGATCAACACAGCGGAATACTATATATCTATGAACGCTGAAGCCTCTTGCTCCGTTGCTCCTCCAGAAAACTCGTCAAAGCTAAACCTGAATCCCTTGGCTACTCGTAAAAATTTGAGTACCCAAGAGTTTATAAAACAGAAATAAACAACTTGGGTCAGACATGGGTCTGGTGTGAGTAACAGGTTAAACTTGCTTAACTTTGAAAAACCTTTGAAACAAAAGGTATCACGTAAGACTTCCCACAAATAAACATGGGTAAGTTTTTACCTTACGCTAACCAAAACATTTGATAGGAAATCTGATTTTATTATAATAGGGTCTAGGGTTTTCAAGTAAAATATAGAAATAGCTGAAATGCTTACATCTCACATTCCAACATAGTTGGGCACAACTAATACGTACGGCACTTATTGGAGTTTGGATTCCATACAATGGCAGGGCTACTGGGGTACCGCCCGTCACAGTACGTGGCCTAGATCACCGTACCGAGGAGTACGCCCGCTCCTCTGCAACACAAAGCCGGAACCATCCCTTACTGGATAATCCCGAACAAGATAATCCCGTAGTTGGCGCGACCAACCACACACTAAGCCGAATAAAAGAAAAGGGACCTCTAGACAGGGATCTATCTTGCTCTCAGTGGGTGCTACCCACGAAGCCTTGCTGCACCTCCCCTGTTTTAGCCATTCCCGGTTGATGAGGCTTGAGGTTACGATTACCTTTAATCAGAACATATCACTTAGAATGCTCATCGTCCGCCTGACGATGTGCTGAAAGCATTCAATCCATACAAGTTCGTTCCGGGTTCGAACGAAACCGAAGGCATTATCTCGTTACACTCGTTTTGGAATCACCCTCAGAGTTAACGACAATAACCCTTGCACTCTAAATCTTCATCTTCACTTGAGATTCACGACATATCGTTAATTTGGATCGATGTGGTATTCGGGTCTCCAGACCTGGAATACCGGTATACGGAAACCCGATCCCGGTCTCATCGAAATCCAAAACGTATCTTTTAAGGCCAAGTTGTTTTAAGGTTAAAACAATTCAATTCAGTTATCTATACTACACAGATAGATAATTCACAATAGATAATCTACATTATCACAAATAGATAATTCATGTTATCATTACAATTCAACCAAACATCCATATCACACATCATATATCTCATCAGAGATATCAATCAATGAAAAGCATTCAATATCATCCATTCATCCATAAGTAATGATTTATATTATCTCTAATTAATTTAAAATGAATTAAATTAATTACAGTCTATAAATCCTGCTTACTTAACCATTAATTAAACCAATTAATTAATCATACTCTAAATATCCATTTTAATTAATCAATCCTGATTAATTAACCTTAATTACTTTAAGTAATTAATCCTTAATTAATTTCACAATTTAATTATCTTAAACCATTACAGTAATTAATTTTTAATTACTTCAGTAATTAATTAACTATATTTAATTATATTGATTCTTAATTAATTACAATTAATTAATTACTCTTTAATCACTTATCATTGATTAATTAATTAAATTAATCAATTCTTAATTACATCATTAATTATATTAATGATCTTTAATTACTCTTTATTAATTACTTTATTTAAATTAATTATATTAAATAATTAATTAGTCACATTTATTAATCACCTTTGATTAATCACATTTAGTAATTAACTACTCTTAATTACTCCACTTCATAATTAATTACTTCTTAATTAATTATCCTTTAATTAATCCCTTGATTAATTATTCAAAAGTAATTAACTCAAATTACTTTTATTATTAAATCATCTTCAGTTAATTACATCCACTAATTAACTTTAATTACTTCCTAAGTAATTACACTTTACTAATTACATTCAAGTAATTATCAAATCACCAAGTGATTATTTTAAATTAATTTAATTAATTAATTTAAACTTATCAAATTTATTTAATTAATTACCTTAAGTAATTAAATACTTTAATTACTTCCATTAAGTAATTATACTTAACCAATTCCATATTAATTAATTATCAAATTAATCATATTAATTAATTATTCAATGATCCCTAATTAATGATTCCTCATTAATTATTTACCATTCTTTATTTAAGTAATTAAACTTAAATAAAACATTTTTAATTACAAATAAATTAATTCTTAATTACTAATTAATTAATATCTAATTACTTAATTAATTTCTTAATTAATCTTTAATCACTTGATTAATTATTTCATAATCATTTATTAATAATCTATACTTATTTAAATAAATGGTCCTTAATTTCAAATTAATTAACCCTTAATTAATTTACTTATAATCCTAATTTTTTTTATTAATTAACACTAACTCATTAATTAATTAAATTATTAAATTACTCTTTAATTACCATATTAATTTAATGAATCCTAAATCATTAAATTTTAATTAATCTCTAAATTAAAATATTAACCTTCATAACTACTCAAATTATTATTAACAAAAGGCTTTGAAATCTTTTTATTTTGAATCTTTCTTTTAATTTATTTCAAATTAAAGATTTAAATAAATTATAAATTTAACTTTAACCAAATTTTAAATCAATTTACCAAACCTTTTTAAAACCAAATGTTAAAGAACACTTAACATTCAAAAGATTTTAAACCAATTTATTTAAATTGAAACTCTTTTTAAAACTATACTTTAAACAATTTAAAAATGTTAAAAACATTATAAATTTTATAAACTTATTTATTTCAACTAGAATAAAGTTTTATATTGAAAACAATACTTTAAACTTGATTTAAAACTTTGTTTAAATCCTGCCTTCAAATTTTAAAACTCAAATTTAAATTTTTAAAACACTGCCAGGTTTAAACTGCAACCCACAGTTTACCCGAGCCCAACTCAAATTCCCCCGAGTCAAAACCCTTCATGCTTCGAGACTCTCACGCATTTAACTCGAGAATCATTCTCTGCCAAAACCAACATCACCAGGATATATCATTACCGTGCACGTGCACGATGACGCCGCTCCACTTCGATCACCGGAGCATCAGAACTTCTGGCCACACCTTCGCCCTCCTTCAAGCTTCCGATTCCCAGAGTTCGGTGTAACCCGATCCAACCTAGATGCCGTGACGAACTCCTTTTCCAACCTCACCAAAACTAGGGTTATAGACTTTTCCGATCAACCTCCATCTCCACAGTAGTCTACACGACCATCCACTATTTTTCCGGTCCTCCCCTATCATTCAACTATCTCCAGAACCAAACCCGACCTTTCCGATCGACTAGATCATCAGAGGCGACCTAAAATTCCCATTTCGATCAAACTAGAACTGCTCCCTCAACCTACTTCTAAAAATCATGATTCGAATTTTAAAATTCATGGTTTCGATCAGGGATCCAGATCATATGCCTGAATCAATGATTTAAGGAGCTCGAATTTTTAACAAAAACTCAAGTCTTCCTGTTCTATTTAGTTTTCCAGAGCAAATTCCCATTTTAATTTGTTTAAATAAAGTTTAAACCTTAAATTATGATTAAACAATCGAATGTGTTTGAATACTAAATCCTAATAGAGATTATATTAAGAGAGATTGAATTTTTATCATGATATTAACTTCTAAAGGTAAGAATAGGTAAAAACAGATATCACAGTAACATGCATCTATACATTCAAATCTATATGCAGATATTCAATCATATACATCCATTCAATACTCATTTTATTCCAGCATTTCACATGCAAACAAATATCTATATACTTTAATTTATAAGAAGAATGTTACTCACCTATTTGAGGATGAACAGAGCTTATTCTTTGAAACTGTTTTTGATTTGAAATCTTTAAAATTGAATGCTTGATTTCTTTGAAAATTGGAATGCTAGCTATAGAAATTTGCATGCATGCTTTGATTTCCAGAGTGCCTTTGAACTTTAAACTTTTGAATGCTGTTTAAACTCAGGTTTGCTTGCTTCCAGATTTTGAAAAGATATTGCAGACAGACTTTTGTTTGAAAAATGTATTACAGGGAAGTGATTTACAAGGTTTACATTTTTATAAATTTTGGTTTGTGGAGTTTGATTCTCTGATTTATGAGGTGATTGAGATACTTATTTTTGTTTTGAGATTATGGTTTGAGGAATGTTTTTGATTTACAGGTTGAAGTTTCTCACTTTGAAAATGAGAAGATAAGGAAAGAAATAGAATAGAGGGAAGATGTATGTTTATATAGGCTGAAAATAATTTATTAAAAATAAAAGAAAATTGAAATTAAAGGATTGACACTTGTCTTTATATGTGTTAATTTGTTTACATTTGTTATAACAAGGTCTTTAGAGAATCACACATGTCTTTTAATAAATCATATTTATTTTTTAAAATGTAAAAACCCTTTTCTTTATTTACTAAACACTTATTACTTACCTATATATATATATTACCTTTAAAGAAATAAAAACTAATTATATATATATATAAAGCTTATACATATGTTTATAAAATCAAAACTATTTAAATATTACCTCTTTTGAATTTCAAATTAATTTTAAATTCAAATGTAAATTATATTTTAAAATCCAATCCAAAGTAAATTTAAAACAACACATTCAAATTGAAAATAACCATTCAATTTCTTACAAATCTATTCATATTTATAAACAAAACAATACATTATTAATATTGTTTTAGAAGTAACAAATTTGTCAATTTAAAATAATTTATTCATATTTAAAAAGAAAATAAATTAACTTTACTATTAATCTTATTTAAACCATATAGTTATTTGTTTAAATAACTTTGAAAAGCTAATATTAAATAAATCCAAATCTCCAAACTATCAATATATATATTAGAAATTTAAAAACAAGATTTTATTTATTTATTAAATTTCAAACCCAAGCTTGTCTATTTACAATATATATTCACATATATATATTTACATTATAAATAGAAATCATTTTATTAGTTTTAAAAGATAAATTCTCACTAATTAAACACTTATTTAATTAGATTATTAAACTAATTCAAATTTTATTATCAAAGATTTCAAATCAATTTAATTATTTAAACAGATTATTAAATTGATATTGCCCTAAATTTCCGGGATATTACAATTTGATTATTATATTTTTTTCATTCCGCTGCGAGATTCTATATTTTTGTTTTCCTTCTTTTCTCTTATTTTCTTATTAAATCCCATTGACAATCCTCCCATTTGAATGGTTTGAGTTAGACATGTGTGGTTTATTATCGATTTAAACTGTCCAAAAAGGTGGGTCGTCACAGGTATGTATTAAGAGAACGTACTTGACTATTTGGAAAAAGAAAAGAAAATGAGGGTTTTCCAGAAGGTTTTTAAAAAGTTTTTCAAAATTGGGTTTCTAAAAAGTGTGTATATATGTACATATAGATAAAATGATTTTCAAAAGTTTTATATATGTACGTATAATACAAAAAAATGCTATCCCTTATTCTTGCCAATACTATCTATGGATAATTTTCTAATAATTTCTAAATTACAAATAGAGAGGATGAGTAATCCTACCGGTTGGGCTCAGATGGTGCAGTTGAGATTCTGGGTGTGAATGTCCCGAATGGTTCCGTCGGTATCTGCAAGCAAAAGGAAAAACCAAGCTTAACCCTAATAGAGGACCCACAGAGTAGGCACCGGGTGTAGTTCCTGCCCACCCACCCACTTGTCGCCAATTTCACCTAGCTGTGTAAGGACTTTATGAGTCTAGAAGGGAAACCATATGTGCGGATCGAGTTGTACATGGACTCAAAAGCATGGATTCGTACTTGCGAGAGAATTTTTGGATTTATGGGTCTTCACGATGATGTTAAGAGACAACTTACCGCCTGCTATTTACAAGGAGAGGCCCTAAATTGGTAGAACCTGGCTGGGTGGAGGCCAATGAGGAAGATATTACTTAGGGAGAGATTAGGAGGCGTTTCGAGATGAAGTTTCTTTCCATGACAAAGCAGGGAGTACAGTTGGAGAAGTTTATACATTTGCAGCAAAGAGAAATGTCGATAAAGGAATATGAAAATTAGTTGAATGAGTTGGCTAGGTTTGGTTTGGATCTGATAAATACCCCTCACAAGATAGATTTGAAGTTTCAAAGGGGCTGAATCAACCTCTTCAATTTGGCCCTTAGTCACATTCCAATTTTGTACGACTTTCAAGGGTTTGGTGGAGATGGTTTTGCTAAATACCATTTTTAAGGAAGAGGCGAGGAATGAGCCAGAAAAGTTAGATTGAAAGACACCCCAGCAGAACAAGTACATGGGCAGAATTGGGGCCCAAGGGATGATTAAGAACCAAGAGCTCAAATGCCGAAAATGTGATATGAAGGGGGATTTTACAAAGGAGTGTAGGACGAACATCTCAAATATCAAATGTTTCAACTGCATTCAACTCGGGCACATGAGGAGGGAGTGTTCGACACCACAAAAGACCTCCACCCGAGTGGTTTCAGCTTATGCACTAGATGTTGTTCCCAGCTCGAGTGTGCCTCCAGTAGCGGACAAGGGGAAGAAGTTCGAAATTGAAGGTGTGTTAACTCTATATGATTTATTTGTTCATGTCTTATTTGACACTGGGACATCACACTCTTTTATTTTGAGTAGACTTATGATGAGTTACACTTAGACACTAGCATAGTTATAGACCCAGTAATTATATCAAACCCTATCAGAAGATCGGCTTATTTATCTATGATTTGTAGGTGTTGGAAATTTTTTACTTTGGGGGTCGAGTTCGAGGTATGCACTAGGGGCGATTATGTATTTTGTTTACATTGGTTTGATTTTGGAATGGACCGGATGATCATGTTGATAGAGTTAGAGGTATGCGCTAGGGGTGATTATGTAATTTGTTACATATATCTAACTCGTTGACTAATCTTGTTCGAAATAAAGGTATTTTCTTTCTATTATATACTTGATATAATGTGGTTATATTAATTAATCAATTTAATTAAAAGTATATTTAATAGAAAATCCATAAATGGTATGTTTTGTGATAGTAGTCACAAAGTGATGTAACCGTGAGTAATTTATCACGATGAAACAAATATACCATTTTAAATGTTCCTAGTTAAGATGCATCGAGACTGGATATCGATGTATCCATTGAGACTAGAGTACGTAACGCTTTCCAAATGTTGGGCAGTGTATTACTCATGACTATTGGAAGCACCAAGGGGTTATGTACTGATAGTTATTGGATAACTGCGAAATGACTCACTCGATAGTTTTCTGTTGGTTAATATAACTAAGATCAAGATAAGAATATCGATGTGACTAATTATACAGTTCTCTTGACTTGAGTATACTGTTGATCTTCAATGTGGAAGCTTCGCTTTTACTGTAGTTAAATCGTGGCACGGCATCCATCGAACAACAATAGTTGGTTTGAGTGGAAGCATTGTAAGTGAAACACTATTCAAGATAGGATTCGTCACCTTAGTCATATGAGGTTAGTATCATGGTCAACTGAAGTCAACTCGAAGTCAAAGTCTCTGGCCAGAGCATTTTGGTTAATAATAATTGTTATTATTGAACCAAAGACTTTGTGTTTGGACTATAAAGTTGAATGTGGATGATATTGGAATTTTGACCATTACCAAATTCCGTAAATCCAAAGTGATATAGTTTTGATGAGGAGAATTGGTGTCAATAATTGTCGCTATTAGGTACCGCTTATAATAAGTAAAATTTGATTTTACCCAAAGATGTGTAAGCGATCAATTCGGCTAAAATGTCACACCACTTGCTAAGTGACATGTCAACGTTAATATTCAAATAGTTCGATATTAATCGCTGATTGAATTTACACCTATAAGTCATAAAACCGTAATGATGAATTCTCTGAAAAACCACATGATTTAATTAATTTATAAAATATTATAAATTGATTAAATCAATTGATATTTGAGAAATATTAATTATTATTTATTTGATGTTTGGAAGTTCTTTTGTAATTATCTTAATGCATTTATAAAAGTTATGTTTACGCGCATTGATATGTGATATCGATGTAATTTAAAGATAATTGCATGAAATGATTTATGAAAATTTTATGTCATTTAATGACATGATTTATGGAAATTTTATGTCATTTAATGACATGATTTGTGGAAATTTTATGTCATTTGATGACATACGTGTAAAGAAAGGATTGGAGAGAGAGAAACGATCAAGGGAATTAATTAGGAAGTTTTAATTAAAGAATAGGAAAAGTTTCATTCTTTCAAATAAAACATATTCCCTCATTCCTTATGTATGTACAATTCATTTTCCTTCTCATTCATTCTTTCTCTTTCTCTCCTCCTAACTTTTCATGGCAAAAAAAAATAAATGTCCAAAATCTTTCAAATCCAAATAAAAAGACAAAATAAAATAAAACAAAGTGGTCCATCCATATCTTGCAAGGATAGGATGTGGATCTTGAAGATCTGAGGAGATATCATCATTCAAGGTGTGATTTCTAGGCAACATCCTAAGGTGATTCAATCGGATCTAGAAGCATTCTTCATTTAAGGTGTAAATCAAAGGCAACATCAATAAGGTGTATTTTAAGGATTGGGTAGCAAAGTATGTCATTTTCTATATATAGATAGTGATTTTGCAATGTTTAATGGAAATTTAATTTGACTTTCATAATTTTTATGATGTATTACCGTCTTGCTTAACTAAAAAATTGTTTATAAAAAGTGAATTATTTGTTGAATGATATGATTGAGTTTTCATTTGATAGATTAAAATTAAATTTGTTTATGTTTCAAAACAATATTTAAGTGTAGATCTATGTTTTTAAACATTCTAATTAAATTGTAATTCTTTAGATCTGAATGTTTACATGTTTGAATTGATTAGCTGCTTTTCTTTACATTGTTAAATTAAAACTAAATTTATATATTTTAAAATACAATGTTTTATTTTAGTTCTACATTTTAACATTTAATTTAAATTCCATTTTTTTAAATCTAGAAATTTACATTTTCATGTTGATTGATTGAATTATATTTAAAGTTAAAAATGAAATTTATGTGGAACCAACACAATATTTCAATTGTAGATCTATTTTTTAATCTTTCAAAACAAAGTGTAATTTTAGTTTTGAATTTTAATATATGTATGGATATATGTATGCATGTATTACTTGCACTTTTATTGCATTAGATATTTACATATGAATAAAAGGAATTTTAACAACAAATTGAAGTTTTGAAATTGACGGTAATAACTTTCTAATTTATATTATTAGAAAGCTTTGATTTAATTCCATACGTAGTTGGATCTACTTTTATATGTTTATATAAAATTTATTTTTCTTTACATATATTGTAGTAGTATAAAATCATTTCTCTTTTTTAATTAAGATAATAATGTATACATACAATTCATTGTTTACCTTCTATATTCTTACATTGTGGGACCTATTGATTGTCATTAATATGTTGCATTAATTAAGTTTACTAAAAGGGAAACTGTATCAATCACCTTTGCCATCCCTTATTTATTTCCATTTCAATTCTTATGTAATAACCATTCAAATTGTTCTTGTTTATTTTATGTATATATATCAATTACCACTTACTATGCACACTTCCTATATGTTACACTTGCACAATATTTACTGTGAATATATTTACAATTCATGTCATATTTAGATCAGTCGTTGATGTTATTTTATTAATCAATTATTTAATTTAATTAAGAGAAGGAAATGAAATGTTTCCTTCTCTAACTAAATGTATGATCCCTCATTAATTGAATAATTTAAGGGAAAGTAAATAAAAAGTTTCATTCTTTAAATAAATTTATGACCCCTCATTAATTAAATAAGTTAAGATAAAGGAAATGAAATATACCCTTCTTTGAATAAATTATAAAAGTAAACATTACACACAAATTTGTATATAAGAGTATATTTGATATACTCTAAATTACATACACATTAAATTTAAGTAAAACTTTATTTGTGAAGTTAAATAAAATATTGATTTTATTTAAAAGAAACTTATAAAAGTTCCAAATGAATTTAGAGTTCATAGACCCATTAAAGATCCAAAATGGTTAAAACTTTTGAAATTCATCCATTTCTTCCGCTACGGGCTGGCCCAGTTCCAACAATGGTATCAGAGCCCAATAGCATATGCGGTCTAAATTAGCCATATTAGGATAACTAATTAAGCTTGCACATACAGTGTCTAGAAAGGTGATGTCTAGGATTGGAATTGGGTAATCAAGTACCCTGTTCTACCTGGTTAGCTGCCTGGCCTAAAAGGTGAAGTGAGCCCAAAGGATGATCCTGATAGAAAAGGCCCAATTTGAATTGGACCTTGGGCTAATTTTCAAAATAGTTTTGAAAATTAAGGCTAGATTTGAAATTTAAAAGTTACATTTAAAATTAAAACATGTTTACTATAATGGTTGTAATATAACATAAATTTTCAAAATGTTTGAAAAGGTAATGAAATTTCAAAATGTTTGAAACTATTTAAATAATAATTTTAAAATTTAAAATTTATTAATAACATTAATAAAATAAATTAATTAAATGATTTTATTAATTAATACTTATATGCATGTATTATATATGTTGATATATGTTATGTTATTTAAAAGTGTTTAAGATAACATAAGTATACATGTATGTATGCATGATAAATTTTGAAATTGATATAATTTAATTAAAATTATTTAATTAAATAAATTAATCAAAGGTTAATTAATTACATAAAACGCATATATAAGATATATGTGTTACAGTATAAATATTATAGTATACACTATAAAGGTTAGCTGCCGAGCAAATTCAAGGTAGGGATGTTATGTGTAGCACTATTAATATATTGAATAGACGAGATAAGATAACTATATGTATTTGTTGAGCAAACTCAAGGTACATGTACTATACTTAGGCGTCACGATATGGTAGGTGTGAGTGAATAATCACTTTTGATTTGTTGAGCAACTCAAGGTCGAAATGAGGTTAGGACAAGGAAACATGGGTTAGGAGTTGTATGTGATATAACCTATAAGGACTTATCCATCGTTTGTGGAGCTATGATTTGTTGAGCAAACTCAAGGTCAGAATACCAAGATAAACGAGTCCTAACACCCACTAATAAAGTAGAAAGACTTTTATATTTCATCTTAAGGTTTGGAGAAACATAAAAGACTATTGGGAGCCTTATTAGAAACATGAAATAGTAACATTTAACCTTTCTAATATTGTAAGAACATATGCTAAATAATGTTATAATTATCTACAATGATAAATTTTTGCATTTAATATGATTGATAAAACATTTATTAATTAACATATACAAATGAACTGAATTGAAAGTTGACAAAGGGAAATATAATACCCACTATTAAATTCCTATTGCATGTTAGTGTTTTCTATATCCATGCAAGTGTCTAATTTTTACAACTACTTTATACATTCGTAAAATGGTCACTTACGTGCTTATTTGGTTGAGACCGTGTATTGCACTCTATGATTTTCGAACTCTAAAAGTAATACAAGACTAGGGATATTTGATCCATATACTATCATTTGTTAATGTTATATGGTGAACGGTCAAAGTTCGTAATGTACGATACTTCAATGAATATAGTTCATTGGAAATAAGCCAATAAACAGTATTTTAAGATCATGTATTCAACTTGATTGGTTACAAAAGGGATCATATTGTGTTAATGTAACATAAGACCAAAAACTATAGGATACATCTAAGAACTCGATGGCTGAAATGTCATTTTGATCGGTTTATGTAAAGTGCAACATATTTGATGTCCTTAAATGTTAAGGATAATCGAATGTGCTTTTGTAAAGAGTTTGTTATGATATTGATGTAAGGTTTTTTTTTGAATAGTTTGACCATTTGAAAGGAAAATGAATGTATAAGAATAGATGTAATTTAAGGTACAGTTGGGATGAAAAGAACTTCTGCTTCATAGAGAAACATTGGAAACGAGAATTGTAATAATAATTGATACTTAATATTGGAATAAGAAATATGATTTCTATTCCAAAATGTATTTTCAAATATAAAATTGTTTTCTACGAGATTTATTTCTTTGAGCTCGAGATATTTGATCAACAAACTTTCCACTGTAAATAGTTGTAGTGTATGAAATAAAAAAATTGTATTAAGTGAATGATGGATCTTCGAATTTACTACGCTATTATAGTAATGGTGGAAAGAGTGGGAGCATGCCATATAGCACTTATTAATTTCATCATAGTATGAAAATTGTTTTCATACAACTTACCATACATTATTTATGAAATAATGATTATTTTTCGGTATCGACTGAAAAAATAAAAAAATAGACATGGCTATATTTCAATACAAATATTATGAATATTCTTTATGAAATAAAACTATAATGTGGTAATTTTTTATAACAAAAGTGATGCATTGGAAAAGTATCTAATATTATTTACAGTTGTTTTGGAATTATAGACCAAGCCGTAGTTTTAAGAAATAATTTTATTGTATGATTTTGAATCAAATGATACTTGCTAATTATATCTCAAACAATAAAGGGCTATGCACCCATTTAGTGGGAGTATCATAAGAGTTGATGAACTCTTCGGATTGATACATATAGATGTATGCAATCATAATTCTATAAATACCAAAACGGTTTCACGTACTTCGTCTATTCACCGATGAGTTATCATCGACATGGACATGTGTTTTTGATACACATCTAGTGTCTATGATAAACTTATAAAATGTAAACAAGAAGTAAATAAAATAACATGCGATGGAAATGATTTGATTTGATTGAATGAATGAGTATATTGGAAAATGTTCCGAACGTACCTAAAATGAATAAAGATTCAATCTCAAAATTACTCCTCCATGTGATACCTAATGATGCATCGACACGGAGTAATTGAACTTTGTTGGACAATGTACGATTAATTATGAGTGAAGTTGAGTTAGTTTCTTTCTATAAGGTAATGTACTTAAGGGTAGTACACAAAGTTAATATTATTTCATCTAGATAACAGTTTACAGAATTTTACAAGATAAGGGTTTATAAGAAACTCCAAAATATCCTAGACTAAGGAGTTGGCAGGTTGTGTGAATCGAAAGATTAAACGTAATAATTGTTCATGAGGGATCTTGTATGAATCTCCCCAAAAGGATTTTGAAAAGACTATCATTGGATGACATATTTGTGTTTCGAACATAATTTTTGTAAACTAAAACCAAATTAGTTTTATAAATAAAGAAATTCATAAAATGTTTATGAATATCCATTCTATTGCACTGAGAAACAATTGTTGTTTGAAGATATACCAACTTCATTGTGAAGGAATTCCTTTGAGGAAATATTGGTAATAAAATGGAATTGGATACGATCTATAGATAAAACTGATTATATGAGATGAAATGAAATTAACTAATCTAAATGAATACATAGCATTAGAATGTCTAATAAGTATTCTTGCACATTGAAGATTATTAGTGTCAATATATATAATCCTAGGTTGTTTAATTAAACCATCGAGAGTGTTGACTATATATAGTATGATGCGCAAATCCAAAAGAATTCCAAGTACGCTACCAAAATCGAATCCGTCCAGGATCTCACACGATTAGCGGAAATAATCGGTGAATCGATGATAAATTGGTGAATTTAAGAATACCCAAATGCCCAAATCCGTTGATCATGAAGATACCGGATTCTAGCAATCTTCGACACGTTGATCGTGCACGATGCCGTGAGAGAAGATCTATAATTCTTCGAACGTTGATCAAGCGCACTTGATTCCGTGAATTGGCTTCAACAATCGTTGATTCGAGCGCACTCGAATGCCGAAGGTGGAGATAGGAGATAACACTCAACTACCAATTTTAATGGAGGCAAGAAGCACAAACCAAATTTTATTTAAAATTAAACTACCTTTACAATGACACAACACTCCCCTATTTATAGGGTTACAACACCAGCACATACGACCTAACAGTAGCGACCTAACAGACGCGACACGATACAGGTTCTTCACGACCTAACACATTCACGTTACAACAGCACTTCGACCTATGACTTATTCAACAACGACTCATGACATAAGAACAAGCGACATATCAAAATACTTAAGAAAGTTACAACGACTCATCAAAGCGACTCAACAAATTTACAACACCATAGCTTGAGCGACCTAAAAATCAGCGACTTAAGAAATGACTTCTGGAACGACTTAAGCTTCAACGACATAAGTGAAGCGACTCAAAGAATGCGGCATGGCAGCGACCTAACTGGATTTTGTTCGCGACTTACTGGAATTGGCATAGGTCATTCGCGACATAAGGAAGAACTTCGACTTGAGGAGTAGGTCGTTTGCGACATACGGCTTCGCGACCTTCTGCTTCACGATTCAATTCTTCAGCGACCTTGGAGTTAGGTCATACGCGACCTAAGGTGTGTTGCTCGCGACTTAAGGCAGAGCGATTTAGAGTTTCGCGAACTCCTCTGGTATGCGCTGCATCATCCTCCCTTGGTTGAAAAGAATTTGTCCTCGAATTCGCACTCTCCTCTTCTTCAACAAACTTCTCCCCATAATACGGAATTAAGTGTTTGACATTGAAAACATCAGAAGTATGAATATTTTCCGGCAACCTTAACTGATACGCATTATCATTGATCTTCTTTATGATTTCTAAAGGACCAATCTTTTTAGCAGCTAGTTTGTTGTAAGTGCCAACAGGAAATCGATCCTTAGTCAATATTGCATATACAAAATATCCTTCTTTGAAGTCAACATGTCGTACTTTAATATCTGCGGATTGCTTATATTTCTCATTCGCCTTAAGAAATCGTTCCTGCACAACCTTGTGACACTCTTGCAATTCATTCACAAAATCACTAGCCCGTTTGATCACTCCTTTTTGCTGTGGAACTTCAAATAAATCCAACGGTCCTTTAGGAATTGTTGAGGACACGACCTGGAATGGACTGGACCCAGTGCTACGATTAACTGCATGGTTGTGTGCAAATTCAGCTTGACATAACTTCGAATCTCAACTCTTCAAATTGTCATCCACGAGGCATCGCAATAGATTACCTAGGGATCTGTTTACAACTTCAGTCTGTCCATCCGTCTGTGGATGATAAGCACTACTGAATTTCAGCTTTGTCACGACCATTCTCCATAGACTCTTCCAGAAATGACTCAGAAAACGAGTGTCTCTATCTGATACAATAGATTCAGGCAACCCATGAAGATGATATATTTCTCTGAAATATAACTGTACTACATTAACCGCATCTGCTGTCTTCTTGCAGGCAATAAAATGTACCATCTTTGAAAATCGATCAACCACCACATAGATAGAATCATTGCCGCGTTGTGTTCTCGGCAGTCCCAACACAAAATCCATGCTAACATCCACCCACGGTTTAGTCGGCACTAGCAACGGCATATACAACCCTGCATTTGTCGCTGTCCCCTTTGAAACCTGACAAATATGACACCTCTGAACAATTTTTTCAACTTCCTTCCTCATTGACGGCCAAAAATAAGATTTTTCAATCAATTGTAAAGTACGATCACGGCCCACGTGTCCTTCCTCATGCGGTTCTTTGATAATCTTCATTCGTAAACTGCAATCTGGAATACACAACTGATTTCCTTTGAACAGAAAACCATCAACCAGCATATATCCATTCATGTTTCCCTGCTTAACTTTGTCTAGGATTCCCGAAAAATATGAATCTGACGTAAGCAATTCTAAAAGTAAGTCAAAACCCATCACTTCCATTCGCATGGTAGTGAGTAAATGATTCCTCCGACTCAATGCATCGGCAACGCGATTGGTTACTCCAGACTTGTGTTTTACCACGAAAGTAAATTGCTACAAATAGGCTATCCATGATGCATGCCTAGCTGCAATTTTACCATGCCCTTGCAAATGTTTCAATGCTTCATGGTCTATATACAAAACAAACTCCTTCTGAAACAGATAATGCCTCTAGTGCTTCACAGCTTGAACAATTGCGTAAAACTCCACGTCATAAGTGCTATATCTCAACTTGGCTCCAGACAACTTCTCACTGGAATAAGCAACTGGTCTTCCATTCTGACTCAATACTCCACCAATCCCAACCTTCGAAGCATCAGTGTGTAATTCGAACAATATCTGAAAATCCGGCAGTACCAGAATGGGTGTTGTCGTCAAAAGTGTCTTGATCTTCTCAAAAGCTAACTCTACTTCCTCTGTCCACACGAACTTCTTTCCTTTCATGCAATCGGTTACAGGTGCCATCACACTGCTAAAATGTGGAATGAATCTTCGATAAAAAGATATCAACCCATGAAAACTCCTCACTTCAGTAATTGTCTTGGGTTGTGGCCAACTCCTGACAGCTTCCACTTTGCTTTCATCCACTTGAATACCCTCCTTCGACAGAACATATCCCAGAAACAAAACACTGTGCGTCATGAACACGCACTTTTTCGTTGCTGCATAGAATTGCTCCTGTCGTAGAATCAACAGCACTTCTCGCAAATGCTGGATATGCTCTTCCATACTCCCACTATAGATCAAAATATTGTCAAAGTAAACTACTACGAACTTCCCAATAAATGGTCTGAAAATCTGGTTCATCACTCTCATAAAAGTACTAGGAGCATTTGACAAGCCAAACGGCATAACCAGCCATTCGTATAGACCTTCCCTAGTTTTAAAAGCAGTCTTCCACTCATCACCCGGTCTAATACGAATCTGATGGTATCCACTCTTCAAGTCAATCTTTGAGAACACAACAGCCCCACTCAACTGATCAATCAAATCATCGAACCTTGGCATAGGAAACCTGTATCTCACAGTGATCTTGTTTAGAGCCCGACTGTCCGTACACATCCGCCAAGTCCCATCCTTCTTCGGTACCAATAAGGCCGGCACTGCACAAGGACTCAAGCTCTCCTGAACACGCCCTTGTTCTAACAACTCCTCCACCTGCCTTCTCAGTTCCTCATGCTCCTTAGTACTCATCCTGTAATGTGGCCTGTGAGGTAATGCCGCCCCTGGCACAAGATTAATCTGATGCTGAATATCTCTCAACGGTGGTAACTCCTTTGGCAACTCTTCAGGAAACACATCTCTGAATTCTTCCAACATTGGCTTTACTTCCTCTGGAACTTCAACAGATTCAGTAGCTTCATGTCCAATCAACAAGAACACCTCTGGACTCTCCTCTACTTCTTCAACAAACTCCTTCAAAGTCAACAAAGTCTTCAGCTCCTCGATCTCTTCTGACTTGCTCTCTCCTTGCTGTCTCTTCTTCGGAACTAAAATGATCTTAGTACCCTCAAACATAAAGCTGTAGCTATTGGTTCGACCATCATGTTGCACTGCTCGGTCATACTGCCATGGTCTTCCCAAAAGCAAGTGACAAACATCCATCTCCACCACATCACACCAGATCTCATCTTTATACTTCTTCCCAATAGAAAATGGAACATGAACTCGCCTGTCCACCTTCACCTCTCCTCCTTTCCTTAACCACGCTAACTTGTAAGGATTTGGATGCTTCTCCGTCTTCAACTTCAACTTTCTCACAGCTTCGGTAGAAATGATATTGTCATAACTTCCCGCGTCAATCACAAATTTACACACCTTCCCCAGTATAGTGCATGTCGACTGAAAGATATTACTCCTCAACCAACTAGCCTCCTCTTCCTGCTTCGGTGTCAAACATGATCTCCTTAACATTAGATTACATCCTTCATCTCCCGACGCGATATCTTGTTCATCCTCCTCAACTGGACTAGAATAACCTTCATCAACATCCTCACCTTCCACTTCAGCATCATAGCTCGCCTCTTCGGTTTCGGGCATTCATTACTCTTGTGACCCACTTCCTGGCAATTATAACACTTGAAACTATTGTTGACCTTCGCCTCCGCAACTTCATTCACAACTGGTTTACTGACAGCTTTAGAAACATTGGAACTCCCACTAGCACCCTTGCTCTAAGTATTGGAACTTGGAAACACACCACCTCCTCGTCTTCCCTACTTCTCCCAAGCCAACGCCTTCTGGTGCGCTTCAGCCAGATCTAGGGTCAAACATATTTACTATATCCTGGATCTGGATCCTCAACCACCCAACAAACCTAGCAGTCAATTGTTCCTCCGTCTCCATAATGTCATTTCGAGTAATCAGTTGATAAAACTCATCAGCATAATCATTAACAGTCTTCGTCCCTTGCCTCGGATTCTGCAACCTCTGATACATGAGTGATTGATAATTGTAAGGCAAGAATGTAGCCTTCATCATCTTCTTCATTTTCTCCCAAGCAACAATCTTCGACTTCCCCATCCGTTCTCGTGTAAGTTTGGTTTGCTGCCACCACGCCATAGCTCTCCCTCTCAACCTAGTAGCAACCAACTTCACTCGACGTTCTTCCGGAACCTCCTTGAAATCAAAGATCTCTTCAACATTAGATAACCACTCTAGAAATTCTTCAGCCTGCATACCACCCTTAAACTCTGGAATTTCAACTTTCATTCTGGACTCCCATTTGTGATCATACTCTGAATGATTTCTTCCTTGGCTTCGATTTCGACCATGAACACTACCACCATCAAACTCCTCATCAAAATCTGATGCATATCGATGTCGATCATGACCACCAACATCTCTACCACCATTTCTACCACCAACATCCCTTCAATCTACATTCCTATCACGATCGTCAACATTTCTACGATCATGATCTTCTCTTCTCTCCCGATCTGAATGTGGTGAAACTCTATTTCCCACATGGCTCGATTCAGGTGAAACCCTTCTTCTACTTTGATTCATTTCAAGCATCATTCTCTCTAATCGACCAATCCCCTCATTCAACTTCTCATTGAAATTCTCGTTGATTCGTTGTTCCATTTCATCGTCCTCTTCTCTTCCATACAAAGATCAACATTGCGATGACGTTGAGCTCGTCTCGGTGGCATGATTGAACTTCAAACAAATCTTCAAAAATTCAAACTTCACACTGCTAACACGAACACTTCACGAAAAATGATACATGGCTTTCACAAATCAATGGACTATCTCGACCCTCCAAGCTTTAGGTCGCAACTCTCCAAACTTCAATTTGAGCACGACCTATGTAAAGGCGCACTTCCCAAACTTCAACTACCTCGGCCGAACGACTTAGCGAAAAGTTCACGACCTAAGGCGCAAACCAACGTGCACGACCTAAGACGATAAGGTGCGCAACTTCAATACGGCGTGGAATTTCAAACTTCACTTTGGCGTGCAAAAATCCCAACGAGCAAAATTCAAACACTTTCCGAACTTTGATCCAAAATGATATGGATCGAAACTCCCAACTCGTTGTAACTTCACGATGAACACCAAACTTCTTCAACAATGCAAATCTGATCTCCAGACGGATGCAAACTTCTTGCGATCTAGCTTTGATACCAAACTGATGCAGCCAAGGAAGCGAATTCGACGATGTAAATCGAATCCGTCCAGGATCTCACACGATTAGCGGAAATAATCGGTGAATCGATGATAAATTGGTGAATTTAAGAATACCCAAATGCCCAAATCCGTTGATCACAAAGATACCGGATTCTAGCAATCTTCGACACGTTGATCGCGCACGAAGCCGTGAGAGAAGATCCACAATTCTTCGAACGTTGATCAAGCGCACTTGATTCCGTGAATTGGCTTCAACAATCGTTGATTCGAGCGCACTTGAATGCCGAAGGTGGAGATAGGAGATAACACTCAACTGCCAATTTTAATGGAGGCAAGAAGCACAAACCAAATTTTATTTAAAATTCAACTACCTTTACAATGACACAACACTCCCCTATTTATAGGGTTACAACACCAGCACATATGACCTAACAGTAGCGACCTAACAGACGCGACACGATACAGGTTCTTCACGACCTAATACATTCACGTTACAACAGCACTTCGACCTACGACTTAATCAACAATGACTCATGACATAAGAACAAAGCGACATATTAAAATACTTAAGAAAGTTACAACGACTCATCAAAGCGACTCAACAAATTTACAACACCATAGCTTGAGCGACCTAAAAATCAGTGACTTAAGAAATGACTTCTGGAACGACTTAAGCTTCAGCGACATAAGTGAAGCGACTCAAAGAATGCGGCATGGCAGCGACCTAAGTGGATTTTGTTCGCGACTTACTGGAATTGGCTTAGGTCGTTCGCGACATAAGGAAGAACTTCGACTTGAGGAGTAGGTCGTTCGCGACATACGGCTTCGCGACCTTCTGCTTCGCGATTCAATTCTTCAGCGACCTTGGAGTTAGGTCGTACGCGACCTAAGGTGTGTTGCTCGCGACTTAAGGCAGAGCGATTTAGGATTTCGCGAACTCCTCTGGTATGCGCTGCATCAGATATGATCCATCGACCATGAATGTGTCTTTGTGAGTAAGACCAATGCAGTTGGAATTAAATGAGCAATGTTGATAAGAATAATATCGCAAATTTCAATTATTGAAGTTAGCATAATAGATTCGATATCCAACATGTTCAAGTCAATTCGAATTTACTTACAAAATAATCGCTTAATAAGTCCTAGTGTTTTGGTACATATGTATTAAAACAAAAAAATTATAAATAATGATTTAGAGTAAGCTGTTTACACATATTAACCAATAATATTTCAAAGTCAATGGGAGCGATATTGAGTTTGTGAGTCTTTGGATACGATCTAAGAAATGATGATACGAAAGTACCATTTCATAAGCATCAAGATTGAATAAGTATTTTAATAGAAATATCAAATAGTTTGATATGCAATCAAAGTGCAGAGGAGCGTGTATTCATAAGAAAGAACGTTAAAAGGTACATTGATATTTCTAAACAATAAGTAAACAACACGTTGTTGATTTTAATGATGTACTTATGTTAAAATCAGCCATAGTTGTTTTAATAATCAACGTTGGATTAATAAATGATGTCTTTTATAGTAGGTATAAAAGATGTCATGAATGTCCTAAATGATATGCAAGGACGCCTTATTAAAATGTTTAATACAGAACATGTAAGATTGATTCCTTTGCATTGGCATTCAGAATTATCATACATGTTATGTTGTCTACGATATCATGCTTTGTTTATGTATTTGATATATGAAGCAAATATCAAATCCAAATTGATATCACCAAATGGTTGTTTGAAGTGTTCTCATTTATTTATGAAATACTAGAGAATTATTTACAAAAACAAAAACACTTTATGAAGGAGTGTTCGGACTTGAACTTCATAAGTGATATTGTGTATAATATGTCAATAATAAATTCAAGTTAAGAGTCTTTAAGTTGGAAATGTTCCAAATGAAATACCATGGCCGATTCAATGAAAAAGGCTAAGTACATCACCTAGAATAGCACCATAATAAAGACAATGTATATAAAAATATAAGTGCACAAATTTATAACTGAGCCAATTCCAAATGTTGAGAATCTCATAACATTGTTATATGATATCAATGTCGTGATATAGTTCATAACAGAACTTAGAGCTCACCAGAAGTCGAGAGACATACCCCGAATTGTTCCACATGATAATATAGTTTACCATCATCGGAGAGAGTTGATTGACAGAGCAGATAATTAAAACATAATAGCATACCTGTTCACAAAGGGACTGACCCAATTGGTTTTGAGAAATCCAATTGGAGAAGTTAGAATAAGATTTCATAATTGACCCCAAGTGTAGGAGGGAGACTAATAGAGTTAGCGGTATGCCCTAAGGGAAATTATGTAATTTGTTACATATATCTAACTCGTTGACCAATCTTATTCGAAATAAAGGTATTTTCTTTCTATTATATACTTGATATAATGAAGTTATATTAATTAATCAATTTAATTAAAAGTATATTTAATAGAAAATCCATAAATGGTATGTTTTGTGATAGTAGTTACAAAGTGTTGTAAGTGTGAGTAATTTACCACAATGAAACAAATATACCATTTTAAATGTTCCTAGTCAAGATGCATCAAGACTGGATATCGATGTATCCGTTGAGACTAGAGTATGTAATGCTCTCTAAATGTTGGGCAGTGTGTTACACATGACTGTTGGGGGCACCAAGGGGTTACGTACTGATAGTTATTGGATAACTATGGAATGACTCACTCAATAGCTTTCTGTTGGTTAATATAACTAAGGTCAAGCAGAGAATATCGATGTGACTAATTTACACAATTCTCTCAACTTTAGAATACTGTTGATCTTAAATGTAGAAGCTTCGCTTTGATTATAGTTAAATCGTGGCACGATATCCATCGAACAATTATAATTGGGTCTAGCGGAAGCATTGGAAGTGAAACACTATTTAAGAGAGGATTCGTCTCTTCAGTTATATGAGGTTAGTATCATGGTTAATTGAAGTCAACTCAAAGTCAAAGTCTCCAGCCAAAGCAATTCGGTTAATAATAATTGTTATTATTGAATCAAAGACTTTGTGTTTGGACTATAAAGTTGAATGTGGATGATATTGGAATTTTGACCATTACCAAATTCCATAAATCCAAAGTGATATAGTTTTGATGAAGAGAATTGGTGTAATAATTGTCGCTATTAGGTATCGCTTATAATAAGTAAAATTGGATTTTACCAAAAGATGTGTAAGCGGTAAATTCAGCCAAAATGTCATACCTCCTGCTAAGTGACATATGTACATTGATATTCGAATAGTTCGATATTAATCACTGATTTAATTTACACCTATGAGTCGCACAACCGTAATGATGAATCCTCCAAAAAACCACATGATTTAATTAATTTATAAAATATTGTAAATTGATTAAATTAATTGATATTTGAGAAATATTAATTATTATTCATTTGATGTTTGGAAGTTATTTTGTAATTATTTTAATGCATTTATTAAAGTTATATTTACGCGCATTGATATACGATACCGATGTAATTTAAAGATAATTGCATGAATGATTTATGAAAATTTTATGTAAATTGATGACATGATTTATGGAAGTTTTATGTCACTTGATGACATGATTTATGGAAATTTATGTCATTTGATGACATGATTTATGGAAATTTTATGTCATTTGATGACATACATGTAAAGAAAGGATTGGAGAGAGAGAAATAATCAAGGAATTAATTAGGAAAGTTTTAATTAAAAAATGAGAAAAGTTTCATTCTTTCAAATAAAACATATTCTCTAATTCATTCTGTACGTACAATTCATTTTCCTTCTCATTCATTCTTTCTCTTTCTCTGCTCCTAACTTTTCATGACAAAAAAAATGAATTTCCAAAGTCTTTCAACTCCAAATAAAAAGATCAAATAAAACAAAACAAAGTGGTTCATCCATCTCTTGCAAGGATAGGATGTGGATCTTGAAGATCTGAGGAGATATCATCATTCAAATTATGATTTCTAGGCAACATCCTAAGGTGATTCAATCGGATCTAGAAGCATTCTTCATTCAAGGTGCAAATCAAAGGCAACATCAACAAGGTGTGTTTTAAGGATTGGGTAGCTAGGTATGTCATTTTCTGTATATAGATAGTGATTTTGCAATGTTTGATGGAAATTTAATTTGACTTTCATAATTCTTATCATGTATTGATGTCTTGCTTAATTAAAAATTTGTTTATTAAGATTGAATTATTTGTTGAATGATATGATTGATTTTTCATTTTATAGATTCAAATTAATTTTGTTTATGTTTTAAAACAATATTTAAGTGTAGATTTATGTTTTTAAACATTCTAATTTAATTGTGATTCTTCAGATCTGAATATTTACATGTTTGAATTGATTAGCTGCTTTTCTTTACTTTGTTAAATTAAAACTAAGTCTATATATTTTAAAATACAATGTTTTATTTTAGTTTTATGTTTTAACATTTAATTTAAATTCCATTTCTTTAAATCTAGAAATTTACATTTTCATGTTGATTGATTGAATTACATTTAAAGTTAAAAATGAAATTTATGTAGAATCAATACAATGTTTCAATTGTAGATCTATGTTTTAATTTTTCATAACAAAGTGTAATTTTAGTTTTCAATTTATATGTATGTATTAATGCATGTATTACTTGCACTTTTTATTGCATTAGATATTTACATATGAATAAAAGGAATTTTAACAACATATCAAAGTTTTGAAATTGACTGTAAGAACTATCTAATTTATATTATTAGAAAGCTTTGATTTAATTCCATATATACTTATTTAGATCTACTTTTATATGTTCATATAAAATTTATTTTTCTTTACATATATTGTTGTAGTATAAAATCTTTTCTCTTTTTTAATCAAGACAATAATGTATGCATATAATTCATTATTTAACTTCTATATTGTTACATTGTGGTACCTATTGATTGTCATTAATATGTTGCATTAATTAAGTTTATTAAAAGGGAAACTGTATCAATTACATTTGTCATCCCTTATTTATTTCCATTTCAATTCCTATGTAATAACCATTCAAATTGTTCTTGTTTATTTTATGTATATATCAATTACCACTGACTATGCACACTTCCTAAGCACTTGCACAATATTTACTGTGAATATATTTACAATTCATGTCATATTTAGATCAGTCATTGATGTTATTTTATTAATCAATTATTTAATTTAATTAAGAGAAAGAAATGAAAAGTTTCCTTCACTAACTAAATGTATGATCTCTCATTAATTGAATAATTTAAGGCAAAGGAAATGAAAAGTTTTCTTCTCTAAATAAATTTATGACCCTTTATTAATTGAATAAGTTAAGAGAAAGAAAATGTAATATTTTCTTCTCTGAATAAATTCTAAAAGTAAACTTTACACACAAATTTGTATATAAGAGTATATTTGATATACTCTAACTTACATACACATTAAATTAAAGTAAAACTTTATTTATGAATTTAAATAAAATATTGATTTTATTTAAAAGAAACTTAGAAAAGTTCCAAATGAATTTAGACTTCATAGGCCCATTAAAGATCCAAAATGGTTAAATTTTTTGAAATTCACTCATTTCTTTTGCTGCGGGCTGGCTAAGTTCCAACACATGTATGAGAAGATCTTAGATTGTGATAAGAAGGTTGTTTGTTTGGGTACTTGCAATCCTAGAGGTTCAGTTATATTGAGTTACTTATATTCTTTAGACCTATCACACGATGAGTCAGTTTCAGTGCTAGTAGCTCGAGACTATCCATATTTCTTTTTCGAAGTTACTGGTCTCCCACCCTAGATTGATCAAGTTTTGGATTTGTCTCATGGAAATGTTAGACCTATCGACTTACTCTTGATGCATATGTCTCCTAAAGAAAGATACAAACTGAATAAGCAAGTGAATGAGCCGTTGGAGAAAGGCTTCATTAGGAGGAGTATTTTAGAGTGGGGAGCACTAGTTGTCTTTTCCACTAATAAGGCAGACGATTCTTTGAGGCTTTGCGTCGATTATCGTGAGTTGAATAAGCTGATAAAGAAGAATCATTATCCGTTGCCCCGTATAGACAATCTCTTTAATCAGTTAGCTGGACTGAATGTGTTCTCTCAGCTTGACTTAGCTACCAGGTTACATTAGCAGCCGAGGTTAGTATTCAGAAGACTGCTTTTTCATACAGTCGACGGACTCTGTCTATTTTGTTGATCTGATGAGCCAAGTTTTTAAAGGGTTGCTTAATAAGTTTTTGGTGGTATTTGCCATGACATATTAGTCTATCCGAAGAGTAAGGAGGAGCATAAGTTGCATCTAGAAGAAGTGCTCGATACTCTCTGTGAGCATAAGTTGAAGGCAAAGTTTTCCAAATGTCACTTTTGGCACAAGGAGGTATGCTTTTTATGACACGTCGTCTTTGAGCGTGGGTTAGCGGTCGATCCTAGTAAAGTTGCTGTGGTACAGGATTGGCATGTGCCGAAGAATGCCACGGAAGTGAGGAGTTTCCTTGATTTAGCGGCCTATTATTGGAAGATCATTAAGGACTTCACTAAAAAAATTACCCTTCTGACCCGCCTTACCAAGAAGAATTTGGTTTTCTCATATGAGTCAAAGTGTAAGGATGCTTTGATGAAGCTAAAGGGATCGTTGACTAGTGCACCTATTCTAGTATTACCCGATGGTACAGAAGCATTCACACTGTATACTGACACTTGTGGTATAGGATTGGGTGTGGTTTTGATGCAGGAAAGGAGAGTGGCAAGCTATGCTAGTCGATAATTGAAAGTCCATGAAAGAAACTATTACACCCATGATCTTGAGTTGGCAGCCATTGTCTTTGGACTTAAGTCATAAAGACATTGTCTATTAGGAAAGCAGCTTGAGCTATACAAGGATCATAAGTCTTTGAAGTATTTGTTCTCCCAAAAGGATTTAAATTTAAGGCAGCAAAGATGGATGGAGTTTTTGGCATCGTATGACTTTGATATCTCATATACTCCAGGCAAGGGAAGTATTGTAGCCTATGCCTTGAGTAGAAAGCATGCAATGTTGAGTCCTATGTTCTTTGATTGGAAGCACTTGGAGTTTATCTCTACATTTGATTTTCGACCATCGTCAAACATCACTCCGGGATTGTTAGCAGCTTTGGATGTGCACCCTACACTTGTGGATCGCAACTGGTCAATTTAGAAAAACAATAAGAAGTTATTGGATATTTTCGAGAAGCTTAGTAGTGGGGAGCAGTTGAGTCATTTGAGGCACTATACCGTTGACTCAATGGGGTGGTTAAAGAGAAATGGTAGATTACATGTTCCTCTCGTTATGGAATTGATTGACATGGTACTAGCTAAGTCCCATTGTTCTAGGATGACCATTCATCCTTGTAGGGACAAAATGTACCGTGATATGAAGTGAGTCTTTTATTGGCCTAATATAAAGAGGCAGGTGGTCGAGTATGTAGTGAGGTGTATGACTTGTCAAAGGGTAAAGGCGGAGCAGAAGAAGTCGGGTGTATTGTTGCAGCCATTAGATATACCGCAATGGAAGTGGAAGAGTTTTTCTATGGATTTCATTGATGGACCGCCTAAGAGTAGGAGGGAGAATGAGAGTATTTAGGTCATAGCCGATCAACTAACCAAATGCGCTCACTTTGCTCTAGTTAGAAGTACGAGGACATCGTGTCTTTAGCGATACTATATGTGAGGGAGACAGTTAGGTTACATGGAGTTCCTTCTAGCATCGTTAGCGATCGAGATCCACTTTTCACCAGCGAGTTTTGGAGGAGTCTTCAAGAGTCTTTAGGCACTGAGTTGAGTTTGAGTACCGCTTATCACTTGTAGATGGATGGATAGACTAAGAGGGTAAACCATGTATTTGAGGACTTACTTCAGATGTGTATCTTAGACTTCAGAGGCTCTTGGGAGGATCACTTGGCACTAGTGGAGTTTACTTATAATAATAGCTATCAGGTAAGTATTGGGATGACACCATTTGAGGCATTATACGAGAGGCCTTGTAGATCATCGTCTTGTTAGAGGGACACTACATATAGGATTATCCTTGGACTAGATATGCTAAGGGAGACATCAAAGAAGGTAGACTTGATCTGTAGAAGGATGAAAACCGGGGAAGATAGGAAGAAGTCTTACACTGGCATGAGATGCACAAAGTTGGAGTTTGTAGTGGGCAATATGGTTTTTGTGAAGCTCTCCCCGCTTAGGCATGCCATGAGATTTGGTAGTTTAGGAAAGTTAGCACCAAGGTCTGTTGGGCCTTTCCCGATCACAAGTAGAGTAAGAAAGTTAGCATATAAGGTGAAGCTTCCTGAAAAGTTAGTGAGAGTACATGACGTTTTCCATGTGTTGCACTTGCGAAAGAGTCTAAATGATACAACGGTTGTAATCGAGCCGAGTCAGCTAGAGGAGGTGGAAGTAGAAAGGTAGTCACTTGTCCACCGTGTACCCATGTGTATCCTTGAACATAGTACAAAGTGACTCCTCAATAAGGTTATTAAGCTCGTTAAGATCCAGTGGGGAGACAACTCGGCAGAGAGTACATAGGAGCCTGAGAAGAAGATTCGAGCTACTCATCCAGAACTCATTTTCGGTATGTTTCCAGTTTAGTTAAATATGTATAAATTTCTTAGGCGCTTAGGCTTTAGCTTAGTGTACCCCATAAGTAGGGACATTTGGATGTTAGGAATGTTTGTGAATGTGTCATTAGGACATGTTTTGGATGATGGTTTCTAATGGATGTATTTATTAAATTGATCTTTGCACACTTAGGCAAATATTCTCGAGATAGCATACACTCACACCATCATTTGTTTATTTTACTAAGTTATATGCATATGGTTGTTGCATATGGATTGAAATGTTGCGCATACATATAGAACTGTCGGTACATTTACATATGAAGTTGCATACCTTTGGATATATGACATAAACACTTGCATTTCAGGAGGCCACTTCATTAGTATAGGTTCATATGCATTCCATGCCTATATGTACACATTCTAATACAAATTTAAACTAAGAACAATGGTTTCCAATGGTTGACGGCTGGGAAGATAGTTGTAGATATTAATTTCCGTAAGTACAAGTTGCATTTTTCCGTCCTTGGAGATTTCGAGGACGAAATCCTTTTTAAATGGGGAAGAATGTAACACCCTAGGAAAATTAACCGGAAATTTAATAAAATAAATTAAATTAAATATAATAAGGGTAAAAATGGAATTTTCACAAATATCTGAATTTGGCTACGAAACCTGCACCGTTGCATTTGTAGCGCTTTTCTGGATAATTTTTATATATAAAGTTTTGTAATGGGAGCTCGTACGAAAAGTTATTGAAGTTTAAAAATTTGAAAACAAAAATAGTTAAAGTATATGAATATAGAAAGAAATAATTTAAAAAGGGTAAATTCAACCGGTCGACACCCCGGTTGGGACCGGTCGACCTCTAGCGGTCGACCGCTCAAGACCAAACGGTCGACCGGTTGAGTGTTATCGGCTAGGGTTTGCTTAGGTCGAAGGACCCTGATTTTATAAAATTTGATCTAACGACTGACGTCGATTTGTACCTTTATAAATAAAAGTTTGCAAATTAAAAATCAAAGATTGCAAAGAAGAGAAATATAATTTAAAGAGTAAATGAAAAGGAGAGAGATCAACGAAGCGAAGCAGAGGCGATTCCAGGCGGATAAAGAGGGAATAGCTTATTAGAAGTGAGTGGGTTCGTTATTTATACGATAATTTACATGTAATCGAATTTATATATATATATACATATTTGATACAGAATTTGTCCAGTTTAATTTGAAATATTGTTTAACTAGAAATTGCAATTAATTAGGAATTTGATAGGAGTTTAAATTATATGAATACAATCTCTTTTTGTTCACCTCAAATATTGAATCTGAAATTTAAAGTGTGTGTTACAATACCCTGTTTATGTTGACTTTATCCTGGATAAATTTACGAAGTACAAACATACCAAAATAATCATGCAGAATATTGGAATTGTAGATTTAGCAGAATAGGGTTTACTGATGAAATTGTATAGGAAGGAAAAGGATAATTAATTAATAACTAACGATTAAAAATAAAAATTAAAGATAATTAACATCGACCGATTGATGAGTTTATTAGAGCCGATCAACAACGAGCGGGCGACGCTCCACTAACAGGCGGTCGGTCGATCATCGATTTTCAGGCATAGATTGAACGTCGGCCAAAGGCCCAGGTTATAAAATTATATATATATATATATATTAGTATATTAGTGGGAAAATTGGTTACTTGATTCTCGACTCTTGGATGTTACAGGATTAGGTGGATGTGTACGCGAGCAATTTTCCCTAGACACTATCCGTTCAGCGAATTTGACATTCGATATAAGATGGTTCGATCACGACGGTGTGTTAAGCACACGACACTAATAGGAGGTTCTTTGGTGTATGTTCGACATTATTGGTGGATACTTGGCATGGTGCATAGTCCAGCACTAAAAGGAGGTTTCTTGGTGGATGCGTGACACTATTGGTGGATGCCTAACGCAATGCAATAGGTGGCGATGTTACCATTGAGCTTGGACACAAATGCAGTGGACCATAAAATGTCTTCGATGTGAGTCAGCATTGCGGGCTCCTCTCAATGCTTAAGTACGATACGTTGTAGCCGGAGGTTGGGAACGTAGTCCTAAGGATGATACTATATGCGATCCTATGTTAGGAATAGTCCTAGAGATTATTAGTCTGATTCGTCATTGTTTTGAGGTTCGATTAGTTGTTCGACCCTAAGTGTAAACCTTCATAAGAAGTTTGGGTATAGGTGAATTTAGAGCCGTATTCCTTGGGATAATAATACCAACCTCAGCAAGTAGTTCACAAACACAAGTAGGACACCATATGTCACATAGATTATAAATGAAGTCAATTGCATGTGATCACCATACATTAATGATGTAACTCATTCACTAAACTTTTGTCTGACCCACTCCTTTCCCTTTTCCTCCACCACAGAAGGATAGTAATTAGCCCAGATCTAATACGTCGAGAGGAAAGCTTAGCATTGGCATTTCTTATTACTTTTCATCACTCTCTATGTTGAAGGAACTAGGCCAGCCCGCAGCGGAAGAAATGGATGAATTTCAAAAAATTTACCATTTTAGATCTATATTGCCCCCATGAGATCTAAATATATTTAGAACTTTTCTAAATTTTCTTTTTAATAAAATCAATGTCTTATTTATATTTATAAATAAAGCTTTATTTTATTTATTTTGTACTATGTTTTGAACATGTCTATCATATACACATATGTGTAAATGTGTACGTGCAACATTATAATGTGTACATGGTTTAACATGACCACGTTTTGGTGTTGGGATTTACACCACTACAGACATGTTGTCCCCTCTTGCATCGATTATGTCGTCTAAATGTACGTATAAGTGCATCAAAGTGTATGAAATAATATGTATGTATACTAAAAGTCATTATATCAAATAGTCTGTATAATTTATGGATATATAAAACGCACGTATAAATGTAAACATGAATGAGGTTTATATAATAAAAATGAGGAAATTAATTAAGTTTTGGAGTGTGAAAGTCTGAGAAATGAAAAGCTTGGTCATATTAAAAAAAGAGAAATTAATGTAGTGATTAATGCTCTTTATAACTTACATAGCCTCTCTATTTCTAAACAAAGATATTTGTATACTTATATACTAATAAAATTAAGGATGAATTTTGTAAAATATATTCATTTATTAAAGGCTCGTGACCTAAAAATTAATTTTGGAATGAATGTAGGGTTTTGATATGAAAGGTTAAGTTATATTAAAGAGAGAGAATTAATGTGGTGATAATAGGGACATTAATTTCGTTTAACACAACAGTGAATAGTTTCATCTCAAAATTCAATAGAGAATGAATGTATTCAAAATGTGGTGATTGTTTAATAAAGAATGTATATTTTATAATGATAAATATATTTTATAACAGCAAAAGATGCTCTCGACCATCAAATAAAAGTTTAGTTAAATTTTTTTCTTTTTAATTAATTAATTAATTGAAACAATATGGTTTTAAGAGAAATATATTAATGTTTCAGAAATCTTGTACAATATGCATACTTATTGCTTCCAGAAATACATATGTATAAATTTAACATACTTAATCAATTTTAAATTAATTAACAAAGGAGTTTATGTACAAATTCAATATATATATATAAGTATTCAAATGTCTTTTAGGCTTAAACAATTTTTTATATATTAAAACACATGTTCATAAAATGTGAACCATTCAATTGTAAATTTGCAGAGTTAAAGTCAATGAAACAATATTAAATCTAAAATTGGAAAAGGAAGAAAAATAATTTTAATGCAGAGAGCATCATAGCTATTATAAACAAGCAAAATGATAATAAAAATTTCATGCACTTGAACAAACAACCATTCATTATGTGAAGATAAATCAATATACAAGATTCTTCATAATCAATCTCTCTAATAGAAATATAAAATAATAACAAAATTATTTATCAATGGATAAGAGATAAACCTTTCACCAATGCCTTGAATTCACACCTTGAAACTATGAATTTGCTCTTTGAATTGAATCATCGGTTTTGGAGTTGCTAGCTCTCAAATTACAGACCATCGATTATTGAATAATAAAGAATTTGATGTAAAATTGAACTTCAAATTTTCTATTGCATTTTGCAAGCCATCGCCAAAATATTTTCTGAAGTTGGAATGTCGTTTTGAGAGAATCTCACGTAATGAAAAAATGAAGAAGTCATCATTTATTAAAGGAATGGAATTAATGTATGATAAATAAGGTCATTAATTATTCTTTAACACTTGCCTTTTCATTTCAAGTTCAAAACAAAACTCCCCTCTTTTTTATGTCATGGCCGGTCACACTTAAGCTAATTAATCGCTGACTATGTGTGTTTTTATGGACTTTAAACACATTTAAGTCCAAACAGAAATTCTCGCATTTAAATGTATTTAAACGCGTATTGATATCTTGTATCATTCAATATATTTATAACTATTATAAATACACTGTTTAATCATGTTCAATACATCAAATAAAATTTTATAACTAATATTTCATAAATATTAGTTAATTTAATTAATTTATAATAATTATAAATTAATTAAATTTGGTGGTCAAAGGAGCATTCAATGCTTCGGTTGTGTGACTCTAAGGTGTAAATTTGGTCAGCGGTTAATATCGAACAATTCGAATATTAATGTTCATACATCACTTAGCAGGTGGTGTGACATTTTGGCCAAATATCGCTTACTTGATTTTGATAAAATCCAATTTTACTTATTTAAGCGTTACTTGGTAGTGACAATCATTTACACCAATTCTCTTTGTCAAAACTGTATCACTTTGGACTTATGGAATTTGGTAATGGTCAAAATTCCAATATCGTCCATATTCAACTCTATAGTCCAAATCAAAAGTCCTTGGTTCAATAATAATAATTATTATTAATCGAAATGCACTAGCCAGAGACTTTGACTTTAAGTTGACTTGAGTTGGCTGTGATACTAACCCCATATAACTGTGGAGACGAATCCCCTCTTAAATAGTGTTTCACTCCCAATGTTTCCACTCGACCCAACTATAGTCGTTCGATGGACTCCGTGCCACGATTTAACTATAATCAAAGTGGAGCTTTCACATTGATGATCCACGGTATTCTCAAGTCAAAAGAACTGTGTAATTTTACCACATAAATATTTTATGTTTGACCTTAGTTATATTAACCAACAGAAAACTATAGAGTGAGTCATTCCATGGTTACCGAATAACTATCGGTATGTAACCCCTTGGTGACCCCATCAGTCATGACTAATACATTGCCCAACATTTGGAGAGCGATACATACTTTAGTCTCATTGGATGTATCGTTATCCAGTCTCGATGTATCTTGACTAGGAATATTTAAAACGATATGTTTAATTACATTGTGATAAATTACTCATGGTTACAACACTTTGTAACTACTATCACAAAACATACCATTTATGAATTTTCTATTAGATATACTTTTAATTAAACTAATTAATTAATATAACATGTTATATCTAGTATATAATAGAAAGAAAACACATTTTATTTCGAACTAGATTGGTTATCGAGTTAGATATATGTAACAAATTACTTAATTTCCCCCAAAAGGCATACCCCTAACTCTATCACACTTAACTATTTATCGTACTTAGTACTTATCAGACTATATGTTGTTATTCTATAAACTCAAGATTTTGACTATGTATGTTTTAAGGCTATGCTTTCTAGGATATTCTGTGAGATGATTATTTTCTGTGTTTATATTTTACCACCTTCTGCTGTAAGATCTGAAAGTGTAGAATATCTTAAATTTTATCCTTATAATCTTAGTCTCTGTAATGTTTTAAAAACTAATAGCTTGTACTTTTTGGCATGACGCGAGTTCGAAGACGTTTGGATCGGTGTGTCCGAAGGTACGATTTGTCACAACTATTCACATTTAGTTAGCCACGTTACACAAAATATTTTTAGTTTCTAATTAATTATACATTAATATATTAAACAAGCACAACAAGTTCGAACAACTTTTATCGGGTAAAAAGCTGTTTACCAATAAAACGATTTTCGGTCACATTATCGATATTTCTTCGAACTAATTATTTTTGTAAACATTTTTCAAAAACAAGCTTACCATGGCACAACAAGTTGTCATTTCATTCTCCCCCACTTAAATCATTTCATCCTCGAAATTCCAACACGACCAAATAATAAAAGAAACAAGCATAATAAATACTTAACAGTATTCAAAATCACTAACAAACAAAGCTCACGCTTTGCTCAAGTTTAAAAACTTATCATCGCACAAGGATGATAAATAATCTACTAAGCGTACCTTATACCCAATAGCCTTAGGTTATTACTTTTAGGTTATTACTTAGAAGATCATTCTAGCTACCTTATAATAAATCAAAGATTCATTTCCTGAACTCTCCATAAGCCAAAAAAACATAGTATGCATATACTTAAGCATGTACAATATGCATGGATCATCAGTACGCGATATCTGATCTGATCACTTGTTCAATCGCATAAATTTCACTTCCAAACTAGTGTAGATCACTGACATATCTAGTGCGAACTTCGATCGGGTTCCTGGACTAGAAATCTCGGTTTCCCTTACATAGCCATATACTATGATAGAAAACCTCGAGATCATATCAAGAATTCCCTTCAAGTGTCCGCCGTCGAGAATCAAGTGAAAATTTCTTGTCTGGAATGGTGTAAGTCACCTAGAAATCATATACTCGAATCCTAGATCAAGAACAATCAAGCGAATAAAATGGTCTACGTACAACTTACTATTTATCCTATTGGTTTCTTAATTACACCAATTACTTTTTATATCACATTCATTTACACAAATGGTATCTCTTATTTAATACTAAAACCATTTATGAACCATTTCAGGAAACATAACTCAACTTTATAAACATTTCGTAAAAAATTACTTCAGGTTATTACTCGTATAATACTTTACTACATCTTAGGAGTATATATAAAACATCAAATTCATTTTACTTTCTAAAATTCAAATGAGGCCCAAAATAAATATGGGTCTTATAACTGAGTCAACCTTTTGACTTCTTTAACCTTCAGGTTAGGCGAGTAGCTAGGACGGGCAGGACATTGGTATCCAAACCCAAGGCTAGAGCCCACTTTCTGTAACGACCTTGAATTTTTGACATTTGAAATGTGAATATTTAATTGAGTTTAAATATTCGAATGATAATTTAATTTGAAATTCAAATATCATAATGAATTTGGTGATTAAATTATTGAATTTAATTATTGAAACTGGGCAAAAATTTGAATCTTCAGTTTTGAGCTGATTAAAAATAATATGAAGTCTTAGAAAATTCATATTGATAATTTTGAAGGTACTGGAACTTTCAGAATTGAATTTGGAAATGAATTGTTCAGTTTTGAAATTTATCGTTTAAATTAATATTTGAAAATAGTGTTCCGGGGCACAGTCTCGAAATTCGACGAAACTAGTTCCATTGGATCCGTAATATTGTATTATTATCGGATTTCAATTTTTGTAATATTTGGAGTTGTTGGGTGAGCTTACGATAAGAAAACGCGTTGGAATTAAATCGAAAATTTAATATTATAGCTGGTCCAAAAAGCTATCCTCTCCATACGATCAAATTTGGACTCGAAACCTTTTCCATTGCGTTTGGAATAGAGGTATTACCTTACAAACGCCTAGCAGCACGCCTCGATAGGAATTCGAAATTTTGAGTGGTGATATCGAGACGATTTGAATTTGAATTTAAATATAATGTATATTAACCAGTCAAATTTCTGTCACGTCAACTTTTCCTATAGCAGAGATTCCTGGCTTTATTTCACTTCAATGCCGACCTACTCTCTGCTTAATCACATTCTCTTGTCCCTCTCCATTCTTTTAAAGAAAACGAAACTCTCCCTCTCGTTCAAAGAAAAGAAAAATCGTTTCAAATCAAAACAATGGCCTCGTTAATAAAAATCAAGGAAACCGTGATTCGTTCAAATCTGAAACATAGCCGAGCATTGAAAATCTTCATCTCCATTTCCTTTCGAAACCAAATCGATCCAAAAGAAAAAAAATATACAAGAATCGAACTCGATTCCGGGAGACTTCGGAGGGGAGCTCCGCGCGCGCGCGACTCTAGGCAGAGGCGAAGTTGAAGTTTCTGGGCAGGGTCGATATCTTCGAGGTGATGGAAGGCGAGCTCGAGATTTGGGTCACGGCGATCGAGGCGGAGGCTGTTTCGTAGGGAGTGGCAAATCGAAGTCGACTTGAACGTCGACCGAGAGGCGCGCGTATGGGTCATTCGAATCGCGAAGTTAGGGAGCGACTGTAGTCGCTCTGGCACGGTGGCGTGCGATTTCGGGAAGGGGGAAGGCGATGCATTTTGAGTGAAGTCGCGATGGTCATACACTTTGGGTTGTGAAGCCGTACGGTTATTCGATCTGGGTTCGTCAATGAGGTATTCGAACTTCACTTTCTCGATTTAATCTTGGTTATAGTGAAGTACATTATTGTTGTTAATCACAAAATATATACATGTTAACAGTGATTATATATATAGATTGGAAATTTTATATATAGGCAGTTTTTAAATTCTTAAGTAAGTCTGGGAGGGAAAATGTTTTCTGCTGTTTTGTTAATTACAGAATTTGAATTCATAAATATGCAGATTTTCAATATATAGGAATAAGATTTTGAAAAGAAAAAAATAGAAATTTTAAAGGTGTTTAGAGAATTTATATAAAGTTGATTTTGGGATCTTTATGAATTATTTTATAAACATGTAAAATAAGTTAAAATAAAAAAAATGGTGGTTAATTGTTTGATTTATTCAAGTATTAATAAATCATATAAAATGTTTACACAAGATTTGGAACCATGACGAAATGGTCAAAATGGAAAATGGACTGCAAATTAAAGCTAAGGTGAGATCTTCTCACTCAAAATGAAAATTTGGATTGCAGTTATTGATTGCTGTTTGGTTGTGATATTAGATATAGTAGGATATATCTATTTATATAGCAATATATATATTGGCATATATATATATATATATATTGGAGTTGTTGATTTCCCGCATTATATAGCGGATGAGACCCTATGCGCCGCATAATAGTGGATGATATTTTATAAATCCCATATACCACGATATTCCACCTCGAAGTGGAATTGGTATTGTGCTAACGTCTATGGATGCAGGGAAACAGGTTGGAGGGATCCAACTGGATTCCTCAAATTATATGAATTTGTTCATATGTTGTATGAATTTGTTTCACATGTTGTGTGATTATTTATTTATAATCTATGAATGATTATATTGACGATTGAATGTGTTGAGGGCTAAAATTTAGCCGAATGTATTTTTGGTATCGTTGGATACTAGAAATAAATAAAATTGGATTTTTGAAATTAAAGTATGAAACTTTTAGTAAATTTCTTTTGAAAGAATTGGGTAAATTTAAAAGAAGAAATTTTAAAAGCATAGAGTTGATTTTCGAAATCTTATCGAATTATTTCCAAATATGGTAAAAGATTTTTATAAATGGATTTTGAATAGTATTATTCGAAAGTTGGAAGATTTATTTAAAAATGGAATTTTAGATGGTTTGGAAGAGATAAAGGAATTTGTTTTAAAAGGTGATAAATTTGTTTGAAATCCAATTAATAATTGATTTGGTATTTGAAAATAGATCTTTGGGAAATCGATATGAAAATTTATTTGGTGTTGAATTAAAATGGATTTGGTGTTGAAATAAATTTGGAAATCGATTTGTAAAATGATTTGGGATTTGAAATAAATTTAGAAATCAATTTGTAATTGATTTGGTGTTCGAAAGTGGATATTTGGAAAACGACTTGAAAATCGTGTATAAGTGAATATTTGGAAATTTAAATTCATAATGGAATTTATAAAGGAAAGGGAAATTTGTTTTAAAAATAAACATTGATTTATTTTTAAGTGTGGAAATAAATTTATAGATTTGGAACGTAAATTTGAAATAAATCGATAAGGATTTATTTAATTGGGTTAAATGGACCATTTTGAGATGAAGTGTGAAAATGTGATTTGAAATTGGTTTTCAAATGTTAAAGTGTGGAAAAATATATATCTTGTGAAGATATTTTGAAAATAAATAATTTGGAAAAATTATTTCAATTGGTTGATTGTTGTGAATGTTGTTGATAGTTAAATAACCTACTATCAATATTTGCCTTTGAAATGGCACTTGAATTTGTTTTTAAAACAAACGCTCACTATTCGGGTTAGCCGGGAAAAGACCTTTGTGTCACATAACCCATTCCGAATTAGTGATACGATGATATGGATCGTATTGAAGACCGATGTTGAAGACCGGATATTTTCGTAAATGAAAGGACAACCTATCAAATGTCTCTGCACCGAGTTGCTCCGGTATAGAGATTTATATCACTCTTCTTGTGATGGGAAGTCTGGACGTGATTAGTGAATATCCGGATTGCAAGGGCTTCTTTGGAAGTGCCTTCGGTTCCGTTCGATCCCGGAACGGACTTGTATGTATGTGTGTCTGACGTTACACTTTGAGATGTAAAGCTGGTTTCTATCAAATACATTTCTGTTGGTGGCGGAGAATTTATTCTCTTAGTTTAACACCCTTCTCTGAGACGTACGAGCTCATAGGTTATGTAGTTGATGGTTACTAGTGATACATTCCCAATTTGGTAATGTGGCATACGAAGTGCTGTTGATCAATTGTTGATCAAAGCGTGGCTTTGTGAAAAAGCGTGGCTTTGTGAAAAAGCGTAGCTTTGTGGACGAGACTTTGTCGAGCCTCACAACCCGGTAATGGTCGAAACAGGAATGTTGCGGCAAAGGTTTTTAGGGGTAGCGCCCCTAGGGTATGCCATTTCCTTCTGGATAAAAGGTGATATCATGGTATGGAGCCCAGATATTTTACCTATGTTGATGCTGCAAATTTAGTATACTTTGTGGTTGTTGCTTTGTGGTTGAGGATCCTCGGATAAAGGTCGGTAACGACCGGGGAATGACATAGCTCGTGTGTTAGCTACCTAGTTACAGCTGTATAGCGTGAGGTAGCGTCGGCCTTGTGTTTGCAGAGATCCGGTTAGGTTCTCGGGGCATCGTTCCAGAGGCGTTTCCATTTCGGTGTAAGGAAGTTCCTTTGCTTGACCATTTGTTGGAAATCCAAAGGAACAATACGAACCCTGTACGGTTTTAGTTGTATTACCTGCTATGGAATGTGGCGGTAACCTGCTATTGAACATAGTAGTTATAGTAGGCATACAATAATGGTTGTATGTTGGCTAAGATTGATATTATACTTTTGAAATGTTTTCCACACTAGTCAATAATAATAATATCAAGTGTTTTTTCGTAGTAAGCATATTTGACTATCATAAGGAGAAATCTCCTCCAATTCTACGTTTGCATTGTGTGTGTGGCGGGAGGCCTTATGGTAGTTTCATTTTCCAAAAGCATTGCGAAATTGTTTTATTTTCTTTGTGAAAATAACTGTTTTACGATCTCACACCAGTCACCATGACTGACTCGGAGTTTATTGTTCCCTTTCTAAACTCTGGGTGCCCATAATTTTCCACACGGGCAGCCTAGAGTTATGTTATCAGGATATTCTAGAGCTTTGGAGATGAGCTGGATGGCGAGACGTACACTCGTACTTATTTATTTATTCCGCTGTGTATTCTGTATGAGGACAAGTTTATATAACTGTCCATTGTTGTATTGAGTTGTATATTGACTCCGATGATGTATGTATAAACTGATATAGTTCTTTGTTTAAAAGACTAGTGATTATTTATTATATATTGTTCCGCTGCGAATGTGAGATTCTGATGTTGTTTCTGTTTCTGTTTAGCTGTTCTTTCTTTTCTTCTGTCTTCTTCTACCTCTTCTTTTAACCCTAATGGTTCGGTTTTCCGGCATTCAATTGCGCGGCAATTGATACAATGGACGTATTAATGTCGACTTTCGAGCGTCGAAAAAATGGAATCGTTACACTTTCCTTAGACAGCCTTAAGGTAAAGATGTTTAACAGTTGGCTTAATGACATTGAATGTTTACTTAACCTGGATGTTCAAACCAATTTAAAGCATGTGTCAACTTACTACATTCTCTATTCAAGAGTTATATAAACTTATCTGTATATTCTCAAAAAGACATAGTTTTAAGTTCTATAACGATCCGGAAGTTTCAGACTGTCCAAAGTTGTCGAAAAATGCATTTCGCTCTAACAAATGAAAACTACCAAACAAACACATCAACCATGATGAATATACCACACTGTCCTAACTATATAGGGTATATGCAGCAATAAAATAACTTATCAAAGTTTCACTTATTTATTAGACGCACTTTACTACAAAGGGAGAACAAGAAATGGGTTCATATTCATTTGGGTTATGCCACTACCACTTGGGCATCCTACATAGGACACAAACAAATCCTTTCTACAGAAAATTCATATCAAAATCTATATCTAAAACTACTACTTATTAAAAACCACTCTATATTTTATATCAAATTTCTTTAAAGACTTTAGAACTAAACACCGGATTTTATTCCTAATCATTTGAAATAATAATACATACATATATCTTTTGCATATCAAATCATACTTTCGGGATTAAATCAAAGTTCATTTTAAAAGCTATATCAATACTTCGTAAATATTACTGAGTATCATGATCTTAATTTACAAACCAATTTCCCAAATATTTGCTTTAAAATTCATAGAAATATACATATATATTGAGTAACACAGAAATGATACCATGGGAACGAGCCCTACTAAGTCGTACAATACATTCGCTTTATTAAGAAGGGTAGTACTTATGAGAAGTTCTTACCAACTACGAGTCCAAGCAGTTGATTCAGTCCAGTTTTTCACCGTGGGGTACCGCGGTCGTCTTCGTGAAGAAGTCCGATGGAACTCATAGGCTCTGCATTGACTATCGCAAGCTTAACGAGTTGACCATCAGGAATAGGTATCCTTTGCCTAGGATCAATGATATGTTCGATCTATTGAGTGGCGCTAAGGTCTTCTCTCAGCTCGACCTTGCTACTGGTTTTCCTTAGCTCCGAGTCGTGGAAGATAGCATACCTCTTACAACTTTCCGCACTCGATATGGTTCTTTCGAGTGGCTCGTTATGCCGCTCGGTTTGACGAACTCTCCTACTTTCTTTGTTGATCTTATGAATCGAGTATTCTGGGAATATCTCGATAAGTTCGTCCTTGTATTCATTGACGACATTCTTGTTTATTCTAAGTCTGAAGCCGAGCATGCTAATCACTTGAGAATTGTATTGAGTACTCTTCGTCACCATCAGCTTAAAGCCAAATTCTCCAAGTGCCGTTTTTGGGAGAATAAGGTTAAGTTCTTAGGCCATGTTGTATCTTCCGACGGCATTTCTGTCGATCCCTCGAAGATAGAAGCTATCCACAATTGGAAGAGGCCTGAGAATGTTCATGAGATTCGTAGTTTCCTTGGATTGGCGGGTTATTACCGTCGGTTCATTAAGGATTTTTCCCGTGTTGTGCTTCCTCTGACCAGCCTTACTCGGAAAGGCATTCGTTATATTTGGTCCGATAAGTGTGAAGCTTCCTTTCAGACATTAAAGGAACTTCTCACTAATGCTCCTATTCTTGTGGTTCCCGAGGGGAATCATGATCTTGTTGTTTACACCGATGCTTGTGGTAGTGGTCTCGGTGCCGTGCTTATGCAGAAGGATCGGGTAGTTGCTTATGCTTCTAGGCAACTGCGTCCGAATGAAGTTCGCTATGCCACACATGATCTTGAGTTAGCCGCCATTGTCTTCGCCTTGAAGATTTGGCGACACTATTTATTAGGCGAACGCTTCATTCTCTATACCGATCATAAATCCTTGAAGTATTTGTTCACTCAGAAGGAAATCAATATGAGGCAACAGCGTTGGCTCGAGTTTCTTGCCTCCTATGACTTTGATATCCTGTATACCCCTGGTAAGGGTAATCGTGTTGCTGATGTGTTTAGTCGCAGACATTCGGCTGTCGTTTCTATGATGCTTGCCGAATGGGATATTCTTGAGACTCTATCTTTTTGTGATATTCGTGATCGAGCTCCATCTTCTGATTCTCCGATAGTATTATTCAGTTTGGAAGCTCGACCCTCTTTATTGGATCGTATTGCCGAAGCTCAGCGGGGTGATCCTGATCTTGTGCATCTTATTCAGCTTTGTGAGACTGAATCCCGTGATGAGGCGTTGCGGGATTTCAGCATTGATTTTCATGGGTGTCTTCGCAAGAAGAACCGTCTTGTTGTGCCTTCTGATTCTGCACTTAGGCATGCCATTCTTGATGACTGTCATCGGTCTAAGTATACTATTCATCCTGGCAGTAGTAAGATGTATGTCGATATGCATCGCCTTTATTATTGGGAAGGCATGAAGCACGATGTAGCGAGTTATGTGAGTAATTGCATGACTTGTCAATGTATTAAAGCCGAACATCAGCGCCCTTCTGGTCTCCTTCAGCCTCTAGAGATTCCATTATGGAAATGGGATCAGATTTCGATGGATTTTATTGATGGCCTACCTCGTACGAGATCGGGCCATTCTAGCATTTGGGTTATTGTGGATCGCCTCACCAAGTCAGCTCATTTTGTTCCTATTAAATCTAATAGGACTGCTTCTCTTTTGGCTAAGTTATATATCAAGGAAATCGTGAGACTTCACGGTGTTCCTAGTTCGATTGTGAGTGACCGTGATCCTTTATTCACCAATCATTTCTGGCAGAGTCTTCAGCAAGCTTTGGGAACAAAGCTTAATTTCAGCACAGCTTATCATCCACAGTCTGATGGACAGACTGAACGGGTGAATCGTATCTTGGAAGATCTCCTTCGTATTTGTATTCTTGATTTCAGAGGTAGTTGGGAGGATCATCTACCCCTTGTAGAGTTCTCCTACAACAATAGTTTTCAGTCCAATATCGGTATGGCTCCTTTCGAAGCCTTATACGGAAGGCCATGTCGATCACCTTCTTGTTGGTTGGAATCTGGGGAGAAGCTTATTCTTGGCTCATAGTTTGTTCATGATTCTTCTAAGAAGATTGATCTTATTCGTTAGAGAATGAAAGAGGCACAGAGCCGCCAGAAATCCTACGCGGATAACCGTAGGAAACCTCTCGAGTTTTCGGTTGATGATCTCATCTTTATTCGTGTTTCTCCTTTGAAAGGGGTTATGCGCTTCAGTGTGACAGGGAAATTGGCTCCTCGCTTTGTAGGACCATTTCCTATTACTGAACGTATTGGCCCTGTGGCTTATAGAGTTTCACTTCCAGCTCATCTATCCGGAGTTCACAACGTGCTTCACGTCTCTCAGCTTCGGAAGTGTCTTCGGGAATCAGATTCTATTATTGACTCTCCTGATTTGCAAGGGCTTGAGATCTCACTAGATTTATCTATTGTACAACAGCCTATTCGCGTACTTGCCTCGGAGGTGAGACACCTTCAAAACAAGGACGTGCCGCTCATTAAAGTTCAATGGTCCGCTAATCCCAATGACTGTACTTGGGAAACCAGAGAGTTTATCGAGCGATCCTATCCGGGTTTTCTATCTTTGCTTTGCAATGGTGAGAATATCTCTTTATCTCAAGCTTATTTTCTTTTCTTTTTGGGTGTAAGTATGTAGTTATTGCAAATTATTCTCTAGGAATTGCGTGGACGCAATTTTGTTAAGGAGGGGAGATCTGTAACAACCCGCATATTTTACGATTTTATATTTAAATATTTTATTTAAATATAACGTCGTTAATCGGATTAAAGTTTGAAAAGCTACTTTTTGCAAATGATCGAATTAGGACTCGGGACCACTTCCATTGAGTCCAAAATGGCGTTTGCGACTTTTTTGAGTATAAGCTTCGATATGTTTGGAGTGAGTTGAATTTTGCTATTTTCTGTTGGGCTTTTTGGGTTTGGGTTTCACCCAACTCATCATATATCCTAACTCAGCCCCTCTCTTCATCCATTCATTCTCACTTCATTTCTTTTTCTTTAGCTCAACTAAAAATGGGGGAAAAGAAGAGGAATTAGAAATTCCAAGCCCTAGATTCAATTGCAAACACAAATTCTTGCTTCAAATTCCAAAAGAAGCTTTGGTAAGCATCTTCTTCTCCTTCTCCATCTCAATTCCTCTATGATTTCAGAAAATTCCTAAACCCTAATTTAGTAAATTCTTGTTTTGATCTTAGATTGAAGCTTGTGGAATTGAAGTGAAGAGTGGTTGATCTTTTCCTTGGGTTTGAGCTTCTTATCATTTGTTTTTGAGTTAAAAGGTGAGATTTTTGAACTCACATCTAAGCTTATAGCTTTTGTTGTTGTTGGGTAAGAATTCCTAACATCAATTCATGTTCATTTGTGTTCGGTTTGGATCGATTCGGTGAATAGTCCAATTTTTGGTTTTGGAATCCAATTTTGTGAAAATCTCTTTTATGGATGTTTGAACATGCTTACCGGGATGCACCGAAGAGGCTTAAAGGCTGGGTTGTCGTTTGGCATAAGTCCCGAGTCGTAGTAGCTAGGTTGATCATTCCAGTATAGTTTTGCCCCATTAGGGGGCTAGACTGATTCTGCCCAGGAAGCAGGTTCAGTCGACTGAACTAGTAGGTCAGTCGACTGAACCAGTAGGTCAGTCGACTGAACCAGACCCCAGGAATTTGCCTGGGTCTGTATCAGTCGACTGACATGCGTACCCCTGTGTCAGTCGACTGACACTCTAGGTCAGTCGACTGACCTGGAAACAAAAAGTTTCCAGGCACTGGTCCGGTCGACTGACCCCCTCGTTCAGTCGACTGACCTGCTTGTCTCAGCCCTATTTGTTGTTTTGCCTTGGTTTTCAAATTTCGATAGATTCATGTCGATCCAATCAGTTGTTGTCGCATTTTTGACTTTGATGATTCCTTTTTGATTTCGTGCACGGGTTTTTATAAAATGATCTTCTTTAAGTGTATTAAAAGCTTGTTTCTCCAATTTGGAATTTCTATTTAAAACACACACACAATTTTGCACTTCGAGCGAAGAGGGAGGAGAATTAAACGATTAAATAAAACGCGTGCTATGAACACGTGTGTTTATCTTTTCAGTTAATTCCTAATCTATTCGTTTGACCGTCTTGACCTTTGGGTCTGGTTTACCGATGAGATGAGGTGAACTTGTACTGCTTTGAGTGTGAAATTGAGTAACGGTTAGTAAACCGTTTAGTGCGAACGTGTGGTATGGGACTCACGTTAACATTTTTCGGGTTCCTTCCTAAGAGTTGTGACACATTCTGCCAGTTAGTGGTGTCCAGTACTGGGCCTTCGGACCTTCACCACTACGGTTTGTTGCCCTATAGTATCACTTTTGGAGTTGGTCCATCGTCACCGCTCAAGTGATATTGGGTTTGTTGCCTTCGGGTTTGTAACTTCGGGTTTGTTGCCTTCGGGTTTGTTGCCCTATAGTATTACTTTTGGAGTTGGTCCATCGTCACCGCTCGAGTGATATTGGGTTTGTGCCTTCGGGTTTGTGGATCCTTGTTATACAGTACTGAGCTCGAGCATCTTTTGTTTCTTTGACAATTATATTTCCCTAGTGTATCGCCTTTCGGGGTAGGTTCTTTGAACCACACGATATATAGTGATTACCTTGTGGAAACTTGTGTACCTTTGTTGGTATTTGTTATTTGCCTTTTGGCTTATTTTGGGATATGATATCCTTGATTTATTTAAGTTGCCGATGTTATGAGGCTTGTTATGATTCATCTTATGTTAGATGATTTGGTTATCTCTTTTGGAGATATTTGTGATACTTCATGATTTTGTATGTTCATTATCATTTAGTATATCTAACTGATTTGTTTAGCTAGACTGACCCGTGTATTTTATACTCGGGTCAGACCGAGATGTTTCAGGTTAGGTACTTTGGACTTAGCCTCTTTTTCTTCCGCATGGACTATTCCGCTAGCTCCTTTTTGTTATAGCTTTTTGTGTAGTCCTTTTTGTCTGTCACTCTAATATGTACTCTATTGACTCACCTGTATATTGTGGTTTGCTTTACCACTTGACATGTATCATTTTGTAAACTCTGTGATGTATCTGTATATGAGAAAATGTATGTGATGATCTACTGTTCTGTGATGTGTATTACATTTGAGTTGTTATATTTTATTCTGATAGATCCTCAGCACCTATGGCTTTGTATTAAGTATTTATTGGATATGTCGATCCATTTAAGTAAGAAGTGGCATTGTCGGCGTATTCAATAGATAATTAAGACAAGGCTATAGATGGTCGCTCCTAACCAGCTCTATTCTCCGCATTAGCAGACGGTGTTACCTTGTAATACTCTTTGCTAATGTGGATCTCGGAGTGGGGCGTCACATATTATGTAATCCAAAATCTTGAAAATCATTTTCAAAGACACTACGATTTAAGTTATCAAAATATCAGTTTAAATCCTCTTCATTTATAAACCATATATACAAAATCACTTTCTGTAGAAAATTTATACTAAACTTGTTTTATTAGAATAAACTTGTAACCCAACATTATCATGAACGCCTTGTAGTCAAATTGTGAAAGTCAATTCATAAGATGTTCGTTTCAATGCATCCACAAATATTTCCTACCCAACCCATGTAGTAAAAAGTTAAAATACTTATAAAGTGGTTGAGCATAATCAATAATTACCAAAAAAATAATCAATGCTCATAAACTGGCCGAGCATGACTAATTAACCTACAAATAATAATAATAATGCTCATAAACTGGTTGAGCATGACTAATCTAATCAATAAATCATAACAATGATCATAAAGTAGCTGAGCAAGGTTAATCAATCTAATAAAGGATAATAATGCTCATAAACTGGCCAAGCATAACTAATCAATGAGGGATAACGAATAAACATCATTAATCCCTACATTAATTTGAACTACATTATAATAATTCATACTTATATAAGTTACCGTATATCAGATCCTTTAATTTTCGCAGTTGAAATACCTTTAAGGAATACGTTTATAACAAATACAAATATGCTCTCATATGTATAATATACTTAACTCATTCTAGGATGTCGCTTACCCAATCTTTAATGAGTTATACCCCAAAAAAAGCCAAGGTTCTCGTTAACCTTTGCTCTGCTACCATCCTGTAACGAACCGCCTTTTCAACCCCCAAACGTCGACACTAATACATCTACAATATTCATGTGTCAAATACTCAAGTGTCGAAAAGACAGACTGTTAGGGTAAAATAAAAACGAAAAAGAAAAGGAACAAGAAAGAAGAGAACAAAACATCAGAATCTAACAATGGAATGATAATATATAATATCAAAAAGACACTACAAAGAGCTACTCTAAGATAGATAACATTTCAAAGTTACATCCTAAGTACTATCATCAGCCTAGACAGTTATAACTGCATGTCCTCGCAAATGATGATATATAAATACTAGTAGTGCCGCGGAAATAAAATACTATGGTAGGTGAATGGAAGCATCTAGCTTGTCTCCTAAAGCTCCAAAGAATATCAATGATAAACTGCCTTTCTCAGACTACTTTAAGAGCACCCATGGAATTAAAGGAAAGATAAAAACCATGAGTCAGACATAGGTCTAGTATGAGAAATTCAAGAAATATGTGGCCAACGTATAACAGTACTTTTGAGACCGTTCGAATCACCGTAACTGTTATCCCCTCAAAAGAACCAATCCCATCTAAAAAGTACATAAGGTGATATAATAGATAATGTTAGGATGTAGAATATAAATCAGAAAATAGTTGTGCTGCATGCATTTCAAAACACAACAATATTTGGTCTACAGCTAAAACCGCTAAGGTGATTTCGCATATGGGTTTCCGTTGAAGGTGCCCATGGTACATCGAGAACGGGCCTTCTGACAAGGGTCAGAAATACCTTCTGAAACCATGTATATCTCTAGATAAAATACACCACTAGGTAAAACATAGCTGGTCCATGTCCAATTGTTTAATACCGAATACCAACAACTCCTACACGCCTCAATTGAAAGCATCTCTAAATATTTAAGGTTAATGTACCCTTTGGGTTAGCTAAACCCCATAGCTATGCGTCCTACTCTGTTTTCTATCATTACCAATGGTGAAGTCATGTTCATCATCTCAACACACATGTCTTCATCACTCGAATAGATCTTAAAGCTTTACATGGATTCCAGCATCTTGAAATGTTCACAAATATCTCCATGGATTCCAGCATAAGTCGTTCGACGAATGCTAACGCTGACCTCTCCCTTGGACTTAACTTTAGGATAGACAGTTCAACTCTATAACATTCCACTCCACAACCAATTCCAAAACATCAAACTCGTATATCAGTTTTAAAGTGGTTTTTGGTAAGTAATACACTTAACCGATCCCAGACTCTATAAAACTAAATCAGTGAATTTCCGGTTAACTCAATTCCGGTTCTTTTAGAAGTAAGCGAACGATATAAAGGAGTACCCCTAGGGGAACTCATATATATACATTCTTAAAGCAAGAGAAGATTCATATGAATAAGTCCTCCCCAGGGGATCTCAAGCTGTATCAATACATGATGCTTACATGTACTTCCCAAGTTAATTTTGGCCTAGTTCGATAGTTGACTAAGCGACCACAAAGTATGAAATGAAAACGATTGCATATGGAAACTAAGTCTCGTATACCCATCACGTTTCTGACCTTCTCAACTTACACCATCCCTTGGTCAAGAGTGAAGCCGATAGGCTAGAGCACCGTTTACTTCTAAACCCTGCTCAAACATCATTCTTAACTCTCACAGATAAAACAACTCTACTTTGCCGGCTTTTAGTGCCAGGTATAGGATTAAATACTTTCCATAAATAAGTAAACACACAAAGCACGATTAAGTTACATAAAGCACCATTAAGTCACATAAGCGACTTATAGTCCCCTTTTTATTTAATTAACTCTTTTATTAGTTAAAACTTATTTATAAATACTTGTATATATTTAAAATTCCTTTACAAAAGGAATATACATGGATACTACTATTTCACTCTCATTTCTACTCTTTTCAATACTTAGAAATATATTCATATTCTTATCCCAAATGGTATAAGAATATTCACAAATCTTAAACAAGCTTTCACACTTTAAAAAGCATAATTAAATGGGTTGAAAACAACTTTTGCTTAAAGATCGTTGCTATAAACGCAAAACCATTTTATACTTAACATTATCTTTAAACTATTCTTTTTAAATATTTAATCACATCTACCCTTATTTAACAAAGTAATGTACTTTTTACTTAACTTCTCAAAACCATTCATTTTAACTAAAGATTATAACAAAACCACTTTTATCCTTTTATAGATTACTTAACTTACTTTTCCAAACTTATATATATATAAACTTTAAAAATACTTATAAATAGGTTTTAAATATCCATATAAAATATTAGTTAAAAATAACTAATTTAGAAATTTTAACAAAAACAAATAAAAGCATGTTTTACATTTTAAAAACTCTTTACTTTAAAAATTCATGAATAATTATTAAAAATATATTTAAACTTCAAACCACTTTTAAAATACTTAAATTAATGTTATTAAATCCTTTTAAAAAGATTAAAGAACTATAATTAATTTAAATAGCACATTTAACCATTCTAAAGTTCAAAAAGCAAACTACAACATTTACATAAGTGCTGTCAAAAGTTTTGAAATACCTTAAAAGTGTTTCTGATTTAAAGTGATGTAGATTCCTAGTAATACCACAAAACCAGTTTTAAACCCTTCAATGTTCGATTCGATTTTAACATGCTATCAAGGGATTTAAGATCCAATTTTTTAATAGTGGGTACTTTACTTATTTTACTTGATAACCATGTAAGAAACCCCTAAGGATATTTTCCAAAATATTCAAAATATCCAAAAACAAGCTATTTCAAAGTGCTCTTATAGCGATCTTTTGCTATAAATTTTTCCACTTCGTTCAATCAGTTTTAAAACATTTAAACTTTGATATTTTTAAAGTAAATTTTTTACATATAGCACATATTAAAACTGCAAAGAAATCCCAAAGGATGTCTTTCAAAATCATGTAAAAATTGCCGAACGTAAGGCGATTTCAAATTGCATCCATAGTGATCATTTCGCTATAGCTTTTCAAACTTTATTCTATCATTTCTACAACTTCCCAAACCAGTTCCTCGCTGTCCTATACACTATTATAAGTATAAATAACAACCAGAATTTATTCTTTCATAATATATTCACATATAATCGTTTAACACAAGTTAGAGCAACAAGAGATTCAAAGTGCGCTTATAGCGACTACTCTTGCTTCAAACACTTTCAACACACTTCAATGGTACACACAACCAAACAAAACATGTAAACACAAATTCATGGCCATATTACATGTTGTAAAGGGTAATAGAAGTGATGCTATATAATATAGAGTTGTCATTCGGTTTCAAAAGAAAATATGTTCCAAAGTTATAACTTTATTAGTTCATTACATAACTTTATATTTACACAATATATACTATCAAACAGTGAGTAAACTCACTTATAACCAAGCCAACACAATCATAAGCCATCTAGATCACATTAACACTTCCTACCCTCACCAAACATCCAAAGATACCACCTTTTGCTCCAAAATGCCCTTGGCCACCCTTCCTCCTCCCTCTAATGCTCACAGCCCAAGAATGTTTAAGGGTTTGTGCTCCATTTCTTCAAGCATCGTGTTGCTTTTCCTTGTTGATATGTTATGCCAAGCCTTATACTTGAGTTTGGAGAAGTTTGGTGTTGATTTGTTTGATTAGAGATTGATTGCTGAAGATAGAAATAAATTAAGGCTAAGTGTTTCTATCTTTTAAAATTAGCAAAATGGATCTATGCGTATAAAAGGAGTTTATGTAAGTGTACAAGAGGTCATCTTTACCTCCAAAACCTCCTTGGAAGGTCACAATGGAGCCTCCTCCTCACATGCTACTTTACACCTCACTTTGACCAAAACAAATATCAAAACACTATTCACCAAAATATCTTCTCCTTAATCCATTTGCTAATCTTTTACTATTCACATTTTGTTAACCACATTACACAAAATATTTTAATTGCAAATTAATTACACATTAATATATTAGACAAGAACAACAAGTTTGAACAACCTTTACAAAGTAAAAAGCCGTTTATCAATAAAATGATTATCGGTCACATAATCGATATTTCTTCGAACTATTTATTTTTGTAAATATTTTTCAAAAAATCAAGTTTACTATCATTAGTTATTAATAAAAAAATGGGTTAACAAGGTTATAACATATATTTAATCACATTAGATCAAGATTCAAATATTTAAATAATTCAGATATATAAATACAAAGTGTTCAAAATTCCGGTCGTTACATACATCATATGTGTTAAGATACACCATACTCTTGTACACGATTGGTTGCAAAATTAGTTGCATACTAATTGGTTGAATAGTTTAGAATGGTTGCGTGCTATATTACATGATTCAGTCCTTGAGGAATTTTGAGGATGAAATTCTTTTAAGGGGGTAAAATGTAATACTCCATAAAATAAACAGTAATGAATCAGAAAGGAATTAATATATAATCATTTAAGCTTAAAAGTGGAATTTTCAACAAATGCCAGAATTTGGCCATGAAACTTGCACTGTTTCGTTCGTGGCGTTCTTCTAAACAACCTTCATATATAAAGTTTTACGATTGGAGTTCAAACAAAAAAGTTAGCAGCATTTGAAAATTTTTGATCGGAATTAATTCAAAATGAATTAAGGAAATAAAAATAATAACTTAGCTTAAAGTAAATGTTAAATACAAATCTTAACATTAAAGTAATTGTCACTTAAACAGAAGTATTAAATATAATCAAATCTGCATAGGAGGAAATAAATAAATTAAATGCGGTAGCAAATAGTAAGAAGGATGCTAACGGTATGGAATAGCCCACCGATCGACAACCGATAACAGTCCGTCGACCGCTAACGATCGACCACTGTATGTGACTGGTTGACCGGTTGGTCAAGGCCAGTGGCTATATGAACCTTGGCCTAATGGCCTGGATTTAATAAAAACTAATCCAATGGATAGAATTAATTCAAGTGCCTATAAGTACAGGCCTAGTCCTTCACTTTTATTCTCATATTTTCTGAACAGAGCAACGAAGATTTATTATTTTCTTTCTCCACCATTTCTAGAAATTATGAAACACATACACACACACACACATATATATATATATATATATATATATATATATATATATATATATATGTCCCTATGTGTGTGTGTGTGTATTGGAGAAGAACGAAAAATAAAAAGAGAAGAAAAGGAAGAGTGAATCTCCTTTTAGATATTTAATTCTAATAAGTATGTATGTATCTTTTTATACATATTTTGATTGGAAAGAAAAAGGAGCCAAGGAAGAAGAATGAGATTGGATTTGGAGATTTGGAAGTTATAAGGTGAGTGGAAAATTATGTGTTTTACATAAAATTATATTTATGTCGTTGAAATTCTATTTCTTGTATGCCTATGTAAAAACTATGGAATTGTAGGCTTTAATAAATGGATCTGATTTGAAATCTTTGCCTGCATATTCAGTCAATAAATTAACTTTGTTGAAATGGTATATGCACCCTAAAACTGGAATTTAGGGGAAATTTTCCTTAGAATTAGCGAAAGATGATATTGATAAAATTATGCAGCTTATTCCATGTTTGTAGTTAACTGGATTATAAAGTGTTAATCATTCATTTGAAATGTTATAAATTGATTTAGGATTACGAGTTTCTATGTTTTAGTTCGTTGGAATTATAGAATGTACAATTTAGTTGTATTGATTACCATGTGAATTTCCATAAATGTCTAACTTCACAATTGTATACGAAAAGTGCGTGGTTTGAAGAACAAGGAGTATCCAAGTGAAAGAGATGTGCAAAGTGGGGAGTCCTCCATACTTTACACTATCTATTTCAATAAAAATAGAAAAGATAATTCCTTGTAATTTCAAACATAACACAATTCCACTTCTTAAGTAGTTTATGGAAAATTAAAGTGGTAATATTTCCTTATTAAGGAGTAAAAGGGAAATCACTATAACCAAACCAGTACGTATAGGAAACCATTTAATGAATTAAATTACAGAGACAGATATGGAAATGGTTATGGAAATTAAATAGGCATGGTAAATAAATGTCATAAATGACATTAGTGGAAAGAAGAAATAAAGATGGTAAATGTATAAAATAAGAGAAACTTCATGGCATGAAAATAAATAAATACCAATAATTGAACTTAGGAGGCAGAATAATTTCCACTACTGAAATTATATAGCCTTAATAATACGTTTACGATGGCGTGAATTAGTGGGCCAAGCTCAATATTCGGATTAGTTATAAATGACTTCGTTTAGTTTGGGTTGGGATGCAAGGTCAGTAGTGTTACACAGTAGAAGTATGCCCTCTGCAAAGGGCTACCAGCAGTTGCGTATATATACATATTACTGATGTGGGACATCTCCAATTGTACAACTCATGGGAATATATGTTCACGTATAGGTTTAGGGAATGTACCAAAGTGGGTTTGCCTCGGATTTGAAGTATTAAATGGCTAATTGAGTATGCTTCAATTCCAAACTAGTGGTACTAAGTAACTAGGTGGGCATTTCCTTGATTTGCATTAGGCAAATCTAAATGGGACAGTGGGCGAAAGCTCGGCGCAATGTCAACAGTGTTGATATCATATATTTGATGAATAGTGTTGGACACATTAGATTGAGAGATCCATCAATTATGAGCGATCATTAGCAAAGACTAAGGTTACGCCTAGAGACGGACTACACTTCCTACTAGTGTAGGTTCCGTATAGGATATGCAATTGCCTCAAAATTTGGTTGTTTGTTGTTTGTTAGGAGGCGGGCTAGTTAACCCTTAGATATGTCTTTGAGATGAGTTAGCAATATGTCTTATTAAGTTATAACATCGTTATTAGCACTGACGGCCTCGTGTACGTGGGCAATTCAGCCTAGACACTGTGGTGGATGCCCGGTGCAGTGTACAGTTACAGACATTAACAAGGGACATATCCTTGTTCATCGATTACAACAATGCTTATATATATATACGTAGATATGCATAGTCATATTTATACCTCAGAGTAGGTTGGATGTATCGTACGCGTATATGGAATTGAATGATAAATCAATAACAACACGTAATGGAAACCAATCGGTATAAACCAGTATTATGGATAAAATATGTAATTTACCGATCACTAGAACATTGTTCTGACCCCTTCCTCATTACAACCCCATGATAGATTAAGAGGGACATGATACTAGCACAAGACGGGAACAACAAGTGGTTATGCTCTCTCATTCACACTCTGCACTGACAAGGGGCACTGGATATCCAAGGAATGTTATTGGTTCCAAGTTATTAGCATTGGTCAATATATATGTTTTATTATACTTTGTTATTCTGATGTGAGATCATATTGATAGTTATTTGATATACTTGTTTACTACAAGTTACCAACATCAACGATCCGTAACCTAATAAACTTGGATTTTTTGATTCAGTGGAAAATCGGGCTCATTAAGGTGCGGGTTGTTACAATTTGATACCAGTGGTTCTTTTCTAAAAGGAAAAATGGCAAAGCATCCCTTCAGTGGGAGCAACGATAGAGTTGATGAATTCTTGGGTCTCATGCATACTGATGTACGTAGCCCAATACCTATAATTTCCAAAGATAATTCTTCTTACTTTATAACTTTTACAGATGACTTCTCGAGACTAGGATATGTATATCTTATGAAGAAAAAAATCCAATGTTTGCAAAAAAATTCAAAGAGTATAAGAATGATATTGAAAATCAAACGAACCATAAGAAAAAAACACTTCGATCTGATCCAAGAGGTGAGTATGTTAGATAGGAGCTCTAATAATATTTAAAAGATAATGGGACTATCTCTTGGGATACTCCACCCCATACTCTACAACACAATAGTGCTTTAGAAAGAAGGAATCAAACCCTATTAGATATGGTTCGTTCCATGCTGAGTAAGGTTGAGTTACCTTTTTTCTATTGAGGATATGCGCTAGAAACCGCAGTGCATATGTTGAATTCGATACATACAAAATCCATGCCAAAGACCGATATGCGATGCGGCATGGGAAGAAACCTCACCTCAAGAAATTAAGGGGATGGGGTTGTCCGGCCTATGTTAAGAATATTGGCCCCAATAAACTTGACGCAAGAACGGCTCTGTGTAAACTCATAGGATATCCTGAGAATCCATGGGATATATTTTTCTATAACACTGAGGAATAAAAGTTCATTATTTCGTGACACGTTGTCTTTTTTGAAAAGGAAATTCTATGAAAGGAAATTAACAGTGAAGTTGTAGAATTGGATTAGATTTGAGAAGTTAACACATAGGTCGAACCAATAGAAGAATCAAATCCATCAACATATGAAAACATGCAACCTATTAGAAGGTTTAGTAAGGAACCTCATGCTCTAGAGAGACACTATGGATTTCTCGTGAATGGTGAGAAAGTGGAATGTGTCTTAGAAGACAACACTCCTCTCTCATTCCAATAAGCACTGACTTTGGCTTGAAGCGATGAAATCTGAGATGGATTCCATGTATGAAAACAATGTTTGGACTTTGGCTGACATACCCGAAGCGATTAAACCCATCGGTTGCAAATATATTTTTAAGAAAATACTAAATGTAGATGGATAGGTAGAGACCTATAAGGCAAGGCTGGTTGCGAAAGGGTTTCGTCAAATTCAAGGTGTTGATTATGATGAAACATTTTCACCCATATCAATGCTTAAGTCCATTCGGATAATGCTTGCTATCACCGCATTCTATGACTATGAAATATGGCAAATGCAAGTGAAAACGAAATTTCAAAATGGTGATTTAGAAAAGTCCAACTACATGCATCAGCCCAAGGGTTTCAAGGTTAGTGGGAGCGAGGGAAAGGGATGCAAATTATTAAGATCAATTTATGGTCTTAGCAAGCTTCAAGGAGTTGGTATAAGTGTTTTGATAATGTAATCAAACAGTTTGGTTTCTATCAAAACTCAAGGGAAGCATGCATATATTGGAAATAACAAGAAAGTGCTTTAGTGTTCATAGTCCCATACGTCGATGATCTACTCCTGATTGGTAATGACATCGTATTATTTCATCAGTGAAAGCGTGGTTGTCTAAGAACTTCTCCATGAAGGATTTGGGAGAAGCAAACTACATATTTGGTGTTAAAATATATAGAGATACTATACTGAAAGATTCGGTATGGAGAATTCTAGGCGCGAAAATGTTCTAACGTATATGTAATCGTCCATTCTAAGAAGGACACTCCTCGTACCGATGAGGAGAAAGAGCATATGAAGAGGATACCATATGGATCGGATATTGGTTCCATAATGTATGTTATACAAGATCGAATGTGGCTTATGCATTAGGATGCGTATGCCGATACCAGTCTAAGTTTGGTGAGAAACATTGGACGACTGTAAAATGTATTCTTAAGTACTTGAGAAATACTAAAGACATATTCCTCATTTACGAGAATAAAGACATCCTTATGAAAGGGTATTCAAATTTAACTATCAAAGCAATATCGAAGACGACAAGTCTATATCTGGTTATGGTTTACATTGAATGGTGGGGCTGACGATGGGAAAAGTTCCAAGCAAGGGACATTAACAAATTCAATAATTGAGGCCAAGTACATCGCCCTCGATAGAGCAACAAAAGAAGCTTTCTAGATGTGCAAGTTTATGGCTGAGCTAGGGGTGTTTCTAAAGTTGAGAAACCCATAACATTGTTATGTGATAACAACGTCGTGGCGCAAATCACGAAAGAGCCCAGAATTCACAAGAAGTCAAGGTATATTCTTCGAAAGTTGCACCTGATAAGAGAATATGTTAGCAAGAAGGAATTCTTGATTGAAAGAGTAGACAATAAGGTCTCACATAGCAGACCTATTCATGAAGGGACTAACTCGACCAGTTCTAAGCAAACTGATCGAAGGGATGAGATTGAAATTTCATAATCAACCCTAAGTACAGGTAGGAGACTGATAGAGTTATAGGTATGTCCTAAGGGAAATTCTAAAATTTATTCTAAATTATTAACTCAATAATAAAATCTTGTTTGAAATAAAAGGTGTTTGTTTTTGTATTATATATTTATCATATTGTGATATGTTAATTAATATATAATTTAAGTACATTAAATAGAAAATCTTTAAGTGATATGTTAAGTGATAATAATTACAATGTGTTGTAATCAGGAGAAATTTATCATATTAAAATAACGTATTATTTTAGATATTCCTAGTCCCGAGAAAGGATAACGTTTCATACATTGAGACTAGATTATATAACGCTCCCCAAATGTTAGGCGGTGTATTACTTAATGCTGCTGGAGGCACTAAGGGGTTACTGCTGATAGTTATTGGATAAATATGGAATGACTCACTTAAGAGTTTTCTGTTTGTTAATATAACTAAGGTCAAAAAGAGAATCTCGAAGTGTCGAAGTTACACAGTTCTCTCGATTGAGAATACCATTGAACTTCAATGTCAACACTCCACTTTGATTACAGTTAAATTGACGCATAGTGTCCATTGAACTACTATAGTTGGGTTTGAGTTGAAGCATTTGAAGTGAAACACTATTCAATAGAAGATTCATCTCCTCGATTATATGGGGTTAGTATCACGGTCAACTATAGTCAACTCAAAGTCAAAATCTTTCGCCAGAGTAGTACGATTAATAATAAATATTATTATTGAACCATGTACTTTATTTATAGACTAACTAAGTTGAATGTGGATGATATTGGAATTTTGACCCAAAAAAAATCCATAAGTCCTAATGTGATATAGTGTTGATTAAGAAAATTGGTGTAAATAATCTTTGCTACTGGGTACCGCTTATAATAATTAAAATTAGATTTTACCAAAAAGATGTGTAAGCGATAAATTCAGCCAAAATTTCACACCACTAGCTAAGGTGATGTGTCGACGTTAATATTTGAATTGTTATATATTAATCGCTGACTGAATTTACACCTTTGAGTCGCATAACCAAAATGATGAATATTCCGAATAAACCACATGATTTAATTAATATATAATCGTCGTAAATTAATTAATATTCATAAAATATTAATTATTAAATTTTTATTCAATATTTGAATACCATTATTGTTTAATAAAGTGCATCTATAAAGGCTATAAGCACGCGTATCAATATAGGATATCGATAGAACATTTAAGTTAGATTTAAATGAAACAAATATTAAATTATTTTGGAAGATTTTGATGCCACTTCTCTCCAATTATGGTCAGCCAAGGGGGCATGGGAGATGTTTTCAAATTGGATTTGAAAAGGCAAGACACTAATTAAAAGAAAAGAAAAATCTCTAACATTGATTCTCCTTTTTTTGCTTTCTTAAAAACAAAATTCATTTAGGTAATTTCCCTATTCTTTCTCCCTTCCTTGGCTGAAATTCCATAGTGGCCTAGGGAAAAAAAATCATAAAAATCAAATAAAAAGTAAAAGGTGGCTTTCATCTCTTGATTTGTGCAAATTTTGGTGATTGATTCCATTAAGTCTTAAAGCTTTTGATTTATCATTTCAAGGTGTGATTTGCATACAACATCCAAGGTAATTTTCAATTAATTATTTATATGTTTAATCTTTCATATGCTTGGATTTTGTAAGATTCATCATGTGTTCAATTGACCATCTTGTAATATATAAATCAAAATCCTCTTTCATCTCAATTGAATATATGACTATTGGATTTTATATTTTTGATATACATATGTTCTTCCCCCTTTTAATATATATATGTATATGTATGTATGTATATATATATATATATATTCATCTCAAATTGATATGTTTGGACTCTTTGTCGCCTATTTTATGTTATGTTTAGATTTGTTTGTTCTTATAATGAATTTATATATTCCTAACTCATCTAATTCATTTTCTTTTGTTTTGATGATTTTGTTAGGCCTACATCCACAATCTAGTACATATGTTGTAATCTCTAGTACATATGTTGTTTTATTTCAAATTTATAAAAACAGATCTTGTATAATTATGTAACTTTTAATGTCAAATCTTTCGTTAATTGAAACCAAATTTATTAATGTTAACTTTGGATTTTAATTACATAAAAATTATCTAATATGATATATATATATATATAAAATAAATATCATGGACGACAAAGGCATATGTAAAAGGGAACGAGTTCATTGCAGTGTAAACTACATAACCATTAACAATGTACACTCTTATATGCAACATGTGCACTTCACACAAACAAGTGTATTTGATATACTTGTAAGCGAAAAAAAGCAAAAAACTCTTTTAAACAAAATTGAATAAAATGAAGATTTTATTTAAAAAATTTAGATTGGATCAAAATCCATTAAGGCTTCATTAACTTAAGTAAGACCAAAATAGGAAGAGAGTTTTGAAATTCACCCATTTAACCTGCTTCCGACTAGCATGATTCCAAAATTACGAGGGTAAAAAGTTTGATCCTTGTAGAAGTGCATGATCACTTATTTATAGTTAAAGAGATCATACCTTAAAGGACATAAATTGGTGACTTGAATGCTAAGTTTCCTTATGGTCTTTGATCGCGATCTACAGTTCAAAGGCAGCCAACTTGGATAATACATAGAGAGAATGGATCAAGTACATGCTAGTTGGTGGGTCGTACTTTGGCATGCTTGTGATAGAAGGACAACATGAAGTAGGGAGTAGTTATTATACATTGGAGCTTTTGACAGGTAGGCGGTGAAGTATAGATAGTGGTTATTGTACATTGACGCTTTTATCAGATGTATAGTGTCGTTATGCCGCTTTTGTAATGGGAATAGTAAGGCGTCACCACCTCTTTTTATAGAGGCGACCATAGGCTTTCATTAGAAGTCTATTGAATTACAATAAAAATGGACTAGGCGGTGAGGTTGGTCATCAATGAATCTGGGACGACCACATAAGGGCATAGGCGATACTGGGGGTAGCCAAGGAATCGGGAGGTGAATTATCTTATTATGACTTAGTCGTATTGTGAAAGAGCGTGGAGACGTTTTTCGTGAGTCATTAAGCTTTTCTTTGGACTAGATGACATGGAGGACAAGTTCTTGGATTCAAGGATAGCAGAACAACATACTCTTACGGGTTAGGATGTTGATCGTAGATAGGCCATTGGGTGGGTGATGAAACTAGCTGACCCGTACTATGCAAGCTTATGTTGTTGGGCTTTGTCCTGACAGGACCATTATTGGTTTTGTGAGAAAGACAAGCAAAAATATAGTTACATGAGATCTTTTATTTTAACTTAGTTGTTTTAACATATAAAAGACTCTCGTTGAGTCATTATGTGATTGTTCCATATGACCACAAGTACGTTATCCCTTGGTGTCCCTAATGGCTATGAGTAATTCACCGTTCATTATATGAATAACATCACATACGCTAGTCTTAATGGATTTATCAATGTCCTTTTCTCGATCGATACACCTTTACTAGGAACAATTTAAGGATAAATATTTTAAATATTCAATTCGAGACTCATGGTTACGAACACATTCGTAATTGCAATCGAATGAATAATTTTCCTAAAGGTATTATCTTCATATATATATATATATATTTAATGTATTTGGATCATTACTTATATCATAATATAACAACACATGATATAGACCAAAAACATACTTTATTTTGAATAATATTCTTAATAAGAGTTGAGTTATATAATAAAGTACATACCCATAGGGCTCATCCTTAACTCTATCAATTACTTCATTTTAGCTTCGACCGTATGTTTTTTTAATGACAACTCTATTCATTCCATAAGCCATTAAATTACTAACCTATTGATAACTCACTAACTTCTTCATGAACAATAGTTTTGTCATTAATACAGCACAAAGTCTTTGCCTCTTACTTAATTACAACCCCAAAACCATGCCAAATCAATCCCAACTTAAATGAAAACTCAACATCAAGCATTCACTACATTTCATGGCAAAGCATGTATCTTTATATAACTATAAGTAACCAGTTTTATGCCACTTACCTAAATCAGACTCAAGAATAAACATGAGCTCCAACCTTTTTCTTCCAAGCCTCTTAACAGTTTGTCAGTAACCGCCTTATTCTCCAAACGACTTGAGATAAAGAGGATTTTCTCTATATATTCCAATCAGATTTAAGGTGAATTTATTAGGATTTGTTGGAATTATTCGAGTGTTTTGAAAGATTAAAGGGAGAGGGTTTGAGGTAGAGTTGTAAATAAAATAAAGAAGAAATGAAATGAGTTTGAAGGGGATGGAGGGGTATGGCCAACCATATTAGGCATGAGGAGAATTTGACAAGTCGAAGTCCACTCTTCTCTCTTTCCACAAAGCTCATTCCCTTCGTAGCTCAAAATTTGCAACGTTAAACGCCTTAATGTTTATATTCAAAAGACTCGAAATAGTATTCCAGACACAATGGAAGCGGTCTCAAGCTCTAATTCTACAGTGTGCAAAAGTTAACGTTTTCGACCATTTATGGATCGAGTCCCAACTCTTGACCTAAAATCTTTAAATCAAAATATATCGTAACTTATACTTAAAAGATTCAGAAACGACATTATAGGAATAACAGAAATAGTCTCGGACCTTGATTCCATTGTTTCCACAATCTGACCTTTCAGGTAATTTTAAGTTGACAATTTATTCTTTTAATATTTACTATTGTTAAAACTACGAGTTGTTACAAGTGTCACACGGTTATGTTATAGTTCATACAATTAACTCAATTCAGCTTCTCCCATCACTTTTCCATGCATGAATCCTTTTGCCTTAGTCTCACCTCGGGGAAACATCTTAGTACAGCTCACATAACTCTTTCTTCTATGATATATAACCAATCCAGCAGTCTTAACTCTGACAACACTTCAATATAACCCACTTACTTCGGTACAACCCCCACTTTGGTCTTGTATTGCCTGCAAGACAATCTATATTATTACATTTGGAAGTTCTATATCACATCTTTTTATCAAAGTGCTTATTTATCCAACATTTATTTGTAGCTCTTTTATAAGACCTATCGTTTTTCTCATTCGAGCTTATGTATGATCGTGTGTTTGCTGCTTTTATATCTTTTATTTTTTGTGGCCTATTTTGTTGCATTGGCCACTTATTTGGACTATCGTCAACCCTTATATTTATTATATTGAATAAATTATTGAGTACTCTCATTGTATTGCGGATCACTTTTACTCACAAAGGACTATAATTGCAAGCAATTTTGATTGGGCATAGATTTCAAGATTTTTAACGTCTAATAATGACCCACTGAAAGTAAATTTATATATCTAATAAAACCCATTTATAAAGTGAAAATAATGTGATACCTAAACCAAGAAAAAATAAATTGTTTTTTAATGCTTACAGTCATCTTAATTTCAAAATTTAAAGCGCGACGAACGAAAACATGGTATTTGAGCGGGGATGATGGGTGAACCGGGAATGCGGTTGTGGCTACGAACGGGGTATTTGAGCAGGATTTGAGCGGGTTATTTAAGTTGTGATTTTTAATTTAATTAATTTATAGTTAATTAATTATTAGTTTTGTTGTGTTATGTGAGTTTAATTAAAATGAAATAACAATACAAAAATTGAAATACATCCAAATTAATTAAAATACGTTAAAACATACACTGACAAAATGCATAAATACTACAATAGAAATACAATTATAATAAAAATCCTATTTGTTGCCACCACCTTGGTTTATCAGATAAGATTTGTAGTTTGCAGAAAGACGTCCGGCTGCAACCGTTGACACCAACCAATCTTTTGCTAAGTCATCGTTAAGAGCATCCAATAAATCTTTATTATCAGACTGCATTACAATTATCATCGCTTCACCAGCATTAAATTCTCGGTCTGCTCCAAGACGTTGGACGAGCAGTCAAATCTGCATAGTTTACAGAATTTCCTATTGAGTCTACGCTGTTTGTGTTTGGACTGTTTGAAGTCGTACGAGATTTTTTCATCTCTCACTCGGGTATTACGTCAATGATGTCATACAACTTCTTATCAGCTTCTCCATGACGTTTTCTCGAACTACTACGTGCACTAAAAGATGAAACGATGTTCCGAACTTGTTGCATTGGAGCTTGTTGTAATGGATTGGTTGGTGAATTCAAATTTGAAATTTGTTCACCTTGCGTTTCATCCAATTAATTAAAAAACCCATCAAAAGCCCATGTTCTATCAAACTGGGTATGCACAAAAGGAAGAGTAAACTGATGCGGGTCTTCTTGTGTAGAAATAGGCATATACGATGTTTGTCCAGCTGCATTCGTCCCTTGATACAATTGTTGCATCAGCTCCAAATGTTCAAGCAGTGTTTTTCTATATTTCTGAATAAGCGTTTCAAATTCCTACAAGCAAAAAAAACTAATAAAAGATTACAAACAAAAAAATTGCATATATGAAATTACCTTTACACGATCACACCATCGCTCCTCGCTTTTTGTAATAGTTTGTTTATTCGGATTCCAACCAGCACTAGTTTTACCATCCAAGCTTTCTCATTTAACTCCATCTCTTCTAAGACTATCGTATTTATGTCAGATTTTGATTTCATCTGTCGGTTCAATACCGTCAATGTTTTCTACAGCTCGGTTGAACTTTTCCGTTATAGCTTTATGCACTTTCCTTTTATTGTTACCGCAGCCACAATATACTTCTACGGCACATTTAAGCATAATCCGAATAGCTTTGGACGTTCAATGATGATGAGCTTTTCGGTTTGTCATTCTGTTTGAAAAAAAATTCATGAGTTGGAGCAGGGAAGATGGAGATGGAGAAGGGGAATTACATAGAAGGAAGAGGGTGAAGAAGGAGGAGCCGTTGGAGGCAAAATGGATCGATCCATTCGACGCCAAAGGCACTTTTTCTTCCAACGGCTCAAACGGACTTGGTGGGAGGAGAAAGCACCCGTCGGACGCAGCAGACGCGTGCGTAGCAGCTTAGTACTGTGTCCAACCGACCTCATTACACTGCGTCGGGTCCAAATCGATGACAACCGGGTCAAACCCATTTGCATCACTTCCCCACCGACTGCTATTTTCCAAGTTCAAACCAGACCAATTTCAAAAAAATTTGAATCTCTCCATCTCCGTCGTCTTCTTCCCCACTTTCTTCTCCATGATAATCCGCAAAACCCTAACTCTAATGTAACCTTCTCTTCAACTTCTCGTTCTCCTCCAATTAGGTTTTCCCAAATTCAAGATGTCGACTATGGAGCACCTGTTCATGCAAATATTCAGCCGCAAGCGCTCGATTGAAGATCAGTTCAAGCATCAAGTCGATTCCTACAGAGAGAATCTCGCTTCGAATCTGCTGTCTGAAGGTCTACGCCCGCCTCCATGGTTGTGGATTTCGAGATCGCTTTGTCCGAATCCGAGAGGTATGAATTTGGAGTTGCGTTTGGTGTGTAGTTCTGATATATCTGCCTGAGTCTGCATCCTGATTCTTAATTGTGGTTTCGGCCAGAACCGATCTGCAATGGGATTATGTGGAGCTTCTCTTTCTGATAAATTATTTAGTAATTGGGCTAGAAAGCATTCAGTTTCTACATTTTCAATTTCAGGAGTGATAGGTCTGATTAATTGTTTCACATTCTTTGTGTTGTATTTGTGGGTTGGTTTTCTTTTCTTAATTTGATGCTAATGCTTTAGCATATTGGGCATATTAATGGTGTGTTTTTTGCATACGTGGTTCAGCAAATTTTATTTTGGAATATTTTGCACGGTGATCATAGCTGGACGTGAGATGTAATTATTTGGGTGATCATTAGTGGTAGAAGCATTTTGAAAAGAGTGTTGCTGTTCACACCATAAAAAGCAATTAAAATTATCCAATTTTATTTGTAAATAATTACAACATAACAGTCTAAAAATTACCCAACTATCTTTTAATCTTCATTGCTATTTACTAATTCTCTTAATCTTCATTGCTATTTACTCATTCTCATTAATAGTAAACCCTGAATCTTTCAACTTCATTACCATCAGGAAGAAGTAAATAAAAAAAAATTAAAATTCAATTGCAAAATATGGATGATTAGGGAAAAGATATAGATGGAAAGACATTATTTGAAGTATACTTGATTCACAATTTGTTTTTTAAGATCTTAGATTAACTTAATCGTTTAAAAATTTTGAAAAGGTAAAAAAAAATGGTGTCAGAAAAATTCAAAAAATTCGATTTTAAATGGCATATTATTGCCAGTTGCATTACTGTGTGGACGACATACGGATGTTTGAATCTATTTTGTGGTTTTTTATATTGTTTTGCTTTAATTTTTCAATTTTTATTTTTTATATAGGAATACAATACTGATTTGACTGTAAACTCAACTGGTAATAATGTGTTTGCGGCATTACATTTGAAGATGTTACGGTGGAGGAAATTGAGTTGAACGTAGAAGAAAATGATACTCAATGTAGTAATTTTGTAAACAAAGGAATAAACAAGAACGGAAAAGATGTACAATTAAATGATTTAATCGTGGGTATTGAATAAGGGTAAAAATTAGTGTGGCTGGGTAATATTAAGACGTGGGTAATAATTAGTATAAAATATGGGTTGAATAGCAACCCTCTTTTGACAAAGGGTATATTGAATATGGGGTAAACCGAAACAAATAATAAAGTGGATAAGAGGACAATACTAATCAGAACTTTTGTCGATATTTGTTTTTTTAAAATGTGATTTAAACTACTTATTCATAAATAAGCGTTGGGCACTTTACTCCTTATTATTAGTTTCAAAAGCTGAATAATTGTTTTTTTCATTTATACCCTCGTTAACATTTACAAAGGATAATAAATTCAAAATTTTAACATTTACAAAGGATAATGAATTCAGAATTTTAAAAATAACTTTAGAGATTTCAAACTTTGAAAATTCAAATCTTTAAAGTTTAAACTTGTAAAAACTCAAACTTTTAAATCTTTCAAATTCGAAAGTAAGCGTTTTAAATTTTAATTTTAGAAGTTACTTTTTCTAGCATTCAAATCTCTCTTAATTCAAATATTTTATAACTTAAAATATTTGAATTTAATATTTCAAATTCCTTTTTTTATAATCATTGTAATTTAAAAGACCATCTAATGAAAAGGGGAATCATTGTCAAAAGGGCCATATTTTTTAATACTAATTAGAGGTTTTAAAATGCAACTAATATTCAGCATTCAGAATTCAACAATCAGCTTTCAGAACTCGACATTCATAAATCAACATTCATCACATTAATCAAACGCAACCACATAAAAATAACCTTTTCATTTTTCGCATAACACTCCTAATCACTTCTTCTAGTATCATGTATTCTTGCTAAATTTAAAAATCATTATCTTTTCACTGAAAATCAAATATGTCTAATATCTCAGTAGATTTGTCGCTTCTTAAATAGATTTGCCATTGATGCCTACCGAGAGCCACCACTTCCACTTGTTTCTCATTATCTTCCTTCCCAAGCAATTTGTTTACCCCTCTTCCAAACCCTGGTATTAATTTGAAAACCCTAATCCCCTATCAAATCAATAATAATAAATTATATTTTTGCGTGAAAGATACCGAGAATAAAAAGTGATAGAGATTGGGATGAAGATTGAAATAGAGATTAAGATGGAGGGTAAGATGAGTTCCTTTCCGTCATGTTCATTTAAAAAAAATCTTGAATATAAATTATGATTTTGTGGTTGGATAAACAAAATCAAAGTTTTTGGTAACATGAATAAAATAGTATGCAAAAGTGAGAAAGAAAGATAATTATGGTAATGTTGAATTAGTAATTTTGTTTCATTTTTATAAGAAGAGAACTACTAATTTGTTTGTCCCCTTAACAAAAAAATGAGGAAACTACCTTTTTTTTCCTCCCGTCCATAATGCTTCACCCTTTAACAACTAATATTATATGTGTGTGTGTAAATATTATAATTTATGTTATTGCTTATTATTATTTTATTTATTATTAGTTAGAGAATTAATAAATATTTAATTGTAATAAATAATGAATTTTAATTATTTGTTATAGTTAACTTTTTTGTTATATATATATATATATATATATATGTATAACAGTATAGTATGCAATCACGAAAACATATTTTCATTACTACAAGGTTTCTCCTACATAATGAAAAAGTAGTGCATAAAGCCTAATATAGATAATGATGCATGTGAAGCATCTAACGGTGCAGGGTCTCCCAGAGTGCAGAAACTTGGTTCTATTTCCACTTCTGTGCTTATTTGTCATAGGTAAAAGTTTTCAAAGTTTTGAACCCCTTTAAAAAAATATTTTCAAAACCAAGCCAGCAAGCTTCCGTAACTTGTAATCGTTGCCTAATTGCATGTGATTGTCAAGCATTACTTCAGAGTCTTCACATACGAAATAACTGTGCACAGAGTTTGTAGCCAACTCAAATCTTATAAAACATGAATATCTAAATTGAGATCTCTATTTGAATGAAGCCTACAATATTGTGCATGTTTTTCATAAAAGTGCTTTGTGCACATTTTCTTTCTCGTCGACCGATAAAAATGTGATTGACAAACCAATAAGCTACGTGATAAGGAGGGCTGGCAGGAGTAGTTGGTTCATCTCCGCCAGCTCGATCTCAACCACTGAAAGCAAAAGGAAATTATTCAAGTTCAATCTTGAGGCAATGGTTCTTGATACCAATTCGGCTCTTGAGTACAAGGAGTGAAGCTAGAATTTGGAGTAGGAGGACTGTAGGAGTGGTGTTCAAATCAGCAGCTTCATCGTAACCAGTCCAACTCGATGTAACTGTATTTATATCATTCGCCAACTGTTTGAGTATTTTGAACATTCCAAATCCGAAATTGAAACAATTATGTATTTCAATATTCCTTGGCTAAATTTCTATAATAAAAAACAAAAGCATTAGACAACTGACACATGAACAACTTATAATGTAAAAAAAAAAAAGATCATAACCATATCATCACATCAATGGTCATTAGAGTCATAAAGTACAAAATCGTTACACTCGAAGTTTGCAGCCAACTTAGATCTTTTGGAGGCTGATGACCTGAATCAAGATCTTTTGAATGACGCCCACGATATCGTGTACGTCTTTAATAAAAGTGTTTTATGTATGTTTTCTCTCTTGTCGATCAGTAGAAACATAAGTGTTAGACCGAGGCCCTAAATTATGAAGGGCTGGTAGGAGCAGTTGGTTCATTTTTTATGGCAGTTCGATTTCAACCATTAAAAACAGAGACATCATTTAACTTCAATCTTGAAGCAGTGGTTCTTGGTACCAATCCGGCTCTTGAGTACCGGGAACGATGTTGGAATTTGGAGTAGGATTGGAATGTGGAGCGATGTTGGAACCACCAGCTTCATCATCACTAGCCTGGACCGATGTGATTGCATTTATACCATTCACCAACCATTTGAATATTCCAAATTCAAAATCAAAACAGTTATGTATTTCAATGTTCATTAGCTACATTTTAATAATAAAAAACAAAAGTGTTAAACAACTAACATGTGACCAACTTTATGCATAAGAGATGATAATATACCTAAACCGGATCATCCCATCAATTGTCGCCAATAATGATGATGTATTGTTCATTGTTCCGACTCCCAACTAGCTCTAGTTTTGTTTTCGGGCTTTTCCCATTTCATGGAACTTTTGCTCATAAAATCGTGCTTGTTTCTTGTATGATCCATAGAGATCAAAAAATTACAGATGCTAATGGAAATTCAATCATAAACATATTGTCTTTTCTACCTACAAGCAAATTCATCCGCTTCCAATGTAACAAACACCGTTGTTGTTAGCTCATGATTTCATACGAAACCTCCTTTTCCTCCACTATTAGATGTAGTTTTTTGAATGTTAGTTTGAAGAAGTTCAGTAATGATTGGAAGAGATTCAGATGAACTAAAAAATGAAACAAAAATGTCAATTTATAGGGAAAGCATATGCCTCAGCTTACGTCTGGCGTAAGTTAGCGTCTGATGGTTACTTTCCGAATTTCACCTTTTCGTCGTGCTGATGGAGACCTGTTATTTTAGTCGTTTTACGGGATTTAAGCTTACATTGAACGCAAACCACAGTAAATGCACTACGATGTGCTCAGTTGTGTCCATCTGATCGGTCGTTATTTCCAAAAACATGGTCTAATTGTATTATTATACCACCGCCAAATTTGATGGCTGAATGATGGATAACTCAAATCATGGATATACAGTTATCATGCTATTTTGATTTACAATAACCATTAATTCGTAGTTGCAAGTATTTGCGGTGTCGGTTTTTGCACTTGGCACACTTCAAATTTCCTGCTGGATCATGTAGGATAATTTTATCATTATAGTAGTGTTGACACTGGGGGCTAAGATGTTCATTTTCAATAATCCGAATTAGATGATTGTGTGAATTGTGTATTTATGCGGTAGAGTAATATTCCTAGTTTCTTTCGACACAGTACCTGTTGGTTATTCTAGTAATACAGTTATGCAAAAAAATTCAACTGGTGGATTCACTTGTTGGTTTACCCCACATTTCAAACGTCATTTTGCAGTAAACTGAATTTTTTTAATACAATAAGCTGATACTTAAACTAGGTATACACTCCTCGTAAATGACTTTCTTGTTTCCAACTAAATAAACTATCAAGTGCTTGGTTTCTTTCTCACACTAAGTTCACAGTTTTCTACCGTAACACCTTTCTTTTGGGACTAGCTTGCTTCTTATCTTGCAAAATATTCAAGCCAATCTCTTGATAATATTCAAGTACTCAATCCTTAAAACATTTCTAATTAATGGGTTTATGTTTCATCACAATGAGAACCAACCTCAATCTGTAGATTTTTTTAATTGATCAATTTACCTTCATTTGGTTAGGCAAACTTGAGTGCACATTTTCATCATCCAAGGAGCTATCTGTTCCTTGCAAAAATGTGCTGCATAATTGTTTGGTTAGGCAAACTTCAGTCTGTAGATTTTTTAAATATTTCCATGCAAAAATGCGCATGCATAATTGTGAAACTCGCTCATTTTCATCATCCAAGGAGCTATCCGTTCTTTTTGAAATGTGCAAATTTACAAATAGTTGCACACTTTTCCACTATGATTGTGAAATTCAACTCTTGCTTAGACCTAATTTCCATGTACAACACAATTTTCTTAGCTTTTTTCATGGCTTGATGCTCCAGCAGGAGCTTTGGTATTCTGGCCATCTCAAACTGATATCACTATGGGTTCCAGTCAAATTGGCCTATCCTGATCGATTTGAGAACACATCAACAAACAAATAAGCCATCACAAAATAGAAAAAGAATTAAACCAGAAAAAGCTAAACTCAACCCTTATTAAGACATTTTACAGAAAACAAGTTATGCATTGTAAATTTGCATATTTTTAATGTTTCTTGTAGTCCCACTAAACAATGCATGATATAGGCTTTAATTTTTCTACTTGCCTGGCTTTAGTGTTGCTCTTTAAAGGCCCTTCATTCATATGCAGAGTTAAACAGAGAACAACTCATATCCGAGATCTTAGATCAACATCCTCGGGCAACTACACCAGCTAAAAGCAACATTTACATTGTGCAGGATTTGAAGAAAACTAATGTAAATCTGTTCTCCAACTTCACATTTCCTGAACAGGACGCATTAAGTAAATTTTGTGGAGTAAAGAATCGTGATGACTGTGTTTCCAATGATGTCCCTGAAAGTAGTATGCAAAATTCAGAAACTAGAGTGGAAGTTGAATTTACGGAGAAACAATTCACCAATTCTTCAGTGTCACATAATGATACAAATAACCGTTGTTCCAAGAGAGCCAAAACACTGGATAACCTTGTTGAAGAGCATAATTTTCCTGAATTTACAGGTCGTGTGACCAGGTCAATGTCTGCAGATAAGAAAAGCAGCTGTGTAAATCGTAATAATTCTGTTAGACAGTCGAGGTCTCAGGTACATAATTGTCAATCTTTAGATCCACCATCTATTATGACTGAATCTCAAGGAATTGCAAATATTGCTCATGATGGTTCTGAAGTGAATGAATGCATTTTGGACGGTCTCACAGCCTACACTGCTGAAGATGGTTGTCAGCTAACAAATACTTTATCCTCAAGGCTGTCGGCAATTTCTCTTTTGCCTGGACCAGACATTCATTTTGCTGAAATTATTGAATGTGATGAGAGTCCCGTTTCTAAGTTTGATCAGGAAGATATCAAAAATGCAGAAATTTTGCATAACTCAAGAACCATAAGCAGAATAGAAGAATCTCACGTAGATTCAGCTAAAGAACAAGTTGATGGATTCGTCGAAATAGCCAACCCTCTGTCTTCAGTCCAAACCCCGTGCAAGAGTTTTGAAAAAACACCAGCTTCAGATAGAAATGCAGACGAATGTCATGCAAACTCTAAAGAAGCAATTAGCAGCACTGGAATCACCAATAAATCAGAAAGCAAACCTGCGGTTGAAAGGAAAGAGCTATATTCAAATGGCAACCCAATAACTGATCCAGACATCTTCTATAACGCCTTCAATCATAACGGAGACGAAAGCGCTTACACATCAGAGACTGATGTCCAAGTGATAAGAAGTAACGGAAATGTATCATTACCTTTGACAGATCATTTACATGGAACTGGTCATGATTCATCTCTGAGCATAGGAAATATGCTAAACTCATTTAAGAGCTTCACAGTCCAGCCCACTTTAAAGATTGTTACGGAGGGTTCAGATGGTGAGAAATATACAGGACAAGTTGTAAATGAGGCGATTGAAGTACATATGCAAGATAAAAGTACTGATCCTTCTGCTGAGAAGGATGCAGAAAGAAGTAGCTCTCTGTCAATATTATCCTGGAACGATATCAGAAGTCCAAACTTGAATTCAGGAGGTACGTCTCTTTAATGGGTTTTATTTTTCTGATCACTTGTTTTGTGCTTGAATTAACCTGTACTTCTTTACTTTGGTAAGCTTTGAAAGTTAAAGGATACAAAATTGTGGATATGCAGAAGGGGTGACATGCTTAAACAATACTACGTTTCGTAAATCTTTGTGAATAAAATTGTAACATTTACATTTAACAACTGCCTTACCTAAGCTAACTCAAGCACTGAGACCTAGGGTATGGTAGTTCCCTCTGTGTAGCTTAGACTAGTCATGCTTTAAAAAATTTGTAAACTAATATGCATGAATCCTTTCTATTTATTTTTATTTTTCCTTCTAAACATTTTTTTCGTTTTACTTCTCAATTTTCTTTTGTACTACTATTTTATTGCATGTTGTCGATGTAGTTCTACAGTCAAGTCTTTTATTTTAGAGTGTGAACATATTTTTTTAATGTGGTAGTGAACACTACTTGTATAAACATAAGGGTCCCTTCTCTGATTTGTATAAACTCACTTTGATCTGCCCGAACCTGATTTTCTTTAACCCGGTTGGTTTAATGATTCTTTATTTATTTATACCAGTGGAAGTTTGATTACTTGCTGTTGGGAAACTTTATACGTGGTATATGTTATCGTTGCAGAGAAAATAACATTGAAAGAATTTGGCTTAGTAGAAGAAAGGATGACGCCAGATGCTGAAAAAAATTGCAAATCAGTACAAACACGATATTCGTTAAGGAGCTCAACCAGCCATGACAACCAACATGGTGCCTCAACATTCAGTGTCACCACTAGTTCTTGTAATCTGAAAGAATCAGTGGACAAAGGCCACGATAATACATGGCCTAAACAGAAGAGAAATATGAATCAATTTATTAATGTCCTTCATACTTCTCCAAGGTTGAGAGTTAAGACACATAAACACAACAAACTGGTCAACTGTACTGGCAAGAAAAGTTCAGATTATAATTCAGGAGCCATCTTTGAATCTCAGTCTACCATGGCATCTCAAAATACTGAAGTTGAGTTACCGGAAGCTGTATCAGGGACCCAGTTTCGAGTGAAGCAAATAAGCAAGGAACCTCAGACTTTGGAGGTTTAAATCTTTAATTTTTTTTACTGTAAATATTTTGCTAGCTGATAATTAATTGTTAGCATGCCAGTTTGCTACTCTAAAACCAAATTATAGTTTTATATATCCTTAATGAAATTATACTTCATTTTCTTTACGTAAATGCTAAGCATGCTGCCCAGTAAGCTTACTGGCTTGTGATTGGCAGAAATATTCAGCAATGGGGTTGGGGTTTACAACAAAGTTTTCAATCTTGATGGAAGAAACACAATTTTTTTATAACAGCATTAAACTTCATCGTGTTTCTAGTCCCAAAAAATCATACATTAACATTCAACACAACCTTTAAATTTAACCAAAATTTGTAACTATGGTTTTATGTTTTAGTGTATATCCAACCGTTTACAAATTACAAATTACAATTACGTGGTTCTCCCAACAGAGAAATGGGTTGGATGTTTGTTTAACAGGTTCCTGGAAGTCAGACGTCTGTTCAACAGGTTCTTGCAAGTCAGGCGCGTGTTTACAGGTTCTTGCAAGTCAGGCGCGTGTTAAACAGACGCTTGACTTTGACTTGAAACCAATCAGGCATCTGCTAAACAAGCGCCTGACCTCTAGCGCATATAAGCTAGGCGCGTTTAACAGACGCCTAATCACAAATTTGTAACCAAATTGGTCCCGATTATGTAATATAACAAATCGTAATTGACTGTTGGAAGCCGAATTGGGATTTGGATTACGTAATCGTAATCTCTAGACTCAGTGTTGGAGATGCTCTTAGTTTCGGAATTGTATCCACGATTTTTGTATAAGGCAACTAACATAACCACAATAAACTTCACCACCGGTCCGTGGGAACAGACTGCTACCACTCTACAGTCAGCCACCCTTTTGCTGCCAACACATTTATGTTAGAAATCACGCCAAAGCAAAAGTATAGAATGAGAAAAATAGTGTGGCATTATCTACTTTTGCAATGAAAATAATATGACCCTATTACACAAGGAGAATATACTTCATTTAAAGCAATCACAAATGAAAATCAAATCCAATTTTGAAAGGGCATTATTAAAGGGACTCCATTTTTAAATAAGAGGGGGTTATTTTTCCATTTTTCGAAAAATTACTAAGAGATGTACCAAAAAAGTTTGCCCTCTCTTAGCAAAAAATAAAAATAAATCATAACTGTCATTTATATATCGGTAACGCTCCGTCGAATTTTGGCTTATTTTTCGATCAAATCCCGCCAAAAGTGATCTTCGGTGAAAATCATCATCGTTTTTTACTTTATTTTCCGAGGAGGTCCTGTCCATTGTTGTTAAAAATCTTAAAATCTTACGATTTAAATTCCGATTCAGATTGGATCTCTCCCTTTACGATTCGATTTATATTTCGATTCAAACTTAGTTGAAATCACAATTAAACAAAACATTCAACGCGGAATAACATATTTAACATACTTATTTGGATCCACAATTTAAATCATAATGTTCTCAAAATAGAATAAAAATGAAATAAGAGAGAAAATTAAGTTTTAAATTTAGTAGTATAAGTTCAAACATCAAAATCAATTTCATAATGTGTACAATCCTTCAAATATGGATCTTGGATCCCGTTTCGATTTAAAGTTTAAACTTTATGATTTACGATTTAAATCCTATTTTGAAAACCTTGGTCCTGTCAAATTTTGCTTCATTTTTCGATGGAGTCCTGTCGAATTTTGATTTCGATGAAGTCCCATAGCAATTTTTCTTTTCTTTTTTGAGTGGAGTCCTCTTAAAATTTGCCTCCTCTTATCCAAAATTGAAGTCTCTTTAACAATGCCTTTTTGAAAACCCACAATGTAAAAACTAAAAGCCCCAGAAAATCCTTTATTCAAACTAAATTGATCAGTGGGGGCTATAGACTCCACCGGTTCGTAAGCTAGTCCGCCCCTGACTTCTCATCTGCTCCCAACTCCAGTACTGTAGCATCGTTTTAATCTTTTTTTGTGCACATTTTTTTTGTTCAGATTTTTTTTTGAAACATCATGTTGTATTTTTCTATGTTTGCCAGGGTGAGCAGGAATCCATAGGGAAATGTCATGCTTCTGATGAAGATCAAGAGGTGAACGTTGGAGAGGAATACTTTAGCATAAATGCTGATCGTAATGTTCCCAATGTTGATAAATGTAGCTTGGGGAAGGTTGGTAATAACAGCCCATTTAAATTGGGTGAATATGAGGGGCAGCATGGTTCTTCGACGTTAAGTGGCATCACTAAATCTTGTTATCTGAAAGAATCAGTGGATGAAGGCCATGATAATACATGGCCTAAACGGAAGAGAAATAGGAGTCAATTTAATAATGTCCTTGGTACTTCCCCAAGGATGAGAGTTGAGACGCACAAGCACAAGAAGCCAGTTAATATATCAGGAGCCATCTTTGAATCTCAGCCTGCCATGACATCTCAAAATACTGAAGTTGAGATACCAGAAGCTGTATCGGGGAGCCAGATTCGAGTGGAGCAAATAAGTAAGAAACCTCGGAATTCGGAGGTACATATCATTGTTCTTTACTGTAAAAATATGCTAGCTACACAATTGCTTCATGATCAATTCCTAGATCAATGAGCATCATACCCATGACATTAAAAGTGATATATTAGACATCATGTATACTTTGTCGTTAGCATGCCCATTTGTTAATCCAAAAACAAGTCATGGTTTTGTATATCACTGCTTAATAAAATTGCACTTCCTTTTCTTTACGTAAATGCTACACATGCTGCTCAGTTGACTTTCTGGCTTGTGATTGGCTGAATTTGGTGGACCCACTTCTCACTTGTTAATCAATCCAGTGTTGTAGCATCGTTCTCTTTATTTATGCATACTTTGCTTGTTAGTTGCTATTGATACATTTTCTCATCTTATAAAAACATTTACCGTGTCTTATATGTTTATTTACTAGGGTGAGCAGGAATTGAGAGGGAAATATCGCGCTTCAGATGAAGATCAAGAAGTTAACATAGGAGAGGAATACTTTAGTATAATTACTGATTGTAATGTTCCCAATTTGGATAAACGTAGCTTGGAGAAGGTTATCAAAAACAACCCGTCAAATTTGGATAAACGCGAGGAATCTATGATTAAGAGTAAAACTCAGGGTAGAGAGGGAAGTTCGCATAATGTAGATGGTTCCTCCATGTTTTCTGAGCATCATGAGGATGTTATGTATAATCTGGATAAGGACCTGCCAGATGAGGGATTTGCCATTGATATTGCACCAATTATTGCTGATGGAATCATCACTACCGATGCCAAAATTTCAAGTCTTTCGGAGGAGAGGGCTTCCTTGCTTGAACAGCTTTGCAAATCAGGAAGTGTGCTAACCATGGAATCTTGTCCGTTGGACGATAATATACATAAAATTCCTGATGTACATCAATTCTCACTTGCTGATGTTTTGGAACGAACTAATTTAAGTTGTGATAACAACTGGAGTGATAAGGATCAACCTTCCACCAGTAAAAGTGTCAGGACAACAGAGAAATTTCCTTCAACACCTCCCATTGAGACATTGCAACAGAGAAAAATGAGGAAAAGTTTTGCTAGTGGCGAGGAACATGTCTCTAATCCTGATTATGTGTGTTTTCGTATTGATGAAAACTCTAGCGTTTCACAAGAAGAAACTACTTCTGACCATGTCATTAATTCAAATGAAGTCTGCAGATCACCGAACATTACCGCGCTTGCTGATGTGACTTCAAAATATCAGAATATCATGCCAAATACAGATTCTGTGTCACGGAAATACTCCGAGAGAGAAACCTTTGATTCTGTAAAACTAAAATCGAGACTGAAGGTGGACTCCAAGGAAAATATCAATCTTGAAGGAAAACTAAGTCATGTTACAAACCGAACCGGTTCACTTCAAAGAGTGTCTTCTGCTAAAACTACTAACAGAAACATAGTGAAATCATCGTCTGAAAAGTGGAGTAAACCAAACAATATTGTCTCCAATATATCATCATTTATCCCACTTGTGAAGGAAAAGCAACAAACAACAACCCATGCCTTAGGTATTCATGAATCTCATAGCATATTCTTTTTGGGAATCGGTAAAAGGAAAAAGATTTTTGACAAGGGGCACAATTGAATTAGTGTTTTTGGTGAAAACTAATAAGGGGAATGGACAATGTATGTTTCCCCTTTAGTAAAAATGATAAATATTACCCGCCTACCCTTTTAGAAAATAATTTAAAAGAAATACATTTCAATAAAAATGAATATTTCATTTTTATATATTGGAAAAGGTTAGAAATTTTCAAATATTAAAGAAGATTTTTTCTGAAATATAAACTATTTAATAATCAATTCCTTTTGGAATATTCTATATTTTGAACTTAAAAGTTATTAGAAATAAAAAATTGATTTTTAAACTTTAAAGTTCAGTTTTTACTTCTTCTTTTTTGAATCTTTAGTTTTGAAATATTTTTTCTTTCTTTCTAAATATATAGTTTTTTTTTCCTTTGGTTATTTATAGGAAATTGTTACAAGGGTACCTTGGTCAATAAATAATGTAAATACAACATAACCAACTTAATATTTTCCCCTTACCAGAAATTCTATCGTTTAAATTTTCTTCATTACAGATCATACCCCTTATCCAATTTGTTTCTCCTTTTGACAATCACCTTATTTTATTAGTCATTTTTTTAGTTGGTAGTGCTAGTGTTCACAATTTTTTTGGATGTGGACTGCTAATTGAATAACTTCTATTGGACTAAAAGCAACTGTGATAATTTAAATAGTGCAACTCTTCTATTAGGAAAAAGAGACATCAAAGTCAAAGCACTAGAAGCTGCTGAAGCAGCAAAGCGTCTTGAGGAGAAAAAACAACAGGAGCGTGAGATGAAGAAAGCTGCAGCCAAACTAGAAAGGGTGAGGCTGGAGCAGGAAAATATTAGACAGCTTGAGGTAAAGCAAAAGCAAAAGGAAGAATTGAGGAAGAAAAAGGGAGCAGATGCTGAAGCAAAGAAGAGGCAGAGAGTAGTTGAAAAGGCTGAAAAGGAAAGAAAAAGACGATGCACTGAAGAAACACGAAGACATCAAAGAGCCAATGACAGAAATATACAAGATAAAAATGAAGTATTATTTTATTTTGATTTTTGATTTTCTTACTTTGTTTTATTTATTATTAAAATTATGGCGTTAACAATATAAAACTCTAGGATGTTAAGAAAAGAAAGAGAAAAGAGGTGTCAAAAGGAGTGAAGAAATTAACAAAATCAGATAATGGGATGAAAGCAGCATGCACGTTATCTAGAGACACCACCTCAGTGGTATCCAAAGCTGAATGTGACGATCTAACTCATGTCATTAACAGTGTAAACGCTCATGGCGCTCCTCCACAAGTAAAGGTGATTATTATTATACTGTCTGTGTGCGCGTGTGTTCGTTCGTTTGTTCCTATACAACTTTCATAATACCTGAAATCCTATATGGTGGCATTTCCTTATTTGAAAAGCCTGCGTGTTTTGGCCAAAAATAACAGAAAGGATTTTAAGAGAAAACCTTATTAGTGTCTGTTGTGTGTGCGTCTCTTCCTTCTATACAACTTTCATAATACCTGAAATCCTATATGGTGGCATTTCCTTATTCGAAAAGCCTCATGTTTTGGGCAAAAATAATTAAAAGAAATTAAAAAAAAAACACCTTATTAGGGTCTGTTAAGTCACAATTCTCTTTGTAGCTTATTATTATTTTCATCATGAAACTTATGTAGTACTGTAGGCATAATTATATTTTTCGTGATCAAAATGCTTATTTTCGTGATTTTTCCTGTTTTCATATATTAGGAATCCTTAATTTATTTCCTATTAGCTTATAATTCACTTAGTTACCAAGCATATAGAATTTGTTAAAGTGGCCTGTATGCTGGTTTTGATTTAAAATGTGGGCCTGGTAGAAAATCTTAATGAGTGTGTGGCTGGGCTTTTTTTAATGCGGGTATTAATTTGCCAACTCCATGGTTTTTAACTATGCAAAATGACGCAAAACCTTCTTGGAGCCTTAGCGTATGGCGTGGTGAATGGCGCACTCCATTTTGATTTACTGCATGTGTTTAGAAAAAATATATAAATATATAAATTTATTATACATAACATTTAATTGAAAAGGTTCGATATAATTAATATTTATTTTACTAAAAGCATATACAACAAAGGTTCTTTTGATTGATTTGCGGAAACATCATTAAACATAATGTCATAAGCTTAGAATTTCAAGTACAATAATCTTTTCAAAAACCAAAATCCAAAACAAATATATATTACGGATAAACTAAAAATCCGAATCTGATAGAAATCTGAATCCGATTCATATATGTACGTGATAGATTTTATATTACAGCTTGCTTTGAGAATATTACATTAAAATAATTTAATTTTTCATGTCAATTACAACTTATTCTAGTCTTCAATCAAAAAAAAATATTCCTTGAAACATGTAAATAACAATAATAATCTTTAATAATAGTTGTGATATGTTTGGTGTCATACTTTTTGGGTGTTATCGTGAATTACCAAAAACACCCCTATACAAATATTATCAAATCTTAATATCACTTAAAAATAGGGTCTAACAAATAAACTTCCTTTACCAATTCAAAACTCCCTTTACAAATATTACCAAATCTTAACATCACTTAAAAATAAAATTTAATAGATAAACTTTCTTTATAAATTCGTTCTTTATTAATTAATAATAGAAATAAAAATTCAAACTAAGAAGACATTAGATTGCAATTTAGAAATAAAATTAAAAGTAATTACACATGATTTCAACGATTTCTCTTGAATGAGTTAGACATACAATTTGTAGAAAAACAATTCATGGACGAAGCGTGTGCCATCATCCAAAAGAACAAAACAAAAATAAAAAAACAATAAAATATTGAAAAAGTGCACCATGTGCGCCTTTTACGTAATTTGGTGCACCTTTCCATGTATGTTGCTGGGCCTTAGGGTGAAAATGTGCAATCGCCATGCCACGCCTTGCGCCATAATGCTCGCCTTGACATGCCTTTCATTACTGTGGCCGACACTGAATGTTTGGTAAGTTAGTTCATGCAAATGCACCAAGTTTTGACCAAGTATGCCATCCACTTTCTTTTTTGTATATTATTTTCTACATTAAAGATGAAAAGCTACTGTTGTTTATAAACCTCATAATAATGCTTATCCAAACTCTCCTCCAGGAGAATTCTGATTGCTCTGCAATTGGTCATTTGAAAGCATAACTTTATAACGGCATGTATGTGTTTAAAGTGCATGTAATTTGATGCGGTGGAAGATAAAAAAAAATTAAACCCTTCTCCATATTTTCGAGACATCACCTATGTTCATCTAGTTCAAATTGTTGCAAATTCAATGGTTTTTTGACGTAGAACAGAACAATCTATGCATATTTTGATTGGTAAGAACTAAGAAGTACCAAAATTGTATACTTGATTGTTATTAAGAAGTACTGAAAGCTTTACAAGCATTGAATTTTATATATAATCTGAAGAACATATGTCAACAGAACATGTAGATTGTGGTGAGTAGGCTCCGTAGAACAGTTGTTTTACTTCAGTATGTGAGTTTCACACCTACCTAAGATTTATAAATTGATTGGTAAGAACTGAAATGAAAAGTTGGATGATGTTATAGATAAATGTCTTTGCACACAGTTGTTTTCTAGACAAAATTGTCTTTGCACTTCAATATGTGAGTTTCGCAATGTACCTTGCCATATTACATTTTAAATTTGCATTGTTGCAACTGATATTACCTGTATTAACAAATGGTAAAGTAAATAGTCAAGTTCTGGGTATCGTTGTCTGAAATGCTTGACGTTGAATATTGAATGTTAACACTAATTGCGAAGATTGTTGAATAAAAATGTTGGTTGTTTGTATTTTGATTGCATCTTAATTTTGGCTAATTCTATTCATACACTAATAATCTTTTAACATACACAAAAAAATACGGTAAACTAGTATACACCAAAAATTACTTTACATACACCATCTCTTTTATAAAACTCTCTTTTACAAAACTACCCTTGTATTCATCTACATCATCTTCTCCCTTAAAAATTTAAAACTTGTTTACACAAAACTAAAAGTTGCACTAAATTAAATTAAATTTCAACATAACACACTTTTATTTTTTCAACTTATATCATAACTTCTTTAACTTTAAAATATTCTTAGTTTCATCAAAATCAACTTTAAATTTAGAAAAAAAAAACTCAGATATGTTTAAATTGGAGTAGATAGTTGTCTCAATTAATATTTTTTGTTTCATTAACTTCATTAAAAATGTTTAAAGGTGATCAAATATCATTAATTTTAATGTTTTAATTTGTTGGTTATAATAAAAAGACTAAAAATTGATATTAAGAAAAAGGGTGACTTAGTCATAAATATTGTTAGCAAAATAATTGTGTATGTTAGGCGATTTTTGGTGTATGAATAGAATTTGCCCTTAATTTTTCTACTATAACTTATCATTTTGACAATATCACTCCTCACAATATATGAACCATTCTGCTGTACAAGTCACAAAATCGTTTAAAAATAAATAAATAGAACTGAAATAAATTTGTTCTAAAATATATATGAAAAATATATGCATGCTCTGAATATATTAATATAATTTTGATTATCATTCAAAACATTTTAAAAATTGCGAACAGTTATGAAATATTTTTATTTCAGTTTTCATCTATTTTTTCCTTATAAATCTAATATTTAATCACAAAAAATTACGACAAAAAAAACAAAAAATGAATCAGAGACAAATTAATAAACATACTTGAAATTGAAAAGAGATGCATAAATTTCTAATACTTATGTTGTGTTGTGTTATATGATCTAAAATAAATGAAAAAAAAAATAATTTATTGTTTTACAAAGGACAAAGGTGTAAAGTTTTGCTAATCAGGATTCAGTGATGCAAACAACCAATAAAAAGTTTCTGAATTAGATTCGCGGAATAGAGCAGCTTATTCATTACCATATTTCTAACCAAACTTCTTCTTCCTCTTCCTTTTCGTGTGTCTCTTAACGCTTTGACTTATCCTGCTTAGCATGTTACTGTATGTATTCCATTTTCAATTTGCGTTTTTTGCATCACTATCCTTTCCTGATGCTCAGGCTGTGGACTCTTGTAACTTGCAGTGTCCAATTCAGGATCGCATGTCAGTGACTGCTGAAAATCGGGAATTGTCGTATGAGATTTCTCCTTTCAAGGACTCAGACGATGAGGATGGAGATGATGACTACGCCCGCAGAAAGAAATTTGTTCCTTCATGGGCAAGGTAAACTTATGTTTCTCCTTTAAATAAATACATATATTAAACAAAAAATAAACATTCACTATGGCTATAGTGTTTTTGAAAAGCACTCCCAATACACATATGCCTTCCTTTCTCTTGGATTGGCTAGTTAATAAAAAAACGATAACCGTGTTTTGATATTTGCAGGAAAGAATCAGTAAACTCGAATATACTTGCCATTCGCCATTTAAACCCAACTGCAGTTTTCTCACGCAAGAGATCTTTTGATATACTCCAAGGTAAACGGGTCAAACTCACTTTATTTGATTTGTAATCGGTTTCTTTCCCTGAATTTTGTTTTAAAATAATTCCCATGCAGTACTTGCACCTCCAGTAAACAGAAGACCACTGCCATAGATGGTCCATTCTGGAGTCAAGCCTCCTGTCTTCAGCTGCGTATACTACGTTGTTCATTCTGGCTTTTACCGGCACAGCCAACCTGTAATTTTGGTGCTGTACTAGTTAAAAATACGAGGCGCTTAATAGATTTTGTTTGGTAAAGAAGTTATATGGTTCAGCAAGCGGCTGATGCTTATTTGTGTATGCTCCACTGTATCAGCTGCTTGCAGCCTCTCTGTAGCTAAGTAAATGTATGGGATCAATTGAGTGAAACGGACTTGTATCATATACTTCGTACTCTAATCAAAATGGATTGTCTAGATTGGATGGTCCAGCTCAAATTGGGCTGCAATCTTGACCTTTACTTTATATTTTTCAGCCAGTCCAGTCAAGTTATGGCTGTAAAAATAATTCCTTGTTTTAAGCAAGTTTGTCTTCCTGCTTTCGCTTCCAAAAAATGAACGTTAACCATGAAGCCAAACATCGCCGCATTATTCTACACAAAAGCCCAAAATGATGACCCAACCCATCCACGTGTTAGCCTGCATGCACCTACACAATACAATGCACGACCGACCACCACAAACCAGCCATCATATAAATTGTATACGATGCTTCATTTTCTTCATACTGGCAAACATGATTTCTCATTTTACATCATCGCAATTTATTATTATAACGATTCTTCTATTCTCATCCATTTCAAACGCCGAAGAAGCGTCGGTCGGCGACAATGGTACATCTGCTTCGTCGGATTCAAGCACGTTATGCAAAGAACACTGCGAGAACATCCCGCCTCCGTATCAGTACATAATGCCGCCGCCGCCACCTGCATTTTTTCAGGGAAATTGCCCACCGGTCCCTGAAGTTCAATGCTGTCAGTATTCGCCCCCTAATCCGTACACCAATCTGCCCTACTACAACAATTACAGCTCTGCCCCTCGACTATCGTTTGGTCTTCCACTGTTGTTTTGTATGGTTGTGTTCTTTTTCTTTGTTTGATGGCCTTTTATTTCTATTTAAAAGGTCTTCTTTTATGTTTGATTCTCAATAATTGTGGTTTCTGATATGACAATGTTGCTTTTGATGTATGCTTTTCTGGGGTTTTTGAAGTGTTTCTGAGTTCCATGTGAGTGCCTTGATGAAAAACCGTGTTTGTGGGCTGAGGCTGTCTAGGCCACCGCCCAAGGCCCAGTTGGGAAGAAGGGCCCAATTTAGCAGGTTGCAATGTAAAATTAAAGATAGCAACATTTCTATAAGTAGCAGTGGTGAATTAAGGGGGCAGATTTCAAAACTTTGCTTCTACATTATTTACCATCGATTGCTTTTCTTACAGTATAACTATTTGGACCCCAAATTAAGTTATCTCATCGTTGTCCAGGGCCCAAATTTAACTTGGGCCGGGCCTGTGTATATATGGTGAGATCCATAGCTCGAAGAGATATAGTATTTATTTTTATTTTTAGTTTTATGGATTTTGAAGTAGAGTATGTTTGTTCCGTCAGTTGATATGCCTATACATTGATTTTATAGATAGAAAATACAACAGGAAGAACATTTAAGTGGGTGGGTGACGAACTCAATCTCTCTTGGTTTATTAATAATAAAATCATGTTGAATTTGAGTATGACATTTCAAACAAACCATAATTTCTTTAGGTAATTTTACACCAAATGTAAAGTGCACTATACCATCCAACCCTACCCGATCCAGTTCGGATCGGATCGATTAATCAAACGGTGAGAACACACGTGCGTGTTATCAAGCATGCCTCTTCTTTTTAATACGAGAGAAACATTGGATATCAAAGAGCCGATATGGTTCTTGACAGTCTTGTATTTACATCATGACATAAGGTTCGACCGAAACCTCAAGATTTCGACCATTTCGGTTCGGTTCCGGCCGAAGGCGGGACGAGATTAGGTTAAAATCCCGTCCCAGAGACTGATCGAAAAAAAATAAAAATTGAGCATGCTGCAACAAGTGGAAAAAAAAGGAAAATGACATCAAAAGAAAGCAAATGAAATCGAATTTAGCATCGAAAAAACTTAGTCTCAACAGAAATAAAAAATTACCTAGGAAATCAAGAGCGCCAGAGGGAGGAAAGGAATTCGAGCATCAGAGGATAAAAAGAATTCAATTATGTTTGCGTCGTTGATCTCGTCGATTTTCAATTCGAGCAGTTGTGCATTTTTTATTTCTATTTGTTTTTTTCAGCACGCAGTGACAAACTTTAGGAACTAGGGTTAGAAATTTAGAATAAAAATAAGGCGGGCTTTGGGCTGGGGTGTTTTTTTTATAATAGGAACTTAGGATATAAAATAGGATGGGCTTTGGGCTGGCTGTTTCTTTTGATATAAGGGTTATGCTGATTTAAAACATATGGTCGGTATTGTTAATTAAAATAGTTAAGTTAATTAAAATGGAAGTCTAAATTTAATATTAACTAATGTTTAAGCAGTTATGTTGTTTATAATCTCTTTGTAAACTATATTTTGTATTATATTTGCAACCTTTATTGTCACTTTTTCATTAAACATACAAAAATACAATATCGAGACCGAAACAAAAACCAAAACTTTCAAAATTTTCAAAATTGACCGAAACCAAGCAAATTTCAAATGATCGAAACCGATATCGAGACCGAGTTCTCGAACCTTGATTTACATAGGATTCTTTTATGATATCCCAAGATTTGGGACATTCCCAAAATAAGAAGGCTCAAGACACATCTTAATTACTTTAATAATTCACTCCCGTAACAATATTTTTCAACAATTCCCTATTTAAATTTTTAAAAAATATTTCCTTGAGCGATGTTGGAATATGTATAATTGCGTATCAACAAGACATCTTCTGACTTGAACATTTCTAACTCTAGAGTGACACGTAGTCTTGAAATCTATCTCGAACGTTAAAAAACACATAATCTTTCCACAGTTTCTGTGCCCATCAATGTCCTCTATGAGATGTTCTTCGTCAATGTTCTACTTTGAAAATCTATCTCAAGCCATACTTGCTAGCTGGTTGAACTCATCAACACTATGATCTCCCATCTCCAAATGAATGTACTTCTCCAACTCCACTCCCCATTCGACCTGCGATATGAACTTGACTTCAAAACATCTCCTAAAATCAGCCCAAGTAATCTCAGCCTCCTCTATCTCTGCTTTGAAAATATTCTAGCAATTCAAAGCCTCTTCCCGCAAGTGTCATTAAGTCAACTTCCTCTTCATCGCATCAACCATACCAATCATAGAAAATATCCTATCACAATTCCTCAGCCATGCTTACGTCACAATAAATGGTTTAGTCCTCATATAATTCTTTCCACCCAAACATTAGAAATCCTAACACGGTTTAGGAAAATCCAAAGCAGACGGAGGAGCGGGAACTACCTCATGTGCTTGAGCCATGGGTCCTCCATTGGGGTCAATTTCATCTTGGTCTCTTGCCTGAAGATACCAGTGGAACCATATAGGTATGCTCACGCCAAGAACCTTAGTTGCTACATCACCGAAACTACTCCTAGTTTGATTGCTTATTTTCAATTATCCGACCCTGAAATTATTGGCAACCTTCCTGAGATAATAGTAAGCATTAATTGAATTTTGTATGTTTGTATTTATGCTATACTTGTATGTATATATGCATGCATGTATGTATAGTTTGAAATATAAAATTATGTTCTCTCAAAGCACGTCTAATCCTAAAGGAACTCTAAACCTAAGCTCTAGCACTAGCTGTGAAAACCCATACTTTTGGACACATCGATTTAATGCTTAAAGCGACATTCATACTCACGTCATGCAAAGAATGATAAATCGTTAGGTTAAGATAGCTTGTATGGTGCAGAGATAATCATAAAATTTAAACATCTACACTTTTAGATTTCATAGCAGAATGGATAGAATATAAATAACTAAAATAAATCCATAATATCTCTAACTATATAAATAATGGTAAATTTTAGGAAACAAAGTAGAAAAATTCTTAATAAACAACTGGAAATTTAAATAAGTAGCTGTCTGACAAGTCCAATACGACACGTATGGAATGACTATAAATATAACAATTTTAGAGCTCATGGTCACCTTCTCCACATAGCTTACTCTAGTCTTAACACCCTAATATCATGTCAACCTATAAAGTAGGTATAAAGAGGGAAAGAGAGAGGGGGTAAGACATAGTCTAGTGAGTAAGAAATATCACTAATGGCATAGTGTTTACCTGAACCTGTTCAAGTGCACCCAACAAGTTAGCTAACTTATATGATATAGGATGATAGTCTATAAGACACCTACAATCCGATAATAACCTACACAAACCCACTCGAAGGTTAAACGTCCCGAAACTTGGTAAACCGATAATATATTGAGTATATACAGTCTCGAAGATAAACCACTTATACAGTATAGTACATCAAGTACAAAATCCGATGGTACACCACCTAATGATACATCGAGTAAACAACGTCGATGATAAACCGCTTGTATAGTGTCATACATCAAGCATACAATCATGATGGTATACTAACATGTCATACGCTCCATGCTGATAACAAATTGTTCCCCCGTAGGTACATCGGCCGAGCGACGTAAAATTCCACTAATATGGTTATCTTTATTCTACGAACGATTCACAAACCAAGATGTGCTTATGTAACTGGACCAGCCCACAGCGAAATAATTCAGTAAATTAAAAAAAAACTCCGTTATTGAATCTTTAATAGGCCTATGCAGTCTAATTCATTTAGAACTTTTCTATATTTTCTGTTATATAAAATCAATATTTTATTTAAATTTACAAATAATGTTTTATTTTATAGAGTTCATATTATATTATATATATGTGTGTATCATATACACATAGGTGTGCACGTGCACGTACAACAGGATAGTGTGTACATGCTTTGACATGGCCGTGTGTAGATGTTGGGATTTACATCGCAACAGATATATTAGCTCCTCGTGTATAAAGATGGATTGTTTTAATGTGTGCGTGTATATGTGCATAGAATTATATATATATATATTTGTGTATGTATGAAAATATAATTATATAATTATTAGAAAATATCGGTTGTAAATTATTAACATAAAACATTAATTAAAATACACACATACATACATACATATATATAATTGTATGAATAAATATAATTAAATTATAAAATTATTTTAAAATTAGTTTGTAAAATTAGTTAGAATATTTACAATATAAAATTCGAACTGAAATTATATATATATATATATTAAATACATATTACATATAAACATGTAACTAGTTATAATTATATATTTTAAATTAAATTTATATTACATATAAACATGTAACCGGTTATAATTATATATATAATTTATATTTAAAATTGTGTTTAGTTGTTGCTTTCGGCCTAGTAATAAAACTATTTTTTTAATTAATTTTCAATTTCTAAACAATCCATTAGATAAAAACTTATAATTAATTGATAAACCGTACAGAATTAATAAAAAAAACTTAAAAAATATTTTTAAAACTATAAAGTATACTTTATTTTATATAAAAAAATTCCAGAACTTTATGCTGTTTATAAATGTATATACATACATTTTAATTATATAATTTGAATTAAATAAAAGTATTTATATATATAATAAATATCCAGAAAGAATTAATTTTTTTATTATTGTCGAAAGTCATACTAACAAAATTAAATTTTGTAAAGTTTTAAAATATGTTTACATAGCGTTAAACTTTTAAATTAGATTTGATATTTAAATTTATATAATATTTTGTTATTTTGAATTTCAAAATTAATTTTTTTTTGTTCTACTTATTTTCTGGCCAAAAGCATTTATAAACAAATATGGAAAAAATTAATAATATATACATTTATATATATATGCAACCATCAATATGCACAATCGGTCAATATACCAATTCTTGATATTTCTGGCAAAATAATATATATATATATATATATATATATATAATAATGATGATGTAAACATTAATATATAAGAGTAAACTAGAAGAGTACCTTTCACCAAAGCCCAAATCTCGCACCATGAAATAAAGAAGTGATCTTCTTGAATCGAGTTCCAATCTCAAAGTTGCTAGCTCTCGAATTGCCTTTCCACTTACGATTATTTGATTTTAATTTGTATTTAATTGCTTGAATATTTGAGAAGAGGGGATGGGGTGCGTTTAACTAGCAAAAGAGAGAATGGAGGTAGCAAAAAGATCTAATATAAAGTGAAGGTTAAGATGTTTATATAAGGTAGAGGTTGGAGAGCAAAAGCAGGATCAAGATCCTTAATTTTCTATTACCCATTCCCTTCTTTTAAACATCCAAAATCCCTCCCTCCTAACCATTTTATAAATTTTTAAATCAAAGGTTAACCATCCCCAAGGATAATTATAAAATAGCCTTTTTATAACTTTTTAAACCGCATAAATTTTTCAAAACAAAATAAATCAATTAAAATTCCTTTTAAAAATTTAAACCAGCATCAATTATCCAGAAAGATAATTAATCATATTATGCTCTTATAATTTTAAAAATAATATTACTTATCTCAAAAGATAATTAATCAAATTTATAATCTCTTTAATAAATCAATTCATTATCTTTATTTAAATAGTTAATTATCTCAAAAATAGCTTGATTTAATCAGTAATTTAATTTTTAAAACTTATTAAATAATTTCATTAACTTTAATATACTAAATTAGTTAATTATCTTTAAAACACTTTTATTAAATCAATTAATTTGCCTTAGACTCTTTTATTAAGTCGATTAATTAATTTTTAGAACCCCATTAATTAAAAATATTAACTAAATTCAAATATCATTAATTAAAATGGTAAATTAGATTCAAACATTGTTAGTTAAAACGATTAACCAAATTTAAAACATCTTTAGTTAAAATAATTAATTAAACTCAAACATCATTATTTAAAATGATTGATTGGTTTAAAACATCATTAATTAAAATGATTTATTAAACTAAAATATCATTAATTAAATGATTAATTCATTTAAATATCATTAATCAAAATGATTAATTAAACTTAAATATCTTTAATAAAACAATTTATTAAATTCAAATAATCATTAATTAGATTGATTAATTAAATCCAAATATCATTAACTAGATGGATTAATTAAATTCAAACATCATTAGTTAAAATGATTTGTCAAATTTTAAACATCATTAATTAAATTAATTAATTAATTTAAATATCTTTAATAAAGTTGATTAATGAATTTAAATATCTATTTTGTGAAAATCCAAGCTCAAGACAACACACATAAAGGGTTTAGGAGATGATATTCAATAATTGACGATATAACGAAAACTGCTAAAATGACATTCAAATAGAATATCACGATTAATTACAACTAAACATCAATATAAGCAGCATACAGAATAATTAACAAATTATTGGTGAGAAACCCCTTAGGGCCTCTACAAATATTCCCTGCAAAACAATGGTTACGGACAATATATATAATCATATGGGTTTACAACAATTAAGTTAATATGTCATCCATTTTCTAAACGGGATTTTCAACCAAAATGAACAATCAAACAACAACGACAATATCTAAACTATCAACCAAGCATTCAACAATCAATTTATAGCATCATAGATATTATATAGCAAATTTAAGGGTAAGTAAACTCACAGTAGTTTCCAGTTTTAGCCGAAACGTTCCGATTTGGACTAAAATCGAACGGACGTTCGACTTTAGCATAAAATTATAGAAGCTCCAATCTCCTTCAATCCAACTCCATAACGTAGCTAATGACGATACGAGTACAATGCAACTTGTTGCGTTCAAATCCAACCTCATATGAACAAGTAATTGGTTTTATAAGATTTCGATTAAATTAAATAATTAAATATCCCCAATTACTTAATTAAAATATTATTACATCGTTATTTACAAATCCATATGCTTGAACAACCTAGGTCACTGATCTCAACTACTCGACGTCGCACTTTCTCATTGTGCCGCCTCCGGCCGTCGCATCCCACCAGAGGAAGCCCTCGCTACCGCCGATCCAATGCCACCGGTCAGAACTCCCCACGATGCCTAAATCTCCAAGATGAACCCAAAACGTCAGCGACGTCGAACGGAAAACTATGCCGCCTCACACCTCCAATTGACGATCCAACTGGTCATCGTCTTCAACTCACCCACGCGAATAATTCTTTGGTTGACCACTTCGCCCAATATGGCCCCTAGTGTCTCCGTTAATCGCCGGCCGTTGGATGAGGGAAAGTTTAAACGGCTGCTAGGGTTTATAATTTAGGGTTTGGGCAAAATGAAAGGCTATGGGTCCTTATATAAGCAATCTAACCGACACTATTCATGCCCTAAAATTTTCAAACTCCAAACGAGGAGTGCTCACTAGCGTTCTATATGTTATACCCCAATTTCGAATGCAATGGAACTAGTCTCAAGCCCTAATTCTATCTTATGTAGAAGATAGTTTTTTAAATCAAATTATAATAATTTAATTCTCTAAAATCAATCGCTATTCATTTTGAACTCGCACAACCAAACGATACGTCTGATCACCATGATATTCGACGGCATACTATAATTCTCTATTACGGATTCAATGAAACTGATTTCTTCGAAATCCGAGACAGTGCCCTGAAAGGCAAATTTGATAGATTTAAATATCGTTTTATATCTTTGCTCCAATTATTGACATTTATCCGATCTATTTATTTAAATAAATCTATATATTGAATTCATCAATATTATTTATTAACTAAAAAGAGTTAAATAAAATTATTGAATTCATTTAATTGATATTTAATTCACAATTCAAATATTTAAACATTCCCTATATTTGAGTTATAAGATATTAAATTCCAAAATCCAATTATTTAAATATTTTAAAATTAATTAAACGTTTAAAATCAAATAACCAAAATTCTAGGATGTTACATATATTATTAAGCTATTTATCAGAATATTTATAAATATATATATATATATATATATATTATACAAAAATTAAAAAAATTAATTTTGTTTTCGATTTTACAACAGAATAAATAATTAAATTTTATAATATGCCGTAATGTTTTATATACATAATTATATATATATATGTGCATATATTTTATAAATTCCATATATATATATATTTATAATCATTCAAAATAAAGAATAAATTATATATATATATATATATATATATATTTAGAATATTTTATATACATAAATTAAAGTATATAAACATACGTTTGGACGATATATTTGTATATTAGATGAGCTAACATGTCCATTGCAGTGAAAATCATAGCCCTTGTACATAGGCATATTATACCTTACACGATTTGCTATGTTATACATGCATACACATAGTATATATGATACACGTATGTATATATATATATATAATATAATATAATATGAATACACAAAATAAAATTATTTTATAAATTTAAATAAAATAATGATTTTATTTAAAACAAATTTATAAATGTTCTAAATGAGTTAGACTTTATAGGCCTAAAAAAATCCAAAATGGTAAAAAAATTAAAATTCACCCATTTCTTCCGCTGTGGACTGGATCAGTTCCAACAATGGTATCAAAGCCCAACAGCCTATGCAGTCTAAATTAGTTATGCTACGGTCAACCAGTTAAGCTCATAACCAATTAGTAAGGTGTCTAAAAAAGGTAGTGTCGAAGAATTGGGTTTGGGTAACAAGTACTCTGCCCTACTTGACTACCGGTCTGGTCCGAATAGATATGTGAGCCAAAAAGGCTACCCTTAATTGAAGAGGCCTAATTTAAATTAGGCCTCGGGTTAATTTTCAAAATTGTTTGAAAATTAAAAATATAAGATTTTAAATTTAAAAGTTAAATTTAAAATAAGATATACATATATTATAAAAGTTATAATATAATAAAAAATTTCAAAATGTTTAATAATTTATATAACCTAATTTTTAAAATTTTAAATTTATAAATAAGGTTAATAAAATAGATAAATTAATCAAATGAGTTAATTAATGAAAAATGTATACATGTATTATATATCTTGATATATGTTATGTTGTTTTAAAATGTTTAAAACAACATAAGTATATATGCACATATATAAATGGTTTCAAAATTAGTTAAAATTATTAATTAGATAAATTAATTAAAATGTTAATTAATTAAATGATATACACATATATATGATATATGTGTTATACTATAAAGTTATAGTATATAATAAACATCTAACATGAATGTTATTTTAAGATAATATATGTTATAATCTTATAAATATATGTAACAACCCGCATATTTTACGATTTGTATATTTAAATATTTTATTTAAATATAGAATTCGTTAATCGGATTAAAGTCCGAAAAGCTACTTTTTGCAAACAGTCGAATTGGGACTCAAGACCACTTCCATTGAGTCCAAAATGGCATTTGCGACCTTTTTAAGTATAAACATCGATATATTTGGAGTAAGATGAATTTTGCTATTTTCTATTGGGCTTTGGGTTTGGGTTTCACCCCAACTCTCTCTATACCCTAGTTCAGTCCACCTTTCCTCTTCACTTCATTTCTATTTTTCTCTAACACTCAAACAAAACTGAAAATGGGGAGAGGAATGGGAAACTAGAAACTTCAAACCCTAGTTTTCAATTGCAAAACCAAATTCTTGCTCCAAATTCAAAGAGAAGCTAAGGTAGGTATCTCCTTCTTCTTCTCCAACTCATTCTCTCTTTAATCTCAGAAATTTCCTAAACCTAACTTAGGAAATGTTCTTCTTTTGAGCTTAGATTCAAGCTTCTTGAGTTGAAATTGAAGAGTGGTTGATCTTCCTTTGCTTTCAAGCTTCTCCTTCATCATTTTTGGGTTTAAAGGTGAGTTTTTGAACTCACATCTATTTCTATAGATATCGTTGTTGTTGGGTATGAATTCCTAACACTTATTCATGTACATGAACGCATTGGTACTCTATAGTTGTTGAGCTTTCCTCAGGCTAGGAATGTTATGTGTAGTACTATTAATGTTGAATAGACGAGGTAAGATAACTGCATGTATTTGTTGAGCTTTCCTCAAGGTATGTGCATTATACTTAGGCTGTCGTGAAATGATATTCCGAGTGAATAGTCTCACTTTACTTGTTGACCTTTCCTTAAGGTAAAGGCGGATTAGGACAAGGAACCACGGGTTAGGAGTTGTATGCGATACAGCCGATAAGTAGTTATCCATTGTATGTGGGTCTATGATTTGTTGAGCTTTCCTCAAGGATAGAATCCAAAGGCATACGAGTCCTAGCTCCCATAAGTCAAGTTGAAAAACTTCTATATTTCGCTTAGTGTTTGGTGAAATATAAAAGACTAGTAGAAGCCTTATTAGAAAAATGAAATGATAACATTTAACCTTTCTAACATTATAAGAACATATGCTATATAAACTTATAATAATCTGCATTGATAAATTTACACATTTAATATGATAGGGAAAATGTTTATAAATTAAGATATACAAATGAACTAAATTGAAGATTGACAAATATAAATATTATATATATATACACACTTACAATTAAATATTTCTTGCATGTTAATGTTTTCTATACCGATGCAAGTGCCTAATTTTACAACTACTTAATACGTTTGTAAATTTGGCCGCTCACGTGTTTATTTGGTCGAGACCATGTATTGCATTCAATGAGTTTCGAACTCAAAAGCAATACAAGACTATGGATATTTGATCCATATACTATCACATATAAGTGTTATATGGCGAACGATCACAGTTCATAATGTATGATAAATTAGTTTATTTGAAGCAAACAAACAAACCATGCTGTGAGATCGGTATTCAATTTGGTTGATTATAATAAAGATCGTATTGTGTTAAATGTATCACCAGACTAAACCTACGAGATAAATCTAAGAACTTGATCATTGAAATGTCATTTTGATTAGTTTACGCAAAGTGCATCATTTTTTATGTTCATAAATGTTAAGGATGATCGAGTGCACATTTTTAAAGAGTTCGTTATCATGTTGTAGTACGTGTACTCTTTTGAATGGTTCGATCATTTAGAACGAAAAACGAGTATACAAGGGTAGATATGATTTAAGGTACATGTTGGATGAAGAGAATGAATAGTCACTGCTACTTCATAAAGAAACATCAAAAATGAGAATTGTAATAATACCAATTGGTCCTTAACATTGGAATGAGAAATATAATTTCTATTCCAAAATGTATTTTCATACAGAAAATTGTTTTCTATGAGATTTATTTCTTTAATTTCATGATATTTGATCAAAGAACTCTCCGCTATAAATTAGTTGTAGTATATGAAATAAATAATCTATATTAAGTGAATGATGGACCTCAATATTTAGTATGCTACTATACCAATGGTGGAAATAGTAGGAGCATGCCATATAGCACTTATTAATTACATCAAATTATGAAAATTGTTTTGGAAAACATACCAAACATTATTTATGAAATAATGACTATTTTTTGGTGTTGACTGAAAAATAGACATAGTTATATTTCAATATGAATATTATGAATGTTCGTTATATAATGTGGTATTTATTTTCACAACAAAAGTGATGCATTCAAAAATACTGAAGTATCTAAAATTATTTACTATCATTTTGGAATCATAGCTTTGAGAAATAATTTTTATTATATGATTATGAATCATGTGATGCTAGTTAATTATATCTCAAAGAATTAAGAGCATGCACCCATTTAGTGGGAGTGTCATAAGAGTTGACGAACTCTTCAGATTGATACATATAGATTATGTAATCATAAGTCTGTTAGTAACAAAACAGTTCTCCGTACTTCGTCATATTCAACAATGAGTTATCCTAGATATAGAAATGTGTATTTGATACACATGTATAAGTTTATGATAAGCTCATAGAATATAAAATGAAAGTAAATAATATAACATGCGATAGAAATGATTCGATTTGATCGAATGGGTAAGTATATTAGAAAGAGCTCCATATGTACCTAATATGAATAAAATTTCAATCTCAAAGGTCACTCCTCCCTATAAATACATAATGATGTATTGATAAGGAGTAATCAAACTTTGTTGTACAAAGCATGATTAAGGATGAGGGAAGCTGACTTAAACTCTTTTTTTAAGGTGTGTACTTGAGAGTAGTAACAAGGTTAAATTTAATATCATCCAAAGAATAATTTACAAAACCATACGAGATAAGGTTTATAAGAAAGCCCTACAGATCCTGGCCAAGGAGTTGGTAGGTTGTATGAGTCGAAAGACTGCACGTAATAATTGTAAGTAAGGGATCTTGTATGAATTATACAAGTGAATTTTGAAAACAGTAGTCATTAGATGACTAATTTATGTTGTGAACATAAATATAGTATGAACTAATGCAAAATCAACTTATATAGGGAAATTAATAAAATGCTTATGAATGTTCATTTAGTTGCACTACTACAACTGTTGTTTCAAGAAATACCAACTTCATAGCAAAGGAATTTCTTTAAGAAATTATTTGTATAAAATGAATTTGGATACAATCCAAGCGTAAAACTAATTACAAGGGTTAAAATGAAATTGATCGAACCTAAATGAACACAATACATTAGAACATCTAATGAGTATTCTTGTACATTAAAGAGAAATAGTGAGTTTCTTGTCAATGTCAAGAATAAACGATCCTCGATTGTTTAATTAAACCATAAGAGTATTGACTCTATGATATGGTACGATGCACAAATCCGAAATAGATTCCAAGTACATTATCAAAATATGATTTTGATAGTTATATCCAAAGGAATATGATCCATATTCCACAAATATGTCTTTATGATAAAGACAAATGCAGTTAAAATAAAGTGAGCCACATTCATAAGAGTGATACCGTGAATTTCAATTATTAAAATTAATGTAACAGATTCATCATTCGATGTGCTCAAATTGGTTTAGATTATACTCATAAAATTATTGCATGGTGTGACTTCATGTTTTGGTGCGTATTTGTTGAAATGGAAAATTCTAAATAATGATTTAGAGTCAACTGTTTATATATAATAGTCAAAGTGTCTCGAAGTCAGTGGAAGCGATATTTAGTTTGTGAGTTTTTGGATATAATCTAAGAACAGATATGAAAGTGTCGTTCGATAAGCATTAAAATTGAACAAATGTTTTGATAGAAATATCAAATAGTTTGATTGTTAATTAAAATGTAGAGGAAGCGTGTGTTCATAAGAAAGAACTTTAAAAGGTACATGGATTTATTAAACCATAAGTAAACAACACAATGCCGATTGTTAACAATGTATTTGTGTTAAAATAAGCTTTAGTTGTTTTAATACTTAATGATGGACTTGTAAATGATGTCTTTTATAGTAATTATAAAAGATATTGAGAATGTCCCAAACGATATGCAAGGGCATCTTATTAAAATGTTTAATACAGAACATGTAAGGTGGTTTCCTTATGCATTGGCAATAGAAATTATCATACATATTATGTTGTCTACGATATGGTGATTTGTTTATGTATTTGGTACATTAAGCAAATACCAAATCCAAATAGATATCATTAAATGGTTATTTGAGGTGTTCTCATGTATTTATGAAATACTAGAGAACTTTTTACAGAAATAACAAACTCCTTATGAAAGAGTGTTCGAACTCAAACTTCCTAAGTGATATTGAGTATAATATGTCAATAATAGATTTTAGTTAAGAATCTTTAAGTAGGAAGTGTCCCAATTAGAAGAGATTATGGTTGATTCAAAGATTAAGTACATTGACTTGAATAGCACTACAATAAAAGAAATGTATATATATTAAATCCATAAATTTATAACTGAGCTGAGGGTGATTCCAAATGTTGAGAACTCCATAACATTGCTATACGATAAAAATGTCACAATATAGTTCATAACAAAACTTAGTGCTCACTAGAAGTCGAAATACAAACTCCGAATTGTTCCACATGATAAAGGTAGTTTATCTGCGTCGGAGAAAGTTGATTATAGAGTAAATGATTGAAACATAATAACATACCCATTCATTGAGGAACCGATCCAATTGGTATTTTGAGAAAATCGACTAGAGAAGTTGGAATACGATTCCATAATTGACCCCAAGTGCAAGTGGGAGATGATAGAGTTTGGGGTATGCCCTAGGGGAAATTATGAAATTTACTACATACATCTAAGTTAATAACCAATCTTATATGAAATAAAAGGTGTTTTTCTTTCTATTATATACTTGACATATTGTGCTGTATTAATTAATTAATTTAATTAAAAGTATATCTAATAGAAAATCTATAAATGATATGTTTTGTGATAGTAGTTACAAAGCGTTGTAACCGTGACTCCATGACTAATTTATCAAAATGAAAATAAATATACCATTTTAAATATTCCTAGTTAAGATGTATCGAGACTGAATATCGATACATCCATTGAGACTAGAGTGCGTAACACTTTCCAAATGTTGGGCAGTGTATTAATCATGGTTGCTGGGGGCACCAAGGGGTTACATACTGATAGTTATTGGATTCCTATGGAATGACTTAATCAATAGTTTTTTATTGGTTAATATAACTAAGGTCAAACAGAAAATATCAATGTGACAAAATTACATGGATCTCTTGACTTGATAATATTGTTAATCTTCAATATGGAAGCTCTGCTTTGAATATAGTTAAAATGTGGCAAGACGTCCATCGAACGACTATAGTTGGGCCAATTGAAAGCATTGGAAGCGAAATACTATTCAAGAGAGGATTCATCTCCTTGGTTATATGAGGTTAATCTCACGGCCAACTGAAGTCAACTCAAAGTCAAAAGTCTCCAGTCATTTCGGTTAATAATAATAGTTATTATTGAACCAAGGACTTTGTGTTTGGACTATAGAGTCGAATGTAGACGATATTGGAATTTTGACCATTACCAAATTCCGTAAGTCCAAAGTGATATAGTTTTGATGAAGAGAATTGGTGTAAATATTAGCCACAACCGGGTAATGCATATTAAAGTAAAATTGGATTTTACCGAAACTAAGCAACATATGAATTTGGCCAAAATGTCACACCACCTGCTAAGTGACGCGTGAACATTAATATTTGAATACTTTGATATTAATCGCTAACCAAATTTATACTTGAGGAGTCGCACAACCGAATCGGTTAGTACCCCTTGACTACATGATTTAATTGGTTTATAATTATTATTAATTAATTAAATTAATTAATATTTATGAAATATTAGTTGTAAAAGTTTATTTTGATTTGATGAAGAAATATTAAATGTATTTATAAATATATTAATCGATATACAATATTAATACACATTTAAAACTGGATTTAAATGCAAAATATTTTGTCCGACTTTAAATGAGTTTGAAGCCCATATAGGGGGCTGGTTGGCTTGGCTATAGTGGAGCGTAACGAGCGGCTATATGATGGTTAAAAGGGCTAGGGTTGAATGGATAAGAGGAAAGAAAGAGAAAGAGAGAAATGTGGATCTTTATCCTAACTTCTCTCTACATTTATTCCTCTATAAAAGCATCCTACTCGTTTACGTTTTGAACTTTTTGAGCCTACTATACCTCTTAGATGTAGATGAATTCTTCATCCCTCCTCCTTCATTTTCCTAGCACCAATTAAATAAAATTAAACATTATTCGATAGCCGGTGGTCTGCAATTCGTGAGATAGCACCTTTAGAATTGGAATTTGATTCAGGAGTTTGTATCAACGCTTCAAGGTGTGATACTTTGGCATTAGTGAAAGGTAATTATCTGATCTACGGTTATATTTTAATATTTAAATAATTTATATATCATATATTACTTTATTTGTTAGGTGACGATTCTAGTATATCGGTATATCATTACATTCAAGATGGACATTTGTTTATATGCTTATATATATATATATATTTAAAATTCCCGACATATATATGCCATGATGCTCACGACTTAATTCTTAAAAAATTGATTTTTTTTAATTATTTAAATTTATTTAATATACATTATTTTATTTTTTTAGCAAAACTAGCTGGCATTTTTTGTGGGCCGTCCATATGTATAAATGAATTTGAAACAAGTGTTCGATACATGCACCAGATCAACTATAAGAAAATAAAGTAGTGGAGTTTGGCAAAAATGCCAAACTACTAACCAACAACAAAACCTAGTCTAGTCTTCCTCCGTAGAGGAAGATCCACTCCTCTCATCTGAAGATTCAGGTCCAATGACATGATATTGCCCAAAGAAAAGAGAAGCTAACGTAGGAACAAAATCCACAGAGTTAGAGCAGTAGAGGAATTTCTTATCCCAAGTGGAATTTAATATACATTATTTAAATAATATAAACTTTATAATTTAAATCCTAAACTTTATACTATACGAAATATGTTTTAAAACTACATACAAATAGTTTTATACCTAATACATACATACATACATACATACATACATATATATATATATATTATTAAACTATTTATAAGAATATTTATATATCTACATATCAATATATATTTTATACAAAAATAAGAAAATTGATTTTGTTTTTGGTTTTACATCAAAATAAATAATTAAATTTATAATATACTAATTTTTTTTATATACATAATTATATGTACATATGTATGCTTATATTTATAAATTCCATATATATATATATTTATTTATTTATAGTCATTTAAAATAAAGTATAAATTATATATATATATATATATATATATTTGTAATATTTTATATACATAAATTAAAGTATATAAACATACATTTAGATGATATATTTGTATACTAGATGAGCTAATATGTCTATTGCAGTGTAAATCTCAGCACTTATATATGGGCATGTTATACCTTGCAGGGTTTGATATATTGCATATGCGCATGCGCACGCACACACATATATATGATACACCTATATATAATATAATAAATTATTTTATAAATTTAATTAAAATAATGATTTTATTTGAAAGAAATTTAGAAATGTTCTAAATGAATTAAATTTCATTGGCCCAATAAAGATATAAAATGGTAAAAAAAATTGTATTCACCAATTTTTTCCATTGCGGTTAACCCTCTTCCAAATATATGTATTATAAACTAATACTTTATTGTTTAAATGAATAAAAACAATTATATACATATTATTTTTTATTTTGGCCGTAAGACATTATTTAAATACATAAATTTTAATTATCTTATTAATCAATTTAATATATCATTATTATATATATAATCATTTTCAGAAATTATATGATACAAATATATAGATGATATTTTTATTTAATTATATATATATATATATTAATTTAAATCTATAGATCTAGATCTGTTTTTAAAATGTTATAATTATTAAACAAATAAGATATTTTAAAAATGATTTTTGAATTCAAAATTATTAAATTATTTAAAATAAATTTTTTTATTTTATTTATGATTTATTTTATTTTATAATATATATGTATGAGTAGATATATACATATATAAATTTTAAATTTATAGATCCAGATCTGTTTATAAACTGTTTTACTAATTACACATATTAGATAATTAAAATGAATTTTGAATTTAAAAATTATTGACTTATTCAGAAACCTTAGGCCCCGTTTGGTTTCGTTTTGAGTTTTGTATTTTGTGTTTTCAACATACACTACAAAATACAAGAAAATGTGGAAAAAAAATTACAATTCTTAGCCATCGCGACGATGGACGGGAAACGAAGGAGATGAACTGTTTTTCATCCTTTTGTTATGTCTCAAAACACGAAAAATCAAATAAACTTGTTTTCTATTTTCTATGTTAGTTTCATTTTTCAAAATTGTGTGTTTTTCAACAATACATAATAAATGCGAATTTTTCTTTAGACGAAAATACAAAACTAAAAATAGCAAACCAAACGGGGCCTTATTTTTTACAAAATAAATATTCAAAATTTTAAATATTATATGTACGTATATATTTATAATTCAAGTTTATTTTGGATAGTAGTGTGCGTATAAAGGGCCAATGTATCCGCAGCGGTGTAAATCCCAACACTTATATACAGACAAATTATAGCATGTGAACGTTTATATGTTGTGCGCACACTTTGCATATATATATATATGTATGTATGTATGCATGTATGTATGTACGTATGTATGTATGTATTTGATACACATATAAACTTTATATATTACATATTTATACAAAATCAAATCTTATTATAAATTAATTAAACAAAATAAAGATTCTATTTAAAATTATTTAGATTGAATCTAAATCAGTTTAGACTTCATAGACCCAATAAGCTCAAAAATGGTAATTTTTTTTGAAATTCACCCATTTAACCCACGGTGTGCTGGCCCGGTTCCAACAATGATATCGAAGCCAAATAGCCTATGTGATCTAAATTAGCAGTATTAGGACTAACGTATTAAAGCCTACCTATATAGTAAGGTGTTTAAAAAAGTAGTGTCTAAGGTTGGGTTTGAGTAATCTGGTACTCTGCCTTACCTAGCTACTGGCTTGGCCCAAAAGGATGCGGTAAGCCTAAAGATTATCCATAATATAAGGGCCAAAATTGATTTGGGCCTTAGGCAGATTTTCAAAATCTGTTTTGAAATTAAAATAAAGTTTTAAATTTAAAATAAATAAAAGTGATATTTCAAATTTAAAAGGCTAAGTATAAAATAAGTAATGATTTTATAAATGTTATAAATATTTTTCAAAATTGTTTTGAAATAAAATAATTATTTTCAAAAATTATTAATAATAAATTAGTCTAATTAAATAAATAATTAAAATTTAAATAATTAAAATAAAATCATATATATTGATATATGTAACATTATCTTAAAATGTTAAGGTAATATATGTATATAAATAATTTTTTAAATTAATTATAAGTAATTAAAATTGTTTTAATTAAATAAATTATATAAATATTAATTTATAAATAATATATAAGATATATATGTATAACTATAAATGTTATAATGCAAATGTTCAATTTAAAATGTTTAAAATGAATAATATAAAATTAATTAGAATGTTAATTAATTAAATAAGATTTAACTAATATAATGTTATACATAAGACTATTATATAATTTAATTAAATTATAAAAGTTATATAATAATAAAAACTTATATAATATGAATGTATAAATAAAGGTGGAACGATAAGAAACCGAAATAGACTTAAGGGATAAATACATACATATAGTGCGTATACTATGATTTCTAATGCGTTCGACACTTGAATCACGATGATATTTCATAAGAAATGCATTATTCCATAAGTCAATATCACTCAATTAAATATATTAAAGATTATGAAACTTTAATATATAGTTGTCATCTACCATTTATATATTAATAAATTACTTGCATACACTTTGGTTGTTGAGCAAACTAAAGCTAGAGATGTTATATGTAGTATTATTAATATATTGACTGGACGAGGTATGATAATTATATGTATTTGTTGAGCAAACTCAAGGTAGATATATTATACTTAGGCCATCGTGAAATAGTAGGTACGGGTGAATAATTTCTTTCGATTTGTTAAGCAAACTCAAGGTCAGAATGAGATTAGGATGATGAACCATGGGTTAGGAGTAGTATATGATACAACCGATAAAGAGTTATCTATTGTTTATGGGGTTGACTTGTTGAGCAAACTCGTGGTCAGAATCCCAAGACAACTGAGTCTAACCCCCACTAGTGAAGTTGAAAGACTTCTATGTTTGGTCTCAGGGTTTGGAAAACCATAAAAGACTAGTTAGAGCCTTTTTAAAAAATGAAATGGTAACATTTAGCCTTTCTAATATTGTAAGAACATTTGCTATGTTTAAATTAAAAGGGGAATTAATTTAAAGGACAATAATTTGTATATTTTTAGCCTCAAGGACACGACCTCAATATTTTAACCATAAGGACAAACATTCTCCTAAAAATTATTCATAAGGACAAATATTCTTTCAAAATAATTAATAAGGACAAACATTTTTTCAAAACTGCTACCGAACTAAAAAATGATACCTAAAAACTGCTACCGATAACTACAAATTGATACCTAAAAACTTAAAAACTGATACCTAAATAAAGATGTCCTTCAGGCTAAAATGCTGAAGGTCTGTCCTTGAGGCTAAAATGCTGAGAAATTTTGTCCTTGACAATAATTTCCTGTAAATTAAACTAATATACGTCGATAAATTTTTGCAACTAATGTAATTGATAAAATGTTTATCAATTAAAATATATAAATGAACTAAATTAATATTAACAAATGGAAATATAAAATATACATGCCAATAAATTTTTGCATGTTGACTCATGCAAGCGCCTAACTATACAACAACAAAATATGCTCGTAACTTGGTCACTTACGAGTTTACTTGCCCTAGACTATGTATTGTCTTCAATGAGTATCGAACTCTAAAAGCAATACAATAATATGGATATTTGATCCATATAAGATCAGATATAAATTTTATATGGTGGACGGTCATAATTCATGATGTATGAAACCTTGATGAAACTAGTTCATTGAAATAAGCAAGTAAACTATAGTTTGATACCGTGTTTCAATATGATTGCTTACAATAATGATCTTGTTGTGTTAAATATAAGACTAGAACAAAGGCTACAAGAAAGATCTAAGAATTCGATCATTGAAATGTCATTTTGATCAGTTTACGTAAAGTGCAATTTATTTGATATCCTTAAAAGCTAAGGATGACCAAATGCACCTTTGTAAAGAGTTATTTGTGATATTATAATAAGGATTTCCTTTAAATGGGTCGACCGTTTAGAAAGAAAATCAAATGTATAAGAGTGGATGTAACTTAAGGCACGGTTGAGATGAAGAAGGCGAATAATCACTTCTCTTTCATAAAGAAATATCGGAAACAAGTATTTTAAAATAATAATAGATACTTAACATTAGAATAAGAAATATAATTTCTATTCAAAAATGTATTTTCACATAGAAATTTTTTTCTATGAGATTTTTTTCTTTGAGTTCAAGATATTTGATCTGAAAGTATGCACTATAAACTAGTTGCAGTAGAAGAAATAAATAACTGATATTTAGTGGTTAAATGGACCTCCATATTTCATACGCCATTATAGCAATGGCAGAAATAGTAAGAGCTTGCCATATAGCACTTATTAGTCGCATAGAGCTATAATAATTATTTTCATAAAACATACCAAACATTATTTATGAAATAATAATTGTTTTTCAATGTTGACTGAAAAATAGAGATAGTTTTATTTCAATATGAGTATTGTGAATATTCGTTATAATATAAAACTGTTATAATGGTATTTGAGATGCATAGGAATACAGAAGTATCTAAATCTATTTGCAATTATTTTGGGATTATAGAATAAGGTGTAGTTTTGAGAAATAATTCGATTATATGATTATGAATCATATGATACTAGTTAATAATATTTCAAACAATTAAGGGAAAAGCACCTATCAAGTGGAAGCTTTATAAGATTCGATGAACTATTCAGATTGATACAAATAGATTTATACAATCACAAGTTTATTAATACCAAAAAGGTTATGCATACTTTATTATATTCCCCGATGAGTTATCACTGATATGGACATGTGTATTTGATACACATATAGTATGCCTATGATAAGCCCATAGAGGATAAAATGAAAGTAAATAAAATAACGTGCAATAGAAAATAAAATTGATCTAATTTGGTCGAATGGGTGAGTATGTTAGAAAGAGTTCCGAACGTACCTAAAAATGAATAAAGATTCAATCTCAAAAGTCATTACCCTCTATGATACATAATGATGCATCAATAAGGAGTAATCAAACTTTGTTGAACAAAGTATGATTAATAGTGAGTGAAGTTGAGTAAACTTCTTTTTGTAAGGACATGTACTTAAGAGTAGTACACAAGGTTGAAATTAATTTCATCTAAATAATAGTTTACAAAATCATACAAGTTAAGGGTTTATAAGAAATCACAACATATCTTAAGCTAAGGAGTTGGCAGGTTGTGCAAGTTGAAAAACTACACGTAACAATTGTTCGTGGGGGATCTTGTATAAATCGCTCGAAAAGGAGTTTAGGAACAATCGTCACTGGATGACCAGCTCATGTTTTGAACACAAAGTATCGTAAACTAAAATCAAATCAGTTACATATAAGGAAATTCATATAATGTTCATGAATACCCATTGCATTGCACTAAGAAACAATTATTGTTTCAAAGAATACCAACTTCGTTCTAAAGGAATTTCTTTTAGAAATTATTGGTAATAGAATTGATTTGGATTCGATCCAAAGGCGAAACTGATTACGTGGGATGAAAGGAAATTAACCAAACTTAAATGAATACAATGGAATAGAAAGTCTAATAAATATTCGTGCACATTGAAGAGAAACTATGAGTTTCTTATCAATATTAAGAATAGATAATTCCTGCTTGTCAATTAAACCATTAAGAGTGTTGACTCTACCATATGTGATGCTGCACAAATTCGAAAGGATTCTAAATACATTATCAAAATATGATTTCGATAGTTATATATAAAGGGATATGATCCATCGGCCGTAAATGTGGTTTTAAGATAAAGACTAGTGTAGTTGGAATATAGTGAGCAACATTGATAAGAATAAAATGTAAATTTCAATTGTTAAAATTAGCGTAATAGATTCATCAATATGCTCAAAATAATTTTGATTTTTTAACTAAATAATCACTTGGTATGATTTTGTGATTTGGTACATATGTGCTGAAATAGAAAATTATAAATAATGATTCAGAATATACTATTTGCACATAACTACCAAAGTGTCTCGAAGTCAGGGGAGCGATATTGAGTTTGTGAGCTTTGGGACATGATTCAAGAAATGATACAAAAATACCATTCTATAGGCATCAAAATTGAGCAAGAATTTTGATAGAAATGTCATATATTTTGGTTTTCAGTCAAAATGCAGAAGAAATGTGTGTCCATAAGAAAGAATCATTAAAAGGTACATAGATATTTCTAAATTATAAATAAACAACATACTACTGATTGTTAACGATTTATTTATGTTAAAAGTAGTAATAGTTTGGTTGTTTAATACGTGATAATGGAATTGTAAATTATATCTTTTATAGTAAGTATAAAGGATGTTGGGAATGTCATAGGCGATATGCAAAGACACCTTATTAAAATATTTAATATGGAATAGATAAGATGGATTCCTTACGTTTTGACAATAGGAATTATCTTGCATGCCGTATTGTATACAGTATCGTATTTTGCTTGTGTACTTGATGCATGAAGAAAATATCAAATCCAAATTAAGATCAGTAAATGGTAGTTTAGGGTGTTCTCGTGTATTTACGAAATACTATAAAGTTGTTTATAGAAACAACGAACTCCTTATGAAGGAGTGTTCAGACTCAAACTTCATAAGTGCTATCGAGTATACATGTCAATATTAAATTCATGTTCAAACCTTATATAAGAAACTTTAAGTTGGAAATGTTCCAAATGAAATGTTGTGGCTGATTTAACGAACGACTAAATATATCGCGTTGATTAGCATCGCAATAAAAGCAATGCATAAGTGCAAATGCATAAATTTATAACCGAGCTAAGGATGATTACACGTATTAAGAATGCTATATTATTGTTATATGATAGCAATGTAATAGTAAGATCTTACTGGAAATCAAGGAACATACTTCGAATAGTTCCACATGACAAAGGTAGTTTATCAACATCAAAGAGAGTTGATTGACAAAGTAGATGATTAAAACAACATACCAAATCCATTCACGAAGGGTCTAACTCGATTAGTTCTCATTAAACTGATTGAAGGAACGAGATAGGGATTTCATAATCGGCCCCAAGTATAAGTAAAAGATTGATAGAGTTAGGGGTATGACTTAAGGGCAGTTATGTAATTTTTCACATATATCTAACTTGATAATCAATCTTATTCTAAATAAAAGGTGTTTTCTTTCTATTATATACTTTGTGGCGACTCTGAAATTCGAACACTTCGTCTTCGAATATCAAAACTTTTTGAAAGATAATTAAATTTTACAAATATAATTTTATAACCTTGTTAAACATCATTTAATTAATGAATAATGATAAGAAACTTCTTTTTGAAAATTGTTTACAAAAATATATTCTTCGATGGAAAATCGATAATATGACCGAAAATCGGTTTATCGCTAAACAGCTTTTCGATCTATATAAATTGTTCAAACTCTTGTGCACTTGTCTAATGATCAAATGAAAATATTAGCAACTAATTAACACACATACCTCTTCATAAACCTTGGAATATTCTAGAAGCTTCTATTAGGATAAGAGATATTATCATGAGAGGGTAAAAATGGTAATTAGCATAAAGGAGAAGTGACTTAAAGAAGAAGTGATGAGAGTTGAGTCTTCCATGGAATGAAGTGGGGCTGAAGGAAAGCTTAAAGAGAACCATTCTTAGCTTATATAAGGAAGGGCATACCCTTAGTTACCATTCATAGATCCACAAGCAAAAGTGAGCTAAAATCCATGTATTCTTCTTCTTCCTCTTCATAATTTCCTAAAGCAAAATATTTGCAAATCAAGTCCAAATCACTTCAAACTTGGAGTGGATCCTTATTGCTACATAACAACGCCTTTCACCTAGTTAGATTGTGAAAAGTAGAGCACATCTCCACCCACACTCCATAGTCGTGAGTAATAAGAGGGTAGATGAGGCAAAAGACAAGTGAAAAGCAAGGAAGAAAGGAAGGAAAGGAGGTGGCTAGCTTGAGTTTGGACTTGGGTTCTTGGATCTTAGTTTTTTTTTGGATAAAAGGTGAGCTAACTTAGCATTTTGATTGGAAAATATCATAAATATATGTTGATGTTTGCTTGTATTAATGTTGCTGAATTAATATGGACATTTGTAAAAACAATGGTTTTACTTCTTGCCTTGAAAACAAGTGACATATGAACGGACTTGAATGAACTTGAATGGACTTGTATGACATATAGCAAGGTCTTGGAAGAAAGCACATAGGTTGTAGTTGAACATAGGTTTGAATATAACTAGGATTTGAAAGTGCACTTATAGCGATAATCGCTATAGATGTAGTTGTGGATTATCTTGTTTTTGGCGATGTTTATGTAATTTTGCAGAGAGATCCTTAGAGGTTTTTTGCCATATTTATAATGTTTTATATGTATGTTTGTTGCTATTAAAAGGTTGAATAGTATAAAGTTAAGCAACGTCTTGAAAATGACCAAAACTTGCAAAACTGCCCCGTTTAGACTTTATTTCTGGACTTAAAAGGTTTGAAAGATATATAAGTTTAAGTATTGTGTTTCATTCTTTTTACAAGTGTCTACTAACTATTATTAGGGTATTTTAAAAGTGGTTTGAGGTCTTTATGAATTTTTAAGAATTAATCGTGAATTTTTAAAGAAGAGTTTTTTATACTAAAACATGTTCTTTTCTAAGTTTTAAAGATTTTTCAAACTTGTTATTTTTAAGTAATATTATGGATAAATGTTTTAAAACCTATTATAAGTATTTTCAAATATTTCAAAAGTACTTAAAAATATTTCGAAAAGGTGTGGTTAATTATTCGACTACTTGTTTGAAAAGTAATTAATTATGTTTAACACTAAAAGCCGATGAAGTAAAGCTTATCTATCTATGAGAGTTGAGATTGATGTCGAGTAGGGACTGAGAAATAGAGCTCTAACCTATCGGTTTTCCTCTTGGCTGAGGAATAGTAAATCGGGAAATGTCGAAAACATTTTAATTGTGTTGATTTCGTACTTGTTTATGGAAATCATTAATACTATCTCAACACTAAAAGCCGACGAGGTAGACTTATCTGTTTATGAGATTCGATAATGAAGTGTCTAGGTAAGGCTTTGATGCCACTAGTATTCTAACTTACCTGGTTTCACTCTTGGACAAGGAATAGTTAAGTTGGAATGTCCAAAATGGGTTAAGCGTACAAATATTGATTTGTATAAGCAATTGTTTTGGCTAGATAATAGATTAGTCGATTATCAAACTTGATCTAATATTAACTTAAGAAGTAATCGAAAGACTTCGTTATTTCATACCAATGAGAACCCTCGGGGAGGAGTATTGGTATGAAACACCTCTAGCTTTCACTTGCTTCTGATAGAACCGGAATTGAGTTAACCGAAAATTCATCGATTGGTTTTGAATAGTCCGGCATTGGTAAGTATTTTACTTACCGAATACCAATTCAAAACTAGTATACAGGTTCTATATTTTGGAAGCGGTTGAAAAAGGGAATCTTTGTGGAGATTCGAGATCTGTTCTAGATGCTCGAATCTATGTAGTGATTCGTGATCTGTGTGAGATGTGGCAATCCATTTAAGGATTCATATTCTATTCGTGTGATGAAGACTCATGTAAAAGATGCCAAACGAAACCTTAACATCGAAAATGGCTAAAGATAGACCATGATACACAATCTGGGGTTTGGCTGACCCATGAAAGGGTATTATTAACTCCATATCTAGAGAATACTTATTGATGTTGATACCGGGAATTGATGGTATTTGGTACCATGTGGTTTATGTTTATGTTCGGGCATGGGCCTTTGTGTTTACCTTATGGTATATTTTGTCTAGAGATATACGGTGCTCGGAAGGTGTCTTCTGATCCTTGTACATTAAGATTGGATTTCGGTTTGACCGAAGGGATCTCCGTGGAAAATCCATTATGCGAACGTACCTTACGATTTTGATTGTAACCTAAATATGATGTGGTGTGACCAATGTAAGCATCAAAACTATTTGGTATGATTTATATTATCTATCATATCACTATATTAAACTTAACGGATGGTTGGTTTCTTTTGAGGGGAAAACTGTTATGGGAATCCATACGGTCTCAATAGTTACTGTTGCATATTGCATGTTTCTTGGGTTTTCTCATACTAGACTTATGTACGATGCTTGGTTTTTTCCCTAAATTCCTCGCATACTCTCTCGAGTAGACTGAGTATGGCAGGTTTTAACTTGGATGCTTCAGAGTTCAGAAGACAACCTAGAGGCTTCCATTATCTATCTATTATTATTTCTGTTGTTCTATATTAGTTATGTATATATCAGCATTGTGTGGACAGACATTTATAACTGTCCAGGCTGATGATAGTACTTAGGTTCTGTAACTCTGAAATTCCGGTATTCAGAGTAACCCTTTTTACTGTTCATTTGATAATATATGATCTAATGTTGTGTTCTTTCTTTCTTGTTCTATTCTTTTTTATTTTACCCTAACTTTCTGTCTTTTCGGCACTTGGGTGTTCGATACACGAATATCATGGATGTATTAGTGTCGACATTCGAGGGTTGAAAAGTCAGGTCGTTACATTTGATATCAGAGCCCAAGTTGAGCGAACACCTTGGCTTTGGTTGGGTATGTCTCATTAGTGATATGGTAAGTGACACCCTAAAATGAGTCAAGTTTATTATATATATGAGACAACATATTTGTATTTTCTATAATCCTGTACCCTGTTTTTAGCTTTCCTTAGGTAATTTCTTCCTTTGAAACAACTCTAGCCTTTCATATCCTAAGTATATTATGCTATGTTCAGGTTGTACATCTTAAGTACTGGAGCTGTCAATGCTCGAGGAGGTAGAGTTAGAGGTGATCAAGGTAATATTGTCACAAATGGTAGAGATCAAACACCCAGGAATGTTTCTTCAGTCGGTGAACCAAAGGTGGATATTGTAGAGGAGATCGTGTAGGTCAGGCATCTAGTGAATTTTTCTTTTCTCTTCCATGATTATAAGAGGCTAGAAGGTAAGAGGTTTGATGGTATGGAGACGATCATAAAAGTCCAGACTTAGATCAAATCACGTGATCCAATATTTGGGGATATGGAGTTGGATAACGCAATGAAGCATCGGTTGGCGTCACGACATCTGACGGATGCAGTCATGGATTGGTGGAGTTCTATCACTGCTGATGTCCAAGAGAACGACTTCTCTTGAGCCTAATTTAAGGAGGGATTCAAGATGAAGTTTGTACCAGAAGCCGAGAACACTTTGTTGTTTAGGAGCTTCCTTGACTTGAAGCAGGGGGCTATGATTGCACCAAGGAGCTGCTACAATTGCCACCAGCCTGATCATCTAGTTAAAGACCGTCCGATGCTTTATACAGAAGAGCAGCCTAGAGTTTTTGTGCTTGCTTCAGCACCTTCTACTTCTACCGCAGCAAAGGGGAAGCAAGTTTTGGAAGGTATTCTATCTATTTTAGCATTCAATTATTTAATACTGGTGCTTCTCTTAGTTTCATATCTCGTATTTTTATTGATAGATTGAAACTTGAACCAGTTATAGCTTTGGATTCTATTTATATGTCGAACCCTATTAGGGGCTCGGCCATTTAGGAGTTCCATTTTCTTGTTTTGATCGGCTCTTTCATTATGATATGTATGTACTAGGTTTTATGAGTTTTGGTTCTCTACTTGGGATGGATTGGTTATCGCAGAATAACGCAGTCTTAGATTGTGATAAGCAGACTTTGCTATTAAAGAAGAGGATGGAAGTTCATACATTTTCTTGTGAAGACCCTAACTCGTTTATGGCTAGTTTTTTATTCTCTTAATATGGTGAATGAGGAGTTGGGTTCAATCCCTATTGTTTAGGGGTTTGCAGATGTCTTCAAATAGGTGTCAGGTTTACCAGCTCATCGAGAGATAGAATTTCACATTTATTTAGTGAAGGATGAAAAGCCTATCATGTTGCATGTTCGTAGACTTGCCTGCATGATAAGTTGGAGCTAACAAATCAAGTTAGTGATTTGTTTCATAATGGTTTGATATGATTAAGTCGCTCGCATGGGGGAACGCCCGTCGTCTTTGCTATAAAGGCGGATGGTTCCCTAAGACTGTGTGTAGATTATCGCGAGCTTAACAAATGAACTATTAGGAACAAGTATCCTTTACCTAGGATATATGACTTGTTCGATCAACTTCATGGAGCTCAAGTGTTTTCAGCTTGATCTTGTTACAAGGTTCCATCAGTTGAGGATGGAAGAGGAGAGTGTACCCTTGACTGCTTTTAGATCAGACTAGTTTTATGAATGGTTAGTTATGCCATTCGGCCTAACTAATGCTCCAGCGTATTTTGTAGACTTAATGAATCGAGTTTTCTGAGATGTGTTGAATAAGTTTGTTCTTGTTTTTATTGATGATATTCTGGTCTACTCCAAGATCGAGGAGGAGCATTCATGCCAACTGTGAATTGTTCTAGAAACGCTAAGAGAGCATGTGTTGAAGGCTAAGTTCTCGAAGTTTCATTTTTGGCATTTAAAGTTTAGGTTCTTAGGTCATGTTGTTTCAGCGGAGGGTATTTCTATTGATCCCACTAAGGTTGTGGCCATTCAGGACTGGAAGAGGCTGGAAAGCGTGACTGATAGTAGGAGCTTTCTGGGTCTAGCAGGTTATTATAGGAGACTCATACAGGATTTCTTAAAGATTGCCTCTCGCTTAATGAATTTGATGAAGAAAGATGTCAAATTTGTGTGGACTGATAAATGCGAGCAAGCATTCGTGGAGTTAAAGGAAAAGTTGACTAGTGCTCCCGTTCTTATTGTGCCAGATAGACGTGAGGGTTTGACTGTTTACACTGATGCGTGTGGAACAGGTTTAGGTGCTGTATTAATGTAGCATGGAAGAGTTATTGCTTATGCAAGTCCATAGCTCAAACCGCATAAAGCGAGGTATGCTATTCATGGCTTGAAGTTCTTAGCGATGGTATTTGCATTAAAGATGTGGAGGCATCATTTGCAAGGTGAAAGGTTCGAGTTATATATGGACCATAAATCTTTGAAATATCATTTTATGCAAAAAGACTTAAACATGTGGCAGCAAAGGTGGTTGGAGTTTCTTATGGCCCATGATCTAGATATATTATACACATCGGGGAAAGCTAATGTCATAGCTGATGTGATCGGTAGAAGGTATGCAGTTATGGCAAATGTTGAGGTTCGTCCAACTCTGATTAGTCATATCGAAGAGGATCGGCTTAGGGACCTTCATTTTGGTAGGGTATCTAATAATGTAAGTGGGAATGAGGCACCGGAGAGATGGCCAAGATTCAAGGTGGATAGCTATGGCATTTTGAGAATGAACGGTAAGTTGTGTGTGTCGAATGTTGATGAGATTAGGTAGGAAGTTCTAGTAGAAAGTCACCATTCTAGGTTAACGATACATCTTGGGGTCACTAAGATGTACCAAGACATGAAGAGGACGTTCTGTTGGGAGGGCATGAAGAGGGATGTTTCTATCTTTGTGAGCAGGTGTGCTAACTGCCAGCAGGTGAAAGGTAGTCACCAGAAGATGGCTGGATTGCTTCATCCACTCGAGATTCCAAGGTGTAGGTGGGAGAAGATTTCCATGGACTTCATCGATGGATTGCCTAGGTTAAAAAGAGGTAACGAGGGTGTGTGGGTTATCATGAATTGATTGACTAAGAGAGCTCACTTCTTACCTATTAAGACTACGAGAACCACTTCTAGTTTGGCTAAGTTATATGTTAAAGAAATTGTCAGATTGCACGGTGTTCCTTGTGATATAGTGAGTGATAGAAATTCGATATTCACAAGCTAGTTCTGGAAGGGTTTGCATGAGGCCTTAAGGACCGAGCTCAGTTTGAGTACCTCTTACCACCCAAAGACAGATGGGCAAACGGAAAGGGTGAATCGAGTATTAGAGGACTTGCTTTGAGCATGCATTTTAGATTTTGGGGTTTCGTGGGAAGAACACTTACCACTTGTTGAGTTTTCTTACAACAACAATTACCAGGCCAGTATCCAAATGGCACTATTTGAAGTGTTGTATGGAAGACCTTGCAAATCTCCATCGTGTTGGGTAGGACCTGGAGATCGTCTTGTGCTTGGGCCGGATATGATTCGAGAGGCGTCAGATAAGGTTATAGAGATTCGAAAGCGAATCAAGGAAGCGCAGAATCGGTAGAAGAGATATGCAGACAAGAGGCGCAGAGACTTGAAGTTCTCAATTGGAAACTTTGTATTTGTAAAGGTTTCTCCGATGAGAAGCGTAGTCCGATTTGGAAGGGTTGGGAAGTTGGTTTCTCGTTATATAGGACCATTCCCGATTCTAGAGAAGATTGGTACACTAGTGTATAGAGTCAAGTTACCAGTTAAGCTATTAGGTGTGCACAATGTATTTCATGTGTTGCATTTATGTAAGTTTGTGCCTGATCCTTCAATGATAGTGGAAACATCACAGCAAGAGGACTCGGAGATTGAGCCAAATTTGACTGTTTTGAGACAGCCTGTTCGTATTACTGATAGGGATACGAAGCGATGTAGGACTATGATCGTGAAGTTAGTCAAGGTACAATGGAGCGAGAATGTTCAAGATTGTACATGGGAAATGGAGAATATTTTGAAAGAGTCCTTTCCAGATTTGTTCTTAGATTAGAGATTTCTTATCTTAGCATCGTACATCTTTTATAGTGTACTCACCGCTTGAGGTGGAGTCATTTAGCATGCATTTGGATTTGCAGTTTAGTCTGTATATAGTTTCAGTAGCACTCTCTATATGTATCTTGTTCTTCTATCTTCTTTGAATATTGTTCTTATTTGAATTTCGAGGATGAAATGTCTTAAGTGGGGGAGAATGTAGCAACCCTGAAATTTGAACACTTCGTCTTCGAATATCGAAACATTTTGAAATATAATTAAGTGTTACAAATATGATTTTATAACCTTGTTAAGCATCATTTAGTTAATGAATAATGATAAGAAACTTGTTTTTGAAAATTATTTACAAAGTATAACTTCGATGGAAAATCGATAATGTGATCGAAAATTGGTTTATCGGCAAAAAGCTTTTCGATCGATATAACTTGTTCGATGGAGCAAAGCATTTAGGTTGTAATTGAACATAGGTTTGAATATAACTCAGATTTGAAAGCGCTCTTATAACGACAGTCGCTATAGATGCAGTTGTGAATTGCCTTCCTTTTGGAGATGTTTATGGAATTTTATAGAGAGATCCTTAGAGGTTTCTCACCATATTTATAATTTTGTATATGTATGTTTGTTTCTATTAAAATCTTTGGTAGTAAAAAGTTAAGTAATATCTCGAAAATGACCAAAACTTCACTTATGCTAAATTGCCCCATTTAGACTTGATTATTGGACTTAAAAGGTTTGAACAAATATTTAAGTTTAAGTATTTTGCTTCATTCTTTTTACAAGTGCTTACTAACTATTGTTAGAGTGTTTTAAAAGTGGTTTGAGGTCATTATGAATTTTTGAAAATTAATTGTGAATTTTTAAAAAGAGGTTTTTATAATAAAACATGTTCTTTACCAAGTTTTAAATATTTTTCAAACTTGTTCTTTTTAAGTAATATTTTGGATAAATGTTTTAAAACCTATTATAAGCATTTTTCAAATAAAAATGTTTTCAAAAAGGGGTTAAGAATTTCTTAGTGGCTAAATAGTTAATTATTTGATTATTTATATAAGAAGGAATTAACTATGCTTAACACTAAAAGCCGATGAAGTAAGGCTTATCTTTTTGTGAGAGTTAAGATTGACGTCGAGTAGAGACGGAGCAATAGAGCTTTAACCTACCGGTTTCCCTCTTGGCTAAGGAATAGTAAGTCGGAAAATGTCAGAAACGTATTAATCATGTTGATTTCTTACTTGTTTATGGAAATCATTAATACTATACTTAACACTAAAAGTCAACAAAGTAGACTTATCTATTTTTGAGATTCAAGAATGAAGTGTCTAGGCAAGGCTTTAATGCAACCGACATTCTAACTTACCTGGCTTCACTCTTGGATGAGGAATAGTTAGGTTGTAATGTCAGAAACGAGTTAAGCGTATGAATATTGATTTGTATAAGTAATTGTTTTGACTAGATAATCGATTGGTCGGTTATCGAACTTGACATAATATTAACTTAAGAAGTAATCAAAAGACTTTGCGATTTCATACCAATGAGAACCCCTATGGATGAGTAATGGTAGAAACGCCTCTAGCTTTCACTTATTTTTGAAAGAACCGAAATTGAGTTAACCAAAAATTCATCGATTGGTTTTGAAGAGTCCGCGATTGGTAAGTGTTTTACTTACCAAATACCACTTCAAAACTAGTATATGTGTTCTATGTTTTGGAAGCAGTTGAAAAAGGGAATGTATATGGAGATTCGAGATCTGTTCTAGATGCTCGAATTCATGTATTGATTCGTGATCTGTTCGAGATGTGGAAATCCATTCGGGGGTTCGTGTTTTGTTCGAGTGATGAAGACTCATGTGAGAGATGCCGAAAGGAACATCGACATCGGAAATGGCTAAAGACAGAGTAGGATACGCAATTTGAGGTTTGGCTAACCCACGATAGGGTATTATCAATTCCATATCTAGAGAATACTTACCGATGTTGGTACCGACAGTTGATGATATTTGGTACCATGCGGTTCATGTTTATGTTCGAGCATGGGCCTTTGTGTTTAACTTATGGTATATTTTATCTAGAGATATATAGGGCTTGGAAGGTGTTTTTTGATCCTTATGCACGGAGATTGGATTTCGGCTTGACCGAAGGGATCTCTGTGGAAAATCCATTATGCGAATGTACCTCAGCGGTTTTGATTGTAACCTAAATATCTTATAGTATGACCAATGTAAGCATCACATCTCTTTGATATGATTTATATTCTATACCCTAGACATTATCTATCATATCACTATACCGAACTTAACGAATGATTGGTTTCTTTTGAAGGGAAAGCTGTTACGGTAATTCATACGGTCGCAATAGGTACTGTTACATGTATCTCGGGTTTTCTCATACCAGACTTTTGTCCGACGCTGGGACTTTTTGTTTTCCTAAATTCCTCATGTACTCTCTCGAGTAGGCTGAGTATAGTAGGTTTTAACTTGGATGCTTCAGAGTTCAGAAGACAAGCTAGAGGTTTCCATTATCTATCTATTTCTATTTCTATTATTCTATATTAGCTACATATATATATCAGCGTTGTGAGGACAGGCAGTTATAACTGTCTAGGCGGATGATAGTACTTAGGTTTTGTAACTATGAAATTCCTATATTAAGAGTAACCCTTTGTACTATTCTTTTGATAATATATGTTATCGTTCCGCTATGAGATTCTGATGTTGTGTTCTTCCTTTCTAGTTCTATTCTTTTTTTATTTTACCCTAATGTTTTGTCTTTCCGACACTTGGGTGTTCGGCACACGAATGCCGTTGATATATTAGTGTCGACATTCAAGGGTCGAAAAGTCGGGTCGTTGTATACTTGATATAATGTGTTATGCCCATTAACGTATATTTAATAAAAACACCCTACATGGTATATTTTAGTGACAGTAGTTACAAAGTGTTGTAATCATGAGTAATTTGTCACAATGAAATTGAACATTCGATTTTAAATATTCCTAGTCAAGATGTATTGAGACTAGATATTTTTATATTAGTTGACACTAGAGTACGTAACTCTTTCAAATGTTAGACAATGTATTACTCATGATTGTCGGGGGCACCAAGGGTTTACGTACTGATAGTTATTGAATAACTATAGAATGACTCACTCGATAGTTTTCTCTTGGTTAATATAACTAAGGTTAAATAAAAAATACCGATGTTACAATATTACACAATTCCCTCAACTTGAGAATACCGTCGAGCTTTATTATGGAAACTCCGCTTTGATTCTAGTCAAATCGTGGTACGGTGTCCATCGAACGATTATAGTTTGGTCGAGTGGAAGCATTAGAATGAAACACTATTCAAGAGTGAATTTGACTTCTCAGTTATATAAGTTTAGTATGATAGTCATCTGAAGTCAACTCAAAGTTAAAGTCTTTGGCTAGAGCTTATGTGTTTAATTGGTTTACCCATTCAACTCAAAGTCAACTCAAAGTCAACTCAAAGTCTCTGACCAGAGCTCAACTCAAAGTTAAAGCCAAAGCAAAAGGGCTTTGTGTTTGGACTAAAAAGTTGAATATTGATGATATTGGAATTTTGTTCATTACCGAATTCCATAAGTTCTAATGTGATATAGTTTTAACAAAATGAATTGATGGAAGTAATTGTCACCAATGGGTACCTTTTAAAATAATAAAGTTAGATTTTGCCAAAAAATGTTTAAGCGATAAATTCGACTAAAACATCACATAACTAGCAAAGGTGACATATGAACGTTAATATTTGAATTATTCGATATTAATTTACACCTGCGAGTCGCGCAACCGAATTGGTAGATCATTTGATATACCACATGATTTAATTGATTTATAATTATTGTAAATTAATTAAATTAATTAATATTTATGAAATAATAATTATTTGTTTATTTAATATATTGGTTGCCATTATAATTTTTTGGATGCCAATAGCAATTAATTAAGTGTATAAATGTTACATGTACGAATCGGTATTCGATATCGACATGCATTTAAATTGGATTTAAATGCGATTAATTGCTAATGAGTTTTAGAATGATTTAAGGCCTATATATCCTTATCTAGCGACTATAGGAAAGTAAGAAGGGGCGAAAGATTCAAAAAGTTGGATCTAGATTTGGTAATAGAGAAGGAGAAAATCGAGGAGAGAATATCTCCTTTACTCTCTCTATAAAAGGCCACACTACCCCTCATTGTTTTAGTTACTTATGCTCTCCCTCTCCTCTATGATAGCCGATTTTTCCATCCCCCTTAGGCCAAAGATATCAGATCCAGACATTAAATAATAATCAAAAGTGGTTCTTCGAGCAATTGCAAAGCTCTGACTCAAATCAGGATCCAATCTAGGAAAGTCTGCCAATCAGTGCGCAAATTCTAAGACAACATTTTTGAGGTAACATCCTATAATCTATGAATAATATGTCATTATGTGAATATAGTTAATAAATATATATTTTGAATTCATTTATATAGACAACCGTTGTTTTGTTTAATTGTATTGTCATACATATGTATATGTAAGTATAAATCTACAAATTTCATTATCTATCAAATTCTATTTATTTGAACTAATAATTTTTTTAATTATATATATATCATTGTAATGAATATTTAAATATAATTTTTAAAACATTAATATATTTTAAATTGACTTAACACTGCCGTAACTACAAACATAAATCAATAAATAAATATATGTAATTATATATCCAAAATTATTTTATTATGTATCATAAATTAATTTTATAGCAAAAATATCAAAGTTTATTTTAATTTTATTTTAAATATAAAGTTTATATATACATATATATGTATTAATGTTATTGTAACATGCATTAACTAGTATTATATATATATATATTATAAAATAATACTTCATTATTTACAAAATTAAAAAACAATTATATATATATACATATATTATTTTTTATTTTAGCCGTAAGGCATTTTATTTAAATACATAGATGTTAATTATCTTATTAATCATTTTAATGTATTATTATTAAAAATATATTATAAAAGTCATTATCAGAAATTATGTAATATAAATATATTTATGATATTTTTATTTAATTATATATATATATATATGTTAATTTAAATCTATAGATCTATTTATAAATTGTTTTATTAATTAAACAAACTAGATATTTTGAAATAAATTTTGAATTTCAAAATTATTAAGTATTCAAAATAAATTATTTTATTTATATTTATGATATTTTTATTTAATTTTATAATATATATATAATTTAAATTTATAGATCCAAATTTGTTTATAAACTGTTTCTACTTAAAATGAATTTTGAACTTCAAAATTACCGACTTATTCAAAATAACTTTTTTATTACAAAATAAATATTCAAAATTTTAAATATTATATATATGTATATTTGTGTGTGTGTGTTTATAATTTAATTTTTTTGGACAACAGCGTGCATATAAGTGGCCAATGTTTCCGTTGTAGTGTAGATCCCAACAGTTATGTATTTTATATATTGCACCTACACTTACACGTATGTGTGTATTTGATACACATGTACACTTTATATTGCACATTATACAAAATCAAATCTCTATATAAATTAATTAAATAAAATAAAGATTTTATTTAAAATTATTTAGATTGGATTTAAATAAATTTAGACTTCATAGGTCCAATAAGTTCTAAAACGGTAAACAAAATTGAAATTTACCTATTTAACCCGCTACGTGCTGGCCCAGTTCCAGCATGGGGAAACATCCCTACCCACATTAAACTACCATCGAAAATCTATAAATAGTTGTGCCCATGAATGTATCTCTCCAGGCGTTTATCTCTTGAATCACCTAGATGTTGCTCTAGCTAAGTATACTGGAACATTTTTACGTCTACCAACCTCGCCACCTTCAAAATATCCTTGTGGTACTCAAAGATGCACAGATGGTCATTAGTGTTGGATGTTCGATCATATTTTCCAATAGAGGGAGCCCTGAAGTTGTTGAGGAAGTCTAACTCAATTATGCATCACTAAACAGAGAAGAGCTTTCCTCTCCCATCTTATTGTTTTATTGGCAAAGTTGATCCAATAGCTCAATACAATCCTTCAATGTCGTTACCTCCTCGTATTTAGAGCTAACTTGTGACACCTTTATAAATCGAGGTGGCGTCATTTTTGTCTTGTGTGGCTTGTTGGTGCACTTAGCTAACGATAGAGGGTTGGTAATAGGCTGTTTGATTTTAATGTTAGGGTTAATTTAGACTTTGTTTTTTTATTTTGCTCTCAAGCCTTGTAAGCTAGCTTCATCATTCTTAATAGTGAGATTACCGTATTTATTCGCCAGTTGTGTAATTTGTCCAGTTGGTGAATTTCGACGGTGAACTGCAAAGCTATGGGAGTTGATTTGCTTGGGTGAAGGATATTGGTCCATCATCTTTTCAAGCCCAATCACTCTTTCGTTGATTTAGGTTGTTTATGCACTTAGGGCTTTTAAGGATTGGGTCGGTGAAGATAACATGTGGTGGGCCCCTTATTAATTGGGATGAGGAAGCGTGATGATTATTTTTGTTTTAGTGGCTAAATGATCCACATTAAAATGGGGGAGGAGTATAACGCCTGTATGTTGCATTTTTTAGCAGAGATAAGTGGTTTTTTGGTACAAGAGAATTTTAGGAAAACTTTTGCTGGGGACTCGGTCCTCCGTCTGACATAAAAGTATTAGCGAGATTTTTCAATCTCACAGCACCAACTTAGTTAATAAAGTAATCATGCTGTTGTATTCTTATATAACTAGGAATTAACAAGTTTAAACTGTTTCACATTTGTCGTTAAGGAAGTAATTACGTTGCTTAAAGCTTACACAATGATGAGGTTTGCACGTTCATTGTTTGCAAAAATGCTTAAGCTAACCAATTTAGACTTAACATTGAAAACTAGGAATAAAGTTCTAAAAAGTAAAAGGACATGGAAATTTACTTGGTTCAGATATTAAGAAATCCTATGTCCATTTTTGACAGTAATTTAATGAAATTTAGTACAACTTTGACAGTATATAATTCTATGAATAAAAAGTTCCATCCCCTTTTCTGCTATAGTGTCATTCCCTTTGTAGAAGAAAAGATTTCACATGGTTACTGATGTCATTTCCACATACTCTTCCTTCGTCGTTAGATTTATTTGTTTAATGTGCATGGATTGCTGACGTGGATTTAGGTGGGAGAATTTGACTCTAGGTGGGAGAATTTGACTTAGGTGGAAATCTTGAATTTTGAAGTATTGGACTTAAGAGTGGTGCTATAAGCTGACTTTTGCCTAACTAATACCAGTGCAACACTGAGTGTTTGACCCGCTCTTCTTTGTGCGCATATGCTTTTATCATAGCGTTTGTGTAGTTTAAGGATGATGTGGTCAGATGATGAGCCTTAATAGCTATAGTGGCGTAGTCGAGTAGAATGGACTGTGTCGACTTTCAGGCATGGCAGCATAGTTTACTTGTATGGGCTGAGTAGATTATTAGTCAGGCGTCGTAGTTTGTTTATAGTAAACTTTGTTTGTTTCAAATGTGGCAGCATGGTTTGTTTACAATTACTTTGTTTGCTTCAGCTATGGCGGCACAATTTGTTAACAACAGACTTTGTTCGCTTCAACTGTGGCATCACATTTTGCGAATGTTAGGTTGTGCTGATTTTTCTATTATGAATTCGATTGAGTGTGGAACTTCGCTGGTTGTTGTTTGTGAAATTTATGATCATGCAGCTTTAGTGAGATATTTTATTAGGCTTTGCATGAGGTGTTTTTGGAACATACACGGTTCTTTGTCAATGTGGATGTAGCTTGTGTTGTTTTCTTATGTCCCTGTCGGGTCTATTGGCTTCATATGCCTGAACAAGCACTAAACATTTATATTGAAAAAATGGATGTAACATATTTTATAATAATGGATTTACTAATATTACGTGACTGAAAAATTGATCATTCATATGACAAACTTCTTAATTTGAATGTGTGATTCCCACCTAGATCGATATAAATGCACATATAATCATCGTATCGTTTAGCAATAATGAATAAGCACTACAAAATAATCATAATATCTTAGAGGTAATAATTTATGTGAGCTACAAATTATCATGACATACAATAAAAACTATGAAAAAATCACTAGGAAATTTAAAGTAAATAATTTATTACAAAAAATATCTCTTGACAGGAAAAATAAACAAATTTGAAAGTATGAAGTTCCTTATTAGACACTTCAAATGAGAAATCCAAATTAACAATAAAATCTAAACCTTTTTGTGTCAAGTTACAATGCTTGTTCGTATTAAGAGGAAAAAGTTAACGTTGGAATAGTAATTGTAGTAAAATAATGAAAGAAGTATTAAAATTCAATTCAACTAAAGTCAATATCATTAAAATTGTTAACAAAATACCAATAGTTAACTAAGCATTGATATAGAAACTTTAAAATGATCACTATGCTTGAAAAGGTAGGTCTTTAGGCTAAATGGTACACTGTTGAAATTCATCTCTTTGAGACACTTTAATATTGTTCCTAACTCGTTTATTATGCTACAAATATCCCACCGTAGTGAAACTCAACTTGAAATAATAAACCAATGTTGGTTAAAAAGAAGAAGCTTGAATTAGCCGATTTGCATATGCTATTGGGTAATAATCGAGTTAACTTGATGTATTTCTAGTTACATTCGATTTAAAATAATTAATCTAATTAATACTAACCATGTTTTTCAATTCATTGAAATTAACTTGATCAATTACACATAGTTAAATTATTATTTAGCACTTGAATCCCATTTAGTTATAAGAAAGTCATTTTCCTATTGAATTTGTCAATGATGCTACTATTAATACTATTAATTAAAAAACACAAAATCTAATTTCCGACGCGAAAGAAATCAAAATTGTCAAAATGTTAAAGTAACCAAAATCTCCAAAATGGTGGAAAATTGAACAAAAGAAACAATGATAATTATAGTGAAAAATTAAGAAAAATGGAAAAGGCTTTAAGCTTACTAAAATTAATAAAAAAACAATGAGGCTTCGAAAGATTGGAAGCAACAATTAGACAAAACAAATCCAATGTAATAAAATAACATCAATTAATTACATCGATTTGATCGAAACCATAGCAAAACCTAAATGAAGAAATAATTAAATTCAACAAAACCTCAACTGAAATGAAATTTTTAGCAGCAAAATTATATAGAAATCTAACTTTAAGTTAATATAATCGGTTGTAAAATTATTTGGAATGTAAGATAAATGAACTTTAACAAAACCTTAAACGAATTTAAAGCTATAAAAAAAATTCAAACAAAAGTTTAACCTTGATATTAATAGCATAGCTATAACATTAATCGAAGAATAAGATAAATGAAAATAAAGTTAGAAGCACATCGAATAAATTTTGTCATTTTCGATTGAAGGGAACTTGTATTTTAATTAATCCAACATAAACCGAAATAGAAAGGTAGAAAAAGGATTTTATTATCAAATTTTGAAAGCAAAGAAAGAAAGAAGATAGATATCTAATTATATATACACTGATACATACATACATATACCTATATACATATACACACACATACATACATACATACACACACACACAAAACCTAGTAGTTTTATTAAAAGCCTATCCAGCCCAAAAATACTTGCCCGAATTAGGCAAGTCAGTACGTAGGTATAAAGTTTACTTTAAACAAGTACAAAGCATAATTAGATCAAATTTTTCATTTTCATCTTCGTTCTCAATTAGGTCAAACACGCTATGATTCATTGTGGCTCCTAATTAGTATGTCGAATTTCTCCCTATCAGCCTTCAGTCCCTATCTTTCTAGCACCTCTGTTGTAATTCCCTTAAATTGGTCAGCAATTTTCTGTAGATTCATTTCAAAATAAGTTAAATGTTTTTGTAAATCGATTTACTCATGTCAAATTTTTTTATTTTCTTGTTTTCTAAAATTCTCCGGTTCATCTGCTTCCATATCCGCCATACAACATTGTCAAGGTAATTTTGGAGATTTCAACTACCAAGTTTTTGTCTTTCTGATTCACATCTAGGTTTTCTCTTCCTCCTTCAAGTTACAAGGTTGATCGGTTAGAATTAGTATAAGTTTGCAAATCTCCCACAAGTAATTAATGTAATTACATTTTGAAAAATAAATGATTGTACTTTTCATTTTTAGTTTCATATAATACACATAAAGTATTTGTTTTAATACCCCATTTCATCAATCTATCTCTTGTTGGTGATTCTACTCGGTAGTGCTTTGTATGTCATTGGAGTCGTATTTGGAATATTAGCTTTTATCCATACTATCTTATAGCATATTTGTTTCTAATGTTTCTCTCTGAGTTCCTCCCATGCCGAATTAGTTGTTAATTCATCATTTGTCAGATTCCAGGCCCATGTGTCACTACTTCTGTCTGAAAATAATGGCATGTATTCTATCTTCTTCTTTTTAATTTCATCTTGAATTGGTCGATTTTTACAATAATGGAATGTATCATATTTGGTTTTAGTGGGCTATTAGACCTAACGAACCTAATTAAATCAAGAATTATTCTTTTAGTTATAAAGGTCACTCTTTGTGGTCAATTCTAATGTTTTTATATTGAAACTTGACTAGAAAAATATGCTCTAAGCAACGGTGCAATTTCTGTTGCCTAATTTATTCATTTATAAAAATTCTTATTTTTTCCTTTTTTAGTAAAATTACCAATTTATCCCTCATATGATTTTCCATCTATGCTCGTAAAGTCTCTACATAACTTAGAAAAGTCCATGATATGTGGATTAACAAAGACCATCCCTTATGTCTATTGCATAGGCACATTCAAGTTGGTGTTGGTTTATGCTTTAGCCTGAAGATACCTATGGAACCAAAGGGGAATGTTCTTGCCATGACCTCTAAGGCTGCATCTCCTGTATCAATTCTAGTATTGTTATCTACCTTAACTATTGTAAACATGAATCATTAGCAACTCCCCTAAGATGACATATATAATTGGAAACAAAGTAGTGTGTACATGTGTACTTTCTTTTTTTACTTATATCAAGTACACTCTCTCAATATGTTCTTAATCTATAGGAATAAGATAACCTATGCTCTGGTACCAAATATAGTATCTAGCTACCAACAATCTCTTGATTCTACCTCCTGATAACGTATGCCCCGACTATCCGTTTACTCTACCATTCATAGTATTTTAATGATATCATTTTCTTGACAATAATCACATAACAAAATCATCATATAACATTGAGATTGATGCTCTTTACAACTATTTAATGCATCCACTTTTCTTTATTCTCATGCTAATACGCTTTACAATATTAATGTACCCTCGCAGCCTTGTTGCCCTATTGGTACGCTTTACAATATTCACGTACCTTGTTCCTACTGATAAGCTTTACAATATTAATACCCCCTTGCAACTTCATTTTTGTTAGACTCATATACTTTACAACTGTTTAAAGTACCATTTTCCCATTGACATGCTTTACAATGTTAACATACCCTTGCAGCTTTACTTTACTATTGATATTCTTTACAATATTAACATATCTCGTTCATTTTGATATGTTTTACAATATTAACATACCATTGCAGCTTCATTTTCAAGTTACTTGTAGTGATACATATTCAAAATAATTATCAACTTGTGTATTACTCTACACATACCCATACACATCAGTCAACATCTTAACGTCAATACTCGGTTGAGATAAAATACTCTTAACCATATGTATCAGCCCATATAAGTCCATACTCAATCTACGCCAACTCCAGCCTTCCAACTGTTGGGTTAAATCATTCAGACATTTGAATCCTTTTTTAGATGTCTGATTATACCATTCAATTGTTTAACTTGCAACAAAAATCCAATCAACTTTCCAAATGTCTGATCCAATCATTATTTTAGACGTTTGAATCCTATTTTCAAACATTTAAAATAGATGAATTCCTATGTGTTTCATGCGGCTTTTATTGTAAACTTTCAGACGTTTGGGTTATTTATTTCAAACATTTGAATAGTTGTTAAACTCGAATTTTTACCGTTTTCTTGAGATTTTGTCTTAGCAACTTGTCGATCTTTATATTAACTATATTTTTACTTTTAAATACTTTATAAAAAGGTAATATGGGTTCATCTAGTCATTTTGTCCAGATTACCTTATTAATGCCATACTTTATCCTCCTTTATTTCCATATTGCTTAATTTTATATTGATACAGTCTGTCCCTTGTTACATCATTCTCTATAGTTATCAGTTTATTTATTTGCATCAATACCATAATTTAATCATTTTTAATAGCAGGTTTATATCATTAATCTAAATGTTATGTGTTGACGATATTTTTCATCAACCTCGAAGTTACGATAATGCATAATGAAGAGCAAATGTTACTTGTTAATCACTAGGCTTAATGATGGAATTGAGGGGAAAAGAGCATTTAAAGGTAAATGACACAAGATGTGAAGTGGTTTAGGCAAGTGCGTACATCGACTATGAAGTTCTCTTATTATATGCCTCTCTTATAATTACAAGGAATTACAAGAGAATAATAAGGAAAGATGATGCACCTATGGCTAATGAATCTATTAATCTCAGGAAGTTGCTGATCTCAGGAAGCTTGAGTGGTGGACCATGGGTTCCAACCAACATGGGTCCCCTCCACTAGGGGCCTAATCAACCATGGTTCCCTCCACCAAGGACCCAACCAAATATGGTCTCCTCTATCAAGGGCCCAACCAATTAGGCTCTCCTCCACTGAAGGCTCAACCAACTAGGGTCCCCTCCACCGGGGTCTAAACAACCCCTTGGAAGTGGCTATGTATGGGATTCTTAAAGAAGCTCACATGTTGTGACATAACACTTATCACTCTTGAACGATTAAGATCATTTTTGCATTTTTGATCATAACAGTTGTAATTGAAGGGAGAGGTGTATAAATACCCATATCTTTTCCCTTTGGAACTCATGGGGCTATTGGCATGCAATCTCTTTGATGAACTCAAACTTTGCATAGTTTTCTATTGGAAAAAACAGATAACTGCATCTTCCTCTTCCTTTCCTATTTCTCTTGAGCGCTTGGGTTTTTATCAAATTTGGTTAGGACTAAAAGGAAGGAGGCAACTCTTTGCAGGTTGAACTGTTTTTGTCGATTACAGTTCAGATCGCTTATTTGAATTTCCGCTTCTTGGGATGGACCTTGCCTTTGGCTTGGACCTACATTTGCACTTTCCAACCATCTCTTCGATGGTGATTGCTCAACGATCTCAGAATAGTGATGTAGGTGTATCTAGGAGCCTTCCTTGCTTTGATGCTCTGACATTACCAGCCACAGATTGATGATGGGTCCCCTTCAAGATAGTCTCAAACTATGCCGATTGGTTGATAGCTGAGGGAGAGACGCTTGAGCAAGCGGGCCGAAGAGAAAGACAGTCGATCGGCCAATAGGAGATGGGCCGAGCTGGGCTTGTACCTTATCTTGGAGGGCAAGCTAGTTGCTCGGGTTATTGTGCTTGGAAGCTTTGCCAGCAGAAGGCTTGATATGCAATTAAGAAGAGGTGCCGATTTAGGCCTAGGCTAGGTTCAGGTTATAATCATAAATAGGAAAACCCAATCGATATGCCTTCAGCTGTCTCTGACTTGCAAGCTTACTTAGACCCAATCGGCTAAAACCGGCTCTTGCCAAGCCAAGATACCTTGATCAATCTGCTTTCTCACTTATGAAAAAATTGAGTAACTGTAACAAGTAGCCTTTTTGACCCTCGAATGTCGACACTAATACATACATGGTATTCACATGTCGAACACCTAAGTGCCGGAAAGACGAAATGTTAGGGAAAGAAAAAGAAGAAAAGAAAAGGAACAAGAGAGAGAAAAAGAAAAACATCAGTCTCACATGTGGAATGATAACATATAATGTCAAAAGATAATACATAAAGCTACTCTAATATACATAGCATTTCAGAGTTTCTAATCAGAGTACTATTATCAACCTGGATAGTTATAACAATCTATCCTTACAATCGCTAATATATATACATAAAGTAATGCAGCAAAAATAAATACTGTGGTATGTAAAAATCCAGCTCCTCTCTAAGAGCCCAATGTAGACCAACGAAAACCTGCCTTTCTCAGACTACTTGAAAGAGCACCCATGGAAATAAGGAAAAAAATAAATCATGGGTTAGACATAATTCTGGTATAAGAAATTTAAGAAATATGCATGACACATAACAACACCTTTTAAGACTGCCATAACGTTTATCCCCTCAAAAGATCCATACCATCTAATAAGTACATATTGCGATTTAATAGATAATGTCTAGGGTGAAGAATATAAATCAAAAAATAGTTGTGCCGCTTGCATCTTACGACACAACAATATTGAAGTATAATCAAAATCGCTAAGGCGTGTTCGTATATGGATTTTCCACGGAGATGCCTCCAGCTTAAAAACTAAAGTGGATCTCCATGATAAGGATCAGAAAATATCTTCCAAGCACGTATATCTCTAGATAGAATATATCATAAGGTAAACACAACCGACCAAATGTCCAGACATATAGAGATATGTGGAACCAAGTATCAACAACTCCTTTTGCGCAACATATCGATTAGCATACTCTAGATCTGGAGTTGATATACCCTAATGGGTTAGCTAAACCCAATATTGTGCAGTCTACTCTGTCTTTAGTCATATATCGATGATGAAGTTACGTTTAGCATCTTAACACATGAGCCACAACTCGAATAGATTACAAATCCCCAAATGGATTCTAGCATCCCAAACAGATCATGAACCTCTTCATGGGTTTGAGCATTTCAAACAGATCTTGAATCTCTATATAGATTCTAGCATCTCGAACAGATCCACTTTCAAGAGACAAAGCACCCATCTCGGTCTTGAAGTGGTTTTTGATAAGTAAAAGATTTACCGATCCCGGACTCTTCAAGACTAAATCAACGAATTTTCGGTTAACTTAACTTCATTTCTTTCAGAAATAAATAAACAATTATAAGGGTGGAGATTATCTTTTATTTGAACTGATTTCCTTATCATTTGCCCTAAAAGAGCAAGACGAGTTTATACGTATCATCGAGCGAATAATCGTACCATATAATCCTCAGGTTTCTTCTAGATATTTCCTAAGTTAATTTGGTTATATTCAACAATAATGAGAACGATCGCATATGGAAATTAAGTCTTGTATACTTATCACATTTCTAAACTTCTTGACTTTCGTTATCCCTCGGTTAAGAGTGTGGCCCATTAGGTTAAAGCATTATTGCTTCTATACCCTACTCGAATCATTATTCTTAACTCTCACAAATGGAAACAAGTATACTTTGTCGGCTTTTGTGCTAAGTACCCGACTAAATACTTTCCATAGACAAGTAAACACACAAAGCACGATCAATTCACATATATGACTTCTAATCCCCTTTTTATTTAATCGATCCTTTATTAATTTAAACCCCTTTTATTAGTAGAACTTTTTATCTAATAAAACTTCTTCGTTTAATTAAAACTTCCTTATTTAATTAAACTCCTTTATTAATTTAAACACCTTATTAATTAGACTTCATTATTAATTAAACTTCCTTTATTAATTAAACTCCATTATCAAATAAAAACTTCCTATTAATTAAAACTTAACTTATTTAATTAAACTTCTTATTAATTAAAACTTAACTCATTTAAACTTGTACATCGATTTAAGTTCCATTTATAAAGATATATATATATATATATACTTGTATTTTACTATTCAAATATTTTACTATTCACGCATTTTACTATTTGTTTATACTCTTTTCTATACCTCAAAAATATTCATATACTTATCTCAAATGGTATAAGTATATTCACATATCATCAACAAGATTTACTTACTTTAAAATATAATTAAATAGGTTAAAAACAAATGTTACTTAATCATTGTTACTATAAACCCCTTCTCTCTTTTATATTTTAAAAATGCATACTTTTTCTATCTTTATTCTAAAAGATTCCATACTTGTTATTATTGTCTTTAAAATTCTATTATTAAAGATCTAAGTATATTCATAATATTTTTACACTTTATAATTCAAGGGTTTAAAAACAAATGTTAATAAAACATTGTTTACTACAAACCTAAAACATTTCACACTTTAAACATTTATTTTCAAATATCTCTTTTAAAGATCTAATTACATTTTTAAGGGTTTAAGACAAGTGTTACTTAAACATTGTCACAACAACCCAAAACTATTCACTTACGATTATCTAAAAATATTTATTATAAAATATCTAATTATATTCCCAAGTATAATTAATAAAGATTAAAAAGAAATGTTAACAAAACATTGTTTACAACAACCTACAACCATTTTTATACTTATCATTAACTTTAAGACATTTATTTTAAGGATAAAGTCAATCCATACTTATTAATTAAGGTAATACACTTTTATTTGACTTCTTAAAATAATTTATTTTAACTAAAGTGTTAAAAATCAAAACTTCCTTTACTACATTTATAATTGCTTACTTACGTTTAAAACTTATATATAATATACATTTACTACAAACCTTTTTAAAATAATCTATATATTTATATGTACTATTTTATTTATAAGCTAATATAATTAATAAATTTCTAAAATAATTTAAAAGATATTATATTACATAAGCTTTTTAATACTTTGATAGAGTCTTTAACTGATTTTCTAAAAACTATATATTTTTAAAAATACCTTAAAATACTTTAAAAATACTTATACTATAGTTTTAAAATATTTATTTTAAATATTACTTAAAAATACTTATTTTATAATTTATTTAAAAACTATAAAAAAACATGTTTTATAATTTAACCCTTTACTTTAAAAATCCATAAATAATTATTAAAAATATGTTTAAACTTTGATATTTATCCAGTAATAAGTACACTTGTAGTATTTATTAAAAATACAAAGAAGCCTTAGGATGTCTTTCAAAGTTGACTTTAAAAATTGTCGAACACAATGCATTTTCAAAGTGCATCCATAACAACCTTTTCGCTTCTAACTTCCACAACTTCCATTCACAATTTCTATAGCTTTCCAAACCAAATCCTTGCTGTCAAAGGCACGAAAAATGTGTAGGAAACAATGAAATATATATATTTTCATAATATAATCAAATTTTAACCAATTTAACATATGTTAAATACAAGGAATTTCAAAGTGCGTTTATAGCGACTATTTTGCTTCAACCATTTACAACACACTTCAACTTTTCACACGGCAATACCAAACTTTTAAACAATAAGTCATGGTCATATTACATGTTTTAGAGGCTTATAAGAGAGATTGTACTACATATAATGTTGTCACTTGCTTTCCAAAGAAAGGAGGGGTCCAAGAGTAATAACTTGCATTCTTATCTACTTTTACTTATATTTTCAACAACAAATATATACACAACATATACAAATTAAATGGTGAGTTAACTCACCAAAGCCCAAGCCAAACCAAGACATAGATAATCTCACTATGAGTACAATGGGGAAGACCGCATCTCGACTGGATCTCGTATGCAAGAGATATGAATTAAATACAGAACGGGATTGATTAAAATAATTAATCATCCTAATTAACTTAATTACCTCAATTAAACTATTCCTCTTTCTTCCCTAATTTTATATGCCTGTACATGCACACATACATAACCCATTCTTGTGCACTTCCCTCCACCCTAATTAGAACTACGGTCGATGGCACCAACCACCACAACCTCTAACAAACTTCTCTTCCTGCGCGCTCCGCGATGGACTCAAAAACTTCACCTCCGGCCATTCGAATCAAATCACGACCTAACACCTCCATATCTTCTACTACAAATGTTGCGATACATAAGACCGTGCCTCAGTGCCCCCAAACAACTACCACCAACCCATCTCCTCAAGGGAAACACAACGCAACTCTTTGTTTCCTCAATCGAGGCCCTAAGCTCCGACTATTCCTAACCCTAGTTGTCGATCAAACTATCGACGTCGGCCAAGCATCGTCGCAACCATCATCAAGACTATGGATGTGAAACCTTCCTCACCACGATCTCAATGGATCCGACATCAGCTTCCTCGTTGACTGTAGCTCTCGATTTAATTAAATTTTAGGTGGTGGCTGTGTTGTTTTTTATAGGAGGAGGAGATTAAGGAAGATAGGAAATAAAAGAGGGAGGGAAAAGTAAACATTGGGGGGGGGGTATATATAATAATAATACAGGAAATAGGCACAAGGAAGAAGTTGCAAAAAAATTTAGTCTCAGGGACAACAAGTTTGCTTTTTAGTCTGAATGACACTTTCTAGTGTAAACAGAAAATGATAGTTACAACTATCATTCTGTGATTTACACTAGAAAGTGTCTTTCAGCCTAAAAAGTAAACTTCTTGTCCCTAAACTAAATTTTTCTTCAACTTTTTCCTTGAACCTAAAAACCCCATAATAATATATATATTATATTTAATTTCTCAAATACTGCAACATGTTTCGAGCTCGTACGATCACATAGTACATCAGATCGCCATGAAACTTGTCGGTGCACATCACAGCATTATTCCAATATCAATGACACTAGTTTCGTCACAATCCAAGACAGTGCCCTAGGATGATAATTTCATGCGTTTCAAGGCCATTTATCGATAAAACGATTTTTCGTCACATTATCGATATTTTCGAACTATTTCTCTTTGTAAACGAATTTCAAAAACAAGTTTTCCTTCATTACTTATTAATTTTAAAAGGGGGTTAACGAGCTTATAAAATCATATTTATTCACATTAAATCCAAAATTCAAATATTTAAATACGAAGTGTTAGAAATTCTGGATCGTTATATTCTCCCCCACTTAGAATATTTCATCCTCGGAGTTCCAACACAAGCAACAAAAGGAAACAATCACATAGCAAAACTTAACAATATTACAATTACTAGCAAACAAAGCTCCAGGTTCAGAAACCTTCTCACCGCACAAGGATGATAAATAAACCACTAAGCGTACCTTTCGCTCAATGGCCTTAGGTTATTACTTAGTTGGTTGTTCATACTATCTTAAACAATTTGAAGAGACCTTTCCCAAATTCTCCATAAGCCAACAAAACATTGCATACAAATATACTAAAGCCCGTATGATGTACATATGTCATCTGCATGCAATATCAAATCCGATAACTTTCTGCATAAATTTCACTTCCAAACTTATAGATCACTTGACCTCTCTAGTGCAGACTCCAATCAGGTTCCTTAAATAGAAACCTCTGTTCTCCTTACATTGCCATATACTATGATAGAAACCTTAGATATTGTATCAAGAATCTGTATCAAATGTTTGTCGTAAAAAAATTAAGTGACAAATCTTTGTTTGGATTGGTGTAGACCACCTCAAAATCATGTACTCGATTCCTAGATCAAGAACCATCATGCAAATAAAATGATCTACGGACAACTTACATACTTTATTCCATTAGTTTCTTAACTACACTAATTTCTTTTTATATTTCACATTTATTTTTATATATAATTTTTATTATTTTAGTACTAAAATCATTTATGAATTATTTTATAAAACATTACTTTAGTTTATAAACATTTTATAAAGACTTATCTTTATTTATAAACAATTCATTAAAAATATTCCAAGACTTAAGTTCATACTCGTATAATACTCCACTGCATTCTTAGAGTATATACAAAATATTCATCTTTATTTTACTTAACAAGGATGATCTTTAAATTCTAAACTTGCTTTAACTTACTATCTTTTCAAACTAAGAGTTATAAAAATTCAACTTTTATTTCAATATCAAATTTACTTTTTAAAAAACTTTTGAACTAAACACTGGATTTCATTTCAAATCATTTAAAATAATAATATATACATATATCTTTTGAATATCAAATCATAATTTCGATATTTTAAATAAAAATCTATTTTACCAAAACAACTTGTTGCAAACTACTATAGTAGGATCCCCCACTTTGAAACTCAAAAACAAATGCTGCTGATGTTGTAGTCATCACTAGAATTATTTTCCAGCGATAGAAGTGAGTTAAATTCTTTCCATCTCCTTCAAAATCCTTATAAAATATTTCTATTCATAAATACTTTTAGATAATACTATTATTATTTTCTAAAAAATCTTGAAAAACATATCAAAACACCGAGATTTACGTTCTCAAATTTCAGTTTAAATCCTTTTTATTTATAAACCATATTTTATGAACCATACTTATAAAAAACCACTTTCTTATATAAAATCATTTCACAAATATTTATTCCAAAATATGTTGCTTTTCTTTTAGATTATAAGTAACATCTTTAATAAAGTTAACATTTTAACCCAACATTATCACTGAACGCCTTATAGTCAAACTATGAAACTTAATTCATAAGGTGTTCGTTAAATGTTCCATAATTACTATCTACCCAACCCATGTTGTATAAAGGTAAACTACTTAAAAGCTGGTTAAACACAAAACAATAACAAACAAAAAAATATCAATGCTCATAAACTGGTCGAGCATGATTAAGCTAATAAATGAGCGATAAAGGGGCATCATAAATCCGTACATTAATTAACTACACTATCAACTTACTTATATATATTTTTAATATATAACAAATGCATATACGCTCTTATATATAATACACTCAACTCATAATAGGGCATTCTATTACCTTATCTCTTAATGAGTTATACCTCTCTAAAGCCAAGGTTCTCGCTTAATCGTTGACTTTGATACGAGATGTAACGAGTGACCTTTTCGACCCCTGAATGTTGACTCTAATACATCCACGGTATTCACATGCCGAACACCCAAGTGTCGAAAAGATATAACGTTAGAGTAAAGAAAATAAAGAAAAGAAGAAACAAGAAAGAAGAGAACAAACATCAAAATCTCATATGCATAACGATAACATATAATATCAAAAGATAATATATAAAGCTACTCTAATATACATAGCATTTCAGAGTTACTAATTAAAGTACTATCATCAATCTGGACGATTATAATAGTATGTCCTTACAATTGCTGATGTATACACATAAAGTAATGCAGTGGAAATAAATAATACGGTACGTAAACATCCAGATCCCCTCCAAAAGATCAATGAACATCAACGAAAACATGCCTTTCTCAGACTACTCGAAAGAGCACCCATGTAAATAAAGGAAAAATAAAATCATGGGTCAAACATAAATCTGATGTGAGAAACTCAAGAAATATGTATGATATACAATAACACCTTTTGAGACCATCATAGCGGTAATTGTAACAACCTGTAGTATCAATCATAAATAAATTAGATAAATTAATTTAAATAAGATCAGGATAAAAATGAAAATTTTGCAAAAGTTGAAATTTGACCACAAATTTATGTCGTTGCGTTCGTGGCAAAATTTTGATCAATTTCCATATATAATATGTTGAAAACAGAGCTCAAACAAAAAAGTTATGAACATTTGAAGTTTTTGGGTTTAAAATAATTTAAATATAATTCAAATTCAAGTGATTAATTAATTTTAAAATAGAAATTCAAAAGTTAATAGTAATTAGACTTGGGGGTTAAGTAAATATTAAAATCAACATTAACGTTAAAGTATAACTAAGAAATATAATAAATAAAACAACGAAATGAAATTTATGTTCCCGAAATAAGGGGAGAGGTCAACCCCTGACCCCGATCGGTAGTCTGCTAGTGGTCGACCAGTCGTAGAGGGACAGTTGACCTCTTCTTGTCTAGTAGCTGCTGGGGTTTTTTAAATTTGAACGTTTCAGATTGTATAATTTCCAGCCAACCTTAATCCAACGGTTCTGGTGTGTTCCAACCACTACAAATAAGACCATAGACCCCTCATTTTTATTCACAAAATATTTTGGGAACATTATCGAAGCTCTGTCAGTTCTCCTCTTCAAAGATTCAAAAAACTCCATTAGGGTTTTAGGTAAGAAATCTTATACATCTATTTTTGTTTATTGTTTAATTACCCAACTTATTCCCCTCCAATCACTCAATTTCTGAATTTAATATGTATGTACAAATCCCTTACTGTATATATATCAAAAAGAAGAGATCTGATAAAGATTATCAAAGGTGTGTCAAATCCAAAGGAGGAAAAGCCAAGGATATACTATGAGTGGAAATCTTTTCTTTTCTATTTTAGTAATTGATTAGTATAGTTTGGGTTTGAATATGCCTTAGGGAGTATTGGTTTGCAAAAACATCATATTATAAACCCTTAGAGCTCCTTCAATGCGAAGTGTCAATTTTAGGTTGGAATCTCAAACTGTTTATGTCAAAATAATGGAAATTGTATAGATTTGTAGTTTTTATAATTTACCTTCTATTACACTACTTATTCTTTTTATTTGAATTGCATTAAAGGATTCTGATTAAGGAATAGTGTGTAAGGTACGAATTTATTCGTAGTTTGCATCGCTTATTTCCACGAATTAAACAGAAATTCCTTTGTTTATTTTATGTGAAAAGGGAGTTGAATAGAACATAAAAAATGGAATAGTAAGTTTTTATTATCAATATATTCCATTATTTTGATGTAATAAATTGAGTTTAAATTTTAATTGTCTACAAGTCTATTGATTGGAATTTTTGGAAGTAGTAAATAGTCGAGTTATGGGTTATGTACGATAAAGGATATCTCGGAAAAGGGCCCACTTTAATAGGAATTATTAAATGGCTGAAGAGATTTTGTGCAATGTTGGCTAGATAGTTACTAGTGAGGAGTCTGCCTTGGGGTTATAGGTAGTAAATGACATGGACCTGCCTTAAATAAGGTACTAAATGGTTGGAGTCTGTCTGATTCCCATTAAAAGGTATTAAGTGACTTGATTATTATCTCTTACATTGATAGCACATTATGGACGATAGATATGGGTTATTGGGTCGATAGAAAATTGGTCCTGGACTTATATTTAGGAAGCCTTTTATTTTTGAGAAAAGCCCTCAGGCTTATAGTTGAAAAGACATATAATGTAGACAGAAAACGTAAGATATATTTCTATTTAAATTATACTGCCCAAGTACTAGTGTAGTAAGGCTCAAGATTTTTATTCACTGGATATATGTTGTTCTAACTCCCTCCTCATTACAACACAGATTAGGAAGGGTGATCCTAAAGGTGGAGACGTTGATGAGACTTGTGGCAGTAAACTGTTTATTTACTTGTTATTTTCTAAAGTTTTTGATGTACCCATGAAATAGAAACAATGTTGTAATTTTGGAATATTGCGGATATGTTAAGGTTATTGTTAGATTTGGTATTATGGATATTTTATTATTGTTTTGAATGACATTTTGAAGTTTGAATGAAATGGGTACAGTTGTTATTACTATATTTTATCGTTCCACTGTGAGAATCTGAATGTGTAGATAAATAGCTCTGTATTGTTCTTTTTACCAACCAATAGCCAACTTTGAGATGGTTCTAAGTTTCGATGGGCCTTTTCTGGGTTGGAATTTAGGTCCATTTCTGGGCGGATTGTTACATTTGGTATCAGAGCCTAGGTTACCCGATCAACGGGGAAAAGTATACGTATCAGAGGCGTACTTGTTATTTTTGAAAAGAACTTTCCAAAGCCCCCATTATACACACACACATACACTTTATTATAAATATACGCACATACAGTAGGAAAATCTTTCTTTCAGCATATAATACTATCTTAGGAAATTATAACTAAAATTTTAACCTATAGATAGTAGACTATGGCTGAAAATCCTTCTTCTTCTGAGACTGGGATACCCGCTAAAGGAATGCCCACAATTCGAGGGATGCCCAAAATGGTTTAAACAATACCTTAGGCATGTAGGATAAGTCCTTGCTCCCTAGCAAACTGCACCGACGACACCCGTTGTTCCGCCTGCCGAGGAAGCACCTCGTCCTATCGATTTTCCTAATGTGTGGGGATTTTATGGATATGGGAGGACCAAGTGAAGCATAGAATGGCAGCTTGGAACCTTAAAGGAGAAGCCTTAAACTGGTGGAATATGGTGGCTGAGGAGGACGTTGCTAGGATTGTCACTTAGGATGAGTTTAATAACCGATTTGAGACAAGGTTTATGTCAAGAGTAGTAGTAATCTTGCAATTAGAGAAATTTATACAACATAGGTAGGGAGATTCCACTCTAAAGGAGTACATCAGTAAATTTACAAAATTAGCTAAATTCGGAATGAGTTTGATTAGTACACCCATGAGAAAGGCTACAAAGTTTGTCAAGGGCCTAAATTCCTCACTCAGGGAATGGTTATTGACTCAGATACCCACTGGAGCTACTTACAAGATGCTTGTTAAGATGGCTTTATTGCAGACGACTAATTTTAGGAGAAAGAGATGGAGAAGGGGAAGGAGAAGGCAAGACCCACATAGGTATCCCTTACCTGGATAGATAATTTGTTTGATCAACTTATAGGAGCTAAAGTCTTCTTCTAATTAGACTTGGGAACTAGGTTTCATCAGCTAAGAATTTCATAGGATGGAAAACCAAAGACTGCATTTCGTACACCAGATGGACTCTATGAATGGGAAATGATGTCGTTTGGATTGACAAATGCCCCGCATACTTTGTAGATTTGATGAGTAGAGTGTTTAGGGAATAGTTACACAAATTTGTTGTAGTTTTTATAGATGACATCTTGGTATTTTTCAAAAGTGAAAAGGAGCATGTAAGTTACTTAAGAGAGATATTAGGAACCTTTAGAAGGCATCAACTTAAAGCCAAATTCTCAAAATTCCACTTTTGGAAGACGGAAGTTAAATTTCTTGGGTATATTATTTTGGAACATGGATTAGCGGTGGACCCCACAAAAGTGGTAGCTATTCAAAATTGGATGACACTAAAGAATGTCATGGAGGTTAGAAGTTTTCTAAGGTTAGTAGGTTATTATAGGAAATTCATAAAGGATTTTGAAAAGATAGTAGTTCCCCTAACCCGTTTGACCAAAAAAAATTTAGTCTTCATTTGGGATGAGAAATGCATGGAAGCGTTTGGGAAGCTAAATGAACTATTGACAAGTTCACCAGTAAGAAGCCTTTTAGGGTTTATACAGATGCATATGGCACATGATTGGGAGCGGCTCTTATGCAAGAAAGAAGAGTGATAGCTTATGCTAGTAGACAACTGAAGGACCATGAGAAGAGATACCCAGTGCATAACTTGGAGTTGGCAGCTATTGTTTTGGCCTTGAAGATGTGGAGGCACTGTCTTTTAGGGGAAATATTTGAGTTGTTTATCGACCATAATCAGTCAAATATCTATTTTTCCAAAAAGACTTAAACCTTAGGCAGCAAAGGTGGATGGAGTTTATAGCATCCTATGACTTTGGGATATAGTATACCCCCGGAAAAGGGAATGTCTTAGTCGATGCCCTAAGTAGGAGACATGCTACATTGGGTGCTATATATAAGTGGGGGCAGTTGGATTTCCTCTCGAACTTCAACTTCTAACCACTAATAGAACCCACTCAAAACTATTTGGCAGCGATAGAGGTAAGACCAGTGCTGATGGACCATATTATACTTGAACAAAATAAAGATGAAGGGATGGTTGATATCTTGGATAAGCTAAGGAGAGGAGAACAAATTCCCCACGTTAGTAGATATGCAGTTGACGAGAAGGGATGTTTGAGGAGAAATGGATGCCTCTGCATCCCAAGGATTAATAGTATATTGGAGGAAGTGCTTACAGAATGTCACCATTCACAAATGACTATTCACCCCAGAGGAGATAAGATGTATAGGGATATGAAATGGATTTTCTATTAGCCAGGGGTGAAGAAGAAAGTAGCTGAATTTGTTTCTAGATGTTTGACATGTCAAAGGATTAAAGCTGAGCAAGGGGAGCCTGGAGTATTTTTATTACCATTAGAAATCCCGACTTGGAAATGGGAACATATATTAATGGACTTCATAGATAGGTTGCTTTGGAGTCAAAGAGGTAATGAAGCAATTTGGGTCATAGTGGATAGATTCACAAAAGCACCCATTTAGATTTCGTTCGGAGCAATAGGACCGCAGCATCTCTAGGACAGATTTATATTAAGAAAGTGGTTTGACTTCACAGAATTCCGGTTGGCGTCGTTAGTGACAGAGACCCCTTATTTACTAGAGATTTTGAAGGAGTTTGCAGACAACTTTAGGGAAATTATTGAATCTTAGTACAGCTTACCACCTACAAACATATGGAACGGAAAGATTAAATAGGTTCTTGGAGGACTTGTTGAGAGCATGCATCATGGACTTTGAAGGACATTGAGAGAAGCACTAACTTTAGTGGAATTCACATGTAATAATAGTTATCAATCGATGATTGGTATGGCACCCTTTGAAGCGCTTTATGGGAGGCCATGCAAATTGCCAAATTGTTGGTAGGAAACCACCGACAAAATTTTACTCGGACTAGATTTGATTCGTGAAACTTCGATGAAGGTAGGGTTGATTAGGCAACAAATGAAGGCAACGCAAGATCACAAGAAATCCTACGCGGATAATAAAATGAAATAATTAGAGTTCAAGGTTGGAGACATAGTGTTTATCAAAGTCTCCCCTCTTAGGAAGGTCATGAGATTTGAAAAATAAGGAAAGTAGGCACCTAGTTTCACTGGACCTTTTCGAGTTATGGAAAGAATAGGAAGACTGGCATACCATGTGGAGCTACTTGATAGATTAGCAGAGTCCACAACATTTTTCACATTTCGCACTTAAAGAAACGCCTTCATGACATAGCTATTGTGGTAGAGCCTGATTAATTAAGGATATTGAGACGGATCAAATAGCATCTGGTACTGCCGCATGCATTATGGAGCATGGAATTAGGAAGCTCTACGACAAAGAAATTAAGTTGGTGCAAGTACAATATGGAGATAACCCAACTGAAAGCACATGGAAGACCGAAGAAAAGATGACGAACTCTCGTCCCGAGCTTTTCACCAGTAACTTTTTCTCTCCAAAATTAGAATTTGGTTACATCGTGGTTGCTAGATCAGATGGTAAGAGATGGTTGCTACACTTTTCACTATCACTATGCACTCTTATGGAAATTTTCATGCATGATTAGGGTGTTTTGCATATATACTTATATATCACAGTCATACACTCAATCTAGGATTGAGCTCACTTCTAGTATTGCTGCAATACATAATCACATTGCACTTTTGAATGAGTAGATGATGTGTAGATAACTTGGTTATATAACATGGTTGTTTAATGCGTGTTACGTTGTTTGTCCCTTTGAGAAGATTTCGGGGACGAAATCCTTTTAAGGGGGAAGAATGCAATTATAACATGGTTGTTTAATGCATGTTGCATTGTTTGTCCCTTGGAGAAGATTTCGGGGATGAAATCCTTTTTAAGGGGGAAGAATGTAACATCCCATAAAATCAACCATAAATAAATTAGATAAATTAAATATGATCGGAATAAAAATGGAAATTTTGTAAAAGTTGGAATTTGACTATGAAAGTTATTTTGTTGCATTCATGGCGGAATTCTAATTAATTTTCCTATATAATATGTTGAAAACGGAGCTCAAACGGAAAAGTTATAGACGTTTGAAGTTTTCGTGTTTAAAATAATTTAAATAGAATTCAAATTCAAATGAATAATTAATTTTAAAATTTGAAATTAAAAAGTTAACAGTTGCTAAACTTGGGGGTTAAGTAAACATTAACATTAAAGTATAATTAAGGAATATTATAAATAAAAAAATGGCACAAAATTAACGTTCCCAAAATAAAGGGAGAGGTCGACCCCTGACCTCGACCGGTCGACCGCTTCCTATGAATTGGTGGTAAGGGTTTGTGAATTTGAACGTTCCAACCACTATAAATAAGACCTTAGACCTCTCGCTTTTATTCATAAAATATTTTGGGAACATTAGTAAAACTCTATCAGTTCTTCTTTTCAAAGATTCAGAAAACTCCATTAGGGTTTCAGGTAAAAAATCCTATACGTCTATTTTTGTTTATTGTTTATTACCTCAATCTATTCCCCTCCAATCCCTTAATTTCTAAATCTAATCTGTATGTACAAATCCCTTGTATATATATCAAAAGGAAGAGATCTGATAAAGATCGTCAAAAGCGTGTCAAATCTAAAGGAGGCAAAGCTAAGGATATATTGTAAGTGCAAATCTTAGCTTTTTCTATTTTAGTGATTGATCAGTATAGTTTGGGTTTGAATATGCCTTAAGGAGTTTTGATTTACGAAAACATCATATTATAAACCCCCAAAACCCCTTCAATGCGAAATGTCAATTCCAGATTGGAATCTTAAATTGTTTATGTCAAAATAATGGAAATTATGTAGGTTTGCAGTTTTTATAATTTTACCTTCTATTCCACTCCTTTTTCTTTTTTGAACTAGACTAAAGGATTCTGATTAAGGAATAATGTGTAAGGTACGAATTTTTTTGTAGTTTGCACTGCTTATTCCCATGAATTAAGTAGAAATTCCTTTGCTTACTTTATGTGAAAAAGGAGTTGAATAGAGCATAAAAACTAGAATTGTAAGTTTCTATTATCAATATATTCCATTATTTTGATGTAATAAGTTGAGTTTAAATTTTAATTGTATATAAATCTTTGATTGGAATTTTTGGATATGAATATTAGAATTTTGGTATTGTTGATAATAAGGAAAGAGACTTGTGTAATTGTTTAAAGAGTTGACATTTAAACGCTAGTTTAGAGCGTATATTCGGCACGCTTAGAAATATTAGGCTCGTATATATATTCATATTTAGCATAATTAACGTATAATTGCGTAGTTAAATAGGTTATTAATTTTACTAAATCCCTCTTAGGAAGGTAATTAACGTTAAAGGAGAAATAAGAAAGATTTCTTATAAGGCCTTGATTATGGAAACAGTGAGATGTGTGATAATATATGTAGAGTGTGAGATAGATTATGACTAAGTTATAGGGATGCGAGATTAGTCAAAAGTACACGAAAGTCTGCCCAGCTATTTGGCTAGCAACAGTGTGACTTTGGGGCTGATGCGAGACATCGCCTATGATAAGTAACCATGATGACGTGAGATTAGTCCCAAATTCTATAGGGTAGATCTACCCAGCTAATCTGACCACCAGCACCTATGAATAGTCGGGCTAATGTGAGACGTCACCATGGGTATAGGTCATAATACAAAGGATCTGCTTCAAATATTGAAGGTATTAAGTAGTTGTATGTAGGCTCCTTTCTTCTCTATGTAGAAAGTAGTAAATGGTCGGTTATGGGTAAAGCATGGTAGAGGATATCTCGGGAAATGGCTGCTTCAATAGGAAGTATTATGTGGTTGAAGAGATTATGTGCAATGTCAGCTAGATAGTTACTAGTGAGGACTCCACCTTGGTATTATAGGTAGTAAATGACGTGGACCTACCTTAAATAAGGTATTAAATGGTCGAAGTCAGACTAATTCCCATTAAAAGGTATTAAGTGATTTGAGTACTATCTCTTACATTGATAGAACATTATGGACGATAGATATGGGTTATTGGGTTGATAGCAAATTGGTTTTAGGCTTATACTTGGGAAGCCTTTTATTTTTGAGAAAAGCCCTCAGGCTTATAGTTGAAAAGACTTATGATACAGATAGATAATGTAAGACATATTCCTATTTAAATTATACTGCCCAGGTACTATTGTAGTAAGGCTCGAGATTTATATTCACCAGACATATTGTTTTGACTCCCTCCTCATTACAACACAGGTTAGGAAAGGCAATGCTGAAGGTGGAGACGTTGATGAGGCTTATGGCAATAGACTATTTATTTACTTGTTATTTTCTGCAGTTTTTGATGTACCCATATTAGGTCGGTTAACTTTTCTTATAACTCTCATGGATGCATCTATACTACCTGAATCGTCTTCTTCTTCCTTCATTAACATAAGTTCATATCTCAGCATTAATGGCCTGATATTCTAAACCCCAAACATCAATGTCAATATTTAAATTCAACATATATCTATGACTAATTCATATCAACTATGGTCACTAACCTAATATGGACTATGAAGATGAAATAAAAACATGTATGATACTATATAGCAAAGTAAATAGATTCCTATTTACAAATTAACCAAGTTAAGTTGGAATCTCGTCTTCTCTTGCTACCTAGAATTGCCTTAATCTCCAGAATCTACAAAACACTTTGATTTTAGTATTTCCTTATTGCTCACTTTACCCTAATCTCTTTAGACCAAAGTTTCTTTGAATTTGATGGAGATTTGGTTGAGCAATTTCAGATCTAGAAATTAGGTATAGAGTTTCATTGTTTTGAGGAAAGGAGAAAGAGGAAGAAATAAATGAACGTGTTTCTTTCTGTGTTGCGAAAGAAATATTAGTACCCTATTAAACACTAATGGGCTATTAGACCTAACAAGCCCAACTGGACTAAGATTTATTCTTTCAATTATAAGTCTCACTTCGTTTGTTCGATTTTAATGTGTTTATAATGAAACTTGATCAGAAAATTATGTTATATGGAATGTGCAAGTTTCTTCACCTAATTCATTCATTTATAGAAAAATAAAAATCCTTTTTTCCCTTTTTAGTAAAGTTACCATTTTACCCCTCATTTATGATTTATTTAATTATTAGAGTTTGCAGGGAGTTACATCTCCCATCTTCTTTTGGTCATCTTGATAGATTGTTATAGCTTTCTTATGTTTGCCTCTTTTCTATGTGAATTATGTACATACTGCTTTAATTTTTTTTCTATAGAACAGTTAGGAGTCAAAAAATTTGGAGCAAAGAGCCAAAATTTTAGTTTTTCTCGAAAGGCAATACCTCAATTCTACCTACAAGTGATAAGAGTCTAGAAATCCAGCCCTGAAGCTTCTCTCTTCTTTTTGTAATCAATTTTGCACATTCTCTATCTGTGATTTGGTTAGAGGATTGAAGGATTCCAAGATACTTAACTAGAAGTCCCCCTCCTTAACATTAAGAATTTACAAAATGTCCTCGTCCAACTACAATACTTATTAGAATAGCATTTTTTATTTTATTGAATTTGAATTCTGCATTCTCCTCTTGGTTGTGAAATATGTTTTTGATTGTGTTTGTTGCTTCTGTTCTTGACTTTATAAAAATAATTAGGTCATATGCATATAAGAGTTGGCCAACTCTAGAGAAAAAACCATGAATTGCACGAGCCATCTTGGTATGGCACACCAACTCCGTTTGGAGGGTGAAATATTCCATTGCCACCATAGATAGGTTATGAGACAGGGGCTCTCCTTCACTAATCCCTCTATTGCTAGTGACAAAAACTCTGGGGACACCATTTATCAAGATAGAGAAGGTATGTATTGTTATACAATCATGCACTAGGTTTGTGAATTTATCAGCAAACCTTATATTTTAAGCATGTGTATAGTAAATTGTTTGTTAATTTTATCATATGCATTATGGAGGTCAACCTTTGTCAGCACCCCTCTTGATGAATTTCTAATCAACGCACGAGCAATGAGGGAATTTTTAGAAAAGCTTTCACCATATGTAAATGCACTTTGACATTCTACAGTGAAGTTTGGTAAGATTTTATTCATTATATTACATAGTAACCTTGCCCAGGATTTTATACAGAATAAACATGCAATTGGCCCGTAATCTTCAATCCGGTGAGGTTTGTCAATTTCTGGAACTAAATAGATAAAAGTGTGGTTAAATTCTTTTAAAATTTTAACTGAAATCACTCTATTTTTAGGTTAGCCCAATGAATTTGATAGAAATTGGAATTAAGTCCATCTAGCCCAAGACTAACTTTATGATGAAGAGAGGAGAGAGCTTCCCACATTTCAATTTCATCAACCACTATGTTCAGCATTCTTTTGCCGCTAAAGTTAACCATTCTTCTGCATTGTACGACTAGTAAGCTAATATTACAAGTTCCATTATATAATTCTGTATCGTATTGTGTAATGACCCGTAATTTAGTCACTTCAAATATAAGTAGTTAATATATTGTTAAATGGTTAAATAATGGATTTTATAACTCAACTAAAATTTGGATAAAATGTCTCAAGTGGGTTTTTTTCGGATGTAAAATGTTAGTTTAAAGAGATTCGAGTTATAAAGCGATTAGGGGTACCGATTTAATTAAGAATAAGAAGAAAAATTGAACTTTTCTACTCTCTGACTGGACCACACTTTTTAAACTTATTCTTGCCTAATAAAACAAATGAGAAAGATTACTTCTTAGCTATTAAGAAAAGAATTTGCCTAATAAAACAAAATAGTATAGTGATCTACCAAATTAAACAAAAGAATATAACGACCTACCTAATAAAAAAATAGCATAATGATATTCCATGTGGCTAGTTGCCATTGGACCAAAATATGGTCAAATCAGGTTATGCCATGCAGATGGTTGCCATTGGACCGGATGGTTGCTATTGGACCAACATATGGTCGAATCAGGTTACGCCATGCGGATGGTTGTCATTGGACCAAAATCCGATCAAATCAGGTTGAGCTATAGGAGGTTAGGTAATTAATAAAGTACCCTTCTCTTCACCTATAAATACCTAAGTCCATATCTCATTTTAATTCATTCACAAACTAAATAAAGAAACCAAATGGACTCTTCATCTTCAAGGCAACCAGGGTTTCCATTTGCTTCACCAAATCAAAAGGATTTAAAATTTAGGCGGCGAGTACAACTTATTCTATGAGTATAATCAAATTATTTTAATCATTTTACAGTGAGTTAATTGTTCTTTGATTTAAAGGAATTATGATATTGATTCAAGTTACTTTAGTTGATAATAATACCTCAACTTGAACGACTTCATTTCTAACCAATGAAAAGCGCTTGTTTGAAATCGAAGACTAGAAATAAGTTTATGGAGTTTGTTTTTCGATTTGTTTTAAAAAGACTTTGTTTAAACAAGGGATTACTTTGTCTATGACATTAAGTAACATAAAAAAATGATAAGTTATGCTAAAATGTTGACAAGTTTATGGAAAGTAAGTTATCTTATATATAGCACTACAAGTCGTTGAGTTTACTTTCCTTTATCTGTGAAATCTAGAATCGGAGTGCTCAAGGCAAGGTTTTGATATGCAATTAGTGCTCTAACTTACATGGCTTCGATTATAGGTGAGGGATAGAGAAGTTGAAATATCGAAAAATTGATAAGTATAAGAGGGTTAATTTCTATAAATAGGTCATAATGAATTAAGTATAGGAAAGGTACTTCATCTTATACTTGACACTAAATTTTGAGGTATGGAAGCTCGTTTCTATCTGTGAGAATTAAGAATGTTGTTAAGTCAAGGTTTGAGAAGTAATAATACCCCAACTTGTCCAGCTTCATTGTTAATCGAGGGATAGCATGGGGTTGAAATCGAAAAGTAGTGGTAAGTATATGATGTCTGATTTTTTATATGCAAACTATATACTTACACCAGACAGTGATTGTCCACTATCGACAACTTGGCCTATTTTGAATTAGAAAGTATATGAAAGCTTCGTGATTTCATACGGTTTAAGATTCTCTTGGGAGAACTCATTCCGGTGAAACATCTCTTGCTTTAAGGCTAGATATTCGAGATATCCTTGGGACTCTTATATCGTTCGCTTACTTCTGAAAGAACCAGGATTGAGTCGACTGAAAACTTTCGATTGTTGGTTCAGAAAGACCAAGATCGGATAAGCATGAGTTATCCAAAAACGACTCCGAACTGGCTTATGCATTCAAATTTAAGATACCTTGAAGATGATGGAATCAAAGACGGTGTTCTTTAAAGTACAAGGGCTACTTGCTATTAATCTTGAAGGTGATTCCAAACAGGATGTAATAGTAGTGCCTTCGGTTTGTTCATATCATGAACAACTTGTATGGATGAATGCTAGCATTTCATTGTTGCCTGAAGGGCAGTATTAGCATTCCAAGATGGATTTTCTAAAAGGAAAGCTAATCGTTGGCCCAAGCCTCACACTTGGAAATTACTAAAACAGACAATATGCAGCAGGGCTATAGTGGTTGCACCCATTGGGGTATGATCATCCCTGATCTCGATATTTATTTGGATGTATGCTTCAGGCCTAGTACTGTTGTTGATCGCAACTAAGGCATGATTATATTCGGTACTATCTAGGAAGGGTAAGCCGGTTTTATGTTGGCAAAGGTTGCAAGATTTGTGACCTCGGTACAATTTCTTTAGGGATGTATTATGGCAGGCGGTACCCCAGTGGGCTTATCATTATATGAAATCCATTTTCCAGTACATGCCTTTACAGACTTAGTTGTATACTAAATATTTTGTTAAATATTTATTTTAAACCCTAGACATTATTATAATATCACAAGATTTCCTATGAAATGGTCTGGTTATCATAAGGTAAAAATCCATCCGTGTTTATGTACGGTGTGATTTTATGAGATACCTTTATTTTGAAAGGGTTTTATAAATATAAAATTCATATATTTTGAGTTTACTCATACGGGACCCATGTATGACCCAGAGTTTTTCTTTTTTTCCTTAAACTCTTGGGTACTCTAATTTTTGAGTAGACAAGTAGTCTAGGTTCTTATCGATGAAATTTGGAGGAGCATGGAGCATGAGGCTTCATCGTTATCTAGTTATCTATTATTTCCATTGCGGTTTGTATATAGTTTTGTATTAGCATTGTGGGGGCAAAAAGTTATAACTATCCCTGATTGAAGTTAGTACTTATTGTAACTCTGATGTTTCATTTTGGGAGTAACCGTATGTACTATCTTATATTCTATTATATATTATTTCCATGCATTGTGAGATTCTATGTTTCTTTCTTCTTGTCTTTTCTTTCTTTTACCCCAACGGTCTACCTTTCGGACGCCTATATGATTGGCACATGAGCCATAGATGTATTAAATGTCATCTTTAGGAGTAAGAAAGGTGAATCATTGCATATTGTATTGCATTCCCTTCTAATTTATGAAATCGGTGGTGTTTTTCCCATTGCATTAATGCACTTCTGAATATTATTAACATTCTTTTACATACATTTTCGTACAAATTTTTTGTGCATTCATCTTCCTCTATAAACCCAATTTGTTTACCTTTTGCTTCAGTTCAATGGCCTGTATTTTTACATATTCTTTCAGCTTAGATTGAACATTGAAATATGCATGATGTAGCTCTTCATTTTGTCCTTCCTCATATAGTTTGCTTGTAACGCTTCATATTGTTTTCGCAGTTTGTTGACTAAAGCATGTTCGTTAGGCCCACACTTACTCCACTCTTTGATTCTTGACTTAGCTACTTTGATCACTTGAACTAGTTTGAATATTTCGGCCACTTTCTAAATTTTTTTATTATCAAAGTTTGCAGCTTCATGATAAACTCCATAGACATGCCGATGATTAACATATTCAAACGATTTTCCTTTGTCTTTGATTTCCACTTCATTTAATTCAATAAGTAGAGGGTAATGGTCATTAGTTGAACTTGGAAAAATGGTAATATTCAAGTTTGGAAGCATGTGTATCAAATTTTAATTGATAAGTTCTCTACATAGCTTAAAGATATTTTATTTGCTTCATCACTTCTCCATGTGAATTTCAGGCTGGTGTGGAGTGGTTCAAGCTATCGGAGGAAATCGCACAATTATTGAATTTTGCAAGTTAGGAAACTCTAAGCATAGGTCCTCCTTTTTTTCTTTGGTTTTAAGAACCGCCTTGATATTACCCATTACTAACCAAGGACCATCAACACCCCTTGTTATTTGTTTTAGTTTAGACCATAAATTGGTTCTTTTAGAGGCCTAGTTGCTAGCATATACAAATATGCAATAGATTTTTAATCCCCTACAGTAACCACTTGTATTGACACTTGTTGTTCATCTTTGCCAAACACTATGCTGTTCCATATATTTTTAATCAATGTAATCAGTATTCTCCCTTGGTTTCCAAAATCATTGTTGTATGCAAAATCCCAATCATCACCCATGCTTTCTATAAATAAATTCATTTTGTTACAGCTAAACTTATTTTCTAATATACCCACGAGAGAAGGAAGATGTTTCCTTCTCAAATTATTGAGGTCCAACTTACGGGTACTATTGTTTAGACATCTTACATTCCAATGTATTATTGACATGTAGGGGCTGTTGGAACTGGGTCAGCTTATAGCGGAAGAAATTGGTGGATTTCAGTTTTTACCATTTTGGATCTTTATTGGGCCTATAAAGTTTAACTGTATATTAGATCCAATCTAATAAAAATTCAAATAAAATCTTATTTTATTTAACTTTGTTTAAAAAGGTTTTGAATGTTTATATTTTAATCAATATGAGATGTTTATGTGAAATGGAGTATATCAAATATATTCTTATGCGTAAATAAGTGTTAAATTACACATTAAAATTAATTGGAGAAAGGAACCTTTCGTTTTTCTCTCTTAACTTGTATAGTTAATTAAGGGAAGATTTTGCCTTATTAGAGAGAGAAACCTTTCATCTCTCTTTAATTAAATTGATGGACTTATTAAATAACATTTACGACCAAATTAACACTAGGAATAGGTTGTGAGTATATCCAAATATATTCTAGTATAAAATGTGTAAGTACAACATGGCAAAAATTTGTACATAGTTAATATATGTATATGGATGTTGGAATTTGCATCTATAACGTATACATTGCCTATTTATATGTGTAACGGTTGTCATAAAAATAATTTAAACTTATATTGGAATGTTTATAAATACATATATAAAAATTAACTTATGTACTAAATGAAATAAATAATTTATTGTTTGAATAGATTCGAAACAAAGAGGTCTAAATGAATGGGTAGTGGTGCATTTAAGTGGCATTAAAAGAAAAGTAAAAAGCATTTAAATGAAAATTAAGGAAGTGCAAAGATGGAAATCTTTTAGCCTTCTTTTATTCTTTCCTTAACTTGTTTTCAAAACATTTTAAACTTGTGTGTGTGTCAAAATTAATTTACATGTTAAATGAAATAAACCATTTAAACTATTTGAATATATTTGACTAAGTCAATAAAATATATTCATATTTAAGATCCAAAACATTATATGTTGCCAAGTAAATAGTTTTCCAAGTTGAAAGCAATAAAGTAGTTAAAAATATTTGAAATATGTAAAATTAATACACACACACACACACACATATATATATATATATATAATTTGGTAAGATAAAAGGTGGCCTAAACATTATCATCATTATTTTTAAAAGCACAAATTGTTTAAAAAAGCCATTATGTATGAAATAAACATATGGTATTAAAGTTATCAATGTTTAAAGAGTATGTATGTGTGTATTAAACAATTAGGCCACGAAATTTTTTAATGCAAAACTCCAACAATGATATTTACAACACATAAAAGATTCAAATATATATTTACATATATAGATTCAAATAGTTATAGGTGACAACATTTGCATATATAAAATCATTGTAAAATATGAGAGATAAAATCGACACTATAAGATGTGACATGTAGTTAAAATTGAGATTGGATAATTACTGTAAGAAAAGTAGCCTAAGAAGCACACCTTGAATGAAGAAATCTCCTCAGATCTCCAGGACCCACATCCAATCCTTGCAAGAGATGGATGAACCACTTTTGTTTTATTATTATTTTTTATTTTTGCATTTGATTTAGAGGTAAAAATTTTTTTTTTTTTGTTTTCTGCCATGGAAGGTTATGAGGAGAGAAGAGCAAAATATGAATGCGATAGAATGAATTGTCTATAGGAAATAAACTAGTGAATTTGTTTTAATTGAAAGAATAAAACATTTCTCATTCTTTAATTAGAACTTTCCTAATTAATTCCTTTGATATCTCTCTCTACTCCTCTCTCTTCACATGATATGTCTGATATCGCTCCCACTAACTTTGAAACACTTTGGTTGTTATATGCAAACAGTCAATTTTAAATCATTATTTAGAATTTTCCATTTCATCGCATATGTACCAAACACGAAGTCATACCAAGCGATAATTTTGTGAGTAAATCTGAATTAACTTGAGCACGTTAAATGATGAATCTATTACTCTAATTAAAACAATTGAAATTTATGAGATTATTCTTGCCAATGTTGCTCGTCAAATTCCACCTGCATTAGTCTTTCTCTTAAAGACACAATCGCGGTCGATGGATCACATCCCTTCAGGTACAACTATCAAGATCATATTTTGATGTTGTACTTGGAATCCATTTCGAATTTGCACATCTTACCATATCATAGTGTCGGTACTCTTAATGGCTTAATTGGCAACTGAGGATTATTTGTTCTCGATATTGATAAGAAACTCTTAGTTTTCCTTCATGTGTGAGAATACTTATTAGACACATTAGTGCTATGTGTTCATTTAGATTATGTTAATTTCATTTCATCTCACGTAATCGGTTTTATTTTTGGATCGTATCCAAATCCATTTTAATACCAATAATTTCTCAAAGAAATTCCTTCCTACGAAGTCGTTATTTCATAAAACAACAATTATTTCTGAGTGCATCAGAATAGGTATTCATAAACAGTTTATGAATTTCCTCACGTACAAAACTGATTTGGTTTTTTATTTTACAATACTTGTGTTCAAAACATAAATTATTCATCCAGTGATAGTCGTTCCTAAACCCCTTTAGGGTTGATTCATACAAAATCCCTCACATACAATTATTACGTGTAGTCTTTCGACTCACACAACCTGCTAACTCCTTGGTCTAGGATATTTTGAAGTTTCTAATAAATCTTTATCATGTATGATTTGTAAACTATTCTTTAGATGAAATTAATTTTAACTTTGTGTACTACGCTTAAGTACATGACCTTACACAAAGAGGTTAACTTAACTTCACTCACAATTAAACATACTTTATTCAAAAAAGTTCGATTACTTCTTGTCAATACATCATAATGCATTATAGGAAGGAGTGACTTTTGAGATTGAATATTTGTTCATTTTAGGTACATTTGGAACTCTTTCCAATATACTCACCAATTCGATCAAATCAAATAGTTTTATTTTCTTTTGCACGTTATATAATTTACTTCCGACTTGTATTCTATGAGCTTATTACAAGCATAGTATATGTGTATCAAATGCACAAGTTCATGTTTGTGATAACTCATCATTGAATACAACGAAATGCGTGGAACCATTTTTGAATTAATTGACGTTCAATTGCATACATACACACACACAGATATATATATATATATATATATATATATATATCATTCCGTAGAGTTCATCAACTTTTATGCACGCTCCCATCGAATGGGTGCATTGCCTTTTATTATTTGAGATATAATTTACTAGTACCGCATGATTCGTAATCGTATAATCAAAGAATTATTTCTTCGAACTTTGGCTTTGTCCATAATTCAGAAATAATTTAAAATAATTTAAATACTTTTGTATTTCCAATGCATCACAAATACCACAATTATAGTTTTATTTTATGAAGAATATTCATAATTTTCATATTGAAATGAAACTATGCTTATTTTCAGTCAATACTCCAAAATGATTATTATTTCATAAATAATGTTTCGTATGTTTTAGGAAAACAATTTTCGTAACTTGATGCGACCAATAAGTGTTATATGGCATGCCCCACAATTTCCGTCATTACTATAATAGTGTATGGAATAAACTCATAGCTCCAAAACAAATTCTTTAAGTTTCCATTCCTCTTTAATCGCTTCCCTCTCCACTAACCAACCCCTCTTACCCGTACCACTAGCTACACCCTATCCATCTCCTTTCGTCCTCTGCCAACACTCCCATGTCCACTATTGTGACCTCTACCACTCACATCAATCCCGTACTTGTACCACCTGAGCCCCCTGACCCACCTCCTCCTCCTTCTCCGATACCTCCTTTTTCCAATGTTCCATCCTCCTCTAACCCTTCTACTTCTACTTGGTCCTCCCTCTTTAGACTATGGCAAGTAACGTTGGTAAGTATGTTCCCACCAACTTCGACCTAAACTACGATGTTTCACCTTTATCACTACCTAATGGTGTTAAAAAAAGCTGGAACAATCTACTGGGAGAAACATCTTGTTGGGTTTTTCCTTGATGGTAACCTTACCTACTCTGCCATCATCAACCATGTCAACCGAGACTAGAAGCTTAATGCCACTATAAAGTGAAGTCTGGTTCGAAGTATTTTTTTTCTTTGAATTTACGGATGATGATGACAGAGGCAGAATACTAAAATCCAACCCGATGTTCATTGTCACTGTATGGCAGCCTTCTTTTTATAATATACACTCGATTGTTAAATCTGTCCCTATATGGGTACACTTCCATAACGTCACTTTGATTACTTGGTCTCTGGTTAGGATCAATTAGCTTGCTTGTCACCTTGGCAAGTTGATCTATATGAACGAAGCCACTGAAAAGATGAGTCACTTTGAACAAGAGAAATGCCTTATTGAGGTAGGACTGGATAAAGAACTGCTTGAGATTTTAAAAGTTGGTGATAAAGAAAACTATGTCAATGTGCAAGTCATATATGATTGGACACCAATATTGTGCACTACATGTAAGTGCTTTGGACATAACACTACAAACTGCGAGAAAGATGCAAAAGACAAAGAACATGGAAGACATATAGAACTGAAACAGAATAGAGGTAGAAAAGGGAAAGAACATGAAGCACCAATGCACATTAATAAGGTACAAAATCCATAGACTGTTAAAAAGGGAATGATTAAAAGACTATGGTTCAAAAAGAAAATAGTAAGTATTAAAGTGAATGGACACAATAATGACGCTGTTGTTTTGAACAAGGATGAAGTGTCTATACTTGGTCCAGCCCCGAACCACCATATGAATCAGGTTCATGACACTACTATTGAGAAACAAAACTATAACATACAAAACATGACTTTGCATGGAACAAAAGCCATGAAGGAATGTAACCCAAGTTACCCAACTTCATGTGCATGAACACCCGATCTTATCTTTATGCATGCATGTACACACAACCCCGTACATCCTTTACAACCTGCACCTACCACATTCAATGCATGATTCCCTCCACACATAAATGCTAACACCGACCACTCCAGTACTACTACCCATGTCTTTACGCCACTCATTACACATTACCCTTTCACCAACCTAACTCTTAATCTTGTTTCTACCGAACCCCCACCCAATTCATCCTTCTTTCAAACCAACAAACTCTGAACTCAACCCACCCAAACCACCTCTCACCAATAGTATCTCATCTTACCTTGATATACAACTTCCCAACCATGTCACCACTGTTGAGTCAAGATTTTTATAGAGTTTTGATTTCTGACAAAGGGATAAGCCGTGATCGACAAAAAGAAGTTATTCATTGTTTTAAAGAGACACAAAGAGCTCCATACATTAGAGGTTGATTATTTGGTATGTTAGTAGTGTTATTTATGTTAAAATCTATCCTCAAATAATCTCATACCTTCAATCTTTGAATATAAATGTATATATGTATGAGTGCACATTAACTGTGCAGTCTGGGCTAAACCGGTCGACCGGTTTAAAACAAGGTGGTCGACCGTTTTTGCCCAGAATGCACAGATAACGTGCACAAGTGTACATAACGTATATATATTCAAATTCCTGTCTACTGGTCCATTTTGACCTGTCGACCGTTTTCAAACAGAAAGCAACCTTTCGTACAGACACTTCCTTTTCTTCAACGGTTGCTTCTCTTTCTCTTCACCAATGATCATGACCTTTGTTTGTATCTTTTCACAAAGGGTTACAACTGTTTATTTCTTATATAAACATCATGAAATCATTATTCCAGATAAGAATAACCAATTCTATTATTCTAATCTCTATTCTATTGATCTCTGTCTTGAACTCTCAAACATTTCAATTGCTTATTGAATCATTGAAATTATTTCATATCTTTTGATTCAATTAAGTAATATACTTCCTTCAATCTTCACAAACATCATTCACATACTTTGAGGATAAGATTATAGGAAGGGTGTACTACAAGTGACAAATCAGTGTTATCAAGAGCACAAGTTGTCAACGACAATTGTATTTGTTTTTTGTTGAAGTCCTCGGTGTTGTAAGAGGCACGAAATCCCGTTCGGCTGTTCGGGTGTTGTAAACCTGTTCCTCCGGGTGAAGCGAGGTAGTTGGTTGTGAAAATCCAGATAGGAGTCTGGGACTGGACGTAGGACGGGAGGTCCGAACCAGTATAAAAATCCCTGGTGTGATTTTACTGTTTACTGCATTTACTATTCTATATCTGTGAATTGCTATATAGTTAGTTTATTGAATATTTACTTATATAGCAATTGTAAATAACATTCCGCATATATTAGTCCATATTACACGATCCGTAATTAGTGTGCACAAGCGCACACACTTTCATTTGGTATCAGAGCATACATACTTTCATTTGGTATCAGAGCACGGTCATCATATAACCGTAAAACCGTTATTTGATATATTCTTGTAATATGGCAAATAACGCAAGTACTAGCTCTAGCACTTACACGGAAGGTCAATCAACACAAAGACCTCCATTCTTTAATGGTCTCAACTATAGCTATTGGGCTACACGTATGTCATTTTTCATGCAATCAAATAGCTATGATGCTTGGAATGCTACTCAAAAAGAAATAGTAAATCCAACAACTGAATATTCAGAATGGACAACGGCTGAGAAAACAGCAGCAGCTGTAAATGCAAAGGCAATAAATATGTTGTTTTGTGCATTAGACCAAAATGAATATAACCGTGTTAGTATCTGCACTACTGCATATCAAATTTGGCAAACGCTGAAAACCACTCATGAAGGTACTAACAAGGTTAAACAAGCCAAAATAGCCATGCTGAAGAGTCAGTTTCAAAATTTCAAAATGAAACCGAATGAGACAATCAATGATATGTATTCAAGATTTCAAACTATTCATCATGCACTTATCGGATTAGGGCAAAAATATTCAGATTTTGATGTTGTTTCAACAGTCCTACATTCTCTGACTAGTGAATGGGAAGGAAAAGTATTAGCAATTGAAGAAGCTAATGACCTTTCCATCATGAAGCCAGATGAATTGATAGGAAATTTAATGTCCTATGAAGCAAATTTGCAGGCTAGAAAAGAACAGAAAGAAGAAAAGAAAAATGTAGCATTTCATGCTGAGAAAGATGAAAATGAATCAGATTCTGAAGATGAAGATTTGGCATTCATTGCAAAAGGATTCAAAAAATTCCTAAAATATCGAAAAGCCAGTCGCTACAACAAAAGGAAACCTGGATCAAGCAAACCATCTTCATCAACTATAGAATGTTTCAACTGTCACAAAAAGGGGCACATGCAGAAGGATTGTCCAGAACAGAAGAAGAAGTCAGAAAATGATAAATTCAAACATAAGAAGGACAAGTCAAAGAAACGAGCCTTCTCAGTAACATGGGATGATTCAGACTCATCCTCATCTGAAAGTGAAAGTGATCAGGAAAATGAACAAGCTAATGTTTGTTTTATGGCAACAGAAGATGAGGTACAAATTCCTACATTTGATGAATTACTTGATATAAATTCTGAGTTGATAGTCAAATATAAAAACATAAAACGTCAATTAAAAGTAGCCAAAGCAGATTTGAGTAGAGTAGAGTTTGAACGAGATATGTTAAAAGACGAGAAGAAAATATTAGAAGAAGAACTTGAAAAACTTCAAGAATCATCATCTAATGTTGACTCTCAATTATCTCTTTTGAGTCAAGAAATTGAAACTCAAAAAGAGAAAAATGATGCTCTCGCTACTGAAAATCATGAGCTTAAGGCAAAAGTCAAAAATCTGGACCTAGAAAAGGCGAGCTTACAAACTAAGTTAGATGATATAACTCAAAATGTTTCTAACTTTAACAAAGGTCGAGAAAATTTGACAAAAATCATTGAAAGTTCACAATCTGTTTCAAATAAACAAGGTTTGGGATATAGGAAACAAGAAACCAAGAAACATCTTGGTAATGAAAGGAAAAAGAAAGTACAAAAGACTGAAGCTAAGAAAAATCTGAGTTTATTATATTCCAAACCAAAGCCAGTTGTGAAATTTCAGAAGAAAAATGTCAAGACTATCAAAATATGGGTTCCTAAAACAAATAACAATTTGATTAGGAACAAATATATTCAGAATTTCATGAATACTGTGCATTATAATTCTAATTATGTATATAAAGGTGATACCGGACCCGTATGGGTTTGGATTCCTAAGATCTAACTCTTAGGACCCTATAAAAAGTGGGTACCATGGTCTTAATTATATTTTTTGCAGGTACCACTTAAGAAAAGAGAAAAATGGATATTCTGGTTAATATATTCCTATATTATTCCATTATCTATTACTCCTTTTTGTCGATGACAAAGGGGGAGAAAGAGCTAACAATTATTTGCAGGAATATATATATATAAAGAATACAGACAAAATCTCAGGGAGATCACATATTCAGGGGGAGATTCAGAACTTCTGATATATGTTGTCATCAATCAAAAAGGGGGAGAATGTTGAGTCAAGATTTTTATAGAGTTTTGATTTCTGACAAAGGGATAAGCCGTGATCGACAAAAAGAAGTTATTCATTGTTTTAAAGAGACACAAAGAGCTCCATACATTAGAGGTTGATTATTTGGTATGTTAGTAGTGTTATTTATGTTAAAATCTATCCTCAAATAATCTCATACCTTCAATCTTTGAATATAAATGTATATATGTATGAGTGCACATTAACTGTGCAGTCTGGGCTAAACCGGTCGACCGGTTTAAAACAAGGTGGTCGACCGTTTTTGCCCAGAATGCACAGATAACGTGCACAAGTGTACATAACGTATATATATTCAAATTCCTGTCTACTGGTCCATTTTGACCTGTCGACCGTTTTCAAACAGAAAGCAACCTTTCGTACAGACACTTCCTTTTCTTCAACGGTTGCTTCTCTTTCTCTTCACCAATGATCATGACCTTTGTTTGTATCTTTTCACAAAGGGTTACAACTGTTTATTTCTTATATAAACATCATGAAATCATTATTCCAGATAAGAATAACCAATTCTATTATTCTAATCTCTATTCTATTGATCTCTGTCTTGAACTCTCAAACATTTCAATTGCTTATTGAATCATTGAAATTATTTCATATCTTTTGATTCAATTAAGTAATATACTTCCTTCAATCTTCACAAACATCATTCACATACTTTGAGGATAAGATTATAGGAAGGGTGTACTACAAGTGACAAATCAGTGTTATCAAGAGCACAAGTTGTCAACGACAATTGTATTTGTTTTTTGTTGAAGTCCTCGGTGTTGTAAGAGGCACGAAATCCCGTTCGGCTGTTCGGGTGTTGTAAACCTGTTCCTCCGGGTGAAGCGAGGTAGTTGGTTGTGAAAATCCAGATAGGAGTCTGGGACTGGACGTAGGACGGGAGGTCCGAACCAGTATAAAAATCCCTGGTGTGATTTTACTGTTTACTGCATTTACTATTCTATATCTGTGAATTGCTATATAGTTAGTTTATTGAATATTTACTTATATAGCAATTGTAAATAACATTCCGCATATATTAGTCCATATTACACGATCCGTAATTAGTGTGCACAAGCGCACACACTTTCATTTGGTATCAGAGCATACATACTTTCAACCACAACACTACTTGAGCACTCCATATAGCCTAATCCACTCATCACCTCTGCCTCATTCACCATGGATACCATCCCAACTGACCAATTTCCTCTGTTTGATACAACCATCACTGCACAAACCTTATTAGACTCACCCAACAAGCTTACTTCTGAGCTAAACCTTGAAACACTGCAAAAGAAAATGACCAAGAAGAATAAGAAGAAAAAAGACCACCATGATGAATCATACTTTGATAAAGGTATTGAACTTGACCTGGTAACCATCTTCAAAGAGACTCACTCCACAAATAAGAAAAACAACAAAACTTTCACCAGAGAGACAAGGCACAGTGCCTCGGCCAAATCAAAATAGAAGCATCCATTATCATGATACACAAAATCGCATCTTGGAATGTTAGAGGTGCACACTTGAAAGTCAAACAAACTGAAACCAGGAATCTCATTCTTTCTCACTCATTAGATTTGATAGCAATACTTGAAATAAAACTCAATAAAGATCTTACAGCAAAAGCTGCCAACTATACTGCTCCTTCTTGGAACTATACTAATAATTTACAATATGCACCATATGGTAGAATTCTCATCCCCTCTAACCTTACTGTTTTCACTGTCTCTCTCCTCTCAGCTAGCTCCAAGTACATCCATCTTCATTGCCATCACTCTCCTACCAGCACCTCTTTTCACATCACCTCTCTTTATGCATTCAATCAACAACTTACCGGATAGAAACTCCATGATTCCCTACCTCTCCTCACTAACAACAGCATCCCTTGGCTCTGCTTAGGTGATTTAAATTGTATGCATAACACTAACCAGAAGAATGGTGGCAACACCTTATCACTCAATGATATTACTCCACTCAATCAGACCTTATACCACTCTTCCTACTTTGTAACACCTACTTATGGCTCACCTTTCACCTGGAACAATAAAAGCGGACAAGGGGAAAGTACTTTTTGCAAATTAGATCACTCCTTCCTCAATATTGAAGCCTTACATATTTGGCCTGGCCTTACCACATTCATACCTCCCCATGGCATATCAGACCACTCATCACTTATCCTTACCTGGAGAGAGAGAAGCCAACAAAGATTTCCACCTTTTAAATTTTTTAATATATGGACTAACAACCCAAACTTTGATAATATTGTTTTACGTGGTTGGAGCATACTAGTATATGGCAATCCAATGTATATGCTGCAAGCTAGGCTGAAAAATACCAAACATGCTATTAGAACTTGGGCCAAGAATATATATGGTAGAGGAAGTAAAAGATCAGATGAGTTAAGACTAAAGCTACAAAATGTTCGAAAGGGTATGCTTTCTAATCCAGCTGATACCTCCTTATCCTTGCTTTAACACACGGTCTTTGAAGAATTTTCGAGAGCCATAACTGAGGAAAATAGAATGTTGATGCAGAAACTAGGTAACGATTTTTTTCTTCTAGGTGATAGAAAGTCGAACTTTTTCCATAAATTATTAAAAATCAAAAATGCCAAGAATACTATACACACCATTACTGACATACATGGTAATGTTCAAATAAGGATAATAATGTTCAAGATGCCTTCCTTCCATACTTCACTGAATGTTTCATCTCTCCAATACATGAAGATCTGAATCTTTCACTTATCAAAAACACTCCACTACCAACCATCACCTTAGATGAGAAACAACCCTCAATCTCTTATGTGTCTGAAGATGACATTAAATGTGCTTTTTTTAGCCCCAAAACCACTAGCATAGGTGGACCTGATGGATTCAATGCCCATTTCTTCCAGCATTGTTGGCATATTATCAAAGATGTATTTTGCCGAGCCATTTAACACTTCTTCAAGACCAATGTTCTTCTTGGTGGCATCAATAAAACCTTCCTTTCCTTAATCCCTAAGAATAATGCACCATAAAATGTACATCACTATAGGCCCATCTTCTGTTGCACTACAATTTATAAGACCATCACCAAAATCCTTGCTACTAGAATGAAGCCTATTCTAATGTGAATTATTTCACCTAATCAATCTGCTTTCCTTCCTGAAAGAAGCATCATAGATAATATTTTCATCATTAATGAACTCATCACGGGATACAACTCCAAGTACATCTCCCCAAGATGTATGATGAAGCTTGATTTAAACAAAGCCTTTGACACATTGAACTGGAACTCTATTGTGGCAATCCTAATACAAATGAATTTCCTAACACCCTTCATTGCATGGATCTATACGTGTATCTCTATGCCAAAATACTCCATCCTATTCAATAGACAATTTGTTAGTTTTTTCAGCTCCAGCTATGGAGTAAGACAAGGAGATCCGATTTCATCTTATTTGTTCATTATTGTTATGGAGTACTAATTTCAATTAATCCTCCAAAAGGTATTTGATAAAACCATTAAGTTGCATCCCAAATGCAAATCTCCACTGGTGGTTTCAATGATGTTCGCGGATGACATAATTTTGTTTACTAAGCCTAAACATGGTTCAATATGCACTATTCTGGATAGTTTACAGACCTTCAAAAGTGCCACTGGACTGGCCATAAACCATTCAAAATCCCACATTCTTATTAGTGGGCTTGATGTTGTTGAATCTAAAGCTATCACTAATCTCTCCACTCTGACATATATGCCGCCAGAATTTGTGTATTTAGGTTCCCTCTCACCACCACCAAACTCACCACTAGTAAATGCTACCTCCTTTTGAAATGATCACCACTAAGCTCAATAAATGGTCTACCAAGCTTCTCTCACAAGCAGGTAGACTAACTGTTATCAATTCCATAGCTATTGCAATGACCATGGACTATTATCCTTTCTAAGAAACTCATTTCCTTGATCAACTGGCCTTGAACCATTTTTTATGGCATAGAGCCTGCTTCTCCAAAAAAATGAGTCCTCTAGACTTCAAAAGGATAAACTTGCACAATGACAGAAGTGGCTTAGGCATTCTCAATCTTTCCCTTTGGAACAAGGCTGCTGCAACTAGACATGTTAATAATCTGCTTCTGATGCAGCCCAACCTGATAGGAATCGCGAAATCCTAGATCGCGAGAATGAAGCAGTTCAAAGCTCCAGCCTAGGTCGCTCCTCCTCCACCCCCTCAAATCGCGAACGACCTAACAAGTTACGACCCAACTCACAGCACATAATGAAAGCAGAGGTTGACATGGGTCGCTCGCCTACAAGTTATCTTCAGCGACCTAGCGAGTTAACCAATCCACCTATGTAGTGACCTAACGGGTTGAGTATTGAATCCTTATGCCGCTGTTTACTTTAGGTCGCAAGAAGTTTATGTCGTTGAAGCAGGATTAGGGTCACGTGAAGATTTCCAGAAGCCATTTTTAGGTCGCTGACCTTAAGTCGCTCATCATTTATGTTGTTTCTTTTTATGTCGCATGTGTGTTTGTTTTAGGTCGTAAGTCGTAAGTCATATGCATTGTTGTAATTCTGCTATGTCGTAACTTTGCTAAGTCGACTATTGTTAGGTCGCACTATTGTTGGGTCGTGAATTACCGTGTATGTTGTAAGTCGCGCGAAGGTTGAGTCGCGTATGTGTTAGGTCGTTAACGACCTATGTTAAGTCGTGTACCTGTGTTGTAAAAAAAACTCTATAAATAGCGGGGTTGTGTCCTTTGTAAAGGTAGTTGAATTTTAAATAAAATTTGGTTTGGCTTCTTGCCTCCATTAAAATCGGTAGTTGAGTGTTATCTCTTATCTCCACCTTCGGCATTCGAGTGCGCTCGAATCAACGATTGTTGAAGCCAATTCACGGAATCAAGTGCGCTTGATCAACGTTCGAAGAATTGTAGATCTTCTTTGACGGCATCGTGCGCGATCAACGTGTCGAAGATTGCTAGAATCTGGTATCTTCGTGATCAACGGATTTGGGCATTTGGGTATTCTTCAATTCACCGATTTTATCATCGATTCACCGATTATTTCCGCTAATCGCGTGAGATCCTGGACGGATTCAATTTACATCGTCGAATTCGCTTCCTTTGGCTGCGTCATTTTGGTATCAGAGCTAGATCGCAAGAAGTTTGCATCATTTGGAGAATTGTGTTTCGAGAATTTTAAGTTTGAATTTTTGAAGATTTGTTTGAAGTTCAATCATGCCACCGAGACGAGCTCAACGTCATCGCAGTGTTGATGCTTTGTATGGAAGAGAAGATGCTGAACAAATGGAGCAACAAATTAGTGATAAATTCAATGAGAAGTTTGATAAGGGAATTGGTCGATTAGAGAGAATGATGCTTGAAATGAATCAAAGTAGAAGAAGGGTTTCACCTGAATCGAGTCATGGGGGAAATAGAGTTTCACCACATTCAGATCGGGAGAGAAGAGAAGATCATGATCGTAGAAATGTTGACGATTGTGATAGGAATGTTGATGATCGAAATCAGAGAGATGTGGATGGTCGTGATCGGAGGAATGTAGATCGAAGGGATGTTGGTGGTAGAAATGGTGGTGGTAGAGATGTTGGTGGTCATGATCGACATCTATATGCATTAGATTTTGATGAGGAGTTTGATGGTGGTAGTGTTCATGGTCGAAATCGAAACCAAGGAAGAAATCATTCAGAGTATGATCACAAATGGAAGTCCGGAATGAAAATTGAAATTCCAGAGTTTAAGGGTGGTATGCAGGCTGAAGAATTTCTAGATTGGTTATCTAATGTTGAAGAGATCTTTGATTTCAAGGAGGTTCCGGAAGATCGTCGAGTGAAGTTGGTTGCTACTAGGTTGAGAGGGAGAGCTATGGCGTGGTGGCAGCAAACCAAACTTACACGAGAACGGATGGGGAAGTCGAAGATTGTTGCTTGGGAGAAAATGAAGAAGATGATGAAGGCTACATTCTTGCCTTACAATTGTCAATCACTCATGTATCAGAGGTTGCAGAATCTAAGGCAAGGGACGAAGACTGTTAATGATTATGCTGATGAGTTTTATCAACTGATTGCTCGAAATGACATTATGGAGATGGAGGAACAATTGACTGCTAGGTTTGTTGGGGGGTTGAGGATCCAGATCTAGGATATGGTAAATATGTTTGACCCTAGATCTGTGGCTGAAGCGCATCAAAAGGCGTTGGCTTGGGAGAAGCAGGGAAGACGAGGAGGTGGTGTGTTTCCAAGTTCCAATACTCAGAGCAAGGGTGCTAGTGGGAGTTCCAATGTTTCTAAAGCTGTCAGTAAACCAGTTGTGAATGAAGTTGCGAAGGCGAAGGTCAACAACAGTTTCAAGTGTTATAATTGCCAGGAAGTGGGACACAAGAGTAATGAATGCCCGAAACCGAAGAGGCGAGCTATGATTGCTGAAGTAGAAGGTGAGGATGTTGATGAAGGTTATTCTAGTCCAGTTGAGGAGGATGAACAGGATATCGCGTCGGGAGATGAAGGATGTAATCTAATGTTGAGGAGGTTATGTTTGACACCGAAGTAGGAAGAGGAGGCTAGTTGGTTGAGGAGTAATATCTTTCAGTCGACATGCACTATACTGGGGAAGGTGTGTAAATTTGTGATTGATGCGGGAAGTTGTGACAACATCATTTCTACCGAAGCTGTGAGAAAGTTGAAGTTTAAGATGGAGAAGCATCCAAATCCTTACAAGTTAGCGTGGTTAAGGAAAAGAGGAGAGGTGAAGGTGGACAGGCGAGTTCATGTTCCATTTTCTATTGGGAAGAAGTATAAAGATGAGATCTGGTGTGATGTGGTGGAGATGGATGTTTGCCACTTGCTTTTGGGAAGACCATGGCAGTATGACCGAGCAGTGCAGCATGATGGTCGAACCAATAGCTACAGCTTTATGTTTGAGGGTACTAAGATCATTTTAGTTCCGAAGAAGAGACAGCAAGGAGAGAGCAAGTCAGAAGAGATTGAGGAGCTGAAGACTTTGTTGACTTTGAAGGAGTTTGTTGAAGAAGTAGAGGAGAGTCCAGAGGTGTTCTTGTTGATTGGACATGAAGCTACTGAATCTGTTGAAGTTCCAGAGGAAGTAAAGCCAGTGTTGGAAGAATTCAGAGATGTATTTCCTGAAGAGTTGCCAAAGGAGTTACCACCGTTGAGAGATATTCAGCATCAGATTGATCTTGTGCCAGGGGCGGCATTACCTCACAGGCCACATTATAGGATGAGTCCTAAGGAGCATGAGGAACTGAGAAGGCAGGTGGAGGAGCTGTTAGAACAAGGGCGTGTTCAGGAGAGCTTGAGTCCTTGTGCAGTGCCAGCCTTATTGGTACCGAAGAAGGATGAGACTTAGCGGATGTGTACGGACAGTCGGGCTCTAAACAAGATCGCTGTGAGATACAGGTTTCCTATGCCGAGGTTCGATGATTTGATTGATCAGTTGAGTGGGGCTGTTGTGTTCTCAAAGATTGACTTGAAGAGTGGATACCATCAAATTTGTATTAGACCAGGTGATGAGTGGAAGACTGCTTTTAAAACTAGGGAAGGACTATACGAATGGCTGATTATGCCGTTTGGCTTGTCAAATGCACCTAGTACTTTTATGAGAGTGATGAACCAGATTTTCAGACCATTTATTGGGAAGTTCGTAGTAGTTTACTTTGATGATATTTTGATCTATAGTGGGAGTATGGAAGAGCATATCCAGCATTTGCGAGAAGTGCTGTTGATTCTACGACAGGAGCAATTCTATGCAGCAACGAAGAAGTACGTGTTCATGACGCACAGTGTTTTGTTTCTGGGATATGTTCTGTCGAAGGAGGGCATTCAAGTGGATGAAAGCAAAGTGAAAGCTGTCAGGAGTTGGCCACAGCCCAAGACAATTACTGAAGTGAGGAGTTTTCATGGGTTGGTATCTTTTTATCGAAGATTCATTCCACATTTTAGCAGTGTGATGGCACCTGTAACCAATTGCATGAAAGGAAAGAAGTTCGTGTGGATAGAGGAAGCATAGTTAGCTTTTGAGAAGATCAAGACACTTTTGACGACAGCACCCATTCCGGTACTGCCGGATTTTCAGATATTGTTCGAGTTACACACTGATGCTTCGAAGGTTGGGATTGGTGGAGTATTGAGTCAGAATGGAAGACCAGTTGCTTATTTTAGTGAGAAGTTGTCTGGAGCCAAGTTGAGATATAGCACTTATGACGTGGAGTTTTACGCAATTGTTCAAGCTGTGAAGCACTGGAGGCATTATCTGTTTCAGAAGGAGTTTGTACTTTATACGGATCATGAAGCCTTGAAACATTTGCAAGGGCAGGATAAAATTTCAGCTAGACACGCTTCATGGGTCGCGTATCTGCAGCAGTTTACTTTTGTTGTAAAGCACAAATCAGGGGTGACGAATCGTGTAGCTGATGCCTTGAGCAGGAGGAATCATTTGTTGACGACAATGAAGGTTGAAGTGACAGGATTTGAACTATTGCCAGAGTTGTTTGAGGAAGATCCTTACTTTGCCAAGATTGTTCTGAAAGTCAAGGATGGGAGTACTGATGAGTTTGTGTTGGTAGATGGATTCTTATTCAAGGGGAATCGATTGTGCATACCAGATTGCAGCTTGAGAATGAAAATTGTAAAAGAGTTGCATGAAGAAGGACATGTTGGTCGGGATCGCACATTGCAGTTGATTTCTCAGTCTTATTATTGGCCCTCGATGAAGCGGGAAGTTGAAAAGTTTGTTCGAAGGTGTCATGTTTGTCAAGTTTCGAAAGGGACAACTACAAATGCGGGTTTGTATATGCCTTTACTTGTTCCTACAAAACCGTGGGTTGATGTAAGCATGGATTTTGTGTTGGGCTTGCCGAGGACTCAACGGGAAAATGACTCTATATATGTTGTGGTGGACCGTTTCTCGAAGATGGTACATTTTGTTGCTTGTAAGAAGACGGCGGATGCAGTCCATGTGGCACAGTTGTTCTTTAGAGAGATCTATCGCTTGCATGGTTTACCAGAATCTATAGTTTCGGACAGGGATACCAGATTTCTGAGTCATTTTTGGCTGAGTTTGTGGAAGATGGTGGGAACAAAGCTGAAATTCAGTAGTGCTTATCATCCACAGACAGATGGACAGACTGAAGTTGTGAACAGATCCCTGGGAAATTTGTTGCGGTGTCTTGTGAAGGATAATCTGAAGAGTTGGGATGTGAAGTTATGTCAAGCGGAGTTTGCTCATAATCATGCTATCAACCGTAGTACGGGTTCAGTCCATTTCAGATTGTATATTCAAGCTTGCCAAAGGGGCCGTTGGATTTAACGATAGTGCCACAATCAAAGGGGACCGTTAAGCGGGCTGCTGATTTTGTTGATGGGTTGACAGAATGCCATAGAATCGTTCAGGAACAATTGGAGAAGACGAATGAGAAGTATAAACGATCTATGGATCTGAAGCGAAGAAGTGCTGAATTTAATGAAGGAGATTTAGTATATGCTGTACTAACGAAGGATCGTTTTCCAGTGGGAGCATACAATAAACTTAAAGCTCGAAAGATTGGTCCTGTAAAGATTGTGAAATGGATCAATGAAAATGCTTATAGGTTGAAGCTGCCGGAGGATGTGTACACTTCTGACGTGTTTAATGTTAAACATCTTATACCTTATTATGGAGATGAACAACTCAATGAAGAACCTTTAAATTCGAGGACGAATTTTTCTCAACCAGGGGAGGATGATGCAGCCCAACCTAATAGGAATCGCGAAATCCTAGATCGCGAGAACGAAGCAGTTCAAAGCTCCAGCCTAGGTCGCTCCTCCTCCACCCCCTCAAATCGCGAACGACCTAACAAGTTAAGACCCAACTCACAGCACATAATGAAAGCAGAGGTTGACATGGGTCGCTCGCCTACAAGTTATCTTCAGCGACCTAGCGAGTTAACCAATCCACTTATGCAGCGACCTAAAGAGTTGAGTATTGAATCCTTATGTCGCTGTTTACTTTAGGTCGCAAGAAGTTTATGTCGCTGAAGTAGGATTAGGGTCGCGTGAAGATTTCCAGAAGCCATTTTTAGGTCGCTGACCTTAAGTCGCTCATCATTTATGTCGTTTCTTTTTATGTCGCATGTGTGTTTGTTTGTTTTAGGTCGTAAGTCGTAAGTCATATGCATTGTTGTAATTCTGCTATGTCGTAACTTTGCTAAGTCGACTATTGTTAGGTCGCACTATTGTTGGGTCGTGAATTACCGTGTATGTTGTAAGTCGCGCGAAGGTTGAGTCGCGTATGTGTTAGGTCGTTAACGACCTATGTTAAGTCGTGTACCTGTGTTGTAAAAAAAAACTCTATAAATAGCGGGGTTGTGTCCTTTGTAAAGGTAGTTGAATTTTAAATAAAATTTGGTTTTTGCTTCTTGCCTCCATTAAAATCGGTAGTTGAGTGTTATCTCCTATCTCCACCTTCGGCATTCGAGTGCGCTCGAATCAACGATTGTTGAAGCCAATTCACGGAATCAAGTGCGCTTGATCAACATTCGAAGAATTGTAGATCTTCTCTCACGGCATCGTGCGCGATCAACGTGTCGAAGATTGCTAGAATCCGGTATCTTCGTGATCAACGGATTTGGGCATTTGGGTGTTCTTCAATTCACCGATTTTATCATCGATTCACCGATTATTTTCGCTAATCGCGTGAGATCCTGGACGGATTCGATTTACATCGTCGAATTCGCTTCCTTTGGCTGCGTCAGCTTCAAACTGAGCACTCCTTATGGGCTGACTGGATGAACGGACATCAAATAAAAAATGCAAACTTTTAGACCATGACTAAAACCAGCACTTCTAGCTGGTACTTCAACAATTTGCTTAACCTTTGTGAAGAATTACTGCCCAAGATTGAATACAAAATCACCCCTGAATGCAAGCAAAGATTCAAGCACACATCATGGGCTCTCTCTAGTATGATCCTTAATAAGCTGCTCTCCAATGGACAGAATCAACACTGAGATTCCTAAAAATGCACTAGCTTAGAACTATACACAATGACATCATCGCCCAACTACACAGCAGTAACCCGGAGGTGAGATTACTATGGAATCACCTAATTGTTGCTGAATATATACCCTTTGACTCTGACATTGCGTGGGGTAAATCTCTTTCTGCACACTCGATCTCCATTGTTTACAAGATTATGATGAAGACCATTCAACCGGTTAAGCATCTTTGGTACAAGCGTATCTGGAATCGAATTGGAAATCAGAAGGACAACTTACTGTTATGGAAGGTGATACATGATGCATGCCTCACTAAGGAAAAACTATTGCTTAGAGGTCTTCATATTGATGCACGCTGCTGCTTCTGTCATGATAGTGTTGAAACATGTGATCATCTTATTTTTGCCAGCAACGTTACTATGAAACTATGGCAGAGGATTCTTCTACTTGGTGGCTATGATACACGAGCTGGGATCTCCATTCAGGTCTGGCACTGGATTTTTAGAAGCATGAGATGGAAAAATGATGCAAATCGAACCTTATTAAATATTTTTAAAACTATCTTAGTGGTGATATCGAAAGAGCGAAATCAAAGAATCTTCAATCAAAAAACTACACCAGAAGAGCAACTGTATTAACTTGTTGTTCAAACCATACGTACCTTCGCGACCATGCTTAGAGACACCAAAGTATTCAATCCTTGCCCTCCTTGTTGATTGTGTACTATGTTCTGCTCTTACAGTTTAGTGTTTTTTTTCTTTTATTTCTCACAGTTTGTTTTTCTGCAGTGTGTTTTGTTATCTTTTTTGTGTTCTTTTTACATTGTACTGTATGTGTGTATTGTACCCTTCTGCCTTTTCACTTTCTATTAATAAATTGGTAGGGGATCAACCAACCCTGCTAAAATACCAAAAATAATAATATGATAGCGTATAAAATACGAAGCTCCATTCATCTACTTAACATAGGCTATTTATTTCATTTATTGTAACTAGTTTATAGTCGAAAATTATCAGTTCAGGCATTTTAAATTCAAAGAAATGAATATCATAGACAACAATTTTCTATATCAAAATAATTTTGGAATAGAAATCATATTTCTCATTCCAATGTTAAATATCTATAATTATTTTACAGTCTCGTATCTGAACTTCTTTATGAAGCAGAAGTGACCATTCACTCTTTTCATCCCAGCTGTGCCTTAAGTTACATACACTCTTATACATTCGATTTCCTTTCCAAACGGTCAAAATACTAAAGGAAATCCTTACATTAATATCACAATGAACACTTTACAAAAGTTCAATTGGTCATCCTTTACTTTTAAGGATATCAAATAAATTGCACTTTACGTAATTTGACCAAAATAACATTTCAGTGATCGAATTCTTAGATCTATCTTGTAGTCTTTGGTCTAGTATTACATTTAACACAACAACATTATTATTGTACTCAACCATATTGAATACACGATCTTGCATTACAACTTGCTTATTTCACTGAACTAACTTCATCAAGGTTTCGTATATTATGAATTGTGACCGTTCACCATATAGCATTTATATGCGATCGCATATGGATCAAATATCTATATTCTTGTATTGCTTTTAGAGTTTGAAACTCATTAAAAACAATACATAGTCTCGGGCAAGTAAACGCATAAATGACCAAGTTACGAATGTATTTAGTGGTTCTATAATTAGGTCCTTGCATGTGTCAACATGCAAAAATTTATTGGTAAATATATTTTATATTTCTTTGTCAATATTTACCTTTGTATATTTTAATTGATAAACATTTTATCAATTATATTTAATGCACAAATTTATTGAAGTTGATTATTTTTATAGCAGATGTTCTTACAGTATTAGAAATGTTAAATGTTACCATTTCATTTTTCTAATAAGGCCCCCACTAATTTTTTATGTTTCTCCAAATCCTATGACGAAACATAGAAGTCTTTCGACTTTACTAGAGGGTGTTATGACACGTCTGTCTTTGTGATTCTGACCTTGAGTTTGCTCAACAAGTCATAGCCTCACAAACGATGGATAAATCCTTATCGACCGTATCATACAACTCCTAACACATAGTTTTTTGTCTCAATCTCATTTCAACCTTGAGTTTCTCAACAAATTGGAAGAGATTATTCACTCATACCTACAATTCCTCGACGACCTAAGTATAATATATGTACCTTGAGTTTCCTAACAAATACATATAATTATCTCACCTCGTCTATTCAATATATTAATAATACTACACATAACATCTCTAGCTTGAGCTTGCTCAACAACAAGAGAGTATGTAAGTAATTTGTTAATATATAAATGGTAGATGACAACACTTATACTAAAGATTCATAATTTTCAATATATTTAATTGAGTGATATCAACTTACAGAATAATGTACTTCTTATGAAATACCGTCGTGATTCAAGTGTCGGACACATCAGAAATCACACTATATGTACTATATGCATGTATTTATTCTTTAAGTCTATTCGGTTTCTCATCGTTCCACCTTTAATTTATATATTCGTATTATAAAAGTTTCAATTATCATATAACTTTTATATTCCAACTAACTTATATAATGATCTTATGTATCACATTCTATTATTTAAATCTTATTTAATTAATTTTAATTAATTAACCCTTTAATTAATTTTATATAATTCCGGTATAACATTTATATTGAATGATATATAAATATATATTATAACCTTTATAGTATAGCATATATTATTTAATTAACTAACGTTTAATTTATTTATTTAACCCATTAACATTTAATTAAACAATTTTAATTAAATTATATTAATTTTGGAAATTTATTTTATTTACAACATGTACACTCATGTTATCTTAAACACCTTAAAATAACATAACATATATCAATATATATATATATTACATGTATGTAAGTATTAATGAATTAACCCATTTAATTAATTCATTTTATTAATCTTATTAATAAATTTTGAATTTTGAATTTTGAAATTAGTATTTAAATATTTTCAAACATTTTGAAAATATAATTGTTTTTTCAAACATTTTGAAAACTTATGTTGTATTATAACTTTTATAAACATGTTTTATTTTAAATTTAAAATCTTTTATTTTGATTTTTAAAACAATTTTGAAAATTAGCCCAAGGCCCTTCAAATTTGGTCTTTTCTATTAGGGGCAACCTTTGGCCTCACTTAACATTCAGGCCAGACTGGTAATCAGGTAGGACAGAGTACTTGATTACCCAATTCCAATCCTAAACATTACCTTTCTAGACACCGTACATAGTGGGCTAACTTAATTAGTTAGCCATAACATGATTAATTTAAACCGCATAAGCTATTAGGCTCTGATACCATTGTTGAAACTGGGTCAGCCCACCATAGAAGAAATGGGTAAATTTCAATTTTTTACCATTTTGGATCTTTATTGCACCTATGAAGTTTAAATGATAGATCCAATCCGATAAATTTTCAAATAAAATCTTATTTTATTTAACTTTGTTGAAGAAGGTTTTAAATATTTATATTTTAATCAATATGAGATGTTTATATAAAATGGAGTATGTCAAATATACTCTTATGTGTAAATGTGTGTAAAGTTACATGTTAGAATTAATTTAGAGAAGAAACCTTTCATTTTTCTCTCTTAGTTTTATACGGTTAATTAGGGGGATTTTGTCTTATTTAGAGAGAGAAATATTTCATCTCTTTCTTTAACTGAATTGATTGACTTATTAAATAACATTTATGATAAACTTAATACAGGGAATGGATTGTGAGTATATCTAAATATACTCCAGTGTAAAATGTGTAAGTGCAACATGGCAAAAAGGTGTACATAGTTAATATATACATATATAGATATCGGGATTTGCATCTATAACGTATACATTGCCCATTTATATAAACAACGGTTGTCACAAAATAACATAAATTTATATTGGAATGTTTATATATACATATATAAAAATTAACTTATGTATTAAATGAAATGAATAATTTAATGTTTAAATAGATTTGAACAAAGTGGTCTAAATGAATGGATAGCTGTGTATTTAATTGGCAATTAAGGAAATGCAAAGATGGAAATATTTTAGCCTTCCTTTATTCTTTCCTTGACTTATATTCAAAACAATTTAAACTTGTAACAGACATATGTACATGTGTGTGTATAAAAATTAATTTACATATTAAATGAAATAAACCATTTAAACTATTTGAATAGACTTGACTAAGTCAATAAAATAGATTCAAATTAAAGATCCAAAACATCAAATGCTGCCAAGTAAATAACTTTCAAAGTGGAAAATAATAATGTGGTTAAAGATATTTAAAACATGTAAAATTAATTAATTATGTGTGTGTGTATTTGTAACATAAAAGGTGGTCTAAACAAAGTCATCATTATTTTAAAAGCACAAACTATTTGAAAAAAACATTGCGCATGAAATATACATATAGTATTAAAGTTATCAATATTTAAAGTAAGTATGTGTATGTGTTTGTGTTTGTGTGTATATTAAACAATTAGGCCCCAATTTTTTTTTAAAATGCAACACTCCAACAATGATATTTACGACACATAAAAGATTCATATATATATATATATATATATATTATGCAGATTCAAACGGTTATAGGTGACTGCATTTGCACATATAAAATCATAGTAAAATATGAGGGATATAATCTACACTAAAGATGTGATGTGTGATTAAAATTGAAATTATATAACAACCGTAAGATGTAGCCTAAGAAACACACCTTGAATGAAGAAATCTTTTCAGATCTCCAAGATCCACATTCGATCCTCTCTCTCCACTCCTCTCTCTTCAAATGATATGACTAAAATTAATTGCCATCAAATGATATATTTTTTTATAAATCAGTTCATTCAATTATCTTTTATTTAAATCCATTTAAAATTACATCGACATCGTATATCAATGCACGCAAATATAACTTTTATAAACGCATTCAAACAACTCCCAAACATTAACTAAATTAAATATTAATTAATATTTCTTAAATATTAACTAATTTAATTAATTTACAACATTTGATAAATTAATTAAATCATTTGGTTTTTTAGGGAATTCATCATTGCAGGTGTGTAACTCAAAGGTGTAAATCCAATCAGCGATTAATATCGAACAATTCGAATATTAACATTCACACGTCACCTTAGCCAGTGGTGTGATATTTTGGCTGAATTTATCACTTAAATTTTACTTATTATAAGCGGTACTCGGTGGTGACAATTATTTACACCAATTATCTTCATCAAAACTATATCACATTAGGACTTACGGAATTTGGTAATGGTCAAAAATCCAATATCGTCCATATTCAATTTTGTAGTCCCAACACAAAATCCTTGGTTCAACAATAACAGTTATTATTAACTGATCTGCTCTGGCTAGAGACTTTGACTTTGAGTTGACTTTAGTTGACCATGATGCTAACCTCATATAACTAAGAAGACTAATCCTCTCTTAAATAGTGATTCGCTTCCAATGCTTTCACTCGACCTAACTATAGTCGTCTGATAAACACTGTGCCATGATTTAACCATAATCAAAGAAGAGTTTACGCATTGAAGATCAACCATATTCCCAAGTCAAGAGAACTATATAATTTTATCACATCGATATTTTCTTTTTGATCTTAGTTATATTAACCAACAGAAAACTATCAATTGAGTTATTACATAGTTATCCAATAACTATCAGTACGTAACCCTTTAGTGCCCCAGCAGTCATGAATAATTCATTGCTTAACATTTTGAGAGAATTAAGTACTCTAGTCTCAACGGATGTATCGATATGAAATCTTGATACATCTTGACTAGAAATATTTAAAATAGTATGTTTAATTTCATTGTGGTAAATTACTCATGGTTACAACACTATGTAACTATTACCAAAAAACATACCATTTATGGATTTTATATTAAATATACTTCTAATTAAATTAATTAATATAACACATTATATCAAGTATATAATAGAAAGAAAATACTTTTTATTTTGAACAAGATTAGTTATTGAGTTAGATATATGTAACAAATTACATTATTGCTGGCATACCCCTAACTCTATCAAGTTGGGATCTGCTCCTCAAATTTCTAGGAGGCTCCCTTACTAATTAAAAGCCTTACTTTTATGTTATTGTTTTTGAACTATTTGCATATCTTTATTTGGCTTAGTATATTTACCTAAACCAACATTTTCTTCTTTCTCCTCTTTATATAGCTCTAGATTAATGTTTTACTTATTTATATCTTTTATTGTTTCAGGGTCATAATTATCTCCATATAGTTCCTCCACCACCTGATCATCATGGTCCATCTGGATTTCCTCTCACTTCTGCTCATTCTGATGTTGTGCCACCTCCTTAACCTCCTTCACTAGAAGACATTCGGCACTACCTATCAACTCCTCATCACTTTGGGTTAGGTTTACTATAGTGTTTCTTGTTGTTGAATTTTGCTTATAGCTGGGGTTTTTTATAGTAAAATTATATTTGTTTTTTGCATCCTTCGGACTTAACTCCATGGTATCATTTGAGCAGTCAGGTGATGTCATATTTTCACTATCAGAGCTAGCTGTATGTATGCTTGGTTGTATACTGTAACAACCGTGATTTTATTACCGTCGTTGTAACAACCCGGGTTTTTCATACAAGAAAAACCGGACTATTTTAGTTAAGAAGAAGAGGTAGAAGAAGAAAAATAGAAAACAACAGCAGAATCTCACATACGCAGCGGAATAAAATATAATATATATCAACAGATCTTTACACAAATCAAACTGTATCTGTATATATATATATACACATCCAAATACATCATCAGAGTACATCACATCAATATCATACAACTGAATACACAGCGGAAAAATAATAGCAAGTACGAGAGTACGTATCGTCATCCAGCTCGTCTCCTGAGCTCCATATCATCATATCCTGTAACCTATAATACTCGGTCTGACCCGAGCATCATATAAAACAATACCCGAGTCAGTCTGGAATACCAGCGTGAGAAAATCACACTCAATTGATTTTTAAAGTTTCCAAAAATCCTTTGAAAACAAAAGCATCTCGTAAGACCACGCCACAAATAAACATGTCGGGTTTTTACCTTACGATAGCTAAAACACTTTATATCAAAATTCTCTGATATTATAATAGTGTCTACAGAAAGTAAACTAGAATCTAGCTGAAATGCTTGCATCTCACATTTCAACAATAGTTGGGCACAATCAAAACCGTACAGACACGTAGGGAGAATGGATTTCCAACGAATGACTAGGCACTGGGGTACCACCTGTCACAGTACGTGGCCTAGATCACAGTACCGAGGAGTACGCCCGCTCCCCTGCAACACAAGGCCGGAACCATCCCTTACTGGATGATCCCGAATAAAATCACCCCACGGTTGGGATCAGCAACCGCACCACTAAGCCGAAATAAAAAGGGACATCTAGACAGGGATGACCTTACCCTCCAGTGGGAGCTACCCACGAAGCCTTGCTGCATAACCCCTGATTTTCAGTCATTCCCGGTTGATGAGGTTCGAGGCTAAACGATACCTTTCCAGAACATATCCCTTAGAATGCCCATCGTCCGCTGACGATGTTTCGCAAGCATTCGTCCATACCAGTCCGTCCCGGGTCCGAACGGAACCGAAGGCACTACTCCTACTACATCCATTTTGGAAATATCCTCAGGATTAGTAGCGACTAGCCCTTGCACTTCACAGCTCCATCTTCGACTCTGAACACGTTACACGAAACGTACAAATCGAATCGAAGTGGTATTCGGGTCTCCAGACCTAGAATCCCGGTATACGGAAACCCGATCCCGGTCTCTTCGAAACGATCAGCGCATTGGCCAATATTGATAGTCGGTTATTTAACTATCAATTAACATCCACAAGCAACCATCACACAATAAATAATTTCCCACATTATTTATTTGCCCAAATATCTTTCCAAGATATATTTCCAATTTTCAAACTCCTTTTGAAAACAATTTCAAACAGTTTCCGCTTACGGAATACATTTCCAAATATTTATTTCCTCTGAAACACCAAGTACAAAACACTTAGATTTTAAATTAATCTTAAAACACTTTACTATAAATATACTTAATAATATTGAAATTTAAAAAAAAAACTACTTTAATACCTTAACAAAATATATACTTAAGAAATATTTAAAATGAAACCACTTTACAAATATAACTAAATTTCTCTTTTTAAAATATAATACCAAATCACTTTTATATAATTACTACAATAATATATTTTTGAAAATACTTACTTTAGAAATAATCAATTTTCTAAAACATGATTTTTAAAACATACTTAAAACTTTTAACTTATTATTTAAAATTGCTTTGAAAACGTACTTGGCTATCCAGAGAAATACACTTCTCATTTCCATCTTTTAAAAATAAACCAACATTTATTTTTAAACCAACCCATATCTTTTTATAAATCCCCATCTTGAATTTATATTCAAATATCCACTGATATTTTATTTTACTTTATAAACCCAGTTTATATCTCCAAAATCTCACTTCTCTTTTAAAATTCCAATTTTAAACAACTAAATCAATTTCCAATTGATTTTCCAATTTACTTTACTTTACTTTGAAATAAATTTCCTTTACTACTTCATTTATTTCAAAATACATTAACTTTTAGATTTATTCCTTTATTTGAGTTAAAACCCTTTTTAACGGAAAATACCAATTTTAAACTTCCAAAATCCCTTTTTTAGCCTTTAATTAAATTTAATCCTTACATTCAAAATAAATCCTTTATTCTTTAAATTTAATATCACTTTAGTTTAAAGTTAATATTTCCCTTGTTATTTCGAAATTCCCTTATTCCAATTCACTTGAATTATTTACTTAAATTTTACTCGTTTATTTCATTCAAAATCCAATTCAATATATTTTGATAACTCCTTTTATTGAAATATTCAATCCAACCATATCATCCAATATTTCAATCATCAATAAAATCATCACAGGATATCAATATTCATAGAACAGGATATTAAATAATCTAAATAATTTTGAGGAATCCAGTTGGATCCCTCCAACCTGTTTCCCTGCATCCACAAACGTTAGCACAATACCAATTCCACTTCAAAATGGAATATCGCGGTATATGGGATTTATATAAATCATCCGCTATTATGCGGCGCATAGGGTCTCATCCGCTATATAAATGCGGGAATATCAACAACTCAAATATATACATATGCCAATATGTATATATTGCTATATACTACTATATATAGTATAGCACATCAATCAATGCAATCATCCAATCAATTATTTAAATTTAGCCATTTAAATTTAAATCTAACTGAGTGAGATTAACTCACCTTTTTCTTTGCGTTTTGTAATCCACTTCCATACTGCTTTGGTTTCCCGACTTTTGACCTTGAACAAAAATTTATATGAATTTGTCGATCAATCTACTACCGATTTAATAAATTTCATAACCCATAATTTATTTCAAGCTAATAGTTTAAAAATATCTTTTTAGCAACAAAATAAAGTAAATAGGTTTATTAAACAAATCCATCTCCAAAAATATATTTTCCATTTAATAAGTTTAATTGCTAATTAAATTTACTAGTGAGTTAGTCCACTTGATGATTTAATTTTAAACTAATTCCCTTTAACAATCTCTAAAATAACAATTTGAGTTATTTAAATAAATTCATAATACAATTCATATCTAAATTAACATCATGCCTTGCCTACACCTTATATATATGTTTCTGTAAATATATACATCCTTAGTAAATTCAGATAAGTAAAATAAATAAATATAAAACTATACCTTACTGCCAGTTATCACGATTCGAACAGGCTGATACCACGCGACGATGCGACCACAACAATCCTAAATCGACGAGCATCTCTAATCCCAGTCGAAGGTTAACTATCTCCAAACCAGCGCCGTTGATCGAACTCGATCGATCAAATCGAATTCATTTCGAACCCCTCATCGTGGCCTCCACGAGTCGTTGATTTCCCACTACAGTCGCGATTCGATCGCGAGTTCCCTGACGATGTTTCGAAACTTCCATCGCGAGTCCAATACCTCGACACATCAATCGCGGCGCCCCTTCCCAATTGCTCGATTTTTGTGGAACCTCCCTGTCGACATCACATGCGAGCCAAGTTCTGAACGCTCCCCTCCATGTAAATCGCCTTGGCCTCGAGATTCGATCGCACCCCGACCCACTTGATTTTTAAACGAGGCGGTCACTCCTCCTTTCTTTTCTCGAACGAATTTGAGTCGGCCATTAAAAAAATTTCTTTTGGATGCTTGGAAGAGAGACTCAATTTAACTGAGAGGGGAAGAAAGGGATAAGATATTAGAAAGGTTCGGTTGGCCATTTATTTTCTTTTGAACGAAAATGATGAAGTGTTCGGTTGTTTACTTTTAAGGGGGACGCGTGTTCTATTAGGTGAACACGTGCTCTAAAATTTTCTTCCGTTACCTGGCTTAAGAATGAAGAAAGAAAGAGATAAGGTCGGTTGAGTTGAAAAAGATCTGATAGATGAAAAGACGAAGGATATTTAAATTTTAAAACGATTAATTATTGTCTAGACGTTTCTAACTCGTACGGTCACACGGTAGTTCCGAAAATTACGAAATTTGAAATCTGGCAATAATTTAATATTACGAATTAAATGGAACTGGTTTCGTCTAAATCCGAGACTATGCCTCGGATAGCTATTTTTAAATTTAATTTCAACGATATATTTTTAAAACTGAACAAAACTCTTTTAAAATTCCATTTTAAAAGTTCTATCATCTTCAGTATTAACAATATAAATTTTCTGAACCTTTGAACTATTTTTAACAGGCTTAAAATCAAGATTCAATATTTTACCCAATCCCGATAATTAAATTTAATAATTAATTATTCAAATAAATACTGTATAATTGAAATTAAAGTTAAAATTTAACCTTCGAATATTTAAAATAAATTAAATATTCACATTTCAAATATACAAAAATTCCGGGTCGTCACATTCCTCCCCCCTTAAAAGAATTTCGTCCCCGAAATTACCAGTTAAGAGAAATGATTCGATACCCGTTCTTTTTCCCCATCCAATAGTTTTAACAACTTTCCATAACAATCTTTTATTAATGATACACTAATCATCTTTTAACTTCCCAAACTTATTCATAAGTTCAACTCATATCACCTACTTATCCATTCAAATTTAAATTTGAATTCAAATTTTGAACTATAAAAATTTCTCAAAATTTTTCTAACTCCCTAAATTTCCGAAAAATTTCGCCAGCGTCTCCTTTGCGCGGCTAGCTCGGTACTACTACAAAATGGCTCTACGGCCTCCCAATCTCAAAAAGAAAACAAAAAGCCAAGTGGCTGGATCCAAAACCCAATCAAATTTCATATAGAAATTCAAATACATACCTTTTTGTCGAGCCATTAAATTTTATCTTTTAAAATCAAAAAAATCCCAATTTATCCATTGCTTTTATACACCTGTATATCCTACTAAGCAATAATATTCAATCACAATCCCAAAGTCATTTTATACTTTTCTTTACAAATTTTCAATATTTGTTTTACTTAAGCCCGTACGATGCACATATATCATTCGTACGCAATATCACATTCGATCGCTCACTCGATCACACAATTTCACTTCCGAACTAGTATCGTCCACCCGACTTCCTAGTGCGGACTCAGATCTGGTTCCTTGATCAGAAACCGTCATTCTCCTTGCATAGCCACAAACTATGATAGAGAATATCCAGAATCAATCAACAATCCATATCCAGGTTCGCCGTTGAAAATCGAGTGAAAAATCCTGATTCGGATCGATAAAACTATCTCGAAATTCTGTGTTCGACATCTGGACCAAATAGCTATGCGAATAAAATAATATACGTATATCTTACGTATAAATTCCAATTGATTACCAATTATATCAATTCTCTTTTATTCACATTCCTTTTTGATTGTTATCCCCTTATTCACAACTATCCCATTTCACAACTTACAGTCTCACCTTAATTCAATTATTCACTTAGCATACTTTCAGTACTACATTTTCTTAAGAATTCACTATTCATTTCTTAAGTTTAAGATAAACATTTTACATACTGCTTATACATATTTTCACTTCACTATTGAAGTTCCTATCCATTTCTATCCACTTTTGCCTTTACATTTCCACTTGAATTCAATTTATCTTCCACTTGAATATTGAATTAGTTGCACTTACTAATTAATTTAAATCTCAATTAAAAGTTTGTTTGCAAGCTTTACTTTCGTTAGTTCCTTCGATTTCACTTACTTTACTTTCACATTTTAAATAGATTTCAATACTCAGTTTCAACCTTATTTGTTTAACAAATTTTAAATCATTTGTTGTCAGTGAAAATTTCCAAAAATTTTCAAAAATTTTCTAACTCTCAAATTTCTAGAAAATTTTGGCAGAGTCTCCTTTGTACGGAGGGACTTCTGCGATATCGCAGGATGCACAAATATGTATATACATCGGCCTCAGGCCGGAAATCACAATATATATCAATATATGCAGTTCATATCTCCTATTAAATTCTTTTGCGTAGGCGTACCTCTATTTTAGCATTTTTAAAGCAAGCGGCTTATTATTTAGCAATTAATGTAACCCAAAATCAGCTATACGGCTTCCCTGAACCTGTACTAACTCAATTTAAAAGTGTAAGTGACAAATATAGGAAGTTCATAGCATTTCACTTATATTTAAATAGCTAAAATATGGATTCTATTACAATGCATGTTATATACTTCCATAAACACGTATGAAATGTTCCAACACTAATTTTAATTGTTTCCCAACAACATTTAAACCATCCCATTCAATTTAAATGATTTTACAACTTCCTTTCTTAACTTTAATTTATTTTTAAGTCCAAACAAACTCATATTATTACAATTGATTCAAAACAAATTTTATTGTTTATATTAACTCAATAGATTTATACAATCTCATTTTCATTGCATTTTGAATTCGAACCCTTTAACTACTTAGGTTCATCTTCATTACCAAGTGGATTTCCTTTTTATCTTAATTCATTCACAACAATTATTTAGCTCGACGCATTCCAATTAAATGTTATCTGTAACTCACCTAAATTTAGTTCGATTAAAATTTATTTCCACTTAGTTGGATTCTATTTGCAATTCATACCATTTCTATTTTAACCCAATTTCATTTTTATATGATACAATTTCAATTATAATTAATTTGTTAACACTTCATGTTAACTTTTAATTTAGAACTCGAGTTCTAGATCCACTACCCGTTTCCAATCTACTTATTTCTAATATTTGATTTTTATTTCAAAAACACTTTACTTTTTTCAAGTGTTCAATCTATTTTATAATTTAAATTTCTGGATTATATTCCTTACTATTACAAACAGTTTTATTTGGCTTATTTATTTTACTCCCAAATTTTATAAGTCCCAAATTTATTTATATCTATATTTTATTCATTTACAATCGATTTCATTCACATTTTAATACTTTACTACAGGATTTATATTTTATTTAGTTTGGCATATTTATTATTCCATATAAACATTTTAAATATGATTCCAGAGTTTAAACAATTCTCCAAAATTTCAAAATCACTTTTGAAATCAACTTCATCCAAAACCCTTGACAATTTTCATTTCCCTATGGAATTTCAAAACCAAACCTAGTTCACAAACAATTCCAATTTAAAACAGTTGGGTAGCAATTTTTCTTTGGAGACTCGAAAATGAACATCGATGATGCTGCAGTCATCATCGAAGTTATTTTCCAGCGACCGAAAGAGAATTTAATGCTTTCATCTCTTTAAAAACATTTCAAATACTTTTAATTTCCAAATCTCACAAGATTTCAAATTCAACTCAAAAATATTTCCGAAATAATATCACTATTATTTCTCCCAAAACCCTTGAAAACCATTTTCAAATCTCAAGGAATTTCAAACCTTTCTCAAAATTCCAAATTCAATACCCATACAATTTAATATTCAAACATTACTTTGGAATTTCAGTTCAAAATTACAATCTCATTTGTATATATATAAATTTATTCTTCCAACTTTGGTTATAAGTTTCCAATTTCTGATTAAATTTTTACACAACGATGATAATAATTTAATATCATCGCTTTCTAACAACCAAGCAACCAAATATATAATTTTCTAAAAATTATTTCTTTCATATACAAAAGTAAGTTGGGTAAAATTATTTCATTTACCCTATTTAAAACAATACTGTGTCGAATTGTTCTATTTAAGTGTTTAGAGATCCCTATCAATAACGTTAATTACTCGTATTGACCAGAATCCATAAACTACTCAATAAACCAACCAACACAATATAAAACCATTTTATATTTACTAACAAATACGCGCTCATATCTATTAGTACTCTCAAAATTCCCACCAGAGCCAAGGTTATCGCTAGCCTTCGCTCTGATACCAAGTGTAACAACCCGGGTTTTTCATACAAGAAAAACCGGACTATTTTAGTTAAGAAGAAGAGGTAGAAGAAGAAAAATAGAAAACAACAGCAGAATCTCACATACGCAGCGGAATAAAATATAATATATATCAACAGATCTTTACACAAATCAAACTGTATCTGTATATATATATATATACACATCCAAATACATCATCAGAGTACATCACATCAATATCATACAACTGAATACACAGCGGAAAAATAATAGCAAGTACGAGAGTACGTATCGTCATCCAGCTCGTCTCCTGAGCTCCATATCATCATATCCTGTAACCTATAATACTCGGTCTGACCCGAGCATCATATAAAACAATACCCGAGTCAGTCTGGAATACCAGCGTGAGAAAATCACACTCAATTGATTTTTAAAGTTTCCAAAAATCCTTTGAAAACAAAAGCATCTCGTAAGACCACGCCACAAATAAACATGTCGGGTTTTTACCTTACGATAGCTAAAACACTTTATATCAAAATTCTCTGATATTATAATAGTGTCTACAGAAAGTAAACTAGAATCTAGCTGAAATGCTTGCATCTCACATTTCAACAATAGTTGGGCACAATCAAAACCGTACAGACACGTAGGGAGAATGGATTTCCAACGAATGACTAGGCACTGGGGTACCACCTGTCACAGTACGTGGCCTAGATCACAGTACCGAGGAGTACGCCCGCTCCCCTGCAACACAAGGCCGGAACCATCCCTTACTGGATGATCCCGAATAAAATCACCCCACGGTTGGGATCAGCAACCGCACCACTAAGCCGAAATAAAAAGGGACATCTAGACAGGGATGACCTTACCCTCCAGTGGGAGCTACCCACGAAGCCTTGCTGCATAACCCCTGATTTTCAGTCATTCCCGGTTGATGAGGTTCGAGGCTAAACGATACCTTTCCAGAACATATCCCTTAGAATGCCCATCGTCCGCTGACGATGTTTCGCAAGCATTCGTCCATACCAGTCCGTCCCGGGTCCGAACGGAACCGAAGGCACTACTCCTACTACATCCATTTTGGAAATATCCTCAGGATTAGTAGCGACTAGCCCTTGCACTTCACAGCTCCATCTTCGACTCTGAACACGTTACACGAAACGTACAAATCGAATCGAAGTGGTATTCGGGTCTCCAGACCTAGAATCCCGGTATACGGAAACCCGATCCCGGTCTCTTCGAAACGATCAGCGCATTGGCCAATATTGATAGTCGGTTATTTAACTATCAATTAACATCCACAAGCAACCATCACACAATAAATAATTTCCCACATTATTTATTTGCCCAAATATCTTTCCAAGATATATTTCCAATTTTCAAACTCCTTTTGAAAACAATTTCAAACAGTTTCCGCTTACGGAATACATTTCCAAATATTTATTTCCTCTGAAACACCAAGTACAAAACACTTAGATTTTAAATTAATCTTAAAACACTTTACTATAAATATACTTAATAATATTGAAATTTAAAAAAAAAAAACTACTTTAATACCTTAACAAAATATATACTTAAGAAATATTTAAAATGAAACCACTTTACAAATATAACTAAATTTCTCTTTTTAAAATATAATACCAAATCACTTTTATATAATTACTACAATAATATATTTTTGAAAATACTTACTTTAGAAATAATCAATTTTCTAAAACATGATTTTTAAAACATACTTAAAACTTTTAACTTATTATTTAAAATTGCTTTGAAAACGTACTTGGCTATCCAGAGAAATACACTTCTCATTTCCATCTTTTAAAAATAAACCAACATTTATTTTTAAACCAACCCATATCTTTTTATAAATCCCCATCTTGAATTTATATTCAAATATCCACTGATATTTTATTTTACTTTATAAACCCAGTTTATATCTCCAAAATCTCACTTCTCTTTTAAAATTCCAATTTTAAACAACTAAATCAATTTCCAATTGATTTTCCAATTTACTTTACTTTACTTTGAAATAAATTTCCTTTACTACTTCATTTATTTCAAAATACATTAACTTTTAGATTTATTCCTTTATTTGAGTTAAAACCCTTTTTAACGGAAAATACCAATTTTAAACTTCCAAAATCCCTTTTTTAGCCTTTAATTAAATTTAATCCTTACATTCAAAATAAATCCTTTATTCTTTAAATTTAATATCACTTTAGTTTAAAGTTAATATTTCCCTTGTTATTTCGAAATTCCCTTATTCCAATTCACTTGAATTATTTACTTAAATTTTACTCGTTTATTTCATTCAAAATCCAATTCAATATATTTTGATAACTCCTTTTATTGAAATATTCAATCCAACCATATCATCCAATATTTCAATCATCAATAAAATCATCACAGGATATCAATATTCATAGAACAGGATATTAAATAATCTAAATAATTTTGAGGAATCCAGTTGGATCCCTCCAACCTGTTTCCCTGCATCCACAAACGTTAGCACAATACCAATTCCACTTCAAAATGGAATATCGCGGTATATGGGATTTATATAAATCATCCGCTATTATGCGGCGCATAGGGTCTCATCCGCTATATAAATGCGGGAATATCAACAACTCAAATATATACATATGCCAATATGTATATATTGCTATATACTACTATATATAGTATAGCACATCAATCAATGCAATCATCCAATCAATTATTTAAATTTAGCCATTTAAATTTAAATCTAACTGAGTGAGATTAACTCACCTTTTTCTTTGCGTTTTGTAATCCACTTCCATACTGCTTTGGTTTCCCGACTTTTGACCTTGAACAAAAATTTATATGAATTTGTCGATCAATCTACTACCGATTTAATAAATTTCATAACCCATAATTTATTTCAAGCTAATAGTTTAAAAATATCTTTTTAGCAACAAAATAAAGTAAATAGGTTTATTAAACAAATCCATCTCCAAAAATATATTTTCCATTTAATAAGTTTAATTGCTAATTAAATTTACTAGTGAGTTAGTCCACTTGATGATTTAATTTTAAACTAATTCCCTTTAACAATCTCTAAAATAACAATTTGAGTTATTTAAATAAATTCATAATACAATTCATATCTAAATTAACATCATGCCTTGCCTACACCTTATATATATGTTTCTGTAAATATATACATCCTTAGTAAATTCAGATAAGTAAAATAAATAAATATAAAACTATACCTTACTGCCAGTTATCACGATTCGAACAGGCTGATACCACGCGACGATGCGACCACAACAATCCTAAATCGACGAGCATCTCTAATCCCAGTCGAAGGTTAACTATCTCCAAACCAGCGCCGTTGATCGAACTCGATCGATCAAATCGAATTCATTTCGAACCCCTCATCGTGGCCTCCACGAGTCGTTGATTTCCCACTACAGTCGCGATTCGATCGCGAGTTCCCTGACGATGTTTCGAAACTTCCATCGCGAGTCCAATACCTCGACACATCAATCGCGGCGCCCCTTCCCAATTGCTCGATTTTTGTGGAACCTCCCTGTCGACATCACATGCGAGCCAAGTTCTGAACGCTCCCCTCCATGTAAATCGCCTTGGCCTCGAGATTCGATCGCACCCCGACCCACTTGATTTTTAAACGAGGCGGTCACTCCTCCTTTCTTTTCTCGAACGAATTTGAGTCGGCCATTAAAAAAATTTCTTTTGGATGCTTGGAAGAGAGACTCAATTTAACTGAGAGGGGAAGAAAGGGATAAGATATTAGAAAGGTTCGGTTGGCCATTTATTTTCTTTTGAACGAAAATGATGAAGTGTTCGGTTGTTTACTTTTAAGGGGGACGCGTGTTCTATTAGGTGAACACGTGCTCTAAAATTTTCTTCCGTTACCTGGCTTAAGAATGAAGAAAGAAAGAGATAAGGTCGGTTGAGTTGAAAAAGATCTGATAGATGAAAAGACGAAGGATATTTAAATTTTAAAACGATTAATTATTGTCTAGACGTTTCTAACTCGTACGGTCACACGGTAGTTCCGAAAATTACGAAATTTGAAATCTGGCAATAATTTAATATTACGAATTAAATGGAACTGGTTTCGTCTAAATCCGAGACTATGCCTCGGATAACTATTTTTAAATTTAATTTCAACGATATATTTTTAAAACTGAACAAAACTCTTTTAAAATTCCATTTTAAAAGTTCTATCATCTTCAGTATTAACAATATAAATTTTCTGAACCTTTGAACTATTTTTAACAGGCTTAAAATCAAGATTCAATATTTTACCCAATCCCGATAATTAAATTTAATAATTAATTATTCAAATAAATACTGTATAATTGAAATTAAAGTTAAAATTTAACCTTCGAATATTTAAAATAAATTAAATATTCACATTTCAAATATACAAAAATTCCGGGTCGTCACAGTCGTAATAAAAACTTTTTATAGAAATTTTAAATTGAGTTTTGAAAAAAAAAAGTGAAATCATTTTCAAAGCCAGTTGCATACTTTCCAGTTGTAGCACGTGGGAATTAGACTGCATTTGCATTCACGTATGTGAATAGTGGTCCATTCAAAGGTCAGTGGGAACACTTTGCTGTAAAACAAAGTTGAACACTTCATAGTGGTGCATGTTGAAAATAAGGTGCATTTTTGGCCTTCGCGTGCATAAGAGAAATAGGTCCAACTTTGAAACAATTTGAACACTTTGCTTTTGCCTTCACGTGTGAAGGAAATAGTCCAATTCAAAAGCAAACATAAACACTTGCTGTCACAAATTTTATAAAGCAGTGAACATACTTTTGTCATCATCATTATTATGTGCAGCAAGTCATTTCTTACATCTGAGGCACGTTTGCCTTAAATGCATTTGTACCAAAATGTTGCCAGCACATCTTTTATTTGACTTGTGCACATTTTGAGAAAAAAAAGGGGTTGCCTGCATCTTTCTCTTGTTCACATATTGGTGAAAGGAAATAAACACTGCATCCTTTCTTTTGCTCATTTTTTCAGTAACTCGGTAGAAATGCATTAATGGTGGTTCATTAATTTCTTACTCTCTTTTGGATCCGGGTTGCTTACTGATTTTGAAGCGAATTTAAGGTGAGTGTAAAACTCACATTTTTAATTTATTCACTACTTTATTTTTGCGTGCAAACTATGTTGCCCTGGTGTTATTATTTTCGTTTCATCTCATGCATACAATGGTGCCTGCACCAAAGAGATTCTAATCCAAAGTTTTTATTTTTGCCAATTTGTTTCGTTCCGTGCCTGAAATTATTGTGTTACCTGGTTACTTCGAAATTATGGTCATAACCTATTTTTGTCAACTTCATTTTTTATGCAAATAATGTATGCGCACATACTTATGCCCAAAACTTCATATCTCGAGCAAAATGTGTAGCACACGAAAATATGGTCCAGGCATCATTTATATACTTGCAAAATTGGGGCGTGCGTGCGCATGTATAGCTTTGCCAAGTTTTAAATTTTTATAAGTTTTCATTTTGTGTGTAGAAGTTGCTGTGCACAAAACGTGTGCTTACACGTGAGTATGGTTAGCATAGAAAACCAAGACCCTTTAATTACTACGTTCCGAGCATGCATATGAATGTGTCCAGGCCCTTGTTTTTCCATCTATGTATTTCGAGTGCATGTAAACTTTGCAAGAATTCATGTCCAAACTACTTTGTTTTACATTTTTATTTGCGTGTATGTTTATAGTGTTGCCCAGGCTATCATAGATATTGCAACACGTGTGTGCATGGAGACATTGTTCTGTCCATAATTTATTTATTTATTTTAGTATGTGCGCATTTTTATTATTAGCCAGGTCAATTATGTTTTGCCTGTATACACTGTTACGTGCATGTATAAGGTATATTGTATTTTGTCCAGGTTACTTTAAATGTTTGCCTAATTTATTTTGTGCAAGTGAGCAGTGCAATATTGTGATGAACATATATAATAGTGTAGACCACTAATTAATTTATTTTGAACCGATGTATTGTTTTGGAACGTATTTTGTTGCCGTCATCTTTATAACAGATTTTTTTTCTCCGATGTTATATTTTTGAAGCGTGTTATTTTGATGAGATTTTTGATGAATAAAAATTACTGGTGTTTTGACTTCAGTAGCAGTCAATTTAAAGTGAATTTTCAAGCGGCTATCCCGCAACGCTGATTTGATATCCGTTTTTACGGTGTTTTGTGAAGCGCAATTTCCTTGTCGAAATTGCTATAGATGTTGCTGTTTTAATCACGTGTTTTCAAATCGTTTTAAAATAAAAATTGTTTCCAAAATTTTTATAGTTTATGCTTTCAAAAGAATGAGGAATCGATTTAAATGCTTCAGCAAAATTAAGGACTATGAACCCTTACTTTTACTGATTCGGTTAATTCCGGACTTGTCCGTTTGAGAACGTAATATGTTATTTATAAAATACACAATTTTGCACTTTCAAGGAAACGATGAAGAGATTTAAACGATTTAGCGAAAGTGGGAGTATAGAACCACACTTTTTCTATTTCAGTTAATTCCGGACTCGTTAATTGAAATATTTGCTGGGAATTTGCTGTTTGAAGATTTTGATGATTTTGTTGGGCTTTCGCGCCACTCTGCTGGACCTTCGGGTCATCTGATGGACCTTCGGATCAATTAACAGTACTAGACCTTCGGGTTATCTGTTGGGAGCCAAAAATTATGATGATAGTACTTGGTAGGCTTCGGCCATTTGAGATGCACGTGCGGCGTAGTTTAGACTCGCCATCTGCTGGGATCGATCCACTTTTATGCTGATTTTCTAGTTGTCTATTTTTGATTTCTAGATTTTGTGAATTGCTGTTTTGAATTCAATTGTGAATTTGAAAGTTGATTTGATGGAGTTTAATGAGATTTCTTCATTTAAGCTATGTTGATTAATTATGCTGAATAGTCTCATTCGAGACTATGATTGATTTTCTTTGATGTTGTTTATGATGCATTCACTTCTAAGTTTAAATTAAACTGGTCTGTTTATTATTTTCTTTTAAATAATACTCGGGTCAGACCGAGTTATTTCAGGTTAATCGCTATCTCTGATTCTGTTGCTGCTTCAGCTTTTGGGATTTCATCTCATCTTTTGTTTAGGCTTCGAGGAGTTACTTTTGGTGTATTGACTCTCATCTCATGTATGTTATGATGTATATGTATATGTACATTGGGTTCATGTGAACCATCGGTTGTTGTAGCATGTTTCCAGACTTGTCTTCCGCTATATCTGATATTTCTGTTCTGATGTGATTATACTTATCTGTGTTGTTGGTATTATGAGTTGTTCTTAATTTTTCTTAAGCCACCGTAGTTTCGTTTTAGATTTGGATTGAAGGTATATCGTTGGGAGTAATTTATACAACTCCTATCGATGTAATCAATACTCGTCTAAGGCATAACTTACGGATTGTCGCTTCTAACAAGCCTTATTCTTTGCAATAGCGGACGTTATTCCTTATAATAACCTTTGTTATTGTAAGCATAGAGGTGGGGCGTCACAGTTGGTATCAGAGCTGAGATTCAAAACAAATTATAATAAACACGGAACAGAAGTAGAATGGAGCATGTGTTACAACTGATCGATGGTTTATTCGTGCCTTTCTAATCTATTCCTTCGTTGTTCTTAAACTTTTATCCTCTTTAACATGTTGGAATATGTCTAGGAATAAATCTCATATTTTCGTAGTATTCCATTTGTTAAATTCCTTATCAATCTTGTATTGTTTAACTAATCCTTATCTTCTCTTATTCTCTCAGCCTATGGCTGGAAGAGGTAGAGGGAAGCGTTCTTCTACAGGCCCGTCTAGTGGTTCTCATCCGAACGGAGCCTATATGTCAGCTGATCAGTTTATGGAGCTATTTAGGAGTGCTTAGCCTTCTGTTGCTGCTCCCGCAGCTCCTACTCACAAGTCTGCCTTCGCCCGCATGTGTAGTGACTATTCCCACCTTGGAGGCCAGCCTTTCAAGGGATCGGAAAGTGTATTGGAGGTTCAGACTTGGTTGCGCACTTGTGAGCGCATATTTTCTCGGATGGATCTTTCTGATCACCATCGCGTTCTTGTGGCATCTAGTATGTTGCAAGAGCGTACGCTTGATTGGTATGAGCTTTTTATTGCGGAAGTTGATGAGTCCTCTCTTTCGTGGAATCAGTTTAAGGAACGATTCGAACTTAAGTTCGTTCCTGAATCGAAAAAGGCTAATCTTGCTCGTAGTTTCCTTGAGTTAAAACAAGGAAAGTCCTCTGTTTCTGATTATGTTGCATCTTTCGAGGCCTTATCCAAATATGGAGTTGAGTTCATTAACACTCCACGTAAGAAAAATCTTAGATTTGTTGATGGTTTGAAGAAGTATTTGAAGAAAGTTCTTTTGCTTCAGCTTAAGCTCTCTTTTGAGGAACTTGTTGATTCGGCACTTTGCCTTGAAGCTGTTGAAAAGGAACGTGATAGTGGTGATGAGGTTGAGGTTTCTAAGAACCCCAATAAGAAGAGGTTTCCATTTCATAAGCCTAATTCTTCCAACAAGAAGAAGAAGCAAGCTACCTCTAGTTCTCAGCCTAGTAGTGCATCTTGTAATCAGAGGGCATGCTATAATTATGGTTCTTTGGATCATCTTCTTCGTAATTGTCCTAAGCCTCGCATTTGTCGTTATTGCAAGAAAGAGGGTCATTGGATTTCTGATTGTCCTACTGCTTCTAAGGGTCTCAAATCTGGGAAGCTTAATATTGCTAACGCTTCTGGTGATTCTTCTCAGCCCAAAGGTATTACTCCTTCTGTTTTGGAAGGTTTTATTTTATTTCATGGTCGTTCTATTAGAGTTCTTTTCGATACAGGTGCATCACATTCATTCGTGTCAAAGGAGCTTGTTGATGTTATTCCTTTGGATGTTGTTAGTTTTGTGACCCTTTGAGGATTGTGAATCCTATTGGTGGATCCGCTACTCTTGGTTTGTTATGTGTGGATGTTGAGATTATTCTTTGTGGTTTTTCTTTTCATGTGAATCTGCATGTTATGGATCATCTTGGTTTTGATATGATTTTGGGTATGGATGGGCTCGTCCGTTATGAAGTTCAAATCCTATGTCCCGAAAGAACTTTATATCTCAAGCATCCTAATGCTATCGAGCAGTTATCTATTATATTTCGAAGCATGGACCATACTTCGAATGCTCTCGTTTCTTCCTTCGAATCGGAGGATGTCATAGCTAATATTCCGGTTGTTTGTGATTTTTCTGATGTCTTCGAGCCTATTTCGTGTTTGCCGCCGAAGAGGGCAATTGAGTTCCGTATTGATCTTATCTCTGGTGCTCATCCTGTCAATCGTCCTCCCACGAGGATGTCTGCTAAGGAAAATGAGGAACTCAAGCAACAATTATCTGAATTGGAAGCCAAACATTTTATTCGCTCTAGCTCATCTCCTTGGGGCACCGCCGTTGCCTTTGTTAAGAAGCCAGATGGTACTCTTAGGCTTTGCATTGATTATCGCAAGCTTAACGAGCTCACTATCAAAAATAGGTATCCATTACCTAGGATCGACGACATGTTCGATCAATTAAGTAGCGCTAAGATTTTCTCCCAACTCGATCTTGCTACCGGATTTCATCAGTTACGAGTTGCGGAAGATAGCATTCCTCTTACCGCATTCCGTACTCGTATCTTACGAATGGCTTGTTATGTCGTTTGGTTTGACGAATGCTCCAGCGTATTTTGTTGATCTTATGAATCGGATATTCCGGGAATATCTCGATAAGTTTGTCTTGGTTTTCATTGATGATATTCTTATTTATTCCAAATCTGAAGCCGATCATATTCAGCATTTGGAGATTGTTTTGAGCACTCTTCGTCAGCATCAGCTTTATGCCAAATTCTCCAAGTGTCACTTCTAGGAGAATAAGGTGAAATTTCTCGGTCATATTGTTTCTTCCGATGGTATCTCTGTCGATCCTTCCAAGATCGAATCTATTCAGAATTGGAAGAGGCCCGAGACCGTTACTGAGATCCGTAGTTTCCTTGGATTGGCAGGTTATTATCGCCGGTTCATTAAGGACTTTTCTCGTATTGCTTTACCGCTTACCACTCTTATGAGAAAAGCTGTTCCTTTTATTTGGACGGATAAGTGTGAGACTTCTTTCATGAAGTTAAAAGATCTCCTTACTCATGCTCCTATCTTAGTGGTTCCCGAACGGAATCATGACCTTGTTGTTTATACCGATGCCGGTGGTTTTGGACTCGGTGCTGTTCTCATGCAAGAAGATAGAGTAGTTGCCTATGCTTCTAGACAACTAAAGCCTAACGAGATTCGTTATGCTACCCATGATTTGGAGTTAGCCGCTATAGTCTTTGCTCTAAAGATTTGGCAACATTATTTATTGGGCGAGCGTTTTATTCTCTTCACTGACCACAAATCTCTAAAGTATCTCTTCACTCAGAAGGAACTTAATATGAGGCAACAGCGTTGGCTCGAATTTCTTGCTTCATATGATTTCGATATTCAGTATACCCCTGGTAAGGGTAATCGAGTTGCTGATGCGCTTAGTCGCAAGCAGCAAGTTGTTGTTTCCATGATGCTAGTAGAGTGGAATATGTTGGAAGCTTTATCTCATTGTGATATTAGAGACCGTCCTTCAGTTTCTGATTCTCCCGTGCTTTTATTTAGCATGGAAGCTCGTACTAGTTTGTTGGATCGTATTGCCGATGCCCAGAAACAAGATCCAAATATCTCTTATCTTATTCAGAGTTGTAAATCGGAATCCCGAAGTGATAATCTAACGGATTTTGATATTGATATTCATGGTTGTATCCGAAAGAAGGGAAGGTTGATCGTGCCTAATGTTCCTAATCTTAGAAATGACATTCTTGAGGACTGTTATCGTTCTAAGTATACTATCCATCCAAGCAGTAGCAAGATGTATGCTGACATGAAACGCTTATACTTTTGGGAGGGTATGAAGCGTGATGTTGCAAGTTATGTGAGTCGTTGCATGACTTGTCAACTTATTAAAGTGGAACACCAACGTCCTAGTGGTCTTTTGCAGCCTCTTGAGATTCCATTATAGAAATGGGATCAAATTTCTATGGACTTCATTGATGGTCTACCTCGTTCGAGGCCGGGCCATACTAGTGTTTGGGTGATTGTTGACCGATTGACCAAATCAGCCCATTTTATTCCTATCAAGTCCAATCGGACTGCTCCTTTGTTGGCTAAGCTTTTTATTAAAGAAGTCGTTCGACTTCATGGAGTTCCTAGTTCCATTGTTAGTGATAGAGATCTTCTTTTTACTAGTGGTTTCTGGCAGAGCCTTCAGAAAGCTTTAGGTACTAAGCTCAATCTCAGTACAGCTTATCATCCCCAGTCTAATGGTCAGACTGAAAGGGTGAATCAAGTCTTAGAAGATCTCCTTCGCGCTTGTATTCTTGACTTTGGAGGTAGTTGGGAAGACCACTTATCTCTTGTTGAATTTTCTTATAACAACAGTTTCCAATCCAGTATCGGTATGGCTCCTTTTGAAGCCCTTTACGGAAGACCGTGTCGCTCACCATCTTGTTGGTTGGAATCGGGGGAAAAGTTAGTTCTCGGCCCCGATTATATTCGTGAATCTTCTGAGAAGATTGATATTATTAGACAGAGAATGAAAGTGGCTCAGAATAGGCAGAAATCTTATGCCGATCATCATAGGAAGCCTTTGGAATTTTCTGTTGGCGATCACGTGTTCATTCGTGTTTCTCCGATGAAGGGTGTAGTGCGTTTTAGTAGCTCCGGGAAATTGGCTCCTCGATATGTTGGACCATTTCCTATTACGGAACGCATTGGCCCAGTTGCTTATCGTGTATTGCTACCTATTCAGTTTTCGGGAATTCATGACGTATTTCATGTATCCCAGCTTCGTCGATGCCTTCAAGATTCGGATTCTATCATTGATCCTCATATGTTGCAAGATCTTGAGATCTCACCCGACTTGTCTATGGTGCAAAATCCTATTCGTGTGCTAGCTTCGGAGGTTAAACGCCTTCGGAACAAAGAAGTCCCGCTTGTGAAAATTCAATGGTCCGCAAATCCCAAAGATTGCACTTGGGAAACCAAAGAATTCATCGAGCGTTCTTATCCCGGTTTTCTCTCCTCTTCGGGTGGAGGTGAGCATTCTTAATCTATCTTTTCTATTTTAATCTTTGTTGTGGTGAATTAATAGGTGTTATAAACAACTTCTAGTATGAAAATTGTGGGGACGCAATTTTTATAGGGGGGAGTTTGTAACAACCGTGATTTTATTACCGTCGTAATAAAAACTTTTTATAGAAATTTTAAAATGAGTTTTGAAAAAAAAAGTGAAATCATTTTCAAAGTCAGTTGCATACTTTCCAGTTGTAGCACGTGGGAATTAGACTGAATTTGCATTCACGTATGTGAATAGTGGTCCATTCAAAGGTCAGTGGGAACACTTTGCTGTAAAACAAAGTTGAACACTTCATAGTGGTGCATGTTGAAAATAAGGTGCATTTTTGGCCTTCACGTGCATAAGAGAAATAGGTCCAACTTTGAAACAATTTGAACACTTTGCTTTTGCCTTCACGTGTGAAGGAAATAGTCCAATTCAAAAGCAAACATAAACACTTGCTGTCGCAAATTTTATAAAGCGGTGAACATACTTTTGTCATCATCATTTTTATGTGCAGCAAGTCATTTCTTACATCTGAGGCACGTTTGCCTTAAATGCATTTGTACCAAAATGTTGCCAGCACATCTTTTATTTGACTCGTGCACATTTTGAGAAAAAAAAGGGGTTGCCTGCATCTTTCTCTTGTTCACATATTGGTGAAAGGAAATAAACACTACATCCTTTCTTTTGCTCATTTTTCAGTAGCTCAGTAGAAATGCATTAATGGAGGTTCATTAATTTCTTACTTTCTTTTGGATCCGGGTTGCTTACTGATTTTGAAGCGAATTTAAGGTGAGTGTAAAACTCACATTTTTAATTTATTCACTACTTTATTTTTGCGTGCAAACTATGTTGCCCTGGTGTTATTATTTTCGTTTCATCCCATGCATACAATGGTGCCTGCACCAAAGAGATTCTAATCCAAAGTTTTTATTTTTGTCAATTTGTTTCGTTCCGTGCTTGAAATTATTGTGTTACCTGGTTACTTCGAAATTATGGCCATCACCTATTTTTGTCAACTTCATTTTTTATGCAAATAATGTATGCGCACATACTTATGCCCAAAACTTCATATCTCAAGCAAAATGTGTAGCACACGAAAATATGGTCCAGGCATCATTTATATACTTGCAAAATTGGGGCGTGCGTGCGCATGTATAGCTTTGCCCAGTTTTAAATTTTTATAAGTTTTCATTTTGTGTGAAGAAGTTGCTGTGCACAAAACGTGTGCTTACACGTGAGTATGGGTAGCATAGAAAACCAAGACCCTTTAATTACTACGTTCCGAGCATGCATATGAATGTGTCCAGGCCCTTGTTTTTCCATCTATGTATTTCGAGTGCATGTAAACTTTGCAAGAATTCATGTCCAGACTACTTTGTTTTACATTTTTATTTGCGTGTATGTTTATAGTGTTGCCCAGGCTATCATAGATATTGCAACACGTGTGTGCATGGAGACATTGTTCTGTCCATAATTTATTTATTTATTTTAGTATGTGCGCATTTGTATTATTGGCCAGGTCAATTATATTTTGCTTGTATACATTGTTACGTGCATGTATAAGGTATATTGTATTTTGTCCAGGTTACTTTAAATGTTTGCCTAATTTATTTTGTGCAAGTGGGCAGTGCAATATTGTGATGAACATATATAATAGTGTAGACCACTAATTAATTTATTTTGAACCGATGTATTGTTTTGGAAAGTATTTTGTTGCCGTCATCTTTATAACGGATTTTTTTTCTCCGGTGTTATATTTTTGAAGCATGTTGTTTTGATGAGATTTTTTATGAATAAAAATTACTGGTGTTTTGACTTCAGTAGCAGTCAATTTAAAGTGAATTTTCAAGCGGCTATCCCGCAACGCTGATTTGATATCCGTTTTTACGGTGTTTTGTGAAGCGCAATTTCCTTGTCGAAATTGCTATAGATGTTGCTGTTTTAATCACGTGTTTTCAAATCGTTTTAAAATAAAAATTGTTTCCAAAAATTTCACAGTTTATGCTTTCAAAAGAATGAGGAATCGATTTAAATGCTTTAGCAAAATTAACGACTATGAACCCTTACTTTTACTGATTCGGTTAATTCCGGATTTGTCCGTTTGAGAACGTAAAATGTTATTTATAAAATACACAATTTTGCATTTTCAAGGAAACGATGAAGAGATTTAAACGATTTAGCAAAAGTGGGAGTATGGAACCACACTTTTTCTATTTCGGTTAATTCCGGACTCGTTAATTGAAATATTTGCTGGAAATTTGCTGTTTGAAGATTTTGATGATTTTGTTGGGCTTTCGCGCCACTCTGTTGGACCTTCGGGTCATCTGACGGACCTTTGGGTCAATTACCAGTACTAGACCTTCGGGTCACTCTGTTGGACCTTCGGGTCATCTGTTGGGTGCCAAAAATTATGATGATAGTACTTGGTAGGCTTCGGCCATTTGAGATGCACGTGCGGCATAGTTTAGACTTGCCATCTACTAGGATCGATCCACTTTTATGCTGATTTTCTAGTTATCTATTTTTTATTTCTAGATTTTGTGAATTGCTGTTTTGAATTCAATTGTGAATTTGAAAGTTGATTTGATGGAGTTTAATGAGATTTCTTCATTTAAGCTATGTTGATTAATTATGCTGAATAGTCTCATTCGAGACTATGATTGATTTGCTTTGATGTTGTTTATGATGCATTCACTTATAAGTTTAAATTAGACTGATCCGTTTATTATTTTCTTTTAAATAATACTCGGGTCAGACCGAGTTATTTTAGGTTAATCGCTATCTCTGATTCTATTGCTACTTCAGCTTTTGGGATTTCATCTCATCTTTTTTTTAGGCTTCGAGGAGTTACTTTTGGTGTATTGACTCTCATCTCATGTATGTTATGATGTATATGTATATGTACATTGGGTTCATGTGAACCATCGGTTGTTGTAGCATGTTTCCAAACTTGTCTTCCGCTATATCTGATATTTCTGTTCTGATGTGATTATACTTATCTGTGTTGTTGTTATTATGAGTTGTTCTGAATTTTTCTTAAGGTATATCGTTGGGAGTAATTTATACAACTCCTATCGATGTAATCAATACTCGTCTAAGGCATAACTTACGGATGGTCGCTTCTAACAAGCCTTATTCTTCGCAATAGCAGACGTTATTCCTTATAATAACCTTTGTTATTGTGAGCGTAGAGGTGGGGCGTCACATATACTATGTTTTATTTTTTCTTCCATACTTGTTTTGAAGGTAGGATAATAGTCACATGGCACTTTACTATACCCAAAACGGTTACAATTAGAACAATTAGAAAACACATACTTATATTTAACTTCTTAAGTTTAAACTTTTTAAAACACCCCACCTCTATACCCATACTATCCAAGAGTATTACAGAGTAATACTGTCAGATAATACGGAGAATGAGGCTATATGGGGTACACACATGAATATTCTCATAGACTAACACTGGTACGTATTAAAACATCAAATAAATAATTCACTTATACATACACAGTATCGGTACAAAGCAATAAACATGTGTGCCTTCAGAACAGAACAATACATAATATACAGTAAATAACAGAGAACACAGAGTCAATCGTAGCGAGAACTATAGTATAATATATCATATATGATACGGTATGGATACAAATATCTCAAGTGTTAACTATCTCAATATAATGTAATGTGATCAAAATACAATACAACATCATACATGTACAATAAATCAAAGTCACCTAAATGTCATGTAACAATCCTAATATAAGTCTTTACTAAACCCAATAAAACTCATATTGATCATATCGTCCCTATATCTAAAATGTCTCGGACTGACCCGAGCATTACCTTAATAACACGTAGGTCAGACTATGCCTAATCAAGAATCCTGTAACAACCCACCCTGGAACAGGCCTAAATTATGACTCAAAAATGGCCTATTAAAACTTATATCTATTCTAAGGTAAGTTGTTTGTAGAACTAAGCAAATAATAGTATAGAGCCATAACTAAACTTTCAAAACTCACAACGGATGGAACAAAATATAATAACAAAGTGTATCCATTTATTTTAAAACCATAAATATTTCAAAATACAAAGTACCATCAAATCGTGCCATAAATCCAATACAACAATAGTTTAGATACATGGGTACATATAAAAGCAAGTAAAAATGATAAATACTTCCATAAGCAAACCACCTCCATCTCTAAGCTTCGAGATTTGCTTATCCAATTCCCTTCTTTCTTTGGGGGCCATATGCCTCAAATGTATGGCGACGGGCTTTGCGTCTTTCTCCAAATCGATTCGGAACTCGATCTCCCTGGGGGTGGGAAACCCAAGGCCTCCTTGAAGACATTGAGAAATTCACAAACTATGGATACAGATGATGGTTCTCCAATAACAAATTGACATAATGAGCATAAATGGCTTAACTCAACTAAATCTTTGGGTGTACAAAGAACTTTTAAGTCACGACCTCCACAACTCCTTAATCGTACTACCTTCTTATCACAATCGAGAATGGCTCCATAATATGACAACCAATCCATACCGAAGATAAGTCCATACCTCTCAAAATTTAGTACATATGCATTGCATATGAAATCAACATCGCATATGTCTAACACTCGGTCTTTGCAAATAAAAGAAAGATGGGTCGAACCCCCAATGGGATTGGAAACCTCTATTGGGTTGTTGATCATCTGGGTTTGAAGATTTAAGAAATTTACTACATTCCTAGCTATAAAGGAATGTGATGCCCCTGAATCAAATAGGGTGTAGTAACCAAAAAATAAGAGTTATACCTTCTAGAGCTACTTTCCCTTGGTCTCTTGGTGGTTTACTAGCAATAAGGACAGCTTCAATAGCAAAGGCCTATCCGCTTGATCCTTCCTTATCCGTCTTAGGACACTGATTCTTGTAATGCCCTTCCCTTATGATAATTAAAGCACTTTCCTTTAAAGGCTTCCTTCATCAGACTATCCCACAATCCTTGATTTCGTAACCCTTCTTATGGCATCTCTAACACACCTTGTCGTCCTTCTTAAACTTCCCCTTCGACTTCTTATTGGCCTAAAAGCTTCCCTTCTTGGACCCTCCTTGCTTTTGGGTCAATACAGTCTTCTTTTCTAATTTCTTGTCTTCCGTATTGGCCATGTGCAGCATTGCCAATTCCACCAACATCTCATACGTAGCTCCAATAGGTACTTGGGTCAACACTTCTCTTAGTGGGAAATTTAGGCCCTTCACGAACTTCATGGCCTTTTTCATAGGTGTGTCTATTAGGCTCATCCTAAATTTAGCCAATTCAGTAAACTTAGCTATGTATTCCTTAAGAGTCGAACCTCCTTATCTCAGTTGAATGAACTTTTCCATTTGCAAGCTGGCATCTACTCTAGACATGAACCTCATCTCAAATCTATCATCGAAATCATCTCAAGAGAATATCCATTCAGGGTGCTCATCAGTCACAAAGTTCCACCGGTCGATAGCTTCTTCCTTGAGGTTCCAACCTGCTATTCTTCTTCTTAGCCGATCATATTAACCAAGCTCTCTAAGTATCTTCTCGCAGTTACTAACCCAAGCTTTAGCTTTCAAATATCCTTCAATTCCAGAGTATGTCTTCCCTCCCATATTGAGAAAGTCCTTGCATAACTTAAGAAAGTCGACAGAATGGGGTGTTGCATCAGCTGGTGGGGCAGCAGATGCCACCGGTGCAGTTAGAGGAATATGAATCTACTTAACAGTCCTGAGATATTATCTAAACCATTCGGGCATTCCACAAATGGGTGGTCTCCCGTAGGTAGGGTTCCCTTGTCTGGAAGAAGACTAATTATCAACCATATTAACTATTTGTAGGTAAAACCTTTAGTGACGATTTCCTAAGATAGTATTTATACATTGAAAGAAAAGGGTTGCCTAATATATATGCGTATGTTCAAGAAGATAAGGTGTGTGTATATATAGTAAAAAAAATTGAAAATCTTTTTGAAAAACACTTTTCAAAATAACAAGTATGTCTCTCATACATACAGATTTTTCCCATTAGTCGGATAACCTAGGCTCCGATACCAAATGTAACAACTTACCCCGGAATAGGCCTAAATTTCGACCCAAAAATGGCCTATCGAAACTTAGATCCATTCTAAAGAACGTTGTTGGTAGAACTAAGCAAATAACAGTATAGAGCCATAACTAAACTTTCAGAACTCACAACGAATGGAACAAAATATAATAAAAAAGTGTACCCATTTTTTTCAAAACCATAAATATGTCAAAATACAAAGTACCATCAAATCATGTCATAAATCCATTACAACAATAGTTTAGATACATGGGTACATATAAGAGCAAGTAAAAATGATAAATACTACCACAAGCAAACTACCTTCGTCTCTAAGCGTCACCTTCGCCATCAACATCCTTTAACCCGTGTTGTAATGAGGAGGGAGTCAGAACAACAAGTGTCTGGTGAATAAAAACCTTGAGTCTTACCTTTTTCAGCACTTGGGCAGTACATTTCAAAATAAAAATATGTCTACAAACATAAAACCATTGAAATCATTCAATACTTCTTTAAATGGAAAGAAGCAAGTTTCCAAAATCCCACAACCTAAATCTCACGTTATAATTACTAGCAATACAAGAGATAATACCCAAGCCAGTTAATACCTTCTATTGGAAAATAGGCAGACCCTATCATTTAATACCTATTTCCAAGGCGTGCTCCTCAATGGTATTATCTAGCTAGCATCAAATGGAATCTCAAGTCACTTAATACTTCTTTATTTAGAAAGGCGGACCCTCAATCAGTCACTTAATACCTTATCCAGATGCGGACCCCTATAGAGATACCATTTAATGTGTCCACTAAGCCATTTAATACTTCATTTGGAGAAAAGAGGCGGGCCCTCAAACAACCACTTAATACCTCGAGAGCCCAAACCAGGCCCCTCTTATTATGGCCCATACTCATAATGATGTCTTACATTAGTCTGACTATTCATAGGAACTGGAAGTTAGATTAGCTGGGCATATTTCTCCTACAGAATTTAGGATTAACCTCGCGTTATTACAAATATTTATCGTAAGGATATCTCACATCAATAGAAAGTGCACACAACTGCTGGTAATCTCAATGTGCAGGGCAAACTTCCGTCATTTAACTCTATTGACCTCGCATCCCTATGACTTAGTCATACATCAATTACTCTCCATATATATATATATATGCTTATCTAATTGTTTCATAAATAAGGCCTTATAAGGAATCTTCCTTATTGCGCCTTAAAATAATAATTAGGCTATATAAGAGTTTCCTCTTATTTTCGCCTGCCAATTAATTACCTTCATAACGGGGGAAATTAAATGAAAATAAATGCCTAATTAACTATACATAATAATTATACGTTAATCACGCAAATAGAGATAGATAAATATTAACGTCTAATAAGTTCTAAATGCACATATTTTACGCCCTAAACTAGCGTTAAATGTCAATTCATTACATGTCCTTTTTCTTCAAATTCTCAAGATTCCAACATATCAAAATAAGGGATTTCAATATCCAAACATGGAATAATTATTCATAACCATAACTACAATAACGGACTTGTAAATAAATTAGAAACTCAATTTATTACATTAATAAAATGGAATATACTAAACAATAGAATTGCAATCTAGATCTCATATTTTATTCAACTCCTCTTTTACAAAGAAATTTATAAGAAGGAAATTTTTATGGAATAAGTGGTGTAAACTTCGAATAAAATTCATAATCTAAACCCTTATTTTATTGGAGAATCATAAATTTGAATCACAGAGGGAGGAGAAGTGGAATAGAATATGAAATCATTAAAAATTGTACAACAGAACAAATTCCACCAAATTAATGTAAATAATCAAGAATTTTCACATAGAATTGACATTTCGAAAGAAAAAGGAATTTTAAGGGATTTTATCTATCGTGTTTTTGAAATCCCAAAATCAGTAAGGCATATTCAAATCCAAAAACAAATACATTAAACATTTATTGAAAAAGAAATACTAAGGTTTCCACTTACAGATTAGCCTTAGCTTCACTTTAATGGATTTGTAACCTTTCAATCCCTTCCAGAATCTCTCTCTTTTGGTATATATACACACACACAATAGGGAAGATGCATATAATTCATTAGGTTCAGAATTATTGGAGAAGAATAAGATATGAATATTTGGAGGAAGAAGAAACAAATAAGAAATAAGTTGAATTCTTACCTGAATTCTCCACGGAGTTTCTGAATCTTATTAGAGAGATAGCAATGGCAGAGTTTCATTGTATTCTCCAAAATAATATGAATAAAAGTGGAGAGGATAAGGTTCTATTTATAGGGGCTGAAATGCACAAGAACCGTAAGATGGAAGTAGGTGAGAAATGAATAAATCTGGAGCGTTAAAATAAAAAAACACCCCTTCAAACCCTAGCCGCCACTGGCAGAAATTGGCTTTGACCGATTGACCACCCCTCTCCTATCGGTTGACCTCTAGGGGTCGGCCGGTCGCGGTGAGGGTGTCGATAGGTTGATTATTTTGGGTAATAATTGACTCTATTGGTTTATTAATTAATTTCTTTCCCCTATTCAACTTTAACATTAAACTGTAATTAAAGTTTACTTAGCCCCCAGGCTAATTTTTAAAATTCAAATCCTAAATTTAAACCCTTATTTTAATTTGAATTCAAACTAATTTAATTTAAATCTGGAAACTTTAAACGCTCATAACTTCTTCGTTTGAGCTCCGTTTTCAACATATTATATATGGAAACATATTAGAATTTCATCACGAACGCAACGAAATAACTTCTGTTCTTAAATTCCAACTTTTATAAATTTTCCATATTATACCTTATTAGATTTAATTTAATTTTATTTCATTTATTTATGGTTCATTTTACAGGGTGTTACATTTCCATAATATGGGTAACACAGTATAAACAAGGAATAATAATATGATAACAATACCGGAGATACTCAAATCTTTAGACAACATGTCAATATATATTTATATAACTATGGAAATGTGTGCATGAGGTACAGTTATAATATCATGGATAACCAACAAAGCATCACATCACACGAATAACTCAAAACCATACAAAACAACCAGCTTTGGTATCAAAAGATGTCATCACCCATATAGAAATACATCAAATTAGAAATCATAAAATCAACACAAATGGGTGAATCATCCATATCCAGAAATCATTATCTAAAGAATACATCGTGACGGAGAATGACTGTACCACAGACACGAAGTCCTAAGTGAAGCCATATATATAACAATATGTAGATCGTTTAACCCATATCTATACTATAGTGAGGTGTATCAATGGTATACGCCAAACTACTACTCCATTTTTACCAGAAGGAAGACTGGTATCATAAAGCAAGCTCAAGAAACACGAAGTCTCTACAGTCTTAGTTACCTTCACGGCATCGTGACATGTATCCACCAGTGTGCTCATCAACGCGAGGACATAATAGTCACGACCTGACTCTAGCCCCTATAGGTAAAAATCTGCTGGCCTATATGACACAGGGGCGAAAGCACGTAGTGAAAGTACGTACCTATATAAATATAGGATGTCACAGATTTAGGGTGCGACCCCACGATCAAGCTGCTAGGATGGATTTTAGTCATCTGGTTCTCTCCAACATTAATAAAAGGAGTACACCATAATAGTGGCATATAGAACTAATACGAATAGATACGAAGTCATACTCACGTTATGTGTTTCACCTCACACTCATAACAATATTCCCATCACGTGAGTGCCATCTACTTACAATGAATAATCGAATAAATATCACGACGGCGTCCCATACCACTGTGTGATACTTAAACGTTTATTCACTACTCATAAACTACATCAACATCTACGATATTATATATAACGAGTACAAAGAATAACCGAATAAATATTACTGAAAGTCCTATAACATATGGTATTATAACTTCGTTTATTCAGATTTCTCGTTACATGGAATCAAATATCATGAAATCATACAAAAGGATGTCACCTCCTTATCATATCAAAATCAACAATCAAATCAATATCAACGGTGAATCGTTCATATCATCCAAAATCTATCTCTAAATAGATATAGTAAATATAAAGTAAAACATTTAATTAATTATGTACGTCAATTATGAATAAATAACTCTAATTCAACATACTATCATTAGTAAAACATCTGATAAAACTTGTATAAATGAAATTACTAACTCTTAATAAATCAAATAAATTTTTAATATTTATAAATTACTTCTAAAATTACCATTTTTGTATTTTATATCTTTAGAAATTATTTATAAACCAGATATAACTCATAACACACAATTCATAATTTTCCTAAAATTTAATTATGATTTATAAATAATTTATTTAATATCTAAATTTGAAACAGAATATACATTCATAATCTCTACATATAAATTGTATAAATTATCTTAATAATGAATCATTCACGACATCCCACTTATTTTAACATAGACGAAAACATCGGAAATATGTGATAATGATAATTTTAGTGTTAATTTGAATTTCTAAATAATTTTGAACTATTAAATATGTGAAAATGTATAACAAACTCTAGTCAAAAATTTTAATTACAAATTTACCTTAAATACTAAAAATTTCAAGCAGATTATATTTCTTATTTTTCGGAATTTACATTCTACTTTTTTAAGATTATTAAAATCAAAATCTAGTTTATTCCTTAAAATTAATAAATGTTATATTATAAATTTCATATAAACCCCACAAATCCATTTTATATTGTTATTTTTATTAAACTTTGATTGTGTAAAATTTATTATAATTGTATTTATTTTATTTTTATATTTAATTTTTTTAAACCAGCATAGGCAGTGGTCGACCATCGGCGACCACCGATTGACCGTGCATGGAGCAAATTTTTGATCATCTTCTTCCCCTCTGATCAATTTCTAACGACATACATCACATATATAAACTAATGCAATACATACATCATAGATTTATTCATTTATCAAATCTAAACACAAAGCATCAAAAGTAGATGATGATTTAGGCATAGAAACGTAAGTATAAATACTCATATGTACACGTTCTTCTTCTTCCTTCACCTGCCATTCGCATGCAAAATTCTAAGCATCGATCAAACTCAATATCTTCATACACGATGATGTAATACGATCTAGAGATTATCATAATTGAATTTTGGTATTTGTAAGATTTTATTTTAATTTGATTATTAAAGGATGAGAATTCTTTTTTAGGAAGAAAGGAGGAGGAAGAGGTATGCACGATCATTCCTGGAGGTGATAAATATCAAAAAATGAAAAAACCTAGAATATGGATTTAGGTTGTAAACACTTGGGCTTGGGCTTTAAGGTAATAAGGTTAAGTTAAAATATATTTATTTTTCTTTTAGTTATATAAAATTATTTTCTATTTAATTTAAATAAATATAAATTTCTGTTTTTTTAAATCGCTTCTTTTCCAAACCAATATTTTATTTCAATTACATCACTTTTATAAAATATTATTTTCACATTTCAAACTTATTTCAATTTAAATGTCTTATTTTCACAGTCTAAATACATTTTATAAAGTAATTTTTAAACTAATTTATTCCATAATTCTCCAAATTCTATTTTAATCAACTAAATAATTAATATTAACTTTAATTAATTATTATTAAAATCCGGGTTGTTGTAGACTTCCCCCTTAAGAAAATTGCATCCTCGCAATTTCCCATAAGGAACAAAATCTATAACTAGCCAATAATCACCAAACTTATCCATTACGTTTCCAAATTATTTTATATAATTAAAACATTTACCAAAAGTGAAATTACTTTACATATTTACAAAATACTTCATTTAAATAATTTCCTTTTCAAATATATATTATGTATATACTTTTTTTTCTTCCAAAATTCCACTTTATTCTAATCAAATACAATCCAAATTCAAATTTCCCATCAAATAGATTTTAAAATATATTAATAAAAACCAAAAACTTATTAATGAAATTTCCCTATTTAATAAAGTACCTTTCAATATACTTTTTACATAAATTTAATAATCTTCAAATTGATATTTGGAGGGAAGTTTTAAACTTATTTTCAAATTTTAACACTTCAAAAATAAATGTATCAAAACCCATGTTTAATCAAATTTAAAAATTAAACATTTCATTCTTTATCATTTAACAACATACATAATCGAAATGAAATCTTCATATTTTACCTTCTGATATTCCATAGTAATTTTTAAAATAATTTACCTTTCCAAAAGTTCCTCATATAACTTCTCAAATTTAATTTAACATTACCCATTCATTATCTTTTACTAATAATTTAAAATTAATTCACCCAAAATTTCATACATTCATTAGTGAATTCATCCCATTCCAAATTTCAAAGTAGTAAATCTTTAAGTTATATACATTATTATATCTCAAAATTCCAAAACTCTATAGCATTTTCTCATTTCTAGTTATACCAAAATCATCAAATATACACACAAGTTCTTATTTCCAAAGAATTCTAATTAAAATTAAAGTATAATGATGTTGCCTCGCCATTTAATGCAGTGATTACTATTACCAGTTGGCTGCAATATTGACTATGCAATCAATAATGCCTCGGTGATCTCAGCTGTTCGTCAATGTCCAATGGTTGTAGTCTTCGCTAAAAGTATATCCAAATGTATAAAAGATCATTTACAACACATTTCCCAAAGCAATAAATATAAACTGTTATTTCCAAAGCCTTTACAAATATTGATTTTAAACATTTTTTTTCAAAATACTTTAATTTTCCACAAATTATTTATATCATTCTAAAACATTGTGTTCAAATGTCTCATTCTAGTGTTTAAGAATCCCTATCGAATACGTATGCGCCCGCATCGACCAAAATCCTTAACACACTCAACGGACAAGTTAACACAATTTCATTTAAAAAAATTCTATAAGTATTATTTTCACATATTATTCAATATACTTACTTCAATAAAACTTTTATTAATTTATTTTAAATCTTAAATTAGTATTATACTTATGATGTATATTTTTCAAAAGATTTCTAATTAAAACATTCATTTGACTACCAAAACCATATAGTAATAATAAACTATATTTGTATATATAAAGAGTCTTTATTTCTATTAAACACTTAGTATCATCAAAATAACAACCTTTAAACATACACATAAATATAAATATACTACTCGGTAACTCATTTCAATTGACATTTTATAATATCAAACAAATGCCATTCATATTTATTTATAATAAGTATAAATCAATAATTGAGTTCATTTCATAGCTTTGTTAAATACTTATAAATATTCAAAATTAAATTCAATACTAACAATTTTTAATAACCAAACAAATATAAGAGACTACAAATAATGCACTCAGCGGAAATATTTATCTGTTTTCCCGCTGTGCACTCTGATTAAAATCAATCAAAACACAAAAGTACAACGCCAAGCCAAAACATAACAATATAATACTAAACCACCCAAGATATATCATTCAACATAAATTTAAATACTAATGGTTGAACTAACTCCATTCGTCCTTGCTACTCCAACCTTAATATCACATATTCAAAAGGAATAAATGAAAAGTGATTATATAAATTTAAAATGTCAAATACGTCCCTTGATGATTAACCCAGAAATCATCCTATATATATATCTACTATCCCTTGCCATGTAGACTACCCAACACTCCCAAGGGTCAGGGACTTTAAGTCTCATCTAAGGTCTTAACTCGTGTCTCTAATGTACAATATATTGTTCTAAACCTCACCTTTATACCCATATTATCCTAGAGTATTGCAGAGTAATACTGTCAAATAATACGAAGAACGATGATATATGGAGTATGCATTTGAATATTCCTTAGACTAATACTGGTACATATTAAAACATCAAATAAATAACTCACATATGCATACACAGTATCGATACAAAGCAATAAACACGTGTGCCTCCAGGACAGAACAATACATAATATAGAGTAAATACAAAGAAACAGAGTCAATCACAGCTATAACACATAATATAATATATGATATGATATGGATACAAATATCTTAAATGTTAACTATCTCAATATAATGTAATCTAATCAATATACTATACAACATCATACATATACAATGAATCGAAGTCACTTAAATGTCATGTAACAATCCTAATATAAGTCTCACTAAGCCTAATAAAACTTATGCTGGCCATATCGTCCATGTACCTAAAATATCTCGGACTGGCCCGAGTATTACATAAATAACACACGGATCAGGCTATGTCTAATCAAGAATCCATAGTATGGGTAACACAGTATAAAAAAGGAATAATAATATGATAACAATACCAGAGATACTCAAATCATCTGACGACGTATATATATATATAACTATGGAAATGTGTGCATGAAATACATTTATAATACCAGGGATAACCATCAAAGCATCACATCACACAAATAACTCAAAACCATACAAATAACTAGCTCTGATATCAAAAGATGTCATCATCCATATAGAAGCACATCAAATCAGGAATCACAGAATCAACACAAATGGGTGAATCATGCATATCCAGAAATCATCATCTAAATCAAAAAATATCAGTAATTGAGATATCACCAAGTATAATCAAGCTAGCATGTAGCATTTCCCAAATATATGTCTCCATTTCTATAGAACATCATCATTAATATAGGTGTATATAATAAGATAGATTGCCTATCGATATACTGAGAATCCACTATACTCTAAACATCTATCACATGTATGATCTCATCTTCTCATATAGAAACTATCAGAATGCATTATGATAGGGAATGACTGTATGACAAACATGAAGTGAGGTGTATCAATAATATATGCCAAACTACTACTTTGTTAGTATACGGAGGAAGATTGATAGCACGAATGTAACGACCTATAATTTTGTAGTTAGATTATCAATTTTAAATATTTGAATATAAGAATTATTTAAAGTTTAATAACTAGAATCCGAAATATAGGGATTATTTAATTATTTAGAATTGGGAATTTAATATTTGTAATAGTGATTCAAATATTTGGATTTTAAATTGAATATTCGGTTATTGGATTAAATAGCTTTATTTAACCTTTTTTAAATCAATAGATAAAAATGGTGAATTCATTTTGCTAATTTATTTGTAATAATAAATGGTTTGAATAATTAATTTTAAAATCTATTACTATTTTTACGACTTGATTTTTATGGACATATTTTTAATTTATTTTATTTGATTTTTCCATAATTTTTAATTTGGAAATTCTTGAAATTATTTGTTTGATGATTTGCTGGCAAACGATAGTGTTTTTGTGATTTTACATAATCCAATAAACAGTGTATATTATTTTTGTTTTGAGGTCGCATCGCAATTCTAAGCACGATCGTATTTTTATTTTGTCTTTCGAAGTCCATACGCGAACGGAAAATCTGTACGGCGAGATGCCGATAAACGTAATATATATATATATAACAACATACTCTAATATCTTTATTATTTCTATTGTTTCATTGTAAAAAGAAAGGAGGCTAGATCTACTTCATTCAATAATTAAAAATAAATCCAACATAAATCAAAATTAGAAAGGAGTTTCCTTTGAGTTTGTTTAAGTGGGATCTACACTTATATGTACATATGGATAGGTTCGGTCTCATATTCATTGGCTCAACAGTTTACAGTGGAGCAAACGTAAACTAGTCTTGTAATTTTAAAAAAATTAGGCAACTATTTTGGAATCAGACTGTGGAAACGAGTTTGTCGTGGCTAGAAGAAGCTCCGGCGAGATTTTGGTGGTTCGCCGTGGATGGGGGTGGTTTGCATCCTCGGTACAGACAAAATTGAGGGAGCGGGTTGTGATCCATTGGGGGTGTACGGGCTCGAAATGGTAGTGCCTAAGAGGTGTAGCTCGCATAGGAGATGATATTGGTGAAGTTGGCAATGCGTTTCGTCAAGTATCGAGTGAGTTATCGGCCTTGGAAGTGTAGGTCATGGAATGGTAGGCGTCAGGAAGAAGCAGGAAGGGTATTTGGTGAAGAAGGTTTAATTTTTTAATAGAGTAACTAGTCTTAAAGAATTGTAATTGGTAAATTATAATATAATTTAAAATCGTTTTATATATTTAATAACTTGTTCATACGTGGTCCAATCGTGATGTGGATTTTTGTGTTGCGCTTGTTGTAATGAAAGCTTAGCAACAGAACTGGTTTGGTTGGATTTTGAGCAAGTTGGAATTTGAGTTAAAATCAGATCATTGTTTGATTTTAGTTCAAACCGGAATGCTTCGACGTCAACTAGAATTTCGGTGGGTATCTCACCTCTTTGGATAAATCAGTATATTATATAGTGGATAAAATTTACTGTTTATGTTTGGTTGAAATTATTGGTTGTTTGGTTAAAATATTTGCTTTTGAAAAGCGATAGGCATTTAAATTTGAAAGACAAGGAAAATTGTTGTGAAATCTAGATTTCTTGATATTGTTAATTTTAATTTCCAGTTATATTTCTGTTGATTCATTTTGGTTATATTCATGTTAACTAGATTGTTAAATACGAAAATGTGATTGTTTGACCATTTTGGATGTGATACCGACATTGAGAAAAATCAAACCTTTTTAGAGTAAAGGGAAGTAATACCATTTGTTAAGTACTATAACAATTATTGGCCTTGATTTAGTACCTTGGAATACTATTAATTTTTGATTTGGTTTGGAATTAATTTATTTGGGAAATGATTTATATCTGACTGTTTTGGAATTTCATGATATTTTAATATAAATGAGTTTTTAAAAATTTTCTATTCTATTTCCAAATTTCTTTATTTATTCTTTCTGATATATATACACATATATTTAAGTAAATGTTTTAAATTAATTATTTTGGAAGTATTGGGTTTTATAGAAAATTATTATAAATATAAATATTTAATTTAAAAAGGTAATTAAAAGGGGTTATCTTTTATTTAAAAGTGATTCTTTTAAAAGAAGATGGATATATTTTGAAATAAATATTATGAGACATTTTATATAAAATGTTGAAAATAAAAGAATACATTATAAATGGTGTTTTATAAATTGGAGGAGAATCTAATAAGTGATATTTTATAAAAGGGAAGATATTTCCATTGGATAAATTTGAGAAATAAATCACATTTATGGATTTATAATAATATATGGAACAGTCGTTTTATAGAAGTAGTTGGATCTGTTTTGGAAACTGGAAGTGTGATAAATTTGGAAATGTATAAACGATGTTTTATAAATATGAAAGAAATGTTAAAAGGGAATTTTATAAATATAAAGGGAGTTTTGTTTTATAATTAGAGTCTGGATTTATATTTGAAGTTTGTTTTATAAAAGGAGTTTTGTTGTATAAAGGAGTTGTATAAATGGATTTCAAGTTTTACAAAATGAGTTTATAAATAAAATTTTATACAAGAAGTTTTATAAAAGGGTGTTATAAATAATATAAAAGGTTGTTTATAAAGGAGTTATTAAATGAATTTGGAAGTTTGTAAAAGGAGGTTGAAATTATGTTATGTATATTTTTACAGAGATTTCCACTAAATTAATATTTGTGAAAGGAATTCTAACATGAATTTGAGTTATAATTATGAAAGGGGTTTTTATAAAATAGTCTATTTGAAATAGAGCCCTGATTTCCTTGACTGACTTTCTTAATTACGGTGGTATGGAACTTTCTTTCCCTACTTAACACCGAAGAAATAGTGTTTGGGTTATTATTATTTCTGTTTTTAGTGACTCCATTTTAACCTAATTTTAAGTGTGGTTTTGGAATAAGAATCTTTCTTAAGATATGTAAATACACTTATTGTAACGACCGTGATTTTATTACCGTCGTAATAAATATTTTAAAATCGGTAACGACCGTAATTGTTGAATTACTGTCGAAGTGCATATTAATAAATGTTGTAAAGTCAGTACCTTCTTGCTAACGGTTGCACGTTGATAGGTAAGGCACCTTTGCCTTCCCGTGAAAATTAATGCTAGTAGGAATAAAATTTCGCCCCGCAGCAGCAAAGATTGATAAGGCACATAATGTGAACACCTCACATTTTATCATACTTCAACATTGCTGTCTGTTGGTGTGAAAGCAAACTCACATTTGACACTACATCTCCTTTTCTAAATGAAAATATGTGAACTTCTGTCACCACATTATTTTATAAAAAGCAAACATTTAGATTTACAGCCATCAAGTGGCCGTGTACTGTATTTGCGAGTACACGTCTCATTAAATGCAGGAGTAAACCAGCACGTTAGAAAGTTAATGCAAGGTGTACCAAAAATAAAAGAATGGCCTATACTCCTACCTCTGACTGGTACACAAAAGTTGAAATATTTTTATCTGCAACTTTTCTTCACTCTTCTAGCAGAGCTCTGAGAGCATTAATGGTAGCTTCCACATTTTTGCTTGCTTGCATTTCTGGTTCTAACTGAGTTCAAAATAGGTTAAGGTGAGTTTTATACTCACATTTCTAATTTATTCAGTATTTTGCCTAAAAATCGTTACACTCATTTTCGTTTGGTTCATTTTAAACACGCAAGCAATGTCCAGGTCTTTGCTTGGTTATGTCTATACGAAATGCACACAGTAAGTTATGTTTTTTATATGCGTGCCAGTAGATGAGTATTTTGGTTTCAATCTGCACGTGAAATAGTTACGTGCAAATTCATCAAGTTCCAGGTTACTTTAGATCGCGTTGTTTTCGTGCATGCTATTTTGTGTTGCATTAAGCAGGTTAAAGTTTATACATTATTTGAGTGCAAACTTGTAGTACAACATGAAAACAAGCCCAGGCTATATAAATGTCATATACGAAAATATGATTCAGTAGACAATGCATACAAGAGTATGGGTTACGTGCGTACATATGTAGTCTTGCCTGGAAATTTTTGTTGTTTTGTTTTCTCCATGCGAGCACACTGTATTCCTCATGTATACACGATAATAGGCAGGTCATTTTATTTTCGTTAAGAAAATGAGTGCAACAAGTAGTACATAAAACATTGCTCAAGTTGCATACCATAGTATAAGGTGAACAGATCACTTTCACTGGTGGGATCCTCCGTCAACTTTCATTCGTTTTTACATGTTAAAGTATCCTGTATACAATAGTTCATATCAAAATGGACTAAAGACTAGATGCGTTTGTTATGAATTTTAAATATCAATCCTACGGTCCTACCTACCCACTAGGCAGTAAAGTATAGTGGAAATATTCTTCAAAGTTGCCTTATATTAAATTATGAACAAAAAATTTTACTCACGTATGCATGACTTCATGCATTGAAAAGGATAATGTGTCTTGGTCTTCTTACTTTTTTATGGTATCATCTAGTGCGTCTGTTCCAAGTTACAACATACTTTTCCATTTAGTACATGCATGAATATATTTACTAAGCCCTGACAGTGCCATATTTTAATGAATATATAGTGGTGCAGTCCACTCTTTAATTTGCGTTGAACCGGTGTATTGTTTTGGAACGTATTTAGTTGCCGTTATTTTTATAACGGATTCTTACGCCGGTATTATATTTTTGAAGTGTGTTGTTTTGATGACATTTTTGACAAATAAAAATTACCGTTGTTTTGACTTCGGTAACCGTAAATTTTAAAGTGAATTTTCAAGCGGTTATCCCGCAACGCTGATTTGGTATCCGTTTTTACGGTGTTTTTGAGATACGCAATTTCCTCGTCGAAATTGCTACAGTTGTTGCTGTTTTAATCACGTGTTTTAAAAATGGTTTTAAATTGAAATTGTTTCCAAAAATTTTACAGTTTGCGCTTTCAAAAGAATGAGAAAGCGATTTAAACGATTCAGCAAAATTGAGGACTATGAACCCTTACTTTTACTAATTCGCTTAATTCCGGACTTGTCCATTTGAGAACGTAAAATGTATTTTTATAAAATACACAATTTTGCACTTTCAAGGAAACGATGAAGAGATTTAAACGATTTAGCAAAAGTGCGGAGTATGGAACCACACTTTTACTATTTCGGTTAAATCCGGACTCGTTAATTGAAATATTTGTTGTTTGATGTTTTTGATGATTTTGTGCGCCTTCGAGCCACTATGTTGGACCTTCGGGTCATATGTTGGACCTTCGGGTCAAATACCAGTACTAGACCTTCGGGTCATATGTTGGACCTTCGGGTCATATGTTGGGCGCCAAAAATTATGTTGACAGTACTTGGTAGGCTTCGGCCATATGTTGATGCACGTGCGGCGTAGCTAAAACTCGCCATTTGTTGGGATCGATCCACTTTTATGTTGATTTTTCTAGTTATCTATTTTTGATTTCTAGATTTTGTAAATTGTTGTTTTGAATTCAATTGTGAATTTGAATGTTGATTTTGATGGTGTTTGATGTGATTTCTTCATTTAACTATGTTGATTTCTTATGTTGAATAGTCTCATTCGAGATTATTATTATTTTGCTTTGATGTTATTTATGATGCACTCACATCTAAGAATAAATTAGACTGATCCGTTTATTATTTCTTTTTGAATAATACTCGGGTCAGACCGAGTTATTTCAGGGTAGTCTCTATCTCTGATTCAGTAGCAGCTTCAGCTTTTGGGATATCGCATCATCTTTTGTCTAGCCTTCGAGGAGTTCTTTTGGTTATTCGACTCCCATCTTATGTATGTTGATGTATATGTTTATGTATATTTGGTTCATGTGAACCATCGACTGTTGTAGCATGTATTCCAGACTTGTCTTCCGCTTTATATCTGATATTTCTGTTTCTGATGTGATTATACTATCAGTGTGTTGTTATTATGAGTTGTTCTGGATTTTTCTTTAGCCACTGTAGTTTCGTTTTAGATTTGGATTGAATTTATCTCTTTGGGAGTAATTTTCACAACTCCTATTGATGTAATCAATACTCGTCTAAGGCATAACTTACGGATGGTCGCTTCTAACAAGCCTTATTCTTCGCAATAGCAGACGTTATTCCTTATAATAACCTTTGTTATTGTGAGTATAGAGGTGGGGCGTCACACTTATACTATTGAAATAGGTATATGAGTACATTTTCTAAATATTGAAATACAATGATTTACGCATATACCTAAATCATTAATATAAGAATATGAAAGGGTTTCTAAGTTTTTGGGAAATGAAATGTTTTGAAATATATCTTTGTAAAAGATATTTAATATAAGTATTTACAAAGTGGTTTAGATTAATGAAAAATTAATTTAAGAGGTCTAGAGTTGATTTGTGCTTAATAACTGTTATTTCCTCAGGGATCTGTAAATTTATATTTGAATTGTGTGTTTATTTGATAGTTAAATAAACGACTATCAAATCTTGGCGAAAAACATAACTCTGAAAATATCCAAGAGAAACGCATGAGTTATATGGCACAGTCATCTTCGATGATGTTGTACTGTGTGTATAAAACTCGTTTTGTTCTCCTAGAACAAATGATAGGGAGATCCATCCACTTAAACGGTTAGGGGGCGATCATCACTCCTATCTATTATCTGTTTATTTCCGAAAGAACTGGGGTTGAGTTTAACAGAAACTATCGAATGTTGTTTTGAAGAGACCAAGATCAGATGAATTATCTGAAAACCACTTCGATTCAATTCTAGCAACGTATTTAAAGTATCTTGAAGATGATGGAATCGAAGATGGAGTCCTTTGAAGTGCAAGGGCTACTTGCTACTAATCCTGAGGGTGATTCCAAAATGGATGCAGTAGAAGTAGTGCCTTCGGTTTGTTCATATCCTGAACAACTTGTATGGACGAATGTTGACACTGCATTACTGCCTGGAGTGCAGTGTAGCATTCCAATTGGGTTTGCTATATAAAAAGGTAAAACGTAGCCTCTAGCCCCATCAATCGGGAATGACTAAAACATGGATATGCAACAGGGCTAGGTGGGTCGCTCCTATTAGGGTGTATCATCGCCTTTCTAGATATGCATTCATTTTATGGATTTAGTTAGAGCTCTCGGTAAAGGTTGCAAAGCAACCGGGGTGATGATATATTCAGTACTATCCAGGAAGGGGTAGGCCTATTCTATGAGCATGGGGCAAGGAGTTCTTGTTGACATCGATACATTTTTCTAGAGGTATACTGTGACAGGCGGTACCCTAGTAGTCTTATTATTGTTGGAATCCATTTTCTAATATGTGCCTTTGCTATTTTAGTTGTAAACCGATTATGCTGGAATTTAATTAATGTAACAATTCCGGCTATGATTAATATGTATTTGTATCCTAGACATTATTACGATATCATAGAATTTCCTATAAAATGTTTTGGTTATTGTAAGGTAAAAACCCGTCCGTATTTATGTGCGGATGGTCTTACGAGATACCTTTATTTTGAAAGGTTTTATAACTTTAAAATCCATTTAGGTGTGTTTCTCACGCTGGTTTACCAGACTGATCTGGGCTTTGTTTTCTTAAAAGTTCGGGACAGATCGAGCATATTTACAGATTCAGTTTGGATGCTTTGGAGCTTTAGAAGACGAGCTGGATGCCTCTAAGTCGTATATACGTATATTTTTATTTTCCACTGCAATTGTTTGTTGTTTATTTATCAATATTTGTGAGGACAGGCTGCTATAACTATCCAGGCTGATGATTGATAGTTTGACTCTGAATGATGTATGTATATTGTAGTTATTTTCTTCTTTGTAAAGATCTGTTCATATTATATATTACTTGTTATGATGTGAGATTTTGTTCTGTCTTTTTCTTTCTTTTTCTCGAACAATCTGTCTTTTCGGTACTCGGATGCTCGACATGTGAATACCGTGGATGTATTAGTGTCGACTTCTATGGGTCAAAAAGGCGGGTCGTTACAACGAAGCAAGTTCTAAAGACGAAATCTCTACAATCTTGTTACTTTTACAGAATCGTGACACGTATCCACCGGTGTGCTCGTCAATGTGAGGACTCAATAGTCATAACCCCACTCTAACCCCCATTGGTAACAGACTATTTGCCTATGTGACACAGAGGCGAACACACATAGAGAAAGCACGTACCCATATAAATATAGCGTGTCATAGATTTGGGGCGCGACCCCACGATTATGCCGATAGGGTGGATTCTAGACATCTAGTTCTCTTCAACGTCAATAAAAGGAGTACATCATAATAGTGGCATATAGAACTAATATATATATACACACGAAGTCATACTCATTGTTATGTGTATCACCTCACACTCATAACATTATTCTCATCACGTGAGTGTCATCTACTTACAATGAATAACCAAACTAATATCATGACAGTATCCTTTACTACTACGGATACTCAAATGTTTATTCAATGCTTATAAACTACACTCAACCTCTACGATATTCTACACAACAAGTCCAAAAAATAACCGGAGAAATATTATCAAAAGTCCCATACCAAACGGTATTATAACTCCGTTTATTCAGATTTCTCTTACATAGAATTAAATATCATGAAATCATACAAAAGGATGTCGTCACCATATCATATCAAAATCTCCGATCAAATCAATATCAACGGTGAATCATTCATATCATCTAAAATCAATCTCTAAATAGATATAATAAATATAAAGTAAAACATTTAATTAATTATTTACGTCAAGTATAAATAAATAACTCTAATTCAATATATTATTTTCAGTAAAACATCTGATAAAACTAATATAAATGAAACTACTGACTCTTAATAAGTTAAATAAAGCTTTAATATTTATAAATTACTTCCAAAGTTGCCATTTCTATATTTTATATCTTCATAAATAATATTTAACTAAATATAACTCATAACATACAATTCTTAATTTTCCTAAAATTTAATTATGAGTTATAAATAATTTATTTAATATCCAAATTTGAAATAGAGTATACATTCATAATCTTGTATATATATAAATTGTATAAATTATCTAATAATGAATCATTCACGGCATCCCACTCATTTTAACGCAGACGAAAATCTCAGAAGTATGTGATAATAATTATTTTAGAATTAAATTGAATTTCTAAATAATTTAAAATTATTAAATATGTGAAAATGGATAACAAACTCCAATTAAATTTATTAACTACAAAATTTATCTTAAAATACTAAAAATTTCAATTAGATTGTATTTTTTATTTTTCAGAATTTACATTCAACTTTTATAAGATTATTAAAATCAAAATCTAGTTTATTCTTTAATTAATCAATACCTTAAAATCAATAAATACTATATTATAAATTTCATATAAACTCCACAAATCCATTTTATATTGTTATTTATACTAAACTTTGATTGTGTATAATTTATCATTATTTTATTTTTAATTTTAAAATTTTATTCATTTATTTTTTTAAACTAGCACAGGTAGCGGTCGACCACCGTCGACCGGTGGACCTAGTAGGTCGACCATGCTTGGAGCAAATTTTTGATCGTCTTCTTCCCCTCTAATCAATTTTCGGCGACATACAATACATATATACACCAACGCAATACATACTTCATAGATTCATTCATTCATCAAATCTAAACATAATGCTTTAAGAGTAGATGATGATTTAGGCGTAGAAACGTAAGTATAAATACTCACCTATACACGTTCTTCTTCTTCCTTCACCTGCCATTCGCACGCAAAATTCCAAGCATCGATTAAACTCAATATCTTCATACACGATGACGTAATAGGATCTAAAGATTATCATACTCAAATTTTGGTATTTGCAAGATTTTATTTTTATTTGATTTGATTATTAAAGGATGGAAATCTTTTTCAGGAAGGAAGGAGGTGGAATAGGTATGCATGAATATTCCTGGAGGAGATAAATCTCGAAGAATGGAAAAACCTAGAATATGGGTTTAGGTTATAAACATTTGGGCTTGGGCTTTAAGGTAATAGGGTTAAGTTAAAATATATTTATTTTTCTTTCATTTATATAAAAATATTTTCTATTTAATTTAAATAAATATAGATTTCTATTTCTTAAAATCACTTATTTTCCAAAATAGTGTTTTATTTCAATTACATCACTTTTATAAAATATTATTTTCACATTTCTAACTTATTTCAATTTAAATGTCTTATTTTCACAATCTAAATCCTTTTTATTAAATAATTTCTTAACCAATTTATTCCACAATTCTCCAAATTCTATTTAATCAACTAAATTATTATTATTAACTTTAATTAATTATTATTAAAATCTAAGTTGTTACGCATTCACTTTATTGTCTTTAGCTCTAATTTGTTTTTTTAGCTGTGCTCTAGTTTAAATTCTACAAGAACTTTTGCATACTTAAGATGTTTTAAATATCTAGTATATTTATCCATAATTAATGGTATACCATAAGCCTAGCCAATATGCTTATACTCTTGGCATTCCATGGAGCCAAATCTAGGTTTATCAATTTTATCCACATCGGGTGAGATTATTGATAGAGTTAGGAGTTGCCTTAGGGGAATTTTGTAATTGTTACATATGTCTAACTCGATAACCGATCTTATTTGAAATAAAAGGTGTTTTCTTTCTATTATTATATACTTGATATAATGTATTACATTAATTAATTAAATTAAAAGTATATTTAATAGAAAGTCCATAAATGGTATGTTTTGTTATAGTAGTTCAATGTGTTATAATCATGAGTGATTTATCATAATAAAATAAACGTATCATTTTAAATATTCCTAGTCAAGATGCATCGAGACTGGATATCAATACATCCTTTGAGACTAGAGTATGCAACGCTGTCCAAATGTTGGGCAATGTATTACTGATGGCTATTAGGAGCACCAAGGGCTTACATGCCGATAGTTATTGGATAACTATGGAATGACCCACTCGATAGTTTTCTGTTGATTAATATAATTAAAGTCAAATAGAAAATATCAATGTGATAATATTACACAATTCCCTCGACTTGAGAATACCGTCGAGCTTCAATTTGAAAACTTCACTTTGATTATAACTAAATCATGGCACGGCGTCCATCGAACGACTACAATTGGGTCGAGTAGAAGCATTGGAAGTGAGACACTATTCAAGTAAGGATTTGTCTTCTAAGTTATATGAGGTTAGCATCACGGTCAACTGAAGTCAACTCAAAGTCAAAGTCTTTGGCCAGAGCAGTTCGGTTAATAATAATTGTTATTATTGAACCAAGGACTTTGTGTTTGGACTATAAAGTTGAATATGGACAATACTGGAAATTAAACTATTACCAAATTCTGTAAGTTCTAATGTGGTATAGTTTTAACGAAGAGAATTGGTGTAAATAATTGTCACCTAAGAGTCACACAACCGAATTGTTGAATACTCCTATTACCACCTAATTTAATTAATTATAATTTTTATAAACTAATTAAATTAATTAATATTTATGAAATATTAATTATAAAAAAAACTTAATTTATGTTGATCATATTAAATGGTGTGTATACAATAGTTATAAACACACGTATTGATATACGATATCGATGTGCATTTGAATTAGATTTAAATGTTTCTTAATTAATCGGGCTTGAAGTGATTTTGAACCCCATAAGGGGGCCTATTATAGGAGACTATGGGAAGGCTAGGGAGGCTGACCATATGATGGCGTAGATGTGGTGGAATTTTGAATTCAAAAGAGGTGAAATGGTAAGAGAGAAAGTGGGATCTAGATCCTCCTTTTTCTCCTTAGAATCTCAACCATCATATTTTGGATCTCTCTTTTTTGTCTCCTCTAGACTAGGAATGTGGACCGTATACTCCACTTCTCCTTTAATTATTCAAGCTCAAAAAACATCGAATTAAATTAAATATAAGATGGTGGTTGTGGCTTTCTGTCTGGTTGCTCATTCTAAAGGTTCGAATATCGATTCAAGCAATCATTGGATTTACTATTTCAAGGTGTTTCATTTAGGCCATAGATAAGGTAAATTTTTGTATACATACACATATGTGTGTATGTATTCATGTATAATTGTTTGTATAATATTATATGTTTAGATAGTGTGTCATTATCATGAATCTATATATGTTGGTGTTGTCTTCGTTATATGAAATTATATACATAATAAAAAAATTGTATATTTACATACAAAATGCTCACGGCCCAATTTTTTTTTCTTTCGAATATAATAATATTAAAACGATTATAAAATAAAGTTGATTTTAACACATATACTGTCATATGGAGTATGTTTTATATTTATTAACATGTGTTTGTATCCATGTTTATTATATATGAAAAAAACATTTTTTTCATATATAAATATATTTTAAAAACGAATATAATATATATATATATATATATTATTCAATTTAAATAGTAGATCCATCATATGAAATCATACATATGTATGCGTGTGTAATAAAATATATGTATATAAATATTTAATCTAATATATGTAATTTTAGAAATATTTTGGAAATAAAATTTGAAAAACTAAGTTTTTTGTATTGATTTTTGTACCGAAATTAATATTAAATATTTTTTTGAAACAACTTTAAAATCGCAAGTAAAACAAAATTAAATTTTTATGTCAAATATGTATGCATTTATATATATATATATATATATATATATATGTATGTATATGTATGTATGTATGTATGTGTGTTTGTGTGTGTATAATAATTTACATAAAAACATATTTGTGTGTGTGTGTGTGTGTATCTTTTATATTTATAATATTTTAATATTATATTAAAATACATATTATATGATTATCTTTAAAACAAATATATATATATATATTAATTTCGAGATAAATACTTGTTTTTATATATGCTATATTTATTTAAAATTAATATATTAATTTGAGTTTGAATTTACTAGATATTTATTTCATAGATCTATATCTAAATCTAAAATTTGAATTTTAAATTTGATTTTGACTTTCATTTTTATTTATAATATATTTATAATTATGTTACACTACAACTTAGTGAAAGTATATATATGTAAAATATATTTATATAAATGCTTATAATTACAAACACTATTTTGCAATAATATAAAACTGTATATGTGTGTGTGTGTCTACATATATATCTGACAACACATATATATAGAAGGTCTAATATGTCCATTGCGGTGTAAATTCCAACATTTATACATGGGCATGTTAAACTATGTACATCATTCATGTTGTACGTGCACGTACACACATACGTGTATATGATACACATATTATATTGTAAATTATAAACATAACATTTGTATAAAACTATATAATATAAATAAATAAAATATTGATTTTATTTAAAATAAATTTAGATAAGGTCTAAATAAATTTAAGCTTCATAGGTCCAATAAGATCCAAATGGAATAATATTTTTTAAATTTACCCATTTACCCCGCTGCGTGCCGTCCCAGTTCCCACAATGGTATCAGAGCTTAATAGCCTATGCGATCTAAATTAATCATGTTAGAGCTAACTAATTAAGCTTACCCATTCAGTAAGGTGTCTAAAGAAGTAGTGTCTAAGGTTGGGTTTAGGTAATCGAGTACTCTGCCCTATCTTGCTATCGACCTTGCCCAAAAAGTAAAGTAAACCCAATAGGTTGTCCCTAGTAGAAAAGGCCCAATTTGAATTGGGCTTTGGGTTAATTTTCAAAATTGTTCTGAAATTAAAATAAATTTAAAATTTAAAATAAGAAATATATATTATAAATGTTATAATATAATTTTCAAAAGGTGTTTTGCAAATATAATATTATATTTCAAAAACTTTAATATCAATAAGATTATCAAAATAAATAAATAAATCAATAGTTAATTAAATAAATATATAGAATATATATTATGATATATCTTACATTGACTTGAATTGTTTAAGACAATGTAAGTATATATAATAAGAATTTCAAAATTAAAATATTTAATTAAAATTGTTTAACAAAATAAATTAATTAAAAGTTAATTAATAAATAATAAAATACATATATAAAGATATACGTGTATAATCATAAGTGTTACGGTATACATATTCGATATAAAATTTTATAATTGAATAATATAAAATTAATTAAAATGTTAATTAATTAAATAAGATTTAATTAATTTAATGTTATACATAAGACTATTATATAAGTAAATTAAATTATAAATGTTATATAATAATGAAACTTATATAACATGAATGTATAAATTAAAGGTGGAACATTAAGAAATCTAGTTATATTAAAGGAATAATACGTACATTTAGTAAGTATATCGTGATTTCAAATGTGTCTGACACTTGAACCACGAGGGTACTTTATAAGAAATACATTATTCCATAAGTTGATATCGCTAAATTAAATATACTAAAGTGAATCTTTAATACAAGTGTTGTACTCTACCATTTATATATTAATATGTTACTTGCATACTCTCTAGTTATTGAGGAAAGTCAAGCTAGGGATGTTATGTGTAGTATTATTAATATATAGAGTATACGAGGTAAGAAAACTATATGTATTTGTTGAGCAAACTCAAGGTACATATACTATATTTAGTTCATTATGAAATGGTAGGTATGAGTGAATAATTTCTTTTGATTTGTTGGGCAAACCCAAGGTCGAAATGAGATTAGGACAAAGACCATGGGTAAGGAGATGCAGATGATGCAACCGATAAACTGTTATCCTTCCTTGTAGGCCTGTGTTTTGTTAAGCAAACTCAAGATCAAAATCCTAAGGCAAGCGAGTCCTAACACCCACCAGAGAAATCCAAAGATTTCTATGTTTCTTTTAGGGTTTTAAGAAACATAAAAGTCTAGTAGGAACCTTACTGGAAAATTGAAATGCTGACATTTAACCTTTCTAATATTTTAAGACCATCTGATATGTTTGAATTAAACTAATCTACATCGATAAATTTATGTAGTTAGTAAAATTGATAAAATGTTTATCAATTAAAATATATAGATAAACTAAACGAATATTGATAAATAGAAATATAAAATATACTTATCAATAATATTTTTGCATGTTGACCCATGCAAGTGCCTAATTATACAACGATTAAATACGTTCGTAACTTGGTTACTTACGTGTTTGTTTGCCTGAGACTATGTATTGTCTTCTATGAGTTTCGAATTCTAAAAGTAATACAAAAATATGGAGATTTGGTACTTATATGATCACATATAAATGTTATATGGTGAATGGTCATAATTCGTAATGTACGAAACCTCAATGAAATTAGTTCATTTGAAATAAGCAAGTAAACCATATTGTGAGATTGTGTATTTAATATGACTGGTTAGAATTATGATCTTGTAGTGTTAAATGTAACACTAGACCAAGAGCTACAAGATGGATCTCAGAATTCGATCACTAAGAAGTCAGTTTGATAAGTTTACATAAAATGCAACTTATTAGATATCCTTAAACATGAAAGATTACCAAATGCATTTTTGTAAAGAGTTTATTATGAACATGTAGTAAGGATGTCATTTGAATGGTTTAACTGTTTAGAAAGGAAATCGAATGCATGAAAGTGGATGTAAACTAAGGCACAGTTCGGATGAAGAGAGTGAATAGTCACTTCTACTTCATAAAGAAAACTATAAATGAGAATTGTAAAATAATAATAGATACTTAACATTGGAATAGAAACATGATTTCTATTTCAAAATGTACTTTTAAATAGAAAAATTATTTTCTATGGGATTTATTTCTTTGAGTTTAAGATATTTGATCTAAAAACTCTCGACTGTAAACTACTTACAGTAAATGGAGTACGTTTTATATTATTAACATATTTGTGTGTGTGTGTATATATATATGTTTATTATTTTCATAAAAAAATAGTTTTTTCACATATAAATATATTTTAAAACCGAATATAATATAACATACATACAAACACGCGCGCACACACACACACATATATATATATTATTCAATTTAAATATTGTATCCATTATATGAAGTCACACACACACATATGTATATGTGTGTGTGTGTATGTACATACGTATGTATACATAAATGTCATAAAATATATGTATATAAATATTTAATATAATATGTATAATTTTAGAAATTTTTTTGGAAATTAATTTTTTTCCCCGTATATTGATTTCCATACAGAAATTAATATTAAAAAATGTTTTTTGAAACAACATTTAAACTATAAGTAAAAATAAATTTATGACCGAATACATATGTTATATATTTATTTACTCAATTAATAATTCACATTAAAACATATTTATGTGTGCGTGAAATATGTACATATTTATATATACACTATATTCATTTAAATTTAATATATTAGTTTGAATTTGAAGTTACCATATATTTATTTTATAGATCTCAACCTAAATCTAAAATTTGAATTTTTAATTTGATTTTGACTTTCATTGTTATTTATAATTATGTTACAGTACAACATAGTGTATGTATATATATGTAAAATAAGTTTATATAAATGCTTATATTTACATACACCATTTTGCAATAATGTAAAATATGTTTACATAAATGCTTATATTTACAAAAACTATTTTGCAATAATATAAAACTATATAAATATAATATATATATATATATATATATTTGTGTGTGTGTGTATTTGACAGCAAATGTGTATATAGAGGGGATAATACGTCCTTACGATATAAATCCCAACATATATACACAGGCATGTTAAACCATGCACACCATTTATGTTGCATGTGTACGTACACATATATGTGTATAAATTACATATATTATATTATAAATTATAAACATAGCATCAATATAAAACTTTATATTATAAATTAAATAAAATATTGATTTTATTTAAAATAAATTTAGATAAGATCTATATAAATTTAGACTTCATAGGCCAAATAAAATCCAAATGGAATAATTTTTTTGAAATTTTCCCCCCTGCGTGCTGCCCCATTCCAACACTTATAGCATATCTTTCCAGTCTCAGATCCTGTAACAACCGGAATTTTCGACCCCCGAAAATCGACACTAATATGTCCAATGTATTGCATGCCGAGCAATCAAATGTCGAAAAACTCGATTGTTAGGGAAGAAGAAAGAAGGAAGAAGGAAGAAGAGAAGAGAAGAAGAAGAGAAAGAAGCAAAAAAACAACACGGGATCTCACAATCGCAGTGGAATAATATATAATATAATATCAGCGACCTTTACAAAGAGAAACTGTTATATACATACATCCATCAGAGTACAACAACCAATCCCCATCATCAGCTTGAATAGTTATAACAACCTGTCATCAAAAATGCTGATGATTTCAATACAAAACAGCGGAAAATAAGCATATACATGAATACGGCTTGAAGACCTCGCCTGGATCCCCTGCCAACACAGGATCGGCCTACCTCTTACTGGAAAGTACCGAATATGATCACCCCTCCGTTAATGGGCCCCAAAGCATACAAATGAGAGATAATATAGAATCTAGATAGGGATGATCATACCCTACTTGGGAGCGACCCACTTAGGAAACTTTACAATGTTACAAAGAACTTCAGGACATTATAGCTATCCTGGGGTTGGACAAATTATCCGAAGAAGATCGTTTAACTATAGCAAGAGCATGAAAAATTTAATGCTTCTTATCTCAACCCTTCTTCGTGGCATTCCTGGTTGATGAGGCTTGAGGCTACATTTTACCTTTATATAGCATTTCCTACTTGGAATGCTAACACTACCCTCTAGGCACCAATGCAATATCAGCATTCATCCATACAATTCGTTTTGGGACTGAACGAAACACTTGAGAGCTTTGTCTTCAATTCCATCATCTTCAATATGTCTTCACTTCAAAACGCATTCGTTGGATCGAAGTGGTTTTCGGATAACATATCCGATCCCGGTCTCTTCGAAACAACTTTTCAATAATTCCCGGTAAACTCAACCCCGGTTCTTTAGGAAATAAACAGTCAAAGATAAGAGCAGAGATCACCTCCTAACTGTTAGTGGATGGATTTCCTTATCATTATCCTAGGAGAAAGAAATGAGATTTATACGCACAGTACATCATCATCGAAGATGATTGTGCCATATAACTCATATGTTTCTCCTAAATATTTCCAAAGCTACGTTTTGGGTCCAAATTCGATAGTCGGTTATTTAACCATCGAATAAACAAACATTCAATCAGGAATTTTAATTCCATAGGGAAAAACCAACATTGGTTAAGCACCAAGCAACACTAAGCGTCTTTTGAAAATCTTTCATTAATTAAATCCACTTTGTAATTTCTTATATAAAAATACTTTTACAAAGGTATCCCACCAATCCCTGTATTTTCACTACTTAGAAAATATCAATATACTTGTCTCAACGGTATAAGTATATTTACACACATTATACCTCACAACTTAGAAAATGTACTCATATACTAATCTCAATGGTATAAGTATATTTACAAAACTGAGAAAGATATTCTTTTTATTCGGTTCAAAAATCATTTATAAACTCCTTATAAATCTTTAAAACTATTTATAAATTTTTTTATAGATCTTCTGGGACCATTTATAAAACTCTTTATACGTTTCAATCACTTATAAATTCTCTTGTACATTTCTAAAATCATTTATAATTCCTTTACAAATCCATAAAACCATTTATTAAACTCCGTTTATAGATCTATAACCCATTTCTTATATTCATTTATAAATATCTAATCATTTATAAAACTCTTTCACCTTATAAATAATCTTCCCTTACGTCTCCAAACTGTTTTATAAACTTTCCTTATAAAATCCAAGTTCGTTTATAAACTCTATTTATGAGTTTCGAATACATTCATAAACAAATAAAGATCATTTACTTCTAAATAGTGTGTGTGTGTGTGTAATTTTTTAAATTAACATTATAAATAAGTAAATAATAATTATTAATCTAAAAATAATAATTAATGATATCAAATCATTATGAAATAACAAAAATAATTAATCTTTAGCCTTATAATAATAATTTATTTTTCAAGACCTTATTAATAAATCCTTATTAATTTCAAACCATAATTATTCTTAAATAATTAACATTCTGATAAATACTTAAAAACAATATTAACTATAAGCAAATAACTTTTAAACAACTCTAATATAATTTAATAACTCTTAAACAATATTAATATAATTAAATAATTTTTAAAATGATATTAATATAATTAAATAACTTAAATGATGTTAATATAATTAAATAACTTAAAACAGAATATTTCCTAAACCCAATTTCGGATTCAAAATCATTTCCTATCTCAAAAACCAATTCCAACTCAAATGACAATTTATAGTATTTCAAAATACTAATTTAAGGCCAATAGCCACCCATGCTTAACCAATATCGCTATTGGATTTCTATCACTACTGGGTTTTAGTTTCTAAACATATAACAATGTTTAACCACGGTTTTCAATAATCCATATAAAAGAAATATTATTGAAATAATTCAACAATAGCGAGGAATCCCGTTGGATCCCTCCAACCTAGTTTCCCCTGCATCACAACAGTATATAATCATAAAATATAAACCAACCGCTTCGAGGTGGGATTGGTATACAAAGAGTCATCCGCTCTTACACGGGAATGTAATAGGATCTCATCCGCTCTAGGGTGAGAGTATATCCAAAATCAACTAATAAATATAGTAATTCATCCAAACAATCATTCAACAATTTTTATCAACTATATATCTTACTAGTTAACCAAAAAGGTGAGTTTAACTCACCAAAAATTTATGTTGCCGCCGAGGCATTCCGTTTTGGAACTAAAATCGAACGACGTCCGATTTAGCTCAAATTTCAACAGTCTCCAAATCCAACCAAACTAGTTGCGTTGCGAAGCTAAGTCTATACGAGTGCAATACAACAAATGGTGTCTGAATCCGACCTCGTATGAAGGAGTTATTGATTAAATAAGATTTTGATTTAAATAATATAATATTAAATCACTAATTACAGTTTCAAACATTAATTACCCATCATAATCTATTCCCTCCCAATCACTAATTCCAGACCATTACCTACCTCAAACAAACCCACTCCTTCTACCTTCTCTCTCCATATTTCTCCCACCATACTCAACGGATTGACAAACCGCCAACACCGATGAACTCCACTATGCGAGACCTCCGCGACCAACCCAACCTCATCAAACCCGACCTCCCTCATCCAATCCCGTCCCCATGTGTGCACAGCAGGTCGTGCAACCTTTTTTCTCACCAAACCCCATCAATTCTCTTCCAAAGGTGCTACTCGACCTCCCAAAACCCAAACTCACCTCTGATTTGCCTCTCGTTGCCTAGATTTTGAAAAAAAAACTAACCCTGGCTATAAAAATAGCACGGCCAAGCACCATGCCGAGTCCAAATAGCAGCCGCACCTGCTAAAACTTCCCCTACATGAAGATCTTAGCTAAACAAGATCAAGGAAGCTTGTTTTACATTTTTCTGATTTTTCTTTTCTTTGTTTTGTTTTTTTTAAGTTGGAATGTTTAAAATTTTGGTTTATGTAAATGGAAAAATAAAGGAGAGGGGTCATTTTATAGATGAGGAGGGTATGGTCAGGTATGTGAGGGAGGAATGGGCAGACGTGGGAAGTATGGGTGAGGGCATGTCAATATATATATTATTCAATTTAAAATATTGAATTATAAAACGTCCAAAAAATTCGAACTCCAAACGAGACATACCGCCTAGCATTCTATATGTTATACCCCTATTCCGAATGCAATGGAACTAGTCTCGAGGACTAATTCGATCATATGCAGAAGATGGCTTTTTAAACCCAATTATTATATAGATTTCTGAAATTAATTTCTAAGCGTTTCAACCCCACATGTCAAATGATGCGTCCGATCGCCACGAAAATTGTTATCATATAATAATACACTATTATGAATCTAATGACGGTAGTTGTGTCAAAATCCAAGACAGTGCCCCGGGAGGCTATTTTTATACATTAATAAAAACGAATTATTTTAAAAACAAAATTAATCACTTTTAAATCAAAATTTAAAGTTTACTGTCTTCATTCTTTTTTAAATAGAATTTAAATCAACTTTCAAAATCATTTTTATTCATGATAAATTCAAGATTCGATTATTTAAACAATTCCAATATTAAATTCAATAATTTAATTATCCAATAAATCACTATATTTGAAATCCAAGTTATTTAACTTATAAAATTAATTTTTCAATATTTAAAATCAATTAAATATTCCAAATATCAATTTACTAAATTTTTGTATCGTTACAGATCCACATCCAATTTTTTGATGAATATCAACTTATCGACCATGACTTACGACCCTCCAAGAATTATTTTACAAACTTCCTCCTTGTCGAATTTCACCACATAAAATCTGTTCTCTCTAGCAAAAATGTCCCAATTACCTGTTGGTTTCCATTCTTGTTTGATATAAACATTAAAGCGAATATAGTATGGCTCCTCCCTCTAAGTAAACATAAATAGAATTAGTCCACATATTTTTGGCCTTTAGGTAATCATCATCATCAATATTGACGTATTCATCATGTTCATCGTTTTTCCCATCGATACTCTACCCCTCCATCGATTTTTGTTTGTTTATCTAGAGCATCAACCCATTATCTAATACCCCGCTTCATTTATATTAATTTTACTAGCATCTTTCCATTTTGCGTTATTGTTAGGGTTTGCGACGAAAACCCTAGCCATTATTTTTTGTTTTCCTTTACTCAAAACCTCGTGTCAGCCCGCCGTATCCTCTTGATCACCGTTGTCATCATTTCCAATAGAATTAGGTTTTTCCGTAAAGCTTTTAGCCACTGCCGCCATACACACACACACAATTGATTAGATAGGATGAACATCGAAAGGAAATGTATTCAATGTTGAATATAGAAAAATTGCTAAAATCAAAGATAGATCAGTATATCACTTGATATTGAGTGTGTTAAAATTTACAAAAGTTTAAACATTAAATTTTCTACATAAGGGAATAAATAAAATAAAAGGAATTTTTGGGAAGCACCACTAAAATGTTTTAAAATAGGTAAAAATTCCTCAATCAATGAAACCTTATAACTCGCAATCTTATTTTTTAAATGGAAGGTTTGTCAAACACTCATCTAAGTTTCAACACGTAATTCATCACTTCCAAAAAAAGGGCTTCACAATAAACCATGAAAATTATTTTAAGGATATTTAAAGATTTTTCTTTAAATATCTACGGCTAAAATTGCAAGCATTTATAGTTTTTAGAAATTGCAAATAGTTGCAGTTCAAGCGCAACTATTTGCATTTTCAAGTGCATTTATTTGTAGTTTATGATAGAGTTAGGGGTACGCCCTAGGGGCAATTATGTAATCTGTTACATATATCTAGCTCGATAACCAATCATATTCGAAATAAAAGGTGTTTTCTTTCTATTATATACTTGATATAATGTGTAAAATTAATTAATTTAGTTAAAAACATATTTAATAGAAAATCCGTAAATGGTATGTTTTGTGATAGTAGGTACAAAGAGTTGTAATCGCGAGTAGTTTATCATAATGAAAATAAATATACCATTTTAAATATTCCTAGTCAATATGTATCGAGATTGGATATCGATACATCCGTTGAGACTAAAGTATGTAACACTCTCTAAATGTTGGGAAATGTATTACTCAAGGCTGTTGAGGGAAACAAAGGGAACTGATAGTTATTAGATAATTATGGAACGACTCACTTGATAGTTTTATGTTGGTTAATATAACCAAGGTCAAATAGAAAATATCAATGGGACTGATTTAGACAGTTCTCTCGACTTGAGAATACTATTAATCTTCAATATGAATGCTCTACTTTGATTATAGTCAAATCATGGCACGACATCCATTGAGTGACTGTAGTTGGGTCGAGTGGAAGTATTGGAAGTGAAACACTATTCAAGAAATGATTCGTCTTTTCAATTATATGAGGTTAGTATCACGATCAACTGAGGTCAACTCAAAGTCAAAGTCTCTGGCTAGAGCATTTCGATTAATAATAATTGTTATTATTAAACCAAGGACTTTGTATTTGGATTTTAGAGTAGAATATGGACAATATTGGAATTTTGACCATTACGAAATTCCATAAGTCCAAAGTGATATAGTTTTGACAAAGAGAATTGGTGTAAATAAAAGTTATAATCGGGTAAAGCTTAATAAAGTAAAATTGGATTTAACAGAAACCAAGTAAGCGATAAATATGACCAAAATGTCATACCACCAGCTAAGTGACATATGAACTTTAATATTCGAATAGTCCGATATTAATCGCTGACCAAATTTACACCTAACGAGTAATACAACCGAAAATGATGAATTCTCCTTTGGTCAAATGATTTAATTAATTATAGTTGTTATAAATTAATCAAATTAAATATTATTTATGAAATATTATTTATAAGTTTGATTTAGATTTGATAAATGAATATTAAACGTATTTATAAACGTTATAAATACATTAATCGATATACGATATCGATATGCGTTTTAAATTAGATTTAAGATGCAAAATATTTATTTAGACTCTAAATAGGTTTATGGACCATCATGGGGCTGATAGGATCGGCTGAATCATGAGGCTAGAGGTGGCTACTAGATGGGCTAAAGAGGAATGAAGATGGATGGTTGAGATGAAAGGAGATTGAGTAAAAGATATGATCCTAAAATCTCTCATGTCCTTCCTTTATTTAAACATCTCTTCCTCCATTTGATAGGGACTTTTTGGAGCCCCCATCCCATTCCTTTGCTAGCCGATTTTCCCCTTCCCATCTCTCTAGTCTCTCAAGCTCAAATCAAGTTAATTTAGGTGCTACCAGATAGTTGATGGTTAACGATTTAAGGACAAGTAATCTATTCGATCGGAAATCGTTTTTAGGAGCTTACATCATCGTTTCAAGGTGTTCAATAATTTATTGGGTACTGTGCGGAGTATTTGAAATATAGGAAAAAAGTACCATTCGGGCAATATTTCCAAAGGAGTTGCAAATGGATCTGCCGGTTCACCAATCATTGATGGTTCTAGGACTACTAAGCCGACATTACATGCAATAATACCTAGAATTACTACCGGAAAAATATATAAAAGAAAGCGATGTAGAAACAACTTACGAAACGAAGAAGACGAAACAGGAACAAGAGGGATCCACTAAAGAAGACAAAGATAGCCCGGTTTACGAAGATTCTTATCTTGATATCCATCAAGATAATTGGGAATTGGGAAAAATTAAAGAAGAGAAAACTTATTTTTGGTTTGAAAAACCTATTGTAACTTTTCTTTTCGATTATAAACGATGGAACCGCCCATTGAGATATTTAATTAAGGGCTTTAGCTGCAAGTTATATTTCTAATTAAATAAAAATATTGATTTATATTTATAATGCTCATTATATATATGTGTATGTGTATTTATAATGCTTATATATATACATATATAATATTGTTAGTTATGTGGCGATTCCAATATGCAATTTATTGTCACAATTTAGATTGGCTCTATGTATATGTGTATTGTTTAAAAAAATTATGATAATTAATTTATATACAGTACATTTCAGAATGATAAAATATATTATATACACATATATTCATATGATTTACCATTTAAGTACTATATTATAATTAGGGCTATCAACGGATGCTGATATGGCTGTATCCGCATCCGCATCTGAAAATTTAAATCCGCTTCCAAATCCATATCCGATATCTGTGGATATATGAGAATTAACATTCGTATCCACATCCGCGGATATTTTTTGAATATCCAAAAATATCTGCATCTGAAAATAAAACGCAGATATTTCCGGATATCCGAAAATATCCGAAATATTCGCATCCGAAATTGAATAAGATTTTTATTATACTAATATTTTTGAACTAAAACAATCACTTTCTCAAATGACAATACACACACTACAATAATAATCAGTTTTTCAAATGACAAAATGGCAACACACATAATATCAAACAAGTTTACACGATATTACATCAATTCAAATGATAAAATAACAACATACATAATGACAAAATGGCAACACACATAAAATTTCGGATCGGACGGATGTTTTTCGGATACGGATATGCCCATATCTGCATCCGCATCCGATTTTCTTTTCGGATATCGGATATCCACATCCGCTTTTCGGATATCGGATAATATCCGTTTTTTCGGATACGGATCCGAACGGATTTCGGATTTTTTGGGTATCCATTGACAGGCCTAATTATATTTACATAAACTTAGTGTAACGACCCACCTTTCTGTATAGTCTAAGTTGACAATAAACCGCACATGTCAACTCAAATTGAACAAAAAGGCGGATTGTTAGGGGTGAATGAAGAGAGGTAGAAGATAGAAGAACTAAGAACAAAAACAGAACCCACAACGCAACGGAATAACATATATTAATCACATAATATTTTACAAAGTCATTTCAAACTGATACATCAGAGTCATACTAATACAATTTCTAATCTAGGACAGTTATAACAGCCTGTCCTTATACATCAAATAGAGTACATAATATACAATGGAAATAAGATAATAACTAACTATCGGTGAAGCCTCCTGCTCCAAGCTCCTCCCAAAATGCATCCGTAGAAAACCTGGACTACTTGGCTGCTCGTAAAAATTTGAGCACCCAAGAGTTTTAGGAAAAGAAAATAAAACTCCGGGTCAGACATTGGTTTGGTGTGAGTAAACTCAAACAACTGAATTATTATTTTGAAAACTCTTTAGAAAATCAAGGGTATCTCGTAAGACCACGCCGCATATAAACACGGACGGGTTTTTACCTTACAATAACCAAAACACATTTTATATCAAATCCATTGATATTATAATAATGTCTAAATGCTTAAAGTAAAATATTAAAATAGCTGGAATGCTTGCATGTCACATTTCAACATAGTTGGGCACAATAAAAAACGTACGGCGTTTATTGGAGAATGGATTCCATACAATGACTAGGCACTGGAGTACTACCTATCACAGTATACGTCTAGAAAATATATCGAGATCGAACCTATCGATCCCTGCCAAAACAAGACCGGCCTACCCCTTACTGGATAGTACCGAATATGCCATCACCCCGATTGCTTTGCAACCCTTTTGAGATCTCATGCACAACCAATCCATAAATATGTAGATGTATTTTGAAGGGTGACAACATACCCTAATGGGTGCGACCCACTTAACCTTACTGCATCTCCCCTGATTTTCAGTCATTCCCAGTTGATGAGGCTTGAGGCTATGCTTACCTTTCAATAAATTCACATTTGGAATGCTCATTTCCCTCCAATGACAATGTGCTGAAAGCATTCATCCATATAAGTCTGTTCTGGGTATGAATGAAACCGAAAGCACTATTCCTACTACATCTATTTTGGAATCACCCTCAGGATTAATAGCGATTAGCCCTTGTACTTCACATCTCTATCTTCTATTCCATGCTCTTCACGATATATTCACTTCGAAATGCATTCGTTGGATCGAAGTGGTTTTTCAGATAACATATCCGATCTCGGTCTCTTCAAAACAACGTTCGATAATTTTCGGTAAACTCAACCCCAGTTCTTTAGGAAATAAACAGACAAATGACAAGAGCGGAGTTCACCTCCAAACCGTTAGTGGATGGATTTCCTTATCATTTATCCTAGAAGGACTAAATGAGTTTATACGTAATGTGTAGCACCTTTGACGGTAACTGTACCATATAATTCTCGTGTTTCTCCTAGATATTTCCAAAGTTATGTTTAGGTCCATATTTGATAGTTGGTTATTTAACTAACAAATTAAACAAATAATCAAACATTGATTCAATCCCATATGGGATCCTCTAAGCCTTTATTAATTAATCTTTAATTAATAAAATCACTTTATTAAACTTGATCAAAAGATCCTTTCAAAACTCTTTTCCTTAACATTCCCCTTTTTACTTGGAAACAATTTAAGTATTTACCAAAAACATTTTGGAAAATCTTTTCTTCTCACATTCCATATTAAATGGCCCAACAATTCCCTTTTCAAAACATCACTTGCTATAAAACTCGCTCACTTTATACAACCCATTCGCTTATTCCTACAAAAATTCTTTTATAAGTTCACTTCATATTTCAAACCTCTTTACAAATTTCAAACTTGATTTAAAACGTCTTTCAAAAATATCTAAAATGATTTATAAAATCTCTTTCTATTTCTACAACTATTTAAAAATCTTCCTTTATAATTCCTTTAAAGAATCTCCTTTATAAAATATCATTTTCAAGATATCATTTGTAAATCACTTTAGGTAAAACCTTTTATTTAATAAACCCTTTTTTTAAACAAGATATTATTTATAAATAGCTTTATAAAATAATAGTATAACCTGAAAATCATTTATAAACTTTTAACTCCAAATTGATTTAAGAATTTAAAGTTAATTCAAAAACATACTTTAGTAATTTGAAAAGCGGCTTAGCAATCCCAATGGTACTAATTTAAGTTACCTTTCCATCTCAATTGAATTTCAATTCGCTAAACAGTTATTTACATAGGTCAACATGTATGTAAATACAACTCATATCCAAATCAGGGAATAACATGTCAATATAAGCTAACTAGCATATACATGTCCAAATAACATAATAGCAGGATGGTGATTTGTCCTATTAAACAGATGTCCAAACAATTCAATCAATTAATAGCAGAATGAGGATTTATTCTGCTAATACATGTCCGCACAAACAAACTAACAATCAAACAACCAAACAATTTATAGCAGAACGAGGATTTATTCTGCTAACACATGTCCACAAAAACAAACCCAATAATCTACATTATAACTCATCACGGTTATATTGTAACGACCCACTATTTTGGACCATTCAAATCGACAATAATCCACACATGTCAGACTTGAATAATGCAACATAACAGATTGTAATAAAATTTGGAGCAAATATAACCAATCACAGAACCACAGACACAGAATATCAGAATAACTCGCAGCGGAAAATAAAATAGATAGTGGTTCATGAAGCCACTACAATTACAAAGTCTCAAAACAGATTCAAAATACATAGTCTGAAAAACAAATACAACAGAAGTCCCAAATACATAGAAGTCCACTAATACAATAGCTGAAATAGAACAACTGAAACTGAAATAGATAGATAACTAGATAAGCAGAATCTCCAGCGATTCCTAGCTCCAGAAAGTGAAATCCAAAGCTGTGAATACTCAGGCTGACCCAAGCATAAATAAAAACACAAACACTCGAGTCAGGACATACATACTTATACAATGTAAACCAACTCAAGTGAACTGTAATAATGTACAAGTAACTTAAAGGATGCTTGGGACCCCCCCATCCTCTAAGGATCCGTTAAAATATTTACTATGTAGTAATATTCGCTATTATAATAATGTCTAACGGTAAAATAAACATACTTTTTAATAGCATTAAGGGGTTACCCATATAGCCCTTAACACGTAATAGTCCCAGTAGTCCATCCAGTATCAGCATACCTCCAGATCAGGAGGCTACCCTAAATACTCCATGGGCTACGGGAGAAAATCAAACTCGTAGTAAAGCTCGCTATGGTATGTGACACGGCACACAAGGCAATGCCAGGGTAGATATACCAATTACACACACGGGCTGGTGGAAACGCGTAGCAGCCACTACCGCCCACCTCGGACACACTCCCCAAATCAAAATCAAAGATGGCCATCAAATCAATCACAAGGTAAGAGTATAATATCGAAGGAAGGTGCCCGATCGGAGGAATGACCTCACTTGGCCCGAGATCGCTCCTATTTTAGCCACCTTAAGCCAACTCACGGGAGTCGGGTCCATGTTCATACCTCAATAGGAATCATCGCCACCATCCTACTTCATTTTGGATTCTCCACCGCGTACACAGTTGTTAAAGTGGTTTTCGGTATTGACAGAGAGTATGTCCATATTCGATCCCGGTCTCTTTAATAACCAATCGTTATTATAACCCGTGGTTATAAATTTCAAATATAGTTTATATTTCAAATCAAAATACTTCATTTAAACCCTTTAAAAGTAAAGGCATTATAATTACAAATCGAATATTCAATTCCCAAAAATTTAGCCATTTCTGAGCTCATTTATTTACTTAAATACTTTAAAACATTAAAATTTCAGGTTTCGCGGCACTTAGAAAATGCTGCGGTAAGTTACATTTGAAAACAATTCAATTCAGCAAAGACAGCATTTATAAACTGTTGTAGTAGTTCAGTTTCATTTGAAAACAAGTTAAATTCAGAAAAGACAGCATTCATAAATTGTTGTAGTATTTCAGGTTCAATTGAAAAATCTCAATTCAGCAAACTGCAGCACTTATCAAGTGCTACTGTAGCTCTTTTATTAGTTTCAGGTTTTAGTTTTAATTCAGCAACCACAACACTTACCAAGTGTTGCAGTAGCCCTTAGTTCATTTTAGCCCTTAGTTCATTTGCATCAACCACAGCACTTACAAAGTGCTGCCGAGTCATTTACTTCAGATTTTAAGTTAATTTCAGAAATGATAGCATTTCTGAAGTGCTAAAAATTCAATTTCCAGATTTATAATAAAATTTCAGAAACAAATAAACTTCAATTTTTAACCAATTTAACTTATAAAAATCATATTTTTTCACTTCAAAAAAATGTTCATTTAAATACCCATTAACTTATGATTTTATAAAGAAAATTTTTTTTTACAATAAAATTTAAATTTTCCAATAATTTCGCTTATTAAATTCAAGTGTACCATTTTCCCATTCTTTGCATTTTTAACAATTTACTTTAACACTTAAATTTAAATTTCCATTTCATAAATAAAACTTAATTTCCATTTTATTTATTTAACTTAAACTTTCAATTTTAAACCAAATCACAAATTTCCAAATTAAGTTATATTCAAATTACAATTTTACCATTATTTATTTCACATTTTTAACTTGTAGAAAAATCACTAGCACTTTATAAAAATCATTTTTTATTTCAATTTAAATCAAAATATCAAAATTTACAAATTTTAAATACTTAAAAATTTCCAGAAAAATATATAAAATAACCACGGGTCTGTATAATATTTTCTAGCCTAGGTCAAGTGATACGGATAATATATCATTTCAATCCGTAATTTACAAAGAAAAATCCGGGTTCTATCATTTCAAACCCGCAATCCCAAGTTAAATAAAATAAATAAAAATCACTCGAGCCTATCATTTCAGCCCATAATGATTTTTCCTTATTCTAAAGTCCGTTCGGGTATATATCATTTCAACCCATAGTGATTCTATTCTACAGGGAACTTGCAGTGTGAGAAACAGTATAAAATAAACAATATAACAGAATTTAACATAGCAGATGATGTGACAAGTTTATAACAGGGTTTAACATCATATATAATACATATCACAGGCAGGTATAACAGGATATAACAGTTCTACACATTCACTTGTTGTCACTTCACAATTCTATAAGTATAAATGTCGTGTGTGAATACTCACATTTTTACGTTGGAGTTAGCAAATCAAACACACAAACAAAAATCCAGAAAGCACGATAGCACGACTTGATTCGAGTGGAGAGAGAGCCAATATATTAATCTTGTATACAAAATAAAACAAAGCAATATAAATATATTGATGTGCACGTAAATGTGTACATTTTTACCACCATATTTAATCTATTTAAATTAAATAAATGATCATATCGGGTATTTTAACTTGTTTGAACCAAAATTCATATTATTTTCAAATCGTCACATATTCATCTTCATCCAAGGGCAAAATGGTCATTTTTATGCATATATTAATTTGAAAAAAAAAATAATTAGAAATTTCTATACTTTTTATAGGAATTTGGCTTCATATACAAGTGGTTACATGATGATATATACATGCACAAGAGTGAAGAGAACAAATGAAGATGGAAATAATTCAAAGTGAAGATAATGGAGGACCCCACCTACCCACCTACCTTAATGTACAAATTAGAGGCTAATGCACATGATTATGGAATTAATGGCTTCATGTACATTTAAATGGGGGATTATTGAAGCTAATGATAACTTGCCCACCACACTTCCTACAAGGGCATTTTGGGCATTCCCCTAAAATATGAATTAGGGTTTAACACATGTATATATACCCCTTATGTTTCATGTAATCCTCTCTTCTCTCTCCCTTAGTCTCTCTTAGTTAGTTTTAGGTCAAACAAAAGAAAGCTCTCTTCTCTTTTCCATGGCTACTTAGCCATTTTTATTTTCATGCAACTTCCATTTTTTTTATGCAATGTTAATTAGTGCTCTCTTCTTTTACATGCTTCTTTTCTTTATTTACTTTCATGTTTGTAGTGTAGATCTCTCTTATTTCATGCAAGTAGATTAGTTTTTCCTTTTTTTCTCTCTTTTTCCTCTTGTTTGTTTAATGTTGATTTCTACATTTGTTAATTTGATAACAAAAATGAGAGGCTAATCCCTTCAATTTAGGGGTAATGAAGCTCTCTTGAATCATGTAGATGCAACATAATTTCTTTTATGTCTCTTTTGTGCTTAATGGAAAGTAGATGTTTGTGTGGTTTTGTGTTTAATATTGAGTTTGATAGCTTATATTGTTCAAAACAAATAGGCCATGCTTAGTCATATGAACCATTAATTACCTCTTCATCTACATATGATCATGGCAATGGAAGTGGATTTAGAATCAAAATTTGATGGTTTATGTTTCTAATTAAATAGTTAATAAACCATGCTTAAAATAGATTCTACTTTTGATTTCATATCATTTTCATTGAAGTTAGTAAGTGGGTTAGAGGGTGCATCAAAATTTTATGGTTTAAGTGTGTTAATTAATAACACAATTAGGCCATGATTATGATACATGCACCAACTAAACTCACACATGACCAAAAAGAGATCATAATCTCATTATGTTGATTTATATGATCATGAGAGGGGATTTGCCTCTAAATTGCTCTTTAATCTCATCTTTTTATTCTTCTTTGTTTTAGTTTGTTTTTACTTTCTTTTAGTTAGTTAACAATCACTCGACTTTGGTTTAATTTGATTGAATAGAATTTTAAAATCATCAATTCCTTGCGGATCGACCCGTATTCGCCACGTGCTACATTCGTACACCGTGCGCTTGCGGTTATTTTTAATTTAAATTCGTTCGACGGTTTTCTAAACCGATAGAATTTCCGTCGACGAACAAGTTTTTGGCGCCGCTGCCGGGGAAGTTGATTTGATTTTGACTTACTATTCTTCGAATTATTTTCATTTTTGTTGTGTGTTTGTTTTGTGTTTGCATTTGTTTGTGTGTTTGTGCTTTTCTATTTTGCATTTGCATTCTATATATATAAACAAAAACAAAAAAACATTCACAATTTCAAAACAAAAACAAAAACAAAAATTTATTTTCATTTTCTTTTACAATTTGGCATCTACCTTTTCTTTTTACAATTTCCTTTTTCTTTTTTTTTCTTTTTTACATTTACATTGAAAAAAACAATACACACTGTTAACTGTTCACTGTGCATTCTTTTCCCTGCACACCTTCATACAAGCCTCATTTCCTCACTTCAACTCAACCACTTCACTCCTCTGCTATACCAAGCAACTACACACCATCTTCCACCCATCTACCACCTCCAACACACAATCACTTCATACAACTGCTATGCCATATCACTCCATCAAACCATTGCATATCCTCATATCCTTGCAACTACATTTACATCATCCCCTAGATTTCAAACCCCCATAGATACATTTCATCACATACTCACAAAAAAAAGAGAAAAAAAACTCACTGCTACATATCTCCATCTACTTCATCAAGTTGCCACATACCAAACACAGTTCATCACAAACCACCCTTCCCTACAACTACCAAAACAGCCACCATTTTTCTTTCAACTGCTTCCACTGTGCAATCACCTCAACACAACTGCTTCAACTATTTCATCCCATAAACTGCTACTTCACCAATACAACATTTCATCCATCACCTGCAAACACTTCATCCACTTCAAAATTGTCAGCAACTTCCTTTCTGCTTTTAAATCAATTACCGCACTTCTACAATACCACTTCTACTCTGCAAAACTGCAGTCCTCTACTGCACTTCCTCGACAAACACCTACTTTACAACCCATCAAAACTTCTGCCTCCATCCACTGTGCACTCTGTTTCAAAACTGCACAACCTCCATATCAATAGCCACCAAACAAGCCATCGTCTGACCCATACACTATTCACAACAGTCATTTCTGTCACATACCATTGTTCCTTCTCTTCTTCCACAAACAGAACCACACTTCCACTGATCACACTTCACCAGTCAATCCATAAACAAACTGCTGTTCATCCATCAAACCCCATACCACCACTGCCCGTTCCACTCCACCAACCACTAACAGCATCATACTTCACACATACAATTTCCATTGCCTGTTTGTAAAGCAAAGCAGCACCATCACAAATCCCTCACCACCTACAACACACCACTGTCATCGACTTGACATCAAACACCACACACAAAACAATCGCTGACATCAAACAATCACTGTCTCTACTTCAATCATTCCTACAACCACTTCATAACACTTCTGTCATCTCCTTCATCTTCTAACTTACTTCAAACTGCTACACAGTTCAACCAACCTCATCACAACCTCACCGCGTCTCGAATCGCCAATTCATCTCTGCAACTCCTACAACCTACATCACCAGACAACTTCGACTGCTACTGCCGAACCCAAAACACAGCCTGCAAAGACCCAGACTTCAACTTCCACGAACATCGCCTGCAACCCATCAACATCACTTTTCACTGACCATTAAACCAACACCCTATAGAACCACCTTCGAAATCATCAACTACCCCCAGAGAAGCTTACAACCACCCTGCATCATCAAAGACCATCACTGAATCCATCCCAGTTCAAGCTCACTGCACTTCATTCTTGCTGCCAAATTCTCACTTCCACTATCTCGATTTCATATCAGAGCAACAGTAGCACTCAATCGCGCAATCCCCCATTTCACTCCACACCCCTTCGCGAACCAAATCGAAGACCACGAAGTTAACCAACTCTTCGAACCGGTGAACATCCAGCACTCGTGATCACTGCAAATTGAATCACGAATTGAATACGTGATTTAAAAAAAAAAGAGGCAAAATTCGATTTTCGGGTGCAAATTTTTTACGATAATTGAGGATTAGGAAGTAATTTTTTATTTCGAGTGAATTTGATCTGCAAGCTTTGAAACGACAAGAGATTGGATGGTATCTCTTTTGTAAATGGGCCGGGTTTGTAGGCATGTTTACTCTTTTCTTTAAAAAAAATGGGTAGTTCAATTGTTTGAAGCAATTTTTCATTTTTTTTCAAAAGGGGGTAGTATTTGTTTTGTGTAGCATTAGAACAAGAATTCAAGTAGGTGGGTCATTTGTTTGGGTCAGGTTGAAAATTGTTTGGGTATTTGAGGTCTTAATTTTTTAAAAGTATTGGAATTGTGTTGTTTGAATTCATCTGGGCCGGGTTTGTATTGAAGGCCTGAGTAAGACTTTGTTTTGGTTTATTAGTTTTAAATTTGTTGTTTTGTTAGTTTTAAGTTTGCTGGTTTGTTTTGCTTTGAAAAAAAACAAAAAAACAATTGTCTTTAAAAGGGTAGTTTATTAGTTTTGTTTCGACTTGTCTTTAGTTCCAAAAAGATTTTTTTTTTTTAAGTAAAACGTCACTTTTAAGTTTCCTTTTCAAAAAAAAAAACAAAAAAAAAAACTGTATATATATTTTGTTTTTATTTCAGGTTGCCAAAGCAGAATTGTAGAAGGAGCAGAAGTGATTGCTAAAATACATTGCTTGCATGCTGAGCTTGCCAAAAAAAAAGAAACTGCTTGCTTATTTATAATTTTGTCTTTATTTGCCTTGCATTGTATATATCTATTGTTTTTTTTGTCTTGCATTGTTGATTGCTTGCATTTGCATATATATATTTTTTAAAAAAATTCAAAAACTAAAAAACAAAAAAAACTACATTCTTAGTTGCATTTTTAATACACGTTTATTTTCTGCTTTGCATTTCATCCTAGATTTTGATTAATAATAACAATTAGACATCGATAACTTTTAATTGTATATTGACAAGTTGTCTTCTTTGAACAATTTAATTTCTTGGTGTCTAGGCTACGGCAGAGTAATAACCATTTATAAATATTACGGTGATTCGTAAATATTATAATGGTTGTTCCTCTGAAGGTACTTAAACCTTCGGCTGCATTGCTACGGTGATTCGTGGTGCACCGATAAATCCTGTCTGTTACCTGGCTGAGAACTATCTTGTTTATTTAAGACAATGTGTGATTATACAATTTTGGGTTAACATAGGATAAATCATTTGTAATTAACCCTTGCATTCATTTAGTTGCATTCATTTAGTTGCATTAATGCATGCATATTTTAAAACCAAAAAAAAATTCAAAATCCAAAACTAAAAAAATTGTAAATATTCCTTTTCCTTTTCAGTTTTTAAATCCTTTTTTTAAAAATAAAAAATCCAAAAAAAATATAAAACCTTTTCAAAAACAAAAAAAAAACAAAAATAATTTCCCTTTTGACAAATAAATTTTATTTGTAAATATTTTTCCTTTATAAGAAAAAAAAAACCAAAACATTCTTGAAAATGTCTGAATTTCCATATTCACTTGAATTTTACAATAGTTGTGAAAATCAATATAATCCATATGATTTTACTCCAAATTCGTATGGATATTTTAACGACAACTATTCTTTAAACAATTTGAATTTTGAACAATAAAATTTTCAAAACAATGATCAACCCTCAAATCTTGAAAAAAGCATTGAAATGATTTCGTCTTTACTTGAAATCTCTACACAACAAAATCAAAAGATAAATGATTTGTGTAATTCATATTTGTGTAACAACTCGAGTCAAGGATTTCAAAATTTGAATTCAATTCAAAATTCAAATGATTTCAATTATAACCCATGCCGATTCAATTTCGAACTCCAAAATGAATCTCAAACTCAAAATGAAAATGGAAACAACTTTTCAAACGAATTTGGCAATGGGAATAATCTTAAGCACGTTACGAGTGAAAATCTTTGTTCTCAACAAATCCAAATCGAAAATTCTCAAGTTAATAACTATAAATTGGATTTTGTTGAGCAAATGAACGAAATTTACGATGATCACACGGATTCGTTGTTTGAAACATATATGAAACAACGTGAAAAACATACTCAAATCCCAACGTGTGACGAGTCAAGCGATAATCCATCTTTTACCCAAATCGACGATTTTCAAATAACAACTTTTGAAATTGAAAATAATAATCTTAATGAAGTTGTTGAAAACACGGTAATGGAGTTGGATTTCAATTCATTTGAGGGTGTGGAACCAAATTTAAAATTAGATCTTCCTTTTCTCGATTTTGAAAATTTGAATACAATAACTTTGGATTTTGAACTTGAGATACGCAATGAAGTTGTTGATAATCCAATAAAGGAAGTCGAATTCAATGAACATGATTTCTTTGGAATTTTCGAAAATGAGTTGTTAAATTCTGAAGGGGAAGATTTACATCACCATTTTGATTTTGAAATCGATAATTTTGAAGAAGTTTTCAATGATAAGTTTAAACTTCAACTTGATGAAAGTAAACTTGAATTTCAATCAATTGTTTTATCAACCTCAAAAATCATCGAAAATAAAACAACTCGTACGATTTTCAATAAAACGGCATTCGTTTTTCCAAATCCAAATTCAACTTCGAAATCTTTTACGATTTGGTTTTCCGAGCTTAAGCTGTGTCTCGTATACTTGACGAGACAAATGAATCGGTCTTTGGAAGACCGTTTCATTTACTTTTTGACGATATACTTTCTGATCTCGTGTAAATACCGTTAATTTTCATGTTTTTGTTTTTATTTTTTCTCCTTCCACTTGGGTTGACTGTGGGGACACAGTCAAAATCAAGTGTGGGGGGAGACTCATCATCATTTTTCAAATTTTCTTTCCAAAATAAAAAAAAATCTAAAAAAAACAAAAGAAAAAGAATTTTTTTTAAAACCATTTTGATTTATTTTTAAAGAAACGCTATAGAATAAATATATGGTTTTGGTTTATTAAATTGAAATTTTTGAAAATTTATTCGTCTTAACAAAAATAAAAATTAAGTTTGATTACAAATAATAATGGTTTAACTAGTACATAGGAAGATTCATACGTGTTAATTATGAAATACGTCCTAATTGAAAAGCTTTGTTTTAAAAAGTGGTTGATTTAAAGTAAAGGATATAACATTTTTTTTGTCTTCTAAGTTAAATGGTGCTAAGATGATTTTGCAAAACTCTCTCTCTCTTAAGAAAAATAAAATAAAAAAAATAACAACATCCAAAGTATTCACTCTCATTTAAAAGTCCTCACGGTTATGCATGGGTGAATTACTTGGAATCTTTGATTATGTGCTTTCATACTCATTTAAAAGTCCTCACGGTTATGCATGTGTGGAACACATGTAAAAAAAAGAACAGACTTAATAAAAACCACCTACGGTCGATAGGTGTATGCACGAAAGTGTGTGCACTCGCCATGCTCTGTACTCCCCTCACATAAGCCCGAAAGGCAGTGCATGGGTGGTATATCTGGCCTCAGTTTACCTGAACTAGGTGTGTAGTTTTTCTTGCAAATAATGAGAGAGCAAGCAATTGAAATGATAGCATTATTTTTACTTATTTGATTTGATTTGTTATTGAAAAGAAATGAAAATACCACTTTGATAAACTTTGATAATCAACTAAGGATCTATTTCATGGTTACACTTTGTTATCAACCGAAACAACGAGTTAAAACTATAGTCTATTTGTTATGATAACTTAATTTTTGTTGGAAATTTTGATGAGTAAATGACTTAAATTTCAAGATAATGACCAAACCTATATTTAACTTATTTGTGTTAATATAAAAGTAAATCCTTCATTCGTAAATATTTTCAAAAACTTGCATTCACATCTTTGTAAATAAATCTTGCATTTTGTAAATATTTTCATCCTGCATTTGGATTTTGTGGGTAGTATCCACTGAAAACCCTCACGAGACAACACTCGTCCTACTGGGGACACCCAGAGGTTTAACCGCTTGTTGCATATGCTCAATGCAATCGTGCTCCCTACGAAAACGGATTTATCTTAGTTTTCCTTTATTCGAGGACGAATAAAAAGATAAGTGTGAGGGTATTTGATGTGCACGTAAATGTGTACATTTTTACCACCATATTTAATCTATTTAAATTAAATAAATGATCATATCGGGTATTTTAACTTGTTTGAACTAAAATTCATATTATTTTCAAATCGTCACGTATTTATCTTCATCCAAGGGCAAAATGGTCATTTTTATGCATATATTAATTTGAAAAAAATAATAATTAGAAATTTCTATACTTTTTATAGGAATTTGGCTTCATATACAAGTGGTTACATGATGATATATGCATGCACAAGAGTGAAGAGAACAAATGAAGATGGAAATAATTCAAAGTGAAGATAATGGAGGACCCCACCTACCCACCTACCTTAATGTACAAATTAGAGGCTAATGCACATGATTATGGAATTAATGGCTTCATGTACATTTAAATGGGGGATTATTGAAGCTAATGATAACTTGCCCACCACACTTCCTACAAGGGCATTTTGGGCATTCCCTTAAAATATGAATTAGGGTTTAACACATGTATATATACCCCTTATGTTTCATGTAATCCTCTCTTCTCTCTTCCTTAGTCTCTCTTAGTTAGTTTTAGATCAAATAAAAGAAAGCTCTCTTCTCTTTTCCATGGCTACTTAGCCATTTTTATTTTCATGCAACTTCCATTTTTTATGCAATGTTAATTAGTGCTCTCTTCTTTTACATGCTTCTTTCTTTATTTACTTTCATGTTTGTAGTGTAGATCTCTCTTATTTCATCCAAGTAGATTAGTTTTTCCTTTTTTTCTCTCTTTTTCCTCTTGTTTGTTTAATGTTGATTTCTACATTTGTTGATTTGATAACAAAAATGAGAGGCTAATCCCTTCAATTTAGGGGTAATGAAGCTCTCTTGAATCATGTAGGTGCAACATAATTTCTTTTATGTCTCTTTTGTGCTTAATGGAAAGTAGATGTTTGTGTGGTTTTGTGTTTAATATTGAGCTTGATAGCTTATATTGTTCAAAACAAATAGGTCATGCTTAGTCATATGAACCATTAATTACCTCTTCATCTACATATGATCATGGTAATGGAAGTGGATTTAAAATCAAAATTTGATGGTTTATGTTTCTAATTAAATAGTTAATAAACCATGCTTAAAATAGATTCTACTTTTGATTTCATATCATTTTCATTGAAGTTAGTAAGTGGGTTAGAGGGTGCATCAAAATTTGATGGTTTAAGTGTGTTAATTAATAACACAATTAGGCCATGCTTATGATACATGCACCAACTAAACTCACACATGACCAAAAAGAGATCATAATGTCATTATGTTGATTTATATGATCATGAGAGGGGATTTGCCTCTAAATTGCTCTTTAATCTCATCTTTTTATTCTTCTTTGTTTTGGTTTGTTTTTACTTTCTTTTGGTTAGTTAACAATCAATCGACTTTGGTTTAATTTGATTGAATAGAATTTTAAAATCATCAATTCCCTGCGGATCGACCCGTATTCGCCACGTGCTACATTCGTACACCGTGCGCTTGCGGTTATTTTTAATTTAAATTCGTTCGACGGTTTTCTAAACCGATAGAATTTCCATCGACGAACATATATATTTATAATACAAAGATTAAATTGAAACAAATGGAAATAGAATTAGACAAATGACATCACCAAGCTTTTAATCAAATTTGCTTGACCCTAACTCAACATTTGCTCGGCCACAATGCTATATTGGTTCGGCCATGGTGGGTTTATAGGTTGAAATGGATCTGGTTTGGACTCATATAGGCATGGCTACAAAGGAGAATATGAAGAGGAAGGAGTTGCAAAACAAGGAAGGTCAAAAGGCAAGGCTAAAAAGTGGAGTTTCGGTTGCATCTAGGCTTGGCCTATGGGTCAAGTGGCTCGGCCAGGGGCTGCTGCAGGTAGGGCTGTCAAAATTTAAGACAACCCTTTAACCCAACCCTTTTAACCCATTTGTAACAGGGTTGGGTTAAACTAATTGAATTAAACTTTGCATTGGGTCAAATACCCATTCAGCCCATTTAAAAACAATACAACCCTGTATACCCATTTACCCATCCAAAACCCTAAGTTTTCAAAATCTCGTTTCTAAAATACGATGTCGGCATCTCTGAATCCCTAATTCACAATCCGCTCGATTCCCTTCAAACAATTGCTCTCGCCTTCCCTCGAAATTGTGTGGATCCATCTCTTAACCTTCAAAGGACGCTGTGCCCTTGCACGGAGTGCGGGGAGGTATTTACCAAGTCGGAGAGTCTGGAAATACGCCAAGCAATTCAACATGTAGGTACTACTTTTTTTTGGATATTTCGAGGTTGAACATTGTGCTTATCATCCTTTAGACCGATTTATATAATATTCTATATCTTCCTGGCTTCCTTTGCCGGTGTAGTTTTACTTTTGTGTCCGCCTTTACAAGTATAGATCGATTTATACAAAGGGGAATTTGATTAATGCGAGTCGAGAGTTTAGAACAATAAAAAACTACAAAAATCAAGAATTTTTTTATATTCATAATTCAAATTAAACTCGAATTGCTCATGCTTGACATTGTTGTTTATATTTTTATTGAATCATTAAGGTGAATTTTCACACATGAATCCACTGATTTTTCAAAAAACTAACAACCTGGTACTACTCATTATAGAATATGACAAAATTAGCTTGGGTCAAGACTTTCAAATTAGCTCTCCACCTTCTGTTGTACAAATGAACGAAGTTATCAGATCAAAACTTCCAAGGAGGGTCACACCTTCCTTTTTTGAAACTGTAGACTTGGCTCTTTGATTGAATTTTGATGCCAAATATAATCCACTGATCCAGTGATGTTCTTTGGCACCAAACTTTGTGCACAACCCTTTAAATAATGATGTAAAGACACTGTATGGCTCTGATTAGTATGCCCATAACTAGAAAACAATCCTTAACTAATGAAACTGCCACCTTATATGTAAACTGTGAACTTGTTGAAGTTCTCATCTTTTGATGGCCTGTTTTGTAATGATAAGAAGATGCAAAACCATACAGGATACTGTGTAATAGTTTCTTGTATAGTTGATTGTTGGCTACTGTGTAATATATTGTTGCCTTCTTTCTTTTATTGCATGCTCTTTGATATTATGTTGCTCTTTGATTGCATAATTATTTTACTTCGTGATCTTTGAGTGTGCTATTTATTTTGTTATTTTCTAATTTAGAATCAGTAGTCGATTTTTAAAATTATATGTCAAAATTTTGTTATTTGACAAACATATTATATGTCATGACTATAAAGTCTTGATGAATTTTACATATTTTTTGTAGAATATGAATATCGATGAACATGATAGTCAAACAAGAGATATGGTAGAATTGGAAGTTGATCTTGATTCGGTGGGTAGTTCCGTGGGAAGTAAACGAAAAAGAAATACTTATTCTGATGTTTGGAAATATTTCGAAAAGAAAGAAATTGTTAGTGGTGAAAAACGTACATGTTTTTGCAAAAAATGTAAAAGAGAATATATATGTGGTGATAATTATGGGACAAATAATTTAAGGAGACATGTTAAGAAATGCCACGGTATAAATGTGGAAGAAATCAATAAAGGAAACTTTAGTCAAACGAAGTATAGAGATTTAATGACTAAAGCAATTATTCGGCATAATTTACCGTTTAATTTTGTGCAATATGAAAGTATTCGTGAATTGGTTTCTTATTTAAATGATGAAGTGGTACATTTATCCAGAAACACTTCGCGTTCAGATGTTATAAAACTTTATGAGAATGAGAAAGTAAAACTTAAAGCTGTATTAGATTCATGTAGCGGGAGAGTGAGTATAACATCTGATTTGTGGACTTCAATCAATACGGATGGATACATCACTTTGACTGCACATTTTATTGATAATGAATGGAATTTGCAAAAAAGATTGCTTAGTTTTTGTTTATTGCCGCCTCCTCATTCTGGGTCAGCCATATTTGGAAAGATATCAAGTTTGTTGCTTAGTTGGGGAATAGTTGATAAAATATTTTCATGTACATTGGATAACGCATCTTCCAATGATAAGTTTATTGAATTGTTAGGATCACATCTCAATTATAGGAGATCATTGGTTGCAGATGGCCAATATTTACACGTTAGGTGTGCTGCACATATATTGAATTTGATAGTGCAAGATGGCCTGAAATCTATTACTATTTGTTTGAGCACCATATGGGAAAGCATAAAATATATTAGGGGCTCTCAATCTAGAAAAAAAAGTTTCGTAGAATGCATATCTAGTCTTTCTTTGGATAAGACTAAAAAGGGATTACGTCAAGATGTTCCCACGAGATGGAATTCCACATTTATTATGCTTAAAAGTGCAATATATTATGAGCAAGCTCTTTATTGCTTGAAACATGTGGATTCTAGTTATACTTATTGTCCATCATTTGAAGAATGGGAGAAAGCAAAGAAAATCACACGTTTTTTGGAAGTTTTCTACAATGCCACCTGCTTGTTTTCAGGAACAAATTATCCGACGGCTAATTTGTTCTTTCCAGAAATTTTCTTGGTTCATTTAACTTTAAAAAAGACTATAGAGGGTGATGATTTTATGTCTTCCATGGCACGCGATATGCTTAAAAAGTTTGATAAATATTGGAAAGAGTTTAATGTGTTTCTTTCTATTGCTTGTATTTTCGATCCACGTTACAAAGTAAATTTTGTTCGATTTTCTTATGAAAGGTTATATGGAAGTAACATAGAATTTGAAAAAGTAAAAAGAAAATTGGAACAATTGTTCTTTGAATATTCAAAGAAATTGCAAGAGGAGTCGCCTATTGAAACAAATGCTACAAAAGGCACGGAATCTCCATGTTCATTTACGGGCCCTTATTCACAAGAACGTGAAGATATGTTGGAACTAAGGTTTTAAATCTCGGATTTCGGTCACGTCTCGTCTCGAAGAATTTAGATAGCTTATCTCGTATCGGGTGAGATCTCGAACGAGATGAGTGCATCTCGGTCGTCCATCTCGGATTTACATCTCGGTTTCTAAAATTCATTTCGGAGTTATCTCGGAGTATATGTCATGTCGAAAATTAGTTTTCATACACCTAAATTTATAATACTATTCAGTCACTACCTTAAGGAAAACACTATGCACTTACCTTGAATATATCACACGCTTATCATTAGTAATTTTGTATGGAAAAATATCACTTGTATCATGCAAATTAAACAAATAACTAGATTTTATGAATAATGTTCAATATAATATCATATGAGATAAAGTAGACAAGAAACAAACCATAACATATGCACATTTACTTTGTTTGATCATTCACTTAACTTTCCTACACAATATAATGTCTCATTTCTACCTTTTATGGTTTATAGTGCTGCAAGGGAAATCTTAATTTTATAACTTCAAATACAAAAGTCTACAAGTAGAATTAAGATATTCTATGACTAATTATAGTATTTAATTATTAGCAAACAAAATTTCATTAAGCAACTAAAAGCATAGATATTTCAAACAAACGTAGAAAATAGCATACATAGTACAAACAATTTTCAAACATTTAGTAATATTATAAGAAAAGCAAAAAAATGATGTACGAATGAACATATAATCATCAAATGAAATTAATAGATGAAAGAGAATTCCTTTATTGCTTAAAAATAAGCCTTGAGGAAAAAATTATAGCAGCAAAGACTAAATGAAATCAAATTGGGAATCCATTTGGAACATAAAGTTAAATAAGTGAAGCCCAAAATTTATAGTCGCAAAAAATAGGGTTAGGAAAAAAACTCAAGAAAGTGTCGAAAAAAGAAAAATGAAATTGGATGTAAATAATTTGGATCAGAAACCTAAATGAAAATCATAAAGTGATATACTTACCATAATCGATGTAGATTTTATCATCTTCTTACACTCGTCACTGCCATAAAATAAGAGACGAAGGTTAAATGAGATTTATATAAGAAATAAGGGTTAAAAAAAGTACAATTAAGAAGGCTTAAATTAAGGTAAAGGATGAGCCAGCCCAATACGGAAAAAGAGTTGATTTTTTCCAAAATTCGAAAATTCGGCCGATATCTCGCTTTTAAATCTCGTCCGAGATACCAAACGAGATATCGAAATATCGTCCGAGATTTGGGTCAGACGAGATTCAAACGAAATATCCTGTTTCGAATCGCCTGGGCTTGAAAACGAGATCTCGGCCGAGATCTCGGCCGAGATGGGCGAGATTTAAAACCTTGGTTGGAACAATTTGACTCTTATCAAGATTCAGAATTTGCTGGCAATTCTACTAGATTAGAACTTTATTCATATTTAAATGATGGGTTGGTCGATCGCAAAATAGAGTTTGATGTACTTTCATTTTGGAAATCACAGCAATATCAATATCCTATTTTATCCCTTATGGCAAAAGATATATTGGCCGTACCGGTAACTACCATGGCTTCAGAAAGTGCTTTTAGCATTAGTGGTAGAGTACTTGACGAGTACCGTAGTTCACTAAAAGAAGATGTTGTCGAAGCATTGTTATGTACAAGAGATTGGTTGTATGGCGGTACGGTTGTGCAAACAATCGAGGATCTTACCGAAGATATTACAAAGTTCCATTCTCAAGAAGAAGAGACATTAATGCATAGTGTCAGGTATGATTTTTAGATTATTATGCTTAGATATGTATATTATGAATTCTACTAATATGTCATGGAATGTGAACAATTTTTTATGGTTTCTGAGTTGAGCTTTTAGGAAAAAACTTAGTTGCATAATAGCAATCTCTTATCAAGAAAAATAAAAGCCAATAAATTTCGTATATTCAGACAGTTACAGTATAATATACTCATTTAATTTTCTATTTCCTTTTTTTCAAATATCTCATATTAATCTGTGTTCTACACAGACTAGAGGTCTTTAGCTTTGCCCAACTAACAACTATTTGTACATTACAACATATCAAAATAGCAAAACTTATGAAAATGGAACAATACTTAAAATATAATGGCCACAGAAAAAATGTAAAGATGGATGTTAGACTTAGATCATGCTGGTCCTATCTCTGCTTCTAACCTGCACATATGAACAATTTATGAAGATAAAAGAAAAAAGATGATTGGCTCATGATTGTTGATGTGTAAGCACCAATGACTGAGATCTATTTGTACATATCAAGTGGTTAAAGCAATATTTTATAATTGTTCATTATTTCTTTTTCCCAGTTATGTCATATATTTCTCTTTTCAGAGCCAACACAGTTCCTACAATGGAACAGTAATACATCCATAGCTTTTCCAGGTGCAACTTCTTATTCAAGAAACTTTACATTTTTGTTGTTGTTTAATTTTGTAGCACATATATCTTTTAGCTTAATTCTAGTATAAAAAACATGCTTATGTTTTTATTTTTGAGATACTGCATGAAAGTTTGACCTGCAAATAACTATAAGCTTATAATTGTAAGCTTTTCAAATAAACATAAAACTAACATATTAAATACCCTCTGATTCTGGGCAGTTTTTATTACTGTTTCTGTTTTTCTTTTAGACAATCCTAAATATAGATAGTTATAGTTGGCAGTTGACAAGTAATTCAAATTTGGTTTGAGTCAAAAATTTTGCCAATTTTGCACTGGTGGCTAATGTATCCTCCTTTCTTCCGTATTACAAATTTAGTTAAACTGTAATCTTTACTTCAGCATGTAGTGGATGATGACTTTATTTCTTAACCAAGATGACACATTAGTGTTGACCATTTTCATATAGATCTGGTATTGAATGTTCTCGTCCTTTTTATATTGTTCTTTTGTTCAAATGTCAGATATAACTAAGCAGATTGTGGATCAAAATCAAAGTTATATGTCAACTCCTACAGTCCTACCCTAACTGTGAGTAAACCCGAAGACTGGCATGCAGCACACAAGAAGCTCACCACTTCAGCAACTCCAGATATGCAAACTAATGAGCACTTGCTTTGTACGATATATCATCTAGAAAAATCAGTAATAAAAATTAATACTTTCTTCCAACAAGTTTATTAGTTTACACATGTGCTTGTTCTCGGTTCTTCTCAGCAAGTTTTCTTGTTATTTGTTGCAGTCTCTGTTATTTGGTGTTGTTTTATGATATTTAGTGCAAATTTCATGTTATGCAACAGTGTTTTGGGTTAAACAAACATCAATGTATCAGTTAGTTCATGTAGTTTATGTGCAATTTTATGTATACGGTTTTTATTATGTATTGGATGTTTTTTGCTTTTTATTTTTTACTTTTTGATGTTTGTTAAACCGGTTAAACGGGTTGACCCATATATAAAGCAGGTTGGGTCATATTGACCCTTTTAGTAAATGTATTAAAAGGGTTGGGTCTTAAAATGGGTCGGGTCAATTTTAATCCGACCCATCTTGACACGACCCGACCCGTTTGACGGGTCTAGCTGCAGGTCAGGTCAAAGGGTAGGGTGATGGCCAGAGGTGATGTCATCAAGTGGCGGTGGTTCTAGGGTGGTGGCCGAGGTGAAAATGTGAAGGGGATGGTGGAAAACATGCTCGGCTATGCAATGTTTTGGAGTTTTCAAAGTTTTTGTGGTGTTTTCTTCAACCTAGTGCTTACGGCAACTACTGGTCAGAGGAGGAGGAGGTCAAGCCATGGATGGTGATGAGGAGGAAGTGGTGTGGTGGTCGGTGGAGATGGTGAAGGGGTTTAGGCCGAGCAAAGCTAGAGAGGAATCAAGGCAAAAACATTGAAAATTGAAGAGGAAAAGAGGAGAATGGAAGCCATTAACTTACTTGATTTTTTCAGAAATGCTTTGGCCGTGAGAAATGAAAGTGATGAGAAGTTTTTCACGTGAAAAACAAATAAAAATGTACGGCTAAACAAAATAAAATGAAAGGCCAAAGAAATGAAGAGTCTAGAAAATGAAAAGTCACAAGTCTTAAAGCTTTTGTGTCTCTTAGAATTTCCACTTTATATTTATACAAAATAAACAAAATAAAATCAGTAAATAAAATAAAATACAAACAAAATAAAGTGAAAATGAAAATAACAATTATTCTTAGGAAAAATAAAAGGTAAATAAAGAAAATAGTTTATTATATTGAAACTAGAATTAAAAATTGTAAACAAAATACAATTAACTTTGGAAAATTATAACTATGCTTTTCAAATGTTTTAAAAAATAAAATATTGAAATAAAATTTAGTTTAAAATAATTTAAAAATATTTGCAAAAATATTGGGTTGTTACATATATGGTTTCTTAATGGTATCAACACCTAAATCACTTGTATTCAAAACCATCTTTGAAAAAAGAAGTACCTTAAAACAATTTACTTCTAGAAACCAAAGGATTTAAAACTTTAAAACCTTTTTTAAAATAATTAATTGTAAGTTAAATCCTTATTTAAATCATAATTAATTTTAATTAAAACTTAACTTAATTTAATCAAATAATTAAACAATAATTAACTATTAATTAAACCCAAATTAATCATTAATTAAACCTTCATTAATAATTAAATATTAGTCAATCTCAATTAATTAATTAAATAATCTTTAATTAAACTTAAATAATAAAATAAACCATTTCAATCATAATTAATTAAAAATGTAAAATTAAACTTTTAGTTAAGTAATAATTAAATAAATAATTAACCTTTAAGTAATAATTAATTAAATAATCCAAACTTTAATTAAATAATTAATTAAAATAATTAACTTGATTAAAATAAAAATTAATTAAATAATTAATTCTTAACTTACTTAATCGTTAATTAAAACTTTCTTGATTAATTAAAATTAATTAACTTAGTTAATTAATTCTTAAACTCTAATTACTTAACTTAATTACTTAATTAATTAACCATTATCTTTAATTAATAAATTAGTTAATTATTAAACACATTACCTTGGAACAAAATTAATTAAGTTACATTCTTACTAATTAAGTTTAAAATGGTTTTCAAAGACATTTTAAAAGAAAACTTCGAAAACTTGGAAGTCGTAATTTTCGAACTGCACTCATAGCGACTATCGCTATGAATGCAATAACTTAGAATTTCTTTCCTAGGTTACCATTCAACAACATATCCAAGCATATACAAACACAAACCATATCTTTAACACATCAAAGCTCATGACTTTATATCCAAACATATCACATAAACCGTCGATTTCAAAGTCTAATGTTAAACTACAAATTAGCACATACATTCACATCCAAACATACCATAAACCAAACACTATAAATATAACCACATATCCAACATACATATATATAAAGTAAATACTTTCCAAAGTTAAATAAATTTACTCACCCAAAATTCGACGAACTTTTGCAAAAACACTTAGGACTTGTAAAGCTTGCAAAAACACTTAGGACTTGAAACGACAATTGAAATATGCTGCTGTTAGTTAATTACACTGTTATATATGCTATTATCTGTATCAGTTCACCTGTGACATCTGACACCATTGTCTGTTATTTATACAATGATAATCCAGTTTGGTTGTTAAATGATTGATCGGTTGATGTCGACATTGGACGTTAAATTGTTAATGTTGTAAGTGATAAATACTTTGAAATTGAAATTCACGTAGGATAGTTAGATTTGATATATTTGATAAATTTGATTTGATGATATTTGCATAATATGACCCCTTTGAATGTTTAATTACTTGACACGTAGTAATATGGTTAATTACACCTTGAACCATTTGAATGTATGTTATATAAATTGATGTAGTATGAATTGAATAATAGATACCAAGTGAAGAACCGTATAAATATTAATGTAATAATCTTTAATCTACATGAAATGATAGTGTAGATTCTAGAAATAATTATATTAATTTACACAAACAACAATGTGAATTAATACAATTATTTCGGGATTATTTGAATTAATTATTGGATTGTTATTGATTGTTGTTATTGCTTGTTTATTTACTTTGACACCATCCCAGCTATCACACTGCAAGTTCCCTTTGCTATGCTTTGATTTTTGAATTGAAATGGAATCGGGTCGAAATGATAAATACCCAAAATAAAAAACTTTGACCTAGGATAGAGAATTAAATAAAAACCGATTGGTAAATAAATTTGATTTAAAAATAAAATGAAGATTTTATTTGAATAAATAATATGGTTTTGAAACGAAGTTGGAATTTAAATTTTAATGAAAGGAAATGTTAATATTTAATAATCTGAATCAAAATATTAACATAGTAGATGATGAATAAACATTGTTTTAAAATTAATTATTTAATAATTAAATTTGGAATTATTAATAATTAAGTTTTGAAATTAGTTAATAATTAAGTTTTGAAATTATTTAATAATTAAATAAGATTGAATTATTTAATAATTAAATAAAATTGAATTCTTTATTAAGTAAAATTGAACTTCTTGAATAAGTGAAATTAAGTTTCTTTATTAATTGAGTTTTGAAATTGTAACTAAGTAAATTAATAAGTGAAATTGAATTTCTCTAATAAGAAAAAAAAGGTGTTTTATTGAAATTAATGTAAGACTTGAAATGTAAAGAATTTGATTTGATGAATTTAATTTAATGCAAATTTGTAAGTTTTGATATAATGGAGTTGAACTTAAGTAATTGATTTAATGAATTGGAAGTTAAATAGAAATTGTTTTAAATGACAAATTTACTTAACGAATATTAAATGAAATCGATCAATGAATTTAAATTGATTTGAATGTTAAGTTAAATTAATTTAAGTGACTTCGGAATGAAACTTATATACGAACTTGAATCAATATTTGAATTGTTTTAAATCAAATTTTGAAATTGAATTATAAAGTTTTGAAATGGAATTTTTGAAGTTATGAAATGTAAATTTGGAAATTGTTTAGAAAGACAAATGAAATGTCGGTTTACAAATTCTAATTGAAATTGAATTTGATTTGGTTTTGAAATATATTAAACGACCAATCGGTGTAATAATTACGAAAGTTATTAAAGAAACCGGAATCGGTTATGGACATACTCTCTGTCTAAACCGAAAACCACTTTAATAACTACACGCGGAGTGTGATCCAGAATGAAGTGGTTGGAATGATGTACGTGATGACTGAAGAAAGAGAACGATAATGGATAGCCTTGACACTTGTGTCAAATTGGAAATGACTAAAACAGGAGCCGTGCCGGGCCAAATGGGGTCAGCTACCTCGAGCGAACACACTTCTTCGAAACTACTCATTACTTGTTATCGATTGGTGCACCCTTGATTTGGGAGTGTTGTTTCGCGGTGTTGCGATCGCTGCGGCGATGCGTTCTCACCAGTCTGGATCAGGCAAACGGTAGTTTCACTACCTTGGGTATTGCCTCATGTGCATTGTCATACTTGTATCCCTATATACGCGACCGCTACGATTTGTTTTGTGTTATACCTATGGAGTACTCCCTAATATCCCACTAGTTTACGGTGGAGTTTACAGTGTTGTATAGACTATAACGCTTATATAAAATGTGTTAAGGGGGATAATGGTAACGCCTTAACACTATTTTGATATTTTATATTACTGATAGGCATTATCTATTTACCGTACACTACTACATAGTAGATAGTTTAACGGATCCTTAAAGGATGGCTATTCCAAACATCCTTTGAGTTACTTGTATTCCAGTTGCTATTTCACTTAAGTTGGATTTATTGATATAAGAATGTTAATCCTGACTCGAGTGTTTTGTGTTTTGCTTTACGTTCGGGTCAGACTGAGTGTACCAGTATTCGAGACTCACCTTTGGAGTTGGAGCTTCGCTTGGAGATCCAGCTATCTATCCAGCTTTCAGATATTCAGTTGATTCCAGTGATTGTATTCTGATTCTTGTATTTGACTATTGTATTTGAGACATCTGCTGTACTTTATTTAACTCTGATATGTATATAGTAGCTTCATGAACTACTATCTTTTGTTTCTGCTGCATTTATTACTCTGTGTCTGTGATCTGTGATTATTTATTTACCGTATATGCTCAGTTTTGCCAAATTTAAATTAACAATTCGGTATTTTGAATTATTCAAGTCCGACATGTGTGGATGCGAATAGTCTAAAATAGCGGGTTGTTACAATACTTCATCTTGTGAACGCACATTGTATTTCTCCATGAAGACTAACAGTTGTACTTAGAAAATAACATGCTATATTCCCACTTCAACGTTCACTGTAGTTCTCTATGGTGACTACTAGTTGTACTTAGAAAATAACAGGCTACATCCTCATATTTGAACTCCGCCTAGGCAGAGGCCGCTATTTTTTTTTCAGACTGCAATAACTTCTTCATACTAACTTGGAATCAGGCAAAACTTTGACCGATGAACTCCCACCTAAATTACGAACAATATGGTACACTTGGATACTTCATCTTGTGAACACACACTGTAGTTCTCCATGGGAACTAACGGTCTACTTAGAAAATAACATGCTACCACATCCCCATATTTGAACTCCGCCTAGTGCAGAAGCCGCAATTTTTTTTGTTCAGACTGCAATAACTTTTTCATACTAATTCGGAATCCGGCGAGACTTCGACCGATTAACTCCCACCTCAATTACAGACAATATGGAACACTCTGATACTTCATCTTGTGAATGCACATTGTAGTTCTCCATGGGGACTGACAGTTGTATTTAAAAAATAACATGCTACCATATCCTCATATCTGAACTCCGTCTAGCGCAGAAGCCGCTAATTTTTTTGTTCATACTACAATAACTTCTTCATACTAACTCGGAATCAGGCGATACTTCGACCGATGAACTCCCACCTAAATTACGGACAATATGGTACACTCGGATACTTCATCTTGTGAACGCACACTGTAGTTCCATGTTGACTAACAGTTGTACTTAGAAAATAACAGGCTATATCCCCACTTCAACGCTCACCGTAGTTCTCCATGGTGACTAATAGTTGTACTTAGAAAATAACAGACTACATTCTCATATTTGAACTACGTCTAGGCAGAAGCCGGTATTTTTTCTTCAGACTGCAATAATTTCTTCATACTAAATCAGAATCAGGCAAAACTTCGACCGATGAACTCCCACCTAAATTGCGGACAATATGGTACACTCGGATATTTCATCTTGTTTACGCACGTTGTAGTTGTCCATGGGGACCGACAGTTTACTTAGAAAATAACATGCTACCACATCTCCATATTTGAACTTCGCATAGTGTAGTTGTATTTAGAAAATAACATACTACCACATTTCCATATTTGAACTCCGCCTAGTGCAGAAGCTGCTATTTTTTTGTTCAGACTGCAATAACTTCTTTATACTAACTCGAAATCAGACAAAACTTCGATCGATGAACTCCCACCTAAATTACGGACAATATGATACACTCAGATACTTCATCTTGTTAACGCACACTGTAGTTCTTCATGGTGACTAAAAGTTATACTTAGAAAATAACAGACTATATCCCCATATTTGAATACTATTTCTCTATGAGATATAAAATAGTATATTTGGAATTTTCGAAAAGACACCGAGTAAATTTGTTTAATGAATTCTCTATACTAGTAGTAAAGATAAAGATAAAGATAATGATATTTTAATGCTTAAGTTTTTACGTCAACTATTGACCTATCAATACATAGAATGTAATTTTTCGAAACGGAAACTTAGATTGAGCAAGTATGTCATGCGAAGGGGTATGTGAACAAATCAAATATCACCGCCAAGCAAATACGGAGTCTGCTAACGACCTTCAATAACTTCAATAACTAAATATAAAATAAATAATAGTGCTTTAAAAAATAAGTAAAAAGGATAGCAATACCCTGTTGTGCTTCTATCTGAATCCCCGAGTCCCTTAGATCTACTTGTTCTCATCGAATTTGTAAGCTGTTTCTCTCGAATTTAAATTACAATTTCATGCTGTTTGCGTATTATAATGCGAATTAGGGTTTACTGCAAATTGATTTAGTGCTTCAGCTTCTGTTTTGTATAGAACAGTCCTTGATTTTTCAGCTTTTTAATTTTTACTATTTTCGGATTTCGAAGTGTGAGTCGCTGATCCGATTAGATGCCCGATATTTTCGACCCATTCATGGCTCGCACGGTTTCTCGTAAATATGTTTTTCATTAGGTTTCAGATTGGAAACGCCGCTAGTTGATTCAAATTGCCCGAATTCAATCTTACTATTTTCCAATCTTCGATAACATTGTTAATCTAGGTCTCTCTCTCTTTTAGTTATCATCTCTACTCCTGTTAATGATGTGCAACTTCATTAATTATTGTACGACTGTATTGGCATGAAAAGGAGAATCACTAACTTATGATGTTATTCGTCCTGTGATTTTCACATAAGTAGTTATTGTAATTATGTTTAACTCGTCACTAAAAATAACTTGTATTATTTTCCAGTTTGGCAGGTGCAAGGGAATAAGAAAATTTGATGGCCATGGTTGATGAACCTCTCTATCCGATTGCTATACTTATAGATGAGTTGAAAAACGAGGACATACAGCTGCGGTTGAACTCCATCCGCAAGCTTTCAACAATTGCACGTGCACTAGGTGAAGAAAGAACAAGGAAAGAGTTGATTCCTTTTCTTAGCGAAAACAATGACGACGACGACGAAGTGCTTCTTGCAATGGGTGAACAGTTGGGTACTTTTATTCCATATGTTGGAGGGGTGGACCATGCCCATGTATTGCTTCAACCTTTAGAAAGTTTGTGTACTGTAGAGGAGACTTGTGTTAGGGATAAAGCTGTTGAATCATTGTGTCTAATTGGAGAACAGATGAAGGAGAGTGATTTGGTAGACTGGTTCATCCCATTAGTAAAGGTAACAACAGGATGATGAATTGCTATTTTCTTCTTTGTTTGATGTTCACGTCAAGTAAACAATATAATGTACGTTTTGCTAAACTGCCCTTTTATGATTCTTCTAGATTTAAGCTATGAACATGAAAAGGATTCACATCAGTGGTCGTGTATTCCATCATGAAGCTAAATTGGACAACATTTGATCTGTTAGCCTATTTTTAACAACTCTGAAAGTATAGATTAGCTTGCCTTTTGATATTTCAGGCTAGTTATACGTCAAGCATCGTTATGACTTGATCTGTTTAGAATTTGTTAGTAAGAAGAGGGTTTCAAATGTTTATTGAACCTTTGAAATACGATGTCCTCGGTTTGATACCTTCCAACTTAGAACTATTCATATTTTTGATCTTGTAAAATATAATACTACCCGGAATCAGAATTTTAAATCTATTAATTTATACAAGGAACGATTAGACCGCTAGAGCGAGAAGTGTAAATGTTCAGTTGTTTGTTGCAGGCGAGCACTGCAAGTAAAACTTGACACTGCTCTGTAAAATAAGAGAGATTTCTTGTGAACGGTGTTTTTTAAGTATTCTCTTGGTATAATTTGAAAAATCATCATCTCATATTGCTTGTTTCATATGCAATACAGAGGGAAATAGCACGTAGTTAGCCTTTTCACTGACCACACATTTGTTTATTTTGTGTCATTTTTTTGACCATGCTAAATTTCAAGAATTGACTATTTTAAATTCAGTTATTAATTGGACACATAAATGGAGTGAATTATAATTATACTTTGTTTAATGTACAATCAGAGGCTAGCAGCTGGTGAGTGGTTCACAGCCCGTGTTTCATCATGTGGTTTATTCCACATTGCTTATCCAAGTGCGCCAGAGCCATTGAAAGCAGAACTGAGGTCAATCTATGGTCAATTATGTCAAGATGACATGCCTATGGTGAGGAGATCTGCTGCTTCTAATTTAGGAAAGTTCGCAGCTAAGGTTGAACAAAATTATCTGAAGACGGATATCATGTCATTGTTCGATGATCTTACTCATGACGGTGAGCTCTTGTCGATATTCTGTACCTTTTATTTCCGCCCCGAGTGCTGTTTGAAGTCTTCATTCTCAGGGCTTGTCCCGTTTATTTAAAACTGACATATACGTCACTATGTTGAATAATGCAATACAAAACTAACTGGCTTAGTGTTTTCTGGAAACATTGGAATTGTTGGAACGTTGTCATGTCCCAAAATTATCGCATATAGACTTGAGATGATTACAAAAGAATGTTGGTTTCTCACTATTCTTTTATTTTACATCTCTATCTAATGTTTCATTACAACTTTGCTAGTTATATTTGTAGAGGAATACTTTGCGTAAACCATCTCTAGGACTTTCTAGTCCCAAGCCTCTTGGGCAGAAGCATACATTACTAGTCCTAAAATCTGATTGACAATTTGAAGTGTGTGTTTCTTCGAACAAAAGGTACTCAGATGTTTTTGTAGTAGATTTGTGTCTGTAAATACCATGGGACATTACATATTTTGAAAATTAAGATGTTTTCTGGAATTTTAGACGCCACATGGTGAATCTTATTTTATACAATATTTGAAGTATACCTTTCAGAATTTTCTTAGTCGACACTCGGTATATGTTCTCATATTAAGAGTATTCTTGTCACCACAGTAAGAAGAACGACTTTTGGTTTCATGGATCATGGTTCAATTATCATACATGGTCTGTTGGAATGTCTATTTGAAAGATAGATTACTTTGTAAGGTGGTCCTTTCAGATTTATTCACAGATACAGGAGCTTTGTGTACTTGATGCTGCTTTATCCACACACTCGTGCGCGTGCGCACACACACACTCAAACACAGTTGAATGATCAAGCTTGGTTATTGCTGCTCAAACAAATGTAAAAGAATTGAGCAACTCAATAATAAGAATTAAGGAAGAACAATTGTTAGAAATCAGAGAAGAATACAAACTTCTCTGATTATTTTTAGATATTATTTTGTTTTGGTGAAGTATACGTGTTTCATTGATAGTGTCAGGGAAGAACACACCAAGCTTTGAATACATTTGGGAAAGAAAGGGCAATAAATTCTGTATAATTAAGAGATAAAAGCGAGGATAATAATATATTGTCTGTCCCTGTCCATCCTATCCTACATAATATAAGGCTTAGTTACTAATTAATTGTTATACATGGTAGAACATAAACAAATGAGCAAAACTGAAGTGTGTCGTTTGTAATCCCAGCTTTATTCTATTTTAATAGGGTTATCTTTGATTCCTTGGATAACGATCATAACAAACATTGTATTTTGACTGTAATTCAAAATTTCTCTTCGAACCCATTCGATTTCTCTTCTAGATTCCTTTTTGACAAACACACCCTAACTACTAATATGCGTACGGTCTGATAACTATCATACATTTTACACTTATTGTTTCTGTTCAAACATTGGTATCAGCAAACAATTAGCACACAATCATTTTATCCATGTCATCCGTAGAATGCAACCTTGTTCTATTGTTTAAATGCAACGTTCTAAACCTCATTTGAGTGGTAGATACTCTCAATTTTGTGAGTACTATGTATGTTAAATTTGTGCTAGGCATAGGAATGTTTCTTTAATATGTGTTGGCCCATTGAAAGTTTAATTTTCATATGATAAACAGTTTGCTTGCCTATTTATCATTTAGTAGATGAAGTGAAGAATCTCAAGGCTGACATAGTTATGAATGATGAATGCTTTTTTCTCTAGATCATAAATCAGCAATCTTCTGGATCTCAAGTTAAATTTTATGTTTCCTTTAATGTCTGGATGATTTCAGTGCTTTGATGATTGATGGAAAATGACCGTCTGCGACCTTTGTAGTTAAAGCACTGTTAGGAACCAATCAAATACTGCCATATGTTAAAGGAGCATGTTATCTATTCTGTGATATTTTATTGTTCTCACAAATTGCGTTATGGTGTGTGCCTATTGTTTAGTGTTGTTAGTATAACAACGATTGGTTGCCCTACATATGAGTTTGGGGACACATGAGACCTTTTCTTCCACTCAGCATCTTTAGTGACCATACAATTCTTTTGGTCATTATTCACGTTATACTTAGTTTATAAAATGTCAGTTGCGTTTGTTGTGTATTAACTCTCAATACTCTAAATTTACATTCAGATCAAGATTCTGTGCGGTTGTTAGCTGTTGAGGGTTGTGCTGCACTTGGGAAACTATTGGAACCCCAAGATTGCGTAGCACATATTCTTCCTGTGATTGTCAATTTCTCGCAGGTTTGTCCAACACCAGGCTTGCACTTCTTTCATAGAAGTTGAGTTCATCTTATACTCAAGTGGCACGCTTGTTTTGTTATCTTTTCTACAGGATAAGTCCTGGCGTGTTCGTTATATGGTTGCCAATCAGCTATATGAGCTTTGTGAAGCTGTTGGCACAGAGCCTACAAAGTAATTATTAATTTTAATGTCTAGTTTTATTAGATATGCCTATTAATTGATAATCGTCTGAGACTTGCTCCAGTTCTTTTAACTTGTTTGTAATATCAGGGTTGATTTGGTGCCAGCATATGTTCGACTTCTTCGTGATAATGAGGCTGAAGTGCGCATAGCAGCAGCTGGCAAAGTGACTAAATTTTGCCAAATCTTGGACCCACAGATTGCAATTCAGCACATTATTCCCTGTGTGAAGGTATCAATTACTTTATTTTTTAATCAATTAGATAGTTTGAAAAATTCTTGTCTAGGGTGGACTTCTAATGGTGCATTTGTTTAATCTTTCTAATTTACATTCTTTATACGTAATTTTCATTGTGTGCGTACTTGTAGGAATTGTCATCTGACTCGTCACAGCATGTGCGGTCAGCTTTAGCCTCTGTGATCATGGGTATGGCACCCGTCTTGGGAAAGGTAAGAGCAACAGTACGCTACACATGGTTTTTTTAGTGCTCATCTTTGACATGTGCCAGCATGTGATTTAATCTAATCTTTCCGTTAATTTCCAAATTACAAGTCTTTTTGTATGGATACATGCCTAGGTTGTTGCTTATTGCTGAATCTTCATAGTTATGAATTGCCTTTTGTTATAGGGTGATTTGGGATCACCTCCTTGTAACCATTAGTCAAATAGTAAAAGGACAACCTTAATTGTTAAATTGGGACATGTCCCTTATTGTTATATGCTTAATTATAAATCAATATCAGCACCTATTTCTTGATTCTAACTCATAATGGGTCCTTGCTTATGAGTCTTGCATGCATGATCAAATATCCTTATTTGAAAATGAAAACAACTACTACAACAACAACTAAGCCATTATTCCCAAACTTATTTGAAAATGAAACTAATTACAAAAAATTCACAGTATATTACAGTGCATTTAATTATGGAAAATATTACCAGAAATTATGCAGTTTTAAAAATGGAATGTGCATATATTGTACATTTTTTTAACGTATAAGTGCAAATTATCTACAAAAAGCTAGAATACGACATAAGATTACTTGTTCTATATGCTGAAAATATTAAATGTACAAAAAACAGTATTGTAAAAATTGCATGTATTCTGCATTTTTCAAAATATAAAAATAATTATATAAAATGCAAATTATATACAGAAAGTTGGAATATACTATAAAATTACGTAGTCTATGTAACAATAACATAAAATGTACAAAAGGTCAATATTTTAAAAAGTGCATGTATTCTGCACATTTCAAAAATGGAGAAGAAAAATATGCTCAAGTGCAAATTAACTACAGAAACTTGGAATATAATTTAAAATTGCATACTTCTTCTAAATGAATATAAAATGTACAATCTTTTTTTATATATTTTAACAAATGCTTATACTTTACACTTTCTAAAAGTGCATATAAGCTATGGAATTAAAGTGTAGAATATATGCACTTGGAAAATTAACCATGAAAGGCAATTCATTCAATTTTAAATTAAAATGCGCAATACAATTGCATTTTGCTCATTTTTGAACAGTGGAACTTTCTTCACTTTACAAAAATATAAGTAAAAGATCGCGACTTTCTTCACTTTACAAAAGTATAAGTAAAAGATCGTGTAAATGCAATGTATGAAAATCACCTATTATATATACATATATACACATACATATATATACATACATACATATATACATATACATACATATATACATACATACATACATACATACATACATACATACATACATATATATATATATATATAATGCAAGACATAAATTTTTATCACTAAGAATTGAAAAAAAATGCAGGAATTTTGCACTTTAGCAGTTTAAATTGGATAGTTGACCACATTTCTATAATATCAAAGCAAAAAAAATTGCATGGTGGCAAATTTGTAACTAGGCACAAAAAAAGGAATTTCACAGCAAGGATTAAGGGGAGGGGCTCCTTAAGGCAAAATATTAATAATTATGAGGAAAGCGTCATTGTTTTTCTTGTTTATTATATGCATATTGTGACATAGGCCACATAGTTATGCTTGTAGTACTCTTGATAATAGTGATACACATGACTAACTATTATGTGTTCAACTTTTTGTGACACATGATCTCGGAGTTTCTCATTTGTTGAAATTATTCATTATGATCATATATAGTTTATATGGGAAGTTCGAGCTCCATCAAAGTGAAAAGGAATTTAGGCAGGATTTTTTTTTTCCTTTTCAGAATTCAGAGGAACATGCTTTGCTAATTAATGTAATGGTTGCTCACATGAAATATCATACTGCATTTTATTTGATTACTTGAGTTTACTAATTGTTAGAAGTTTTTTTACAATTCTTTTCTGAGAAAATGCATATTTTATGTATTTTGTAGGATGCAACTCTTGAGCTGTTACTTCCCATTTTCCTTTCCCTGCTGAAGGACGAATTTCCTGATGTACGGCTGAATATTATCAGCAAACTAGATCAAGTTAATCAGGTAATTATAAATTTTGTGCTAAAGATCTAGTGTGTTGACTGTTGAGTTACTTTCATAAAATAAAACGGTTCCTTGTGTTTCTTTTTTTCTTCTGTTTATATTCCAACATGCAATTTTATATGAATTGGAGCTAAGTGAATGAAAACTAAATGAAGGTTTATCGAGGTAACTGCTCCTGCTTTTACAGCATATCATATACAGTTGTCAAATGCCCACCTGGAGTTGCCCTCAGCAACTATTGTGTTATTGTTCGTCTTGTTGAAACTTTGTTTGCCTTGCACTATAACCTGTTGAGCAATTTAATGTTATTAAATATGTTTGGTTAAAGTTTTGATGTTTTTCTCACAGGTGATTGGAATTGACCTGCTGTCTCAGTCACTGCTACCAGCCATTGTTGAGCTTGCTGAAGATAAACATTGGCGGGTCCGTCTTGCCATAATCGAATACATTCCATTACTAGCAAACCAATTAGGTGTTGGATTTTTCGATGACAAACTTGGTGCACTTTGCATGCAATGGCTGGAAGACAAGGTATGAAAGTTCTGTGCAGAATAATTAACAATGATATATAGCTGGGTTGCTTCTATTACCACCCCACCTTTTATCTTTGCCACCCCTTTAGGAGTTTTTAATTTTTCAAGGAGGTATATACCCTTGCTTCTAAATCATAAAGTTTCAGCTAGGCTTAAACGCTGCTATGTGCATGCAAAGAATGCATATAATCTAAACACAGTACTAAATAGAAGCAGGTGTGTTATAGGGATGAGAGGAAACTTCAGTCCAGATATAATATAGACGTGAGGGTTAAAATCATGCTAGGAGAGCACATGGCTGTTTTCACAAGCAACTTTCAGCACCAACCAGAGAAGTTCAATACCTTGCCAGCTGGGAAGCATGGAATAAGACACTATTATTGGTTTTGTCAACTATAGGATAGAGTTAATCATGTTCTCAACTTGTTGTTCCTCTCTCGGATTCCTGAGATTAAAATAAAAGAAGTGCGCTATCCCTAAATCGACAGGCAAATAAATAGAAATCACCCGAGCTAGGCTCAAACGATGCTATGTGCATGCAAAGAATGCATGTAATCTAAACACAGTACTAAATAGAAGCAGGTGTGTTATAGGGATGATAGGAAACTTCAGTCCCTGTATTTATACGTGTAGATTAAAATCACGCTAGGCTGTTTTTACTAGCAGCATTCAGCAACAACCAAGAAAATTAACTCCATGCCAGCTGGGAACATGGAATAAAACACTATTTTGGTATTGACTTTGATATGATGGAACTAATCACTTTCCCAACATGTGATTCCTCTCTCGGATTTTCGAGTTTAAAACAAAAGAACTGTGAACTCTAACCCTAAATCAGAAGGCATTGAAATAGAAATGACTTGATTTGGATTTGAATGTCCATTCTATATTCATTTAGATGATGTTATGTTGGTGAATTTTGTTTTGACTAAATGAAAGAGAAAGAGTAGAAGAGAGACAATGAAGTAAATAAAAGATGTGAAAAGGGTATAATTGGTAAGAAATGTTGTGCAAAAGGGAATGTATGTGGTATGAAAAGAATATAAGAAAGAACAGGGTGGGAAAGGAAATTTGTGTGATGTTAACAGACTTAGCCATATAGTTATTGTCGGTACACAAACTCATTTTTTACCATTGTTTTTGTATGGAATGCTATAGTAGCATTAATTGGTAATTTGTCAGCTTACAAACTTTCAATATATCGATCCGCTAGCTTTGAATTTATCCATATACATGAATAATATGCTATGGCTGTACAATAAGATATACTAGTAGCAGGATGTCTAAAATCACTGCGTATCCTTTTTGCACCTGAGAATCACTGGTAAATGAACATCCTTTTAATGCTCTAGTTGAAGAAAGAAGAATCCTTCTTCAACCCTGCAACAACTCCATGTCTGTAACTAATTAATTTTGCAAAGTAATAAGGAGAAAATATGAAAAATATTACTTATATTAAGCATTTTATGGTAAATTATTAAATATGCGATATTCCATTTTTTTGGGATTGAAGCATATTTTTTCCCGCTTCAACTGAATCAGGGAAAAAACATCTGTATTAGCACGGACATTAGAACTCATATTAAAAGAAAAAGGCGTGGGAACATGGCTTTCAAATTTTAAGTGCATTTATAAGAAGGTATACATGCATTAAGCAGTTTGTGATAGAATAGTCTCATTGAGCATGTCACATGTCACATGTGTCAAATGCATATGTTATAACATGTCTGCAAATAACAGGGTAGTAGCAATATACACACCATTTGTAAAGAAAGCAACTTCTTTGTTATGCGTCCTTTGCCTTGTGCCACTATATACAATATATTTTCTTATAGGTTTATTCAATTCGAGACGCTGCTGCCAATAATCTTAAGCGGCTTGCTGAAGAATGCGGTGCTGAGTGGGCAATGCAACATATAGTTCCCCAGGTATTTTCCAGAAGAATTATTCGTCGCAAAATCCATCTTTCTCTGTAGCTCTGTTGCATTTTGAGTTAGCCGTAGAAAACATATAACATGCATATGATTTGTGTTTTCATATTAGATTGGGAACTTTTAAATAGTAACTACCACATCTAGCTAACGAATTTAGCTTGAAATTTATGCACCTACATTTTTGTCGACTAACAATGGCTCCACTGATTATTTCAGATTAAATAATCACTGATTATTTCAACTTTCAACATGTAATCTTAATCAATGTCTAGAAGAATGAATGCATTTTACTCTTGTATAGGTACTTGACAAGGTTAACAGTCCACATTATCTTTATCGCATGACCATCCTTCATGCAATTTCTCTCCTAGCCCCCGTTATGGGTCCAGAAATCACTCACCAAAGGCTATTGCCTGTGATTGTTACTGCTTCAAAAGATAGGTAATCATTCTTCACATTCCACATCAAATTGTTCATATTTATCCATTGATTTAAAATAACATATTTCTAATCTCCCAGGGTACCCAACATAAAATTCAATGTGGCGAAGGTGTTGCAATCTCTTATCCCTGTAGTCGAGCCTTCAGTAAGTACAAAATTGTGTTCTAAAAATGATATCATTAAGTCATTGCTGGTTTTCTTTTGATTATAACTAAGTTGAAATTTGGATCCGTCCTTTATTTTCAAGTTTAATACACGAAAATCCCTTCTCAAAAATATGTTCTAATTTACACCTCCGAAATTATTTTCGTCAAATTTTTTTGTCGCTTTTTTTCCTAAAATCAAATCCACACTATTCGCATGTTTCTATGAACCTTTTTTTTGTGTGTAAAACTATAAATATTTGCAGTTCAAGAAACAAAAACGTTTTTTATAAAGTACCATTTCACATTTATCCCTGTAGACAAGCACCATTGTCCAAGTGGTCAAGTGATTCAGCTTTAGTGTGAGAGGTCACAAGTTCGAAACTTGCGTAGCGTGGTTCGAACGTTTATTGACATGTGATATGTTATCTCAGTGACATGTTGTATATAAAGCCATTTAAAAAAAAGTTTTTTATAACAGGTTTTTGAGAGGGGGCAGTTGTGTATTTTGAAATTTAAAGGGGGTGTTTCACGAAAGTTCTCTATAACTAAACTCTGCAATAATCTTCTTTTTCCGATTGTGTCGCTGCAGGTTGTGGGTGAATCGATAAAGCCATGTCTAGTTGAGCTCAGTGAAGATCCGGATGTTGATGTCAGATATTTTGCAGGTCAGGCACTCCAAGCATGCGATCACATTATGGTTCCTTGAATGTCAGAAAGTATCATGATTTGTCACTGTAATTTCTTTTCTTTTGTAGTGTATTTTGACAGTTGGTGTGTCTAATGCTTTTGTAAGTTATAATTAATTTTTCAACTTCTGAGTTTACTTAGAACTGATTTTTCCTGGTTTACTTTATGTTGTAATAAAAGATGTTTTGTTTGGTGAAACCTTACTGATTATAATTTTGTAGTAAAATTTAACATATTTGTTTGATGTTGTACTTCTATAGCCTTGTTGCAAAACTACCGATTATAATCTATTTTTTCATTTATTAAAATGCTGCAACTCTGCGTAGAAACTGTGTAGGAGATTACTTTGTATCCTATCTGTTCTCATGTTCGGTCTAGTACATGGGAGTACGCATAATCTAATCCTATCAGTAGTAGATAAACGACCCTTATGGGAAAAACTACTTATCAAGTGACGACATTGGAAAATTATTGATTAAAGAAACAAAATAAAGTATTGGAGGATCAAGGGTTTATGAGATCTAGCAAATCTCTTTAGAGCGCCTGTATTATTTGTAAAGAAATACACTAGGGGATGGAAAAAAAATATCCCTTATCTCGAAACGATGGTTTATGGTTTATGTGCTCTGCTACGAGAAGCAATGATATTTGTAAAAATAGATCCAATGTTCGTTTAGAATTAGTTAAGAGTAAGGAAAATAATATACTTCTACGAGTTCTAAATTTTTCCCCCTTCAGTTTGACCAACACACCAACGAGGGAGCCGATGAACCGTATTTCCCATTCATACCTTGCTCAGCTTAACTTGTTATCGAATTCATTGACAGTAGTCTAGTATACTTCAAAACAAAAGCAGATCATAAGCAACATTTGCGCATTACTCTTCAAACATTAAAGGAACAAAACTAAGTAGATATGAATTTTGGTTGGTGGAGGTGAAATTTCATGGGCACGTTGCATCAAAGGATAGGGCATGAGTTCGCGTCAATGGATGAAGTGGAACACTCTGTCCACACCATCGAACATCCAAATTTTCCTAGGACTAGCTGGTTATTATGGAAGGTTAGTCCAATGCTTTCTGAAGATAATGACTTTATCAAGCATGCTAACTCGTAAGGAAACCAAGTGTATATGGAATAAAAAAAAAGTGAAAAAGCATTACAAACATTGCTAAAGCACCAGTCCTAACACATCCTAAATGTGGAGTTCAATAAAAAATATACCGTGATGTATATGGTCAAGGACTAGAATAATGTTACTACCAAAAATATCTTCCGATTTAGTCGAAACCTGTTTAAGTAGAAGATAAAAGAGAACAAGAGGAAAAGACTCCAACCAAAGCTTTCGAAAGAGTCAAAAAGATGCTACAGCCAAAGTCCAAAAGCTTCATTACCTTTCGAAGGGGTCGAAAGAGTCAAAAACACCCTTCTGCCTTCAGTGACCACCTTTCAAAGCAGGTGATTCCACATGATTGAAGACCTTTCGAATGAGTTGTAACATATGTTCCATCCAAGTTATGTTTTATATTATGTCCATAAACCCCAAGCTCTGATACCAACTGTGACGCCCCACCTCTATGCTCATAATAACAAAGAGTATTAAAAGAAATACTGTCTATTATTACGAAGAATAAGGCTGGATAGGAGCGACCATCCGTAATTGGCCTTACACTAATATTGGTTATCTCGATAGGAGTGGTATATACTTTTTTTTTCATCTATTATTTATTTACTCCCATCGACATATCCAATTATCAGTATAAAACAAACTACGATAGTTCATAATAGTTTAGGACATTAGATATAACAATAACACAGATAATATAAATGCGGAACACAGATAAAAACAAAAGTCTCATATATATATAACTGATGTCAGTTAATACATAGTTGACACAATACATATGATACACTACAACTGTCGACTCTAGAAGTTATATATACACATACATTATCGACTAATATACATGAATACATATCGTTCTATACAATGACACGACTACTACAAAAGGACAATGACAACTTCAGAAGATATGAAAAGTCTTCAAATTCCGAACAGCAACTCAAAGAAGGAAATCTACAACCTGAAATACTCGGGTCTGACCCGAGTATTAAATTCAAAAGAAAATAATACACGGGTCAGTCTAATTCAAACTCAGTTATTAGTGCATAGCAGCAATAATAATCAGATAGTCAAATAGACGATAATCACAGAAATCTCGTATATCCAACTCTCGATACGAGAATTGGATAACGGCAAATATAACACTAAATAGTGTTAAACAATAAATCAACAATCCAAATCAGAATACAACTCCAAAACATTGAAATTCACCAACGAAACAATTCAACAAATCGAAACATCAATTTAAAACTGTCAAATCAGATAGGGCTGCAATACACGCACGCATGTACTGCCTCGCCACTATCGCGAGCGATACAAAAAAGTTCAATGAAAGTCACAATGATCGCAAGGTCAAACCCCGAAATCGGGTTCAACTCAAGTGTGATCAAAAACACAAATCCAACTGCATCTCTACAATGTAAACCAACAACTTAGAAGCCAAGCAACATGTATGGAACATTCACTCGACCAAACAACTCAGTGCAGAAGTAGATGGCACTGCTCATCAACTCAAACCAATAATATCAGAAGAACATTTAAATGCAGACTCAATGGTACCAAGTGGTTAACGATGCACACGAATCATAAAACTCGAATACAACAATTGGAGATGCACATCAGACTACCCAAAGGAATGACATGACCAATGCATGCTATAGTCTCACGACCAACCAGACAATTGAAACAAACACCCTCCATTTACAAGGAGCAATACGACTGGCAAAATGAAGGTCAAACTACCCAATTACATGAAGCAATTATGAAACTGGAAACTGCAAGATCAAGCTCGAGCACAAAGGCCACAAACCAAGTGTACATATGATGCTGTACAGAAAACAGTGAATTAGTGTGCAAGTATGGACAGAGTTCGAGCACAAGATAGTGGGACACTTAACTGATCAAATTCAGGACGACACAGTAACCACAAGGATACACTGAAATGCAAACTATATCTAAAGTGATACAGAGTACACCTGAAACAAAGCCGAGAGACCATGCAACTATACTTGAAACCAGAAATAATGCAGTGCTACCAACGGTAGTGTGCAATCAGAAGAAATGAACAAAAGTTCTCATGTCATCCACAAACTCAAAATGAACTACCAGATAACCATGTGCAAGAATGCAAAAGCTCAAGAATGAAATCAAAGCAAACTCATGTGGAGAGTGCAATCAAAAGTATATATATGCAGTGACACACCAAGAAGCCTAGACAACATCACATTGCAACTATACTGGAATGCATATGCACTGCAGTTCGTATGTACAACATATACAATGAAGAAGATTCAAAGACTCAAACAAGTTAATAGCTAAATGCAACTCAAGTGAAGATAGTGGTAAATCACAGACAGGTCAGACCAACCAAAAATGAGACAGTAGTCAAGGCCATAGTCAAAAGTCATAACAGTGATAATATCACAGTTTCAAAACTGAGTAGGAATTTTCGAAGATGATCGAAGTCAGTTCTCATAGCAATGTAAAGTCAAATCCTCATCTCAACATTATGTTCAAAATCAAGTTTGTAAACCAAGTATCAATGACTGAAAGTGTACATCAGATTTTTAAAAACGACAAAGCAGTTCTATTTGCAATTTTTTTTTGCAAGAATCAAAGCAGTGCCACAAAATCAAAATCGAGAGCATCTAGTATAGGCAACACTGAAAGCCAATTGGACAAACAAATACCACAGTAAATCGTTAAGACAAAATCAAGGCCGAAGCTTAATATTATCAACCAACACAAAGCAAACTCATGAAATCAAACTGTTGCAACACTATACTAAATACGAATTAGATGTGAGTAAATAATTTACTCACCTTATTTACGACAATAGAAGCAGCCGAAGCAAGCCTCAACGAGACGAACGATCGATCAAAGTCAAACGCGAGTTCATCTACACAATCGATCAACAGAAGTCGGTTGCTCCGACAAAACAAAGCTCTAGTTCCAGTCTCGATGCAAACAGTCGAGATCGCAAGCAAATAAGCTACAGCGAAGCCGAAGCCAGAGCTACAAAAAAAATCGACGAAGGCGAAGTCCAAATCACAGAGGCACGGACTAACTGGAAGCAACCGGAAGTAGCAATCAAAGAACGACCAACAATCGATCGAAGAGCCAAAGCCCTAATTTTCAGATCGAAAAAACGAAGAACAAAGCCGCCATTTATTTTTCCAGAGCAAAGATAAAAGGAACGGGCCGATAATTTTCTCGTTTGTTTAATTTTTTTGGGTCGAACGAAAAATGATTTTTAGGGGTAAAGGAAATGGGTGAAAAGGGGTTCACACGGCAACAAAGAAAAACGTGGGCCAACTAAAAATTTAAAGCCCGCATAATGTTTCACAAATTCAAAAGAATTTAACCCGGGTGTTAAAAACGTCAAACAGTAATTAGCTGGCATTTTAATCATTTAATGACGATATTTAATTAACAGCAAAATCTCGGGTTGTTACAGGGTCAAAACCTTTATATCGGATTCTTGACCAAAGCCTAAGCCACTCAACGACTTAAGCCTTCGACATGATCAAAACCCACCAAGTCAGTCCTTACCTAGTTATTCCTAAAGCTAACCATTTGGATTTTGCATCCATTTCGAAAGGAGAGCTTTCGAAGGGAAAACCCAACTATCTCAGCAAGATCGAAAGGCTGATAAGGAATGGAACCAACCGTTTCGACTGAGTCGAAAGGTCGACCTGAGAAAACTTTTACTTAAGCAAACTGTTCGAAGGATACCAAAGTAAACATGCACATTTCATTCTCCTCAACTCATCTTAAAGAAACCATAAGGAATTGACCTTGTCCTTAAATTCTACAATGGGGTGTTGGCAAGATTTCTTATTAACAAATGCTGAATTATATAGGAGGACCACTTAGGCTTTTTCCAATTAAAGGCACATGAAGTTAATTATCCAACTTATAACTTCGAATTAGCACCGGTTGTATTTGCATTATAAATTTGGAGGTAATATACATATGGAGAATTATTCGGTATCCACTCTGATCATAAAATTTGAAATATTTGTTCTCTCAAATAGGAACTAAATATGAAATAGTGGAGGTGGATGAGATGTCTAATGGATTACGACTTCACACTACATTATCATCATTCAAGAGAGACTAACATTGTAGCAAATGCATTAAGTCAGAAGTCCTACAGATTTGTAGCAAATTAGATGACAACATAATGACAAGCTTTGGTGACACTGCTCCAAACGAAAGTTCGGACATAGGTAGATAATCGAGCAATGGGTGAAGGGGCATCACTCATGTGCAGTATCATTTTCATCCTATTATAATCAGTAGGATCTTACAAGCTCAAGAACAAGACAATGATCTAAGAGAGTATTTTATAAAGATGATGGACAAAGAACCTACAAATTGGAATGTAGGTATAGATGGAGGGTATTGATTTGAGAATATACTTTTGCACCAAATCAAGAGGAACTAAAGAATGAAATTGTAAATGAAGCGCATCGTATTTATTCGCCCAGTTCGTTAATTAAATCAACATATAACTTTTATACATTCTTTTGATTAATTTTCAGGCTTTAAATAAATAATTAAAACGCCATAAAAATTTAATACACCGTTTGTATCTAATTTTATTTTTGATTTATATCATTTATAAATTAATTTTATGCTGGTCGAACTCGGAAATTAACCAACAACACAATTGTATTGACTCTCTATGTGAACTCGATTCCCAATCAATGTTTAAATAATTTTAATATTGAAGTCTGCATGGATTTGCCAAAGTATAACACTGTGCACAAGTTCAATCGCTTATATATACCATGTAGGCAAAATCTAATTTATAATCTTTCTTAAGTTGCACCTTGTAACGACATTTTGTATACGTATTCTTTACGTCAACACCACATCACTTAAATATAGAGTTTAGTCTATGGTAAAAAATCCTACTAATATCCATAGTTAATTGTGTTGACCATTTTTAAATTCTTAGGTCAATCCAATAACAATTATCGTTTAATTGATTTACTCTACCCAGATATTATGACTTTTTCTACCAATTACAATGTCACTAACCTTTTACAACAAAGAAGATGAATTCTTCCTTGAGTAATGTTTCACTCTAAGTAGTTCAACGCATATCCAACTATGATTGTAATGTAATCGTTATGCCATGTGGGGCCAAAGTATGACCTAACTACTCAAAATCGACAGTAGCCTTAAGTCTGAAGATCACTGCGCGTTGTTACAATGAGATCTTCTATTTTGACTTAGTCATATTAACCTATAGAAGACTCTTGTCGAGTTATTTGATGATTGTTCCAAACAAACATAAGTATGATAAACCCTTGGTGCTCCAATGATCATGAGTAATTCACCATCCATCCTATGGATAGCGTTACGTACACCAGTTTTTACGGAATATCCCTTTCTGGATACATCTTGACTAGAAACATTTAAGAAGTATTTAGATACCGATTCACTACTCATGGTTATAAACACATTCATAACTGCAATCGATAAAATACTTACCATAAGGATTTTCTACTTAAATATGTTTAAGGATATTATTTTATTATTTATCTCTAGATAACAACACATACAAAGAAAATAAAATCAAAAGCATAATTTATGCCAAACAAGGTTATCTATAGAGTTAAATTATATAACTATGTACATAATTGTCGCTAAGGCACACTCTTAATTATATTTATCTCCCACTAGCACTTGGAGCCAATTATGGAGACTAATCCTCGTGCCTTCGATTAGTTTACCAAAGTTAGATTGAGAAAGTGCCTTAGTGAATGGACTTCGATGTTATCTTTAGTATCTATACTCTCGATTATGATCTCTCCACTACTGATATACTGCCTTAACATGTGGAACCTATAAATGATGCTCCTCGACTTCTTGTGAGCTCTTGGTTCCTTGGAAATTTGCATTGCTGTATTATTGTCACAATATATGAGCATCAGACCTTCAATGCTTAGGATTACTCTTAGCACCTTAATGAATTTGTGCATCCACGCCGCTTCTTTCACGACATCATTCAAGTTGATGTACTTAGATTCTATCGTTGAACCAACCACAACTTCTAGTTTAGAACTTTCCCAGCTAAGGACCTCTCCATTGTAGATAAATTCAAAACCCAAGACCGATTTCCTATTGTCGACATCACTTTTAAAAATCGAGTTCGAGTACCCCTTCACAATGAGTTTGTAGTTTCCATACATGAGAAACAAATACTTAGTATTTCTTAAATACTTAAGTATGATCTTAACTACCGTCCAATAATTTTCTTATGGTTTTGACTGATATCGGCTAATTACACCTAGTGCAAAAGCAACATCCAACCTTGTACATATCATAATGTACTTGATAGATCCTATTGCCTAAACATAAGAAATATGACTCATCCACTGTCTTTCCTTATTCGTAGATGGAAAGTCCTACTTAGAAAGGATAATTCCATGTTGCACCGGACCATTTCAATGCTTGGATTTTCCATATTAAAACATATTAGTATGGTATCTATTTACACTGATTGGACAATCTCAATAACCTTCTTGATCTATCTCTATATATATCTTAATGCCTAATATAAAGGATGTTTTACCTATGTCCTTTATTGAGAAATTATTGGACTGTCAAGCTTTCACTGATTGTAACATAAGTACATCATTACCAATCAGTAGCAAGTCGTTAACGTGTAATACTAACTACGTTATAGCACTATTTTCCTCTTTCTTATATATGCATGCTTCCTCTACGTCTCGATTAAAATCAAAATGTTTGATTACCTCGTCTAAACATTTATTCTAATTTTTAGATTCTTGCTTAAAACCATAGATTGATCTTAAGAGTCATCATGCCTTTTCATCGCTCCCACTGACCTCAAAACCCATTGATTGCGACATATAAACGGTCTCTTCTAAATAATCATTTAGAAATGCTGGTTTAACATCCATATGACATATTTCATAGTCATAGTAAGTAGCAACTACAAGTTGAATCTGAATGATTTAAGCACGATGACTGGTGAAAATGTTTCGTCATAATCAACACGTTGAATTTGATAGAAACCTTTCGCCATCAATCTTTTTCTTAAGATCTACTTGCAATGATAGGTTTCACCCCTATATTCTCCAATGTCCAAACTTTGTTTTTGTACATGGAATCAATTTCAGATTTCATCGCATAAAGCCATAGGGCAGAGTCTTTACTCTCAAATGCTTATTAGTAAGTGAATGAGGCAATCCACATTCTCGCCATCAATGAGAAACTCATAGTATTTCTCTGGCACATGAGATTCCCAATTAGACCTTCTGATAGGTCACTGTTTTCAATGGCTTTAGAATTTCTATCTAAATACTCAGTTTCCATGGAAGTTTCTTGGATCTCATCCAAATCTATCTTATTGCTACTAATTTTTCATGAGATAAATTCCTTTTCCGTAAAAGTGGCATGTCTCGCAACAAACTTTTTTGTTTCTATGTATGATAGAATATGTATACATGAGAATTTATGGATACCCAATAAACATGCATAAAAACGATCTCGCCTCAAACTTACTAGGGTTTACATTCTTAACGTAAGCCGGACAACCCCAAACCTTAAGGTAATTAAGACGAGGTTCCTTTCCAGTCCATAACTTGTATGGGTCTTGGGCACAGACTTAAATGATACGTTATTCAGTATATATGTAGCAATTTCTATTTCAAGTCTCCAAAAATAAAGAGGCAACTCAGTGCCACTCATTATCAATCAAACCATGTCCAACAATGTTCAGTTCCTCCTTTTCGAAACACAATTGTGTTGCAGAGTATATAGAGGAGTGACTTGAGAGAGAATCTCATTTTTGGTAGTTTTGGAGTTCATATCCATCATACTCACCACTCGGTTAAATCAAAGCATTTTTAATCTTCCTATTAGTCTGGTTTTCTACTTCGTTCTTATATTTATGAATTTATCATGGACCTCTGAGTTATGTTTCATGAGAAATGCATATTCATATCAAGATAAATCATCCGTGATTGTAATGAAGTAAGAAGTTCCACCTTTAGTAGTTCTAGACATAGAACCACGTCATCGATATGTACCAGTCCTAAGAGTTCATCAGCTTTTTCATAGCTCCCACCAAATGGGCGCGTGGTCATTTTACCTTTAAGATACGATATAAATATCAAATGATGGTAAAAAACCCTAGTTTCTTAACTTGTTATATAATTTCTTACTAACATGGGCTAGTCTATATTACCAAAGGTTATTATCATTTATTTTAGATGTATAATTATCTTCAATAACAAACACATTATTATTATTAAGCATATATAAATGCCATTACTTAAAGTAGCAAAACAAACTATTTTATTATGATAACAAATATTCATAATGATGTCATTATAAATAAAAATATATCTGTTTTTCGTCAAACGGGGAACAAAAATTATTCTACTAATAAATCTTGGTAGTAACAAAAGTTACATAAAATTAAATCATTTCCATTAGAAAGCTTCACATAGTAATTTTCTAGTGCGATAATGGCTACAGTAGCTCCATTTGTATGCTTGGAATTCCATGGATCCTCTTGCCATGGCCCTCATGCTCCTAAGTCTGTGTAACAAATTACAGAACTGAGTTACAAATTCATTATCTAAAACCCAACAAGAAGCACTTATGGATAAAAAAATTTCTATAAGGAAAATACTTTTGAGAGTGGAATCAAATTCGTTCCTTTTTAGCATCTTCAAATAGTTCATACGTTTCTCTTCCAATGTCCCTTTTTTAAGCAAAAGTGACATTCACTCTTCTCATGATCAATCTTTGCTTTATCCTTGCCACCCTTACACCTACGCTTTTTTTCTTTAAACTATTCGAGGAAGGGTTACCCTTAACTGTAAGCATCATACTTAGTTCCTTTGTAAACGTACTCTCGGTCGTCTTTAACATATTAAGGAGCACCACGACTGTAAGCTTCAACGAGTTTATGTTGAAATTCAAAATAAATAGATCAAGCTTTAGGGTCAGCGATCCAAGGATCAAACTAGTTTATAGCTCAGTATCTAGGGTGGTTCCTAACTTGGATAATCTTTCAATGTACCCAATCTACTGATTACATGATCTTGGACCAGAGTGCACTTGCACATCTTTGCATGGAATAGTTTCCATGAGATCTCGTACCTTGCGGTTCGAGACTGCTTACCATAGAACTTTGTAGGTGTTTGAATATAGCTTGTACCTTCGTATTTTTATGCTACATTCAAAGCTCGATGCTCATAGTGTCCAACACATAGCATTGGCAGGCTTACAGTCTAATGACCAATTTTTGTATGCCTTAAGTTGTTTATGTGTGGCATCCTTATCGGATTAGCCATTGGCTCATTAGCCACGACATACCAGTTTTTTTCATAGGTAAGCACAGTTTTAACGTTCCTTAATCAGTCTTTGTAGTCCAATTAGTGTGTTATTATCGAGAAAAAGCTTCCTATACTATTGTTTTATGCACTTCAGGCATTATTTGTATACGGGACCATGTACTATATTTGATGTATCATTCAACACTCAGTTTGTATTGAGACGATGTATTATGATTATATTGGCATGTCGGTTTTATTCTCATACCAGTCTTATATAGAATGTCTCCTATCTTTATATGCATATGCATATGTTGGTATATTATATATTATTCCATTGTGATATTATATTGATTTACCCAATGAGATAGTTTTATTAAAATTTACCCTAACGTTCTATCACTTATGGTGTTCAGAATCATATGTTGTTATTAGCATTGATTTAGGGTGTCTTAAATTGTTGGTCATTACAAATTAATTGGAACAAGTAAATGGTATATGATTAATCAATTGTTTTATTAGGTCAAAAAATAATAAATATATAAGAAATAAACTAGAATGAAGATATGTGTATTTGATACACATATGGGCACTCCTATATGAAGAGATCGGGGAAGATTGTGTACATAATTGAGAGATAAATTTTCTTTATTTGTTCTTTAATTAATTGTACATATCTATATTGTACTATGATTACTGAGTTAGGTTTCTATAGCTTAGAAGCCTCCTTCAGTTTTAAACTCAATAGTCATCAATTTTGTTTCTCTTTTACTGCACATCTATTCCCTTCCTCCCTTATCGTCCAAACCCCTAAATATTCGTGTATTCTAAAACCGAAGCATCACTTTTCCATTGCAAAAAACTAACGATTCAATCTATTTTCATTTCCCTCTCATGGAAAAACACCCTAAATCAATTCCGTCGCTCTGCTTTTCAACGAAGTATCTCTATATGATGAATCAATTGACAGTTGAAACTTCGTATTTACGATATATCGTAATAACGATATTTTGACTATGACAACTATACAAGTCATTATTATATACTAACTTGTTTTTGCAGGAATTAATCAAGACCGGATTCAAATAAGCTTCAAATCTTATATAAGTATGTATCGAGTCTATGTCTAGAGTTTACTCATGTTAAAATCTCTCCTATATGATATATATTTCGACATGTTTTTCATTTCATTAGCATACACTAATAATCTTTGCATATTCTCATTTTTAGTTTACATTCAGACGTCTGAATGTACCAAATCAGACGTCTGAATCTGGAAAAATGAATATTGTTTAGTACAATATTCAGACTTCTGACTTGTTAATTTCAGACGTCCGAAAATGGTTATTTTTAGCCTATTTCCTTTCTGGTTTGAGCTCGTGCAATTTTAGAAGTCTGAATTATTCAATTCAGAAGTCTGAATATCTATAATGGGTACTTTTTCAAATAGGCACTTCCATTCATGAAGAGATGCGTTATTCATTTCAATAGATATGACCATATCTCTTCATGATAACTCTTCACGAACATATGCACCTATTTATAATCTATATAAACACATTAGAATCATGTTTCCATAACTCAATTCAATCTATTCTTACTCTACTCTCATATTCTTTGATTCTAATACTCTTGTGCATTCAATTTCATACAAATTCATTCTATTACTTCCTTATTCTTCACGTATTCATATATATATATATATATATATCATAAAGGAGAAGATTATAGGAAGGGTGTACTATAATTGACAAATTCGTGTTATTAAAGAACACATAGAGTCAAGAAAACTATATTTGTAAAAGACCTGTTCTACTGCTCAAGCGTGTGAAGTCCTCTTTGGCTGCTGAGGCGAAATCCTATTCTGCTGCTCAGGTCCCTGTTCGACTGCTCAGGGGTTGTATAGACCTGTTCCTCCGGGTTAAGTGAGGGTTGTAGTTTTAGTGAAATTCCAGATGGAGTCTGGGACTGGACGTAGAACGGGAAGTTCGAACTAGTATAAAAATTCCTGGTGTGCTTGTTTTATTTTACTTATTCACATTGCTATAGTATCTTAGTTTATTTCCGCACTAGTATAATATAATTCCATATAGCACGATCCACACTGTCTTTTCATTTGGTATCAGAGCAAGGCATCTAATAACCGTTATAAAGTTATTTGATATTTTGTTAATATGGAAAACAAGACCAGCACTAGCACTATCACTAACACCAGTTTTGTAGAAAGTCAATCTACTGCACGACCTCCACTATTCAATAGCATGAATTACAACTATTGGGAAACTCGAATGTGTATTTATATGCAAGCAAATGGTTTTGATTCATGGAATATCACTCAAACTGAGTATAACATTCCTACAACAGAATACTCTTCATGGTGATCACACACACAAAAATTAGATGCTACTGCAAATGCCAAAGCTATGAATATGTTATTTTGTGCCTTAGACAAGAATGAATTTAATCGAGTTAGTATGTGTAAAACTGCTTATCAAATATGGAGAACACTAAAAGTTACACATGAAGGTACTAGTAATGTTAAACAAAGCAAAATTTCTATGTTGAAAAGTCAATTTCAAAATTTTAGAATGAGACAGGATGAGTCTATTAATGATATGTACTCTAGATTTCAAGATATTTATCACTCTCTATTAGGACTAGGAGAAAAAATTACTGATTTTGATATTGTATTAAAAATCCTAAACTCTTTAACGAATGAATGGGAAAGAAAGGTCTTAGCCATTGAAGAAGCAAATGATCTTTCTACTATGAAGCCAGAAGAGTTAATAGGAAATCTAATGTCCTACGAAGTGAATTTGTAGGCTAAAAGAGTACAAGCACAAGACAAAAAGAATATGGCATTTCATGCAGAAAAAGAAGAATCAGATTCGGATGAAGAAGACTTAGCATTCATTGCTAAAAACTTTAAATTTTTTTTGAAGTATAGAAAAGGAAATCGAAACAACGGGAAAAGAAACTTCAACAACAATTCAAATAAGCCATCTTCACCAATACTAGAATGCTTTAACTGCCACAAGAAGGGGCACATACAAAAAGATTGTCCAGAACAGAAGAAAACATATCACAATAAGAACCGAAAGGACAAGTTTAAAAGAAAAGCATTTTCAGTAACATGGGATGACTCAGATTCTTCTTCTTCAGAAAGCCGTAGTGACAGTGATAATGAACGAGTAAATGTTTGTTTCATGGCTACAGAGAATGAGGTAAATGATCTTACTTTTGATGACATGATTGAAATAAATTCTGAATTATTAGATACTTTAAAAAGTCTCAAAAGAAAATATAAAGAGGCTCTAGAAAATCAGAGAAAAGCAGAATTCGAGAGAGATATGATTAATGACGAAAAGAAGATATTGGAAGAAGAACTTGGAAAACTTCAAGATACTTTTTCTAATGATAACTCTCAACTTACCTTATTGAGTCAAGAAATTGAAACTCAAAAGGAAAAGAATGATGCTCTTATTTCTGAAAATCATGAGCTAAAAACCAAGATCAAAATGATTGAACTAGACAATACTAGCCTCAAAACAAAGTTAGAAAGCATTACTAAAAATGTGACTAACTTCAATAAAGGCAGAGAGAACCTATCTAAGATTATTGAGAATTCTCAATCTGTTTTAAATAAGAAAGGACTAGGTTATTCTAAGAAATCAGTAGCTCCACCCAAAAATAAACAAAATAGGAGAAATATTTCTAAATCCTAGTCTACCATAGTTCAACCAAAAAAGAATCAAAATTCAAAAAACATAAATTTATGGGTTCCTAAAACAAACAACAGTTTGATTAGGAATAAATATATAAAATCCTTTTTGGAAAATGTGCATAAGAGTCAAAATTATTTATACAAAGGGAATACTGAATTCTCTTGGGTTTGGTTTCCTAAGACCTAACTCTTAGGACCCTATCAAAAAGTGGGTACCAATTTTATTCTTTTATTTTTTGCAGGTCCCACTTAAGAAAAGAGGAAAATGGATACTCGACAGTGGTTGCTCAAAACACATGACATGAGACAAAAATATGCTAACAAATATTACATATTCAGATGGAGGCTTTGTCACATTTGGAGACAATTCCAAAGGTTATATCGTCGGCAAAGGCGATGTGAGCAATTATGAAAGTGATGATGAGTCAAGCGAAAGGTTTTAAGGTACTGGGATGGTTGTTTTCTTATCTCAAAACATTCGTAGTTATATGCCTTTTGTTGTGTATGTATTTATGTGGTGATCTCGTACTTGCTATGTTGGTTTGTAAAATTAATCTTCTATGTCTCTTTTGGAATAGTGTAGTATGTTAACTATTCTACATTATCTATGCTATTCTTGCTTACTGTCGTTCATATGATATGTGAGTATTTCATATATATTATGTTTCCTTTTTGTCGATGTCAAAGGGGGAGAAGGAGTTTAAATACAACCATCGACATGGGGAGCTTATAGTAAGGGGGAGTACATATAATTCTATTTCCTGTTTATATATGTTCATATTGTGTATATACTTATATAGTTGTCATCGTCAAAAAGGGGGAGAATGTTAAAACTTCGTATTTACGATATTTCGTAATAATGATATTTTGACTATGACAACTATACAAGTAATTATTATATACTAACCTGTTTTTGTAGGAATTAATCAAGACCGGATTCAAATAAGTTTCAAATCTTATATAAGTATGTATCGAGTCTGTGTCTAGAGTTTACTCATGTTAAAATCTCTCCTATATGATATATATTTCGACACGTTTTTCATTTCATTAGCATACACTAATAATCTTTGCATATTCTCATTTTTAGTTTACATTCAGACGTCTGAATGTACCAAATCAGACGTTTGAATCTGGAAAAATGAATATTGTTTAGTAAATATTCAGACATCTGACTTGTTAATTTCAGGCGTTTGAAAATGGTTATTTTTAGCCTATTTCCTTTCTGGTTTGAGCTCGTGCAATTTCAGAAGTCTGAATTATTCAATTCAGAAGTCTGAATATCTGTAACGACTATTTTTTCAAATAGGCACTTCCATTCGTGAAGAGATGCGTTCTTCATTTCAATAGATATGACCATATCTCTTCATGATAACTCTTCACGAACATATGCACCTATTTATAATCTATATAAACACATTAGAATCATGTTTCCATAACTCAATTCAATCTATTCTTACTCTACTCTCATATTCTTTGATTCTAATACTCTTGTGCATTCAATTTCATACAAATTCATTCTATTACTTCCTTATTCTTCACGTATATATATATATATATATATATCATAAAGGAGAAGATTATAGGAAGGGTGTACTATAATTGACAAATTCGTGTTATTAAAGAACACATAGAGTCAAGAAAACTATATTTGTAAAAGACCTGTTCTGCTGCTCAGGCGTGTGAAGTCCTCTTCGGCTGCTGAGGCGAAATCCTGTTCTGCTGCTCAGGTCCCTGTTCGGCTGCTCAGGGGTTGTATAGACCTGTTCCTCCGGGTTAAGTGAGGGTTGTTGTTTTAGTGAAATTCCAGAAGGAGTCTGGGACTGGACGTAGAACGGGAAGTTCGAACCAGTATAAAAATTCCTGGTGTGTTTGTTTTATTTTACTTATTCACATTGCTATGATATCTTAGTTTATTTCTGCACTATTATAATATAATTCCATATAGCACGATCCGCACTGTCATTTCATTGACATATTGTTCTACCGTGATAGGCGATGGCAATCTTCCTGATTTAATAGTCGTGGATTAGGCTATTTCTTCGGCTTCAATTCTGGTCAAGGAATTGGATTCAATTATTTCAGGTATGTTCTTCCTTCATTTTATTTCAATCATCAAAATGTTTCACGTAATTCACTAATTACCTACTCTATCATTTCAGAACTATGATGCCTACTCTAAGCCGGAGTCGACTACTATTATCGCTTATTTTTTTACGACTTCAGCTTTGTGTTCAGGTAATTTCTACATCTTTGATTTGCAGGTACTTATCTTGATATAATTTTCTCATAACCAATGTACTTAGTTGTATTGAAGGTGTTTTAAATTTGGATCATTTGTATTCTACTTGAATTTTCATTTTGTTTCCATCTGATAGTTATAATTTTCTTTTGCAAAGTCTCTGCATATATGATAATTTTTACCACTTTTTAGATTCGTGTTTTATTTCTTGCCTAGACTAAAGCTTCAAAATAATTAGGTGCTATTCTTGAAATAATCTTGGATTCTTGCAATTGCATAGAGCAATTTACGATTCTAATCTCAAATTCTAACTTGGATTAATCAGTTAATCATCTTAAAATCTTTGTTTCTCCTTCTAACCTCAACTTATAACTTGGATCAATAAGTTAATTAGATTATTGTTTAAATTCGATAGGCATTAAGCAAACAAAACATCTTTAAGCAACACACTAATGAAGAACTGTAACCGACTATTTGTTCAGTTTGGGAAATTTCATATTGATCCAGCGCACTGCCTCTATTAAACCCGATGGCCATGGCTTTACTCCATTTCAGAAGCAGTCAGAAATATAATACTGCTGTGTTATTCACGAGTTAGCATTTTTAGTATATAGTTTATTAATTTTGTTCCCTCCAATTGGATGTCGAACTATGTTGAATCTTGGTTTGCTAAAATAATATCTCAAAAAACATATCTCTGAATTCATCGTATACTGGTTTTTTTCTCATACCGACTTAATAGTAAATCTGGAATTGGTTTGATAGATATTTAACTTGAAAATTGTAAACAAAATTGGTTACTTTGAGTTTGAAAATTTTGTTGTGTTTACCTCCTGCATAGTTCTGTACGGGTTCAATAATCAAATTATGACAATATTAGGAGATACCGGTTTTCACATTACGCTGAGTTGTTGGTTATGCAGTTCACTGAATGATGTTTTATATAACCACCAGCGCATTACATACAATGTTCCTAAAAGTGGCTGTCACTTAAACGGTTGGAGTAATTTTTACTTGCTCTTATGTTATTGTTTACTTCTGTCATATAATCTATAAGTCCAAATGTGCATGCATAAACCATGAGGTATAGTTGAAACTCAAAACTTCTAACTTATATTTTTATTATAATTTGGCATGTGTATTATGATTTCGGTCATATATATATTTAAGAGTAGTGTCGTAGAAATTATAATTTATACCAGTATCGTACATATAATAATTTTTTTATATACTTTAATCTATAAAATGTATTACTATGTTTCCTTATACAGTTTACTTACGTTGAACCTGCGTATTTTGTTTTTAACTTATGTTTAATCAGTTATATTTATTAATCAAAAAGGATAACAACGTGAAGCAATTAAGGCAACCATCTCCATTATATGAAATCGAGGATTTATTTCAACAATGAGGCTAGGTTCAATATTCATACTGTACAGTGATACTAATTATACTAAAATGAACAATTCATAAATGGACCAAATCCTACTAAAATGAAGTTATAAATTTTGAATACCAAACATGTAAAAAAATATATGGTCAACCAATTTATTGATAATGTACAAATAGGCTGAACAACAATTGTTTCATCCTTTACAAGCTTCTCCTTTTTTCGAATCTATGGTTTGATGAAGGTTTCCCCTTTGAATTATATAATCCCATGATGTTAATACGATGGATAAGATAGTTTTTAATTACTTGATCATCAGTATGAGATTACGAATATAATTCCAAACACAAATACATGCCCAATTTAAATGGTATGCACTAAAAATACGTACTAATAATAGTTTAAGATAGAATTGCAATTGTTTGGTATCAAACTCACTTGAATCCTTTTTATTCTTCGTAGAATCACATTTGTCACGATCGCGTTTCTCATTTCTACGATCACAAACATGAACATTTCTCATTTAAATAATCACAAACATGAAAATGCTTGGATTCATTCTTAGGTGCTTATGTATATTATTAAGACATAGACAACTATGGTATTAAATAATTGTTTTTATTATTTAGATTAATTTATTATTTGATCATATCTACTCTCGGAAACTTTTGTACCATTATTGACAACACATAAGCACAACTCTTTTTATTACTTGTTTGTTTGTTATCTGAAGAAGAAACGGAAAAATAAAGGCTAAATGCAACTAAAATAAAACAAAAAAATATTTTTGCATCAAACATATAATACAACGAGATATAGAGATACTACATTTTTTTAATGTATAGTCCTGAATTTGGCATATTTAGATAAAAAATACTTTAAAGAAGTAGGAACATTAACTTATCCTATGTTTGTTTCTATTCAGATATCCCTACCATAGTTGTGTTAACTTTAGTTTAAGTAAATGGTTTTCAGTTTAATTTACATCATTTTATGCAGCACCTCAAGAAAAGAGAGCGAGCTGATAACTTGGTGATGATACAACATGGACAACTAGACATGAAAGCATCAAAGTTGTTAAAGTAATTAAAATTAAATAATACAATAGTGGATACATGGCATGTTCTACTTTTTGATTCACTAGAAGTTGTCTTCTAGAATATTATCTCCTTTTGTCTTACTTCAAACTTGCTTTTGATCAGTTTAGAGTTGCTAAAGCTTCAAAGGTGTATGAGGAAATGTTTAATGCTCTTGAGACATAAAAATTTCTGACTTAGTAAGCAATGTCCATATTTTGGATGATAAAGAGATTTCAAGTCTGGAATTACTCATTTCTTGGGAATAGTTTAACATCGTGGGTTGTTTTGGATACATGGAAAGTACTTCTTTAGTTATATTTAGTGTATTTTAAATTATTTATGCATGTCTCAAGTATCATATATATATATATATATATATTGAAGATGTTTATGTTAGGTCTATTGTACTCATACTCACTAGATTCTTTACCAATAAACTACAACACAGCACTATATTTTAGAATTTCTAGGCATGACTATATAATCAGTAAATCACTACTAATGAATTAATGCAACATGATACTATTTTTTAAACTACTAGGCATGGCTTATTGTAGCACCAGAGTACAGTTATTTCATTTCTTTATTATGCAATTTTTCATGTATGATAGTTATAGTAATTCTATGATCTTTTATATTTATGCTGTAACATGGTCATTTTCTTATAGTTTTCTCACCCGGGACTGTCACATGTATACTTAACTTGGCATTCTTCCTAAATTTAACATTATATTTACTTAATGTAACATAGAGAAGTTGGATCTGATGTCAACCAGAGTCAGAGGACATGTTGAATCTGCATGAGCTTTCACAAACGTGGATAAAGAATAATTCGAACTGAACATGTTGGTGTAACGATAATAAGATCAAATGTACACAAGTTTGTGGTAGATGCTACTTAATGATAATATATATATTAGTAGTTTCCAAAGTTTGCATTTGTTAGTAATTTTATAATATTTAATGTATATGTACTTTGCATAACTGGGCATATGACCGTACTGAAATGCTTGGTACATGATGCAAACTTATTAGTTGTATGTTTTTACAAACTCAAATTACTTTGTTATATTATATGGTTTCTATGTGATCATGCAAATTGAAACTACTCGGTCAGTGTGTACGTTTTTTAGGATTTGTAATACTAATTTTGTACATTTAATTTATCTGTCTTTCCTACCAGCGACCTGTTGTTGACATATAATTCAACATTAAATAAATCCTTTTCTAAATTGTACATTCTTAGTTAGATTACATGTCAGCATAGACATGCACACATGAAAATTACAGTCCTAACGTCTAAAGTTTTCCATATAATCATTCAAACTAACTGTATGATTGTCTTAAAAAAAGTCAATTTTTAAGTTACATAATTGTACATATACTCACTTTCAAATGAGTAGGAAAAATGCATTAACGCATAATGAAAGTGCCAAAGATAATTACAATTTATTCACTTATAAACAATACTACATGACCCGGGAGAGAACTACATTGGTTGGAACTCCAAATTATAATTGCCAAAGAATAATTTTAATGAAAGGATCCAACTAATTAACTCTTTAATAAAAACACCAGTACAAGACAAACAAAGATAATAGTAATCAATATAGTTGCTAAACTGTAATCTATTTATTTATTTTTTGTGTACATGACGATTGGTGAAACGTGGACTGAGGTTGGATTGTACTAGGTTATGTAACCGGTTTGATTGTTTCTCATTTTTAGTACTAAATATCCCAAATCCAAACTTTGAAATCTTCAAAAATTGATTTTGCTTGACATAGCTTCTTAAGAACTGCAAGCACTCATAGAACTAAATGATATGTAAAAGTCATATTTTCTACTAAAGCAACCATCATGCAGTATAAACTGCTAACATTTGGACTTTTGGAATTGGTAAATACATATCATGGGCACAATACTATAATAGAGTTAAATGTCATGGTACAATATTTTAGGACTTTCATTTATACACACATCATGTTTGAGATGTAAACTTACATACATATTACGAATCCCTTATGTATAAAATTGCAGTCCTTTTAACTCTTTCTCCTACATATATGTTTGAAAGCATTCACTCCTATTGCTACATTGACATAATAAGGATTGTAACTAATTTTAATACTTATATTTAATATTGTAATAATGTTTCTAATTCCTTCCTGTAAATAGTATATTCTAATTAAAAATAATTTAATTTTCTAACCGCAATAAAAATATTTTTTCCATACCCGTGTACGAAGCACGGGTTCGCATTAGTCTTTTTAATTTTAGTCCAAACATTTCCTTATAAATAGAAGCCTCCTTATTCATTTTATAGATCTAAGATAGAACTCTAGCCTCCATTGCCGAGACTCTATATTAGCTTTGCAACCTAAACTCGGAAAGGAAGAAAGCACTTTGATGAGGAGACACATAGGGCAACGTGTAATCGTCCGATGGGACATCCAGTTACTAATTCTATTTATCATCAGTTAAGTTTCATACATACATACATACATACATACATACATATATACATATATACATATATATACACATACACACACAGATATATATATATATATATTCATATTATTTTGACCAAAATTAAAAGAAATTAAAAATTAATTTTATTTGGCATATACCCACACACATATACTAGGCTAGCATTTAATATACATGTTTATTGTAAAAAAACCCCCTCCACAAACACATATACATATGTAAACAAAATTCGACGTGACACATTAGCACTAAATAATTTTAGTAATAATTTTTTTTATTATATGTTGATACCATAAATTAATAACTTACATACATCACATACTGTGTAGACTATAGACACCATAAATCTAATTAATGTTGACTTGTGGTATGCTTTATTTTAAGTTTTAAAATAGCAAAAGACTTTATTTGTTATAATATATGTTAACTTATATACTAGTTTGATTGTTTGACCAATTTATACCGAATCCACTATTTAAGAAAATTCAAATATTAAATATTTCTGAACTATAATATTAGTCATGTACATAATATATGAAAGATATAATTAGGGATAAAATCATATTGTATGCACATAAACACACAAATATCTGTGTATATCTATGTATATGCAAATGTATATATATTAAATAATTAAATAATTATTTATTTATACACATATTTGGAATATAATGTGTGTGTATATATGTGTGTGTGTGTGTTATACATATATAAATACATACGTATGACATATGTGTGTATCATCAATTAAACTGTAATATAGATTTTTTATTTGGTTAATAAACAATATGCATTTGTTATCATGTGTGTGCGCACACACGCGTGTATACACGTACATACATATATTTATATATTTTGTATTTACTATTATGTAGTTATATGAGCACTTATATATTTACATGTTCTTCCCGTATGCCTTTATATTTTAGATGCTAATAAAATAAATATATACATACACATATATATGAGTTATAGAGCATATGATGCTCATAATACTAAATTGAAAACTGAAATAAAATTATTTTTAAACTTCAAATTAACACCACTTTATTAAAATTAAATATGATTTAATGTAAACTTTATTATTCATAACAACATCTAAAAGATCTAGTGTATACCGAATTAAAAGAGTAAATTTTTTGTAATTTTCCCCGGCTTGATGCACTTGATCCCAACAAATTTGACGTTGTTAGGTCGGTTGTTTGCCCAAGATCATGTACTGAGAACTTGAAAGATTATTTACTTACTGAATTATCCCCTTCACTTAGAGAAGAAGACAACAGATAAAGCGTTAGGTTAGGGCCTGTTAACTAAACATAAGAATGACATTTAGACAGGTAATGAGCTGCATTGGACTACTATGTTGGTAGACTACTTTGTTTGATCCCTACAATAATGAGTTAGGTATGCATGGAGTGGTTGACTCCATGCTTATGGGCCACCTCTTTGGGGCAAGCCAAAGGTGTGGTCAACCACCCTGTGTTCAGGGAGTGTTCATCCCAAGTCTGATATGTTCTTTTAACATGCTACAACCAGTTCAATAGGTAGGTCATATTTGTATTTATACATACGATTAAGGGAAAAGAAGAGAAAGTGGAGACTGACGGTGCCACCATGTCCGGTCGCCCCTTCGAGGGCATTCCCTCTAAGTTGCAGGGGAGGGGAAGATAAAATTGTGGAGGCATTCATAAACATGGTGTTATAGACATCATCCCCTGCTACCCGCTGCATGATGATAGTGAAAATAGACCTCCACCTGGCTACTTTTCTCGAGCGCTTCCTTATGTGGGGTGTAGTCCATCCTTATCACTCCATCCGCATTTCATTTTCATTTTAAATGCCTATCTCATGGTGCTCGCTCTTTTTTTTTAAATAATATATATAAACAAGAGGAGAAAAAACGCCTTTCTCCGGTGGCTAACACAAAAGGCGGAGCATATGAAGGACATATACTCCCCGGACCAAAAAAGATAAAATAAAAGCAGAAAGACCTCAACCAAAGCCGTAGCAAAAAGCAACAAGACTGCTAGGCCGGAACAACAACACAAACAGAAAAACAGCCCACCGACAATCACCAACCCGCCTTAACCCGAAGGTATAGGCCAGACCTCCAATCTCAGCCAAAAAAGAGAACTAATCGATCTGCAGCAGAAAAAACAGATCCCTGAGCAAGGATAGTCCCACTGTAAACCAAGAGCACCACGATAAACTCCGACATAGATCAACAACAAGCAGGAAACCCTAAATACCCGATCCCTAGACGGCGAAGGAGATAACGCCACATATCAACCAAAGAGACAGAGAACCCAATCCAGTACAGGACAAAAACATGCAAAGAAGAACCACCATCGAAACTACAGAAGCAATCACCAGATACAGCCAACCTATGCACACTCCCGAAAAGGAGCGGACAGAAAACCTGAAAAAAAACCACTAGCGAACGCATTAAAACCAAAAAGGGGGGGGGGAGAGCGAGCAAAGGGTGAGGGCCAACGCTAGAGAGAAGGACATCAACCAACTCCCTATCTAGTAGACGATAGAGCACATGAAATAGACAGAAGACCCACCAGCCGACCGGATCGGTGGCTTATGGTTCCCCTGAACGGTCTACCACGGAAAGCCAGGAAGACGTCATTCCTCACACGCCGAATAACGGACGGAGGATCCATAGGAGTGTTATCGAAGATAGCCTTATTCCGCGCGCACCACAGATGCCAGCAAATAAGACAAGGAATCAAGCGGAACACGATAGAACGAAGAGATTTCCCAGTAATTCTAGCCCACCAGGAAGCCTGGAGATCCAGAGCAGAGCTGGCAAAGCGACGAACACCCACTAGGTTGCCGAAGTAATTCCAGCACGATCTGGCCGTAAAACCACCAAAGAACAAGTGGTTTAAAGATTCCACTTCCCCGTTGCCGCAGCAGCGACAACGGGAAACAAAGGGGATGCCGATCTTTTGAAGATTCACATCCAATGGCAACCCATCGTGAAGAATTCGCCACATCAAAACAAAAACCTTGGGAGGAATACGAGTATCCCAGATAAACGAAAACACTGGCCGAGAGGGACCGGAAGTTCTAATCGAATTCCAGGCTTTCAGGATGGAAAAAGAAGCGCCGTCCCAGCCAATAGACCCACCATGAGCGTCAGAAAATGGCTTCACCGTCTGCATATGCTTCCATGTCTCGCTAGCATAGGACGGTGAACCAGAGAAGTTAGAATGCGCAAGCCTGCGGTATTTAGCATGGAGGAATGAAGCCCATAAAGAGTCGTTAGTACCAAAACGATACCATAATTTACAGGCAAAAGCAGCACAAAGGTCCTTTGGATTACGAAGACCCAAACCACCTTCGATTTTGGGACGGCAAATCGTATCCCACGACACCCAGTGATGACGTCGGGTATTGGCCTTATTGCCCCAGAAGAAAGAAGAAGCCAAAGCCCGATACGACCGAAAAAACGAAGAAGTTGGGGACATAGCCACGAAAATATGAGTCCCCATCGAGTCTAAAACCGACTTGATAAGGACCAGTCTGCCAGCTTGGGAAAGCAGAGCTGCATTCCAACGTAAAATCTTGCCCCTCACTTTGTCTGCCAAAGAGTCGAAAAAAGCGTTGAGCTTTCTACCTCTGTAGAGAACAATACCCAGATAAGGAAGAGGGAGAGCAGCTTCCTTGAACCCCGAGACAGTCTCTATCCAGGAAGCGCGAAGGGCAGACAAGTCCTTCGCATGGACGAAGCTACTTTTGGAAGGGTTAACGAGTTGGCCCGAGGACCTCTCGTATTGATGGAGAAAGCTCAGAAGTCTCCGAACGGATGAACGACTCCCATTAGAAAAGATGACAATGTCATCAGCAAAGGAAAGGGAGGAAATAAGGGGGCAACCCCTCGGAATCCCGAAAACGTTGGATCTGGCCGTAAATAGTTAGAGAATGGATACCGCGGATGAGAGCCTCCGCCGCAATCACAAAGAGAGTTGGCGAGAGTGGGTCTCCTTGACGCAGACCCCTCCCCGCCCTGAAATAACCATAAGCCGAGCCATTAATGAGCACAGAGAACCAACAGTTGGAGATGAGCCTCCAAACCGAGTCAATTAGGGGTTCCGGGAACCCGAAGGCCCGTAAAACCTTGATGACGAAAAACCAGGACATGCGATCGTAGGCCTTAGCCATGTCTAATTTGAAGACAACATTAGACCCCCTAACTTTCCGATCAATCTGGGAGATCAGCTCTTGAGCGAGAAGGACGTTATCAGAAATCAAACGGTCTTTAACAAAACCCGCTTGAGAAGGGGAAATAATACGATCAAGAAAAGGAGCCAGGCGAGAGGCTAGGATCTTAGAGATAACTTTATTTGAAAAGTTACACAGGCTGATCGGCCGAAAATCCATACACGAACTTGGATTCTCGCATTTGGGGATGAGAATAAGGTTGGTGGACGTCCAACCCGAGGGGAGAGATTCTCCGGAGAAAAAGGACTGAATAGCAAGACAAAAATCAGCTTGAATAATAGTCCAGGAGGACCGATAAAAAGCTCCGTTGAAGCCGTCCGGGCCGCTGGCACTATCCTTGCTTAAGGCAAAAACACACGAGCGGATCTCCTCAGCGGTTGGGATGTCCGCGAGATGGACACACTCCTGAATAGCAACCACACGAGGAATAAAGGCTAATAGAGCCGGATCAGAAACCGATTCAGACTGAGAACCAAGAAAGGATTGAAAATGGTTCAGAATGGTATCTTTAACTTCCTCAGGCGAGGAAGCCATAGATAGATCAGGTCGCAAGATCTCACAAATCATTAGCAAGTTATTTTTCTTGCGAATAGAGGAATGGAAAAATTTGGAGTTGAAGTCACCGTCGACCACCCACTTGACCCTGGCCTTTTGACGGAGGAAGTCATTCTCGATACGCAGCTCCGATGAAAATATGGTCTGGGCGATATCCCAAGCCTCCTTGTTTGCCGAGGTCGGAACCTCGTCTAGCAAGGATTCAGCTAAGATAAGAGACTCTTCAGCCAATCGGACGCGATCGAAAATGTTCTTGAAAACCTGACGATTCCAGACCTTAAGGCAATCCTTAAGTCGCTTGAGTTTACGACCGAAAATAGCACAGGGAGAGGCACCAATAGGGACACTCCAGGAGTTAGAAACCTCTTGAAGAAAAGAATGATGAGATATCCACATACTCTGGAACCGAAAAGAATAAGGCCCCGAGAGAGCGAAGGGAGAGCAACGAACAATCAAAGGAGCATGGTCAGAGAAGGTGCGGTGAAGATGAGATAACGAGAAAGAAAAGGGGAGGCGAAACCAATCCTCCGACCCGAAAACACGGTCGAGTCTCGAAAGGATTCGGTTCGGTCCCTCTTGGTTGTTAGACCAAGTAAAAGCAGAACCAGTAAAAGGAATCTCAGAAAGGCCAGAGTTAACAATGAGAGAGTTGAAATCCTCCATCGCTGCGCGGTTGACGGAGGCTCCATCCCGTTTTTCCGCATGGCAGGCGACGATATTAAAATCGCCGCCTAACACAGAAGTATCCAGCCCCATGGAACCAAGGGCAAGGATGTCGGACCAAAGAACTAATCTCTCCGATCGGTCACATTTGGCGTAAAACCCCGAAAATAAGAACGGGGAGGAAACGAAAGGAGACGAACAAGCCACTGACAGAAGCTGGGAAGAATAAAAAACGAGGCGAGCCGCCATGGATTTGGACCATAAGATCCAAATCTTACCCGAAATGTTGGTGAATCCCCCGCCAAAACCTAAAGATAAAACAATGTTGGGGATGCCTTCCGGAGCAATAAGAGGTTCCAGAATAGCAACCAAACCAACCGAATGCTTCACGATAATGCGTTTTAGCCTAGCCAAAGACGCATCATTGCCTATACCACGGATATTCCAGAAGAGAAAATTAGCCATGAAAACTAACAGAGAGCGAGGAGACAAAATGAAAGACCTAAAACCTAATCAAGGGAAAAAGGCACAATCAGACAAGATACAGAGAAAACCGAGCAGATCGGTCGATCTGCTCGGACGCCGCCATAGAGCGTGTGCGAATGGTGCGAGGAGTAAACGGGGCTCTACGAGAGCCACGACGACGTGTTCGCTGAGGAGATGCGGAAGACCGGATAGAAGTCTCAAGAAGCACCGCATCATCAATTCCCGTCAAAGGAGAACGAGAGGAATCAACTGCAGGGGACGACGGGAATGAGTTCCTAGCTAAGCAATCTAGGTGCTCATTGAGGAGCGCAATTTCTGCCATACTCATAAGAGGAATGGAAATGGAAAACGAACAAGAAGAAGCAGGAAGAGAGCAAGCCAAAGAACAACAGGATGAGGACGATGAAGAGGAAACCGAAGGCTCCGGAATCTCACAAGAAAAACGAAGGAAAAAAGGGAGGCGGGCCAGACGCATACCACACCTCCTAGCAATCCAAGCCGGGTAAGGCAGAACCGAGGAATGGGAAGAAAGAAGAGGGGATGAGCAATCCGCTGTAGATAGCAGTGCAGAGACCGCCAAAGGGATACATGAGCTCGCCGACTGAGCAAGGGGAGCGCCAGAAGAGGGACCACAAGGATAACAAAGATGTGTTATGGAGCAACCAAGTTGCTTCCCATGTTACTGTGGGAGTCTTACAAAAGCCGGACTGTCACTAATAAGACATCCCCGCACTACGGGTAAGAATCGCAAATCGGACTCAACCGAGGCAACAGCAAAGCGGAACAATGAAAGCTGGCAAAAACCAAGTCTGTCCGTATAGTGGTCAGAGGCAACCACTATACGGCCAGTACTGGGAGATCGCCCGAACCACTCGCTCCGAGCCTGATGTAACCTCCTTAGAGACCATCGGTAAACCGACAAAGGAGACAACCAACACAAAGAAAGAGTCACTGACGACACATAAGAGGCCTCGCAATGACTCCACACAAGAACCCTATAGGAAGAATCCCGCAGATCGATCCAAACCAGAAGGCTGGTTTGGACACAATCCATATGGCTAAGGAGCATAAGCACAAAAAATAATTGCCACAATTTCTCAAGGCAGACGCAAGGAAGCAAGAACAGGATGAAGGACCCGAAACCACCAAAATAAACAAAAACATGACCTGACACCACACAGCTCGAACAGGTCGATGGCGAACCGGTAATGTCAGGGAGCACATACAGAAGTGTGTCATGGCTCAAGCAAACAAGAACGACCGTGTCAGCCGAAAATCCGACGAACACAGGCCAACCACTAATAGTAGAAATAAAGAAAAAACCGGGGGAGAGAGGAGGATAGGGAGAAAGGCTCACCTGCCTACTAGAGGCAATACAAACCTGCTGGAGAGGCAGAGAAGCCAGCATAGGCGTAAAACAGATAGGAGCCGACCCTACAATTTCGCCTGAGACCACAGCAGAAGGCAAACCAGCACCTTCCAACAGAGAATAGTCAGACCTTACGGCCGAAGGCAGCCAGGGACTGCCAGGCGACCCAAAAACGATGACAGGCACATCCACCTGCTGCTCACCTGGATTAGGAAGCAAGGTGATCAAGTCCTGCTTCGAACAATCACAGGCAGCAGTGGCAGTGTCGACCGAACCAAAAACAACAGAGTCCCCTAACGGACAGCCAACAGAAACTCCACCAAGAACCGAAAGGCGAGGTGCAAAACGAGTGATGTAATCTCGTTTGCCACTCGAAAGGGGGGCGCTACCAGCCAAAGGACTGGATAACGCGCAATCAGAAAACACCCCAACAGAACCAAAGAGGGGAGCAGCGTGCACCAAGGTCAGATCGCCCACCGCTTTCCCAAAGATAAGACTTGGTTCAAATCGGGTGGTGAAATCCCGATTACCAAGCGACTCAGACAAGCACGGCATAGCAGTCGAAGCGGCAAGCGGATCTGAACTCCAAAAACCTCGCGACGCAACCAACGAACCAGAAGAATACATGCGTCCGAGATTCGAAGAACAAGCGCGGAAATCGGGGGACAATTCCATGAAATGCCCATCGACATCAACAAATTTGAATCGAGCAAGATCAGAGAACGCCTCAAGGGAAAAAACGCAGATCTGGACTGACGAGCAACTAGAAAAACAGACAGATAAAGGCGGCGGCAACAAATCCAGCAAAGCAACAGCTATACTAGCGAAAGACGGGCAAACACTGACGAAATCACCACGGAAGGCAAAAAACCCCAAATCCATACCCAGCCCTAGAAAAAGCTCACAAGAAAACTGAGCAAACCACAGAGATAAGGCGCAGCGGAGAGAGTAACACACAAGAATACCAGGGAAGAACCAGCAGAAGAAAAATGAGAGAAATTAAAAGTATCGCAGGGGGAAGAAGTTTTAGGAGGCCATTGATATTATTTCTGACCGTTAGTTTATGTCATGGTGCTCGCTCAGCTTGCTCCCGACGGCTAAAGTGTGTTGGCCAGTTGGTTTGTAATCTGTCTTGATTCGAGCCTCCAGGAGCCTTCTTCCTTCTTCATTCGGGCCATGCATAAGTTGCCCAAGCATGCTAGCTTCGATGAAGGCTGGTATTGCTACTTACAAAGCCAAATCATCTCGATCGATCTTTGGCGTATCGTTCTTATTCATTTATAATTGATTATTACAGACAATCATTTAGACTCCTATAATCTTTTGGATGTAGCTTTATTTACACAAGAGAAATACCCCATTATACCCACCACTTTAATAACATTCATTAGTTATTTAATCACAACATCAAAGTCGCATAATAAGCTATTTACAATCCAAGTGAATAAGCGACCTTTTTAGGGTAAATTCTGATAATTCTTTAAAACATATTTCATGCCATGTTAATCATACCATAGTTCTCATATGTAGACCAAGTAATAACATGTTAGTTGAGTCAACAAGGTGCCATTCATTTTGCAGTTAATTCATCCTTCATTAAATGTCGCTTATCGAAGTCGCTTGATTTTATAATTCAAAGTGGAACAAATTAAAATTTTCATTTATTAGTTAATTATATCATTGTTTTTTTAATTTTCCTTGAAACTTTAGTTATACACCAACAAGCTCTGATAAGAGTTAACAGAAACATTGATTTAAGCTATTGAAAATATAGCATTAATGTTGTCGAAAACACGATACCAAAGCATAGAAATTATGATATTATGCTATCGAAAATATGATATTATAGGTAATGAAAATATAATATTATAGATATCAAAAATATAATGTTATAGACATCGTAAACACAAAGCAGTATGCTATCAAAAACATAACATTTGGTTTATCAAAATCATATAATTTCAAACGTGATTGGAAAAATGATTTCAAACGTTATCGGAAATATGCTAAATGCTACAGGAAACACAATATGTATAGGCTATCGAAAACATAAAAAAACGCTATCGAAAACATGGTAATGGTGAGATTGTGGCAATTCTGTGGATAAGTAAAACTGATTTATTACTGGACAAAAAATATATTTAGACTTAATTTTTACACTTTTCATATTCTCATTTATCATTTTCAAATTGTAACAACAAAATCCTACCATATTCGGCAACTATCTTCTTTATTTTTCATTAAATTAATTAGTTCCTTAATTAATTTTTTAGTTAAGGTAATTCGTTGTTTTACCGTTTAATTCATATTAATTAACAAAAGTACACGTAAACTCTAAAAAATCAGAAACATAATTTCTATCTTCGGGAAAAAATTCATATATATCAAAATGTAAAATTTCATATTTATAAGCATTACTTTATGGTTGAAAATCACATACTTTCATCTTAGATAATACACGGTAATTAAACTACACATGAGAAAATTATGAAACTAAAAAAAAACATTCCTGATTTAATATTATACACATCATGTCAAAATTTCAAAGCATTTATATGTAATTAGCTATGGTTTTAAATTCAAAACCTCACTTTTTGTTATACAACTCAGCATGTGCCTCCCTTTATTCATTATAGTGATAGTTTATATAAAATACCATATGTAATCATCTACAAAATTATCATCCATAGCCAAAAACGAATTAAAAAATACACAATTATATGATGGGTAATAGTATCACTCGCTTAGACAAAGAAAATCAAATAAAATTTTCCATTTCTTCTAAAAATGAAAACTTCACTTGTTTTTGATTTGCTTGCCCCCTCCCTCTTGGGTAATGGAAACCAATAGCTTATGATTATACTTTTTCTAGTTTGAGTAAATGAAAATGAAGAGAATAAAGATGTTTTGGGAGGTATGTATAAGGGTTAATATGGATTTTAGGATCATTCCACTTTTGGGCTTAATCCCTTCACCTAATATATTAATTTCTTACTTTTTTATAGCATCAAAACTCGTCGTCTCATTCCACCACATAAAAACTAATCTTATGATCGAAAATCAACTTATAATAATGTTAATTTTTTTAGTTCACAAAATTGTATTTCATTGTATCCAAATCAATTACCCAATATTTAAGGGTAATACTATTTAAACCCACCTAATTAAACATCTTTCTTACTCATCTATCCTTTCGCCCAACCAAGTACTTCACCTTATTGACTTGGTGTGGAGGCTCATTTCCAACTGTTGGTTCTTTGTGCTCATTAATGGATCGGCTAATGGTTATTTCAAGGCAGGAAGGGGCTTGCGTCAGGGAGACCCACTATCGCCATCTCTTTTTGTGATCGCGGCAAAGGCTTTCATTCGCGGTCTCCAATCCTTAACTATCTACGACCAGATTCAGCGCTTCGAGATTCCGAGGGGTTGCCCCCTAGTCTCTTCCTTGTCCTTCGCAGATGACGTTGTCATTTTCTCTAATGGCAGCGTCTCCTCTGTCCATCGGCTCCTCAGATTTCTTCATCAATATGAGAGATCCTCGGGTCAACTAGTTAACCCTGCCAAAAGCTGTTTTGTCCACGCGAAAGATTTGTCTCCCTCTCGTGCTATCTGGATTGAGACTGTCTCTGGCTTCAAGGAAGCCACCCTTCCTCTTCCTTACTTGGGTGTTGTCCTGTATCTCGGTAGAAAGCTCAATGCTTTTTTCGACCCCTTGACTGATAAAGTGAGGGGTAAGATTTTACGCTGGAATGCATCTCTTATTTCTTAGGCTGGTAGACTTGTTCTTATCAAATCCGTTTTAGACTCGATGGGAACTCATGTTTTCGCGGCTATGACCCCTACTTCTTCTTTCTTTCGGTCGTATCGGTCTTTGGCCTTGTCTTTCTTCTGGGGCAACAAGGACAGTGTCCGTCGGCACCACTGGGTGTCGTGGGACGTGGTGTGTCGACCCAAAAATGAAGGCGGTCTGGGTCTGCGCAAACCGAAGGACCTTTGCGCAGCTTTTGCCTGTAAATTATGGCATAGGTTTGGCGCTAACAACTCCTTATGGGCTTCTTTCCTCCATGCGAAGTACCGCAGGCTTGCGGGCTCTAACTTTTCGGGGTCTTCGTCTTATGCTAGTGAGACCTGGAAGCACATGCAGTCGGTGAAGCCGTTTTCCGACACTCATGGTGGATCTTCAGGATGGGATGGCGCTCCCTTTTCCATTCTGAAAGCTTGGTCTTCGATCAGAATCCAAGACCCCATTCGTCCTGTATTCTCTTTCATTTGGGACTCTCGTATTCCCCCAAGGTCTCTATTTTGATGTGGCGGATTCTCCATGATGGATTGCCACTTGACGAGAACCTCCAAAAAATCGGCATCCCATTCGTCTCTCGTTGTAGATGCTGCGACAATGGGGAATAAGAATCCTTGAATCATTTGTTCTTCGGTGGATCTCAGCCAGATCGTGCTGGAATTACTTTGGAAACCTTCTTGGTATTCGTCGGTTGGCCAGCTCACCATCTGATCTCAGTAGGTCCTGGTGGTCTGGGAATGCTGGTAAATCTCTTCGTTCAATCGTTTTCCGCTTGATTCCCTGCCTCATCTGCTGGCACCTCTGGTGCGCGCGGAACAAGGCAACCTTCGAAAGTACTCGTATGGACCCTCCATCTATTATTCGGTGTGTGAGGAACGCCGTCTTCCTTGCTTTCCGTGGTAGACCTTTCAGGGATCGTTTGAGCTCCCGTGCGGAGCATATGGTCGATCTTCTCTCTATTTCGTGTGCTTTGTCTCACGCTAGACTGGGAGTAGGTTGAACAACGCGAGCGAGCGCTGGCCTTCACCCAACGCTCACTTCCCCTCCCCCCTTTGTGTTTAATGTTGTTGTTAGTTTTCCAGATTCAGCTTGCTTTGGCTTCTTCATTGGCCCGGTTTGAGCTTTGGTTGTCTAGTTACAGGTTCTTGCTTTCTTTTCTTCGCTGGTTCTTTGGTGGTTTTAGTGTGGTTGTTCGACTGCCTTGGATGGTCTCTATTTCTGCAGCTGGATTTACGATGGTGGCGTCTATGTTGCTCTGCTTGCCACCATCCCCTCTGGGTTCTTTCTATGCGACCATTCTGGGCATCTTATCTATGTCGCCATTTGCTCCTAATCTAGGAGTATGCTTTCCCTGGATTTGCTGGATTTGCGCCTTCTAGATTGCTTTCTTTGTGGTATGCCTTGGTGGTCTGGCCTTTTCCTTTGGTTCAAGGCGGGTTTGTGAATTTTGGTGGATCGATCTTCCCTTATCCACCACTGTCTCCTGGTGGTGTTGCTTCTGGCTGCTGTGGTTTTTATTTCCTGTATTTATGGATTCTTATTTTCCGTTGTTGTTCTGCGGTTTTTGTTTATGGGAGACATTCGTCCTTCTTTGTTTTGTATTATTTTTGTGAGCCCTCGGAGAAAGGCGTTTTTTCTCCTCTTAGTTTTTTTTAAAATAAAAAAGTACTTCACCTTCACTCACACCCAACTTTTTATAATAAAAAATTATTTTCTCAAAAACATAATTCAACTTCTCATCTCTCTCTATTCAAAGAGTGAGATCAAAATTTCTCCATCCAACCTCTCCTTGATTAATCTTTTTTACATCTAATGTTTTATCGATACACGTGAATCCAACTAATTTGGTTGGGACATGCTATTATCGACTTTAACTATAAATATATTTTTCAATTTTTTTGTAAATTGTGTAATTATAATTACGTATTAAAAAATAATTTGCAACCCAAATTCGGTATTATTGTAAAACATAGTAAAGAATGCAATTACCACTTTGATAAAAAATATTCAATCATTATTACTTTTGTTGTTGTTTCAACACGAAAACAAAAAAAGAATGACAAAACCAGTTGTAATTAAAAATATATGATATAGTCAAATATAACTAATTGTCATTATGTTTGCTTAGAAAATTAAAGGCGTTACAAAAATATTAATTTACATGCATATTCCAACTATAATTAAATATTGATTTACATGCATATTCATAAACTTTTAATTTGTCCACGGGTGTGGCGCAGTGGAAAGGAGGCTTGAGTTCTGGTAAAAAGACTCAGGTTCGATTCCTACCATGCGCTTTCCTATCCTATATAAATTTACTCGGGAGTATGGGGGCTTGGATCAGCGGAACGGCTTTACTATACCCTCCTCAGGAGTTTACCGGCCCGTCGGGTTCTCCTGGGTTTTCAAAAAAAAAAACCTTCTAATTTGAAATTAACAAAATATTTTTATTTACGTTGTCCATTTCATTTTCTCCTGTCATTTACCCGTTGATGAGATTGAAATAAATCATATTTAAGAATTACATTTCATTCTATTTCTATGTTGCTTTGATATGCATAACTGATCATGTTTATTGACCGATCCTTTCTTTAAGTTTAAGGTGGGTTTTTGAAGTATGTTTTGTGATTTAATTTTATTAAATATTTGAAAGGCGCTACAAAGTGTTTAGATGAGTGTAAATAACACCTCTATATTTAATTTAGCCAACCATCAAATCATTGTTAGCTTAATTGAGCAATAAATTTTATATTCCAAATTAAATTAATTATTTACTTAAATTATTTTTAGTAACATACCTATAGTTGAGGGGACTAGTAAACAGATTCATGCACTTTATAAAGCAATTTTGCATAAGTTCCACGAAATTACTTCTACTGTGCATATGGCCACAAAATGCTCTTGTCATGCTATAGCAACGCAGACGATAATTACAAAATCTTATATTTATTTGATTCACCATAGCTATAGTAAAATAACATGAATTTAATAATTACTTAATTCTACATAATTAGTGATTTATTCATTAATTAACTAATTGTTTAATTAATAACAATTCAATTGGATTAAAATACCATAACAACAAAAATCACACTACAAATCATTCGTTTTCAATCCAACATCCAATTTTCATCTCAACATCCAACCACATTCACAAATTGAAATGTGCACCTATTTCACTAATATGTATCTATGGTGATTAATTAATATGGTTAAGAGTACCATAAATTCAATACACTGGAAAGCATAAAACTAACCACCAATTAATTTGAAAATAATTGTTTTTAAAAAATTCAGGTAAATAATAAACAGTAAAAGCTTTGCTGTTTTAGTTGCTTTTGCATTACATTTTGTCAATTCACTCCATTTTAAATCGACTATTTTGAGTAAACTTCGACCTACAAGCAACAAACATTTCCATTACCAAAAGAATTAAAATCAAAATCAGAAAATTAGAGCTGCGTCATAAACATTAACTTACATATATATGAAAACATCTTGACATCTTAATATTTACATATGCAATCACCCAATTAAACACAACAATCATACTTAAACTTAACAAGATCACAGTGCTAATTAACTTTAAGCTACAGCACTTTAACTTAAACATACGAAAAATTACCAAGAACAGAAGAAAACTGAAGTCATGGATTCTTTATATCTTGCGTGTAGATATAATCAGTATGCGCTTCCCAGTCATGCTGCAGTTTCACATCCTCACCTTCATTTTCAAAGCTAAACTTAGCTCCCTTCTGTACAGAAATCAAATAATAAGATACCTTGTTAATTAAATTTACTAATACACAGCAAATAATGAACAAGTATATATTACAGAATTCAAAGCTGCTTCCTGCATCATCAGTTTCCTCGAGCTCACAGAAGCAAAGATCATGAGAAGCATCCAGAGAACAAACCACATTCTCACTATTTTATTCAACATTTTTCTTCTTCTTGTTCTCCTGCTAAACTGGTGTGTGTAGTGTATATATGTAAGGAGCTGGTTTTGAGCTTCAAAAATAGTGCAATTGTTGTATGTGAAGGTGTGCATACATGAATGCAAAATCAATTACCATGCAGCACTGACAACTAAGGTACTATTAAATAATCAATTGAATAACATTTTGGAATCTACCTATGGATAAATAAATATATCATGCATTGTCATTCATTCAAAGTCAATATCAATGCCTTGGGAGCATCATCACTACATTGGTTTATATGCATGTTGTTGTCAATGGTCAACGTACGTTTCAGTGTTCATTTCTAAACTCATTGAGATATGTGTCATAGTATACACTATCGTAGTAGGTTGCTTGCTTGTCTTCTTTTGAATTCATATTATAAAACTACAGCAATATCATGCTAAGTGTACAATTAATTCAGTTCAAAAATCGAAAAGAAACAGTACAGATAAAAACAATTGCTCGACACGACAGTTGGAAGATTATGTAAATTACATGGCGTATACGGACTTACAGTTAATGATAAGTAAGGAGGTGCATATAACCAAGAGCTCGTGTTCAGCGCGATTTTTTAAAAATAAAAAATGTTTGTAGAAGAATTGAAAGGAAAGGATAGATCATAGATAGATGCTGCTGAGTCAACTCTGTATTAATTATGGAGTACCACAATCAAAATTGATGACATCAATCAAAAATCAATGAAAATGCATATAAATGCAGAGTAAACAAATGATGTATAGGTTAGACTATGCATATTTTGAAGAAGAGGAGTGCTAAGAGCATCCCAACAAGGTGTCGATGAGCCCAGATTGACCGCCAAGGTCGCCAGTCAGTCGTGTACCGGGCATTATTAATGCCACGTAAATACCCGAGATTAATGCCGGGTAAACAACGACAATGGTAAATAATAAAATTATCTTTAAATGACGAATAACATGACAAAGGTAATTTTATTATAAACCATTGTCTTATGTTGTTGTGAACCAAACGTTTTATACAAAGTTATTAGTGGACAAACTTAAGTATTACTGTAATATTATAATGTTCGGCGTTACATGGTCATATTCAGAGTTGTAGGCATGAATTGAGGTTTACAACAATCATCCAGAATGTACAAGAAGACGCTCGACTTTGAAAACCAAAATAACTTACGGTGAATTTATGGCAGCCCGCGACATGTATTGCAAAATAATTCAAGAGGTTGAAGACAAAAACATATTTCAAGCAAACCGAACTACTCTTGATTCGCGTTACATATTGGAGTACTAATCAGAATCCGTTGTTCATAATGCATTTGAACTTCGATACAGCTGGCTTACGCGTTTATGTTAACTATGGATCATTGTACTTTCATGTGGTATTTCTCTATCCGTGTGTCTTATTTGAATTTTCAATGTATTTCGTTGTTTATATATTGTATGTATTTATCTTTAATTCTAAAGTTACCTCTGACCTTTATAATTTGTTCGACATAAGACTTCAACTTAAGATGTTAAGATAATGAGAATATACATAATTTCAAATATCAAAATTCAACAGATGACTTCTACTTTGATGAAATGAAAAATAAAAGATACGTAGAAAAATGAAAGATACACAGACTAAATCTAGTTAGTCCGGGTGGACAACATCTAGGTTAAACGATTACGAAGACGGTAGTTTTGGTACATAACGTCAGTGAGTTGATTATGAAGCCTCCAGATCTATTCTTTCAATTCCAAAGTGCAAGTAATAGCCTGAGAAGGAAATCGATCGCCTATCCACTATCTAAATTCGCATCCACTGGGGTAAAGTGGACAACGGAAGTATCGATGATCAACATTATTCCCATATCGTACAACTACAATCGGTGATTCGAAACCACAAAAGCACATAACATTTGCGGATTGTACTTCATCAACTTCAATCGCATTTTATACTTGTGGTATTACCTGATGTAATTCTTCTGTAGGGTGGATAGGTAGTTGTTATTGTTGATGGTCTATTCGTAGTTGTTGCATCCCTGATTCAAGCTCTCTTTATCTCATATCCTTGTAATGTCACCTTTCCATTTCAATGTACCATGTAGTAGGGGTTCTAGGTGGAGATGAATTAGGATTTGACGGTCCATACAAATAATCGGTATAATTGTATGATTCTAGATAAGAAATAGGCATCTTAAGAGTTGGTGGTTTAAAGTTGCAGAATGAACTACAAAATTTTATCTAAGAGGTATTTACAATGAAAATAAAATTTTACACAAATGTTTAACCTTGAACCAAGCTTCTCCCTAAACAATGCTGCACTCTGAACCATGCTGGAATCTTCCCAGTGATCGATCACATCACTTCCTGAACCATGTTGCTTTCTGTTATAGCTACAATGTACAGCTGCGATCTTTTCAATGATCGATCACATCACTTCCCGAACCATGCTGCTTTCTATCATATGCTGCAATCTTTTCAGTGATCGATCACATCACTCCCTGAACCATGTTGCTTTCTGTCATACGCTATAGTGTACAGTTGAAATGTCTTTGGCTATAAATCACACCACTCCCTGAACCATGTTGCTTTTTGTCATACGCTACAGTGTATAGCTAAAATCTTTTTAGTGCCCGATCACATCATTTCCTGCCACGAGCTATAGAATCTGTTCGGAACGGACTTTCTATCGATTAAAAAACCATCAAATTATATCATAATAAAAACCGTAAACGCACGGCGTACAATCGTAGTACGTATGCGAGTACGGGTCAATCCCATAAAGAAAGCAAAAAATTTAAAATTACTCAATCAAATTAAACCAAAGATTTTGAAAATGTGTTTAACTAAAAATTGTTAAAACTAGAGAAAATTTGTAATTAAACTATGAGATAGAAGTCAATTTAGAGGCAAATCCCTTCTCATGATCTTACAAATCAACACAAAATGAATTTATGATCTCTCTTTTTAACCACTTGTGGAATTATAAGTATAGTGTAATTATGAAATTGATTAACATAAATTAAACCATCAAACTTTAATACAACCTCTAAATCCACTTGTCCAATCTAATGAAATTAAAAACAAAATCTATTTTAAGCATGACTTATTTACTATGAATTAGTAACACAGAGCATCAAATTTTGATTATAGTTTCACTTTCATTACTAAAATCATATTTAGATGAAGGGGTAACTTGTGTTTATGTTTGATTAAGCATAACCTATTTCTTATGAACAACATAGACTATCAAATTCACTAATAAACAACAAAATTCCATTAACATCAAAATTTCCATTAAGCACAAAACAAGAGATCATAAATGAAATTATTATGTTATTTTTATATGATTCATGAGAGCTTCATTACCCATATATTGAAGGGTTTTAGCTTTTCTTATTTGAATACATATTAACATAAATTAACTTCAATCATAGACATAAAAGGAAAGAAAAACTAAGTAAAGAGAACAAGAGCTAACTAACTTGTATAAAATAAAATAAGCTACTTGCATGAAAATAAATCTAATATACTAATATGAAATAAAAGATAACATGTAATAAAAATAACATAAAGGAAAAAAGCATGAAATAAAAAATATAGAAAGAAAATTGCATAAAAGAAGATTGCTAAGAAGCTATTAAAGAGAAGCTTTTATTTCTAATTTTTGATTACAACTCTATGCATTAAAAAAGAAGGAAGAAGATCCATTACATGAACATAAGAGGGTTATTCATACATGTTCTAAAACCCTAATATCTTTTAGGGAGCTACCAAAATTGCCCTTCACTTTTTGTAGCCTCCAAGTAATAATTAATGAATTAATTAATCTCTACTAACATGTGCTTTTGCTTTTTAACGTTGGTCCATTTGTTAGTGGGTAGATGGGCTCCTCCATGTTGCATGAATTCTTTCTTTTCTTCATTCTTTTGGCTTCCACTACTTGTGCATGCATATATCCATGAAGCCTCTTCTAATTTGCACTCGATTTCCTACAAAACAAAAATAAAATGTGCAAATAATTTTTTCCAATGTTTTGCCCAAATGTAGATGAGTGAATGATGATTTGAAAGAACTTTTATATCTCAGTTTAAAACATGTAAAACACCCTAATATTGTATTTATTTTAATAAAATAAGATTAAGTATAAGAGTAAAAATATACTTTTACAAGCACATCAAATACCTCCACACCTATCTTTTTATTCGTCCTCGAATAAACTAGGATAAATCCACTTTCCACGATTGCACTGAGCATATGAAACAAGTCGTTAGACTCTAGGTGTCCCTACTAGGACGAGTGATGTCTCGTGAGGGTTTTCAATGGATACAACCCAAAAAATCCAAATGCGATATGCAAAATTTCTAATGCAAGATTTATTTACAAAGATACAAATGCAAGTTTTTTTTTATCTACAAAATGAAGAATTTACTTCTAAATCGACATGAGATAGTAATATACAAGCCTCAGTCATCATCAAGAAATTTTAGTTTTTTACTAATCAAAACTTCCAATAAAGATTAAGTTTCATTACATTTCAACTCTAGTTTGGCTAGTTATTTCAGTTGATAAAATAGTGCAACTATGAAATAATTTTTTTAATTGATTGTCAGAGTTTGCAAAGTGGTACCTTCATTTCTATTTGTATAACAAGTCAAATAGTATAGTCAGGACAATGCTTGGATTTCAAATGCTTACTCTCTCTTTATTTGAAAAATATATATTAACATTATTATTATTTACATACACCTAACTTAGAAAACTGAGGCTAGATATACCGTTCATGCACTGTCTTTCGAGCTTATATAAGAATAGTACAGAGCATGGCAAGTGTCCACACCTAGGTGTGTACACTTGACTCTAGATGTTTATTATTTTTAATTTATATACATACACCTAACTCAGAAAATTAAGGTCAGATATACCGTTCATGCACTGCCTTTCGGGTTTACGTGAGAAGAGTACAAAGCATGACGAGTGTATACACTTATGTACGGACACATAACTCTAGATGTTTTTTTTGTTAGAAAAAAGGAGAAGAGAGAGTTATGCAAAATCATCTAAGCACCATTTAACTTTAAAGATTAAAAATGTTAACACATGTACTTTAATCAACCACTTTTTAAATGAAGACTACAATTTAGAATAACTTCATAACCATCACCTATGAATCTCCCTATATACTAGTTACACCATAGTTGCTTGTAATCAAACTTTTCTTTTTATTATTCGTTGAGATAAGTAATTTTCCAAATATTTCAATTTAATGACCAAAACAGTATGCTTACTTTATCTTGCCTATTCAAAGGTAAATTAATATCCAAAAAAAATTATCTTTTTTTTTGTTGAAAGAAAGGGAAAGAAAATGCAAAAATTAAACTATTTAAAATCAAAATAAACATGAGACAACTGTAACAGACCGCATTTTTGACCGTTCAAGTCGACAAAACATACACACATGCCGACTCAAACAATCCAAAATACAGATAGTTATTGGGGTTAAATAAGAAAAGAAAAGAAAGAACAGAAACAAACTCAGAATCTCGTAGCGGAAGGGACAAGATATAATAATAAAATAACAGTTCATGAAGCTGTTAAATAAATAAATTTGATTATTATTATACATCATAAATCAGAGTTACATACATATCAGAGATAATACAACAATGCAGCAGAAAAATAATACAGTAGTAGAATACAAATGATGTAATACCAAACTCCGTCTTCGTCCTCCAGAATAGATCTTCAACCCTATCTGAAATTATCAGGCTGACCCGAGCGTAATGAAAAGACAAAACACTCGAGTCAGGACTAAAATATCTCATGTAAGTTAAATCGAATAAGTAAATATGAGTGCGATGGCGTCGGAGATGTTTACGGGTTTTAGACACCTCCTATCCAGTGTTTAACGTGTGTGCATTAACTTAAGAGATGTTCGGGATTTCCATCTCCTAAGGATCCGTTAAACTATCTACTATATAATAGAATACGCTATATACAATAATGTCTATCATAAAGTAAAATATCAAACTAGCGTTAAGCCATGACCCATTCCACCCTTAACATATTTTTATTCCCAAGAGCATATACAAGACCGTAGTTTCCCCAAAACTGGAAGTCACCAGAGGGCAATCCATATACTAAAGGTACAAACCAAAACGTAGTGGTCGCGAATAGGATAATCAGTATGAAAAGGTACATGAGGAGATACCAACTAGGATACTAGTAGTTGCGTGATCCAGACTGATGTTGGGCATAGCAGCTACTACCCCAACACCGCGAAACAACACTCCCAAAATCGAGGGGTGCACCCAAATAGAATCACAACAGTAATAGATATGGTAACGAAGAAGTGTGTCCGCTAGAGGTGGCGAACCTCAATGGCCCGGCGCGGCTCCTGTTTTAGTCATGTCAGGGGTCATCCAATATCGTTCTCTTTCTTCAGTCAATGCGTTCATCAAGCCATCCACTTCATTCTGGATCAACACTCCGCGTATATTAGTTATTAAAGTGGTTTTCGGTATCGACAGAGAGTATGTCCATATCCAATCCCGGTCTCTTTAATAACTACGTATTTATTACACCGATGGTCATTTACATTACAAATCGATTCAAAATTGATATCAAAATATCATATTCGCTTCAAAATCAAATCCATTTCAAATATCATCTTATCTATTCAAGATGTAAGATTCCATTTCAAAAATTATTTTTCGCCTCAATATCTCATTTCGATTTCAAATCATTTCGAATTTCAATTTAGGTTGCAACTTCATTTAACCCAATTCGTATTTAAATTCAAGATTTAAATATAAACATTTCACTTTAAATAAATCCATTTCCAAAATCGTATCACTTTCCAAAGTTATACCGCTTTCGAAATCATAAGTCTTTTAAAATCAAAACACTTTGGAAATCAAAACACTTTATATAAAATATAGCTTCCTCAAATTTCACAAATCGATTCACATAAACTCGAATTCCAAAATTAAAATTTAATCAAATTTCAAATCATCAATTTCAACTCGATTCAGCTTCTCAATAAACCATTTCAAATTATCAATTTCAAATACATATTTGAACCACAAAATAAACAATTTCACTTCTGATATATTTCGAAACTTTAAATATTTCACATTTCAAAATAGGTCAATAATTTATATAAGAATATAAGATTCGCTTTAAAACCATTTCGTATTCAAATTAGAATATACTTCAAATTAAACATCCGTATTATGTAGTTTACTTATATTCTGGAACAATTCCAATTCAATAAACTTAGATTAATATTCGGATTTCAAGAATTCATTTAAGTATTACATTCCAAATCAGTTTCAGTTCAAATCCTATTCAAATCAATTTTGTCATCAAATTTAATTCAATAGTTTCAATTCAGTCCAATTCACAAATTTCTTTGAATTTCAATTAAATTCCAAATTAATTAAATCTCAATTTCAAATTAATTTTCAATTCCAAACTCAAACTTGAAATATCATTTCATATAAATTTTCTTAGAAATATTCAGAGTTCGATTAAAAGTCCAATCTTTTAAAACAAATCAACTTTCGAAAATTTACGCCGTATTTCAAAATTTTTACTTAAAAATCTAAACTTCAAATAATTAAACAATTTCATTTACCAAGTTTAAATTCCAACATCACGAGCTTCAATTCAAAATAATTCAATTTCCATAAATTGGATTTTATTCTTAAAATCAATTCATTTAAATAATTTCAAAACAACTTTTAAAATCATTTAATTTAACCAACTCGGTGTCCGTATATAATTTTCTAACCTATGGCCAAGTGGATAATTATTTCAATTTTAATTTCAAGGATGGATATATATATCATTTCAATCCAAATAGATGTCATAGGTATATCATTTCAACCTATTCCTTAATTTATTCGAAATGATTCAGTTTACAGTTTTATATGCAATAAACAATATACATGATGATAACATGATATATCAAAATAAATAAACAACCAATATCGACCAATAGCATCCATCACAACCAATCAACCATAAAGCCAATAACATTCACAACAATTTTATAATTATCAATATCGAGTAATATACTGCCAATTTAAATTTAAATTTATTTTAACGGTCAATTTAAATTCTATCAATTAATTCATATATCAACACAGATGATAATTAAACCTACCAAACAATAGCCAATAAATTTCATATCACTTCAGAATATAAATTTAACTAACAAAAATTATTTTAGTCAATTGTGAGCGTATAAACACTCACCTTTGATTCAAAGCCCGTTAATAAGACCCAAAATTTCACAGTCTCAGATCCGAACAAAACTTGCGCCGAAATGTCTGGAATTCAGATACGATCCTAACGTAAAAAACCGCGCGTGAATTGGAGTTCGTATGTAGAAGTTATAGCGATAATTGCGAGTTGAAATCAAATAAAATAAAAAACAAAGAACACATTCTCACCCAAATATATGCCACGTCATCATCTTCCAAGCACTCACGCAATTTCCTCCGGGCAACGCACATACCCATCTTCCAATGAACACAGCACGCACCCAGTAGCTCAAACCGCCACCCTCGATCAACGCGCCACCTCCTGACGTTCGCCGCCGCTCGCCCACGGTCGCCAATGGCCAGCGCAACCACGTGGCTCCCCCCATCACGTCGGTCAGAGCATGAACGCGCCATAGCCGCCGCCTCCACTTCTTGCCTTAATCGAAAATTCTGCCACATCTAACCGTTGAATCGACAAGCTAACCACCTAGATGTGATCCACTCGGCCACCTCTTCAAAACCCAGAAACGGTTTGACGATCCGACAAAGTTCATCGACGCGCGATGAACGGCCGAGAATAAACAAGCCAATTCCGGCTACACAGAAACTCAAATCCAAAAATGAACTGCAGATCTGAGATGCGTACATCAAGAGCTTCGATATGTAATTTTTCTGAATTTTTTTGAGGAGATTGAATTTTTGACTTTGGATTGAAATTTGATTTGTGTTTGGATCTAGAATTTGTTTGTCTGCCATTGAGGAGGAGAGATAGTTGGAATATACATATAGACAAATGAGAAATAGGAGTAGGCTAGGGTTTATAACCGGTTATTTATAGATAGGGTTGAAATAAAATAGACGGATCCGGTTGAATATACGCGCTAACGACAAAGTGGCCCAAAAGCCCGTTCTGACTCCGGAACGAAATTGCGTCAACCCATATATCAAAATAGATGTTTTAAAATATTTTAAACGCAATGGAAAAGGTTTCGGGTTCAAATTGCATCGTATAAAGAAGTTATGCTAAAAACAATAATTTCCAAATTGATTTCAATTGCATTTATTTCAAGGCGTTTCGAGTCTGTACGATCAAACGACAAGTTCGATCGCTACGAAACTTGAAATTTTACAATAATTCACCGTTACGGATCCGATCAAACTGGTTTCATCGAAATCCGAGACAGTTGTAAAAATGGCTATTTCTACTGTTTAATTTCAATATAAAATTCCCAATTTTAAACTATTAACTTTTAAATCAAATTTCAATTGTTCACAAATTTCATTTTTAATTTCACAGTAATTAACAATCTTTTACAATGCAGTTTTCTATTATAAATCCAGTATAAGAGATTACATTAGATTCAGCGTTCAATTATATTGTAATTCAAATTCAAGTTATTTAATTCCAATTGAATTCTTTTATTTCGATTTACACTTTCATTATTGAATCAACCATTTACTTATACATTATTATCAATAGTTTATAATTCATTTACTTTCATTTTCTTCAGCTATCATCTTATTTAAATTCACAGTAATATTAAATTACATTCATTTACGTTGATTTCAATATTATAACTTCAATATTAAATGTAACATTTTATTTATTTCGTTGTTTACAATCAAATTCAATTCGTTTCAATTACTTGTTACACTCAAATTTAAATCTTTACTGACGTTTAATTATAAGTTAACATCCTTATCAAATTACAGTTTCAATTATTATCTGATTTCAATCAACTGTAATATTAAGTTACATTTATTTATATTAGTTTCCATAACATAAACTTCCACTATTAAATCTACCATTTTATTTATTCTTTGTTTACAATCATAACCAATTTGGTTTACAATCAAATTCAATTCATTATTTACATTCAATACAAGTGAACATCCATATTTAATTTACAAATAAGTTATTTCAGAATTCAGTTTTGTATTTTAACTTATAATTCACATTTAACAACACAAAATTTTATTTCCTTCGGATTTTTATCCAAATTTTTTATTTTAATTCGTATTTTTAAAGTGTTAAAAATACGGGTCGTTACATTCTCCCCCACTTAAAACTTTTCGTCCTCGAAAAGGAACGGAGAAGGGGAAACCATCATTTAGATATAATTCATTCAAAATATTCGACTTATTTGCAAAATTTAGTTATAGGATTTTTTTTAAAATCTCAAATTTTCTAACTCCCGGATTTTTGAAAAATTTCGGCAGCACCTTCTTTGCGCGGCTAGGACCAAAAAATTTCACAGTGGTAATAATTGCATGATATACATCTCATTACAAGAATGAGGCATCCCAAAACATGGGGAACACAATAATATACCACAACATAAACCGTAATCCGAGAACGTACCTTTTATTAAGCGTTTATTAGCATTTTAACTTACATTTTGCATTTAGCGCAGAAGCGAGCTCCACAAGCGAAGCGCAACCCTTTGTCACCTATTAAAATACTCAACCACAAATGATAACCAAGCATATAAAGGTATATTGATATACTTAGCATATACAACATATATATAACTTATTTTATCTTCAAAACCAAAATTTATGTCTCAAGACAGCGAACAAATCCAAATTTTTAGTCACCTAAACGATGAAATTTTGTAAGGGAATCTAAATAAAAGTTGTTGAATTTGTTTCAGGTTTTGCGGAATGTCCAAAATCATTGAATTCGGACCATCCGTTCAAAAGTTACGGCCGTTTTACTAAAAGAATACGTCTCAGCCTAGGCAATGAATTGCGCAGGTCAGCGACGTTCGCTCACGTTTTCGACCCTCAAAATGACAGCAAAACACAAAACACTTAAAGCAAAAGTTTTAACTTAAGTTCTTAGCTTTCCAGAAATAGCAAGATTGTCAAAATCCAATTAAGCCGTAAAAAGTTATAACGAGAATACTAAGGTGCTTCAGATTTCTACTTCGCACAGACCAACGACTAATATTGGTGTTTTAAGCCTAGTGGATGAAGGTATTTATCAAACATTCTAAGCAAAAGATGTAGCATAGTTTCTAGGCTTTTCGAAAAGTCCAATATCGTCGAATTCCGTTCAACCATTTAAAAGTTATGGCTATTTTCATTTCAGCTCTCTTTGAGTATTTCAAAAATTTTATTCAATTACTAATATTCATTTCATTAACGTTTGATTTATTCAAATTCAGTACATTGATATTCAATTGGTTAGTTTCCCTTAATTCACATGATTTTCTTTCAATTCAATTGGTTTACATTAAACTCTTCTACGTTCATTTGATTAATAATATATTCATTAATCTCTACATGCATTTTCATTCAATTCAATTGCACATAATTTGTAACACCTATTTACATCTAATTGATTCATTTTCAATTCATATTGAATTTATTTACTTTCCCAAACATTCCATAAACCAACAATAACCACAACAACAACCAAGAATTCAAAATTTTATTTAATTTGGTATAGTGTACATATCTCATTTGTTTTAATTCGTTTTTTATTTGCACAAATACTTCATTCTAACTTATATTCATTTGTTCACATTCTAACTTACACAAAATTCCCTTATTTATTTAATTAACAAAAGTGTTCGAAAATTTCCATCCTATCTCATTTGATTCATTTTATTAATTTATTCATTCAACAAAATGTTGTTCGTTCATTTCATTAACTTCCATAAGTTATATAAATCTAATAATCCATTTGCTAGTTTATTCTATTGGTCCAATATATTCACTTAACTTATTGGAATTCAATTTCATAACATAACATAACTATATATCATTTATTTTCACAGTTTAAGTTTTATTCATATTTGCAAACCACTAATTAAATTCATATTTCATTTTTCATACCTATACTTGTATATTATCCAATCACTTATTCATATAGACATTTTGAACTTTTTAAATATTTTGGTAAGTTGTATATATATGTTATTGAATCAAATTGAACACTATCCAAGTTTACAGTTTCTAGTTTATTTCAAATTTATACTCCTTTATTCTAAGGGTTTCCTTCTTCAATCTATTTTCACTTAACACTTAGGTTCATTCCTTATTTTTCAATTCAGAAGTTCCTTAATGATTCAAGTATTTGTTTATTTCAATAGTTTAAAATCATTAAATATTAAAGAACTTAAGAATTTCAACTCCGGTGTCATTTCAAATCAAGTTTGGAATAATATATACTTATATTAATATATATCAAGTCATACTATAGAGAATACAAAATAAAATTCGATTTTAATCAAAACAGGGTTTAGAAAAAGCTATTAAGTGATCTCCCCCACTTGGACTCTCGAAAATAAACGTCGATGATGCGTGCACTCATCACCGAAATCATTCTCTAGTGTCAAGAGGGGAGTATAACACTTACTTCATTTGAAAATCCTTTGAAAACAATTTCTAATCGAATATACTATCATATAATACTTATATTATAGATTTCAAATTTTTGTTAATAAATTTTCAAAACACCGGAATCTAAATTCTCCATCTTAATTTAAATTCATTTTTATTTTATTTACCATTTATATTCATTTTCAATCATATTTACAAGTTTCATTTGTTAAAATCATCCAATAGTCAATAGTTAGAAATATTGACTAATCAACAATAAACGATGATAATCTATTATTATCATCTCCTAACAACCAATACAATCAAAATCTATAAATTTTCAAGATAATTCTTTTATATATAAAATATAATCCAAAACAATATTATGTCAATCTGTCCTATTCGAGTGTTTAGAAATCCCTATCGATGCCTTGGCGTCCCAAGTACCAACCAGAATTCATAAATACCCAACGGAACAAATTAACACAATATAAAATCATTTTTATATCAAAATTACAAATACGCTCTCTCATATACACTCAAACTCATTCATAAGGTTTAACCCTATTTCAATGAGTTATTCCCCACTAGAGCCAAGGTAATCTAAACCAAAGCTCTGATACCAACTGTAACGGACCGCATTTTTGACCGTTCAAGTCGACAAAACATACACACATGCCGGCTCAAACAATCCAAAATACAGATAGCTATTGGGGTTAAATAAGAAAAGAAAAAAGGGAACAAACTTAGAATCTTGCAGCGGAAGGGACAAGATATAATAATAAAATAACAGTCCATGAAGCTGTTAAATAAATAAATTTGATTATTATTATACATCATAAATCAGAGTTACATACATATAAGAGATAATACAACAATGCAGCGGAAAAATAATACAGTAGTAGAATACAAATGATGTAATACCAAACTCCGTCTTCGTCCTCCAGAATAGATCTTCAACCCTATCTGAAATGCTCAGGCTGACCCGAGCGTAATGAAAAGACAAAACACTCGAGTCAGGACTAAAATATCTCATGTAAGTTAAATCGAATAAGTAAATATGAGTGCGACGGCGTCGGAGATATTTACGGGTTTTAGACACCTCCTATCCAGTGTTTAACGTGTGTGCATTAACTTAAGAGATGTTCGGGATTTCCATCTCCTAAGGATCCGTTAAACTATCTACTATATAATAGAATACGCTATATACAATAATGTCTATCATAAAGTAAAATATCAAACTAGCGTTAAGCCATGGCCCATTCCACCCTTAACACATTTTTATTCCCAAGAGCATATACAAGACCGTAGTTTCCCCAAAACCGGAAGTCACCAAAGGGCAATCCATATACTAAAGGTACAAACCAAAACGTAGTGGTCGCGAATAGGATAATCAGTATGACAAGGTACATGAGGCGATACCAACTAGGATACTAGTAGTTGCGTGATCCGGACTGATGTTGGGCATAGCAGCTACTACCCCAACACCGCGAAACAACACTCCCAAAATCGAGGGGTGCACCCAAATCGAATCACAACAGTAATAGATACGGTAACGAAGAAGTGTGTCCGCTAGAGGTGGCGAACCTCAATGGCCCGGCGCAGCTCCTGTTTTAGTCATGTCAGGGGTCATCCAATATCGTTCTCTTTCTTCAGTCAACGCGTTCATCAAACCATCCACTTTATTCTGGATCAACACTCCGCGTATATTAGTTATTAAAGTGGTTTTCGGTATTGACAGAGAGTTTGTCCATATCCAATCCCGGTCTCTTTAATAACTACGTATTTATTACACCGATGGTCATTTACATTTCAAATCGATTCAAAATTGATATCAAAATATCATATTCGCTTCAAAATCAAATCCATTTCAAATATCATCATATCTATTCAAGATGTAAGATTCCGTTTCAAAAATCATTTTTCGCCTCAATATCTCATTTTGATTTCAAATCATTTCGAATTTCAATTTAGGTTGCAACTTCATTTAACCCAATTCGTATTTAAATTCAAGATTTAAATATAAACATTTCACTTTAAATAAATCCATTTCCAAAATCGTATCACTTTCCAAAGTTATACCGCTTTCGAAATCATAAGTCTTTTAAAATCAAAACACTTTGGAAATCAAAACACTTTATATAAAATATAGCTTCCTCAAATTTCACAAATCGATTCACATAAACTCGAATTCAAAAATTAAAATTTAATCAAATTTCAAATCATCAATTTCAACTCGATTCAGGTTCTCAATAAACCATTTCAAATTATCAATTTCAAATACATATTTGAACCACAAAATAAACAATTTCACTTCCGATATATTTCGAAACTTTAAATATTTCACATTTCAAAATAGTTCATATATTTATATAAAAATATAAGATTCTCTTTAAAACCATTTCGTATTCAAATTAGAATATACTTCAAATTAAACATCCGTATTAAGTAGTTTACTTAATTTCTGGAACAATTCCAATTCAATAAACTTAGATTAATATTCGGATTTCAAGAATTCATTTAAGTATTACATTCCAAATCAGTTTCAGTTCAAATCCTATTCAAATCAATTTTATCATCAAATTTAATTCAATAGTTTCAATTCAGTCCAATTCACAAATTTCTTTGAATTTCAATTAAATTCCAAATTAATTAAATCTCAATTTCAAATTAATTTTCAATTCCAAACTCAAACTTGAAATATCATTTCATATAAATTTTCTTAGAAATATTCAGAGTTCAATTAAAAGTCCAATCTTTTAAAACAAATCAACTTTCGAAAATTTACGCCGTATTTCAAAATTTTTACTTAAAAATCTAAACTTCAAATAATTAAAAAATTTCATTTACCAAGTTTAAATTCCAACATCACGAGCTTCAATTCGAAATAATTCAATTTCCATAAATTGGATTTTATTCTTAAATCAATTCATTTAAATAATTTCAAAACAACTTTTAAAATCATTTAATTTAACCAACTCGGTGTCCGTATATAATTTTCTAACCTATGGCCAAGTGGATAATTATTTCAATTTTAATTTCAAGGATGGATATATATATCATTTCAATCCAATTAGATGTCATAGGTATATCATTTCAACCTATTCCTTAATTTATTCGAAATGATTCAGTTTACAGTTTTATATGCAATAAACAATATACATGATGATAGCATGATATATCAAAATAAATAAACAACCAATATCGACCAATAGCATCCATCACAACCAATCAACCATAAATCCAATAACATTCACAACAATTTTATAATTATCAATATCGAGTAATATACTGCCAATTTAAATTTAAATTTATTTTAACGGTCAATTTAAATTCTATCAATTAATTCATATATCAACACAGATGATAATTAAACCTACCAAACAACAGCCAATAAATTTCATATCACTTCAGAATATAAATTTAACTAACAAAAATTATTTTAGTCAATTGTGAGTGTATAAACACTCACCTTTGATTCAAGTGAATATTAGGCTTAGGTCCCTAGTAAGTTTCAAAATACACAAAAACCCCAGTAAAAAAAAGTGTGTAAATTAGGTCCCTAGAATTAAGTTACTAAGTAATTGCATATAGTTATGCAATTTTTTTGGTGAATAATTGCGGAATTTTCCGCAACTTTTTGAAAAAATTGCGTAAATTTCCGCAATTTTTTGGGTGAATAATTGCGGAATTTTCCGCAACTTTTTGAAAAAATTGCGTAAATTTCCGCAATTTTTTGGATGAATAATTGCGGAATTTTCCGCAATTTTTTGATATAATTGCATAAATGTATGCAATTATTCACTGAATAATTGCATAAGTGTATGTCATTATTCAGTAACTTAATTCTAGGGACCTAATTTACAAACTTTATTTTACTGGGGTTTTTGTGTATTTTGAAACTTATTAGGGACCTGTGCCAAACTGTCCCTTGATTCAAAGCCCGTTAATAAGGCCCAAAATTTCACAGTCTCAGATCTGAACGAAACCTCCGCCGAAATGTCCGGAATTCAGATACGATCCTAACGTAAAAAACCGTGCATGAATTGGAGTTCGTATGTAGAAGTTATAGCGATAATTGCGAGTTGAAATCAAATAAAATAAAAAATAAAGAACACATTCTCACCCAAATATATGCCACGTCATCATCTTCCAAGCATTCACGCAATTTCCTCCAGGCAACGCACGTACCCATCTTCCAATGAACACAGCACGCACCCAGTAGCTCAAACCGCCACCCTCGATCAACGCGCCACCTCCTGACGTTCGCCGCCGCTCGCCCAAGGCCGCCAATGGCCAGCGCGACCACGTGGCTCCCCCCATCACGTCGGTCAGAGCACGAACGCGCCATAGCCGCCGCCTCCACTTCTTGCCTTAATCAAAATTTCTGCCACATCTAACCGTTGAATCGACAAGCTAACCACCTAGATGTGACCCCCTCGGCCACCTCTTCAAAACCCAGAAACGGTTTGACGATCCGACAAAGTTCATCGACGCGCGATGAACGGCCGAGAATAAACGAGCCAATTCCGGCTACACAGAAACTCAGATCCAAAAACGAACTGCAGATCTGAGATGCGTACATCAAGAGCTTCGATATGTAATTTTTTTGAATTTTTTTGAGGAGATTGAATTTTTGACTTTGGATTGAAATTTGATTTGTGTTTGGATCTAGAATTTGTTTGTCTGCCATTGAGGAGGAGAGATAGTTGGAATATACGTATAGACAAATGAGAAATAGGAGTAGGCTAGGTTTATAACCGGTTATTTATAGATAAGGTTGAAATAAAATAGACGGATCCGGTTGAATATACGCGCTAACGACAAAGTGGCCCAAAAGCCCGTTCTGACTCCGGAACGAAATTGCGTCTACCCATATATCAAAATAGATGTTGTAAAATATTTTAAACGCAATGGAAAAGGTTTTGGGTTCAAATTGCATCGTATAAAGAAGTTATGCTAAAAACAATAATTTCCAAATTGATTTCAATTGCATTTATTTCAAGGCGTTTCGAGTCTGTACGATCAAACGACAAGTCCGATCGCTACGAAACTTGAAATTTTACAATAATTCACCGTTACAGATCCGATGAAACTAGTTTCGTCGAAATCCGAGACAGTTGTAAAAATGGCTATTTCTACTATTTAATTTCAATATAAAATTCCCTATTTTAAACTATTAACTTTTAAATCAAATTTCAATTGTTCACAAATTTCATTTTTAATTTCACAATAATTAACAATCTTTTACAATGCAGTTTTCTATTATAAATCCAGTATAAGAGATTACATTAGATTCAGCGTTCAATTATATTGTAATTCAAATTCAAGTTATTTAATTCCAATTGAATTCTTTTATTTCGATTTACACTTTCATTATTGAATCAACCATTTACTTATACATTATTATCAATAGTTTATAATTCATTTACTTTCATTTTCTTCAGCTATCATCTTATTTAAATTCACAGTAATATTAAATTACATTCATTTACGTTGATTTCAATATTATAACTTCAATATTAAATGTAACATTTTATTTATTTCGTTGTTTACAATCAAATTCAATTCGTTTCAATTACTTGTTACACTCAAATTTAAATCTTTACTTACGTTTAATTACAAGTTAACATCCTTATCAAATTACAGTTTCAATTATTATCTGATTTCAATCAGCTGTAATATTAAGTTACATTTATTTATATTAGTTTCCATAACATAAACTTCCACTATTAAATCTACCATTTTATTTATTCTTTGTTTACAATCATAACCAATTTGGTTTACAATCAAATTCAATTCATTATTTACATTCAATACAAGTGAACATCCATATTTAATTTACAAATAAGTTATTTCAGAATTCAGTTTTGTATTTTAACTTGTAATTCACATTTAACAACACAAAAATTTATTTCCTTCGGATTTTTATCCAAATTTTTTATTTTAATTCATATTTTTAAAGTGTTAAAAATACGGGTCGTTACACACCCTAACACTTGATTTTGACTGTGTCCCCATAGTCAATGCATGATATAATGAGTGTAAAGGAGAAAAATATATACATATTTACAAGAGAGGGTTAAAATTCCTTACTAGACGTAGTGTGGCTCATAAAGAATCATGAGCTCATCCTCTCGATCACTTTCCAATTCCAAGTATGGCTTTAAACGATGACCATTGACTTTAAAAATCGGTTCATCCCTAGGATTTTCTATTTCTATGGCACCGTTTTGAAAAATAGTACGTATCACGTATGGTCCGGTCCATCTTGATTTTAATTTCCCAGGGAATAAATGAAGTCGAGAGTCATACAAAATTACCTTTTGATTTAGCGAAAACGTATTTCTTTGTATTGACTTGTCTTTTTCCTTGTAAATTTTCGAGTTTTCAAATGCGTCGTTCCTAATCTCTTCTAATTCATTGAGCTGTAGTTTTCTATTTCACTAGCCTTTTCAAGATCAAAGTCTATATTCTTTATTTCCCATAACGCTTTATGTTCAAGTTCGACCGGAGTGACATGCTTTACCATATACTAATCGAAAAGGGGACATTCCAAGATAAGTTTTAAAAGTGATTCTATAAGCCCAGTGCATTTGTCAATTTTTGAGACCAATCTTTTTTATTTTTATTAACAGTTTTCTCCAAAATTTGTTTGATTTGACGATTTGAAACTTCGACTTGACCATAAGTTTGAGGATGATAAGGAGTGGATAACTTGTGGTTATCGAGTATTTCTTCATTAAAGATCAAAAAGATTGATTATAAAAATGGGTTTCGTTATCACTTATTATTGTGCGAGGCGTGCCAAACCTAGAAAATATGTTTTCTTTATGAATTTCACAACAACTTTATGGTCAATTGTTTTACACGGAACGGCTTCAACCCATAGAAATGTAATCGACTACAAGAAGAATATAGAGATTTCGGAAGGAGTTAGGAATGGTCCCATAAAGTCAATTCCCCAAACGTTAAAGATTTCGATCGTAAGGATGGTGTTAAAGGCATTATGTTTCATTGAGAGATTTTTCCTAACATTTGACAACGATCACACGCTTTACAAAACTTGAACGTGTCTTTGAAAAGTGTAGGTCAATAAAAGTCACATTAGAGCACTTTTTCTGCGGTTTTCTTAAGACAGAAATGTCCACCACACACTTGGTCATAACAGAACGAAAGAACAAGAAAACTCCTGATTTCGCTATTTGGGATGCATCATCGAATGATTTGGTTTGAACAATACTTAAACAAGTATGGATTGTTTCAATAGATATATTTCACTTGGGATAGAAATGGATCGTCCGAATAGTAATATTTCACTTGGGATAGATTTATCTTATTTAGAATTTAACGAAAGAGTTTCCTTAGTGACTAAATAGTTCACTATACCGGTAAACCATGGATCGATGGAAACTAAAAAGAGTTGTTCGTTGGGAAAGTTCTCATTGATGGACAAAGAAGATGGTGCGTTTGGAAGACGAGACAAGTGATTAGTTATGACATTGTCAGATCCTTTTTTGTCTTTGATTGTAAGATCAAATTCCTAGAGTAAAAGGAACCAACGAATTAAATCAGATAGCATTCTTTTTAGAAAAAAGGCACCTAAGAGCGGAATGGTCTATGTAAATAGTGATGTGTGAGCCTATCAAATAAGATCGAAACTTTTATAGTGCAAAAAACTACGGCTAGAAGCTCTTTTTCGGTTGTTGTGTAGTTGAGTTGAGCATCGTTCAAAGTCATACTAGCTTAGTAGATAACGTGAAGGGTTTTATTGATGCATTGCCCTAGGACAACACCAACCGCAAAGTTAGAAGCTTCACACATAATTTCAAAAGGAAGATCCCAATTGGATGAGCAAATGATGGGAGCAGAAATGAGTTCATTTGTAAGACGTTCGAAAGAAGAGACACAATCAGAATTGAAATAGAAGGGAACGTCTTTTCCCAAAAAAGTAATGAAAGGTCGAACAATTTTGCTACAATCTTTTACAAAGCATTGATAAAAGCTAACGTGTTTGAGGAATGATCGAATATCCTTAACAAATTTGGGAATAGGTAGATTTGAAATGAGATCAATTTTTGCTTTATCTATCTCAATGCCCTTATTTGAAATGACATGTCCGAGGACTATGCCTTGTTTGACCATAAAGTGGCATTTTTCTTAATTCAAAGTTAAATGTTTTTCTTTACATCGATTTAGAACCAACTCGAGATGATATAAGCACTCGGAAAAAGAATCACCAAAGATAGAGAAATTGTCCATAAAAATTTCTAGAAAGCATTCGATTATTCAGAAAAGATGCCAACCATGCACCGTTGGAAAGTCCTAGGGGCATTACAAAGTCCGAATGGCATACGTCGATAAGAAAAGGTACTGAAATGACACATGAAAGTTGTTTTTCTTGATCTTTGGGAGCGATTGGAATTTGGTTATAACCGGAATAACCATCAAGAAAGCAGTAGAATTCGTGGCCGACTAATTGTTCAATCATTTGATCGATGAAAGGAAGGGGGAAATGATATGTACGTGTTGCAGCATTTAATTTTTGGTAATCAATGCAAACACACCAACCCGTTTGAGTACGAGTTGGAATGAGTTCGTTACCGTCATTCGTGATAACGGTGAGTCAAGATATTTTAGGCACGACATGAATTGGGCTAACCCACAAACTATCAAAGATGGGATATATGATACCGTTATCAAAGAGCTTAAGAATTTCTTCTGGAACCGCATATTTCATTTTGGGGTTAAGCCTTGTTGCGCATCACGAGTGGGTTTGGCTTCGTCAATTAAATGAATGCGATGTTGAACAATTATAGGGCTAACTCCTTAATATTTGGTAAGGGACAATCCAATCACTTCTTTTTTTCAAAAGAATCGACAGAAGAGATGCTTCTTGGTCAAGAGAAAGATCAGAATAAATTATGACAGAAAAAGTGGCGTTTTCACATAAGTATGCATACTTAAGGTGAGAAGGAAGAGGTTTGAGCTCTAACCTAGAAGGTTGCTCAAACAAAGAAATCAGTTAAGTTTTAGACTCAACCGTGAGAGGTTCGAAGGGAAGCGTGTCTTTGATCTCATTTGGCACGTCTTGAAACAATTGTTCATACTCCACCTCATGTTCATTATTAAGGTCAATTGTCTCATTTTCAAAGTTTTCATGAATAGCGCTAACTTCCAAAGTATGGTAGAATGGTTCATTTGATTGATTTTCTAAATTGAAGATGTTGAGATCTATGGTCATGTTGCCAAAATAAATTTTCATTAAACCATTTTGACAATCGATTAAAGCATTCAAGATAGCCAAGAAAGGTCGTCCTAAAATTAAAGGAATTTGGCTCGTAAGACTGTTTACAGGTTATGTTTCAAGGATGATGAAATCGATAGGGAATATGAATTCCCCCACTTTAATGAGTACGTCCTCGATTTCTCACTATGCCACAAAGAGAATCAGACAACAGTGATCACATAACATAGGGTATATTTCTTGTTGTCCTACTTTTTCACACAACACATGGAAAAATCATCTGTTGTGTGAATAGCACATGAAATCTTTCATTTGTTGTCTGAATAGCCCGTGAAATCTCTATGTACATGCTTGTTATTCAGACAATATTTTATATGTCGTTTGATTTGGGTTATCAATTTTTTTAGTTTTGGCTCCATCTTTTCCCTCTCAATTATTTCGTGGCCGCTTTTTTTGTTTACCCCTTTATATTTTTGTCCCCCTATTTTATTTTTGTTTCCCTCTCAAATCTTTTTGTCATCTAAAAAAATCGAGCGTCTTTTGGAATTATGGTTTCAGCCCCTCTGAAATTCACTCGAATCGTCTTGCTTCTTTCATTCCTTGTTGATTGCGTGCTTCGATTTCATGGCTACTGATGGTTGCGGCTCCTTGTTGAGTGTTCTTCAATTGATATTGGTATGATTTTTGCCCCTTTCGATTTATATTGTTATCGACTTCGATTATCCTGCCAATGATGAATTGGGTTTTTTATATAGGAACTAATTTCCTATATTTTTATATATATGCTGAGATTTGAATTTCAAATTATTTGTTTGGCCATCTAATTCCCTTTTGATTTCTGCCCCCTTTCGATTTTGTATTGATCTCGACTTGATTTGCCTATGAAGATTTGGATGCTTATGTGACAATGAACAAAACTTGGCTGAAGTGCACTGACCAACATGTTTTGGTCATGTAAATAAATGTTTTGAGATATATGTGTTGTGATGGTGAAAATTTTGATTGTTGCTTTATTAGTTCATGTCTAAGTTAGTGGATGTTTTGAACTTCCATGTATATACATACATACATATGTATGTATATATTTGTGAATGTCCCTTTGATTCCTGCTCATTTGATTCTTGTACCTTACAATTTCATTATATGATTTTGGGAAGTTAAGTTCGACTTTGATCACTTCATCGTTTCGCTAGTTGCCCCTTGCTTGTTTTGTTGCCCCTTGCACTTGTGATTCTTTCGTTTATCTGTTAGCATTTTCCTTGAACTGAAATGAAATGTTTTTCCTGATGCTTGACATTGAGTGATATACTTGTTGCCTTTCTACTTACTATGTACATATATACATGTATAAACATATGTGTATATTTGTATGTATGTTTTCATATACACTTTAATGTTTTCATATGTTCCTATGTTTTCATATGTTTCCATACCTTTCGAAATTGTCCCTAGAATTTCTATATAGGAGCAGAATGTTTTCATATGTCCCTTGTTTATCTGCTCCTATGTTTTCATATACACTATCACTTGCTTCTCCTTGTTGCTTTGAGCTGAACCATTTTGAGTTGATCTTGTTGCAGTGCACTTTGATTCCAATATCATCCATGTATATACATACATGTATATATGAGTGACTGTTTATGGCACTTCCTTGTTTTAATTTGCTTGCGAACCATTTTGAGCTTGAACTGGTTTGCTTTGAGCCGAACCATTTTGATTTGCTTGAACCATTTTGAGCTGAACCATTTGTTGAATTGCTTTAAGCTGTATAACGACCCATATTTTTAACTGTTTTAAATTGTTGGATTTGATATAATTATTGAATAAAGATGGTTAGAAATGAAATTTAATAATTTATTAGTGTAATTAATTTGGAAATGAACTTGGATAAAAATCTTGAAATAAACAATTTCGGAAATTTAGGAATTATTTATATTGAAATAAAATATATGTATCGATGGTATTTATGATAAATAACTGGAGTTGAATAATAAATGTGAATTATTTAGATAGAAATAAAATAATGTTGATAACTAAAATTTATTTGAAATTTAATGATTTGTTAATATTGATTTATTGGATAATTTAATTTGTTTAAATTTAATATTGGAGATTATCTGAATAATTGAATTATGGATTTAATATGATTAAAAATGGTATAGGAAATTGATTTAAATTTTATTTAAATATGACTAAAGATTTTTAACATATAAAATTGGATGTAAATGTGAATAATTAAAAATTGGAAATTTTATATTTTAATTAACGAGTAAAAATAGACATTTTGGCAACTGTCTCGGATTTCGACAAAACTAGTTTCATCGGATCCGTAATAGTGAGTTATCATAGGATTCCAAGTTTCGTAGCGATCAGTTTGTTCATTTGGCCGCGCGAGTTTGAAACACGTAGAAATAAATTTAAGGAATTCGATAAAGTAAATTGACTTTGAAAAGCTATCTTCCACATACGATCGAATTACGCCTCGAAACTAGTTCCATTGTGTTCAGAATAAGGGTAAAACATTATAAACGTTAGGTGGCATGCCTCGATTGGAGTTCAGACGGTTTTGGACCTAACTATATAAATACGGCATGCAAATCGAGACAGTTTATATTAAAATATTTCTAACCCTAGCTCAAAATTCATGGCCGCCTATTATAATTTCAATGGCCGACATTCGTTCGATATTCCCCTTTAATATCTCTCGATCTACTCATTGATTATCGTCGACCCCAAAAGAGAAATCGAAGAGCTCAACCTCCTCTTTTCATCTATACGGCTAGAGCACCTTCAGACGATCAGAGATGGAAGAAATCGTGGCTGGAAGGGTGGATGACGGTTGGACATTTGGGGCACCTAGGGACAATCGGAGGCGACGTCTTTTTAGGCGTGGGGGAAGTTTTGGAAGAGGGTCACGATGGTGTGGTCTGATCGAGTTGATCGGGCCTCTAGGTGCATGCGATATTAGGGCATGACGGCAGCTATATGGGTTCTAGGCCGAGCATACGTGAGGGAGGGAGACGATTAGGTAACGACATATATTAATTTTAATTACATAGTTTAAATTGTTAAGTATGCTTTAAAATTTATCGTTATATTAATTATCACATAACTTCTCCATACGAGATCCATTTCGGATGAAACAAGAAGCGTTGGAATCGTAGCGATGAAGGCTATGCCATAGAGTTGGTTTGAATTTATTTGAAGCTGAGAAAATTTTCAGTATAAAATGGAAGGTAAGTGTTTATACGCTTACAATTGACTGGAATAATTTTTATGCAGTTAAATTTATATCATGAAGTGATTGAAAATTTATTGTTTGTTGTTTGATAAGTTTAATTGACATTTGAATTGACATCTGAATTAATTGATAGAATTTGATATGACAGATTTAATTGAATTAGAATTTAGTTACCGCAAAATACCCAATATTGATGATTATGAAATTGTTGAAAATTTTATTGACTGCTTGGTTTGTTTGGTTGTGATGGATGCCATTGGTTGATATTTGGATGTTTATTTATTTTGATATATCATGTTATTATCCTATATATTATTTACAGTATATAAAACTTTAAATTGAACTATTGCAAATAAATTAAGAAATAGGTTGAAATGATATATATATCTATGGCATTTATTTTGGATTGAAATGATATATATCTATCCCTGAATTAAATTGGAATAACTAATTCATTTGGCCATAAGATAGAAAATTATATACGGACACCAGATTGGTTAAATTAAATGATTTTGAAAATTTTTGATTTGAAATTATTTAAATGATTTGGTTTTAAGAAATAAAAATCGAATTTACGGAAATTAAATTATTTTCGACTTGAAACTCACAATGTTGAAATTTAAATTTAAAATAGGAATTGTTTAATTAATCAAAGTAGAGAGTTTTAAATTATAATCGGAATATGATGTGAATTTCAGAAATGGATTTGTTTTAAAGGATTGGACTTTTATTCGAACTTTATATATTGCTAAGTAAAAGTGATATAAAATGATATTTTTAGAAATTGAGTTCGGAATTTAATTATATTTGAAGGTTGGGATTTTTAAATTGGATATTGAAGGAAAGTTTGATTTAAGTGTTTTGAATCGGTATTTTGGAAATCGAACTTGGAATTGATATAAATCGAAATGGTTTAAATTTGGAATTAAATTAATTTGGAATTTGAGTTGAAATCAATTTGAAATTGGAATTTAAATTAATTTGGAATTAGAAGAGAAATTAATTTGGAATTGGAATTTAAATTAATTTGGAATTGAAATTGAAAATAATTTGGGATTGAAATTGAAATCGACCTGAAATCAGAATTGAATCGATTAAATCGAAATGGAAATTGGAATTGATTTGAATTGGGAAATTTGGAATTGAATCGGTTTGACATTGAAACTATTTTTAAATGAATTATTTTAGTATAAACGGTTTAAAATCTATATTCTTTAAATATTCAAATTATTTTGATTTTCCAAACTATTTTACTATATAAACCATTTTTTTATACTCAAACTATTTTCTATTAAACTATTTTCTAAAAATTCAAACTGGTTAAAGGGTGGAATGTTTATATTTAAATCTTAGATTTAAATGCGAATTGGGTTAAAGTGAATTATAACCAAAATTGTAACTCGAATCAAGTTTTGAAGTGAAATCGATATATCGAATTGAATTAACATTTCGAAGTAAGATATGGTTTTTGAAGCAAATATGATGATTTTGAAATGGATTTGATTTTTGAAGCGAATATGATGATTTCGAAATGGATTTGATTTTTGAAGCGAATATGATGATTTCGAAATGGATATGATTTTTGAAGCGAATATGATATTTTGATATCAAATATGAATTGTTTCCAAAATATAAAAGTACCAACCGGTGTGTAAAATAACGTTTGGTTGTTAAAGAGACCGGGGCCTCTTATTGGCATATTCTCTGTCAATATTGGAATCACTTTGACAACCGTGTATGTGGTGGATGATATCCAAAATGTAGTGGTTGAATTGGCGAACGTTTACTGGAATGAAATAAGAGAACGATGATGGATAGCCTTGACACTTGTGTCATAATTAAAATGACTAAAACAGGAGCCTATGTCTGGCCAACGAGGTTAGCTACCTCTAGCGACGTTGATTACTCGTATTACTATCGTGATTTTGTACTCGATGGGTGCACTCTTTTATTCGGATTGATTGTCGCGGTCGGCCACGGATGGGTTACGACAAGCCAGAAAGGGTAAACTGGTAGAATCCTACCTTAGGCATTGCCTCACATGCCTTGTCATATTTATCCCTATATGAGCCCATTACGACTTTGGTTTAGTACTGTACAAATGTGTTAAGGTGGATAAATGTAAAGCCTTAACGCTATTTTGATATTTATTTTACCGATAGACATTATCTATTATAGCGTACACTATTATATATAGATAGTTTGACGGATCCTTAGGAGATGGAAAAACTCGTAACATCTCTTAAGTTATTGCACTCATATTTCGTGATATTGATTTGACTTACATAAGAGTATTTTCGTTCTGACTGGAGTGTTTTGTTTTCCATTATGCTCGGGTCAGTCCTTAGATTTTACAGCGTATTGAAGATTATTCTCTGGAGGAAGAAGACGAAGATTTGGTATATTACTACTATTATTCTTCTCTGCATCATTCTATTCTGCTGTATTGTTTATTTATCCCTGATGTATATATATAACTCTGATAAATGTGTATAGATTATAATCAATTTATAGTAAACAGCTTCATGAACTGTTTATTTGATTATTATATTTTATCGTTTCGCTGTGAGATTCTGTGTTTGGTTTCTTCTTCTTTTCTTCTTTTTCTTAATTAACCCCATTGATTATCTACGTTCCGGATTGTTTAATTTTGACATGTGTGGATTTATTGTCGATTTAAACCTTTCGAAATGTGGGTCGTCACAAGCTGGTTTGAGCTTGAACCATTTCTACTCACTATGTACATACATACATATATATATATATATATATATATATGAACTGGTTTGAGCTTGAACCATTTTGAGCTGAACCAATTGTTGAATTGCTTTGAGCTGAACCATTTTGAGTTGATCTTATTTTAAGTTGCCTTAAGCTACTCCTATGTGCACTGGCACTTGAGTCTTGCTGCTCCTATGTCAAAATTGTCCCTTGTTTATCTGTATGTATGTTTTCATATACACTTTAATGTTTTCAGATGTTCCTATGTTTTCATACCTGTCGAAACTGTCCCTAGAATTTCTATATAGGAATAGAATGTTTCCATTATCCCTTGTTTATCTTCTCCTATGTTTTCATGCACACTGTCACTTACTTCTGCTTGTTGCTTTGAGTTGAACCATTTTGAGTTGATCTTGTTGCAGTGCACTTTGATTCCAATATCATCCATGTATTTACATACATACATATGTATATATGTGATGAATGTTGGTGGTTGATCTATACTTGTGCATTGCTTTGCTGTCTAAATGTTTGTGGCACTGCCTTGTTTTAATTTGTGGAACTATCCTGTTTTAATTTGTGGCACTTGCTGTTTGTGGCACTGCCTTGTTCCATTATTGGCCTTGTCCATGTACTTGCACACTGCCTTGTTCAAGGCAGTGCATTGGCACTGCCTTGACAAGGCAGTGTTAGTGTGCATTTCCTTAACATTGGTTGAATCCCTTTCATGTGCTTTGGTTTCTTGTTTGTGCACTTTGATACTTGCTTCAGCACTTGTTGTTTTGCCTGAGCCTTTTTATGTGCACTGTGATTTCTTGTTACACTTTTAATTGCAAATCTTGTTCCAATTCTTCTTGTATATATACTTGTATATACTTGTATATACTTATTTACACTCAAGCTTGTATATACTTGCTTCAACACTGTGATTTCTTGTTTTGCCTGAGCACTTGTTGTTTGATGCCTATGTATATGTATACATATATACATATATATGTATACATGTACATACTCGCTTTGATGATATATACTTGCTGCTTATAGCATGAAATGCTTGTCATGCATTTACCATTATACATGCTTCATGTGTGTATGTTTTGGTGTTCCTTGTTCATGCCTTTATCCGAACCATTTTGAGTTTCTGAACCATTTTGGTTTGAACTTGTTTTGAGTTGCCTTGAGTTGCTCCTATGTGCACTGCAGTTTTGCCTGAGCTTGTTTATGTGCACTTGAATTCTTATTTATGTGCACTGCAGTTCTGAACATTATGTGCACTGTAGTTTTGCCTTGAATTCTTACTTAGCTGTCTTGTTTGCGTTTCCTGGATGTGTAAGTGTGCATTTTCATGTATATACATACATACATACATATGTATGTATATATGTGTGAATGTGCAAGTGTGCATTTCCTGGTTTGAGTATTCTGGTTGTATTATCTCACACTTGAATTGCATATATTCCTGGTTTGAGCATTCTAGTGTTTCACCTGTTGGTGCTCTTATTTTTGAACTTGAATGGCTAAAACTTGTTTTGAACTTGAATTGCTAAAACTTGTTTTATGATATGTGCACCTAAGTTGAGCCCGAGGAGGCTTGGGCTTGACCTTGTGCACATTTGCACTATGTTGAGCTTTCAGGCTTGATCTTTGCAACAATCCGTGAGATTTAATCGATGCTCGGTCTCGTGATATTCACTGTGATACACTGTGCATATCATAAATTGTCCGTGCACATATATATTTTTCCCTATCTAAAACATGAAGAGAAAACAAACCTATAAACTAAGGTAATATTAATATTCAATTCAATTTTATTTTTGCAATTTAGGTTTGTTTTCTTTTCCATTTTACTGCGTTGTTTATTTGATAGGTATAGGAGATGGCTGGACACAAGCTGGAGCAAGCAAATCAAGATCAACATCAAAAATAAACTCATGTGAGTAAAAAAATGTTATATATGAGAGTGTAGAGAAATGTTGTATATATGAGAGTGATAGTGAAAGTTATATTTGAAAAAGTAAGTAGAGTGATGGTGAAAGTTGTATTTTATTTGAATTTGATTTGAAATAAAATATTTGTTTAAATAAAATATTTGAAGTTCATTCTGTGAACAATTATCCATATTAGTCAATATTTATATGTTGCCTAATAGGAATTTCAGAAATGATATTATAACATCAGACAACATTTGGTTTTTTTTGTTGTGCTAGTGCATACGGGGCATCTCTATGGTCTGATGTGCAATGAGACGGCATGGGATTTAATGATAGATAGGTATTCAATCAAACAATGGAGGACATCTATCATGTGATTCATTTTTTCCCATAGTGTCTCATATCGGTTTCTTTACAGAACGATCGACTAATTGAAGGGTGACCTTCACCAGTTTAAGCTCTCCTAAATCTAGTTGTTGGTAAATTGAATATGGGAGCAAATTTATGCTAGCACCTAGATACAAAAGACATTTATTGATTTTTTTGTCTCCTATTGTACACGAGATTGTGGGACAGTAAATCTTTGTATTTCACAGGAATGGACCGAGACAAGAATTCGCTTAGATCGGCTGCTAAAAAGACTTTATTCGACACTTGAGTATATCGTTTTTGAGTGCATAAGTCCTTTAAAAATTTGGCATAGGTCGGTACTTGTTGAATTATGTCTAAAAGAGGAATGTCGACCTTGACTTACTTAAAAATTTCTAACTCTTTTCCATTTGTTCCGAATGTTTCTTAGGTTGAAGTCGGCAAGGAAATGGAATTCGAAACTCAGTAAGTCGGTCTACTTGAGTCGGTAAAGGATGAGATTCAGAGTTGGATTCAATGCTCAGATTGGACTCAATCGTGGGTATTGGAGGTTTGGAAGAAATTTCCGGTAAGTCATTAGGATTGATAATTTGGTTATCGATTTGCTTACCTGATCACAAAGTGGTGATGGTGTTCATTTGATTCAAATTGCTATCCTGAATGATATGAGCTTGGCTCAAGTTTATGTTTTGATTTCTAGGGTTTGGAACAGGTTGACTCGGGAACGTACCTATTTCCCATTCACTCACAGAAGTGGCTAACTGACTCATTTGCATTTCAAGTTTAGTGATTGATTGACTCGTATTATGTATGTACGAGTTAACAAATTTTGCAAATTGTTATTTGTTTGAAGGTTTTGTGTGGTCGCTTTAGTCAACGTTTCCAAACTTTTTTCAAGTGAAGTCATTCTTTTGTCAACTTGGGGAACAAAATATTGTTGCGCTTGGTTTTGAGAAGATGGTGTAAAATTTTGTTGAAATTGATTTGGTTGAAAAGGAGAATTTGAAGCATTGTTTGAAAATTCTTGAAAAGATAGTCGGACCAAATTCATGTTTGAATCCTTTCCAACCGAAATTAGGATGATTTCTATAACTGGGATTGTACGTTGGAGAGAACAGATTGTTCCTAACTTTGTTAAAAGCGTTGATTTGTTCCAACGAGTGAGGACATTGATCGACGATGTGATTTGGATCATTACATTTATAACACGAGACTTGAGAAGCTTGGTTCATTAGATTAGATGAAAAAACATTATCAAATTTGTTAATCATCACATCGATTTTTGCTTCTAAGGCTAATGAAGATCCTATTGAATGTGCGCTCGATCTCGAATAAATTGATTCTCGTTAGATCAGTCCTAATGAGATGATTTTTTGGCTAAGTTTTCAAGAAATTGCCAAGCGGCATAGTGGTGTTTTGCTAAAAAGTTTCCTTGGCACGTTGATTCAAGCATTGTTCGAGAGTTATTTTCAAGTCCATCATATAGAATTTGGCAAATAGTCCATTTTTCAAAATTATAATATGGACATTTTATCAAAAGTTCCTTAAATCTTTCAAAATATTTTACAAACGATTCACCCCCAAATTGATGAAAATTTACAATTTCATTTCGAATTTTGGTTGTTTTTTCCAAGGGGTAAAATTTCTTTAAGAAATTTTTACAAATTCGTCCCAAGTTCTAATCAAATTCAAAGGCAGGCTATACAACCATTTCTCAGCGTAGTCGGTAAGTGCGAATGGGATTAGCCTAAATTTGATTTCATCCTTGCATAATTGTTGGAGTTTAATAATTGCACAAATTTGTTCAAATTTTATTAAAAAGATATAAGAATCGCCGTGTTCTAAATTGCCAAATTTTGGAAGTGTGTTAATGTGACTTGAATGGATTTCAAAGTGATTACCTGTTGGGGCGGGTACTGTGATGCAAGAAGGGACAGAAACTTGAGGAAGATTCTATCCATGAGAGTTCGAGGGGGATTTTTGTTTGCCATGATTAAATGATCGTTTGTTCGAGTTAAACGATTCGTTGACATGTCATGAGTCCAAACACTCTTGCACATGGGGAAAAAACAAGGATAAGAGAGTAAAAATGGAGTGATTTTTTTTTTACACTAATAATGTGTTTTTTTTAATATTTTTAAAGAAAAGGTAAGAAAATTATTTTTTTTGCAAAAGGAAAATGTTTTTGGATTTTTTTTAATAAGGAAAATTGTTCTTTTTAAAAAAGAATTATGTTTAAAGGAAAATGTTTGTTTGTTTCTTTTTTTTGTCTGTGATTTTGTTTTTTTTTATATATGCATGAAACTAATGCAGCTAAATGAATGCATGGACTTAAGTAGAAATTTTCCATCCTTAGTAGCTCCTAACCCAAAATTGTATAATCATACTTTGACTTAATTCAACAAAATAGTTCTAAGCCAGGTAACGGACATGGGAACTACTAGAAGCACATTAAATAGCAATGACCCTTTCCGACGGCCGTCGACGGTGCACCACCCAATTAGCGTCGGCTGCCGACGGCAACCAATTTCCGTGGCATAATTGAAATTAAAATAACATAGTCATCGGAAGCTGTGGCTAATTTAGTCGTTGGCGGTCGTTGGAAGCCGTCGAAAAATCGCTAATACCCACAGCCAAGCCGACAGTCTCTTTCATTTCATTCTCTTCCCCAAATCAACCCTCCCCTCCTCCAAACTCTCCTCCAACCCCTCCTCCATGCCGTCAACAACCTTCCACGCCACTAGCGGGTCTCCAACTTTGATTTGCAACTAGCTCCATCACCTATTTCTCGGTAAGAAGGTTTAATTCCTAAACCCTATATTTAATTTTGATTTGTTAAATTAGGGTTAATTTGTTGTTATAGTTGTATAATACCCCATTGATTGTTTGGTATACCATATTGAATGCTAATTAGGTTATTATTACAATTGTTTATCATTGAAATGTTGAGAATTTTTTTTGTTTAGTGTATATGTGCGTTAATTGGTGTATATGATTAATTAGTGCATACGCGCATTAGGGCTACTTTGGATTAATTTGAGTCGATGCTCGAAATTTGGTGTATGCGTTTTCGAGATGACGAAAACGACGATTTAGTGTATGCATTTTTTGAATGTAAATAAATTATTGTAAAAATTGTTGTATAATATGCTTTACTTTTTGTAAATCCCTTAGAGAGTTTTTGGCCCCGTCTGACAAATATTGTATATGATCGTTGTATGAATATTCGTTTTTATCATAGAACGTACATTTATATTCATCCGATACAATATTTGTTGGATTTGTCCCTGTATTGGACAAGTTACAAACACAATAGTAAGTATTTTTGCAAATCATTTTATTTTAAACGGTTCACAAAATTTCAACAACACTTTCTTTTTGTTCCCTGTGTCCACACATATGTGTACGATACATGGAACAAAGGGGAAGTGCTGCCGAAATTTTGTTGAATCGTTTAAAATAAAATGATTTGCAAAATATAATTACTACTGTGTTTGTAATGGGAAGTAGGATGACCAACCATCAAAGTGTAAAACAATAACCTAAAAATTTGTGTAAATCTGTTTGAAAATAAAATTAAATAGAATAAAATTATATATTTACGAAAATTTAAATGTATGATTTATTTGAAAAATAAAATGTCAAGACATAAATGATTAATGCGCTTTTATGTTTTAAAGTAGAAAAAATGGTCAATTATTTTATCGATCGGAGCTGGATGTACCAACAAAGAAGAGAAATTGGAGGCTCAATAAGTGAACATTTTCAAAATGGTGTACATGTCTTTATTGAATCCGCTTTACGTAATAATGGAACGACGAAGAAATTCGTTGTCCATGTAGTAGGTGCAAACTATTGAAGCATTTGATACTGGATATGGTAAAAGTTCATTTGCGCCAATATGGTTTCGTGCCAAATTATTTGGTGTGGGATCGTCGTGGAGAACTTATAGCACCTAATCCCGTACATTCGGAGGAGGAGGTGGATAATGAACTTGTTCCAATGAATCTCATAGAAGATATGGTTGAAGATGCAGCACGTTCAATGTTCCCTACTGTTGAATTTGATGGTAACGATGTTAATGTCGAAGAAGAACCACGCATTGGAACAAAAAAAGTTTATGATTTATTAGAGGCTGCTAAGAAACCCCTTTGGGATGGTTGTACAAGCGGTACTTAACTATCAGTAACTGCATAATACATTGCGATGAAATCAAAATACAACTTCACAGAAGCCGGGTTTACAGCTATAGTACAAGTGTGAAGACCCGTAAATTCTTACCTTTTGAATCGACTATAATCCACACAAGTCAAATCCAAATAGATAAGGATTTACGATCTTCCCTAGTCAAATTGGATTCTTCACTTTTGAAAATCAACATATCATATATCGAAGATATCAATGTCGAGATCCAAATGTTAAAATCCTCATCGGTAGGGTTTGCTACCAGTAAATAACATCAGTATAAAAAAGAATGCATAGCTGAAACAAAATGCTCTCATATATATATAGAACGAAAGATGATACAAGGTGATACTAGAGAGTCATAGATACATCACTATATACAACATTATGAAGTACAACTGAACAAGGTACAATGCGGAAATAAAAAACTAAAGAAACAAGTCTTCAGAGAGAGTCCAAAAACCGACATCTTCACTCTGATCCAAAAGCTCCAAATAAACACTCCAACTCCAGCTCCAACTATCTACAGGGTGATCTACTACCTGACTCTAGGCTGCCCGTGTGAAAAATAAGGGCACCCAGAGTTTAGGGGAAAACAATAAATTCCAGGTCAATCATGGGACTGGTGTGAGAAACAAAAGTATATAGTTGCTTTTGAAAAAAAGTTTCGTATATGCTTTTGGAAAATGAAACTATCATAAGGTCTCGATCCGCACATAGGATACAAACGCACACATGGTCGAGGTTTCTCCTTATGACAGTCAAACATGCCTTTGATATGTTAAAAATATCCTTTTTATATTATTACAGTGCTTAGTGATTGAAATCCATTTTCAAAATAAACTTATTAATTTAGCCAGCATACGTTACATGATGGTATGCCTACTATAGCCACTGTATTAAACAGTGGGTAATACAATCAAAACCGTACAAGGTTCGTATTGGAGAATGAGTTTCCAATAATGACCAGGCAAAGGAACTTCCTCATCCACGATTGGGTACGCCTCTAGAGGGACGTCCCGAGAAACTACTGTTTCTCTACCAACACAAGGCCGGGTTACCACTCAATGGTAACTACTTACTCAAGTCTATCCATCCCTCGGTTGTTACCAACCTTTAAAACGGGGCCCCGATCTTTTCCAACATCCACATCAGGCAAATACTGGGCGTGTAAGACCACAGTACAGCTATATAAATATATAATCCACAAAGTGAATTCCTGGGTTCCATACCATGGTATCACTATATATATCTAGAAGGGGATAGACATCCTACACCTTGCCGCATCCATTCTTGTTTCGGCCATTTCTGGGGTGTGAGGTTCGTGAAGTCTCGTACCCACAAGGCTCTGCTTTTCAACAAAAGCCTTGATTCTATCCATAGCATTCTTCGAAAATGTCATATTACCAATCCAAAATTACATAACTGATTTCTACCAACGCATAACCCTTGAGCTCATACGTCTCAAGCAAGGGTGTTAAGCTAAGAGGATAAATTCTCCGCCACCAAGCAGATATACGTTAATAAAGATCAATCATATAAAGTCAGAATGTAATGTCAGACAATCCATCCATCCACAAGTTCGTTCTGGGACTGAACGAAGCTGAAGGCACCTTATTCCTCAACCTTTTCCCAAAAGGTGAGAGGCCCTTGCGCATCCGAAGATTCTTCAAACATCATCGGGACCACTGCTTTAAAAGTATAGGGGTCTCGTTTCTATATCGGCCGCTAAACCGATGAAGAGAAATCAACAAGCAGTCCATTAGATGTGAAGATCCATGGTCTTCAACATCGTCTTAAATATGAATCATCACAATCATAGCGTCGTATTATTATTCGGAATGGGAAATTCTCGTTCCCGGTCTTTCCAAATAATAAGCGTCCTTTAAAAGTCATTCGGAACCAAATGGATTTTTAATTTAAGTCTCAACAAATCAAATTCATATTTGATTTAAGTGATTTAAACCTCCATTTAAATTACTTTATTCATACCATTTCAAATTGGGAAAATATTGATCACTTATAGCTTAAAAATCAAAATGTTGATTTAAGCGTTACAAAAAGTGTCGCAAATATAGTGTATTTGTACAAATGCCATTTATATTTTCCAAAACATTCCATTTCCACTTTAAATCACTTTTAAATAATTAATTATGATTTATCATAATTTTTCCCTATTTTTAATGAATTAAAAATAGCTTGTTTTAATGAAAATCCGTTATGGTCACCGAACTGCAATACCGCGATTTTAATTCTAAATTGATTTGAATATAATTCAATATTTATACATCCAAATTTATATTTTCTTTCTCCATAATAAAGTAAATCCCATTTGAAAACAAATATTTTCAGTTTCATTGAATTTCGATTTAAATTGAATCTGTTATACTAGTTTGAAGTTATAGATCGAAATCATCGAACTACAACAGCGCGATTAACTCTATTCAACCCCTATATTCAAATTTATTTGAAATTTATTCAAATTTCTTTTATTATATTTTAAATAATATATAATCTATATATAAGCCATATAAACTTCAATTTTCCATATTAAAACCTTTTATTCTATTTTCACTATTAATTTAATATTTAAATAATATAATAATATTATTTTTCAAAATTTTATCCAATTAAATCCAAACTTTCCTGAAGTCAATTTAAATAGTATATAAGACTATTGGAACAATAAAATTTGGATTCAACTTTATTTATATAGTTAAACAAACTTCACTTTTTAAATTAATTTTAAATTATTATTTATATTTCCAAAGTTGAACATGCCATTTCATATTCAAAATGATTTCAAATAAATAACTTCCTTTACAAAAGTTTTTCAATATATCTCCAATATCATTTCCAAATAGTTTAAATTACAAAATTCGAATATTCAAATTTCCACTCAAATTTGAATATTATATTATTATTAGTTTAAATCGAGACTAAACCAATATCCATTTAAATCCAAATGGGTGTGTATAATAAGTGTAACGTGCAGTGTTATCACTATTAACATCCATAAATACATTCATATCATCCAAACAAGCAGTATATGATATAACTGAATATGTTAACAGTTAAATACTGATATAACTATCATATAGTTAAAACATCCATAACTATCAATCCATTCATCCAATCACAACCAATATAAACACTATATTAAGTGATATAGTTTCTCACCGTGGGATCCACTCCTCCTTTCTTTAACGTAGCAAATTCCTTAGCTAACGAACGATCGCCATAACGCTTTTATTTGAATTTCTTTTCCTTTCCTTCTCTTTTTCTTTTCTTTTCTCTTCAAAATATTTTATAAATTTTTATTTGTTGGAGAGGGGGTGGCCGAAGCTTTGTGGGGCCTAGGGAGGTGGGACACGTGGCCTAGTGTGGGGAGTTTGGTGGCGCAAGGGGTCTAGGGGCTAAGGGAAGGTGGTGGCGGCCAAAGGGAGGGGTTTGGTCGGAGTTAGGGGGTTGCGTGAGGCCTAGGGAAGGCTGGGGAGGGTATGGCGTTGGTGGTGGTGGCTGGAGGTGGTTGATGACGTGGGATGGGGTGGTGGAAGGGAAGGTGGTGGACGAAATTGGATGGGATGGTGGTGGTGGTTCTCTTGGCCGACTGGAAGAGGGAGAGTGGGAGGGGAGTTCGGTTATAATGTAGAGGAGAAGGAGGATATGGCTAAGAGGCTTAGTGAGAGGGGGTATGCATGCTTATATAGGAAACTAAGGAGGCTAGGTGTCTTGTTCTTAATGCTCAAGGTATGACTCAAGCATGCAAAAATCAAGAGCATACCATGTGTAGAAGAGGTGTCATGTGCATGTGAAGGGAGGCTAAGAAGAAGACATGTGTAAGGGAAGAGGTGTCATGTCCATGTGAAGGGAGGCAAAGAAGAAGACATGTGTAAGGCTTCTCTTTAGTAGCATTTGTTTCATGCTATGGTTTGTTTTCATAGCTTTTTATTCATTTAGTTATCTATGTATGCTATCTTTTATAATTCAAATGAATATAACTATAAACTCATTTAACTTTTGAAATCAAATTCATATATTGAAATAACTACTATTATTTAAATTAGTTAAATTTCTAGATCGTTACAATTGCCCCTCCTTAAAGAATTTCATCCTCGAAATTAATAAGAAGGAAAAACTGAAAAGATAAGGAATTTGAATTTACCGATAAGATAGGCTAAGATGGAATGTTGACTCTGCATCTGGGATAAGCTTTCTTCAAGCTTTCCTCAGTTTCCTAAGTGCAGTCGTTTGGATCTCCACTCTATTGGACTTTGACCAACCTAACCACCTTGCGTCTCAACTTCTTCTCATTCCGATCAATGATTTTAAGTGGTTCTCTCTTCAATGATAATTCAGGAGTGATCTCCACATCCTACTGAGCAATCTCTTTAATGATCTGATCGGGATCATGAACGTACTTCCTCAGATGAGACACATGAAATACATTATGGACCCCAGCTAGCCAGTTTGGTAATTGTATACGATAAGCTAGTGGTCCAATTCTCTCTAGAATGGGGAAGGGTCCAATAAATCGAGGAGCGAGTTTACCCGTCTTCCCAAAACGAATAACTCCTCTCATTGGTGAAACCTTCAAGAATACTGAATCCCTTACTTGGAATTCCAAAGCACGTCTTCGATTATTAGCATAGCTTTTCTGACGGCTCTGAGCAACCTTCAACATCTTTCTAATAAATTCAACCTTATCAGAAGCTTCCCTAATCATATCTGGTCCCAACACAAGACGATCTCCCGTTTCAATCCAACATACCGGTGATCGACAAGGTCAACCATATAATGCTTCAAATGGAGCCATCCCGATACTTGCTTGGTAGTTGTTATTATATGAAAATTCTACCAAATGCAAGTGATCCTCCCATGATCCTTTGAAGTCTAGAATACAAGCCCTCAAAAGATCCTCCAAAATCCGGTTAACACTTTCCGTCTATCCGTCTGTCTGCGGGTGATATGCAGTGCTAAGATTTAGCTTCGTTCCCAACGCAGTTTGGAAAGCTTCCTAAAAATGACTTGTGAAGATTGGATCATGATCACTTACTATACTACTTGGGATTCCATGCAATCGAACTATTTCTTTGATATAAATATCAGCTAAACTTGCTGCGGTTCTAGTGGGTTTTACTGGAATAAAATGTGCAGTTTTAGTAAGGCGATCCACAATAACCCATATACCTTCATTTCCCTTTTTCGTTCGAGGCAACCCATCAATAAAGTCCATGGAAACTTGATCCCATTTCCAGGCTGGAATCTCCAAAGGTTGTAGAAGTCCTGCTGGCTTTTGCTGATCACTCTTGATCTGCTGGCAGGTAGCACACTTGTTTATATAAATAGAGATGTCTCTTTTAATTTTCTTCCACCAGAAGGTTCTCTTGATGTCTCGATACATTTTGTTTACCCCAGGATGGATGCTATATTTTGACTTGTGGCATTCATCCAACACTTCCTTCTTTAGCTCCATGTCATCAAGAACACAAATTCTTCCTTTCAATTTCACAATGTTTCTATTGTCCAGCTTAAAACTTGTATCTTCGCCTTGTTGAATCCTTCCATAAATATTTTGGAGAAACTGGTCTTCCTTTTGTTTGTTAGCGATCTTATTTATCAGATTTGGGGTTATTACCAAATAAGCAAGGACAGAATGCTTCCAACTCAAAGCATCGGCAACAAGATTGGCTTTTCCAGGAGTATATTGGATATCAAGGTCATAAGATGCTAGAAATTCCAACCAATGTTGTTGACGTAGATTAAGATCTTTCTGAGTGAAAAGATACTTAAGCGATTTGTGATCAGTAAAAAGATCGAATTTTCACCTAGCAGATAATGCCTCCATATCTTTAAGGCAAAGATAACTGCTAGTAACTCAAGATCATGAGTTGGATAATTCTTCTCATAGGGTCGTAATTGTCTACATGCATAGGCAATCACCTTTCCTTTTTGCATCAAAACAGTGCCAACTCTATCACCACAAGCATCAGTGTAAACCGATAAATTTTTATTCCCATCAATCACAGCTAATACTGGAGCTGTGATCAATCTTTTCTTTAATTCCTGAAAAGATTCTTCGCATTGGGGTGTCCAGATAAACTTAGCATTTTTCATTGTTAGCTTTGTCATAGGACTAGCCAATTTAGAAAAATCCTGTACAAAATTCCGGTAATATCCAGCCAAACCAAGAAAACTTCTGACTTCCTTCGGTGTAGTAGGCTGTTTCCAATCCATTATCACTGAAATCTTACTTGGATCGATCGCAATTCATTTCTCAGAAACTACGTGTCCAAGAAATCTAACTTCCTTCTCCCAAAAATGGCATTTGGAAAATTTAGCATAAAGAACATTGCTTCTCATAATTTCTAGAATAATTCTCAAGTGTTCTGCATGTTCTTCCTTTGTTTTTGAATAGATGAGAATATCATCAATGAAAACCAGCACGAATTTGTTTAATACATCCCGAAATACTCGAGCCATCAGATCTACGAAGAATGCGGGAGCATTGGTTAGTCCAAATGGCATGACTAACCATTCGTAGAAGATGTCCGGTCCTCGGAATGAAGTCAGGGGAATACTATCTTCAGCGATTCTCAATTGATGGAATCCTTGAGCAAGATCCATCTTAGAGAAGAAACGAGCTCCATGAAGTTGATCAAATAGCTCATCGATACGAGGCAAAGGGAATTTATTTTTCAAAGTTTGTTTATTGAGGTCTTGATAGTCAAAGCACATTCTTAGTGATCCATCAGATTTTGCAACAAATACAGCAGGTGAACCCCAATTGGAACGGCTTGGACGTATGAAGCCTTTTTCCAATAGTTCAAGGGTTTGTTTGGTTAATTCTAGTTCCTCCTTTGGGGCCATCCTTCGAACAGAATGAACAACTGGTCTGGCGTTGGGTACCAGATCAATTCGAAATTTGATTTCACGAGGAGGAGGGAGAGATTTAACTTCTTCAAAGACATCAGGAAAATCTCTAACAACAGGAATAGATTTAATATCGGGATCTGGATATCCTAGGGTGTACATCAATTTATCACGTTTCAGACTAGGATCTTCGCAGGGGATATCAATATAGTTTCCAAAACTGGTTTTAACTGATATAATTCGTTTTGCACAATCTATATTAGCTTTATATTTTGATAACCAGTTCATGCCCAAAAGAGTGTCAAATTCGTCAAAGTCAAGTACATAAAGATTTTGTGGAAACTAATAATAGGAATATGAGATAGGGATCTTCTTACATCGTAAACAAAGATTCGTAGGGCCACCAACCAGATTTCTAACGCAAAGAGGATTTCCTACTACTTTGGATTTAAGTTTAAGTTCTTTAACCAAATTTTTAGAGACAAAACTATGAGAAGCACCAGTGTCAAATAAAACTCGAATATCTCTATTGGAAATAGAAAGAGTACCTTCCAAGACGCCCTTTCCCTTTGCATCTCTAGAAGATGAAGGTTTATCTTCTAGTGTGTAAACATTTGATTTGTGAATTTGCTTCATCAAGGGACAGTCTTTCACGAAGTGGCCCGGCTTCTGACAAACAAAGCAGTTCAGGTTCTTCTTCTTGGGCTTTGTACATTTCTGAGAATAGTGCCCCTTTTCCTGACAATTGTAACAAGTAACTTCAGATAGACGACTTTTCGGGTTTCCTCCTTTCTTGTTATTGTCATTTCTCATGCCTTGGAACTTCCTTTTCTTATTATTTCCCCCAGAATTTCCACCTTCATTCTTTACAACATTTTTCTCTTCTTCAGATGACTCCTCTTTATCTGCTGCTTCATAACGATAGCCCATATCCACTAGATCAGCAAAGGATTGCTTTATATGAATGGTCATCCGCCCGTGGTATCTCTTCTTCATTCCTTTCACAAACCTTTGATTTTTTCTTAAAGGGTTTCTAACCAAATCGAGAAAGCTCATTAAAGCGCTTCACATATTATTCAAAAGTCATGTCACCTTGTTTCAATTCCACAAACTCCTCATACAATCTATCAACACCAGCTGAAGGCAAAAAATGTTCTTCAAATTCACTTTTGAACCTCGCCCTGGAAAAGTTTTCTTCTGGTTCTTCCATCGTTTTAGTTTCCCACCAGATTTGGGCTCCATCTTCCAATTGCCAAGTAGCTAGATACCTTTTCTACTCATCATTAATTTTTAAGCCCTTGAAAATCTTTTCACATGTTTTGATCCAGGCTTGTGTCTCAATTACAGTCTCTTTGCCTTTATATGTCTTTCCTCCCAGATTAGTGAATTTCTTGCATAAGATGGAGAAGTCTACTTCCGGTTGGACTGGAATAACTGCTTCTACAACAGCTGGAGCAGTCCGTCCATTAGTGGTGGTACTACCACCTCTTCTTCCTCTTCTTCCACTCATTCTCTAAGATAAGAAGAAAGAGTTAGGATTTAGATATGAATTAAAAAGTTTGAAATTTGAACGCTCTCTCAGATATACTCATTCTAGGGTGTTACTAACCCTATCTCTAATGAGTGACTAATGTTATTACCGGAAGCTAGAGTTCTTACTCAACCTTTAGCTCTGATACCAACTGTGAAGACCCGTAAATTCTCACCTTTTGAATCGACTATAATCCACACAAGTCAAATCCAAACATATAAGGATTCACGATCTTCCCTAGTCAAATTGGATTCTTCACTTTTGAAAATCAACATATCATATATCTAAGATATCAGTGTCGAGATCCAAATGTTAAAATCCTCATCGGTAGGGTTTGCTACCAGTAAATAACATCAGTATAAATAAGAATGCACAGCTGAAACAAAATGCTCTCATATATATATATATATAGAACGAAAGATGATACAAGGTGATACTAGAGAGTCATAGATACATCACTATATACAACATTATGAAGTACAACTGAACAAGGTACACTGCGGAAATAAAAAACTAAAGAAACAAGTCTTCAGAGAGAGTCCAAAAACCGACATCTTCGCTCTGATACCAACTGTGAAGACCCGTAAATTCTCACCTTTTGAATCGACTATAATCCACACAAGTCAAAACCCTACCGATGAGGATTTTAACATTTGGATCTCGACATTGATATCTTCGATATATGATATGTTGATTTTCAAATATGAAGAATCCAATTTGACTAGGGAAGATCGTGAATCCTTATCTGTTTGGATTTGACTTGTGTGGATTATAGTCGATTCAAAAGGTGAGAATTTACGGGTCTTCACAACAAGTTGCAAAACGACATATGCCACCTGATAATTTAATGCGCGAAAATCATTATGAAGTGAAAAAACTTATGTCTGCTTTTGGTTTGCCGTATCAAAAAATAGACACATGTTTAAATGGTTGCTTGTTGTTTTGGAAAGAAGACATCAGTCTTAGGAATTATAAAATATGTAATCAAGAAAGATACAAACCAAGAAAAAAGAAGGGAAAGGAACGTACAAGCGTATGCATTACTTACCCATCACTCCTAGGCTTCAACGGTTATATGCATCTTCTGCAACTGCGTATCATATGAGATGACACTGTGTGAGAACACAGGAAGAAGGTACGTTAACACACCCAACTGATGGAGAAGCATGGAAGCATTTTGATAAGATATACCCCGCTTTCACAACGGAGAGCCGTAATGTTAGACTTGGTTTAAGTACGGATGGATTTTCACCATTCTCTCAATTTGGTTCAAAATATTCATCTTGGCCTATAATCATTACACCTTACAATTTACCTCCGTGATGTGTATGAAAACTCCGTATATGTTTCTCACTATTGTCATCCCTGGCCCTGATGATCCGACATAAGGAATCGAAGTATATTTACAACCGTTGATTGAAGAGTTGAAAACACTGTGGTATGAAGGTGTTGAAACATACGACATTTCAATTTTTTTTTCGTATGTTCGCTTCTCTACTGTGGACTATAAGCGATTTTCCTGCATTTGCAATGCTATCGGGTTGGAGTACGGCTGGTCATCTAGCTTGCCCTTATTGCTTGGAAGAAACACGAGCATTTTCTTTATCGTATGGGAAGAAAATTTCATGGTTTGACTGTCATTGGTGTTTTCTCCATATTAATCATCCTTTTAGAAAAGATAAAAAAACTTTACAAGTAATAGAGTTGAGACCTTGCGACCACCAACGATTTGGTCGAGCATAGATATTTATGAGCTTGTAAAGGATTATCCAAAGATACAGGAAACCGACGAACAAATTGAAATACAAGGTAAATCAACGATTCATAATTAGGGCAAACAAAGTTTATTTTGGGAGTTGCCTTATTGGAAAAATCTCCTAATTTGTCATAAAATCGACGTGATGCATAATGAAAAAAACGTGTTCGATAATGTATTTAACACAGCTCTGAATGTTAAAGAAAAGACTAAAGACGATTTGAAATCAAGACGTGATATAGAAGCAATATGCGATCGTCCTGAGCTTAATATGAAGCCAAATGACACAAAAAACCCAAAGCATGCTACGAGCTAGACAGTAACCAAGTTAAAGTACTGTTAAAGTGGGTGGAAGAATTAAGATTTGCTGATGGTATTTCCTCTAATCTTCGTAGATGTGTCGACTATAAGAACGGTAAACTGAGTGTGATGAAAAGTCATGATTGTCATGTAATGATGGAACATTTGTTACCCGTCGCTTTCAAAGAACTATTTCCCACAAAAGTTTGAACGGTTGTAACAGAACTTAGTTTGTTTTATAAGGATCTTTGTTCAACTACCTTAAAAGATGACCGTCTACGTAAACTTGAGGAAGAAATTCCTATACTGCTATGCAAACTGGAGAAAATATTTCCTTCTGGTTTCTTTAATGTAATGGAGCATTTACCTGTTCATCTTTTGTTTGTTCAAAGGTAGTGATGATCCAAATGATCACATAAATGATTTTTACGGCGTGTCAACTCAGGTTTTGCAATTAACATATTTCACCAGACCCGCGGAAGAGGTTTATTTGTTTAGATGCAACAGGTTCAGTAATATTCCAGGTTCTGGAATCAACGTGCACCAAAAATTTAATATTATTGAAATAAAGCATAAATCACGTTACAATAAGTACGATCCGTTTATACTAGCAAAACAGGCCCTACAAGTTTATTATGCTCTTTATCCATCTCTAAAAAGAGATAAAGCAGATTGGTCGACAGTTTTTAAATTGAAGGCAAGAGTTACGTTTGATGGAAAGAATATTCCGGACGAACAAGCGTACCAAGCGAATATCGAGGAAAATGGCGAATTTGCAATAACATATGATCAAACCGATTTAGGACCTCTAAATGATGAATCAAATGTATTAGTAGAAGCATTTGAGACCACAGAGGAAAACAATATAGAGTACGAGACAGAGTCTGAATCAGAAAACGACGAGGACTAATTTAATAGTATACATGTTGAAAAAAGGTAATTTATGAGAGTATTGATGTTACACTTTTTTTGTATGTTACATGCGATTATTGATGTTAAATCTTGATATGTTTACCCATAATTGAATGATATATTCTGCCATAATAAAATAATATGTACGTCACATGTATTACAAATGTCATTTTTTAGGCGGTAGAGTTCTTCATAGACTGGTTCTCTCTCTGGGTCTCAAAGAGGGATAGGTCCCGACGGTGTTGATGGCAGCGGATCTTCAAAGGAGGCGCCGCGTACGGTAGTTAGATTACTACCGAAAGCCGACAGCTCGTAAGTATTAAATTTACTTCAGCATTGTTAATATTTTGTATAATGTATTAGTCATGATTTGTCTCTATCATATTTAATGCAGGAGTTTTGAGCTTGAGCCTTATAACATTGTGCTCAGCATATCGAAACAGGCGTACATGAGTTGCATGTTTGCATGCTGGCCGAAGTGGAGTAGGATCTTGGACCATGTACATGAGAGCATATGGCAGGACTTCCTGGTAAGTGTAAAATTATATACCATTATATATAATCACTTTACAATCTACTGACTAAATATAAATGTATAATTTATATTTTTTCAACATATATCCAGAGGGAAGTAGACTTACAAGAGGTGGACGTGTCCCTTTGCCAGCACCACTAGAACTCAAAAGCGGCAAAGAATTATAGGGATACGATGTCTAGCATAAGAAAATCTGGGAAGAAGCCATAATGGATGGGCGCCAGCGTCTGGGATGCTTGTGTCGCTTGGTGGGTAGCGACGAATTCAAGGTAAGTCTATCAGATATCACCTTAATTTATTCAGTACAGAAGACATAATTTATACCTGTAAAACACAATCTTAATTTTTAATTTGCAGACGGAGTCGGACAAGAACTCTGCGAAAAATCCTGTCACACACTGTGGTGGCTCAAAATCATTCCAGCACCATCGTGAGGACCTGGTAAACTAATTAATTATAATTACGAACAATTTTTACATTTTTAGTATAAATTTATATGAACAACAATAATATACACCAATTATTGCAGGAAAGAGCACCGGGGGTGGGGTCCCGTCTCGTATATGGACGTGTTTCAGCATACCCATGTCGTTAGGCAGACAGACGACGAGGGATTAGTGTCGCATGCCTGGCATGAGGATGATAGAACGTACGCTGCACATGTAAGTATATTTTAAGTTATAAGTTATTAATAATAATCATTTTAATTAATTAATTATAAAATATTATAATAATGTCATGTAATATTTATTTGTATTTAATTTTATGTTGTAGGAAATATTTATGCAGGAACATGCGTAGATGCTTGAGCATTCCGGACGGGAGCAGTTGACCACGGACAAGGAAGACGCGATCTTTGACTCTGTTGTGGACCTCACCCAGAGAAACAGGCGCTACAGCTACGGCAACCAATTGGTAATTTATAAAAATTAACTACGTTGTAAAATTTGCTTAATTTTTATAAAAGTTACGTAATAACTTAAACATATTTCAACTTGTTTTGTAGGCTCGGACTTCACAAAGGGCTTACCAAAAGGCTTAGGACAACGTGAAGATTAATGAGCTTAGACAGCAGATTGCACAGCTGCAGGAGCAGGACCACCTCCGAGCAGTGCAAATTGAGCAGCTCAACCATCGTTTGGCCGAGTATATAGAGCGTCATGGTACATTCCCTTCGTCCGGTGGTTCCGGAGCCGATGTTGAGTCTTGAGGTACAATTTGCAGTTTTTTATGGACATGTGGTGTTGGATGTATTTTGTGTATATAAACATTGAGTGATGGTGAGGTTAATTTATGGACATGTGGTGTTTGACATTGATTTGGTGGTTGATTTGTGGAGTTGATAAGTTTTACGTTGGATGTAAATATTGAAGTTGGATGGGTGAGAGTGATGATGGAAGGTTTGTTTTGTAAATATTGGAGTTTGATGTTGGATGGAAATATGTTTGCGTTTGATATTATGATGTTTGAGTTTTATATTGATATTGATATTGATTTTAGTTTATATATGTGGCTTATATATTGATTTTGATGAGTTATATATCGATATTGGTGTGGAAGCGAAGTTGTGCTGCAAAAATAAAAAATTTGCCCAAATTACCGACGGCTCCCGACGGCTTATTGGTGACATTTTCCGACGGCTTTCGACGGTTATCTAGACGAATATTCCGATGGCTATCGACGGCTCCCAGCGGCTTAGCGGAAAATTACCACGCCACGTGGACGTCATCGCCGTCGGAAAATCCGTCGGAACAGCCGTTGATTACCGTCGCTAGTTTGTCATCGAAGCCGTCGGAAATGGAAGGAAGTCATGGTCCGTATTCCGACGGCATTTCCGACGGCTAGCGACGGCCGCCGACGGTTGCTGCCGTTGGACATTGCCTGTTTTATTGTAGTGGGGTTATCAGTGCACCATGAATCAACGTAGCAATGCAACCGACGGTTCAAATACCTACAGAGAAACAATCATTATAATATTTTACGAATCACCATAGTAGTTCTAAATGATTGTTGTTCTGCCATTGCCTTCACCAAGAAATAGTTTGTTAAAAGAAATCAACTTGTTAAAATACAAATTTTCCCTAGATGAGCCCGTGACACCCTTAAGTCCAATGTCTAACCTTTATTAATTAAGTCAATTTTCTACAATAAGATGTAATTTGTGGGCTAATGAAAAGGTAATGAAATCCCCCATCTTATGTGAATTTGGGTGTTGCCCTTAGAAAATAAAAACAAGATGAAATGATGCAAAAACAGAAATTAAACGTGCATTAACAATGCAACTACAGATGAATTTTTATTTTGTTTTTTATAAAGTGCAAGCAACCAACAATGAAATAAAAAGAAAAATAGGAGATAAGAACACGATACTAGAGCGTGCAGAATTATTAACAAATACTTTTAAGAAGCAATTTTTTTAGCCCAATTAGCAAGCAAAGAAGAGCAATTTAGCAAACAATTTCTTTTCCTATTGTTCTGGTTTTGTGCAACCTGAAGAAGTGTTGAACAAGAGATTTTTTTAAACAAACAAAAAAAAAACTTTATTTTTAAACAAACAAAAGCAAAATATTTTTTTAAACAAAGTAATTTACAAAACAAAAAAAAACAAAATAAAAAGCTGCCCAAAACAAACTCACAACCCAAAAGCCCAAAACGATTTTATAATTAATTTTTTTTGGTTTTTCTTCTTCTTCTTCTTCTTTTTTAAACAAAACAAATAGAAATGGAAAACTAATGAATTTATAACAAAATTAAACTAAGCTCAGTACCATAACAAGCCTAATATGCACCCAAACAACAAGCTCACTACCCTTTCTTCCCTCTGTTAAAACGTGAACACAAAATAAAAAAATAAAACACAATAATACGCGAAATCAAAAAGAATGGTGGAGATGGAGGTAGGTCGCAACAACGGGTTTGTGTAGTCGGCGGGTTTTGAAGGTTGCGGTGGGGTGATTGAGAGTTGGGGGCATTGGTGTGATTGAGGGGATTGAGGTGATTTGGGTTTGGATTGGGAAGGAAGTTGCGATTTGAAGAGCTGATTGTCGCAGTCGCGATTCTGGAGGTGAACTGCAGCTGGTTGAAGATTGTTGTATGACAATTAGTGAAGGCGCAATGTTTGGGTGAAGGGGGTTTGTGGCAGTGATTTCTGGTTAATGAGGTTACATGAAGTATTGGTTTTGATGAATCGTTTGAAGTTGGTTGTTTTGATGATGGTCGTTTAGATGTTTGGGTGAAGGAATTGTGGGCGATTGGTGATTGCAGTGGTTGAAGGTGAAGTTGCGGTGAGGAAGAGTAAAGGAGATGGTTGAAGATGGTTGTTGGTCGATGGAGTTTTACTTGGTTGGTTGGATTTTGACCGTAGGCAGAAGTGGTTGCATGTAGAAGAATTGGTCTTGGTGGTTATTGAAGGTTGTTTGGTGGTGTTGATAGTAGGTTGTTGGAGTTTACTGATTTGTAGGAGGTGTTTGGTGGTGATGGGTGTACGTAGAAGTGATTTTGGTAGAAGAGTTGTTTGTGGGTTAGAGGGTGGTTGAGAGTAGAAGGAAGGAGGATGGTGAAGTAAAAAAATAACAACAGAGAATGTAACCAATCTGCAATTTTTTTTAACAAAGATTGTAACAGTGCAGTGAAGTGTGAAGAAAATACATAGTGAATTTTAGTTGAAATGCACAATAAAAGAGATATTTAAATGGTGAACACAGTGAACAAAATGAAAATGCACAATAACAGTGTAATAGCAAATGCAATGCACAACACAGACCAAAACTTGCACAGTTTTGAACAGAAACAAAAAAACTTAATTTGTGCACAAGGAAATGTAAATTAACAGTGAAATGTAACATAAAGTGTAATAAAGAATAGAGATAGAGAATGAGAATGTAACAAATGAAACGATCCAGTAAATGAGAATGGAGTCTGTAAGAGAGAAAAGAAAATAAAATGTAACAAAATAAAATGTAACTGAGATAGAGAACTAAATAAAACCAAATGCACAGCAAAAATGGATAGAGAACAACACAAATGGAAAGTTTTTTCATTCTTTATTTATTATTTTTTTGGGTTAAAAGATAACACAAAATAAAATAAAACAAATGTAAAAATATAATTCGAAGAGTAAAGTAAAATTAAATTGCTTACCCTTGCAATGACACCAAAAACTTGTTCGGAACGGACTTTCTATCAATTAGAAAACCACCGAATTGTATCATAATAAAACCCGCAAGTGCATGACATACAATCCTAGTACGTATGCGAGTACTAGTCAATCCCATAAGAAAAGCAAAAAAATTAAATCACTCAATCAAACTAAACCAAAGATTTTGAAAATATGTTTAACTAAAAATTGTTAAAAAGCAGAGAAAATTTGGAATTAAACTATGAGATTAGAAGGCAATTTAGAGGCAAATCCCTTCTCTTGATCATACAAATCAATACAAAATGAATTTATGATCTCTCTTTCTAACCACTTGTGAAATTAGTTGATGTATTTATTATAAGTATGGTCTAGTTGTGATATTAACTAACACAACTTAAACCATCAAATATTAATACAACCTCTAAATCCACCTGTCCAATTTAATGAAAATGATCATGAAATTAAAAATAAAATCTATTTCAAGCATGATCTATTTACTATGAATTAGTAACATAGAGCATCAAATTTTGATTATAGTTCCACTTTCATTAACAAAATCATATTTAGATTAAAGGGTAACTTGCGTTTATGTTTGATTAAGCATAGACTATTTATTATGAACAACGTAGGCTATTAAATTCACTAATAAACAACAAAATTCTGTTAACATCAAAATTTCCATTAAGCACAAAACAAGAGATCATAAATGAAATTATTATGTTATTTTTATATGATTCATGAGAGCTTCATTACCCCTAAATTGAAGGGATTTAGCTTCTCATATTTGAATATATATTAACATGAATTAATTTCAATTATAAACAAAAGGAGGGTTATTTATATATGTTCTAAAACCCTAACATCTTTTAGAAAGCTACCAAAATTACCTTTCACTTAATGTAGTTTCCAAGTAATCATTTAAGGAATTAATTAATCTTTACTAACATGTGCTTTTTCTTTTTAATGTTGGTCCATTAGTTAGTGGGTAGATGCGCTCCTCCATGTTGCATGAATTCTTTCTTTTCTTCATTCTTTTGGCTTCCACTACTTGTGCATGCATATATCCATGAAGCCTCTTCTAATTTGTACTCAATTTCCTACAAAACAAAAATAAAATGTGCATATAAATATTCTCCAAATTAATTCACACACAAAATTACCGTTTTGCCCAAATGTAGATGAGTGAATGATGATTTGAAAGAACTTTTATGTCTTGGTTTAAAACATGTAAAGACACCCCAATATGCTATTTATTTTAATAAAAGAAGATTAAATATGAGAGTAGAAATTTACATTTTTACATGCACATCAGAATCTAATTGGAATCTTTGGAGTGATCAATCAAATCAACAATAAACATATCAAATAAACATTTGATTGTAATTGTCTATACATGCGATTTGCCACAATGTCATCATCCAATTTAGTTTCTGTCAAATATATCGATATAACAACGTCGAACACAAATGCAGATAATGTTCCAATTATCGGTGGTTTTTATAACCCAAAAAACGAACAAGTTCAAAGTAGGAGAGTCCATTGTGAAAGTAGAGTTGAAGTGATCATACCCATTTGCGAATCATGTGAAAATGTAGGTCGAAGATACTTCGCATGCAGGGATAATTGGAATGGATGTGGCTACTTCCAGTGGATTGATCCACAACTCTATCGACGAGGAAGAGAGTATGCATTTTAAATGCAATCGAGAGTGAGAAGATTAGAACTTCTACTTAACAATCTTACCTAGTATATATGTTTAGTAGTATGCTTCGTAGGTAATTATCATCCTTGTTTATGTTTGTAGTATCATGTATTTTAGGTAATCATTATTATGTTTTGGATGATTACCATGATTTATTTGTTCTAAAAAAGTCAGTAGTTAGTATGTGTTTTAATTTATCCCTTCGATACATTCTTCTAAACTCAGATGCAACAACACTTTATAATCTCGATAAATTCATACAATGACGTCACAACAACTGCAATTAGTACAACGTCTAACACTGAAAATAAGTACATAATAATAATTTCCTTCGTACTCAACTATTAGCTACAAAATGATGAAAGTGGTCTGTTAGTTCTCTATACAAATCCGTATGAACCTCAGAATCTTTGATCTCCATAACTCTATACATGTACCATGCAAATGTGTTTGGTTATTTAAAAGGAGGACTCTCAAAAGTACGTGCTAGTTCTGGATAATTATGCAGCTGTAGTTTATAACAACCCCTTTCTTCTTCAACAATCATATTATGAAGTATTATGCAACAATACATTATTTTAGATATTCTTCAAGGTCAAGGTACTACACCTCCTTTCTCAGAATTTGGAATTTACCTTGTAGAACTCCAAAAGCATGCCCAACGTCTTTTCTTATACTAGCTCGATGTATTATAAATTTGCATTCCTATTCATTACGAGGCGTTTTGAAACCTTTGACTAGAGTTTCCCAAGTCGGATATATTCCATCTATAAGGTAGTATCCCATGTTGTGCTGCATATCCCCTATCATATAATGATAAGCCGGTGCACACTACAAGAAAAAATGCTTTTAACAGCGGTGAAAAAACACTGTTATATCTTTTAACAGCGTTATTAAGAACTTTGTTTAACGACATGTTGTTGTAGATCCCAGAGATTTAACAGCACATAATAAACGCTGTGAAAACATAGTATTCACATCATTTTATTAACCGCTGTAGAATTTTTTTTAACAACAATAAGTAAACGCTGTGGTATTTTTATTCATCAGCTATAATTGTATAAATAACAGCGTTTGTTTTATGCTATGTTAACTCTTGTATGTGTTTTTTATAGCATTATATTTGTACGATTGTAGGTTTTAAAAGCATTTATTTCCCATTGTTGATTTTATCATATGATTTTTAACAACACTTAAAAAAGCCGTCTTTTATTACAATTATTTTTTACAACACTTATCTTATGTTATACTATCACTGAAAATTATTTACATACTATTATAATCCATGCTTCATTAAGATATTCAAATCAACATCAAATAACAATCATATAAATACATTTAAATGATTCAAAACAATTTATGTAATTAAACATATCCAAATTTACACAACATCCAAAACCTAAGATTAAATAATATCAAAAGTCAAGTTTTAATAACATACATACACAAAATAGTACTACACAAAAAAACATGCTAAAACCAAGAATATGCTTACTACGCAAATAAAAACCTCAAACACTTGTATAACATGACAACTAGCTAGCTTTTGCTCCAAAAACATTTAATCTCCTGTAATGAATAGGAAAAAAAGTCTTTAACAATGAGACTTAGTCAGCATAACTGAAAGTGCCAGGTTGATTAGTCATTTTAGCCCATTCTAAAAAAAATTTGGGCTAAATAACCAACAACAAGGTTTTTAAAAAACTGTGCATAGATACATTCAATATTTTCTAAACTGCCTATCTTCTTCATCCTCCTAACTTGGCCTTCATTTTCTTTGCTTCTGTTTGAAAACAAAAATCCAAGTGCTGCAAGAAATCCCAAAATGCTGATTGCAACTACAACACCAACGATAACACTAGCGCTCTTACCTTTTGAATTACTAGATTTGTTAGAAACAGTGGGAGTAAAATCTGAAAATGAAAATTATAGTACATTAAAATGTGGAAACGCTATTCGTACAATGCACATGAGTATCGTTTCAAATGTTTATACCATAAGGAGTTACGCTAATGGTAGAAATGGATGGACCATAATACCCTCGTAGGCAATTTAGTCTTGAACGTAAAACACCGGATATGAAATTTTCATTTGGAATTAAGCATTAAATTTTCTTTTTATTGTATTCATATATTGAAAAAATTTATAGACTAGAAGAACAAGTTAATATATGTTCTAAATGAACGAACAGAATAAGTTATAAACTAATAGTAAACCAAAGTAATCCAAAGTGGGTTAGATGGAACAATGGATAATCCAAAGTAAAATAAAAAATGTTTTAATATATACAATAAAAAAACAACAAAGTGGGTTGGACTCCGCTTCATGCGGTGGCAACAATGTTACAGGAACTGCAATCTTCATTTTACATTATCTTGTCTTGAAATAATACTCGAAAAAGATAAGATGTATTAATATTTGTACAGTTTTCGATCAATAATTTATATTATTAAATATATACTTGAACAATGACTCGCAAAATAAATTGTATGTGGATGTAGGTTCAATGGATCAATCAAATTGTTTACACAGTGCATGTGTAAAAGAATTATACTTCCTTTTACCTGGTTTACACAGTGCATGTGTAAATGAACTATATTTCCATTTACCTTGTAACAGCCATCTCATCTTTGAGACCTTTAGCCATACAAAGAGACCTAGCTACACCTTTCCTTTTCTCTAGTGGAAGAGTAATTATTGGAAGAGCATCCTATAGTACATTTGTTCTAGTTGTATAACATTACACACAGGTCTATGCATGCATAAAAATGAAAAGAAAACTGTATGATAACTGTGTTTTTGGTTAAGAACATCTCCAACCCATCTAAAATTCTACCGAAATGTGGATGCCAAGTCATCAATTGATAAAATTATTTAATACCCTCTCTCCAATGGGACTATTAATAATAAATTAAAGATGAAAATGTGAAACGAAATGTCTATTCCTGGACAATTCAACATCACATTTTACAACATGCCACGTCGTTGTTCTATTACCATTTCTTTTCTATTTCTCTATTCTCCGCTACAGAACTAGCCTTCTCTTCTCATTCAAGAAAAAGTTTTTTCCAGATCCACACAGTTCTCGTTTTCCAATCCATGCAATTCTCCTTGTCAAATGATAAACTAAATCATGAATTGAAAGCTCTCTCTTAATTCGTAAAATACTCTATATCAAGGATTTACTGAAGCCAAATAGGTACGTCATGAGTGTTTAAATTCCTTTTCTTCTTCCTTCTATATTGAGTGCAATAAATGATATTATCTGTTTTATAAAAAATTGAGTTACTTTTGTGTCTGTTTTACAGTTGTGTCTATTTTACAAATCGGGTTATAAAGAATATTTAATTAAACTTGAACTGGTTTGGATTTAGTAATAAAATTTGAAAGAAAAAAAGTGTGATACAACGTTAGATGACTGACCTTTTATCTGGGTAGTGAAAGTTAGTTAACAGTGAGAAAGAAACAACAAAATAGTGATCAAATAAAGTGTGCATGTGTATATTTAAGGGTATTATATGTTTGTACACTTATTTTTGATTTATAGTTCATTGTTGTTTTGTACTAATGAAATATGAATATATCTTATATTACTTATAGTTTGTGTATCCAAACGATTCACCAGACATTTCAGCAACCCTACTGCAAGGTTGCAAGTTTACCAAAAATACTAATCTTGTTCTCATTTATATGTGCATTTCTACAGCAACTCCTGGTTCTTTTTATGAATTCTTTGTGTATAAAAGATAATATATTTTGGCTAACGCAATACTATTGTTTAAGCATTTACAGATGTGTAGCTATCGATGTCTTCATCAAGTTCAAAATTTGAAACCGATAGTCATGCTCGAGTGATGATTTGTCTATCACCCAAAATACAATAGAGTTAGATGAGATGGATGAATGTGGTGACTTCAACGCACTTGCAATTCCAGTTGTACTTATGGCTGCAACAATGCATGGAAAACGACCACATGGTGGATCAACTTTTGGTAGGCGTTACATTCATCGTGATAGAAAGTCTCGACACAATCTAATTATCAATGACTACTTCGAGGAGAATATTCAAAATATACACTAGGCCAATTTCGATGACGTTTTCAAATGGATGTTAAAGTCTTCAATTGCATCTTACATGAAATTGGAACGTCTGATGACTATTTTACACAAAAATTGATGCAGTTGGAAATTATGGGTTAAGTCCTTTAAAAAATGACAGCTGCAATTCGAATGCTTGCATATGGCTGTGCAACCGATCTTCTTGATGAATATCTTCAAATAGGAGAAAGCATCACAATTGAAAGTCTTAAGCATTTTTGTAATGCTATAATTAGAATATTTAAGGAACAATATTTAAGAAAACCTAACGAAGCAGATATTGTAAGGTTACTTGAAGAAGGAGAATGTCGAGGTTTTCCAGGCGTGCTCGGTAGTCTAGATTGCATGCATTGGCAATGTAAGAACTATCCTACAGCATGGCATGGTAGACATGCCAATGGCTTTAAAAGAGTTCCAACTCTCATTTTGGAGGCTTTTACATCAAAAGACTTATGGATCTGGCATGCCTTCTTTGGTATGGCTGGTACAAGCAATGACATTAATGTTCTTGATAGATCTCCACTATTTGATGATATTGTTAATGGAGTTGCTCCACCTTGCAATTTCATGATCGCTGGTCAATAGTTCAACAAAGGATATTATTTGTCTGATGGCATTTACCCTAAGTATGCTCCCTTAATTCAAACAATATCTCAACCTTCAAACTTTAAAGAGAAGATTTTTGCAAAACGGCAAGAAGCCGTAAGAAAATATATGGAGTGAGCCTTTGGAGTATTGCAAAGCTAGTGGCATATAGTCAAAGGACCATCTCGTATATGGAAGACAAAGGATCTAGGAAAGATTATGAAGACTTGCATCATCTTGCATAATTTGATAATTGAGGGTGAGCTTCATGAAGGATTAAATCCTGAATGATGGGAGCCTCCTATAAATGAAACTGTTGAGAATGTCAATATAGAACATGATTACGCGTTTCTTGTTTCAAATATGAATAATAAACTAAAACAAATTAGAAATGAGGAGACTCACAACCAATTAAATGTGGGTCTTATCAAACATTTATGGAATACATACGAAGATGAGTCGGATGAGGAAAGTTAATAATATGGCCTTTTCATTGTATGATAATTAAATATGCTGATAGAACCGTTATTGCTACCTATTAGTTGAACCTTTTTTTATAATAAATTTGTGCTCGATTCATGTTTAAGTGTACAATTTTTTTGCTAAACATAAACATGTTGTATCATTTTTCTTATGAATGGTTATTATTGCTTTTTGATACTGGTTTAGCATGGAAATAGTAGTTAAGTTAACTTACTGCCAATATTTAGCATATGGTTAGAGTTCATTACTCTATTGTGCTGTGTTTTTCTTGCATGTGTATTATATTTTATAGATCGGATTAAATTAGTAAGTATAGCAGAGAGTATCTTTATTATATCATTTGCTCTATAATAATAATATAATATAGTTTAACCATTTTGAATACTTTGAATTAGTAAGAAATATAGTCTCATAAGATTATTATAAAATTGGAGCTGACATAAAACATAAATAGTGCTGACTATAGATAAAAACAGGATAAACAAGTGGACTCAACAATATTGCCTGGAGATGTCACAAATATGTACAATTGGAACATTGTTACAAATAAATGAAGGAAAAAAGCAATAACATACATAAAAAATACCATAAGCAGTCTATTACAAATTATTATAACTAAATGGACATAAAAAAGAGTTTAACTACCTAGCATAAACTACTAGCATGCATGTATGAAATACTGTAAAAAAAATTAGGATAGATTCTTCATATATCAAACTTCATCCACATCCTTGTCAAAAAGACCATCATCTTCCCATTCCATTAATATTTGACTTTGCATTTTTTCATAGAAAGCTCTCACTGCAGGTTGAAGGCTATTTAGATCCATGTTTAGAATGCATTCTTGTTCCTTCCTCTTTTCCATTTTCTACTTTCTTACTTGAGTTTCCACCTTCAACTGATGTGCTTTTCCTTCAATTCCATATTCCTTCCAACAATTGATGCCTCACTTTCATATTTTGCTGTGTAACCAAGTTCTATTGCTCTAAAGTGGACTGAAATTATTTAATGCCTCTAACGTTGTCTCCGGTTCATTAGCTTTTCGCCTTTTATCTTTACTGCCCTTTCTCCCCAATGGTCGATCGAGACCGTCATCATCAATGATTTTTTCAGTTGATAAATTATCCGCATTCACATGATCACCTTCTATCTTAATGGAGATGAAATATTAAAAGCAATGTTGTTAACATTCTTTGTTTTCTTTGACGAACGGGTTTTTGTAAGTTGTGCCGAACACCATTTTGGATTATCTTTCATTGTCTTCCAACAATGTTCAAATTTAAATGGCGTCCCATCTCCTAACTCCCTATACATATTTAATGCTTCTCTTTTCTATATAAAAATGAATGAATAAAATAACCTTAATGATAATGATTTTTCCTTATTAAAAAGGAATTAATAGGAGAATATGTATACATATACCAAGATGAATATAACCTTTACCATATCCACGATAGTTGTTCCACTTCCTGGAGCTCTCTCCAATGACTAATACATCGGGTGGAACTTGCAAACAACTGTTTGTATAGTATTCCAACGATATATATATATATATATATATATATATATATATATATATATATAAACACGTATGTATGGATGTACACGGTCATACATATATATGTGTGTGTGTTTTTTTGTCGGAACTGACACACACACTCTTATGCACATACATTCGTCAACGATGATAAATATCAATACCATATGCATAAAATTCGAGTTCAGCATATCAAGTTATTTTGTAACCATGTGTAATATAATATTCAAGTTAGAAAGTTAGATGTGTATCAAAACTTATACATATAACCGATAATATTAGTATCATAAGTGAAATTTAGTTCATAGTATCATATGACATTTTTAAGCGAAAGCTTAGTTTTATATTCAAATCAAAATTATTTTTTACATGTCTCAAACACGATATATGTTTGGGTGAAGATGTATAAAGGTTGATAAATATCATAAATGAAAAATTGGTTTAATGTATAAGACATTTCAAAGCTGAACATGATTTCATCTTCAAATCAAAATTTCTATATACATGCATGTATCAAAACTTCTATGTATGTATGTATACACACATGCACATGCACATGCACACATATATACATACAACACACACATATACTGACACACACACATACAGATATGTACACACACACACACACATATGCATACACACACATATACATATACATATATACATAAAAGATGATCTATATAATAAATGAAATTTTGATTTAGTGTATCATAATTTATTTTATAGTTGGACATAGTTTTATACTTAAACTAGAACTACTATATGTGTATATATGTATATGTATCATAATGATACACATACACACACATACATCAAAGTTGATAAATATCGGTGTCATAAATGAAATTTGGGTTTAATGTACCAAAAGTTATTAACATAATCTAATATTTAAGTTAGAAATGTTATATACATGTATCAAAATCGATATATATATATATCTGTGTGTGTGTATTTATATTTATATATTTGAATATACTTTAGGAGAACCCAGGGGACCGGTAAACTCCCGAGGAGAATTAAGTTGTACCTGTCCGCTTCAACTTATGGCACCTATAATCCCCGGGTACTATTTTTTGCGAGAAGTGTGTGCAAGGCAAATCTCAAACCTGGGTCTGTTACCAGACCTAGGCACATGTTTCCATTACACCACACTTGCGGACAAAATCGATATATATATATAAACTTAAACATAATGGTATTATAAGTGAACATTTGGTTTGGTGTATAAGATAACATTTTTAAGAATGAGCATAATTTATATTCGAATTAAAACTATTTATTTCATGTCTTAAAATTGTATATATATATAAATATATAAACATACATATGTATGTATGTATGTTTGTATATGTATGTGTATGTATCAAAACTAAAAAATATTTTTATCATATATGAAATTTTAGTTTAATGTATCGTTATCCAGTTCTTTTGATCAATCCATATTTGGACGAACCTGACTAGTTGAACTTGAAGGTTATTGAGGCAGAGTGCCAGAGTGCTAACTAGCGAACCCAGACTCCAAGTACGACCAAAATTACAAGCCTAGAACATAGCTATCAACTACCAAAAGAAGTCCAACACCCCATGCATCAACTAACAACCATCCAAAGTCCATTTGACAAAGAAAATAAGGATCGGTATTAATCCCTGATCAAGGATCAGTTCCGATCTCTGAAAGCTCATCGAAACCATCCATCACCCTAATAAATCATAAGCTATGATACTCAAAGGCCCCTCTTTAAGCTTTTTGGATCGATCATGTGCAATCGCCATCAAGCATCTCGTGTACAAGTAGCCAGGAACTCCGTTCCTCTACCGAACCAAGCGTTTCACCCAGGAGTAAGCTTCTACCAAAGCAATTAGGGAGGAAAACATGTAGCAACAAGAAAACCGCACCTATTGATGGCTGCGAGGAGGATCCAAAATGCTATCTTATGGATCGATATCGGTCCCCGACCATGGATCAGTACCGGTCCTTGAAAACGGAGGATGTAGCCATGATCCTCTGAGCATTTCTCTTCTTAGACGTGGGAAACATAGGTGTGAATGTGGTAAAGACGATTTCAGTGACCTTTAGCTATAAATAAAGGGATAGGGTAATGTTTGGGAGGATCTTTCAGTTGTTTACGAATTTATCTATAGTTCTTGTAATCCCAAGGATCATTATTGATCCATAAGAGCATCCCTTGTAAGCACCAACTAAATCATCATTAAAGTTAAGTGGACGTAGGCAATGATTAGCCGAACCACTATAAAGTCTGTGCGTCCTGTTATTTCTTATTTTCATTTACTTTCTTTACTTATTTCTCTACTTAAATTCTTTGGATGTTTGTGCACTTTTTGTTATAAACATTTTGGTGCTTTTACTGAGAACATGATTCTAAGGATATTTGGATCAATCTTCTACTGTTTGATTGCTTTAATCCAAGAGATCGATCCATTTTCTTTGTATTTCAATTTAAAACTACTCAGATTTCCACAAATCTACAAGTATTTATTTTGAATGATGGCCCCACGGAGAGACCGATCCATCGCCTCAAGAGATGCAGATGATGTTGAGAACGTTGACTCTTAACATGCATAGGAAGTTGCACAATGAACCGCTGTTAAAGTTTAGAACCCGTCAGAGGTGATGACGAGGGTTGAGATGGACCGTATGATGAAATAGATGGAAGATAAGTTGTAGGATAGCCGCAACAAAATGAAGCAGCAGATGTCGTAGAGTACCAACTTGCTGAATCAACTAACCCGTAATCGTAGAAGAAGCTTGAAGGAGTTGACGCCTTCTAATTCAGTGGATGATAGCTCTTCATCATCTGGACAAAGGCATTGGGAAGGAAAGCAGATGATGATTAGAAAGGAGATCAGTACTATAGGGCAGAGGCTGGAGACTAGTTATGTACAAAATACGGGGATCGGTACCGAACCCTACGTAGTGATTGGTACCAAACTTCTTTTTCCCAGTTTGGCAAGTCATCGAGTTGATGTTGGTGATGATGATGTGGAAGATATGTCCGGTCCTTCTGTTGATGGCCAGAATGTTAGAGATCAAGCGGCTGTTGTCGATCCACTACGTAGAAACCGAACTAGTAGAGTTGTTGCACGAACAGTTCTTCCGAAGTTGGGGAACCCAGGTATCGTGAACTTAATCGAGAGCGTTTGTCAGGCCAAACAATCGGGGCAGACCACGATTATTGTCGTTCAGTGGACCCTGTAGAGCCAGAATACTTAGATAAAATGATGAGAAGGTTAGTAAGCGAAAATTAACATCAGAGTAGCGATGAATGAGGCTCTTCCCTTTGTTGGAACCTATTTACAAAACAGATACTACATAAAGAGTACCCCTAGAAGGTTTGTTGTGCCAACGATGCCATCATATAATGGAAGGATGGATCTGAGGCAACATTAATGAAGTATGAATGACATATGGATTCAGCCAGAGCAACGATGCTGTCAGATGTTGTTGTTTCCCAATTTTCCTTAAAGGTGTTGCGACGATGTGGTTTATCCGGCTTCCGCCGAGATCCATATCATCTTTTGATCTGTTAGCACAAAAGTTTATTGAGAAGTTCCGTTTACACACCACTCGTCCTAAGGACATAATGTCACTGTCAAACCTCTTCCAAGAAGCAGGAGAGTAGTTGAAAGATTTCTTGAATAGATTCCACATGGTAGTAACTGAAGTTAGTAATACTCAGGAAGATATTTTTCTAATGGCTTTGATAAGGAGGATTCATCCTGATACAGATTTTGGGAGATGGCTAAAAATGAAACCCTCGCTGATGATGGATGTGTTTTATAGAAAAACGAATTAGTTCTTAGGCTTGAAAGAGGCAAGCACTACTGCCATGAAACGTCAGTGTTGGGAAGTCGATCAAGGTGATTCAGAGCAATGTTGCAGTGAAGCGGCCTGGAGGAAATTCCAGGAATGTTGAGAATAAGATGGTGGTTAGGGAAGAAATGGTCAGGGTGCTAGAGAAAGAAAGTATGAATCCAGAAGACGCCCTAGATTCCCATCATATAATAGTTACACCCAACTGAACAATTCAATCGAAAACATTTACCTTGCCACTCAAGGTATGGAACAATATAAGTAGCTGGCTCCAAGGGAGTTGAGTGAGAAGAAGAAGTCCGGGAAGTATTGCAGATTTCATGAAATCCACGGTCACAGCATAAATGAGTGCAGACACTTACGTGATGTGATCGAAGATCTAATAAGGAGGAAGAAGTTACACCAGTTTTTCAAATTCACGTAGGATGGCGGGCAAGGAAGTTCTAAACCCCAAGGACCATCATTCTAGCGGGGGCAAGCCTGGCCGGTGAGGACGAGCCCAGGCAGCTTGGAAAAAGATTGATTATTAATACGATTTCTAGAGGACCACATTCAACTAAAAAGAGCTATAATGAAATGGAAAGATATGCAAGCACTTTGAAGCATGCTATGAGTGAGAGTTGCTTTGCTGTCAAAGACGGAGCTCCAACAAGGCAGCTCAGGACCGTAACTGATGATATTGTTTTCAGGAATAGGGATGCTGATGGGGTTGAAGCTCTAACATTGGATCTTTTGGTGATATCTGTCATGATTGGGTCGGCAACTGGGAGGAAGGTGTTAGTCGACTATGGAAGTTCCATCAACGTCCTATTTAAGAAGGCTTATGATCAGATGTTGTTGGATGGCAAAGATCTGAAACTGTGTGAATCTCATATCCAAGGATTTAAAGGTACAACAACATAACCCATTGGATGTATAGACCTACCGGCAGTGTTAGGAGAAGGTGACCACAAGAGAGTGCGGGTTGTGACCTTCGTCGTGTTGGATATATTTTCAACTTACAATGCTTTTTTAGGGCGGCCGGCCCTAACCAGTTTTCCATCAGGTATTGCCATATAGTGCTTGATTATGAAGTTCTCTATAGTTAATGAGGTAGGAGTTGTCTAGGGATACCAGGGTGTCGAACGTGAATGCTACATCGCGGATCTGAAAGAGGTGAAGCGACATGAAAAGGGAAAAGATGTGGAGAAGACTCTCTGCATCAAGTCATCGGATGCATAGAAACCACTACCTAATCCCTGGCTTGGGCAACATAACTTGTTCCATAAGGATATGAACATAAGGAAGGAGCCAAAGGATGCGAGGGCGGCCCCCGTGGAGTTGACGATCAACATCCCGGTCAATCAAGATGATCTTATACAGGTCTTAAAGATCAGATCTCAACTCAACATGAGGATGATGAAAGAATTAACGGGTTTTCTCTAGGCGAACACATCCTAGTTCGCCCGGATGCATTCTGACATGTATAGAATATTGTCGAGGATAACATGTCACACATTGAATGAAAGCCCTACATGTGTTCCTGTGAGACAGAAACGCCGCAGCCTAGGTCTAGAGCGATCCGTTGTACTGAAAGAAGAAAGCTAAAAGACAATTGCTTCATCCGCGATGCTATATACCCGGAGTGGGTATCCAATCTAGTCTTGGTGAAAAAATCCAATAGGAACTGGAAAACGTGCATCGACTATTCTGATCTAAATAAAGCATGCCAGAAGGATAGCTTCCTATTCCCGAAGATTGATCAGTTGGTCGATTCAACCGCTGGACATGAACTGTTATCATTCATGGATGCCTACTTTGGCTACAACCAGATCCAAATGCACGTCTTCGACCAGGAACACACCAGCTTTATAAATGATGTGAGACTATATCGCTATCTTGTTATGCCTTTTGGTTTAAAGAATGTAGGAGCGACTTACCAGAGACTAGTCAACTCTATATTTAAGGAATAAATCAGACATTCGATGGAAGTATTACGTCGATGATATGTTGGTAAAGTCATGACGATCGGCTAATCATGTGGAGGATTTGGCGGAGATGTTCAGTGTACTCTGGAAATACAGAATGAAAATCAATCCTTTGAATTGCTCATTTGGAGTTGTGTCATGGAAGTTCTTGGGTTTTATAGTGAATTCAAGAGGATTGAGGCTAATCCAGAAAAGCAACAGCATTGAGGAACATGTATGCCTCAAAGTCAATAAAAGAAGTTCAGAGCCTGAATTGAAAGGTGCCACCTTGAGTTCGTTTATTTCGAGAGCCATGGACAAATGCATACCTTTCTTTGACATCCTCAACAAAGTAAAAAGGAACTTTGCTTGGATGTAGGAGTGCAAAGATGCTTTCCAGGCTTTGGCAGATCTTTTGAAGAGACCTCTCATCATGTCAAAGCCGTTGAAAGACGTGGAATTATTCGTTTACCTTTCAGTGTTGGTGCATGCTTTAAGCGCCATACTTGTGCGCGAGGAGTCGCAAATCCAAAGACCAGTATACTACATTAGCAAATGATTGACATGGGAAGAGAGGAACTACCCAAAGCTGGAAAAGCTAGAATACTTCCTGTTAATCGCTTCGCGGAAACTCCATCCATACATCCAGGCTCACCCAATCAAAGTTCTAACCTACCAGCCTTTGAGATAGGTCTTGCAGTGACCTAAGACTTTTAAAAGGCTATTGAAATGGAACATTGAGTTGAGTCAATATGGTATCATGTATCATCCTCGAAGAGCAATACAAGGCCAAGCGTTGGCAGCGTAGCCGAGTACATTGCTCGAGATGATACTCTGGAGTGCAGTGGAGAGCAAAATGATGGGTGGAAAATGTACCCCAATGAAACATCCATCGAGCGATGTTCCGGGGCAGGTGTTCTGTTGATGAACCCTGAGAAGCATTCGATCTGTTATGCCCTAAAACTTGATTTTCTCGCAACAAACAATAAGACAGAATACGAAGCTTTGATCGTAGTACTTAAAATTGTGAAAGAGTTTGGAGTAAAAAACATTACAGATCTTTTGCGACTCCTAACTGGCGGTGTGCCAAGTGAGAAAAGAGTTTTAGGTGAAAGGGGAAAGGCTAGCTCCTTATCTATACAGATCCCTTGAGTTTTTAAGTGATATCGAGTATTACAAAATAACACATGTTTCCAGAGAGGAGAATGCGAAGGTTGATTCGTTGGCTAGCTCAGGAGATGCGTAGCTCATAGGTCTGGTCTTGGTGAAAGCATTATCAACTCTGAGTATTGACCAGATGGATGTTGATTGGGTTTTGGAGGCTGAATGTGAAAAGGTGTCGTGGATGACTCTAATCAAGGATTATTCCCAGAGAGGAATTCTTCCTGACAGGAAGAACAAGGGATGACAACTCCTCTCAAAGAATCAAGATCCATCATATAGGAAGGAGTGCTATACATAAAAGGATTCTCGGTTCCCTTACTTCGATGTATTGCCAATGATGAAGCCACGCAGGTCCTAATGGACGTACATGATGGGGCTTGCGGTGACCACATCGGGGGTGGGGGAGAGGGTGACCATAGAGAAAAAGATTCTTCTCTACGAATACTTTTGGCCGACCATCAATCGAGATGCAGTCGATTACACCAGAAGATGCGACAAATGCCAGAGGTTTGCCAAAATTTCTAGAGCCCCCGCAGATAAAGATTACGCAGATGGTCAGTCCCCGGCCGTTTGTAGTTTGGGGAATCTATATCATTGGTGTGCCACCAATATCCAAGAGTGGCACGAAGTAAGCCATCGTTGTTGTCAACTGTTTTATGAAATGGGCTGAAGCGGAGCCGCCAACCATGATCATTACTAGGAAGGTGATCAACTTCGTAGTCAGAAACATCATCTGTCGCTTTGGGATCCCACAAGTGATCATTTTTTATAATGGAACCCAATTTGATAGTGCCAAGTTCAAAGACTTCTATCATAGACATCGCATTAAGAAGATATTTGCAGCGGTAGTGCACCTACAAGCGAATGGACAGGTAGACGTTGTGAACAAGATAATTAAGTCCATTCTCAGGAAGCGACTAGAGAAGACCAAGAGCAAGTAGGTCGATTAATTACCATTGGCACTTTGGGCTTATAGGATGACCCATAAGTCCACGACTGCCACTTCCCATTTACCCTAGCCTACGGATCAGATGCTACGATTCTAGTTTAACTCAAAGTACCTTCTCAGCGAGTAACTTGTTACAACCCCCGAATGAACAAGGAACTCCAGCTGGAGTCTCTCGACATGGTCGATGAGAAGCATGATGAAGCTGACTTGAGAGCAGCCGTACACCGGAAACAAGTCGACCGATATTACAACACTGAGTTCAGGAGCTGGACCTTTGAAATTGGTGATCTATTCTCAAACAAATCTTCCCAAGCCCCATGAATATGCGCCCGAGCTGGGAAGTTTCGTATGTAGTTGAACATAAGCTTTAGGAGGGAACATTTATGCTAGCAACCATAGACGGGATTTCACTCCCGCAAGCGTGGAATTGTGAACACTTGTGATGCTATTTCACTTGAGATTTGACTTTTTAAATATTTAGTGAAGTAAGATATAGCAAGATGGAATCTGTCACTTTCTGTGAATATAAAATGAAATGACTTCATGAATCTATGACTCTGTCTCCATCTAACCATAAACTATGAATTATGGCAAACATGTATGATCTACATATGTATAATGCATGTGTGCAAGTACCCAGAGATAGGTGCCAACCGAACTTCTACGTCCTATGATCGGACCCTTGAAGTAAAATCATCCTTGGTGTCCAGAGATAGATGCCAATTAACCCCTTCAACTCTTGCTTGGGGACAGGAGTATAAACATTCAAGGGTGGAACGAGACAGCTTGCCCCAGAAGCTCATGCCCTGAGTTTGGAAGAGCCCTAATACCTTGACCAAAGGATGGCAAGATGAACGACCAACGCCCGAACTCAGGTAAGGCCTTACACAACAACACTGACACCTTTCCTAAAGGAAAGCGAGGCCGAGGGTCATTGCCCAGAGTTAGGCGAGATCTCATTCAAACCTCGATCAATGCCCTGAGTCAGGCGTGGTCAAATACCAACATCCTAAACAGGGACGATTAAACCACCATCCCACATGGTCAACTTCAATCGATGCCCGGAGTCTGGCAGGTTGGGAACAAATATACTAACAAGGGATTTCTGAATCACCATTCTAAGCGATCAACCCCAATTATTGCCCGAGTTAGGCACAATCAAGGGCAAACATTCCAATGAGGGATGTTCGGACCATCGTTTTAGGTGATCTAAATTCGATCGGACTCAGAATCGGACACGATCAAAGAAGGGTACCCGGAGATGGACGCTCAAGGCCTTAAGCTCTTGATGACCTATTTTGCATAATGCAAATCGCTATTGCAATTCAAATGGAGCTTGATCAAAGTCTAATGAGACAGGCTAATAATTTGGCTAAGTGATAAAAGAGAAATGGTTTGCACATATATAAACGAAGATAATAAGCGCATTTCTCAAAATTCGCACAAGTCAACACAAAACTTGAAAAGAAGACCAAGTTTTATTAACACAACATCTAAAACAAAAGCGAGGGTCGAATCCATACAAATCTGGCCTAAATAAAAGCAAATCCTATTTCTATACAATAAAACTAAGTGAATAATCACTTTTGCAGCTTTTATCTCATTTTCATTTTCTCTTCTCTGGAGGAGTGTGCATTAGGCTCCCTCGAATTCTTCCTGCTTCTACTCCCACTTCATCGGCCCTTTGATGGGGTACTTTTTGAAGATCCGACGGGGACAATTTAAGTGCTCCTGGGCATGGGGAGAGTGACTGGAGCAAAAATAGTCTAGTCAGGCATAGCTATGGACAAGGGAGCAGGAATAAATTCAACTGGCTCTTTCTTGATCTCCTTGGCCAATAGAACTTGAGTCTGAAGCCTTTCTTGCGAAGGTATGAGAAAACGTGGTTATGAGAACATCCTCCTTAGCCATAGTTTCCAAAAGATCACCAGTCCCTCCTCCTCCAAGGTATGAATCATTTGTGCACCAGGTCCGGGGCTACGCTAATTGGAACATTCGAAGCAGTCTGAGAGTCAGACATGACCACTGATATAGTCATTAATGCTTGCTGTCCTAGGTGGGGACCTTCCTTAGGGAGGGCAGCAATGGCAGGCTGACTTGAAAGTTGAGCAACATAAAAGGAGAGATTAACGACATTGACCGGTGATATGTGAGCCTTCTTAAATATGGGTGAGGTCAATGAGATACCTCCACCAGACTTGGTCTCGGTGTGAGCCAGAGTGCTGTCAAAATCACCCTCCAAGATAGGGGATATAATGGTTGTCTTTTGCATGTGAGGTTCATCCGGATTGTATTGAGGATTCGATGGAGAGATGGAGGCAGCTAGAAGCCCGAAAGCAAAATAGTGGTATTATTTTGAGGAGTAGACCCAGAGCCTTCACCTTTTTCTTTCTGTCCCTCGATAGCCAGCTCTGGGTACAGGATGAGCTCACCAATCCTGAGTGCTCCATCCTTGTTTACAGTTAGAAGTTCATGCTCCAATTCCTCCCAGTTTACCTCACCTCCTTCCACAGACTCCTACCGTTCTTCCACGATTTACTCCCACGCAAAGGCCAGAGCTTTGGGATAATCATTGTCGAGCCATTTCAGATTCCTAAACTTAATTACATTGGCGATGTAATTGATGATTATCGACTCAAATTTCTCTTTAATCCGCCTCTCCGCAGCTTTGATTTGTCTCTCTACATCTTTGGTCTGAGATTCTGCCTTGTCTCTCGCTTGGCGAGCATCCACCAACTCCTCACAGTAGTTGTGAGCCTCCATGAGAACTTCTTCTTTATCTTTATTCTCTTTATCTAGCTGTTTCTTCAGCTCACCTAATTCTTTGGTTAGACACTTATTCTCCAGCGGTAGAGTATGGTTCCTGTGGTGGACAGTCTCAATTTATGTCTCATGCCTTTATTTTTCTACCTTGATTGATTCGATCAAATATACAACCTTCTTCTTTGCCTCTGTCAATGACCTTTTCAGCCCTGTGACTTCCTCATTGAGATGGTCCATAGTTTTCTTGTCCTATTCTACCTCGAGCTTTAGTCCTACAACCTTTACCTTCTCACTTTCAGCAAACTCAGAAATCACCTTAGCCAGTCTCTTCTACTTAAAATACTGTTTATAAGCGTCGTTGACATAAGCCATGGTTTGACCTTGGACATGTTGAGGGATATCCTTTATGTCAGAAATGAACTTAACTCTGTCAAGGTAGATCTTTGGAAATTGATGCTTTAGAGAGTCCATATGTGGGTTAGAAATAACTTGCTTCTTCGTCGTGACGACGAGTGGTTCAATTGATTTCTTATTAGCCCTTTGGCGAGAAGGGTTAGGGGTAACAAGCTTAGATGATTGCTCAGATTGCCGATGGGTATAGGGCGGCGCCATTTGCTTTGTAGAGTGGGAGGCCGAAGAAGGGCCACGGAAGGTATCCGTGGGCGAGTGTCGTCGGGTCAAGCAGAGAACCTGTCCAAACTTTTAGGCAGAGGAGACCTAGATCTAGATCTATGCCTTAAGGATGAATCGTGAGGCTGATACCCCCTATCTCGTCCCTTTTAATCTCGGCTTGATCGCCTACTGGTGTCTAAGTCATGGCTAGTTCTATGGGAGTGTGCGTGCGAGCTCCACCTCTTATACTTACCTATCTGATCCTGGAGGGAATCAAACATGAACCATTTCTCCATTGAACTTGCAAGTGAAATAAAGACAAGTTAGTCATGGCAAGATAGAACACAATGCAAAATAAGCAAGGTGTAGTAAGTGAGTGTGTGTGTTCTAGTGTTCCCCAGAACGGACCGTGGGTCTGAATTTTGCTAACATGAGTGATCTTCCCCACGCTTGTAGTTGGCAAGTCGCCCTATAGACGGATGGAGGAATCGATATCCCCAATGCTCACGTTATCCAAGCTAAAGGAACCAAACTCATCTGGAAGTGGCCTAAAATTAGCATAGAGGTCCATAAGAGGCGAGATAAGTGTCTCTTCTACCACAATGACTGGTGGAGGTTGTGTTAGAGTCCACATCAAAAGGATTGTAATCTTAGGGCACTGCTTTAAATGAAAACCCTGATCATTATTGCAATCATCATTAGAATTCCCACGATCCATGTCAATATTACCATGACCTTCTTCACTACCTTCACCTTCCTCATCGTGATTGTGAACTTCTTCAGTTCTAGCCATAGGACTCTAGACTAAAGGCACAACTGGACTCTCATCCTCATCCCAGACGAAGAGTCATCCTCATCACCGTCACTAGCTACCGGTATGTAACCTATGCTACGGCCTTTTTCTAGTAAGTTGTAATTACATCGCTTTTCTTTGATCGAAACGTGAAGAAGAGTCTTGAGGGTGTTCGCTTAGGCTGCACTACTAGGTCTTCTCAGTACATCTAAAAAAACAAAAATAAAAAATTTGAGCCAACGATATCACGAGATGTGCTCGACTAAAAAAGAATAAAAATGAGACTTACGTCTAGACGGCTACCTCTTTACGAATCCAGGCAGGCAATGAACGAAGAAGAACTCATCCTTGAAATAACTTAATTTGTTCCAAGTGCCTGTCATTATCCTATAATCTCTGGAAGGTTCCAAGTATATGAGATAAGGACTTCCTTTTCGATGTTTAAAGCTGTACAAGTATCAGAACTTTTCATCACCTGGGATATGGTTCAAATGTTGGCTGAAGATGATGCATGCGCTATGTAGGAAGGCATAGCTATCGGGATGCAGTTGGGCCGGAGCAAACTTTAAGAATTGTAGAACTTGGAGAATGAATTGGTTAAATAGTGAATTGCACCCCACCAAGCATATGTATTTGCATGCTGTGTACCCTACTAGGGGATGATGAGCCTGCCGATGGCATGTGGGAATCAACACATCCTCAAACAGGATGCCATGTTTTTCACATATTCTCCTAAGGGATCCTTTATTGATTTTCAAAGTAGTGGAATCAAGTGGGTTATCCGAGATAACTGCATCATCGAGACTATCTGGAGTAGCCTTTACTTCTGGACCTTCTACCGACTCACGTGGAATCTCTTAGAAAGGTATTTTGACTTGATGACTAGTAGGCTAAGATCTGGGCGGTGTCGAAGTGTGTCTCGCTATAAGAACTATGATTGAGCTAGATTCGACGTCGGAATCTGCATATCTAGAGGTTGAAGGGTCTGTAGCCACTGTAGAGAGATGGTTGAAACATCTACGATCCATAGCTGTCAAAACTCAACATGCAAGTGATATTAGAAATATCAAAGGCTATGCCCTCCATGCCAGAATGAAAGCTCAGCTGAGTTTCAAGCAGTTAACAATATGGTGCAGTATTGTGAAGGATGTGAATTTGTGAGTGTAAAATGTTAGTAGGAGATAATGCACTACCGTTCACTCGAAGCCAACTCATTATCAAAAATGATCGTCAACGCTGACCATCCCAAGGGATTTCGCACCATCGACCATGCATTAGAAACTCCGCATAACACTTGGAGAATCTCACTCGGAAGGCCTTAATTATTTACCCAAACTATATACACTCAAGTCACTCAAGACATTCAAGTGAAATCCTCAAAGGGTTGGGTCGGTGACAATCCCCAAGACTTGGGTTAGACAACATATCTTCCTCCTCCTTATTGTTATCTCAAGCGTGACCATGATGCAAATTGCTGGCGGCATTGAGTATCAGCAACGCCGCCTACCTAGAAAAGTGGAATTCGAAGAAGATGAAGGAATTTGAGCACGAATTCAAGGCGCTTGGGGTAAGGACGAATGGTGTTGGAAGATAGAAGTCGGAGTAATGATGATGGTGATTAGGGAGAGGTGTTAGAGTCAGGTGCTTCGATTGAAGGCGGAGAAACCTTTAATAGCGGCCTTGAACTCGGAATCTCAAAAGCAAGCACAGATGAAAAGCGAAGAGAAAGGAGGGTTGGTTCGTATTATAAGGCCACGAACCTAGGAAAACAGGCAACAAAGTTTCTAAGATTCTCGAAGCACGAGATCGGTACCGAACCCTGAACAAGGATCGGTACCGAATGCTAATAAAAATAATAATAATACATGCAAATATATATATATATGTGTGTGTGTGTATACGTATATGAGTGTGAATAGGTGTGCATGTGTGTGCCTATATGAAACCCAGTGGTCAACCTACATATGTATGCTCATGCATGCACGATGCTTGATGCCTAGAATCACAAGGCAACGAGTTAAAACCTGTGAGGTCCAGGAAGAAAGTCAATCGAAGCTTCAAGATTTGGAGTGATGAACAACAAGTGCATACTCCACTTTTATAATGCTAGAAGTCAAAAGGCATGGGCCAAGCAAAGCATTGCAATGAATAGTCAAATATGATACACTTCATTGAAATAGTCCAAAGAAATGATTGCAACTATTTGAAGTATGGGTAAAATCTATGCAGCAATCCCAACCCATCTCAATCCAAAGCACATCATGTTGAAAATAAGATATACTTTAGATGGCAAGTGTTATCCAGCCTTTTGAGCAGGCCGTATTTGGACGGATCTGACTTGTTGAACTTGAAGGTTATCGAGCCAGAGCACCCAGAGTGATAACTAGCAAACCCAAATGCTAAGTATGGCCAAAATTACAAGTCAAGAACATAGCCATCAACTTCCAAAAGAAGTCCAACACCCTATGCATCAACTAACAACCATCCAAAGTCCATCGGTACCGATCCTTGATCAAGGTTCGATACTGATCCCTAAGAGCTCATCAAACCATCCATCACCCCAACAAATCACAAGCTATGGTACTCAAAGGCCCCTCTTCAAGTTTTTTGGATCGATCGCGTGCAATCGCCATCAAGCATCTCGTGTACATGTAGCCAGAAACTCCATTCCACCACCAAACCAAGTGTTTCACCCAGGAACAAGCTTTTGACAAAGCAACCAGGGAGGAAAAATGTAGCAACAAGTAAACTATGCCTACTCAAGACCGCGAGGAGGATCAAAAACGCTATCTTATTGATCGGTACTGATCCCTAAAACGACTGATGTGGCCACGATCTTCTGAGCAATTCTCTTCCTGAACGTGGGGAATGTGTGTGTGAACGTGGTGGAGACAATTTCGGCGACCTTCCGCTATAAATAGATGGATATGGTGATGTTTTGGAGGATCCTTTTGAGTTGTTATGGATTTCTCTATAGTTCTTGTAATCTCGAGAATTATTACCAATCCATAAGAACATCTCTTGTAAACAACCAAATTAGCAACAAAGTTATGTGGACGTAGGCAACGATTAGCTGAATCACTATAAAGTCTGTGTATCTTATTATTTCTCATTTTCATTTACTTTCTTCACTTATTTCTCTGCTTAAATTCTTTGAGTATTTGAGCCGCTTTTTGGTATAAACACATATATGGTGTTGTATCAAATGACATTTTTAACAATGAACATAGTATTATAGTCAAATCAAAGCTATTCATTATATGTCTCAAAACTGATACACAAACACACATATATATGTACATACACATAGATATATTATATCTATAGAGAGAGAGAGAGTGAGAAAGAGAGGGACGCATATGTGTGTGTACATATATATATGTCTCTCCCTCTACACACACAAACACATACATATACACACATACATATACATATACACATGCATGCGCACACACATATATATTTGTGTGTATGTTTGTGTATCAAAACAAATAAATACCGGTATCATAAATAATTTTTTTATTACTGTATTAGAAGTTATTCTAAAGCAGAGAACGATCTTGTATCAAAATCGATATATATATATATATATATTTATGTATGTATGTATATATGTATGCATATGTATATGTATAATCTTAAAATATCAGTATCATAAGTGAAAATTTGTTCTATTGTATCAGATAACATTTTTAAGAATGAGCATAGTTTTATATTCGAATCAAAACTATTTATTACATGTCTCAAAACTTATATATATCTGTGTGTGTGTATACTTATATGTATATTTATATGTTTGTGTGTATGTATGTATCAAAACTGATAAATATTATTATAACGCATGAAATTTTAGTTTAACGTATAGATGTATCAAATGACATTTTTAAGAATGAACATAGTTTTATAGTCAAATAAAAGATATTTATTACAAGTTTTAAAAGTGAATAGTGTGTGTGCGCGCACGCGCGCATGTGTGTGCATGTGTTTATGTGTGTACATACATATATGTGTCTCTATACACACACATATGTATGTATGTATGCATATGTATGTGTGTATGTACACACGTACATATACATTACACACACAGATATATATATATATATATATATATGTTTATATTTATATGTATGTGTGTGCATCAAAGCTGATAAATATCAGTATCATAAATAAAAATTTTATTGTTGTATTAGAAGTCATTCTAAAGCAGAGCACGATCCTGTATAGAAATAAGAAACTAAGAAATCTTTTGTTGTTTATCTAGTAAAATCTTATGATGAATTAAGAAAATACAATGAAAAATCATATAATTTTTACGGTAAGAAAAAATAAAAAAAGATTTGATCATTTTTCACACGATAAAGTAACAATATTTTGTCACTTTTCAATGAAAATATTTTAAAAAGTTTACCGCGAAGAAACTTCATAATTAATGGCGTTGATTTGATTTAATTGAATTAATTAATAAAATATTTATGCAATGGGTATAAATGTATTTACAGGTTTTAAAAAAATAAGTTTTTTCTTAACATAGGGTTCAATTTTACAAAGCATGCTCTATTTTTAAATAAACAGATGCAGGGCCTAAATTTTAGTTATTGCACTTTCATAAATTTCAATTAAAAATAAAGGATAGAATATTATATTTAGTTGCAAAAAGGAAAGTTATAACTGATTTTTCTTTTGGAATATAACAGAATAATTATGTAATATGAGGAAAAAAAATCAAAGAATTAGTTGATATGAATATGCAAGATATTTTTGGTAAGAGAAAGCAATGCTTATAAAGAGATGTATTTTCATATTAAATTGATTATCAATCAATTATAAATGGCCAAATCTATTGCCATCCAAAAATTTACCTTACACACCCCACTTATTTGAAAAAAAATTGCACACTACATTATTTTATTTTAACCCTCCATTTTATTCCATAAATAACCCTATTCTATAATACAAATCACGTTCGGGTTGAACATGGTTCTGTATAAAATCAGTTAGACCGAGCAAGGTACCGTATGAAACCTTGCTCAAATCGAATGAGGTATTATATGAAATCACACTTGGATCAAGCTAGATATTGAAAGAAATGTATTACTAGTGGAAAATCCATGTTAACTACGCTTCAAGTGAACGTGGATTGTTATGTTTTCTCACTAGCTCCAAGTTTGGTTTGTTAGGTTTTCTCACTTGCTCCGAGCTTGGTTTCTTGTGTTTCCTCACTCACTAAGAACTTGGTTTTTTACATTTCTCCACGTGCTTCGTATTTAATCTTTTTATAGATCCACCCTTCTCATGTGCATGCATTCATTTTAAGTAATTTATGATATGCTACCACAATGTTAAGGGCAACTTTATCCAAATAAATATTTTAAATTTGTCAAGGTAAAAAGAAAAACCTGAGATGTTAGTAGACCCAACTATCATAAATTGATTTTCAATCAATTACAAATTAAAGTGATGCTTATTTCAAGGCATATACAATTTCATAATACCCATGTAAAGATTTTTTTCCACCAACCAACATTGCTACGCAAAAAAAAATTAAAGCCTTCATCTTTATTTATCCACACATTCACAAATCTATAAACTCTTTCTTGTAACTTGTTTTCTCTTAATTCGCTAAAATAACAAAAGTTGATGGGTTACTTTAAATATGTGTGTTTCCTACTTTATTTATTGCATATATTTCCGTATTATTTATTATGAGAATGGTACTGTTTATTGAATTTGTTATTGGTAATTAACTGATAAAGTAGATCCTAAGTTGCTTCCATAATATTTTTATAGTAGATTGGTATCTGAGCTAGTTGATTTGTTCTAGATTAATTGTCTATTTTTAGAATAAAAGTGTTACTTTATTTAAGTGGAGCATTTAATTTTTATTGCCTTGCAATTGAACTAAAGAGCTTTAGAACCTCAGTCTATAATGTCTTGCCACTTGCCACATGTTCTAGATTAGTTATAAGCAGCCGTTTCTTTCAGGAGTGGTATAAATAATTATACAGTCACCAAGTTTGATAGGAATGAAGATTTTCCGTATGGAAGCTAAAGATGGAAGCAGTGTTGAAGAAGGATAATTCTTTTATGATAGCTTCTGTCTCTACAAAAATTGTTTGAAAGACGGATGATGTATTGAAAGATATGGAGAAGGAAATCCTTATATTTATCTGGTTATGTCTTCTGATGAGATGTTAAGAGAGTTTTCTCGTAAGAAGAAAGTAAAGGAATTTTAAGACGCATTACGGGCAACCTATCCTGATATATCCTTGACCAACTACATACTTCAATAATAACTATATTTTCCTAGATGAGGCTCGAGATTACACTTCCAATGCTTATGGATATCCTTATATATTTGACAGTGTTTAGTGGATCGCAGTGTAATATTATGGCTAACTAACTAATAGTATAACAAGAATATAACAAGAGTTATAAGTAAATAAAAGAACACACAAAGATTATATTGGTTCAGAGCACCTCTCCTACGTCCAATCCATAAGCACCTCTCAGGAATTTACTTAACTTGCCCTCGCTTGACCCAGAGGAATAGGTTTATAATATACACTGCTGAGCACTTCATAGGTTTATCTATGAATAAGAATAGTAACAAATTCTGACAACTATGTGTTCGTAAGTACACATCTTTTGTCAATATAATACAAAAACTCCATTACATACTTGATATGAATATGAGTGTTGAGGCTCGGATATTCTAGAGTGTGAATGCTCATAATGTACATTTGAATGCTCAGAAATGTAGAGAGTAGTAGAGAACAAACTGTAAGAGAAAATCAGAGAATTGAATAATTAAAAGAAGTAGTCTGTCTATCCTTTTATAGATTTGAGTGGTTGCAATGAAGAGTAGCTTCTCCTCGGAGAGTTATCACCAACTGTCAAAGAGGAACCATTGAAATGAGAGTGATGATCTAGAAGAGAAGCAACGAAGGGCTACGACAATGGTCAAAAAGGAGAATGCACTGGAGCACGTACATAGCATCCACCGGTCGACCGGTGGATGTTATGTACTGGTCCAGTGCATTTTTTATTTTGCACTTTGCTTGCTTTTCTTGCCCCTCTGCCTTGCTTTGCTCACTTTGATTTCATGTTGTTTTATACTTGTGTTTGATGGCATGCTCTGATTTTTTTTCCTTGCTTTGATCATACTTATTTCTGCAATAATACGTTATTCGACTATTTCATTATCATCAAGACTAAGGTTCTAACATTTTCCCCCTTTTGATGATGGAAACTACTTATATGAAATATATAATAATACCGTAAATATTATAAATACCACTCCCTTTGAATAACATAAGATATTTCTCCCCCTTTGGCATTAACAAAAAGAAGATAAGTATCATAAATATTAAATGAACGCATAACACAAAACATACATGGGACTTATGCAAACATAGATAAAAGGCAGCTGTAGTGCAAATAAAATATTCCAACAATCATAGTTTAAAGCCGAACAAAACGACATAACACCACAGTACAATCATAGAAATAGTAATACAACAATGCTAAAACGAAGATAATGAAAGCAACCTAAAAAGTGATATCTAATCAGAACCTAAAGACTGATGAGTAGGAGTGAGAACTCGTCCACTCTTCTTTGGCTGTAAAGAACCGCAAAGTCGATAAAGCATACAAGAAATAACACCAAGTTCAGAATTAATTCCTGATTTTTCAAAACCTTCTCCTTGTACTCTTTATTGCTGTCATAAAAAGGAAGTAGCATCTCGTCTGATGCCTTGTCTACCTATTGAATCTCTTCGTTTGTTGCACTTCTTCAGACTTTATCTTGTATATGAGACATATTATTATGTGACTTTGTACCATTTGAACTCCATATGTTTGGATATTCTTCATATTGTTATGAAGTTGATAGTCTTGCACATGTATACATAGTTATTATATTTTATCCTTCCGTCATGTGTTCTAGGCGAACCTATAATCGATATGATTTATTTGTTTTCTTTTTACCATTCTTAGGGGTCTTCATTTTTGGTACTTTGGGATCCACGTGCCATTGTGCATGGAGTTTTGGGTTTTACAAATGATGGGTCTATACACCACACTCAATATGGAGCTAGATAAGTTTTGGCACTTTTAGTCAATCATAACTTTTATATCATCTTCTTTCTCAAGCACAAGAAAGAAACCACATATATAAGAAGATATCATGCATAAGAAGTAACTGAATGCCAAATCTCTTCAACATACCCGATGTAGAATATGAACCTATATATATCATACTCTAAGGGACTAATGGAGAACTTATAGCATGCTTCACTTTCTATATACCATAGTGAATGAGGATATACTCGATATTGCCTACTCTAATCTCCTTACCAAAAAATTCTTAGTTTTCGATATCCACACAATCAAATTCCCTACCAACAAGCTCGCTAATAAGACGAACGAAATCAAACGACCATGCCTGCAAATAAGGTCCACTTAAATCTTCTCATAAGTTGTAGGATCATCATAAGTACCACTATTTCACTGAATATTGAAATAATCCAATGACCCCTGATGTTGGTACTCTTTTTTCTCATTATTTCATCACTTTACAAAGGCTCCACCCTCAACAAAGACCTCTCACCAAATCATGTGTCTTGTGACTAAAACTTCCTTAATTGTTTTACACCATAATTAGTATGTCCTTACTCCTTCTCTATATCCTAATAAATTGTACTTGCTTCCCATAGGCTTTAAGTTATCGTGTCTCTCATCGTATACGTAAGTTGAATGACCATACGCTCTAAATGAAATAATTACGGATTACATTCTACATCTCTTTTGAGAACTTCGTATTTATGGCAATGGAAGGTGTGAGATTGTCAAGAAATACCACTATAGATAATGCCTCTGCCCAAAATTCATTCTCCAAAGCAACAGACAATCTCAAGCTCCTTGCTCTCTTCAAACAAAGTCCAACCAATACTCTCTTCCACTCCATAATATTGTCATTCCCTATTATTATTTACATGTTTGACTACATCATCATACCTACAATAGTTAGTGAAATTTTGTGATGTAAATTCACTACTATTAGCAATTTTGAGAACTTCTAAATGATTCCTCGATTGCTTCTTTATCAAGTACTTCGACTTTCAAAACTAGATAGATGTTTCATCTTTGAACTTCATAAAATAGGCACATGATTTTGTGAGTAATCATTCAGAAATAACATGAATTTAAAAGATTTACCTAATTAAGAAATGGTATGGATTTGAACATAAAGAAATGGACATACTTTATAAACACCATATATCTAGGTCTTTGAAGATCAAACATGACATGATTCTTCTTCTTATGAACACAAGCTCTACAAAAGATAGGATTCTAATAATTAGCACTCTCAACTAACTCTTGCTTGTGCAACACATCACGACTTTGCTCATTATCATGACTTAGCAAGTTGAATCCAGACTCTCGAAATAGTGAAAACTATAAACACTCCTAAGATCGTCTCTCCGCAAAGCAACAAAAATATCACCAACTCATGTACCTTTCATCACTGCCAGATATCCTTCATCACTACCACTCTCCCTAACATCAACTACTATCCTTAAGCCAAGCCTACTCAAATTTCCTACTAACACAACCTCATACGTAAAATCGATACATGCCTAACAACCTTGACAGTTCTGATCATTTCATTAAATACCCTAGACGCCACACTCATATGTGCCTACAACATGATAAGATGTGTCATTTTCCATATGAACTACTCTGCCATTAATCTCCCTATAATCGCCAATAGTACCCCCAACTGACATTACAAGGTAAGAGGATCTTGAACCAATCACATAACTTTTTATCCATAAAGAAACACTAGTTAGAAGTGTTGTTGTATCAGTATAATTATCCATATCTAAACTAACTGCCAAAAATAAAGTTTTCCCCTTCTTCCCTCTATTCTTCCTAAGAGTTGGACACCCTCATATGAAATGACCTTCCTCTTTAAAATGGTAACAAGTACCTCTCCAAGGACCCATATTTTAAAACCTATGCATACCTCTTCTACCTCAAAGGTGCTTCTGGATCTTGTTTCTAGAGTAACCAACCATACTACATGACCATTAGTACTCTCATGTGCTAATGTACCCATCAACACCTCAATATGAAAGTTTTCCTTCACATCAAAAAGACTAATGAAATTCCTTCCATAGATCTTGGATTTCATAAAATGTTGTATAATCCAAAGGTAATTAACATAACAAAATAGCTGCTTGTGTCCCATCACTAACATCAACATCCTCTCTTCAAATCCATAATAAGTATTGTTAGAACATTAGTTTTGATGATGACAATGAAATAGTCAACTGACGTATTATTGCAGAAATAAGTATGATCAAAGCAAGGAACAAAATCATAGCATGCCATTAAACACAAGTACAAAAAAGCATGAAATCAAAATGAGCAAAGCAAGACAGAGGGGCAAGCAAAGTGCAAAAGAAAAATGAACTGGATCGGTACATAACTTCCACCGGTCGACTGGTGGATGCCCAACGGTCGATCGGTGGATGATATATATGTGCTCCATTGCATTCTCCTTTTTGATTGTTGTCATAACCCTTCATCGCTTCTCTTCCATTCGTCGCTTCCATTTCAATGGTGCCTCTCTGACTGTTGGTGATAACTCCCTGGAGAGACGCTACTCTTTATTGCAACCACACAAATCTATAAAAGGATAGACAAACTAATGTTTTTAATTATTCAATTCTTTAATTATCTCTTATTGTCTATTCTCTACTGCTCTCTGCATTTCTAAGTGTTCAAATATACATTCTGAGAATTCACACTCCAGGATCTCCAAGCCTCAACACTCATATTCTTATCAAGTAAGTACTGGAGTTTTTGTAATATATTGACATAAGACGTGTATTTATAGAAAACTCGTTCCTCCGGGTTAAGTGAATTCACACTCCAGAATCTCCTATCTGTTACTATTCTTATTCAGAGATAAACCTAAGAGGTGCTCAGGCAGTGTGTATTATAAACTCGTTCCTCCGGGTTAAGCGAAGGCTAGTTAAGCAAGTTTCTAAGAGGTGCTTAAGGACTGGACCTGGGAAAGGTGCTCCGAACCAGTATAAATCTTCATGTATTCTTTTATTTACTTATCACTCTAGTTATATTTCTGTTATATTGTTAGTTAGTTAGCCATAATATTACACTATAATCCACTAGACACTGTCAGTTGGTATCAGGGCAAGGAGTTTTCAAAATCATAACAAAAATTTGAATAATATGGCCAACATGAGTTATAACACACTCCAAGAAGGACAATCCACTACACGTCCTCCATTTATTAACTGTTCAAACTATATATAATAGGCTATATGTATGGAAGTTTTTATGGAATCAAGTGGTCTTGATATCTGACTAGATACTCTATCTCAGTATAGCACCTACCATTGAAATGAGTACCTGGACAGATGCTCAAAAGACCGCTGCTTCTAATAATGCTAAATCGATGTATGTTTTATACTGCTCATTAGATGAAAATGAATTTTCAAGAATTGTAATGTGAAACTGCTTATGATATTTGGCAAATGCTACAAGTCACTCATGAAGGTACTACTAAAGTTAAACAGACCAAGATTAGCTTATTAAAGAATCAATTTCAGTCTTTCAAAATGAAACCTAATGAAAGTATTATAGGAATGTATTCCAGGTTTCAGACTATACAACACGATCTTATGGAATTAAGAGCTACTTTTAATGATTTTGACTTAGTATCACGAATTTTGAAATCTTTAAACTGACGAGTGGGAAAGAAAGGTACTTGCTATAGAAGAAGCAAATGATCTTTCTACACTCAAGGTAGAAGAATTGGTTAGTAACTTAATGTCATATGAAGCTAACCTGCAAGCTAGAAAAGAACCAGTCCGAGAAAAATGTTGTATTTCTTTAGACAATTAAAGTACATGCATCATGTACATGGTTTGGAAGCATAAGATTCAAAAAAGAAAACAGAAAAAAACAATGCAGCTAAGTAACTTTGATACATGCAAACTCCATTCACACATAAACACAACACAACAGAAGCATAACTTAACGAAATACATTTTTTTCCTTTTTTTTGTTCACAGCCAAATTTAGTACTAAAGTTAGTGATGTAGATAGCCAACCTTCAGTTTCAGTTCAAAATTTCCAACCTTCCCAAATTGAAGTAAAACCACTTCTTCATCACCAATCTTCCCAAATAGTATAGTAAACAGATCATTTCCAACCTTCCCAAACTGAAGTAAAACCACTTCTTCATTGCCAACGTCAATTTCAGTTCAGAATTGGTAAATCTATACATAAAACATGTAACTTCAGTTTTTGATTGATGTTGTTCTTTTTTTATTACATCTCTATATATTTAGAACATGTGAAAGTACAATTGTAAAAAAATTAGCATAACTACATGCAATAGTTTCGACAGTTCAGTATCTTTGCTAGGGATCATCATTGGTACTACATGATAATCGGTATGCATATAACCTTGAACTCAAAATGGTAAGAATATATTAGCATTCAATTCTACTATGATGGAGGCCAATGCAAGAATAAAACATCAGCATTTTAGTTTTTTTTGGAAACTAATCCAATTTAATTTTTCTTTGGAGTATGCAGAAGGTTGTCAAAAAATCAATTCACACTAAATAGTTGAATGATAATCTAGTATATTTGGTAATATTAAGAATGATATATCAAAGCAAACAAAATGGTTAGAAGATGATAGACCCATTGTAATAATTTGGAGACTTATAATAGAAACATAGCTCTCAGTTCTCTATGCTTCCTTGCACGAGAAAATAAATCTTTCAAACATAAATATAATTTTGTTCTTTACCCTATCTAGTTTTCCTGTTACTTGACCTTGAAATACAATAACATAAAATCTATAATTACAGTTTCAAACAATGTGTCACATACAAACATAACTATCTAAGTAAAATAGATGCAACTAAGCTGAAATCAAACAGATGCATAGTTCAAACTCAATGTGCCTAATGAATCCCTACATTTAATTTAAGGACATTGCATATAAGATTGTAAATGGTTTTTTTTCAATGGTCAACTGGATCACACTTAATAGTTCATACTCTATAGATACTTTTTTGAAGCTAAAAAAGATGAGTACTGCAGAAAATAATTTACGTGTCCTCGTAATAGATTTGGCTATAAATTTAGTTAAACTACATAACATAAATAGAATAGAGCCAACATATAGATATTTTATATGCACATCCAAGTGGACCTGCATTTTAATCATAATGTACATGCATTTTTAGTTGCACATGCAGAAGTAGATTTGATAGCAGCATTGCCAGCAAAAACTGAACCTGAGACAATGACCGAGAAAACTAAGACAACGACCGAGAACACTTTTTTGTTTTAGTTTATTTTATACTGGCAACGACCTAGAACATTCATAGAACCAATAACTTGAAAGCATTCGTAGTTTTATCATCACTTTCTTTTGTTTTAGTTTATTTTATACTACTGGAAATGGGAATAATACGTGTTTCGCACGCGGGTCGTTGTATCATGCATTAGTGGATTTAAAGCTGAGTATTTATACCTTTGTTTTTTCCCATAATCGTCATGATGTTTGATGTAATGGTAATTGAAATGAAGTTGTTCGAAATATATTCGAAAACCGTATCTATCTTATGCATTAAAGCATTGAGTTAGTGCGTATTATTAGTGGGGAGAATGGTGATAGTCATGTTTTCAGTTTTGATAGATTTTGCTACCACCTTTTGTACTACTCCTAAGTGTAAGGTTGCTAGATAAAGGAAAAAATTGATTTTAACTTTTATGGCATTTTTTTGGTCCATTACCAACTATTGCAGTACTCGGCCACCTGATACTTGATGTACATCTCTTATATAGTATTGTGTACCTAAACCTAGGCCTATGTATAACAGATTGACTAGTCTTGTCTCGGTATGAATTTAAGTATTGATGTTTAATAACTTCTATAAATTGGTACTTGAAGAAAGATTACATTGACATACAATAAAATGTGAGAATAAAACAGAAATGTAAGTGTAGTGTATTATTTGGTGGATATATTAACATGAATTATCAGTACGATTGAACCGAGTCACATGTTCTATATATCTAGGGCTAAATAAATAGGTTAATTCAAGGTAACCATCAATAATGAAGTAGTATTTTAACAAATCATAATTTGGGAGAATGAAGCATATGTAGTAAAACTGTACTTAATTAATTATTGGGTATACGAACAAAAGTTTCAGAAATAATTATAAGTAGTAAGATGGGATGTAAGAGGTCTAATCAATTTATTTTATATGCAGTTGTACCGTACTTGTTATGATAGAAGTGTTGCATCCTTATGCATATCGAGAATGCCCTTTTCCACCTATAGTCTCTTTGATCTCCGCAGGTGGAAATTTTTATTGATGTTTAAATAAGGCACTGACCATCCAGAATTTTAAAGTTATTTCTATCTCACCTTTTAGCCTTGCCTGCATGATATACATAATAATTTGTCAATAATTATTTCCATGTATAGATGATTAAACTATACATGTACTAACACATACGAAATTCTTATTTGTAGTGGAATCCAAGAGGTGGAGGGAGAACATATCTAATATTTTCTTTTTTTTAGTATAATGCAATATCAAACCCATAAGAAAACTGGTAGACTCTAGAAAATCATATATAAAAAATTTCAGTCAATTTACCTTGTATTTATTACTATATAGTTCTGCATCCACATGAGCTAGCATGATAAATTGCTAACCCAAGTATATATAGCTCAATTCTAGGACTGCCCATGCTGCATTTTCCTTCTTCCCCAAAGTGTACAACGACCACTTGCTCACATTCTTCTTTTGACCACATGATTTTTCCAAAGGATACCTCCCTCCATCATCATTACGAATATTATCAGCATTGATTGCAATTATGTCTGAAGAAGAAAGAATAGTAACAGGCATATGTGATGGAGAAGAGAAAGCATTAATACTTGGTTAGGCTTCATAAACCAAAGCTGGAAGGACATGGTTGTAGGCTAAAGTTACATCGACCCACAACCTCAAAGGTTCATTGATTTAAAGAACTGCAAACCAAGTCATAAATAGGAAGAACCGTTCAAATAACCAAAGTTGTTCGGCCAGGTAACCTAGTAAGCCATGCTACAGGAATAACACTCCGTCTAACCCAATCCAAGTGGTATAAGCATTGGCATGAATTGGAATACTTCCTAACCAAGTCTGGTACATGTTTTATTAATCAAACATTGTACGTCGTGAGTAAAATATGTACTATGTTTATAATCCTTTTTTATATGTTACAATAAACTTTAATTAGTTTTAGTCAACAATATTGGACTTAACAATTTCTAAAAGCGAAGCGTACTATCATTTATTATATGCATACCAATTGAACTTAATGTATTACGCACTCAATAAATATACAAACTGAATTGCCAAATATATCAGTAAAAGGTAGTTACAACAAAATAGAATAGATGCAAACATTAATAGATAAAATTTGATGAAAAATATAATCTATTCCGTTCTTCTAGTTAAATTGCACCTTATTGTTATCAACTCATATAGCAGATACACTCTTTAGTTTCTAAATAAAGCAATCATATTAATATATAAGCTTTCATGTGATCATCAAAATAGCATAAACACCATCCAATCAAGGAGTGTGAGTGCAATTTCAAATATAATGAAGGTGGTTAAGTCATCTTCGGTTGTTTAAGTCAAAGGTTAGTCTCCACCAATTTAAATGTTTGAGAATTCAAGAGAATCGTTTAAAATTGCTAAAGGTGCATTGAAAATAGGATATTTTACTACATGCCATCATACAGGAAATTCTACCATAAATGTGACCATAATTGTTATTTGTTTAAATCCTCAATGTTTGTCAAGATAAGGTCTTAAATAAAAATGCATCCAAATTTATTTCAGCTGTTTAATCATAAAAAAATGCATATGGTAAAAAAGTCCACTTAGAGATCATATACTATATTATATATATATATTTCGAAATACAGTGTACTGTTTTTGATTCAATAGAGGAAAAAACTGCTTCATAGTACATAAATTGAAGGGTGAGTTAATTTATAGAAGAATTGACAAAGGCAATAGTGGGAACAGAAAATATTTTACATTTTCATAGAACCTACACCAAGCATACCTTTTTACATTACTTTAAGCATATAATGGTAGAAAGTTTTTGGTACTGTGGCTCAAAAAATCAACCAAACATTTTATAAGGATAGATAACACTTATTTTGGTACATCGGGCAATCAGTTACATGTATGCTAATCATCTGAAAATTTTAAAACCAAATGGAATAAAATAAAATAAAATGAAACATCTCATATGAGTTCTCTAAAAATTTTAAAATGACTTCATACCGTTTATATAAACTCATATAAGTAATTGCAGCCGAGCTAAGTAATAATATTTTTGTCTAGCAAAATGATGTATGCATCTCAAAATACATTACCGAAGGAATATAGCAATAGACTGCAAAAATTTATTGGAAAAATTACTCTTTGAATCAAACTTCCAGCCTTTCTAGAGAATAAACCTATAAAGTAAATTAATTAAAATAGCTGAAATCAAATAAATAATATCCAAAATACAGTCATTAAAAGAAGATTTTTTAAAAAGCAAATTTGACACCCATCATAACTGCTTGTGATAGATTTCAGTCGTATCAAAGTAAAAAAAAGTAAAAGCAAAACTATGAATAGAAGTTCAATTTTACACTATTTTAATAGTCCCAACATAGTGATTATGGTTTGACAAATGCAAAGCATTTGCAGAACTATTATATTGGTCAGTATTCATGCATATACATACGTACAATCCACATAAAATAATTAAGTCTACACGAATTGGTTTTATTTTCAATATTTATTGCCGAACCCATTACATTAAAACTTTGCAAACTGTTGTAACGAATGAGTTACCAGTGCAAAAAATAGTTGATTGGCAGGATACATATTTTACTACATATATTACATACATATATTAGTAACCAAAGAGTTGTAACACATATATAAAATAACTTGAGCTCCAAATATAAATTAAACAAAGAACTAATTTTATGAAACAAAACATATGACAATTTTTATTGATGTTAAGTAAACCCAAAATATTAAACTGAATTTATGTACAAAGGATAAATAGAGTAATATTGAGATTAACCGAAGAAAAGGATTAAAAAACAATATTCATTACCTTTGCCTAGCTGAAGTTTGAATTGACATAAATCCATTAATTGTTTCAGGTTTCTTTATCCAATCTTACCAAACTTGAAAGCACTGTAAGACTTAAGAGAGGCAAATGGTGCACTGTATAATAGTGATAAAAGGAAATGAGAAAACGAAGAATTATGGAAGGCTGTAAGGATCAGTTGGATTGATCATGAAATCTCCCCACTGGAACCAAGCTACGAAATAAATTTAAACCAAGAAGAATCATATCAATTTAATTAAGATTTATTCTAGAATCTCAAGGTAACATTACAACGATAGAAGAAAAAAAACTAAGAAATACAATTAGCCATATGCAGGTTCAACGAAAAAAAATTCGTAAGTGGTGATGTATATGTGCTTGTAGGGGAAAATGAATTCAATAGTTAAGTTTAAAATCATAAATTGGAAAGGGCATGTAATGAAACACAATGTTTTATTCAGCTGTCAACCAAAAAAATATAAACATCAAAAGCAATGATAAAAATGGTAAAAGAGACAGTACATATATTATGCACAAATTTAGTGTCAGTGATACTAAAATCAAATTAGTATGAATACCTCAACACAGTTCGGGTTGGAATATTGTCAAGGCATGTATAACTTCAGGATCGGATGTACAAAAACTGAAACAGAACCGGCAGTGAACATAGTAAGAGCTAACAATGAATGTAATCTGACAGATATTACGCAAAATCAGTCAGGTGAATGAAAATTAACGAAAAATTACCTTTGATGGACGTCTAATGGATAACTACACAGTGATGGTTGAGTGTGGTCGTCATTAGTTGCCAGTCATCGTTGCTACTGCGAAGGGTAACAGAGGAGGGAAAATGCACAAAATCGTAATTGCCAATCCGGTAGAGGAAATGGAAATCAACGAAAAAAGTACCTATGGTTGAAGTATGGTGGACATTGATTCAATAAACGGTTGAGCGTTGTCGTCGGTAAGTGCTAATCGTCGGTAATTGCGAAACGGAGGCAGGTGCTAATCGGCATTGCTTCTACATAGGGTTTGGAAATCGATTGTTATTTAGTGTTCGAGTGAGAAGGAAAGGGAAAGGGGAATTAGGGTTTTTTTAGTTTCAGGAACAACGTGGAATAATGAAGGAATGAGATAAGCTAGAGCACGGAGGAAGAGGAAGGGTATATTTGGTATTTCAAAATGACACAGTTGAAGTCTATTCAATGAATTCTCATTATTAGTAGTAAAGATACATATACATACATATATATCAGTTTTGATACAAGATCGTGCTCTGCTTTAGAATAACTTCTAATACGGTAATAAATTTTTATTTATGAACCGGTATTTTTTAGTTTTGATACACACACATACATCCAAATATATATATATATATATATATGTATGTGTATGTATATGTGCGTTTGTGTATATGTATATGTATATGTATATGTGTGTATGTATATATGTATAGGTATGTGTGTGTATAGAGAGACATATATATGTACAAACATATATGCCTCTCTCTTTCTCACTCTCTCTCTATATATAATATAACTATGTGTATGTACATATATATGTGTGTGCTTGTGTGTGTGTGTGTGTTTGTGTATCAGTTTTGAGACATATAATGAATAGCTTTGACTTAACTATAAAAATATGTTCATTATTAAAAATTTCATTTGATACAACACTATATCCGCGTTTATACCAAAAAGCGGCACAAATACTCAGAGAATTTAAGTAGAGAAATAAGTGAAAAAAGTATATGAAAATGAGAAAGAATAGGATACACAGACTTTATAGTGGTTCAGCGCTAATCGTTGTCTACATCCACATAACAAGCAGCATTTTTAGTTGATGGTTGTTAATTGATGCATGGGGTGTTGGACTTCTTTTGGAAGTTGATGGCTTGTTCTTGGCACATAACAAGCAGTATTTTTAGTCATTTTACGTACACATAGATACATTATATGAAACCTTCGGCTTGTTGAGAGTGCTAATCGTTGTAATCCTATCTCTTAGCTTGTGTTCTTAGAAAGAAGAATTATGTCATGTTTGATCTTCGGAGACCAAGAGATATAGTGTTTATAAAGTATGTTCATTTCTTTATGTTCGGATCCACACCATTTGCATAATTAGGTAAAGCTTTTAAAATCATGCTATTTCTGAATGATTACTCACAAAAATCATGTGCCTATTTCATTAAGTTCAAAGATGAAACATCTATCTAGTTTTGTAAGTCGAAGTACTTAGTAAAGAAGCAATCAAGGAATCATTTAGAAGTTCTAAAAGTTGCTAATAGTAGTGAATTTACATCATAAAATTTCACTAACTATTGTAGGTATAATGGTGTAGTCAAAGATGTAGATAACAATAGGGAATCACATTATTATGGAGTGGAAGAGAATATTGGTTGGACTTTTTTGAAGAGAGCGAGGAGCTTGAGATTGTCTATTGGTTCGGAGAATGAATTTTGGGTAGAGGCATTGTCTATAGTGGTATTTCTTGACAACCTCACCTTCCATTGCCATAAATACAAAGTTCTCAAAAGAGATGCAGAATGTAATCCGTAGTTATTTCATTTAGTGTAAGGTCATTAAACTTACCTATACAACGAGAGACATGATAACTTAAAGCCTATGGGAAGCAAGTACAATTTAATAGGATATAGGAGTAAGGACATACTGGTTATGGTGTAAAACAATCAAGGAAGTTTTAGTCACAAGACACTGGATTTGGTAAGAGGTCTTTGTTGACGGTGGAGCCTTTGTAAAGTGATGAAAGAATGAGAACAAAAGAGTACTAAACACATCAGGGGTCGTTGGATTATTTCAATATTCAGTGAAATAGTGGTATTTATGATGATCTACAACTGATAAGAAGATTCAGGTGGACCTAATTTGCAGGCATGGTCGTTTAATTTCGTTCATCTTATTAACGAGCTTGTTGGAAGGAAATTTGATAGTTTGAATATCGAAAACGGAGAATTTTTTAGTAAGGATATTAGACTAGACAATATTGAGTATGTCCTTAGTAACTGTGGTATATACAAAGTGTAGCATGCTATAAGTTCTCCATTGGTCCCTTAGAGTATGATATCTATATGTTCATATTCTACATCGGGTATGTTGAAGAGATTTGGCATTCAATTACTTTTCATGCATGATATCTTCTTATATACGTGGTTTCTTTCTTATGCTTGAGAAAGAAGATGATATAAAAGTTAAGATTGAATGAAAGTGCCAAAAAATTTCTAGCTCCATCTTGAGTGTGGTGTACAGACCCACCATTTGTAACACCCAAAGCTCCATGCACAATGACACCTGGATCCCGAAGTACCAAAAATGATGACCCTTAAGGATGGTAAAAAGAAAACAAATAAATCGTACCGATTATAGGTTCGCCTAGAACACACAACAGAAGGTTAAAATATAATAACTATGTATACATGTGCAAGACTATCAACATCACAACAATATGAAGAATATCCAAACATATGGAGTTCAAATGGTACAAAATCACACAATCATATGTCTCATATACAAGATAAAGTCTGACATGTCCATATATAAAAACACCGAATAGATAGTCGTAGCAATATATAGTCATGGCCCTATAACATGTTTTAGCTAGAAGTATCTTCCCAAATCTCTAGTTTGTACCTACTTAGAGAATAGATGAAAAAGGAAACATAGAGAGGGTCATATATAAAGTCTGATGAAAAGGAAACATCAGTACTAAGCATGATGTCTCATACACTAGTTTGATAAGAATAATACACTAAGTGGTACCTTGGAATAAAAAAAAATGTAAACTAGATGTGCATATAATAATGAGCAAAGGTTTTAGAGTAATGACGTATCCTACCTAGCCCTTCTCTTCTCCTGCACCCAACAAGTTAGTACAGCGAACAATAGTACTAACATAACCACCGATAATATTATACAAAGGCATATGCAATCCCACCTGCATATGACAATAAGCCAAAGCTCTAAGGTATCACTATATCATACCCAGAACCATAACTCTAAGGTAACTTGGTATCATACCAATGAATGTATCTGAAGCTGATACCAATGAGCCATAAAATCTTTCCATCGAACCGCAATACGTTGGAGAAAATCAAGTGGTTACCGCCACTTATGGCGAATACCGATAAAGATTAGTGCACCATCTCTTTTCGGCTATCATACTCTGTGAATTGTGGCTTATCCTCGGTAGTCTTGATGGAAAAATAATACCGCTTAATCCATATCTATATTCCTTTTGTGTGGGTAGCTCCATATCGTACCTAACCCCAATATGTGTGTCCTCGATACCTTGATGACCGAATTTGAATTCTTAACCAATGATGAAACAGTGTTGAAGTCGCATCGAGTACAATTGCTGGTCATCTCCTACATAGGTCATTCGATTATCCCTACATGTTCAGATTGTACTTCCCACTACTTCTTGGTCGGTGTACATCATCTGCCACCTAAGCTTTGACCTTGAGCTATACTTGCTCTTATGCCAAAGAACTCCAAACATCGCCCCGTATTTACACTAAACCCCACAAGCCTTTTTCGAACCACAAAGTTTCGCACCAAATGCCAAATATTTCGAAGAACCCCCAGATCACACATCTTTAGTCGATCAGTCGACCAATCTATATGGGTCAGTCAAATGACTTGTTGTAGCCCAAATTGGCTATGGCCAACCAATCGACTGATCAAGGTCTACCAGTCGACTGACCCCTTTGACAGCGATCGGTTGAACCTTACCAGTCGACTATTATAAGCCAAATTTGGTATATTTCCTTTTGGTCGAACAACCCTTTATTTCTCCCTATAACCAATCAACCGAGGGCCCTGGCCAGTTGGTTGTTCACCTGTAGAAATGTTGGTTTGAACCTAAATGGGGTAAATTTCCCTAAGGAAATTTATCCCACCATTTAAAATTCACTCGATCGTCGTATTGACTTCTATTACCTCGTTGTCATGCTCTCTGGCATCGCAACCTAGCTTCCGCCATCTACATCTCGTGCTCGGGTCATACGACTGACGATCCCCATGGGAAAAATACCACTAGAAGGCAATTCAATGAACCGTCCTGAAACTTAAACGCTTTGCAACCCATATGAGTGTAAGGTGCTCAACCATTCATATAATGCTACCATAAAACAAAAACAATCATTCCCAAATAAACAATAGTATGAAGCAATGCTATCATCCATTGACTCACTCAAGTTATCCCTTTTATTTAATTAATGACTAAAGTTCATCATTTTAATTCAACATTTATTCAGTCTACTCAACATAATTTCAATCAAACAACCCAATACTCATAATTCAACAAGAGGCAAAGCACTCATGGCTAAGTCCTAACCTAACATAATGATTAACAAGCATAAATGAAATCATATTAAGTAGAGAATCATTCACACTCACATAAACTAGTAGAAATTCCCCAAACGGGACTGAAATTAACTCTTGAAATCCCTATTTCCGAAATTCCAAAATCAAATCTTCAATTCTAGAGAATTACGGCATATGGGTATTGCAAAGGACACTCTTACTTGGTTAAGAGTATTTTTGTATGATTTTTTATTAAGGAATGAAGAAATTATGAAGAGAGGAAGAGAAGCAGGGCATGAGGAAGATAGAAGAAAAAGAAGGGAAATGAAAGAAACGAGAAAGTGGGGTTTTAATTTCAGAAATTAGATCTACATAAGTACTTCCTATCTTTAATTTATCCCTCCCCATCTCAATCTATCTCTTTTCTTCAATTCTTTGATTCTATCAAGTTTTATGTGTTTTTCAAATGTAAGTCACATTCCAGACATAATGAAACAAGTTTCGATTCTAATTCCGTTGCCTTTAGAAATTCATCTTTTACGTCCAAAATTACTCTTAACTCCGATTAAACTTATTTTAACTCATTAAAATGATTTAAGTCAATTCATTAGCCTTATACAAAAGTCCAGGTCATTACATTCTCCACCCTAAAAGTATTTCGTCCTCAAAATTCCTAAAGCGAAATAATATAACTTTTGACATAAACATTACTAGCATACAACAATAAGAAGCAAGAACAATCAAATAATGCCTAATCCCAAGCGTGTATGCTAAAATAAAACAAATGCAACTATGTAGAGTGAATCATATCGGTAAATGGCTTCGAGTGAGATGCTCGAACTTCTTCTTTCAGTTCTGAAAGTGCCATCACCAACATTGTCACTTCATTGAACCCATATAAGCTTGACCACTTTCCCTCTCAGTTATTTCGTACCGTGCCCAACAATACAAACAGGCCCCTTGATCTAGTTGCTTCAGGTTCAACACTTACATCCTCAGGTTGATTCGGTTCTATGGTGGTTTAGAATCATGCACACACTTCATAAGACGAGGTAAATGAAAGACATTATGCTTCATGGCCATCTTTTTGAGAAGTGTAACTCGATATGCAAGCTTATGAATCCTTTTAACGATAGGGAAAGATCTAACAAATTTTGCTGCCAACTTACCCAATGTGCTGACCAAACCATGTTTCTCAACAGAGAACCCTTCACAACGACAAATTCCCCTAGCGTAAACTCAAAATTAGTGTGTCTTATGTCAGCATAACTCTTTTTCCGATCTTTTGACAAAATCCCATATCACAAACTCCAAATTAGTGTATCGATCGATTGGTTGTCTCCCACCAACATGATGGCAACTTGCACGACCAACTATACAATGCTTCAAACTATTCTATGCTAATACTCAATTGAAGACTATTATTATATGTGAATTCTACTAAGGGCAAGTGATCTTAATAAGATCCCCCAAAGTCTAATATACAAGATCTCAATAGATCTTCGAGCAATCTATTCACCCTCTCTGTTTGCATAATGGTTTGCAAATGATATGCAGAACTCAAATTCAATTTCGTGCCCAAAGTGTGTTACAAGCTTCACCAAAACTCGCTAGTGAATAACTTTTCTCTATTGATCATAATAACATTTGGAATCACCTGCAATATCATCATTTCTTTTACATACAAAGTAGCTAGAATCATACTGGTTCTTGTAGAGTTAACCAGCACAAAGTGAGCACTCTTGGTTAATCGATCAACAATGACACATACGTCTCATTACCTTTTCTATTCCTTGGAAACCCATCAGTAAAATCCATGAAAATATTCACCTTTTTCCATTTTGAAGCATCTAGTAATAGTAGAAAGCCACTTAGCTTCTTTTGATTCGCCTTGACACTTTGGCAAGTCATGCATTTTTGCAAAAATTCTAAGACGTCATGCTTTATACTTTTCCAATAAAATGAACGCGTAATATCACTTGACATTTTATTACCACAGGGATGAATATTCATCCTAGAATGATGGAATTCACAAAGTGATTCATCCCTAAGCCCATTAACAATGGGTGCACACAACCTCTGGCCTTACGGAGCTCGCCATTTCAATTAATACTAAACTTAGCCAAATCACTAAAATCCACCGTAATGATCTGCCTTTTTGACCATCAAATGTTGACACAAATACATCTATAGTATCCATGTACCAAGCACTTAAGTGCCGAAAATACAAATTGTTAGGGTAGAATAAAAAGAAAAAGAAACAGAACATGAAAGAAGAGAACACAATATCAAAATCTCATATCAGAATGATAACATATAATATAAAAAGGCAGTACAAACCATCAACCTAAGATACATATAATATCATCAGCCTGGACATTTTTATAACAACTTATCCTCACAAATGTTGATATATATAGTAGTAACGCAGCGGAAATAAAAATACTACAGTAGGTGAATGGAAGCATCCAACTCGTCTCCAGAAGCTCCAAAGAACATCAACGAAAACATGCCTTTTCCAAACTACTCAAAAGAGCACCCATGGAAATGAGAGAAATATAAAACCATGATTCAAACCTAAGTCTGGTGTGAGAAACTCAAGAAATATGTGATCAGCATATAACAGTACTTTTTAGACCGCATGGGATACTGTAACGGTTATCCCTTCAAAAGAGCCACCCATCTAATAAGTACATAAGGTGAAATAGGAGATTATGTCTAGGGTGTAGAATATAAACTAGAAAATAGCTAAGCCACTTGCATCTCATGACATAACAATATTGAAGTATAACTAAAACCGCTAAGGTATGTTTGCATAATGGATTTTCCGTGGAGACGCCTCTAGTAAACTAAGGAGTATCTCCATGCACAAGGATCAGAAACCACCTTTTGAGTGTCATATATCTCTAGGTAAAATATACCATAATGTAAACACAACCGGCTCACGCTTGAGCATAGTATGAACCATGTGGAACCAAGTATCATCAACTCCTGCCGACCAACATATCGAAAGAATCTCTAGATATGGAGTTGATATACCCCATCGTGGCTTAGCTAAATCCTAGGTTGTGCATCCCACTCTTTTTTTAGCCATTTCTGATGTCAAGGCCATATTCAGCATCTCTTACACAAGTCTTTATTTAAAAAATCTCAAATTTCTTTATGGATTCCAACATCTCGAACAATCCACGAATCTCTTCAAGGATCCCAGCACAAGTTAAATGATAAATGCTAATGCTAACCTTTGCCTTGTACTTAATCTTAGGATAGGCACTTCAACTCTATAGCATTAGTCTGGAATGTTAATGTTGACCTCTCCTTTGGACTTAATCTTAGGATAGATAGTTCAACTCTATAACGTTCCACTTCACAACCACTTCCAAAACATAGAGCCTGTATATCAGTTTTGAAGTGGGATTAATTGTTAAGTAAAATGCTTACCGATCCCGGGCACTTCAAAACTAAACCAATGAATTTTCGATTAACTCAATTTTAGTTCTTTTAGAATTAAGCGAACAATATATAAAAAGGATTCCTCCTCGGGGGTCTACTATATATAAGTTCTTAAAGCTAAAGACATTTTATACTAATGCTCCTCCTCGGGGGATCACAAGTAGTATAAACCCGTGAAGCTTTTAGATACTTCCTAAGTTAATAAGGTCAATTGGGATAGTTGACTGATTGACTATCAAGTACAGAATAGACGATTGTAAATGGAAACTAAGTCACGTATACTTATCATATTTTCAATCTTTTCAACTTACACTACCCCTTAGTTAAGAGTGAAGCCGGTAGGTTAGAGCAATGTTGCTTCTAAACCCTACTCGAACATCAGTCTTCACTCTCACAAACAGATAAGCCTACTTCATCGGTTTTTATTGCTAAGTATACGACTAAATACTTCCATAAACAGGCAAACAATTAAAGCATAGTTAAATCACATAAAGCAAAATTAAGCCATACAAAGCACAATTAAGTCGCACAAAGCACAATTAAGTCGCGCAAAACACAATTAAGTCACATAAAACACGATTAAGTCACATAAACAGCCCCTAATTCCTTTTTATTTAATTAATCCTTTTATTAATTAAAACCTCTTTGTAAATTCTTGTATATATATATTTAAAATATCTTTACAAAAGACATATACAGGTATACTACTATTTCACTATTCATTTCTACACTTTCACTATTTGTTGATACTCTTTTCAATACTTGGAAATGTATCCATATTCCTATTCCAAATGTTATAAGAATATTCACAAATCTTAAACAAGATTTCACATATGCATAAGTATACTTTAATGGGTTATAAAAAGTCATTAAACATTGTTACTACAAACCCTAAACAATTCCACTCATAGTTATCTTTAAAACATTCTTTTTAAAGATCTAATTACTTTATTAAGTATAATAAAAAGGGTTAAAGACAAATTTTATTAACACATTATCACAACAAACCCAAAACCACTTCATACTTTTCATTGTCTTAAAAAACATTCAATTAAAGATCTAAGTATATCTGCACTTATTAAACAAGGTAATATACTGTTAATTAACTTTACAAAACTATTTATTATAACATAAGTGTTATAATCCAAAATTACCTCTTATTCTTTTGTAAAAGACTTATTTACTTTTTCGAAATTTATATGTTTACTAAAAACCTTTAAAAATTATATATATGTTTACTAATTTATTTATAAAGCTAAGATATTTAATAAAATTCTAAAAAATAATTTAAAAGATATTATATTAAAAAAGCTTTTTAATGCTTTAATAAGATAACTAACTAATTTTCTTAAATTTATATACTTAAAAATATCTTAAAATACTTATAATATTGTTTAAAACATTTACTTAAAATATTACTTAAAAATACTTATTTTATAATTTATTTAAAACCCATAAAAAGCATGCTTTCTTAATTTAAAAATAAACCTTCTACTTTAATAATTCATGGTTAATTATTAAAAATTCACAAACATTCCAAACTACTTTTAAAATACTCTAATATAAGTTAGAAAAGACCCCTAAAAAGGTTGAAGTGAAATACAAAAATTTAGAGTCATTTAAAAGCAATTTAAAATCTTAAACAGAAAATAAAACACTTATAGAATGCTATAAAAAGTGGTACAGAGGCAAATATACCATTTTTAAATTTCTATGGATTACTGTTGTCAATGACTGCAACCAAGGCAAGTTTTGATCTATTGAAAGTTTGATCGATTTTCGATATTATAACAAACCTTTTAACATCCAATCATTTTACGATAGTTAATACAATATAATTTACAAATATGGCGAGAAATCCCAAAGGATCTCTTTTCAAATTTCTATAGAAAATGTCGAACACAAGGCATTTCCAAAGTGCGTTTATAGCGACTATCACTATAAAACTACTTACAAATCAAGTCTGATTCAAATCAAAGTCCAACCAAACCCGATGTGCTTTGTTTCAAGGCTATGCAACAAGTCATAGAAAGTCATACAAGTCCAAGCACACAAATTACAAATGTAATTTTCTTTTCAAAGCTAGAATCATAAGAGAATAAGCAATAATATATAGTCAAACAAATACCATAATATAAAACAAGCATTATACAGAGGTTTAATCACCAAAACTAAGTTAACAACTAAGTACAAGCTCTAACTCCCTACCATAACCTTGCAAGCACCAAAACACTTCCTACCATTACCCTTTTGCTCACTTTAGTGCTTGGCCTCCCTCCATCACCCTCCAATTACTCCTGGCCCAAGAATGATTTGGGTTTTGTGCTCTCTTTTTTCCAGTTTTGACTTACTTTCCATGCTTCCAAAGGTGATCTAAGACATTGGTAAAAGTTTGGAGTTGATTTGCTATAAGAAAATGAAGATTGAAGAGCGAAAGAGGCTTGGAAATACTTAGGTTTTTTGATCAAAACCCTTAGGAATAAATTATGAAATGAAAGAGAGACGGAGTGTAGACTTTAACATAGCCAAAAAGCCCTCCTTACCTCTCTATATGGCTACAAACACCCCCCTCTCATGTGCTTAGCCCATGTGCACATCACTTCTCCTTTCCACCTTTACACCTCTTACTTAACACTTAAAACTTTCCTTATATGCTCATTTTCAAAATATCTTCCTTATCTTATTCCTCTACCTCAATTTAGTTAACATAACCTAGAAAAATATTTTTATTACTTACTAATGTTCTCCTAAGTTATTTAGTGTTTGTAAAAAAAAGTTTGAACAACTTATACCGATTAAAAAACTGGTTATCGATAAAACGATTTTAGGTCACATTATCGATATTTCTTTGAACTATTTACATTTGTAAACATTTTTCAAAAATAAGTTTATCGTCATTAGTTACTATTTAAAAGGGGTTAACAAGGTTATTAAATTAATTTAATCACATTAAATCTAAGATTTAAATAATTCAGATATTTAAATACGAAGCACTTGAAATCCGGGTCATTACATTCTCCCACACTTAAACTCTCCATAAGCCAACAAAACATAGTATTTATTCACTTAAGCCAATATGATGTGAAGAGATTATCCATATGTAATATACGATCTGATCACTTGCTCGATCACATATATCTCACTTGCAAACTAGTATAAATCACTTGACCTCTCTAGCATGGACTTCGATCAAGTTTCTTGATTAAAAACCTTCATTCTCTTTACATAGCCATATACTATAATAGAAAACCTTAGGATCTTATCAAGTATCTGTATCAAGTGTTCACCATCGAGAATAGAGTGACAGACTGGTGTAAATCATCTAGAAATCATGTACTCGAATCTTAGATCAAGAACAGTCAAGCGATTGAAATGATTTAAGTACAATTTACGTATTTATCATATTGGTTTCTAAACTTGTACAATTACTTTTTAATCACATTTATTTATCCAAAGAGTATATCTAACTCAATATTAAAATCATTTTATGAAAACATTACTTCAAGTTTACAAATATTTTATAATTTAAGTTTATACTAGTACAATACTCCACTGCCTCCTAAGAGTACGTACAAAACATCAAATTCATTTTACTTTTTGAAAATTTGGATGAAGGCCTAAAAAAATTCTAGGTCTTATAACTAATTAAACCTTTTTACTTCTTTATCTATTGGATTAGGCAAGTAGCTAGGACTAGAAGGATTCGGGTATCCAAACTTACACCTAGAGTCTACTTTCCTTAGACAACCGTAAGGTAAAGACATTCATTAGTTGGCGCAATAAAATCGAATGTTTTACTTAACAAAGATGTTTAACAATTTAAAACTTGTTTTAACTTACTAACTTCTCAACTAAATATTATATAACCTTAACTTTATCTACTTAAAAAACACCTAACTTTAGGTCTTAAAATGATTCAGAAGTTTTCGACTATCCAAAATCACCAAAAAATCCATTTTACTCTAACAAATGAAAACTTTAGAACTAAATGCCAGATTTCATTTCAAATCATTTGAAATATATATATATATATATATATATATACCTTTTTTATACCAAATCAAACTTTCGGGATTTAACCAAAAAACATTTTCAAAGCGGTATCAAATAATTCATAAATATTACTAAGTATCATGAACTTAATTCATAAACCAATTTCCCAACTATTTACTTTAAAATCCATAGAAAATATACTTCATAAATATTACTAAAAATGGAAATGGGTCTTATCAAGTCATACCACATATCCCTTTACTAAGAAGGATAATTGCTTATGAGAAGTGCTTACTAACTGAACACGTCTCTTGTCTATTTTTAGTCACTTTCGAGCCATTCGAACTAGATAAAATAAAAATATTTTGTTTCTAAATTGATTCGTCGATCTCGAAAGTAATCTTGAACTCGAACAAATCATCTTTCCTTTAGATTATAATAAAAAACTTTTAATAAAGTTAACTTCTAACCCAACATTGTCACCAAACGCCTTGTAGTCAAACCATGAAACTAAACTCACAAGGTGTTTATTTCAATGCTTCCCTAAATACTGTCTACCCAATTTTTTTATTAAAAAGGTAAATTGCTTGTAATCTGTTCGAGCATAATCAACAATCAACAAACAATAATCAATACTCATAAACTAACTGAGCGTGACTAAGTTAATCAGCGAGGGATAATAGATGAACATAATTAATCCCTACACTAATTAGACTACAACTTACTTATATATAAACAAATATACACGCTCTCATATGCATAATACACTCAACTCATTCTAGGGTGTCGCTTACCATATCTCTAATGAGTTATACCCCACCAAAGCCAAGATTCTCGCTTAACCATCAGCTTTGATATGAAGTGTAATGACCCATCTTTTCGACCCCTAAATGTTGACGCTAATACATTTATGGTATTCGTGTATCGAGCACACAAGTGCTGGAAAGAAAATTGTTAGGGTGGAATAGAAAAAAAAATAAAACAAGAAAGAAGAGAACACAATATAAGAATCTCACAGTGGAACGATAACATATAATATCAAAAGACAATACAAATTATCACTCTAAGATAAATAACATTTCAGTGTTACAATCGTAAGTACTATAATCAGCCTGGAAAGTTATAACAACTCATCCTCACAATTGCTCATATATATATTCATAGTAGTAATGCAGTGGAAAAGGAAATACTACGGTAGGTGAATGGAAGCATCCAGCTCGTCTCCAGAACCTCCAAAGAACATCAATGAAAACCTTCCTTTCCCAGACTACTCGAAAGAGCACCCATAGAAATAAGAAAAACATAAAACTACGAACCAGACATAAGTCTGGTGTGAGAAATTCAAGAAATATGTGGTCAACATATAATAGTACTTTTGAGACCATACGGAATACCATAACGATTATCCTCTCAAAAGAATCACCCATCTATTATGTACATAACATGATATAATAGATAATGTCTAGGGTGTAAAATATGAATCAAAAAATAGCTGTGCTGCTTGCATCTCATGACATAACAATATTGAAGTGTAACAAAAACCTCTAGGGTAAGTTCGCATAACGGATTTTCCATGGAGACGCCTCCAGTAAATTGATGCGGATCTCTATGGATAATGATCAGAAACCACCTTCCGAGCATCATATATCTTTAGATAAAATATACCTATGGTAAACACAACTATCCCACGCTCGAACATAGTATGAACCATGTGGAACCAAGTATCATCAACTCTCGTCGGCCAACATATCAAAAGCATCTCTAGATATGGAGTTGATATACCCTGTCATGGGTTAGCTAAATCCTAGGTTGTACATCCTACTCTTTCTTTAGCTACTTCCGATATTGAGGTCACATTCGACATCTCTCACACGGGTCTCCGTCGAACATATCTCGAATCTCTTTAGATTCCAACATCTCGAATAGTCTACAAATCTCTACAAGGAACCCAGCATAAGTTAAACGACAAATGCTAAAGTTGACTTCTCCATTTGACTTAACGTTAAGATAGATAGTTCAGCACTATAGCATTAGTTTGAAATGTTAATGCTGACCTCTTCCTTGGACTTAACCTTTGGATAGACAGTTCAACTCTATAACACTCCACTTCACAACCGCTTCTAAAACATAGAACCAATAACGATCCACCTTTTCGACCTCCAAATGTCGACACTAATATATTCACGGTATTCATGCATCGAGCACCCAAGTGCTAGAAAGACGAATTGTTTAGGTAAAATAAAAATAAAAAGAAATAGAACAAGAAAGAAGAGAACACAATATTAGAATCTCACATGCGGAACGATAATATATAATATCTTAAAACGCCTTTATCAAAAAAAGAAAACTTTGATAAACACACACACACACACACATCAATCAGAGAAAACTAACATATCATCAGCCTATAAATACATGCCCTCACAAATGCTGATAGATACAGTCAAGTAATGCAGTTGAAAATAAATGCGGTAGGAAATCATCCAGCTTCTCTCCAAGAGCTCCAATGAAACACCGTTAAATCTGGAAATATACACGAGCTGGCTCGAGCATTAAGAAATTAATACCCGGACCAGTCTGGTAAACCAGCATGAGAAACTCAAATTACATAGATTTATTATATCTTAAAACCCTTCAAAATAAGGGTATCTTGTAAGAGCATGCCGCTAATAAACGTGGAGGGGTTTTTACCTTACGATATCTGAACCACTTCTACTATAAAATCTGATGATAATATAATTATGTCTAAGGTGTGATATATAAATAATCATATAGCTGTGATGCAAGAGAGTGTACATCACAACAATAGTAGGTATTCAATCTCAACCACTAAGGCGGGTTCGCTAATTATGTAGGATTTCCACATAGATCTCTTCGGGGAAGCTGAATCTGAACTACTGCACAAGGATCAAAGATATCCTTACAAAGCGTCGTACATCTCTAGCGAATGTACCATAGGAAAACCATAGCTGGTCTTGCTAATTAAGAGCTGATGCACCGCTCCCACATGCAAATCCCAATCAGTATCTCTAGAAATGCAGTCACATGCACCCTATAGATTTGCCAACCCTACTGGCTATGTCTTTTATATCTAGTTTTAGTCATACCCGTTGAACAGGCTACATCCGACATTCCAGCCCATGAGTCACCACTTGAACAGATCTTCCACACGAGCTCCAACTTGAACACATCTCGAAACTACACATGAATTCCCATATCTCAACAGATCTCAAAATCACACATGGATTCTTCAATAGATCCCGGAGTCACACATGGATTCTCATACCTCAATCGGTTACAGAATCACACATGGAATCCTATATCTTGAATAGATCACGAACAACTACATGTGTTCGAGCATCTCAAATAGATCCTGAATCTCCGCATAGATTCTAGCATCATAAAGCAATCGCGAACCAAGGACACGTATATGGTTTTGGAGTGGCTACGGTTTCATGTCATCCCAAATAAGCACACTCTCCCGCTTACCGGGTGCTCCAAGACTAATCGATCGATTTCCCGGTAATCTCAACCCTGGTTCTGTGGGAAATAAACAAACAATACATAAGATCAGAGATCACCTCCTAACCATTTAAGCAGACATATTTCCTTATCATTCGTCCTTGAAGAGCAAAACTAGTTTATACGTGCAGTATAGTATCACCGAAGATAAATGTACCATATAATTTTTGTGTTTCTTCTAGATATTTCCAGAGTATATTTGGCAAAGATAGTCGGTTATTTAACTATCAAATAAACAAACAATCCAATATAATGAGAATAATCGCATATGAAAAACTAGTTTGCGTATACTGTCCATAAGCAAGTAACACACAAAACAGGATCGAAGCAAACAAGCACGATCAAGTCATATAAATGACTTATATTCCCTTTTTTAATTAATCTTCCTTTATTAATTGAAAACATATTTTATTATTAAAACTCATTTTTACTCAATAAACTCTTTAATAAATGAAACTCCATTTGTTAAATAAACTCCGCTATTTAATTAAAACATTACTGATCATTTTCAAAACATTACAACACTTTCCAAAAGTATTCATATACTTGTCTCAACCGTATAAGTATATTCACAAATCAATTTCACAGGGCTTAGGACAAATGTTACTCAAACATTGTCACTACAAACCCAAACCATTTCAGTTATGATTATCTTTAAAGCATTATTTTCGGTGATTTATTTAAATTCACAAGTATAACCAAAACGGATTAAAGGCGAATGTTACTAACACATTGCCACAACAAACCCAAAACCAATTCATACTCGTTATTCTCTTTAAAATTCTGCTATTAAAGATCAAAGTGTTTTCCAAACTCATTTAACAATATCTTAACACTTATAATATTATGCAAGGTTTAAAAACAAATGTTACTAAAACATTGTATATGACAAACCCTAAACCACTTCACTATGTCGTTATCTTAAAAACTCCATTTTAAAGATCCAATCACTTTTCAAAACTATAGTTAAATGGGTTAAAACAAATGTTGCATAAGCATCGTTACTATAAACCCAAAATCACTTTTATATTGCCATTAACTTTGAAATATCCCTTTAAAGATCTACGTACATCTCCATTTATTAAACAAGGTTATACACCTTTTTAATCAATTTATAAAACAATCCATAATAACATAACTGTTATAATCTAAAAACTCCTTTTAAACCACTTTACAAAATATTAAACTTCCTTTTTAAACTTCTAAATATACTAAAATACCTTTAAAAAGATAGATATTTACATATACTAATTTATTTGAAAAACTATGACATTTACTAAGATACTATAAACTATTTGTAAAATATTATAATATAAAATCCTTTTATTTATTAAATAAATCTTTAATAACTTTTAAAACCATATATATACTAAAAATACATTTTTAAAGTACTTATACCTTATTTTAAAACCTTTTTATTTAAAACCCATTAAAAAACCTTTTTTATAATTTAAAACCATCACTTTATAAATCCATAAATGATTTTCAGAAATATATTTAAACCTTGATTATTTTTTGACAATAAGTACATTAACAGTACTTATTAACAATATGAAGAAGTCCTAGGATGTCTTCCAAAGTTAACTTTAAAATTGCAGATCACATCGATTTCAAAGTGCATCCATCGCGACCTTTTCTTTTCTAACATTTTTCAATTTCCATTTCCAATTTCCTACAAATGTCCATTCCAATCCATTTATGTCAAACACACCAAAACATGTGTAGAACAACCTAATATATATGTACATATATATATTTCCACAATTTAACTAATTTAACATATATCAAATATCAGGGATTTCAAAGCACGTTTATAGTGACTTTTTCGTTTCTAACATATATAATGCACCATCACTTTTCACAAAGCAATATCAAACATGTAAACAAGTAGTATGGGCCACGATACATGTTATAGATGACCAAAAGAGATATTATACTCAATAATAATGTTGTCCCTTGTTTTACAAAACAAGGCGGGGTCAAAAAGTAATAGCTTGCATTGTTCGCTATAAAGTTTATATTTTCAATACAACAATAACCATATACATAATATATAATCAACCGATGAGTAAAACTCGCCCAAACTCCAGCCAATGCTTTCGCGTTTTCGAATAGTCCAAAGGATAAAATTCCTACTAGCCCCAAACCCAATGAATCCAACTCCATTGCGTAGATAACTCGATAAGAACGCAACGACGAAGATAGCGCCTCAATCGAACCTCGTATGAACAAGATATGATTTATATAAGTTTTTATACTAAATACTTAATTAATTAATTAATCAAATTACTTAAACACCTCATTACCTTAATCCCCTTTTTAAAAGCTTCCCCATCATCTTCTTCTCCTACGTGCACCTGATACCATGCACCCAATTATGTCGTGCACAACCTCCAGCGACGCAAAGCATCACTCAACATTTCTTCAAATCGACCTCGCCATTGGATTCCTCATCCCACGCCTGACCTATCCAAACCAATCTCGACCAACCTGACCTTGCAAGGGATTCTGATGTTGTTTCTTCTTTCTTCTCTATCTTTTCTCTTTTCTATCCCTTTCTTTCTTCATCATGATACGACTTTCTGGTGATAGAAAGTTGGGTCGTGACAATAGCATGATGTGTAATGAGTAGGAATATACTGCCAGTTATTCAAATATTCGCCATGGGCTTGTAAGTGTGGTTCTTGCTATTTTTTACACCTCTTTTTAGTATGCTATAACATATTGGGAAGCAGTTTCATTGTTTGCTAGATTATATAACACACATGCTAAAATTATTTCTTTGTAATTACCAATGTAGCAGTTTCCAATCAATATATAATTTTATTAAGCATGACAGGCATGACATAAGAGTAACACTACATAAAAATATTTTAAACATACTAAAGATATGATGCAAGATATCGTCCTTAGTTTTATTTACTTATTTTAAACTTTGTTTATTTTAGTATTTTCCTAGAATAATGGTAGACGTGGTTTCTCTTGCCTATTTAAAAGGCTGGACCAATCTCATAGAATTTATTTTGGAATCATAGTTTTATCAATTCAATTATTTTATCTCATTACTACTTCTCTTAATTCTAATTACTTCATCTTTTTTTCGTATCTATTTTCTTTCTTCTTGCATCTTGGTGATCTCTGTATCACGTTCTTCTTATTTTCCTACATTAAGTGGTATCAGAGCTTTCAATTTTTAGATCTTTATCTGGAAATCGTTCCTTAACATACACGCTTCCGCAACTCCCCAAATCAATGGCTGAATTTGTTACTATGGATGTTCTTGAGAAGAAATTCACATAATTCAAGGAAGAGTTATCTGCCGATTTCATGGCAAAATTCGAGTCAAACAGCAAAAACTTTGCCGACCTTCAGAGCAATTTGGAGAAAATCATGTCTTATATGAAGATCGAAGGAGAATTACTAGCCACACAAACTCCAACAAAAGTTTCTAAAGAAGTTGAAGAACTCTTTTCAAATATGAACACTGATCCGAAAAGGCGTACAAAAATTATCTTTGTTCATAATAATACCGTACCCGAGGTGGTTAAAGAAAAGTTGGGAACATCAACTCAACATGAAAGTTTTCTCAATAATCCACTCAAGAAAGTTTCGAATTTTCAGATCGATAGCGATGAAGATGACTCGATTGAAACTGATCAGGAAAAGAGTTGGATGGAGGATAAACATCTCAGATCAGGTCAAAGTCCATATGGATCCTTACCAGAGTACAAATTAAAGGCAGATATTCCAAATTTTCACGGTAATTTTCTGATTAAAGAATTCTTGGATTGGTTATATGAAGTAGAGGCTTTCTTCAGTTTTATGTAAGTTCCATATTATTCAAAGGTGAAACTTGTCGCTTACAAACTTAAGGGAGGAGCCGCCGCTTGGTGGGAAAAGCTATGCGAAGATCGCTCTCTTTATGAAAAGCCACCTATTCGTACTTGGGAAAGAATGAGAAAATTGATTCGTAACAAATTCTTACCACGAGATTACAAGCAACAATGTAACGACCCGTAAATTTTCAATAATTAAAACTGTTAATTTAATGAGATTTTTGAAATTTAATATTGAAGAAAATAAAATTTTGTGAATTATTAATAAAAGTTGTAATAATGTAATAATAAAAATTAACTAAAAGGAAACGTAACAAGGTTAATTAAAGTTATTAATTAATGAACTTGAATGAAATTCCCAATTAAATAAAATAATTTAAATGTTATGACTTGGTTATAAATGGAGTATGAGAAAGCATATGTAATTATTGAATTAATGTGTGAAATAATATAATAGATGGTAATTGTTTGTGAAGAATAAACATGCAAGTTATAAAGGGTGTAATGGTGACAAATGGTTGTTGTTACCAGTTAATTTACCAATTACAAATAAAGGTAATTAAATGTTACTTTAATGATGATTAATATAATAACGAAAAGTGTGAATATAAATTTAATAGAAACGTAGATCTATTTCACTACACCAGAAAAGACTTTTGGTAGCGTTGAAAAAACGCTACCATAACTTATGGTAGCGTTTTAGAGAACGCTGCTATACGACATGCAACTAAAAGTCTAAAACTTTTTGTTGTGTTGTAGTAAACGCTACCAAAAGTCACTTTTAAATGCAACTATAGGTATTTTCTGTAGGATTTAAAAAACGCTACCAAAAATCACTTTTTTGGTTGCATTTTTTGTTTATATGCTTTTTTGATTTTCAGGAGCGTTTTTAAAATGCAACTGTATAATTTTCATATTAGTTTACATTTGTTTCTGTAGCATTTTTGGAACGCTACTAAAAGTTATTGGTTGTTTGGTAGCATATTTTAAATGCTACTATTTACGGTTGATGGTTTATACCATTTCCAGCAATCGCTTATATGCTATTCATATTAAAACGAACGATCAATCGCATAATTTTCATATATTCAAACAAACAATTAAATCACATAATTAGCATATACAAACAATCAATCATATGATCATCATATTCAAATAATTGCAAAAACATGTTAATCTCACAATCAAATATAATATCCATAATCAATTCGATAGTAGTTTTTCAACAAAATAAGACACATACTACAAGCATTCACAGAAAAGTTTCCACAAATGGTACTAACAAAATACGACAACATATATAACAATTAAATTCATGTTCGTTGCTGGATTACCAATAGTTCTTTGTTGTCGACAGTCTTCGCTTCGAAATAGCTAATTACCTGCAAACGAGTTTAACAATCAACAATATATATATATATATATATATATATATATATATATGTATATATGTATATATATATGTATATATGAAAATCATGTAATCTATAACTCGATATTCTATATTAACACATTAACAAAAATTGTTCTATTTTTATATGCATCCTATATAGTTCCCCAACGAATACACAATTTTCAATTTACACAGATATTCAGATCAAAACTGAGTTAGAAGTCTGACTGGATTTCATTCTATGTGCAGATTGTGTATTCAGTACTATGGGCAGATTGTGTATTCAGTACTATGATCAAGTTAAATCTTATAAAATATGAAAAAGTATCTGGAACGTCCGTAATCCATCGATGATGCATCCATCCACTAATTGAAATGTACAATTTTCTTTACCCTTGTCGTTTTCTATCAATTGGGTTCTCTAAAACAAAAATATTCCCTAAATTCACATTGTCGTAACTGTATTAGGCAACAACTGTAGTGTCAGTTACTTCCATTTATTTGTGTTAGCCCTCTTGTATAACTACATTTGTGTAATACATGTGCAAATAAATAAATAAATAAAATCTTTTACTGTTTTCTCACACTGGAAAAGTTTGTACAATCGGTTCACAAATAATAAAAAAGTTGCACCTTTAAAGTCGTTAACAACTATGGGTATCTTGCTTATTAATTTGCTTTTATTGATTGGTAATTTCTCCTTTTCAAACAAATCATGTAAACAATGTACAAATCTAATTATCTCCAGAGCCGATATTTATCCTTCACAATTATAAGATTTAGTATAGTCAATCTCTCGATTTCAGATTAAACTAATGTCATATCTCAATATCTAGCAAAGAAAATGAAGCTTGACACCCTTGGAAGCTAGGGAGGGGAACAAATGTGGTAAAAGAAGATCAAAGAAATAACACAAGTACATATAAGGTTGAAAAAGAGTACCGGATGCAAAAATATGCTAATAAAACTTTGTATTGATTAGTTACTGGTATTACTTTCACAGGTGTTATATTTGTTTTAGTTTATAAGTTACTGGATTTTGTACTAATGGTGAATAATAAATCACATCCAAAAGATATAGTACTTGATTAAAGTTTGAGTTTTAATGTCATCTAAGAAAAATTTGTTACCAAATAAAATAGTTGTTTACCATGCAGGGTGATACCTAACATTAATTTTAAACGAGTTATTTATCTTTTACTTGGAAACACTACTATTCGCAAAAATAAATACTAAATATTACTTTAAAAATGCCGTTTAAAGAAAAAAAACCGACAACGTTTGTATTACCAGTTGAAGTGCATGTGTGTGTAAATGAATTGATCGAATTTTCCATCTTTTCTCTAGTTCGCTATGGTAAAACTGTAATAAATTTCGCTGAACATTTGAAAATAATATCCCATTAAATTGTTGGTCACGCTATCGAAAGTACTGTTCACATCTGCTCTGAGCCTTATTTCCATGTACTTTTAATTGTATTCTCATCTACTAAAAACCCATATTCTCATGATGCTCCCAAATAATAATTTTTGAGCCATGGTTTCAACTAAAATCTGTTAAGCAGCTTCTATATGGCACCTATACTAAGTCCGACACCAAACATGTATTACACTAAATCAAAGTACGAAGGTGCAAAGATAACATCTTTTCAATAAATTTAAGGGACTTGAATGAAACACATCAAACATGATAAAATGAAAAAGAATAACTTAAACAACTAAAAACTTATAAACAGAAAGAACAATAGAAAACACCTAAGCTGGTAAACAAAAAGAAACATACTGGAAATAAAGATTTCAATAAGGTTTGTTCTAGTAAGAACTAAATGACTTTGGTGCGAGGGATCACAGGTTCGAAACTTGCGTGGCATGATTCAAACATATATTGACATGTGGTATGTTGTACACTATCTACGACTTGTAGTACTAATATGTAATATCATTTAAGTACCCAATTTCAAGAGAGAGAGAGAGGAGAAAGAACTAAATGGCAATAATAAATTCACTAGCTCAGATAATGGAGTATCACTAACACAGATAATGATAAGTTAAGAAGGTTGTCTTTTCTACAAGTGATGATAAAAGTCCACGCCCCGATGGAATTAACCCTAAATTTATGAAGCTTCATGGGGATGTTATCCAGCTGGATTTATTATTGGCTATCTCAGACATGTTTAACTCTTCAAAACTGTCTAAAGGTATTAATCATACTTTTATCTCTTTAATGCCAAAAAGTGACAGACCAAGGAATACTGTTGAATACAGACCTATATCATGTTGCAATATGTACTATAAGGTTTTTAGTAAAGTGTTGTGTAATAGACTGAAACTGTTTTTGCCTCATTTAATATTTGAAAATTAGTCATCTTTTACTATATATAGGAAGAAATATTAGTGAACATATTTTGCTTGCCCATGAATCGTTAAGAGATTTTTCTAAAATATGGTTGGATAAATTCTGTATAAAAGTTGATTTACAAAAGGCATATAGCGGGGTTAATAGGCAGTTCATTTGTTATGTCCTTCACAAGATGAACTTTCCTACCCATTTCATAAATGTTATTTATGAATGTATAAATTTCCCCACTTATTTCATTCTACTCTAAGGTGTTCATAAGGGTTTTATAAGTGGTAATAGGGAGTTGTGGCAAGGTAATCCATTGCCCCATGTTTATTTACCGTGGCATCGAAATATTTCACCTATATGATGAAAAAGCATCTGCTAACAAGTTATATATACTAGTTTCAAGAATGCAGCTATAATTAGCCATTTCCTATATGTCGATGACTTACTGTTATTTGGAAAAATTAGTGTATATAATGCTAAAACAATTAAAGACATATTTGACAAACTGGAGCAGCATACATGCCTGGGTATAAATAATTTTAAGGCCAAGTTAATATTTCAGTAAATATACAACTATCAAGGAGCAAATGAAAAATGTGTTGAATCTAATAGAAGATTAACTTTCAATTAGTTATCTAGGAGTGCCACTATCGTCGACTTACCTACATTATTCTCAATGCAACCAATCACTTCAGAAAATTCAAAGTAAGCTAGAAGGATGGGATTATATTTCCTTAACAATGGAAGGAAGAGCAAAACTGTTGCACACAGTTATTACTCCTTTTATTTTATACTGGTTATTTATATACCAATTACCTAAGCAAACCATTTCAAAAACTAACAGTTTGTGTTCAGATTTTTTTTTGGGTAGGTGAAAAGCATAAAAATAACATGGTCTACATTGTGTAAAACCAAAAAAGGAGGAGTGACACTGAAGAACCTAGCAGATATAAAAAAAGGCTTCATGTATAAAGCTATTGTGGGGTTTTCTATCAAAAAAATCTATGGTCTAACTGGACAGCAACCAAATATTGCAGAGGTAAACAATTTTGGATAATGTCTATTAATAACAATGCTTCTTGCACTTGAAAAAATATTCTATGACTACGAATGCAAGGTAAACAGTATTTTAACAAGGTTATAGTAAGTGGTTAATCCACATCATAACGGAATGAACCCTGGATTAAGTGTAGATGCCTAGTTGACCTATTGGGTTATGATATATTTTATATTATTGGATCCCCTATAAGTACAGTGGTAGAAATAATGGATAATGGGGTTATAAATCCATCACTAAATTTAGCTACTAGGGAATTATCACCCTGAATAGTGAATACAACATACATAAATTTAGAGTTACAAGTCTGCAAATTTTTATGAACGTGGTTATGGTGGGGAGTTTAGCTTCCATAAGGCATGGGATAAGGTCAGAGACCATAATTAAAATGTCTCATGGGAAACAGTAATATGGCACTAAAAAAACTGCAAAAAATGGCTTTCTGCTCCTATAAGCGATGTTGACTTGTTTAGGCATGAAGGGTAGACTACTAAACATATATCTCTGTCCAAATAGTCCGATATCATATCATAATTCCTCAACACACCATCTGATATATCTCTGTCCAAATAGTCCGATGGTAGAAAATCGAATGTTAGTACCAAGTTATCAGGAGAAGTGACATAATCTTCTTTTTTACTTTCTATTTTGTATGCTATTAGCCGCCTTCTTAAGTATAGGGACAACAAATGAACTGCAAACTATATATAAATTAAGCTTCAGTGGTGCAATTAGATCAGCAAAAGTACTTCCCAATAAGGCTTTAGTTGTAAATAGTATAAAGGGGTCCCATTTTACATACTTGTAGTTTCAAATGGTTGCTAGCTATATTATTTTTCTTCAATGTAAGAATTCTGAAAAAAAAAATAGTGTATTGTTTTGAACCCCTTAGATATAGTTAGGAACCATAAGTTAAGCAAGGGAAAAAAACAGTGCTTATAACTAAGTTTCGACTTCTGGAATCATAACTTGGTGCAGCACAAAGTTAATCCATATTGATATTTTTAGTTTGAGATTAGAATTTATAATCATTTTGGTATGTTATTTAACTTGTTTTATGAGTGCTGATCATATTTTTCAGAAAACGCTTCAGTACAATCCTGTTAACAGGATATTGGCAAAAGCTGCAATGGAACACCCCAACTTTTGGGTTAGTCCATTCATTGGTGCAGCGATTGCAGCAGCTATCATCAATATATACTAAGGCAGGTGCGGTGAAGGTTTTGGGATCGTTCAGGAGCAACGCATGATATTTATGATCGCACCATTGTATCGATATATTTAATTGTATGGTATTCTTGTGATTCTATGATTCTAGAGCTAGATGGCATTATTCGCATCACATGAAAGTGTAAGCATACAGTGCACGTATACAGCGGTGAAACACTGAATGCAGCTCCATCAGATGGAACAGAGCCACTCAACTTTTAATTATTAATGCACATATCGTATAAATATCCATATGATAACCACCGTATATATCACTACCATATTAACCGTAAAATCATTATGAGCAGGGTATGTGCAAAATTGCTCTAACCATAACAATATCTCAACTTATTATTTATCTGATAAAATATACCGAAAATCATATATCGAATATACCAATAAATATCATCCACGATGTTAACAAAACCTTTTTAAGTTTTGAATGAATGTAATTAGCTAAGGTTGATTTATATCTATGGCAATATTAAATCAAAAAAAATCGACATAAAACTCATTTATATGAATAAAAATGACAAGTTATGGTATACAGCTACTCCCCCTGAAATGAAATGCCCTGCGAATCTATTGCTCAGACCACAAACAAGGCTGCAAGCAAATGCAACAGATTTATACAGAATTCATGCAAAATTTAGCTACAATGTTTAAAACACATATTACCCAAATGCTGATGCTAGGTTTACTTAGTTGGTGACAAGTAAGATGCAAACTACAGTACAAAATGAGAAAAGAATACCATCTATCATCATATCCAAATGCAACGGCAAGATTCCTCTAACCCCTAAGCAAGAAGGCTAGGTAACTTTAAAAAATTATCCATTTTTTCATTTTGCTTTTTGAATAAACTAAATGCAATTCACGTGATGAATTCAAACAACAACCATCAAAAGCTATTTCGTAGACTCGTTTTAAAATACAAACACAAAATAAGGTTAATTTTCAGATGACCTTTATTGAGCTGAAGGTGTGAAGCAGAGACTGGAGATTGGAATCATCGCTTGAGCGCAAGGTTTCTGATGCGAATTGAGGTAGAATTGCATGAGCTAAGCAATGATTGAAGCAGATTTAGGGTTTTCCTATGGCGGGAGGGAAAGAAGTTTAATAAAATCGTTTAAGTGGCAATGGAAGAAAAGTAATTTGAGCGGGCAGAGAAAATATTACCCAAATCTTAGTGTGCATTGCTGGCGGGATAATAAAGTACTGATTCTTTATTTAGGGCAAATTTTTATAAATGAGTAGTGCTTGCACTTAACATTGAAACGCTACCAATAGTTGCAACCAATAGCAAGTTTTGTTGTAGTGTTTATAAGGTAGTAATTGATGTAATAAAAAGCATGAAACCAAGTAAAGAAATTTATTGAGAATATTTGTAACGACCCTGGATTTTGGTCATATTATTTTAATAAATATTTAATCTAATTAAATAAAAAAATGAACTTATCATTTTAAAATGAATATGACTTTTGAAATATGGCCATTTATTGGTATGGATTTGTATTTTTGAGAGGAAAATTTGATTTGGGAATTTAAAATAAAATCTCTTGATAATATTCATAATAAAATTTGTTTTGTATAATTAAATTAAAATTCTTACCTTGTTAACATCTAATGTTCGAAATAAAATCAAAGTCTATCAATATAAAATATCAGTATTAAATATAAGTAAGTAAACTTATGAATATAATTTAAATATCAATAGTTAAAATACAAATAGAAATAAATATGAAAATAAGTATAAATGTAAGTAAAACTTATGAATCTAATTTAAACATTGATAGTTTACATACAAATAGAATTAAAATGAATAAGCAAGCATACATCATAAGCTGTAAATTTGAAAGCATAAAATAAGACAAACATTTGTATATTAAGAAAGAAAATGATGAAACAAATTATCTTCATATACACACAAGACTAAATATCTATCTGCAAAAGTGATAGTTAACAAAACAAATGATTTTATGCAAGATATCTTCACATACAAGCCATGCCTACCTGCAAAGTCTACATTACATACAAAATATCTTTGTACAAACTATACATATCGGCCAGTATTAATTATGTGTAAACTAATATGAGGACATGCATTAAATTAGCACAACATTTTGTCAATTCAATTGTAAGAAAATCCTTTCAGCCGAAATAAGCAAAGATCATTTCAGTTTACAGTAATTTAAATAAGAATCTTGTCTGAACATAATAAGTAAACCTTGTACCAGTTAAACCTATACTGTTCAAAGTCTTGTCTATTTATACAACATATTATTTTGTTCGTTTACAAACTTAAGAAGCAAAAACCGAGACAAGGAAGAAAAGAAAATAAATATCTTTACTTTACAAACTCAAATAAATTCAACAACAAAGCCGAGGGATCTTCAGGAATTCAAACTACAGTTTTCTTCATCAATCTTTGCTTTAAAAGGTGAGTAAACATATTTTTTTTAAAGCTTAAGTAAACGAAGATATGTGCATGTGATTCCTGAATTAATTGTGCTTTGCATGTGTATTTCTAAGTGTGGATCTCTGTGTATATATGTGTTTGTTTGAGCATGTTGATTTCCCTGTTCTTCTTTGTTCCTTAGTTACAGAGTTTGAAGATAAACCAAAAATTCAATATATCTTTATCTTGTCACTGTTAGGCTTGAATTTCAAACACAATGTGGTTGTTTAAACATAAACTCAAGTTTAAAATCTTATTCAAACAAGGCAAGCATGTAGATCATCTGGAACCAAGATAGTACAGGAGAAATTTTAGGTGCATGTTGAAATCAAGTATTATAATATGTTGATTCAAATTATATAATTTAAATCCACTTTGAAAAATATGATTTTTAGAATGAAAAGCTTGATTTTTTATTTGAGAATCCTATGAGAAAGTGTAAGTTAACCAGGAAATGGGTCGTGAGTGTTCTCTGATGATCGGCAGTAGATGGGGGGTAAGGGATTTGGCTGGAGTGTATCAGGGGTTCGTCGAAGTCGGGAAAAACATCAGGAGGGGGTAATGTTCGTCATGGTGATCGCATGTGGGCGAACTAGGGTTTAAGAACCCAAAGTGGTCGATTCTGGAACTTGATCTTGGAGGCGTCTAGGGTTGTTTGAGTTGCATCGCACCAGGGGGAAACGGAGCTTAGTCTTCGGAGAGGCTTTGGACGGGGTGGCGATGTCTCTGGTGGTCGGCATGGCCTGGACAAGGTGATTTTGGTCGGAGTATTTTTTTTTGTTCCAGTTGATCAGTCAGTTTGCTTCGTTTTCGATTTCGAGCACATTTGGAAATTTGGATGTTTAGGATCGATGATGGTAGCCGTAGGCGATTCGTCGGAGGTGGACTTGGAGGTTGGATCGTCGTCGACGTTGAGTGCAGGTGCACAACGTATCAGTGGTGCCAGTTTTGTTTGGGAAAGAAGTCTCGAAGGGAAGCTCGAGAAAATAGGCTGGAGGCTCGGGCTCGTCTTCGTGTAGTTCGAGAGTGCAGTCTTGTTTTTCATGTTTATGTTTTAGCAAAAGAAAAAAAAATGGAAGAAGTGGATGAATCTCGAGTCTGGACTCGAGCTATTCCCAGGTAGAACCCGAAGTAGGTTTAAAGTGCAGGAATTTTAAAGGGTTTTATACAACAAGTTTTAAATTTAAATTGAATTTAATTTTAAACTATTATGTAAAATAAATGTTTTTCTTAAAACATTTGATTTAGAAGATTTGAAGTTTGTTTAACTTAAATTTGTTAAGTTAAATTAAATTTAAAGTTTAATTTAAAGGTGGAATGTTGTGAAATGTATTTAAATTTTGGTTAATGATAAGTAAGTCATTAATAAATAAAGATTTATCTTGAGAGATAATTACGATTTGGATAATTAATGACTAATTAATTAAATGAGGTAATTAAGAGTGATTAATTAGTTTAATTTAATAATGTTTAAGATTTATTAATTAATAGTTAGTGGTTAGTTAATTAAGTGATTAAGATGTAATTAGTGACAAATTAATTACTTAATGGAAGTAATCAAGGATTTATTACTTAGTGTAATTAATTAAAGATTGATTGATTAAGGAAACTAATCAATGATTAGTTAAATAATGAGTATGATTAATTAAGGGATAATTGATCAATAAAGTAATTATGAGGTAATTAATTTGAGTGATTAATTGAGGATCAATGAAATTAGTATGGATGGGTAAAGTATAATTAATTTGAGTAATTAATTGAGAGTTAATTACTTATTGTAATTAAAGAATGATTAATCAAGGATGATAAATCAAGATGAATAATTAAGGGATGATTGATTAATTGAATATAATTAACTGATTTGGAATTAATTTATGTTAAATGAAGGAATGTAAGTGATTGAGGTTAGAAATTCAATTAGAATCAATTGAATTAATTTAGAAGTGATCAAATTTGCTTATGGATGATTGAATGGTATTGGATGCTTTGAATTAGTTCTTATCTCTGATATGGAATGTTGTGTATTTCATTTGGATAACTTGGGTTAGGATGACATGAGACTCGAAGAGACCGGGTTCGGGTATTAGGAAATACCCGAAATCACTTTGGATTTTTATAGATTGGTATGTGAATTCTATAGGTTGGAATGAAGTGATTTAAAGGAATGGGTCTATTAAAATCTAAAATTCTGGTAACTTAGAAATTGATATGTGAAATAAGTGATGTCTATAACAAAATGTGAATTTGTAAATTGATACGAGTTACCCTGGGTTTTATATAAATTTTATGCTGTTGTATTTCATGTTAGATGGGTTTACTCACGCTGGTTTCCAGCCTGACCCGGGTGTTACTTTGATGTAATGCTCGGGTCAGACCGAGTATTACAGATTTTCAGGTAAGGACGTTCTGGAGCTCAGGAGACGAGCTGGATGGCAGGAACGTATGGAGTGTTTCCGATGTGATATATTTTGTTTATCTGGGATATGTTGATTTGTATATATCCAATGATTGTGTATATGTATAACTCCGATGTATTAAAATGAAAATTGACTGATATGGTATTCTTTTGTAAACTGCTTCTATTTGATATTATATTTTGATCCGCTGCGAATGTGAGATTCTGTGATTTGTTTCTGTTTCTTCTTCTATCGTTTTCTTCTTTTTCCTAACTATCCGGAATTTTCGAGGTCGAAAATTCCGGGTCGTTACACTTGGTATCAGAGCGAAGGTTAAGCGAGAACCTTGGCTCTGGTGGGTTTACTCATCAAGGATAGGGTTAGTACTACCCTAGGATGAGTTGAGTATATATATATATATATATGAGAGAGCGTACTTGTTATTTTCTTATATAAAGATTTTAAATGATTTTTGTAAGAATATATTTTGATATATATAAAGCAATATTTCTTACTAATAAATGTTAAGGCAATTGGTTGTTAAATTTTTTTGGAATTAAACTAAGAGGTAATAGAAATACAACCAAATTGAAATTAAATAAAGATAAATTTGAAATGGATCCAAACTAAAATTAAAATCCTGAATTTGTGGAAATGTTTTCAGGATAAAGATGATAATGAATTGGTTTCCAGATATGATAATCTTGGTTATTATCATAAATGGTTGTTGTATTTAATAGTGGAATATGTGTTAATGAGTAAGTAAAATAAAATGTGTTAAGGATATAAACTTAGATGAGTATAACTTGTAAATTAGAACGGATTTAAATTGTGAAGTTTAAACCTAAGTTTAGAAACATTTAAATTGTTTCAAAGTGTTAAAAGAAAAGAATAAATAATATTGTTCAGAATATACTTGAATGTGATCTTATTTTAAAATAAGAAGTTGTTTGAAAACTTAAAAAGAGATCTGTCTTAAATTAAAACCAAAGGTGGTTTAAATTTTAAAGTATAGCTTGGTGGGCTAAGAAATAAATATGTATATATGGATACAAAGATGGTTTGAAATAAACTAAATGTTGAGTTTTAAATTTGGGAAATGAGATGTGATATCCAAGGTGATAAGTTTTTGAACTTATAAGATTATTAATGTGAAGTTTAAAATTTGAAGTGGGAATTCAAATTTGAGGAAGTTTGACGAGATTAAATTGAATTTAACTTAAAGGAAGTTAAATAAGTTTGGAACAAGCAACCTGAATTGGAAATTTCAAGATGAAATTGAGATTTAACTTGGGAAGTTAAATGGTTAATTTGAATTGGGAGATTGTGTGATCTCAAGATGGATTTGAGATCTGATGGATGTTTTAAAATAAATTGGATGATATCATCCTATTGTTATTAATAATCTTTAGATTGTGAATTGGATTTGTTTAAATGAATGAAGAAATGGATTGTGGTGATATATCCATTATTTAGCTAAAAGGGAAATTAAAATTTGGAATTAAGGAGATGAAACCACTTTGAATTTAAGGTTTAAAAAGAATTGGAAATTTAAATTGTTAAGCACTGGTTTCAAAATTGAAATTGGGTAATAAATTGAATTTTTAAGGTAAAATTGTTTTGAACTCTTTTTTTTGGCAAAGCCAGCGGGGTTGACTGGACCCCAACCAGTTTATTGCAACACAATAAAAGAGAACATTACAAAGAAAAAAGAGAGAAAAAAGAAAAAAAAGAAGAGAACTAGACAAAAATACAATTGAAAAAACAACAAGAGGTCAGGCCCATCCAAGAATCAAACTGTCAGGGAAAACACGGTTGCAGTTCTTCAATTGCATGTGGGTGGCTTTCTTAACATCATGCCATAGAAATTCCATCTTCTTCCTTTGCTTTTCAAAAACAATTGCATTCCTTTCCTTCCATATGAGTCTCATGTATATTTTCAAACATACAACTAACACTCTAGATTCATAACATCTCCATCTCGTAGCCTTGTAAATGATACTCCACACCATACTCGAACTACTGGTAGATAGCTTATAACCAGTAATGCAACTGATGCGGTTCATCAAGTACTTGAGTGCAGGGCATTCAAAAAAAAGGTGATCAGCGCTTTCCTCATACAAGTCACAAAACAGACACATAGGAGAGCAAAGCAATCCAATACTGTTTAATTTACTTCTAGTAAGTAGGGCCTGATTTAACACTTTCCACATCATCAAGTTTTGAGAAGGGACAGAGTCATTCGACCAGATAACAGTGAACCACTTGGTTGCTGGAAGTGGAGAAAAGTCAGAACAAAAATTGTACACACATTTGACACTGTGTGGCTTCATGTCCCATGAGACAGCATCAAGCTAATGGGTAGTGCAGAATTTGGCTTGGATATCAGTCCACATGACTTTGAGAATTTGATTACTAGTATTTGGCAACTGCAACTTCCCTTCATGTAAGTAATCATTTACTTTTTCATCATAGCGAATGCCAGATTGCTGTATCTGTTGATATCACAAACTTTGGAAAGAATAAGACCCTTACTTGACCATGGTTCATGCCAGAAGCTAACCTCAGAGTTAGCAGTAACTTGATATTGAATAATAGGAAGATAAACTTGTCTAAGCTTCAGAATGTTTCTCCATATCCAACTGCTGTTTTGAGATATGTCCATACACCAAAAGGATTTAGACTTAATGTAATGTAGCCATATCCAATTAACCCATATAGTATCTCTCTTGTTGATAATGGCATCGAAATGAGAACTTATTGCAGCTTGGTTCCACTTCCTAGGATTAATAACACCAAGACCTCCAAGCTTCATGGGATTTTCAATTTTTGAAAAGGAGCATGGTATCAACTTCCTATTATGAACACTGCCAGTCCAGAAGAATCTAATCATGGCCGACCTAACAAGTTGCATCAGCTTCATCGGGAGGATCAATGAACGAGCCCAGTAGACCAGAGAAGAGAATACAACAGATTTGATTAGGACAAGTCTACCACTTTGAGATAATTGTCTATTCACCCAGGCACTCATAACAGAAGTAATCTTATGGTATAATGGAATACAGTCAGCATTAGTTATTCTTTTAGAGATTAGGGGGAGACCGAGGTACCTCATATCATTATCCATGCAAGGGAAACCAATATGTTGATATAGAGCAGCTTTCAGAGCATCACTAACACCCACAACTAGCATGGATGACTTTGCTTGATTAATAGAAAGTCCTGTCATACAGTAAAAGGACTGCAGAGCTACCTTTATGCCAGTCAGAGATGGTATTTCAGGCTTAGTAAACAACATCACGTCATCAACAAACATTATAGAGTTTATTTGAAGTGTAGAGCACTTAGGATGGAACTTTATTAATTTCTAAGAGAATTTAGTGTTAAGAATAACCGTGAAAACTTCCATAACCAAAAGGAATAAGTAAGATGATAGAGGATCTCCTTGACGTATACCCTTGCTACTACCGAAGAAACCCACAGGTCTACCATTAATAACAACAGAATAGGTAGGGGAGGAGATACACACATATATCCAAGACACAAAAATTTTGGGGAATCCCATGATTGCCATAATTCTAACTAAAGAAGACCAGTGAATAGAATCATAGGCTTTAGAAATATCAATTTTGAGGGCAGCTGCAGGGGTAACATTACTTCTACAATAATCTTTAAGCAACTCTTGAGCTAGAAGCACATTGTCAAAAATATTCCTGGATGGAATGAAAGCAGCTTGGTTCATTGAGACAACAGAAGGGATTACACCAACCAGACGAGTAGCAAGAATTTTTGAGATACATTTATATATTACATTACAGCAGGAGATAGGCCTGAAAGAAGAGACACTAAGAGGAGGAGTAACTTTAGGGATTAGAGCAATATTTATGCAATTAACATCCCCAAGAAGCTTGCATTTTGAAAAGAAATTGTGAATAGCTTGACAGAAATCGTGGCCAAGCACCCCCCATGTTGATGTAAAGAAAGTCACGTTAAGGCCATCAGGGCCTCCAGAAGAGAGTTTGTTCATAGAAAAAAGAGTATCTTTGATTTCCTCATCAGAAACAGGCCTAATAAGAGTGTTAGCTTCCTGAGTGGAAATGCAAGGTAAGGCAAGAGATGAGATTTGGTCAAGATCTGGAGAGAAGCCAGAAGAATTGCCAAGAAGAGTTGAGAAGTAATCAACAAAAGCTTGGTCAACAGTTTCAGCAGTAGAACATAGGGTACCTTGTTCATCTAATATACTGTAAATATTATCTCTAGCATGCTTTACCTTTAATGCATCGTGGAAAAACTTAGTATTCCTATCACCTTCAACAATCCACTTATTATGCAGTTGTTGCCTCTTCATGTTTTCTTCCATGCTAAGAGCATTATTAACATCACTGAATAATTTGGCTTCATCAGCAGCTGCTTGTTCATCGTGGGGATGGTTCATCATATATACTTGTTGTTTCTGCAACTGTTCCATAAGTGTTGTTGAAAGCATGCTACCAGTTCCAAAGGTGGAAGAAGCCCACAATTTGATCTCATGTTTAATTCTTTTCAATTTCCTGCAAAACTTATACATGGGATTACCAAAGCAATAAAATTCAGAATGAACTTGAGAAACTAAGGTCAGAAAGTGTTCATGCTTGAGCCAAGCATTAAAAAATTTGAAACTTCTCTTTTCCTTTCGTAAGTGGTGACCCAGAGATAAAATCAACGGAGAGTGAGCAGACATTATTGGATGAGGAAGAAAAACAGACAAGGAAGGCCATAGGGATAGAGCTTGGAAGTTGCTAAAGGCATGATCAATTGTCGTGAAGGTTCGAACACCACTACGACTTCTATTATTCCAAGAGTACTTAGCACCTGATTTGTTTACCAAGATTAATTCAGACTCATCAACAGCTAAATTGAATGGGGAAATATCTCTTGGGGTTAGTGGATTACCTCCACATTTGTCAGTGAGTTCAAAGCATGAATTAAAGTCACCTAAAACAAGCCAGGGGTGAGAAGATTGACGAAGAGGAGGCAAGGAATTGAAGAAAGAATTCCTAGAAGGGACCGAGTTATCAGCATAGACAAAAGTGATGTAGGAGGAGGATTTAGTTTGAATTTCATGGACATGAAAGTGAATAAATTGTCTAGTAGTTAAGATTGGGAAAAGAGAAATAACTGCAGGATCATAGGTTATAAGAATACGCCCATATGAAGCCACATCATGATTATGATGGAATTCCCATTTTGGATTTATATAAGTAGCTGCTTTGATGGTTAACGATAGATTGAGCTTAGTTTCAAGCAACCCAAATAGGCAAATGTCAAAGGAAGAAATGATACTTTTAACCTGATCAATTTTTTTGAACTCTTATTTGAACCTAGAAATAAGTTTATGTAGAAGTAAAGATAAATTAAAATGGAATTTTGAAATTTGAACTCAGAATTAAATGGTTAGGCTGTTAAATTAAAAGTAAAGGTAAATTTGATTTATGGGATTAAATCAACATTTGAAATAATAACTCGAATTTGTATAATTCAAGATGGTTTAAAGTGAAATGAAATTGGAAGTTAATTGGAAATTGGCAATTGTTTGGAAATGGAGATGGGAAGTTGTGACGACCGCCCATGACCCCTGCACCGAATCTAGAGATAGTGCGCTGTAAAGTGTGCCAGGCGACCATGGACGATTGTCAGGGTAGATTAAAACAACAGAATCTATCGTATTACTCACAGCGCATGGACAAAATACAATAGAACATATGTATAGTGAAGCTTTACAGAACAAAATGACATCATATAAAACTCCATAATAGTTGAATACAAGCATCCAAATAGTCAATACATCAAGCCTCACTACATATCTCTTAGAGAATACAAAACAGCGGAATATCCAGTACATATAATAAGAAGATAATATGCAACCCTCCAGCTCGTCTTCGATATTAGCATCGTGAGAAGAGAACAGCACCTGTCACCTGCTACCTAGTCTGCCCGTCCCAAAATGGACGAACAGCCCAAGGCAATAAGAATTAAAACATAAAGCCTTGAGTCAGACAACAGTCTTAGTGAGCAGTAAATTAACTAACAACATACCAAAAGAGCATAAAGGAAAAGGAATAGGAATACAACCCTCCCACTCCAACCTCATTCTACAGTGGTAGCCCCCAGACACACACTAAGCAGAAGCAAACATAGCAGAGCATACAATCTAAAGTAGAGTAATAATCATTCGAGTCAAGGGCGATGTTTTCCAAGTACCAAGGCCTAAATCAGATAAGCACCCAGAAAATACCGCTCTTGAGTCCGAATGACGATACAACCAAACATCCATGACTCTGGCTATCACTGTTATCATTGCTTCGATATCACCGTTAATTGAATGACCGGCACATTCTTTCAGCCGTCCGTCAAGGGCTAATGGAAACCCCGGTTCTAGACATAACTCCCGCACATCGTCGCAACCCGTGCCTAGGACTATCGAATCTGCCCAGAGTACTCGACCATCAACAGTTGTTCGTTGGGACTATCGAATCTGCCAAAACGTACTCTTGCTTAGAGCATGCTAGAACCTTCAACAACGATGATATCCAAGCCTCCTAGTCATCCTCCTCGACAACTATTCTCATATCCATTCATTATCCTCAACTCGAATCATATCACCGAGTTATCAACATGCTTGGAATGATCCCGTCTGGATTAGACCAAGTCTTCATCACATGATTGCCTCGCTTCATCACATCCTCGCAAAGCCTCATCTTAACATCACATCATCAAATCTATGCATAAGAGCTTCATCATCCCGCTACATATGCCACGAGCAGCTTTCCCAATTCAAGAGCCTTTCCCTTAGCTTTTGAATCGTATTTGGTCTAAATCAAACCATCAATCATCTAATTCATAACAATCAATCAAATCAAACATTAATCCAAACAATCAAGCATTCAAATAAGATCTAAGTAGACAATTATCACAATAATGGCATTTTCGTAATTAAAGAGTTGAAAGTCCAATAAGCATGAAAACATGAATTATATCCCTACAAACTTGATGAATAAACTTGCATAGGTTAACATATGATAAAATGGATGTAACATCATCATGAACAATGGATCTATATGGATCTACACTTAGGATGAAGAAAATGCATAGAAATCACTATTTTAACACCAAATCGAGCCAACAATCCGATATACTCCTTTGGATCCGTGTGAGAGATAATCACCACTCACCAAGTCACCTAAACAACCACAAATCTACATGCTTCAGATCTGGATAGCGAAGGATCAAGCTTGATCTATCACGAATCCGCTTCAAACGAAGAAATCTCTCTTGAAAAGATGAAGATCTTCAATCTAAGCTCTTGAATCTTCAATCTTGATCTTCGATTTGGATGGATGGAAGCACTAGATTAGAGTGGAGAAAAGAACTGAAGAAGTGTAGAAGTCGAGCTCTCAAAATGGCAGCACTTCGTTGCTTCAAAATCCGGATCCCAAAAATGGAACAAAGCCCTCCTATTTATAGCAGAAATTCCTTAATTCGAAATTTGGCTATCTCCATAAGTCGCTTCCGACTTACGACCTAAGCCCCTACGACTTAACAAAACCCAGCGACCTAACAATGCTACGACAAACTCCTCAGCGACCTATCGCTTGCGCCTCTACGACCTAAGACTTAAGAGAATGCGACTTAGCACAACTGCACACCCAAGCGACCTACCAAAGCCCTACAACTTACGACCTAACGAGGCTACGACTTATGACTTAGCGACCTAACCACAGGTGCGACCTAACATTTAAGCACTTACGCGACCTAATCAACATAGCGCATCAGCGACCTACGACTTAGCAAACTCGCGACCTAACTATCTTAGGTCGCCTACGACCTAACTCAACACTAAACAGGGCCTCCGACTTAACACTTGCCGAGTTAACTTCGACCTGCTAACTTAACCCAGCTACGACTTATCTCCTTAGGTCGTCTACCGACCTAACTATGCCCTAGGTCGCTAAACTACCTATTTCCTAACTCCTTAAGTCGTTGCCGACCTATCCCCCTTAGGTCGCTAACTCACCCAGAAGCCCACAACCTATCTTAGGTCGCCAATCCTATAAGTCGGTCACGACTTATCACTTAGGTCACTCACTATTACCCCAGCTTCCTTAAGTCATCCACTACCTTAGGTCGCTCCAACACCCTACGACTTAAGCTACTACAACTCAACTCCTAACTCGCCGAATTCCTTAACTCGGTCACGAATTAGCTCTTAGGTCGTTCACGACCTAGGACTTAGACAAATCTGCCTAAAAATCTGAAATGACTTGAAAATGCTAAAATTCCAGATTTTGACGAACTTGTCGATCCGTAAAAATACGGGTCGTTACATTCTCTCCCCCTTAGGAATTTCGCCCCCGAAATTCCATACAATCATAGCAATCAAAAACTATTCTGTACGCCTACCATCCATAGCAATCAACAAACCATGCATCCAATTCTAGCTTAGCGTACAGAATTCTAAAACTAGAACAAGTTACAATATCGCGAGATGACACAACACCTTAGGGCCATACCTTGAAGAGTTCAGGATGAGCTGCCTTCATCCTCTCTTCCACCTCCCACGTGCAGTCGTTATCATCATCACTCCATTGTATCTTGAGCAACTTAACTACCTTCCTCCTAAGCTGTTTCGTGTCGGTTTCAACAACACGAAGCGGCTTACGAGGTCTTCGATCGACTGGATCAACTTCGAAATCTTCATAGCTATCAGCAGAAACCACTGTATTCGAGTCGTGCACATACTTCCGTAGATATGATACATGAAAAACATTGTGCACACCCGACATCTTCTTAGGTAACTCCAACCTATAGGCGAGCTTTCCAATTCGCTCGATGATCGGGAATGGTCCAACAAATCTCGGAGTCAATTTTCCTTTCTTCCCGAATCGAATAACATTCTTTAGTGGAAAAATCTTTACAAAAACCATATCTCCTACGTCGAATTCCAAATCCTTTCGACGCTTATCAGCATAACTCTTCTGACGGTCTTGGGCTGCCTTCATTCGTTGCCGAATGATCTCTATACAATCTGAAGTCTGCCGAATCATCTCTGGCCCAAGTATCAGCTTTTCTCCAGTTTCCAACCAACATGTCGGAGAGTTACACGGTCTTCCATACAATGCCTCATACGGTGCCATACCAATGCTTGACTGATAACTGTTGTTGTACGCAAACTCCACCAAATGAAGGTGATCTTCCCATGATCCTCCGAAATCCAAAACACAAGCTCTGAGGAGATCTTCCAAAACTCGGTTGACTCTCTCGGTTACCATCAGTTTGAGGGTGATAAGCTGTACTCAAACACAACTCGGTTCCCAAAACTTCCTGGAAGCTCTTCCAAAATCCACTAGTGAACAGTGGATCTCGATCGCTCACTATACTCTTCGGAATACCATGGAATCGAACTATCCATTTAACATACAACTCAGCCAACTTTGATGCAGTCCTAGTCAATCGAACAGGAATGAATCGTGCACTCTTAGTCAGACGATCCACAATGACCCAAATCCCTTCATTTCGCGTTCTGGTTCTAGGCAATCCATCGATAAAATCCATCGACACTTGTTCCCACTTCCATGTAGGAACTTCTAATGGCTGAAGCAATCCACTTGGCTTCTTCTGTTCGGCTTTTACCAACTGGCAGTTCATACATTTGGAAATAAAATTTCCAACATCCTTCTTCATACCTTCCCAGTAGTAGGTTCTCTTCATATCCCGATACATCTTATTTCCACCTGGATGAATTGTCAACTTCGAGTGATGACTTTCCTTCAGAACTTCACTCCTCAATTCATCTATATCGGGAACAACTAGTCGTCCTTGTTTCCGAAGCCAACCCTCTCGATCGACCTCGAATCCTTTATCCTTTTCTGGATCCAATCCAGATTCCAAATCACGGATAATCCTGACAAGCTTATCGTCTCGCTTTTGGCTCTCGCCAATCCTTTCCACAAGAGAAGGTCTTATCGATAAGTTTGCCAACATCTCAGGTTCCAATTCACATCTAGGCCTGAAGTCAAATCCAGCTAAATACTCGAGACTCTTCCATTCTGAAAACATGGCTCCCAATCCTGCATGTCTTCGACTTAACGCATCTGCCACTGCGTTACCTTTTCCCGGAGTATAAGCTATACCAAAATCATATGATGCCAAAAACTCTAGCCAACGTTGCTGCCGAAGATTCAAATCCTTTTGGGAGAAAAGATACTTCAACGACTTGTGATCCGTAAACAACTCGAATCGAACTCCCAATAGATAATGTCTCCACATCTTCAGAGCAAATACAATCGCCGCTAACTCCAAATCATGAGTTGGGTAATTCCTTTCATGCGGCTTCAGTTGTCGGCTGGCATACGCAACAACTTTATCCCTCTGCATCAGCACTGCTCCAAGTCCAGTACCACATGCGTCGGTGTAAACCACCATCTCATCATTCCCACTAGGAATGGTCAAAACAGGAGCACTTGTCAATCTCTCTTTCAGGATTCCGAAAGCTTGCTCACACCTGGCATCCCAACCGAACACTTGGTTCTTCTTTGTCAATCCTGTTAACGGTGCAGCTACCTTGGAGAAGTCTTTGATAAACCGTCGATAATATCCTGCTAATCCAAGAAAACTTCTCACATCAGATGCATTCTTAGGTCTAACCCAATCCTGGATTGCTGCCACCTTAGCGGGATCAACCGCTATTCCACTTCCAGAAATCACATGGCCTAAGAACCTCACTTCACTCTTCCAGAAGTGACACTTCGAAAACTTAGCCTTCAGCTGATGTTTCCGCAAGATTTCCAAGACAACACGCAAGTGCGTCTTGTGCTCTTCTTCAGTTCTGGAATAAATCAGAATATCATCCACGAACACAAGTACGAACTTGTTCAACTGATCTCTGAACACTCTATTCATAAGATCCACAAAATATGCTAGCGCGTTAGTCAATCCAAACGGCATTACCAGCCACTCAAAGAAACCAGATGGTGTCCGAAAAGCAGTCTTCGGCACACTATCCTTAGCCACTCTCAACTGGTGAAATCCCATTGCCAAATCCATCTGAGAAAACACCTTAGCCTCGTGAAGCTGATCAAACAAGTCATCTATTCTCGGCAATGGATACTTGTTCTTCTTTGTCACCTTATTCAGCTCACGATAATCCACACACAATCTCAATGATCCATCTGCCTTGGTTGCGAACACAACTGGTGCTCCCCACTCGGACACACTACGCCGAATGAATCCTTTCTTCAAAAGATCATCAACTTGCACCCTCAACTCTTGCTGTTCCCTAGGCGCCATCCGCCTAAGAGGCATCACAACAGGTCTGGCTCCTTCAACTAGATCTATACGAAACTCGATCTCTCTATGCGGCGGCAACCCTTTGACTTCATCAAAGACATCCTCGAATCCATTCGCGATTGGCACAGATGACAGTCCATCCCGTGGAACAACTAGCGAATACATGAAGCTCATGAAGATGCCTTCTTCATGCTTACATCGTATCACAATCTTTCGCCCCTCCACATTCTCGACTGTCACTTCCAACCTCTCACAATCAACCTTTGCCGCATACTTCCTAAGCCAGTCCATACCCAAAATAATTCCGAACCCCGCAAAGTTCAGAACAAAGCAATCACAAACAAAAGAGCAACCATGACTCGATACAACTAGACCACGGCATAACATACACAAACAAGACGAACCCCCAACTGGATTAGTCACAACCAATGGCCTATCAACAATATCCGGTTCCAAACCTAACCGGCCTACAAGTTCATTACAAACAAACGAATGCGACGCTCCAGTATCAAACAGAACTCTAACTGGAACACCACATAGGAAAAGAGTACCTTGAATGACCACACTCTTTCCCTTCTCTTCAGCGGTAGGAGCTTTTGAAGACGAAGGAACAACTCCCAAAGCATAAGCTTGCACAATCTGCTTGTCCTTCCTCGGTTCTGGACAATTCTTCCTGATGTGCCCTGGCTTGTCACAGTTGTGACACTTCATTGGCACCTTCGGATTCTTACAATCCTTAGAGAAATGGCCCTTCTGCTGACAATTGTAGCAAGTCACCTCGCCTTTCGGCTTCTTCTGGCCATCCTTACCCTTCTGCTGCTGTTGCTTCCTCTTCTGGTTTCCACCCTACTGTGGTTTAGACTCTCCCCTGGTAACAGCAACAACAGGTCCTTCCTTAGGAAACAGACTCGCATGCCTAAGAGCTTTCTCCACAAGCTTCTCAAATGAATCGTCCAAATGATCCACCAACTGTCTCCCAAGATAACTGTCCAAGCCTGTCACAAACTTCTCATTCTTCTGATAAGCAGATTCAATATACGACCGGGCATACTTGGACAAAGCTTCGAACTCAGAAACATACTCCAGAACTGATCTTCCACCTTGCTTGAGCTCCACAAACCTCTTGAACAGAACAGACTTCTGAGCTGTAGAAATGAACTTAGCTTCAAATCTAGCTTGGAATTGCTCCCAAGTAATCTCTTCCTCCGCGGTATTGATGGTAATAGAGTTCCACCAATCAGAGGCTCTCCCTTGGAGCTGCCTTGATGCCAACTTCCTCTTAGTTGCATCATCAATTCCCAAATCACCAAAGATCCTTCTACAAGCATCTATCCACCTCTGGACCTCAATAGTTGATTCTGTTCCCAAGAAAACCTTCCCTCCAAGAGCAGTATAGTCCTTGCACAACTTAGCAAAATCCACTGGTTTCGGAGTCTGAACCTGAACTCCAACATCAACTGCCGCCCCCGGAACTGGTATCCTTCTCATGATCGAAGTCATCATAGCTTCGAACATGGCTGCATAATCAGCAGTCTCTTCAGTAGCACGGCCTTCCCTAGCAGCTGGTCTCCCTCTTCGACTCATTCTCAATATCTATAAAAAGGAATGATTAGAACATCTAGAGAAACAACTGCATAAAGAACTCAAACTCAACTAAACTACTATATTATATATAGTATTCATCCATCAAAATACAATTACGTCTCTCATACGTAGTTACGACGGCGAGCGTTGGGTAAAATCGATTAACCAATGCTCTGATACCAAATGTGACGACCGCCCATGACCCCTGCACCAAATCTAGAGATAGTGCGCTGTAAAGTGTGCCAGGCGACCATGGACGATTGTCAGGGTAGATTAAAACAACAGAATCTATCGTATTACTCACAGCGCATGGACAAAATACAATAGAACATATGTATAGTGAAGCTTTACAGAAAAAAATGACATCATATAAAACTCCATAATAGTTGAATACAAGCATCCAAATAGTCAATACATCAAGCCTCACTACATATCTCTCAGAGAATACAAAACAGCGGAATATCCAGTACATATAATAAGAAGATATATGCAACCCTCCAGCTCGTCTTCGATATTAGCATCGTGAGAAGAGAACAGCACCTGTCACTTGCTACCTAGTCTGCCCGTCCCAAAATGGACGAACAGCCCAAGGCAATAAGAATTAAAACATAAAGCCTTGAGTCAGACAACAGTCTTAGTGAGCAGTAAATTAACTAACAACATACCAAAAGAGCATAAAGGAAAAGGAATAGGAATACAACCCTCCCACTCCAACCTCATTCTACAGTGGTAGCCCCCAGACACACACTAAGCAGAAGCAAACATAGCAGAGCATACAATCTAAAGTAGAGTAATAATCATTCGAGTCAAGGGCGATGTTTTCCAAGTACCAAGGCCTAAATCAGATAAGCACCCAGAAAATACCGCTCTTGAGTCCGAATGACGATACAACCAAACATCCATGGCTCTGGCTATCACTGTTATCATTGCTTCGATATCACCGTTAATTGAATGACCGGCACATTCTTTCAGCCGTCCGTCAAGGGCTAATGGAAACCCCGGTTCTAGACATAACTCCCGCACGTCGTCGCAACCCGTGCCTAGGACTATCGAATCTGCCCAGAGTACTCGACCATCAACAGTTGGTCGTTGGGACTATCGAATCTGCCCAAACGTACTCTTGCTTAGAGCATGCTAGAACCTTCAACAACGATGCTATCCAAGCCTCCTAGTCATCCTCCTCGACGACTATTCTCATATCCATTCATTATCCTCAACTCGAATCATATCACCGAGTTATCAACATGCTTGGAATGATCCCGTCTGGATTAGACCAAGTCTTCATCACATGATTGCCTCGCTTCATCACATCCTCGCAAAGCCTCATCTTAACATCACATCATCAAATCTATGCATAAGAGCTTCATCATCCCGCTACATATGCCACGAGCAGCTTTCCCAATTCAAGAGCCTTTCCCTTAGCTTTTGAATCGTCTTTGGTCTAAATAAAACCATCAATCATCTAATTCATAACAATCAATCAAATCAAACATTAATCCAAACAATCAAGCATTCAAATAAGATCTAAGTAGACAATTATCACAATAATGGCATTTTCGTAATTAAAGAGTTGAAAGTCCAATAAGCATGAAAACATGAATTATATCCCTACAAACTTGATGAATGAACTTGCATAGGTTAACATATGATAAAATGGATGTAACATCATCATGAACAATGGATCTATATGGATCTACACTTAGGATGAAGAAAATGCATAGAAATCACTATTTTAACACCAAATCGAGCCAACAATCCGATATACTCCTTTGGATCCGTGTGAGAGATAATCACCACTCACCAAGTCACCTAAACAACCACAAATCTACACGCTTCAGATCTGGACAGCGAAGGATCAAGCTTGATCTATCACGAATCCGCTTCAAACGAAGAAATCTCTCTTGAAAAGATGAAGATCTTCAATCTAAGCTCTTGAATCTTCAATCTTGATCTTCGATTTGGATGGATGGAAGCACTAGATTAGAGTGGAGAAAAGAAGTGAAGAAGTGTAGAAGTCGAGCTCTCAAAATGGCAGCACTTCGTCGCTTCAAAATCCGGATCCCAAAAATGGAACAAAGCCCTCCTATTTATAGCAGAAATTCCTTAAGTCGAAATTTGGCTATCTCCATAAGTCGCTTCCGACTTACGACCTAAGCCCCTACGACTTAACAAAACCCAGCGACCTAACAATGCTGCGACAAACTCCTCAGCGACCTATCGCTTGCGCCTCTACGATCTAAGACTTAAGAGAATGCGACTTAGCACAACTGCACACCCAAGCGACCTACCAAAGCCCTACAACTTACGACCTAACGAGGCTACGACTTATGACTTAGCGACCTAACCACAGGTGCGACCTAACATTTAAGCGCTTACGCGACCTAATCAACATAGCGCATCAGCGACCTACGACTTAGCAAACTCGCGACCTAACTATCTTAGGTCGCCTACGACCTAACTCAACACTAAACAGGGCCTCCGACTTAACACTTGCCGAGTTAACTTCGACCTGCTAACTTAACCCAGCTACGACTTATCTCCTTAGGTAGTCTACCGACCTAACTATGCCCTAGGTCGCTAAACTACCTATTTCCTAACTCCTTAAGTCGTTGCCGACCTATCCCCCTTAGGTCGCTAACTCACCCAGAAGCCCACAACCTATCTTAGGTCGCCAATCCTATAAGTCGGTCACGACTTATCACTTAGGTCACTCACTATTACCCCAGCTTCCTTAAGTCATCCACTACCTTAGGTCGCTCCAACACCCTACGACTTAAGCTACTACGACTCAACTCCTAACTCGCCGAATTCCTTAACTCGGTCACGAATTAGCTCTTAGGTCGTTCACGACCTAGGACTTAGACAAATCTGCCTAAAAATCTGAAATGACTTGAAAATGCTAAAATTCCAGATTTTGATGAACTTGTCGATCCGTAAAAATACGGGTCGTTACAGAAGTTGTACAGTTTGACTCTGGACTATTTTCAAAATAAATTGTTTTAATATAAATCTATTTTTCCAAACTATTTACCATACAACTTTTCTTTTTAAAACCTAAAACTATCTTAAACTTGTTTTACAATTACTTATGGAATTATTTAACAATTTTACAACTGATTACTGTTTTTCAACTGTTTTATAAATAATTACTATTTTTCAACTATTTTACAATTACTTAACTACCTTACAACTATTTTGCAAACTAATAATTATTTTTCAACTATTTATCTATTTTTAAAAAAATTCAAGCTATTTTCTAAATATAAACTGGTCGGAGTTCAAACTGTTATTGATTAAATACCCAACTGAGATAAGAATTGAAGTGATAATCCAAATGGGGATTAAGGCAAATGTGAATAAGTGAATAAAATCAAAGTGAAGGTGAATAGAAAGAAAATTGATTTAACTGATAATCAATAAAGATAATACGTAGGATGTACGTATATTATTCTATTCGCATAGTGATTTGATCCAGATTCGAGCACAAAATTTCGAGATAGTATTATCGATCCGAGTTGGGATTTTTCACTCGATTTTCAACGGCAAACCTGGATATGGATTTTTGATTGGTTTTGGATATTCTCTATCATAGATGTGACTATGCAAGGAGAATGACGGTTTCTGATCAAGAAACCAAATCTGAGTCCGCACTTGGAAGTCGGGTGGATAATACTAGTTCGGAAGTGAAATTGTGTGATCGAGTGAGCGATCAAATTGATATTGCGTACGAATGATATGTGGACATCGTACGGGTTTGAATGAAATTGATATTGAAAATTTATGGATAAGAATTGCAAAATGGTATTTGAAATGAAAAGTATATTTTGTGAAATATATGATAAAGTAAAAGTGGGAATTGAATATTTCTATGATTAAAATTTACTTTATGGAAGTAAGAAATATGATAAATGACTTTACAAAAGAGTAATCAAAATTTGAATATTTGATTTGGACTAAACAAAGTTATATATCTTTGTTATATATGGAAACTCCCTTTGTTGAGTCTATTGCCAGAAGAAAATGATTTTTGGAAGTATTTGAAGTATAAAGGTAAATTTATACAAGTATAAATTGGTTCAAAGATTTCCTAAGATTATTATATATATGTATATATATAAAGGATTTTATGGAAATGATTTTGAGAAAAGGTTTTGGAAACCCTTTGGATTTGGAAAGGCTTTTGATTTTGAGAAAAATCAATATTGAAATTTGGAAAGCCTAGTTTGTGAATTATTGATTTTGGGAATCGATTTTGTGTAAAGGAACTTATATGGAAGTCATACTAGATGTATGATTTGGAAAATACTATATGTGTATAGTATAAAGTGTTTAAGATTGGCTCTGGGGAAAAAGGCGCTCCCTTGAATGAACTTCTCAAGAGTGCCACTGAGTGGTACTGCCTTGAGCCTCTAAAGGGGAGGTTCTAAAGTTGATCTTGTGAGGAGTCCGGACAAACTAGTTCTTGAGGATTATTTGGTAGCGAAAGTCGATGGCGCTGTTGCCTACAGGGGCATTTGGGTTATGTTGTGACGAAAGTGTAATTCGATGTCTCTGCGATCTACTGTGTGGACCATAGCGAAAATCGTATGGAGGATGAGTGCCAACGGTCTACACTTGATTTTGCCGGGATGGCAGCGCAACATCGGTAGACTACGGTCTATGGTCAAGTGGAGGAGTTTCATTGTTTTGGCAGCGAAATTCGGTGGCGCTGATGCCTACAGTTATATGGGTTTGTGCTGTGATAGCAACGTAAGGCCCGGGTAAAACTGCGATCTATAGCGGGTTCCATGGCGTAATCGAGGAGCGCGGAGACCTACAGTTATCTGTGGATTGTGCCGAGACGGCAACGTAATTATCGGGTTAACTGCGACCATGGATGGGGGTGATGATTTCCAGAGCATTTTTACCAAAGATATTTCCTCTATTTTCGAAACTGTTTTCTATATTTTTAATAAAATTATTTTCCAAAGTATTTTCACTGGGTGTTGGAAACGAGTTTACCAAGTACTTATAGATTTTTAGTCCTACGCCTGATCAACGTATGACCGAATTTCTATGAGAACAAGGATGGACTTGTTGAAACATCGAGTTATAAAAGTATTTTTTAAAAAAACTATTTTAGTAATATTATATAGATTTTTAAAGTGATTTTCAAAATGATCAAAGAAATTTATCTAATTTTAAGCATTTTAATAAATCTGGCTTCGTTCCTTTTCGCGGACGAAAAGATTCAAAGGGGGGAGGATTGTAACGACCCTGGATTTTGGTCCTGTTATTTTAATAAATATTTAATCTAATTAAATAAAAAAATGAAGCTATCATTTTAAAATGAATATGACTTTTGAAATATGGCCATTTATTGGAATGGATTTGTATTTTTGAGAGGAAAATTTGATTTGGGAATTTAAAATAAAATCTCTTGATAATATTCATAATAAAATTTGTTTTGTATAATTAAATTAAAATGCTTACCTTGTTAACATCTAATGTTCGAAATAAAATCAAAGTCTATCAATATAAAATATCAGTATTAAATATAAGTAAGTAAACTTATGAATATAATTTAAATATCAATAGTTAAAATACAAATAGAAATAAATATAAAAATAAGTATAAATGTAAGTAAAACTTATGAATCTAATTTAAACATTGATAGTTAACATACAAATAGAATTAAAATGAATAAGCAAGCATACATCATAAGCTGTAAATTTGAAAGCATAAAATAAGACAAACATTTGTATATTAAGGAAGAAAATGATGAAACAAATTATCTTCATATACACACAAGACTAAATATCTACCTGCAAAAGTGATAGTTAACAAAATAAATGATTTTATGCAAGATATCTTCACATACAAGCCATGCCTACCTACAAAGTCTACATTACATACAAAATATCTTTGTACAAACTATACATATCGGCCAATATTAATTATGTGTAAACTAATATGAGGACATGCATTAAATTAGCACAACATTTTGTCAATTCAATTGTAAGAAAATCCTTTCAGCCGAAATAAGCAAAGATCATTTCAGTTTACAGTAATTTAAATAAGAATCTTGTCTGAACATAACAAGTAAACCTTGTACCAGTTAAACCTATACTGTTCAAAGTCTTGTCTATTATACAACATATTATTTAGTTCGTTTACAAACTTAAGAAGCAAAAACTGAGACAAGGAAGAAAAGAAAATAAATATCTTTACTTTACAAACTCAAATAAATTCAACAACAAAGCCGAGGGATCTTCAGGAATTCAAACTACAGTTTTCTTCATCAATCTTTGCTTTAAAGGGTGAGTAAACATATTATTATTTTTAAAGCTTAAGTAAACGAAGATATGTGCATGTGATTCCTGAATTAATTGTGCTTTGCATGTGTATTTCTAAGTGTGGATCTCTGTGTATATATGTGTTTGTTTGAGCATGTTGATTTCCCTGTTCTTCTCTGTTCCTTAGTTACAGAGTTTGAAGATAAACCAAAATTTCAATATATCGTTATCTTGTCACTGTTAGGCTTGAATTTCAAACACAATGTGGTTGTTTAAACATAAACTCAAGTTTAAAATCTTATTCAAACAAGGCAAGCTTGTAGATCATCTGGAACTAAGATAGTACAGGAGAAATTTTAGGTGCATGTTGAAATCAAGTATCATAATCTGTTGATTCAAATTATATAATTTAAATCCACTTTGAAAAATATGTTTTTTAGAATGAAAAGCTTGATTTTTAATTGATAATCCTATGAGAAAGTGTAAGTAAACCAGGAAATGGTTCGTGAGTGTTCTCTGATGATCGGCAGTAGATGGGGGGTAAGGGTCAGGGGTTCGCCGAAGTCGGGAAAAACATCAGGAGGGGGTAATGTTCGTCGTGGTGATCGCATGTGGGCGAACTAGGGTTTAAAAACCCAAAGTGGTCGATTCTGGAACTTGATCTTGGAGGCGTCTAGGGTTGTTTGAGTTGCGTCGCACCAGGGGGGAAACGGAGCTTAGTCTTCGGAGAGGCTTTGGACGGGGTGGCGATGTCTCTGGTGGTCGGCATGGCCTGGACAAGGTGATTTTGGTCGGAGTATTTTTTGTTTTTGTTCCAATTGATCAGTCAGTTTGCTTCGTTTTTGATTTCGAGCACATTTGGAAATTTGGATGTTTGGGATCGATGATGGTAGCCGTAGGCGATTCGTCGGAGGTGGACTTGGAGGTTGGATCGTCGTCGACGTTGAGTGCAGGTGCACAACGTATCAGTGGTGCCAGTTTTGTTTAGGAAAGAAGTCTCGAAGGGAAGCTCGAGAAAATAGGCTGGAGGCTCGGGCTCGTCTTCGTGTAGTTCGAGAGTGCAGTCTTGTTTTTCATGTTTATGTTTTAGCAAAAGAAAAAAAATGGAAGAAGTGGATGAATCTCGAGTTTGGACTCGAGCTATTCCCAGGTAGAACCCGAAGTAGGTTTAAAGTGCAGGAATTTTAAAGGGTTTTATACAACAAGTTTTAAATTTAAATTGAATTTAATTTTAAACTATTATGTAAAATAAATGTTTTTCTTAAAACATTTGATTTAGAAGATTTAAAGTTTGTTTAACTTAAATTTGTTAAGTTAAATTAAATTTTAATTTTAATTTAAAGGTGGAATGTTGTGAAATGTATATAAATTTTGGTTAATGATAAGTATGTCATTAATAAATAAAGATTTATCTTGAGAGATAATTACGATTTGGATAATTAATGACTAATTAATTAAATGAGGTAATTAAGAGTGATTAATTAGTTTAATTTAATAATGTTTAAGATTTATTAATTAATAGTTAGTGGTTAGTTAATTAAGTGATTAAGATGTAATTAGTGACAAATTAATTACTTAATGGAAGTAATCAAGGATTTATTACTTAGTGTAATTAATTAAAGATTGATTGATTAAGGAAACTAATCAATGATTAGTTAAATAATGAGTATGATTAATTAAGGGATAATTGATCAATAAAGTAATTATGAGGTAATTAATTTGAGTGATTAATTAAGGATCAATAAAATTAGTATGGATGGGTAAAGTATAATTAATTTGAGTAATTAATTGAGAGTTAATTACTTATTGTAATTAAAGAATGATTAATCAAGGATGATAAATCAAGATGAATAATTAAGGGATGATTGATTAATTGAATATAATTAACTGATTTGGAATTAATTTATGTTAAATGAAGGAATGTAAGTGATTGAGGTTAGAAATTCAATTAGAATCAATTGAATTAATTTAGAAGTGATCAAATTTGCTTATGGATGATTGAATGGTATTGGATGCTTTGAATTAGTTCTTATCTCTGATATGGAATGTTGTGTATTTCATTTGGATAACTTGGGTTAGGATGACATGAGACTCGAAGAGACCGGGTTCGGGTATTAGGAAATACCCGAAATCACTTCGGATTTTTATAGATTGATATGTGAAATCTATAGGTTGGAATGAAGTGATTTAAAGGAATGGGTCTATTAAAATCTAAAATTCTGGTAACTTAGAAATTGATATGTGAAATAAGTGATGTCTATAACAAATTGTGAATTTGTAAATTGATACGAGTTGCCCCGGGTTTTATATAAATTTTATGCTGTTGTATTTCATGTTAGATGGGTTTACTCACGCTGGTTTCCAGCCTGACCCGGGTGTTACTTTGATGTAATGCTCGGGTCAGACCGAGTATTGCAGATTTTCAGGTAAGGACGTTCTGGAGCTCAGGAGACGAGCTGGATGGCAGGAACGTATGGAGTGTTTCTGCTGTGATATTTTGTTTATTTGGGATATGTTGATTTGTATATATCCAGTGATTGTGTATATGTATAACTCTGATGTATTAAAATGAAAATTGACTGATATGGTATTCTTTTGTAAACTGCTTCTATTTGATATTATATTTTGATCCGCTGCGAATGTGAGATTCTGTGATTTGTTTCTGTTTCTTCTTCTATCTTTTTATTCTTTTTCCTAACTATCCGGAATTTTCGGGGTCGAAAATTCCGGGTCGTTACAATATTAATCGTGATTAGTGTATATATTTGACAAAATTATAATAATGCAAATAGGATAGTTAATTCAAAAGAAATGATGGAAACTTGGATATATTAATGTAATGAAAGACAAACAAATAGTAACTAAGTTTATAGAGTAATAATAGACTTAATTAAAGGATTGGAATTGAATCTAATTAGTTTATTTGGAATTAATTTAAAATTTAATTGGATTCAATCCATAATAAATGGAGTTAAATACTATGAAAAATTGATATTAGAATGAATTGGGTAATATCAATGTAATAAATATAACCAAAGTCAATTTCATCCATTTTTGATAATAATAGATTGAAGAACATGTATGGAAGGTAATAATGTTAATGCAAGTTAATGAATAGCTAATTTAGTGCGATCCCAATTAATTGAAAACAATTGTAAGGTTATAATTGATTGTAAATAGTAAATTGGGAAATAAATGCAAAGGTATATTAGTGGATGTAATAATACGTAATAAACTGGAATTTGATAAATTCAATGTTGGATAAGTGATTATATTATAATATTTGTTGGTTGATAATAAAGTATGAATGAGATTAACCTTGGCTAATGGTGATAATTATTAACTGTTTACCTATTTATTTAATTAAATTAGAGCTAAATCCATTGCAATTAATTAACGTAATTAAATACTACCTTAATATGAATTTAGGTAATGATTGTAAAATATTAGGGTAATTGGATATATAGTAATGTCAAACTTATCCATAAGAGGATGATTGATTAAATAAAGAGATTGGAACCACATTGAATTAATTTATTTGAAACTAAAAATATAATTTACTTGAATTTACTTAAATTGAAGGTAAACACTGTAAGTTTGCAATTAATCCTTATTTGATTGGCATGGAAATTTTGGTTAATGAATTATAAGTTTATATGAAATCGGGGGGGGGGGGGGTGGTAGAAATTGTTAGCTATTAAATTTGAATTAAAAAGGGACTTAATTCATTTAATATTTATTTATTTAATTAACTGGAAAATAGCCATTTTGGTCACTGACTTGGATTTCGACGAAACCAGTTTCATCGGATCCATAACGGTGAATTATTGTAGGATTTCAAGTTTCATAATGATCGGGCTTGTCGTTTGATCGTACGGGCTTGAAACGCCTTGAAATCAATTTAATTGAAATTAATTGAAATCAATTTGAAATAACTTGATTTTTGCATAACTTCTTCATACGATGTAATTTGGACTTGAAACCTGTTCCATTGATTCTAAAATATTTGAAAACATATATTTTGATATATGGGTTGACCATTTCCGTTCCGAAATCGAAACGGGCTTTTCGGGTCAATTACGTTCAAAACTCAAATCAATCTTGTCCATCTACTCTATTTTCTGCTTTGTCTATAAATACCTCGTTATAAACCCTAATAGTTCCTCATTGTCATTTGTCTGTACATACACCCCTTCTTAGCTCCTCATTCCAATGGCAGACAAAACCTAATTCCCAAATTCCAAAATCTAATTTCAAAAAAAAAAATTGCAAATCTGCAGCAACTTCGGGTCGTGCTTCGGGTTTCAGAGGCAAAAACCCTGGAGATACTTCGGGTCAGGAAGAAAATGACTCAGGTCTTCGGGTCGTTTTGGCAAAAACTCAGAGCAAGCACCGGGGATTTGAGGCGGCGGACCGAAGTTGAACCCGAAGTCGACCTAGGACCAGAATTTTTCAATACTCTAATTATCATAACTTTTGCATATGGACTTGAATTTGGACGCGGTTTATTTTGCTGGGATCGTATCGAAATTCCGGACACTTTGACGCTGGTTTGGATGAATTTGGAGACTGTTTAAATTTTGGGTTTAAATTGGATTTAGATTCAATTTAAATCCAAAGGTGAGTGTTTTAACCCACTCACAATTTCTAAAAATTTCTTATGTTTGTTAAATTGATATATGATGTGATTTGAAATTTATTTATGACTGTTTGGCATATTTTTAATCATCAACTCAGTTAAATTGAATTTATTGAATTAAATTGTTATTTAATTTATTATTGCATATAAACTGCCAGTTAAATAGTTATTTAATTTGTTAATGAATATAAACTGCCAGTAAATGCCTGTTATTTATTATCTATTCTATTTTGATGCTATTGATTTAATTGGATGACGATTGTGATAAATGCTTGATGATTGATATTGGATGAATGGATGTTTTATTTTATATCATTATAATCTGCAAGTTCGTTATGGATTTATTTTATTCGGGATTACGGTTTGAAATGATATATAACCGTATTTATATTTTAAATTACAGATTGAAATGATAAACATCCGTATCACTTGATCATTGGATAGAAAATTTTATACAGACACCGCGGTCTATATATATAAAAAAATTGAAATGATTTCTATGGTTTTGTAAAGAGATATATAGCTAATATAAAATATTGATTTTAGATATTATGTCAAGGTGATTTTATTGATTTTTAAGCTATGTATAAAATTGATTTAAAGTATAAAAGAAGTTTAATAATAATAGTCTGATTTTATTAAGATATAATATGGGTAAGTATTTATTTATATTTCTTGAGTTTTATAATAACTTAAATGAGAATAAGGTGGGAAGATAATATGGAATTGGTTTGAATTAAATTATTTAAGAATTATACTCGAATACATTTGATTTGAAACTTAAATGAAATTGAGGCTTTAAGGGGTATAAATTTTATAACTCGATTTAGTTTAGAGTGACTTAAATGAATATATCAAGTTAAATAAATTGAAAGAATATCTAGTGTTTGAAGTTAAAAGTTTTACTTAAATATTATTGGATTATTAAGTAAACATTTCAAATCTAAATAATAGTCATTGAATTTGATATAATTGGAATTATCAAAGAGTTAGTTTTGAAATGGTGGAATAATAAAGCTTTGAAATATATGGAAATTGAAATGGTTTATTTGGGGGGTTCAAATCTGTATTTGGAATTGATTTGTGAAATTTAAAGGAGCTATTTTATTACATAAAGTAATTTAATATTTAAACCATTTAAGTAGTGTAGTTATGTTTCAAAGTTATGAAATTCAAAGTTTTATGTTTTGAAAGGCTATATTTCAAGCGGTTGGTTTCGAAATATTATAATTTTGAAAATGTTATGTGTGGCGCCCCACCTCTATGCTCACAATAACAAAGGTTATTATACGGAATAACATCCGCTATTGCGAAGAATAAGGCTTGTTAGAAGCGACCATCCGTAAGTTATGCCTTAGACGAGTGTTGATTACATCGATAGGAGTTGTATAAATTACTCCCAAAGATATATATTCAATCCAAATCTAAAACGAAACTACAGTGGCTTAAGAAAAATTCAGAAAAACTCATAATAACAATAACACTGATAGTATAATCACATCAGAACAGAAATATCATATATATAGCGGAAGACAAGTCTGGATACATGCTACAACAACCGATAGTTCACATGAACCCAATGTACATATACATATCCATCAATACATACATAAGATGAGAGTCAATAAACCAAAAGAACTCCTCGAAGGCTAGACAAAAGATGACGTGAGATCCCAAAAGCTGAAGCTGCTACAGAATCAGAGATAGCGACTATCCTGAAATAACTCGGTCTGACCCGAGTATTATTTAAAAGAAAATAATAAACGGATCAGTCTAATTTATTCTTAGAAGTGAATGCATCATAAATAACATCGAAGCAAAATAATAATAATCTAGAATGAGACTATTCAACATAAGAAATCAACATAGTTAAATGAAGAAATCACATCAAACTCCATCAAAATCAACCTTCAAATTCACAATTGAATTCAAAACAGCAATTCACAAAATCTAGAAATCAAAAATAGACAACTAGAAAATCAACATAAAAGTGGATTGATCCCAACAAATGGCGAGTTTTAGCTACGCCGCACGTGCATCTCAAATGGCCGAAGCCTACCAAGTACTATGATTTTTGGCGCCCAACAAATGACCCGAAGGTCCAACAAATGACCCGAAGGTCCAACAAATGACCCGAAGGTCTAGTACTGGTAATTGACCCGAAGGTCCAACAAATGACCCGAAGGTCCAACAAAGTGGCTCGAAAGCCCAACAAAATCATCAATATCATCAAACAGTAGATGTTTCAATTAACGAGTCCGGAGTTAACCGAATTAGTAAAAGCGTGGTTCCATATTCCGCACTTTTGCTAAATCGTTTAAATCTCTTCATCGTTTCCTTGAAAGTGCAAAATTGTGTATTTTAAGTAAATAACATTTTACGTTCTCAAACGGACAAGTCCAGAATTAAGCGAATCAGTAAAAGTGAGAGTTCATAGTCCCTAATTTTGCTGAATCGTTTAAATCGCTTCCTCATTCTTTTGAAAGCGCAAACTGTAAATTTTTTGAAAACAATTTTATTTTAAAACGATTTTTAAAACACGTGATTAAAACGGCAACATCTGTAGCAATTTCGACGAGGAAATTGCGCTTCACAAAACACCATAAAACGGATACCAAATCAGCGTTGTGGGATAACCGCTTGAAAATCCACTTTAAATTAACGGTTATTGAAGTCAATTCAACAGTAATTTTGTTTTATTCGTCAAAAATCTCATTAAAACAACATGTTTCAAAAATATAGCGCCGGAGTAAAAATTCCGTTATAAAAATAACGGCAACAAAATACGTTTTAAAACGTAACACCGGTTCAAAGTAAATTAATGTAGTAACGTGCAACCCATATTTACACGCACACTACAATATAAACACAATAAATCTAGAACTGGACTTAAATTTGGTGCATGCATTATTTGCACTCTCGTAACAAAATGGACCAAATAATATAGTATTGGTCTGGACAACACTTAGCACACATAATAGACAAAAACATAGCTTTAGCTTCGTGTATAAAAATGAATACACTTAGGATGATGGTCTGGACATATCACTAACACGCATGAATGAAGGGAAAAATGCCTGGACATGTAATCAGTGTAATACAGCATACACTAAAAATGAAATACACGTGTGCTAAATTTGCAAGTATGTAAATGATGTAAACCAAAAAAACTAGGCCTGAACTTGATATATTCAATGCATGAAATAATTGATGATCTAGACCATATTTTTGCTTTTGTGCATGTCCTACATTAGTACACATACTACTATATACATAGGGTCTGGGAATAATTAATATAACAAGCTTGCACAAAATATGACTCTGTCCATAATATACATGCACTAGATAAAATGACCAGGCCCCAGATTTTTCGTGCTTACACTATTATGCGCACACAAATAAGGATCTGGACAATGTTTTAAATACGCACGCAATTAATATATGCACGCACACTACAAAATACCCTGTGCACTATAATTCTTCCATGCAGATAAGTATGCTAACCTCACCCTGAACACGCACGCAATAAATGCTATATCATTATGTGCAAACATGCACACACATTGCCGAGCCACACAAAATGGGAGATAGATGAACACGGCAACATGCTATTGAAAATGAAACGTGCGTGTATAGCAAGAAAAAGGAAATTCATTTTTTTTTCTTTGAACCAGAACATCTGGATAAAAAGATAAAATTTTAGATGTGAGTTGAACTCACAAAAATTGGCTTCAAATCTTGCTAGCAATCCAGATTCAAGAAGTAAGGATTGGAGCTGCCATTAATGCTCTCTGAGCTCTGCTTGAAGTGTGAAGAAAAGTTTGAGGAGAAAAATATTTCAACTCTTGTGTACAAGTCAGAGGTAGGAGTACAGGCCATTCTTTTATTTTTGGTACACTTTGCATTAACTTTGCAACGTGCTGTCACTTATTTCATTAAATGCAAGTATACGGCTAAATGAATAGCCAACTTTGGTTTTGAAAAAGGTGCAGCAAGAAATTGTAGAGTGTTCACATTTCACATTTTCATGTGATGGCAAAATAGGCCATAAACGTTACACGTGAAAGCTGTGTTCAAACAACACAACTCAACTGACTCTGACGAATTGCAATGCGATTTATTCTCAAATTTAAAAAAAAAAGATTCTAAAATTATTTACTCCGACAGTAATTTAAAAGTCATAGTCGTTACAGATTTTTAAAATATTTATTACGACGTTAAAAATTACGGTCCTTACATTATGGTTTTAGAAAAGGATATATTTGAAAAATGATATTATATTGATTTGGGTTTTATAAAAGTGATATTATAACAGTTTGGTTTTTGAAATGGAAAGGATATCGTATGGTTTTGAAATGGATATTATATTCTTGTTTTAAAGTATAAATTATTTTGAAATGACCGCGGTGTTATAATAACGATTGGTTGGCAAAGAGACCGGGATCGGATATGGGCATACTCTTTGTCGATACCGAAAACCACTGTGACAACCGTGTACGCGGTGGAGATTTCAGAATGAAGTAGGATGGTGGCGACGTTCTATTGAGGTATGAACGTGGACCCGACTCCCGTGAGTTGGCATAAGGTGGCTAAAACAAGAGCGATTGACGGGCCAATGAGGTAGCACCTCTGATCGGACGCATTTCTTCGATACTATTATATTACTTTGTGATTTTTGGTGGCCACCCTTCGATTTTTGATTTGGGAGTGTGTTCCAAGGTGGGCGGTAGTGGCTGCTTTGCGTTTCCATCAGCCCGGATGCGTAATTGGTATATCTACCCTGGCATTGCCTAGTTGTGTCGTGTCACCTACCATATCGAGCTTTACTATGAGTTGTGATTTCTCCTGTAGCCTGTGGAGTATCGATGGTAGCCCCCATTTTGGGAGTATGCTAATACCGAATAGACTACTGGAACTATTACGTGTTAAGGTGGAAAATGTAAAGCCTTAATGCTATTTAAAAGTATGTTTATTTTATATTAAACATTATTATAATAACGAATATTACTACATAGTAAATAGTTTAACGGATCCTTAGGGGATGTGAATCACGAGCATCTCTTAAGTTACTGCACTCACGTTAGACACTGGATAGGAAATGTCAAATCCCGTAAACATCTCTGACACAGTTCCACTCATATATTTATCATTGATTTAATTTACATAAGATCTTTTAGTTCTGGCTCGTGTGTTTTGTCTTTTCAATTCGCTCGGGTCAGCCTGAGCATTTCAGGATTTGAAGGCCTTAATTCTGGAGGACGAAGATGAATAATTATTATTACTATTTGCTATATATTCCACTACACCATTTTATTCCGCTGCATTATTAATATTCTCTGGTATGTGTAACTCTGATATGTATTGTATAAGTATAATCAAATTTTTGTAAAACAACTTCATGAACTGTTTAATTGATTATTATATTTTATCGTTCCGCTGCAAGATTCCATTTTGTTTTTCCCTTCTCTGCTTTTTCTTATTTACCCATAACAGTCCGCCCTTCTGTATGGGTTGAGTCGACACGTGTGTCTGCTTAAGCATACAAAAAGGTGGGATGTTACAAACAACTTTTTGTCAAACTTCAGAATTACCGACAAGGAGCACGGACAGTGGGAGAATATGTGATAGAATTTTACAATTTGGTGGCTAGGAATCAACTTCATGAATCCGAAGAGCAATTGGTGTCCAGATTTATCGAAGGGTTGAATCTTTTAATTCAACACAGTATGACTCAATCGGTATATACGATGGTGGAAGCAATTCAACAGGCTCTTACGGTGGAACGTCGTGTTATACGTTCATCTAAAGCATCCATACCTCGCCAATCATCTCGGTTTCAATCAAATTTTCGAAACCAATAGAAGTTCCCTTCATACTATTCTACACCCAATCCTACTTATCAAGATGTCCCTCAATACCAACAGCAACAATAGTACACCAATTTTTCACATTCACAAACACCTCTCCCGCAACAAAATTCCCCCATCCTTCCCACTCCTCAAGAAACCCAATCTACACAATATCAGCCTTCTCTAACTAATCCTCGCCAAACCACTCAAACCAATACTCGTTCCCTCCATAAAAATCATCCACCTTTCCCACCAAAATCTCAATCTTTGGGTGATTATGCCAAGTTTCGAGGAGACAAATGCAATAGATGTCAACAAATGGGACATTCGTCGAGTGATTGTCGTAAGTTCAATGGTGTGATTAGTAATGATATCCCACATGAAGACGAGAATCTGCAGGAAGAACACAATGAGGATAATGAGTTGGATAATGTTTATGAAGCATATGGCGATCACTTTGTAGGGATGATACGTCCTTTGTAGTTTACTCAACCTTGTTATTCACAAAGACATAATATTTTCAAATCTAAATGTTTGATTGGCGGAAAGGTTTGTGATATCATGATGGATAGTGGTAGTATGGATAATTACATTGTTGCGAATGTGGTAAAAAAAATTAGGGTTGTCGGTTACACCACATCCTCATCCATACAAGGTCGGATGGATAAATAACTCTTCTTCTCAAGCAATCACCCATCAATGCCTCGTGAAATTCTCTTTTCCAAACTTTGAGGACATGGTTCTTTGTGATGTTATGGACATGGACGCTACACACCTTCTTCTTGGTCGACCGTGGCAATATGATATTCGTGCAGTCCATAATTGTTTTGTAAATACATACACTTTTTACAAAGATGGCAAAAGAAAAGTATTGCATCCTTCTAAATCCTCTACCATTGTCAAGGATCATTGTGATGGTAAAGTCAGTGCGTTGGTGGCTACTATTGCTGGTAACTTACATCACACTCATACTTTAAGTTCTCATGAAGACAACAAACCAATAATTGAAATTCCGCAGTTGATACAATCTTTATTAGTTCAATATGGAATGTTATTTCCTGAGGAATTGCCAACTACTTTACCTCCGTTGCATGATCTTCAACATCAAATTGATTTTATTCCGGGAGCATCGCTTCCGAATCAGGCACACTATCGGCTGAGTCCTAAAGAACACGAGATTTTGCAAGGTCAAGTGAATGATTTGTTGAAAAAAGGGTTGGTCAGACTTAGCAAAAGCCCTTGTGCTAGTCCTGCATTTTTAGTATAGAAGAAAGATGGTGGATGGTGAATGTGTATTGATTGTCGAGCTATGAATAAAATCATTATTCCTTATAGATTCTCGATTCCCCGTCTTGATCATATGGTTGATATGCTTGTCGGGTCTAAAGTGTTTACTAAACTTGATCTTCGTAATGGTTACCACCAAATTCGTATACGTGAAGGAGATGAATGGAAGACTGCGTTTAAGACACGTGAAGGATTATATGAATGGCTTGTCATGCCATTTGGGTTATCTAATGCTCCTAGTACATTTATGCGACTCATGAATCAAGTTTTGCAACCTTTCCTTGGTAAATTCGTTATTGTTTATTTTGACGACATCTTAATCTATAGTCGCAGTAAAGAAGAACATCTATTTCAACTTTCCAAAGTGTTCAAAGTGCTTGCTGATAATTCTCTCTATGTAAATCTAAAGAAGTGTACTTTTATCACAAACAAAGTCATCTATTTAGGATATGTTGTGTCTGATCAAGGGATCTTGGTGGATGAGTCTAAGGTGAAAGCAATTGCAGAATGGCCTACACCTATTTGTATTCGTGATGTGTGGAGTTTTCATGGTCTGGCATCTTTTTATAGACATTTTGTAAGGAATTTTAGCACTGTTGCTGCAGGTCTTACAGATTGTATGAAACATGAGAAATTTGTGTGGACGGAGGCAGCGGATAAGAGCTTTAATACTCTTAAGGAAAAATTGTGTAGTGCTCCAGTTCTTGCTATGCCAGATTTTGCAAAACCATTTGAAATTGACTGTGATGCTTCAGTTATAGGTAGTGGTGCAGTTTTATCTCAAGATGGTCATCCGGTTGCTTATTATAGTGAGAAAATTCTTATACTCGAAAAAAATGGTCAACTTATGAATTGGAATTGTATGCTCTTGTTCAAGCTTTAAAACAATGGCATACTTATCTTGTTCATCGTGAATTTGTTGTCAACACAGATAATGAAGCTTTGAAATTTTTGAAGACTTCTACAAAGGTTAATAGAATGCATGATCGTTGGTTATCTACAATCAACCATTATACTTTTTCTGTAAAGCATAAAAGTGGGAAATTGAATCAAGTTGCAGATGCTTTAAGTAGACGTGCTCATCTGCTTGTAACCATTCGAAATGAAAGTATGGCTTTTGATAATTTGAAAGATCTTTATGGTGGAGATGATGATTTTAAAACTATGTGGGAAAAGTGTAGCTCTCTTTCGCATGGTACAGACGACTTTCTTATTAAAGATGGTTTTCTTTTCAAATGTAATCGTCTTTGCATTCCTCAAGGTTCTCTATGTCTTCATCTTATTCATGAGTTACATGGAGAAGGACTCGGTGGACATTTCAAACATGATAAAACAATTGCTCTTGTCGAGGAGAGATACTATTGGCCTTCTTTGAAACGTGATGTTCAGAAATTCGTCCAAAAGTGCATGATATGTCAACGGTCAAAAGGTACTTTTCAAAATACAGGTCTTTACACACCTTTACCCATTCCAGAAGCTCCTTGGGTGATGTTAGCATGGATTTCATATTGGGTTTACCTCGTACTCAACGAGGCAATGATTCTGTCATGGTAGTTTGTTGATCGGTATTCCAAGATGGCTCATTTTACTGCTTGCAAAAAGACCACCGATGCTTCTAATGCGGCTTACTTGTTCTTTAAGGAAGTGGTTCGTTTACATGGTGTTCCAAAATCTATCACTTCGGATCGTGATACGAAATTTTTGAGCTACTTTTGGAAATCTCTTTGGATGCGATTGGAAAAAAATTTGCAGTTTAGTACTTCTTCTCATCCTCAAACAGATGGTCAAACATAAGTTGTTAATCGTTCATTTGGAAATTTAATTCGTGCAAAAATTGGAGATAAGGAAAGGCAATGGGATTTTCTTCTTCCTCACATGGAATTTGCTTTCAACACTTTAGTAAATCGATCAACAGGCAAGACACCTTTTGAAATTGTCTATTCTAAGGTTCCTAATCATGTCCTTGATCTGGTAGTACTTCCAAAGCTTAGTGGATCTCATGAGAAAGCGGATGAGATGGTAGATAAGGTTTATCAACTTCATCATGAAGTCAAGACAAAGATTACAGACTCTAATGCCAAGTACAAAGAAAATGTCGATAAGCATAGACGTTTTAAGGCATTTACAGAAGGAGATTTAGTGATGATTCATCTTCGGAAGGAACGTTTTACAGTAGGTACATACAACAAGACGAAGATGAAAAAGTATGGAACCTTCAAAGTATTGAAGAAAATTAGCGACAATGCATATGTTATCGACCTTCCTTCAGACAGGAACATTTCCAACATCTTCAATGTGCAGGAAATATATACATTTTATGGAGATAATGACAGCATTGAAGACAATGACAACTCGAGGACGAGTTCTTTTCAAGAAGGGGGGATTGATGCAGGATATCGTTCCTAGTTTTATTTACTTATTTTAAAATTTGTTTATTTTAGTATTTTCCTAAAATAATGGTAGACGTGGTTTCTCTTGCCTATTTAAAAGGATGGACCAATCTCATAGTATTTATTTTGGAATCATAGTTTTATCAATTCAATTATTTTCTCTCATTATTGCTTCTCTTAATTTTAATTACTTCATCTATTTTTCGTATCTATTTTCTTTCTTCTCGCATCTTGGTGATCTCTGTATCACGTTCTTCTTATTTTCCTACATTAAGATACCTTTACTTATAAAATTGGACCCATCTTTTGTACAAATATTAACTAATCATTTTTGTTAAATAATACTAAATGAACTAGCAATTAAATTGCAACTTTAGTACATTGTTAACCAGTATGCATACTATTTATCGAGCTTCACTGTTCTGTGATTTGAAACGTTATATGTACTATTGTCACACCTGTAGTATGCCCTACCAAATGGTCAGTTTTTGTTTTATTCAAATTCTTTGGAGTAGAATAATCATTAAACTTTACCATTTTTCAGCCTTAAATCTTCCCCGGACTGTAAAACATTGCAGCGGCAATATACTGCATTATTTCTTTATTTCATTTTACAGTTTTAAATTATGTTTTCCCCGGACTGTATGTCCATTTTATAATAATCTTTTCATCCCTATAATTCTTTTAAGATTTGTTTTCTACTGTCAATTTTTCGTATTTGCAGAAAATGCAGTATACGTACAATATAATATATTTTTTGTAAAATAACTGTACTATTATTTATCATTTTAATTTGTTGGATTGTCAATGATTAGAAAGGAAGCTAGCCAATGACTATGTTATTCTTATTCTTGCCGACAATTTTCTGTTTAAGAGGAATTAATTTCTGCTTAAGTGGAATCAATTATTGATAAGAGGTACTTATTTTAGGGAGAACTCGTAAAATACTTTTGTGGGGGTGTAAAATCTTTTTTCTTTTCTCAACCAGGGAGTTGATGAAGTTCTCACTTCTCTAACTCATCTTCTTTTATCATCTCTAAAGCCTACATGTTTAATCATGCCCATTTCCTCGGCCCAACAACCCCGGCCCAACAACCTAGTTAGCTCTCTTCCATGGCCCAAAATCCTAATCTTATAGCTCTTACCAACCCATCAACTATGTATTCTTAGACCAAGGGAAAGAATGACAAATTGTATTCATATACCCTTACTAACATATACAGACGTTTTCACACAAAGATATATATATATGTCCATAGACATAATCAGTATCACTTGCATAATATTCACTACAAGGAAAAAAGCATTTTCCGACGGCAGAAAACCGTCGACGGTCGTCGGAGGCCGTCGGAAGCCGTCGGAAAATGCCATAGGAAAATAAGGCATCGGTGTGCAGTGTTTCCGACGGCTTTCGACACATCTCGCCGTTCGTATTTCCGACGACTTCCGACGGCTTCCGACGAATTCCGACGGATTCCGACACTTGTCGGAAGCCGTCGAAAACCGTTGGAAAAATTGATCTGAAAGCGGTCGGAAATCTGCTGCATTTTTTTTATATTTCTGCTGCAATATAGCCTTCCATCCACATTTCTCATAAAAACACTATTCTGCAGAATCCAATATATAATATTCCAACCAAATATCAAAAACCAAACTATACACAATTCGCCAAACAAAAAAAATACATAAAATTAAGTCAAAACACATAATCATCACCCAACATCCCCAACATCCACATAATTATACATAATTATACAACAAAACAGCTAAGTGTATCATAACATAGTACATAAATCAACAACTACCTCCACCATCTACCAAATTATACAAAATAGAAAAAAAACATACCGACCAAAGCAATCAATCAATCTCCTCCAGAACCAGAGCCATCAGAGGAAGGGAAGCGGCCACCATACTGCTGCATGTACTCGGCGATACGCTGGTCTAGCAACTGTGTGGTCTCTATGACCTGCCGACGGTTCTACTCCTCCAGCTGCGCCACTCTAGCCTGCAAATCTTCGATCTCTGCTAGATCAATCTGAGCTCTAGTCTGCCTACCCCGTCTCTGATTGCTGGCCTATAATAAATATTTAATTTAGCTGTGTGATCTCTGTAAGTGTATATGCAGGTATGTGAATGATTAACAGTGTGATAATGTTATTTAATTTAGTTTATGCATGTTTATGTAAGTGTATGTGCAGGTATATGAATGATTAGCAGTGTGATAATGTTATTTAATTTAGTTTATGCATGTATAATGTATACATTTGAAAATATGTTCTTTTGGCCATTTTTAAATTGTGATTCAACCATTTATTAACAAAAATAATAGTACGTTATATTACGAGATATCACTGCTTTTGATCTCTTTAACAGTAAATGTGACAAATTTATGCATGTGTACAGCATATATCAGGCAAACTAAATTAAATAACATGTCTTTTTTGTTATTTTTTTTTGAAATGACATTCAAGTAACGAATTAATATATTTTGGTAATGCACAATGCTTTCATAACGAAGTGACTCAAAACCAATGTACTGAATTTGAAAACTTATATGATACCCAATATATTATTTACTTACCACTTGATTGTCAAATCCGTATCGTTTTCCATGCTCCGATGGATCCATAACTAACTCAAAAATAGCATCCTCCTCATCCGTCGTCAGTTGATCTCGACCCGTATCAGCAAGGAGTTTCTGGCGCTGCTCCATAAACTTTTCCTACATTAACAAATTAATATCATCATATCTTATTTCATTATATTTTAACAAGTAGAACAATTACTAAAACTGCATAAAATGAAATATGCTTACATGGCTCTTGTTGGATTTATCGTCGTGCCATGTATACGAAACTGTCCCGTCCAGATTTACATACTCGACAGCATGCGTACGAGTAAACACGTCCATATAGCCCACGGGACCATGCGCCTCAGCTTCCTAAAATTGATTTTTACATACAATTATTGTATATTTAAAATTATATAGCACAAACTATTTACAATTTGCATTCAGCAAATTTACCAACTCCTATCGGTACTGCTGAAATGACTTCGACCCTCCGCGATGAGTGATGAGATTTTTATTTCTGTTTGCAGAGTTTCTTTCCGACTCTGCCTGTACATTCAAAATTTGATACATTATTTGTCGATCATGTATTTTTTAATATTTACTACCAGTCAAATAATTTTAAAAAAATTAGTATACTTGCCTTCGCCTCGTTAGTTTCCTAGTATCCCAACCATGCTTGTCATACGCTCTCCCCCATCTAACGTGGTTTCTTACCTGATTTCTTGATTTCGGATATCGAGTCCCTATCGTCGGTGGTTGTCTGGTTTCTACTCTATTAGCTAAAAAGTGGTTTCTTACCATGCTTGTCTTCGCTTGACCATATCGTCGGTGGTTGTCTGGTTTCTATTCTATTAGCTAAAAAGTTTTTATTGTCTCCTCTGAAGGGATGATTTACATGGAGAAAATATCGATGACAATCAAACCATGAAATTTTCTTACCATGAGGTAAAGAAAACGCTCGCGTTTCATCCATGCAATATGGACATGCTAGACGAACGACGGTACTCCATCCTCAAAGCATTGCATAGGCAGGAAAATCACTTATAGTCCACAACAAAGAAGCAAACATACGAAAAATTTCTTCTTGGACACATCGTATGTTTCTACTCCTTCGTTCCACAGTATTTTTAACTCCTCAATCAACGGTTGTAAATATACATCGATTCCTTGTGTCGGATCGTCGGGGCCAGGAACGACAATAGTAAGAAACATATATTGCGTTTTCATACACATCCATGGAGGTAAATTATACGGTGTGACGATAATGGGCCAGAATGAATATTTAGAACCAAATTGAGAAAATGGCGAAAAACCATCCATACATAATCCTAATCTAACATTTTGACTCTCCGCTGCAAAATTTGGATACGTTTTATCGAAATGCTTCCATGCTTCTCCATCGGTCGGATGTGTCAACGTACCCTCTTTCCCGTTCTCACACTATGCCATCTCATATTAGATGCAGTTACAAAAGATGCATATAATCTTTGAAGCCTTGGAGTGATGGGTAAGTAATGCATACGCTTGTACGGAACTTCCTTCCCCTTCTTTTTTCTTGGTTTGTATCTCTTCTGATTACAAATTTACAATTTCTAAGGTTTGCGTCTTCTTTCCAAAACAACATGCAGCCTTTTAAACATGTATTTATTTTCTGATAAGGTAAACCAAAAGCCGACATAAGTTTTTTAACTTCATAGTGATTCTCACACATTAGATTATCGGGCGGCATATGTCTTTTTGCAGCTTGTACAACAGTCGTAAACCCAGCTTCAGTGATGTTGTATTTTGACTTCATCGCAATGTATTCTGCGATTACTGACAGCTGAGTGCTGCTTTTACAACCATCCCAAATAGATTTCTTAGCAGCATCTAGTAAATCATAAAAAAAATTTGCTTCAATATTTGGTTCTTCAACATTTCCATCATCGTCGTCAACTTCAACCACAGGAAACATTGATCGTGTTGCATCTTCGACCATATTTTCTATACGGGTCGTCGTAACTACTTCGTTAACGACACTTTCGGACTCTACAGAAGTATTTGCTATAACTTCTCCATGCCGATCCCAAACATAATACTCGGGTATAAAACCATTTTGGCACAAATGAACTTTCACAATATCTGGTAACAAATACTTCAACTGTCTACACCTACTACACAGACAACGAATTTCTGGATCGTTTCCGTTATTACTTAAAGCAAATTCAAAAATACGTTTATACCATTATAAAAATCTTCTTTTATTGAGCCTCTCAGTCCTTTTTTTTGGTACATCCATCTCCTCCGATCAACAAAATAATCAATCATTTTTCCTATTTGAGAAAATGAGTCACAAGTTCAAAATTTAATATTTATTTTCAAGAATACAATTCGAAAAAGATTATTTTCATGGTCGTATAATATTTTAAATTTAAAGAACTATTTCACAAATTAAAAAATATTTTCAAATATGATACATTTTATTTTTTAACGTATCGATACAAAATTTGGTACAAAAGATTTTTTTTTCATGGTCAGGCATCCTACTTCCCATTACAAACACAGTAAACATTTATATTTCGTATATTACTTCGTCTCAAACGATTCAACAAAATTTCGGCAGCATTTCCCTTTTGTTCCCTACATTGTACACAAATGCGTGTACGCAGGGAACAAAAAAGAAAAGTTAGGCCGAAATTTTATGAACCGTTTGAGACGAAGTAGTATACAAAATGTAAATGCTTACTATGTTCATAACTTGTCCAATACATGGACAAATCCAACAAACATTGTACCAGATGAATATAAATGGTCGTTTATTGAAAAAAATGACTATTTATATAACGATCATGTACAACACTCATCAGACGGGGCCAAAAACTCTCTAAGGGACATTAGTTAATTAAATGTCCTGCGTATTTTATTAATACATTTCAAAAACTATTAATATACCACAATTGTTCCACGTATTTTATCGAATAAGGCTACTTTAATATTATTATGATTTTCCAATACAATCAAATTCTTTTAGACTCGTGCATTCATTATTATTATACAAGTCAAGATGTTATACAACTCATGTTTTATTCCAATTAACACAATAAAATGGTATAAACAACACATATACAATGGTTTACATATACACACAACCATAAATTATACATACTCTTTAAAACTTCACGATAACATATGAAATAGGTATACCATGGGATGCTATAAACCATTATTACGCTATTGGAAACAATTGCAATTACTAATTAATCCTAATTTATCAACTTATGCAAATCTAGATTTAGGGTAAAAATTAGATTTTTGGTGAAAATAAGATATTATACCTGAGATTGAGAGCAATAGAGTTTGATTAGGCAGCCGTGGAGGATCCAGAAGCTCGAAATTAGAGATTGGAAGCTTGGAGAAGGGAATTGGGGGTTTTTTGCTAAAAATTTCGTGTTGAGAATGAGGAAGAAGAAGGCTCGGCTGAGCCCTGTAATTCGCGAATTTCCGACGGCTTCCGACGACCACCGACGGCTCATCGAACGCCGTCGGAAGCCGTCGCTCCTTGCTGTCGGAATAAAAGCCTTTTCTAGTAGTGATTCCATAAATACAAGGATATCAAACTTCAATTGACAAAAATGAACTTAATAGATAAAACAAAATGTAGGAAATAAAAAATAATTACTTTTTAAATAAAAAACACAGTAAAAGAAATAGACATGTAAAAATAGTGAACATGTTAAACTTTGTATTGGTAATTGCAAGATATTACTTGCATAACCCCCAAGGTAGTGCGGTGGTTAGGACATGCGGCGCTCACCTTAAAGGTCGAGGGTCAATTCCCACCAACTACATATCCTTGTGATTTACCTAAAGTATGTGTTGTGGGTTCGGTGCATACTTCCTTAAAGTTTACAAGCAAACCTTGGTTCTCTAGGTCTTCAAAAATAAAATAAAGATATTACTTGCATAATATTCCATAAATAGTTAAAGACCAAAAAATAGTTTTAAAAATTTAACGCAAATATTTTATAAACATAAAAAACACTATAAATAAAAATAAACGTCCTAGCATCGACGAAGGTTAGCTTCAAATCAAAGATGGTCATGTAGATGAAGTTTTGGCATCACAGTCCACATTGATTTCTTTTTGCACTAGCAAGTCTTTTAATCCTTTGAACAAAACCTGATATCAAGCAAAATTCAATCTGAATTAGATATTGTTGCACATTCATTTAAAACCGTATATCATGCACATGCCATGTTGAAGAGTAAGATTGCAGACCAGATATGCTATAAAGAATGAAGATGTTAAAAGAATTGAAGGCGTAAAAGATTTGAATCTGATCGAGCTTAAGAAAGCGAAGGAATCTTTGAAAAGCTCAAGTAAGTGTAATTTAACTTAATATAGTCATCTTTGCAAGTTCAAATATCAGCCATGCTTGCACTTTGGTTGCCTGTACACTATATATGTCACCAACAGTATATCACTCAAGTCCTCAATCTATCTACAGAAAAATTTAATTGTCGTCAATTGTTGGTTTTGTTTTATAATGGTATAATCATTTATATGATAATGAGTTATTTTAAAGCTTAGAATTATTTGAGAACTAGCTACTCAATGTTTCAGCCTTTTAATTCCGATCAAGTATGTATAACTAGAGAACTTTTACTTTACAAGTGGTAGATATATTTAATGCAAAAAAGTAGCAACAAGTCGCAGCAAATTATGGATTTGAAGTTACTTTTGATGTCAGAAGTACGTTTTGGTTTGTATGCTTGTATGTATTACTACTTTTGATCTCTCGCTGCTGTTTGTTCTACACTGTGAAATATTATGGATGCATTATATGTTTTTATGTAAGAATATTGCGTATGTTTATTATGTAATGTTACATGTTGATTATCGAATGTGTGATTAATATAATATGTTGATTATGAAATGTATGTGCTTATATTAACCGTGCTACACATAAATTGCTGTGTGTAGAACTAGAACTTGCTATATACGTTGACTATTAACAGATCCCTACAAAATAGCATTCAAAAAAGATCTGAAAAGATTCAATAGCGTTTAAAAAGCGTTGTGGAAATATTCAACAGCGTTTAAAAAATGCTTTAGAAAGGGTTCTTACAATGACAAAGCATTCCTAGCAATACATAAAACAGTTATAAAATAACACTCGTAGCAGTTCCAAAAATGCTATAAAAAATTTACGGTAACAAAAACGCTGTAACAGAAAGTCACATAAATGAAAAGAATGCTATGAAAAGCGATTTTGCTCATCAACTCAAACGCTGTAAAATAACACTAGTCAAACGCTATTAAATGCATACTTTCGACAGCGTTTGCTGTATTGCTAAGGTATATTTCTGATCTATAATGGCATGTTGTTACACAACATAGTCAAAAAGGCTATTAAAAGAATTTATAGCGGGTTTTAAACGTTGTTAATGGTCCAATCTGTTGTAGTGAATATATAATATCCAAATGATCTTTACAAAGGAAAACTTTAACATTCATACAACAATTAAAGTCTAACATATCATCAGTATGGACAGTTACAACAGTATGTCATCACAAATGTTGAGTAATACAAAACAAGAGATACAGCGGAAAATAAATACATCAGGTCTTGGAGGCTTCCAGCTCATCTCCTGAAGCTCCAAGCGCCCATCGCTAAATATGGAAAAGTACTCAAGTCTGTCCCAAGCATTATAAGAAAATAACACCCGGATAAGTCTGGTAAACTAGCGTGGGAAACTCAAATAATATGGATTGTTTTACTTATAAAACCCTTTCAAAAATAAATGTATCTCGTAAGGCCACGCCACACATAAACACGGATGAGTTTTTACTTTACGATAACCAAACCTTTTCAAAAATAAATGTATCTCGTAAGGCCACACCGCACATAAACACATATGAGTTTTTACTTTACGATAACCAAACCATTTCAAATAGAAACTCCAGTGATATTATAATAATGTCTAGGGTTTAAAATAAATATATAACATATCTGGAATGGTTACCCATAATTACAGTCAATGGTACTAGGTTCTACAACTAAACCATATGGTGCGTATTGGAGAATGGATTCCGTCAATAACAAGGCTACTAGGGTACCGTCTGTCAAAGTATATCTCTAGAGAAAATGAACCAAGGACCACACAAGGACCCCCTACATGGCAAGACTAGCCTAGCCCTTACTAGATAGTACTGAATATGTCATTATCTCGGTTGCCGACGTGATAAACTACTTCTATAGCCACATCATACATAATTCGTAAATATCGATCTAGATACGAGTGATGACCATATCCTAACGGTAGCGAACCACATAGTCTTGCGACATATACCCTATTTTAGTCATTACCAGGTGTGAGGCTTGAGGCTACATTTTACCTTTTTAGCAAATCTAACTTGAAATGCTAACACTGCCCTCTAGAATACAATGCAATGCTAGCATTCATCCATATGAGTAGTTCAGGATATGAACAAATCAAAGACGCTACTTCTACTACATCCTTCTTGTAATCACCTTCAGGATTAATAACAAGCAGCCCTTGCAGTTCAAAGAACTCCATCTTTAATTTCTATCATCTTCAAGATGTCTCCAATTAGAACGCTTATGCCGGTTCGAAGTGGTTTTTAGATAACTCATGCTTATCTGATCTTGGTCTCTTTAGACCAACAGTCAATAGATTTTCGGTTGATTCAACCCCGGTTCTTTCTGAAGTAAGCGGACGATATAATAGTCCCAAAGGGATCTTGAATATCTGCCCTAAAAGCGAGCGATGTTTCACCGGAATGAGTTCTCCCAAGGGAATCTCAAATCATATGAAATCACGAAGCTTTCGTATACTTCCTAAGAAAAAATAGGTCAAGTTATTGATAGTAGACAAACCACTATTTGGTGTAAGTATATATTTTACATATGGGAAATCGGACATCATATATTTATCACCACTTTTGGATTTCAACCTCGTACTATCCCTCGATTAATAATGAAGTCAGACAAGTTAGAGAACTACCCTTGCCTCGGCGCATATTCTTAAACTCTCATAGATAGAAACGAGCTTCCATACCACGAAATTAATATCAAGTATAAGATGAAGTAACTTTTATATACTTGATTAATCACGACCTATTTATAGAAATTATCCCTCTTATACTTATCACACTTCCGACATTTCGACTTCTCTATCCCTCGTCCAGAATCGAAGCTAGGTAAGTCAGAGCACTGGTTGCAACTGGCCTTGCATTAGTTAAAGCACTCTGATTCTAGATCTCATAGATAAAGGTAAGTATACTCATCGGCTTTTAGTGCTAAATATAAGATGACTTACTTTCCATAAACATATCAACATTTTAGTACTATTTATCACATTTGTTTTATGTTACTTAATGGAACAGAAAAATAAATCCCTTGCATAAAACAAAGTTTTTTTTTAAAACAAATGGAAAACCAACTCCACAAACTTATTACTAGTCTTCGATTTCAAACTAGTACTTTTCATCGGTTAGAAATGAAGCCGTTTAAGTTAGGGTATTTGTTAGGAACTGAGATGTTGGTTTTGATAACAACAACCTTTTTAACTTATCTTATTATAAAATATATACTAACACTATTGTCTAGATAGATATGTATATGCAGGATATATATATATATACATACATATATATATTCATGTATTGATTACTGAAGACTGATCTGTATAAAGACTCAAGACTCAAGATTCAAGATTGAAGACTCTAGAGTATCAAGATCAAGATTTCAAGATATGTGTCTAGTTTATTGTTAAAACTTCATAATAGCACAGAAATCTTCATTCCAAATTTCATTTGGGATGGAACCCATTTCTGTCTTCTTAGTGGCTTACAAACTCACGACAAGTAGCTTACAAACCTACGACAAGTGGCTTACAAACCCACGAACATCCTGGTTTTGTACAAGTTCTCGAGTCCTGATGTGATGAGATATTCTGCAGGAAGAAGCTTGCAAAACTACTTCAAAATGGTTTTTCAAAATGATTTTCAAAACTGCTTTTCAAAATGTTTTAGCCTTAAAAATTACCTTTTCAAATGATTTTCAAAAAGATATTTTAGCCTTAAAATATTCTTTGTTTTTGTTTTTAAATAAACTTTTGTTTTAAACTTCGTTTGTTTTTAAAACTATCTTCTGATTATTTAAATATTCTTTTATAATATATATACTTGAGATTTAAAATCAAATTTATATATACATTCTAAAAATATAATTTTCTACTCTTCTTTATTTCAAAACATAGGAAAATTAGTTTATTTTATTCCAGAATCATTTCATCTTGTTTTCCATTCAATACCATTTTCAAAACAAATTTTATATTATTTTTAACTAAGGGATGTCGACATCATGGGATACCCCATGTCGACATGGTGGCCGTTAAATTCAAAAGTTTCAATTTTCAAAAGAAGTGTCTATTCATTTAAATCTCTTCACGAATGTTTATGATCGTTACTGGTCTATAAATAGCATTCACTAATGAATTTTTTAACTAACTACTTTCTTATTTTCTTCACTCCTTCTTCTCCACAAATCCATATTCTAAAATTTTCATATTTTAAGATCGTGCCGAAATTCTGTCGAATTCTCAATTGAATCAAATTAGAATCTCATTCTTGTTTGGTTCTCTACCCTATCTCAAAGATCGAAGTGCTATTCAGAGTTATAGGATCAATTTGTAATTAAAAGTTTATCGAGTCTCTCTATAAGGTGTGGTTGTGCATGGAAATCAATTGGGTAATCTTGTGGCCCGTAAATCAAGGGAGTTTGCCCCGGACTCGTGAGACAGCAGGGTACCTCAAGGCCTTTAGAAATTGAGGATTGTAATCTCGACATTGGTATAATTAAAATCTGTATGAGGTGTTTTGCCTTGGGACGGGACTGGATGTAGGGTAACTCCGAACCAGTATAAAATCCGGTGTGTTCTTTCCTTTTACTGCTTTTTATTTACTTTCGGCATCTGTATTTGATTCTATTATTGTTCTGTGATTAAGTTTTACATTTGTTTGTGTCATAATTTTAATTTAGTCCATATAAGTCGTAGAATCCATTAAACACTATTCACCCCTTCTCTAGTGTTAAATTAGCTTTAAGATCCTTAATTTGCACTCCCTTTCAATTGGTATCAGAGCACTGGTTTTCATAGTTTTCATAATCTGAAACCTGAAAATTGTTTTAATGGCTACCAACACTGACAACTCTGGCACTAGTTCTATTAACACTAACACTAGTTCATTAGTAGAAGGTCAGTCTACTGTCAGATCACCAATTTTAATGGCAATAATTATGCATATTGGGCTTGTAGAATGAAAATTTATTTACAATCAGTAGGATTAGACATTTGGAATATCACACAAACTGAGTATGTTGAACCAACTACAGATTTTGCCCAGTGGACTACTGAGCAAAAGAATGTTGCACAAAATAACTCAAAGGCCATGAATATATTATTTTGTTCACTAGATAGGAATGGGTTTAATAGAGTGTCTGTTTGTAAGTCTGCATTTGAAATCTGGAAAACTTTGCAAGTTACTCATGAAGGAACAAGCAAAGTTAAACAGACTAAAATTTCCATATTAACTAATCAGTTTCAATTGTTTAAAATGCATGCAAATGAGTCCATTTCCGACATGTATTGTTGATTTCAAGATATTTTCCATTCACTAATTGCACTGGGAAAAAGCTTTTTGGAGGAAGACCAAGTCAGAAAAATTCTAATTTCACTCACTCCAGAATGGGATCAAAAGACACTTGCAATCGAAGAAGCAAATGATATCAGTCTAATGAAAATAGAAGAATTGATTGGGAATCTGATGCCTTATGAAGTTCAACTGCAAGGAAGAAGAGAACACAAGGTTACATAAAAGAAGTCATTAGCATTCAATGCAACAACTGAAGATTCGGAACCAGACAGTGATGAGGAGATTGCTTTCATGACAAGAAACTTCTGGAAATTCCTTAAATATAGCAAAATGAATAATTACAAAAGAAATGATCAAAGGAATTTGCAGAAATAATACGGAGAACGTCAACAACGATAGATGCTACAATTGCAATAAAGTTGGGCATCATAGGAAAGATTGTCCGTATCCAGATAAACAGTTGTTCCCTCCAAACAATGATTCATCAAGGAAAAGAAAGAAAGCATACACAGCAACTCTTGATGAATCAGACTCATCATCCAATGACGATGAAAAGAAGATGGATAATTCAAATCTATGTTTCACTACTATTCATGAATCAGACGACGATGGGAGTATGGATCTAAAAATAGGTACGCATTTACATTATTTTTAATTTTTTTGAATGGATGCTTGTTTGTTTTCTTGATTTTTTTAATTTCCTTGAATTTTAAATTCAAATTTATCCCTTGAAATTTGAATTTTAAGTTCAAAAATAATATTATTTTATTAATATTTTAAATATTAAATTATTAATATTTAAGTATTATTATATTTAATGTTATCACAAGAATTATATAAGTAGAATATATGAAATAATATATACATTTATTAGAAATTAGGAATAGTCACTTGTCCTTTGATTCAATAGGCACATGTCGAAATACCGGGATACCCCATGTCGACATGCCCCTACGAAATTTGATTTCAAAATTTGAATTCAAACTTTTGAATTTCCCTCCACCTTTTCACCAACTTCAATGCTCTGGAAAGATGCCTCTTGACCAGAGAACATGTCTATAGAATCTCTATTTAATTCACTCTCTTTATCATCACTTTTCACTTTTATTTCAAATTTCAAATTTATCTTCAACTCCTCTCAAACTTCTTCAATGGTCCCTTCAAGCACTCCTAACACCATTAGACTTCCAAAATATATCAAAAACTTTCTCTTTAATGACCCGGAAGCTATCAAAGCTTACATCAACTATGTAAACTTTGATAAAATTCATACGGGGAAATTTTCTATTTTTGAAGATTTTCCTTCTTATGAAATTGAAAATCTTTTTCAACAATGTTCTATTCTTAGTGTAGTAGATAACAAACAAAATGATTTTATATGTTATCCAAACCTTGTTAAGATGTTTTATGCGAATTTAAATCGTGGTTTTTATGATGGGCAAGATGGACAAATTTGGAGTAGTGTTAAAGGAACACAAATAGTTTTGGATTGTGAAATTTTAGGAAATATTTTGGGATGCAAGTATACCGGAATGAATCTCTCAGAATTTCAAATAAATGAAAATGATCAAGAGACATTTCATCACATCTTTGAAGGGGATGATAATTTTGAATTCAAAAATTGTTATTTTCGTCCAAAAGCAAGAATTATTAACTTTCTTATTCAACACACCCTTATACCAAGATCGGGAAACTACAACAACCCAACTTTGAAAGTTTACAAAGCTCTTTTTGCAATTTTTGGAAATTATGATATCAATTGGGCTCAAGTTATTTTGGATAAGCTAAGGCCCAAGAATTTTACTATGGGTGAAAACACATTATATCATGGAATTTATCTCACTCGGATTTTTAATTACCTTGGAGCTGATTTCAAAAGGGAAGAATTTATAACTAGAATAGTGTTCAACCATGGAAACATTTCCCTTATAAAAAATTCCATTAGTGTTTCAACCATATGAAACACTTACGGAAAAGGAAGAAAGGCTTGCTCACGAAGAGATGGAAGAAATGGAGGAAGAAGAAGAAGAGGAAGAGGAAGGAATGGAAATTGAAGAGGAGGAAGAGGAAGATCAAGAAACTTCCTTAGAAAGTATTGAATATCCTACTAATCCCGCTAATCCATCCAATTAGACCATTCTCAACAATCAAAGAATTATAGTGGAAAATCAAAAGATACTCAAAAGATCAATGAGTAAGAAAATGGATAGGATTTCCACTAAAATCGACAAGTTCTTCGGGAAAGTTAGTAGAAAGCTTGGACTATCATCTTCTTCATCTTCATCTAATTAGTTTTAGTTCATGTTATCTTGTTTGTTTCAAGTTCTATCCATGTATTTTCCTTTATTTTAGTTAATATTATATTAGTTTATGCAATGTTGACTAGAATCATTAATGAAATCTTTTATTCAACTTCACTTGTCTCTGTAATTGCTTGTTTTTATATTATACAAATTATACTTGCATAGATTTGTTCATAATATTCAAAACAAAGCAAATTGTCACTTTAGACAGAGGCATGTCGACATCCCCCATCCCCCCATGTCGACATACAACGGGCATAAAGTTGTTACACTTTCAAATTTTTATTTCATGTAACTAGCTTGTGTCTATTCATTTTAAACGACTTTCTACCCCTATTTATACCCGTTTCTTCCAGAATAATTTATCAAAACTCATTTCTAATCACTCTCTTTCATATTTCTTCCTACTTCTTGAATTATGGCCTCTCCGATTAAGAATCTAAGTGATAATCTTGAGGAAACTCACACTTTATTCAAGAATATCCTTACATTCATACTTCGTAATCAGCATCACGTAGAATTGAGTCAAATACAGATGATCAAGGAGCAAGAGAGACATTTCGACGCCCTTTGTTGGATGATCTCAGCCCTTAACAAGGACAATCTCGAAGGAAATCCACCAGTCACTCTCGACAAAGATAAAGAAGAATGAGATGCCATCAAAGTAGACCCTATCTTTGGAGAAGATGGATGGGTGGAAGTACCAAGGAACGTCTAGTCATTCTGTATGTTATTGGTGTGTTTTAAACTTAATTGACTTGACTTATTTAAAAACATTTGGTGTGGTTTGTATATATGATTGATTGAATAATGACTATAAATATGATTGGATGATGATTGATTTACTGTTGGATTACAATTATGATCACACTCATGATCACATTTCACATTTATGATCACATTTCATACTTATGATCATACTTAGCATTTATTACACTTATATATGGATTACTCTAGTTTGTATTATGGTTAATCATCTTATATCAAGTTCAGGGAATTTATTAGTAAGAAGTTTTTATTGACGACAAAAGGGGAGAAGTTATAAAATAGTAGTTGGCTTGGAGTAAGGGGGAGTTATGATTGGAGTAAGGGGGAGTCATGGAGTAAGGGGGAGTTATGATAGGAGTTATAGTATGGTAAGTATATTTTATAAATACAGGTTGTCATCATCAAAAAGGGGGAGATTGTTAGGAACTGAGATGTTGGTTTTGATGACAACAACCTTTTTAACTTATCTTATTATAAAATATATACTAACACTATTGTCTAGATAGATATGTATATTCAGGATATATATATATATATGCAGGTATTGATTACTGAAGACTGATCCGTATAAAGACTCAAGACTCAAGATTCAAGATTGAAGACTCTAGAGTATCAAGATCAAGATTTCAAGATATGTGTCTAGTTTATTGTTAAAACTTCGTAATAGCACGGAAATCTTCATTCCAAATTTCATCTGGGATGGAACCCATTACTTTCTTTTTAGTGGCTTACAAACCCACGACAAGTAGCTTACAAACCTACGACAAGTGGCTTACAAACCCACGAACATTCTGGTTTTGTACAAGTTCTCGAGTCCTGATGTGATGAGATATTCTGCAGGAAGAAGCTTGCAAAACTACTTCAAAATGGTTTTTCAAAATGATTTTCAAAACTTCTTTTCAAAATGTTTTAGCCTTAAAAATTATCTTTTTAAATGATTTTCAAAAAGATGTTTTAGCCTTAAAATATTCTTTGTTTTTGTTTTTAAACTTTTGTTTTAAACTTCGTTTGTTTTTAAAACTATCTTTCGATTTTTTAAATATTCTTTTATAATATATATACTTGAGATTTAAAATCAAATTTATATATACATTCTAAAAATATATTTTTCTACTCTTCTTTATTTCAAAACATAGGAAAATTAGTTTATTTTATTCCAGAATCATTTCATATTGTTTTTCATTCAATACCATTTTCAAAACAAATTTTACATTATTTTTAACTTAGGGATGTCGACATCATGGGGTACCCCATGTCGACATGGTGGCCGTTAAATTCAAAAGTTTCAATTTTCAAAAGAAGTGTCTATTCGTTTAAATCTCTTCACGAATGGTCATGACCGTTACCGGTCTATAAATAGCCTTCACAAAATGAATTTTTTAACTAACTACTTTCTTATTTTCTTCACTCCTTCTCCACAAATCCATATTCTAAAATTTTCATATTTTAAGATCGTGCCGAATTCTTAAGTGAATCAAATTAGAATCTCATTCTTGTTTGGTTCTCTACCCTCTCTCGAAGATCAAAGTGCTATTCAGAGTTATAGGATCAATCTGTAATAAAAAGTTTATCGAGCCCCTCTATAAAGTGTGGTTGTGCCTGGAAATCAATTGGGTAATCTTGTGCCACGTAAATCAAAAGAGTTTGCCCCGGACTCATGAGACAGGAGTGTACCTCAAGGCCTTTAGAAATTGAGGATTGTAATCTCGACATTGGTATAATAAAAATATGTATGAGGTGTTTTGCCTTGGTATAGGACTGGATGTAGGGTAACTCCGAACCAGTATAAAATCCGGTGTGTTCTTTCCTTTTACTGCTTTTTATTTACTTTCTGCATCTGTATTTGATTCTGTTATTGTTCTGTGATTAAGTTATGCATTTGTTTGTGTCATAATTTTAATTTAGTCCATATAAGTCGTAGAATCCATTAAACACTATTCACCTCCCTCTAGTGCTAAATTAGCCTTAAGATCCTTAATCTGCACTCCCTTTCAGTATTATTACCTCTCAAAACTTGACTCGCCATTCACTTCTAACTATCAAAATAGAAACAAGTTTCCATACCTCGGAAAAAATTAAAATAGGATCCAAGAGTCCCATTAAACTTGTTAAAAATATCTTCCAAAATCAATTATTTAAAAGGCAACATCTTTCCTTTATAAAAGTAAACAACTTATTTAATAATAACAAAGTGTTATAAACCAAACTTCCTTTCCAATTTTCCAAAACCGTTTACTATAACAAAAATTTTATAGTCTATGTTCTATTTCTTTTTCTCAGAAACATTTATTACAACTATAATGTTGTAACCATGCTTCCTTCCTCTTTTAAAATAAATTTTAAAACTCTTTAAAACATAGTTGTAAAATCCCCATTTTGAGGCCCAAAATTAAGCACTACGGACACTGTAGTCATCCATAGTGTTAATTTCTGTTGATAAAATGCGGTTATGTTAATCGTATAAATAATATCAGAAGCACATGCGACTCCCCAGGATGGAGTATTTATGTCTGCTCAGCAACTTCTTGATCTTGTAAGAAATGCTCAAGCTGTCGGACCTATTCCTGAGCCCACTCATCCTAAATCCGGGTTTGCACGCTTGTGCAGTGATTACACCAATTTGGGTGGAAAGCCGTTCAAAGGTTCCGAGAGCATTATAGAAGTTCAGGCTTGGCTTCGAACATGCGATCGCATCTTTTCTTGCATGAATCTTATTGATCTTCATCGAGTCCAAGCGGCTTCTAGTATGCTCCAAGAAAGAGCATTGGACTGGTACGAGCTTCTGATCTCCGAAATTATTGAAGCGGACCTCACTTGGGAACAATTCCGGGAAAGGTTCGAATTAAAATTTGTGCTGGAAGCCGAAAAAGTATCTCTATCTCGACGCTTTATCGACCTTGTTCAAGATGAATCTTCCGTGACCGACTACGTCGCTTCTTTCGAATCTCTCTCAAAATATGGGGTTGAATACATTAATACCGCATTGAAGAAAAACAAGAGATTTGTTTATGGCTTGAAAAAGAGCCTCAAAAAGCCATTACTTCTGAAATTAGAAGTTTCTTTTGACCAGCTTGTTGATATTGCTCTTCGACTCGAAGAGGCTGATAAAGATAGTGATGCTGAGGTCAAACCCAACATCAACACGAAGAGACCTTTCAAATTCAAGCATAATCCCAACAAAAAGGGAAAGCAAGCAACACCGGTAGCAAATACTCCTACCCCTCGTCGTGGAGAGTGTTACAATTGTGGTTCTAAGGACCACTATGCAAACAAGTGCCCGAAGTTTCTTTCTTGCCGCTATTGCAAGGGTTCGGGCCATACCATATCTTTGTGTCCCAAACTTCAAGGCAAGAAGGAGGGCAAGCTAAATGTTGTACAGGCCCCTGCTAACACTTCTCGTGGACAAGGTATTTCTCATTCTATCCTTGATGGCATTATTATATTTCGTGATCTTCCTATTCGAGTTATTTTTGATACGGGTGCATCTCACTCTTTTATATCAAAAGAACTTGTAGATGCTTTGTCTTTGAATGTAATTGGCTTGATGACTTCTTTGAGAATTGCGAATCCGATTGGTGGATCCGCAACCTCAGTTTACTTTGTAAAGATGTCGAAATTATTTTGTGTGATTGCTCTTTCCGTGCCGATTTACATGTTATGCGTTACCTTGGTTTCAGAATGATTTTGGGAATGGATTGGCTTAACCGTTATGAAGCCCATATCCTATGTCCTGAGCAGACTATATATTTTCGGCATCCTCAATCTGTTAAGCAGATTTCTCTTATTCTGAAAGATTCAGATTCCAATTCGAAAGCATCCTTGTATTCTCTCAATCCTCATGATGATGATGATAATGATGAGGAAGATGTTATTTCTCTCATTCACATTGTTTGTGAATTTCCCGATATATTTGAGCCCGTTTTAGGATTACCACCTGAGCGAGTAATTGAGTTCATAATTAATCTAATCCCTGGAGCTCTACCTATCACTCGCCCTCCTTATCGTATGTCCAATAAAGAAAATGAGGAGATGCGCAAACAGTTATCCGAATTGGAAGCGAAGCAATTTATTCAATCTAGTTCCTCTCCATGGGGAGCTTCAGCTATTTTTGTGAAGAAATCGGATGGTACACTTAGGCTTTATGTTGACTACCGCAAGCTTAACGATCTCACCATCAAAAATAAATATCCCTTACCGCGGATTGATGATTTATTCGATCAACTTACTAGTGCTAAAGTCTTTTCACAGTTAGACTTAGCAACCGGTTTTCATCAGCTCCGTATTGCAGAGGATAGCATTCCCTTGACATCGTTCCGTACTCGTTAAGGATCTTATGAATGGCTTGTTATGCCATTTGGTTTGACGAATGCTCCAGCTTATTTCGTCGACCTTATGAATCGAGTTTTCAAAGACTTCCTCGACCGATTTGTTCTCATCTTTATAGATGACATTCTTATTTATTTTAAAACCGAGGAAGAGCATGAAAATCATCTTCGGATTGTGTTGGAAACTCTTATGAGCAACCAATTAAAAGCAAAATTTTCTAAATGCCACTTTTGGCAATCTCGTGTGAAATTTTTGGGGCATATTATTTCTGAATCCGGAATTTCCGTGGATCCTTCAAAGATTGAAGCGATTCAAAATTGGAAGAGACCGGAGAGTGTGATGGAAATTCGTAGCTTTCTCGGATTGGCGGGCTATTACCGTCGGTTCATAAAAGACTTTTCTAAGATTTCCGTACCTGTTACTAATTTGACAAAGAAGGGAGTTAAATACATTTGGTCAGACAAATGTGAAGCTTCATTTCAAAAAAAATTAAAAGAATTCCTTTCCGATGCTCCTATTCTTGTGATTTCCGATGGGAACCAAGATTTTATTGTTTATACCGATGCTAGTCGTGTTGGTTTGGGAGCCGTTCTCATGCAAAGGGAACGTGTTATCGCTTATGCTTCTAGACAATTAAAGCCTGCCGAGACTAGATATGCCACTCATGATTTGGAGCTTGCGGCTATTGTTTTCGCCCTTAGAATTTGGCGTCATTATCTTTTGGGAGAGAAATTTGTTCTCTACACTGATCATAAATCTTTGAAGTATTTATTTTCTCAAAAGGAACTTAACTTGCATCAATAATGTTGGCTCGAGTTCCTTGCATCTTATGATCTTGATATTCTTCATACTCCGGGAAAAGGAAATCTTGTTGCCGATGCACTTAGTCGTAAGCAACAGGCGATTGTTTCTATGATGATATCCGAGTGGAATGATCTCGAGACTTTGTCCACTTGTGAGATTCGAGATCGTGAATCCAATTCATATTCATCTCTTGTTTTATGTAGCCTTGAGGCTCATCCCTCTCTTTTAGACCACATTCTTGAAGCTCAAAAGCATAATCCCGAATTGGTTCTTCTTAGCCAAAGTTGTAGGGATAAAGTTGATATTGAAGGTTTGAAAGACTTTGATATTGATGCTCGTGGCGGAATTCAAAAATTTGGTAGACTTATTGTGCCAAATACTATTGGTCTTCGTAAAGACATTTTAGAAGATTCTCATCATTCTAAATTTACCATTCATCCCGGTAGTAGTAAAATGTACGCAGATATGAAGCGACTTTATTATTAGGATGGAATGAAATCTGATATTGCTAACTTTGTTAAGCGTTGCATGACTTGCCAACTTGTAAAGAACGAGCATCAAAGGCCCTGTGGGTTATTGCAACCTTTAGACATTCCAACATGGAAGTGGGATCAAATTTCCATGGATTTCATTGACGGTCTTCCACGTTCTCGTTCGGGTCATGATAGCCTATGGGTGATAGTAGATAGACTTACAAAATCCGCCCATTTTATTCCCGTTCGGTCCAATCAGACCGTACCTATTTTGGCTAAACTCTTTGTCAAGGAAATTGTTAAATTGCATGGAGTGCCAACTTCTATTGTTAGCGATCATGATCCCTTGTTTACTAGTGGATTTTGGAAAGGTCTTCAGAAATCTTTGGGAACAAAGCTTAATTTTAGCACCGCTTATCACCCTCAGTCCGATGGACAAACCGAGCGTGTGAATCAAACTCTTGAAGATCTTCTTCGTGCATGTGTTCTTGATTTTGGTGGAAGTTGTGAAGATCATATTTCTCTTGTTGAGTTTTCCTATAATAATAGCTTCCAATCTAGTATTGGGATGGCTCCTTTCGAGGCACTTTATGGAAGGCCATGCCGATCTCCTTCGTGTAGGCTTGAAGCCGGTGAGAAGCTGGTTTTAGGTCCAGATTTTATTCGGGAAGCCACAGAAAAGATTGATCTTATTCGTCATAGGATGAAAGAAGCTCAAAGTCGACAAAAATCATATGCCGATAATCGAAGAAGGAAATTAGAATTTTCTATGGGAGATTTTGTGTTTATTCGTGTTTCTCCTATGAAGGGTGTTGTGCGTTTCAGTCGATCAGAAAAATTAGCACCTCGATATATTTGTCCATTTTCCATCATCGAACGCATTGGTTCCGTGGCTTATCGCCTTTTATTACCGGCTCAGTTTTCTGCTATTCATGATGTATTCCACGTCTCTCAACTCCGGGAATGCTTTCGAGATTCCGATTCTATTCTTGAGCCCGGTGTTATTGAAGAAATTGAAGTCTCGCCTAATTTGACTTATGAGCAACATCCTATTCGAATCATTGCTTCGGAGGTTAAACGCCTTCGAAATAAAGATGTTCCTCTTGTGAAAGTTCAATGGTCCTCAAATCCTAAGGATTGCTCTTGGGAATCCATAGAATTCATCGAGCGAACACATCCGGACTTGCTCGTTCGTGCTCCATAAGGTGAACTTTTTATTTCAAATTTCTTCTTTTTGTGTTGATATGCTTTTGTTGTTGTTACTTCTAATTTATTTCTTAAATATTGTGAGGACGCAATTTCTTTAAGGAGGGGAGTCTGTAACAACCCGCAAATTTTAAAGTTTTGAATATTTAAATACATAATCATTAATCAGATTAAAGTTCGAAAAGCTACTTTTTGAAAACAGACGAATTGGGACTCGAGACCACTTCCATTGAGTCCAAAATGGCGTTTGCGACTTTTTAAAGTATAAACATCGATATATTTGGAGTAAGTTGAATTTTGCTATTTTCTATTGGGCTTTGGGTTTGGGTTTCACTCCAACTCACTCTATAACCTAGTTCAGCCCTCTCCTCTCCTCTTCACTTCATTTCTATTTTCTTAAACACCCAAGCACAACTAAAAATGGGGAGAGGAATGAGAAATTAGAAACTTCAAGCCCTAGTTTTCAATTGCAAAACCAAATTCTTGCTCCAAATTCAAAGAGAAGCTTTGGTAAGTATCTCCTTCTTCTTCTCCAACTCTTTCTCTCTTTAATTTCAGAAATTTCCTAAACCTAACTTAGGAAATGTTCTTCTTTTGAGCTTAGATTCAAGTTTCTTGAGTTGAAGTGGTAGAGTGGTTGATCTTCCTTTGCTTTCAAGCTTCTCCTTCATCATTTTTGGGTTTAAATGTGAGTTTTTGAACTCACATCTATTTCTATAGATATTGTTGTTATTGGATATGAATTCCTAACACTTATTTATGTACATTTGCTTTCGATTTGGATTGAATTGGTGAATTGTTCAATTTTTGGTTTTCGGAATCCAATTTTTGTAAAAATCCAATCTTTGAAGTTTGAACACGTTAGTGGAGCGTTTCGGAGGGCCATACAAGGCTGGGTTGTCGTTTGGCGTAAATCCTCAATCGAAGTTGCTCAATTCGTTCGCTTCCATCCATGTTATCGGATTTGCCCCAAAGAGGGCTAGACTTAATATGCTCCTGAAGCAGGTTCAGTCGACTGAACCAGAAGGTCAGTCGACTGAACCAAAGCATGGAAAATGCTTAGGAGCAGGTTCAGTCGACTGAACCAGACCCAGGAAATTGCCTGGGTCTGTATCAGTCGACTGACCATCTGGGTCAGTCGACTGACCCAGGGGATACAAAAAAATCGTATCCCTGTGTCAGTCGACTGACCACCTGGTTCAGTCGACTGACCTGATTATCTCAGCCTACTTAATTATTTTTCTTTGATTTCCAGTTTTATCGATTCGTGATTATCCGATTTGTTATTATCATTTATAATCTACTCTGATTACTTCTTTTTCAGGATTTTTGTAGATATCCACTTTGATGGATTCGGTATCGATTCCTCTGGATTTGATTCACGTCTTCGTATGTGAATTTTTGATGGTTGATTGTTTCTACAATCATTTCTGTGACTTGTCACTTTAAATTACAATGGTTTCTATACTAGTAGTAAATATTCAAACTCTTTTACTAAAATGATTTCAACTCTATTTTTAAAACAAAGCTTGTTTATAAAACCGTTTTCTAATATATTAGTATATACAAACCTTTACCTCATTCGTATGAGAAAATCTAATTAAACTGCTTAGCAAAACAAGTGGTATGAAACGCTTGCGTTTACTTCGTCGGTTAATTTATGGACTTGTTCGATTGAAAATCCTGTGACAATTTTCGAGTGGAAATCTATAATTTGTTCGTAAATATTTAAGTTAAGCTAGTGGTTATGGGACATAAAGCTAAACTCTTATATTTACTGGCTTAGTGTAATTCACACTTTTTATTGATCGATGATGATCATTTTGTGATTTAGACTAGCGATGTGCGATGTCTATTTGTCTGCGAGGGAGACTAAACCCCATTTTGTGGAACTTCGATTCAATTTGGCGGGGTAGCGACCCGTGGTCTTTGGACCGTTTGTGGAGCTTCGGCTCAAAATTTATGGTTAGCGACCATGGAATAGCGTTCCGTTTGTGATACACGTGTTGGTGAGTTTTCATGCTCCCGTTTATGATAGGCCTCCCCCTTTTATGATTTCTGGATTTCTAATTGATGATTTCTAGAATTTGTGTTTCATCGACTTTTACGATTGGCATTAATATGTTTGTCAATATTTGTAGTTTGGTGAATAAAATAAAGAATATGATATTCTTTTTGGTGCTTTGAGATTTTTGAGATATTGTATGATTTTGTTGTTGTTTTATATCATATTTGTTCTGGAATGACATTATTGATATCATACATTCTTATTATATCTCTGCTTATATCTCATTCCTTTATCTGATATTTATAGCTAAACTGATCCGTTTATTATTTTCTTATTAAATAATACTCGGGTCAGACCGAGATGATACAGGTGCTTCTGCTTGACTCCTTATCCGGGATCATCTTCTGACTTTTGTCTAACTACATTACATTTGTAGTTTTTGTTATTATACATTAGAAGATAGAGACTCCTTGATGTATAATTATTCTTTTGTCTTGCACTTGTATCTATTCTTTTGTGATATTGTGGATCTTATTTGACCACTACTCTGATGTACACTTTCATGTGTTATATTCATATCTGTTTCCGCCTTTGAGATATGAACATCTGTGACTGATTTATGTTATGTTTATTTCTATATTTGTTTCCGAAGACTATTTAGCCTCTGTGTGGTAGCCTTGAGTTTGTATCGGTATGTCGGATTTCCTCTATACTATCTGGCATATCGGAACTCGCACAAAGCAATTACATGGATGATCGCTCCTCAACAGCCTTATTCTTCGTGCTAGTTGACGGCATTACCCCATAGTGTCCTTGGCTAGCGTGAGCATAGAGGTGGGATGCTACAGCATGGTATCAGAGCCAAACTTTGGAACAATGTAGAATAATCTAGCAAGGATCATTGTTCTAAGTCTTTCTTAGGAATCGTGCCATAGGATTTAATTCGAGTCTTCGTACCATTCTATCCTATTTCATTTTATGATGCCTTATTTTATCAATCAAGTTTGTTTGATACTCATTCTGAGATTAACCTTTTTCTCTTTTCTTTCTTTCTTAAAGAAAAGAAATGGTTAGACCTGGCCGTCCCAGCGCCGGTCAATCTAGTGCTACTCCCCAGGATGGGGTATTTATGTCTGCTCAGCAACTTCTTGATCTTGTAAGAAATGCTCAAGCTGTCGGACCTATTCCAGAGCCCACTCATCCTAAATCTGGGTTTGCATGCTTGTGCAGTGATTACACCAATTTGGGTGGAAAGCCGTTCAAAGGTTCCGAGAGCGTTATAGAAGTTCAGGCTTAGCTTCGAACATGCGACCACATCTTTTCTCGCATGAATCTTGTTGATCTTCATCGAGTCCAAGTGGCTTCTAGTATGCTCCAAGAAAGAGCATTGGACTTGTACGAGCTTCTGATCTCCGAAATTATTGAAGCGGACCTCACTTGGGAGCAATTCCGGGAAAGGTTCGAATTAAAATTTGTGCCGGAAGCCGAAAAAGTATCTCTATCTCAACGCTTCATCGACCTTGTTCAAGTTGAATCTTCAGTGACCGACTACGTCACTTCTTTCGAATCTCTCTCAAAATATGGGGTTGAATACATTAACACCCCATTGAAGAAAAACCAGAAATTTGTTTATGGCTTGAAAAAGAGCCTCAAAAAGCCATTACTTCTGAAATTAGAAGTTTCTTTTGACCAGCTTGTTGATATTGCTCTTCGACTCGAAGAGGCTGATAAAGATAGTGATGGTGAGGTCAAACCCAACATCAACAAGAAGAGACCTTTCAAATTCAAGCATAATCCCAACAAAAAGGGAAAGCAAGCAACACCGGTAGCAAATACTCCTACCCCTCGTCGTGGAGAGTGTTACAATTGTGGTTCTAAGGACCACTATGCAAACAAGTGCCCGAAGTCTCTTTCTTGCCGCTATTGCAAGAGTTCGGGCCATACCATATCTTTGTGTCCCAAACTTCAAGGCAAGAAGGAGGGCAAGCTAAATGTTGTACAGGCCCCTGCTAACACTTTTCGTGGACAAGGTATTTCTCATTCTATCCTTGATGGCATTATTATATTTCGTGATCTTCCTATTAGAGTTCTTTTTGATATGGGTGCATCTCACTCTTTTATATCAAAAGAACTTGTAGATGCTTTGTCTTTGAATGTAATTGGCTTGATGACTTCTTTGAGAATTGCGAATCCGGTTGGTGGATCCGCAACCCTCAGTTTACTTTGTAAAGATGTCGAAATTATTTTGTGTGATTGCTCTTTCCGTGCCGATTTACATGTTATGTGTTACCTTGGTTTCAGAATGATTTTGGGAATGGATTGGCTTAACCGTTATGAAGCCCATATCCTATGTCCCGAGCGGACTATATATCTTCGGCATCCTCAATCTGTTAAGTAGATTTCTCTTATTCTGAAAGATTCAGATTCCAATTCGAAAGCATCCTTGTATTCTCTCAATCCTCATGACGACGATAATGATGATGAGGAAGATGTTATTTCTCTCATTCACATTGTTTGTGAATTTCCCGATATATTTGAGACCTTTTAGGATTACCACCTAAGCGAGCAATTGAGTTCATAATTAATCTAATCCCTGGAGCTCTACCTATCACTCGTCCTCCTTATCGTATGTCCAATAAAGAAAATGAGGAGATGCGCAAACAGTTATCCGAATTGGAAGCGAAGCAATTTATTCAATCTAGTTCCTCTCCATGGGGAGCTTCAGCTATTTTTGTGAAGAAATAGGATGGTACACTTAGGCTTTGCGTTGACTACCGCAAGCTTAACGATCTCACCATCAAGAATAAATATCCCTTACCGCGGATTGATGATTTATTCGATCAACTTAGTGGTGCTATCTTTTCACAGTTAAACTTAGCAACCGGTTTTCATCAGCTCCGTATTGCAGAGGATAGCATTCCCTTGACATCGTTCCGTACTCGTTATGGATCTTATGAATGGCTTGTTATGCCATTTGGCTTGACGAATGCTCCACCTTATTTCGTCGACCTTATGAATCGAGTTTTCAAAGACTTCCTCGATCGATTTGTTCTCATCTTTATAGATGACATTCTTATTTATTCTAAAACCGAGGAAGAGCATGAAAATCATCTTCGGATTGTGTTGGAAACTCTTAGGAGCAACCAATTAAAAGCAAAATTTTCTAAATGCCACTTTTGGCAATCTCGTGTGAAATTTTTGGGGCATATTATTTCTGAATCTGTAATTTCCGTGGATCCTTCAAAGATTGAAGTGATTCAAAATTGGTAGAGACCGGAGAGTGTGACGGAAATTCGTAGCTTTCTCGGATTGGCGGGCTATTACCGTCGGTTCATAAAAGACTTTTCTAAGATTTCCGTACCTGTTACTAATTTGACAAAGAAGGGAGTTAAATACATTTGGTCAGACAAATGTGAAGCTTCATTTCAAAAAAATTAAAAGAACTCCTTTTCGATGCTCCTATTTTTGTGATTCCCGATGGGAACCAAGATTTTATTGTTTATACCGATGCTAGTCGTGTTGGTTTGGGAGTCGTTCTCATGCAAAGGGAACGTGTTATCGCTTATGCTTCTAGACAATTAAAGCCTACCGAGACTAGATATGCCACTCATGATTTGGAGCTCGCGGCTATTGTTTTCGCCCTTAGAATTTGGCGTCATTATCTTTTGGGAGAGAAATTTGTTCTCTACACCGATCATAAATCTTTGAAGTATTTATTTTCTCAAAAGGAACTTAACTTGCGTCAACAACGTTGGCTCGAGTTCCTTGCATCTTATGATCTTGATATTCTTTATACTCTGGGAAAAGGAAATCTTTTTGCCGATGCCCTTAGTCGTAAGCAACAAGCGATTGTTTCTATGATGATATCCGAGTGGAATGATCTCGAGACTTTGTCCACTTGTGAGATTCGAGATTGTGAATCCAATTCATATTCATCTCTTGTTTTATGTAGCCTTGAGGCTCATCCCTCTCTTTTAGACCGCATTCTTGAAGCTCAAAAGCATAATCCCGAATTGGTTCTTCTTAGCCAAAGTTATAGGGATAAAGTTGATATTGAAGGTTTGAAAGACTTTGATATTGATGCTCATGGCGGAATTCAAAAATTTGGTAGACTTATTATGCCAAATACTATTGGTCTTCGTAAAGACATTTTAGAAGATTCTCATCGCTCTAAATTTACCATTCATCCCGGTAGTAGTAAAATGTACGTAGATATGAAGCGACTTTATTATTGGGATGGAATGAAATCTGATATTGCTAACTTTGTTAAGCGTTGCATGACTTGCCAACTTGTAAAGGCCAAGCATCAAAGGCCCGGTAGGTTATTGCAACCTTTAGACATTCCAACATGGAAGTGGGATCAAATTTCAATGGATTTTATTGATGGTCTTCCCCATTCTCATTCGGGTCATGATAGCCTATGGGTGATAGTAGATAGACTTACAAAATCCGCCCATTTTATTCCTGTTCGATCCAATCGGACCGTACCTATTTTGGCTAAACTCTTTATCAAGGAAATTGTTAAACTACATGGAGTGCCAACTTCTATTGTTAGCGATCGTGATCCCTTGTTTACTAGTGGATTTTGGAAAGGTCTTCAGAAAGCTTTGGGAACAAAGCTTAATTTTAGCACCGCTTATCACCTTCAGTCCGATGGACAAACCGAGCGTGTGAATCAAACTCTTGAAGATCTTCTTCGTGCATGTGTTCTTGATTTTGGTGGAAGTTGGGAAGATCATATTTCTCTTGTTGAGTTTTCCTATAATAATAGCTTCCAATCTAGTATTGGGATGGCTCCTTACAAAGCACTTTACGGAAGGTCATGCTGATCTCCTTCGTGTTGGCTTGAAGCCGGTGAGAAGCTGGTTTTAGGTCCAGATTTTATTCGGGATGCCACAGAAAAGATTGATCTTATTCGTCATAGGATGAAAGAAGCTCAAAGTCGACAAAAATCCTATGCCGATAACGAAGAAGGAAATTAGAATTTTGTGTGGGAGATTTTGTGTTTATTCGTGTTTCTCCTATGAAGGGTGTTGTGCGTTTCAGTCGATCGGGAAAATTAGCACCTCGATATATTGGTCCATTTCCCATCACCGAACGCATTGGTTCCGTGGCTCATCGCCTTTTATTACCGGCTCAGTTTTCTGCTATTCATGACGTATTCCACGTCTCTCAACTCCAGAAATACCTTTGAGATTCCGATTCTATTCTTGAGCCCGGTGTTATTGAAGAAATTGAAGTCTCGCCTAATTTGACTTATGAGCAGCATCCTATTCGAATCATTGCTTCGGAGGTTAAACGCCTTCGAAATAAAGATGTTCCTCTTGTGAAAGTTCAATGATCCTCAAATTCTAAGGATTGCTCTTGGGAATCCAGAGAATTCATCGAGCGAACACATCCGAACTTGCTCGTTCGTGCTCCATAAGGTGAACTTTTTATTTCAAATTTCTTCCTTTTGTGTTGATATGCTTTTGTTGTTGTTACTTCTAATTTATTTCTTAAAGATTGTGAGGATGCAATTTCTTTAAGGAGGGGAGTCCGTAACAACCCGTAAATTTTAAAGTTTTGAATATTTAAATATAGAATCGTTAATCGGATTAAAGTCCGAAAAGCTACTTTTTGCAAACAGTCGAATTGGGACTCGAGACCACTTCCATTGAGTCCAAAATGGCGTTTGCAACTTTTTTAAGTATAAGCATCGATATATTTGGAGTAAGTTGAATTTTGCTATTTTCTATTGGGCTTTGGGTTTGGGTTTCACCCCAACTCACTTTATAACCTAGTTCAGCCCTCTCATCTCCTCTTCACTTCATTTCTATTTTCTTAAACACCCAAGCACAACTGAAAATGGGGAGAGGAATGAGAAATTAGAAACTTCAAGCCCTAGTTTCCAATTGCAAAACCAAATTCTTGCTCCAAATTCAAAGAGAAGCTTTGGTAAGTATCTCCTTCTTCTTCTCCAACTCTTTCTCTCTTTAATTTCAGAAATTTCCTAAACCTAACTTAGGAAATGTTCTTCTTTTGAGCTTAGATTCAAGTTTCTTGAGTTGAAGTGGTAGAGTGGTTGATCTTCCTTTGCTTTCAAGCTTCTCCTTCATCATTTTTGGGTTTAAATGTGAGTTTTTGAACTCACATCTATTTCTATAGATATTGTTGTTGTTGGGTATGAATTCCTAACACTTATTTATGTACATTTGCTTTCGATTTGGATTGAATTGTTCAATTTTTGGTTTTTGGAATCCAATTTTTGTAAAAATCCAATCTTTGAAGTTTGAACATGTTAGTGGAGCATTTAGGAGGGCCATACAAGGCTGGGTTGTCGTTTGGCGTAAATCCTCAATCGAAGTTGCTCAATTCGTTCGCTTCCATCCGTGTTATCGGATTTTCCCCAAAGAGGGCTAGACTGAATATGCTCCTGAAGCAGGTTCAGTCGACTGAACCGGAGCATGGAAAATGCTTAGGAGCAGGTTCAGTCGACTGAACCAGACCTAGGAAATTGCCTGGGTCTGTATCAGTCGACTGACCATCTAGGTCAGTCGACTGACCCTGGGGATACAAAAAAATCGTATCCCTGTGTCAGTCGACTGACCACCTGGTTCAGTCGACTGACCTGATTATCTCAACCTACTTAGTTATTTTACTTTGATTTTCAGTTTTATCGATTCATGATTATCCGATTTGTTGTTATCATTTATAATCTACTCTGATGACTTCTTTTTTGGGATTTTTGTGGATATCCACTTTGATGGATTCGGTATCGATTCCTCTGGATTTGATTCACATCTTCGTATGTGAATTTTTGATGGTTGATTGTTTCTACAATCATTTCTGTGACTTGTCACTTTAAATTACAAAGGTTTCTATACTAGTAGTAAATATTCAAACTCTTTTACTAAAATGATTTCAACTCTATTTTTAATACAAAGCTCGTTTATAAAACCGTTTTCTAATATATTAGTATATACAAACTTTTACCTCATTCGTATGAGAAAATCTAATTAAACGGCTTAGCAAAACAAGTGGTATGAAACGCTTACGTTTACTTCGTCGGTTAATTTATGGACTTGTTCGATTGAAAATCCTGTGACAATTTTCGAGTGGAAATCTACAATTTGTTCGTAAATATTTAAGTTAAGCTAGTGGTTATGGGACATGAAGCTAAACTCTTATATTTACTGGCTTAGTGTAATTCACACTTTTTATTGATCGATGATGATCATTTTGTGATTTAGACTAGCGATGTGCGATGTCTATTTGTTTGCGAGGGAGACTAAACCCCGTTTTGTGGAACTTCGGTTCAATTTGGCGGGGTAGCGACCCGTGGTCTTCGGACCGTTTGTGGAGCTTCGGCTCAAAATTTATGGTTAGCGACCATGGAATAGCGTTCCGTTTGTGATACATGCATTGGTGAGTTTGGTGAATAAAATAAAGAATATGATATTCTTTTTGGTGCTTTGAGATTTTTGAGATATTGTATGATTTTGTTGTTGTTTTATATCATATTTGTTCTGGAATGACATTATTGATATCATACATTCTTATTATATCTCTGCTTATATCTCATTCCTTTATTTGATATTTATAGCTAGACTGATCCGTTTATTATTTTCTTATTAAATAATACTCGGGTCAGACCGAGATGATATAGGTGCTTCTGCTTGACTCCTTATCCGGGATCATCTTCTGACTTTTGTCTAACTACATTACATTTGTAGTTTTTGTTATTATACATTAGAGATAGAGACTCCTAGATGTATAATTATTCTTTTGTCTTGCACTTGTATCTATTCTTTTGTGATATTGTGGATCTTGTTTGACCACTACTCTGATGTACACTTTCATGTGTTATATTCATATCTGTTTCCGCCTTTGAGATATGAACATCTGTGACTGATTTATGTTATGTTTATTTCTATATTTGTTTCCGAAGACTATTTAGCCTCTGTGTGGTAGCCTTGAGTTTGTATCGGTATGTCGGATTTCCTCTATACTATTTGGCATATCGGAACTCGCACAAAGCAATTACACGGATGGTCGCTCCTCAACAGCCTTATTCTTCGCGCTAGTTGACGGCATTACCCCATAGTGTCCTTGGCTAGCGTGAGCATAGAGGTAGGGCACTACACATAACATCAATTACTCTACAATAAAGATTACAAAATCAATTGCTTATGGCATCAACACTTTGAAAGCTAGGATATCGAAAATATAGTACTTCGGCCATTATGCCTCAAAACAGTTGATATAAAAAATGATGACTTGCAACATCAAAGCCTTAAAACATTTGATATCAGCTTCGTAAAATTGCGGTAACTATGTCACTACTTAAAGGTCACTGAAAATAAAGATATGTGGCATCAAAGCCTTTAAAGCATAGATTTCAAAGTTAAAGACTTACAGCGTCAATTCTGTGTGGTATGGGTTTCAAAAACAAAAGGACAAGGGATGTCAGAATAGTTCTGGCAAGATACGAAATCATTAATGTCGAAATGATGGTATGTCGAAATCCATATATATATATATATATATATATATATGCAACCTGAATAGATCATTCCATACCAACCTAAGTTGATATCTTATGTATCTGTCCACGTTGTGGCGACATGGACATCGGCCATCATCAGGCATCTGACATTCTAACATATGACATGGCAGTATCGTAATTAATATGAAAACTGTTTTATTTATATATAAAGAAATTTCTTTTTTTCCAATTCTAATCCCTTTTCAATTTTCTATTGGTTAAAAATAAACATTATCAGTTTCTTTTCAGAAAGACCGCCGCAAGTCAGTTTTATTTCTTTAAATCCATTTCACGACCCATTAATTAATATTATTATTAATATTAATTATAAGCTTTTCTAGCGTATTAAATTTCAAAATCTTTTTGAAAAATCCCTAAAAATCATCAGAAATCAGAATTCACATGTTCTTTAACATATAAAAATTTCGAAGCCAAATTATTTATTTAATTATTTTTAATAATTAAAACCCAAAATAAATGTCATTTCCTCCTTAGGAAATTTGTAAAATATTCATATGATATTGTAAAATTATATAATTAAAAAAGTATCTCTAAATAATGTTTTACATAACACACGAGAAAATAAAATCAATTGGAGGTCAAAAGCTTAGGTTTTACCTTTAAAACCTATCTTAATAATTCCATAAAATTTCCACAAATCATTATTTTATTCAAACAATGATTAAACATCCATAACATGGCAAAACAATCTAGATCAATTCGAAAATTAGCCATAAACGAATTCAAACATAAATAATAGAGATGGTTAATTATAATTCACCTTATATTGGATGATAAGATTGAGATTTGATGGAGTTTAGCTTCCCCAAGCTTTGCCCTTTGAATCCTTTTAATTTCCTTCTCTCCTACCCTTTAGGATTGGGCGACCTCTAAGTGTTTGCTTTTGATTGTTTTTGAATGTAAAATGAGAATGAATGAGAGATGGAGGGCTTAATGGATGAAATGAGGTACTATTCCTAATTTTCCCCTCTCATTTATTCCCTTCTATATTAAGTGTAACGACTCGACTTTCCGACCCTCGAATCTCGACACTAAATACGTCTGCGTTATTCGTGTGTCGAGCAACCAAGTGCCGAAAAGACAGAAAGTTAAGGTAAAATATAAAAAAATAGAACATAAAAAGGAAGAACATAACATCAGAATCTCACAAAGGAATGACAATATATAATATCAAAGAACAGTACAAAAGGTTACTCTGAATACAGAATTTTCAGAGTTACTAAAACCTCGGTACTATCATCAATCTGGACAGTTATAACTGTCTGTCCTTACAATGCCAATATAAACAATATAGAAATACTATGGAAGGTAATCATCCAACCCTTCTCCATAAGCTCCAAAGCACCCGTACCAAAATTTGGAAACATACACAGGGCTGACCCGAGCATTATAGGAAAATAATACCCGGATCAGTCTGGTAAACTAGCGTGAGAAACTCAAGAAATAAGAGTGACATATAATAGCACCTTTTTTGAGACCGTATGGATTACCATAACGGTTTTCCCCTCCAATGAAACCGACCATTCATTTAGTTTAACATATAGTGATATGATAGATAATGTCTAGTGTATATCACATAAATCATATCAAATAGCCGCTATGTGAACGCCACTGCAGTAATAGGTGTGTAATCAATACTGCTAAGGCGCATTCATATATGGATTGTTTTCCGTGGAGATCTCCTCGGTCTGGCCGCATCCGAACTCCATGACAAGGATCAGAAACTACATTCCAAGTGTCGTATATCTCTAGATAGGATATACTCTAAGATAACCATAATTGGACCACCCTCGGTATGTGATATGAGTTATATCAACTCCCGCTAGCAACAATCGACAGGCATCTCTAACTATGGAGTTGATATACCCTTAAGGTCAGCTAAACCCCCTGGCTATGCCCCTTCTCGGTTTTCGGCCATTTTCACGATGTCGAGGCAACATTCGTCATCTCTCACACGAGTCTTCATCACTCAAACAGAATACGAATCCCCAAATGGATTCCATCATCTTTAACAGATCGCGAACCACTACATGGATTCGAGCATCTCGAACAGATCTCAAACCTCCACATAGGTTCCCCTCGTAAGTCCTCTGACAAATACTAACGGTATCCTCTCTCTTGGAATACTCCTCAAGATAGATAGTCCCACATGATAGCATCGTTAGAAATGTTCACACTGACCTCTCCCTTGGACTTAACCTTATAATAGACAGTTCAACTCTACAACATTCCACTTCACAACCGCTTCCAAAACATAGATCGTGTATATGGTTTTGAAGTGATGATAGGTTTTGAGTCATCTCATATATGTACACTCTTCCCGCTTATCGGGCTCTCCAAAAGCAGTCGATGAATTTCCAGTTAACTCAATTCTGGTTCTCTCAAAAGTAAGTGAAATATAGAGACGTTTTGCACCAATACTCCTTCCCGGAGGTTCTTATTGGTATGAAATTGCGAAGTCATTCGATAACTTCTTGAGTCAATATTAGATCAAGTTTGATAATCGACTATTCGATTATCTACTCAAAACAATTGCTTATACAAATCAATATTCGTATGCTTAACTCATATTTGACATTCCAACTTAACTATTCCTCGTTCATAACTGAAGCCAGGTAAGTTTGAATACTGGTTGGATCAAAGCCTTGCTTAGACACTTCATTCTTGAATCCCACAAATATATAAGTCTATCTAGTCGGCTTTTAGTGTTAAGTATAACACCAGTATACAATCTGTCTGTTACGTCGCCTTATTTGCGACGGTTTAGGTAAAATCGGTAGCAAATAGTATAATATGCGACGGTTTTTCTTAAAAACTGTAGCAATTGATCTATGAGAAGCATAAGAAAATTTAATAAAAGCAATTTGTGACGATTTTTATCTATAACCGTAACAAATACGTTGTTATTTGCAACTGTTATTTTCATGACCGTAGCAAATATCTACTATAAATGTAACTAAAAAATTAAAAAATAATTTGCGATGGTGGTATAGTATAGCAGTAGCAATACATAAGCAAATTGCAACCGTTATACTTCAACCATAGCAAACGAACGTAGACTTTCCCAAGCCCACCCGAATTGAAATCACGTATAACCTAATTTCATTTCCCTCTTCAAAAAAACTAAATCTGTCGCTCCTTCATCTCAAATCGAACTGCCGTATTTCCCAAGCCTGCCTCCATCTCCACCTGCCTGCCTCCGTTTCAACATCTCAAATCGCGTTGCCTACCTCCGCCTCCGCTTTTGCTGCCGCCGATCTGAGATTTCGTGCAAGTAATCAAGCGGCATGGCTGCTAAAGTAGCTGAAAAAGTTTATGAAGTAGGTTAGTTTTCCAGTAACGCATTAATTTCCAGAATTGAATTAATCTCCTCCATAGCTCATTTCACACCTACTTAGATTAAATCTTTAAAAAGAAGTTTATGTAATTTTAAAACTAATTAATGGGATGTAATTTGACTATCACATTAAAGTTGGTGATTGGGTAACATGACTTATTTATAATGAACGGGTAACAATTACATAATTGAACATATCAATGTGAAAGTACAGTGAACATCAATTAGTGACAGTTTGCTTTTAATTATTTGAAATAACAGGTCTACTTTAGTCCTTTTGTTGGTTAAATCACTGAAATTCTATCATAATTTACAACATGCTAAAAAATGTTTCCTCGGCTTTTTTTGTTGGTTATTTGAATTTCTATCAGTAACATGTGACTATAACTGGTTTTGTTAATATGGATGTATTGAGACAGCTGCCATTAGTTATTTTTATTAATATGCGCACAGCAAAACCCTATTCATTTGTTTATGTAGATATCTAAAGGTTTGCTTGTTACGTATGGTCCTGATAGAGTTCATGACACCCCATTCATCGTGGTTTGTTTGGTTTGCTAACCAGATTTATCTTTTGTTTCTTTATTTTAACACGGTCTTTCTAATTTGTGGTATTTGCAGGCTGGATTTACTGGATCTGGAGTTGTGGTCTGCGGCCTGTTATTGAGTTCATGGCATTTAACTTCTCTATGCAGGTTAGTTATCAATTCAATTTTATGTGTGAACTGACATATGAATTGTCAATGGTTAGTTGTGGCATTCATATTCTAGTTTATACACTAAATGTGAATCTTAGTTTGGTCAATCCTTATGCATGAATAATCCCTCTAGTGGTTTTAGTTCACATCTTAAAAATATCTCAAGTCCAAGAAAGAAAAGGGATTTTGACTGTAAATGTTTACATACACATCAAACAATTCTACGAATGCTATGATGACTTTTTTCACTTTGTCATTGACATCAAGATGATGTCTTCACTTGATATCACAAATTTGTGAATAATCTACCGACACTGTGATTCCCATTTCATTTTATCTTCTCTAACCAAATTTTCAGTAAGTTCGTTCTTAGTCCCATCTTTCAGCGACACTTTTTAACCCATACATCGTGCAAGGCATTTAAGCATACCATACACAACTGAAGTCATTTAAATCTACATTGTAAATCACCGTATCCACAAATCCATTATAATGATATATTTTCCTTTCATTAATTAATTCATCAATATTAAGCTCTTCGGTGTATTTTGTTGACTTATATTTTATTCAGGCACATTCAGCTCTTTATGTATTGATAAAGTGTTTCTAAAATGAGAGTGTGGTTAAGATTACCATGTTAAGGGAATAGAGGATAATCAATAGGTAATTGAAGTTTACACATGTCAAAGTGTAGTTGCTTTAGGGAAATGACAGGGCGGTAACATTCTTGATTAGTAGGTCTGTTTTATTTTTGTTGGATATTACATATATTATATTTTTGTATAGTTCTAAGTCAATTCCCTTCGTGAAGAAAAGTATCATGCCAACTGTTTCTGTATATGTGTCAAATACTGTTAGCCTTCAGTATGGAGCATACATGTTCCTGATGCGCTAATACTACCAATATACTTTATGAACATATGATGCATTTCGTTGAACACAATGCAATCAACATGATTATGAAATTTTTGGATTACCAGTTACTCCTCTCGATCGCATATTTTAGTGAATGCAAAAAGAGTATATTGCATAAATCAAACTGTGTTATTGACAAGCTGTAGCCTGTAGAACTAACAATTTGTTATGATTTTAGGTCAATCATCCTTTAGGCTGAACTGTATGATCATTTTCTTACAAGTGAAAAGTCCAAAGTATTTAGCTTATGTAAAATGCTAAAGTTGTTGGAACAAATGGAGTCTCGATGAGTAGCTTGAGCAAATTGGATGCTTATAACCGTAACTCCATCTTCATATTTGACCACCTAGTGAGCACAAACATGCATGTTTGGTCAAAGGTGCAGGGTAATTTTTAAAGCAAAAATATTATGTAAATGTTTTGAATGCAGCTTTTTATATATATATATTGGTGAACTGACAATTATCTACCAACGATGCAAATCAACTTCGGATAACATTTTTTCCTATTTCTTTCTACGCACCTAAAGCATACTTTCCCATTAGGTTGTTTGATTGTTAAGATATCTAAGAAGGAACTTAATGAACTAGCTGGAATGTTGCATATTTCGTTTATATTTAGCATGTAATTGTATCATAATTTCGGCATTAATTTTGCAGGTAAATATCACATGCCATCAGAATCCATATAACAATGAATGCATTTCTGTATAAATTGAATGCCTAAATTTCATGGATTTGCAATGTACAAAATATTTTCTCGCCTAGTTGTCATTATTAATTATGGAATAATGTTTATTAATTTCTAGGCTGAAACTTGGTGGTGATCTTCAACTTGTTCTGAATCGTGAAGGTTCCACGGTACCTGAAATCTTGGGCATTGATTACAATAATATTTTAAAGCCCTCACTCGATGCCCTGCTTGAGGACGCAAAAAGAGCTTCTGGTGCAAAATCAGAGTAACTAACTTCTCTAATAGGCTGATCACGTGAAAATACTGAAAGCTTGAGGAGAAGAAGGCAACTCTTGCAGCACTTAAATCTAAAGTTGAAGAGGTGATCAATAATCTGTTGTATCTTTTAGATGTTCTTTTTTTATCTGTTTGATTTGCAACTTGATATCATCTTTATAGAGGTTCTTAAGCAAAATATATTTTCATAATAATAATCCTAAGCTTAAGTAAAAAAAAATAATCAACCACATGATGAAAAATATGATGAAAACTCATATGGTAATGCAAGTGTTGCTTGGAAATGCATATAAATTAGGATATGTGGTGATAATTTGGGCCACGGTGTCAAATAAAGAGCAGAAGTGAACTTTTATAGTAAAAAGCATTGCACGCAGAATGGTATAAATCGTGATTTGCTGAAGTCCGAGCTAAAAAAATCTTCAAGTAAGATCAGAGCTTTAATGTACATGGTAGGGATCTTATCAGTATATGTAACTCTAGCAACCTGATATTAATAAGTACTATGACAAATATGGTAGTGACAGTGATTCTGATGAGGGATAGCGAGTTGTAAAACTTGCACATTTAAAACGAAAAACGCAATAAAAATTAACGTCTAGGTCCGTTTGCTTGAGAGCTTTGAGAAGATAAACAAGCAGTAGGGAAAGGTTGGTGGAGTTGCATAGACTGATAAGACTTCTAATATGTATATTAAAGCTCAGATCGTAATTGAAGATTTTTAGCTCGGACTTTAACAAATAAAGATGTAAAGAAGGATATGAGCAGCAGTAATGCAAAGGCGCTTAACTTAATGAAACAAAAGTTGAAGAAAAACAACAAACAGTACGAAGAGCTTATTATAAAGTTTAGAGAAATTTCGAGAGTGATAAGGAAGCCACTGAAGACGATGATCTAAGCCATTTATTTCACTAAAAAAATACAAAGTAAATCAACAGATTAAAGTCAAAACCTTTCATTTCTTTGATACTATGGTGAAGAAAACAGCATGGGCGTGGACACAGGTATCTTTTGACCAGGTTTTGGCATTTTTTTTAGATGATTTTGTTTCAGGTAAAATATACTCACAAGTCATGTTTTAACATGCTCATTTTCGTTATTGTCATGCAATCAAAGCTGATAGTAGGGTTCTTTTGTACGGTAAGTGACAAGTAAAAAACCTTAATTACAGATTTGACTTTGTTCGTTTAACTAATAGAATTTGCATTCATGTATAACATCAGACGATCAATATTTAATAGCTTATAGAGATTTTAATAATGTCAAATTTTGTGTATATATTGACCATTTAGCACTTTTGTCATTTCGATTTTGAAATAGATGGTATCTCTGCACTACCACCACCTCTAAATTATAAATTTTGGTTAAGCAACTTTTCCCTATTAATTTTGAAACATACAGTATAAATTGATCCAAACATTTCAATCTTTAATTCTTTGATTTAAATGTAACATTTAGATAATGTACAATTGCAAAATAAGTGTTGTTTAAAGCTGTAATATTTTCACATATTGGCACACTAGATTCCATTTTATGTTTCAAACCTTTACTATACGAAGTCATGCTAGTATAAGTGCAAAAAGTCTTACACCTTGTTTGAATTACTCAAATATGCAGTGCCTACCATTACAGAAGTGTTTTCTTAAAATTAGAATTGATTGGATAAAAAGGGTGAATATACTATTAAAAGTTTAGAAGATAACCCTCGTATTTTTTACCACGTAAGATAACCCTAGTATAAGTGCAAAAAGTCTTACACCTTGTTTGAATTACTCAAATATGCAGTGCCTACCATTACAGAAGTGTTTTCTTAAAATTAGAATTGATTGGATAAAAAGAGTGAATATACTATTAAAAGTTTAGAAGATATCCCTCGTATTTTAACCACGTAAGATTGGACAAAAAGAGTGAATTGATTGCATAAGCGGCTGCAAGTGCAAGCTTATGCATTATTTCATGCAAGTAATCAAACAGCATGCTACTGGAATACGGTAGGGAAAAGGAATATATTACAATTATCTAATAAAATCAAAATTCAAATTGCATGAGTAAGAGGTGCTTGTTCAGTATGTTTTGCCGTCGGTTTGATTCATGGTTATAATATATGTAACAAACCATTGACTGAAATTTCTCTTAATAAAAATTGCCAGTCATTTTCTCTGGCATTTATAAATTACATTATTGGATAATGTATTTAGTAATTATACTAGTTTTTTGTGCCCTTTTTAGAGATATATATTGCTAGGCACATGAATAATTGCAGCGTGTTTGAATTTATGTTATTTTGATACATTTATATGTAGTTTTCAAATGATATGTTATTCTTTTTATGATATGTTATTCTTTTTAGGATATGAATAAATATCATACATTATGAAACTTGGTATATAATTTAAATTTTAAATGTATAAATTGTTAAAAATAAAAATGCATGGTTTCGACGGTCCGACCTATTCGACATTCGAAACCTTGAACCTTGAGGCGCACTTCTGGTTTGGTTCTCAGACAGTTGACAAATTCCTCTGCTATGAATATTATTGCAATAAAAAATTGTGATTCGTTAGCACGTGTCATCCAGTATATCCTGAAAAATTAATAAAAATAATAATGATATGCATTTCTGGGATTCACTGACAATATGATTGTAAAAAATTTCGATTTTGGCCAGACTACTTCATTTTTTGTTTTTTTTGTTTTTGTTTTTTTTTCCTTTACAACTTTCTTCTCAACTACCTTGAATTAGTTTACATTTTCTGCACTGCGATTTCTTGATAAGCTATTATCATTTGTGTTCAGGCAAACAATGCATATATCTTCCCAGGATTTGGTCTTGGTTTAGTAATGTCTGGGACAATCCATGTTCATGATGACATGCTCCTTGCAGCGGGTACCTAAAATATCAAATTTACAGTAAATTCCATCTTATCTTCTTATTATACTAAATTTATCTTGGTATCATTTGATATTATAGTTCAGCTGAAGCTCTAGCATCACAAGTAACACAAGAGAGCTACGACAAGGGGCTGATGTATCCAGCATTCACAAATATTAGGAAGATGTCTGCTCACATTGCTGCTAAAGTAGCTGAAAAAGTTTATGAAGTCATTTAAATCCACATTGTAAATCACTGTATCCACAAATTATGTGAACTGCTTATATATTTCTCGTATTCATTGCATTTTATTAGATAACTGTTTATATATTTTTCTATTACTGATATTTTGTAAATGCGATTGAGCTAGTTTATATAAACAACTGCAGCAAAAAAAATTCCCTCTTTTTTGCGACGGTTGCAAGAAAAAATCGTAGCAAAAAGCCACGTTTTTGAAACAACCCAAAGGTCTGTTGCTACTGTTATTACGAAGAACCGTAGCACAAAATAAAGTTATTGCGTCGGTTGTTTACGATAACCGTTGCAAAAGGCAACACTTTTGAACTTAAATGACGATTTTTTGCTACTGTTGTTGTACAGAACCATTGCAAAAAACCAACGTATTGCGTCGGTTATTTAGAAAAACCGTAGCAAAAAAGAGTTTCTTGCGACGGTTAAACAACCTTAATAATAGGTTTACCCTGTTGCGACGTCTGCATTTGCTACAGTTGCTGAACTGGCGCAACAGGGGTAAAACAACCGACGCAAATGACCTGTTTTGTACCAGTGTAGTAGTAATGATTTCCACAAACAAGAAGAAATCAATACGATTAACACGTTTCCGACATTTTCTGACATTTTATTCCTCGATCAAAAGGGAAGCCGGTAGGTTAGAACTCTATTGCTTCATCTCTAAGGATCTATCTACATACAATTTTTTTTTTAAATATGGCGAGAAACCCCTAAGGATCTCTCTACAAAGTTCCACAGAAATCATGGAAGACAAGGTATTTCCGAATGGCATCTACAGCAACTATCGCTATAAGTACACTTCCAAATCCAAGTTCAATCGAAACCAAAGTCCATCAATAACCTATGTGATTTGTTCAAGGTCTAGTAATATTTCATACAAGTTCATTCCAAGTTCGTTCAAGTCCATATACATGGATCACATGTGTCACTTACTATCAGAGCAAGAATTTAAACCAATGTTTTAGCATATGTCAACAACAATTCAAACAACTTAAACACAATCAAACACAAACATATATTGTTATATTTTCATTCAAAGTCAGGTGTTAACTCACATTTAACCTCGCTAACAACTAAGAGCCAAGAACCCAAGTCCAAACCCAACTTGCAGTCACCTTTCCTTCCTTCCTCATCTTGCTTTTGTACTTGAATTTGCCTTCCTCCCCTTTCAATTGCTCAGGCTAAAGCTTGGTGGAGGAGTATGGTTTGTTTCTTCAACTTCTAGCTAGGTAGGATGTTTTATAATGTGGTGGTAAGGCCTCACTCCAAGTTTAAGTTGATTTAGAATTGATTTGCAAATATTTTGCTTTAGTAAATTATGATGATGATGAAGAAGAAGCCATGGATTTTATTACTTAAGCTTTGTGAATTTGTGAATAATATACAAGGGTGTGCCTCTCTTTATATAGGCTAATAATGGTTCTCTTTAAGCTTGCCTTCACCTTCCCTTCATGCCATGGAAGACTCACCTCCCATCACTTCTCCTTTAAGTTACTTCTCCTTTATGCTAATTACCATTTTACCCCTCTCATGATAATATCTTTTATCCTAATAGAAGCTTCTAGAACATTCCAATATTTATGAAGAGGTGTGTGTGTTATTTAGTTGCTAATATGTCCATTTGATCATTAGTTAAGTATACAAGAGTTCGAACAACTTATATCGATCAAAAAGTTGTTTATCGATAAACCGATTTCTGTTCACATTATCGATTTTTCTTCGAAGAACATATTTTTGTAAAAAAAATTCGAAAATAAGATTCTTATCATTATTTTTTAGTTAAATAATGTCTAACAAGGTTATAAAATCGTATTTATAACACTTAATTATATTTCAAACGTTATGATATTCGAAGACGAAATGTTAGAATTTCAGGGTCGCTACATTAAGTGTTAAAACAATTTTATTAGTTAATTAGTTAAGGTCTAACCTAATTAATCATCAAATTTCATCCTCCTTGTCCCACTACATTATTCTAATTAATATATCTAATTAAATCTCTTGAATAATGTTAAACTAAAATTATGGGTGTTACAGGCTCCCCTCCTTAAAAAATTTCGGCCTCGAAATTTAGCAAGTACCACACAATAAACATATCAAACATGCAAACAACTGTAAAAAACAATGCAAGTATATCCTACCAGCTACAAAGTCTATATAACAAGTATAGAACATACCCTCATAACAACTTCAGATAAGTATCCCTAATCATGTCCTCTGTTTTCCAAGTACAGTCTTTCTCGTTGTCACTCTACTGGACTTTCACTAATCCGACTGTCTTGTTCCTTAATCTCTTCTCATCTCTTGCTACAACATGAATTGGTTGTTTAACAAAAGTCAGATCTGGTTCCACTACTAAATCTTCCAATGCAGTCGGAGTAATATTAGCCTCTAGATCATTCGCATACTTTCTTAGATGAGAAACATGAAAAACATTATGGACTCCTATCAAACTACTTGGTAACTCTACCCGGTGCGCGAGCTTTCCAATCCTCTCTATAATAAGGAACGGTCCAACAAATCTAGGTGCCAGTTTCCCTGACTTTCCAAATCGCACCACACCCTTCATTGGTGGTACATTAACAAAAATACAATCTCCAACTGAGAACTATAGATCCTTACACCTCTTACCTGCGTAACTTTTCTTCCTAGACCGAGCTTCCCTCTTCCTAGCCTGGATTAACTCAATCTTTTCTATGGCTTCTCTCATCATATCTTGACCAAGAACCAATCAGCCTACGGTCTCGAACCAACATGCTGGTAATTTGCACTGTCTTTCATACAAAACTTCGAAAGGCGCCATTCCTATACTAGTCTGCTAATTATTATTATAAGAAAACTCAACTAAGTGCAAATAGTCTTTCCATGACCCTCCAAAATCTAGTGCACAAACTCTCAACATATCTTCAAGTATCTTATTGACTCTCTCTGTCTGCCCATCCGTCTATGGGTGGTAACCATACTCATTTTAAGTTTGGTACATAACACTTCCTGTAGAATCTTCCAGAACTCACTAGTAAACAAGTATCTCTATCGCTGACTATACTACTAGGAATCCCATGCAGTTTAACAATGTTCTTCATAAACAACTTAGCCAATACCGGTGTCGTCCTGGTCAACTTAACGGAAATAAAGTGTACACTCTTAGTCAGTCTATCCACTGTAACCCAAATACTCTCATTTCCCTATTCGACCATGGGTGCCCATCAATAAAATCCATGGATATAGAATCTCATTTCCAAACCGGTATATCTAATGGCTGAAGCAATCCACTTGGCTTTTGATGCTCGACTATCACTTGCTGGCAATTCAAACATTGCTTTACCCATAAGCCTACGCACCTTTTTGTACCTTTACAAAATAAACTCCTCTTCATATCCTAATACATCTTAGTTCCTCTAGGATGAATAGCAAACTTCGATTGATAACATTCCCTAAGAACTTCTTTCCTTAGGTCACCAACATCTGGAATACACAATCATCCCTTCTTTTATAACCATCTATTTTGGTCAAGACTAAAATCATTTAAATCATTAATCTCAGTTCCACCTTCAAGCCTTCTAATCCTTTCGGCTAGCAATGGATCATCTCTCTGCTTAGAAGCAATCATTTTGGTCATCACTGATCGAACTTCCAAATGACAATATGGCAGTTTCCCAACTAGAACTAGCCGTTGATCTTAACTGCACACCATAAGTAGCCCATGCTTCTAAATCCTTCCATTTCACTACCATAGCTAACACCACATTTTGATTTTTCCTGCTAAGTGCATCAGCAACTTTATTTCTTTTTCCTGGCATATACTCAATACAAAAATCATCCGCTGTAAAAACTCTAGCCATCTCTGCTGCCTCATATTCAACTCTTTTTGAGAGAATAAATACCTCAAAGACATATGATCTGTAAAGCATCAAATCTTTCTCTTAAGAGGTAGTGTCTCCATACCTTCAAAGCAATGATCATTGCTGCCAAATCTAAATCATGAGTCTGTTACCTAACTTCATATGGTATGAACCATGGAGAAGTGTAGGCAATCAATTTACCTCTTTGCATCAACATGACTCCTAATCCTATTCCACATGCATTTGTATACACCACCAAATCCTGATTACAATCTGGAACAACTAACATGGGCGCATTGTCAATTAATGCTTTAGCCTCTGGAATGCTTCCTCACATTTACTAGACCAAATAAACTTTACGTCCTTTTAGGTTAGTTTAGTCAGGGGTGCCGCTATCCTAGAGAAATCCTTAATGAATCTTCGTTAATAGCTAGCTAATCCAAGAAAAGCCTTTATCTTGGTCACCGTCTTGGGTCTCTTCCAATTATTTATAGCTTTAATCTTAGTTGGATCCATAGACAACCCTCACTACACCATATAAGCAATTTTGCAACACCATAGTGTGGAAAATTCGCAACGGACTTAGACCGTTGCAATATTCCAACGGCTTTGATCCGTTGCGAACACTTTGGCAAAGGCTTTGAGCCGTTGCTATATTAGAATGGGTTATAGGGCCATTGCAAACCGTGGTCTTCTATGTACAATAATAGCACACCTCAAAACAACACGCCCGTGCCCTTCAATATTTTTAGCTCCCGCTCCTTCCTAATTTCTTCTGGCAACAGGGCGATTTCCCCAAATCCCACAAAACCCTAGCTCCACGTTCTTTCCACTTCTCTTCATCGCTACCTTCCTCCTCCTCAATACTAAACCCTAGTGATGGAATCAAAGTCGCGCCTGTTGCCTTGGTTAAACCATCAAAATCAAAGTCGCGCCTGTAAGTTCTCAAATTAAGGTACATTTTATTGGTACCGCACATTTCATTTATGATGGATGTGTTATTGCTATTATGGATTCTCATTTTCCCCCTAGCTTTTGACCATAGATAATTGGAATAACTGTAATTAACAAAGAGATGATCATTGATTTCATCATTTAGATATAATAAACACCTGTTATTTTCTATATGTTGCAATTTCATTAATTTATCTTTGTTGATAGTTTTTCTTTGATGGCAAAGCATGAGCAGTAAGACACCCTTGGGCAATTTGACTTGTTCCATGCACGCTTGTCACAGTCAACTACTGGCTGGCAACTCTGATGTAAATTCATACTTTTTTGAATGAGAAACTTTCATTTTTGTTAAATGTCCATTCCCAGTTACCATTTTCATAATTTTGATCAATTGTTAATGTTTCAGGGCTTTGTTTATAAAATATTATTACAGAATTTATCTCATCACGTCATATACCATTATTGATCATTTCTACCATTTAGCATTTTCATTTTCAAACATTAATTACTAAATTGTTCCACTAACATTTTTAGTGGTAATGAATTTGAATATTTATGATTGTGTTATCTTAATATTTCTAATATTCCACTATATGTACGAAGCAATATCTATTAAACAAAGTTTTATCCAGTCCACTCTAGAAATGAAAGGAAATATTCCGACTATTAATATGGTAAATAAAGGACTATACAATTTGTTTACTAGTCCAAGCTTCAACGATCATTTATCTCTTTTTTCCATATTATTTAAATTAATCATAACTTTTCAGTACAATGTGAGCAAGAATTCAAATATTTTAAAGTAAAATCACAGTTACCCAATAAAAAGATGAGTTTCATGCTCTGAGTTGAAAAATATAATAAAGCTACAAGCTTGGGTGATTTTTGTTCTAAAATATTATGTCATTTTAAAACTAATGAGGATTATGTTTGTACGATTGAATACACACTTATAACCAAAAGGTTCAAAAAGTTGGTACGTTCTCCAAATTATTGGGTGCCATGAATCCTATAACCGGAACTCTATAATTATTTTTGGATCTTGAATTTTTTTTCTCAGCTTATAGTAGTGATATAATAGATAAGTCGCTTATTATCGTTAAATTATGATGTAGTATATTATCTGGCATTATGAAGTCTGTATTAAGTATTGAATCAGTTAACGAGTACACAAAGGTAATTTGATTACCAAATGTTTAGGTGAACGTTTCCTCTTAGTATGACACACGTTCAATTGCGATAGTGAGATGGAGATGTAGCTGATGTTGGTTGTTGTCTGTTGCTGTTTATTTGTAGAGGAAGAGGTAGTATGGAGTGGTGGGTGAACTTGTTGCTAAAGTGATTTTTGGTAAGGACTTTGAGTGGAGATTGTTGTTGTTCAGTTATGCAGAGGTTTGGTGTTTTGGTAGTGGAAGTTATGTGCTGATGGGGGTACTGCTGGAGGAATGCAATGAACTGTTGGTTATTAGTGGAGATGATGGTAGGTTGTAGCAGGGGTGGTTTGTGTAGTTGAAGGGAGGAGATCTGTTGATGATATGTAGTAGTTTGTGTAGATTAAGTGGATGGATGATTAGTGAAGTTCTGATAATTTAGCTTTGATAGAAGTTGTAGAGGATGGTAACTGATGTAGGGGAGGAGGTTGTTTGGTTTCTGGTTTGGAAGTGAGGAAGTGCAATAGGGATGTAGGAGGAGTTTGGGGTGATGGAAGAGATTAAATAAGGTGGAGTAGTTATGATGTCAACTAGGCAGGTTACTTGGTTTGATGTCTCTATGAACTACGCATTGTTCCCATTTTTCATGTAAATAGAGCAAGGAAGATGCTAAACCTAGAGCAATATTGTACCTTACAAACCAGGGTAAGATTTTTTCCTTATCATAAAGATGATGGTCGAGGCTTCCATTAGTCATGTACTTATAAACAAGTAAGAATTCATGCTGCTTGTGGCACCAACCGACTAGTTGAACTAAGTTACGATGCCTCAACCGCCGGATGATTCTGACCTCTGACCTATATTCTTTCTTCCCTTGTTTAGACCCTGAAGAAACTCTTTTGATTGCAACCTCCTTATTGTTCAAAACTCCTTTATACACCTCTCCAAATCCTCCCTTCCCTAGCCTTCTTTCTACTGCAAAGTTGTTTGTTGCTGCTACTAGCTCTTTAAATGTGTACCTTTGAGGCCCTTTTTCTTTCTCAAATTCTCTTTCAATATCTAAATCTTCTTGCTTTTTTCGTGTCATGCATGTATATACAAACCAACCCCCGGATAAAATAATTAGTATTGTACCAAATGAAGCTGCTAGACCTGCTATTAATCCAACTTTACTTCTGTCCTCCTTTTCTGGATTTTCTGGTTTTTCTGGCTCTTCTATCTTTTCGTCCAGGGTAGAACTGAAGCTCCAAGATATGATTTCATGTAACTCTGCTGCTGAACTTGTAGAAGCTGAAAAACCAATGGCTACTTTTGAAGGTAAAACTGTTATTAGATCAACATTATGTGAGAGGCTTGAATTTCCTTTATATGTTGGATTTTCATCATATGTCAGGAAAACTGACAAATTTTGGGTGTTTGAATCGTAGGTAACCCATACATTTGCAGTCCGGCCATCTTTGATGCTACTGTTCCATGTTACACTTGCAACTGAAGTGAAGGAGCCGACATCGATTCCTATATGATTCGCCGAAGGATCAACAGAATCCCTGTGGTTGTCAAACTCAACAGCAACAACAGGGCCCATAAAATCATTTACAAATCCATATAAACCAAGAAGGTGGCCTTTTGATCCTACCGGAATTGTTGGAGTATATTGTGCAAGGAAAAAGGCCAAGCCCTCACCGCAAAAATTCTAATTTGCGCATTTGATAATGAAGGAGAAATGCATCGTGAAGTTTGTAAGTTCTCTAGATTTCTCATCCCACGGAATTGTTGGAGTATATTTTGCAACGGCTCTTAGCCGTTGCAAAACATATATTTCGCAACGGATTTGAGCCGTTGCGAAATTTTTACCACTGCCCATTTCGCAACGGCTCAAAGCCGTTGCTAAATGATTTTGCAACGGCTTAAAGCCGTTGCGAAATGAGGATTCTGGTGTAGTGCCTTCCTCTGAAACTACATGACCAAGAAACTTCATTTCTTTCTTCCAAAAATAACACTTTGAAAACTTCGCTTTTAGTTGATGCTACCTTAACGTCTCAAGTACTATTCTACGATGAATCTCATGATCTCTTTCAACCTTATAATATATCAAAATATCATCAGTGAACACCAGCACAAACCTATGCAAATGCTCTTGGGAGATTTGGTTCATTAAGTCCACAAAGAAAGCAGGCACATTAGTCAACTCGAATGGCATGACTAACTACTCATATGAACCATACCTCATTCGAAATGCCATTAAAGGAATACTGTCCTCCACCACCCTCAGTTGATGGAACCCTATCGCCAAATCTAACTGGGAAAACACTTTGGCTTCACTCAACTGATTAAATAATTCATTGATCCTTGGCAAAGGATATCTATTCTTTATCATCTTCTCATTTAGCTTATGATAATCAATACATAACCTCGATTACCCATTCGGTTTCTTCACGAACACCACAGCTGCACCACAAGGAGAACCGCTTGGTCTAATAAAAAAATTCCTTCTAAGTCCACCTGCTGCACCTTTAACTCTTTCATCTTAGTAGGCCTTATTCTGCTAAGCGGTCTACTAATGAGTTCAGCTCCAGGTATAAGATCAATTCTGAAGTCAATATCTCTTCTTGGTGGTAATCTTGTAACTGGTTCAGAAACATCTACAAATTCTCTTACAACTAAAACCTGACTCAACTCATCTTCCACTATATTGCATCCAATAAAGCACAAACATCTAACCTCGAATTCTCAACTGAGATCACTACTATTAGGGTGTCTTAATGATATTTTCCTCTCCCAGCAAAATATCCTAGCGTCGTATTTGCTTAACCAATCCATATCCAAAATAATCCCAAAGCCCAAAATATCAAACATAAACAAACTACAGGCAAAAATATGACCTAACAACTCAAATTCTAGTTGGTCACATCTCATCTCAAGAGTTGCATACCCTCCTATTGGATTCGTAGCTCTTAAGGAAGTAACAAGGTATGATGGTTTTAAATCTAACTTATCTACCAAATGATAGGAGATAAAAAAATGTGATGCACCAGTATCAAATAATACTCTAACAGTTATGCCATGAATTAAAAGTGTACCTCCCATCACAACCTTTCTCTTCTCCTCTTCTGTTGGCCTATAAGATGATGGCTCCAAAGCAAAGACCTTTCCTTTTTCCACCTTCGTTGCTTCTGGAAATTTGTCATTATAATACCCCATCTGGTTGCAATTAAAGCACTTTACATTCTTCTTCCCAACAACCGTCTTATCATCACCAGATTGGCACTCATTAGCATTGTGCCCCTTCTTGTCACACTTGTAACAAACGATATCAGTTTTCCCTTTCTTGGCAGCTCTACCCATCTGAGCTCCCTTCCCTTTGAAGAGCTTTCTCTTCTTACTCTAAGAACTCTGGATTTCCACCTACCGCTCCTTCCCAAAAGTTGAAAGCATCTCCTCATTCTTTATAGCCATCTTTACTACTATATTACATGAATCCCTGAGATGCGGCATTGTTGCCAAGGCAATCTCTAGCTTTAAACCCTGAATGAACTTCTCATTTTCTTAATCACAGTATTTATGGTGGCATATCCATATCTGGACAACTCATACTGAGTACTCGGCATTGGCAAGTACTCGGCATCCAATAGTACTCGGCATCCAGGAGTATTCGGCATTCAGTAGCACTCGGCGTTCAGGAGTACTCGGCACCCAGGACTACTCGGCATTTGGTAGCACTCGGCGTCTGTAAGCGCTCGGCATCGGAAGACATTCGGCATGTACAACTGCTCGGCATGGCTGTATTATTCGGCCAGAACCATCATTCGACCAAAGGCAAAGTCCGGCCATAACTCTCGTTCGGCCAAGAAACATCGTTCGGCTAAAGCATCGTTCGGCCATAACTCTCGTTCGGCCAAGAAACATCGTTCGGCCAGAAGCATCGTTCGGCTTCAGCATCGTTCGGCCATGGACATTGTTTGGCCAGAAGCATTGTTTGGCTAAATCTATCATTCGGCCAGCACCAACGTTCGGCCAGAGACAACGTTCGGTCAAGCGCTTCGTTCGACCAGAGGCACGTCCGTCTTCGACTGATATTCGTTCCACTCTTCCCACGCAGCAAGCGTATCGTTCGGCATAGAGAGGGTGGTTCGGCATTCAAGTGATTGGCCTATTTGGTTCGGCATACGGCGACCACTATATTTGGGCCAAGATGTTCGGCTGCCGAGCCCACCTGGGAAGTCCAACCCATCTTTGTCTATAAATAGAGGGGCAGGGGCACAGTGAAGGGGGACCTTTTTTCGGGAACACTGGGGAGACTCTGCCATTTTTCAGACTCATCTTCTTTACTTAGCAACTCCATTCTAGCATTTGATCTACGAATTGTATTTGTAATCAATCATTAAGAAGATCAATAAAGTTTAACCTCAAAGTGGACGTAGGCAATTACGCTGAACCACTATAAATCCGGTGTTCTTACTTTCTGCATTTAAATTAGCATATTCTTCCTTGTTTAATTTAACTTCATCACTTACATCTCTACACAATCTTTCTCAACGAGGTTAGTGACCAATTTTGGTGCTAACACTTTGGTCCTTTCACTGAGAATTGAATTCTCAGACCTCAAGGATCTGCTTTGAAGCTACTAGATTGAACAAATCCCCCAAAGAAGATCCGACTCATTGATAGGACATCTGTTGATTCTACTCAGAGTTCATACCAATAACTCTACAATGGCAAGACCACGTACTAGGTCAGCTTCTCATAATGCGGATGCCCATGAGACTGCTAGCGTGCAACAAGTAGGATCTAGCAATCAGCCAGCGATTCCGGGTGTAGGAATTGCCGCCCAGGACCAGACTCCAGTTGTCACCAGAATAGAGTTCAACGACTTGATGAGAGAACTCAGGGAAAGCAGGAGACAACTAGGAGAGCAGATGCAAGCTAACGCCAACTTGATGGCACAACTCACTCAATAGCAGCAACAGAATGCTGGGGGCAATCCCGCTCCTTATTCCTCATCCGACAGCTCAACTTCCTCCGATGAACCTCCCAGGCGCAGACGCCGTAAGACTGAAGCTGCGCGGGCAGGTGCTGCTATTCAAACAGCTGGAGACCGTGACCAAGCCGGAGCTGGAAACTTAGGAACTAGAGTGTAGGTGGAGGCTGGAGGCCCAGACCATCAAAACACTAACGATGTCGAACCTCAAGATGCACATTTGGCAAATCGCCAGGAGAGGTGGCATCAGCATGGACAGTCACGTAGAACAGACTCTAACCTCCCACCTTCCATACAAACACCAGATCTGACAGCCATGGTCAGGCAATTGATGAAAGAAAATCAGGGCTTATCGAATGACGATTGGGGAGTATCAAGAAGTCATACTCCATTCACAGATATTGTGCTGCAGGCGACGTACCCCAGAAAGTTTAGTATGCCAACTATCCCTGCTTATGAGGGAAAGACTGATCCCAAAGAGCATGTCATGAGGTACGAGTGGATGATGGATTCAACTAGAGCAAATGATGCAACCAAGTGTAGATGCTTTCCAATTACTCTATCTGGGATCGCTACTATGTGGTTCACCCGACTTCCTCCGCGGTTCGTATCCAATTTCGAGGAGTTGGCAAAGAAGTTTATTGAGCAGTTCAGGATACACACTACTCGTCCAAAGGACGTAATGTCTCTGTCAAGTGTAATCCAAAATCCTGGGGAGTCATTGAAGGAATATTTACAAAGATTCCATGTTGTGGCAACTGAAGTCAGTAATCCCAATGATCATGCAATTCTAATGGCTGTAATGAGAGGTGTGGATCCGGATTCTGAATTTGGAGACTGGTTGGCAGGAAAACCTCCGACTACGCTAGAGCGTTTCTACTCAAAGACACACCAGTTCATAAGAAGAGAGGAAGCTAGGTGGGTAAGGCGAGATAAGGCACCAGGACCTGTCCAAGAGTCCGTGAAAAGCAACGTTGCTGTGAAGCAGTCCGGAGACAACTCGGGAAAGGTCCAAGTCAATGTCCAGAACAAGCCTGGGCAGCCAAAGAAGTCCGGAGGAAGAAGTCAAGGGAAGAAGAGAGAAGCAGGGAAGTGGAAACCGAGAATTCCAAGCTACAACGAGTATACCCCGCTGAATGCATCTCTGGAAAACATTTACCTATCAACCTGCAATACTTTTCAGTACAGAAAGCCACGTCCAAAAGAGTCAACCGAGGAACAGAAGCGGACTGGGAAATATTGCCGCTTCCATGAGACTTATGGGCACAATACGGAAGAGTGCAGACACCTACACGATGCTATAGAAAAGTTGATCAGGCAGAAAAAGTTGAAGGAATTTGTGAAGGATCCGCAGGAAGGAGGGCATGGAACATCCAACCCAGGACGTGCACCAGCTCCGCGCCATCCTGAGGAACCTGCCCGGACTGTGGGTAGACTGGTCATAAACACGATCATCGGCGGGCCTCACCCCGCGGATAAGAATTGGCAGGAGATGGAGCGGTATGCTAGTTCCCTGAAGCATGCAGATTTCGAGTGTTGCTCCAATGTGGAGGATGGGACCCCTGCTAAGCAGCTGCGCGTGATGACAGACGATATAGTGTTCAGAAACAGAGATGCTGACCAAGTGGAGGCTTCAACCATCGACCCGATGGTCATATCTACGATGATCGGACCGGCTTATGTGAAAAGAATTCTGATTGATTGTGGAAGTTCTGTCAACATCATCTTCAAGAAGGCTTATGACCAAATGAAAATGGAAACAAAGGACTTGAAACCGTCCAAAGCTCGCATACACGGCTTTAATGGCGCAGCGACCGATGCAGTGGGATATGTCGAGTTACCAGTTGAACTGGGACAAGGCGAACGTTGGAGTGTGCGAATCCTACCCTTCGTAGTTTTGGATGTGGATTCTCCGTATAATGTTTTCTTAGGCCGACCGGCCCTGGCTGAGTTTAGGGCAACATTAGCCCCGTGGTGCTTAACTTTGAAGTTCCCAACTGACAAAGGAGTAGGTATTGTTCATGGCGACCAAGCAGCTGGTCGCGCCTGTTATGTGGCTGAGCTCCGAGAGGCTCATCGGAGGGAGAAAGGGAAGGTTGCAGACAATCCCGTCCGCATCCTTAATACGGATAATTGACAAGTAGTGCTCGAGCCCTGGCTCGGGCATAATTCTCGGATCTTCAGGGACATAGATCCAAGAGACGATGATGAGAAACCCAGGGAAGAAAAGGCAGCGCCGGCTGAATTAACAATTGACATTTCAGTCAGTCGAGACGATCCATCGTGGATACTGAAGATCGGATCACAACTCGGCCCCGCAATGACTGAAGACCTTAGTGATTTCCTCTGGGCGAACCTTGATGTTTTCGCCTGGACGCATTCTGATATGCGTGGGATTTCTCCTGCCATTACGAGTCATATGTTGAACATAGACCCGAAATACGTCCCAGTTAAACAAAAAAGGAGAGGGATGGACCCAGAGAGGTCCGCTGCTCTTAGAGAGGAGGTGGACAAACTCAAAACCAATGGGTTCGTCCACGACGCCCTCTACCCTGAATGAGTATCGAACCCCGTGCTGGTGAAAAAGGAAAATGGGAAATGGAGAACTTGCGTAGACTATTCCGATTTGAACAAGGCATGCCCCAAGGACAGTTTCCCGTTGCCTAGGATTGATCAGTTGGTCGACTCCACTGCAGGGCACGAGCTGTTATCATTCATGGATGCATACTCGGGTTACAATCAAATCCCGATGCATATTCCGGACCAAGAACACACCAGCTTCGTCACAGATGTCGGGCTATAGTGCTATGTAGTAATGCCCTTCGGACTGAAAAACGCAGGAGCGACTTATCAGCGTTTGGTGAATCGAATGTTCAAAGACCAGCTTGGTAGAACGATGGAAGTCTATGTGGATGACATGCTCGTGAAGTCACGACAGTCAAACGACCACATTCGAGATTTGGCTGAGATGTTCGACATACTCAGGTATTATGGAATGAAGATCAACCCTCTGAAGTGTTCCTTCGGTGTTGCGTCAGGGAAGTTTTTGGGATTCATCGTCAATGCTAGGGGAATTGAAGCTAACCCAGAAAAGATTCAAGCTATTCGAGATGTGCAAGTGCCCATGACTATAAAACAGGTACAGAGCTTGAATGGAAAAGTAGCTGCGTTGAGTCGATTCATATCCAGGGCCATGGACAAGTGCATCCCTTTCTTTGATATAATAAAGAAAGGGAAGAGGAATCTCGAGTGGACATCCGATTGTGAGGAAGCATTCCGGGACCTGGTGAGGCATCTAGAGAGTCCACCAGTGTTGTCAAAACAAGTAGACCATGAGATGCTGTACGTATACTTGGCTGTATCCCCGCATGCTATAAGTGCGGCTTTGGTTCGCGAGGAGGACCGAATCCAAAAGCCGGTGTATTACGTTAGCAAGCGTTTAATGGGGGCAGAAAGAAATTACCCTAAAATCGAGAAATTGGCCTATTGCTTGGTGATTGCATCACGTAAGCTGCGCCCATACTTTCAAGCACACTCAATCAGTGTTTATACCGATCAACCCCTACGGCAGGTACTCCAACGACCAGAAACTTCTGGAAGATTGTTAAAATGGAACATCGAGTTGAGCCAGTTCGATATCGCCTACTTGCCACGAAGAGCCATACAAGGGCAAGCATTAGCAGACTTCATCGCTGAGTTTACTGTATCTGACGAACCAGATGGTCACAACGTCGTGCCCCCTGTTCAATGGAAATTATACACCGATGGGGCATCAAACGACCGTTGCTCTGGCGTGGGCGTAGTTCTTATAACTCCAGAGAATCGATCGATTTGTTATGCTTTGAAGCTCGATTTCCCGGCCACAAATAACGAAGCGGAATATGAAGCACTAATTGCTGGCTTGAGACTCATTGGAGAACTCGAAGTCAAATCAGTTGAAATCTTTTGTGACTCGCAGTTGGTGGTTTACCAAGTGCGGGGAGATTACCAAGCAAGGGGACAGAAGCTTGCTCCGTACCTCGTTCTGGTTCAAGAACTACTATCGAATCTTGAGCGTTATGATATTTCGCATGTCCCGTGCGAACAGAATCAAGAAGCCGACTCGTTGGCTAAATTTGCAAGAACTGGCGATGCGCAGCAAATGGGATTGTTTCCCGTTGAGGCCTTGCATGCTCCGAGCATAGACGAGATGAGAGTTGATCGCGTGTTGGAAATGGAAGTCGAGAAGGAGTCGTGGATAACCCCATTCAAACTGTACCTGACGACTGGGACTTTACCAGAAAAAAGGAGCGAAAGACGACAGGTCCTTCGAAAGGCCGCGCGATACGTAATGCAGGATGGATTAATGTATCGAAAAGGGTTCTCAGGCCCCTTATTATGGTGCATCGCTCATGATGAGACGAAACGGGTCTTGAAGGAGGTACACGAAGAAGAATGCGGTGACCATACTGGGGGGCAAACGCTAGCAAAAAAGATCCTCCGCTATGGATATTACTGGCCAACCGTAAACCGGGACGCTCCAGACTACGTAAGGAAATGTGACAAGTGTCAAAGATATGCGAAAATCCCGAGGACTCCATCAACAGAACTCACACAAATGGTTAGTCCCTGGCCATTTGCAATCTGGGGAATCGACATAATCGGCTCTTTGCCTATATCCAAAGGTGGTGCAAAATACGCGATAGTTGCAGTCGACTGTTTCACAAAATGGGCTGAGGCAGAACCTTTGGCCACAATCACCTATAAGAAGGTCATTAACTTCGTTGTACGAAACATTATACGCCGCTTTGGCCTCCCTCGCACCATCATTACAGACAATGGAACACAGTTTGAAAGCAGAGAGTTCAAAGAGTTCTGTTTCAAGTATGGCATTGAGAAGAAGTTCGCCACCGTTGCGCATCCAAAGGCTAACGAACAAGTCGAGACTGTAAACAAAATAATCAAGTCCATACTGAAGAAGCATTTGGAGAAAGTCGGAGGCAAGTGGGTAGATGAACTCCCGACAGCATTATGGGCTTATAGAACCACCCACAAGTCCACGACCGGCCACACTCCGTTCGCCTTGGCATATGGCTCGAAAGCCGTTATACCCGTGGAACTTGAAGTTCCATCACACCGAGTGACGTATTATGATCCCAAGATGAATCAAGATCTCTTATTGGAATCACTGGACTGTGTCGATGAAAAACGTGAAGAGGCAGATTTAAGGGCGGCAGCGCATAGGCACCAAGTCAAGCGGTATTACGACGGCAGAGTCCGTCCGAGAATTTTTGATGTGGGTGATCTCGTTCTGAAACGAGTTTTCCCAGTACCATCACGTATGAATCCCAACTGGGAAGGTCCATACGTCATTGAACGGAAGCTTGGAGAGGGAACATTCAAGTTAACATTCAAGTTAGCGACCGTTGATGGTGCGACACTCCCCCGAGCATGGAACAGTGAACATTTGCGACATTATTACATTTAGTATGTTTCTTTCCTGTTTTAGGCACAGTTATTTCCTGTATGTTTTCGTTCAGTTGCAACTTAGTTTTTTTTTAGTCGTGTAATCAGGCAATTTAGTTGTTTTTCATTAATAAAGGCTTGAAGCCGTATTTTCCATGAATTTCTAATGTTTCTGTATCTCATAGTCAGGTGATGAATTACTAGAACTACAATATCTTGTACGATGTACAAACTTGTATAAACAATTTCAATCTCCGAGTCCCCTGAGCGCGGACCGGAGTACTCTAAGTCCCCGGAGCGCGGACTAGAGTATAAATGATTTCAATCTCTGAGTCCCCTGAGCGCGGACTGGAGTACTCTAAGTCCCCGGAGCGCGGACTAGAGTATAAACGATTTCAATCTCCGAGTCCCCTGAGCGCGGACCGAAGTACTCTAAGTCCCCGGAGCGCGGACTAGAGTATAAACGATTTCAATCTCCAAGTCCCTTGAGCGCGGACCGGAGTACTCTAAGTCCCCGGAGCGCGGACTAGAGTATAAACGATTTCAATCTCCGAGTCCCCTGAGCGCGGATCGGAGTACTCTAAGTCCCCGGAGCGCGGACTAGAGTATAAACGATTTCAATCTCCGAGTCCCTTGAGCGCGGACCGGTGTACTCTAAGTCCCCGGAGCGCGGACTAGAGTATAAACGATTTTAATCTCTGAGTCCCCTGAGCACGGACCGGAGTACTCTAAGTCCCCGGAGCGCGGACTAGAGTATAAACGATTTCAATCTCCGAGTCCCCTGAGCGCGGACCGGAGTACTCTAAGTCCCCGGAGCGCGGACTAGAGTATAAACGATTTCAATCTCCGAGTCCCCAGAGCGCGGACCGGAGTACTCTAAGTCCCCGGAGCGCGGACTAGAGTTTAAATGATTTCAATCTCCAAGTCCCCAGAGTGTGAACCGGAGTACTCTAAGTCCCCGGAGCGCGGATTAGAGTATTAACAATCTCAATCTCCGAATCCCTTGAATACGGGTCAACTTACTATAAGTCCCTGGAACGCGAACTTAGAAAAAATTCTAAGTTCTCAAGAAATATAGAACAAGAAGTATGCCACTCCGAAGAATGATCGAACAACGTGGGAATGTACTGGGAAATATACAACTCATAAGTGCTTGAGTTTTGACCGCAGTTATTCAGAAAGCTAAAAAAGTAAAAGAATCGTCCAAACGACTAAGGAACTAAACTTTATTTAATAGTCCAGAATGAGGTTACACAATTATTCCTCCAAAACTTGGAGTCAAAAACCTACCTACATAAACTTCGGAAACAAAAGATGAAAGTAGTTACAAGACTTAAGCACAATCTTGTTGAACGAGTTTAGCGACTATTTCTTTGGTTTCTTCTTCTTGTCTTCCTTTGTTTTTTCCGACGATTCCTCTCCCTCACGCTTCTTCTTGGATTTCTTGCTTGCTAAAGAAGCGGAATCAGGAGGGGGAGAAGGAACATTCAGCGGTTTGAATTTGCCAGGGAGAATGATCTTTAAAGGTCTATTCCGCGGGTCGGTGAGTTCCATAATTTCAGGCACGACTTTGATCTCGACTTTCTTTTTCTCCTCTTCGGCGAGACGCTCTTTCATGCTCATCTTCGAGGAATGTTCAGAGGTGCCAGTGATTTCGATTTCATCACTCCCTTCGGCGGGAGATGAGGTGTCAAGCTTATCATCATCTAGCGCCCCGATCACTTGAGCGTCAGGGCCGGGAGTTGCTCCCGCATGAGCAACATCGCTTGTTTTCTCTGCCTCCTCCTTGGCATCATCGCTCCTCGGAGTTGGCTCGGCATCAGAGCAGCCTGCATGAAAACATAAAGAATGAACATTAGGACGAATAACCGCTACTAGAAAGTGACAGATCTTTTAGCTTCTAAAAGAAGAATTTCCTACCGGGTTCTGGCTGGCTATTAGTTGCGCGTAGAGTTTCGCCCTCTAGAATAGGGGATAGCATATGAACACCTAGCCCGGGATCTTCAGGATCGTAGCCGGCATGCTGCTCGAATGTGTCAAGTGTCGGCCGACCAGCCGATTGAACAGTAGGAGGAGCAGCAGCATGAGGAGCTGTAGTCTTAGCCCCAGATGGACCGGCTTCATCATTTTTCTCTTCTGGTAGGGGAGAGCCTTTGCTATAAAGAGCCAAAGCTGCAGATAAGTCCACTGGCTCGTTCCCTCTAAGAAATTCCTTCACCAGAGCATCCTCGTCGACTTCTTCAGAGCCCGACTCGATTTTCCTAATCTTCACTAGAGTTTCCCAGGCCTCAGCTAGGGATTCGAGATAGCCCTCGCCCAAGAATGTCAAGTCGCGATGCATAAGGACGCGGGCGCCATATTCAGCAATCAACGGGTCAAACATGCACTTGACCTCTTCCCTGCCGGCCTCTATGGCCGCCTCGAGGCGAGAATCATTCTCCTCTGCAGCTTTTCTTTTGCCCTCCTCACGGGCTTCGTCTTTCATTTTTTCAAATCCAGCAAGTTCGTTATCGAGCTTCGTTTTCAAGAGCCGAGTAGCGACGATTTCTTCACAATATCGTTGTGACTCTTCTTGAGCAGCTACTTTATCCTCTTTCTCCTTGGAGAGTAATTCTTTCAACACTTTGACTTGTATGGCAAGCGCGTCCCTTTCTTTTTGGATAGAATCTTTTTCTAAGGCAAGGGCACCGCTGCGCTGGAATGCTTCATCGAGTTCCTTCTTGTGGGCCATCTCTAAATGAGTGACTGCCTCAGCAGTATCTTTTGCACTTTGCTCAGCGGCTTCAAGCTTCGACTTATACGAAGCGAGCTCTTCGTCTTGATGCTTGATGATGTTCTTGTCACAGCCAGCCTCCAGTTTCAGACGATCAATTTCATATTGTCGCTCAACAGACACCTCCGAGATCTTTTCAACCAAGTGTACAAACGCGTCATGTTGAACATAGACGTCGTTGTTACAGGCAATGGCACTCTGCTTCACGTGCCCAGGGATATGAAGAATAGCTGGGAGGAATTTCAGACCATCAAAACAAATTTTTGGGAATTTGGCCTTAAGATCGACCATCTTCTCTGCTACAGTTGGGTCAACCGCAGGAGTAGGGGGAGGAGGCTTTGAAAGTTCCGCTCTTTTTCGATGCTCCCGAGTTTGCCTTGTACTCGACGAACCGAAATGTTGTTCTCGGGAAACATCGGGTTGGGACCCCTTCTGTGAAGGCTTCTCTCTATCCGGCTCAGTTGGAGGAAGAGGATCGCGGGACTGTGAAGATTGGGAATATGCCTTCTTACGATAAGAAGAATCGCGGGGATGGTTGTCTCAATCTTCGTAATCATCTCTGTCCCTGCGTCTGCCCGAACCTGAATCCCGTCCGGGATGATGAAATATGGAAGAGCTGTGAAGGCGATCGAGTCCGTGGGAGCGCCCCATGTACCTACAAAGAATAAAGATAACAAGGAGTTAAGAAAAATCCGGGAAATAAGAAAAAACTTGAAGTGTATGATGGAATGCGTATGTGCGTGTGTGTCCTAGTGTTCCCCCCGACGGACCGGTTCTTTTATCTTTACTAATCGGAGTATTGTCTCCCTGGGCTGGGAGTTGAACTCCCGCATTGCCTCTAGCGGGCGAAGAAAACTTGAGGGCTTCAGGATCGTCAAAACCATAATTAAGTATATCGTCGGGGATGGAAAGATTCGACAGACCCCTTAGAGAACTTTCCATATGCTGTGAGGAAGCCTCTTTCTCTGGCGGGATGAGCGTGACTTTTGAAGTTCCGCCAACTTTCTCCTCCGTATCTTGTATTTTAACTTCTTCTTTCCCTTCGAAGGGGAGGATGACGTTTCAATATCGTGTACTTCGGCCGCCGAATTCCAAGCGGGACCCACATTCTCGCCTTGAGTCTCAGGAGCTTCATCCTCTTTGTGCTCACCCTCTTCGTGCGCATCGGGAGTGTGGCGTGACGACGATCCAGCTTGTTTTTTCCCTTTACCGAATGCTGGCTTGGGAATGGAAACGCCCACCGGAAGGCTAATCCGACGACCAGGGGCTAGCAAGCCGAACCTTGACAATGATTCATTTGAAATGATGGTTCGGATGTCTCGTTCCTCGGCAGGAAGAGCTCTAATGGCTTCAACGGCCTCAGAATATCCTCGACCCTCCGGGCGCGGGTTAATACCTGAAAAGATGAAATGAGGAGTTAGGAAAAGCATAACTCCAATTAAACATGAATGATGACTCAGCAAAGAGACTTACTGCCTTCGACCCATCTCCTCGCAAAACCAGGAGGGCAACGCACATAGAACCAATCCTGTTTGTACAGGGTGAATTTGCTACATGCTCCGGTCAAGATTTGGCTTTTGTGGTACGGCTCGAGGAACATGAAGGAAGGGCTATCTTTCCGTTTCTTGATCATATAAATGTATCTGATGTCTCCAAAAGTTGGAGGTCTAGAGAAGACGGCCATGAAGAGTAGGTAGGTCCCATATAGAAACGCGTGACCGTTTGGATGCAGCTGCGACGGGGCAATGTCTATGTACTGCAACACGTCCCGAAGGAATAAATTGAATAGAGGCACGCTGCCCATCCAGCACATGAACTTGTTGCAGGTGGTATATCCGACTGGGGGCAGGTGAGGACGATCGTGTCGCGACGGGACTAACACATCGGCGAAAGGAATCCCATGGATGGAGCATATTCGCCGAAGTGCGACTTCATTAATCTTCGAAGGCTGTGAGTCGATCGGATTGTCTAAGAGAATTGTTGCCTCCAGGGCATCAGGAGCTAAGTTATGGGCAGGGGAAGTCGACGGATTTGATGTATCAGCGGCTTTTTGCCTTGATGACGGCCCAGGCCTATCTGATATAGTGGCAGAGCTAGACTTTATAGACATCCCCAATAAATAATGAATCTGTCTAAGTGCCTGTGAAAACTATACTTGAAAAACGTTGAATGTTAGAATTAACAATACGAGTATTCCCCTCCCCCCCGTGGTGTGTAAACTAGTGCAAGCAGTCGTGTGTAAGCATTGAAAATCTAAAGGTTACATAGATACGAAAGTAAGCTTCGAATCGTCGCCTTCAAAGACCGTCATCGCTGACCGTCTCGAAATGCCCGCCTTGTGGTGATTATAGTTCCCGATTCAGAAAATGTATGTTAATCCAAGTTCAGATTTATGTCCACTAAAGCTAGGAAGTTAGTGATCCGGGTCAGTCTCATATATGCTAGTATGCTTAGGTCCTGGTTCTTGTTTTGCTGTATGAATATGTATAGTTAATAAGTGTTCGGCCTAATGTCTGTTCGGTGAAAGGTATCGTTCGGCCTTCATGTTTGTTTGGCATGTCTGTTGTTCGACATAAATACTGTTCGGCATTTGAGTAGTGTTCGGCATTGGTTTTGTTCGGCTAAGTTGTTGTTCGGCATTTGAATAAGTGTTCGGCATTGGTTTTTTCGGCTAAGTTGTTGTTCGGCATTTGAATAAGTGTTCGACATTGGTTTTGTTCAGTTAAAATACTGTTCGGCATTTAAGTAGTGTTCGGCCTTGGTTTTGTTCGGCTAAGTTGTTATTCCGCATTTGAATAAGTGTTCGACCTTGGTTTGTTCGGCTAAAATACTGTTCGGCAGCCCTCCATTTCACCGTTCGGCGCATGTCGACATACGCCGAACCAGAGCTATGCCGTTCAACACCCTTACCACCTCCAACACTTTCATCCTTCTTTCTTCTCCTTTAACTTCGATTCGACACGAAGAAGCTAAGTCCAATGGTCTTATGTGCGAACACTCCTAATTATCCCTCCTCGCCTTGCACCATCGTTCAGCGATAAAAGACGACCTACTCGAAAGTTTTCTACATGACACACTCGGCCGTCTTGTTTGAAACTATTTGATTCGTACAAGGAATAATACCTAGTTTGCAAATTGGAGCTTACGAAGGAGTAGTTAGGTTTTAAGTCTGGTCGACTGGCGAGAATTGAAAATCTTTATGGTGTGACAGAGGTAAAAGAGTAAAGGAGAGAAGAGGGGAGGAACCTGGTTTTATAGGGGAAAGAGTGGAAGTCGAAGAGGCTATATCTGGTAGAACCGGTCAAAGCTGTATAGTTCGGCTGCAAAACGTAGAATTGGTCGGCGCATAAGGAACGTTCGGCTTCGAACGTATTGTTTGGCATTTATCCCATATCATGCGCACAGCACAACCACAGGTATTCTCAAAAGGGCATCTCCATTCGAAGTTAATCAAGGATTTGAAACAAAACATGGAGGATACGTAATTCAAAGCGCATCACGTTCGGTCACGTAATACACTTTGGGGGGCAAGTGTTTCCTGGAGATTTGACCAGGCAACTGAGTACTCGGCATTGGCAAGTACTCGGCATCCAATAGTACTCGGCATCCAAGAGTATTCGGCATTCAGTAGCACTCGGCGTTCAAGAGTACTCGGCATCCAGGACTACTCGGCATTTGGTAGCACTCGGCGTCTGTAAGCGCTCGGCATCGGAAGACATTCGGCATGTACAACTGCTCGGCATGGCTGTATTATTCGGCCAGAACCATCATTCGACCAAAGGCACTACTCGGCCAAAGGCAACGTCCGGCCATAACTCTCGTTCGGCCAAGAAACATCGTTCGGCTAAAGCATCGTTCGGCCATAACTCTCGTTCGGCCAAGAAACATCGTTCGGGCAGAAGCATCGTTCGGCTTTAGCATCGTTCGGCCAGGGACATTGTTCGGCCAGAAGCATTGTTCGGCTAAAGCTATCGTTCGGCCAGCACCAACGTTCGGCCAGAGACAACATTCGGTCAAGCGCTTCGTTCGGCCAGAGGCACGTCCAGCTTCGACTTATATTCGTTCCACTCTTCCCACGCAGCAAGCGTATCGTTCGACATAGAGAGGGTGGTTCGGCATCCAAGTGATCGGCCTATTTGGTTCGGCATATGGCGACCACTATATTTGGGCCAAGATGTTCGGCTGCCGAGCCCACCTGGGAAGTCCAACCCATCTTTGTCTATAAATAGAGGGGCAGGGGCACAGTGAAGAGGGACCTTTTTTCGGGAACACTGGGGAGACTCTGCCATTTTTCAGACTCATCTTCTTTACTTAGCAACTCCATTCTAGCATTTGATCTACGAATTGTATTTGTAATCAATCATTAAGAAGATCAATAAAGTTTAACCTCAAAGTGGACGTAGGCAATTACGCTGAACCACTATAAATCCGGTGTTCTTCTGCATTTAAATTAGCATATTCTTCCTTGTTTAATTTAACTTCATCACTTACATCTCTACACAATCTTTCTCAACGAGGTTAGTGACCAATTTTGGTGCTAACACATCATATTGAAAAAGAACCGATACATAGTCCCCATATCTACTGGTGGGGTTCCAACACTCACATTAGCATTTGCATTTTGATTAGCATTTGTTGGTTAACCCTGATTCCTTTTAGTATTAGGCCGAACATTTCCATTAGTTGTGATGCTTTCTTCACCTAGATTCACTTTTTCGTTTCTTGCTTCCATATCTTGCTTTCTCGTAATTAGCATACAAGCCTTAATAAGATACAGAAGAATGGTATAAGAGAGAGGATATATACATACTTATATAGCAAATCCAAGTATGTTACTATAGCGTTATCCCATACCCCGATCTTATTCTCTGATTCATTGGATTATGTTTTCAAAAACTTCTAAATTTTTACATAAAACCATGCTCTGATACCAAATTGTAACATCCCCATTTAAAGCCTAAAACTAAGCACTATGGATGCTGCAGCTATCTATAGTGTTAATTTTCAATGATAAAATGTGGCTATGTTAATCAAATAAATAATATTAGAAGCATATGAATGTGAAAATTTTCAAACAAATTTAAATAATAAACTTCCACGTTTCATTTCATAAATTAAATTTTATATTCATTACATAATATCATTTGATCCCATGTTCAGAAAATATAATTATTACAAAATACTCCAAGAGCAACATATGAAGATGCTCCTTGGTTGATAAAAGTCTAATACTTGACAGTTATAACTTCTATCATTTACATCTATCTAGACACAAAGCAGCATACTAGAAAATAAAAGCTACTACTAATAGCTAGCTTGCCTCCTACATGTCTCTGGAAGCTTACTCATCTAATCTGAAAATCTAAAAACCATTACTCCCAACCTACTCAAATGAGCACTCGAGAGTTTAAGTGGAAAAACAAAAGCTTCGGGTCAGACAAAAAGTCAAGTATGAATAATAACCCACCATCTCGAACCAAAAGAGATATCTAGTGAGACCATGCTGCAGAGCGGAACAAGTATTCCCTTTACTAGTATCTTAACCAATTATGTCAATCATAATCCATTCACCTGCAAGCATGATGGATAGAACATAGTAAACTAATCATTCACACGCATGAAGCATCAGAAAGTCTAACTAATCTGTCTTTATTGTGTTATACACTCCCTTACCCTACACAAAATCATATAATGGATTGCCTATCCCAATTAGTTGACTATCTGTCAAAATTTAACGTGACTATCAATCTCATATTTATGTGGACTACCCATCTCATATATATACATTATATGGATTATCCATCCCAGGCTATATGGACGACCCATCACACATGATTTATCTAATTAAAATTCATGTGGACTATCCATCACACATGTCTCATTTGCCTAAAATTATATGGACCATCCATTACAATATCATAGTTTACCTAGGATGACTATAAACCCATCATGAACCATATAGAGACTATCCATCTCTGGCATTATGTGGACTATCCATCACATATCTCATAGTTTTCCTAGGATGACTATGAACCCATCAATCATCAATTTAAAATTTAAATATAACATTATTCAGCAAAATGCCTAACCTATGTCTATTGGTATCCCTAAATAGGTTGTCAAACCCTTAGACTTATAGCATCTTGAAAATAATATACATTGGTATCCCTAATGAGGCCGTCAAACTCATAAAACATATGGCTTGTTAAGCCATTAATATAATAATTAGAAAGAGAAAGCTCACGGCATCCATGCCTAAAAAACGATATCGAACCTCTATCCGAGATTCAAAAAAAACTCTGATTTTATAAAGTATAAGGCTATACTACCAAAATCATAAGGTTATTGATTTTCTTAGAACATAGGCTATCTCGCCTTTAAAACGTATCTTTTACTTTGCACAAAACAAGGCTTCTCAGCCTGCAAATATTAATTTTGGAAAATTACTCTATAATAAGGATTACAAAATCAATTACTTATGGCATCAGCACTTCGAAAGCTAGGATATCGAAAATATAGTACTTCGGCCATTATGCCTCAAAACAGTTGATATCGAAAATGATGACTTACGGCAGCAAAGCCTTAAAACATTTGATATTGACTTCATAAAACTGCGGTAACTACGCTGCTACTTAAAGGTCGTCGAAAATAAAGATATGCAGCATTAAAACCTTTAAAGCATTGGTTTCAAAGTTAAAGACATACAACATCAATGCCATGCGATAGGGTTTCAAAAACAAAAGGATAAGGGATGTCGGTATGGTTCTAGCGAAATATGAAATCACTAATGTCGAAATGATGGTATGCCGAAATTCTTATATACATACATACAGACAGACACAACACATACATATAGATAACTTCAACCTGAATAGATTCATTCCATACCAACCTAAGTTTATATCGTATGTATCTACCTATGTTGTGGCGATATGACACCGGCCATCATCAGGCATCCGACATTCTAACATATGACATGGCAATATCATAATTAATATGAAAACTGTTTTATTTTTATGTAAATAAATTTCATTTCACCAACTCTAATCCCTTTTCGATTTTCTAGTGGTTAAAAACAAACTTTATCAATTTCTTTTTAGAAAGACTACCACAAGTCATTTTTAATTTTCAAAATCCATTTTGCAACCCCTTAATTAATATTATTACTTAATATTAATTATAATCCTTTCAAGCTTAATAAATTTATAGAAATCATAACCTTTTGGGAAAAATTACAAAAAATACCAAAAATCAGAATTCACATATTCTTTGACATATAAATATTTCGGGGCCAAACGATTTATTTAATTATATTTAATAATTAAACCTCGAAATAAATGTCATTTTCTCCTTAGGAAATTTGTAAAATATCCATAAGATTTTGGAAAATTATGAAATCAAAAACCCATCTCCAAATAATGTTTTACACAACATACAAGAAAATCAATTCAATTGAAGGTCAAAAACTTAGGTTCTACCTTTAGAACCTATCTTAACAATTCCATAAAATTTCCATAAATCAGTATTCTTTCCAAACAATGATCAAACATCTATAACATGGCAAAAACAATCAAGATCAATTCAGAAATTAGCCACAACCAAATTCAAACACAAGTAATAACGATAGTTAATTATTATTTACCTTAGATTGGATGATAAGATTGACATTTAATGGAATTTAGCTTTCTTAAGCTTTGCCCTTTAAATCCCCTTTGATTTCCTTTTCTCCTACCCTTTAGGAAGCCGACCTCTAAGTGTTTGCTTTTAATTGTTTGTGAATGTAAAATAAGAATGAATGAGAGAGGGATGGCTTAAGGAATGAAATAAGGTTCTATTCCTAATTTTCCCCTCTCATTTATTCCTTCTATATTAAGTTTAAAACAATCTTGTTAGTTGATTTGTTAAGGCCAGACCCAATTAATTATCAAATCTCATCCTCCTTATCCCACTGCATTATTCTAGTTAATCTATCCAATTAAATCTCTTGAATAATGTTAAACTAAAATTAAGGGTGTTACAATAGTTTTGAAACTTGTATTTAAAACTTCCCTTTAAAGGTGGTTGCTTTTAAACAAAACTTGACTTTTTAAATAAAGTAGTTTTCATTATAAAATATAAACCTCTTGTTTAAATAACTCAAATGATATACTTAAATCTTCAATCTACTTTTAAATACTTATACCACTTTTATAAAAACATTTGAAAATACTTTTCAAAATATCTAAAGTAGATAACCCTTTTGTACTATACTAAAGCCAAAGATTTCCGAAGTGCTTCCATAGCGACTATCGCTATATGGACCGTAACTTCTAAAACTTTGTTTTGTAAATCAAATAGCTTTCGAACCAAATTTCCTCATATAATTTAAACCACCCCATATCTTGGCAAAAAGGTTTTTAAAAAAGTTAAGTTCAGAAACCATTTTAAAACACTTTAGAAAACAAGTAGTAAAACCACTTAAAAGAGAGCACGAGATTTCAATGTCGCAAAACAAACAACAAGTAGATCGACTATAACTATGCAACACTCACTTTCCACATACATAAGCATTTACGTAAACAAGAATATACATAAATACAAATCAACAAGATGAGGAATCCTTTAAGATCCCTCTACAAAATTTATATTCTCCAAAGTGCTTCTATAGTGACCTATTTGCTACGGAACACGTCGACTTCCTTTTTCTTTAGCCCTTGCAAAACAATGATTATTTATGTCTTCCGCTAATCAAGCGGGAATACATTTCCAAACCAAACATAGATTCATTTATACAACAATATAAGAAATACACAACTGTAAACACACAAAGCAAGCAATTATTTTTACAACACATAGATTATTTAAAAAGCGGCATTAAAGTGAGAGATCTCACTTTAATTATGACCAAACCCTTGTTAGAAGGCCACCACTTCCTCCTACCATCACCCCAAAGCCAAATCTACCACCTTTGCCTTCATTTTCACTCGGCCAAGTCTCCTCCAACCCTATAATGTGCACGACCCTACGGTTTTTTGAGGATTTATGCTCCAAAGCTTCGATCTTTGACTTGCTAATAGGTGTTTCAATGTGGTCCAAGGGTTATAGAAAAAGTTTGGAGGAGAAAGGAGTTGGTTTACTTTGATTTGGTATTAGGAATTTGAAGAAAGAAGAGAGTGAGGAACTAAGAAAACAAGAGAAAGAAAAAAGGAAATAAAAGCAAAGTGGAAATGGAGAGGTATGTGTGCACTTATATAGAAGTATGAAAAATGCAAATTTACCTTCACTGCCCCTTAGCCAAAATACTCAATTACCTTATCTTGATTCATGCTACACCCTTCTTTTTTCCACACTACTACCCTTCCTTTATCCATACACCTTTTCTCCTTTCCAATACAAGCACATGCCTTCATGATGACACCTCTTTTCCTTTGTACCAATGCGCACAAATCAATACACAAAAAGCCCACTTTTCTTAATTAAAAAGCAAAAGTCATATCACTTAATTTAATTATTACTTTGAACTTTCTAATGATAACCAGAGTAAATAAATTCCTTTATTAGCAAAATGGGAAATGTTATTTTGTTATTTATATGTCCATTTATATAATAGTGTGTTCAAAATGATACGACAACTTTTGTTCGATAAGAAGTCGAAAATTCGAAAAACGATTTTCGGTCACATTTTCAATTTTCCTCCGAACCATTTATTTATTTAAAAAAACCTTCAAAATGAGTTCATTATTATTATTTATTAATTAAAAGAGGGTTATTTGACTACTTAGAACCATTAATTGAATATTTAAATTTTATCAAATATTCACAAATCAAAGCGATAAAATTCCGGATCGTTACATAGAGGTTGATAGGCACATTTTGATTTCCATTTTTTTGCATTCTAAATATTTATACTATAATTATAGTTTCCTGGATCATCGTCGATCCGTAGACCATGATTGGTAAGATAGCGTTTGTAAAAACTTTGTAGAATCAACAACAAAGTTCAAGTAGGTGTAGGCTAGTGATTTGTCAAACTATTATAATTGTTGTGTGTTGTTTTCCTCTTATTTTTCATTTAATTTCTTCATTTTATTCTCTTCTACAAATTTTTAGAGTGTTTGTGCCAACTTAGGGTGTAAATATTTGATGCTTTCACTGAGAGCGTTTCAATCTCTCGTTATTCGGATCGATTTTCAAGTTTTGGATTGCTTTAATCCACGAGGTAGGTCTAGAAATTTTGTTCCTAACATCCCTGATTATTTAGACTCTGTTATGTCTATCATAGGATCAACCAAAGTAATGGCCCCATGAAATACCAAGGAAGAATTAACATCTTCCCGACCCAACAATGAAGTTGAAAATGCTGCTTCCCAACATGTTGAAGAAATCGCTCAACCCAATATCGCTGAAATTCATAGTGCTTCAGATGTGATTACCTGGGTTGAGATGGATAGGATGATGAAAGATTTAAATAAAAAGTTGCATGAAAGTCAGGATGAAGTGAGGAAATAGGTAAATCGAAGTCTGGATTTGATGACCTAGTTATCTCGTGGTCGTAGAAGAAACAAGAGGGAATTATTGCCTTCCGATTTAAAAGAAGATAGTTCTTCCTCATCTGGGTAAAATCACAAAGAAGGGAAGCAATAAATGAAAAGGAAAGAAACTGGGACTTTGAAAAGTAAAGTGGGCAAAGCTAAAAATGCAAGAGCATGGATATACATCGATCCATCTCCTCAAATTGATATTGATCCCTGTCATCGTGATTTTGGTGTTGGAGGTGCTCTTTATTTGGATGGTGATGTTAGTGTTGAAGATGGCAAAAATGTTAGAGTTCAAGCAAAAGCTGTCGATAATTCGCATAGAGATCGTAGAAATAGATCGTCTGGACAAATAGTTCTCCCGAAGGTAGAAGAACCCATATATCATGGAACTAATCGAGACCATTTTTAGATCTAAAAACTCAGGGTAGGCCATGAATATTGTCGTCCAGTGGATCCAATACAGCCGGAATTTCTGGAAGATACGGTGAAGAAGGTGGTGAACTAAAAAACCAATATAGGCATAGTGATTATTGGGGCTCTTCTCCCAGCAAAAATCCATTCATGGAGGAAATATTATGAAAGAATACCCAAGAAGGTTTACTACGCCAATAATGCCATCCTTTAACGGGACCATGGACCCTAGACAACATTTGTTGAAATATGAATGGCATATGGATACAACAAGGGCGACGGACCCTGCTAGATGTCGATGTTTCCCAATATTTTTGGAGGGTGTTGCTATGATATGGTTCACTCGGCTCCCACCGAGATCCATATCCTCATTTGATCAATTGGCTAGGAGATTTGTTAAGCAGTTTTGATTACAGGCAACCCGTCTAAAAGATGTGATGTCTTTATCAAACTTCTTTTAGAATTCTGGAGAATTATTGAAAGACTTTTTGAGTATATTTAACACGATTGTAACTGAGGTAAGCAAGGCCAAGGAGGACATTGTTTTGATGGCTTTGATCAGAGGAGTACACCCAGACACCAATTTTGGTAGATGGTTGAAAATGAAACCTCCACCAACTATGGAGGAATTCTATAGGAAGGAAACTCAATATTTGCACTTAGAAAGGGAAAATGCAACCACTGGAAAGATTGGTGGTAGATAATCGGCTAAGGTGGTTCAGAGTAACGTAGCTATGAAACAGACTAGCGAGAGTTCCAGGGATGTTGTTGTAAACTTGAAAAAAAAAAACAATTACTCGGAGAGGAGCGACCAGGGCAACAGAGGTAGGAAGTCGAACTCCAAGAAGCGCCCAAGGTTTCCGAAATATAAAGATTACACGTTGTTGAATAATATGGTTGTGAATATCAACCTTGCGACATAAGGTACTAAACATTACAAGAAACCAGCTCCGAGGGAATCAACTGAGAGAGAGTAGATATCTGGAAAATACTATCATTTTTACAAAACATATGGCTATAATATGAATGTGTGTAGGAATTTATGTGATGCGATCGAGGATTTAATCCAAAATAAAAGGAACCAATAATACGTGAATGCCCTGCAGGATGGTGGGTAAGGAAATGCTCACCCCTAGGGACAATCGCTCCAACAAGGCCAAGGTGGACCTAGAAAGAATGAGCCTAGGAGGCTTAGGAAAAGACTTATTATCAATACGATAACTGGTGGAGACCGCATCCGGCTGAAAAGAGCTGGAATGATATGGAAAGATATGGAAGTTCTTTAGAACATATTATGTAAGAAAGTTGTTTTACCATCGAAGATGGAGCTCTAGAAAAGTAATAAAAAGCTATGACGGATGACATTGTGTTCAGAATTCATGGTGCAGATGGGGTGGAAGCACCTATGCTTGATCCCTTGGTAAAAACGACCATGATTGGGCCGACAACTGTGAAGAAAGTTCATGTTGATTATGGAAGCTCTGTTAATATCCTGTTCAAACAAGCTTATGATCAGATGATGATGGATGGTTAGAACTTGAAGCCTTATAAATCCCGGATTTAGGGATTTACCATAGAAGCTACATAACCTATTGGATGCATGGATTTACCGATGGTTCTAGGTAAAGGTGACCGCAAGAGAGTGCAGATTGTGACCTTCGTGGTGATGGACATATTTTCTATATACAACGCCTTTTTGGGCCAACCAACCCTCGCTAGTTTCCAAGTGGCCCTAGCCCTATGGTTTCCAATGATAAAATTCCCCACAAAGAATGGGATGATTTCATTGTTGAAGAGCAATCCAAAGATCGCCAACTAGAAAAACAATCGGGGAACATCCAAGGTGACCAAAATATGGGACGTGAATGCTACATCGTGGAATTAAGAGAAGAGAAGCGACATGAAAAAGGAAAGGACGTTGATAAAACCCTCTGCATCAAGTTAATTGACCCATAGAAACCACCGCCTAAGCCCTAGCTCGGTTGGCATGGTAGATTCCATAAAGTTATGGATCCTAGGAAAGATCTAAAGGATGCGAGGGTGGCTTCGGCTAAGTCGACGATCAACATACTGGTCAATCAAGATGATCCTACCCGAGTCTTGTAAATTGGATCTCAGCTCAGCATGAAGATAAAGAAAGATCTGACAGGGTTCCTTTGGACAAACTTGGATATGTTTGCCTAGACGCATTCTGACATATATGGAATATTGTCGAAGATAACATGCCACACATTGAATGTTAACCCCAAATGTCTTCTTGTAAAGTAGGAATGGCGCAGCCTAGGTCTGAAGTGATCCACTGCATTGAAAGAAGAAGTGGAAAAGTTAAGATTCAACGGCTTTATCCACGATGCTCTATATCTAGAATGGGTCTCCACCTTGGTGCTGGTTAAGAAGCCTAACGAGAAATGGTAGATATGTATTGACTATTCAGATTTGAATAAGGCACGCCCAAAAGATAGCTTCCCACTACCAAAGATCGACCAGTTGGTGGACACGATGGCCGGCCATGAATTGCTATCATTCATGGATGCTTATTCCGGCTATAACAAATTGCAATGCATATTCCAGATCAAGAACACACTAGCTTCATAACTGACCTAGGATTGTATTGCTACCTTGCTATGCCACTTGGTCTAAAGAATGCTGGTACAACCTACCAGAGACTGGTAAATTCAATGTTTGGAGATCAGATTGGGTGTACGATGGAGGTCTATATGGACGATATGCTGGTAAATTCACAGCAATCGATGGACCATTTGGAAGACTTATCAAAAATGTTTGGCATGCGCCGAAAATATAGGATGAAACTCAACCCACTGCAATGCTCATTCGAAATCACGTAGGAATTTTTTTGGGTTTTATAGTTAACTCAAGGGGCATAGAGGCCAATCCAGAAAAGGTCAAAGCCTTGAGGAATGTTGTGGTCCTGAAGATGACAAAGGAGGTACAGAGCCTGAACGGGAAAGTAGCTGCATTAAGCCGATTTATCTCAAAGGCTGCAGACAAATGTATACCATTCTTCGATGTTCTTAAAGTGGGGAAACAAATTTTGCTTGGATGCAAGAGTGTAAGGATGCTTTTTAAGATTTAATCGATCACTTGGAAAGACTACCCGTTTTGTCAAAGCCTTCAAAAGAGGAAGATTTTTTTTATTTACTTGGCAGTGTCCGTTCATGCTTTGAGTGCTGCCCTTGTATGCGAAGAATCCAGAATCCAAAGGCGGTATATTACATCAGCAAATGAATAGCAAGAACAGAAAAAATTATCCAAATTTAGAAAAGCTAGCCTATTGCTTGCTGATTTCTTAAAGGAAAATCCATCCTTACTTTTAAGCCCATCCAATTAAGGTGCTAACTGACCAACCGTTAAGATAGGTTCTGCAACGTCTTGAAACTTCAGGATGGTTGTTGAAATGGAACATCGAGTTAAATCGGTATGATATATCTATCATTCTCGAAGAGCAATCCAAAGACAAGCACTAGCTGATATCATTGTTGTGTTCACTGCTCGGGATGATAGGAAGGAGGAGGGTATGAAGTGGAGGGCACAATGGAAGTTATACATGAACTGGGCATCCAATGAACGTTATTCGAGGGCAAGAGTAGTTTTGGTAACCCCTAATAAACGATCGATCTGCTATGCCCTGAAACTTGAGTTCCCCACAATTAATAATGAAGCCGAATATGAAGCACTTATCGTGAAGCTGAAAATAGCGAAGGAATTAGGAGTTAAAACTTTACACATATACAGTGACTCAAGTCACAATTAGTGGTCTGCTAGGTGAGGAAAGAGTTAAAGCCAAAGGCGCAAGGCTAACCTTTTATTTGATGGAAGTCCTAGGACTACTCCATGATATTGAGTATTACACGATAACATACATCCCTAGGGAGAAGAACTCAAAGGCCGATTCACTAGCCAAGCTGGCTAGCTACGGGGATGCACGGGTCATGGGTTTAGTTCCGGTAGAGGTATTGTCAGCTCCAAGTATCGACCAGATGGACGTTGATTGGATCTTGGAGGCCAAAGTTGAAAAGTAATCATGGATGACTCCAATCAAGGAATACTTGCTAAAAGGAACCCTTTCGGATGGGAGAAACTAACGGAGGAAACTCCTCATCAAAGGTTAGCGATTTGTTGTCCAAGAGGGAGTACTGTATAAGAGAGGATTTTTGATTCCCCTGCTATAATGTGTTGCCAATGAAGAAGCTAAAAGGATCCTAGAAGTTGTATATGAAGGAACCTGTAGTGATCACATAGGCAATAGACGTTAGCAAGAAAGATTCTTCGCTATGGATAATTTTGGCTAATAATCAACTGGGATACGGCTGAATACACTAGGAGGTGTGATAGATGCCAAAAGTTCACGAAGGTTATTATAGCCTCACCGATAGAAATCAACAATGGTAAGTCCTCGGCTATTTGCATTTAGGGGATGGACATTATTATTGTGCTAACGATGTCAAAAGGCAGAATCAAGCACGCCATTGTTGCAATTGACTATTTTATGAAATGGGATGAGGTTGAGCTGCTAGTCACGGTCATCAAGGAACTATCGCTTGTCGAAAACGAGTGGCTCGGTATTATAACAGAAAGGTCAGGAATTGGACCTTTGAGATTGGCGATCTCGTTCCTAAACAATTCTTCCCTACTGTAGTGAATATAGGCATGAGTTAGGAAGGTTTGTATGCTATTGAACAAAAGCTTGGAGATGGAACATTCTTGCTAGCGACCGTTGATGGAATTTGACTTCCGAGAGCATAGAATAACGAGCATTTATGATGCTATTTCTCTTAAAGCTATCTTTGTACATATTTAGTCAATTTTAATGTAACAAAGCGTGATCTGCCATTCTTGTGGATATAAAATGAATTGGCTTTAGGGACCGATGAATTTGTGTTCTCATTAGCCTAAACATGTGCTGTAAATAACAGCAAAATCGAACAATCTATTTTTGAATAATACTGTATGTAGGTGCCTAGATATAGGTACCATCGAGCTTTGCTATCTATGAGTAGGCTTGAAGAACGTAACCGATCCAAGCATCTAGAAGTAGATGCAGAATAACTCCTTCAACCTATACCTCAGGTGTTGGAGTATAAACACATAAGGGTCAAACGAGATGACGCACTCCAAGGCCTTTGCCCAGAGTTAGGCAAGGTGGCAAACCATTTCCCAAAGGTTCGAAAAATCAACATCAATGCTCGGAGTTAGGCAAGATCTGATGCAAACATCCGTAGACACAAGTTGCAACGCCTAGAGATAACAATCTTGCTTACTTAGCCCTGTAGATATGTCATATATGATTAATGCCTAGAGCTAGGTGAGATTTGATTAAAATGACTTGAGATAGACCTTCAAACCAATGCTCAAGGTGATTAATCTTGGTCAATGCCCAGAGATGGGTAGGACCAGATATGGATATCCAGAAGTAGATATCCAAGACAGTACTCTCCAGAGGAAAAGAGAGTGATGTAAAGATCCAACCTTGTCCCTAATCAAATAAAACTTGACTGGAGATTTAAAAAATGCAAAATATTATACTAAATAAGTAATAATGATGAAATCATCCACATGTACATGAATGTGGTGGATGATAGTATTACTTAAAATTAGATATATCGCAATTAGTGCAAAATAAGCTAAGTACATAGACATAAAAGTGCGGAGTCTGAAAAGAAACTGATGTATTTTTATTAACAAACGTTTTTAGCAAAAAGCCGAGGTTGTCCTTGCATAACATCGGCCTTTATACGTAGATTCAAAGCTAAACAAAAATAATAGAAAAGCAAAATAAAATTGCAGCTAAGTCTTCTTTCTCCTCTTCTTCTCCTTCTTCCTCTCTCCCGAGGAGTAGCTACCAAATTTTCCATTTTTCCCTCTACTCATTCCTTAGCCTTTACTTTCCTTCAAAAGTAACCTTTTAGGTCATTTTCCCAATCGTAGTCACTCCTTGAAAATTTGAAAGCCTTACTTTGAATATTGCCAGAAATGGGGGAAGAGATAGGAATAATAATCGGTATCGAAGGCAATAAAAATAATAGAGGAGGAATATCATCAAACTTTTCCTTTTTAATCTCCTTGTTCAATCGATCATTGCATCTCCCGTATTGTTGGCCTTGACGAATGTGCGGTTGCTCTAGTAATGACAGTGTCCTCATCTCTTAGGATCTCATGAAGTTTTCTCGTGGCTACTTCATCGAAAGCATGGATCATTTCAGCATCGAGATCTGGAGTGATACCTACTAGAGAGACTAGAATTGGAGTGGGAGAAAACATAATGATTGAATCGGTTAGTGTAGCTTGTGTACCTAATAATAGGCTTCCCTCAAGAAAAGGGACAATGGAAGGTTGGCCTGAATTTTAAAAATGGAATATTAGAGGTTAGCGATGTTAACCAGTGTTATATGAGCCATCTCGAATACAAGAGAGGTTAATGATGTACATCTAGGAGATAAAAACCTCATGTGAGCTGGTGTACTGGTAGAGGCTCCCTCTAAGATAAGAGATAAGATGGGCAATTTTGGAAATGATTCAATGCCTGCCAAGCCAGGCTCTTCGTGAATAAAACAAACATCCAATGATGATGCCTAAGCGGTTGAAATGTCAGAGATTATCCCGATGATGGAACTTGGTGGGGGAATAATGGTCCTATAGCTTGAAGTCCCAATGTCAGAGAAGTAGTAGTATCTATTGCGGAACCTTGAGGGATGGAACTGGAATAATTGCGCAAATCCTTTAAACCAAGCTCGGATTGTGCACCGAAAAGTACTTCGGGACGTAGGAGATGCTTGCCAATCTTAAGTGCTTCTATGTCTTCTTCTTCCAGAAGGTCGAGCTTCTACTTCTCGTCATTGATCTCGGCTCCATTGGAGTGCTCTTGCTCTGGTTTCAAAATCTCCTCCCAAGCAATGCCCAGAGCCTAGGAATACCCCTCTTCTAACCATCTCAAGTTCCCGAACTTGATAACATTTGCATAGAATTGCACAAGAAGGGGCTCGAGTTTAGATTTTTAACTTTATCCTCCATAGCCCTGACCGTCTCCTCAACCGTCTTCGCTTGGATCTCAGTGTCATCTCTCATTTTACGAGTGTCTAGTAACTCCTTACAAAAATCCTGAGCCTTGGTGAGTGCATCATCCTTTTCTTTCTTTTCGACCGCCAGCAACTCTTTAAACCTCGCCGTTTTTAAGACTTGCTCCTCCAAAGTCTTAATGAGTTTTTTGTTTTCCAACAAAAGATTGCAGCACCTGTGATGAGTAGCCTCAACTTGCATCAGCTGTTCCTAGCTATCTTCTTTAATGGACTTAGTCCTGACCTCCAATTTTTTCATAGTTTCAGCTAATGAAGCCTTAAGCTCTGCAACCTCTTTATCGAGGGTTTTAATACTATGTTTTCCATCTTGTTCGATATGCTCCATCCCCTCAACTACTACCTTTATCTTGTAGATACTTCTAAAATAGCCTAAACTATCTTCTTCCACTTAAAATATTGATCGTACATGTTGCTCACATAAGCCACGATGTCAGAACTAACCTTTGAAGGGATATCCTTTAATTAAGGTACAAACACGACATCAGTGAAGTAGATTTTCGGAAAAGCCATCTTCATATCAGCCATTTGAGGGTTTGAACGGTTTCTATTTCTACAGTCGTAATAGAGGTGTGAAGCTGCTTTTACCCAAGCCTTTGTTTGGGATCATCAAAAGACACTAGCTTAGATGGCTTCTCAGACCATCATGGCAAATGGGAAGACGTTGTTGGTTGTGTAGTGGAAGGAAATGAAATGAGACCAATAGGTACCTCAATAGATGAAAAAGATCAGGTCTCATTGAGAATCAATCCATATTGTGCGGTAGAGGTGAATGAGATCTACGTCGGGAAGATGGAATTCACTCATATTCCACATAGCACTCATCATGTGACCTATAGCCTTTGTCTCATCTTTTGTAATCCCGCCTTTGATGCCTTTGCGAATCTGATTCATAGGATGGCTCATGAGGGAAATCAGACGATCCAAGCTTCTTGTACTTACTTCACTGGCTATTGAGAATGTCATATAAATGATTGCATTCCATGGAGTCTAAAAATGAAGCATAGATGAGTTAGTGCTAGTGGGGAGAAAAATACTTCATACATTATAAAATTGTAGTGTTGTGTAAGAGTTAATGTGTCCTAGTGCCCCCCTACGGATCGTAGGACTTAGAGTTTGCTAACATGGGTTATTTACCCAACATCTGCTGCAGGCATATTAGCAGGCAAACGAATAGGAGAGTTGATATCACATATACTAACGTTGCCAAGGCTAAAAGAACTGATTTTGTCTAGTATACTTCCAAAAGATCCATAAATGTCCACAGATGGAGGGATGGGAATTTCTTCAACTGTAGCAGCCAGTGGAGGCTATGTAGAGGCTCAAGACAAACTAAACTTTATTTTAGGACATCAGGTTACAAAGGGACATGAGTGCCATCATTCTCGTCACTGGAGGACTCACAGCCAAAATCAACATCCTCGCCACCTCCTCCATCACTTTTTTTTTTCTTTAGCATGCTTTTATCTTTCTTTGCCATTATCTCCAACCTCATGCCTTGTATCAAGACCAGCAATAGGATCTTGTATAAGGGGCACCTCCTGACTCTCGTTGATATCAAAACTTCGGATTCCTATATAGGATGAACATCATCTCGAACCACATATACATAGCCTACACTACGATTTTCCTCCAAGAGATTATAAGCATGAAAATTCTCATCGGTTAAAAGAATACTCATATCACTCTCTTCAAGCAGAACGTTTTGAAGAGCCGTCATGTTACCTGCCAAGGATACACTACCGGGTCTTCTCGAATCATCTACAAATACAAAGAGCAATGAACTTAACAATTGGAGCTATTATATCTGTGTTAGTAGGAAGAATGAGCATAAAACTTACGTCTAGATAACCATTTTTATGCAAAGTTGGGAGGACAATGCATAAAAAATAACTCATTATTGAAATAACTTAGTTTATTCCAAAGCCCTAGCACTATCCGGCAAACCCTGGTAGGTTCCAAGAAGATGAGAGAAGGAACCTCTTTCGGCACTTAAAGCTATATAAATAACGGGTCTCCTCAATATTGGGCACCCAATTCAAATGTTGAACAAATATAGTATACATAATGTTCAAGAAAGCATAGCCATTTGGATGTAATTAGGCTAGGGCAAGCTTTATGAACTGTAGAATTATACGAATGAAATGACTGAATCGGGGAAAACAACAAGCCATGCATATATATATATATGGATTGCAAGCTGTGTACCCTTCTAGAGGAAGATGTGCTCCTTGATAACGTACAGGAACTAACACGTTGTCAAAAGGAATTCCGTGTCTCTCACATATCCTTCTAGAGATGCTTCATCCACTTTTGAACCCGGAGAATCCCAAAATCCGTCAATGTAATTGCATCACCTATGTCAATATCAGGGGCAACCCCTATGGCTAGCTCTTCAGCCAATACAAAGGAACTATCCCTAAAGGAAGCTCCATTCAGTGACTAATTGTTTAAGGTGAGAAGGAGTAGAAGTAGACTTTGTAATAGGTATTGTTGTCGAAATAGATTCAGTATCAAACTTGACGTATTTTGATATCGATGGACCTGCTGCCATTGCAGGCACAAGGAGCATCTAAGATCCATAACTATAAAAAACTTCACACATAAGGATATTAGGTTCGATAAAGACTTTAAGCTTCATGCTAAAAATAAAGCCCTATGTAGCTAATGTACAAGACCCAACGGATGCCAACGTGTGTTGGTCGATCGAATCTCATACATCGATGGAAGGCAATAGTGTGTGACTCAAACTATGTAGTGTGTACATTTGATGTTATATAATCCAAATTGTTATTTGGTAAAAGTACTACAAATTAAAAGAATAATCTGTTTAAGTATCGAAGTGCATTCAATGTGACCTATATCGGAAGCCGTCCTAATGAATCGCAAATCGTCAATCATGGCTCGACTAGATTCACTGTAGAACTCCATTTCTCCTCATTCAATTTGAGAATATCTATTCAAATTTATATTGAAAAATTAGGGGCATTATGGAAGACTCGGGATTTACATAGGGATGATTCGAAGCCAACTCGAGTGAAACTCACAAAACTCAACCTCGGGTTACACCGAAGAAACTTCGAGTCACACCCGAGAGTTTTTCATTTTTCTTCAAGCCGGCCCTTGATTCCTCCGAAATCCCCTTTTCTTGTTTATATTTTAGCTTGTAAATTAAAATTTTCCTAAGTTATGGATTAGGTCTCGATCCAAGAGAGGGGAGTGATAGAGTTCCACTGGCGCTTGGACATGGTCGGCGCTCAAGTTATCAGCGAGCAGGCATAAGCAAGGCCATCACCTACCTAAGTCGAGTCGAAGCAAGTTTAAGTTTAACTGTTTTGGGATCTGGAAGTTGGCGCCAACCAACAGATGGATTCATGCCCTACAAAGATGAAGGCATCAATTACGAGTGGAGCTTATGGCGACGAACGGAGTCGGAGTCACAAGGCGATAGCAATTGTTTAGGTTCAATGTTGAAGTCAAGAACAAGGATCGGTAATAGGAAGCTCAAACCAAAGAAGCACTTGACAAAGGGGTAAAGAAGACAAGTGAAAATGAACATGAGTGTTGGTTAGTTTATAAGAGCTGATCTATAAAAATAGAAAGAAGAATCACCTAAGAAAAACGTACCGATTCATAGCCTTTGGATGGATACCAATCCAAAACATATATAAAATATATAAAATAATAATAATATATGTATTTATATGTATATATAAAATGCAACAATTATGAAAATGAAAGATGGTGACGGCGATGTCGAGGAGTGTAGTGCAAAAACCAAATGAAGTCCCAAACAAGAGAATCCTACATGAACAATTCAAAGAAAGAGGTCGTTGGAAACTTTTCAGAATTAGAATAGCAACTTCGAATATCGTGCTTCAGTTCTTATACAACACAAGAGTTGCAAGGTCAAAATCGTTCAAAGTGATGTGATAATTGGCAGAAGATACAATGCTTCGTAAAAATAGTTTAGAAAATAAAAGCATCTATTCAGAATATAATTTGAAACTGATGACACAAATCTATAGTTTTTCTTGATCCAAAGCATATCTTGTAAACACAAGATATACTTTAGGAGAAAAATGTTATCTAGCTTTATGAACAAATCATACTTGGGCAAGCCATATCAATCGAATGATCATATAGTAGAATAGAAATCCGAAACGATGACGTTAGAATCCAAGTTTTAGATGTAGTTCAAATATTAAACTATGAATTTACCAAATTACCTACGAAAATAGCCTGCACATCAAAACACTACAAGTGCCAAAGACAAAAATCAACATCCAAGGCAGATTTTTGGATCGATACCAAACCATGGTTAAGATTCGATACTGATCCATGAAAGTCATTTAAAATTGCCAACAACTTCATGTCATGTGTAGCTAAGGCTATCGTGGATCAAAGCGTGTAATTCAAAATGGATCGCTAATAATTCATGACTCAAACATCGACTAATAAGTCCAAACTTCATAGCATCTATACAATACACCTTCGATTCATCAGTGAACCAAGGTTTTCCTCCAAATGCAAGTTCACAACAATATAGTTAACTTCCAAAACAAAGATGCAAGCCATCCATCAATCTCAAAGGAGAAAACATGGGCCAACAAACATTCGTCATGGATCAGTATAGATCCATAGCTCTCAATTCAGTACCGATCCATAGAACTTGTTGATTTGGCCACGATTTTTTGAGAGTAGCTTATCCAGGACATAGTGAACACAGGGAGAATGTGGTAGAGATAAATCCGTCGATCTTCATCTATACATAGAGGGTGATAGGCACTATTTCGAGATCTTTTTTCTGCATTATAAATTTTTGTAATGTTATTGTAATTTCTTGGGTCATCACCAATCCAAAGACCACTAATCCATAAGATCATGTTTGTAAATTTTTTGCAGAATTGATAATAAAGTACAAGTGGATGTAGGCCAGTGATTTGCCAAACTACTATAATTGTTGTACGTTATTTTCCTCTTGTATTTCATTTATTTTCTTCATTTTATTCTCTTTTATAGATCTTTAGGGTGTTTTTGCAAACTTTTGGTGAAAACATAGTTCAATTGTATGGAATCAATACACATGTAACTTACATATGTACATACACATAGGTAATCACAACCAAAGTAACAAAATCCATCATCTCAATATTAACAACAATTCACACATAAAATCTTAGAAAAAATTCAACCAATCATCGATGGTGGAATAAACTCATATGTTCAAATCATATATTCGACATCTACCAAGGTCCCAAACAACTAGCAATGTCGAGTTGATCCATACCAAACCCAAACATGTATACATGTACTATATACATCATTTTGTATCATCATGGTCTTATAATACAATATAGGTAAATACGGGTATTTATACACATATGTAATATACAAAGAACTATTCCCACTCACCTTATCAGCATTTCCCTATAGCCCAAACCCTAATTAAAGCTCCGCTATGTCGTAGAAAATCTTGATACAATCGCGATGACAAAAATTACATCTCGATTGGACCGCGTATCAAAAGATACAAAGTTTATAAGAACACGAATTATATGAATTAATATATTAACTTAATCACCTCTTTATTCCTTCTCCCCCCATTTAAATTCCTGCTCAACCAAAAAATTCCATACCCTCTCACCATCACAACTGCCACCACACACCCCAGAGCACCTTCGACCACCACCACCACCAGCTTCCTCTTTGCAAGCCGAGTCCAACTGTGCCCCCTCTCACCAAAGGACCACCAATTGATGCATCCTCGCCATAGGAGTCAAACGTCTCCCCTCCTATAGCCTAACTCAGCCTAAGTCGCCGCCAATATGCTAAAAACCGACCACTTTATGGTCCACCTCAGCCAAAACCACCGTCTTTTCCTCCTATGCTACCACCACCTTATTGCTAATGCGTTGATGGACTCTGGCCATAGTCAAGATGGGATGTTGATGAGATGTCGAGGAGGGGAGGGTGTTTGAACTCTTCCTCCTTTTTTTGATGGCGGTCATGTTTTAAAATATGTAGAGAGAAAATAATATCTAGGTTTTGATTATTATAATTAATGGATTTAAAAATCAAATTCGTGTTTTGATTTTGTACAACTTGTAGGAACATTGTATTGCAATGATTTGTCGACATCGCTCTTCGTCTTAATTTTCTCTTCATAATGATATATAATGTAGCAACATTCATGATAGACTCCCAAGATGCTATCTTCATGCATTTCGAATTTGTATTAGCTATTGGATCATCCGATTTTAAAAATTCTTCAACCGCATAACTCGTATTGATTTTCTCTTTCTAATTACATGAATTGTCATCCAGGGCTCCGTCATGCCCAACTGGGCATGTATCTCCATACAATACATATAGTTATAAATAAATCTCGAAAATGACATAAACATTAAACATCTTGATGTTTATACTCAAGACTCTCCTGAACGAATATTCCAGACTCAAAAAAAAGTCTCAAGACCTACTTCTTTCATCTTCAAAAGTTATATTTTAGGATGTTTGATTTAAATAAATTAATATTTAAAGTAATTTCTAAATCTATAGGCGCTTACATTCTCCCACACTTAAGAATTTTTCCCTTGAAACCCAATAGAGCATAGTAACATTACCTGACTAGCCTAGAACTTATAAATATAATCCAAGAATAACATCTATCAACACCGGCATTCAAGAAACTAACATATCGACAAATAATTAGTATTATGCTATTATACCACACATATCCATAAGTAACCAAGCAATTAATCACCACTATATGTGTAAGGTGTTTGCATGTAAATGGAAAGACACCCCAAATTAATCAAAAATGAAATAAACAGTTAAATAAGTATGGAATCAAAGAAAGAAAGAGAAAAGGACACAATTTGTTTATAGTGGTTCGACAAAATCTCCATCCTACGTCCACTTAGTTGTTTTTCGATTATTTCTCTTTGGAATACTCAATTTACAATAGAATTTCAAGTTACAATAGTTAGATCTCAGAATTTGGTCAATGTCTAATGAGCAATAAGAAGAAGATACAAAAAAGTCTATCTCTAGTTGTGAAAGCTTGTTATTTATAGGCAAATCATCCCATCATATTCGATAGAATAAAAGGAATTAAACATCCAAATCTAGAATTACAGCCACGAAGAACATGTCAAAATTGACAATTTCCATCCATCACTACCATTCGTTATAGAACGATATCCGTTAGTGCTGACCGATTTCTATGAGCTCTTTTGCCTTGCTTTTCAATCCAGTCATAGTCTTTTAGTGATTTTATTACTCAAATAAAAAAAATTGACATTATTCAATACCGACCATAATTGGTCGATATCAAACGATTTCACTTCGTAGTTGTTTCCTTCTTTCAATCTTTAAGCTAAGTAGTTGGCCCACACCTTCTTCTATGATTGATTGGTACAGACCCATATCAAATAGTATCAACATCTTTTGAGCTTCCTAATCCATTCCTTTATCATTTTGTAATATAGTTTCTCGAATATGAGTCAATCCCAAGACTATAGTAAATTTTTTGGAAACACTCTTCCCCAAAGCATGCTTTTGTGGAAGCAAAACATGTTTTGATCAAGAAGATGTACCAAGACTGGCAAATTATCTACAATGCTATCTGGTCGTATATTAGAAAAATTATAACGAATCATCTAGTTCCCTTGGATTCACTTATGAATCAAAGGTCATTCTAGACCCATCATAGCTAAGGACTCAAATCGTTGCCTAAATGTCAATTATAAATCATTGTCATCCTACGTTCACTTGGGATTATATCATCAAAATAAATAAAATATCGAACTGTGAGTGTGTTATGTATCGAGCATCAATGTGCTATGTCGATATACTGCCCCTAACTGAAGCATTACCTATAAATTGTCAAGTATCTCCTAGCATTCCATTAGAATTAAGTCTAAATGGATCAAGCAATAGTATCTTTCAACCATTCAGTAATCATAATCAAATCATTCGAAATCATAAGGCGTTTATACCCAGGGGTTAAATTTTGATATCTTTGGAATAAGTAGTTGCACATCTACATTGGGCCCATCCGACTGCTCTCCAACGAATGGGACAAAATCTTAAAGTGAGTCCATCCACTCACTCTCCAATGAAGGGACCTGGCATCTTATATAAGCCCATCCACTCACTCTCTGGCAAGGGTACCTATATTTCACGGTTTGTTACCCCGTCTCTCCAGTCGGGGGAACCATAACCTATAAGTTCATCTATCAAATATAAGGGATAACTATGTTCCATTAGCATTCCACGATAATTTCAAAGTCACATATAATGTACAAATGATTTCATGACTAAATACCAATCAATTGATCATGCCTATGGGACCGGTCGAGGTCACGCATATGTGTAAGTACCTTGCTAGTAATGCTTTATAGTTTATTCAATGCAAAAGCAAAAATAAATGGAAAATAAACCTAATCCAATCCATCACGATCATGTGATAACCATGCTCGGCCCAAATCCTCGGCTGTGGTCGGGTATATCCACCACGGTTACTGGTTACTTCTATTGTACCATTGCATTTTGCGCTACTATTATCAGATCCCTTATGTACTATTGCAATCGGTTATACCGAACCTATTTCTCTATCAAATAGCTCAAGTGTTTGCACTTATTCGTCTCATGTCAGTCCAACTCCTTGAATAGGTAATATTTCCTAGGCTTTCTTTCTCATTCTATAGCCTCTCACTAAGGAGGTTTCCTATACAGAATCTGCCCCTAGTATCAAGATAGATCTTCTACAGGGTTTCAGTCAAGTCAAGCTAAGAGGAAAATTTTAGCTCCTTCATTGATCTATTTGAAGCTTCGAAGCTATCACCAAACTTTTTTTTCTTTGTCTTTTCTAGGTATTGCCTCGGATGGTCCTCCGTCTTCCACAACATCAACTTCACGATTCTCGGCTTCTATGCATTCCTGATGCAATTATCTTTCTACTTAATAGTAGAAATTTGAGAGATCCGCCGGTGGACCTCTTTCCATAGCCTTATAAAATTTAGTCTATCCAAAAACTTCAGATATCACTGTCATAAGAACTATCGACGGGTCTGGTTTTTGAACTACTGCGGCTGCTGCATTAAATATAGTCAGGTAACTCTGCAAAGATTCTTTCTCCTTCTGCTTCACATTCGAAAGCATCGTCACATACCTTGGTCGAACTATATAAACTCTAAACTGGCTCATAAATCTCTCCACTAGCTTGGTCCATGTGCAAATGGACACATTATCAAGTTTGTTAAACCACATGGCAGCCAAATCAATCAAAAGGGGGAAGTGTCATCCCATCACTGCTTTCGAAGCTCCCAACACTCCCATGTTCTAGATGTATCTCATATAATGGACTGTAGGATCATTCCTTCCATCATATAGTTCCAGTACATGTAGCTTGAAGTTAGGTGGATTCCTAGTGTATCAAATGTTTAGGGTGAAGGTATTTCTTATCACATCCTCCAAACTTCGATCTGGGGCTCCACATCGAAGTGCATGTCATATAATCTCAACTATACGATCTTCCTTATTCAGATGAAATCTTTGAGGTTCTACATGCCTTTGATCCAAAGCTTCCTCATGCCCCCCTGTTCCTTCGAAGACCTTCTGGTTCTACTCCATGTCCACAAATACATACATGCAATATAACATTCTTTTATAAAAATACCTCTTAATTTATTAAATTAAGCCATTTGGTATATATCAAAATAAATATTATCCTTCACATTTATTTATAAACACTTTAAACTTCATATATGAATCAAAAGTGTATTCTTCTTCAATTTTATTCATGAAATAGTCTAATTTGTAAATATTTATATTTTCTCGTAGTTTCTTTATAAACTTTCAAAATAAAATAACATAATTCCTTGCTTTTATCTTTAAATAACCCTTATTTTAAAATATACCATCACATATATATTACTAACTAAAATAAAAACACTTTCAAAGCTTCTTTAAAAATCTCATTCTTTCACAACTAAATAATCTTGCTTAAATGAATCAATTTACAATACTAAAAAAGTTGAAATTGGGTATAGCTACCTCATCAATAACCTATTCTGAACCAATGTAGTTCAGCCTAGGATAAAAAGAGTACAACATCTTTACTGCTTTCTAGAAATAATGCACACAAGTACAGCACAAAATATTTAAAAAGATGACAATCCAAATGAAATAGACTCCTCGTTTCCTATTGCACCCAACCCATTTAATTATCAAATATAGAAAACTACTTTCCTAAATTAAACCCTACTTCACAAATGAATTATTATCTTCTTCCTCAACTACCATTGCAACTCAATGATCCTCTTCACACTCATCCAAATTAACTATGGTTCAGAATAAATTCCAATATAAATGTTGGACAAAGATTGATGCACTTTTTAGTATTTTGGAATCAAAGATGCCCATCAGCCTCAGGGAAGTTGGGCCATTTGAACTATCATCATCATAACCGATGTCGTTCGGGTCAATTCCCCATTGCGCCATGATTTCTTGATTAGTTCCATGCTTTCGGTTATTCTCTTTAATACCTTTGAATGGTATGTTATATCCAGAATTATTTTCCTTGGTACTTCCATTTGATGCTATCAATCACTCGTGAATTGCACATTTGCCATATACGATATATAGAAGTTGTAATGTGGTAGCAAGAAGTGTCTCTAGTTTTGTTATATTCCTTGAAACTAGTTTCGAAATTCTATTCTTTTTCCATAAGATCCACAGTACTATGCCGGTTCGGTTTTAATTTGATTCTCAAAGAAATGTAAATATATGGAATGAAATCACATTTGTAGAAAATATGATTTATACTTTCATTGTTTTATTCACATAATATGATTAATACTTCCAATACCTCAAAAATTATACCACTTCGTATATATATTTTAAAACCCATTTATATCACAAATCATTTCAAACAAATCCAATTCATTCTAAAATGGTTTCCTTATTCACTAGCTTTCCAAATGACTTCAAATATTTTTAATTACCAAAGTGGTATTAGTCTCTTCACAATGCCATATATGGTTTATTGTAAACCATTTCAAGTTACTAATTTGTTTGATGCCTAGTAACTTTTTCAAACACATGTTTTTAGGTTCAGTCAAATAAGGCACTTGCGTATAATTGTTTCCAATCATTAACTTATTATTAAATATACATCTTAAATAAAAATCAAACAGTCAACAAGAAACCAACATTGGTGAACAAATATCAACAAAAAGAAAGCTACATTTAAGCAAGTAACTAAATAACAATCAAACAAGAGTCAAGCAACAGAGAACAACAAAAACCATTAATCAAATCAAGCCATAACAATAAAACAACATTCAAGAACAAGTCACAACTACAAAACAATAATCAACAATCAGGCAATAACAAATAAGCACTTTTCTCCAACACTAACGAGTCCATTCGACCTCAAAATAGCACCTAAGTCATGCAACTTCTCCTAAGTGAGATAAATGCAAGACAAAGCATGCATGGTATCGAAAAGGTAATTCGACTCGTTATTTTAGACTACTGATTCATATAACTATCAGATAAATCGAACAATCCATGTGCCAACACTCTCATCCATTTGAATCAACCCATTTTCATAGAAAGAAGTTTAACAAATCAGTAACTTGTTAATTTACCTACAAACAAAGCCTAAGCCTTGATCCGGCTCAAACTCACCATGACTGCAAAATGGTAACAAGGACAATTTACTAAGTGTACCACAATGCTCGCATGACTAAGCATACGATCGCCACTTATCCAAGTCAATGCAAAATAAATTAGGAAGTCCTCTTTTGAATTCCCTTAAGCTTAACTAATTCTAATTGCCAACAAGTCCTATATAGCGAGAACTACCTTTGGTTGCTATTGTCATATGTGTAGCATCGTAAGGGTAGACCACTGATTTCTTCTGCATCGGTTCTTAGGAACCATATAGCACAAAAGTCAGAGTCCTATTTGCTACAATATAATGTTTTTTAGGCACAACTTAAATATCCTCTTAACCTATGGTCTAACAACTCAAGGCCAAACCTCCATTATAAAAGTGACCCCATCTATCAGTCCAAGCATCACTTGTTTACTTATCACTCCTTGTTAAGCAACTAAAGAATCTTACTTGGAACTTAATTCCAAGTTATCCTTCTCTGACCAACCCCACTCAACACAGGCTCATGTGCACCAATTATGGATGACAGTGCTCTATGATCAACCTAGCATAAATCACAAAAGAAGTGACACGACCCCTGACAAAATGCAACATGCCTAATCTAAGTGTTTTTAGGACCTTTGTTTCCCTAAGCAAAGAAAAAAATGCTAAAGTCATAGGAAGCAGGAATTCAAATCACCTTGGCTATTGTTGACGGAGATCCTTCTACAATAAGGGATACTCTTGATGATCCCACAATCGATGCATAGCATGAATCCTTCCCCGAAGAGAGGATGCCTTTTATATGAACACCCTAGCTACCAATTCTTGCCTTATGTTGCTTGCTGTTGTGAGCTACAAATCTTCCCTACTTATGCCTGAACGGCTCCAAGTCTACATCGCACAAATCTACATATACCGTTAATTCTTTGTTTGTGTTCACTTCAGTCTTCTAACACGTTGTTAATGACATCATGTGTCCTATTGCCCATGTCTCACATGATAGTACAACTAATAAAATTAGGAACAGTTGCAACTCTCATCAAACAAAAGTCGATGTTATTTAACTTCTTCTTTGAGAAAACCCTACTAAGATTGGTATATCCCTCGTAGGATTCTACACTACTACGGATCACTCTTTTATAACATCCTATCAATTCGAGTCTTACAAAAAGTGTTTGAACACTCTTCTCCTCACTATATCCTGGCCAGGCCTAATTATCTAAGGATATGGTCATAGTTTCCCAAGTAAGCTTGAGTACAATCAAAGGACCCTACCCTTCAATAGGCTAGCTACCAAGACTTAGGAAGCATCATACATGACTTTGCAATTCCACCTCTTGGTACAGGGAGTTCAATGCTTAATCCACTTACTTTAATGATTCTCGTTATCGCACTTCGACTTATACTCCACCTACCCTCGACTTTATATTGCTACAAGTCATAGAAGTCTACTAGCAACAACTAAGAGTAACTCGCAACAGTGTAGTAGATGCATGCATATAATATATAATAATAGTATAACAACAATACAAATAATTTCTCCCAAAGTTCCATCTATCGCAGTATCTATCTTTTAAGTGACCTCACCATCTATGTGTACTTTGCTTCCTTAAGTATGCATATGGTACTACTCGAGGAACCATGTCTACATATGGCTCTATTGGTTCACTAAAATACTACTAGGACATACTATACTCTAACTCGGTCCACTAATTACATAATCAGGTAACCTAAGCTCTAATACAGAATGTAATAAGTCATCATTTATGATACCATGAATCAATGCTATACAACCACATATGGTTTCGAACACCGTAAGTGATAGATCGTCAGGGTAAATTTAAACAAAACTTTACCAAATATTTCAATATAATCTCCTTAAGGAATAATAATATACATTATACCGACATATAAATATGCTTAAAAAGTTGAGAGACATTCTATATAAGGCATGGTATGAGAATAAGACCGATGTAATAATATAATCAATATATGTCATCTCAATACAAACTAAGTACTCAATGATACATCAAATACAATAATGGCCTTGTATACAAATAATGTTTGAAGTGCATAAAACAATATAATGATAACTGAAGATCAGGACCCTGAAGAACACAGTCTCCATGCTTCTAAAGATTTGGCTACCTTGCTAACATGTCCCTAAATACCTGACACTAGGTCTACTCATAAGAGTAACCAAAAGTTGTCCAAAAATGAAAAATAGAGAAAATGAGGGTCAGTTAGAAGTCTAGTGAGGGGAGCATCTCTAAGTACCATGCGTGTACATCTAATGAACATTAGTCCTATCCATATACCAATAAGGCAGGATAATACATAATATTGGTTCTATTATTAAAACATTATATACTATAACAAGCTATACAACTGATAACATGATAAATGAGTGTAAGGGTAACAATACACCCCATGATAAACGCTGACATTGTTCCTTAGTTCTGGCTTAATCACAAATGTAAAGAAAATACAAAAATATAACAATGTTATATATCCAAGCATATCAATACCCAAAACCCTCATAAGAATCGTATACGAGTAATACCTTATGCTAATGTTATATGAATATCCATAGTTAATAGCTGTGTGTCTAATTACCATTACCTACCAATACAGACATCTCTAGAGCTATGTATAATCTATGATTCCTAGTCATTATCTAGGGATATTGACTTATAGGTCCCATCGCAACACCTAACTGTACAATGGACAATATATGACCTGCTATAGAATGGCACCCCAATCTCTCTCCGACTATGCTATGGAACTATGTCTACGAGTCATGCCATTACTCATGGTACAATAGATTCATTTTAATAGCACCATTGTTCTTCGGTTGCCTCTATCAGACAAACTAGAACTGTATGTAACTGCCCGTATCGACATACGCACTTTACCACACATATAAACAACATCAAAGTAATGTCGTCCCCTGTGGATCATGATTCATTCTTGATGTTCTTCATGCTATCTGTAGCCCTAAGTAAGGCATACCAAAACTATATATATCGGCTTAACTGCATATCTGTAACTATAAATACAAATCGCCTTAACCATGTATTTATAAATCTATGTAATATATTCCATCCATAAATCGGTAGGCTCAAGTCAGGTGTATCGAACAATATATATATTACTTAAACTACATATCAATAAATATACAATATTTCTCATGCACCTTCCGGTAGCCCCACGTTAGGAATAATATATATATATATATATATATATATATATATATATATATATAAATGCTTATACTGTGTATCATTAAATACACACACACACATATTCCATGCACATTCCGGTAACTCTAAGTCAGACATATAGAAACTATATATAAGCGCTGAAGCCATGAATCAATAAATATAATATAATATCCCGTGCACCTTCCGGTAGCCCCAAGTCGGGTATATCAAAAATATGTATAAATTCTTAAAGTGTGCAATAATAAATATATATAAATAACATAAACTACACGCACATACATACATACATATAAAATAATCAGTCCAACTATATGGAACTAATACACATGTAACATGCACATATACATATGTAGGTTATCAATAATCAATGTAACAAATCCATTATCTCAATATCAACAACAATTCATACATAAAATCATATAAAACAATTCAACCAATCATTAAAAGCTAAATAAGCACATATGTCCAAATTTATGTATTCGACATCTACCTAGGATCCCAAACAACTAGCTTATGTTAAATTGATCCATACTAAACCCAAATACACACATACCGATATATATATATATAGTATGTATGTATGTATGTAGTGCATGCATCATTTTGAATCATTATGGCCTTAAAATGCAATGTAGATAAGTACGGGGAATTATACACAAATGTAAAAGAATTTGTAACAACCCGCATATTTGACGATTATGTATTTGAATATCTTATTTAAATATTTAATCGTTAATCGGATCTTAGTCCGAAAAGCTACTTTTTGCATACGGTCAAATTAGGACTCGAAACCACCTCCATTGAGTTCAAAATGACGTTTGCGATCTTTTTGAGTGTAAACTTTGATATGTTTGGAGTTAGTGGAATTTTCGCCATTTTTTCACATACGGCTTTGGTTTGGGCTGAACCACTTACTAACTCAGCCCAACCTCCTCCTTCTCTTCAGAACTTCATTTCTATTTGCTTATACATTCAAGCTTCATCAAAAATGGAGGAGGGAATGGGAAATTAAAACTCCAAGCTCAAGTTCTCTTGCAAATCCATCATTCAACTCCAAATTCAAAGTGAAGACATTGGATTCAAGCTTCTTCCATTGCTTTTAAGCTTCTCCATCATCAATTTCGTGAAAAGGTGAGATTTTTATCTCACATTCTTTCCTATAACTATCTTGGATTGTTGGGAATGAATTCCTATCACTTTAGCATGCACATTAGCATTTGGTTTGGATCGAATTGGCGAAGAACTCCAATTTTTAGTGCTTTTGGAAAATTCTGGGCGCTAGGTCGTTCTGCCTGTGCCTTTGGTCGTTCTGTTGAAAAGTCACACTGAGCATAACTCGTTTCCGGCCTTAATTCGTTCGCAGGAGTTAGGTCGTTCACACGAGTTAGGTCGTAGGTCGCTAGGCGTTAGGTCGCTCGGCCTTGTTTGAGATGTTAGGTCATTCGAGCCACTAGGTCGCTCAGCCTTCACCTTAGGTCGCAACATATTAGGTCGCTTCGTACCTTAAGTTGCTCGGCCTTTATAACTGCATATTGCTCGCATACCTTAGGTCGTTTGCACCATAAGGTCGTTAGGTCGCATGACCTCAATTTCGTTAGGTCACATGACCTCAATTCCGTTAGGTCGCATGACCCCAATACCATTAGGTCGTTAAACCTTATTTCCTTTAGGTCGCATGACCCCTAAAGTTGCTCGGTCCGTTCCACCTTAGGTCGTAAGGCCTTAGGTCGTTCCACGTTAGGTCGCTGGCCTCTAAGTCGCTCCACCTTGGGTCGCTCAGCTTTGCAAGCTCGTTCCAGTAGGTCATGACTCACTAGGTCGCTCGGCCTTGTTTAAGACGTTAGCTCGTTAACCACTAGGTCGCTCGGCATGCTACCCTTAGGTCGTTCGACCTATTTTACTTTAAGTCGTTGCACTTTAACTCGGCCACATTAGGTCGCAAGGGAACTTCTACTTTGATGGTTTTGGAACTGATTTCCTTGGATTTTATTCACGTCTTCGAATGTGAATTTTAGTGAATTGATTTGTTTCAACAATCGTTTTGTGGTTTGTCACTTTAAAAATATGAAGGTTTCAATACTAGTAGTAAATATCAAAACTCTTTCATCAAAACGATTTCAACTCTATTTTATTACAAAGCTCTTTTTCCTAAACCGTTTTCCAATCTATTAGTATATACAAACCTTTACCTCACTCGTACGAGAAATCTAATTAAACGACTTAGTAAAACGAGTGGTATGAAACGCTTGCGTTCACTTCGTCGGTTGATTCTTGGACTTGTTCGATTGAACCTCTTGTGACAATTTTCTAGTGAAGATCTACAGTTTGTTCGTAAATATTTAAGTTAAGCAAGTGGTTATGGGACATGAAGCTAAACTCATATATTTACTAGCTTGGTGTGATTGACACTTCTTGATGATCATGACGATCATTTTTATGATTTAGACTAGCAATTGTGCGATGTCTCTTTGTCTACGAGGGAGACTAAACCCCGTTTGTGTGATGTTTCTACTCACATATGTGGGGTAGCGCCCCATGGTCTTCGGGTCATTCGTGTGTTCAAAAATTAATGGTTAGCTACCATGAGATAGCGTCTCGTTCGTGTGATACATATGTTGGTGAGCTTTCATGCTCCCGTTCGTGTGATAGGCCTCCCCCCTTTTTGTGATTTCTGGATTTCGTGTGTTGATTTCTGGAATTTGTGCTTCACCAATTTTCGTGATTTTCGTTGATATGTTTTATCAATTTTTGTGCATTGGTGAATTTGTGTGTCATTTCCCTTTTGTGGAATTTGGATCTTTGAGAAGATTCTTGTGATATTGATTAATCTCTTGTTGATTATCATTTACATACTTACAGTAGTATGCCCTTATGGATATTATACGTTTATTCCATATCTTTTATTCTATATCATGTCATTTGATATTTATAGCTAGACTGATCCGTTTATTATTTTCTTATGAAATAATACTCGGGTCAGACCGAGATGTTACAGGTGCTTCTGCTTGACTTCTCTCCAGGGATCTATTACTCTGACATTTTGGCAAACTACTTAGATTAGTAGTTTTTGTTGTATACATTTGAGATATTGACTCATAGATGTATTCTTTTGTGTAGCACATGTCGCTATTCTTTTGTATTATCGTGGATCTTTCTGACCACTACTCTGATGTACACTTTCATGTGTTATATATTCATATCTTTTTCCGCCTTTGTGATATGGATGTTTGTGACTGGTTTGTGTTATGTTTATTTCTATATTTGTTTCCGAAGATTATATATAGCCACTGTGTGATAGCTTTGAGTTTGTATCGGTATGTCGGATTTCCACCTTAAATGAAATGCATGCGATACTATCTGACATATCGGTGCTCGCATAAAGAAGTTACATGGATGATCGCTCCTCAACAGCCTTATTCTCCGTGTTAGTCGATAGCATTACTCTGTAGTGTTCTTGGCTAGCGTGGGTATAGAGGTGGGGCGTCACAGCTTGGTATCAGAGCCAAACTTCGAAACAATGTAGAATAACTTAACAAGGATCATCGTTCTAAGTCCAACTTAGGAGTCGTGCTTTAGGATTTAATTCAAGTCTTCGTACCGATTCATCCTATTTCCTTTTATGTATCCTTGTTTTATCTATCAAGATTTGCTTGATATTTATTTGGAGAATAACTTTTCTTCTTCTCTCTTTCTTAAAGAAGAGAATGTCTAGACCAGGTCATCCCAAAGCCGGACCATCTACTGTTACTCCCCAGGATGGAGTTTTTATGACCGCTCAACAGCTTCTTGATTTAGTAAAGAATGCTCAAGAAGCTGATCCTAATCAGGAACCTACTCATCCTAAGTCTAGATTTGCACGCTTGTGCAACGATTATACCAACTTGGGTGGGAAACCATTCAAGGGTTCCGAAACTATTATTGAGGTCCAGGCTTGGTTAAGAACATGCGATCGAATCTTTTCTCGCATGAATCTTATCGATCTTCACCGCATTCAGGTGGCCTCCAGTATGCTCCAAGAAAGAGCATTGGACTGGTACGAACTTCTTATTTCTGAAATTAATGAAGCGGATCTCACCTGGGAGCAATTCCGGGACCGCTTCGAATTAAAATTTGTACCAGAAGCAGAGAAAGTGACATTGGCTCGACGTTTCATAGACCTTGTTCAAGGTGAATCCTCTGTGACAGATTATGTCGCATCCTTCGAGTCACTGTCTAAATATGGGGTTGAATACATCAACACCCCATTGAAGAAGAACCAAAGATTCGTCTATGGCTTAAACAAGAATCTCAAGAAGCCATTACTTCTAAAATTAGAAGTTTCTTTCGATCAACTCATTGATATCGCTCTTCGTCTTGAAGAGGCGGATAGGGAAAGTGATGTTGAAGTGGTGGGTTCCAAACCAAACTTCAACAACAGAAAAAGGCCAAACAAATCCAAAGGCCCTTATCCCAATAAGAAGGGGAAACAAACAACTCCTACTGCAAAGACTTTTTCCTCTAGTGATGGGAAATGCTACAACTGTGGTTCTAGGGACCACTTTGCGAACAAGTGTTCAAAGCCCCGCTCTTGTCGCTATTGTAAAAGTCCGGATCATTATATGCATCTATGCCCTAAGCTTCCAAGCAAGAAGGAGGGAAAGTTAAACGTTGCTCAAGCCCCTGGCAACACATCTCGCGGTCAAGGTATGTCTCATTCTGTCCTTGATGGCATTATTATATTTCGTGATCAACCTATTAGAGTTCTTTTTGATACGGGTGCATCCCATTCCTTTATATCAAAGGAACTTGTCGATACTTTTTCTTTAAGTGTTGATGCTTTAATGACTTCTCTGAGAATTGCGAATCCCGTTGGTGGATCCGCAACTCTTTGTTTGCTTTGTAGAGATGTGGAGATTATTTTATGTGACTTTTCTTTCCTAGCCGATTTGCATGTTATGCGTTATTTAGGCTTTGGAATGATTTTGGGTATGGATTGGCTTAACCGTTATGAAGCTCATATCCTATGTCCTGAGCGGACTATTTATCTTCGACATCCACTATCTGTTAAGCAGATTTCTATTGTTCTTAAAGATTCGGATTCCTCTTTGACGGCATCTTTATATTCTCTAAATCCTCTTGATGATGACAATGATGATGCGGAAGATGTCATTTCTCTTATTCACGTCGTTCCTGAATTTTCCGACATATTTGAGCCCGTTTTAGGATTACCACCTAAGCGAGCAATTGAGTTCAAAATTAATCTTATACCTGGAGCTCAACCTATTACTCGTCCTCCTTATCGCATGTCCAATAATGAGAATGAAGAGATGCGCAAACAATTATCCGAATTGGAGACGAAGCAATTTATCCGCTCTAGTTCCTCACCTTGGGGAGCTTCAGCAATTTTCGTGAAGAAATCCAATGGTACACTTAGGCTTTGCGTCGACTACTGCAAGCTTAATGATCTTACTATTAAGAATAAATATCCTTTACCTCGGATTGATGATCTATTTGATCAGCTTAGTGGTGCTAGAGTCTTTTCACAATTGGACTTGGCTACCGGTTTTCATCAGCTTCGTATTGCATAGGATAGTATCCCTTTGACTTCGTTTCGTACTCGTTATGGATCTTATGAATGGCTAGTTATGCCATTTGGTTTAACGAATGCTCCGGCTTATTTCGTTGACCTTATGAATCGAGTTTTTAAAGATTATCTCGATCGGTTTGTTCTCATCTTTATTGATGATATTCTTGTGTATTTTAAAACTGAGGAGGAACATGAAAAGCATCTTCGGATTGTATTGGAAACTCTTAGGAGTAATCAGTTAAAAGCAAAATTTTCTAAATGCCACTTTTGGCAATCTAGTGTAAAGTTTCTCGGTCATATTATTTCTGAATCCGGAATATCAGTGGATCCTTCAAAGATTGAAGCGATTCAAAATTGGAAGAGACCGGAGAGCGTGACTGAAATCCGTAGCTTTCTCGGATTGGGAGGTTATTACCGCCGTTTCATAAAAGACTTTTCTAAAATTGCCGTGCCTCTTACTGGCTTAACAAAGAAAGGTGTTAAATACATTTGGTCGGACAAATGTGAAACTTCTTTCCAGAAATTAAAAGAACTCCTTTATGATGCTCCTATTCTTGTTATTCCCGAAGGGAATCAAGATTTTGTTGTTTATACCGATGCTAATCATGTCGGATTGGGTGCCGTTCTTATGCAAAAAGAACGTTTTATTGCTTATGCTTCTAGGCAATTGAAGCCGGCTGAGACTAGATATGCCACACATGATTTAGAACTAGCGGCTATCGTTTTCGCCCTTTGTATTTGGTGACATTATCTTTTGAAAGAGAAATTTATCCTTTACACCGATCAACAGCGTTGGCTCGAATTCCTTGCTTCTTATGATCTTGATATTCTTTATACTCCCGGAAAGGGAAATCGAGTTGCTGATGCTCTTAGTCGGAAGCAACAAGCGGTTGTTTCTATGATGATATCCGAATGGAACGATCTCGAGGTTTTATCCACTTGTGAGATTAGAGATTGTGTATCCGATTTATGTTCATCTCTTGTTTTATGTAGCCTTGAGGCTCATCCTTCTCTTTTAGACCGCATTCTTGAAGCTCAAAGGCTAGATCCTGAATTGGCTCTTCTTGGCCAAAATATTGAGGATAAAGTTGATATTGAAGGTTTGAAAGACTTTGATATTGATTCTCGTGGCGGCATTCGAAAATTTGGTAGACTTATCGTACCAAATATTAGTGATCTTCGTAAAGATATTCTAGAAGATTCTCATCGTTCCAAATATTCCATTCATCCCCGTAGTAGTAAAATGTACGCGGATATGAAGCGACTTTATTACTAGGAGGGAATGAAATTTGATATTGCTAACTTTGTTAAGTGTTGCATGACTTGCCAACTTGTCAAGGCTGAACATCAAAGGCCCGGTGGGTTATTGCAACCGTTTGAAATTCCAATTTGGAAGTGGGATCAAATTTCCATGGATTTTATTGATGGCCTTCCCCGTTCTCGTTCGGGTTATGATAGCTTATGGGTGATCGTTGATAGACTTACTAAATCCGCCCATTTTATTCCCGTTCAGTTGAACCGTTCCTCTTCTGGCCAAAATCTTTATTAAAGAAATTGTTAAATTACATGGAGTCCCTACTTCCATTGTTAGTGATCATGATCCATTGTTTACTAGTGGATTCTGGAAGAGTCTTCAAAAAGCTTTGGGAACAAAGCTTAATTTTAGCATCGCTTATCACCCCCAGTCCGATGGACAAACTGAGCGTGTGAATCAAACTCTTGAAGATCTTCTTCGTTCTTGTGTGCTTGATTTCGGTGGAAGTTGGGAAGATCATATTTCTCTCATTGAGTTTTCCTGTAATAACAGCTTCCAATCTAGTATTGGTATGGCATCTTTCGAGGCACTCTATGGAAGGCCATGCCGATCTCCTTCTTGTTGGCTTGAGGCCGGTGAGAAGCTGGTCTTAGGTCTAGATTTTATTCGAGATTCCACAGAAACGATTGATCTTATTCGTCATAGGATGAAAGAAGCCCAGAGTAGACAAAAATCCTATGCTAATAATCGAAGAAGGAAAATAGAATTTTCTGTTGGAGATCTTGTATTTATTTGTGTTTCCCCTATGAAGGATGTTGTACGTTTCAGTCGATCGGGAAAGTTAGCGCCTCGATATATTAGGCCATTTCCTATCACTGAACGTATTGGTTCCATGGCTTATCGCCTTTCATTACCGGCTCAGTTTTCTGCCATGCATGACGTGTTTCACGTTTCTCAATTACGGAAGTGCCTTCGGGATTCCGATTCTATTCTTGAGCCCGGTGTTATGGAAGAGATTGAAGTTTTGCCTAATTTGACTTATGAGCAGCATCCTATTCGAATTATTGCTTCGGAGGTCAAACGACTTCGAAATAAAGAAGTTCCGCTTGTTAAAGTTCAATGGTCCTCAAATCCTAAGGATTGCTCTTGGGAATCTAGAGAACTCATCGAGCGTACACATCCGGACTTACTTTCTCATGCTCTTTGAGGTGAACTTCTTATTTCAAATTTATTTTGTTTTAATATGCTTTTATGGTTGTTACTTTTTATTTCCATCTCATATATATATTGCGAGGACGCAATTTCTTTAAGGAGGGGAGTCTGTAACAACCCGCATATTTGACGATTATGTATTTGAATATCTTATTTAAATATTTAATCGTTAATCGGATCTTAGTCCGAAAAGCTACTTTTTTCATACGGTCAAATTAGGACTCGAAACCACCTCCATTGAGTTCAAAATGACGTTTGCGCTTTTTTTAGTGTAAACTTTGATATGTTTGGAGTTAGTGGAATTTTCGCCATTTTTTCACATATGGCTTTGGTTTGGGCTGAACCACTTACTAACTCAGCCCAACCCCCTCCTTCTCTTCATTTCTATTTGCTTATACATTCAAGCTTCATCAAAAATGGAGGAGGGAATGGGAAATTAAAACTCCAAGCTCAAGTTCTCTTGCAAATCCATCATTCAACTCCAAATTCAAAGTGAAGACATTGGATTCAAGCTTCTTCCATTGCTTTTAAGCTTCTCCATCATCAATTTCGTGAAAAGGTGAGATTTTTATCTCACATTCTTGCCTATAACTATCTTGGATTGTTGGGAATGAATTCCTATCACTTTAGCATGCACATTAGCATTTGGTTTGGATCGAATTGGCGAAGAACTCCAATTTTTAATGCTTTTGGAAAATTCTGGGCGCTAGGTCATTCTGCCTGTGCCTTTTGTCATTCTGTTGAAAAGTCACACTGAGCATAACTCGTTTCCGGCCTTAATTCGTTCGCAGGAGTTAGGTCGTTCGCACGAGTTAGGTCGTTAGGTCGTAGGTCGCTAGGCGTTAGGTCGCTCGGCCTTGTTTGAGATGTTAGGTCGTTTGAGCCACTAGGTCGCTCAGCCTTCACCTTAGGTCGCAACATATTAGGTCGCTTCGTACCTTAAGTTGCTCGACCTTTATAACTGCATATTGCTCGCATACCTTAGGTCGTTTGCACCATAAGGTCGTTAGGTCACATGACTTCAATTTCGTTAGGTCGCATGACCTCAATTCCGTTAGGTCGCATGACCCCAATACCATTAGGTTGTTAGACCTTATTTCCTTTAGGTCGCATGATCCCTAAAGCTGCTCGGTCCGTTCCACCTTAGGTCGTAAGGACTTAGGTCGTTCCACGTTAGGTCGCTGGCCTCTAGGTCGTTCCACCTTGGGTCGCTCCATCTTAGGTCGCTTAGCTTTGCAAGCTCGTTCCAGTAGGTCGTGACTCACTAGGTCGCTCGGCCTTGTTTAAGACGTTAGCTCGTTAACCACTAGGTCGCTCGGCATGCTACCCTTAGGTCGTTCGACCTATTATACTTTAAGTCGTTGCACTTTAACTCGGCCATATTAAGTCGCAAGAAACTTCTACTTTGATGGTTTTGGAACTGATTTCCTTGGATTTTATTCACGTCTTCGAATGTGAATTTTAGTGAATTGATTTGTTTCAACAATCGTTTTGTGGTTTGTCACTTTAAAATATGAAGGTTTCAATACTAGTAGTAAATATCAAAACTCTTTCATCAAAACGATTTCAACTCTATTTTATTACAAAGCTCTTTTTCCTAAACCGTTTTCCAATCTATTAGTATATACAAACCTTTACCTCACTCGTACGAGAAATCTAATTAAATGACTTAGTAAAACGAGTGGTATGAAACGCTTGCGTTCACTTCGTCGGTTAATTCTTGGACTTGTTCGATTGAACCTCTTGTGACAATTTTCTAGTGAAGATCTACAATTTGTTCGTAAATATTTAAGTTAAGCAAGTGGTTATGGGACATGAAGCTAAACTCATATATTTACTAGCTTGGTGTGATTGACACTTCTTGTTGATCATGACGATCATTTTTGTGATTTAGACTAGCAATTGTGCGATGTCTCTTTGTCTACGAGGGAGACTAAACCCCGTTTGTGTGATGTTTCTACTCACATATGTGGGGGTAGCGCCCCATGGTCTTCGGGCCGTTCGTGTGTTCAAAAATTAATGGTTAGCTACCATGAGATAGCATCTCGTTCGTGTGATACATATGTTGGTGAGCTTTCATGCTCCCGTTCGTGTGATAGGCCTCCCTCCCTTTTTGTGATTTCTGGATTTCGTGTGTTGATTTCTGGAATTTGTGCTTCACCAATTTTCATGATTTTCGTTGATATGTTTTATCAATTTTTGTGCATTGGTGAATTCGTGTGTCATTTCCCTTTTGTGGAATTTGGATCTTTGAGAAGATTCTTGTGATATTGATTAATCTCTTGTTGATTATCATTTACATACTTACAGTAGTATGCCCTTATGGATATTATACGTTTATGCCATATCTTTTATTCTATATCATGTCATCTGATATTTATAGCTAGACTGATCCGTTTAATATTTTCTTATGAAATAATACTCGGGTCAGACCGAGATGTTACAAGTGCTTCTGCTTGACTTCTCTCCAGGGATCTATTACTCTGACATTTTGGCAAACTACTTAGATTAGTAGTTTTTGTTGTATACATTTGAGATATCGACTCATAGATGTATTCTTTTGTGTAGCACATGTCGCTATTCTTTTGTATTATCGTGGATCTTTCTGACCACTACTCTGATGTACACTTTCATGTGTTATATATTCATATCTTTTTCCGTCTTTGTGATATGGATGTCTGTGACTGGTTTGTGTTATGTTTATTTCTATATTTGTTTCCGAAGATTATATATAGCCACTGTGTGATAGCTTTGAGTTTGTATCGGTATGTCGGATTTCCTCCTTAAATGAAATGCACGCGATACTATCTGACATATTGGTGCTCGCACAAAGAAGTTACATGGATGGTCGCTCCTCAACAGCCTTATTCTCCGTGTTAGTCGACAGCATTACTCCGTAGTGTTCTTGGCTAGCGTGGGTATAGAGGTGGGGCGTCACAGAATTGTTCCCGCTCATCCTATCAGAATTTCCTTATAGCCAAAACACCAACAAAAGCTCTGTTATTTGTAGAAAGTTTGATATGGTCGAAACAATGAGAACCGCGTGTTGATTGGACCTCGTATGCAAAAGATACAAATTTCAATACGAATTATATTACTTAATTAATTAAATTGATAACTTCTTTAATCCTTCTTCCCATATTTAAATTCTCGCTCAAACCAAAATTGTTGTACCTTCTCACCACCACAATTACTACCATATGCCGTCGGAGCACCTCTATCCACCGCTATTGGCTTCCCAATCGCATGCTAAGTTCAATGGTACCACCACCAACACCTCCGACCCCTCTAATCAAAATGCGACCTAATTTCTTAACTTACATAATAATTCACCAAATGTTAACGCACATCATTGAGCACAATGAACCGATGCATCTTCTCCATAGGAGTCCAACACTACCACTCTTGTGGCTTAACTTGGCCTATCTCACTGCTAATATGCCAAAATCCGACCACTTTGAAGTCCTCTCAACCAAAATCACCCTTTTTCCTCTTACGCTACCACCACCTTATTACTGATGCACTGATGAGTTCTAGCCATGGTCGAGAGGGTAGGTCGATAAGACGTCGAGGAGGAGCGCGTAATTTGAACTCTTCCTCCTTTTTTGATGGCTGTATGTTTAAAAATAGGGAGAGAGAAAATAATATCTTGGTTTCAATTATTATATTTTATTTATTTAAAAATCTCATATGCGTTTAAGCTCGTATGACCTATATGAGCATAGTATTATGATGGTTCATTGACATTGCTCTTCGTCTCATTTTTATTTCTACAACGATATATATATATATATCTGACATTATTCGTGATAGAGTCCCGAGAAGCTATTTTCATGCGTTTCGAAATTGTATTAGTTATTTGATCATCAGATTCTAGAAATTCTTCAACCCGTAACCCGTTTAGTTTTTCTCTTTCTATTAACATGAAAGGTCAACCAGGATTTCACTGTTCTCGACTATACACGTATCTCCGTACAATGCATATCACCACAAATAAATCCCACAAATGATGTAACATCAAACCACTTGATATTTATACTCAAAACCTTCCTGAATGGATATTTTGGACTCAACAAAAAAGGTCTCAAGCCTTAGTTCATTCACCTTCAAAATCTAGCTTTTTGGACGTTTGATTTAAATAAATTAATAGCTTAATTAATTACTTAATCTCTAGATGCTTAAAAATATAGGTAGCTACAATTAATGTAAAGTTTCCACCTTGGTGAAGTCATGAATCTATACGTGTCATTAAATTTTAATATTATTTACCTGTATTTTTATTAACTTTTAAAAATGTCAAAGATAGCCAATTAAATTCCTAGCCAAGTCTCTTAACTATTTTAAGTAAATATTAATTGTTGTACACTTATGTTATATAGCTAAACACCCACCAATATACGACATACATTGTGTAAGGTAGAGTGTAATGATATATATAAAATGTTTTACTAATGTACATCAAAGTGAGCTTGCATGGTGACTTACAAATATAGGATAATTTTTCCGCTACCATCTTCATCAAAATTTGAAATGTTATTTAATTTTATCCATCTTCTAGGAACCCCCGACACATAACAAGTTATTCCAAATACTCGGTTTTCATCATATTTTGAAATTATGCCATATAATCGTGACTAAACTAAATTTGTACCTCAACTCCCTCTAGTCTCTCTAATGCATGCCTTACTAAAAGCTAATGTAACGACCCGTTATTTTGGACCATTCGCATCCATTATAAGTGTATAGGTAGACACTCATGCCAGAGTTGAATTGCTCAAAATACCGCGTTGTTAATTTAAATTTGGCAAAACTCAGCATATGCAGTAAATAAATCAATCACAGAATCACAGACACAGAGTAATACAATAATACGCAGCGGAATAGATAAAATAGTAGTTCATGAAGCTACTATATAAACATCAGAGTTGAAAATAAAATACAACAGAATATCTCAAGTACAATGAAGTCTTCAGTACGAATAGATGACTTCTCTGAACAAGTCAACTAGAAGAGCTGAAAGCTGAGGCGATAATTGGATCTCCAAGGGAAACTCCAAACTCCAAAGGTGAGTCTCAAATGCTGTATCACTCGGTCTGACCCGAGCGTAAAGCAAAACACAAAACACTCGAGTCAGGATTAACATTCTTATACTAATAAATCCAACTCAAGTGAAATATCAACTGAAATACAAGTAACTTAAAGGATGTTTGGGATAACCATCCTCTAAGGGTCTTCAGAACTATCTACAAGATGGAAATATATAGTATACACCGTGGTCATTTCAATTTAATTTATACTTCAAAACCCAAATATCATTTCATTTCAAATATAATTATTTTCCCACAATAGTGTATATACATTAAATAATTTATAAAGTAAAGCATTTAATTTTCTCAAGTCTTGCAAATCGATTCAAATCAACTTCAAGTTCCAAATTCAAATTTATTCAAAGCTCAAATTCATCAATTCAATTCAGTTCTGAATATACCATTTAAATTTTCAATATATTTCAAAGCTTTAATATTCAACATTTCAAAGTTAAATTTAACAGTTTCATATAACACTTGTTTTAACTTTATTATTATTTGATCAGGGAATATTCACTAAATAATTTCAATATCATTTAACTAGCCTTAAATTTCATTTTTACTAAATATTTCCTTAAATTTATTTAAACAAGAATATTCATTAACTTACTTATAAATCAGACCCAAGTTAGAAATCATATCTTACATTTCAAATTTCAATAAGCTTTAAATTGGTTTAATTAAATAAAATTCTTTTCTAAATTCAAATTATCTTCCCAACCTTAACTTATTCAAATTTTTACCAAAATCTATTTTGAAATATAAATTTTATACTTAACATATTATATGTATTAAATCCATCTTAATTAAATTAAATATCATTATTAAATCTATATATATCATTACCATTTATATATAAAATTCTAAGAATCAACATTTGTTAAAAAACCATATATTTCTTTCCAAAACCATAGAATTCAATTTCAAAATATTTATATATATGGACCAACGGTGTCTGTATATATATTTATCATATGGTTAAGTGATACGGATATTTATCATTTCAATCCGAAATTTAAATATATACGGGTAGATATCATTTCGACCCGTAATCCCAATTTCAGTTCAAATGAAAATCGCTTGGGTTTATCATTTCAACCCATAACGAAATTCTCCTATTCTAAAGTCCGTTCGGGTATGTATCATTTCAACCCATAGTGAATTCTATACTAACAGGAACTTGCAGAGTGATAACAGGTATAGAAATAATATAACAGGCATAGATATATCATCAATAACAAAATAATATAAACAGCAGGATATGGTGTCATATCCCACTGGTGAACGGTTACAGATAATAGCATATATAACAATTTAAATAACTACAACAGCATATTTCAATTGTCGTTTCAATTGAAATCAAATTTAATAAATAAAAGAACGTTAATCGTGAGTGATTGCTCACCTTTCAAGGCTAGAGAAATTTGACAATGAAATAAGCTACGAATCCAGAGAAAAGTGAGATAGGCACGAAGTCATCGAAGAAAACAGGCAGGACGGACCAGAAGCTGGTAAAATGGGAATCGATGAAACAATTCAAAGATCAATTTTAATATAAACCGAGAATACATATTATTATTTTATAAAAGTGAATATTCAAATTTTTAAACACCTATAAAATACATTTTTAGAAATATACAAAAACTAAACTCATGTATTGATATAAACTAATATATAGACTAATATATATATTTAAACGATATCTATATTTATTTCAAAACGACAATACCCACATTCCTCTTAAAATTAAATTTTCAAAACAACAAACCTTCTACAAACTGCAACTACTGAAAAGAAAACTATACATACAGCAAGCATATATTTGATATTTACCTTTATATATTCAACTAATTTATATAAACTAACATGCATATGATATTTTGAACTTCTATATACACACCATATTATATATATAAATTTATATAACTTATAAAACAGAGTATATATACACTATTATAAAATAAATATAGTTTAGTTATACATATATATTTTGTCAATAGAGTTATATACAACAACTATCACTTATATGTATTTCTGTAAACATATTATAAAGTTTATATATATACTGAACAGACTATGCAGACACTGAATGTATAATGTAATATGTATAACTTACAAAAAAATTCAATGGTTTGAGTAGACTTACGATTACATAAATATATATGGTGTAAAAGAAATTATAAACAAAAGAAACCAAAGCTTTACAACTCCATGCAATCAACAGGCCCTATAAAACTCAAGACCCTTATATACGAAACTAAGATACTATAAAATGATATATATAATACCGTAAAACCAAAAAATAATAATATGTAACTTAAAAATTGACAACATCAAAACTATACTGTACTAAAACTATATATACATATACACTCTAACTTTTTATAACTAATAGAATATGCAGAACTTACTCAAATAATATACATATATAATAATCTAACTGACACACATATATAAGAGCAGGTTGGACCATCCTTTTCACAATCAAAACACTATTTAAAAATATTAACAAAATATCATACTGCAACTTGAAAACTAACATAAACATTATATTACAGACTAACGAATATATGTATGTATCTCATATAAACTAACATACTAATATAATATATATATACCTTATATAATCTCGCGGCTGGAGAAAAAGAAAAGAGTCGAGTTGAGCACGATTCTTGGTGAAGATGTCAGGCCGGTCGAAAAGCATGGAGGAGGGGAGCTAACATGCTTGGCGTGGAGGAGAAGGAAGGGATGAAGTTCGATGGTGACGGCAAGGTGGAAGAGGAGATGGGCGGTGGAGTGTTGACGTGGCGGGTAGGGGTCGTGAGGCTGAGAGGAGAAATAGGCGTGATTGGCTTGGTGATGAGATGGGTGGGCTGCTTGGTGGGTGGATATGAGGCCTGGATGGGTTCGGGGTGTCATCGTTGCTCGGTGAAGGTGGGAAGGAAGGCCGGTTAGTGGGGGAGGATGCTTGCACACGGTTGATGTGAGCGGAGGGAATGCGTGATGGAGGCTGGAAAGCGGTGAGGTTGGGAAGAAGAGGAATAGAACAGGAGTCAACAAAAATGAATATGTGTGTGGGGCTTCAGAAAAATCTGTTCATACCTTTCTTTGTTATTGTGAAAGCTATGAACCGAAACAGCTATATATTAATTATTCTTATAAAACGTTTGAAGTGACCAGAGAATGAAACGTACCACCATGCAATAAAGTGAAATGATGGAAAAAGCAAGAGTCAAGCGTCAATTCAGATACAAAGTTAAAGTAATTGATGCTTGCTTGGATGACACGGCATGTAACAACCCGCAAATTCGTAGCAATTAATTATCGACACTAGGTTATTAAATCGTTCGCCAATTCTTATTGGAATTTTATCGAGTTGAAATTCTTTTGAAAAATGGTTGAGAAATTGTTGATGGGCTTTAAAATTTAGGCCCATACCTTTTTCTTTTGATACCGTGATAAAGGTATTAGCCCGATCCTCTGAGAAAAATTATCGACCCTTTTCTTTGCTCTGGAAAAAATAAATGGTGGCCGCTTCTTTCTTCTTTGCTGCGGAGAATTAGGGCTTCGGTTCTTTTCAAAAATTAGGGCTTTGATGTCGACTGAATCACGTTTGCTCGTTTCACTGTGTTGCTCTCAGCCCTTTGTGATCGATCGTGTTTGGATGTTTGCGTGTTTGAATTATCGATCAGTTGTCTTCCTCTTTGCTCTCTGAAGATTAGGGATTTGCGAAAATTCGAACGCGTCGTTCAGTCAAAATTATTAAGTGTTGCGTGCTCCTCCGATCAAGCGTGCTCTTCACTTCGAACAAGGTGAGTGTTCATCACTCACATCTAATTCATACGAAAGTCTGGATTTCGTTTATCTGAGTTAATCCCTCACGAATCTACCTCTAAAAACCCTATAAATGTGTTGCTATGTAAATTACCTATGGTAATTGTTGTGAATGATTGTTTCTTGCTGGATGAACAAAATAGCAATTTTATAAACTAAATTTTCATGCTTTAGAACATGATCATCCAATTATTGCATATGATTGGATATTAGACGATTTCAGAGTGCTTATATGACCTGATATAGTTTCTAGTACACTTTGTTTATTTCAGGTCTGAAGTCCAAACTTATTTGTTAGAAACTGATTCTAGATGAGAGTCTTTTGAAGTAATAACATGTATAGATTAATACACACACATAACGTACAAACTATATTTATGTTCAACTAATCTAGTTGGTACAGCAGCACATCTATTTCATATTTTGTTCTAGAGCTTGAGCTTAACTTAGTTGTTTCAGAGCTTGAGCTTAACATAGTTTGATAAGAATGCTTACATTTTAGATGATCAGGTCTTCTAATAAAAAGTATACATAAGTTTGGAAATTTTCATGCTTTCGTTTATAGCCTGACATTTCTTAAAAACACATAGTACTATAAGTGGTATCTGATAGCCTGGCAGTGAATGCACTAATGTTGTTTCTGGTTTTGATCTTGATGTCATAATGCTTTTTGCATTGCTTTGTAGTCTTCATTGATCTGTAGCTTGATTCATCATGTATATTTGCAGTTTCGAGTTTGCACTTGCATTGTGTAAGTGGACTGGATTATTATTTTGCAGTTTCATTTATGTTGGTTTGTGATTGTTCCTTTTCTTGAGTCTAACTTGGAGCATTCTGTTGCTTCATTCTTTGGTTCCTGTACGTCGACTATTTTAGAACTGCTTCGGCTAGATCATTTAACATCACCTGTATATATTGTTGCTTGATATAAACATGAGTCTGCATAATACTTGGTCACTGTTGTCTTTGTTGTGGCCTTTGTATTTGTGTACTGGTACACATTCTGGTCATTGTTTCCATCTTAGCCTGGCATTTGTTTCAGTTTGGTTTGGTAACTTGTGCAGTTTACTGGTCTTTGATCAGGTTGTTGCTTCCTAGTTGCCTTTGCTTTGTAGTCTTGCAATTGAACACATTAATTTGGGTTTAAGTGCAAAGCTTTCTTTTGTGAATAGTAGCAACTTTTATTGCTTTTAACATTGATACGTCCTAGCCTAGCTTGGAAGTTGTCATATATATTTGCTTTAGCATTAAATGCATGCGTCCTTGCCTTGGCATGTCCACCTATGTTTTGTTTCGTTGCATTCTTCCCTTGTCTTTGCAACTGTTTGCTACTGTAGCTTCATCGTGGTGGTTGCTTCGTATTCTCTTACGTCTGCAGTTGCTCGTGTTTTGCAGTTTTTCCCCCTGTTGGGATTTGCTTTTTGAATCACTTGAGTTGAACCCGATTTTGGGGTTTGACCTGGTGATCATTTGTGACTTTCACTGAGCCTTTGCGTATCTCTTGCGATAGTGGCGAGGCAGTGCACGCGTGCGTGCACTGCAGCCACCCAGAATTGACAGATTTTAAATCGATATTTTCTTTTATTCTTAATTCATCGACCTGTTGCGTAATTCGTAGGCTGTATTGGCGAGGCAGTACACGTTAGCGTGTACTGCAGCCAATTAGCATTGATATTTTTAAAATTGACATTTCAATTGCTTAAACTGCCTTGGGATTTCTGTTTTTGTGGATTAACACTGTTTAGTGTTATATCTGCCGTTATCCAATTCTCGTATCGAGAGTTGGATATACGAGATTTCTATGACTGTCATCTATATTGAGATTGATTATTATTGCTTCTATGCTCTAATAACTGATTTTGAATTAGACTGATCCGAGTATTATTTTCTTTTGAATGTAATACTCGGGTCAGACCGAGTATTTACAGGTTGTAGATTTCTAGCTTTGGGTTGCTGCTAGAGCTATGAAGACTTTTTATATCATTTGAAGTGGTCTTCGTCCTGTTGAAGTAGTCAGTGTGTCTGTTTTAAGATGATAATATATTCATGTATATTAGTCGATAATGTACTTGTATATATAACTTATTGAGTCGACAATTGTAGTTGTATCATTTGTATTGTGTCAAATGTATTGTAACTGATATCAGTTATTGTATATATGAGACTTTTCGTTCCATCTTTATTCCGCATTTATGTTATCTGTGTTATTTTTATATCTATTGTCCTAAACTATTATAGCCACTGTGTAGTAGCTTTGAGTTTGTATCGGTATGTCGGGTTTATTATCTGACATATCGGTGCTCGCACAAGGCAATTACATAGAGGGTCGCTCCTCAACAGCCTTATTCTCCGTGCTAGTTGACAGCACTACACCGTAGTGTTCTTGGCTAGCGTGGGTATAGAGGTGGGGCGTCACAGCTTGGTATCAGAGCCTGGGGTTTAGGACAATTATAAAACATAACTTAGATGGAACATGTGTTACAACTATCTGTCGATGTTTTATCTCTCATCTTTACATATGATTATTTTTGACTGTTAGGTATGAATTCCTAACGCTTATTCTTGTGTTTTCGGCTTTGAATTGATTTAGCCGATGTTGATTTTGTTTTAATTTGGCAAATTAAAGCCATTTTGACTTTTGGACTTTGTTCCACTTTTGTTCTATGCTATGAGTGTCATTGTGTACCTGTTACACTGTGATGAAAAATAGCTGGACCAGTTGCAAATTGAGTGATTTTGATTTCTCATTCACATTTAGTTTGAATCTCAGCGATTTTAAACTTGATATTTTGTGTTTTCCTCATCTGGACTTCCCTTCGACTTCGGTCACTTTGTTTTTGAGAAATTGCTGATTTCTTGATCTTCAAGACTCTGATTTTGTTTGCCGTTGGTTTCTTTGATAATGATGATTGATTCATTTTGTACTCGACTGCGGCTATTAATTGTTGGCTTCGACATTAACTTGATTCTTACTTTTGTTGAAGTCATATATGCATTTTCGCTCGATTTGCTTTGTTTTTCCAGTTGATGATCGATTCTTCTTTTCTAATTAGTTGTTATCACCTTTGTCGATTTTGATAACTTCTATTTCTGGAATTTTCGGGTATTCCTACTTTGATGAATTTGGAATCGAATTCTTTGGATTTTATTCACGTCTTCGAACGTGAAATTTTAGTGAACTGACTTGGTTTCCTAATTTAATCGATTCTTGATCATTTCCCCGATTTGTTGCTATCATTTATTAGCAACTTTGATGACATTTTCTTCGGGATTTTTGTGAACATACTTTCTGATGGATTCAGTATCGATTTCTTTGGATTCCATTCACATCTTCGTATGTGAATTCTTGTGATTGATTGTTTCTACAATCATTTTTGTGATTTGTCACTTTAAAAATATAAAGGTTTTCTATACTAGTAGTAAAAATTAAAATCCCTCTTTCCAAACGATTTCAAAACTATTTTACTACAAAGTTCTTTTTCTTGAACCGTTTTCCAATCTATTAGTATATACAAGCCTTTATTTCACTCGTATGAGAAATTGAATTAAACGGCTTAGTAAAACAAGTGGTATGAAACGCTTGCGTTTACTTCGTCGGTTAACTCCTGGACTTGTTCGATTGAACTTTTTGTGACAATTTTCTAGTGTAATTGACACTTCTCGTTGATCATGACGATCATTTTAAGGTTAGTCTAGACCGCAGTAGTGTGATTCCGACTCACACATATTTCTTTGTTCGCAAGGTTAGACTAGACCGCAGTAGTGTGATTCCGACTCACACATATCTCTTTGTTTGCAAGGTTAGACTAGACACCACTTGTGTGATTCCATTCACACATACCTTTTTGCTTTTTGGTTAGTCTGGACCTTAATTTGTGTGATTCCACTCACACCTATCTTTTTGTTTGCAAGGTTAGACTAGACACCACTTGTGTGATTCCATTCACACATACCTTTTTGCTTTTTGGTTAGTCTGGACCTTAATTTGTGTGATTCCACTCACCCATGTCTTTTTCTCTGCGAGGTTAGCCTAGACCTCAATCTGTGTGATTCCGACTCACACGCGTGGGATAGCGACCCACGGTCTTCGGACCATTCCCGTGCGAAACTTTAATGGATGGCTTCCATGAGATAGCTTCTCGTCTTGTGATACCGGTATTTTTGAGTTTTCATGCTCCCATTTTGTGATAGGCATTTCCCTTTTCCTTTTTATGGTTTAGACTAGCAAATGTGCGATGTCTCTTTCTCTGCGAGGTTAGCCTAGACCTCAATCTGTGTGATTCCGACTCACACGCGTGGGATAGCGACCCACGGTCTTCGGACCATTCCTGTGCGAAACTTTAATGGTTAGCCACCATGAGATAGCTTCTCGTCTTGTGAAACCGGTGTTTTGGAGTTTTCATACTCCCGTTTTCTGATAGGCTTTTTTCCCCCTCTTTGAGATTTCTGGATTTCTTGTGATGATTTCTAGAATTTGTGCTTCACCAATTTTCGTGATCTCTATTGACAAGTTTTGTCAATCTTTGTGTATTGGTGAATTCATGTGTTATTAACTTGTTATGAATACAAGTTTAGGGTATGATATCCCTTTCTATCTTTGAGAAGATTCTTGTGACATTTTTGATGAATGAAAATTCATTTGGCATTATATTTTGATGCCAGTTATTTTGATGAGATTTTGACATGTTAACTTCAATACTCGTCAATTTTGAAATGGATTTACAAGCGGTTCTCCCGCAATACTGATATTGCTAATTTAATCACGTGTTTTCAAAATTCTTTATTTTTAAAAGTTGTTTCAAAAATATAAATTAAAATTGTTTTCAAATTTTTACAGCTTACATTTTCAAAAGAACGAGGAAGCGATTTAAACGTTTCAGAAAAATCAAGGACTATGACCCCTTTCTTTTACTGATTCGCTTAATTCCGGACTTGTCCGTTTGAGAATGTGAAATGTTATTTTTAAAACACACAATTCTGCACTTTCAAGAAAACGATAAAGAGATTTAAACGATTTAGCAAAAGTAAGGAGTATGGAACCATACTTTTACTACTTCGGTTAATTCCGGACTCGTTAATTGAATATTTGTGATTTCTGATTATCGTTTTTGATAATCAGATATTTGTGAAATTTAATTATCGTCTGAGATAATTAAATATTTTTCGATTTGATAATCGAATATTTGTGATTTCTGATTATCGTTTTTGATAATCAGATATTTGTGAAATTTAATTATCGTCTGAGATAATTAAATATTTTTCGATTTGATAATCGAATATTTGTGATTTCTGATTATCGTTTTTGATAATCAGATATTTGTGAAATTTAATTATCGTCTGAGATAATTAAATATTTTTCGATTTGATAATCGAATATTTGTGATTTCTGATTATCGTTTTTGATAATCAGATATTTGTGAAATTTAATTATCGTCTGAGATAATTAAATATTTTTTCGATTTGATTAATCGAATATTTGTGTTTCTGATTATCATTTTTGATAATCAGATATTTGTGAAATTTGATTATCGTTTGAGATAATTAAATATTTTTCGATTTGATAATCGAATATTTGTGATTTCTGATTATCGTTTTTGATAATCAGATATTTGTGAAATTTGATTATTGTTTGAGATAATTAAATATTTTTCGATTTTATAATCGAATCTTTGTGATTTCTGATTTTCGTTTTTGATAATCAGATATTTTTGAAAATTCAATTATCGTTTTTGATGATTGAATGTTTGCGATTTTGAGATTTTAGCTTCGTCTTTTCTTTGACGATTCAGGTGAGTAATTTGATTTACTCACATTCAATTCGTGCAGTACGTGATTTCTGCTCTGTTTTTCCTTTTTCTTTTAAATACTGGAACTCGATTGATTCTTGCTTCTGATAGTCGTCTGATTTTGATTCCTTGATCCCCACGGTTGTTGATTCTTTTGATTTGAATCAGTCGAACCTTTTGATTCTATATCTGATACTTCCATAATTCCTATACTTCCCTGTTGACCTTTGCTTTGCTTATGCATTCGACATTGTTATGTTCTTATGGTTGTTACCTTTTATTCATTTATTCCCTATGATTGCGTGGACGCAATATCTCTAAGGAGGGGAGTCTGTAACAACCCGCAAATTCGTAGCAATTAATTATCGACACTAGGTTATTAAATCGTTCGCCAATTCTTATTGGAATTTTATCGAGTTGAAATTCTTTTGAAAAATGGTTGAGAAATTGTTGATGGGCTTTAAAATTTAGGCCCATACCTTTTTCTTTTGATACCGTGATAAAGGTATTAGCCCGATCCTCTGAGAAAAATTATCGACCCTTTTCTTTGCTCTGGAAAAAATAAATGGTGGCCGCTTCTTTCTTCTTTGCTGCGGAGAATTAGGGCTTCGGTTCTTTTCAAAAATTAGGGCTTTGATGTCGACTGAATCACGTTTGCTCGTTTCACTGTGTTGCTCTCAGCCCTTTGTGATCGATCGTGTTTGGATGTTTGCGTGTTTGAATTATCGATCAGTTGTCTTCCTCTTTGCTCTCTGAAGATTAGGGATTTGCGAAAATTCGAACGCGTCGTTCAGTCAAAATTATTAAGTGTTGCGTGCTCCTCCGATCAAGCGTGCTCTTCACTTCGAACAAGGTGAGTGTTCATCACTCACGTCTAATTCATACGAAAGTCTGGATTTCGTTTATCTGAGTTAATCCCTCACGAATCTACCTCTAAAAACCCTATAAATGTGTTGCTATGTAAATTACCTATGGTAATTGTTGTGAATGATTGTTTCTTGCTGGATGAACAAAATAGCAATTTTATAAACTAAATTTTCATGCTTTAGAACATGATCATCCAATTATTGCATACGATTGGATATTAGACGATTTCAGAGTGCTTATATGACCTGATATAGTTTCTAGTACACTTTGTTTATTTCAGGTCTGAAGTCCAAACTTATTTGTTAGAAACTGATTCTAGATGAGAGTCTTTTGAAGTAATAACATGTATAGATTAATACACACACATAACGTACAAACTATATTTATGTTCAACTAATCTAGTTGGTACAGCAGCACATCTATTTCATATTTTGTTCTAGAGCTTGAGCTTAACTTAGTTGTTTCAGAGCTTGAGCTTAACATAGTTTGATAAGAATGCTTACATTTTAGATGATCAGGTCTTCTAATAAAAAGTATACATAAGTTTGGAAATTTTCATGCTTTCGTTTATAGCCTGACATTTCTTAAAAACACATAGTACTATAAGTGGTATCTGATAGCCTGGCAGTGAATGCACTAATGTTGTTTCTGGTTTTGATCTTGATGTCATAATGCTTTTTGCATTGCTTTGTAGTCTTCATTGATCTGTAGCTTGATTCATCATGTATATTTGCAGTTTCGAGTTTGCACTTGCATTGTGTAAGTGGACTGGATTATTATTTTGCAGTTTCATTTATGTTGGTTTGTGATTGTTCCTTTTCTTGAGTCTAACTTGGAGCATTCTGTTGCTTCATTCTTTGGTTCCTGTACGTCGACTATTTTAGAACTGCTTCGGCTAGATCATTTAACATCACCTGTATATATTGTTGCTTGATATAAACTTGAGTCTGCATAATACTTGGTCACTGTTGTCTTTGTTGTGGCCTTTGTATTTGTGTACTGGTACACATTCTGGTCATTGTTGCCATCTTAGCCTGGCATTTGTTTCAGTTTGGTTTGGTAACTTGTGCAGTTTACTGGTCTTTGATCAGGTTGTTGCTTCCTAGTTGCCTTTGCTTTGTAGTCTTGCAATTGAACACATTAATTTGGGTTTAAGTGCAAAGCTTTCTTTTGTGAATAGTAGCAACTTTTATTGCTTTTAACATTGATACGTCCTAGCCTAGCTTGGAAGTTGTCATATATATTTGCTTTAGCATTAAATGCATGCGTCCTTGCCTTGGCATGTCCACCTATGTTTTGTTTCGTTGCATTCTTCCCTTGTCTTTGCAACTGTTTGCTACTGTAGCTTTATCGTGGTGGTTGCTTCGTATTCTCTTACGTCTGCAGTTGCTCGTGTTTTGCAGTTTTTCCCCCTGTTGGGATTTGCTTTTTGAATCACTTGAGTTGAACCCGATTTTGGGGTTTGACCTGGTGATCATTTGTGACTTTCACTGAGCCTTTGCGTATCTCTTGCGATAGTGGCGAGGCAGTGCACGCGTGCGTGCACTGCAGCCACCCAGAATTGACAGATTTTAAATCGATATTTTCTTTTATTCTTAATTCATCGACCTGTTGCGTAATTCGTAGGCTGTATTGGCGAGGCAGTACACGTTAGCGTGTACTGCAGCCAATTAGCATTGATATTTTTAAAATTGACATTTCAATTGCTTAAACTGCCTTGGGATTTCTGTTTTTGTGGATTAACACTGTTTAGTGTTATATCTGCCGTTATCCAATTCTCGTATCGAGAGTTGGATATACGAGATTTCTATGACTGTCATCTATATTGAGATTGATTATTATTGCTTCTATGCTCTAATAACTGATTTTGAATTAGACTGATCCGAGTATTATTTTCTTTTGAATGTAATACTCGGGTCAGACCGAGTATTTACAGGTTGTAGATTTCTAGCTTTGGGTTGCTGCTAGAGCTATGAAGACTTTTTATATCATTTGAAGTGGTCTTCGTCCTGTTGAAGTAGTCAGTGTGTCTGTTTTAAGATGATAATATATTCATGTATATTAGTCGATAATGTACTTGTATATATAACTTATTGAGTCGACAATTGTAGTTGTATCATTTGTATTGTGTCAAATGTATTGTAACTGATATCAGTTATTGTATATATGAGACTTTTCGTTCCATCTTTATTCCGCATTTATGTTATCTGTGTTATTTTTATATCTATTGTCCTAAACTATTATAGCCACTGTGTAGTAGCTTTGAGTTTGTATCGGTATGTCGGGTTTATTATCTGACATATCGGTGCTCGCACAAGGCAATTACATAGAGGGTCGCTCCTCAACAGCCTTATTCTCCGTGCTAGTTGACAGCACTACACCGTAGTGTTCTTGGCTAGCGTGGGTATAGAGGTGGGGCGTCACACGGCAGCAGTTCGAAATGCAAAAGAAACAAAAGGTCACGGATCCAGTACCGATACGGCCACCGGTTTCGCGGATTTTGTTGTGTACCGGACTTCAAAATATAGAATTGAATATACTGCGGAGATCAGCACGACGAGACGATCAAAACGGTACACAGATATTAGTGGTATGATCATCCGATCAAAAGTCGATAATCGGTACCGAAAATGCTGCTATTTTACCAGAATTAAGATAAACGGAGCAGTAGAAGTCCAAATTTGGAAAAACGAATTTCGCAGTCTGATTCAGAATGATCTGAATAAATTTTCTCCTGTTGACATATTTTGGTTTTGGAAAACTTTTAAATTCACTGTTATTAACCGGTTTGATTTGAAATGAAATTTCACAGGAAAACAAACTTCAATATTATCAGATGAAAATTTACCAGTTGCTATATTAAAATAGACGTATTCCAAATAATAAATTTTTAATTTCAAATTTTATTGTTTAAAATTTCACAAATTTCCAGTTAAATATACCTTTAAAACCATTAAATTTTGCGGGTCGTTACAGCTAATCTTAACAACTACCACACAAAGCAAGCAAACAAATTTATCATACTTGGAAAACAAACACAATAAGGTAATCAAACAAAAAAATCAAAAATAAGAACACAATCAATAAGCAAATAATGATAGTGCAATGCAAGCAAAAGAAATCAATATAAAAAACAACTATAATCAAATAAAGAAAAAAATTCCTAACCTAACTAATCATTAAACAAACATAAGAACACCGCGACCAATACAAACAACTAAGCAAATGAATCTACTAAAAGAAATAGGTTCTTAAGCAAAAATGTCACTATTCTATCCATCTAAGTGAACAATCATATCATCCATCATAATACATTATGTGGAAGTCAACTAATCATAGATCAACATACTATTTCATGACCGCATCATATATCCATTGTAAATATTAAGAAATTGGGAAACAACATGATTAATTGACATTTCCTTATCGATTCTTGTGGCAACCACCGTATGCCGCATCCACCTCCCTATCATCATATGTCGCATATAGCTCCTTATCAATCATTGAGGCAACAACCATATGTCGCATACACCCTACAATCAATCACTGAGGCAACATGCATATGTTGCATACAACCCCTTACTAATCATTGAGGCAACGATCGTATATTGTATACACCCTTCAATCAATTATTAAGGCAGCAAACATATATCGCATACACCTTCCAATAAATCATTAAGGCAACGACCGTATGTCATATACACCTTCCAATAAATCATTAAGGCCACTATCGTATGTCGCATACCCTTTCAATCAATCATTACTGTATTACAATCTAATTATATTAATGTTCATTCCTTATTAGCTAACATATATCACAAGTGTCCCTAAAAATCATTATTCCATGGTGCGATTCCACATTTATCAAATATACATCATTCAATGCCTTAATTTATTATTTAAACAAGACAAGATAGTGTCAACCATTTGTATTAGCCCTAATAACTCTAGGTTCAGATTGTGCTAGCTATAGGGATTCAAAATATAGTAGGCATGGCTACTTTCTCATACCTGATTTTGGATAACCAATCTAACACTAGTGCCTATGCCACTCAGTGTAGCCTCTTATTCCTACAATATTACATATGTGCTTCCAAACAAGGGTAATTTACCATGGTAGACCTCCTAAGAAAAATACATTCCAACAACATATATTTTCGTTGAAAATATTTCCCAAAGCAAAATTCCTTTTAAATAAAATACTCTTAACGAGATATTTAAGAAACCTAATATACTTCCTACTTAAAGTGTCATTTCTCAAATCAAAATATCTTTTTCAAATAGTACAAAGATGTTTTTCTTCTAAACAAAATAAAATATATTTTTTCCAAACTTTCTTGAAAAAATATTCCTAATTAATAAATTATTACTTCTCAAAAATCTCCATACAAAAGTATTTTCGCTTTCAATAAACTTCTTCCAAATTATCCCAAAATACTTTGCATAGAATATTCCAAGTAGTAATATTTCCAATTTTTTTTCCATAAAACGTTTTAAAGCTCAAAAATAGTATGAACCCAAATATTTTCCACCAAAATATTTTCCAGACATTTGAAACTACGTATATCTTTACAAAATGTATTTAAGTATGATATTTCATAGGCCAAATACTTCTTTACAAAGTAACTTTATACTAAAAATATCTTATTTTGTAAATTAAATAATAAAAAATTCTTCCTTATATAAACTGCTTTAAATTCAGAAATGTGTTAATATTTCTAACAAATTTCCCTTTATTAAATATTGTACAAAATTTAATGTTATGTATGTATGACCTAAGTTATAACTATAACCCAAACTTTCCAATAAGCATCTAATTTATCCCATTATATTCTTCAAACATATGTTTTATAAATAAACATCATGTAAATGTTAAGTACCGGGATTATTTTTGATCTATACAAGGTTGTAAATCTATCTATTTTAATCAGTTTAAACCTACCTAAGGCCCAAGAATTCGTAACCTATGCTCTGATACCAAATGTAAGAACCATAAATTTTTAACACTCACAATTAGTGTCAAAACGAATAAAAGAAACATAAACATTAATTTCATATATCGAAAACCTCATGTCGTTGAGCGACTAATTTTAAAATTCTATTTTTTATACATTTAATTTACCTCATAGTGGAATTAAATAAAAATATATTATTTCAACAATTTACAATATACATAAATTAGTATAACAAATAAAATAACTCCACTAATCCATTTACTCAACTGTATCAGTTATTGCTGCATCTATAAATAAATAGAAAGGAATGTATTAGGTGATCAACATGTCGGTGCATGTGATGACCCATTATTTTTAACAACTAAATCAATTATAAATGACGTCAAAATATGCTTACAAATAGTTCTATATATTAAAAGCAGTGGACTGTAGGTAAATAAAAATTAAAAAGTCTAAAAAAAATAGACATAAGAAAGGAAACCTAACGGCGGATTTTCAACATTAACACACACACACACATAGACACAATCACACATCAATAATTAAATATTTCACAAATCCACTATATTAGGTATTATAAATGTTGCAATACATCAATTATTAAAACAACAATCGTTAAATCTTGATGCAAGAGATATACCAATCTATCCTGTAGATATGCCTCCTTCCAGACCCATTTGATGCCTTCTTTGCTTTCACCTGCAAACTTACAAATACACGTATACATAGAAAAAAGGGGAATAAGTATCAACTATTTTTGGACTGTGCCTAACCCTACACACTACGACCATAGACTTGATAGTTATTGCACAAGAAAAGACTACGTACGTATAGTTACACAACACAACAACCCCAATCATCAAATAAGGGAACAACAACATAAATACTGTTACATACATTTTTAATCATCGACTCTACAACAATACATCATCAACGTAAGTATAAATCATCCAGTGTATACTAATAACTCCACAATAGTAACAAAATCATCAATTTCATCATATGTGTACTAATTCCGTTAATATTAGTAACACAACACCCATCGTCAAATAACCATAATTAACTACCCACTATCTAGCAGAAATAATGGTAAAATATCGTACACTCATCAAAATGTGATACTATCATCAAGCATTTAATATATGTGATAATTACAATCAATAATTAATCACACATTCAGCAATTATCCAAATAATATATTTGCATCCATTATTCGGTATAATATCGTTCCATTATTGTTTACTATAAAAACTTATTATATTTATCACATGTTAAAACAATAGTACTTTCTTTTAAAATGGTAATATACTTCTAAAATCCTTTATTACACTTCGTTTCTTCAAATACTCAAAAAACTGTATTTTGAATCAAAATAGTAATCTTTATCAAATCGCTTTTTAAAAGATATTATTATTATTATTCATAAAATAATAATATACATTAAAACCTCTTTAGTACTTTCCAAAACCGATTGATTGCTATTTATTCCCAAAAGTACAACAGTTTATTTTAAATCATCAAAACACCTTTTTATTTCTATTTACCTCAAAAAAAAATTAACCCAAAACTCTCTGTTGGAAACATGCCTTTAATATTATTATTATTATTTCAAAAACATATTTGTTTCATTACTCAAATAATAATAATAGTTTTTCTGGTAAACACTACGAATTCCATTATATTGTCACTTACTCAAAATGTCATATTTTTCCAAAATAATCATATTATTGTTAATAAAATATCACTTTATTAAATAATAATAATAATAAACCTTTCAAATTTAGTTCAAAAATATTTTTTTTGCTATTATTTATGAATTTCCTTAAAAATTAATAAATAATAATTATATTAAATTTTTTCTGTTTATTTTATTTTATTAAACCATTGTTATTTACAAACATCACATAAAAACTATAAATAATAACAACTATCATTTATTTATCTAATTTTCCAATTATTACGTAGTTTCACCCATTTTATTTTAATTAATTACATTCAATTTTTAAATCCATGGTTAATTACAATTGCATCCAATAATACAGCAACCCACAATAAACAATCAACCCAAGACACAACATGTCCAAAATATCTACAATATCCAAATAATTACCAATATGTCATAGCATATATCAATAATTACAATTTTTCATTAATGGATAACCATTTAATATTTTAAAATTCAGTCGATTAAATTAAATTAGCCATACCAATATGCTTTAACTATCAACCACTATACTCAATAAATCCAATGCCATAACGTTTGAAATTCTGCCATGAGGGTAACATAAGAAACCTCACATGAATCGAAGTTTTTATGTAGAAGTTATTGAGGTTAGAAGTATTAAGGTTAAAAGTGTAACTACCCAAACTAAGGGCTAAAATGTAAATTCTTACTCAACTGCAAAAATCACAAAACCCATTCCTGTACCCTAACCGACATATCTGACCATCAATAGCCGCTACACCTCACTTCAATTTGATAAGCGACCACTACTGTTGAACTCAGCGTCCCAAGCTCCACTTATCTGACCTCATCTGAACGCCTAGATCGCCACCACATAAAACTCATCAATTTCGCCACCATCAGCTTCCTTGGCCAATTATAGCCTCCGTCGATGCCTATACCTACAATTGATCCTGATCTGAACTCTACTTGATGATATCTACCAATTAAAACCAACCACTACTTCAAATTCGACCCCAATCAAAAATTCCCAATCTGAACCAGACGGATTCGCCGATTCAACCTTCGACCAACAATTATGGTTGATTCGAACATTATTTCGAAAACGAATGCCTGCCATTGATTCACCTCGTCGAGAGCTTCAAAACGACATATAATTCGATAGGGTTTGGGCAATTTGAATTTTTAATCATTTTAATTTGTTAATCACCATTAGAGATGGATTAGAGTGATTTCAAGATTAGAGAAGAAAACTGAAGATAGAGGTGACGTCTAAGGTTCTATGGCCTCGTTTATATATTCATTGGGCGGGGTTATAGGTTGTGCATCCAATTTGGACCGAAAGAGCTATGTACGCTATTTAAATGTTATATCGCCTTTATTTCCCAAAGCGTAACTCCAAACCCATCAAAATTACATACCAAATCGATCAACTCGAAAAAACCTTTGCAATGGTTATAAATACAATACCTAATTCACATTTGAATTAAAAATCCCTTTATAATTAGTTTAAAATTAATAACGTTAAATTTTCGGGTCATTACAATCTCACCCTTAAAAGAATTGCGCCCTTGCAGTTCCTCAAATATAACTTTCAACTAAATTAATAAAGTCTCATCATGGACTTAATTACAAAATGTGGGGAAACATAGCAATCATAAATTAACCCTTATAAAACTAGCATGTAATGACCTCATAATGCCATCAATCAAGACATGATATAATTCATTCACAACAATGAATTCAATTTTCTACACATACATATACTATAATAAAACATGCGCTTTCTCAATCGTGCAATCCAACTATAGTATATAAAAATGACACCCAACAACAAAAAGTGAAACAGTCTCAATTTTAGATTAACCTATATCGTGCATCTCCATATTCAACTATAATAAATGTCCATAACAAAACATAAGCTGATCAGAACAAGCATTTACAAATAAATGAATATACATAAATTAATAACTAGAATAGCCCATTAAAATAAACACACATACCCAAAATAATATGGTACAATCAATATACTAACCAATCAATTAATAACATGTGTTTGTTAATTCCTATGCTGACTACACATCCATCATAATATGTGTATTCTCAAAACTGCCGATGAACCTCCTCATAATCTCATCTTCATAATAATCGCTATACCATTCCATTTTCATACCATCTAGAATATCTTGTGCACCCACTTATAATAACATCCTTACAATAGCATTTGCCCAGTCATGGCTATATCCAATAATATGTCTAGTCATGGCTGAATCCTCAAAATAATATGGCTATCTTCTCATACTACAACTGCATCAAGCCTCGATCTTCAGACCCATGTCATAAGGTCTCTTTCAAATGATTACCGTCACAAGGTCAATGAATATTCACCATCGTTAGAGTATCGTACTTTGGGATATATGAGTATTCATCATCATGTAGTTTCCTTGCTCGCATCAATGCCACTTAGAGGGCTGGTAACAAAATCGCATGTCCTCGTGGTCCAGAGTAAGACAAATCTCCCACTTGAAGATCCAGGGTACATTTTCGCCCAGGTGAGCAACCTCGCATACCCTTGCTTTACGAGCATACATCGAAACCTTCGAGTATTAATGATACCTCGGTGCACTTCATATCTATAGTAGCACATCCTTGCTCCACCTCATAAGTTCACGTCCTCGACAAGTCCTTATGGATCATCGATACAACTCCCATCATTGAGTCTGTAAGTCCAGAACATCAACATTGGATCTCATCTCTTCCAATCTTCATATTACGTTGTAAAATTATGATTCCAAAATCTTTTATAGTAATTTCTTCATTCAATGGCAAGTATAACCCACCCAAAATGCCCAAGTGGGATCCACTAGCGGGGAGTGTTCCAAATATCTTCAATAAAACATTTTTATTTTCAAGTCAAAGCTCCCTTCTATGTTTAAAACCAAAATCCTTTTTTCTTCCTAAAATATTGCCATCATTTTATAAAACAATTTCCCAAAATATTTTAACCATTTTATCAATTTTTTTGAGAAAACAAAATTTTGAACTCTTTGGTCAAAATATTTATGAAAGCTGGTAACTATTTGAAAATTGTATATTTCGAGCATATTTTGATAAATACATATATTGAGCCTCCCTAATCGTCATTTTTGGATTCCTCGGTGGTACTTATAAAGTATTTAGCATTAGAATTCTCTAATTACTATTCTCATCTTCAAGAAAGAACTTCAAATCTCTTAGTCATACCGAATACCTAGTCTTCCTCGGCTTAAGAACCTGCTATCCCACTGTGACTAAACCAAGTATGTCCCATAATAATCCATTAATTTCTCCAATGTACATCAAAAAGTTAACCTTGGATAAAATACCCCGTCCTAAATTTATCATACCTAGCAAGTAAGCAAACAATCATGCATACAAGTAAACAAGCAAAAGGGCAACCAAGTGAACACGTAAACAACCAAATGATTAAGTCCAATCATAATAAATCAAGCAATCAATGTAATGAAACAAAGAAAAGTAATAAAAACAAGCATGGCATAAATTAATTAAACAAATAGCCAATAAATAAATAATAAAAACTAATTACAAATAAACCGACTATCAATAAAAACCAATACAAGCAAAAGAAATTAATCTAAATAAGCATAACACAGATCAATAAGTGAACATTACAAAAAATACAATACAAAAGGGCATTATATAAAATTTAACAAAAAACGTATCAATGCAAACAACTCAATCACAGTTGAAAAATATAACAAAATAGTCACCATGCTAAACATCAAACTAGACAGTCTCTATATCACATTCCCTCCTTCTCCATGAAAGGGAATATGTAGACATCCCTATAGCTTATTAGGAAAGTCAAACATAATAATTATAATCATAACTGATAGAATAAGGAGTATGCTCTAGAGACAATTCTGTAATTTATTATAAATTATTAACTCTATAATCAATTCTCGTTCATAATAAAGTTGTTTTCTTTCAGTTATATATTTGTTATAATGTGTTATAAATAATTAAATGTTTAATTAAAATATATTTAACAAAAAATTCATAAATTGAGTGTTTGTGATTGTAATTACAAATAGTTGAAATCATGAGTATTGTATCACAATATAATAAACACATCATTTTTAATATTCCTAGTCGAGATGCATCGAGACTAGATATCGATGCATCCGTTGAGACCAGAGTATGCAATGCTCTACAAATATTTGGTCATGTATTACTCATGATGGTTGGGGGCACCATGGGGTTATGTACCGATAGTCATCGAATAACTATAGAATGACTCACTTGATAGTTTTTTGTTGGTTAATATAACTAGGTCAAATAGAAAATATCATAGTGACTAATTTACACAGTCCCTTTGACTTGAGAATATGGTCGATCTTCAATATGAAAGCTCCACTTTGATCATAGTCAAATCATGGTACGATGTTCATCGAATGACTATAGTTGGGTCGAGTGGAAGTATTAGACGTGAAACACTATACAAGAAAGGATTTTCTCCTTAGTTATATAGGGTAAGTATCATGGTCAATTGAAGTCAACTCAAAGTAAAAATCTCTAGTCAAAACCATGGTTAATAATAAAAGTTATTATTGAACCAAGGACTTTATTTTTTGACTTACAGAGTTGAATATGGATGACGTTGGAATTTTGACCAATACCAAATTTCATAAGACCTAATGTGATATAGTTTTTATGAAGAGAATTGCTGTAAATAATCGTTACTACAGGTGAATTTTTATCAAAAGATGTGTAAGCAATAAATTCAGCCAAAATGCCACGCCACTAGCTAAGGTGACACGTGACATTAATATTTGAATCGTTTATTATTAGTCGCTAATTAAATTTACACCTTTAAGTCTCACAACCGAAATATGAATATTCTGAATGAACCACATGATTTAATTGATTTTTAATAGTTAGATATTAATTAAATTAATTAATAATAATGCAATATCAATGACTTAATTTTGTTTGATTTATTTGAATTCCGTTATTGTTTAGTAAATGCATATATAAAAATTATAAACGCGTGTATCGATATACGATATTAATAGAATGATTAAATTATATTGAAACAGAGTAAACACTGAAAAGGGCTTTAAATAAATTATACTAATTAATATTTATGAAATATTAATTATTAAAAAATTCTTATTCGATTTGTTTGATTACCATTAGTATTTAATAAAGTGCACATATAACAGTTATAAATGCGCATATCGGTATACGATATCGATAGGAAATTTAAATTGAAATTAATTGGGAATAATACCACCTGGTTTTTTCTGAAATGTTTTGGAGCCTAAACAATCCATGAAATGCCTGGCGATATTTTGAGGAATAGGAGGGGTTTTTGAATTTGAAATGAAAGAGCAATCTTAATAAAAGGAGAGAACAAGGTTATATCTTAATCACACATTTATTTCCTCCTTTAATAAGATATTGCTCTGCCATTTTTCTATCTCCACAGAAACCTCCTAGCGTTGAATTTTCATGGTGATAATAGCTCCAAATTTCCAAAATTTGTTCAAACAAAATTAAAAGGAAAAAGGTGGCTATCTCTAGATTATTGGAGATTTAGAGTCTGGTCTGTTGAATCTAGGAATTTCTTCATCATTCAAGATGTATTCTCTAGGCTTCATCTGAAACAAAATTTTCTGTTTTATTTATGTTGATGTAAATTATCTTGTTCATATGCCTATAATTCTCCATACCTACTTTTTCTTCTTCTTTTATATTTTGAGTTATGTATGATTATCAAAATTCTTCTTTTGAATCATTTATTTTGTCATCATGTTGAATTTAATTTTCCTTTTATCTATTAACTATGTGATATTAATAATATCAATTATAGATTCTCTTTTGCTCTCTTTTTGTTTGATCATTATGTATACATGTAATTTAGATCTAGATCTAATTGCCACGAATTTATATATGCATAATTCGTCTAATCCTTTTTAAGTCATAATACGTTGTTTGTATAAAATTTTGGAATCATTACATTTATGGATCATATTTCATATTAAAAAGTTATGGATTGAAGGATGTTTCATGAATCTTTTGAAATATTTTGAGCATTGCTTACATGTAAATTAATGTGATTTAATATCCATATGTTGTTTCCAATAAAAAAAAGGCAAAAGGGGAACCTTTAAATTTCCCTTAATTTGTTTCTTAAATTAATATTTGGACTTATGGTAAGCTATCTTGTTTTGAAAATACAGTTCGGAATACAAATTTATTTAGCATAATTTTGTGTTGTTCTATTATAAAACATTAATTCATTTTGTATACATAAATATACATGTATGTATGTGAATATGTATGCGTGTGTGTGTGTGTATCTACATTTTTAAAGTTTGCAAAATTAGCTTTAAAAATAATGCAATGATGTTTGAACTACTTTTTAATTAAAGGCAATTTTAGATTGCCTTTTATAACTCACTACACAAACAGATATATTTGTGTGTGTGTGCACGCGCGCGCATGTAAGCAAATCAAAAAATAACTTTTTCTTTGGAACACATTTGCTATGCTCACTTTCTACTTGTGGCACATACACATTCACACATAGACGCATTTGATGTGCTCATCGGATAAATTAAAATAATAATACAAATAATTTAAAATTAAATTAAACTAATTTTAAATAATTATAATAATATGTGCATTTTATCTAATAGAAAATTTAGAAAAGTTCTAAATGCATTTAAACTACATAGTCCCAACAAAGATCCGAAAGGAAATTTTTTAAAATTTACCCAATTACCCCTCTTTCGACTAGCTCGGTTCCAACAATGGTATCATAGCCCAATAGTTTATTCGGTCTAAATTAGTCATGTTGGGGTTAACCAATTATGTTTATCAATTTAGTAGGGTGTCTAGAAAGGTAGTGTTTAGGCTTGGGTTTGGGTAATCAAGTACAATGCCCTTCTTGGCTATCAGCCTGGCCCAAAAAGTGAAGTCAGGCCAAGGTTCCTCATAATTGAAAAGGCCCAATTTGAATTAGGCCTTGGGCTAATTTTCAAAATTGTTTAAAATTAAAAATATAGATTTTAAATTTTAAAGTTAGACTCAAAGTAAGACACACACACACACACATATTATAAAAGTTATAACGTAATAACGTTTTTCAAAATGTATGAAAATAAATGTAAGTTAATTTTGAAATTAAATTTTATTATTAAGATTAATAAAAGAATTAAATTAATTAAATAAGTTAATTAAATAATATATGTATATGCATGTATAATATATAATGATATATGTTATGTTGCCTTAAAATGTTTAAGACGATATTAGTGTACATGTATGTATATAAAATAATTTTTAGAAATTAATAAAATTTAATTAAAATTGTTTAATTAAATAAATTAATTAAAAGTTAATTAATAAATTAAAATACATGTATATATATGATATATGTGCATTACTATAAAAGTTATGGTATATAAATATTCAATATAATATGTTCAAACTAAATGATAAACAACTAATTAAAGAGTTAATTAATTAAAATTAATTAGATATGATTTTTTAATATAATGTTACACATAAGATTGTTATATAAGCTAATTAAAATATTAAGTTATATAATAATGAAACTTATACAATATGAATGTATAAACTAAAGTTGTAACATTGTAGAAACCCTAAACAAACTTAAGGAATAAATACATACGTAAATGTACATATACCATGATTTCGAATGTGTCTGATACTTGAATCACGATGGTATTTCATTAGAAATACATTATTCCATTAGTTGATATCACTCTATAAACATACTAAAGATTACGAATCTTTAATATAAAGTTGTCCTCTACCATTTGTACATTAATAAATTACTTGCATACTCTCTAGTTGTTGAGCTTTCCTCAAACTAGAGATGTTACGTGTAGTACTATTAATGTATAAACTAAATGAGGTAAGATATTTATACATATGTAATGAGCTTTCCTCAAGGTATGTATAATATACTTAGGCCATCGTGAAATGATGGGTATGGGTGAATGATCTCTTTTACTTGTTGAGCTTTTCTCAAGGTAAAAATGAGATTAGGATAAGGAACCATGGGTAAGGAGTTGTATATGATACAACCGACAAGGGTTTATCCATTGTATATGGGAGTATGATTTGTTGAGCTTTCCACAAGGTCAGAATCCTAAGATATACGAGTCCTAATACCTACTATAAAGTCTAAAAACTTCTATGTTTTAACATAGGGTTTGACGAAACATAAAAGACTAGTGGTAGATTATTAGTAAAATAAAACATAAAGTTCAATCTTACTAATATTATAAGAACATCTACTATGATATTGTCCTAATAATATACAATTAAAACTTATACAAAATGTCAACTTCAAAACTGTTTTCTAAAGCGACAAGCTTACCGAACCCAACTATATCGGTTGGCTAAGAGCAATTAAGATAGCATTAACATACGAGCATCTTTGGATGTCTATTAACTGTGATCCTAAAGAACAACCCCTTAATGATGCAGACTCCAAACTAAGAGCTGCTTATGAGAAATGGGTTTCAGACCTAGAGATAACCCAGGTTTTCTTGTTATCTACGTTAGACAAGTCGTTGTAGAGGCAACACGAAAACATGTCTTTCCATGAGATATTTGATAGTCTTAAGGCACTATTTGGTGAACAGTCACATTCCGCAAGGTACGAGCTTACGAAAAAGTTGTTTAATACCAAAATGACTAAAGGACAAAAAGTGGATGATTATGCACTAATGATGAAAGGCTCTATTGGTAGGCTTTCACAATTGGATGTACTGATAAGCAATGAAATGTTTGTTGATCTGATCTTTGGTTCTCTTACACCTCAGTATGAACCGTTTATACTGAATTACAATATGAACCAATTGAATGTAAATCTCATGGAGCTCATTAATATGTTGAGGTTGGTCGAGTCTACATCCAAGGATCAAGGGTTATGCTTGTTGTAAAGGGTGGTGCTTCATCGTCGAAAGGTTCGAAGAAGCGAAAATGAGAAGGTAAGAATGATGAGAAAAGCAAGAAGATCGATGACAAGGGTGAATGTCACCACTGCCACAAGAAAGGTCACTGAAAATGGAACTATCCTGAATTCCAAAAGATTGTTAAAGAAAGAAAGCAGAATGGTTTTGCAGCTCAATCAGGTATATTTATGATTCAAAATTATTTTGCATTCCAAAAAAATGTCTTAGGTTTTAGATACTGGATCTAGAACTCAAATATGTAATTCGTTGTAGGGGCTTTGGAACTAGCGCCATGTGGCAAAAGGAGAGATGAGGATCTAAGTTGTTGATGGATATATCATAAATGCAACGACAATAGGATATTATCGTTTATGTTTGCCTAGTGGAGTAGTATTGATATTGAATAATTCCTATTTTGTAAAGACTTTATTTGTGGAATTGTCTATTTCTAGATTGTTTGAGACTTGATATATATTTCATTGTGCAAATAATGTTATGAACTTAAGTTTGAATTGAAATAAAGTCTACAATAGTGTCCTTGGAAAGGGCATTTATGCAATCAATACTAATTATGTATGTTCTGTGAATAGTTCCTTTAACCGTATAAATGACAGTTATCTTTGGCATTGTAGGCTAGGTCATACTGGTGAAAAACGAATAGACAAACTGAAAACCAAAGGTGTTCTCCCACCACTTGATTCAGAATCATTTGATAGGTGTGAGTCATGTCTCAAAGGTAAAATTACCAAGCACCCCTTCAACAGGAGCAATGAAAGACTTAATGAACTCTTAGGGTTAGCACATGGTGACGTATATGGCTCAATGCCTGTAATCACTAAGGATAATAGTTCTTACTTTGTTACCTTCATTGATAATTTTTTGAGACTAGGATATATGTATCTTATTAAGAACAAGTCCAATGTCTATAAAAAAAAATTTAGTATAAGAATGTAGTAGAAAACCAAATGAACCATAAGATTAAGATTCTTCGATCTGATCAAGGATGTGAGTATGTTAGGTAAGAACTCAAAGTATAACGCACCGGCCCAGTACCCATGTTATCAAAGGGAGGTTATCGATTGAAAGCATGGAGTAAAGGACACGATATGAGTGATCTCTCATAAATACTTCCTTGTGTCAACATGAATACATGATATCATATACCTGAATCTTTGCGAAGCATGTATCTCGTCTAGGCACAAAGCAATATACACAAGTTTCCCAGAGTGAATAATATAAAGATATGATCACATAAAATAAAACATCAGCAACAACATCAGTGTGGTCAAAAAGTCACACACACATATATTTAGATCACATCCTTATATACAACAAATGCCGACATCTAGTTACAGACACCATCAAAAAGATACACACACACATATGCACATAGTCACCATCCCTCTTAAATACTAGAGTACTATCCTGAAGTCTTGAATGATTTAGTCAAAAGTCGCCTCATCTTCTACAGCTAGTACGGAAAAATTTGAGAAATGAATACTTATCTAGACCATGCGCATTCTTCTCCAAAAAGCACAGGATAGAAATGATATCATGAAAGTACATCCTAAAATATAACCTTAATCTGACCCAAGGTTGTTAAAACAAATAACAACTAGGGTCAGGCTAGAAACTAGCTATGAGTAAACTCAAATATCAAACAATAAAAGTGAATAGAACAAAATCATCATGATAATATGTCAATTACTCAACCTTCATGTAGGTATCATATATAAATCATATTACAAATGTTCTTCTTCTGTTTGATCTGATCACAATCGCAAACCTACTCAATTGTGGTTCTCCCTAATCATGAGTTATTAATACCACATCGTATGTAACGACCGGGCGGTTTTCGACCCCCGAAAATCGACACTAATACGTTCACTATATAGAGTGCCGAGCAATCGAGTGCTGGAAATACCATTTTGTTAGGGTTTAAGAAGAAAAGAGCTAGAAGAAGAAATAGAAATAACAACACAGAATCTCACAATCGCCGTAGAACAAATATAATATACAATAACATCGTTTTATACAAAGGAAAACTGTAACTGTTAATATGCATACAAGTTATCAGAGTACAATCATCAACAAATAAATTTGGACAGTTACAATAACCTATCCCTAAATGCTAAATATACAGCCTACAATACAAAGTGGTCAAATACGTGCAATACGTCTCTGCCATCCAGCTCGCCTCCTGAGCTCCAAAGCATCCTAACCTGAATTCTGTAATATTCGGTTTGACCCGAGCATTACAATAAAGTAACACCCGAGTCAGGCTGGAAACCAACGAGAGTAAAACCCACTTAATTTGAAATACTTAAGTTATAAAGATTCTTCGAAAACCAAGGTAACTCGTACAACACGATGAGCTTTTATCTTATTATAACCAAAACACTTTTCCAGAAATCCATCGATATTTTAATAGCATCTAAGTACAACATTTATTAAATTAATTGAATTTTTTAAATTAATTAGATTTCAGCATATCAGACTCTATAATCAAAACTGTAAAGGTTCGTAATGATTATTAAATCGAAGTGGTTCCGGATAACGCTGATACCCGATCCCGGTCTCTTAGAATCTAATCGATAAACTTTAAATGTCCAAGTCGTTTTTAAATAAACAATTTATATTCAGGGTTACAATATTCACATGTCGGAATTTGCTACATAAGTTTACTTCCAATAAAACATGTCAACGTTTCATTCTAACCATTTTAATTCAATTTGGCGACTTAATAGGACAGACAAGAATAATGGAAATAAATATCCAATAACAATAAACCAAAGCATAGATCGTTACTAATTTAACGATTAATAATTAATATTAAACAATTAACAATCTGAATTTAATCAACTTAAATTAGACCGAATTCACTTATATTTTTAATCCAAATTGATTATAAATTAAAGAAATTATAAAACAATTTACTATTAGTTAATTAAAAAATAAACACTCTATTTAATAACTAATTTATTAATTAACATAAGATTTAAACAATTAAGAATCTAAGTATTAACTCACTTTAATTATAATTATTAATTAAGTCCCATATTAACTAACAAGATACATTTAGATTATAAAGCTAGATGAGGGGATCATAATACAAAAAACTTCATGTCTATTTGATTTTAAATGAAAAAGAAAATGCTTTTAAAGTAAAGGGTTATTAACATAAAAACTTTCAATTCCCTTTTCTTTTAAATACTCGGCCCATGGAGATAATCAGGCCCGTTTCTCCATTTTTTTTTCTTTTTTTCCTTTTTTTCCTTTTTCCCTTCTTTCCTTTTTCCTTTCTTTCCTTCCTTCCCTTTTCTTTTTTTTCCTTTTTTTTCCTTCGGCCCATGTCCACCAGCCCAAACTTCTTCTCCTCTTTCTTTCTTATTCCCAGTTTCCTCCCTCTCTCCTTTTCTTTCATTCGAGACTGCAAGTCTGTGCATCAACGTGTGCACGTGCACACACTCCCTGGCTATCGAGAACCGCCGCCGACCATCCTCTTTGATCATCCCTGGTACCCATGTCTCGCCTACGCCCATGGAAACCTCTATGCGACCGAGTTCGAAAATTCGAACTTTCAAACCCAACTAGAAACAAGATGTGCCTGCTTAACCACCTCGCCACACCACCTACGACCACCAACACCCACCAGACTTCGTCCCTAACTTCGCCACAACCTCCTCCATCTTTTCCCCTATATGCGCACCTTCCTTTCTTCCCATACAGTTCGCCATTCCCACGAAATACGAGACCACACAACGACCGCATAAAACCCTACTCCAACCTCGTCTCACCTCCACACTCCACCAGAAATTGCAGCACCATTTTTCTTGAATGCGTCACTTCCCAACCTTCCTCCACGACCAGTCCCTCGCCACGAAATTGACCACGACGCCGTAATTTGGCATTAACCCCAATTTTGTTCATCATTCGATTCCACCACCCTCACACCACTAAAAATCTTCAAACTATCCTTAAAATTCATGTTTTCCGACATCAAATACAACTGTGAAATCCATTTATTTACTAATTAATGAAATTCGAATTTTGACTATAAGTAAATCACTTACTGATAAATGAGTTTCCTCCCTCACCACTTGATGAATTTGAATAAAATAAATTTCAAAATATTCCACATTCAAATACAAGAAACTTTGGTTTTATAATCAAGATCTAAAGCTGCTTCAGTGATGAGATATTTAAATTTTTCCCTGGGTTGGCGGTTTAACAGTTTATAAGAACCATATATAGGGAGATAGAAGAACAAAATGTTTAGTTACAAAGTGAACCATCAGATCTAATTCACATGTACAAAGAGATGAATGCATAACAGTACATATATACCTGATTTAAACAAGTATTCATTCAAGACCACCTATATAAACCAGTTAAATAAATTTTGATATGTTTACTCACTGTTTTTATATAGATTATCACTACTACTCTGTTTTCCTGCTTCATGCTTCCCTTTGATCAACTTAGTCCTTTATGTTTTAATGGCAGCACTTAAGTTGCCTTTTTTTATATGGTATGCAAGTGAACAAGACAAGCTCGACCTGTATATATAAAGAGGATAGAAGTGTACAGTGCAAGCCAAAGGAAAGAAGATGTATACTTGTACAAGCCTTTTTATATATTTTATTTTTATTTTTCATTTTGATTTGATCTTAGAGTTGATTTGATATTATAGATTGATTTGATTTATTACATGTGATTTGATTCCTTGAGTTGAAGTTTTGGTGCTTGACTAGATCTTGCCATCATGATGTCTTCTATATGTATATTCATTTATATGCATATATAGATATGCATACATTCACATGGATACATATATATATTACTTCATATTTTACATCTTTATATATATTTATACACCACTTTTACAAACATATATAACTATTCATATAAATATTGTTGTCATCATGCACACATATATTTATACTCATACATATTTTCATATACTTATATATAGTTATATATATACATATATATTTACATATTCATATATACATTTAGATATACACATGTTTACCTATATATATAGATATTTATATCTCGATATGCACTTTTATATACATGTATACATATACTTATACTTAATTATATTTTTTACAAATTTTCATATACATCAGTTCATATGGCATATATGTATATATATATATATTACTTAGGTATATATTTTATCATCATATCCATTTTTACATTTTTAAACATCATAAGGCTTACATATATATATATACACACACACATATATATACATATTTATATGTTAATATATACTTATATACATATATATATATATATATAATTTATCATATCCAGAATTTGTATTTTAAAATTAAACATAGTTTCCAATCAATATATAGATTCAGATATTTTAAATATCAGAAAATTTATCTATTCGACTTATAAAAATTAATATTCCAAAAGTTAGAATCAGTTAATTACTCCAAAATCAGATGGCTAAAAATCCAAGTCGTTACATTCCTCCCCCCTTAGAACTTTTCATCCTCGAAAAGGAACGAAACGAGAACTAGAATTTTGATGTATATTATTAAATAAATCATTCTTTTAACATTTTAAACTCCTTACTCTTTTATTATACCATTTTAAAAATACATACACTTTGAATTATATAGTATTACCAAGCTAATTTTATATTAAAACATTTTTCATAACTCGATGTCTTAACAAGTTCATCCTTGTTCTTACAGAAATTTAGTCATACGTAGATCAGGCGTAGGACTGAAAATCTATAAGTACTTAGTAGACCCGTTTCAACACCCAGTGAAAATACTTGAAAAACTTTTCAAAAATGATATGGAAAGTATCATCCCCCTTTTCCACCATGGATCGCAGTTAACCCGATGATTACGTTGCAATCCCGGCGAAATCATAAGAAAACCGTAGGCATCCACCCCTCTCGACTTACGCCATGGGAACACCATAGTCCGCAGCTACACAAAGGTTGCGTTGCTATCACAATAAAACCGTAAGTAGTCTGTAGGCAATCACTGCCCCTCGAATTACGCTATCAAACGAAACTATACCATATAGATCGCAGGCTACACAAAGGTTGCGTCACTATCGCAGTGAAACCAAACATAGACTGTAGGCACTCGCTACCTCCCGAATTATGCCATGGAACCAAACCACATAGATCGTAATCTACCGATGTTACGTCGCTCTCCCAGCGAAATCAAACGTAGATTGTAGGCAATCACTGCCTCCCGAATTACGCTATGGAACTGCGATAGATCGCAGTTACACAAAGGTTACGTTGCTATCACAGCAAAACCCAATGTGACTGTAGGTATCAGCACCTCTCGACTTATGCTACCCAACAAATGATCACTAGGAACTCATGAGTTTTGTCCGGACGTCCTCTAGGATCCCAATTCTCATTGAACTCACCCTGTGGATTCCTAGGCAGAACCACCCAATGGATCTCCTTCTCTAAGTTTCGACTTTCGTGGGGGTGCCTTTCCATACTTTTGGTTTCAAAACATATCATACTATATATATATAGTACCTATCAAATCATCCTCTTTATATGTATCACATATAAACTTTATCTATATAAAATCAATATCTTCAAAATCGATAGTTTTCAACTTTGGTTTACCCAATTTCCAAAATTGACTTTTTGCCAAAACCAAAAGCCTTTAAAAATCCATAGGTTCCAAAACTATTTCAGTTTCATTCTCATACACATATAAGATCATTCCTTTCAACTTGAATAATTTCTGGATCAATAATTTTTGAGTCCACCTCATACTTATATAAACTTTATTTAGTATTTCAAATATCTTTCAAAAATCGTTTCTTTCTGGTTATAAATTCAATAAGGGTACTTTGAATATACAACTAATATATATAACCTTATTTATGCCAAATCAAATTTCCAAGTTCAATTACTTTTCAAAGTTATTGGTCACATTTCTTACCTCTTATAAGTAAATTTCAGTTATAGTAACTATTTAATCTTCATTTTAAAATCATCATATTTACTCAAAATATATTATTTTACTTCAAATTCATTTTTGCCTTAATATCTCAATTTTGGTTCCAATTCAAAATTGCTTCGAATTTCCATTTGGGTTATAACTTCAATTTTTCCCAATTCGTATTTAAATCCATGATTTAAATATAAACAATTTCCACTCTGACCAGTTTGAATTTAGAAAATAGCTTGAATTGTTTTAAAATAGTTAAATCGTTAATATAAGAATGTTTGAGTTTTCAAAAATAGTTTGTATAGTAAAATAGCTTGGAAAATCAAAATAATTTGAATATTTAAGAAGATAGATTTTAAACCATTTATATTCAAATAATTTATTTGAAAATAGCTTCAAAGTCAAACAAATTCAATTCTCAATCTTCCAACTCAAATTGATTTCAATTTCCATTTAAATTTATTCAACCCCGATCCCAATTTGAATTAACTTCGATTCCCATTCTAATTCAAATCAATTTCAATTTCGATATCAAATTAATTCAATTTCGATTACAATTCCAATTAATTCAATTCAATTCCAATTTGAATTAATTTCAATTCAATTCTCAATTTTAACCGTCTCGATTTATATAAATTCGAGTTCGATTTTCAAAATATCGATTTAAATCTCTCAAATCAAATTAACCTTCAATATTCAATTTAAAAATCCAAATCTTTAAAAATAGTTCAATCCCGAGCCCAAATTTCGAAATATCCATCTAAATTAATTTTACTTGGATTTACTTCAAGGTTCGAGTGAGAGTTCAAATCTTTTTAAAAACAAATCAATTTTTGGAATTCAAGTAATTTCCCAATTATAACTTCAAAATTTTAAACCCGATTCTTTAAACAATTCTGGTTGACAAGTTCGCTTTTAACATTTCAAACTCATGTTCAAAATGATTCCATTTCCATAAATTCAATTTTATTTCTTAAAATCAAAATCATTTAAATAGTTTCAAATCAAAGTCTTATTTCTATTTAATTTCAGGGACGGATATATATCATTTCAACCTATTTCTTAATTTGTTCAAAATAATCCGATTTACAGTTTTATATACTGTAAATAACATCAGGCTGATAGCAGGATATCTCAAAATAAATAAGCATCCAAATCATCTAAACATCAATCAATAGCATCCATCATAAATAAATAAGCATCCGTCATCTAAACCTGTTTTATTTCAAAAATCGTTTTGAAATCATTTATAAAAACATAGCTTCTTTCTCAACTTTTCTCAAATTTTATACCTTTCCTTTTACAACTTAATTTATTTAACTCCTATAAGTTAAATTTTAATTCCACCTTGAAATTTCCAATTTCAGGTTATAAGTTCAAACTTTATTTAACTTGGCCTGAGTTAATTTCCCAATTCGTTCCATCCATTTAACCTTCTCAATTTAAATTTTTACCTTCCAAATTTAAATTTCTTATTAATATCACTTCCCACTTATAAGTTCAAAAACATACCTTTCTTTTGGGTTATACTTCTCATTTCAATGGGAATCCTAGAATTCAAACACCCAATTATTTATTTCAAATCAACTTTGAAATCATACACACACACACACATATACATACATATATATCCCATTTATATACCAAATCACCTTTTAAATTTTAAACCATCCTTGGTTTTTATCCAAAACAAATTCCTCCAGAATTTTCAAAACAACTCTTGTTTTAAACAAGAATTTCCAATATAAAAAACATTCTAATAATATTACTTAATATCTCTTTAAACACTTTGAAACACATTTCAATATTTTTGGGACTTAGATTCAAAACTCCTCAATTAAGATCCATTTTTAATTTATAAGTCACATTTATAACTTATGCTTATATAATTCCACTTCCTTAAAACATTTCACCCTGATTTATCATTATTTATTCTGTAATAAACATCATTTACGAAGACACAACAACCAATTTATGATAATAATCAATATTATCATATCTAGAAACCAAACACATCATATATTCCATAATGATTTCCTGAAAAATATTATTTCTATATAAAATATAATCAGGGTAAACTTATTTCATTTCAAACACTTTTGAAAAACACTTCCGAAATTTCCGGAATTTTAAATTCTGGTTGAGTCTGCTTTCAGCTTAACTTATTTGCATAATTCATTCTTACCCAAATTACTATACATGTAACCACTTGAATTTGATAATCTTATTTGATTATAATAATTATAACCAATCACCTTAATACACTATAATAATTCAAAAAATATATTTTCTTTTTATATCAAAATATAATCTTATATAGAAATTATTTTAAAATCATTTTTAAAATCATTGTATAAGAAAATAACAAGTACGCCCTCGTATAATACACTCAACTCATTCTAGGGTACTACTGACTCTATCTCTAATGAGTAATCACCACCAGAGCCAAGGTTCTCGCTTAACATTTAGCTCTGATACCACGTGTAATGACCGAGCGGTTTTCGACCCCCGAAAATCGACACTAATACATTCACTATATAGAGTGTAGAGCAATCGAGTGCCGGAAATACCAGGTTGTTAGGGTTTAAGAAGAAAAGAGCTAGAAGAAGAAACATAAATAACAACACAGAATCTCACAATCGCCGTGGAAAAAATATAATATACAATAACAGCATTTTATACAAAGGAAAATTGTAACTGTTAATATACATACAAGTTATCAGAGTACAATCATCAACAAATAAATCTGGACAGTTACAATAACCCGTCCCTAAATGCTGAATATACAGCCTACAATACACAGCGGAATATAATCAAATACGTGCAATACGTCTCTGCCATCTAGCTCGCCTCCTGAGCTCCAAAGCATCCTAACCTAAATTCTGTAATACTCGATCTGACCCGAGCAATACAATAACGTAAACACCCGAGTCAGGCTGGAAACCAGCGTGAGTAAACCCACTTAATTTGAAATACTTAAGTTATAAAGATTCTTTGAAAACCAAGGTAACTTGTACAACACGACGAGCTTTTATCTTATTACAACCAAAACACTTTTATAGAAATCCATCGATATTTTAATAGCGTCTAAGTACAATACTTATTAAATTAACCGAATTTGTTAAATTAATTAGATTTCAGCATATTGGACTCTATAATCAAAACCATAAAGGTTCGTAATGATTATTAAATCGAAGTGGTTCCGGATAACACTGATATTCGATCCCGGTCTCTTTGAATCTAATCGATAAACTTTAAATGTCCAAGTCGTTTTTAAATAAACAATTTATATTCAGGGTGACAATATTCACATGTTGGAATTTGCTACATAAGTTTACTTCCAATAAAACGTATCAACGTTTCATTCTAACCATTTTAATTCAATTTGGCTACTTAATGGGACAGACAAGAATAATGGAAATAAATATCCAATAACAATAAACCAAAGCATAGATCGTTACTAATTTAACGATTAATAATTAATATTAAACAATTCACAATCCGAATTTAATCAACTTAAATTAGACCGAATTCACTTATATTTTTAATCCAAATTGATTATAAATTAAAGAAATTATAAAACAATTTACTATTAGTTAATTAAAAATTAAACACTCTATTTAATAACTAATTTATTAATTAACATAAGATTTAAACAATTAAGAATCTAATCATGAACTCACTTTAATTATAATAATTAATTAAGTCTTATATTAATTAACAAGATACATTTAGATGATAAGCTAGATGAGAGGATCATAATACAAAAAATTTCATGTCTATTTGATTTTAAATGAAAAAGAAAATGCTTTTAAAGTAAAGGGTTATTAACATAAAAACTTTCAATTCACTTTTCTTTTAAATACTCGGCCCATGGAGATTATCAGGTCCGTTCCTCCATTTTTTTTCTTTCTTTTTTTCCTTTTTTTCTTTTTCCCTTCTTTCCTTTTTCCTTTCTTTCCTTCCTTCCCTTTTATTTTTTTCCTTTTTTTTCTTCGGCCCATGTTCACCGGACCAAACTTCTTCTCCTCTTTCTTTCTTATTCCTAGTTTCCTCCCTCTCTCCTTTTCTTTCTTCGAGGCTGCAAGCTGTGCATCAATGTGTGCACATGCACACGCTCCCTGGCTATTGAGAACCGCTACCGACCATTCTCTTCGATCATCCATGGTACCCATGTCTCGCCTACGCCCATGGAAACCTCTACGCAACCCAGTTCGAAAATTCAAACTTTCAAATCTAACTAGAAACAAGGCGTGCCTTCTTAACCACCTCGCCACGTCACCTCCGACCACCAAAACCCACCAGACTTCATCCCTAACTTCGCCACAACCTCCTCCATCTTTTTCTCCATATGCGCAACTTCCTTTCTTCCCATACGGTTCGCCATTCCCACGAAATACGAGACCACACAACGACAACCTAAAACCCTACTCCAAACTCGTCTCGCCTCCACACTCCACTAGAAATCGCCGCACCATTTTTCTCGAATGCATCACTTCCCAACCTTCCTCCACGATCAGTCCCTCGCCACGAAATCGACCACGACGTCGTAATTTAGCATTAACCCCAATTCCATTCATGCTTCGATTCCACCACCCTCACACCACTAAAAATCTTCAAACTACCCTTAAAATTCATGTTTTCTAACAACAAATACAACTGTGAAATCCATTTACTAATTAATGAAATTCGAATTTTGACTATAAGTAAATCACTTATTGATAAATGGGTTTCCTCCCTCACCACTTGATGAATTTGAATAAAATAAATTTCAAAATATTCCACATTCAAATACAATAAACTTTGGTTTTATAATCAAGATCTAAAGGTGCTTCGGTGATGACATATTTAAAATTTTCCCTGGGTTGGAGGTTTAATAGTTTATAAGAACCAGATATAGGGAGATAGAAGAATTAAATGTTTAGTTACAGAGTGAACCATCAGATCTAATTCACATGTACAAAGGGATGAATGCATAACAGTACATATATACTTGATTTAGACAAGTATTCATTCAAGACCACCTATATAAACCAGTTAAATAAATTTTGATATGTTTACTCACTGTTTTTATATAGATTATCACTACTACTCTGTTTTCCTGCTTCATGCTTCCCTTTGAACAACATAACCCTTTATGTTTTAATGGCAGCACTTAAGTTGTTTTTTTTATACGGTATGAAGTGAACAAGACAGGCTCGGCCTGTATATATAAAGAGGATGGAAGTGTATAGTGCAAGCCAAAGGAAATAAGATGTATACCTGTATAGGCCTTTTTATATATTTTCTTTTTCTTTTTGATTTGATCTTAGAGTTAATTTGATATTATAAGTTGATTTGATTTATTATGTGTGATTTGATTCCTTGAGTTGAAGTTTTGGTGCTTGACTAGATCATGCCATCATGATGTCTCTTATATGTATATTCATTTATATGCATATGTAGATATGCATACATTCACATGGATACATATATATATTACTTCATATTTTACATCTTTATATATATTTATACACTACTTTTACAAACATATATAACTATTCATATAAATATTGTTGTCATCATGCACACATATATTTATACTCATACATATTTTCATATACGTATATATAGTTATATGTACATACATATTTACATATTCATCTATACATTTAGATATACACATGTTTACCTATATATATATATATAGATATTTATATCTCCATATGCACTTTTATATACATGTATACATATACTTATACTTAATTATATTTTTTACAAATTTTCATATACATCAGTTCATATGGCATTTATATATATATATATATACGAGTAGATTGGAACGTGCGATGCACGTGTGCAGAAGGATCTGGTGTTAAGAAAAATGTCTATGAGAGTTGTTGACTGCGAAAAAATGACTGTGACGTAAAAATATTGCTGAATATTTTGGATATTGACATGCAGAATGAATCTACAGCAGATGCACGTGGACGTATAAAATTTGTATCGAAAATGGGAAGACGCGTTGGATCAAACTGACATTGGGTGGGTAGGAAGAAATGTAATATACATATGGTGTAACGAATTATTAACGCATGTTCATGCAAACCGTAGAGAATAACTTCGATTTATAATGGAAATAAAATATGGTCTTCGTTACGTATAGTAGGTGATCAGAGGTAGATATGAAACCATTTTGTGGGGATAAGGAAACAAAATGAGTTGTTGCACCTAAGAAACTATTTGATAGTAAATTGTAGGTAGTTAGTGTAGTTCTCGTAACCGTTTTCTCTCCTCCTTGTTCCGGGCTTGAGACCGGCATCAGTAGTAAGTTGATGGCGGAGTTAAAAACGTTTTTTAAGGGAATTTTTATGTGGACCGAAAGTGAGTTGTGGTAGTAATGGAGGAATTTTTTGTAAACCCAGTTTTGTATTTTGTATAAGCTGTAGCTAAATATATGACTGAAAAACAGTAAAATGGAGAAAAAGATTATAAGTGCAGATATTACTCATTTATGGTCGGATTAAAAATCCCTTAATTATTTAAGTGGAGTAAGAAAATAATGGTAAAGATCTTATTTGTGTACCCAATGTTGTAGAGTAATAATTATACTAAAACTACAACATGTGAAGTGGAAAAATGAAGTATTGTTAATTAAGTTCATGAGTACATTGTAATAACACATCCTTGTACACAGCATTTCTAGTATGTGTGCCATTTCTATTTCGAATCTTTCCATTTTTTACCAAAACTTTTGTTGTTTTTCTTGAAACGCCTCTTGATAACGCAACATATAGCTGACCATGACTGAAAACATGTTCAGGAAGATAAATATCAACCCGAGGGATGGTTTGTCCTTGTGATTTATTAATCGTTAAGGAAAAAGCTAATTTAATTGGAAATTGTTTACGTATTAGGTTGAAAGGCATGGTAGTATTCTCAGAAGGTTTTAGTGGTATACGTGGAATAAATACTCTTGTACCACGAAAATGTCCAACAGTTATTTCTGCATCTATGACATTTCTGTGAAAGACACGACATAATAATCTGGTTCCATTACATAATCCAATTCGTGGATCAATATTCCTAAGCAACATGATTGGTGCACCTACTTTCAGTCTTAATTTATGTGGGGGTAGACCTCCCAGAGCAAGTGAGTTTAAGAATTCATATTGGTATAGATTATGTGTATCTTCTTCGACCTTGTCAAAGGAGTAGTAAATGCGCTCAGTACCTGGAAACAGTTCTATAACTTTGTTATTAATGTCATCCACTATTTCGTTTATAGGGGCTAATATTGCTCTATCCATTATAAAATTAGGATCACCTAATCTGTCATTGAGTTCAGCGAAGACTTCATTAATCAGAGCATAGAGTGAAGAAGTATTGGTCCAAGGTTCAACGATATCATTTGGGAGTTGTATAATATCGTCTTGAACATAGACTTCATCTCCATTTCCAATACATAAAAGAAATTGTGCATATGATTGATCGTCTTTTGCGCGCATATTTTGTGTTAAATGAATTACCTGAACATTTTGCCATAAGTACGATCATACTATACATGCATCGACGGTTTGAGCTCTAGTACCGTTTACGACTATTGGTAGAACTTGACGAAAATCACCGCCTAAAATAACAATCTTTCCTCCAAATGGTGCGTCGAAATTAGTTAAATCTCGTAATGTTCTGTCTACGGCCTCAAATGCATGGCGGTGAGCCATGGTAGCTTCATCCCATAGGAAAACAGTAGCAGACAGTAAAAGTTTTGCGAGTTCAGATTGCTTAGGAATATGACATGTAGATGAAGAGTCTAAATTAATTGGTATTTTAAATCGAGAATGTGGAGTTCGACCTCCTGGAAGAGCAAGAGAAGCAATTCCAGAAGTAGCGACTGCAATTGCAATATGACCTTGAATTCGTAAATGTGCTAAGATTGCTCTATATAAATATGTTTTTCCTGTACCTCCGGGACCATCTATGAAATATATACTGTTAGCTCCACTTTCGACAGAAGACATTATCGTGTCAAATGCCTTCTTCTGTTCGGAGTTCAAGTTATCTACAGAATTGATATCATTATTGGGTATTTCTATGCATTGTTCTTCTGAAATAAGAGTGGATGTGTTTGTATGAGTAAAGTTGGTGAAATTAGTATGTGGAATGTCATAGTCAAAAATTGTTTTGTTATATTGTTTGAGAAGGTTGTCGAGGTCAGACAGACATTGAATTATTGAAAATGAATTGGTCACAGTAGTAGCAGATGTAGTAGGATAGTCTTCAAGTAAGAAAGGTGAAAACTCTTCCCACAATTCACGCACATGGCATGGGTCACAGTATACTAAAATTGTAACAAATAATCTTCTTAAAGCATTAGGCATATGTGTGTTTGAAGCATCTGTCAAAAAGTCCTTTATACTATTATCATTTTCAAGTAAACCTCTATGTTCAGCTGATTCTTTAAATGTGTTATATTCTATTTGATTAACTGTTAGTAAGTCAGTAAAAGATTGAGGACCTCTAACATGTGTTAACAGTAGGCGCAAATAGTAACGATCTCCTTCAGTGGGAGATATAGTGTAAATTCTACCAATTGCCCTACGGTTATTTCGCCTACGGTTCCATTGCTTACTTGTAGAATCCCACCAATATTTTTCAGGAAACTCGTAGTATAAATATTGACGTGCTTGTTCATCAAAAACATTTTTACAGAAAAATTCAGTAAGCATTGTTTTAGATCTATGTTGATCATCCAGAATAGTGTGTATGTGCTCTTCTACACGAAATAATAATTGTTGTCTATTTGGTAAATGTATTTGTAAGCCGGTAACAGAAGGAAAAATATTACTTAGGGAAAATTTAAATATTCTCCATAAAGCTTCTGGAGCACAAATCCATCTAGCGTTAACAAATTTTGAAATTTCATCATTATCGTCAGATGTACTGGATAATCCTACAGAAACGCGGTCTGAACCTTTGTAAACATATTTGTAGAGATATTTCACAGATTTAATACTTGAACAAATCTCAACATTTATATGACAATCATATTTCAAAAGTAAGTAAGGATTATAAGGTACTATCCAACGGTTATCGATTATGTGGCTTCCAATTTGATATTGTATTCCGTTGTCGCGTCTTTTGTAAATAGGGTAAGAGTCAGTTCCTTGTAAAGTAAATGGAGAGAAAGCTTTTGGAAAACCCTTCTTACAGCAGTTATTTTTCATGTAGACAGCTCTTGGGTTAAAATGTCCGCATGGATAATGAATCATATGTTTCATTACAGCGTTGTGTAGTTTGGGTTCTAAATGTGTACATGGAATTTCAGCGCGAACTAAAGCATCATAATCATCAGGATTGTTAATTTTATCGTTTTCATCTAGGATAAGTAGAATGTGAGAATGTGGTAGTCCTCTTTTTTGGAATTCAATAACGTGGACATGGGCAATGACTTTACCTAAAACACATGTGTCAAATAGGTCAGTTTTTAGTTGCTCTAGTTTTGATCGAAAAATCCTAGTTGTTAAATCCGGTCTATCTTGTGGTTGTTGACCGGGAAGCAATTCTTGTGTAATTTCTACCCAGTTAGTATTCCAGGTCATAGTAATAAATAAGTCAGGCTTTCCATACCTTCGCACTAACGCCATTGCATCTTGGTATCTTTGATGCATATCTCGTGGACTACCAATATGGGAGGAAGGAAGAATCTTCTTGACACCAACACTTCCTAATGTGTGAAAACGCATAGGATTGAGTAGTAGTGAAATAACTGGTTAATAATTAATGGGAACAACAAATGGTTGATTGAAGGAGGTAAAGAAACTTACTGGAAGATGTTTCTCCAGTAGCTAAGGCATCTTGTAAACCTTGGTATAACTCCGCTCTGATAGTAGTCTGATTGTTGCGAAGAAACCTTAGCCGCATTGTTTCTATTTTTACATACATATCAATGACATATTGTTGAAATAGGCGACCACCAAGCAGTATAAGTGATGTCTCAGTTGGTCGTATCTATGTGTGTAGGCGATAGACAAAATGCAAGCAACATTAGTATTGATGTTGATATAAATTAGGTTTTGTGCTATTTACGAACAAATAATAATGGATATCAATTAGGCTATACGTACCTGTAAAATATGAGAGTAGTAAGATGTACAACTTATAGGTGTACTTCCATTTTCGTGGATGCTCAAATCCCATCCATGCTGACCGTAAGGCAACAATAGTGGATATTGCAGCGGATCGTAAAAACCTACAGTATCAGATATTCTCTGTAGATTTCCACTTGTTGTCCGAACAATGATATCTCGACCTTGAAAATTGTCTGGTTCATCTCCAATTATTATTCCTGCTACTTGGGATGTGGTTGGCAGCTCATGAAGATGGCGATCTATTGTGATCTCTTTGATTTTGATCCTACATATTTGCACGTCAGGTTGTTGCCCCAACTGTCGAAGTATGGAGACATATGGGTTATGAGTATCTAAAATTTGTTTCAAAATCATAATTATCTCCGGTCTCATTGCTTCACAATCTTGAAGTCGGTTTTCAATCTCATGGTCAGTGTCATATATGTACAGTTGCAAATATCTTGGTCTACTTCCAGCCAAGGGTAAAAGACTTCCAATACTATGATATATTGAACCTTGCGCGCGATATGTGTAAACTCCTTCTCTAGCATTGGCCAGGTTATTATCAATTGATGCACCCATAGACGTGAATGAAAATGCATTATTATAGGATCGGATGTTTGTACGAAAATGGTTACCCACTTCACCTTGATCTTGGAATAAGCTCAGTAACTGTTGTGGTGTTGTGGTAGGACGATGAATGTCGATGGAACCTCCAGAGCAACAATTTTGTAAGCTTTCGTGGAAAAATATTTTAGCATTGCAGAAATCACAGTAAGTGGGCTGAGGAAGTCGATGTTTGTGGTACGGAATGGTTGCGTTAAAATTTTGACCACAGTTATGACTACTGTTTAGTACAGTCCGCGGTATCGTTTCTTCGCCATCCCGTGTTATTGAAGAACCTAAAAAAATAAGGTTAGTATTCAGTGTAGTAGTCATGCTTTTACAACTTCACATCACTGTCGTTGTACTTGAAATGATGATTTTTGCAAACATATCAGCGGTTTAAGTGAAATAATGACCGTGCAGAAAGTGAAATAAGGAAAAATACTTCCCAAAATTTTATCTTTTATCTTCTAAAAATAAATGTAAAGAATCTATGTGGTTTTGCTGAGAATAATAAGAAAGAAAAAAAAATTAAATAAATGCGAATTTTATTCCCAAACCGCCTGTTGTACTACTACTCTTTTGTTTCAAAACCGTTGATATTTGATGGTGCATATTTAGTCCAACACAGTAAACAGAGTTGCTTATAATTGTAAGAATTTTACTTGACCGTTTAAAAACCTCAAACTGATAACAGAAATAACGTGCTAAGTATAGGTATGGTACGTAAAAATGTGTATTTGCTTGGATAAATATGAAAACATATACGCCTTGTTAGAAAATTGACAGAAGGTTGGATTTTAAACGCACATTTATTAAAGAAAGAATATGTACGAAATATTTAAATGTGGTACGGAAATAAATTGTAATTTATAGTACAACTGAAACATATTTTGGCATCATTTATACAGTCAAAGTCGCATACCTATTTAGTAGCATAAACGCGTACAAAGATAAATGAGAAGTTTATAAAAATTTAGTACAATTAAGATGGGTACAGTTTGTAAATCCCATATATAAAACGTCATTTGAAAACAAAATATCTTTACAGACGTATACGTGTACAGTAGAAGTTGTCTGTACGTTATTACGTGAAGAATAAAATGAATGCGCACTGTTTTTTTGTGTGACACAGGTTATAAATTTTGTACGTATTTTAAAAGTGGAAATAAAATATTGACAGATGGTTGTTGATAATGTATATATAACGACTGAAATATATTTCAGCTAATAAGTACAGTACTTATTTCAAACTAAATAGGGTGTTGTACATAATACGCCAACGCATGTACATCACATAGTAAGTTCTATCATGGATTTGTCTCCTCATATAAAGAGAAAAATTCAATGTGCATACCTTAAGTTTATTTCGCACTTTTCAAATAATTTTTTAGAAGTTGTGTAAAATTTCACCTTGCTGGAAAAAAAATCAGTTGATAAAATACGTACTCAAACAATTATACATTCTTACTAATAGCTCAAATGGATTTATTGATGTAACTCAATCTTTCGGAAATCCCCAAATTAGATTGCACTATCTATTTCAAAAAATTGTGATCTAATTTAGATATTCATGGTAACATCGCTTTCGTACAGCCATTTAAAAACACGAGCTTGCACTTCTTTCATAAATGAATTGAAACTTCAATCGGTTTGGTTATATATGTTGAAATAAAAGCACATGCAACTGAATAATTCACAAACAGTAAAATTATATTTCATTTTCAAAAGATACAATCGTGGATTTAAAAATCAGATTAGGTCAATATTTTGAACTAAAACAAATAGTAATCAGATCATACCTTTAAACATACATATTAATCTATATATCTACCATGACTGATTTATTTCAGCAATAAAATATTATTTCCAAATCTAGTTAATGTGCATATAGGAAATGATGAACAGATAAGTATTATTACTAATTATGATAAGTGCAATCTGAAAGGAATGATTTGGTGAACCACTACGCATGTACATATCCGTCATATTATAAGGTAATAAAGCATCATAACAATTTTCATTTAGAAGTCCAACTCAAGTACAGTATAGCTTTTTATCAAAAAAGTACAGTATAGCTGTAAGAGCCTAAAAGCAGTAGTTTGCTAATATTAGCAGTAGAAGAAAAAACAATTTATGTCAATTATTTTGTATGCAGCCTGCATCGTTTTGTCAAAGCCGAGTAGTAGGGTCGACTGACATGCGCACAAAATAATATCTTGTATGATGTTGGGGTAAAAGTAAGAGACGTATATTTATACAATGGCAGGAACCAAATATATCGGCGTAATGCATTTAGTAGGGAAGTATGGAATATAAGCAGCAGGCTGATAATAATTTTGTAGGAGGACCAGACGTGCAAGCAAGTTGCAGCAAGCATTCAGTGGTGTAGTAAAGTAAGAAAAAATCATATTGTTTTACTTTTACCTATAGAACGGTTTAAAAAATTATGTTGGTGGGCCAAAGTTGTAAGGTAGTTGTACACTGCCTATTATGTTGTAATATTAGTGTTGCAAAGTGGAGTATAAATATCCATAATTTGAACAATGCGGAATGGATAGTACTGCAACTGTTGTACATGAAAAAGGTAGTTGTATAAGTAGGAAATGGTAAAAGGTGACAACTTAAAGTAAACTGTGGATAGAATTCGAAACAGATATATGGTACATATATAAGTTTTTTATTATTTGTGCAACCGTGTAGTGTAATGTGCGTACGGTACGGTTGCCTGGGTGTCAATTTTTTTTTACAATTTCCTGTTCATAAGCATGGTATAAGCAGTTGGTTGGGGTGTGTGTCAACTTTATATCGATATTTTGTCTTGGTAGATAAAGCAATAGGTCGGCTGTGAAGTAGGTTGTGTTATCCATCGTTGTGTCATATCATGCAAGTGCATTTAAAAATTGGCGTACGAAATGGACGAAGACGTGAGAGAAGAAAACATTAGAATGAACGGTGTAAATGTGGTACACAGTGAAGTAATGGAGTAAAGCAAATTAGCTGTAGAGTTTGTGGTAAGAACGTAAGAGGGGAAAAAATACCTGTTAAACATCGACCGTGGAAGCCTTCACTCAACCGTGTTCTTGTGTTTGCAATACGTATTTCTCTTGCTTGTGCACGTCTAGCTTGTTGACTAAGTCTACGTCTTTCTCTTTGTTGCTGTTCCATCAGATGCAGAGGATAAAATGAAGAGGTAATAAATAGTAGTGAAGGGAGAAAAATTGTGACTGATTTGAAGAGATATATGACAGTAGTAGAAAAGGCAGTACAGTAGTAAGTGAAGGACAATGCATTGAGAAGTGTGTATATATAGGTAAGGCAATGGTTACGTAAGTTGGTATAACTGCTGAAAATGAGTACGTAAACGTTGTTGAATTAGTAGAGATCCGAGATTCGCTCTGCTGATTTTTGGTAACGGGATGAAATTGTCTTATATACGTTGCGTGAAAGTGGCCATAATAACAGGGTAGTCATAGGAAAATTGGTATGCAACAAACTGTGCACGTATATACAGTTGTAGTGTGTATTAAACAATGGAGAAATTTTTATTTATAATCTTCACAACCATTCGATCACATTTATTTACATATGCTAACTTGTCAAAGTATTTGAGTTTTGTTAGTCACCTCTGTAAGTTATAGATTTTTTTAATACAATGAACGAAAATCTGTTTTCCAAAATACACATCAATTTGCATGCGAATATGAAGGTTGGTTAATAAATAGTGATGGGTGGCTGAGTATATTTGGATAGTTTGATGTGTTGGTGAATTATGTGCTATACTTAACCATGCTTGATAAAAATATGAGTACATCTGTACATGGAACAATTGTACACTGTAGTCCCTGCAGAATATGGAACATACAGAAAACATTGTAAAAGAAGAACTATCTTTTTTTAGAAACAGTCAATTAGTGGTGTACTGATTTGTTAAGCAAGGTTTAATCAAGTTTCACAACAACAAATGATTTGCGCTCTAGATGTTTTACGTGATTAATTTTGGTTTGTTAATTATTAAACTTATGCCGAATTTTCAATTTGTCCCTCAATTGAAGATGGAGTTGTAAAATTTTATCGTACTGGTCAATGTCCTCTTGGTCAGCATCCAACTGTATAAATGCTTCATTGTACTCATATTATAATTGCTGAACAGAGCCTTATTTGTATTTGTAGAAAGTATTAAAGTGTCCGATGGGGATGGATGTAATAGGTGTAAGACGTGAAAAATGAAAATATTTTTTATACATATTTAATAGTGGCGGGTATTTTAATAGGCATATATCTGTGTGCGGAATATATACAGACGGCATATAAGTTTTTAGCAGAACTTACGTGCACATGAAAAGAACATGAAATTTATTTACGCAATGACGAAAGCATGGAGTACAGGACAAATATAATGTAACATCAACGAATACATCGGAAACAAATAACTGTTCGTTAAAAGAGACGAAAGGAAAAAGTGCGGAAGCGTGGGAATTAAAAATTTATTGGATGTCATAGAGTAGAAGCTGTATTAAGTACGGTTCTTGAGAAAATGCTCAACAGCTGCATCACATTCGGCAATCTGTAGACGGAATTAAAATTGATGATTAGCATGTAGTGTAGACACACACACATATATGTGTGTGTCCGTGTGTCTATCAAATGAATAAATTTTGGCATACCACTTCTGGAGTAAAAAAATCCTCCCATTTGTCATGTTGACAAAATTGTGGAAAAGACTGGAGTTCATCAGATTGTGTCGTATGTCCTTCACAGTTGGAAGATGGTGATAAGGTGTCGCAGGTTCCCAAAAATTTTGTCGTAACCGGAGGAAGGTGAACAGATTTGGTTGGTTTGTTAACATTGTCTAATTCAATATGGGAGACGTTGGATGAAGCATTAACTTTTTCTTCGGCAGTGGATTGAAGGTGTTTTGTTAAATGTGTACTTTTACGTTTGAATTTGTCTACGGATGAGGATAATGCAGGCTCTTTACCTTGTTGTATGCATTTGTTCTGCAGTAAAAAAAATGGTAACTTATGGCAAATCCGACATAGGATAGAATAGAGTAAGTGTGAATAAAAAATAGCATAGGAGTACCTTTGTCATTTTGAATAAAAAGTAATGTGAAGGTTTAGGAAGTTGGAATGGAATTCACGTAGGCGGAAGAATTGATGAAGATGAGCTGTTGAGGATACACAGTGGTGTGTGAAGACTGTTAAGGAAGATGTATATATAATATGTTGTGGTGGAAGTGTTAAAATGTTTGGGTGGAAAAGTATGTAGGAGCCTAGTTTGCTGGAAAAGTTGAAGCAGTAGTAATAGGAAACATGGACAGGAAAAGCGGATCACGTGCTGAGGAAAATAAGGTAGAAATGACACTGAGGTGGTACATTTTTCTGTACAGTTATGGTAAAATTAAGAAATCCACGGTTGATGATCTGAACTGCAGGAATGTTGTAGCATATAAAGTTTAGTTCATATGAAAATTTGAAGGGTCCCACAAAGTGTGTTGAGATGGTAATGGAGGACAGAGATGGACGCTTACAGAGAAGTTAGAAAAAAAATATTGTGATGCAATATTATTAGTGAATATATGATGTAGATTCATAACTGTCTAATACATTGACCTCTATATACTACGGTATATATTTGTTGAATGGAATGTGGTTTTATTTTAAACATGGTGAGGTTGGGCTTGATGCATGCACACACTCCAATTCACCACGCACACATAACAACGCAGACATATAAGTACAAAAACACAGAGGACGAACGTATAGCCTTATAAAAGTAACAGCTTCCCATGCATCATATTCACGCCCATGATCTCACTAACCCTGTTACCCAGAAGCACATCACACCCATGCAAAAACACACTCATATCTGCCATACACACACTTGAACCCTGTACGAACGCAATACAGATGAAAAATCACTGACATGCGCACAAAATAATATCTTGTATGATGTTGGGGTAAAAGTAAGAGACATATATTTATACAATGGCAGGAACCAAATATATCGGCGTAATGCATTTAGTAGGGAAGTATGGAATATAAGCAGCAGGCTGATAATAATTTTGTAGGAGGACCAGACATGCAAGCAAGTTGCAGCAAGCATTCAGTGGTGTAGTAAAGTAAGAAAAAATCATATTTTTTTACTTTTACCTATAGAACGGTTTAAAAAATTATGTTGGTGGGCCAAAGTTGTAAGGTAGTTGTACACTGCCTATTATGTTGTAATATTAGTGTTGCAAAGTGGAGTATAAATATCCATAATTTGAACAATGCGGAATGGATAGTACTGCAACTGTTGTACATGAAAAAGGTAGTTGTATAAGTAGGAAATGGTAAAAGGTGACAACTTAAAGTAAATTGTGGATAGAATTCGAAACAGATATATGGTACATATATAAGTTTTTTATTATTTGTGCAACCGTGTAGTGTAATGTGCGTACGGTACGGTTGCCTGGGTGTCATTTTTTTTTACAATTTCATGTTCATAAGCATGGTATAAGCAGTTGGTTGGGGTGTGTGTCAACTTTATATGGATATTTTGTCTTGGTAGATAAAGCAATAGGTCGGCTGTGAAGTAGGTTGTGTTATCCATCGTTGTGTCATATCATGCAAGTGCATTTAAAAATTGGCGTACGAAATGGACGAAGACGTGAGAGAAGAAAACATTAGAATGAACGGTGTAAATGTGGTACACAGTGAAGTAATGGAGTAAAGCAAATTAGCTGTAGAGTTTGTGGTAAGAACATAAGAGGGGGAAAAAAATACCTGTTAAACGTCGACCGTGGAAGCCTTCACTCAACCGTGTTCTTGTGTTTGCAATACGTATTTCACTTGCTTGTGCATGTCTAGCTTGTTGACTAAGTCTACGTCTTTCTCTTTGTTGCTGTTCCATCAGATGCAGAGGATAAAATGAAGAGGTAATAAATAGTAGTGAAGGGAGAAAATTTGTGACTGATTTGAAGAGATATATGGCAGTAGTAGAAAAGGCAGTACAGTAGTAAGTGAAGGACAATGCATTGAGAAGTGTGTATATATAGGTAAGGCAATGGTTACGTAAGTTGGTATAACTGCTGAAAATGAGTACGTAAACGTTGTTGAATTAGTAGAGATCCGAGATTCGCTCTGCTGATTTTTGGTAACGGGATGAAATTGTCTTATATACGTTGCGTGAAAGTGGCCATAATAACAGGGTAGTCATAGGAAATTGGTATGCAACAAACTGTGCACGTATATACAGTTGTAGTGTGTATTAAACAATGGAGAAATTTTTATTTATAATCTTCACAACCATTCGTTCACATTTATTTACATATGCTAACTTGTCAAAGTATTTGAGTTTTGTTAGTCACCTCTGTAAGTTATAGATTTTTTTAATACAATGAACGAAAATCTGTTTTCCAAAATACACATCAATTTGCATGCGAATATGAAGGTTGGTTAATAAATAGTGATGGGTGGCTGAGTATATTTGGATAGTTTGATGGCTTGGTGAATTATGTGCTATACTTAACCATGCTTGATAAAAATATGAGTACATCTGTACATGGAACAATTGTACACTGTAGTCCCTGCAGAATATGGAACATACGGAAAACATTGTAAAAGAAGAACTATCTTTTTTTTAGAAACAGTCAATTAGTGGTGTACTGATTTGTTAAGCAAGGTTTAATCAAGTTTCACAACAACAAATGATTTGCGCTCTAGATGTTTTACGTGATTAATTTTGGTTTGTTAATTATTAAACTTATGCCGAATTTTCAATTTGTCCCTCAATTGAAGATGGAGTTGTAAAATTTTATCGTACTGGTCAATGTCCTCTTGGTCAGCATCCAACTGTATAAATGCTTCATTGTACTCATATTCTAATTGCTGAACAGAGCCTTATTTGTATTTGTAGAAAGTATTAAAGTGTCCGATGGGGATGGATGTAATAGATGTAAGACGTGAAAAATGAAAATATTTTTTATACATATTTAATAGTGGCGGGTATTTTAATAGGCATATATCTGTGTGCGGAATATATACAGACGGCATATAAGTTTTTAGCAGAACTTACGTGCACATGAAAAGAACATGAAATTTATTTACGCAATGACGAAAGCATGGAGTACAGGACAAATATAATGTAACATCAACGAATACATCGGAAACAAATAACTGTTCGTTAAAAGCGACGAAAGGAAAAAGTGCGGAAGCGTGGGAATTAAAAATTTATTGGATGTCATAGAGTAGAAGCTGTATTAAGTACGGTTCTTGAGAAAATGCTCAACAGCTGCATCACATTCGGCAATCTGTAGACGGAATTAAAATTGATGATTAGCATGTAGTGTAGACACACACACATATATGTGTGTGTCCGTGTGTCTATCAAATGAATAAATTTTGGCATACCACTTCTGGAGTAAAAATATCCTCCCATTTGTCATGTTGACAAAATTGTGGAAAAGACTGGAGTTCATCAGATTGTGTCGTATGTCCTTCACAGTTGGAAGATGGTGATAAGGTGTCGCATGTTCCCAAAAATTTTGTCGTAACCGGAGGAAGGTGAACAGATTTGGTTGGTTTGTTAACATTGTCTAATTCAATATGGGAGACGTTGGATGAAGCAGTAACTTTTTCTTCGGCAGTGGATTGAAGGTGTTTTGTTAAATGTGTACTTTTACGTTTGAATTTGTCTACGGATGAGGATAATGCAGGTTCTTTACCTTGTTGTATGCATTTGTTCTGTAGTAAAAAAAATGGTAACTTATGGCAAATCCGACATAGGATAGAATAGAGTAAGTGTGAATAAAAAATAGCATAGGAGTACCTTTGTCATTTTGAAAAAAAAGTAATGTGAAGGTTTAGGAAGTTGGAATGGAATTCACGTAGGCGGAAGAATTGATGAAGATGAGCTGTTGAGGATACACAGTGGTGTGTGAAGACTGTTAAGGAAGATGTATATATAATATGTTGCGGTGGAAGTGTTAAAATGTTTGGGTGGAAAAGTATGTAGGAGCCTAGTTTGCTGGAAAAGTTGAAGTAGTAGTAATAGGAAACATGGACAGAAAAAGTGGATCATGTGCTGAGGAAAATAAGGTAGAAATGACACTGAGGTGGTACATTTTTCTGTACAGTTATGGTAAAATTAAGAAATCCACAGTTGATGATCTGAACTGCAGGAATGTTGTAGCATATAAAGTTTAGTTCATATGAAAATTTGAAGGGTCCCACAAAGTGTGTTGAGATGGTAATGGAGGACAGAGATGGACGCTTACAGAGAAGTTAGAAAAAAAATATTGTGATGCAATATTATTAGTGAATATATGATGTAGATTCATAACTGTCTAATACATTGACCTCTATATACTACGGTATATATTTGTTGAATGGAATGTGGTTTTATTTTAAACATGGTGAGGTTGGGCTTGATGCATGCACACACTCCAATTCACCACGCACACATAACAACGCAGACATATAAGTACAAAAACACATAGGACGAACGTATAGCCTTATAAAAGTAACAGCTTCCCATGCATCATTTTCACGCCCATGATCTCACTAACCCTGTTACCCAGAAGCACATCACACCCATGCAAAAACACACTCATATCTGCCATACACACACTTGAACCCTGTACGAACGCAATACAGATGAAAAATCACTGACATGCGCACAAAATAATATCTTGTATGATGTTGGGGTAAAAGTAAGAGACGTATATTTATACAATGGCAGGAACCAAATATATCGGCGTAATGCATTTAGTAGGGAAGTATGGAATATAAGCAGCAGGCTGATAATAATTTTGTAGGAGGACCAGACGTGCAAGCAAGTTGCAGCAAGCATTCAGTGGTGTAGTAAAGTAAGAAAAAATCATATTGTTTTACTTTTACCTATAGAACGGTTTAAAAAATTATGTTGGTGGGCCAAAGTTGTAAGGTAGTTGTACACTGCCTATTATGTTGTAATATTAGTGTTGCAAAGTGGAGTATAAATATCCATAATTTGAACAATGCGGAATGGATAGTACTGCAACTGCTGTACATGAAAAAGGTAGTTGTATAAGTAGGAAATGGTAAAAGGTGACAACTTAAAGTAAACTGTGGATAGAATTCGAAACAGATATATGGTACATATATAAGTTTTTTATTATTTGTGCAACCGTGTATTGTGATACTGCATACCGACAGATATAGTACAGAGTTTGACTTACATGTATTACAAATGCATTCATTAAAAATGAAAGGTAGGAAGCAGGATAGATTATCAAACGGTTAAACTGTAGTCACTTGGTAAGTTGTTTGTGAAATTATCCGACTGACTTGAAGATCACATCCACGGAGTGCAGAAGTGTGTGAAAAGCAAATATTTTTGTCAACAGTAATTACATGCAACCAAATTTGCAGGAAGGAAACGTACATTGTAGTTCGAGGAGTGACAATTAGTTACAAAAAAATTGCTTATTACGGAAAATGTTTATGTAAAAGATGTATTCTCTGTGAACGGAAACTGTGTTGGAGAGAGGAAGTCAACCTAAATGTTGGTACATATGGAGCATGTGGGGTAAGGCTGTGTTATATGTTGATGCGTGCAATGAAGAAACATCAGTGTTATCATCGGTGAAGCATATATCGTCTCTAGGTTTGCGGTACGCAAGACGGTGGAAAAAGATTGTTCCTGCAGATGAAAATGGCACAGTCAGCATCGGTGAGGTTATCAAAAATCATAAAAACTGAAGGAAAAGTACAGTTATAGTATGTATATCATTTTTTATTATGGAAATGACAATAGTCGAAATTGGATATGCACAGTTACATATATATGTATGTATGTTTATATATATATATATATATATATATATATGTTTATATATATATGGTACGTATTCAAATTTTTGTTTTTGAAATATGATGGTAAGCATTTAAAGTTTTACATCCTCAAAATATCTAGTTGAGTTGAAACTTGCAGATTTAGAATGTCAGTGTAAAAAAATTATATATAGGACTGAATGTATTTTCAAAATAAAATACGGACTTGAAACTTTGGACTTTCAGAGTCACTTTATTTTTAGAATCTGTATTTGTAGTCAATGGTGTGTATAAAACTGCATATACTCAAAAGTTGTCCATATGATGGAACCATATATGTCACGTACCGAAATTTTCGACTTTCGAAAATTCGACATCGATACTCACTTTATCGACTGCCGAGCAATCGAGTGCCGGAAACTCCAATAGTGAGGGTTTTAAGAAAAAGAAAAAGTAGAAGAAGAAGAAGATAGAAGAAAAAGAGAAGAAAGAAAGAAGAAGAACAACAGAACAACAACAGAAACAGAAAACAATATCAGAATCTCACATATCGCAGCGGAACAATATATAATAGATAATCACTAGTCTTTTAAAACAAAGAACTATATCAGTTTATACATACATCAATCAGAGTCAATATACAACAATGGACAGTTATTTAACTATCAATAAAGATACGCGACATCATCAGATTCCAAATAATTTTCCCAAATTATTTATCTTCCAAAATATCTTTTACTAGGTATAAAATTTCCACACTTTCAAAAATAAATCAATATTTATTTTTAAACAACTTCCCTTTCTTTTTTATAAATTCCATAGTTAATTTATATTTCAAAAATATCTACTGATATACGATTTCCAAATCGATTTAAATATTCACTTTCAATTTATCTTTAAGAAGATAAATTCTCAAACGTTTCATTTCATTTTGGAAAAGCATTCCATACTTATTTAATAATAAGTGTTTCACAAATCTTTTATTTTCAACATTTGAAAATATTCGATATACTTAAATCAATATTTAGTACATATTCATTCTTTAAGGAAATCATTCTTTTTAACAACATCTATTTGAGTCCAAACGAATGTTGCGTAAAACATCGTTACGACGACTCGAAATCACTAGTATAGGGATTCGGAATTAAGATAGATATATAAATCCCAATACTATATAAAACATTTTCTTTCGAAAATCATTTACTATAACAACAGTGTTATAGTCCATCATTTCCTTATTCCTCGAAAACGTCTATTTCAACAATAAAAGTTGAAATCTATGTATTCGATACTTATTACGTTTTAAAACATCTTTTAAAACAATTACTTCATTTCTGTAATATCGCTTTCCCAAAACAAGTTCATTTTACTTAACAATATATTCACTGTCCAAAATCGTGAATATACTTCACTAGCCACATTTCAATATTTTCTACACATTTTATTTAAATAATAATCCGCTATCCAAAATCGCGAATATATCTCCTTTAACATTTTAATTTATCAAATCCAATTGATTTCGAATTTATAAAACAACGTTCATAAATTCTATTTCTATTTTCTAACGACTTCAATTTAATAAATCTTCTTTATTAATAATTCGATCAATATTCCATTTAAAGGCAAAAAAATCCAATTTATAAGTAAATCTCTTATAAATCTTTTATTCCACAGTTTCATCCATTTTATAATTTCACAATTTATGAATCTATAAATTCCATATCCTCACGATTTATAATTCTATAAATTTCATCTTTAACACTTATCATCTCGTTTTAAAATTCCAATATTTTAACTTTATAAATATCAACTTTTTAAATCTTTTAAATAAACTGTTCACAAAGATCCGAAAATCTCAGTTCAAACCATTTTATAAATTGCTTAAACTATTTATTTCAAAAATCACCTTACGGTCATAATTCACAAAAAATCTTAACTTTTATAACTTCAAAATTTTACGTTTATAAATCGATTCAAAAATTCCATAAAACGTATATTTTCAAAAATCACTTTAAAAACCCTTTTAAAGTAAAAGTCGTTATTTTTACATTTCAAAACTGAATCCGATGATGCGACAACACCAATTAGTCCATCACAACAGTCAATATCATATATCAATATGATAACAGAATATATATCAATATCTGTAAATAAGTAAATACAGTTGAGGAATCCAGTTGGATCCCTCCAACCTGTTTCCCTGCATCCAAAGATGTTAGCACAATACCAATTCCGCTCCAGTATGGAATTATCGCGGTATATAGGTTTTATAAAAATCCGCTTACTAACGGCGCAATAGGGTCTCATCCGCTATACGAGGCGGGAAATCATCAATCCAATATATACATATGCCAATATGTATATATTGCTATATATATAGATATATCCTATCATATCTAATATCACATCCAATAGCAATCAAATAATTAACTGAAAATTCCACTTTTCAATTCTTGAGTGAGAAGATCTCACCTTGATTTTAATTCTGATTTCAGCGTTTATTTCGAATAAAATTAAACGGGCGTTTAATTTTACCCGAAATTCAAACTAGCTCCAAATGGCTCCAATTCAGTTGCATCGCGAAGAGCTCGACAAAACGAAGCCAACGCAAAAAGTTTCGTAATTTTCTGACCTCGTACGAAAGAGATATAACAATTTAAAGTTTATACAAATTTAAATACAAATAAATTTTCATTTTCTATTTAATTTCTAACCCTAAAACCATCAGAGACGTAGATTTCCAAGTGCATAGATCGTGGCCGCTCCCACGTTCTTCTCCAACACACGCGCCCAGTTTTAAACGAACGAGCCAAAACCCAACTGCCAAACTAGGGTTAACGGCCGAGCCACCATAGTTCGTCGAAACCCCATCATTCCACCTTCACTCGAACCGCCTCAGCCACCTCCACCTTCGCCCCAGTCGCGGCTCAACTCGGTGGTCCCACGTCTCCAAAAACGAACGCGAACCGCCTCCCTTTGCCACACGATTTCGGCCGCCTCGTCGAACTACGCGACACTCCACCGTACAGATGTGTCGAGCTCGACGTCCTCCACGATTTCCTAGTTGAAGCCTTCGTCTAAAAGTCTACCGATTGGAAGTAATTGAGGGATGAAGGAGAGATAATTTCGGCCATTGGTATAAGGGGTGGCGGCTGAAGCTTTCAAACCCTAGCTAGGTTTCTTATTTGCAAAATGAAAGAAAGGGGTGCTTTTATAGAAAATTTCACGATTTACTATTCATCGAATTTTTTCAAACTCCTATTCGAGCGTGCCGGCTGACGTTCATAAGGTTTACCTCGCGTTCCGAACGCAATGGAACAGGTTTCGGAAGCTAATTCGATCGTATGTGTGAGATATGACAATAAACGGTCGATTTAAATTAAACCGATTTAAATCAATTTCGAGGCGTTTTAATTTGTACCGGACAAACGGTAAATCCAAAAATTACGAAATTTGAAATCTTACAATAATATCACATTACGGATCCGATGAAACTAGTTTCGTTGAAATCCGACACTGTTTGAAAAATGACTATTTTAACTCGACGATTTAAAATTAAAATGATATCGATGCGTTTCGAGCTGCCACGGTCAAACGACAACTCCGATGGATACGAAAATTGAAATCCGATAATAACTAACTATTACGGATCCAATGGAACTGGTTTCGTTCAATTCTGAGACTGTCCGAAAATTGGCTATTTTTATAGTCGATAATTAAATATTAAAATATTCAATTTTCACAGATTAACTCCAAATTAAATTTTAAAAGTTCTATAACCTTTCTGTAACTCCAGTATGATTAAATAAAATTTTCCAAATCATTTTCAATCATTTTAAACTCGATTTTCAATTATCTCTGGAATTTCACTATTTAATTTATCGATTTAATCATCAAATTAAATCCAATATTCGAAAAATAAATCATTCAACTTCTAAATTCCATTTATTAATATTTAAAATTAATTAAATATTCGAATTTTAATTATCAAAAATTCTGGGTCGTTACAGACTTCCCCCCTTAAAAGAATTTCGTCCTCGAAATTACAAGTTAGGGAAAAATGGTCCTTAACTCGTCTACTATTTTTCAACATCCAATAGTTTTATCAAATTTTCCAAACCAAATCTTTCTACTAAAGATTCGTTATCATTCAACTAACTTTCCAATTTCAATTATAAGTTTCAAACAACATTGTTTACTTCAAAATTCAAATTTAAGTTTAAAATTCAAATTTTAACTTTTAAAATTTTCTCAAAAATTTTCTAACGCCCTAAATTTCCGAAAAATTTCGCCAGCGTCTCCTTTGCGCGGCTAATACGGTACGACTACAAAACGTTCCTACGGACTCTCAGATTTCAAAAAGAAAAGAAAAAGCCAAGCGGCTAGACAAGAAATCATCAAAAACTCATATTATAATTCAAATACTTACCTTTTGTCGAGCAATTCGAATTTATCTTTGAAATCAAATCCAATTCCTTTTATAACACCTGTATGTCCTACTAGCCATTATATCTAGTTACAGCATTCAATTTCGTTCAATCTTACTTTTCATATTCATTTGAATTTAATTCACAATTTAAATCAAATTTGGATTCAATTCAACTTCTGAATATTGAATTTTATCAATTAACTTTCATTCATAACCGCACTCTTTTTAAATTAGTTTCAATTACTAATTCATCACAGATTGCAATTCACTTTATTCAAATTTGTTTTCAACATTCAGTTTCAATTCCAGTTTTATTCTTTCGTTCAATCATCAAATTTTACTTAAGAATTTCACACTTCATTTCTTAAGTTCAATGTAAATATTCCATATACACATTATATTTATTTTCAATTCACTATTATGGTTTATAACCACTCATATTAAACTGGATTTCAAATTCCATATGAATTTTAATTCATCTCAAACCATATTAATTTGTCATTTCTTCAATTAGTTTCCGTTACTAATTTTATTTCAATACTTTACTTTACAAATTTGAAATGAATTTTTCAACATTCAATTTACTTTCATTAACTGGATTCACTTGTACTTACATTAATTTAACCACATCCTTTAAGTTAAATTTATTCTATCAAAATCCAATTTGTATAAGTTATCAACTTAATAATATTCCATAGATATTTCTACATAGTATTCCAGAGTTTACCAACATTTCAAAAACCATTTTTCGAAAACAGTTCAAATTATCCTTTGAATTTTCTAAAACAAAACCCAAATTTCCAAACAACCTCCATTTAAAACAATTTGGCAGCAATTCCTCTTTTGGAAACCCGAAAATGAACACCAACGATGCCGCGGTCATCATCGAAGTTATTTTCCAGCGACCGAAAAGAGTTTAGAGCTCTTATCTCTCCCAAAATACTTTTCAAACCTTTGAAATTCATTTTCAACTCTAAAAAGATTTAAACTTTCCAAATCTCCAAAATTTTCAAATTCTTTTCAAAACATTTCCAAAAACTTCTCTGGAATTCCGTTTTAAATTACAATTCACATTTATAATTTATACTCTTTAAATTTCATTTGTATATGAGTTTATCTCTTAACTTTGGAGTTACGATTTCAATTTTCTTATTCAATTTCAGTGATGATAATTCACTATTATTACTTCCTAACATCCATGCAACCATATACTATAGTACTTTATAGAAAAACATTTCTTTTCTATACAAAAATAGTTTTGGGTAAAATTATCTCATTTACCCTATTTAAAAACAATATTGTGCCGAATTGTTCTATTCAAGTGTTTAGAGATCCCTATCGATAGAGTTGTACGGACAATACCGACCAGAATCCATATACCACTCAACAAACCAATCATCACAATATAAAACAATTTTATATTCACTAACAAATACGCGCTCGTATCTATTATGACACTCAACTCATTCTAGAGTACTACTGACTCTATCTCTAATGAGTAACACCCAACAGAGCAGGGTTGTCGCTTAACCATATGCTCTGATACCACGCTGTCACGTACCGAAATTTTCGACTTTCGAAAATTCGACATCGATACTCACTTTATCGACTGCCGAGCAATCGAGTGCCGGAAACTCCAATAGTGAGGGTTTTAAGAAAAAGAAAAAGTAGAAGAAGAAGAAGATAGAAGAAAAAGAGAAGAAAGAAAGAAGAAGAACAACAGAACAACAACAGAAACAGAAAACAATATCAGAATCTCACATATCGCAGCGGAACAATATATAATAGATAATCACTAGTCTTTTAAAACAAAGAACTATATCAGTTTATACATACATCAATCAGAGTCAATATACAACAATGGACAGTTATATAAACTTGTCCTCATACAGAATACACAGCGGAATAAATACTATCAGATACAAATACTACGTCTCGTCATCCATCTTGCTTCCAAAGCTCCAGAATATCCAGAATATCCTGATAACATAACTCTAGGCTGCCCGTGTGGAAATTGGTGGGCACCCAGAGTTTAGAAGGGAAACAATAAACTCCGAGTCAGTCATGGTGACTGGTGTGAGATCGTAAAACAGTTATTCTTTAAAATAAATAGCAGAGAATTTTAAAGTCAATTCGCAATGCTTTTGGAAAATGAAACTACCATAAGACCTCCCACCACACACACAATGCAAACGCAGAATTGGAGGAGATTCCTTCTTATGATAGTCAAAGATGCTTACTACGCAAAATCAAATCATTTTGATATTATTATTAGTGCATAGTGTAGAAAACATTTCGAAAGTATAATATTAATCTTAGCCAGCATACGACCAGTATCGTATGCCTACTATAGCTACCATCTAAACAGTGGTGACCACCGTACGTAAATGGCAGGTTCTACAACTAATACCGTACAAAGTTCGTATTGGAGTTTGGATTTCCAACAAATGGTCAGGCTAAGGAACTTCCTATCCACGATGGGTACGTCCCTGGAATAGACGACCCGAGAACCTAACCGGATCTCTGCCAACACAAGGCCGGGTTACCTCTGCAAAAATAGGTAACTACTGACACGCGTATGCCATCCCCCGATCGTAACCGATCTTCCCGAGGATCCCCGATTTCCAACAAACCACATAGATAATAATGCAGCAACCACATAGGTTAAGTATCTGGGCTCCATACCATGATACCACCTCTATCCAGAAGGAATGACATACACTAAGGGGCGCTACTCCCTAGAACCTTGCTGCATCCTTCCTGTTTTGACCATTTCCGGGGTGTGAGGCTCGACGAAGTCTCGTCCACAAAGCTATGCTTTCTCGAAAAGCCCTGCTTCGGGTCAAACAAAATGATCAACCTATGATCACAAAGATATAAGATCAAACAAATGATCATATCACAAATGATCAAACACTGATCATTTCACAGCAACACTCAGTATGCCACGTTACCAAATTGGGATATATCGCTGATGAATTTCAACTACATAACCTCTGAGCTCGTACGTCTCAGAGAAGGGTGTTAAGCTAAGAGAATAAATTCTCCGCCACCAACAGAAATGTATTTGAAAGAAATCAGCTTTATATCTCAAATTGTAACGTCAGACACACAATCCATACAAGTCTGTTCCGGGATCGAACAGAACCGAAGGCACTTCTCACGAAGCCCTTGCATATCCGGATAAATTTCTAATCACGTCCGGACTTCCCGTCACTAAGGGTGATAAAACCTCTAAATCGGAGATCAGCCGATGTAGAGTAACTCGACGGTAATCCTTCCGCTTTCAAAAATATCCGGTCTTCAACACCGGTCTTCAAATGCGATTCATAACGACGTATCACATATTCGAAATGGGTTATACGACCCCATGGTCCTTTCCCGGCTAACCCGAATAGTGAGCGTTTATTTAAAATAAGTGTGGCATTCAATTTCATCCAAATTCACAACAAATACCTACTCAAGGTAATTATTGATAGTCGGTTATTTAACTATCAATAAAGATACGCGACATCATCAGATTCCAAATAATTTTCCCAAATTATTTATCTTCCAAAATATCTTTTACTAGGTATAAAATTTCCACACTTTCAAAAATAAATCAATATTTATTTTTAAACAACTTCCCTTTCTTTTTTATAAATTCCATAGTGAATTTATATTTCAAAAATATCTACTGATATACGATTTCCAAATCGATTTCAATATTCACTTTCAATTTATCTTTAAGAAGATAAATTCTCAAACGTTTCATTTCATTTTGGAAAAGCATTCCATACTTATTTAATAATAAGTGTTTCACAAATCTTTTATTTTCAACATTTGAAAATATTCGATATACTTAAATCAATATTTAGTACATATTCATTCTTTAAGGAAATCATTCTTTTTAACAACATCTATTTGAGTCCAAACGAATGTTGCGTAAAACATCGTTACGACGACTCGAAATCACTAGTATAGGGATTCAGAATTAAGATAGATATATAAATCCCAATACTATATAAAACATTTTCTTTCGAAAATCATTTACTATAACAACAGTGTTATAGTCCATCATTTCCTTATTCCTCGAAAACGTCTATTTCAACAATAAAAGTTGAAATCTATGTATTCGATACTTATTACGTTTTAAAACATCTTTTAAAACAATTACTTCATTTCTGTAATATCGCTTTCCCAAAACAAGTTCATTTTACTTAACAATATATTCACTGTCCAAAATCGTGAATATACTTCACTAGCCACATTTCAATATTTTCTACACATTTTATTTAAATAATAATCCGCTATCCAAAATCGCGAATATATCTCCTTTAACATTTTAATTTATCAAATCCAATTGATTTCGAATTTATAAAACAACGTTCATAAATTCTATTTCTATTTTCTAACGACTTCAATTTAATAAATCTTCTTTATTAATAATTCGATCAATATTCCATTTAAAGGCAAAAAAATCCAATTTATAAGTAAATCTCTTATAAATCTTTTATTCCACAGTTTCATCCATTTTATAATTTCACAATTTATGAATCTATAAATTCCATATCCTCACGATTTATAATTCTATAAATTTCATCTTTAACACTTATCATCTCGTTTTAAAATTCCAATATTTTAACTTTATAAATATCAACTTTTTAAATCTTTTAAATAAACTGTTCACAAAGATCCGAAAATCTCAGTTCAAACCATTTTATAAATTGCTTAAACTATTTATTTCAAAAATCACCTTACGGTCATAATTCACAAAAAATCTTAACTTTTATAACTTCAAAATTTTACGTTTATAAATCGATTCAAAAATTCCATAAAACGTATATTTTCAAAAATCACTTTAAAAACCCTTTTAAAGTAAAAGTCGTTATTTTTACATTTCAAAACTGAATCCGATGATGTGACAACACCAATTAGTCCATCACAACAGTCAATATCATATATCAATATGATAACAGAATATATATCAATATCTGTAAATAAGTAAATATAGTTGAGGAATCCAGTTGGATCCCTCCAACCTGTTTCCCTGCATCCAAAGATGCTAGCACAATACCAATTCCGCTCCAGTACGGAATTATCGCGGTATATAGGTTTTATAAAAATCCGCTTACTAACGGCGCAATAGGGTCTCATCCGCTATACGAGGCGGGAAATCATCAATCCAATATATACATATGTCAATATGTATATATTGCTATATATATATAGATATATCCTATCATATCTAATATCACATCCAATAGCAATCAAATAATTAACTTAAAATTCCACTTTTCAATTCTTGAGTGAGAAGATCTCACCTTGATTTTAATTCTGATTTCAGCATTTATTTGGAATAAAATTAAACGGGCGTTTAATTTTACCCGAAATTCAAACTAGCTCCAAATTGCTCCAATTCAGTTGCATCGCGAAGAGCTCGACAAAACGAAGCCAACACAAAAAGTTTCGTAATTTTCTGACCTCGTACGAAAGAGATATAACAATTTAAAGTTTATACAAATTTAAATACAAATAAATTTTCATTTTCTATTTAATTTCTAACCCTAAAACCATCAGAGACGTAGATTTCCAAGTGCATAGATCATGGCCGCTCCCACGTTCTTCTCCAACACACGCGCCCAGTTTTAAACGAACGAGCCAAAACCCAACTGCCAAACTAGGGTTAACGGCCGAGCCACCATAGTTCGTCGAAACCCCATCATTCCACCTTCACTCGAACCGCCTCAGCCACCTCCACCTTCGCCCCAGTCATGGCTCAACTCGGTGGTCCCACGTCTCCAAAAACGAACGCGAACCGCCTCCCTTTGCCACACGATTTCGGCCGCCTCGTCGAACTACGCGACACTCCACCGTACAGATGTGTCGAGCTCGACGTCCTCCACGATTTCCTAGTTGAAGCCTTCGTCTGAAAGTCTACCGATTGGAAGTAATTGAGGGATGAAGGAGAGATAATTTCGGCCATTGGTATAAGTGGTGGCGGCTGAAGCTTTCAAACCCTAGCTAGGTTTCTTATTTGCAAAATGAAAGAAAGGGGTGCTTTTATAGAAAATTTCACGATTTACTATTCATCGAATTTTTTCGAACTCCGATTCGAGCGTGCCGGCTGACGTTCGTAAGGTTTACCCCGCGTTCCGAACGCAATGGAACAGGTTTCGGAAGCTAATTCGATCGTATGTGTGAGATATGACAATAAACGGTCGATTTAAATTAAACCGATTTAAATCAATTTCGAGGCGTTTTAATTTGTACCGGACAAACGGTAAATCCAAAAATTACGAAATTTGAAATCTTACAATAATATCACATTACGGATCCGATGAAACAGGTTTCGTCGAAATCCGACACTGTTTGAAAAATGACTATTTTAACTCGACGATTTAAAATTAAAATGATATCGATGCGTTTCGAGCTGTCACGGTCAAACGACAACTCCGATGGATACGAAAATTGAAATCCGATAATAACTAACTATTACGGATCCAATGGAACTGGTTTCGTTCAATTCTGAGACTGTCCGAAAATTGGCTATTTTTACAGTCGATAATTAAATATTAAAATATTCAATTTTCACAGATTAACTCCAAATTAAATTTTAAAAGTTCTATAACCTTTCTATAACTCCAGTATGATTAAATAAAATTTTCCAAATCATTTTCAATCATTTTAAACTCGATTTTCAATTATCTCTGGAATTTCACTATTTAATTTATCGATTTAATCATCAAATTAAATCCAATATTCGAAAAATAAATCATTCGACTTCTAAATTCCATTTATTAATATTTAAAATTAATTAAATATTCGAATTTTAATTATCAAAAATTCTGGGTCGTTACAATATATACCTCAGTCTTGAAACCAAACTTTATGCATTTATATGCGAAATTACAGTTTCAATAATTGAATCTGATGGTATGCATTCAATGTTTTGACATCCTCAAAATTGATAGTTCATTTGAAAAGCGCATTTATAGAACTGCATGGTAAAAAAATTATGTGTGGTACTTAATACATTTTCAACATCAATTATGTAACCGAAACTTTGTACTTTGAAAGTAACTTTATTTTTAGAATCTGTATTTATAGTCAAAGCTATGTATAAAATTGGATATATTCAAAAGCTGAAGATAATATGGAACCATACAGACCCGCATCTTGAAACCAAACTTTATGCTTTTATATTGGGAATAAAATTTTCAGAAAATGATATATTATATGTCTTTGAAACTTTCATATATTTTGAAAATGTTTATGCCAAAAGCTGAATCTATTGAAACCTGTTGTCTTATCAGATGAAGACTGGTATAGTACAGTGAGTACTCAGTTGAAAATCCTACATTTCAAACCTGTATGCATAAACTTCAAATCTATATTTTGCAGAGCTAATGCAGAAAATCAGTTAACAGATTCAAGGTCGGAACTAAAACACATATTTGAAGTCTATTGCATTGAAAATCAGTTGACATACATTTACAAATAAACCAAAGTGCATATTCATAAATTTACATCTATATGTACATATATATATATATATAGTTGATGCATTTTCAAAATCAAATATGTACCTGAAACTTTGTACTTTCAAAATCAATTTATTCATAGAATCAATATTTGTATTAAAGCTATGTATAAAACTTCATATATTCATAGAATCAGTACTGAGTTGAACTCCATACATTTCAAACCTGTTTTCATAAAATTCAAATCTATATTTTGCAAAGCTGATGTATAAAATCATTTAAGAGATTCAAGGCCAGAATTCAAACACATATTTAACGTCTATTACGTTGAAAATCACCACCATACATTTAGAAATAAACCAAATTGCATATTTAGAAATTTATATCTATATATCTATATATATATATATAACACACACACGTAATGCATTTTCAAAATCAAATATGTACCTGAAACTTTGTACTTTGAAAATCACTTTATTTTGTAGAATTTGTATTTGTATCAAAAGCTATGTATAAAAGTGCATATATTCAAAAACCGAACATAATACAGAACCATATATACCTGAATCTTGAAACCAAACTTTATAAAGACGGTCAAAGTAGAATTAGTACTGAGTTGAACTTCATACATTTCAAACCTGTTTTCCTAAAATTCAAATCTATATTTTGCAAAGCTGATGTATAAAATCATTTAAGAGATTCAAGGCCAGAATTCAAACACATATTTAACGTCTATTACGTTGAAAATCAGTTGACATACATTTAGAAATAAACCAAATTGCATATTTAGAAATTTATATCTGTATATATATATATATATATATATATAACACACGTAATGCATTTTCAAAATCAAATATGAACCTGAAACTTTGTACTTTGAAAATCACTTTATTTTGTAGAATTTGTATTTGTATCAAAAGCTATGTATAAAAGTGCATATATTCAAAAACCGAACATAATACAGAACCATATATACCTGAATCTTGAAACCAAACTTTATGCATTTATATTTGAAATTAAAATTTCAAAAATTGTTATATTATATATCTGTACACGCTAAAAGTATCTAAGTACGCAACTATATCCCATGTATTTTCAAGGAAGTTCAATTAGTGTTTTTAAGAACAGCCGATTCAGATTCCAGAAAGATATGCATTTCAAATATTTGTATGTTTGGTATGTAGAACATTCGTAATGGTAAAGGTGAAAAAGAGAAGGAGGGGAAGAATTAAAATTGATACCGATTGTAGGTGGTGGTTGCAATTCAGACGCGAGCAACTGTTGCGCACGCCGTTGTCGTCTATGGTGAGCCAGCTGAACTTGTCGTGCATCGTTGGACATTCTTTCACATCGGGCTCATTGAGCCAACCGACGCTGTTCGCGTTGATGAGCATCCATGTCAATCAGAGGAGGAAAAGAAACATTTAAATTAGTAAAAACCGGAAAAAATGGTAGTAATGTAAGGTAAAGTTGCTGTGATGAAAAAAATTGTTGACGTGAAAGAGTGGGTAAAAAATAAGGAATGAAAATTCGATAGTAAGCTAGGGGTGAGTAAAGTTTAAAGCAGTATTGTAAGAAAGTAAGAAGGGGATGGAATACCTAGTTACCGCAATAGTACAAACATATGCAGACAGGGAGGAGGAAGCGTTGCTTTAGTAGTGTGGATATTTGTGAAGTTAAATAGGATAGGGAAAAATGAAGGATATATTTTGTAGTTTGAACGGGTAAAAAACATAACTATTCAGCAGGGACTAAGTCAGTAGTGAGTAACTGCTGTATTTTGTAACACGTTGTCTGCAAACATATTATGCAGTGGAAAATTGGAGAACAGATAAAAGTAGGAAACTGGTTTGTCGTGTGTATCATAAACAGTTACCGACTTACCCAGTTTTGATTCTCATGCTGCAGTAACGAAGGTGGATAATGTGCAAAAGAACTCCTACTGGAATCCTTTTCCTGCATGAATTTTGGCAGAGGTAGCAACAGAATTGTCCAAGTATAACAAAAACATTACGCAGTAGACAGTAGTCACATAAAATGGTTTCTTAAGTGTTCAGTTGTGTATAAGTAGAAAAGTAAACAAAGTACTTGTAAGTTGTGTACATAAATATAAAAGTCTGCTAAAGTATGTACTGATGTTCTGGTAATGTTTTAGGGTTATATATGCGTGGTAATAATGCGGTGATGTAAAAGAGAGAAACATTGAACAGAAGATGAAGTTATACTAATGCCCGCACCATGTTTGTGGGAAAAATCACAGTTGTAAATGAAACGTGAAAGTGCAGTGTGAAAGTGGAAATTTAAATGAATGTGTGATGTCATTGTGAATGGTGGCACATACCTGCGAGAAACACATTTTTCTTCTCTATTCATTTACTCCTTCCACAGCTCAACCCACAAAAGGATGATGATCAATATCCCATCAGCAGCCGACGTACCGCAGCCGCATCATCTTCGCAGCAAAACAAACCTGACAGGGAATGTGACGAAGATCAGTTATAGTGAGCAGTTGAAAGCGGAGATCACCTCCAGCATAACCAAACAACAATCTTCTTCCAGAAGTGTAATCACAATCCATTTTCTCTCCTGTAGAACCCAACCTCTCCCCTCCTCATATCTGCCCACAGACATCCAGATCGTCAGACGTGGCACATCATCACCAATTAGCAAAACGAACATATTAGGGAATGGACGAAAATCAGTTAAACCGAACAGATGAAAGGATAGATAACCTGCAGCATAACAAAAAACCCATCTTCTTCCAGAAGTCTAAGCAGCATAACCCAACCTCTTGCCTCCCCATGTCTGCCCCCAAACAGCCAGATCGGCTGACAGGGCACATCATCACCGATTATAGCTGATTCGCCATGCCTACTCGTGGACTTCCACATCATCGTACCTGCCACACGAACACCAAATACAACTGAGTCACAACCCAAAACCTTCAGTAGTAGAGAGAAAATGTCTAGAAGTTTTTGAAGTAAAATGTACTAAAACGCATAAAATAGTGGAACTTTAATTGAAAATATATGAAGAAACAATACCTATTTGTCTTCCTTCAGTTCTTCACCTATATGAACAAAGCCGTTTATCTTCCAACTTGGCGTTATCAATCGTCGCTTCATGTTCATTAATTGATTATTGTAGCTTCACTGAAAACTTAATAGAAGCCCTAGAATTTCATCTGAAAGCTGCAAAAAAAATTACCAAATTTGACCCAAATTTGACGTAAAATAGAGTTAGGTCTCAAAAATCGAGAGAATCAGTGATTACTGTCGACTATCCAGGAATGGTGTATATACGAAACACGTTAAAATAAGTGATGTTTGTATTTTAGAATAAAAGAAAACAACTTACTCACAGCTCGCGACCTTACAGAAATACATCAAATCGCGAACGAAGATGCCGATTTCTGAAACCGGCAGTCAAAAGATCGGGAAGGAGATGGAAGATGATGAAGTAGGTCAGATCCCTGCATCATCAATTCAACCCAGATTTGCGAAGCGCAACCCAGATTTGCGAAGCGCCCATTTGTTGCTGGATTGCTGATGCGTACGCGATGGGAAATTTGAGGAGGCGGAAGAAATAGATCCAAGGTTGAGTGAAAGGGAAGTAGATTTGGTCAGTTATTTGACCACCATTGTTGATTGGGGATGCAGTGTGAAGGAAAAGAAGTTGGAGATGGTGACGTGAGGAGGAAGTGGGTAAGTGGTGGAACATGGGGTGGAAGACGACATTTTTTTGGGGAAAGACAATTGTACCCTTATATATTCTATTGGAAAATAAGTTCTGCAAAAACAAAGAGAGGGTAACTTTGGCAATTCGAAAAAGGCTTCACCTACTCAAGTATTTGCTTTATATATAAGATATATATATTACTTATGTATATATTTTGTCATCATATCCATTTTTACATTTTTAAACATCATAAAGCTTACATATATATATATATATATATATTAATATATACTTATATGGATATTCCATCCTAAATTTTAATGGTGGAGTTTATATATATATATATAATTTATCATATCTAGAATTTATATTTTAAAATTAAACATAGTTTCCAATCAATATATAGATTCAGATATTTTAAGTATTAGAAAATTTATCTATTCAACTTATAAAAATTAATATTCCAAAAATTAAAATTGGTTAATTACCCTAATATCAGATGGTTAAAAATCCGGGTCGTTACATCGTATAATCATATAATAGTGATAAATTTGATCAACTATCAAGAACTGAATCGACACCTAGTGATACCTAGTACCACCTACGACTCAGTATACCAAAAATTGAATCAACACCCAGTGATAACGAATATCACCTATGAATAAGCATTGTGGTTGCACCCACATGATCTACAATATTGCATGACCCTCCCTGGTCTACTCTTGCCTTTATGACAATACTCCTCTATCCATCATCTCATCTAAGTCATGTAGCCACAACACTCAATGCCCGTACAGCAGATCGTCGGACTAGTGACATTGGGGCAATGATGCTACACTCTGGGTGCTACCCTGAGTCAATCCAACTAGGATGGAACTAGCTTTATCTAGTACAACACTCATTGATCAATTTATAATACTTACCATGTTTCACAGGTGTATATATGACAGTAATCTTAACTAATTATCATTAACCCATTGTCACTAAGGGGTTTAATATATTCAAATTCCAATCTGATAGTAATCCCACCAAACTATCATTAACCTGATATCACTAAGGGGTTTACCATATTATATATCATTTCACCTTTTCATATAAGACAGTTATTCTCACTAACTATTTTGTAGCCATTATCACTATGGTTACAAGTTTAAATCACAATATGTTATTCAATTAACATTCATGATCACCTATTCATTATAAAATGAAAATAATTAAACATTTTATAACATATTTAAATAAACGGTGGTGGTAGAGCCTACCAATGCAAAAATAAAATAACTGAATAGGGTAGCGGAAGAGCTTAAACTTACGAAAATAAAATAACATAATGTGGTGGTGGCAGAGCCTACAGTTGCAAAAATAAAATAATAGTATGCAGTGGTGGTAAAGCCTACCCTTGCAAATATAAAATAACAAAATATGGTGGTGGAAGAGCCTAGCTTTGCAAAAATAAATAACAATGTACAGTGGTGGAAAATCCTTCCTTTGCAAAATTAAAATAATAGAATGCGGTGGTGGCAGAGCCTACCCTTCCAAAAATAAAATAAAAGATTGCGGTGGCGGCAGAGCCTACCCTTACAAAATTAAAATAACAATGTATGGTGGTGGCAGAGCCTACCCTTGTAAAAATAAAATAACAGTGTGCGGTGGTGGTGGAGCCCACCCTTATAAAATTAAAATAACATAATGTGGTGGTGGTAGAGCCTACCCTTGCAAAAATAAAATAACAGAAGGTGGTGGTGGCAGAGCCAACCCTTGCAAAAATAAAATAACAGAATAAATAATAACTGAGCAAAACAATAGAGACGCAATGCCCTTGATTTCTACAAATTCTATGATTTGTGCTTTAGTCTCAAGTATGCAAAAGTTTTAGTTTGCATAGGATAAGAAATAAGGTTTTTAACTAAAGGAAGTAAACGAAAAGGTAAGATAAATTTATTAAGCCAATTGAAGCTTTCGCTTGATCTCAAGGTGGAGGTTTCAGTGAAGGTATGGAAGAATATGTAGGAGATGGGTGAATAAATGAAATGAGAGGAGAGGTAGGGGTTTATATGTAAGCAAGGCATAATCATTCTATTTTGTTTTATTAGACTATTTTGTTTTATTAGGTATGTACTTATGTTATTTTGTTTTATAGTATTGTTTTATTAGGCAAGTAATTATACTATTTTTTTTATTAGATAAGTAATTGTGTTATTTTGTTTTGTACTATTGTTTTGTTAGACAAGTATTTATACTATTCAATTTTATACTATTGTTTTATTAGACAAGTATTTATATTATTTGGTTTTATACTATTGTATTATTAAGCAAATAATCATATTGTTTTATTAGGCAAGTAATTATGTTATTTTGTTTTATATTATTATTTTATTAGGCAAGTAATTATACTATGCTATTTTATACTAATGTTTTTTAGGCTAGTCATATACTACTTTACTTTATTAGTCGGGTCATTATACCATTTTCCTTTTGTATTATTAGTTTATTAGGTTATTCATTATCCTATTTTGCTTTATTATGCAAGGTTAATAATTATTTCCTATTTTATTAAGCAGATTCTTTTCTTAATTTCTAAGATGTAATCACTCTCAGTCAGGTAAAGAAAATAATAGCTTTCCTAATTTATTAACATTGGAGGAAATAGTTTTTCTTTTTTTCCTTTTTCATTTTGAGAAAAAATATCCTAAATTATCTTTTGGTTTTCATAATCAAATTTCAAATTACTTCCAAAATATTTTAAACTGTCAAATTATAATATAGCCAAATTTCAGGTTGTTACACCAATATTACCTAAAAGATAATGGGATTATCTCTCCGGTCACCCCACCGTACACTCCACAATACAATAGTTTTTCGGAGTGTAGGAATAGAACCCTATTAGATATGGTTTGTTCCATGATGAGTAAGGCTGAATTACCTATGTCCTATTGGGGATATGCACTGGATACCGCAATGTGTATGTTGAATTTGTTACCCACTAAATCTGCGCCTAAGATGTCATATGAGATATGGTAAGGGAAGAAACCCCACTTCAACTATTTGAAGGTACAGGGTTGTTCGGCCTACGTTATGAATGTTGGCTCTAACAAACTTGAGGTGAGATCAGCCTTGTGTAAGTTTATGGGATATCCTAAGAATTCTAGGAGATATATTTTCTATAACGCAGAAGAACAAAAGGTGATTGTTTCCACACACACAGACTGTCTTTTAGAAAAGGAATTTCTGTCAAAAGAAACCAACAACAAAGTTGTAGACTTAGATGAAATTAGAGAAACTTACATTGAGGCTAAACCAGTAGGAGAACCAAGTTCACCCATATATGAAAATACGCAACCTATTAGAATGTCTAGTAGGTAATCTTGCACACCAAAGAGTTACCATGGTTTCTTGTAGATGGCAAAAAGGAGGACTATGTCTTAGATGATGACACTCCTCTATCTTTCCGACAAGCACTGCAGAGTAATGGCTCTATACTCTGGCTTGAAGTAATGAAATCTGAGATGGATTACATGTAAGAAAATAAAGTGTGGACTTTGTCAAATGTACCCAAAGGGGTAAAACCCAATGGCTGTAGATGGAAAAGTAGAGACTTATAAAGCTAGGCTAGTTTCAAAGGGATTTCATTAGATTCAAGGCGTTGATTATGACGAGACCTTTTCGCCCATAGCCATACATAAGTCCATTTGGATTATGATGGCCATTGGTGCATTCTATGTCTACCAAATATGGAAATTGATGTAAAGATGGTATTTATAAAAGGTGATTTAGAAGAAACCATCTATATGTCGCAGCCCGAGGGTTTTGTGGTCAGTAGGATTGAGGGAAAGGCTTGCAAGTTGTTAAAGTCCATTTATGGACTTAAACAAGCTTAAAAAATTTAGAACAAGTGTTTTAATAAAGTAATTAAACAGTTTGATTTTTATCAAAACATAGAGGAAGCGTGCATATACAAAAGGGAACAGGGCAACATTATCGTATTCTTAGTGCTATATGTCGACAATCTTCTATTAATAGGCAATGACATTTCATTATTGCAATCAGTGAAAGCTTTGCTGTCTAAGAACTTCTCCATGAAGTATTTGAGAGAAGTAGCCTATATACTAGGTATAAAAATCTATAGAGATAAACCTAAGAGGTTGCTGGGATTGTCTCAATCCTTACGCATAGCTACCATACTAAAGAGGTTAAATATGAAGAATTCCAAGCATGGAAATGTTCCAACACGGTCTGAAATCGTTCTTTCTAAAAAGGACGCTCCTTATACTAATGAGGAGAAAGAGCGTATGAAGAGGATCCCATGCTTCAGCTATAGGATCCATAATGTACATTATGCTATGTACTAGGCCAGATATGGCATATGCATTAGGATGCGTAATCCGATACTAATCTAATCCTAGAGAAAAGCATTGGACAACTGTAAAACGTATACTGAAGTATATAAGAAATACTCGATACCTATTCCTTATTTATGGGAATGGAGACCTATTTATGAAAGGCTATACAGATTCAAGCTTTTAAAGTGACATTGATGATAATAAGTCGGTGTCTGGTTATGTCTTTATGCTTAACAGGGGAGCCATAAGTTGGAAAAGTTCCAAACAAAAGATTGTAGTTGATTCGACGTTGGAGACCGAGTACATCGCCTTAAATGAAGCATCTAAAGAGGCAATCTAAATGTGTAAGTTTTTAAGTGAGCTTGGAGTGGTTCCCGATACCAAGAATCCAATGGCATTGTTTTGTGATAACAAAGCAGCAGTACAGATTGCAAAGGAGTCCAGAGCATAGAAGAAGTCATGGCATATTCTTCGAAAGTTCCACCTCATTAGGGAATTCGCTGAGAAAAAATAGGTCATGTTACACAAGTTAGGTACCAAGCACAACATAGAAAGTCCATTCATGGAGGGTCTAGCGCAGTCACTCTCGATTATCTAATCGAAGGGATAGGATTGTGATTCCATAATTGGCCCTATGTGCTAGTTGGAGATTGATAGAGCTAGGGGTATGCCCTATGGGAAATTTTATAATTTGTTGTAAATTATTTGCTCTATAACCAATTCTCGATTGCAATAAATGTGTTTTCCTTCTATTATATATTCGTTATAATGTGTTTAAATAATTGAATGTTTAATTAAAATATAATTAATAGGAAATCCATTAATGGTGTGTTTGTGATAATAATTATAAGTAGTTGTAATCATGAGTATTGTACTACAATATAATAAACACATCATATTAAATATTCCTAGCCAAGATGCATCGAGATTGGATAACGATCCATTCATTGAGACTAGAGTACGTAACGCTCTCCAAATATTGGATGTTGTATTACTCAAGTCTGCTGGGGCCACCTAGGGATTACATACCGATAGTTGTTGGATAACCATGGAATGACTCACTCAATAGCTTTCTATTGGTAAATATAACTAATGTCAAATAGAAAATATCGTTGTGACTAATTTACACTGTTCTCTTGACTTGTGAATACCATTGATCTTCAATATGAAAGCTTCGCTGGCACGACATCCATCGAAAGACTATAGTTGGGTCGAGCGAAAGTATTGAAAGTGAAATACTATTCAAGAAAGGATTCGTCTACTCAGTTATATAGGGTTAGTATCAAACCGAAGTCAACTTAAAGTCAAAATCTCTGGCCAGAGTGGTATATGTTAGAACCCCTCTTATTGGATTTTAATGATAACAACTATACTATTAGGCAAAAGAACCTCTAAACTAACATGCAGGTACATAAGTATCAAAAATGATGGTCAACATTGAAATCGAGCTCAAATATTGAAGACAAAAATAGTGTTTACTGTATGTTATAGTTGATTTAGTTATAATGTACAATCTCCTATATAATGATTTCACACACACAAATATTGCTATGAAATTTTATTTTCAGAAAAATTATATTCTAAATTTTTCCATAAATTAGAAATTAAGATTTTCAAAAGCAATTTAAAAATTAAAAACATAGAAAACAAACATACACTTAAAATGTGTATTTCAACTGTCTGAAATTGAATATCAACCGTTTAAAATACAATTTCAGATGTTTGAAATAGTTGTTTTTTGAACTAGTTTGTTTCTTTCTTTTAATGTATATTTTTAACCATCTAATTTTAAATTTTTAGCCACCTAAATTGAAATTCAGCCATCTGAATTAACCTAGTTTTCAACTGTTTTGTTTATGTTTTACACTTTCAAATTTCAGCCATCTGAATTTAAATTTCAACCATCTGATTTGTGCGAAAAGAAGTGTCGCTTCATAGAAATTCAAAATCTGTAGAGTTGCTTTCTTCCTAAAGGTTGAATCCTTCTAATGGTTATATCCTTTCTATGAGTCGGCGGAATAGGGATCTTAAGGCAAAATTATCACTAGAGTGGGGGTGAATAGTGTTTAATGGATTAGATGAATATTTTTCAAATTCTTTAAGCTCTACTTGGAATGATGTAATTAAAAATCATAGAAACAATCACAGAATCAAAGTATATATAAAAGTAAATGCAGTAAAAGTAAAAAGGAAAGAACACACCAGGATAATATACTGGTTCGGAGTTACCCTACATCTAGTTTCACATAATTCCTTGTATGGATTTCTTTTCTACTAGTAAATGCAAATACAATCTCGATTTCAAGGCTAAGAGACACACCCTCCTAAATCCCGGCCTCTGGGTAGAGTCACTTGATTTTCGGGCCACAAGCACACCCACAAGATTTATGAGCTACTAAGCACACCCAATAGATTTTAACAGGCTACGATCACACTTACTTGGATTTTAGGGATACCAAGCACACCACAAAGTATAAGAGTATGATTTGATAGAGTTTACAAACTCGGATCTTCGAACTTGATTACAATTGATTCTATAACTCTTGAATAGCACTTTGACCTTAGTTTGAGTGAGAGAGATGGGAGAAATCAGAGAGTATATGAAAGAGAATCAAACTAGTAATGATTGAATTTGATTCTAGTTGAATTTCGGTAGAGTTTCGATAGAAATTGATTTAGAAATTAGGAGAGTGAAAAGAGGAGAGAAAAATAAGAAAGTAGTTAATGAAAAGGGGATTTTCACTTAAAGGGCTTCTTTATGTAGGGTAATAAGTTTTAAGGACAGCAATTCTGAAAAATTAGTTTTAAGGACAAATTACAGGAAAAAGATAAATGAAGTTATCATTTTCAGTTATATAAAAATAATGATAAATGAATTTATCTTTTTTATGTATAATTTAAAAAGATAAATTAATTTACCATTTTTCTGCAAATTGTCCTTAAAACTAATTATTCAGAATTGTTGTCCTTAAAACTTATTACCCTGGAATAAGAAGCCCTTCAACCTGATTTCCACTAATGGAAATTCATTTGGAAGTCTGGTATATAGAGGAAAACAATGGTTATGTCCATTCACGAAGAGATACGATGAAAAGACACTTCCATTCAAATTTGAATTTTATAGTCACTATGTCAGCATATATATATAGGATATGTCGACATATCCCTTTGTATTCTGAAAAACACTTCAAAAACATTATTTTGAAAATCCGTTGCTTTGTAAAATAGTTTGATACTTTGTAGAATCATTTAAATATAGTTTATACACATTTTAATCAAAATATATAACTTAATAAAACTTTAAAATAATTTTGAAAGATTTAATAAGAATATCAAATAATATATATATAAATCAATATAACTATAACTTATTAAAATATAAACAAAAATTCAATATATACATATAAACTAAAATGATATCTTTATAAGTAAGAGATTGAAAATCATTTTGGAAAATATTTTGGAAAGATTATTTTAAAAATAGAATATTTGAAAAACAATTTTAAAACAAAATTGGAGAAGGTGAGAGAGATCAGGAAAGTGCTATCAAGGGTTTGACCTAAATTCTATGACTCTATAACTTATTTGAGATATCTTGAAATCTTGAACTCTTCAATACTCATGAGTCTTCATTTTTGAACTCTTGAAACTCTATATTAGCATCTTGAATCTACTCTTGATACTGTACAGTCTTCTTAATCAATACCTATCTAATATCCTACACTATATACTATATACTTTATATATCTTGATAAAACATTAGTATCTATATTTTATATAATGTTCTATAGTTGTTATCATCAAAACCAATACCTAAGGTACTAACAATCTCCCTCATTTTGATGATGACAACTCTGTATATAAAATATATTATAACTCCCCTTGACTTACAAAACTCACCCTTAATCTATGCCTAGATTTTATATATTTCTCTCCTTTGTCATCAACAAAAATAACTAACTAAAACTATAACTCTAACACTAACTCTAGCTTTAATTCTAACTCTAATTTCCCTAAATAAAATACTAATCCGTATGTATAAGAATTATATATAATGATGATGGGAAAGATTATATACAAACAATAAGTGATATGTAAAATTAGTTAATAATGAAATAATCAAATATTCATCCAATCAAACAGAGTTTATGCCACACAACATTTAAACAAATCCACTCAAATCAAAACCAGTCAAATCCAAACCAAATCAAGTATTATTATTTATATATAATCAAACTTATTTAAACTAGACATTTCAAGGAACTTCAACCCATCCATCAGCGCTAAAGATTGGATCCGCTTTAATAGCATCCCATTCTTCATCATCTTTGTTGATGGTAAACTTTGGATTGGTGGTTGGTTCTTCTTTGTTCAAGGCAGAAATCATCCACCGAATTGCGTCGAAATGCTTTTCTTTCTCCTTGATCATCTGCATTTGACTCAATTCTAAGCGCCTTTGGTATCTTAGGATGAAAGTAAGAATGTTCTTGAATGATTCAAGAGTTTGTTCAAGGTTTTCGGTTAGTTTTTGGATAGGAGAAGCCAATATTTTTCTTTTAGAGTTTAGGAATGCAAAGGAAGAAGAAAGAGAGTAGAAATTAACGATTCTCTAGTCTTAACAGATATTTAAAGGGGTAGAAATTCATTGGAAATGAATAGACATTTGTTGTCTATTCAATTTTCAAAATTAAAATTTTTTGAAAAATTACCGTTATATGTTGACATTAGGGTATGTTGACATACATGCAGAAATTTTCAAAACAACTTTGTTTTACTTTTCTATTGTATTTGGCTTATACTATTATATTTGTATGACTTTCCAGAGATAGTTGACAATGTATAACAGTAAGAAATAGAATTTTCATTGATAATAATGATGAGTATAAGAAATAAAAGAAAGATACATGAGATTCAAGATAAACTAAAACTAGAAAATCCAAATACAAGGATAGTTTAAACAAACAATTAGAAAGATACGAATGAAAATGAAGAAGAACCACCAACTTTGCAAATGATTTTTCCAAAGAGTTTATCCATTTTGTTGGAAATTGAAGTAAATATCTTTGAAAATGATTTCTTAAGCTTCCTTTGGTTATGGATGATCTTCTCATGATTTTTGAGAAGATCTTTTTTGGATGGATTTGGTGGGATATTGATACTTTCCAAAGAAGTATCCTCCTCATCTTCTTGTTCTTCCTCCTCGACTTCCATTTCCTCTCCTTCCTCTTCCTCTTCCTAAATTTCTCTTATTTCATGCTCTTCTTCCCAAGAGAACCTTTGTTTCTTTTCCGCAAGCATTTTATAAGGCTCGAAAATGGGTGAAATATGCATAAGTGAAATGTTGGCCTTTTCAAATATTTTTCGAGGGATTGTTTCCTCTCCGTTAAGGCCAAAACTAAAATAATTGAAAACACAAGTAAGACACACACCATGAAATAGTGTATTTTCATGTTTAGAAAGAGTCTTCGGAAAAAGTTCATCCAAAATGACTCAAGACCAATTTATGTTGTATTGACCATAAATTGTGAAAAGAGCTTTGAAAACTTTTTGAGTTAGGTTATTATAATTACCCATTCTAAGAGTGATACTTTATTGCAAAAGAAGGCTTAAAATTCTTGCTTTTGGATGCAAGTTTTTGTTTCTAAATTCAAAATCATCATCACTTTCGAAAATATCATGAATTACTTCACAATTTTGAAAATCAATTTGAAAAGGTGAAAGATCCATTCCACTAGATTTGCATCTAATCTGTTAAATTCATTTCTATCTAGTAAATAAAATAATATATTCATAAACTTAGAGTCACTTTGTGCAATAGCTTTTTGCTCAACAGCCACTGTGCAAAATTTATCTCGGGTTTAGTGTACTCTGTTTGTGTGATATTCCAAGTGTCTAAACCAATTGACCGTAAATACATTTTTATTCTACATGACCAGTATGTGTAATTACTGCCATTAAAAAGTGGAGGTCTAGCAGTGGATTGTCCTTCAAAAAATGAGTTACTAATAAGTGTATTAGCAGTGGTACTAATAGTACTATTACTAGTGTTAGTAGCCAGTTAAACTTTTTTTCAAAAATCAGATGATGAATACTTTGAAAAAAAATGCTCTGATACCAAATGTGAGTCAATGGAATAGGGATCTTAAGGCTAAATTAACACTAGAGAATGGTGAATAGTGTTTAATGGATTATATGAATACTTTTCAAATTCTTTAAGATTCTACTTGGAATGATGTAATTAACAATTACAGAAACAATCATAGAAACAAAGTACAGATAAAAGTAAATGCAGCAAAAGTAAAAAGGAAAGAACACACCAATATTTTACCGGTTCGGAGTTACCCTACATCATGTCCCGCACAATTCCTTGTATGGAATTCTTTTCGACTAGTAAATGCAAATACAATCTTGATTTCAAGGCTACGAGACACACCCTCCAGAATTCTGACCTTTGGATAGAGTCACTTGATTTTCGGGCCACAAGCACACCCACTAGATTTACGGGCTACTAAGCACACCCAATTGATTTAATAGGCAACAATCACACCTACTTGGATTTCAGGGATACTAAGCACACCACAAAGTATAAGAGTATGATTTGATAGAGTTTACAGACTCGGATCTTTGGACTTGATTATAATTGATCCTATAACTCTTGAATAGCACTTTGATCTTGGTTTGAGTAAGAGAGACGAGAGAAATCGGAGAGTATATGAAAGAAAATCAAACTAGTAATGATTGAATTTGATTCTGGTTGAATTTCGACAGTTTCGATAGAAATTGATTTAGAAATCAAGAGAGTGAAAAGAGATATAGGAATACAACGGTGTATATATATAGGAATACAACTGTATATATATAGGAATACAACGGTATATATATAGGAATACAACGGTCATGCCCATTCGCGAAGAGATACGATGAAAAGATACTTCCATTCAAATTTGAATATAAATTTTTTACAGTCACTATGTCGACATACATAGATAGGATCTGTCGACATATCCCTTTGTATTTTGAAAAACACTTTAGAAATATTATTTTTAAAATCCGTTCCTTTGTAAAATGATTTGATACTTTGTAGAATCATTCAAATATAGTTTATACACATTTTAATCAAAATATAACTTAATAAAACTTTATAAAATAATTTTGAAAGATTTAATAAGAATATTCAATAAAAATATATATATATATAAATCAAGATAATTGTAACTTATTAAAATATAAATAAAATTCAATATATATATAAACTAAAATGATATCTTTATAAGAGATTGAAAATCATTTTGGAAAATATTTTGAATGGATTATTTTAAAAATAGAATATTTGAAAAACAATTTTAAAACAAAATTGGAGAAGGTGAGAGAGATCAGGAAAGTGAGCTCATGGTTTTAACATTAATTCTATGACTCTATAAGTTATCTGGAATATCTTTAACCCTTGAACTCTTCAATACTCATGAATATACTCTTGATACTATACAGTCTTTTAACCAATACACGTCTAATATCCTGCACTATATACTATATATATCATGATAAACATTAGTATCTATATTTTATATAATGTCTTATAGTTGTTATCGTCAAAACCAATACCTAAGGTACTAACACTTTCAACAAGAACACTTCACAAATATATATAGAGTTGAAATTTATTCTTTTCACTCATGGATTCTAACTTGCTTTTCTACTTTCAATATTCATGTGAATTACAAAACATTCAACTTTCAACTTCCTAAATCATCACATTCAAATCATTATCTCAAGGAGATTATAGGAAGATGTACTTTATTGACTCATTTGTGTTATTCAAGGACACACAAAGCCAAACATTTTTACTACCATTTGTAGTCGAAGTCCTGTTAGAGATCTTTAGGCATGAAGTCTTGTTCTACAGCTTAGACGGTATGTAATATACCTGTTTCTCCGAGTTAAGTGGGGGTGTTATTTAAATCCAGAAGGAGTCTAGGATTAGACGTAGAATGGAAAGTTCGAACCAGTATAAAATTCTTTAGTGTAATCAGTTTTATTTTATTCATTACATTTTATTTTGCTTCTTATCCACTGGTAATTAGATCTATGGACTTTATTTAACCTATTAGTATACAACTCTCAGTTTAGTAGAATATTTCATATTACTTGATCCATAACAACTTTCATTTGGAATCAGAGCTTGGGATTCTAGAGATTATAACAACATCCTAGAATAAATGGTCATAAAGAGATCTAATCAAAGCAATAGAAAGAGGAAAAGAAATAAAGAATAATCAAATGAGCAAATAAACAAATGCTTCATGGCTAAACTTAGATCACAATCGATATGCTTAGATTATTTATATAAAGATCTTTTGTTAGCACATAGTGAGTTATTAAAAGATTGTAAACTTTGAATAAAGTTAATAAAATTGCATTAGCTAAGTTAAAAGATTGCGAGCAAGAAATTTCCACTTTAAAAGAAGAAAATAAATTTTTGGTAAATCAAATTAAATTTTTTGAAAATACAGTAGAAGAACTTCCTTTACAAAAAGATTTCCTACAAAAAGAAAATGAGCAATTAGAAGTTAAAAATAATAATTTTTGATAGAGATTGATGTTTTGTAAAATAAAATTATATTTTTGGAAAATTCTTTAAATAATTCTAGCTCTTTAATTTTATCTCTTGAAAAAGGGGATGAAGCTTTAATTATTAAAAATTTACAATTATCTAAAGAATATGAGATTTTAAAAGATAATAGTAATATTTTGTAAAAAAAAGTTTGCGATTCTTAAAGAAAATTTTGAAAGATTAAATGATTCATAAATTTTAACAAAGATAAAAATATCTTATCTTCCTTAGTTACAAATTCGAAAGCTCACAATGATAAAAGCAGTTCAGGCTATAAACTGGCTAAAAGTAAAAATATTACTAGATATGCATTCCTGTACTAATTTTAGTGCTAGTACCAGTAACCCAGATGGCCCTAAAACCACTTAGAGTCATAGTAGTACTTTGTTTAGAAATGATAGAAAATATTTTTCAAGTACTAAATTAATGACTAATAGTATTAAAATATGGATTCCTGCTAATATGAATGATCTTGATAAACAACTTTATATTAGCAACTATTATAAGAATGTGATTTGTAATGAAAACTAAATTTATAAAGGTTCAACCAAACCTAAATGGGTATGGTTTCCTAAAAATTTGGAAACTATAAGAACTTTGGGTATCGCATGCTTTAAATGTTAATTTTTCTCTCTAATACATTAGTTTATAAGTAGTAGTTATTTATTAATGATTGGCAGTCCGACTTATAGCATTAAAACATAGCAGTTTACTGCAAAATAAAAGGTAGGATTCTCTATTAAAATACTACTGTTTTAATTCTACAAAATGTATTGTAAAGTAATTATTATTTGACAAAATTATTTCATTAATTTTTTCCAAAGGGTACATCCACACCTATTTCGGTAATGTTTTCACCATATAATCAGCCTTTGGACTCTACCATATTAAGTGAGTACAAAAAACAAATATTATTTATTGCAGGTACTAGGAGAAATGAAAGAAAAAGGATAGATTTTGAATTTTAAGATGTTCCTTACATTTGATGGAATCATGGGCTTACAATGAAATAAGGACATCAACAACTTCGGTAAAATCTAATTTATTTTCTCCATAATTAATATTAGGTTAATCTTTTATTTTTGAGGAATACTAAGCTATTTTTGAAAAAATAAATTCTCATATTTTTGGACTTATTATTACCTAAAAGGCAATATTTTTATATTACCTCATTCTTTTTTATAATGGCAAAGCAGAGAAATACATATGCATATTGATAGGAGGAGATATTATACTTAGAAGGAGCTTTAATTATATTATAATATCATTAGAATAAATATTTTCAAAAATTGTATGGTTGTCATTATAAAAAAAGGAGAGACTGTTAGAATTTCTCTTATTGGATTTTAATAGTAACAACAATCTTATTTTGCAAAAGAACCTCTAAGCTAACTTGCAGGTACATAAGTATCAAAAATGACGATCAACATTGAAATCGAGCTCAAATATTGAAGACAAAAATAGAGTTGGTCATATGTTATAGTTGATTTAGTTATAATGTACAATCTCCTATATGACGATTTCTCACACACACACAAATATTGCTTTGGATATTTGTATTCAAAAAAAATTATATCTAAAATTTTTCCATAAACAAGAAATTAAGATTTTCAAAAGAAATTTAAAAATTAAAAAGATAGAAAACAAACATATACTTAAAAAGTGTATTTCAGCCATTTGAAATACAATTTCAGACGTCTAAAATAGCTTTTTTTGAACTAGTTTGTTTCTGTCTTTTTCTGTATATTTTCAACCATCTATTTTTAATTTTCATCCATCTGAATTAAAATTCATCCATTTGAATTTTAAATTTCAACCATCCGAATTAACATATTTTTCAACTGTTTTGTTTATGTTTTACATTGTCAAATTTCACCCATCTGAATTTGAATTTCAGCCATCTAATTTATGCGAAATGAAGTATCTTGTAGCGATCTTCCTTTTTTACACCTAAAGATGACATTTAATACAACTATGGTATTTGTGTGCTGATCATTTAAGTGTCGAAAAGGTAGGTCATTTGGGGTGAAGAAAGAAAAGACAGAACAGAATCTCACAACGGACGAGCAATCTATAATATAACAACGATCTTTATAAATGAAAAACTAAACTTTATTATACATATATCAACTAGAGGCAACTAATCAATCAACAGCCTAGACAGTTATAACAACCTGTCCTCACAATTGCTGATAAATATAAACAACCAATGCAGCGGAAATAGAAAATACGTGAAAATGAGTTGGAGGCATCCAACTAATCAACCGAAGCTCTAAGTATCCAAACTGAATCTGTAAATATGCTCGGTCTGACCCGAGCATTATAATAAAATAACACCTGGATTAGTCTGGTAAACCAGCGTGAGAAACACATCTTAATTGAATTTTAATGTTATAAAAATCTTTTGAAAATAAAGGTATCTCGTATGACCACGCCGCACATAAAGACGGACAGGTTTTTACCTTACAATAACCAAAACATTTCCATAGGAAATCCTCTGATATTATAATAATGTCTATGGCTTAAAATAAATATTGAATCATAGCCGAAATTGTTACATTAATTAAATTCCAGCATAATGGGTATGCAATCAAATCCGAAGGCTCGTATTGAAAAGTGGACTCCAACTATGAAAGGGTAAGGGTCTACCCACTGAATCTGTACACCTCTAGATAAAATGTACGGGAGACTATAACACATTGCACTTCTGCTACTCAGGACCGACCCTACCCCTTACTAGATAGCGCTATATATGATCACCCTTTGGTTGCGATCTGTAACGACCACGACTTTCTCTCCACAGAAAGTCGCATCGTTAATAAGAAAGAAAGGGGTAGAAAATAGAAAAGAAGAGAAGAAAGAAAGAAACAACAACAACGATCTCACAGCGGAACGAATAAATTATATTAATAACATAAACTATTACATAGTATACAACAATTTACAGAGTTACACAGCATATACATCACTTACTAGACAGTTATAAACATCTGTCTAGACATTACAACTCAAATACAAGACAAGACACTATCACAGATATCAACACAGCGGAATACTATATCTACGAACGCCGAAGCCTCCTGCTCCATTGCTCCTCCAGAATATTCGTCAAAGCTAAACCTGAATCCCTTGGCTACTCGTAAAAATTTGAGTACCCAAGAGTTTATAAAACAGAAATAAACACTTGGGTCAGACATGGGTCTGGTGTGAGTAAACGGTTAGATTGCTTAACTTTGAAAACCTTTGAAAACAAAAGTATCACGTAAGACTTCCCACAAATAAACATGGGTAAGTTTTTACCTTATGCTAACTAAAACATTTGATAGGAAATCCGATTGTATTATAATAGGGTCTAGGGTTTTCAAGTAAAATACAGAAATAGCTGAAATGCTTACATCTCACATTCCAACATAGTTGGGCACAACTAATACGTACGGCACTTATTGGAGTTTGGATTCCATACAATGGCAGGGCTACTGGGGTACCGCCCGTCACAGTACGTGGCCTAGATCACCGTACCGAGGAGTACGCCCACTCCCCTGCAACACAAAGCCGGAACCATCCCTTACTGGATAATCCCGAACAAGACAATCCCGTAGTTGGCGCGACCAACCACACACTAAGCCGAATAAAAGAAAAGGGACCTCTAGATAGGGATCTATCTTGCTCTCAGTGGGTGCTACCCACGAAGCCTTGCTGCACCTCCCCTGTTTTAGCCATTCCCGGTTGATGAGGCTTGAGGTTTCGATTACCTTTAATCAGAACATATCACTTAGAATGCTCATCGTCCGCCTGACGATGTGCTGAAAGCATTCAATCCATACAAGTTCGTTCCGGGTTCGAACGAAACCGAAGGCATTATCTCGTTACACTCGTTTTGGAATCACCCTCAGAGTTAACGACAATAACCCTTGCACTCTGAATCTTCATCTTCACTTGAGATTCACGACCTATCGTTAATTTGGATCGATGTGGTATTCGGGTCTCCAGACCTGGAATACCGGTATACGGAAACCCGATCCCGGTCTCATCGAAATCCAAAACGTATCTTTTAAGGCCAAGTTGTTTAAAGGTTTAAACATTTTAACTTATCTATATTCATAGAGATAGATAATTCACAAGTCACAATTGATAATCACATTATCAAATAAACAAATGATCCATAACAAAATAGGTAATCCATATCAACATCACAATAGTTAATCTATATTACCATCATAATGCAACCAAGCATTTATACCACACAACATTACTTATCTCATTTCTGAGATTACATCCATTCAAGACAATCAATGTCATTCATTCTTATATAAGAAATGATTTACTTAATCATAACATAATTAATTTAAAATTGATTTAAATTAACTATCTCTATCTTTAATTAATTTAAAGTGAATTAAATTAATTACTTCATCTCTTAATTAATTTAAAATTAATTAAATTAATTACTTCATTATAAATCTTACTTATATAATCATTAATTAATTACAAATAAATTAATTAATCATTCTCTAATTATCCATTTCAATTAATCGCCCTGATTAATTATACTTTAATTACATTTAAGTAATTATCTTTAATTAATTTCACAAATTAATTATCCTTAATCAAATATAGTAATTAACCTTTAATTACTTCATTAATTAATTAATTATAATCAATTACTTTAATCCTTAATTAATTATAATTAATCACTTATCATTTGATTAATTAATCAACTCTTAATCATATCATTAATTAATTATAAACTAATGATCTCTAATTACATCTTTAATTATTTATTATATTTAAATTAATTAAATAATTAATCTTAATTAAACTACAATTATTAATCATCTTTGATTAATCTAATCCAGTAATTAACTTCCTTTAATTACTTCCCTTAATTAATTATTTTATTATTAATTATCTTAACCAATAATTAATTATCTTATTAATTATTCTTAATCCTTTAATTAAATAAATTAAATAAATTATTTAATTAATAACACTTAAGTAATTAACTCTTAATCACTTCTTATTAATTATCCTCTAATTACTTTATTAAATAATCTACCTTTACTTAATTACATCCAGTAATTATTCCTTAATTACTTCATCAAGTAATTATACTAAATTAATTTATAAATGATTATCTCTAATTAATTATTAATTAATTAATTTAACTTAATCATTTAAATTTAATTAAATGATTCTTAACTTACTATATTAAAGGTTCTTAATTAAGAAACTATTATCTTAATTAAATCAATTATTTACCAGTAACACTTGATAATTAAAATAATTTAATTATCTAAATTTCCTTTTCAAATTAATTATCTTAAATTAAATCAACATTCTAAATACTTAAGAAAATTCTTATTTTAATTGATTACTAAATCTTAACCACTAAACCTTACTTAAATTAAAATATAAGATTTAGAAATCAATAAAACATTAAACACATTTTAAATTAAACCTTAAATCTTTAAAACTTTTCCAAAGTTATCAAACAAAATTTAATACAAAATTTATTATTAAAATTCACTTATTTTATTTGAAACTTAATATTATAAAATATATAAACTTGTTTAAACTTTGTTTTAAACTCAGAAAATATTACAAACAAAATTCCTTTTGTTTAAAACTTAAAAACATTTCTTTTACCAAATGCCTTAAAACTGCTTTTATCAAAACCGAGTAAAACGCCTAGAAACTCGAAGAAACTCACGAGACAAAACCCACTTTTCCCAGCTTCGAGTAAAACTCGATTATTTCCCGAAGTAAAACCCGAGTAACCCCTTTCTTCCCCAAAACAAAACTTCCAAATACACGCAACATATACGTGCACGTGCACGACTACGCTGGACGTCGACGAACTACGATCTGCCCTCCGGCAAGTCATCTACAACCACGACATCACGACCGAGCATCAAAATTTACTCGATTCGTACGAGACTCGAATTCGACATTTCGAACCCAAACTGCTCGAACACCATCATCAGAAAAACATCATCCACGGCAATCAACACTTCGAGTCACCTCGCCACCTTCGTCGAAGCTTCCCTACTTCACCTCGAACCCACAAAACCACGTGCGATCGCTTCCGTTCGCTTGTCGTCGCCGTGAAAATCCAACCTTCGACATCGATTTCAAACTAACTAAAAACCCTATATCGCTTTCGCCTACCCCCTACGGTCAACTAAAAATACAATCTCCATTTTTCCTGAGATCAACAATGTTCAAGCTACCATCGACAACAATCTCGAACTTCAACTCGTCGTCAATCGTCAGCAATCGATGAAAGACCCAAAATCGATCAGCTAAGCAAATCTCGATTATAACACCATTAAAAATCATGATTTTCATTTCAAAAATCATTATTTCCTACCACGATTCCATTCATGTAATCCAATCATGAAATACATTTATTGATTCCTGACCTATATAAAATGTTTACTGATATATCTAAATTTTAATTTGCCACTAAATTAAAATTATTGGAACTACTTTTAAAATTATTATTATAAGATTATAATCATGTCTTATTCAAAGATTAACACTCAATTCTAATCGTATGATGAGATTTAAATTTTTGAAGGTAATCAAGGTCTGAGAAACAACAGAGACCAGAATTCATAAATACATATAAATATGTTCTCACTGTATATATGTCAATACAAATTTTATTCAACTGAAAACATCCATGCAAACCAATATTATCCCCAGATTATAACATACATTAAGCAATACAAGATTTGTTTTTAAAGTTATTGTTTACTCATCAAAATTTAAACAGAGTGTCAGGCTTCAGGCTTATCTATATATATACTGACATAATATATATGCATGCAATTCAAAACAAAGCATTCTGGTAAAACCTTTATAATATATTACTACAAAATTTTATCACAAGCATCTAAGTCCAGATTTAAAACTGTTTTTAAATTTAAGATTTACTCACCTTAGAAAATGCAGATAAGGTTTGAAATAGCTTTGAACTTTTGGAGAAAGACTGAAATGCTGAGATCTTTGAAACTGGAATGAGATTTGCATGCATTTGTTTTTGATTCCAGAAAACTGAATTTCTTGGATTTGCTTTAATCAGTTTTGAAGTTTGAAGCAGAAACTTGAAAAACTGGAAACTTGAAAATTTTGAATTGCAGAGATGATTTAAGACTTTGATCTCTTTAAAACTGGAATTTGAAAACTGATATGCTGATGCTTTGAATTCGAATCTGAAGTTGATTAGAACTGATGTTTGATTCTTGCTTTACTGGAACTTGAATGCTTTAAACTTTTGATTTCAGGTTGTATTTGGAAATAACCCTTTATCACAGGCTTTATTTTGAGAAGGTTACAGGGTTTTAGTTTGATCTGGAGATTGCATTACAGGTTTTGATTTTGAGAATATTTACAGTGTTTGTTTATTTGCTTGAATTTCTGGTTAGAGGATTTGAGAAATGAATTGATTACAGGCTTGAGTTTATTTTCTTTGAAAATGAAAGGATAAGAAAAAGAAAATAAGGAAGAAGGTAGGAGTTTATATAGTGTAAATTTAGGATTTATTAAAATTAAAGAAAATGAAAATAAAAAGATGACACTTGTCTCAACTTTGATTAATATGTTAACACATGTTATTTTAAAGATGTTTATAATTCAACACTTGTAATACTACATGCATAAATATATTTATATTATTTTAAATAGATTTAAAAGCTTTTATTATTAAATTTTCCTAATTAATAAATACATTCCTAAATTTATAAATGCTTTTCTTAATTTACATAAATACAATCTTTAAAGAAAATAGAGTATAAACCAATTCTGATTTAAATAAAAATCATATAAAATATTTTAAGCTCATTTTTAAATGCTAATTTAAAAGCTTTTGTATTTATTCCTATTAAATAAATACTCTTCCCTTTCTATAAATATATTTCTTTAAAGAGAATAATACAAAAACAAATCTTATTTTTAAATAAAACTTTTATTCATATATTTTAAATTCAAACTATATTATTATTTCATTTTAAGATATATATATATATATATATCTTTAAATTAAAATTTTAAATTCAAATTCAAAGTTAATTTAAAATCCAAATAAAAAAAATCAATTCAAATAAATATATATATTAGATTTAAATAATCACATTATTAATTGTCAATAATTATCCTATTTAAAACTAATTTAAATATACATATATATATACACATTTAAACAATACTTATTAAATTTGAAATAATATGTCTATTTAAAATCTATTTATATCTATATTTAAAAACAACTCAATATTAAATTGTTTGAAAACAACAACCTTTACCAATATTTAATAATTAATTTAAAAGATTATCTCATTTTAAATTCTCTGAAATCCCGGGATATCACACGATCAAACAACCATAATGGGCCCCGAAGAAAACGTAGATATCGACTCTAGATAAGGGATGATCATACCCTAATAGGAGCCACTGACTTAGCCCTACTGCATGTCCCTGCTTTAGTCATTTACCGGGTGTGAGGCTGGAGGCTACGATTACCCTTTTATATATCAATTTCACTTGTAATGCTAACACTGCCTCCAGGCAGAAATGCAATTCCAACATATATCCATACAAGTTTGTTCAGGGTCTGAACAAAATCGAAGGTACTACCTCCACTACATCCATTTTTGAAATCACCCTCAGGATTAGTAGTAAGTAGCTCTTGCACTTCAAAAGCTTCATTTTCAAGATGTTCCAATTTGAATTCTTATGCCGGTTCGAAGGATTTTTCGGATAATACATCCGATCTCGGTTTCTCCGAACCAACAATGATAATTTAAAACTGGCCAAGTTTGATAGTTGGTTATTTAACTATCAAACAAACAAACAAACATCAATCAAATCAAGGATTTATTTCCATAGGGAAACCGACATTGGTTAAACACATAAGCCACCACTGACCTCGTTAATTAATCCTTTCATTAATTAAAATCACCTTGTAAATACTTGTATCAAAATACTTTTACAAAGGTATACTCACAAATCCTTTTTACTCCTTTCAATCTTAGAAGATATCCATATACTTATTTCAACTGTATAAGTATATTCACAAAAACATTACACTTTCACTACTTAGAAAATGTATTCATATACTTATCCCAATGGTATAAGTATATTCACACAACACTGAGAAAGATTACCTATTGGTGTTAAGTATGGAAAGATGTTCCACATCACCATAATTATTAAAAGATCATTTATGAAAAATCAAATATATCTTCTTTTATAAATTCCTTTTTTATACAACTCAAAAATCATTTATAAATTACTTTTATAAATCTCTAAACCATTTATAAATCTCCTTTACAAATTTCTATCAACATTTATAAATTATAAAACCATTTATGAAACTACTTTTATAAATCTCTAAAAAAAATATAAAACTCTATCCTTTTATGAACTCCTTTATAAAAATCCATTATAAAAACCCTTTATAAAACCTTTATAAAAATCTCTTATAAATCCAAAACCCTATTTTCATTTATAAACTCCTTAACAAATCTCTTTTATTTAATGAGATTCCTTCTATAAATCAATTTATTATTTATAAAAACCATTAACCAAATAAATTAATTTACTTTAAACATCCTAAATAAATAATAAATTAACTTTCCAACATCATTAATAAAATAATTTATTAACTCCAAACCATTATTAGATAATAATAATTAATCTCCAAACATTATTATAATAGACAATAATTAGCTTCCAAAACACTATTGATAAATAAATATTATTAATTCCAAAACATTATTAATAAATAATTATTATTAATAACAAAACATTACTAATAAAAGTAATTATTAACTTTAAAACATCATTATATAATAATAATTATTAACTTCAAAACGTTATTAATAGATAATAATTATTATCACAAAACATTTTCAATAAATAATTATTATTATCTTCAAACAATATTAATTATTCAAATAAATAACTTTTTACAATATTAAAATATTGATAAATAACTTTAAGACAATATTAAATATAGATAAACAAATTTTAACATTATTAAACAGTAGTTAAACAACTTTAAAACATGTCTAAATGATTTAGAAAGACAAATAAAAAGGTTGGGGTAAAATAGAGAAGTTCAAATCTACTTAAATAAAAATATTCCAAAAAACACGAAATTAGATTTGAAATCATTCTCTAAATCAAAAACCCATTTCAAGCCAAATGGCAATTAATAGTATTTCAAAATACTAAAATGAATTCAACAGCCACCAAGCACTTAACCAATGTTATTGATTTTTATCACTACAGGGGTTAAGTTTCAACATATAACAATATCATATCACATAGGGCCAAACAATCAAGTTTGGTATTTCATAATTCAATAACAGGAGTATTATTGAAAATAAATCAACAAGGGCGAGGAATCCCCTTGGATCCCTCCACAAATTTCTTGTACGTCAGATGAGTCCCTACAATTGATTTCATATATTAACTTCTTCCAAAGCGACAGTTCATCAAAACCAAACAATCAGCCAAATAAAGCGTCCAAGCATACAACCAACATTTTTAACCAACACAGCCACTAAAATTTATCTACTATATATCTTACTGATAAACAAAAAAGGTGAGTTAAACTCACCAAAATTTCAGTTATTGCTGAAGTGTTCTGGTTCCATTTTAGCTGGAATTCCTACAGGCTTCGAATTCCATGAATCTAATTCCTAAGCGTAGCTATCGTCGATACGAATGCAACGCGACTGACCGCGTTTGATTTGGACCTTGTATGATCAAGTTAATGCATTTATAAAATTTACGAATTTAAATAATATCAATTAAACACTAATTACATATTTAAATCTAAATAACATTAATTATATAAATCTCTTCTTCCTCAAATATACATCCAGCCCATACCAGTGACCAAACACACTCCATGGTCAACCTTCTATCCCCAAATACTCCTCATCCACTCGACGGAATTTCGAACCGACTTCGCCAAACACCTCCCCTACACCTCCTCTTTGCTTACATCCCCATAACTTTCAGCTCGGCCTCTCCCTATAAAATGCGACGCAACAACCTGCTCGCGTCGTCACCGAGATAGCGACCTTTTCTGCGTGAGCGCATTCCACCAAACTATAACTGTAGCTACCCTTCGGCCTCCTGAAGTGTAACGAACCAGATTTTTGACCCTCGAAAATCGACACTAATATGTCCATTATATCACATGCCGAACATACAAGTGCCAGAAACACTGTAACACCCCGCGCTTTAATGACAAATAAAATCGATTGAATTAACATAATTGCAAGACAGTGAAAAATATATATGTCAAATATATGCATTTAAAAAAAAAGAGGTTACATAGATATATGCAACCAATGAGCGTGTGATTAACTGACGCATCAATCGATTAAAAGAGGAATTAATTAAGAGACAGAGCCGTCAATTAGTCAGTGAATATGTCACTTTTATAACATTAATTAATTAAGGGATCTTCTAATAAAGGAAAATGTATGTGGGAAATAAAATGTTAACATACATATATTAATTTATAATTGATGCAATCAATTAATTGAGAAATTAATTAAAGACATTAAGTAAGCGTCAATTAATAAAAAAGGGAAACTTATATGTCATTTAATTGGGTAATGAATTGGCGGTTTAAATATGTACAGCTAATAAATGTGTGATTGAGTGACGCATAGGAATTAATTTGGATATCGATTAAAATGGGAAAATGTGTCAATTAATTAATTGGCAATTAGTTGAGCGTTTTAAAAAGGGTGTCAATAATCAAAGAATATGCCATTTTACAATAGCTAATAATGTAAATTAATTAGATAGATGAAAACGTCAATTATAGGATTATTTGTTTTGAAGCTAAAAAAAATTGGAACACATACAAACATCAAACAAAGTAATTAGGTTTATGATGAAGGTAAATTAATAAGAATAAATTAAAAAGTATAACTTTTATATGCATTCAATTAATAGAGTTATTAATTGACGTGTTCAAATAGGTAAGAAATTATAACGTATAAGAATCAATTAATATTGGATATATATATATATATATATCTGTGTGTGTGTGTGTGGGTATGTATGTATAATCTAATTAATTGGATAATTAATGGGAGAATCTCATTTAGAAGGAAACGTTAATTAATAGGGTTGTATAACAAAGAAACAAATGAATAACGTTGGAGAGTTATACGTTATAAGATAACGTAAACAAATTAAGTTCTGATGGTGAGGATTATTTTTAGGGTTAATCGAATGGTTCCTAGTTGTTCACTACACCTATAAACTGAACGTAACTTAACCCTAGCCTACACTATTTTCTCTGAATTAGTTGATGTTGTTTACAGCAAACTCCTCTTCTCCCTCTTCCTTTCTCCTCTGTTAATCAAATATTTCCCCAAACTAAAAATAAAATTAAGCATGGAAATACATCCAAACAAATCAGAGAATTGTGCAAACCAATCAAGGAATTTACAACGAATCAGAAAGGGGAAAAGCGGAGAAAAGCGTAGAAAATTAAAAGGGATAGAGATTGAAGCTAAGGATGACATGTGAGTGGATTTAAATTATAAATCTTTTACGTTTATGATATATTATCATTAGATTCCATTTTAATTATTTTAATTCAGCATGTATTTCAGTAATTAGTTCTACTAATTTGCTATTACTGTAAATTTTAAGAGAGCTTATATTTAATTATTATTTATATGGAAAAGAAAGATAGTAATCCAATTAAATATGAATAATATTAGGCTTAACAGTTATAAAGAAGGGCATAAGCCTAAAAGTAAGAAATTTACAGTTATTTACCATTATTTGATGTTATTTACATCTATTTTAAGTTGGAATTTAGCCCGTAAATATTAGTTTCTTTTTATTCCTTTTTACCTGAATAAAATAGTAAATAAGGTGAATTCGCAAATATGGACTAAAATAAAGAAACACCAGGTTTACAGAAATTAGATGTAAAATAAGAAAAACTGAAATAAAAAGAGGAAAAGTGGAAATTTACCGTAAATCATGCTAAAAAGGGAGAAATAAATTAGTTTGGAAGTTAGTAATAAATTAGTTGGTTGGTTTAGAAAAGAGAATACATTTCCATAGTTTAATATTACAAAAATAACGGTAAACGTAATTGCAAGAATAAAAGAAAGAAAAAGGGAATCGGTGTAAAATAGAGACATTTCTGTATTTTACATTACCCAATAGTTAAAGAAAGAAATATCTTGCAATTACGAGTTATTTTTTATACCATTATTTAGTATTAAAACATGGAAATGGATTTTTAGCACAATTTTTGTAACCAACCAAATAGAATAGAACTACTTCCTAGAATATAAGAAAATAAAGTGAAGAATTAAAGGAAGTAAAGAAGAAATCAAGTTAATTATTAGACAAGACTAGAAGTAATGTAACTAGATTTGCATTTACTGCGCAGATAGTAGAATAAAAGCAAAGCAGTTATTATGATAAGTAAATTTGTAACAGTCAGACGTTGGCCTAAGACAGGATTGTCGTATAACATAAGAGAATTAAAGAAAATTCAATATCATAATAAAAGAAATAGACTATAATAGAAAAGAGACACTTGTAATTATATTTATAATATATAGATTATAAAAGAATATAGAAGTGACAATTGCAAGTAAAATTATAACATAGGTTATAATCAAACAGAAAGAACAGAAAAGACTTATTTTAAGACTTAGATTAAGTTAATAAGCAAATAGAGCAGAAATAACAGAAGTGGCTTATTTTAAAACTTACACTAAGTAAATAAGCAAACATAGAAACATGGCCCATACCAACAACATTCCATTTCACTCAGGAACTGATGGTCTCACAATAGCTAGGTGAGGCTAGGACAAGCATATGTTGATTAGGGTAAATAAGTAGCCAACATAATAAGAAAATTAAACTAAATGCAAAATAAAAGATTAGACTTAAGGTTTAATAAAAGAGTAAGATGCATTTGAAGCAACCCAAAGGATGAAGAGCCTAACGAAGCAGTTCATCGTAGATTTTTAGCACAGAAAAAGCATGTCCAACTTAGATATTTTAGGCAAGAGGAAGTACGAGACTTCAACGGAACGGAGGGTACTCTAGGATGACCCTCTGGGGTAGGCCTAACGAAGCAGTCCCCCAGAGGCAGGTCTGTAGGTGCAGGTCTGTAGGTGTTCCATCAAGAGAGTATGCCTTGACTGCTTTTGCATGGCAAGACCATTGTAAGCAGTCAAAAGGGTTGATGTTTGGAGTAGGATATTTGTATGACACCGTACTCTAACATGCGAGTATGTTTTAGTGGGCAGGACCCAAAAGGATAGTCGCATGCGGATATCAGGCCAGCATCAAACCAAGAAGCGAGTTCAAGAAAGACTAGAGTTAAACCAAAAGACCAATGATTCTTTCACTATCGAGACATTGGATGAGGGGCACAGCCAATTGGATGTTTAGATTGTTTGTAGTAGGGCACAACCACTTAGCTCTTTAGAGGTCTTTCGATTAGTTAAGGGGTGGCTGCGTGGGGCTATAGCCACGATGAGAAAAGAGACAGACCAAGTAGAATATCTGTATTGTAGGCCTAACGAGGCAGTCCTTTACAAATATAGAAAATCCCCCACTGAGTTCCGTACAAGGTAGAACTTATTAAGCGGATTCAAGGAGTAGACAGAATGATTACGTATAGTCCTCAAGGTACACACTAGGTGGTACATTGTGGATGTTCGAGCATTAGTATAGGCTAGTGTGGACGCAGTTTTACGTTTTCATAGCAGACAACAGAACATCTGTATTATAGGCCTCACGAAGCTCTCCTTTACAGATGTAGTCATAGAACGCTCTAGGAGCAAGACAATGGAGTCCTTTTCGAGGAGGATACGGAAGGTACTATGGGTAGTACCTAAGACCGATGCGGTCATTGGGCATATAGCTACGTATATATTAGTTATTATGTTTTAATCTACTAGGGAGTAGATGGGTACGATTCACGCACAGAGGCGAGAGTATTATGAACCCAATAAACCTAATATAACAGTAAATGGAAATAAAAAGGTATATGTAGAATTAAGCTTAGAAGTGTATAATTTGTCCATTCACCAGAACTTTAGTTCTGACCGCCTCCCCATAACATCCTGCAGGTTAGGTAGATGGCAGAGACTTTCCAGCTTTGAGTCACTTAAAGTGTTATTATATTGGTGAGTATTTACTTACTATTATATTTTAGTCAATTCCGCTGTGAGATATTTATCCGAGCTCTGATATATTTCTCTTTTTCTATTTGCAGGATACCAGAAACCCAACTCGGGCTTCAGTAGGCTTGAATTTTAGCATTTTTGCAAAAAATCCAGACCCACTGGAATTCGGGCTGTTATAAACACCGTTCGTTAGGGGAAAAGAAAGAAGATAGAAGATAGAAGAAACTAAACAATCACAGAATGTAACAACCCGCATAATTTACGATTGAATATTTAAATATTTTTATTTAAATATTTCATCGTTAGTCGGATTATAGTCCGAGAAGCTACTTTTTGCAAACAGTCGAATTAGGACTCGAGACCACCCCCATTGAGTTCAAAATGATGTTTGCGACCTTTTTGAGTATAAACATTGATATGTTTGGAGTTAGTGAAATTTTGATACTTTTTCACTTAGGGCTTTGGTTTAGTTTCAGCCCATTAGACCCAAGCTTCACCCACTCTTCTCTTCATTCATTTCATTTTCCTAATACAACTCAAGCTTTAGATAAAAATGGGGGAAGAGAAAAAGAATTAGAATTCCTAAGCCCTAGTTTCCAATTTGCAAATCAAGTTCTAGCTCCAAATTCACGAAGAAGCTTTGGTAAGCCTTCTCTTCTTCTTCCCCAACTCGTTCTCCTTTCAATTTCAGAAATTCCTAAACCTAACTTAGGAAATGTTTCTCTTTTAAGCTTAAATTCAAGCTTCTTGAGTTGGGATTGAAGAGTGGTTGATCCTCCTTTGTTTTCAAGCTTCTCCTTCCTTTTTTTTGTGTAAAAAGGTGAGATTTTTATCTCACATCTATGTTTATAATTATCTTTGGTTGTTAGGTATGAATTCCTAACACTTCTTCATGTGCATTTGCTCTTGATTTGGATTGGTTTTGTGAATATTTCAATTTTTGGTTTTTGAAGTAAAATTTGTGTGTAAATCCTTTTATGGATGTTTGGTCATGGTTTGGTAATGCATCGAAGAGCTTATAGGGTCGGGTCGTCGATTGGCATAAACCCCTAGCGCCCATTGCTCGTCCGGTTGCATTTGCGAAGAGATTTCCTCTTCTTTTTTAGGCTGAAAATACTGGAAATCCCAATTCAGTCGACTGACTCAGAGCGTTCAGTCGACTGAGCTGAACCAAGGAAATTTCCTGGGCCAGCATCAGTCGACTGAAATCTCTGTTCAGTCGACTGAACCTGGAACCCGAAAGTTCCCAGGCATGATTCAGTCGACTGAAATCTCTGAGTCAGTCGACCGAACCTGGAAACAGAAAGTTTCCAAGACCTGAGTCAGTCGACTGAATTTGTTGTTTCTGCCCAATTTTCCTTTTTGGGATTGAATTTCCAATTTAAATCGATTCGTGATGATCCTATTTGTTGTTATCATTTATTATGATTTTGATGACTTCTTTTTCGGGATTTTTGTGGATATCCATTTTGATGGATTCGACAGTGATTTCTTTGGATTTGATTCATGTCTTCGTATGTGAATTTTTGGATGGTTGATTGTTTCTACAATCATTTCTGTGCTTTGTCACTTTAAAATACAAAGGTTTTTTATACTAGTAGTAAATATTCAAACTCTTTTACTAAAATGATTTCAACTCTATTTTTAATACAAAGCTCGTTTATAAAACCGTTTTCCAATCTATTAGTATATACAAACCTTTACCTCATTCGTATGAGAAAATCTAATTAAACGGCTTAGCAAAACAAGTGGTATGAAACGCTTGCGTTTACTTCACCGGTTAATTCTTTGACTTGTTCGATTGAAACTCTTGTGACAATTTTCGAGTGGAAGTCTACAATTTGTTCGTAAATATTTGAGTTAAGCTAGTGGTTATGGGACATGAAGCTAAACCCTTATATTTACTGGCTTAGTGTAATTTACACTTAACTTTGAGTGGAAGTCTACAATTTGTTCGTAAATATTTGAGTTAAGCTAGTGGTTATAGGACATGAAGCTAAACTCTTATATTTACTAGCTTAGTGTAATTTACATTTATCGATCATTGATGATCATTTTGTGATTTAGACTATCGAGTGAGCGATGTCTCTTTGTTGGTATGGGGATTAAAACCCATTTGGGGAGCTTCGGCTCAAATTTGGCGGGGTAGCGACCCGTGGCCTTCGGACCGTTCGTGGAGCAATCGGCTCAATGAGTCTGTGCATGAGTCGTATCTTTTAGAGTGCGTCGATGTTCGGCTCATTTATCCGCGTGGGGAATGTACCACGACCGAATCTGTGCATGAGTCGTATCTTTTAGGGTGCATCGATGTTCGATTCATTTGATGGGTTAGCGACCCATGGAATAGCGTTCCGTTTATGTTACACGTGTTTGGGAGTTTTCATGCTCCCGTTTTTGATAGGCCTCCCCCTTTATGTGATTTCTGGATTTCTCGTTGTGATTTCTGGAATTTATTTTTCACCAACTTTTGCGTTTGGCATTTATATGTTTGTCAATATTTGTAGTTTGGGGAATAAAATAAAGAATATGATATTCTTTTTGGTATTTTTAGATGATTGATATATTGTATGATTTTTTATTGTTATTTGATGTATACTTGACACAGTATGGCATTTTTGGTTATCATACGTTTTTGGTCATATCTCTTATCCTATATCATTTTATCTGATATTTATAGCTAGACTGATCCATTTATTATTTTCTTAATAAATAATACTCGGGTCAGACCGAGGTATTTCAGGTGCTTCTGCTTGACTTCTTCTCAGGGTTCGTCACCTGACTTTTGGCCAACTACTTTAGCATAGTAGTTTTTGTTAGTATACATTTGAGATAGAGACTCCTTGATGTATATTTATTCTTTTGTTTAGCACTTGTACCTATTCTTTTGTTATGTAGTGGATCTTCTATGACCACTATTTTGTTGTACACTTTCATGTGATATATTCATATCTGATTCCGCCTTTGTGATATGAATGTATGTGACTGATTTGTGTTATGTTTATTTCTATATTTGTTTCCGAGGTCCACTTAGCCACTGTGTCGTCGCTTTGAGTTTGTATTAGATATGTCGGGTTTCCTCTTGAAATAAAATGTAAGTTATATCTTCTGACATATCGGTACTCGCACAAAGCAATTACACAGATGGTCGCTCCTCAACAGCCTTATTCTTCACGCTAGTCGACGGCATTACATTGTAGTGTCCTTGGCTAGCGTGAGCATAGAGGTGGGGCGTCACACAGAATCTCACAACGCAACGGAATAACATATATTAATCACATAATATTTTACAAAGTCATCTCAAAAAAATACATCAGAGTTACACTAATACAATTCTAACCTAGAACAGTTATAATAGCCTGTCCTTGTACATCAGATATAGAGTACATATTATACTGCAGAAACAAGATAATAACTAGCTATTGATGAAGCCTCTGCTCCGAGCTCCTCCAAAATGCATCCGTGGAAAACCTGAACTACTTGGCTGCACATAAAAATTTGAGAACCCAAGAGTTTTGGGGAAAAAAATAAAACTCCGGGTCAGCCATGGGTCTGGTGTGAGTAAACTCAAAAAAATTGATTATTACATTTCAAAACCTTTTAAAAATCAAAGGTAACTCATAAGACCACGCCGCACATAAACACAGACTGGTTTTTACCTTACGATAACCAAAACACTTTTATAGAAAATCAAGTGATATTATAATAATGTCTAAAGTACAAATACTTATTAATCTTAGCCGAAATTGTTACATTAATGAAATTCCAGCATACTGGGCTTTACAATCAAAACCGTAAAAGCACGTATTGGAGAATGGATTCCATACTATGACTACGAAAGGAACTACCTCTAATGGGTACATCTCTAGAACAATGCACCCGGGTCTGACAAGAACATCTTGTACCCTGCCACACAGAACCGACCTACCACTTTAAGATCGAATATGTCATCATCTCGGTCTTCCAACCTTAATCGAGATATTTCATGCACAACCAAATCCATAAAAATAGGGTAATCTAGAAATGATGATGACATACCCTAATGGGAGCGACCCATTTAGCCTTACTGCATGCCCTGTTTTAGTCATTTCCGGATAATGAGGCTTGAGGCTGCGTTTTACCTTTTTGAATAGCAATCCCACTTGGAATGCTAACACTGCCCTCCAGGCAGTAATGTAGTGCCAACATTCATCCATACAAGTTGTCTAGGATAAGAACAAACCGAAGGCACTACTTGTACTACATCCATTTTGGAATCACCCTCAGGACTAGTAGCAAGCAGCCCTTGCACTTCAATGCTCCATCTTTGATTCCATATTCTTCAAGATGTCTTCAGTTTGAAACGCTTGAGTTGGATCAAAGTGGTTTTCGGATAATAGATCCAATCCCGGTCTCTTCGAAACAACTTTCGATAATTTCCAGTAAACTCAACCCCGGTTCTTTAGGAAATAAGCAGATAAAAGATAAGAGCGGAGTTTACCTCCTAACCGTTAGTGGGCGGATTTCCTTCCAAGAAGAACGAAACGAATTTATACGTACAATGTAGCACCACCGACGGTAACTGTACCATATAATTTCCGTGTTTCACCTAAATATTTCCAGAGTTACATTTTGGTCCAGATTTGATAGTCGGTTATTTAACTATCAAATAAACAAACAATCAAACATTGCTTAAATTCCATATGGGATCCTCTAAGCCTTTATTAATCAATCTATAATTAATAAAATCACTTTATAAAACTTTATCAAAGGATCATTTCTAAAACACTTTTCCCAAACCACTTACATCCCTTTTACTTGGAAAACAATATAAACATTTACCAAAAACATTTTAAAAATTCTCTCTTCTCACATTCCATATTAAATGGCCAAACCATTCCCTTTCAAAAAATCACTTACTATAAAACTCGTTTACTTTATAAAACCTATTCACTTATTCCTTATAAAAATTCTTTTATAAGTTCACTTCACATTTCAAACCTCTTTACAAATTTTCAAACTTGATTTAAAACGTCTTTCAAAAATATCTAAAATGATTTATAAAATCTCTTTCTATTTTTAAAACTATTTAAAAATCTTCCTTCGTTATTCCTTTACAGAATCTCCTTTATAAAATATCATTTTCAAGATATCATTTGTAAATCACTTTAGGTAAAACCTTTTATTTAATAAACCCCTTTTTAAAAACAAGATATTATTTAAAAATAACTTTATAAAATAACAATAAAATTTGAAAACCATTTATAACCTTTAAACCCAAATCAATTTAAGATTATAGTTAATTCAAAAACATACTTTCGTAATCTGAAAAGGGGCTTAGCAACCCCATTGTTACTATTTTAAGTTACCATTCAATTTCCATTTCAATTCACTTAACAGTTATTTACATAGGTTAACATATATGTAAATACAACTCATATCCAAATTAGGGAATAACATGTCAATATAAACTAACTAGCATATACATATACAAATAACATAATAGCATGGTGGTGATTTGTCCTGCTAAACAGATGTCCAAACAATTCAACCAATTTATTGAAGAACGAGTATTTATTCTGCCAACACATGTCCATACAAACAAACAAGCAAACAAACAATTTATAGCAGAATGGAGATTTATTCTGCTAACACATGTCCAAACAACCCAACAAACAATCAATTTATAGTAGAACGGGGATTTATTCTGCTAACACATATTCAAACAACCCAACAATCTACATTATAACTCTTTTACAGTTATATGGTTTCTTAATGGTATCAACACTTGAATCACTTGTATTCAAACCCATCTTTGAAAAAGAAGTACCTTTGAACCATTTTACTTTTGAAAAGCAAAGGATTTAAAACTTTAAACCCTTTTAAAAATAATTAATTAAAAGTTAAATCCTTATTTAAATCATAATTAATTTTAATTAAATCTTAACTTAATTTAATTAAATAGTTAAACAATAATTAACTATTAAATAAACCCAAAGTAATCCTTTATTAATTATTAAATAATTAATTAAACCTTCATTAATAATTAAATGTTAATTAATCTCAATTAATTAATTAAATAATACTTAATTAAACTTAAACAATAAATTAAACCTTTAATAAATAATTTATTATAAATTAAATCTTTAATCAAATAATTAAACCCATGATTAATAATTAATCCTGTATTTAATTAATGATAAATTAAATATAAATAATTTACTTAACCCGTACTTAATTAAATTAATTAATAATTAAGAAAAATAAATCTTGACTTTAAAAGATAATTAATTAAGAACTAATCTTTATTTAATTAAAGTTAATAAATCTTGTTAACATTTAATTAATTATCAATTACTAAAACCTAATTAATTAACAATTATTTATTAAATCCTTTATTAACTTTTAAAAACATTATTATTTAGTTTATAAAATATTCACAAAACAATTTGAAGTGTTAAAACCAAACTTTGCAAAAACCAAAATTTTGAGCGAACTACATCCATAGCGATTATCGCTATAGATACCCGTAAGCTTTAACTTGTTTCTATACTTCTTTTGAAAACTTTACCTTAAAGCTTGCTAACTTTCTAAATACAAAATAAGTATTTAATACTAAAATAAGTTTAAATCTAACCAAATATTCGATTTTTAAAAACAAAGGGCATAACTTTCTTACACAAGATTCCAAATTCTCTAATACCCTACAAAGGGACCAACTTCTTCTTAGCTTATACATTACATACCCAAATCCATACACAACCATAACATCTAGGACAACATCATGCCACAAACATAAGCAAGATCTAATCATTAACCATTTAGACTTCACATTCAAGTCTAATGTCCTTACATATCCAACCAACAAGTGTGTGTGTGTCTATATATGTATATATATATAACCATCACATCACACAATATATTAACTAACATAAAAGTAAAAACTTTCCCAAAAATTCATAGTTTACTCACCAGAAATCCTTTGAAAACTTGACACACTTTGAAATTCGGGAAGCTTGGAAAACCACAAACTCTACTCAAAAATAGGTCAACTTTTAGTCTACTTTTGGACCTTTTTCTCTCGGACTTTGGTAAAGTGGTCAAAAGAAAAGTTTTAGACTATTCTTTCCTCTACCATTTAAAGAAAATAATTACTCAAAAAATTAAATTTTGAGGAAGTTATGGCCAAAACAGTGAGGAGTATTTTCGAACATCAAAAAGGTTCAAAACACCATTGCAAAAAAATGAATTTTGGAGCATCTAAGCTCGAAATAAGAAAAAGCGGTTAACTACAAAGTTGTAGCCACTGGAAATATACATGGTTTAAAAAAATCTGGTTTTGGAGTTTTTTTAAGAAGTTGTGGCTGAAACCATTTCGGGTAAAATAGAAGAAATTTTGAAATTGAAAAGAGGAGTTTTAAACAAGTTTCTACTAAGATTTTAAATGGAAAAGAAAGATTTTTATAACTTAGAACATGTAAGAAAAGCCATTAAAATTACCTTAGAACTTATGAAATTAGAAAATGGAAGAGAGAAAATAAGAAAATGAAAAAAGAATTTGGAAAAAATAGTTTTTATAATATGTAAACAAGTGAGATTACCAAAATACCCTTGTACTTTACCCTACTCTCATTACACGCCACCTCACCCATGCATGCATCCATGTCTCCTCCTAACACTACATGCATTTATGAATATAAGTACCTGAGGTTGCCATTATGTCATTTCATGTCTCTAATGGCATGGCTTTTAATATTTTAGTTTCCAATGTGTCACATCGATGATTATCTTAACTCAATTAAGTTTGTTAACCTTAATATATATTATTAATCCTATATTATATACTTAGTATATGTGTGCATATATATAAAAAAGTGTACACAACATTACAAACAACTTTATACGATGAAATGTCGAAAATTCGGAAAACTATTTTCGGTCACATTTTTGTTTTTCATCGAACTATATATTTTTGTAAACAAATTTTAAAAACTATTAAACCATTATTATTTATTATTAAAAAGAGTTTTATTTTCATTATAAAACCATTTATTTGAATATTTAAAATTAATTAAATATTCGCAAATCAAAGCAGTGAAATTTCGGGTCGTTGCATGAACCCAAATCCAAACACCAAATCACCTAATTGGGCTCCAAAATTAAAATAAACAAAACCCTAGATTTTGTGCTCAAGTCTAAAACTGCCGAATCCATTCAAACACACTTAAACTCATATCACTTTGAAGATCTAAGTTAAACTAACTTAAAGATTTGAGTTTTCCATTTTATTTGGTTTTCTTTGATTTGTTTTTGAAGTTTTATATAAGAGGATGAATATGTTTCTCTTGTTTTTAAAGCTCACAAACATGTTTCTGATGGAGCAGTATAGGGAGACAAAGAAAAGAAGTATTGTGTGCTATCTCAATTTCTTTAGTTTTTGTTTACTTATAATAAGATTTTCGGCGTTTCGCTGCACCGATTCTCATTCACGTACTAACTATAATGATAAAACAAAAATATGGTCGCGCTCATAATAGTGACACGATCTCAAGACAAAAATAATATATACTGGTTTACTGATTCTATGAAATCACAAAAATACTGTCATTTGTCGATAAATAGTCAAACGATTAATCTAAATAATTTCCAAATAAAAAATTATGGAAAAATTAAATAAATTAGATTAAATATACGTCAATAGAAATCAAGTCATAATATTGAAATTTAATTCTCTCATTGTTTATTTGAACCATTAAATATTGTAAATAAATTTACAAAATGAATTAACTATTATTATTTATAAATTGAAAGGAGTTAAATAAGATTATTAAATCCATTAAATAAATATTTATTCAAAGTCCCGATTTTAAATCACTATTCAAATATTAAGTTCACAATTCAAAATTTTTAAACAATCCCTATATTTGAATTCAATTTATTTAACTTTTAAAACCAATATTTTAATATTTAAAATTTACAAAATATTCCAAAATCAAACTACAAAAATCAGGGACATTACATTTTTCCCCCTTAAAAGAATTTCATCCCCGAAATTTCCAAAGTAATGCCACCAAACCCATTAATTTTTCAAAATTTATTTCAGTTATAATGGATTATATAAATTCTAAGGCTCTTAAATTATGGAAAATTTCACCAGCGTCTCATTTGCACAGCTCGATCCAGAAAAACTACAATCGCCACAACGGGCTCAAACCAACAAAAGAAAACAAAAGCCAAGTGGCCTCCCATATCTAGAGCATAAAACCATCAACTAAACAACAATATAAAGACGTACCTATTTGTCAGGCAAACAACTCTACTCATGAAACCAAAAGCTGCAAGCTAGCATTTGCTTTCATGTACCTGAAACTCACTTATATAACCCAAAAGTGAGTTAAACATGAAAATGAAACAGTACAACAACTCAACAACATATAACATGAACAAAAGCATGCCAAACCATAAACAACAATAATCTCAACCAACATGTCCAATCAAATCATGAAACTTGCATTTTTAGTGATAAAAGTATACAATTACATTTAAGCCTGTACGATGTACATATGTTACCCATACGCAATATAAAATCTGATCACTCGCTTGATCACACAATTTCACTTCCGAATTACCTCACTTGATCACTCTAGTGTGGACTCTGATCTGATTCCTTGATTAGAAACCTCAATTCTTCTTGCATGGCCATATGCTATGATAGAAAGCTTTGGATTCAAATCAAAAATCTATATTAAGTGTTCGTCGTCAAGAATCGAGTGAAAAATCCTAACGCGAACAGGTGTAAATCACCTGGAAACCGTGTATTCGAGTCTGGATCAAAACAATTATGCGAATAGAATGATCTACGTACAACTTTCATATTTATTCCATTGGTTCCTAAATTATACCAAATTCTTTTTATTCACATTCAATTTTAGATCACACTTAATTTTCCAATAGTATTTCCTTTAATACTAAAATTCATTTACAAACCATTTCATAAATCATTTTATTTAACTTTACCTTACTTAAGTTAAATTTCATCTCACAGCTCAATTTTCAAATTTACTTTTCTTAACTATACCAATTATTTTAATTCACATTTATTATTTCTTAGTATATTCCCTCTAATAGTAAAATTATTTATAAACTATTTCATAAAACCTTACTTAAGTTTATGAACATTTTTAAAACACTACTTATGTTTTATCAACACTTTAAAAATTTAAGTTCATATTCTTAATTAATACTAGAATTCATTTTCTGAGTCATTTCATAACATATTACTTTGAGCCTACAAACACTTTATAAAGACTTATCTTCATTAGTAAAACATTTCCCAAGTTTATAGTTACCTTTTCAAGGAATCATTATTTTACCTAAGAAACATTACTTAAGTCTATTAATGTAACGACCTACAAATTTTCACTTTGATAATTTATATTTATTTTTAAAAATTATTCCAATAAAGGGTTGATAATACAAAAATATTGTTTTGAGTGGTAATAAATAATAATAATCTTATTTTGAATATATATCTGTAAAAATATTTTGCTCGAAATTTAAATCGATAAAATGGCCGAAAACCGTTTTATCAATAAACAGCTCTGCAATAGTAAAACGTCACGCATAGGGCTGGATACATACAAGAATATAAAATAAAATCAATAGATTTCTTTTGGAAATAAAATGTGTATTTGACATCGTTATTTATGCCCGTATATTTAATAAATTGATTTATTAAATTTAATTGAGATTTAATGATTTAATAATTATTATAATTATTCAAATAATTATTTTTAAATGACAGCAATTCATTTTTAATGGTTATAAAGTTTTAATAAATCATTTAAAATAATTTTATAAAGACGTATAATAGATTTGAAAATATATGAAAAAATCGATATCGCTTTATTGGTATAATAGCAATTACTATAAATAATTGTTAATGTTAATTTATATGGTTTTATAATTTAGGTGTGATCATTTTAATTTATTAATAATGATAAAAAGAATATTTTCAAATTTTGTTTAAAAATATATGTATATAAATTAATGAGTGAAAATGTGACCGATACTCGGTTTTCTGGTTTTCAATGGTTTAACGAACAAAAGTTGTTCGAAGTCCTCGAAATGTTGTTACCCTCTTGTGCACATACATATACATGTCACATGCACATCATAACATATATATGTGTGCATATACACTTAAACATATACATATTACAAAATATTAAAATAATTTCCTAAGACTTAATACTTAAGCAACTAAAAAAGCAAACATCAACTCACCTTACAACACCATCATCACTACCATCACCTTAACATCACCATCACATAGGAGAATGGGGGCTGTCATGCATGTAAGGGGGTTAGGAGGGGTGTGGGTCGAGGGCAAATGGTAATTTTACCATTAGATATTTTTTCAAAATTTTTCTCCTATAAATACCCATCCACTTTCTCATATATTTTTCACCACATTCTTATCATCTTCTTCTCCACTTCCAAGCTTTTTTTCATGGCTTCAATGCTTAACAAAATAATGGCAAAATATTTAGCAAAAGAAAATTAAAATCATATAATACATATATGTTATCAAATCCACTTCAAACGAAGAAAAATCTCCTCTCTCCACCTTAAATGACCACGTCCACCTCCTCCATTCACCAAGGCTGTGAACTCCAACCTCTACAAAGCTAGGTTGAGCCCTACCATAGGTCTCAAGCTCGATTTAACTTTGATTTGATCGTAGCGGAGCTATAGCCTATTTTAGATTAGCCCATGGGAAAAAATGAAGGCGAGGAACTCCTAAACTATAATATTATATGCTATTGGATGCTATATATGTTTAATTATGATCGTCGAAAATGGTTGTTTAATATGAATGTTGAATATATATGCAAGTCACGAAAATACACGTCGATAAGCACAAAGGAAATCACTTTCCTTTATTTAATGAATTGGTGTATATGGAATGTTAAACCTCTTTAAAAAGGTTTGAAAATGAGTTAGAAATGTTTTATAAACATATGAAAGTGTTTTGTTGAAGTTTGAAAGGTAATTGAAAATTTAGTCAAAATTTGGCACGTCGCGTAACGGCAATTCGCGATTTCGCTCCATAAAGTCAAACAAGTATATAGAATGGAACTTAGCTTGGAATTCTTCGAAATAAGAATTTTCTGAACTATTATGTCCATAGTTTTCAAAAAAGAAAGAAAATCGAGATTTCGATAAGCAGATTTCGAAATACAAGTAAAATAGGTTTTTGGAAAAATAGCGGTTTTGTAGTTCGGAATCCATAAAAGGATTTCTTTAAAATGATATTTAAAAATTATTTAAAAATTTGAAATAAATTCTATAAATCTTTTAAAATGTTTTAAAAGTGATTTGAGTTATAAAAATGAATTTCCAAGTGATAAAAAGTCGTTTTGATCAATATAGCTTAAAAAGCACTTTCCGCGGCACTTTTCTATAACTTTTGAAATATAGTTTTAAACGCAACCATTCTTTTCCAAATCTTTTGTAAATGTTTTCAAATGATTAATAAAGTATTTTAAAGATGATTTGAAGTATTTATGGAATGGTTAAATGTTAAATGATTTAGAGTTGATCAAATAACTTGACCGTCTTATGGGTGTCTAGCCTTGAGTTTGGAAAACCAGTTTCCTGCTCTCCCTGGCTATCCGAACTGGCCTGATGGATGGGATAGTAAATTTGGTTTACTCGGATCAATATTTTTCTAGGTGAAAAATGAAATGATTTTGAATTATTCCCAGTTTAAAGTAATCAAAGGATTTGATAAGAGAGGTTTAATGATTCCGTATATACCGGAAAGAAATGTTTTTAAAGTTATATTTCTCTAAAAGATATTTTTGATAAAAGGAATGAATTAATCAAATATTGTTCACCTATTTACTTGACCTCTTTTATTGATGATTGGTTCGAAGGAACCGAGATCGGATTTGGGTAATTCCTATCCGAAGACCACTTCGAACCAATTTACATATTCGAAGTGAAGACATGGATATGGTTTGGAAGATGGAATGTAGGGCTGCTTGTCACTAACCCTCGGGGGAAATTTCCCATATCATGTTATGTGGCAGTAGTTCTTCATTTAAGATCGTCGATGCAAGGATTTCTCGCTACTAATCTTAGGGATAACTCCCGACAGGATGTGGTAGGTGAGTGCCTTCGGTTTGTCCTATTTTTGGGAAACTTGTATGGATGAATGTCTGACGTTGCATTTCTAGTTACATAAATTGATCTCTATGAACGTATCATCTGTTTGGTGGTGGAGAAGGCAACTTCTCTTAGCTTAACAACCTTTCCTGAGACGTACGAGCTCAGAAGTTATACGTTTGTAGAAATCAGTTGTGTGACTATGGGATGGAAATGTGGCATTCAAAGTGGAATGTGCTATGTGAAAGGTAATCGCTACCTCAGGCCTCATCACCCGGTAATGGCTTAAACAGGGTACGCCGCAAGGCTATTTGGTTTGCAACCATAAGGGTATGGTCATCACCTTTCTAGATTACTCTCTATATATAGAGTATGTGGTGAATGCTATGGGGCCCCGAATAGGTCGGTTACGACCGGGGTGATGTCATATTCAGTTTCTATCCAGGCGATGTATGAGTGCCAAATAGGGATAGACCGGTCTTGCTAGATGCGGAGGATTGTTTGTGTATCCTCGGTACATTCCTCTAGAGATATACTGTACGGAAGGTAGTCCCTTACCTGCCATTGTATGGAAATCAATTCTCCGAACGAGCCTTTTAAGAGTTTTGTTTGTAGAGCCTAATATATCCGGAATTTATAATGGTAACAATTTTGGCTAAGATTAATAAGTTTACTTGCAAATGTTTTCAAAGGAATGTCATCAAAAATAATATCAAATGATTTTGCGTACTAATGTTTTGGTTATCATAAGGTAAAAACACGTCTGTATTTATGTGTGGGAGTGGTCTTATGAGATACCTTTTCTTTTCAAACGCGCATTTCGAGTTTCTCACACCAGTCCCATGACTGACCTGGAGTTTATTTTCCTTTCCTTTAAACTCTAGGTGCCCCCAATTTTCTCGGGCAGCCTAGTAGTCCGGTTATGAAGAAATCTGGATGGAGCTTAAAGCATGGAGTTAGAAGATTCTTCTGAAGATTGTTATTCATTTCCACCACACTTATTTACTATTGTATTCTACATTTGTGAGGACAAATATTTATAACTGTCCACTTTTAACTCTAATAAATGTATTTAAAATTTTCCACTGCAAAGATTATATGTTGAAATAATATGTGAGATTATGTTCTGTCTTTATTTTCATTCTTACCCTTAAGGATCCGCCTCTTCGGTACTTGGATTTGCGGTTCGTGAATACTGAGGATGTATTAGTGCTGATTTCCGAGAGTTGGAGAAACAGGGTCATCGTAATTAACATCAGTGTTTTAAATCTCGGATTTTGGCCAATATCTCGGGAAAATATCTCGGCTATCTCGGGCGATATTTAAAACACTTATAACTAAATAGGCTGCCAAATCTCGGATTTTGGCTGATATCTCGGATTTTTCATCTCGGCCATCTCGGGGAGATTTAAAAGCCTGATTAACATTATATAACTCAAGCTCATATTTGCAAAATACTCTTCTACTTCCTAAGAGTGTATATATACAATATTCAGGATTGTTTACTTAAACAGAATATTCAACAAATTTAAAACTTGTTTTGAATTTCTCTCTCTTCAAATTTATAAGTTACAAAAACTTATATTCTTATAATTTCTCGAAATGCTTAGCTTCAATTTCTATATACATTCAGGAATTTCCGACTTTCCAAAATCGCCGATAATTCCATTTCATTTTAATAAATGAAAATTACCAAACAACATATCATAATGAAATGCACCAACTAAACTACCCTAATGGATAAGACACATGAGACTATAATATCACTTAGCTGAAAATTTCAGAATTTTGAAACCCGGTTTTTATTTCAAATCATTTTGAAATAATAATAATATACATATTCCCTTGAATCTCAAGTCATACTTTAGGGATTTGTTTTAAATCAAGATCTGTTTTACCAAAACAACTCTAAACACATTTACCATAGTAGCTATTCCCCACTTAGAAACTCAAAAATGAACACCAATGATGTTGCAGTCATCACCGAAATTATTTTCCAACAATCGAAGTGAGTTCGGTGCTTTCTATCTCTTCAAAAAAATTAAAAATATTTCTGTTCTAAAATACTTCCAAATAATACTATTATTATTTCTTCCAAAACCTTTTGAAAAACGATTTCTAAAGCACCGGGATTTAAGATCTCAAATTCTTAGCTTAAATCCTTTTTATTTATAAACTATATTTATAAATCATATTTATATAATGCTTCACTTCCTTATATAAAACCATTTCACAAATGTTACTTGTTAAGATTATAATAAAAATCTTAATTAAAATTGAATTTTAACTTCTAACCCAACTCATTCATCGAACACCTTATAGTCAAACTGTGAAACTGAATTCACAAAGTGTTCGTATTTAATTTAACCAAACAAAATGTCCATAAACTATCTGAGCACAACTAATCAACAATAAATGATAATAATTGAATATTATCATTCTCTAACAACCAAACACATCATATATATAACTATAATAATTTCTGAAAAATTATTCTTTTATATCTAAAATATAATCTAGGTAAAATTATTTCATTTACCTAATTTCAAAACAATACCGTATTGGTTTACTTTTTCAAGTTTTAGAAACCGCTATCGATACAGTTGTTCCTTCTGTATCGACTAGAATTCATACACAACCCAACCAATAAGTCGACACAATATAAAATATTTTTATAGCACTAACAAGTATGTGCTCACACACACACACTCAAACTCATCCTAGGGTATCACTTACCGTATCTCAAATGAGTCTTCCCCGCAAAAGCTAGGTGTTCACTCAACCTAAGCTCCGATACCACGTGTAACGATCTAGCTTTCTTACAACTAAAGACTACACTTAATACATCCACAGTATTCATGTCCCAATCATTTAAGTGTCGAAAAGACATGTCATTTGGGATGAAAAAAGAAAAGATAGAACATAATTTCACAACGTGACAAGCAATCTATAATATAACGATGATCTTTGTTATATATATATATCAATCAGAGTCAACTAATCAATCAACAGCCTGGACAGTTATAACAACCCGTCCTCACAATTGCTGATAAATATAAACAAACAATGTGGCAGAAACAGAATATACGTGAAAACGAGTTGGAGGCATCCGACTCGTCTCTTGAAGCTCCAAGTATCCAAACTGAATCTATAAATATGCTTGGCCTGATCCAAGCATTATAATAAAATAACACCCAGATCATTTTCGTAAACCAGCGTGAGAAACATTCGTTAATTGAATTTTAATGTTATAAAAATCTTTTGAAAATAAAGACATCTCATAAGACCACGCCGCACATAAACATGGACGGGTTTCTACCTTACAATAACCAAAACATTTCTATAGAAAATCCTCTTATATTATAATAATGTCTATGGTTTAAAATAAATATTGAATTGCAGCCGAAATTGTTCCATTAATTAAATTCCAGCATAATAGATATACAATTAAATCTGAAGGCTCGTATTAGAAATTGGATTCCAACTATGAAAGGGTAAAGGCCTGCCCACCGAATTCGTACACCTTTAGATAAAATGGACTAGAGACTACAACACGTTGCACCTCTACTACTTAGGACTGACCCTACCATTTACTGGATAGCGCCGAATATGATCACCCCATGGTTGCGATCAAACAACCATAATGGGCGCCGAAGCATACATAGATATCGACCCTAGATAAGGGATGATCATAACATTATGGGAGCAACCCACTTAGCCCTACTGCACGTCCCTGCTTTAGTCATTTACTGGGTGTGAGGCTTCAGGCTATGATTACATTTTTGCATAGCAATCCACTTGGAATGCTAACACTGCCCTCCAGGTAGAAATGCAATGTCAGCATTCATCCATACAAGTTCATTCTGGATCTAAACGAAACCGAAGGCAGTACCTCCACTATATTCATTTTTGGAATCACCCTAAGGATTAGTAGCAAGTAGCCCTTACACTTAAAAAGCTCCATCTTCAATCATCATCAAGAAGTTCCAATTCGAATGCTTATGCCGGTTCGAAGTGGTTTTCGGATAATATACCTGGTCATGGTCCCGGTCTCTCCGAACCGACAACAATAATTTAAAACTGGCTAAGTTTGATAGTGCGTTATTTAACTATAAAACAAACAAAAAAGCATCAATCAAATCAAGGATTTATTCCCATAGGGAAACCAACATTGGGTAAACACATAAGCCACTACTGACCTCTTTAATTAATTCTTTCATTACTTAAAATCACCTTGTAAATACTTGTATCAAAATACTTTTACAAAGGTATACTCATAAATCCTTTTTACTTCTTTCAATTTTGGAAGATATCCATATACTTATTTCAATGGTATAAGTATATTCACAAAAACATTACACTTTCACTACTTAGAAAATGTATTCGTATACTTATTTCAACGGTATAAGTATATTCACAAAACACTGAGAAAGATTTTCTATTGGTGTTAAGTATTGAAAGATGTTCCACACGACCATAATTATTAAAGGGTCATTTATGAAAAATCAAATATATCTTCTTTTATAAATACCCTTTATATACAACTCAAAAATCATTTATAAATTCCTTTTATGAATTTCTAAACCTATAGATCTCTTTTATAAATTTCTATAAACATTTATAAACTCTTTTATAAATCTATAAAATCATTTATAAAACTACTTTTGTAAAGCTCCAAAACAATTTTTAAAACTCTATCCTTTTATAAACTCCTTTACAAAAATCCTTTATTAAATTCCTTTATAAAGCCCTTATAAAAATCACTTATAAATCCAAAACTCCATTTTCATTTATAAAATCTTTAATAAATCTTTTTTATTAAATAAGTGTCCTTTTGTAAATCAGTTTATTATTTATAAATACCATTAAACAGATAAATTAATTTACCTTAAACGTCCTAAATAAATAATAAATTAACTTTCCAACATCATTAACAAAATAATTTATTAACTCTAAACCATTATTATATATTAATAATTAATCTCCGAACATTATTATAATAAACAATAATTAACTTCCAAAACACTATTAATAAATAAATATTATTAATTCCAAAACATTATTAATAAATAATTATTATTAATAACAAATTATTAATAAAAGTAATTATTAACTTCAAAACATCATTGTATAATAATAATTATTAACTTCAAAACATTATTCATAAATAATAATTATTATCACAAAACATTTTTAATAAACAATTATTGTTATCTTCAAACAATATTAATCATTTAAATAAATAACTTTTCATAATATTAAAATATTGATAAATAACTTTAAGACAATATTAAATATAGATAAACAACTTTTAAACATTATTAAACAATAGTTAAACAACTTTAAAACATGTCTAAATGATTTAGAAACACAAATAAAAATGTTGGGGTAAAATAGAGAAATTCAAAATCTACTTAAATAAAAATATTCCAAAAAACACAAAGTTAGAATTAAATTATTCTCTAAATCAAAAAACCATTCCAAGCCAGATGGCAGTTAATAATATTTCAAAATACTAACATGATGCCAACCACCACCAAAGCACTTAACCAATGTTGTTGTTAATTTTTATCACTACAGGGTTAAGTTTTCAACGTATAACAATATCATATCCCATAGGGCCGAACAATCAGGTTTGATATTTCATAATTCATATAACAGGAGTATTGTTGAAAATAAATCAACAAGGGCGAGGAATACCTTTGGATCCCTCTACAAATTTTTTGTACATCAAATAAGTCCACGCAATTGATTTCATATGTTGACAGCTTCCAAAAGCGACAATTCATCAAAACCAAACAATCAACTAAATAAAGCATCCAAGCATACAACCTATATTTTAAACCAACACAACCACTAAAATTTATCTTTTGTATATCTTACTGATAAGCCAAAAAGGTGAGTTAAACTCACCAATATTCCAGTTATTGCCGAAGCATTCTGGTTCTGTCTAAAATTGAACCGCGTTCGATTTTAGCTGAAATTCCTACAAGCTCCAAATTCCATGAATCCAATCCCTAAGCACAGCTACCGTCGATACGAATGCAATGCAACAGACCGCGCTCGATTTGGACCTTGTATGATCAAGTTAATGCATTTATAAGATTTACGAATTGAAATAATATTAATTAAACACTAATTACATATTTAAATCTAATTACCCTTAATTATATAAATCCCTTCTTCCTCAAATACACATCCAGCCTATACTAGTGACCAACCCACTTGATGGTCAACCTTCTACCACCAAATACTCCTCATCCACTCGACGAAATTTCGAACCGACTTTGCCAAACACCTCCCATACACCTCCTCTTCGCTTACATCCCCATAACTTTAAACCTGGTCTCTCCCTATAAAATGCGATGCAACCACCTACTCGCGACGTGCCTGAGATCACGACCTCCACTACTTGAACGCACTCCACCAAACTATGACCGTAGCTGCCACTCGGTCTCCCGAACCCAATCCAAACACCAAATCACCTAATTGGACTACGAAATTGAAATAAACAAAACCCTAGATTTTGTGCTTAACTCTAAAACTGCCGAACCCATTCGAACACCCTCAAACTTATATCACCTTGAAGATCTAAGTTAAACTAACTCAAAAATACTTTCATTTATCAATAAATCGTCAAAACGATTAATTTATATAATTTCCAAATTAAAAATTATGAAAAAATAAAATAAACTAAATTAAAAATACATCAATAGAAATCGAGTCGTGATATTGAAATTTAATTCTCTTGTTATTTATTTGAACCATTTGTTATTGTAAATAGATTTACAAAATGAATTCACCGTTATTATTTATAAATTAAAAGGAGTTAAATAAGATTATTAAATCCATTAAATAAATATTTAACTCAAAATCCTGATTTTAACTCACTGTTCAAATATTAAGTTCACGATTCAAAAAATTTAAACAATTCCTATATTTGAATTCAATTTATTTAACTTTTAAAACCAATATTTTAATATTTAAAATTTACTAAATATTCCACAACCAAACTACAAAAATTCAGGGTCATTACATGTCTCTTCATAGAAATTCAAAAATTTAGAGAGTTGCTTTCTTCCCAAAGGTTGCAATACTTTTAATGGCTTAACCTTTCAACTAAAACTCTTCACAACTATAAATAGATTTGAAATATATTCTTTTCACTCACGAATTCTAACTTGCTTTTCTACTTTCAATATTCATGTGAATTACAAAACATTCAACTTTCAACTTTCTAAATCATCCGGCCAAATCATCTTCTCAAGGAGATTATAGAAAGGATGTACTTAAATGACTCATTCGTGTTATTCAAGAACACACAAAGTTAAACATTTTTACAACCATTTGTAGTCGATGTCCTACTAGAGACCTTCAAGCATGAAGTCATGTTCGGCAACTCAGGCGGTTTGTAATATATATGTTCTCCGGGTTGTTGTTTAAATTCAGAAGGAGTCTGAGACTGGACGTAGAACGAGAAGTTCACACTAGTATAAAAATCTCTGGTGTGATTGTTTTTACTTTCTTTACTTTACTTTATTCTGTTGCTTTTCTACTAGTAATTATTATTTAATCTATTGGTATACTAGTCTTAGTTTAGTAGAATATTTCATCTAACTCGATTCATAGCAACTTTTAGTATGACTAATAATAAAAGTTATTATTGAACCAAGGACTTTATTTACAAAGTTGAATATCGACGATGTTCGAATTTGGACCAAAACCAATTTTCACAAGTTCTATTGTAATATAGTTTTGATGAAGAGAATTGGTGTAGATAATTGTTACTATCGAAAATTGCTTATAATAAGTAGAATTGGATTTTATCGAAAGATGTGTAAGCGATAAATTCAGCCAAAATATCACACCACTAGCTAAGGTGATACGTGAATATTATTATTTGAATTGTTCAATATTAATCACTGACTGAATTTACACCTTTGAGTTAGACAACCGAAATAATGAATATTCTGAATGAACCACACAATTTAATTGATTTTCAATAGTTAAAAGCTAATTAAATTAATTAATATTTATGAAGTATTAAGTACTAAATTTTGTTTGATTTATTATAATTCCGCTAGTAATTATTAAAGTGCATATATAAAAATTATAAACACGTTTATCGATATACGATATCGATAGAATGTTTAAATTCGATTTATATAGAAAAAAATACCAAAAAGGACTTTAAGTAAATTGAATTAATTAATATTTATGAAATATTAATTGTTAAATGTTTCTTATTTGATTTGTTTGACTGACATTAGTATTTAATAAAATGCGTATATAACACTTATAAATGTGCGTATCGATATACGATATCGATAGGAAATTTAAATTATACTTAAATAGGAATAATACTAATTGGTTTTTTGGAATGTTTTAGAGCCCAAATAACCCACAAAATGGTCGGCCCTACTTTGAGGAATAAGAGAGGGTTCTGAATTTGAAATGAAAGGGCAATTTTAATAAAAGGAGACAAAAAGGCCATATCGTAATCACACATTTATTTCCTCCTTTAATAAGATATCTCTCTGTCATTTTTTTATTGCTATATAAATCTCTTAGGGCGAATTTTCATGGTGGCAATAGCTCCAAATTTCTAAAAATTGTTCAAACAAAATTAAAAGGAAAAAAATGTAGTTATCTATGGATTATTGTAGATTATTTCAGCTATAGAGACAAATTTATTGAATCTATGAATTTCTTCATCATTCAAAGTGTATTCTCTAGGATTCATCTGAAACATAATCTTCTATTTTATTTATAGATGCAAATTATCTTATTCATATGCATATAGTTCTCCACGTCTTCCTTTTCTTCTCCTTGTATGTTTTGGGTTATGTATGATTATCAAAGTTTTACTTTTGAATCATTTATTTTATCATCATGTAGAATTTAATTTCCCTTTTATCTGTTACCCATGTGATATTAATAATATCAATCATAGATTCTCTTCTACTCTCTTATTATTTAATCATTATGTATACATGTAATTAGATCTAGATTCGATTGTCATGAATTCATTTATGTCTATTTCTTCTATTTTTTTAAATTCGAAAAACATTATTTGTATAAAATTCTAGAATCATTACATTAATGGATCATATTTCATATTACAAATTATGGATTAAAGGATGTTTTATAAATCTTTTGAAATATTTTGAGTACTTTTTACATGTAAATTTAGTTGAATTTAAAATTCATATGTTGTTTCCAATAAAAAAGGACAAAGGGAAACCTTTAAATTTTCCTTGATTTGTTTCTTAAATTAATATTTGCACTTATGGTAAACTATTTTGTTTTGAACATATAGCTTTGAATTATGTTGATGCCAAAAATGGACATCAACACCCAATAGAATCTAATAGAGATTAAGTGAAGAATGAAATTAAAACAAAGCAAAAATCATAAATGAACACACAGATTTTTATAGTGGTTCGGCAATCTTGGCCTACGTCCACTTCATATTTTTATTGATCTTCCACTTGATTATGATTACAAGAATGTTTGGATCAGTTGGGATCCATTAGTACAAAAGTGAAGAATAAAAATGGCAGAGCCTCGGTAGAGAAAGCAGGATCCCTTTTCTGACGTCATGCCTGCTATATTTATAGGGGAATACGTGCACGAATCGGACTGAAATTTTGGTAGAAGGTTCGGGAGACTAAGACGAGGCTACCCAACAATTTGCATGCTCATCGAAGCCCACAATAGAGATTGGTACCGATCCCTACTAATGCATACAAATGGGCTGCGATCCCTAAGAGGGATGCCCCATGATGTTAAGTACTTGCTCCCCAAATTTCGTGCAAATCCGACATACGGTTTGTGAGATATCGCATTTTCCATGAAGTAGTGTTGCTTGAATTCTGATTTCTACCGATCCCTCCAATCTCTTCCAAATGCCATGCGATCCCTAGGGGAGTTTCTCCTTATTGTATTATGCTTAGCCTCCAAGTTTCATGTGAATTGGATTAGTAGAACTCGAGTTATCGATCAATCTTTGTTGCAATATGTTATGAAGGCAGATTATAGCGGATCCTTATGGAGGGATAGGTACCAATCCCTCCAACTTGCTCCAAATGCCATGTGACCCTATGGGGTGTTCCATATGTTATAGTTAGCTTATACACCAAGTTTCATGTTGATAGCATCTGTAGATTTTGAATTATTGACCGATCATTGTTGCAATATGTAGTGAAAACTGAATATGGACGATTCCTTTTATACCGATCCCTTTTAATAGGCGAAGTAATTTACCTATAACTTGAGCATGTGAACTCCAAATGACTAGAAACTTGAAATGTAGCCTCATAGGCCTTCCTTGTTACTCAATAACGATCTTACCAAGTTTGAGACAAAAATTGAGGATATGTACCGATCCCCTAGGAAAGGGATAGGCACTAATCCCCCACTTAGGAGAGGCATTATTCCATACTTTGAATATTCTGGAGAGTCTATCTTTTAGCCTCAGTTGATCGTTGATTCATATCATTGCCTGTGCTTGATCTCTGAGCCTAATAATCATCTCTTCGGGCTGTCTTCCTCGATGATCGTCTAGTCTAACTTGTCCGGTCGGTCTGAATATAACTGGGCCAAAAGGCCAGATAATAAATTATAAATTTGTTTAGCATAATTTTGTGTTGTTCTATTTCAAAACATTAATTCATTTTGTATACATAAACATACATGTATCTCTGTGAATGTTTGTGTGTAAATTTTTAAAGTTTCCAAAATTAGCTTTAAAAGTAATGTAATGTTGTTTGAACTTTTTTTAAATTAAAGCAAATTTTATATTGCCTTCTTTAACTCGCCACACACACACAGAGACACACACATACACACGCACACTGTCATGTAAACAAATCAAAAACATATCTTCTTCTTTGGATGACAAAGGCATATATGGAGGGGGTGTGTGACCATTGTGGTGTAAATTCCAACACACAAAACATTCAAATTTGCTATGCTCACTTTTCATTTGTAACAGTTACACGTTCACACATGGTTGCATTTGATGGGCTCATCAAATAAATTAAAATAATAACACAAAAAAATTTAAAATTAAATTAAACTAATTTTAAATAATTATAATAAGATGCACATGTTATTTAAAATAAAATTTAGAAAAGTTCTAAATGCATTTGACTACATAGGCCCAAAAAAATTCAAAAGGAAAACTATTGAAATTTACCTAATTACCCCGCTTTCGACAGGCCCGGTTCCAACAGGACCATCATCATAAAGGGTGTTGGACAACTCAAAACTCATCATGCCCTATCATCTTACACCCTATGTTGTAAATTCTAGTTTTACAGTTCTCAAAAAAATTATACATCATTTTAATAAATTACTTTTCAACAAATACCTCCAAGGTTGGTTATTCGATTAAATATTTTACTTTTTTTAACTTTTACTTTCCAAATCAAATCATCCTCACCTTAGTAAAATATTTTCTCAAAATATTGTAAAATTAGGTGCTTTAGAATACAGATTTTTTTCTCCATAATATATTTTCAAATATGCTAAATAAAACAATCTTCAAATCATATCTTTTCAACTAAAACTCTTTAATGAATTTTTTTTTTCAAAACGTCATTTTTTTTTCAAAGAGTACCTATTAAGTGTTATAATCAAAATCAATTTTCAAACAAAATGTTTTCTGAAATCAAATATACTCCTTTGATAAAATTTGCTTTCGAATAAATATTTTATCTCGTTCTTTACTTAAAAAAGACACTTTTCAAGTAAAAATATTTCCATCAAACTATTTTCAAATATTATTACCAACAACATGATTTCTCAAATAAAAATATTTCCACTATATTATTTTCAAATTCCTCATTTGAGAAAATAATTCCTTCAAGATAAAATATCTTTTTGTGGAAATAACCTCCTTGTAATAAATCTTCTCCAAATCATATAACATTTATTGTAAAGAATGTTTCAACAAAATATATTTTCCTTTTAAACTAAGGATTCTCACTAAATATTCTCCAACAAGGTACGATTAACAAAAATAATTTAAATTCTATACTATTATCGAAATAATTTTCTCTTCTTCAAGACAACTCATTAAACAAATACCCCTCAAACTTTATAGTATATACTTTGAAATATCCTTTAACATAAACATTTCTTTCCAAAATGCATCTAAACAAAATATTTTTGCAAAGTACGCTAAGTCATAATGATCTTAATAATTACTTTTTTCAAAGGATGTTCCCGAATGAACGACAATTTTAACTAAAATGTTCCTATTAAAATATTCTTATCAAAATTTCAAACTAAACATCTTTTCATAAACTATTTATCAATAAAATTTCTCTTTTCTTAGATAATTTTTTTTCCTCTTTTAATAAAGTATTTCTAAATCATAATACCATCATAGAAACACATTTCAAAGGATGTTCTAAAAACAATTAAAGTTTTCTCTTATAAAAATTTCTCTTCAAAGGTTGAAATAAACTTCCAAAATCAAATTAAAACACTATTTTACAAAAGGTATTTTCAAATAAAACATTTTTACTATGTTTACCTTTCCATTTGAAAATATAAAAGTATTTTATTTCCAAATTAAATACTTTATTCTCATCAAAGTTTCAACAAATCACTTCTACACCCAAAAATAACCATTTTTCTCATTTTTTATAAAATATCTTTCTTTTTTTTTGAAAAAGGGCTCAAACTTTTCTATTAAAAATATAAACTAGGTCCAACAAAACAAAAGAAACAAAAGCCATAAGCAGGCCCAAAGACAAAATAAACATAAATACAATACAGTACTAGATAGGCCCGTACTAATACAGCCCAAAACCCATTGAGACTGGAAGCCTCCAGATTGTTCCAGACTCTTCTCATAGTAGAAGAAGGCAAGACGACACCTTCGTTAGCTTCATAACTCATCTCTTTCCGAAACATCCTAAAAAGAAACAGAAATGGTTGCCATCAAGGAGCAACCTCCTCCGTTTACTTTCGTAGAGACGAAACAGCAGCAACCTCTCTAAAAGAAACAGCTGAACGACAGTCTACAATCCATCCAGAAACCAATAAGTAAGTATACTATCTGAATTTGTCTTCTACTTATTTTATAAATTTTCCAAAAAAATATTATTTACTTTAAAAATAAAAATCATTCCATTTTATTAAGGTCGTGTATCGATAATAATTTAACATCGAGTATGTCACCCAGGTTATAGCCAATACTTATCCCCTTATAAGTGTTCATCATTCCTCACTCCTACTTTATTTATCTTCCACACAAAGGTCATCATAAATAAACATCATCTTAGAGTTAGGTAATGGTGGTTAACAAACAACCAGTACACACAAAGCATACAGTTGTCAATCAGAACGCTCTCTCGTTCTTTATTTTAATCTAACCTAAGGTATATATCATCACACTCTCGATGGTCAAACTTACCCATGGCTCAGAGAATCGCTAAACCTAAGCTTGATACCAACTGTGATGACCCACTAATTTTAACATCTAAATCAATTATAAACAACGTTAATATATTCTTAGAGCTAATTCTAGATATTAAAAGTAGTGGACCGTGAAAAGATAAAAATTTAAAAGTCTATAACAATAGATATAAGAAGGGAAACCTGACAGCGTAATTTCAACATATATATATAATCCGACTTCAATAATTAAATATTAAACAAATCCAGTATATTGGATATTATACATTTTTCAATACATCAACTATTGAAATAACAACTGTGAAATCTTAATGCAAGACATATACCAATCAATCCTTTGGATACGACTCATTCCAGACCCTTTGCTTCATTTTTTGCTTTCGCTTGCAAACTAACAAATACACATACGCATAAAATAAAGGGAAAAGGTGTCAATTATTTTTGAAGTACGCCTAACCCTATACATTATACTTATAGGCTCGATAGTTAATGGATAAGAAAAGACTGTCAATGTACCTCTTTTTGGAGATCAAGCCCACATAGTTTTGTTTCTCGCTCTTCTCCAGCATCCATATACTTGCTGGTACATAACAACCAAAGCATCCGTGCAACCATTGCAACTAATGCAAACATTACAAGCAGAAAATAGTATTCATACTCATCCATCACAACAGGTCATCTTATGGGGTAACAACAATAGTAGTACACAACTATCAACATCAACATTATTAAATAACAACCCTAATTATCAGATAAAGAAAAAAACATAAATATACTTCCATTATTAATTATCAACTCTATAATAATACATCATCAATGTAAGTATAAATCATCCAGTGTATACTAATCACTCCACAATAGTAAGACAATCATCAATATCATCAAATGTGTACCGATCCCATCAATATTAGTAACATAACACCTATCATCAAATTACCATAGTTAATTGTCCATCATCTAGTAGAAATAATGGTAAAATATCACACACTCATCAAAATGCGACATCGTCTTCAAATACCAAATATATGTGATAATAACAATCAATAGTTAGTCACACGTTCAACAATCATCCAAATAATATAATCGCGTCCATTATTCTTTTAAGTATAAAATCAGTCCATTATTGTTTATTATAAAAACTTCTTTTCTTTGTCGCATTTTAAAACAATAATACTTTCTTTGAAAACATGCAATATACTTCTGAAATCCTTTATTGTGCTCATTTCTTTGAATACCTCCAAAATACTGTATTTTAATTAAAACTAATAGTTTTCATCAAATTGCTTTTTAAAATGGTATTAATATTATTTTTCATCAAAATAGTAATACACATTAAAACCTCTTTAATACATTCCAAAACTGACTTATTATTAATCATTCCCAAAATACAAAAGTTTATTTTACATGACTAAAAGTCTTTTTTTCTACTTATCTCAAAAAGGTAATAATGCAACCCTAAACACTCTTTTGGAAAAGTACTTTACTACTACTATTATTGTTTCAAAAATATATTTTGTTTTATTACTCAAATAATAATAACTAGTTTTCCAATAAACATCGCAAAATCCATTATATTGTCACTAACTTACTACATCGTAATTTTTCCGAAAACCATATTATTATTTATAAATTCTCACTTTTATTAAATAATAATAAACCTTTCAAATTTAGTTTAAAAATATATTTTCCATTATTATTTTTGAATTTCCCCAAAAATTCATAAATAATAACCATATTAGATTTATTTCATTAATTTCATTAAACCACTATTATTTACAAGCATCACACAAAAACTTTAAATAACCACATCTATCATTTGTTTATCTATTTTCCCATTATTTTGCAGTTTCACCCATTTTATTTTAATCAACGAAATTTGATTTTTAAACCATAATTAATTACAATTACATCTAGTAATACAACAATAAACAATAAACCCAAGACACAACATATTCAAAATTTCTACAATATCCAAACAATAACCCATATATTATAATATGTATCAATAATTATATTTTTTCATTAATGGATAAGAATTTAATATTTTAAAATTCAATTAATTAAATTAAATTACTCATACCAATGCTCTTTTGTTAATTGCCTCCAAACTTAGCAAACCTAATGTCATGTTGTTCGGAATTCCGCTACGAGCCAAATGGAAGAAATCGCGTGTGAATCAAAGTTCGTATGTAGAAGTTATTGAGGTTAGAAGTATCAGGGTTTAAAGTACAATTAAACAAAATAGAGGGCTAAAATGTAAATTCTTCATCACCAGCAAAATCACAAAACCCATTCCATACCCTTACTAACATATTTGACCACCGATAGCCACCACACCTCGCCTCCGTTCGACAAGCGAGCACCAAATTGAACTTAGCATCGCGAGCTCCACCTTTCTAACCACATCCGAATGCCCAGATCGCCACCCCCTGAAACCCACCGACCCCGCCACCATTAGCTTCTCTAGCCGGTTCCAGCCGATGCCTTTGAATGCAGTTCAGTTTAGATCCGAACTTTACTTAATGAGATCTATCTATTACGACCTTCTCTACTTCTAATTCGACCCCAATCAAAAACGCTCAGTCAGAGCACTGGGGATTTGCCGATTCAATCATTGACCAATAATTCTGGATAACTCGAGCATTATTTCCAAAAAAAACACTTTCCATTGATTCTCCTTGTCGAGAGCTTTAAAACGACATTTAATTTAACAGGGTTTGGACACTCTAAATTTTTAATTCGCTTTTTAATTAATTTGCTAATCACCATTAGAGAGGAATTAGGATAATTTCAAGATTAGAGAAGAAAATTGAAGATAAAGGTGATGACTTGGGTTTTACGGTCTCATTTATATAGTTGTTAGGTTGGGTTGTGAGTTGTGTATCCAATTTGGCATGAAATAGCTATGTACGCTTTTTAAATACTATATCGCCGCTATTTCGCAAGCCGTAACTCCAAACCTACTAAAATTATACATCAATCTGATCAGCTTGAAAAGACCTTCGTCACAATTGTAAATATGATACCTAATTGGCCATATAATTAAAAATCCCCTTTTTATCAGTTTAATATTAACATCGTTAAATTTTTGGGTCGTTGTAGTACAGCCTTCCACTATGCTTCTATTTTCTTTTCTACCGCTAAACCTTTAAATTAAGAATAATAGGAAATATAAAGTAAAGGAGAAAAATGATGTCAACTAATTTGGATTGTGCCTTATCCCGTACTCCCCAGCCCAACTCAAAGGATTCGGTGGATATTGGATAGGGAAAGACCGCATACGCACACTTTCAGAATCATGCCCATGTAGTTCTTTTTTTTCTACACATCAGCATTATCCTGCAACCATAATTTCAACACATCAGCGTTCTCCTGCAACCATAAATTCAACACACCAGCATAACTACGTATGCACGTCCATTATATCATCCATAACATTGTAATACAAACTAGGTAACAACACCTTAACATCCATACTCATGCAAAAGCCCTAAATCCGTATTTCTACCATACTCAATCAAGTGTCAACCAAACACAATAATCCTATCATATGGTGGGCTATATAAATACTCAAACAATAATCACAATAGTCACATATCAGAGAACAGTAACAACCATTCAGTGACACAAACTAGCATACATGTTAACAAATGGGAAATCTTAATAATCATATTCTTATCACCATCGAATAAATAACAATAAACACCAACTTATACAACCAATGTCCAATAACAGATGGTATTTGTTCTCAATATAGTAAATCAATCGATTATATTTTATAAGCTCTCTTTAACTATGTCGTACACTCTCATAATAATAGTAATAATGACTATAGTGTTTTGCATTTATATGTTAAGGCTTATATTACTATTAATATAGTTTTAAAGATATTAGTTCCTCTCAAAATCCATTTATTTAACAGATAAATCATTTATGTAGTAATTATTTATTTTACCTATTTGGATGTAAATTTACTAATTAGTTAATTAACATATAGTAGTTCTAGCTTGTACAAGCCCTTTTAATTATTATTCTATTATCTGGCTTTAACAACTTTTAACGTAAAAATTTAATTATACTTAATAAATACATATTATTATTATCTACAAATTTCCATAGGAATTCAAAAATAATAATATTAGGAAAACTTATTCTTTAAATATCTTTATATAAAGCATTAATTATGAATAATTATATGTGGTTCTTTTTATGATAGTCCTACGTGTAGATTGAAAAAAATCTACTACTACCTTATAGGTTATGTACTATTCAAACTAGCCAATTATACCCTATTACGACTATCACATACTTCCATACATTTTTATTTAATTAAAAGTTTAATTTGTAAACACCCATCCAATTAGTATAACTATTGAACAGTAAGCAATACAATCAATCCCAAATCCATCATATTTTACAAACAAGATATCATAATACGAAAAACATCATCAAATGAGCATAACTATGTATCAATGAGATGTACACGCACATACATATATATATGAATAATGGGTAATTACTTATTATCTAATATTCAAAATTTTAGATACTTATAAACTTTGAAATCAGCTAAGACGCTTTTACCGACAATCCAAAAAATAAAACGTCGTTTTTATCACTATTCCCATTAATATATTTTTCTCTTCTAAAAGTCTTATTTTTAGCATAAAAATCACACACACACACATATAGGGAAAGTCTATTTGAACACATATTGGTGAAACAATGGATCTTTACTATTGGATTGCCCACTGAATTTCACCTCTATATAAAGACAAAATGATCCGATGGCCAGATCTTGTGTGTCATTATTTGTGTCACTAAATTATATCCAAATAGCCGATCCTCTATATATATATATTCATGTATGTATATGTATGTATTTGTATATATATATATATGTATATATATATATATATATGTATGTGTATATATGTATATATTCCAACCAAATACAATAATAAAACATCGTTTAAGTTAGTCTTCTAAATCATGTTAGAAAGGAATATATAGTTCCAACAAGAAAATATCAACTTAAGAAACAAAATCTATATTTAAACAAAATTTAGTAATAAAATATCGATTTTAAACCAATGAAGATTTTCACATTGTTCATATTGAAAATCTATATTTTAATTAATACATCTCATTTATATAAATATAAATTCACCTCAAATGAATATTAACCAAATCTATCTCAAATCAATGGAGAATAGCGTTTTCCTTCCAACACAACCCAAATCGCTCGCAAATACTAGTGTATACGTTATTGAATGAGCTCCTAGCCTTTTTTAATTATCTACTATTTCTTGTTTAATATAGACGTTATACGTTTTGAACTCGGAAAGGAATGAAGATTTTAGAAAAATGCTTTTTGGCTAACCAAAGTTGATTTCCTTTCCCCTTAACCTCCTATATTTATTTTGCCCCTCCTTGATTTGAATAAGGTTATCTATCAATTTAGTCTAAATAGTTATCATTGTTATATTATAAAATTTTAGTTATAATGTATCTTGAATTTTCATTATATTACAGCGTTGGAGAAGGTATCCTCCCACCACCAGGGGATGACGCAAGAGGTGCAGCGTCTGAAGTCGTGACAGGAGGATAAGTTGGCGAAAGTTGGGAATCTCCAGAATTCCGTACTCTAAAACCTAAGTTGCACAACCGCTAGAGCTAGCAAAGAGGTGGTGGATGGGATGAAGGTGAAGTGGAATGATTGGCTTACCATTATCTTGAAACAGATTATCACTACCAACTTCCACCTACCACTAGTCATTGACTTCATTAAATCTCATGAGCTTGGTGGGGTTCGTAGGGATGCGATAATGGATATGATAAATTGCAGCCACAACCCAGCCCGCATCCTTGAGCCAAAAAGGATACTTCACTAATGTCGACCACCAGCTCCTTGACACTAGATCCAGAGGTCTCTAAAGAGATAATGCATGATGATGATTTTTTTCGAGCACACCTTTTAGTTTTTGTTTTGTAAAGTTTTTGTTTTGCAATTCTTTTTATGGTGGGTGTGACCCCTTTCTATGTAATTACTCATGTTAATTATTAATGAAACATTTCTCTTTGTTCCATCATTGCGCCCGATTGCTAATTGTTGTATATTTTTTATTCACTATGTTCTTTGTATAAATATTTTTTTGTGGTGTGATGCCTAGAGTTTACCAATGATATTTGAGAACAAACACTTAGAAAATACGGCAAAGTACTAGCATGAATGATTTTGTGTATGCTTGTAAATAAGTTTGAACAAAATAGGGTAAGGGTTTCAAACTTAGCTTTATAGTTCACTCCATCTAGAGTATTTATAAGTGGCATCGCTTGCTTGTGCATCTGCTCCCTTACCCCAAGTGGTTGGGCAATAAGCAATTTTTCATGTAATTAAAAATATCTTGGAACTATGTTGATTTTTTTACCTATATAAGGCGTTTGTTATTTCATCCCAAACCCCATTATGGTAGGGCCGCTCCATCGAAGGGAGTGGGTGGATTCTTCTGCGTGGAGCTCAAGATGATGGGACACTCCGATAGAGGGAGCAGGAAACTTCAAAATGGCCTAGCCCAACCAATGTGGGGAGACTCCAACTTGGCAAAGTGAGTAGCACAACATATGCAAGAATTAGGACTGCTATGTCAGTAATCACACCCACCTTTGTAAAAATTCCCCATCTTGCTCATGGGAGAATGGACAGCATCACAGATGATGGAATCGAGATCACTACATGGGTGGTCACACCATAAGCTCACTAATACCCCCATTTTACTCATAGGAGAATGGGAAGTACACTATGGATGCATGAATCAGAGCCACTACATATGCGGTCTCGCCATCTATTCACTTGTGCTCACTTGTGCCTTTGGCATAGATATGAGCTTTGCCTTGGCTCAAGCATCCTTACGGAACAATCTTGTACTTCTATGACATGGGTAAGAGCTTCCTAGAACTCTATCACCATCATGGAGGCCTTTTGCCTTGGCTTGCCCAAGATTAGAAAAAGGGCTTATGCACATGTACCCTCTCAAAGCGACCTCTTGTTTTTTGTACCTCTTTGGAATGAGTGGGTGCTTCCTAGAACTCTTGCAATCTCATAGTAGCCTTTGTCTTGGCTCGCCCCTGACACATGAAAAGGGGTTTCACACATGTACCCTCTCGAGGTAGTCATTTTTCTTCAACTATAGATACTGGGATCGTATGGGATCGATGCCAGTTTTAAGACTGAAGTACCTTTGTTTATTTTACAAAAAAAAAAGAAATATTATAATCATTAATTACCTTATATCTTGGAATACTTATTTTTTAGTCCCTTATAATTTTGGCTTACAAGGAGTGATTAAATATAATAGGTTCGGAGGTGCTTTGGATTCCATATCTAAGGGATATTGGGTTGTTTGGATGGAGAAGGTAGTATGCTCTATTGGTTAGCACAAAGATTATCACGTATGTGCCCTCCTAGTTAGGCCCCAGAACCCCGTTTTTAGGTTTCATTATATTGGCAAAGGCTCGTCGCAAGATGTAGTCGCCTGTTGTGAAGTTCCACTACTTGACCCTAGCGTTGTAGTTCTTTGCAACCTATACTTTATAAGCTTCCATCTGAAGTTAGGCCTCTGCTCATTGCTCATCAAAGGCACCGAGGCCTAGCCTCATAAATTAATTAAATTATTTTATATTTATGAAATATTAACTAATTTATTTATTTGATGTATCGGGTGATGTTAGTATCTTTGGGTGCAATTAGTAATTATATTATGTGTATATAAAAGTTATATATGTGTAACAACCCTAATATTTTGTAAATATTTTTAAATCATTTTTAAATTAAATTTTATTTCATTATTTTATTTTTCAAACATTTTTGAAGTATAGTATAAATTTTAGAAGTGAAGTTATAATTTTTCTAAAGTTAAATGTATTGGTTTGCAATTTTTAAAAGCTAGTTTCAATATATTAAGCATTTTCTTTATTTTTCTTCCTATTTTTCTTAAAAACAAATAATTATTTTTATTTTTCACTTTATTTCAGTTTTGTTTTATTTTATTTACTGATTTTATTTGCTTTTATTTTTAATTAATAAGAATGGATATTGGAAGAGACAAAAAGGCTTTATAACATATGACTTTTGGTTAACTAGTCTTTTCATTTTTGGCCGTTACTTTTCTATTGATGGTCGTGACTTTTATTTCCATTTTTCACGTGAAAACTCACTTCTCATTTCACAATTTTCGGCCTCATCTTAGATCTGAAAACTTTGGTAATGGCTTCTTTTTTTTCTATATTTTTCTTCTTCTTTTTCCTATTGATTTTTCATTGTTTTGCCATGTTCTCTTGCCTATTTTGCTCGGCCACCACCTTGTTTGCGATGGCCATGACCACCACCACCTTCTCCTCTTCACCATCCACCACCTAGCAGCACCTACCCCTCTGACCAGTCAAGGCCGTGCCTTCCATTTGTTCAAAAACTCCACAAAAAATGTTCAAACTCCTTATAACATACATAGCCGAGCCATCACAACTTCATCACCTTCATCCACCACCACGGCCACCACCAATAGCCGCCACCACCACCTTGTTATGACCACCACCCAGCCCCTTGCCTACTGACCAGACCTGAACATGACAGGGCCGAGCCCAAACATCCATTGGCCGAGCCAATATGGTGCACAAAACCTCCACTATTTTGCTTGCCTCTTTGTATTCTTATGATGTAACTCCTCTACCACTTCAATTACTTGTAGCCGTGCCTTCATGTGTCCTTACCCGAACCAAAAGCATGTCAAACCTGAGCCATATTAACCCCCTAGGCCGAGCATATGATTGTAGAAAGCATGGCAAAAGCATTCATTTCATTATTTGTTTTATTTCAACGTTGTTTTAATTCAATGTGTATTGGATTTATATTGATATTGTGTCTTGTTTGTTGGTTGTTCACAAGATATTTAGCTTGGTTCTCTTCCACCTGAATCTATAGTCTTGTCATCGTGCCTTCTGGAATTCGTTTGTGTCATTTGATTTGATAACTCCAGCATAAAGAGGTGAGTAATCACACCTGACATTCATACTTATATAACGGTGAATTGATAGCAAGTGAAAGTGTAGAAATAATTATATTATGTTATACTGCCTGTGATGTAAATCATATGATGTTAAACCCTATAATTAACTTATATCATCATCTGTTATATTTTGTTTTATATTACTGTTTATTCTATTCTGTTAAATCACACTGCAAGTTCCCTGTAGAATAGAATCACTATGGGTTGAAATGATACATACCCGAACGGACTTTAGAATAGGGAAAGATCGTTATGGGCTGAAATGATAAGCCTGAGCAACTTTTATTTAAATTTATTTACTTGGGATTGCGGGTTCGAAATGATAAAACCCAGATTTTCTTTGTAAACTACGGATTGAAATGATATATTATCCGTATCACTTAACTTAGGTTAGAAAATATTATACAGACCCGTGGTTATTTTATATACTTTTCTTCTGAAATTTTTTAAGTATTTTAAAAATGTAAAAATATGATAAATTGATTTATTAAAGTGGAAATGATTTTTCTATGTGTTAAATGTAAAATAAATGAATAGAAAATTGTGATTTTAAAGTGTAACTTAATTTCGAAAGTTTGATTTGATTTTTAAATGGAAATTTAAGTTAATTAAATTAAAAATGAAAATTAAGTTTTAAATGGTGAAAAATGGAGATTTAAATTTAAGTGTTAAAGTAATTTGTTAAAAATGAAAAAGGGAAATTAACACACTTGAATTAAATAAGTGAACTTTGGAAATATTGATTTTGATTTGTAAAATTTTTCTTAATAAAAATCATAAGTTAAAGGTATTTAAATGAACATTTTTGATGTGGAAAAATATGATTTTTATAAGTTTAAATGTTTAAATTAAAGTTTATTTGTTGTTGGAATTGTATTTAAAACCTGGAAATTCAATTTAATAGCATTTCAGAAATGCTATCATTTCTGGAAATGAACTAATTCTGAACTAAGTAGAATCTGCGACTTTGTAAGTGCTGTGGTTGCATAAATGAACTAAAAGACTAAAGTAAACTAAGGCTATGACAGCACTTGGTAAGTGCTGTAGTGGCAGGAACTAAATTTAAAAACTAAAAATAATGAAGGGCTATTGTAGCACTTGTTAAGTGCTGCAGTAGGCTGAAATGTGATTTTTGTACATAACTGAACTACTGCAGCAGTTTTAAAACGCTGTCTTTGCTGAATTGAATTAAAACCTTTAATTTGAACCCTGAATTATTACAGCAGTTCTGTAAATGTTGTCTTTCTGAATTGAACTATTTTTCCTTTAAACTGAACTATTACAGCAGTTTATAAATGCTGTCTTTGCTGAATTGAATTGTTTTCAAATATAACTTACTGTAGCACTTTTTAAATGGTGTGAAAGCTGGAATTTTAATGTTTTAAGTGAATAAATGAACTCAGAAAAGGCTAAAATTTTGGGAATTGAATATTTGATTTAAAGGGATGATGACTTTAATTTTAAATGGTTTAAATGAAGAACTTTGATTTGAAATACAAACTGTTTTTAAATTTTATAACCACGGGTTATAATAACGATTTGTTGTTAAAGAGACCGGGATCGGATATGGACATACTCTCCGTCGATACCGAAAACCACTCTAACAACTGTGTACGTGGTGGAGTTTCCAGAATGAAGTAGGATGGCGGCGACGATCCTAAGGTATATACGTGGACCCAACTTCCGTGAGTTGGCATAAGGTGGCTAAAACAGGAGCGATTGACGGGCCAATGAGGTAGCACCTCTGATCGGACACACTTCTTCGATACCATTCTATTACTTGTGATTGATTTGGTGCGCACCCTTGATTTGGGAGTGTTGTTCGACGTGGGAGGTAGTGGCTGCTATGCGTCACTACCAGTCCAGATGCGTAATTGGTATATCTACCCTGGCATTGTCTAGTTGTGCCGTGTCACCTACCATAGCGAGCTTTACTACGAGTTTGAATTTCTCCCGTAGCCTGTGGAGTATCGAGGGTAGCCCCCATTTTGGGAGTATGCTAATACTGGATAGACTACTGGGACTATTACGTGTTAAGGGGAATATTAGGTCACTCCTTAACGCTATTTAAAAGTATGTTTATTTTATATTAGACATTATTATAATAGCGAATATTACTACATAGTAGATAGTTTAACGGATCCTTAAAGAATGGGAGATCCCAAGCATTCTTTAAGTTACTTGTACTTGTATTACAGTTCACTTGAGTTGGTTTACATTGTATAAGTATGTATGTCCTGACTCGAGTGTTTGTGTTTTATTTACGCTCGGGTCAGCCTGAGTATTCACAGCTTTGGATTTCACTTTTTTGGAGCTAGGAATCGTTGGAGATTATGCTTATCTAGTTATCTATCTATTTCAGTTTCAATTGTTCTATTTCAGCTTTTGTATTAGAGACTTATGTATTTGGGATTTCTATTATACTTGTTTCAGAACTGTATTGGTTTTCAGACTATGTATTTTGTATCTGTTTTGAGACTCTGTATTTTAGTGGCTTCATGAACCACTATTTATTTTATTTCCGCTGCGAGTTATTCTGATAATTCTGTGTCTGTGATTCTGTGAATGATTATATTTGCTCCAAATTTTATTACAATCTGTTATTTTGTATTATTCAAGTCTAACATGTGTGGATTATTGTCGATTTGAATCCCCCCTTAAGCCTCTCCCTACATCTATTCCTGTTCAGCTTGCTGTCGGCCATGTTGTGGAAGTCCGTGTTCGCTATGGTTGGGTTCTGGATATTTGTACTTCCTGTCACTCTTTTGGCCATCTGGCTATTGCCTGCTTGCATTATGAAGCCCCCGTGGCCACTCCAAAGATCCCTTTGCCTCGCCCCCCTCGCATGATTTGGGTCCCCAAGGTTTCATCCCATGCCTCTCTGATTTCCCCTGCTCCTGTTGTTCCATTACCTGACCTGTGTCTGCCGCCTCTGCCTTTAGATAAGCCTGACTCATCTCCTGTTTCTGTGGCACCTAGTGTTACATCTGATATACCTTTAGCTGCTCCAGTCCCTGCCTCGCAGCTATTGCCTGTTGCTTGGGATGAGCCAGAGAGATGTTGGATTGATCCCATATCTGATATGAGATTTAACCTGGTAGATGAATCCTACTTCCGTTTTGTTTCCGATGATCAACAGGACCTTAGATGCCTTCGCTACAAACCATCTGGTGATTCCTTAGTCCTCGATTTGGACGGTTTGTATGCGAGTTCGTATTCTGTCATGCTAGCTGATCCTTCCTGGGATCGTTCGTTTATTTACTCTTCTGATGCTATGGGTTATGATACTTGTCTTGCTCTCCTATTCCGCCCCTTTGCTGGTCTTTGTGGGTCTGTGCCTTTGGTTTCTTCTCAGGTGTCTGGAGATGGTGGTGATTCTTCCTCTACGAAGGAGTGCTAGTTATTATGCTTTTTATAGTTACTGTGACATAGCTGTCACGTACCTGTGTTGTATTTTCCGTTTTTCTTAGTAGTTAAGGTGCTTTTACCTTACTCCTGTACTTCAATTTTTATTACTTTCGTAATAAAAGTGGACGGTCCACTATAAAACCGGCTGGCCTTGCCAAAAAAATTATACTAAATGTGTTTTGAGTTTTTATTAGTCTATGGAGCCATATAATATCGATGGCCATGATATAAGAAGGAGGAGGATATTTTTTTAGTTTGAATTATAGACCTGGATATGAGAATTAGTAAGTGAACAAAGAGTAAAAGGAGGAGAATTTGTCTCCTCCTCCTTTATTTAGACCAAACCATCCTTTTATTTCTTTCTTTTAGATTTCACCGTACTTTGCCCAAAAACCCCAAGCACCCTATCTCCTTTTAGCAGTGCATCCCATAGCATAGATACATCGACATAAAATAAAATCAATGGCACTTTAGGCTACTGTAAAGTCCAGAGATTGATTTAACTCAAATCTAGGGGTTACCTTTAACCAACGTGTATTCAACAACTTTATCGTCAAGAGGTATGTTCGAATTTATTTTATAATCATATGGTAGTTACATATATATAACAATTTTATATGTGCATATATTATATCATCCAACCATGTCATTAATTTGATTACATTAAATAACCACTATACTTGTTGTAATTTATTAAGACAATTTAGTATCATATATAAATAAAAAAATTATTCGACCATATAGTTTAGATAATGTGTGTGTATTAAATATTATATATAAAGTAAGGATCTCTAGTTCAAGTGGTTAGAGGTATGATGTTTTAGGTAAAAGGTTTTAGAGGTCATAAGTTCAAGCCCATAAGGTATCATAATGAGTGCTCTGCTTGAATAAAGTATCGCTCCCATTATAAAAAAAATACTATATAATACAATGTTTTAAATAATTACTTATCATTTTTAAAATCAAAATTTCATCAATACATGTTTAAAATTTCATATATACAATAAATTAATTTTAAACCATTTTTGACAAAAAAGATTAAGTTTTTTATATTCGACCAAAAAATTTATTTACATATTATATATTTTTAATTATTTCAAAACAATGTTCAGATATAATAATAATAATACATATATATATATATATGTTTTAATAGTTTAAAAATAGTTTATGGTTGAAAAAATAATTCATTTTGCTAGGTAAAAGTTTTTTTACTAATTTTATTTTATATATACAATTTTTGTAATTTTGTTTTATAATAAAACATGTGTATACTAATTTATTCATATATGTATATTTATCTAAATATTCTTATATAAAAAGGGATTTGGACAAATAACTAAAATATACATAAATATAGATATAAAATTATTATGATATTTTAAATAATTATTATTATGATCTTGTTATTAATTTTGAAAATATTTACCAAGTCTTTGTCATGTATTTTAAATTTTGAATTTTAAAACTCATTGACTCCATCAAAATTAATTTAGATATTTTAATTATTTAATATAAATGATTTTCGATATATTTATATATATATATATATATATTAAACAATATTTAGAGACAGTTAATGCACATATAAATGGTGAATATGTACATTGTAGATGTAAATCCCAACATATATTTATATACTTTAACTATCTACACATTATTGTGTTGCACACGCACTTCATATACACATGAGTATATATTGATATACTCAAAATTATATAAACATTACATTAATTAATTGAGTAAATAAAATTAAATAAAATTTGATTTTGTTTAAATAAATTAGATTGGATCTTGTAAAACACATTCGACTTCATAAACCCACTCTTATCCAAATACACATTTATTTTAGAAATCCCTCAGTCACCCATTGCAGACCAAGCCAGTCCAAACATTGGTATCGGGCTCAAATGGTCTATGTGGTCTAATTAGCAACTTTATGAACAACTAATAAAGCCTTCTAATCTGATGGATGTATAGAATAGTAGTGTCTTGGCTTAGGTTGAATATTTTAGTATTTTTCTCTCTCTGGCTACTGACCCTGCTCAATTGGTGGAGTAAGTCCAAAAAGTTGTCCTAATTGTAAAAGGCTCAAATTGATTTTGGCCTTGGGCTGCGAGTATTAGGTTTAAGATTGCTATCTTATAAAATGGATTTCATCTTATGGAGCGGGTCAAAACGAATAGGTAGACTTAGGGGCTATTATAGTAATGGTAAATTTACCATTACCATACCAATACTAGACCATCGGTAATTGCTACATCGATATACCGATAATATTGGTATAGTAACGGTAAATTTACCATTGTTAGTGGTAATTGTAACAGTAAAGAAATGTCAACACCAGTGATAACAGTGATTTTACCAATCATATTAATGTTGTTTTTTCATTATTTTAATTAATCCTAACTGTGAACATTTTTGAAGATATATCATATTTCGAAAAGATATTTCTAATAACCTTGAGGATGATGTTTCTTTTTTAGTTTTCTAACTTCAAAATTTGATATTAGCAAAATTATTGTTTTATATTGTTGCAAATAATTTGTGATGAATCAAGAAAATTTTCTATATCAGCTTAAGTAATTAAAATATACATATATGCATTGATGGAGTTGGAATCGGTACCAAAATATTTATTATTTTATCACTATCAAAATATTAATGCAAAAAAATGCAATATCTTAGCATATTGGTAAATTTACCATTACCAATCAATGATATATCATTCTATCAGTATACCAATGAACATTTTACTAATAGCAACAGTCAAGCATCGGTAGTCAATTTTCACTTACCAGTAGTATCGGTATGATAATGGTTTTCTCGTATCGGTAAAAGTTACCATTAGACCATTCCCAACCATGAACCTATTCAGTTGGATTATTTCTCTTCATTTTACACTGAACGAACAAACAATGCACCCAGGTAACCCGGAAACTAGATAAGGATCGGTTTTAACAAAAATAACAGCATAAAATAAATGGCGTAGTCGAAGTTTTCGCAATTTTAATTAACAAGGCGAAGACTGCGCCGTTTTATCTTGCATAACCCTAACGGTCATTGCCTCATTTTCTTCCCACCTTCCTTCTCTCATTCTCTTCATCGGCTGAGAGAAAAATTAGCCCCCCTTTTCACCATTTCAATACCCAAACCCCCAAACCCCAAAATCCAAGCACCAATACACAAATTAAAACTTGTTTTTAAGATCCACATGTATTGAAATGTCTGGATTGCTCAAAATTTTCATGAAAAAGTTTATGCATGGAGAAAGTAGTAGTGGCAGCGGTGGTGGTGATGGCAATGGTCATCATAGAAAAGATATTGTGATTGTGACGTATGTGCACGAGTATGGAACAGAAGACCTAATTGAGGCCATCGAAAATGCCGAGGACCAGGGTGAAGGAAAAGGTGGTAATGGAGGTCGACGGGGCCGTGGAGGCTGCAGTGGTGGTCGAGCAGGCAATAGTCATAGGGGAGTGAGGAAGTTTTCTGCTAGATTTGCTGAGCTCGGTAGTTTTGAGGATCCAAGCTTGAGTGGGGAGAAGGTGCTTACCAATTTTTGGGTACTTCCAGAAGGGCAAGTGCACGTCAGCACAAAGACCGGCTTGGCTCTAAGTATCTTTTTTTCTTACGGCACAATTAAAGTAAATTATCATTTGAAAACGTACATTTATGAATTTGTTTAACTTAAACTATCACGAAATATTCGTTCACAGAGTTCGTTAGCTAATACCCTAAAATATTTTCACAAGAATTTGGAAAATATTTCTAGAGTTGTAGCATTTCTACATGAGCTTGGCTATAATCATTTCTTAGATACTTTAATCCTTGTTTAAGTTTTAAAAAATTCATCAATTTATTATGGTTTAGTTTAACTTGTTGTGTAATTTAAAATTCTAGGCATCAATAATGTTATTAAAAGCAATGTCCAATTGTGTGCTGCTATTGCTCTTCGATGATATAAAACTATCCATACATTTTATTTTTCTTGTAGTGAGTCAGGGATTACACCGTTGGACTTTTTTAAGCTCACTGGCATTAGCATAGGAGTGGTTGGTTTTCCTTTGTCTCTATATGACGATAGGTGGCGTGATACCATACTTGTTCAGGACATTTTTCCACATTTAGACACTTCATCGACCTCCTATCAGACCGCCACTTCTATTAGAGTCAGCGTGACTACAGGTGTCATGGACAGCATACTAACAGCGTATTCATTAGAGAATGATTTGGAGATTACTCGATTGTTTGTTCTATACCTTATGGTTAACTTTTTCAGTATCTCTAGCAGTAGTGTGCGGGTCGCCTATATTGAGGCTGTTGTTGGTTTGGATTTTGACTGTATAGTCATGTACAATTGGGGTAATCCTATACTTGTGGTACCTATATAGATGTTTGGACGCACAGTGCATCATTTCCGATTCATAGGTTTCATTGTTTGGTTTCTGGGAGTTGAGTACTGGTATTTTGAATATTCCAGGAACTTCCATTTCATGATAGTAATTGCAGATGCATCTAGTTTATTTCCTCGTTTACTATTTTGGTGTGCGAACAACAGGAGGACTAGGGATAATGAACTAGATTGACTTGAGGATGTACATAGGGCAACTAATATGGAATCTATTTGATACCAGCGACTCGATCGAGCTTGAGTTCGTGCAGATAGCTAGGATGCTCAACGTGTGGAGTTTTCCTCTTGTATCATATGCCGTAGTGTTCGGTTATTACTGGTACCTCACTGAGATGTGCTGAAGACAGATGTTTTTTGATGCCATTCTTGATGATCCACAACCTCATACGTATTGATGTATGATTTATGTTCCAGATCAGGTTGTTGCTGCAAAAGCAGCAGATTGGTGGCTAGTAGAGAGATATATTATTATCGGTCCATCATACATTGATTTCAGGCATAGATTTTACACTACATCTAGTGATACTACTACTCATGTAGCATTGATAAATTTGGTAGGGACATCTACTATTCGTCATGGGTTAGCACCTATGGTTATTGAGAATCTTACCCAGCCTAGCCAGGGGTATCATGTACTAGATCACATGACTACTGCTAGTCACCTTGGTTGGACCATGGCAGTGCCCAGATCTTCTAGAGTTGACCGTTATGTTAACATGTATCACCCTCCTGCTAATGACTAGTATCCGAAATCCACCCATATATCATACGGTGATCTATTTGACACACAGATGGGACTCCACCATATCAGATATGTAGAACACAAATGCCAACAGGCAAAGGAGATGACTTGAGTATAGGCTGAGCTAGAGGCATAGCGGAAGAGATTCACTAACTATAGTTTGTACTATGATCGCTTATCTAGTAGAGATAATGACGACGAGACATGTCGCCGCCGTGGTCCTTGTCCACATACGAATTGATATTCATAGTTTATGTACCAACTCTAATTGATGTTATATTCAGTGTATTCACTATTTATGTATTATGACTAATGTCATATTCATTATTATTCATGCTTTTCTATCTGATTCATGTTATATTCATTGTTTATGCACTTTGATTGTTGCTATATTTAGTATTATTTGTGGTTTATGCATTGTGACTGATGTATATTCATTATTATTCATTCTTTCCATTCTGATTCATACTATATTTACCGTCTATGCACGTTGAATATTGTTGTATGAGTATATATTACTTTATGAGTATATTACTGTAGCAATTTTATTAGTTATCATTCAACGACTTATCTTATCACTACTATAGCCATGTTGTGCATCTTTTGTCAATGATTGTCTTATCACCACTATTGTAGCCATATTGTTTTTGTGTATATGTGCTTTTCATTTTTGTGTGCAATCTGCTTCTAGTTTTAAAATGATCATATATTATTTTCTATCGATATACTATAGCAATTTTGGCAGATATCATTCACTGACTTGTCTCATCACTACTGTAGCCACATTGTACATCTTTTGTCAACAACTTTTCTTATCATCACTACTTTAGCCACGCTGTTCTTATGTATATGCGATTTTCGTTTTTCTATGAAATCTGCTTTTAGTTTTAAAATGAGTATATATTACTTTCTGCTAATATTACTATAACAATTTTGGTAGATATCATTCAGTGACTTGTCTCGTTATTATTATAGGCACTTTGTGCATTTATTGTCAACGACTTGTCTTATAATCACTACTGTAGCCACGTTGTTCTTGTATATATGTGCTTTTCATTTTTCTATGCACCAATGTATTATAAATAGCATCCTACTACCATTGAGTTATACATAAACTCTTCTTCCAAATATATAGTATATCAAGATGGTGGACTACAGCCATATCTCTTTACCTTCTTCATACTCATACGAAGGTCCTTTAAGTCACAGACAACCTCCAAATCCTTCTTCTCCACAACCACCGTTGGAGTGGTATGTGGAAATGCAGGAATGGCACTACGAAGACCTAAGGGAGCATGAGAGAGAGGGAAAAGAGTGTCGGTTAAGAGAAGAGAGAAGAAGACTTTGAGATTAGTGCAGAATCCAACGTAGAAGCAGACAAGGAAAACAGGAACTCTACAATCAACGGACTGAAAGAGAACATAAGGTTAACTCTCCTCCGATATTTTGGGTTTGTGGAGTCATAGTTACTTATTCCATTGTAAGAAGCAGAAATGACATTACACTGTGCCACTACAAATGCTCTAACTTTCCAGTCGATTGTGGGTTATGGGAATGGATTGATGATCCATTCCGTCGTCGAGCCATAGAATATGCAACCGAACTTGAATAAGAAATAGCAGCACTTTGCAATAGGTTAAGCTGACTAGAATTTCAGGGTGGTCCTGGACATAACTGATATCTACAAGCTAGCCTCGTTGACGTACCTAAATGTTTGTCTTTATTTGTCCATTTATGCTTATGTGTTGTATGTTTAAGTATGTTGATGTGTGTGCTAATGTATGTTTAAGTTTGAATTGTTTGATATAACTGTCTACTATAACTAACCCACAGAACAAATGTAATCCATAAAATGACATGGAACGGTGACTTAGAAACACATAAAATACATAGAACAAATACAACTCATATAAATATATGGAACAATAATATAGAAACACATAAAATACACAAAACAAGTACAACTCATAGAAACACATGAAACAATGACATAAAGACACATAACATAAACAAAATAAATACAACTCATAGAAATACACGAAACAATGACGTAGAAACACATAACATACACAAACAAATATAACACCTAGAGAAACATAGAAATCACTCAAATTGTCCAATATAACTAACCCATAGATTATATGCAGCATGACCAACGAAGGTTGTCTGATGATCCATAAAAAAAGAGTCAAATGTTGACCTGAACATCTCAAATACATTTTCTTGTTCTTCTTTGGCTATAATTTTATGGTACCTTCAACAAGCTCCAGTAAACGTAAGATAATTACTTCTAGTATCCAAGTTCCGTCTTCTTAACCTACATTCTAGATGGTTATTATAAGTTTCATTGACGGTGACCCAAAAATCTTCATTGACCTCCTCTTCCATGTGTCTTTGATCATCCTATATATAAGCTTTAGTCAACACTAAATAATCATAAGGAGTCCAAGTCAAATTCGCCATTTGGAATCCTACAAACTCCTCAAAACAACCCTTACATTATAAATAGTAATTTCATGATCCGTGTGACTTGCAACAACTAATTCTGAATGTTCACTTCCATCATCCTTTATCATGTCTTGTCGTACACTGTAGCCATGCTATGCAATCCATGACAAGTCAATGCCTTGTCTAATCCATAACAACTTAATGACATGTCTCATCGTACACTGTAGCCATGTTGTGCAATCCATGACCAATCAATGTCATGTCCAAACATACACTGTAGCAATGCTATGCAATCCATAACAACTCTATCGCATGTCTAATCATACATAGTAGCCATATTGTGCAATTAGTGAATATTCAATGCCTTGCCCAAAGGTACACTGTAGTTATGTTGTGCAATCCGTAACTACTCAATAACATGTCTCTTCGTACACTGTAGCCGTTACGCTAGTATATCCCGAATCTTGTTGAAGGTAATATGATGTAAGCAACAAGATCAGAATGGGATGCCCTAATAATAAAAGATGGACTATAAGGAGGAAAGGCAAAAAATGAAGCAAAGCAAAGAAAACACAACGCTTAGAATTTTTAAGACAACAACGAAAGTTCAAACTGCATCGATCCCCCTAACCCCAGTGTTACATTACGATACTAAGCCAAAAACCGAATACGATCATAGGTTGTAATAAACAATCTACAACTATAATACACGAAACTACAGTGTAACCAAAATCCCAAATAACAATAAAATGTTAATTTTGCACTATGGCACAAGAAGTTGTATAAATGGCATCAAAGCACAACGCACCTCACTTGAAAATGATGCACACGATCAATCTGCACTCACGAGACAATATATACAGATAATATAGCTGTACTACCAAACTTACATTGAAGGAAAATAGGGATGCGCCGCCCTTTTCTTTGGCACTAAGAATGACACAACACACAGTCATCAGAAGCACGCCGCAATCGAAACATAGGCACAAAGAGAAGAATAGCGCTTCACTCAAAGGGCTGAATAAACCCCCAATATCATTATCAAAGCTTATACATTGCTAATATCTCCAAGAACGGATCCCCAATGCACTCAAGAAAGGCTACCTAAGCAGTATCACAAGAGTCAAAAGCAGTCCAAAGGCTGCATACAGGGCCACTCAAATAGTGCACCAACACAGATCCATGCTAATGATTGAATGGCAAAGATACAAGTCTCCCTCATCAATAACCCGCGCAGTCCATCGCTCATAGGAGCTCGACACATAATCGTATAAAGCGGTTGCCTCTATAGATGGCGGCCCGATCGCCCTAACCAACCTTGTAAATATCATCAGTGCTCAAGGAAGATCAAAAGAGCAACCGTCTTTTGAGGAAAAAGTAATAAAAGTATCGCAGTTCACCCCAAAGAAAAAAGGGGCAGTAGCTTGTCGTACTCCCAAACCCACAAAATGAAGTAATACTTCAGTTATTCACCCTTCGAAGAGGGAGAACTCAAAGCCCATTCAAATTTTGAACCTCCCGCCTCAAATTCAAACATTCTCGCTTAAATTTCAGATCTCCCGCTAAAACCGAAAATTGAACCACTCAAATCTGTGTTTCCTGCCGAAGACATGCCAGCAATCCACATGCATCAAATAGACAATGCGGATGGATGACACATGGTATGATCCAAAGGCAGAAACAAAATGACCAAAGAAGGATGAAAGCGATCCACATGCATCTCTATACTATAAACAGAAAAAGCACTGTAGCAAGAAAGGGATCTTTTCCCGATTATTTATTTTTATGGTTCAGAAAGGAAAAAAAGAATTGTACTCTCTACCATTAAAATCTATACCAAGAAATAGAAAGACAAAAGTGACATTTACCCATGGACGTAGGATTCCTTAATGGCTGAACCATGTAAATTTTCCACGTCTTTCACTTTTCTGCATTATTATTTTTTTTGCCTAGATCTAAGTGTCAGATTTTTTCCTTTCTTTATTTGAATTATGTACTAGTTGGATTTGATATTTTAACAAACGATTAAAGTACAACTACATAATTGTGTAAGCTTCCAACGGCACAATTACTACCTAAAGGCAAAGTTAATATTACTTAAAGTTGCTGATTCTAAATCCTTGAAGTAATTGTTACTAAAGTTACTTCACGTTCATTCGGGTGTAATGAGATGAAAAATCTCGCTACCAATTTAGCGCTAGAAGGAGGGCCTAAACCTCCGTTCATTTCCTGCATCCAATAAAATTTTACCCACATTTATTCTACATACCATTAATCCCGCCGATTAACCTATCCCACATATTCAGGAACTTTTGCACTTATCTTCGAAAACAGTGAACAAGTCACTCATAGCTTCGAAAGCCTAAAGTAAAGTGGGAGTTTCAATTGAAGCATCTGTAGACCCCCTTCTGGCCGCATTCCAATCCTTCACAAACCAAATGAACCAACGCAGGAAGGGGAAAGAGAAAACAATGGTCCAACATGTCACTCGTAGACCATCTCACCTCCACAGTCCATAGCTCACCGCCATCGTTCACCCACTACGCTGGTTATTCAATGAGGGAATGATAACGGCACTCCCAGAGATGGGAACGATGACACTGGCCTAAAATATGGTACCAAGTTGAAAAACGAGATCCAAGCCAATCCTTAGATCAAAACAAAGTCGGCAAATATTAACCAGGCAGTGTCATCGTTAGCTCAAGAGAGAGTGAGATTCGTCAACTAAAGGCTCGAGTAGAGCAGCTAGCAAAAATCTGCCAACAAAGCATTCGAGAAAAAAATAGGGGAAGGGGTTTCTTCCCCGTTTAGTGAGACTATCATTGAACCAGATTTCCCTGATAACTTCAAAGCCCCGTTAATTGATAAGTTCAATGAAACTACCAACCCCGATGACCACCTCTTTACTTTTGAGTATTACATAGACATCTTGAAGGTAGAAAGGATGGCCCGATTTAAATTGTTCCCTGTTTACTTAGCTGGCCCAGCCTCCCAATGGTTTAAGAGGTATGGACCAGAGGAGGTCCGATCTTGGAGACAAGTATCTGCCGATTTTATGAGGCGGTTCAATTCGAGGAGAGAAGCTTCCTTAGATGTCATACTATATCGTGCGTAAAGTAGGGTGAAAACGAAATCTCATGCAATTTCATTAAACGCTTCAAAGCTAAGGCACTCCGGATTGGAGTGGCTAGCGAAGAAGCATTGCTAATGGCAGTGCATGCTGTGATTAGAAGAGGAACTGCTATGTGGGATAAAAACCACAGAAAGTCATGCCACAGCACGAAAGCTTTCTATGAAAGAGCAACTAGCTATATCAGGATGAAAGAAGTCAGATTTGCAGTGCAATCTCCATGAACTTCCGCCCTCGGCTATGATAAGAAAAGGGGGGTAGAAAGATGCCACCCACCTGCGAAGCGGCAAAAGGAATTAAATCTCACCACCAAAATCCCCTCACTCATACTCCTTGGGGGATATACAAGATGACCAAGGCCGGGCGTGCGTACAACATATCGAATAAAGGGAAGAAACAAAGAAGAATCGGGGTGGAGCATACTGCCGCTTCCATAGTGCCCATGGTCATCACACTGACAACTACAGGTATTTGAAGAATGAAATAGAAAGATTAATCCAAAAAGGGTATCTGGGAAGCTTTTAGAAGACCGACTACGAAAATAGAAGCGGAAACCTCACTCCCAACCCAAGTGAAAACCAAGTAGGAAACCCTTCGAATCTCATGGCCTCGATTCATGGAGGACCACATTTTGCTGGGGAAAGAAAAAAAGCACAAGATAGATATGTGCAAGGGGCCAAGGTACATCAAAAGATGGTTTTCCATGTCAAACTGAGGCCAGCTCAGGAGATAGTTTTCACAGCAGCAGATGCAGTAGGAGTGTATTCCCACATCAAGACCCACTTATTGTGATGGTGTAGATCTCAAACTGCAGCATGAAGAAAGCCTTTGTCGATTCAAGAAGTTTGGTCAATGTCATCTTCAAATCAGCATATGATAAAATAAAGCTTCCCTCAGAATCCTAAAGCCCAGCCCTGAACCAATTTACGGGTTCAACAACACTGCAACCATTCTAATGGGATATGCATGCCTGCTTGTCATAGCTGGAACCGCCTCTCTGCATTAGTCATTCTATGCCAGCTTCCTAATCGTTGATCAGCCATCGCCATACAGTGCCTTTCTAGGAAGACCCACACTGATAGATTCGGGGTCCATCGTCTCTCAAAAAGATCGGCTTATGAAATTCAGCACTCCTACTGGGGTAGGATTGGTAAAAGGCAAACAATTTTTAGCTAGGTAACTATACAATGTAACTCTTGACTCTAGTAATAAAATTGTTTAAAGCTATTCTGATGTTTCTTCTGATATTTGTGATAATAGTAATAAACAAGAAACTAAACCGGTTCAAAGAACTGCATCTGTATAGAGCACAAAAGCCAATACTAAGGCAAATCATTTTATGACACAAAAATCCATAAAGAAAGAGAAAATAACATATATGCACATGATCGGCACTAATGAATATAATTCAGTTTACATATAGTACTTCTCCGAAGAAGCCCAGAAACAGGCATCCTCAGCGAACTCACAACCAGAAGAGGAAGCAGAAAGCGAGATAAACCTAAGTTTAGGGCCAGCAAAGAAAGAGTTAGACCCGGTAGATGACCATGAAGACGTACAAATAGATCAAGAGGACCCCACAAAGGTACTCAAGATTAGAAAAAATTTAGTGCAGAAGCACGGGTTGAATTGATAGACTTCTTGAAGAAATCAGGGGATGTATTTGCCTGGACTCATTTAGATATGGTTGCAATAGACCCTTTCATCATCTATCATGCGCTTAACATCGATCCAAATGCCTATCCAGTTGGACAAAGATGTAGAACCTTGGATCAAGAAAGATACAATGCCTTGCATGAAGAAATCCAAAAGTTGAAGGAAAATGGATTCATTAAGGAGGTGTATTTCCTAAAATGGATCGCTAACCTAGTGCTCGTAAAGAAACCCAATGGAAAATAGAGAACCTTCATTGATTATACCAACCTCAACAAGGCTTGCCCAAAGGGTAACTTCCCTTTACCAAGAATTGATCAATTAGTAGATGCAACCAGTGAACATGAACTGCTCTCGTCCATGGATACATACTCGGGATACAATCAGATAACAATGTTCGAGCCAGACTAAGAGCATACCATTTTTGTGATAGACAAAGGCTTATATTGTTACAAAGTCATGCCAATCGGGCTAAAGAATTCCAGGGCAACCTATCAAAGGTTGGTTAATATGATGTTCTTAGAGCAAATTGGAAAGAATGTCAAAGTATACGTGGAAGACATGCTGGTCAACTCAAAGGTAGCATCGAGTCATGTCAAGACCTAGAATAGACATTTGAAGTCCCATAGTAGTACAATATGAAACTGTACCCTCTAAAATGTACCTTCGCTATTCAATCGCGGAAGTTCTTTGGATATATACTAAGTGTGTGTCGAATTGAAGAAAATCCAAAGAAGATCGAAGCCATAAGAAGATGGGATTCTAGAAAAACCGAAGGATCGATGAGCTTAAATGGCTGAGTGGCAGCATTGAGAAAATTCATCTCAAAAGCAACTGACAAGAGCATCCCGTTCTTCGGCCGGGTAAAGAAAAGGCGAAATTTCGAGTGGATGGAGGAATGCAAAGTCGCATTCCAAAACCTAAAGGATTATCTTGCCAACACTCACATACTATCTAAACCGGTAAGGTGAGGACTTGTATGTTTATTTAGATGTAATTGATAAAGCTGTTAGTTCTGTAGTAATACGAGAGGACGAAGGGACCTAGAGGCACATCTACTTCAACAACAAGCGGCTATCAAGAGCAGAGCTGAACTACTCTGTCATTGAAATGCTAGCCTACAACCTACTCCTTACAGCAAGGGAATTATGGCCTTTTTCCAAGCATATCCCATCAAAGTCCTCAAAGACAAACCCCTAAGGCAGATACAGTAGAAGCTAGAAACATCATGTCATTTACTGAAATGGGTATTGGAGCTCAGTCAATATGACATCGCTTATTGTCCTCAAAAGGCAACCAAAGGTCAAGCACTGGCAGACTTCATTGCAGAATGCACACTGCTGGTCGAACCTCAACTAGAGGAAGAAGCCCCAACCCCTCAGTTTTGGTAACTGTTTGTGGATAGAACATCAAATGAACTGGGGGCAGGAATTAGGTATGTATTGACCACTCCAGATAAGAAGAAGCTGCATGGAGCATTGCAGCTTAGTTTCAAAGCAACCAACAATGTTGCAGAATACGAAGCTCTCCACGCACGCCCGAGAATGGCCCAGGTAATGAAGGTAACCCACATCAAAATTCGCAGTGATTCTTAATTAGTTGTAAACCTTGTACAGGGCAACTACAAAACAAAGGAACCAACCTTGGCAAATATGTGGAACTTACTAAGAATTTACTAGGGTAGTTCAAACAGTTTCGCATAGAACAAATTCCACATAAAAACAACTCGTCTATCGACTCCTTAACCAAAGTTGCAAGCACCAAAAGCGGCAAATGAAATGAAGGTAGTACCAATAGGGCATTAGGTAGAGCTGAGTATAATAGAATCAAATTAGATTTTGGTCTTAACCCAAGCCCAGCGGACGGTAATTCAAGGGGCTCAAGATCAGGAAACAACTGAAAACCGGGAACAGTCTCTAGTTGATCTCACACTTCAGCAAACTAAGGAGAATAACGAGATGACTCCCATCAAATAATTCCTACTAAACGAGACCCTACCCTAAAACAGAAACGAAGCCCAAAAAATAAGATACCAGACTCTGTACTACTCCTTCTTTGATGGCACATTATACAAGAGAGGGTACACAACCCCTTATCTTAGGTCTATTTCGAAAGAGGAAGGGGTACGGGTCATGAGTGAAGTACATGAGGGCCAATGCATGGTTCATTCAGGAGGGGCCAAGTTAGCAAAGAAAGTATTGTGGCATGGTTATTAGTGGCCCATGGCACTTCAGGATGCGAGGGAATTCATAAGAAGATGTGATAGGTGTCGGCGATTCATGAGTATCCCTAGACAACTATACCACGAGCTTACCCCACTTACCAGTCCATGACTGTTCGACATATGGGGCATAGATTTGATAGGTCTCCTTCCTATATCAAAAGGAGGGGTGAAGTATGCCATAGTGGCAATAGATTACTTCACCAAGTGGGTAGAGGCGTAATCTTTAGCCACGATCACTACAAAGAGGATGGTCACTTTTATGATAAGAAACATAATCACCAGATTTGAAATCCCCCACATGATAATTTCTAACAACGGCACCTAATTTAAAAGTAGGGAGTTCGAGGAGCTTTGTGAAAAGAATGGCATAATTAAGATTTTTTTTCTTCGTCGCACACCCATAAGTGAATGGACAGATTGAAGCCGCAAACAAAACCATTAAGAATTTACTTAAGAATAGACTGTAGAAAATTAAAGGAAAGTGGGTGGAAGAGCTATCTCTGGTATTATAGGCCAATCGAACCTCGACTAGATCCCCAATGGCCAAACTCCTTTTTCGCTAACATATGGATATGAAGCCATGCTTCCTGTCGAAGTAGAAGTCCAATCACACAGAAGACTATCGTACAATGTAGAGAAGAACAAAAGGCCAAAGGAAGTTGCCTTAGATCAAATTCAGGAAAGAAGAAATGAGGCGACATTAGTATTTGCTGCATACTAGCAAAGGATGACAAAGAACTTTAACGTTAGGCTCGGGGAGAGAAACTTCTGCAATGGGGATCTTATACTAAAAAAGGGTAATGGCCAACACAAAAGACCTAGCAGATGGACTATTGGACCCAAATTGGGAAGGCCCATTAGTCATAGTAGAAGTTCTGGCAAATGGAGCATACCGACTATCAAAGCCTGATGGCAACCTCCTTCTAAGAACATTGAATTCGGAGCACCTTAGGCTTTACTTTGTATGATTTACATTATTGATGTAATAAACATTGTAATTATTATGAAAAGTAACAATACATTGAACTGGGCATAGGGATATTAGACAGCCCAAACCAGTATAAAAATCTTTTTTCTCTAACATAGTTGAATAACTGGACGTAGAGATATTAGATGGCCTGAACTAGTATAAAAAACCCTCTATGTTGATTATGATAACATGGCCATGTTGGACGTAGGGATATTGGACGGCCTGAACCAGCTATTAAAACGAAGCTACACAAAACGCAGCTAGGCTTTCTTAGCCAATCTGGTCACAAGGATATTTGACGGCCCAAACCAGTATAAAAATCCCTCTATGTTAATACTATTAACATAACCATACTGGATGTAAGGATATTAGAAAGTCTAAATTAGTCATAAAACCATCCGCATGAATTAAGAAGGTTGTAAACACGCGGTCTGACTTCACAGTTAAATATCAGTCTGCCCTCAAATAGCGAGGCAAACCGTGCCAAGCAAACGAACGTGAACTTGCTTCGAACAAAGGGGAAGATGAAGCAAAATACGCATGTAAAAAGGTCAGTTTAGCATTTATAAACTGCACAGCAAGTTAATCCAGAAAATGACAAGGGAAAACATCATATAGAACGTACTGCAACATACAGATCAATTATGATTTCAGAAACTGCTTAAAGCTCGCCAGGTAAACATACAAAACTAAGGTCTATTCAAGTTTACTTAGTTATGTCCATACTTACTAAAGATCTACACACTATTATATATTCTACACATCTGCACCACTTTGAAAAGCATAAACCACCCCTACCATCTTACAAAGGGTGCTGCAGATCACTCAACTTTGACTCAGCGACCACAACCCTTTTAAATAAATTGACGGTTGAGTTGATAATTGACAACTCAACACATATTTTTCTTCTTTAAGCCCTTTACATGCCTCTCATTAGAGAAATAAAGACAGATGTTCTCTTCCCTTATGAATGCATTAGAAGTTGTGGTTGTAACCATAAATTCAGGCACACTTGCACCACGAGGGCCATGAGCGATGAGGGCAGAAAGAATGATAGATCGAAGAACCTCATTAAACTAGGACAAACACCTATGGGAACAAACCTAATTAGTAATAGCTAAAAACTCAACTCAAAGAAAATCGAAATGCAACATGTTGAAATCAAAATCGAAGCATGTATCATTAACTACATCATCAAATGAAAAATCCATTAAAACCATATATATGCATCTTAATCTAAAGCCGGGCAACCGAAATAAAAAGAAAACTTGTGAAATGCCAATCAATTAATAGCGAAGATAATAAGTATAAAGATCAAGATGGATTTACCAAGAAAACGAAAAGGGAGATGTGACAACGGCTCAAGGTATTGGCCAATTAGAGAATGACACATGTGCAAGAGCTTTAAATGCAAAACGGCTATCAAATCATTATCCAGTTAGTGAAAGGAAAGAAAGGAGTAGATAGAAATGACAGGATGCGAAGGCCAACGAAGACAAGTCTACGCCGATCTTCGATCGTCGTAGACTTGAGGGGCAAGTGTTACACCTGTATTTCACGAATTCTATTGAAGGCAATATGACGTAAGCAACAAGATCGGACCAGGATGCCCTCACAATAAAAGATAGACTACAAAGAGGAAAGGAAAAAATGAAGCGAAGCCAAGAAAACACTACGCTCAGAAATTATAATACATCAACGAAAGTTCAAATTGCGCTGATCCCCTAACCCAGTGTTACACTACGATACTGAGCGCAAAATTAAATATGGTCACAGGGTGCAGTAAACAGTCTATTACTATAATATATGAAACTGCAGCACAACCTAAACCCCAAATAATAGTAAAACATTAATGTTGCATTGTGACACAAAAAGTTGTATAAATTGCGTCAAAGCACAACACATCTCACTTGAAAAGGACGCATGCGATCAATAACATACTGCACTCATGAACCAATATATATATATATAATAGAACTGTACTGATGATCTTGCATTAAAAGAAAATAATAATGCACTGCCCCCCGTCTTTGGAACTAGGAATGACACAATGCACCGTCATCAGAAGTGTGCCGCCATCGAAACATAGGCATAAAGAGAAGGACCTCGCTTGACATAAAGGGCTGAATAAACCCTAAAATCTTCTCCTAGCTTATACATTGCTAATATCTTCAAGAAAGGATCCACACTACAGTCACTGAGGACTACCTAAGCAGTACCATACGGAGTCAAAAGTAGTCCAAGGGCTGCACATAGGGCCACTCAAACAGTGTACCAATGCAGATCCACGCTCATGAGTAAACGACAAATATATGTCTCCCTCATTTATAATCTGCGCAGTCCATCACTCATTCCATCTCAGCATAGAATCATATAAAGTGATTGCCTTTATAGATGGGAGCATGTTTTCCCTAACCAACCTTGTAAATATCATCCATGCTTAGGGCAGATCAAAGGATCAACCATATTTTAAGGCAAAAGTAATAAAAGTGACGCGGCTCACTCCGAAGAAAAAGGGGCAGCAGCTTGCCGTACTCACACACCCATAAAAGGAAGTAATACCTGAGTTATTGACCCTTTAAAGAGGGATAACTCAAAGCCAATTCAAATTTGGAACCTCCGGCCTCAAATTCAAACATTCTCACTTCAATTTCAGATATCCAGCCAAAATCAAAAATTCAACCGCTCAAATCAGAGTTTTCCTTCGAAGACATGCAAGCAATCCACATGCATCAAATAGACAATGTAGATGGATGACACATGTCATGATCCAAAGGTAGAAACAAAATGATGGAAGAAGGATGGTGGCGATCTACGTGCATCTCTGTACTATAAATAGAAAAGGTACTGTAGCAAGAAAGAGATATTTTCCCGTTTGGTTGTTTTAAGGTTGAGAAAGTAAAAAAAAGCATTGTACTCTCTGCCATTAAAATCTATACCAAGAAATAGAAAAAGGAAAGTGACATTTCCCCATGGACGTAGGATTCCTTAATATCTGAACCACGTAATTCTCTATGTCTTTTACTTTTTTGCATTTTTATATGTTTTCGCCTAGATTTCAATAACAGATTTTGTCCTATCTTAATTTGAATTAAGTGCTAGTTCGACCTGATATTTTAACAAACAGTTAAAGTGCAACTATATAATTGTGCAAGCTCCCAACGGCACAATTACTACCTAAAGTCAAAGTTAATATTACTTAAAATTGTTGATCCTAAATCCTCGAAGTAATTATTACTAAAGTTACTTCACGTTCATTCCGGTATGGTGAGACAAAAAAATCTCACTAACAGTAGCTATGCAATGCAATCCGTGATTATTCAATGCCTTATCCAAATGTACATTGTAGTCATGTTGTGAAATTCATAACCACCCAATGACATGTCTCATTGTACAATGTAGCCATGCTGTGCAATCCGTAACCATTCAATTGTCTCATCGTCTAATTGCTTGTTATTTCCCACGCCTATATATACTCTAATTTCGAACTCTCAGAACACAATTACAACCGTAACCAAGAATCAAATTACTAAGTTCTTTAAACAAAAATGGATCCTTACCTTTACCACTACAACCAAAATAGGAAACAAAGCTTCGATGAGGAAAAAGAATTGGACAATCAAACCGTCGAGTTTGAAACGTAACAACTCGCAAGAGGGTATTTTTTGGTGAAGGATCTACCAGCAAATACCATGGTAGTATGCCTGGATGAATTGACCGTAGTCATAAGAGAGACTATAAAGATGGACATGAAAGGCTAATGAAGGACTACTTCATTGACAATCCAACATACGATATTACGTTGTTTTGTCGTCGATTTTGCAAGAACCCGGATATTTTTGGCAAATTTTATTTAAAACTCCATGAAAACAACCCATATTTTACTTGCAGGTTAAATGGAGCACTTGAAATAGGAATTTCACCACATATCAAAATCTCGACTGCTTTATGAATACCGAGCTATGAAACAGCTAGTGATCAATTAGATGAATATTTAAGGATTGCATCATCAACGGTGATAGAGTGCATGAAGGAATTCTGTAAAATAGTGATTGTGCAGTTCGATGAATACTTACATACATTGGGTCCAAATGATGTAGCTAATTTGCTTACTAGAGAAGAAGCTAGGGGATTTCCTGGTATACTTGGTAGTTTGGACTGCATGTATTGGACATGGAAAAGTTGTCCGACCGGTTGGAAAGGAATGTTCACCGGACATAAAGAGATGCCGACGATGATTTTAGAAGCTGTAGCATCCGATGATTTGTGGATTTGCATTCATTTTTTGGAGTACCAGGTTCATTAAATGATATCAATGTTTCAAAGAAATCATACATGTTTTTGAAACTGTTTAATGGATTGTCAATAGACGTCGAATACAGAGTTGGTAATGTCGTTCATATAATAGGATATTACCTTGTGGATGGGGCATATCTAAAGTGGAGAACATTAAGGCAAGGGTATAGGGTCTCAAATAATGATATGGAGAAGTATTTCATTGAGAAATTGTCAAGCTATAGAAAGGGCATTGAACGTACATTCGGTGTTTTGCAAACGAAACCTTGCCATATTTCATGACATAAGAGTTCTTTTTGAGATTATGTATACATGTATCATAATTCATAACATGATTGTGGAGTTTGAAAGAGGTGGGTACAAGAACCAAAAAAATAATTATCCAGACATGTTTAAGGGTTCAAATACTAGACCCTAGAGAATATTAACTCAATGGTGGAATATGTTTCAACAGTGAAGCATACTGAAGATCAAGTAGCACATTTTGAACTACATGACCAAATAGTTGACCACTTATGGGCCTACAGGGGAAGAAATGTTAGGACTATTTAGTCATAAATATATAAGTAGTTTGTGAGCTTGTTCACTAAGATGTTTATTGAAGTCGTTTATTGAAGTCATTGTGAAGTAGTTTGCTTAAGTTGTTTACTAAAGTTGTTTTGTTAAAATTTCTAAACATTTTTGTGTGCTAGGTTATGAAGAATGTACGGTGAGGTATTTGTAATATTATTATGAACTTATTTCCTAAGTTGATGTATGAAGTTATTTGTGAATTGAACAAAGAGTTTTATCGATAATTTACTTCTTAGTAATGCAACAAACTTTGTCAAACATTTATACTTAGTTAGAAATAAAAATCATACAATAAGATTATAACTCAGTCCAAACACATTAACCACACAAAATACACAACTAATACAACAAACACAAAACAACACTAAACAACTACAACTTAATATCCATCCCTAGACTGGCACTTCCACTTCCCCTCTCTCTCAAGATTTGAGTTATTTAGTTACTAGTTCTTGTTGTAGAGGAGTAAGCTTACTAAAATCGCAAGTCAACGGTCTAATCAAGTTCTTCGCTCTCATCAAAGCTTCCTTCCGTACTTGGGACTGTTGCTTAAACTCTTGATCTTTCCTAACAACTTGTTGAAACTCTGAATCTGATTGCATTCTTTATGCTGTAAACATTTCTCTATTCTCTTTTGTTTCACCAATAAACGTCTCTTGTGTCTCTAAGAATCATAAAAAATATGCATTTCGCTGTTCTAGTTGAATTGTTTTCTTTCTACTAAGAGGACGACCGTCAGCGTTCCCAAATAGTGGCAAGCTTTCTTTAGAACTAGGATCGCTCCCTGGACTGAAATCAAAGTAGTTAATTCTTCAAGACAACTCATTAAACAAATACCCCTCAAACTTTATAGTATATACTTTGAAATATCCTTTAACATAAACATTTCTTTCCAAAATGCATCTAAACAAAATATTTTTGCAAAGTACGCTAAGTCATAATGATCTTAATAATTACTTTTTTCAAAGGATGTTCCCGAATGAAAGACAATTTTAACTAAAATGTTCCTATTAAAATATTCTTATCAAAATTTCAAACTAAACATCTTTTCATAAACTATTTATCAATAAAATTTCTCTTTTCTTAGATAATTTTTTTTCCTCTTTTAATAAAGTATTTCTAAATCATAATACCATCATAGAAACACATTTCAAAGGATGTTCTAAAAACAATTAAAGTTTTCTCTTATAAAAATTTCTCTTCAAAGGTTGAAATAAACTTCCAAAATCAAATTAAAACACTATTTTACAAAAGGTATTTTCAAATAAAACATTTTTACTATGTTTACCTTTCCATTTGAAAATATAAAAGTATTTTATTTCCAAATTAAATACTTTATTCTCATCAAAGTTTCAACAAATCACTTCTACACCCAAAAATAACCATTTTTCTCATTTTTTATAAAATATCTTTCTTTTTTTTTGAAAAAGGGCTCAAACTTTTCTATTAAAAATATAAACTAGGTCCAACAAAACAAAAGAAACAAAAGCCATAAGCAGGCCCAAAGACAAAATAAACATAAATACAATACAGTACTAGATAGGCCCGTACTAATACAGCCCAAAACCCATTGAGACTGGAAGCCTCCAGATTGTTCCAGACTCTTCTCATAGTAGAAGAAGGCAAGACGACACCTTCGTTAGCTTCATAACTCATCTCTTTCCGAAACATCCTAAAAAGAAACAGAAATGGTTGCCATCAAGGAGCAACCTCCTCCGTTTACTTTCGTAGAGACGAAACAGCAGCAACCTCTCTAAAAGAAACAGCTGAACGACAGTCTACAATCCATCCAGAAACCAATAAGTAAGTATACTATCTGAATTTGTCTTCTACTTATTTTATAAATTTTCCAAAAAAATATTATTTACTTTAAAAATAAAAATCATTCCATTTTATTAAGGTCGTGTATCGATAATAATTTAACATCGAGTATGTCACCCAGGTTATAGCCAATACTTATCCCCTTATAAGTGTTCATCATTCCTCACTCCTACTTTATTTATCTTCCACACAAAGGTCATCATAAATAAACATCATATTAGAGTTAGGTAATGGTGGTTAACAAACAACCAGTACACACAAAGCATACAGTTGTCAATCAGAACGCTCTCTCGTTCTTTATTTTAATCTAACCTAAGGTATATATCATCACACTCTCGATGGTCAAACTTACCCATGGCTCAGAGAATCGCTAAACCTAAGCTTGATACCAACTGTGATGACCCACTAATTTTAACATCTAAATCAATTATAAACAACGTTAATATATTCTTAGAGCTAATTCTAGATATTAAAAGTAGTGGACCGTGAAAAGATAAAAATTTAAAAGTCTATAACAATAGATATAAGAAGGGAAACCTGACAGCGTAATTTCAACATATATATATATATATATATATATATATATAATCCGACTTCAATAATTAAATATTAAACAAATCCAGTATATTGGATATTATACATTTTTCAATACATCAACTATTGAAATAACAACTGTGAAATCTTAATGCAAGACATATACCAATCAATCCTTTGGATACGACTCATTCCAGACCCTTTGCTTCATTTTTTGCTTTCGCTTGCAAACTAACAAATACACATACGCATAAAATAAAGGGAAAAGGTGTCAATTATTTTTGAAGTACGCCTAACCCTATACACTATACTTATAGGCTCGATAGTTAATGGATAAGAAAAGACTGTCAATGTACCTCTTTTTGGAGATCAAGCCCACATAGTTTTGTTTCTCGCTCTTCTCCAGCATCCATATACTTGCTGGTACATAACAACCAAAGCATCCGTGCAACCATTGCAACTAATGCAAACATTACAAGCAGAAAATAGTATTCATACTCATCCATCACAACAGGTCATCTTATGGGGTAACAACAATAGTAGTACACAACTATCAACATCAACATTATTAAATAACAACCCTAATTATCAGATAAAGAAAAAAACATAAATATACTTACATTATTAATTATCAACTCTATAATAATACATCATCAATGTAAGTATAAATCATCCAGTGTATACTAATCACTCCACAATAGTAAGACAATCATCAATATCATCAAATGTGTACCGATCCCATCAATATTAGTAACATAACACCTATCATCAAATTACCATAGTTAATTGTCCATCATCTAGTAGAAATAATGGTAAAATATCACACACTCATCAAAATGCGACATCGTCTTCAAATACCAAATATATGTGATAATAACAATCAATAGTTAGTCACACGTTCAACAATCATCCAAATAATATAATCGCGTCCATTATTCTTTTAAGTATAAAATCAGTCCATTATTGTTTATTATAAAAACTTCTTTTCTTTGTCGCATTTTAAAACAATAATACTTTCTTTGAAAACATGCAATATACTTCTGAAATCCTTTATTGTGCTCATTTCTTTGAATACCTCCAAAATACTGTATTTTAATTAAAACTAATAGTTTTCATCAAATTGCTTTTTAAAATGGTATTAATATTATTTTTCATCAAAATAGTAATACACATTAAAACCTCTTTAATACATTCCAAAACTGACTTATTATTAATCATTCCCAAAATACAAAAGTTTATTTTACATGACTAAAAGTCTTTTTTCTACTTATCTCAAAAAGGTAATAATGCAACCCTAAACACTCTTTTGGAAAAGTACTTTACTACTACTATTATTGTTTCAAAAATATATTTTGTTTTATTACTCAAATAATAATAACTAGTTTTCCAATAAACATCGCAAAATCCATTATATTGTCACTAACTTACTACATCGTAATTTTTCCGAAAACCATATTATTATTTATAAATTCTCACTTTTATTAAATAATAATAAACCTTTCAAATTTAGTTTAAAAATATATTTTCCATTATTATTTTTGAATTTCCCCAAAAATTCATAAATAATAACCATATTAGATTTATTTCATTAATTTCATTAAACCACTATTATTTACAAGCATCACACAAAAACTTTAAATAACCACATCTATCATTTGTTTATCTATTTTCCCATTATTTTGCAGTTTCACCCATTTTATTTTAATCAACGAAATTTGATTTTTAAACCATAATTAATTACAATTACATCTAGTAATACAACAATAAACAATAAACCCAAGACACAACATATTCAAAATTTCTACAATATCCAAACAATAACCCATATATTATAATATGTATCAATAATTATATTTTTTCATTAATGGATAAGAATTTAATATTTTAAAATTCAATTAATTAAATTAAATTACTCATACCAATGCTCTTTTGTTAATTGCCTCCAAACTTAGCAAACCTAATGTCATGTTGTTCGGAATTCCGCTACGAGCCAAATGGAAGAAATCGCGTGTGAATCAAAGTTCGTATGTAGAAGTTATTGAGGTTAGAAGTATCAGGGTTTAAAGTACAATTAAACAAAATAGAGGGCTAAAATGTAAATTCTTCATCACCAGCAAAATCACAAAACCCATTCCATACCCTTACTAACATATTTGACCACCGATAGCCACCACACCTCGCCTCCGTTCGACAAGCGAGCACCAAATTGAACTCAGCATCGCGAGCTCCACCTTTCTAACCACATCCGAATGCCCAGATCGCCACCCCCTGAAACCCACCGACCCCGCCACCATTAGCTTCTCTAGCCGGTTCCAGCCGATGCCTTTGAATGCAGTTCAGTTTAGATCCGAACTTTACTTAATGAGATCTATCTATTACGACCTTCTCTACTTCTAATTCGACCCCAATCAAAAACGCTCAGTCAGAGCACTGGGGATTTGCCGATTCAATCATTGACCAATAATTCTGGATAACTCGAGCATTATTTCCAAAAAAAACACTTTCCATTGATTCTCCTTGTCGAGAGCTTTAAAACGACATTTAATTTAACAGGGTTTGGACACTCTAAATTTTTAATTCGCTTTTTAATTAATTTGCTAATCACCATTAGAGAGGAATTAGGATAATTTCAAGATTAGAGAAGAAAATTGAAGATAAAGGTGATGACTTGGGTTTTACGGTCTCATTTATATAGTTGTTAGGTTGGGTTGTGAGTTGTGTATCCAATTTGGCATGAAATAGCTATGTACGCTTTTTAAATACTATATCGCCGCTATTTCGCAAGCCGTAACTCCAAACCTACTAAAATTATACATCAATCTGATCAGCTTGAAAAGACCTTTGTCACAATTGTAAATATGATACCTAATTGGCCATATAATTAAAAATCCCCTTTTTATCAGTTTAATATTAACATCGTTAAATTTTTGGGTCGTTGTAGTACAGCCTTCCACTATGCTTCTATTTTCTTTTCTACCGCTAAACCTTTAAATTAAGAATAATAGGAAATATAAAGTAAAGGAGAAAAATGATGTCAACTAATTTGGATTGTGCCTTATCCCGTAGTCCCCAGCCCAACTCAAAGGATTCGGTGGATATTGGATAGGGGAAGACCGCATACGCACACTTTCAGAATCATGCCCATGTAGTTCTTTTTTTTCTACACATCAGCATTATCCTGCAACCATAATTTCAACACATCAGTGTTCTCCTGCAACCATAAATTCAACACACCAGCATAACTACGTATGCACGTCCATTATATCATCCATAACATTGTAATACAAACTAGGTAACAACACCTTAACATCCATACTCATGCAAAAGCCCTAAATCCGTATTTCTACCATACTCAATCAAGTGTCAACCAAACACAATAATCCTATCATATGGTGGGCTATATAAATACTCAAACAATAATCACAATAGTCACATATCAGAGAACAGTAACAACCATTCAGTGACACAAACTAGCATACATGTTAACAAATGGGAAATCTTAATAATCATATTCTTATCACCATCGAATAAATAACAATAAACACCAACTTATACAACCAATGTCCAATAACAGATGGTATTTGTTCTCAATATAGTAAATCAATCGATTATATTTTATAAGCTCTCTTTAACTATGTCGTACACTCTCATAATAATAGTAATAATGACTATAGTGTTTTGCATTTATATGTTAAGGCTTATATTACTATTAATATAGTTTTAAAGATATTAGTTCCTCTCAAATTCCATTTATTTAACAGATAAATCATTTATGTAGTAATTATTTATTTTACCTATTTGGATGTAAATTTACTAATTAGTTAATTAACATATAGTAGTTCTAGCTTGTACAAGCCCTTTTAATTATTATTCTATTATCTGGCTTTAACAACTTTTAACGTAAAAATTTAATTATACTTAATAAATACATATTATTATTATCTACAAATTTCCATAGGAATTCAAAAATAATAATATTAGGAAAACTTATTCTTTAAATATCTTTATATAAAGCATTAATTATGAATAATTATATGTGGTTCTTTCTATGATAGTCCTACGTGTAGATTGAAAAAAATCTACTACTACCTTATAGGTTATGTACTATTCAAACTAGCCAATTATACCCTATTACGACTATCACATACTTCCATACATTTTTATTTAATTAAAAGTTTAATTTGTAAACACCCATCCAATTAGTATAACTATTGAACAGTAAGCAATACAATCAATCCCAAATCCATCATATTTTACAAACAAGATATCATAATACGAAAAACATCATCAAATGAGCATAACTATGTATCAATGAGATGTACACGCACATACATATATATATGAATAATGGGTAATTACTTATTATCTAATATTCAAAATTTTAGATACTTATAAACTTTGAAATCAGCTAAGACGCTTTTACCGACAATCCAAAAAATAAAACGTCGTTTTTATCACTATTCCCATTAATATATTTTTCTCTTCTAAAAGTCTTATTTTTAGCATAAAAATCACACACACACACATATAGGGAAAGTCTATTTGAACACATATTGGTGAAACAATGGATCTTTACTATTGGATTGCCCACTGAATTTCACCTCTATATAAAGACAAAATGATCCGATGGCCAGATCTTGTGTGTCATTATTTGTGTCACTAAATTATATCCAAATAGCCGATCCTCTATATATATATATTCATGTATGTATATGTATGTATTTGTATATATATATATGTATATATATATATGTGTATATATGTATATATTCCAACCAAATACAATAATAAAACATCGTTTAAGTTAGTCTTCTAAATCATGTTAGAAAGGAATATATAGTTCCAACAAGAAAATATCAACTTAAGAAACAAAATCTATATTTAAACAAAATTTAGCAATAAAATATCGATTTTAAACCAATGAAGATTTTCACATTGTTCATATTGAAAATCTATATTTTAATTAATACATCTCATTTATATAAATATAAATTCACCTCAAATGAATATTAACCAAATCTATCTCAAATCAATGGAGAATAGCGTTTTCCTTCCAACACAACCCAAATCGCTCGCAAATACTAGTGTATACGTTATTGAATGAGCTCCTAGCCTTTTTTAATTATCTACTATTTCTTGTTTAATATAGACGTTATACGTTTTGAACTCGGAAAGGAATGAAGATTTTAGAAAAATGCTTTTTGGCTAACCAAAGTTGATTTCCTTTCCCCTTAACCTCCTATATTTATTTTGCCCCTCCTTGATTTGAATAAGGTTATCTATCAATTTAGTCTAAATAGTTATCATTGTTATATTATAAAATTTTAGTTATAATGTATCTTGAATTTTCATTATATTACAGCGTTGGAGAAGGTATCCTCCCACCACCAGGGGATGACGCAAGAGGTGCAGCGTCTGAAGTCGCGACAGGAGGATAAGTTGGCGAAAGTTGGGAATCTCCAGAATTCCGTACTCTAAAACCTAAGTTGCACAACCGCTAGAGCTAGCAAAGAGGTGGTGGATGGGATGAAGGTGAAGTGGAATGATTGGCTTACCATTATCTTGAAACAGATTATCACTACCAACTTCCACCTACCACTAGTCATTGACTTCATTAAATCTCATGAGCTTGGTGGGGTTCGTAGGGATGCGATAATGGATATGATAAATTGCAGCCACAACCCAGCCCGCATCCTTGAGCCAAAAAGGATACTTCACTAATGTCGACCACCAGCTCCTTGACACTAGATCCAGAGGTCTCTAAAGAGATAATGCATGATGATGATTTTTTTCGAGCACACCTTTTAGTTTTTGTTTTGTAAAGTTTTTGTTTTGCAATTCTTTTTATGGTGGGTGTGACCCCTTTCTATGTAATTACTCATGTTAATTATTAATGAAACATTTCTCTTTGTTCCATCATTGCGCCCGATTGCTAATTGTTGTATATTTTTTATTCACTATGTTCTTTGTATAAATATTTTTTTGTGGTGTGATGCCTAGAGTTTACCAATGATATTTGAGAACAAACACTTAGAAAATACGGCAAAGTACTAGCATGAATGATTTTGTGTATGCTTGTAAATAAGTTTGAACAAAATAGGGTAAGGGTTTCAAACTTAGCTTTATAGTTCACTCCATCTAGAGTATTTATAAGTGGCATCGCTTGCTTGTGCATCTGCTCCCTTACCCCAAGTGGTTGGGCAATAAGCAATTTTTCATGTAATTAAAAATATCTTGGAACTATGTTGATTTTTTTACCTATATAAGGCGTTTGTTATTTCATCCCAAACCCCATTATGGTAGGGCCGCTCCATCGAAGGGAGTGGGTGGATTCTTCTGCGTGGAGCTCAAGATGATGGGACACTCCGATAGAGGGAGCAGGAAACTTCAAAATGGCCTAGCCCAACCAATGTGGGGAGACTCCAACTTGGCAAAGTGAGTAGCACAACATATGCAAGAATTAGGACTGCTATGTCAGTAATCACACCCACCTTTGTAAAAATTCCCCATCTTGCTCATGGGAGAATGGACAGCATCACAGATGATGGAATCGAGATCACTACATGGGTGGTCACACCATAAGCTCACTAATACCCCCATTTTACTCATAGGAGAATGGGAAGTACACTATGGATGCATGAATCAGAGCCACTACATATGCGGTCTCGCCATCTATTCACTTGTGCTCACTTGTGCCTTTGGCATAGATATGAGCTTTGCCTTGGCTCAAGCATCCTTACGGAACAATCTTGTACTTCTGTGACATGGGTAAGAGCTTCCTAGAACTCTATCACCATCATGGAGGCCTTTTGCCTTGGCTTGCCCAAGATTAGAAAAAGGGCTTATGCACATGTACCCTCTCAAAGCGACCTCTTGTTTTTTGTACCTCTTTGGAATGAGTGGGTGCTTCCTAGAACTCTTGCAATCTCATAGTAGCCTTTGTCTTGGCTCGCCCCTGACACATGAAAAGGGGTTTCACACATGTACCCTCTCGAGGTAGTCATTTTTCTTCAACTATAGATACTGGGATCGTATGGGATCGATGCCAGTTTTAAGACTGAAGTACCTTTGTTTATTTTACAAAAAAAAAAGAAATATTATAATCATTAATTACCTTATATCTTGGAATACTTATTTTTTAGTCCCTTATAATTTTGGCTTACAAGGAGTGATTAAATATAATAGGTTCGGAGGTGCTTTGGATTCCATATCCAAGGGATATTGGGTTGTTTGGATGGAGAAGGTAGTATGCTCTATTGGTTAGCACAAAGATTATCACGTATGTGCCCTCCTAGTTAGGCCCCAGAACCCCGTTGTTAGGTTTCATTATATTGGCAAAGGCTCGTCGCAAGATGTAGTCGCCTGTTGTGAAGTTCCACTACTTGACCCTAGCGTTGTAGTTCTTTGCAACCTATACTTTATAAGCTTCCATCTGAAGTTAGGCCTCTGCTCATTGCTCATCAAAGGCACCGAGGCCTAGCCTCATAAATTAATTAAATTATTTTATATTTATGAAATATTAACTAATTTATTTATTTGATGTATCGGGTGATGTTAGTATCTTTGGGTGCAATTAGTAATTATATTATGTGTATATAAAAGTTATATATGTGTAACAACCCTAATATTTTGTAAATATTTTTAAATCATTTTTAAATTAAATTTTATTTCATTATTTTATTTTTCAAACATTTTTGAAGTATAGTATAAATTTTAGAAGTGAAGTTATAATTTTTCTAAAGTTAAATGTATTGGTTTGCAATTTTTAAAAGCTAGTTTCAATATATTAAGCATTTTCTTTATTTTTCTTCCTATTTTTCTTAAAAACAAATAATTATTTTTATTTTTCACTTTATTTCGGTTTTGTTTTATTTTATTTACTGATTTTATTTGCTTTTATTTTTAATTAATAAGAATGGAAATTGGAAGAGACAAAAAGGCTTTATAACATATGACTTTTGGTTAACTAGTCTTTTCATTTTTGGCCGTTACTTTTCTATTGATGGTCGTGACTTTTATTTCCATTTTTCACGTGAAAACTCACTTCTCATTTCACAATTTTCGGCCTCATCTTAGATCTGAAAACTTTGGTAATGGCTTCTTTTTTTTCTATATTTTTCTTCTTCTTTTTCCTATTGATTTTTCATTGTTTTGCCATGTTCTCTTGCCTATTTTGCTCGGCCACCACCTTGTTTGCGATGGCCATGACCACCACCACCTTCTCCTCTTCACCATCCACCACCTAGCAGCACCTACCCCTCTGACCAGTCAAGGCCGTGCCTTCCATTTGTTCAAAAACTCCACAAAAAATGTTCAAACTCCTTATAACATACATAGCCGAGCCATCACAACTTCATCACCTTCATCCACCACCACGGCCACCACCAATAGCCGCCACCACCACCTTGTTATGACCACCACCCAGCCCCTTACCTACTGACCAGACCTGAACATGACAGGGCCGAGCCCAAACATCCATTGGCCGAGCCAATATGGTGCACAAAACCTCCACTATTTTGCTTGCCTCTTTGTATTCTTATGATGTAACTCCTCTACCACTTCAATTACTTGTAGCCGTGCCTTCATGTGTCCTTACCCGAACCAAAAGCATGTCAAACCTGAGCCATATTAACCCCCTAGGCCGAGCATATGATTGTAGAAAGCATGGCAAAAGCATTCATTTCATTATTTGTTTTATTTCAACGTTGTTTTAATTCAATGTGTATTGGATTTATATTGATATTGTGTCTTGTTTGTTGGTTGTTCACAAGATATTTAGCTTGGTTCTCTTCCACCTGAATCTATAGTCTTGTCATCGTGCCTTCTGGAATTCGTTTGTGTCATTTGATTTGATAACTCCAGCATAAAGAGGTGAGTAATCACACCTGACATTCATACTTATATAACGGTGAATTGATAGCAAGTGAAAGTGTAGAAATAATTATATTATGTTATACTGCCTGTGATGTAAATCATATGATGTTAAACCCTATAATTAACTTATATCATCATCTGTTATATTTTGTTTTATATTACTGTTTATTCTATTCTGTTAAATCACACTGCAAGTTCCCTGTAGAATAGAATCACTATGGGTTGAAATGATACATACCCGAACGGACTTTAGAATAGGGAAAGATCGTTATGGGCTGAAATGATAAGCCTGAGCAACTTTTATTTAAATTTATTTACTTGGGATTGCGGGTTCGAAATGATAAAACCCAGATTTTCTTTGTAAACTACGGATTGAAATGATATATTATCCGTATCACTTAACTTAGGTTAGAAAATATTATACAGACCCGTGGTTATTTTATATACTTTTCTTCTGAAATTTTTTAAGTATTTTAAAAATGTAAAAATATGATAAATTGATTTATTAAAGTGGAAATGATTTTTCTATGTGTTAAATGTAAAATAAATGAATAGAAAATTGTGATTTTAAAGTGTAACTTAATTTCGAAAGTTTGATTTGATTTTTAAATGGAAATTTAAGTTAATTAAATTAAAAATGAAAATTAAGTTTTAAATGGTGAAAAATGGAGATTTAAATTTAAGTGTTAAAGTAATTTGTTAAAAATGAAAAAGGGAAATTAACACACTTGAATTAAATAAGTGAACTTTGGAAATATTGATTTTGATTTGTAAAATTTTTCTTAATAAAAATCATAAGTTAAAGGTATTTAAATGAACATTTTTGATGTGGAAAAATATGATTTTTATAAGTTTAAATGTTTAAATTAAAGTTTATTTGTTGTTGGAATTGTATTTAAAACCTGGAAATTCAATTTAATAGCATTTCAGAAATGCTATCATTTCTGGAAATGAACTAATTCTGAACTAAGTAGAATCTGCGACTTTGTAAGTGCTGTGGTTGCATAAATGAACTAAAAGACTAAAATAAACTAAGGCTATGACAGCACTTGGTAAGTGCTGTAGTGGCAGGAACTAAATTTAAAAACTAAAAATAATGAAGGGCTATTGTAGCACTTGTTAAGTGCTGCAGTAGGCTGAAATGTGATTTTTGTACATAACTGAACTACTGCAGCAGTTTTAAAACGCTGTCTTTGCTGAATTGAATTAAAACCTTTAATTTGAACCCTGAATTATTACAGCAGTTCTGTAAATGTTGTCTTTCTGAATTGAACTATTTTTCCTTTAAACTGAACTATTACAGCAGTTTATAAATGCTGTCTTTGCTGAATTGAATTGTTTTCAAATATAACTTACTGTAGCACTTTTTAAATGGTGTGAAAGCTGGAATTTTAATGTTTTAAGTGAATAAATGAACTCAGAAAAGGCTAAAATTTTGGGAATTGAATATTTGATTTAAAGGGATGATGACTTTAATTTTAAATGGTTTAAATGAAGAACTTTGATTTGAAATACAAACTGTTTTTAAATTTTATAACCACGGGTTATAATAACGATTTGTTGTTAAAGAGACCGGGATCGGATATGGACATACTCTCCGTCGATACCGAAAACCACTCTAACAACTGTGTACGTGGTGGAGTTTCCAGAATGAAGTAGGATGGCGGCGACGATCCTAAGGTATATACGTGGACCCAACTTCCGTGAGTTGGCATAAGGTGGCTAAAACAGGAGCGATTGACGGGCCAATGAGGTAGCACCTCTGATCGGACACACTTCTTCGATACCATTCTATTACTTGTGATTGATTTGGTGCGCACCCTTGATTTGGGAGTGTTGTTCGACGTGGGAGGTAGTGGCTGCTATGCGTCACTACCAGTCCAGATGCGTAATTGGTATATCTACCCTGGCATTGTCTAGTTGTGCCGTGTCACCTACCATAGCGAGCTTTACTACGAGTTTGAATTTCTCCCGTAGCCTGTGGAGTATCGAGGGTAGCCCCCATTTTGGGAGTATGCTAATACTGGATAGACTACTGGGACTATTACGTGTTAAGGGGAATATTAGGTCACTCCTTAACGCTATTTAAAAGTATGTTTATTTTATATTAGACATTATTATAATAGCGAATATTACTACATAGTAGATAGTTTAACGGATCCTTAAAGAATGGGAGATCCCAAGCATTCTTTAAGTTACTTGTACTTGTATTACAGTTCACTTGAGTTGGTTTACATTGTATAAGTATGTATGTCCTGACTCGAGTGTTTGTGTTTTATTTACGCTCGGGTCAGCCTGAGTATTCACAGCTTTGGATTTCACTTTTTTGGAGCTAGGAATCGTTGGAGATTATGCTTATCTAGTTATCTATCTATTTCAGTTTCAATTGTTCTATTTCAGCTTTTGTATTAGAGACTTATGTATTTGGGATTTCTATTATACTTGTTTCAGAACTGTATTGGTTTTCAGACTATGTATTTTGTATCTGTTTTGAGACTCTGTATTTTAGTGGCTTCATGAACCACTATTTATTTTATTTCCGCTGCGAGTTATTCTGATAATTCTGTGTCTGTGATTCTGTGAATGATTATATTTGCTCCAAATTTTATTACAATCTGTTATTTTGTATTATTCAAGTCTAACATGTGTGGATTATTGTCGATTTGAATCCCCCCTTAAGCCTCTCCCTACATCTATTCCTGTTCAGCTTGCTGTCGGCCATGTTGTGGAAGTCCGTGTTCGCTATGGTTGGGTTCTGGATATTTGTACTTCCTGTCACTCTTTTGGCCATCTGGCTATCGCCTGCTTGCATTATGAAGCCCCCATGGCCACTCCAAAGATCCCTTTGCCTCGCCCCCCTCGCATGATTTGGGTCCCCAAGGTTTCATCCCATGCCTCTCTGATTTCCCCTGCTCCTGTTGTTCCATTACCTGACCTGTGTCTGCCGCCTCTGCCTTTAGATAAGCCTGACTCATTTCCTGTTTCTGTGGCACCTAGTGTTACATCTGATATACCTTTAGCTGCTCCAGTCCCTGCCTCGCAGCTATTGCCTGTTGCTTGGGATGAGCCAGAGAGATGTTGGATTGATCCCATATCTGATATGAGATTTAACCTGGTAGATGAATCCTACTTCCGTTTTGTTTCCGATGATCAACAGGACCTTAGATGCCTTCGCTACAAACCATCTAGTGATTCCTTAGTCCTCGATTTGGACGGTTTGTATGCGAGTTCGTATTCTATCATGCTAGCTGATCCCTCCTGGGATCGTTCGTTTATTTACTCTTCTGATGCTATGGGTTATGATACTTGTCTTGCTCTCCTATTCCGCCCCTTTGCTGGTCTTTGTGGGTCTGTGCCTTTGGTTTCTTCTCAGGTGTCTGGAGATGGTGGTGATTCTTCCTCTACGAAGGAGTGCTAGTTATTATGCTTTTTATAGTTACTGTGACATAGCTGTCACGTACCTGTGTTGTATTTTCCGTTTTTCTTAGTAGTTAAGGTGCTTTTACCTTACTCCTGTACTTCAATTTTTATTACTTTCGTAATAAAAGTGGACGGTCCACTATAAAACCGGCTGGCCTTGCCAAAAAAATTATACTAAATGTGTTTTGAGTTTTTATTAGTCTATGGAGCCATATAATATCGATGGCCATGATATAAGAAGGAGGAGGATATTTTTTTAGTTTGAATTATAGACCTGGATATGAGAATTAGTAAGTGAACAAAGAGTAAAAGGAGGAGAATTTGTCTCCTCCTCCTTTATTTAGACCAAACCATCCTTTTATTTCTTTCTTTTAGATTTCACCGTACTTTGCCCAAAAACCCCAAGCACCCTATCTCCTTTTAGCAGTGCATCCCATAGCATAGATACATCGACATAAAATAAAATCAATGGCACTTTAGGCTACTGTAAAGTCCAGAGATTGATTTAACTCAAATCTAGGGGTTACCTTTAACCAACGTGTATTCAACAACTTTATCGTTAAGAGGTATGTTCGAATTTATTTTATAATCATATGGTAGTTACATATATATAACAATTTTATATGTGCATATATTATATCATCCAACCATGTCATTAATTTGATTACATTAAATAACCACTATACTTGTTGTAATTTATTAAGACAATTTAGTATCATATATAAATAAAAAAATTATTCGACCATATAGTTTAGATAATGTGTGTGTATTAAATATTATATATAAAGTAAGGATCTCTAGTTCAAGTGGTTAGAGGTATGATGTTTTAGGTAAAAGGTTTTAGAGGTCATAAGTTCAAGCCCATAAGGTATCATAATGAGTGCTCTGCTTGAATAAAGTATCGCTCCCATTATAAAAAAATACTATATAATACAATGTTTTAAATAATTACTTATCATTTTTAAAATCAAAATTTCATCAATACATGTTTAAAATTTCATATATACAATAAATTAATTTTAAACCATTTTTGACAAAAAAGATTAAGTTTTTTATATTCGACCAAAAAATTTATTTACATATTATATATTTTTAATTATTTCAAAACAATGTTCAGATATAATAATAATAATACATATATATATATATATGTTTTAATAGTTTAAAAATAGTTTATGGTTGAAAAAATAATTCATTTTGCTAGATAAAAGTTTTTTTACTAATTTTATTTTATATATACAATTTTTGTAATTTTGTTTTATAATAAAACATGTGTATACTAATTTATTCATATATGTATATTTATCTAAATATTCTTATATAAAAAGGGATTTGGACAAATAACTAAAATATACATAAATATAGATATAAAATTATTATGATATTTTAAATAATTATTATTATGATCTTGTTATTAATTTTGAAAATATTTACCAAGTCTTTGTCATGTATTTTAAATTTTGAATTTTAAAACTCATTGACTCCATCAAAATTAATTTAGATATTTTAATTATTTAATATAAATGATTTTCGATATATTTATATATATATATATATATATTAAACAATATTTAGAGACAGTTAATGCACATATAAATGGTGAATATGTACATTGTAGATGTAAATCCCAACATATATTTATATACTTTAACTATCTACACATTATTGTGTTGCACACGCACTTCATATACACATGAGTATATATTGATATACTCAAAATTATATAAACATTACATTAATTAATTGAGTAAATAAAATTAAATAAAATTTGATTTTGTTTAAATAAATTAGATTGGATCTTGTAAAACACATTCGACTTCATAAACCCACTCTTATCCAAATACACATTTATTTTAGAAATCCCTCAGTCACCCATTGCAGACCAAGCCAGTCCAAACATTGGTATCGGGCTCAAATGGTCTATGTGGTCTAATTAGCAACTTTATGAACAACTAATAAAGCCTTCTAATCTGATGGATGTATAGAATAGTAGTGTCTTGGCTTAGGTTGAATATTTTAGTATTTTTCTCTCTCTGGCTACTGACCCTGCTCAATTGGTGGAGTAAGTCCAAAAAGTTGTCCTAATTGTAAAAGGCTCAAATTGATTTTGGCCTTGGGCTGCGAGTATTAGGTTTAAGATTGCTATCTTATAAAATGGATTTCATCTTATGGAGCGGGTCAAAACGAATAGGTAGACTTAGGGGCTATTATAGTAATGGTAAATTTACCATTACCATACCAATACTAGACCATCGGTAATTGCTACATCGATATACCGATAATATTGGTATAGTAACGGTAAATTTACCATTGTTAGTGGTAATTGTAACAGTAAAGAAATGTCAACACCAGTGATAACAGTGATTTTACCAATCATATTAATGTTGTTTTTTCATTATTTTAATTAATCCTAACTGTGAACATTTTTGAAGATATATCATATTTCGAAAAGATATTTCTAATAACCTTGAGGATGATGTTTCTTTTTTAGTTTTCTAACTTCAAAATTTGATATTAGCAAAATTATTGTTTTATATTGTTGCAAATAATTTGTGATGAATCAAGAAAATTTTCTATATCAGCTTAAGTAATTAAAATATACATATATGCATTGATGGAGTTGGAATCGGTACCAAAATATTTATTATTTTATCACTATCAAAATATTAATGCAAAAAAATGCAATATCTTAGCATATTGGTAAATTTACCATTACCAATCAATGATATATCATTCTATCAGTATACCAATGAACATTTTACTAATAGCAACAGTCAAGCATCGGTAGTCAATTTTCACTTACCAGTAGTATCGGTATGATAATGGTTTTCTCGTATCGGTAAAAGTTACCATTAGACCATTCCCAACCATGAACCTATTCAGTTGGATTATTTCTCTTCATTTTACACTGAACGAACAAACAATGCACCCAGGTAACCCGGAAACTAGATAAGGATCGGTTTTAACAAAAATAACAGCATAAAATAAATGGCGTAGTCGAAGTTTTCGCAATTTTAATTAACAAGGCGAAGACTGCGCCGTTTTATCTTGCATAACCCTAACGGTCATTGCCTCATTTTCTTCCCACCTTCCTTCTCTCATTCTCTTCATCGGCTGAGAGAAAAATTAGCCCCCCTTTTCACCATTTCAATACCCAAACCCCCAAACCCCAAAATCCAAGCACCAATACACAAATTAAAACTTGTTTTTAAGATCCACATGTATTGAAATGTCTGGATTGCTCAAAATTTTCATGAAAAAGTTTATGCATGGAGAAAGTAGTAGTGGCAGCGGTGGTGGTGATGGCAATGGTCATCATAGAAAAGATATTGTGATTGTGACGTATGTGCACGAGTATGGAACAGAAGACCTAATTGAGGCCATCGAAAATGCCGAGGACCAGGGTGAAGGAAAAGGTGGTAATGGAGGTCGACGGGGCCGTGGAGGCTGCAGTGGTGGTCGAGCAGGCAATAGTCATAGGGGAGTAAGGAAGTTTTCTGCTAGATTTGCTGAGCTCGGTAGTTTTGAGGATCCAAGCTTGAGTGGGGAGAAGGTGCTTACCAATTTTTGGGTACTTCCAGAAGGGCAAGTGCACGTCAGCACAAAGACCGGCTTGGCTCTAAGTATCTTTTTTTCTTACGGCACAATTAAAGTAAATTATCATTTGAAAACGTACATTTATGAATTTGTTTAACTTAAACTATCACGAAATATTCGTTCACAGAGTTCGTTAGCTAATACCCTAAAATATTTTCACAAGAATTTGGAAAATATTTCTAGAGTTGTAGCATTTCTACATGAGCTTGGCTATAATCATTTCTTAGATACTTTAATCCTTGTTTAAGTTTTAAAAAATTCATCAATTTATTATGGTTTAGTTTAACTTGTTGTGTAATTTAAAATTCTAGGCATCAATAATGTTATTAAAAGCAATGTCCAATTGTGTGCTGCTATTGCTCTTCGATGATATAAAACTATCCATACATTTTATTTTTCTTGTAGTGAGTCAGGGATTACACCGTTGGACTTTTTTAAGCTCACTGGCATTAGCATAGGAGTGGTTGGTTTTCCTTTGTCTCTATATGACGATAGGTGGCGTGATACCATACTTGTTCAGGACATTTTTCCACATTTAGACACTTCATCGACCTCCTATCAGACCGCCACTTCTATTAGAGTCAGCGTGACTACAGGTGTCATGGACAGCATACTAACAGCGTATTCATTAGAGAATGATTTGGAGATTACTCGATTGTTTGTTCTATACCTTATGGTTAACTTTTTCAGTATCTCTAGCAGTAGTGTGCGGGTCGCCTATATTGAGGCTGTTGTTGGTTTGGATTTTGACTGTATAGTCATGTACAATTGGGGTAATCCTATACTTGTGGTACCTATATAGATGTTTGGACGCACAGTGCATCATTTCCGATTCATAGGTTTCATTGTTTGGTTTCTGGGAGTTGAGTACTGGTATTTTGAATATTCCAGGAACTTCCATTTCATGATAGTAATTGCAGATGCATCTAGTTTATTTCCTCGTTTACTATTTTGGTGTGCGAACAACAGGAGGACTAGGGATAATGAACTAGATTGACTTGAGGATGTACATAGGGCAACTAATATGGAATCTATTTGATACCAGCGACTCGATCGAGCTTGAGTTCGTGCAGATAGCTAGGATGCTCAACGTGTGGAGTTTTCCTCTTGTATCATATGCCGTAGTGTTCGGTTATTACTGGTACCTCACTGAGATGTGCTGAAGACAGATGTTTTTTGATGCCATTCTTGATGATCCACAACCTCATACGTATTGATGTATGATTTATGTTCCAGATCAGGTTGTTGCCGCAAAAGCAGCAGATTGGTGGCTAGTAGAGAGATATATTATTATCGGTCCATCATACATTGATTTCAGGCATAGATTTTACACTACATCTAGTGATACTACTACTCATGTAGCATTGATAAATTTGGTAGGGACATCTACTATTCGTCATGGGTTAGCACCTCTGGTTATTGAGAATCTTACCCAGCCTAGCCAGGGGTATCATGTACTAGATCACATGACTACTGCTAGTCACCTTGGTTGGACCATGGCAGTGCCCAGATCTTCTAGAGTTGACCGTTATGTTAACATGTATCACCCTCCTGCTAATGACTAGTATCCGAAATCCACCCATATATCATACGGTGATCTATTTGACACACAGATGGGACTCCACCATATCAGATATGTAGAACACAAATGCCAACAGGCAAAGGAGATGACTTGAGTATAGGCTGAGCTAGAGGCATAGCGGAAGAGATTCACTAACTATAGTTTGTACTATGATCGCTTATCTAGTAGAGATAATGACGACGAGACATGTCGCCGCCGTGGTCCTTGTCCACATACGAATTGATATTCATAGTTTATGTACCAACTCTAATTGATGTTATATTCAGTGTATTCACTATTTATGTATTATGACTAATGTCATATTCATTATTATTCATGCTTTTCTATCTGATTCATGTTATATTCATTGTTTATGCACTTTGATTGTTGCTATATTTAGTATTATTTGTGGTTTATGCATTGTGACTGATGTATATTCATTATTATTCATTCTTTCCATTCTGATTCATACTATATTTACCGTCTATGCACGTTGAATATTGTTGTATGAGTATATATTACTTTATGAGTATATTACTGTAGCAATTTTATTAGTTATCATTCAACGACTTATCTTATCACTACTATAGCCATGTTGTGCATCTTTTGTCAATGATTGTCTTATCACCACTATTGTAGCCATATTGTTTTTGTGTATATGTGCTTTTCATTTTTGTGTGCAATCTGCTTCTAGTTTTAAAATGATCATATATTATTTTCTATCGATATACTATAGCAATTTTGGCAGATATCATTCACTGACTTGTCTCATCACTACTGTAGCCACATTGTACATCTTTTGTCAACAACTTTTCTTATCATCACTACTTTAGCCACGCTGTTCTTATGTATATGCGATTTTCGTTTTTCTATGAAATCTGCTTTTAGTTTTAAAATGAGTATATATTACTTTCTGCTAATATTACTATAACAATTTTGGTAGATATCATTCAGTGACTTGTCTCGTTATTATTATAGGCACTTTGTGCATTTATTGTCAACGACTTGTCTTATAATCACTACTGTAGCCACGTTGTTCTTGTATATATGTGCTTTTCATTTTTCTATGCACCAACGTATTATAAATAGCATCCTACTACCATTGAGTTATACATAAACTCTTCTTCCAAATATATAGTATATCAAGATGGTGGACTACAGCCATATCTCTTTACCTTCTTCATACTCATACGAAGGTCCTTTAAGTCACAGACAACCTCCAAATCCTTCTTCTCCACAACCACCGTTGGAGTGGTATGTGGAAATGCAGGAATGGCACTACGAAGACCTAAGGGAGCATGAGAGAGAGGGAAAAGAGTGTCGGTTAAGAGAAGAGAGAAGAAGACTTTGAGATTAGTGCAGAATCCAACGTAGAAGCAGACAAGGAAAACAGGAACTCTACAATCAACGGACTGAAAGAGAACATAAGGTTAACTCTCCTCCGATATTTTGGGTTTGTGGAGTCATAGTTACTTATTCCATTGTAAGAAGCAGAAATGACATTACACTGTGCCACTACAAATGCTCTAACTTTCCAGTCGATTGTGGGTTATGGGAATGGATTGATGATCCATTCCGTCGTCGAGCCATAGAATATGCAACCAAACTTGAATAAGAAATAGCAGCACTTTGCAATAGGTTAAGCTGACTAGAATTTCAGGGTGGTCCTGGACATAACTGATATCTACAAGCTAGCCTCGTTGACGTACCTAAATGTTTGTCTTTATTTGTCCATTTATGCTTATGTGTTGTATGTTTAAGTATGTTGATGTGTGTGCTAATGTATGTTTAAGTTTGAATTGTTTGATATAACTGTCTACTATAACTAACCCACAGAACAAATGTAATCCATAAAATGACATGGAACGGTGACTTAGAAACACATAAAATACATAGAACAAATACAACTCATATAAATATATGGAACAATAATATAGAAACACATAAAATACACAAAACAAGTACAACTCATAGAAACACATGAAACAATGACATAAAGACACATAACATAAACAAAATAAATACAACTCATAGAAATACACGAAACAATGACGTAGAAACACATAACATACACAAACAAATATAACACCTAGAGAAACATAGAAATCACTCAAATTGTCCAATATAACTAACCCATAGATTATATGCAGCATGACCAACGAAGGTTGTCTGATGATCCATAAAAAAAAGAGTCAAATGTTGACCTGAACATCTCAAATACATTTTATTGTTCTTCTTTGGCTATAATTTTATGGTACCTTCAACAAGCTCCAGTAAACGTAAGATAATTACTTCTAGTATCCAAGTTCCGTCTTCTTAACCTACATTCTAGATGGTTATTATAAGTTTCATTGACGGTGACCCAAAAATCTTCATTGACCTCCTCTTCCATGTGTCTTTGATCATCCTATATATAAGCTTTAGTCAACACTAAATAATCATAAGGAGTCCAAGTCAAATTCGCCATTTGGAATCCTACAAACTCCTCAAAACAACCCTTACATTATAAATAGTAATTTCATGATCCGTGTGACTTGCAACAACTAATTCTGAATGTCCACTTCCATCATCCTTTATCATGTCTTGTCGTACACTGTAGCCATGTTATGCAATCCATGACAAGTCAATGCCTTGTCTAATCCATAACAACTTAATGACATGTCTCATCGTACACTGTAGCCATGTTGTGCAATCCATGACCAATCAATGTCATGTCCAAACATACACTGTAGCAATGCTATGCAATCCATAACAACTCTATCGCATGTCTAATCATACATAGTAGCCATATTGTGCAATTAGTGAATATTCAATGCCTTGCCCAAAGGTACACTGTAGTTATGTTGTGCAATCCGTAACTACTCAATAACATGTCTCTTCGTACACTGTAGCCGTTACGCTAGTATATCCCGAATCTTGTTGAAGGTAATATGATGTAAGCAACAAGATCAGAATGGGATGCCCTAATAATAAAAGATGGACTATAAGGAGGAAAGGCAAAAAATGAAGCAAAGCAAAGAAAACACAACGCTTAGAATTTTTAAGACAACAACGAAAGTTCAAACTGCATCGATCCCCCTAACCCCAGTGTTACATTACGATACTAAGCCAAAAACCGAATACGATCATAGGTTGTAATAAACAATCTACAACTATAATACACGAAACTACAGTGTAACCAAAATCCCAAATAACAATAAAATGTTAATTTTGCACTATGGCACAAGAAGTTGTATAAATGGCATCAAAGCACAACGCACCTCACTTGAAAATGATGCACACGATCAATCTGCACTCACGAGACAATATATACAGATAATATAGCTGTACTACCAATCTTACATTGAAGGAAAATAGGGATGCGCCGCCCTTTTCTTTGGCACTAAGAATGACACAACACACAGTCATCAGAAGCACGCCGCAATCGAAACATAGGCACAAAGAGAAGAATAGCGCTTCACTCAAAGGGCTGAATAAACCCCCAATATCATTATCAAAGCTTATACATTGCTAATATCTCCAAGAACGGATCCCCAATGCACTCAAGAAAGGCTACCTAAGCAGTATCACAAGAGTCAAAAGCAGTCCAAAGGCTGCATACAGGGCCACTCAAATAGTGCACCAACACAGATCCATGCTAATGATTGAATGGCAAAGATACAAGTCTCCCTCATCAATAACCCGCGCAGTCCATCGCTCATAGGAGCTCGACACATAATCGTATAAAGCGGTTGCCTCTATAGATGGCGGCCCGATCGCCCTAACCAACCTTGTAAATATCATCAGTGCTCAAGGAAGATCAAAAGAGCAACCGTCTTTTGAGGAAAAAGTAATAAAAGTATCGCAGTTCACCCCAAAGAAAAAAGGGGCAGTAGCTTGTCGTACTCCCAAACCCACAAAATGAAGTAATACTTCAGTTATTCACCCTTCGAAGAGGGAGAACTCAAAGCCCATTCAAATTTTGAACCTCCCGCCTCAAATTCAAACATTCTCGCTTAAATTTCAGATCTCCCGCTAAAACCGAAAATTGAACCACTCAAATCTGAGTTTCCTGCCGAAGACATGCCAGCAATCCACATGCATCAAATAGACAATGCGGATGGATGACACATGGTATGATCCAAAGGCAGAAACAAAATGACCAAAGAAGGATGAAAGCGATCCACATGCATCTCTATACTATAAACAGAAAAAGCACTGTAGCAAGAAAGGGATCTTTTCCCGATTATTTATTTTTATGGTTCAGAAAGGAAAAAAAGAATTGTACTCTCTACCATTAAAATCTATACCAAGAAATAGAAAGACAAAAGTGACATTTACCCATGGACGTAGGATTCCTTAATGGCTGAACCATGTAAATTTTCCACGTCTTTCACTTTTCTGCATTATTATTTTTTTTGCCTAGATCTAAGTGTCAGATTTTTTCCTTTCTTTATTTGAATTATGTACTAGTTGGATTTGATATTTTAACAAACGATTAAAGTACAACTACATAATTGTGTAAGCTTCCAACGGCACAATTACTACCTAAAGGCAAAGTTAATATTACTTAAAGTTGCTGATTCTAAATCCTTGAAGTAATTGTTACTAAAGTTACTTCACGTTCATTCGGGTGTAATGAGATGAAAAATCTCGCTACCAATTTAGCGCTAGAAGGAGGGCCTAAACCTCCGTTCATTTCCTGCATCCAATAAAATTTTACCCACATTTATTCTACATACCATTAATCCCGCCGATTAACCTATCCCACATATTCAGGAACTTTTGCACTTATCTTCGAAAACAGTGAACAAGTCACTCATAGCTTCGAAAGCCTAAAGTAAAGTGGGAGTTTCAATTGAAGCATCTGTAGACCCCCTTCTGGCCGCATTCCAATCCTTCACAAACCAAATGAACCAACGCAGGAAGGGGTTAGAGAAAACAATGGTCCAACATGTCACTCGTAGACCATCTCACCTCCACAGTCCATAGCTCACCGCCATCGTTCACCCACTACGCTGGTTATTCAATGAGGGAACGATAACGGCACTCCCAGAGATGGGAACGATGACACTGGCCTAAAATATGGTACCAAGTTGAAAAACGAGATCCAAGCCAATCCTTAGATCAAAACAAAGTCGGCAAATATTAACCAGGCAGTGTCATCGTTAGCTCAAGAGAGAGTGAGATTCGTCAACTAAAGGCTCGAGTAGAGCAGCTAGCAAAAATCTGCCAACAAAGCATTCGAGAAAAAAATAGGGGAAGGGGTTTCTTCCCCGTTCAGTGAGACTATCATTGAACCAGATTTCCCTGATAACTTCAAAGCCCCGTTAATTGATAAGTTCAATGAAACTACCAACCCCGATGACCACCTCTTTACTTTTGAGTATTACATAGACATCTTGAAGGTAGAAAGGATGGCCCGATTTAAATTGTTCCCTGTTTACTTAGCTGGCCCAGCCTCCCAATGGTTTAAGAGGTATGGACCAGAGGAGGTCCGATCTTGGAGACAACTATCTGCCGATTTTATGAGGCGGTTCAATTCGAGGAGAGAAGCTTCCTTAGATGTCATACTATATCGTGCGTAAAGTAGGGTGAAAACGAAATCTCATGCAATTTCATTAAACGCTTCAAAGCTAAGGCACTCCGGATTGGAGTGGCTAGCGAAGAAGCATTGCTAATGGCAGTGCATGCTGTGATTAGAAGAGGAACTGCTATGTGGGATAAAAACCACAGAAAGTCATGCCACAGCACGAAAGCTTTCTATGAAAGAGCAACTAGCTATATCAGGATGAAAGAAGTCAGATTTGCAGTGCAATCTCCATGAACTTCCGCCCTCGGCTATGATAAGAAAAGGGGGGTAGAAAGATGCCACCCACCTGCGAAGCGGCAAAAGGAATTAAATCTCACCACCAAAATCCCCTCACTCATACTCCTTGGGGGATATACAAGATGACCAAGGCCGGGCGTGCGTACAACATATCGAATAAAGGGAAGAAACAAAGAAGAATCGGGGTGGAGCATACTGCCGCTTCCATAGTGCCCATGGTCATCACACTGACAACTACAGGTATTTGAAGAATGAAATAGAAAGATTAATCCAAAAAGGGTATCTGGGAAGCTTTTAGAAGACCGACTACGAAAATAGAAGCGGAAACCTCACTCCCAACCCAAGTGAAAACCAAGTAGGAAACCCTTCGAATCTCATGGCCTCGATTCATGGAGGACCACATTTTGCTGGGGAAAGAAAAAAAGCACAAGATAGATATGTGCAAGGGGCCAAGGTACATCAAAAGATGGTTTTCCATGTCAAACTGAGGCCAGCTCAGGAGATAGTTTTCACAGCAGCAGATGCAGTAGGAGTGTATTCCCACATCAAGACCCACTTATTGTGATGGTGTAGATCTCAAACTGCAGCATGAAGAAAGCCTTTGTCGATTCAAGAAGTTTGGTCAATGTCATCTTCAAATCAGCATATGATAAAATAAAGCTTCCCTCAGAATCCTAAAGCCCAGCCCTGAACCAATTTACGGGTTCAACAACACTGCAACCATTCTAATGGGATATGCATGCCTGCTTGTCATAGCTGGAACCGCCTCTCTGCATTAGTCATTCTATGCCAGCTTCCTAATCGTTGATCAGCCATCGCCATACAGTGCCTTTCTAGGAAGACCCACACTGATAGATTCGGGGTCCATCGTCTCTCAAAAAGATCGGCTTATGAAATTCAGCACTCCTACTGGGGTAGGATTGGTAAAAGGCAAACAATTTTTAGCTAGGTAACTATACAATGTAACTCTTGACTCTAGTAATAAAATTGTTTAAAGCTATTCTGATGTTTCTTCTGATATTTGTGATAATAGTAATAAACAAGAAACTAAACCGGTTCAAAGAACTGCATCTGTATAGAGCACAAAAGCCAATACTAAGGCAAATCATTTTATGACACAAAAATCCATAAAGAAAGAGAAAATAACATATATGCACATGATCGGCACTAATGAATATAATTCAGTTTACATATAGTACTTCTCCGAAGAAGCCCAGAAACAGGCATCCTCAGCGAACTCACAACCAGAAGAGGAAGCAAAAAGCGAGATAAACCTAAGTTTAGGGCCAGCAAAGAAAGAGTTAGACCCGGTAGATGACCATGAAGACGTACAAATAGATCAAGAGGACCCCACAAAGGTACTCAAGATTAGAAAAAATTTAGTGCAGAAGCACGGGTTGAATTGATAGACTTCTTGAAGAAATCAGGGGATGTATTTGCCTGGACTCATTTAGATATGGTTGCAATAGACCCTTTCATCATCTATCATGCGCTTAACATCGATCCAAATGCCTATCCAGTTGGACAAAGATGTAGAACCTTGGATCAAGAAAGATACAATGCCTTGCATGAAGAAATCCAAAAGTTGAAGGAAAATGGATTCATTAAGGAGGTGTATTTCCTAAAATGGATCGCTAACCTAGTGCTCGTAAAGAAACCCAATGGAAAATAGAGAACCTTCATTGATTATACCAACCTCAACAAGGCTTGCCCAAAGGGTAACTTCCCTTTACCAAGAATTGATCAATTAGTAGATGCAACCAGTGAACATGAACTGCTCTCGTCCATGGATACATACTCGGGATACAATCAGATAACAATGTTCGAGCCAGACTAAGAGCATACCATTTTTGTGATAGACAAAGGCTTATATTGTTACAAAGTCATGCCAATCGGGCTAAAGAATTCCAGGGCAACCTATCAAAGGTTGGTTAATATGATGTTCTTAGAGCAAATTGGAAAGAATGTCAAAGTATACGTGGAAGACATGCTGGTCAACTCAAAGGTAGCATCGAGTCATGTCAAGACCTAGAATAGACATTTGAAGTCCCATAGTAGTACAATATGAAACTGTACCCTCTAAAATGTACCTTCGCTATTCAATCGCGGAAGTTCTTTGGATATATACTAAGTGTGTGTCGAATTGAAGAAAATCCAAAGAAGATCGAAGCCATAAGAAGATGGGATTCTAGAAAAACCGAAGGATCGATGAGCTTAAATGGCTGAGTGGCAGCATTGAGAAAATTCATCTCAAAAGCAACTGACAAGAGCATCCCGTTCTTCGGCCGGGTAAAGAAAAGGCGAAATTTCGAGTGGATGGAGGAATGCAAAGTCGCATTCCAAAACCTAAAGGATTATCTTGCCAACACTCACATACTATCTAAACCGGTAAGGTGAGGACTTGTATGTTTATTTAGATGTAATTGATAAAGCTGTTAGTTCTGTAGTAATACGAGAGGACGAAGGGACCTAGAGGCACATCTACTTCAACAACAAGCGGCTATCAAGAGCAGAGCTGAACTACTCTGTCATTGAAATGCTAGCCTACAACCTACTCCTTACAGCAAGGGAATTATGGCCTTTTTCCAAGCATATCCCATCAAAGTCCTCAAAGACAAACCCCTAAGGCAGATACAGTAGAAGCTAGAAACATCATGTCATTTACTGAAATGGGTATTGGAGCTCAGTCAATATGACATCGCTTATTGTCCTCAAAAGGCAACCAAAGGTCAAGCACTGGCAGACTTCATTGCAGAATGCACACTGCTGGTCGAACCTCAACTAGAGGAAGAAGCCCCAACCCCTCAGTTTTGGTAACTGTTTGTGGATAGAACATCAAATGAACTGGGGGCAGGAATTAGGTATGTATTGACCACTCCAGATAAGAAGAAGCTGCATGGAGCATTGCAGCTTAGTTTCAAAGCAACCAACAATGTTGCAGAATACGAAGCTCTCCACGCACGCCCGAGAATGGCCCAGGTAATGAAGGTAACCCACATCAAAATTCGCAGTGATTCTTAATTAGTTGTAAACCTTGTACAGGGCAACTACAAAACAAAGGAACCAACCTTGGCAAATATGTGGAACTTACTAAGAATTTACTAGGGTAGTTCAAACAGTTTAGCATAGAACAAATTCCACATAAAAACAACTCGTCTATCGACTCCTTAACCAAAGTTGCAAGCACCAAAAGCGGCAAATGAAATGAAGGCAGTACCAATAGGGCATTAGGTAGAGCTGAGTATAATAGAATCAAATTAGATTTTGGTCTTAACCCAAGCCCAGCGGACGGTAATTCAAGGGGCTCAAGATCAGGAAACAACTGAAAACCGGGAACAGTCTCTAGTTGATCTCACACTTCAGCAAACTAAGGAGAATAACGAGATGACTCCCATCAAATAATTCCTACTAAACGAGACCCTACCCTAAAACAGAAACGAAGCCCAAAAAATAAGATACCAGACTCTGTACTACTCCTTCTTTGATGGCACATTATACAAGAGAGGGTACACAACCCCTTATCTTAGGTCTATTTCGAAAGAGGAAGGGGTACGGGTCATGAGTGAAGTACATGAGGGCCAATGCATGGTTCATTCAGGAGGGGCCAAGTTAGCAAAGAAAGTATTGTGGCATGGTTATTAGTGGCCCATGGCACTTCAGGATGCGAGGGAATTCATAAGAAGATGTGATAGGTGTCGGCGATTCATGAGTATCCCTAGACAACTATACCACGAGCTTACCCCACTTACCAGTCCATGACTGTTCGACATATGGGGCATAGATTTGATAGGTCTCCTTCCTATATCAAAAGGAGGGGTGAAGTATGCCATAGTGGCAATAGATTACTTCACCAAGTGGGTAGAGGCGTAATCTTTAGCCACGATCACTACAAAGAGGATGGTCACTTTTATGATAAGAAACATAATCACCAGATTTGAAATCCCCCACATGATAATTTCTAACAACGGCACCTAATTTAAAAGTAGGGAGTTCGAGGAGCTTTGTGAAAAGAATGGCATAATTAAGATTTTTTTTCTTCGTCGCACACCCATAAGTGAATGGACAGATTGAAGCCGCAAACAAAACCATTAAGAATTTACTTAAGAATAGACTGTAGAAAATTAAAGGAAAGTGGGTGGAAGAGCTATCTCTGGTATTATAGGCCAATCGAACCTCGACTAGATCCCCAATGGCCAAACTCCTTTTTCGCTAACATATGGATATGAAGCCATGCTTCCTGTCGAAGTAGAAGTCCCATCACACAGAAGACTATCGTACAATGTAGAGAAGAACAAAAGGCCAAAGGAAGTTGCCTTAGATCAAATTCAGGAAAGAAGAAATGAGGCGACATTAGTATTTGCTGCATACTAGCAAAGGATGACAAAGAACTTTAACGTTAGGCTCGGGGAGAGAAACTTCTGCAATGGGGATCTTATACTAAAAAAGGGTAATGGCCAACACAAAAGACCTAGCAGATGGACTATTGGACCCAAATTGGGAAGGCCCATTAGTCACAGTAGAAGTTCTGGCAAATGGAGCATACCGACTATCAAAGCCTGATGGCAACCTCCTTCTAAGAACATGGAATTCGGAGCACCTTAGGCTTTACTTTGTATGATTTACATTATTGATGTAATAAACATTGTAATTATTATGAAAAGTAACAATACATTGAACTGGGCATAGGGATATTAGACAGCCCAAACCAGTATAAAAATCTTTTTTCTCTAACATAGTTGAATAACTGGACGTAGAGATATTAGATGGCCTGAACTAGTATAAAAAACCCTCTATGTTGATTATGATAACATGGCCATGTTGGATGTAGGGATATTGGACGGCCTGAACCAGCTATTAAAACGAAGCTACACAAAACGCAGCTAGGCTTTCTTAGCCAATCTGGTCACAAGGATATTTGACAGCCCAAACCAGTATAAAAATCCCTCTATGTTAATACTATTAACATAACCATACTGGATGTAAGGATATTAGAAAGTCTAAATTAGTCATAAAACCATCCGCATGAATTAAGAAGGTTGTAAACACGCGGTCTGACTTCACAGTTAAATATCAGTCTGCCCTCAAATAGCGAGGCAAACCGTGCCAAGCAAACGAACGTGAACTTGCTTCGAACAAAGGGGAAGATGAAGAAAAATACGCATGTAAAAAGGTCAGTTTAGCATTTATAAACTGCACAGCAAGTTAATCCAGAAAATGACAAGGGAAAACATCATATAGAACGTACTGCAACATACAGATCAATTATGATTTCAGAAACTGCTTAAAGCTCGCCAGGTAAACATACAAAACTAAGGTCTATTCAAGTTTACTTAGTTATGTCCATACTTACTAAAGATCTACACACTATTATATATTCTACACATCTGCACCACTTTGAAAAGCATAAACCACCCCTACCATCTTACAAAGGGTGCTGCAGATCACTCAACTTTGACTCAGCGACCACAACCCTTTTAAATAAATTGACGGTTGAGTTGATAATTGACAACTCAACACATATTTTTCTTCTTTAAGCCCTTTACATGCCTCTCATTAGAGAAATAAAGACAGATGTTCTCTTCCCTTATGAATGCATTAGAAGTTGTGGTTGTAACCATAAATTCAGGCACACTTGCACCACGAGGGCCATGAGCGATGAGGGCAGAAAGAATGATAGATCGAAGAACCTCATTAAACTAGGACAAACACCTATGGGAACAAACCTAATTAGTAATAGCTAAAAACTCAACTCAAAGAAAATCGAAATGCAACATGTTGAAATCAAAATCGAAGCATGTATCATTAACTACATCATCAAATGAAAAATCCATTAAAACCATATATATGCATCTTAATCTAAAGCCGGGCAACCGAAATAAAAAGAAAACTTGTGAAATGCCAATCAATTAATAGCGAAGATAATAAGTATAAAGATCAAGATGGATTTACCAAGAAAACGAAAAGGGAGATGTGACAACGGCTCAAGGTATTGGCCAATTAGAGAATGACACATGTGCAAGAGCTTTAAATGCAAAACGGCTATCAAATCATTATCCAGTTAGTGAAAGGAAAGAAAGGAGTAGATAGAAATGACAGGATGCGAAGGCCAACGAAGACAAGTCTACGCCGATCTTCGATCGTCGTAGACTTGAGGGGCAAGTGTTACACCTGTATTTCACGAATTCTATTGAAGGCAATATGACGTAAGCAACAAGATCGGACCAGGATGCCCTCACAATAAAAGATAGACTACAAAGAGGAAAGGAAAAAATGAAGCGAAGCCAAGAAAACACTACGCTCAGAAATTATAATACATCAACGAAAGTTCAAATTGCGCTGATCCCCTAACCCAGTGTTACACTACGATACTGAGCGCAAAATTAAATATGGTCACAGGGTGCAGTAAACAGTCTATTACTATAATATATGAAACTGCAGCACAACCTAAACCCCAAATAATAGTAAAACATTAATGTTGCATTGTGACACAAAAAGTTGTATAAATTGCGTCAAAGCACAACACATCTCACTTGAAAAGGACGCATGCGATCAATAACATACTGCACTCATGAACCAATATATATATATATATATAATAGAACTGTACTGATGATCTTGCATTAAAAGAAAATAATAATGCACTGCCCCCCGTCTTTGGAACTAGGAATGACACAATGCACCGTCATCAGAAGTGTGCCGCCATCGAAACATAGGCATAAAGAGAAGGACCTCGCTTGACATAAAGGGCTGAATAAACCCTAAAATCTTCTCCTAGCTTATACATTGCTAATATCTTCAAGAAAGGATCCACACTACAGTCACTGAGGACTACCTAAGCAGTACCATACGGAGTCAAAAGTAGTCCAAGGGCTGCACATAGGGCCACTCAAACAGTGTACCAATGCAGATCCACGCTCATGAGTAAACGACAAATATATGTCTCCCTCATTTATAATCTGCGCAGTCCATCACTCATTCCATCTCAGCATAGAATCATATAAAGTGATTGCCTTTATAGATGGGAGCATGTTTTCCCTAACCAACCTTGTAAATATCATCCATGCTTAGGGCAGATCAAAGGATCAACCATATTTTAAGGCAAAAGTAATAAAAGTGACGCGGCTCACTCCGAAGAAAAAGGGGCAGCAGCTTGCCGTACTCACACACCCATAAAAGGAAGTAATACCTGAGTTATTGACCCTTTAAAGAGGGATAACTCAAAGCCAATTCAAATTTGGAACCTCCGGCCTCAAATTCAAACATTCTCACTTCAATTTCAGATATCCAGCCAAAATCAAAAATTCAACCGCTCAAATCAGAGTTTTCCTTCGAAGACATGCAAGCAATCCACATGCATCAAATAGACAATGTAGATGGATGACACATGTCATGATCCAAAGGTAGAAACAAAATGATGGAAGAAGGATGGTGGCGATCTACGTGCATCTCTGTACTATAAATAGAAAAGGTACTGTAGCAAGAAAGAGATATTTTCCCGTTTGGTTGTTTTAAGGTTGAGAAAGTAAAAAAAAGCATTGTACTCTCTGCCATTAAAATCTATACCAAGAAATAGAAAAAGGAAAGTGACATTTCCCCATGGACGTAGGATTCCTTAATATCTGAACCACGTAATTCTCTATGTCTTTTACTTTTTTGCATTTTTATATGTTTTCGCCTAGATTTCAATAACAGATTTTGTCCTATCTTAATTTGAATTAAGTGCTAGTTCGACCTGATATTTTAACAAACAGTTAAAGTGCAACTATATAATTGTGCAAGCTCCCAACGGCACAATTACTACCTAAAGTCAAAGTTAATATTACTTAAAATTGTTGATCCTAAATCCTCGAAGTAATTATTACTAAAGTTACTTCACGTTCATTCCGGTATGGTGAGACAAAAAAATCTCACTAACAGTAGCTATGCAATGCAATCCGTGATTATTCAATGCCTTATCCAAATGTACATTGTAGTCATGTTGTGAAATTCATAACCACCCAATGACATGTCTCATTGTACAATGTAGCCATGCTGTGCAATCCGTAACCATTCAATTGTCTCATCGTCTAATTGCTTGTTATTTCCCACGCCTATATATACTCTAATTTCGAACTCTCAGAACACAATTACAACCGTAACCAAGAATCAAATTACTAAGTTCTTTAAACAAAAATGGATCCTTACCTTTACCACTACAACCAAAATAGGAAACAAAGCTTCGATGAGGAAAAAGAATTGGACAATCAAACCGTCGAGTTTGAAACGTAACAACTCGCAAGAGGGTATTTTTTGGTGAAGGATCTACCAGCAAATACCATGGTAGTATGCCTGGATGAATTGACCGTAGTCATAAGAGAGACTATAAAGATGGACATGAAAGGCTAATGAAGGACTACTTCATTGACAATCCAACATACGATATTACGTTGTTTTGTCGTCGATTTTGCAAGAACCCGGATATTTTTGGCAAATTTTATTTAAAACTCCATGAAAACAACCCATATTTTACTTGCAGGTTAAATGGAGCACTTGAAATAGGAATTTCACCACATATCAAAATCTCGACTGCTTTATGAATACCGAGCTATGAAACAGCTAGTGATCAATTAGATGAATATTTAAGGATTGCATCATCAACGGTGATAGAGTGCATGAAGGAATTCTGTAAAATAGTGATTGTGCAGTTCGATGAATACTTACATACATTGGGTCCAAATGATGTAGCTAATTTGCTTACTAGAGAAGAAGCTAGGGGATTTCCTGGTATACTTGGTAGTTTGGACTGCATGTATTGGACATGGAAAAGTTGTCCGACCGGTTGGAAAGGAATGTTCACCGGACATAAAGAGATGCCGACGATGATTTTAGAAGCTGTAGCATCCGATGATTTGTGGATTTGCATTCATTTTTTGGAGTACCAGGTTCGTTAAATGATATCAATGTTTCAAAGAAATCATACATGTTTTTGAAACTGTTTAATGGATTGTCAATAGACGTCGAATACAGAGTTGGTAATGTCGTTCATATAATAGGATATTACCTTGTGGATGGGGCATATCTAAAGTGGAGAACATTAAGGCAAGGGTATAGGGTCTCAAATAATGATATGGAGAAGTATTTCATTGAGAAATTGTCAAGCTATAGAAAGGGCATCGAACGTACATTCGGTGTTTTGCAAACGAAACCTTGCCATATTTCATGACATAAGAGTTCTTTTTGAGATTATGTATACATGTATCATAATTCATAACATGATTGTGGAGTTTGAAAGAGGTGGGTACAAGAACCAAAAAAATAATTATCCAGACATGTTTAAGGGTTCAAATACTAGACCCTAGAGAATATTAACTCAATGGTGGAATATGTTTCAACAGTGAAGCATACTGAAGATCAAGTAGCACATTTTGAACTACATGACCAAATAGTTGACCACTTATGGGCCTACAGGGGAAGAAATGTTAGGACTATTTAGTCATAAATATATAAGTAGTTTGTGAGCTTGTTCACTAAGATGTTTATTGAAGTCGTTTATTGAAGTCATTGTGAAGTAGTTTGCTTAAGTTGTTTACTAAAGTTGTTTTGTTAAAATTTCTAAACATTTTTGTGTGCTAGGTTATGAAGAATGTACGGTGAGGTATTTGTAATATTATTATGAACTTGTTTCCTAAGTTGATGTATGAAGTTATTTGTGAATTGAACAAAGAGTTTTATCGATAATTTACTTCTTAGTAATGCAACAAACTTTGTCAAACATTTATACTTAGTTAGAAATAAAAATCATACAATAAGATTATAACTCAGTCCAAACACATTAACCACACAAAATACACAACTAATACAACAAACACAAAACAACACTAAACAACTACAACTTAATATCCATCCCTAGACTGGCACTTCCACTTCCACTTCCCCTCTCTCTCAAGATTTGAGTTATTTAGTTACTAGTTCTTGTTGTAGAGGAGTAAGCTTACTAAAATCGCAAGTCAACGGTCTAATCAAGTTCTTCGCTCTCATCAAAGCTTCCTTCCGTACTTGGGACTGTTGCTTAAACTCTTGATCTTTCCTAACAACTTGTTGAAACTCTGAATCTGATTGCATTCTTTATGCTGTAAACATTTCTCTATTCTCTTTTGTTTCACCAATAAACGTCTCTTGTGTCTCTAAGAATCATAAAAAATATGCATTTCACTGTTCTAGTTGAATTGTTTTCTTTCTACTAAGAGGACGACCGTCAGCGTTCCCAAATAGTGGCAAGCTTTCTTTAGAACTAGGATCGCTCCCTGGACTGAAATCAAAGTAGTTAATTCTTCTAGCTTTATTCTGCTGCTCAAATATGAAGTTGTTTAGGTTCTTCCATTTCGATAGAGATGAGAGAAGATCAAAGCATTCTTGAAACTTGAACCGATGGCCGAACTGCACATGGTAAGCCTCGCGCTCTTCTTCTATTTGTTGAAAAAAATCATAAGTGTATGAATAACTTGTACAATTTGAAAACTATACAACAAAAACTAAAACCAAACTTACAAGGTCATAAGGGGCGGCACCGCTTTGTTGTCTATTCTCAAGTCTGGTTATTATTGCTAAATAGTTTTAGCATGTAATGTTCATTATCCAATAACCTCCTCTTAGAGAAGCCCAAGTCCTCTTCATTGGCTCTAGAGTATTATACAAATCTGAAACCTTTTACCAAAAAAATTCTCCTTTCATGTTGTTTCCCGTGATACTATCATTTGAAATTTGTATCCACGATTTAGCAAGCGAAACATATTGTTGCGAAGTAAACTTAACTTGCTTCTTTCTATCATCATTTGCTCCTGCATCATCTTCGACAGTTTCACTTCAATGTCCTCTGTTCTAGCATCAAATCCAGCTGAAGTTGATCCCTGGCAAAGACCGTCTAACACACCACTCAAAGATTTCCACTTCCTTTTCTTTTTATTGAATTCCAAGCTCTGAGGCACATGCGTCTTTTCAACAGCTTCATCGTTGCCTTCTTTAGTATTTTCTACATCTGCATCATGCTCTTCTTCTTCTTCAAAACTGCTTCCAACATTAATATTGGTAGGTGCGTTACGCGTGGACTAAAACTGCATTGAAAGATTCTACATTGCATCTCGGTCGCGAGACGCTAACTATTGTGCACTAAGATGATGTTGTTATTGTTGGTCACCTTGCATCATCAACCACATATATGATGAGTGATCTTTGTATGCGCTAAACAGAGTGGTGCTGGTAGTATGGTTAAGGAGCGGTAGAATGATAATAAGGTTGTTGATGATGGGGGAAGCTAGCAAAAATGTGGGGAGGGTAAGGTTGAGTGTAGTGTATGTTTGGATACAGCGTATAGCCATATTCGTGTTGCGGTAGAAGGGTTGTTGTTGGTTTGGGGGATGAACATTGGAAAAACTGGTAGAAGGGTATGATGGATCAAATAGATGAATTTGTGATGTGAAGATAGTTTTTTTTCTCACTGTTTTTTTGCTTGAATGTTTAGACGAAGAAGACATTGTGTGGTATAGGAGGAAGACATGAAGAAGTTTTGTTGTGGAGGAAGGAAGAAGGGAGGAATTTTATACATAGGGGTAAAAAGCCATTGCGAACTAGCTATTTTCATATGACCATTGGTTAAATAAAACGGCATGGTATTTGCAGTTTTAATTAAAGGGGCAAAAACTTCGCCGTTTTAATTAAGACGCAAGGACTTTGCCGTTTTAAATATAAAACGACAAACACTACGCCGTTTTAAAAACCAATCCTCTACTCACTCAACTAGCCACGAGTTCACTTCAAACTAGCCATGGAGAACTGAACAAGCCACACCAAGTTGCGTGATGGTTAGTTTTCAACTGAACAAGTCATTGTTAATTATGCTCTTACCATAATAGCGTTAGTTAGAAGTTTCTACCATAGTAGAAAGTAGGTGAGAGTCATCCAACTACAACATGGTCTATTGCTACTGGGCCGGGTGTGCTAAGGTCTGATCTACTAAGTCATAGGCTGGTGCGAGTTTGTAGGTGAGGTAGATTAGGCTTATGTGAATGGAGTAGGCTGTTTTGGTGTAGGGTTAAGGCCAGTTGTAGGTTCGATGTATGAGGCATATGTTTTGGGCTGTATGGGCTTTCGTAGGGCTTGGTGTGAACTTGTACCCTACATGAATGTGGTAGTGGGTTAGGTGTTCGTTTAGAGGATGTTTTGGTGGTTTGGTTACGAAATGTGAAACAAATAAAAGCTAATGGAAATGGAGGTAATGAACAATCTAAACAATAGTACGGTGAATCTTTTGATTGACATCTAACGAATAGTATGAAGGATCTAATGTTGTTTCAGTGGTTGTAATATGATAGGATTCATGTATGGTTATTAATGTTACGAATCTTGAAGATTCTCCATGTATGGAGGAATATTCTCTAACATTCAAGCTTGAAGAATAATGGATGATTATGTGGGCTTTTATGATAATTAATAAGAAATTGATAGTAACGAAGGTGCGATTTATCTAAGATTTGCATTTTTCAGACATGAGTTTTCATATTCCAAATAAATACTAAAGAATAATGGCATTTTAAAGGAACTTCATTTTTGGATAAACAGAGCAAATTTTATGGGGCTTTACGCAAAAAAAATTATGGGGACTGCACTCATCGAAAAATAAAAAAAAAGTGATCATGATTCATAGAAAACTATTTTCGGTGAAATATGATCGGAAAGAAAGTCAAAATTCGGTAGAAGGTCACCGAAATACCAAGGGTAGTTATGATTTTTTTCTATTAAAGGGTTGAGGGCAACTTTTTTGATACATTTAACAATGCATAAGAATAGATTACAAAAAAATATTTTATACCCACGTGAAATTATGATCCCTAATAAGAGCATCTCTAACAAAAATATGGTCCAATCTTACATCTTGAAAGGTTAAAAATGTGACCCAAATGATTTCCCCAGGAGATATTGAACCAAGCACTTGTAAAACAAGCGCCCGAATCTTGGCGCTGATGCCCAAACACTAGGTGCTTGTCTAACAAGCTTCTAAATATCAAACTCTTATTGAACAAGCGTCTGAAATCCCCCACCTATATAAGGCATTTTCCCCTCATTTTTCTCATCTTTTACCTTTTCCTCCTTTTAAATTTTTACTTTTTAATTCAAAAATGTGTCGAAATACCGCTAAGACCTACCAAAATTGCTAGACAAGTTGTTCATTATACAAGCGATGCCAAAGCTGGTTTAGTTCATACCATTCCAGATCCTATTGTGACCATAGATGATCTTGGTTGCTTGCAAGAGCTATCCTCGATGACGACACATCGACTGAGTGCAGCGTTAGTGACACCCAGGTATATTTTTAATATATAGTTATCATAAAAATATGACTATCACAAATTATAAATGTTTATAGAATTGGTTAATTTACTGTTAATTTTAAATAATTGCCTATATAGGTTGACATATAGCTATGGGAGGTAGTTGACGTAAGTACATTTGTACTTTACCACATTACCTCAACCGATTAGAGATAGTCTATATGCATCACCTTCAGTGATTTACTACAATTCTCTACGTTTACACACGTAGACCGTTGTGTAGTAAAGGCTTTTACAAAGAAATGGTGGCCTACTACACATACATTTCATTTCTCATATTTTGAGTCGGAGGTGACACCTTTGGACTTTTGTATGCCGACTGATATAAATGTTGGTCGACCAAACCGTGTGCATGTACCCTTTGATAGTGCATATGAGGAGTTTGTGTCATATTCTGCATATTTATCGGCTTTGGTCGACGATGAGGCGACGATTCCGCTGGTCTGAGGCGACTGCAATTGGTAAAAGATTAAGGTTTTGGGTGGCTAGGGTTTGTTTGAAGGAGAATGTAATTTTACATACAACCTCATTAATTTTAAAATTTCTTTTTAGCCCATACATTGTCTAACATGAATAACCCTTACATATAAACTCCATTTTGTATTCAACATGCATCGTTGGGTTCATATTACAAATTTGAACACCTTGATATTATTAAACTATAAATTGTATAATTGTATATGATATCAAAATAAGACAAATATATTAAATTATAAATTAAAAAATTGTATGGTAACACCATTGTATGGAATTTATGCATGTTATGATATTATTTGTCTTGTTCTGACATTAAATATTCAAAATCAATATGTGTGTGTATCATAATATATGAAATTATTGATTATTCAATTAAAATTTGATCAGATGTTATTCAAAGTGATAATGAATTAATTCGTTAACTATTATTTTAAACGAGTAGGTTGGCACGTGCGATGCACGTGCGCAGAAGGAACTGGTGTTAAGAAACAATGTGTGTGAGGTATGTTGAATTTTATAAAATGACTTTGACGTACATGTAATGTTGCATGTTTTGGATACTGACTTTCAAAATGCATCCACGGTCGATGGACATGTAAATGGAACGTTTGTATCAAAAATGGAAAGAAGCTTTATATCAGACCTACCTTATGTGAACAGAAAGAAAAGTAATAGACGTACGAAATTAGGAATTATCCTTGCATGCTCATGCAAACCATAGACAACAACTTTGATTCATAACGGAAATAGAATATGTTCTTTGTTACATATAGTAGGTAATTAGAGATAGATATGGTAGCATTTTGTAATGAGAAGGAAACAAAATGGCATATTGTAGCTCACATACTATTTGACAGTAAATTGTAAGTACCAAGTGTAGTTGTCGTAATCATTTTCCCTTCTCCTTGTTCCGGGCTTGAGACCGACATCAGTAATAAGCTGATGGCGGAGTTAAAAATGTTTTATAAGGGAGTTAATTTTATGTTAACTAAAAATGAGTTGCAGTAGTAAAGGTGGAAATTTTTGTTCGTACAGTTGTACAGAAAAAATTAACCCAGTGTTGTATTTTATAGAAGCTATAGTTGAATATATGAGCAAAAAACAATAAAATGAAGAAAACGATTTTAACTGCAATTATTACTCATTTATGGTCGTATAAAAAATCCCTTATTTAAATAGAGTAATAAAACGTTTGTGAAGAGCATATGTGTACACATAGCGAAAAATAATATTTAGAGTAAAAGGACTGTATGTGAAGTGGAAAAATGAAGTATAGTTAATTAAGTTCATGATTACATGTTAATAACACATCCTTATATACAACATTTCTAGTATGTGTACCCTTTCTATTTCGAATCTTTCCATTTTTTACCAAAACTTTTGTTGTTTTTCGTGAAACTCTTGACAAAGCAACATATAGCTGACCATGGCTGAAAACATGTTCGGGAAGGTAAATACCAACCCGATGGATGGTTTGTCCTTGTGATTTATTAATCGTTAAGGAACAAGCTAATTTAACAGGAAATTGTTTACGTATTAGGTTGAAAGGCATGTTAGTATTCTCAGAAGGCTTAAGTGGTATACGTGGGATAAATACTCTTGTACCACGGAAATGTCCAACAGTGATTTCTGCATCTATGACATTTTTATAAAACACACGGCATATTAATCTGGTTCCATTACATAATCCAATTCTTGGATCAATATTCCTAAGCAACATGATTGGTGCTCCTACTTTCAGTGTTAATTTATGAGGTGGTAGACCACCTGGAGCAAGTGAGTTCAAGAATTCATACTGATATAGATTATGTGTATCTTCTTCGACTTTGTCAAATGAGTAGTAAATGCACTCGCTACCTAGAAACATTTCTATAACTTTTTAATTAATCTCATCTACTGTTTTGTTTTTAGGGGCTAATATTGCTCTATCCATTATAAAATTAGTATCACCTAATCTGTCATTGAGTTCAGCGAAGACTTCATTAATCAGAGCATAAATTGAAGAAGTATTGGTCCAAGGTTCAACGATATCATCTGGGAGCTGTATAATATCCTTTTGAACATAGACTTCATCTCCATTTCCAGTACGTAAAAGAAATTGTGAATATGATTGATCGTCTCTTGCACGCATATTTTGTGTTAAATGAATTACCTGAACATTTTTCCATAAATATGATCGTACTATACATGTGTCGACTGTTTGAGCTCTCGTACCGTTTACGACTATTGGTAGAACTTAATGAAAATCACCTCCTAAAATAACAATCTTTCCTCCAAATGGTGCATCTAAATTAGTTAAATCTCGTAATGTTCTGTCTAAGGCCTCAAATGCATGGCAATGAGCCATGGTAGCTTCATCCCATAGGAAAACAGTAGCAGTCAATAAAAGTTTTGCGAGTTCAGATTGCTTGGGAATATGACGTGTAGAGGAAGAGTGTAAATTAATTGGTATTTTAAATCGAGAATGTGCAGTTCGACCCTCTAGAAGAGCAAGAGAAGCAATTCCAGAAGTAGCAACTGCAATTGCAATATGACCTTGAATTCATAAATGTGCTAAGATTGCTCTATATAGATATGTTTTTCCAGTACTTCCAGAGCCATCTATGAAATATATAGCATTAGCTTTGTTTTCAACAGAAGACATTATCGTGTCAAAAGCCTTCTTTTGTTCGGAGTTCGGTTATTTACGGAATTGATATCATTATTGGGTATTTCTATACACCGCTCTTCTAAAATAAGAGTGGATCTATTAGTATGAGTAAAAACATTGAAATTATTATGTGGAATGTCATAATCAAAAATTGTTTTGTTATATTGTTTGAGAAGGTTGTCGAGGTCGGACAGACATAGAGTTAAGGAATATGAATTGGTTTTAGTAGTAGTAGATGTAGTAGGATAGTCTTCCATTAAAAAAGCTAAAAAATCTTCCCATAGTTCACGCACATGACACGGTTCACAGTATACTAAAATTGTAACAAATAATCTTCTTAAAGCATTGGGCATATGTGTGTTTGCAGCATCCCTCAAACAGTCCTTTAAACTATCATCATTTTCAAGTAAATCTCTATGTTCAGCTACTTCTTTAAATGTATTATACTGTATTCCGTTAACTGTTAGTAAGTCAGTAAAAGACAGGGGACCGCGAACATGTGTTAACAGTAATCGCAAATAGTAACGATCTCCTTCAGTGGGAGATACCGTATGAAAATAGATGCAAATTCATTTTACTGACTGTGAAATAATGGACGTATGGGTTAGGATATTAGTGGTACCGACAGTACTGAACTTGGTCCACACAGAAAACAATAAATTTGAATTCCACCATGTTTCGAATTGTATTATAATTGTAAAGGCTATCCACTGTCAATATGAATTTCAACCTTACCTCAGTCGAAACCAAGTTACATACGTATATGTCAATTAAATGACATTTTGAGTCTTACCAATAAAAATGTACTACTGTTGGTATTGGTCTTTTTTTATTGTATCTCTCCCAGCATGTTATTTTATGACCTTATCAGTACGCTTAAGAGCATCTATTAGCATTTATTACTGATTATCACACTCTTATACACCATCAGATCTTTCCTAATTACTTAATGAAAGATTTGCAACTTAAAATCCACACAAATATCCTAATATGCACAACAGTTCAATGTCAAAGTATTATACCAACTTGACATTTCAGGTGTAGTAGTAGTAGTATATCACAGGGTAAAGTATTAGGTTCAGTAAAATAGAATGTGAACCTGTAAATATGTGCTCATCCAAACAACTTTTCAAACAAAATTCACAAATATCCTAATATGCACAACAGTTCAATGTCAAAGTATTATACCAACTTGACAATTCAGGTGTAGTATTTGTATATTACATGATAAAGTATTAGGTTAAGTAGAATAGAATGCAGACCTATAAATAAGTGCTCATCCAAACAACTTTTCAAAAAAAAAAATTCGACTCTACATCTTCCCATTTGGGAATTAAATGCTAGCAACCCCCACATTGTAATGAACTGCATGGTTGTAATCGTTGATTTTCTTCTACTAAAGCCATCACCATCTAAAACCCTTACTTTCATCCTACAGACATAAAATCATCAACAAATTGTTGTAGTGAAAATATTTTGTAATTACCATTTCTCCATATGAAAGCACTTGTTTTTAAAAGTCATGGTGGTGTGAAAATTGCAATGTAATTTTTCCTTCCAAATTGTTTTACATAAAGCTGTGTTGGTAAACATCAACAGTCATAACTCTCTTCCAAATTGTAGTGTAAATTTGTCATGTAAAACCCCAAAAAAATCTTTCTACCAAGCAAAGTAATAACATTGAGTAAAATCAATTGCAAGCAGTAGTACATGGACAAGAGAAAGTTGATGCCCCCAAAAAGCGTATATATAACATGTAATTCTCCATCTTTAGCTATTTGCAGTATAAATATAGTGGTAATTAGAATAATATGGTAATGAATATGAGTAACATGGTACCGGTATTTGCATAATAATTTAATAAAACATGGGTACAGCAAATCTGCAAATTCAACATACAAATAAACTTTTGAGTTACCATTTCCATGTTCAAAAAGCTTACCAACGACAACATAGTCCTTCCTAATCATGTCTCGCACCATCCAAGTTTCCATGGAGACTAACCTTTGTCTTAAATCCTTCTCTGTTATCTCGATTAGCTTGGTGCTATAACTGCAGCTTTGAAAGAAACAGAATCCTTGAAATTGCATAGAATACAAAGTAAATTTTATCAACAAAAAAATTCATTACGAAACTATGAATTTCATATAATGTTTTGTAAGCAGTTTTTACATGCAGAAGAGAAGTAAACGAATTGTGTTGATGAAAGGGAGTAAGAGCATGTCAATTGGGTAGCAGAGATACGTAGATAAGAACGTCGATAATGAGAGCACTGATGATTTCTTATTGGCAATAATACAATGGCACGTTGGGAAATTTGAATCGGTGTTGAAATTGAATTCTAGCAAAAACAAATTGTAATAAAACTTATAAGAGTCTTTGTTCAGCTATTTTGCAATTTGTTTCAGCCATATTTCATCAAACACATATCATGCAATATATGCTGAAATTGTATAATCGTATGAAAATTGTTATATTTATAAGAAAATAAAATTGAACGTAAGTTAAGATACTAACCTTGGAAAAATGGATGACAACGAATGAAGGGCCAATAGTCCTTACCGAATTATATTACTGTGAGAGCACATGTAAAGAAGAATACATCAGTCCGTTTAATATATAATCCACTAAGTAAAAGAAAAAAATAGTTAAACAAATAAAAAGACAAATGAATGATTGCTACGATCACATCGTCATCATTAGGCCTTTTAGAGTTCAGCGTATGTAGTAACTCCAACAATAGCCTCTTAGTCTAACGAATTCATCGATCCAGATAGTTATAGAACACGATACGCATAATACTTGATGTATGTTTTGATTTTGGACCTATTGTCCTCATGGTTACACTTAAACAAACTGAAATAAAACAACAAACTAAAGTCATTCCTATTTTGCAAATATTTCAGAGTTTCTCATTTTATTTTATAACTTTTTTAGGAAAATAGGTTATAAAATAAATAATTTAAACGGTAAAAGGAATAACAGATACTACAGGAATTGTTAAACTTCACCCGCAGTAGTGATTTAAGTACATCAATTAACAACTTCAGTTTAATTCAGCTGATAAGATATGATGTAAGTAAAATCCATGCAAGTGGCACAACTACTGGTAGATAATCACAGACTCATATTCAAATAATCAGTATCTTGAATCAATACATTTAGATAATCACGAACTCATATTCAAATAATCTGCATCTGGAATCAATATTTTTAGATAATCACAAAAACTTACAGTATTGAGAAAACATAGAAGAAAAACAACCGATTTTCCTCGATATCCAATGCTTTTATCATCAAAATGGCAATTAAGGAATAACCTTGTTATGCTTTATAGCACAAAGCCGTGTAAGTTTCTGAAAACAAAAAAGAAAACCAATAAATATATGAAGGAGGGTGAAAATCAGTAAGGATGGAAGGCTTTTTTGTGTGGTAAATAATCATAAGAAAATATTTGGGACCGCAAAAATACTCTGAAAGCCAACACCATTACAGTCAATACATGTCATACAGTGGATAAATTCATGTTTTTTCTTCGGTTGGGGTATGAAAAATATTTTTAAGAGGTGAAAAGAAAGGAACATGCATTATTATAAATGAAGCAAGTACCTACTTGCCTGAAGATGCCTCAATAACTCATGTAAAACAAAATAATCCAAAGTTCAAAATAATCTAAAGCAGGATGTGCATCATAATAATCTGTCGCGTATAATTTTGAAATGAATACTGATCATGGCATCCAATACAATTTGTTAACTCAATGATTGATATGGAGTTGCGTATAGAATCAATACCGTAATAGACATACATCGAAAGTTAGGATAATATCAGGAAGAAAACATTAACAAACTTGGACTCATAAAAATGCACCTTTGCCTTATGTTTCAACCCACCGTTGCAATTTTAAAAACTCAATTCCTAAATTACAAAATTTAATAAATATTACTAAATAAATGATGAGATTAATAAAAATAAATGTAAGTTTCATGAAAAGAGACATAGAATGTTACAGTTAGTAGACAAACAAAAAATTAAATCGAAAAATAAACAAATTAAAATTACCTGTTGTTTGAGACATATGTAGATTGGTTTTCAATTTTTATAAATCATTTTCAATCTCCTCAGCCATCATCTTGAACACATTGACGGGAAGAACATCAGCAACCTACGCTTGAGTTAGATTAACTCTTTTGTATTTCTTTCTCTATCCAACATCAAACATTGGACTAAGTATTTGGATATGTCTAATCTATAACCAAAACATCAGCGTCTTAATGTCAAGATATCTGTAATTAAATCGTAAAACATTAACACATCAATTTTAAACTATGAAGAGAAAATTGGTAAAAATGGATTTCATGAATCGATGTAAACTCCTAAATTTAAGTTTTAAAAAGGTGACGTAGGATAGGAAAATTCATCATGTAAATGGTACCTGTTCTCCAAATGAAAACCATAATCTGAGTCATAGTCATCAAATGATTCAAATCCATGGCCACTATTTCCAACTTCATCTTCTATAACTACTGCAAGTTACATCTATCCATAAATACCGACATATTCATAGTAATAAAATACATATGCACCAAATATATTGTCAAAAAAGTAGAAGATATTGCAAATAATAGTGAATACAAAACCTTGGAGAATGATGATAATTTTCTGGTCAGAAGAGGTGGAGGTCATTCAGTATTCCAATTCAGCCAATTTCTCATCCAATTACTGCATTTGTCACACTCACCCAATGTCGAAAATTGATAATAAAACCTATAGAACGACCTCCTCCACTGACCCCTCGTACATCACCCACATCCACGTCAAACTGCCATTACAGACGTTTGTCTTTAGTAGTCGCGTGCTACCTAGAATGACATCTCCGTTGCAATTTCCATCTCCTTCATCTGTGCCATCAACAATCGGTCCGAACATCAAGCGCACACCTTCCAACCGCTGGCGCCCTAGGCGTGCACCTACCTTTACGTCGCCCTCCTCTCGAAGCCACCAGCCTTCATCCTCCTTTTTTGTTGACGTCGGGTGATGCGGTATTTTTTTTCATTTTCGATTTATGTGTGCTATGTAGAAAAAGGGGGATAGGGTTGAACGGGAGAAGCAAATGATGGAGAGGGATAGAGTGATAATGGATGAGAAGGGTGAGAACGTGTAATAACTAACCTCCACTATTTCGTCAAATGACAAAAGCATCATTCTTTATGATATGCAGTAGTAAACGAAAAGGGGTATTTTCGAAAATGTCAAAAAGGCTTCACTTTGACTGTTTGACTCAAGGTTTTGCTTTATAGTATAAGATAAATAAAAGCACTATCAATCACATTAATTTTGTTGATATTATGATAAAATGATTAAAAGTAAATTCAGTTCCAATTCAAAAAACCGACATTATATATGATTTAATGTTAGCAACATTATTTATGATAACATCATAAATGATCTGATGCTTAATGAATTATAATGTTTTATTTTTTGAAATTTGCTCCCTTTACCCTCTGCCTAATGCATGTGACCCAACACATATTTTAGGGAGGAATTCATAAATGTTGTTCTTCTAATCTGTGATTTATTAAGGGTCATTGCATTTTTGAATGAAAAGAGTCTATAAATTCCATTTCTGCGGTTGGAAATTCACTCAATATGATTGTCTCAAGCCTGCTTGATTGCATGAATAGTATGTTCTCATAAGAGCAGATTGTTTAAAGATGACATGTGGACCACTGTGAGCGACATCATTGGATGACTTGACTTTGAGGATTTTTTATTTTTTTATTTTTTTGAAGTAGCAAGGCAAAGGTTTTACAAATACAGGGCAATATAGCCACATTTTAGAAGGGATTCAAGAGAATAACCAACACTTGAGATTGGAGTAATGTTGTTATTAACCTAGATCAGAATCGCAATTTTCGAATATGCTATGTTGATACTATTTTTGTCCAATATTCAGAATAAAAAAATAAAATAAAATCTATAACTTTTAATATTCCATAAAGGCCTTTTGAATGTAAGGGAGGACATCCTACTAAAACTTTTTGAATGTAAGTGATGCATGGTTTGAGTGCTGAAGCCATTGTGAAATCGGATCATCCGCTTAGTATTTTAATAGATTATAATACGTCTATCCGTGTGGATCATGGTAAAATGGTACTTATAAAATTGTGTTATTATTTTTGTATGGTTATGGCACAGTGACACAGAAAATACAAAGCAAATGAAACGATCCAATTTAAGACACTGTCTATTTTTCAAAGATCACAAATCCAAATAATAAGTACTATAATGTTATATTAAGGTTCTAGAGTTCATGAAGTAAAAATTTTGAAACATAAAAACGATTGTTCAAAATGAATGAATAAACTAACACCCTTGACCTAGAATATAAAAGAATAAAAGACATTGCTTATTTCAATAAGTTGCTCTTTTTTCCGTTCAACAACTAAAAATTCAAACGGTGAAATTCTAATTTTACGTTATGTTTTTATTCAGTCGCGTTATTGGAGTCTGAATTACATTTCCACGGTCCAAATTTCCCAATTCTAAGGAATCTTTCATCCCAACTCATCAGCATCTACAAAAATCTCCCAAAATTAAAAGTTTATTTCTTTATTTTCTTTATTTGGTTCCTTTCCGTTCAAAAGTTTCCTCTAATGGCCGATACAGCTGAATTCTTCTTCAATCACTTCGATTCCGATTCAGAAGACGAATTCTACAGATCCGAGATCGATTTTGAGGAAGAGGAACCAATCTTTTCCCCTCGTCTCGACGATGATCCCCAATTCACCATATCTTTCGATCCATTTGGTCGCAGTCCCCCTTTCGAAAACCTGGACACTTTCGATTTCGGAACTTTCAGAGAACCCATGGCGGCGCATAGCCCGTGGTTAGGGTTAGGGTTAGGGTTCGAAATCGAAGATGAGAATGAGCACGAGCACGAGCACGATACTAACATCAATCGTGAGCCGCAGCAAGATACTGGTCTTCGTATTGTTGGATTTGAATCGGATTCAGATCCCGATCCAACCCTGAATCCGGAGACTGATTTTCGGTCCTGTTGGGGCTTGGAAGAAGATTTGGAATGGGAAGAAGTGGATGGATGCATCGACGAGAGGGACTTTTTGAGCACGATGGTCGGCCAATATCATGACGATGAAAGTGATGAAGAAGAGGATGCTAGGAATTGGGAAATTCTATTATCCATCGGTAATGTGGAAACCAACAATACTGTTTTGGAAGAGGAAGCTGATTTTGTTAGTGCAAATGAGTATGAGATTCTGTACGGGCAATTTGGGGAATATGATAGCTTGATAAGAGGCACGCCACCTGCAGCGAAACAAGCAGTGGATAATTTGCCAACGGTTGTTTTATGTGAAGAAGACATGAAGAATGGTGCTTTACTTTGTGCAGTTTGTAAGGATGACATGGTCGTAAACGAGAAAGTAAAGCAGTTGCCTTGCATGCATTTTTATCACGGCGAGTGCATTTTGCCATGGTTGAAGATTAGGAACACATGTCCGGTATGTAGGTTTGAGTTGCTAACAGATAACGTGGAATACGAGAGCTGGAGAATTCAGAGGAGGGAGAGGGATAACGGTAATAATATCACTGAAGATTATGCAAGGTATGAATTTGAAATGTTTTCAGATTCTTTGCTTTGAATATAAAAATGTTGGTGTTGTAATTGGGGCAAAATGGTTCATTCTTATGAGTAGGATGTCTCATTTTTGCTACCCCAATGTCCAATCTATAGTGGTTGTAGGATTTAAAGTTCACCCAAGCCATTGGTGTTGCTTTTGTTCTTTTAAGCATATTAGAGAATGTTTAGGTTAATTTATGCCCAGTGGAAATCACTGGTTTCTTTTTTGGTGATCAATTGGTTTGTTTGGGAGTGTAGGGTGTTAAGATAATATGTATGCATGTACAAACTTTGTTGGATAAATGTTCTATTTATGAAGGTGTTACAATAATATTTTGTTTTCGTTAAATGTATATATGAAATGATTTGCAGAAGTGCCACAAGGCTTATTGTTCTCGTTTACTTTATATTGTTTTTCTACGTCCTAATTATTTTCATGGAGCTGTTGAATATCACTAGGAATCATGATCTTATGGATAACATGTTTCCATTAAATGTTTTGTTTTTGTTCCATATTTGAAATCCAAATTTTAATTTTGGTTTTAAAACTTGTATTATATGATTGCAAAGTCTGACGTGACCAAGTTAGAAGTTTAATGTCAATAGATGTGGACATAATATTACATCACACTTGGACATGGATATATAGTATAGGATCGGCTCTATCAGATCATATATAGTGTATGTTCATTATTTATGTTTAAACATCAGTTTTCATAACCTATACAGAAAAACGATTTGATAACTACCTTGATGTGCATGTTTCTCCATACCCTGAACTGGTGCTCTTTGACATTGTGGTTAGCTTAAGCCCTCTTGAGTGTGTGTCGGCTACACCTCAGTTTTGCTACACCTCTACTTCCCTAAATATTAGCCACAAGCTCCGAACTATACTATATTATTTAATTTAGAAAGAGGGAGAAAGTGCCATATTTAAATCGGAACCTGTGGCTGATATCCAGGGGATTAGAGGTATAGCAAACTGAGGTGTGTGTATAACGTTTAAATTTTAGTCTTTACCCTCAAAAGACCAAGAAAAACACCGGACATATAGAGAGCATTCAATTCACTTTTAACTACACACATACATATATATGCATATGTATAACGTTTAAATTTTAGTCTTTACCCTCAAAACACCAAGAAAAACACCGGACATATAGAGAGCATTCAATTCACTTTTAACTATTCAGATATTAACAAAGTCAATCAGCATTCAATTGGTATTAAGTCTGCATTCAATCGGTATTAAGTCTGCATTCAATTCATAATTTGCAACTTTCAAACATAGAAAATTAGACAAACATTAAATTAGAGCCAAACTTGAAGGAAACTAGGGATAAATAATCAACAAACCAACATAAAATATATATAATATAAAAAGTAAATGCCTTAACAAATACAAATTACACAAACTGAGGAAGCTGTAAGGTAGCTTGAAGAATGTAATTTGTAATTACATTTTGGAATTGTTGATTGGTCAAATCGAAAAAAGAAAAAGAAAAAAGGATTTGTATGTTAGATGGAGAAACAGATAATATTACATTTTGGGACTAGTGGTTGAGATATGTAAAGGAACTGAAACCAGTATGTAATCTTGTAGAAAACACCTTTGACAACTTTATATTGGAAGGGGGCCAATTTTTCCATTTATTTAATGCTGGTTGCAAAAAAAATACAGGAAATTTTTGTCAAGGACAAAAATTTTCAGCATTTTAGCCTCAAGTACAGACCTTTAGTATTTTAGTCTGAATGACAACTTTCTTTAGGTATCGGTTTTTAGTTATTAATAGCAGTTTTTAGGTATCGATTTGTAGTTATCGGTAACGATTTTTAGGTATCAGTTTTTAGTTCGGTAGCAGTTTTGGAAAAATGTTTGTTCTTATGAATAATTTTGGAAGAATGCCTGTTCTTATGAATAATTTTTTAGGAGAATGTTTGTCCTTGTGGTTAAAATATTGAGGTCGTGTCCTTGAGACTAAAAATATACAAATTTTTGTCCTAACATCCCTTACTTTTCTATCTTCTTCTCATTACAATCATCCATTGTCTTTCCGTTCCGAGTATCTTCTTTTCTATTTCCTTGGATCACTCATAATTCTTTACTAATCGTTTAAGCCGACTTTGGAAATTCTAATAACCCTTTCTTCATAATCATGGTAAATTTATTTTCTTAATTTTACAAGTTGATTGATTTTAGTTTTTCCTTATTTGTGGTTCAATTGGATAATTTGTGGTTCAATTGGATAATTTGTGGTTCATTAGTTTGAATTAGTGATTTTAATTTTACTAATTAAGCGAACTTTTTTCCCCCTTTCGCTTTGCGAATTTTCTAACGATTGTTGTTATAAATGCATAATTATATAATTGAATAACCATCGATTAGTTTTAAAATAATCGAAAGAACTATTTATAAGAAACAACTTTAATCATCGAAAGTTTTTGTATAATTGTGTTTTGGCCCTTTATTTATAATTGCGTTTTGGCCTTTTTACGAAGTTCTTCTAGCCCTTTCATTGATTTAGAACCAGGTAGCCTTATGTATTGTTATTGCACTATATTTTATGTTTTCAGTATGGATGTTATAGATGTTGTTAGGTTTATACAAATCATGCATTCTATTATGAGTGAACTGGTGGAAAGCTACTAGGAATGATAATCGTTTATCAAAAGAGTAATTATTGAGGCATTCGCCTATTACAGTTTTATTATGTATTCTTGAAAATTAATTTGGCTTTAAGTTGTGAATCAATAGCTTACTACACGACTTTTATATACATGCTGCAATCATCAACATGGCCTCTCAATGAGTCATAAAACCCAAATATCAATAATGAACGAAAAGAATGATGAACAGAAGGTTAGATAATTGATATTTGTAGTTCAAATTGTTAATTTGCGGAAGTAAGGATCTTAAGGTCAGTTTAACACTAGAGTGAGAGTGAATGGTATTTACTAACTTTTATGAATCTTTTTAAATTTTTTTGAGATTATAGTTTAAACACTGCAAATTGACAATCACAGATGCAAACACAGATAGATATAAATGCAGTAAAAGTAAAAAAGTGAAGAGTTGGAGAGATCACACCAAGATTTTTATACTGGTTCGGAGTTATCCTACATCCAGTCTCATACAATTTCTTGTACGGATTTCTTTCAAATATCAAAGTTTATACAATCTCGATTTCAAGGCTATGAGATACACCCTTCAGATTTTCCGAGCTCTGGGTACACTCACTAGATTTGGGCGGGACACCAGCACACCTACTTAGATTCAAACGGGACACCAAGCACACCCACTTGATTCAAACGGGACACCAAGCACACCCACTTGGATTTCAAGGACACCAAGCACTCTCAAGAGTATTTGAGTATGATTTGATAGGGTTTACAAAATTAATTTCTTGATCTTGAATACAAATAATCCTATAGCCTCTTGAATAGCACTTTGATCGTGATTTGAGTAAGGGAGATGAGAAAGATCAAAGAGTATTCAATAGAGAATCAAATCAATAGAGTTTGAATTTGATTCTGATTGAATTTGAGAAGATCTTGAGTAAAATTTCTTTTAGAAATCAAGAGAGTGAAAGAGGAGAGAAAATATAAGAAAGTAGTTATATAAAATTCGTTGAGAGAGCCCATATTATAGAGAAACAATAGTCATGTCCATTCGTGAAAAGATACGACGAAAAGATACTTCCATTCAAAATTGAATTTTGAAAATCTCGCCTTATACATCGACATACATAAGGAGGGTATGTCGACATATCCTTTTGTAGTTTGAAAATTACTTTATAAAAATTGTTGTGAAAATATTAAGATGTGTAAAATATTTTGTAAAATCATTTAAGCATAGTTTATACACATTTTAATCATAATAAAACTTAAGAAAACTTCATAAAATTATTTTGAAATATTTTAATATATAAAGGATTTAAATATAAATTTCTTTTGAAAAATAAAATAATATATAAAGTATAAGTGAATATATATATATATATATATCAAAATATTAGCGAATGTCAAAATATACTTTTAAATATCATAAACATTTAGAAAACCAAAAACCATATCTAAATGTAATAAAATAAATTAAAAGTACATATTAAAATATAAAATACTTGAAAACTTAATATAATAATCCTGTAAATAAATAATTAAAAGGTAAGGAATCATTTGAAAGCTATCTTGAAAAGATGTTTGAAAAATCTTTTTGAAAACAGAAATTCTTAAAAATCATTTTTCTTGAAAACCAGGATATTTGAAAATCATAAAAATTAGAGAATAGATTTTAAAAACCTATTTGAAAAAAATGAAGAGAGATCAAAGAAGTGCTACTAGAGCTTTAACAAAATAATATACGACTCTATAACTTATCTTGAATCTTCAAATTCATGAGTCTTAAATCTCTAACTCTTGAATCCCTATATCAGCCTCTTTATCAGTGTCTTGAGTCTGCTCTTGATACTGTACAGTCTTCTTAATCAACACGTATCTAATATCCTGCACTATATGCTATATATAACTTGATAAAACGTTAGTATCTATATTTTATAGGATCCTATATGGTTGTTGTCATCAAAATCAATACTTAAGGTACTAATAATCTTCCATTTTTTTATGATGACAACCATGTATATAAAATATGATGTAACTTCTCCCGAGTTACAAAACTCCCCCTTAATATATGCCTAGATATTTTATACATTTCTTCCCCTTTGTCATCAACAAATAAATTTAACCAAAAAATCCCCTTATCTAGAGTACTATATGATGTATTGTAAGATATTTATATATTGATAAGTAAGAAGTGGTAATACAAACAAATTTTATTAATCAATCCAATCCAATATATACAGTCAAACCAATCCAAAGTCAATATAATTCAATTCAACCATAAGTGAAACAAATCAATCGAAACCAATTCTAATCCTAAATAAGTTCATACAAACCAATCCATACTTCTTATTCTAGTGTAATCTTTTAATATACCAACTTAAACCAAATCTTATATATTATTCAAAAACTAACCAATCAACTTAAACTTCCCTAGGAACTTCTGCCCAACTATCGGAACCGAAAATTGGATCTGCTTTGATGACATCCCAATCTTCATTGTCTTTATTGATGGCATTATTCAGATTGTTGGTTGGTTCATCTTTGATAAGGGAAGAATTTATCCATCGAATAGCGTCAAAATGCTTTTCTTCTTCTTTTATCATCTGCATTTAACTCAATTCTAAGAGTCTTTGATTTCAAAGGATAAAAGTAAGGATATTCTTGAACGATTGAAGGGTTTGTTCAAGATTCTCACATAATTTTTGATGTGGAGAAGTCATTTTTGAGAAGTTGAGTTTATTTGTGAAAAGGGGAAAAATGAGACTGGAAATGGTGTTTTTACGGAGTGAATAGGTTTATATAGGGGTGAAAAGTCATTTGGATAAGTTGAATAAATGGTAGTTATTTTATTTTAATTTTTTTTGCAAACTGCCCGTTATATGTTGACATGCAAGGTGCACATATGTTGTATCATATTTTGCAATACTTACTTTCTATAATTTTGTTATTAGCCTAAACTATTGAACTTTTATGACTTTTCAGAGACTAATAACATCATTTAACGGTGAGGAACAATATTTCATGGATAACCAATGATGAGTGAATGAAATTTAAAGATAAATATTAAAAAAATACGTGGATTAAAACTAGAACAATCCAAACTAAAAGCTAGAAAATCATAGGAAATACAACTAAAAAGAAGTAGATGAAGATGAGGATTTTCCACTAATCTTGTGAATAATCTTTCCAAAGTACTTGTCTATTTTGTTGGAAAGAGAAGCAAATGATTTCTTAAGCTTCTTTTGGTTATTAAGAAACTTCTCTTGATTCTTGAGAATTTCTTTGGTGGATGGATGAGTTGGCTTTCCGAAACTCTTCAAAGAAGCGTCTTCCTCCTCTTTTTGTTCTTCCTCCTCCTCCACTTCCATTTCTCCTCCTTCTTCTTCCTTCACTCCTCTAATTTCACGCTCCTCCTCCCAAGCCAATCTTGCTCCCTTCTCCGTAAGAGTTTCATAAGGCACAAAGATTGATGAAATGTGCATGAGAGAGATGTTGGCCTTGTCGAAGATTTTTCGAGGAATGGTTTCCTCTCCTCTTAGATTAACACCAAAATATGTAAATATTCTAGTGAAATACATACCAAGAAAGAGTGTGTTCTTGTGCCTAGAGATATTCTTATGAAAGAATTCATCCAAAATGACTTGTGCCCAATTTATGTTGTAATGACCATAGATTGCAAAAAGTGCTTTGAAAACATTTAGAGTCGGGTTATTATAATTTCTCGTCCTTGGAGTTATGCTTTGTTGCAAAATGAGACTCATAGTTCTCGCTTTATGATGTAATATCTTATTTTTAAACTCAAAATCATCATCACTTTCAAAAATATCGTGAATAACTTCACGATTTTGATTTTCAATTTGAAACGATGAAAGGTCTATTCCAGTAGATTTGCATCCGAGAATGTGACCTAAAAGTTCACAATTCAAAACAATTTGAGTACCTTTGACATTACTCCATACTTCACCTTCAGTTCTTCATAAAATTTCCTTTCAAATTAGCGTAAAACATTTTCACTAAGTTTGAAAAACACATAAAATCATTTTAAGAAGCATCAACTAAACCAAGAATTCCATTTTGATCACAAAGATCATAAGAAGGAAAATCATCGAATTTGGCAAATCTTCCGGGAACGACTTTTCCGAAGAAAACATATTCTATTAAGCTTCAATTGCCTCTTTTTCATGGAAAAGACAGCCTTTGGTTTTCTTAGAAAGCCTTATGTTTTTGGAGTGTTGCTTGAGGAAGCCATTGATGAATTGTTTGAAGAGATAAAATAGATAATGGATTTTTGATTTTGAAAATGAAAGTGAAATGTATAAATGGAGGTAGAGTAATTAAATAGAAAGTAAATGGACACATTCTCTGGTCAATATATAGCTTTCAGAACATAGGGGTAAGTGAAAAGATGGAGGGAATTTCAAATTTTGAATTTGAAATGAAAATTCAAAATTTTGAACTCATGTGCGTATGTCGACATATGGGTAGAGGGTATGTCGACATATAGCCCGTGAATTTCAAAAGGAGGAGTTGAATAAATTATTTCTGTTTTCTTATATATGTATATGTCTAATTATCCTATAATTATTACTAATCTATATACTTAGTAAATAATTTAAAAATATACATATATTTTATATTATTTTTATTCAATATTATATTCTTATAAAATAATTTTATAATTTTTTTTTATATATACATATATATTATATTCATCCAATATTATTGTTAATTTAATCCTATCAAAAGTAACCAAAAATCGGATCAAAAAATTTAAATTTTAAACGTGTACCTATTTTTAATAAATTTAATTAATTATTGCTCTGAAGCACATATTGGCATCTTCCGTATTTGGTTCATTATCACTTGAGGAAGTATCTGAATCATCTAATGTTGCAGTATAAGCTCTCCTCTGTTTTCTGGACGAATCAGTTTTTTGTGAGATTTTCGGTTCTTCGGTTGTGGACAATCTCTCTGCATATGACCAAAATCATTGCAGTTAAAACATCTAACAACATTTCCACTTCCTGTATTTTTGTTGTCATTTCTCCTAAGATTATTCATTTTTCTGTATTTAAGAAATTTTCTAAAATTTCTGGTCATGAAAGCAATTTCCTCATCATCGTCGTTTTCTGAATCCAGATCATCCGTTGTTGTATTGAAAGCGATGGATTTTTTTTCTATAGCCTTGCTTTTTCTCATGCCCTAGATTTGTGCTTTATATGACATTAAATTGCACGTTAACTCTTCAATTTTCAAAGTGCTAATGTCATTAGCCTCTTCAATTGCAAGAGTTTTTTGGTCCCATTTAGGAGTAAGTGGATTGAGGATTTTTCTAACTTGATCCTCTTTAGGAAAACTTTTACCCAATGCAATTAGTAACTGTACTATATATTGGAATCTACTATACATATAAAAAATGGACTCATTTGGACTCATTTTAAATAATTGAAACTAATTAGTTAACAAAGAAATTTTGGACTGTTTGACTTTACCGGTGCCCTTATGTGTAACTTGCAGTGTTCTCCATATTTCATATGCAGACTTACAAATAGACGCTCTATCGAATTCATTCTTATCTAATGAACAAAACAAAATATGCATGGCTTTAGAGTTACTTTGTGCAAGTGTCTTTTGTTCAGCAGTCCATTTTGAAAAGTTAGTCTAGGGTTCAGTGTACTCATTGTGTGACATTCCAAATATCTAGACCATTTGACTGTAAATAGATTTTCATTCTACACGACCAATAGATTTAATTACTGCTATTAAAAAGTAGGGGTCTAGTACTAGATTGTCCTTCGACAAAGGCGTTACTAACAAGTGAACTAATAGTGCTACTAACAGTGCTGTTAGCCATTTAAAGGTTTCAAAAATCAAAATTATGAATACTTTGAAAACCAATGCTCTGATACCAAATGTTAGTTTGCGGAAGTAAGGACCTTAAGGCTAATTTAACATTAGAGTGGGGTGAATAGCATTTACTAACTTTTATCAATCGTTTTGAATTGTTTTAAGATTATAGTTTAAACAATGCAAATTGTGAATCACATATGCAAACACAGATAGATATAAATGCAGTAAAAGCAAAAAAGTAAAGAGTTGTAGAGATCACACTAGGATTTTTATACTGGTTCGGAGTTACCCTATATCCAGTCTCGTACAATTTCTTGTACAGATTTCTTTTCAAATATCATAGTTTATGCAATCTAGATTTCAAGGCTACGAGACACACCCTCCAGATTTTTCGAGCTCTGGGTATACTCACAGGATTCGGATGGGACACCGGCACACCAACTTAGATTCAAACGAGACACCAAGCACACCCACTTGGATTTCAAGGACACCAAGCACATCCAAGAGTATTTGAGTGTGACTTGATAAAGTTTAGAAAATCAATTTCTTGATCTTGAATACAAATAATTCTACTAGCCTCTTGAATAACACTTTGATCATAATTTGAGTGAGAGAGATGAGAAAGATCAGAGCGTACTTAATAGAGAATCAAATCAATAGAGTTTGAATTTGATTCTGATTGAATTGAGAAGATCTTGAGTAGAATTTCTTTAAGAAATCAAGAGAGGGAAAGAGGAGAGAAAATATAAGAAAGTAGTTATATAAAATTCGTTAAGAGAACTCCTGTTTATAGAGAAATAAAGTCATGTTCATTCATAAAGAGATACGACGAAAAGATACTTCCATTCAAAAATTGGATTTTGAAAATCTTGGCCTACATGTCGACATACATAAGGAGGATATATCGCCTTATCCTTTTGTATTTTGAAAACTACTCTACAAATATTGTTTTAAAAATATTAAGCTTTGTAAAATATTTTGATACTTTGAATAAATTAAGCATGGTTTATACACATTTTAATCATAATTAACAGTAAGAAAACTTTAAAAAATTATTTTGAAATATTTTAATGTATAATAAAAGATTTAAATATTTTTTTTTTGAAATATATAACTATATATATATATATATATCAAAGTATTAATGAATGTCAAAATATACTTTTAAATACCATAAACATTTAGAAAACCAAAAACTATATCTAAATATAATAAAATAAATTAAAAGTATATATCAAAATATAAAATACTTGAAAACTTAATATAATAATCTTGTGAATAAATAATTAAAAGGTTAGGAATCATTTGAAAGCCATCTTGAAAAGATGTTTGAAAAATCTTTTTGAAAACAGGGATTCTTAAAGATCATTTTTCTTGAAACCATGATATTTGAAAATCATAAAAATCAGAGAATAGATTTAAAAAACCTTTCTGAAAAAAATGAAGAGAGATCAAAGAAGTGCTACCAGGGCTTTAACAAATTAATTTATGACTTTATAACCTATCTTGATATGCTGAATCTTCAAATTCACGAGTCTTCAATCTCTAACTTTTAAATCTCTATATCAACCTCTTGAGTCTGCTCTTGATACTGTATAGTCTTCTTAATCAACATCTGTTTAATATCCTACACTACATACTATATATAACTTGATAAAACATTAGTATCTATATTTTATATGATCTCATATGGTTGTTGTAACGACCCGATATTTTCAACCATTCGCATCCATTATAAGTGTATAGGTAGACACTCATGCCGGAGTTGAATTGCTCAAAATACCGCATTGTAATTAAAATTTGGCAAATCTCAGAATATACAGTAAATAAATATAATCACAGATCACAGAGTAAAATAATGCAGCGGAAGTAAAAGAAATAGTAGTTCATGAAGCTACTATATAAATATATAAGAGTACATAAGATACAATAGAAGAAATAGAGTACAACGGAAGTATAAATAAGATAACCAAGTACAAGCTGAACAGAGCAACATAACTGAAGTCGATAGAACAAGACTAGCAGATAATCTCCAGCGATTCAAATCTCCAGAAGGTGGAAATCCAAATCTGTGAATACTCAGGCTGACCCGAGCGTAAAGCAAAACACAAACACTCGAGTCAGGACAATATATACTTATATAATATAAACCAACTCAAGTGAACTGTAATAAGGTACAAGTAACTTAAAGAATGCTTGGGACCGCCCATTCTTTAAGGATCCGTTAAACTATCTACTATGTAGTAATATTCGCTATTATAATAATGTCTAATCAGTAAAGTATAATCATATAGAAAATAGCGTTAAGGGGATGGAGAACCTTAACGCGGTCGGATCTTAAAATCATAATCGTAGTAAAGCTCGATATGGTAGGTAACACGGCACAACTAGGCAATGCCAGGGTAGATATACCAATTACGCATCCGGACTAGTGGTGACGCATAGCAGCCACTACCGCCCACCTCGAACAACACTCCCAATCAAGGGTGGCCACCAAATCAATCACAAGTAATAGAATGGTATCGAAGAAGTGTGTCCGATAAGAGGTGCTACCTCCTTGGTCCGTCAATCGCTCCTGTTTTAGCCACCTTATGCCAACTCACGGGAGTTGGGTCCACGTAACATACCTTAAGAACGTCGCCACCATCCTACTTCATTCTGGAATCTCCACCACGTACACGGTTGTCAAAGTGGTTTTCGGTATCGACAGAGAGTATGTCCATATCCGATCCCGGTCTCTTTGCCAACCAATCGTTATTATAACCCGTGGTTATAACTTTTAAAAACAATACTTTACTTCAAAATAAGATATCATTTCAAAATCATGTCTTTATCAAAATAAAGATTTATCATTTCCAAATCATTTCAATATTCTAAAATATCGTATCCTTTTAAACTTCTTTTCAAATCATTTTAATACATCAAAATATTATATCTTTTCAAACTTTATTTCAAATCATTTTTATATATCAAAATATCATACCTTTGATAGTTATACTTCGAAACCAAAATCATTTTATTTCAAAACTATGTTCATTTCAAAACAACATCATTTCCATTTCAAACATATATTCACCTTTCAAATAGTCTATACTTTCAAAGTTATAACTCTTTTGAAACAAAACATTTGAAATCATTATACTTTGAAAATCACAGCATTTCGAAATCATATATTTAAAATCATCTTTTAATTCTATACATTTACAAACTTATTAAATTCAAACCATCAAATTTCAATTCAATTACAGTTTACCAACAAACCGTTTCAAATCTTATCAATTCCCAATATAGATTAAATCCACAAAATACAATATTCAATCTTTAGTATATTTCAAAACTTTAAATCTCCCACATTTCATAAATCCAATATCATTTAAATAAACTCAATTAATATATACTTTAAATATTCATTTATCAAATAAATTAAACAAGTCAGAAATCAAGTATCATTTCAAACTCATTTCACAATATCAAAATATTATTCAAAACACCATTCATTTTTATTCATTTAAATACCATTTAAATCCATTCATTTTATTAAATTTAAATACCATTTTAAACTCACATTAGAAATCAAATTCTTCCACTTAAATATCTCTTCATTATCTTTAGAAATTTAACATTTAATTTCCCAAAATTATATCATTTTCCAGAGATTATTTTTCATTAAAATTAATTTAAAACAACAAAATATAGTTTCCGTAGCACTTATAAAATGCTACGTAAAGTTATAGTTTAAAACAGTTAATTAACAAAAGACAGCGTTAAATGCTGTAATAGATTTCTTTTAAGTTTCAATTAACTTACATGTTAAGTTTAACCACTATAGCACTTACAAAGTGCTATAATAGCCTTTATTTCAAATTAACCTTTTAGTTCATTTAAAACACTACAACATTTACAAAATGCTGTAATATCCTTTACATTACATTTCAAAATGCTGTTAAATCATATTCAGAGTTTTATTTACAATTCCACAAATAATTAACTTTTTAATATAAATCATTTTAACTTATAAAATCATATATTTCACATTTAACACAATCATTTAAATACCTTTATTTCTATGATTTTATAAAGTCAAATTTCCATACAAAAATCAAATTTAATAACAATTAAATTTTCATTTCTTTAATTAAATTATTAACTTAACAACTAAGTTTAAATTTCCAAAAATATAGCTTATTTCCATTTATTTTACTTAATTAAAATTTCACTTTTAAACAAATTTCACAAAATTCAATTTAAGTTATATTTCCAAATTCAGCTTAAATGTTCATTTATTCCATATTTTAATTTATACAAAATCATTAACACCTTTAAAACATTATTATTACTTAATAAAAATCATTAAATTCATCTTTAAATCAAATTTGTCATATTTTCTTACTTTACAAAAATTCCATTTATAAACAAAATCATAAATTCCAAAATTAACTTATATTTCAAATTCTACTTCACCATTTACTTAATTCACTTATTTAATTTGTAGAAAATCACAAATACTTTATAGAAATCGTTTTAATGAAATTTAAATCAAAATACCATAATATTTACATTAAAAAAAAGTATTTTAAAAATTTCAGAAAAATATATAAACCACGGGTCTGTATATAATTTTCTAGCCTAGGTCAAGTGATACGGATATGTATCATTTCAATCCGCAGTTTACAAAGAAAAACCGGGTTTTATCATTTCAAACCCGCAATCCCAAGTAATATAAATAAATAAATAAAAACCGTTCAGGCCTATCATTTCAGCCCATAACGATTTTTCCTTATTCTAAAGTCCGTTCGGGTATGTATCATTTCAACCCATAGTGATTCTAATCTACAAGGAACTTGTAGTGTGATAAACTGATATAAATAAACAGAATAGCATGAGATAACAGTAATAGATGATATAACATATGTAATAACAGGGGTAAACATTATATGATCATAATATAACAGTTACAACATGATGATATAATTTTACAGATTCAAATGGTGTCAGTTTACTAGTTATATAAGTACACATTGTCTGGTGAGAATTACTCACTTGTTCAAACTGGAGATGACAACCACAAACGCACAACAAAGATTTCCAGAGGCACGAGAGCACGATAATTATTTGAGTGTGGGAGAGCCAAAGCTAATTGCCTTGTCACATTCAAACCAAACAATTACAAACAACATAAGATTTCAACCCAAAAATTCAATAAACAATGCTAGAAATGGATGCATAAACAAAGTCAAAGTGTTTGCACTTGCTTCCTACCACCTATGCTTCAGCTCCAGATCTGAAATGGCACGGCTAAAGGCATGGTTTGGATCAGGTATGGTCTGGAAAAGGTGCGGCTACAAGGTGATGAAGGTGAGTGGAAGTTACAAGGTGTTGAAGGCAATGGAATACCAAAGGGTTTCAAGGCAAAGTGTGGCTTTTGTTGCACCATAGGGTTCGGCCCCTTGCTGATGTGGCTTGGCCATGGTATGTGGTGGTCAGGTGGTGGCTGGAGTGTGGGCCAGAGGTGGTGGAAGGTCAGGTCAGAGGTGGTGGTGGTGGAGGTAGTGGTGGCAAAAGGTGGTAGAAGGAGGAGATGACAATTCTAGGTCATAAGTGATAGTTTGTGATGGTTTTTGGTGGATTTTGTGTAGATCTTGGACTTGGATTGGTTAGGCCTGAGGAGGAGGATTGCTAGGATGGGTGATGGTCAGAGGAAGGGGGTCGTGGTGGTCGGCCAAAGCCTGGAGGAGGAGGAACCAAACTATGAAGGTAGAGAGCATATGTAGTTTCAATAGAAAAAACATAGAAAACAAGGAAGAAAGAAGGAATTTTTACCCAAAATTTTGAAGCCATGGCCGTGATTTTTTTGGAGGAGAAAGAGAAGTGTTTGCGTGAAAAAATGAAAAGAAGTCCGCTGAAAAGAATAGGGTATGCATGGCCAAAAACATTGAAGAGAGGAGTTGAGAAAGTGAAAGGTCGGGAGGTGAAAAGCCATAGGAATTTCAATAGTTTAAAACTTTTCATATTTCCTCTAATTTCTTTTTAAGTTTTATATAACTGAAATATATATATAAACTCAGATAAAATACGAAAATTTAGTAAATAAACAAAAATAAATTAATTAATTATTAATTATATAAAATTTAATTAAGTAAAACAGCAAAAATTGCAACTAGTCTTGAAAATATGAAAAATAAATGCAATGAACTTTGGAAAAAGTTTATGGACTTGTAAAACATTTATAAACAAAGATAATAACATAAAATAAAAATGCATTCACAAAATGAATAATTAAATTTTATTTAAATATAATTTAATTGAAGAAAATAGCAGAAAAATAGAAACTAGCCTTTAAAAATAGAAAATTAATTCAATACGCTTTGGAAAAATTATAAAATCACTTTAAATTATTTAAAAGAAAAAATTATACATAAAATAAAATACTAACACATATTAGAACAAAATATGACAAATAAAATATATTTTAAAATAGACAATATTGCTAAATACATCAGTTTACACACAATATTGAAATATACATAACTTTCACAATTTAACTCCGTTTCCAACGAAACGAAAAGCTGTATCCATGGAATTAAATCTATTTTCATAATAAAAGATAAAATTTAAGAATTTGAAATATTTAAATTTAAAGTTCAAAAGTCAAAGTTTGACCAGTTTCAATAGAAATTCACTTTTCAGTGAAATATCCAATTTATACTAGTTTGAACTATAAATCACTTAATAGTCAACATTTATATTTAAAATGAAATGTTTGAAATAGAACAAGTTTAAAATAATTTAAAATAAAATAAAGTCAAAATTTAAAATATAGGCTAAAATCTAGGGTTGTTACAGTTGTTGTCATCAAATCCAATACCTAAGGTACTAGCACAATTATCTTTCGCAGGTTGTAAATAAAACCATTTCGTATAGTTTTACAAGATATTTACTTGGATTGTTCAAAAGAAAATTAAAGTTGTTTCATCTATAACGGGCCAACATGGGTGTTTGGTGTTGTTTATGTCATGTCTAATTTTATCCATTCATATTGTGACGACCCGGAATTTTGGATATTTGAAATGGGAATATTTAATTGATTTTAAATATTCAAAAGGGTAATTTTGACTTGAATTTCAAATATCACTATTTATTGGATAATTTAATTATTGAATTAAATAATTTGAAGTTGGGTAAAATGTTAAATTTGGAGTTTTAAGCATGTTAAAAATAATTTGAAGGCTTGAAAAATTTACATTGATAATACTGAAGGTGATGGAACTTTTAAAATCGAATTTAAAAGTGATTTGTTCAGTTTAAAATGTATAGTTTAAATTGGTATTTAAAAATAGCCTTCCGAGGCACAGTCTCAGAATTTGACGAAACCAGTTCCATTGGATCTGTAATATTGTATTATTATCGGATTTCAAATTTCGTAGTGTTTGGAGTTGTTGTATGAGCGTACGATATATAAACGCGTTGAAATTTATATCGAAATTTAATATTTTAACTGGGTCCAAAAAGCTATCTTCTCCATACGATCGAATTAGGACTCGAAACCTTTTCTATTGCGTTCGGAATAGGGGTATAACATTATGAACGCCTAGCGGCATGTCTCGATAGGAGGTCGAGATTTTGAGTTGCATTTATCGAGACAATTTGAATTTAATTAAAAATATATATATTTATATTTTGGTCAACCATCAGCTGAAATACTTTTCACATCAGGGCTTTTTGCTTTCACTGTAGCTAACTCATTCAAACACGCAAGCTAATTTTCACACGCTACCCTTATCTTCAATCTCACGCTTCCAGTTCCTTCTATATTGCATGTTCCTTCCTCTCTTCATTTCCAGTCACGAAAAATAATAATAATATAGAAATGGCTGAAGGAGAAACTAATCAAAGCAGAGAAAATCGCATACCCCTTCTAATTCTTCACATCCCTTCATCTTCTCTAAAAATATAAAAGGGACGACAGTTCGTAGCCGCTCCTCTTCTCCTCTGAAATTTTCAATTCGAATCGAAGCAGTTCGATTCAACGGAAAAAAGGGGAAACAAGATCGAAATCGAATCCTCGTCAACCAGGAGAGGCGCGAATCTCGATTTTGCAAGGGAAGGAGCGACGCATCGTCGTTCGTGATGGTTGTAGTGACATCGAAGTTGGGGTTCGGAGGTGAGACTCGCGATCGACTCGCGATTGAAGTCGAGGGGAGGCGCTCACGTGCAGTGGCTATGGGCCAGCGCGACACGGAGATAGGCGATTTGGGTGGACGTTGGGGGCTGATGTTTGAGCTTGGTGAGGAGGTTTCGTAAAGGAAGTCGAAGACTGGTGGTTGATGGTGGGTGCAGTAGCGTCATTTTTGTGAGGTAGCTTTGGGTTTTTATTTTAATTTGATTTAATATATATATACACAATGAAATTAGGATATATATGTGTGAGAATGTTAAATCGACTTACTGTTGAAATTTAAATATGTGGAGATATATATATATATAACCTGTCATTGGATTTATAATTTGGGTAGAAAAGAAAATATATAATCTTCACAGTAAAGAAAATATAAAACAGTTCTGTTTTTATTATTATTCGTTTAATACATGTATATAGACAAAGTTTAGAGAATAGAAAATTTGAATTTGTGGAAGTTCATATAAAAAAACAAATTGATTTTTGAAATCTATAAATTAGTTTAAAAATAAATTATTAGTTAATTAAATTATTAAAATGGTAACAAATTGTTCAATTCATTCAAGATATTTATAAAACCGTAAATGTTGTACAAGGTCTGAACCGTGGAGAAAACAAGCTGGTTTGGATCAAATTGCAAATCAAAAATCAAAGGTGAGTTAATCTCACTCTTCTGGATTGCTATTTAAATTTAAATAACTGGTTGAATGATTGAATTGATTGGATGTGATAATATATATAGTAGTATATATATATTGGAGTGATTGATATTCCCGCATTATATAGCGGATGAAACCCTATGCGCCGCATAATAGCGGATGATATTTTATAAACCCATATACCGCGATGTTCCACCTCGAAGTGGAATGGGTATTGTGCTAACATCTGTGGATGTAGGGAAACAGGTTGGAGGGATCCAACTGAATTTCTCAAAATTATTTGGATTGTTTAATATTCTGTGTTATGAATATTTGATATTCTATGATGAATTATACTGATAATTGGAATATTGAATGCTATGGTTTGCTTGAATATTTCGATACCCTAAGTTACCAAATTATATAGAATTGGATTTTTGAAAAGCAAACAAAGGAGTGAATTTTTAAGTAAAATAATTATAGAGAATTTGAATAAATTTAAGAATGAATTGGGAAAGAATAAAAGTGATTTTAAAATTTTAATAAATAAAATTCCGAGTATGGGAAAGGGAATTTTAAATAAACAGAGAAATATTAAATTTTAAACTTAAGTGATATTATATCAAGAAATAAAGAATTTATTTTTAAATTCAAGGTTTGAATTTATTTAAAAGGATAAAGAAGAAATTTGGGAAATCCGAAATTGGTATTTTCAGTTAAAAAGATTTTAATCATAATGAAGAAGTAAAATCTGAAGTTAACGGATATGAATAAATTGAGTAAGTAAAGGAGTTTATTTCAAAATGGAGTAATTTGGAAATCAATTTGAAATTTGATTTAAGTGTTTAAAATTGGAATTTTAAAAGGGAAATGAGACTATGGAATTTATAAACTGGGTTTAAAAGGGGGAGTAATATATCAGTGGATATTTGAAAGAATAAATTCACGGTGGGAATTTATTAAAGGAATGGGTAAATTAGCTTTAAAAATAAATAGTGGTTTATTTTTAAAGATGAGAGAGAGAAGTGTATTTCCGTGAATAGCCAAGAACGTTTTCAAAGCAAATTTTTAAGTACAAGCTACAAGTTTAAAAGTTGTTTTAAAATATGTTTTAGAAAATTTATTATTTTTAAATGTTTAAATTTTAAAAGTAAGTATTTTTTTTTCAAATTTATCTTAGTAGTAATTATTTAAAAGTGACTTGGTATTATGTTTTAAAAAGAAAAAAATTTAGTTTTATATTTTATAAAGTAGCTTTATTTTAAATATTCTTAAAGTATATATTTTTGAATAAACTAATAAAGTAGTTTTTAATTTAAATGTCTTAAAGTGTATTTTATAATAAAGTGTTTCTAAATTATTTTAAAAATCTAAAGTGTTTGTACTTGGTGATTTCAGTGGAAATAGAAATATTTGGGAAATTTATTCCATGAGAGAAGGACGGTTTGAAACTGTTTTCAAAGGGTTGAAAAGTGGAAATATATCTTGCAAAGATATTTTGAGGTTAATAAATAATTTAGGAGAAATTATTTAAAAGTCTGATGGTTGTTGTGAATGTTATTTGATAGTTAAACAACCGACTATCAATATTGGCCAATGCGCTGATCGTTTCGAAGAGACCAGGATCGGGATTTATTTTCCGAAAACCACTTCGATCCGGTTTGTACATTTTCGTGGGGAAAACGAGTTTGGAATCGAAGATGGAGCAGTGAAGTGCAAGGGCTAATCTCTACTAATCCTGAGGGTGATTCCAAAATGGATGTAGTAGGAGTAGTGCCTTCGGTTCCGTTCGAACCCAAGACGAACTTGTATGGATGAATGCTTTCGGAACATCGTCAGGTGGACGGTGGGCATTCTAAGAGATGTGTTCTAAAAAGGTAACGCTTAGCCTCGAGCCTCATCAAACGGGAATGATTGAAAATCAGGGGTTATGCAGCAAGGCTATGTGGGTCGCACCCATTAGGGTGAGGTCATCCATGTCTAGATGTCCCTTTTTATTCGGCTTAGTGGTGCGGTTGCCGATCCCAACCGTGGGGTGATCTTACTCGGAATTATCCAGTAAGGGGTAGTTCCGGCCTTGTGTTGCAGGGGATCGGGCGTGGTCCTCGGTACGCTGATCTAGACCAGGTACTGTGGCAGGTGGTACCCCAGTGCCTAGTCATTAGTTGGAAATCCATTCTCCCTACGTGCCTTTTACGGTTTTTGTTTGTAGAACCCAGTTTGTGGCTAGTATGCTGGAATTTAATCATGTAACAATTTCAGCTATTTGAATAAGTATATGTATATAGGCACTATTATAATATCAGAGGATTTTGATAAGAAAGTGTTTTGGCTATCGTAAGGTAAAAACCCGACATGTTTATTTTTGGCGCGGTCTTACGAGATGTTTTTGTTTTCAAAGGATTTTGGAAACTTTAATAATCCAATTGAGTGTGTTTTCTCACGTTGGTATTTCCAAACTGACTCGGGTGTTATTTTATTATAATGCTCGGGTCAGACCGAGTATTATAGAATACAGGATATGATGCTGTGGAGCTCAGGAGACGAGCTGGATGGCGAGACGTACTTCCGTACTTGATTATTATTCCGTTGTGTATTCAGTTTTGTGAGGACAGGTGATGATAATTGTCTAGTTGTGTGTTATGAATTGTGTTGTACTCTGATGATATAATGTATAAACAGATATAATTCTTTGTTTTAAAGATTAGTCATTTATCTATTATATGTTGTTCCGCTGCGTTTGTGAGATTCTGATGTTGTTTCTATCTTCTTCTTCTACCTCTTTCTTCTTTAACCCCGAAGACTCGTACTTTTGTTCCACTTTGAGCTGAATTGTTGTGGAATTTTGCCAGCTCAAAGGGGTATGGATTTGCGGGCCTTTACACGTATGCTTAAATTATTTGATAATTGTATTATCAAGGTATAAATTTTGTTTTGTATCCATTTAATTTTATTCATATTGAGATATATCAAAAATAAATTACAGTGTACGACCATTGATATGTACTATAAGACAAAGCAATATGATTGGTCAACTGTTACCAAAAGAATGGAAGCTCATTCAAATTCATATATTGGCAATATGAATGCAGATGCACACTTTTATAAAGAGGGGTTCGAACGTTCTTTAGAGGATAATTGGATGCATTAATTCACAAACCAATAGTGACTTATAGGTTTAAATTTTAATTCAAGCTATATTTGGAATTCGTCTTGCACATCAAATTTGTTTTGACTCATATCATAAATCATAAACATAACATAGGATATTTTTGTCGTACTTTCAAAACTCAATTTTATTATTTTTAAGTTCAAGAAAAGAGCTACAAGTCCCTATTTTTGATGTTGTTATAAGAAAAGTCCCTACAGAAATGAATATGTAAATTTTGTTCCTATTTTTGAAAAATAGAAAATGCAAGATGCCTTGCACTTTATTGACAGAAAATGCAAGGTAACCTGCACTTTTCTGGTTTTGAAATTTTTTTGAAAATTTTCAAATTTTTGGAAATTTTGAAAAGCTCAAGTTCTATCAAGAAAGCGCAAGCTAGTTTGCGTTTTCTGATTTTGAAATTTTGTTTGAAAATTCTGAACCTTTTGAAAATTTTAAATTTTTTGGAAATCAGGAAAGCGCAAGCTAGTTTGCGCCTTTTGATTTTGAATTTTTTTTAAAAAATTTAAATTTTTTTGAAAAGCGCAAGCTAGTTTGCGCTTTCTGATTTTGAATAAATATGAACTAATTTACATACTTATTACTACAGGGACTTTTCTTGTCACAATATCAGAAAGATTGACCTTCTGTGCAAAGCCTCTTTTAAGTTATGCATAGTATTGAATTTTCAACTTCTTAAATTGATATTGTCTAATTATTTTAATGACGTTTTCACATTTTGACATAAGTAATATTCTCCTATACGAGTATATGATATTTTGAGAAGAAAGAGATAAAAGGTACTATTCCTTTTTATGACTTATATGTACATATACATAGATATATGGACTCACACATATAGACATGTGTGTGTTTGTATGTCTATCCTTAATAGATAAGTTTCATGCAAAAACTGATTTTATAAAGATGAATAAGAACATTCTTTATAGGAAAATTAAATGCATTAATTTACAAGTTGATAACAACTACATAATTTATATTTTAAATCAAGCTTCCTTTTGCATAAAAATTGTTTGGACTCATATCAAAAGGTGTTTCCATGTGTTACAAGTTTTTCTGCTTTCACAAATACTTTTTTACAGTTACATGACAGATGGTACATATCTTTTAAAAATCAAGTTTACCATTCTTTCCTTCCATGTTTCGCATCGAGTAAAGGATTATCAATTTCTTAAATCGATACCGTCTACATAATTCAGTGAAAATTTCTTCCAGTGACATGAGTAAATATCTCTTGATATTTTGAGAAAAAAGAGATAACAAGCATTGTTCCTTTTTTATCACTAGCCTAGTTATTAGTCTTTTACTAATTTGGAGCTCAATTTGATTTAATTGCATGTTTAATAGTTTCAAATATCCATTGTTTCTAAAAGAATTTTTTTAGAATATAGTATTTTGAAAGATATTAACAATTACGAAACATTATTATCATTTTCATACAAATATTACATTTGGTGCTAGCAATCTTCCCTGTGTGTATGTATCTGTTAGCCAAAAAGTTACTCAACACCCCAAATCAAATAAAAACGATAATTAAAGAAGTAAGAATCAAAACATTAGAGGAAGAAGACTGGATTTTTTGAGTGGTTAGGCCCAGTCTCATGCCTACATCCACTATTCATATTACTGAATTACTCTTACTTACATAATCAAATTACAATGATTTTTCACTTCAAATTGACGACTTTCAAGTTTGACAACGTATGCTTGCAAAAGAATTCAAAAGGCTCATTCGTAGCTGTTTTAGGCGACCTATTTCTAGACGAAATTGTTGGATATGGTTTGAATGAGCAAATATCTTCAGAGCCGAAGTTTCAGTATAGAGAACAGGTCAAATCACATAATTCCCAACAACCAACATGTTTTGGTACCGATTGATATGGATCGGCATTGATCCATATGTTTGACCTTTTGTTTGTCTCTTTTCTTGGCATAGTGCAAGTCTTCGAGCTTGAGTAGTTAGATCTTAAAAAAAATTATATGGTTCGACATTAACCCATATAGTTTGATACCGACCCATGTTAATCAATTTGCACTTGCATTTTTCTTCTTCAAACTTTGATTTTAACATCCCTTAACTATATGGGATCTTCAACATTTATGTCTTCAATTTTGAGTCGTCAATCTTGATACTCTTTAAGCTTCCCAATACATTTTTTCATCGTCTTGTAGTCTGACATCAAGGTGTCATTTGATTCAAATAACATATAACACTTGCCCACATAGTATGCTTTTGTGATAACAAAAAAATGCTTTGGATCGAAACAAGTGACCGAATCCATATATGCAAAGAAGTTTCTATCACCTGAACTTTTTTCCTGAAACGTTGTATCTTTTTTAAGAACATCCGCACATTGTTTCAAACAGCTATTAGACTACGTCTTTTCTATAAATATAAATGTTGAAGTCTTCCATTTGAAGTCTTTAATCACCATTGAGAACTTCCGAATGCTACTCCATTCTTTAGGTATAATTCATTTATATTATATCATTTTTCATTTATTTCACCATTTATTTAAAAATATTCACATTGGTTGATACCCAAGCATGTCGTTTAGGTTAATTTATGCCCAGCGGAAATTTCCTTTTTGGTGATCGATTGGTTTTTTTGGGAGCGACGAGTGTTACAGTACGCGCTTCGCGCGTGAATTGTTTTCCTTATAAATTGTATACGTTTAATTCAGTCAAAAAATGATTTTTTATTTTCATGTAATATTTGAATTTGTAGATGAAGTTTGATTTTGATCCTATTTTTAGAAGTGTTTTAAATTTATAAAGCATGTTTAATTATTAGATCCTACTTTTAGGGGTATTTGAATTTGTAAAAGAAGTCCAAAATTAGATTCTATTTATAAGTGATTAAGATTTGATAGTATATAAATAGACGTTTTTGATAGTTTACGCTGGTACCAAAAAAGTGTGACACCAAAGTTATTACAACTATTATTAAAGATATATATTACTGTACAAACTTTGTTGGATAAATGTTCTATTTATGAAGGTGGTACAGTAATATTTGGCCTTTTGTTAAGTGTACATATGAAATGATTTGCACAAGTGCCACAAGCTAACCACAATGTCAAAGAGCACCAGTTCAGGGTACGGAGAAACATGACCATCAAGGTAGTTAGTGATCAATCGTTGTTTTGTACAGGTTATGAAAAATGACGTTTAAACATAAATAATGCGAAATCAACTGAATTAAATGATCTGATAGAGCCATATCTTTAATATATATATTCATGTCCAAGTGTGATGTAATATTATGTCCATATCTATTGACATTAAACTCCTAACTTTGTCATGTCTGACTGTGTATTAAAATCATATAATCCAAGTGTTAAACCCAAAACTAAAATTAGGATTTCGAATATGGAACAAAAATAAAACGTTTAATGGAAATATGTTATACATAAGATCATGATTCCTACATATTAGTGTTTTCCTTGCAAGACCCAACCGTGGTTCGATTTTGAATAACTCCAGATATCTTGGTTCAAAACTTAATCAAACTTCAATTGTACAGGTAACAGGTCAGTCGAACCAATGGTCCAACTCTCTGTTTTATCCGAATGAACCACGGTACTTTTAACTTCTTCTTGTTTTAAATCTATATTATAAAAATTGTCACCACAAAATCTAAATAGTAAAATCCACAACTTCGTTCTTCGCCGTTTCAAGCTATTTTAAATCACTGTAAGCTTCGTCATTAGTAAATTCTATTGTTGTGCACTGTTACTATGTATACAAATGTAGTTGTGTTTATGCAGTTGTACTCTGCAGGGATATACAATATTGGTTGCAAATCTTAAAATCTACGGCTTTTCTATCTATCATTTTTATTTCAATATTTTTCATATAATTTCTTGAAAATATTGTTCATTAGAATGTTATATTGATAAAACCGAAGTTTGTAACTAAGTGCTTATAAGATCATATCCATACATATCCATATTGAAAGTGTTAAGCTGACTAAGAATTACCACTGTATCATAAGCAAAAGGATTTTTGGATACAATTGGACCAAATTAATCTACGTTGGAACGTCAAAGCAAAAAATGAGCCAAATTAAGGTTAAATTTTAGTCTTTAACGCATAAAAGACCAAGAAAAACACGGACATAAAGGACGCATTCAATTCACTTTTAACTTTCTAAATTTCCAAATATTAACCAAGTAAAATAGTATTCAATCAGCATTCATGCGGTATTAAGTCAGCTTTTAATTTGCAACTTTCAAACTTTGTAAATTAGACGAAGACTGAATTAAATTTGGAGGAAGCTAGTCAACCAACCAATGAAAAAGAATATAATATAAAATAAGCAAACACCTTAATGTAATTTCATTTTGGAATGGTTGATTGTTTAAAATGAAAAGAATTAGGATTCATCTCCTAGATGGAGAAACAGATGATTTTTCATTTTAGGACTAGTAGCCGGGATATGTAAGACGACTAGGATGAACGGTTGGTTGGTTCAGTTTGTTCGATTATGAAAATTATTAAATCGAACTAAAATCGATAAAAATGAAAACCAAACCAAACCGATTGAATTAAGTTTGGTTGGTTCGATTGTTTATCTGATTTAACCGAACTAAAAATATTTCGGGTATGTTTGGTTTATTTTGTATTTTGAGTTTTCAACATTAATTACAAAATATGAAAGTGTGGAGGGACGATGGAGGAGGTGGAAGGAAGATAGAGGGAACAGCGAAAGGGATGGACGGACAACATAATGATGAATTGTTTTTCGTACTTTCGGTATTTATCAAAACACGAGAAATTAAAAAAAAGGACAGTTTGGCACATGTCCCTAATAAATTTCAAAATACACAAAAACCCCAGTAAATAAAAGTTTGTAAATTAGGTCCCTAGAATTAAGTTACCGAATAATGACACACTTATGCAATTATTCAGTGAATAATTACAGACATTTATGCAATTATATCAAAAAATTGCAGACATTTCCACAATTATTCGCTGAAAAATTGCGGAAATTTCTGTAATTTTTTCAAAAATTTGTGGGCAATTATTCACCAAAAAAATTGCATAAATTTATGCAAATATTCACCGAAAAAGTTGCATAAATTTATGCAATTATTCACCGAAAAAATTGCATAAATTTATGCAACTTTTGGATATAATTGCATAAATGTCTGCAATTATTCAGTGAATTATTGCATAACTATATGCAATTACTTAGTAACTTAATTCTAAAGACCTAATTTACATACTTTTTACTGGGGTTTTTGTGTATTTTGAAACTTATTAGGGACCCGAGCCTAATATTCACTTAAAAAAAAACTGTTTTCTATTTTGTGTATTAACTTCGTTTTCTAAATTGGTTGTTTTTCATAATATATATACGTCGTGCAAATTTTTGTATGGATGAAAATCCAAAACTAAAAACGATAAATCAACCACAGTCTTTGCATTTTATTTTTGCAGTATTCATTATATTTTAAAACAAAATATGAGTATATGATTAAAGCATTCTAATTTAGTATCTTTATACTTTTTAATAGTGATTGAAATAGATAAATAATAAATAAAATTTATCTAGACACTAAACTAATCTAGAAAAATTATTAAAACATTAGTAATTTTAACAATACAATAAAAGTTTGATTAATTTGATTAAACCGATAATCAAACTAAATTATTTTACAGACCGGCTGTGAACCAATATAGTTTTAAAAACAAACCAAACCGACCGAAATAAACTGGTTTAGTTGATTTATTTGGTTATACCAAAGTTTTCCCACCCCTAACAGCTTACTTTCCAAAAAACACCTTTGACAATTTTATATTGGAGGTGGACCAATTTCTCCCATTTATCAAACCGACCGTAGTGAGGTTTGTCTAGTGTCAATTGCCCAAAATCAAATTCTCTGAAGCCCCAAAAACAAGCAACTCGTCTTCCGCTGTTTTCCTCCAATACATGATTTTCGTCCTTTCACCTAGCTCTACTTTCCCCATCAAAATTTGAAATCGGGATACCAAATCAAGCAGCCCAACTCCCAAATTAGGGCGTTCAAAACCCTAATTATCTACCGCATCAAAGTCTTATTGCTAAAAGGTAACAATGAAATAAGATTATGAAATATGTTTACAAAAGCATAAATGGAATAAGAAAAAAATACGGACATAAAGAGAGCATTCAATTCACCATTAACTTTCCAAATATTAACAAAGTCAATTAGTATTTAATCAGCATTCAAGCGGTAATAAGTCAGCTTTCAATTCGTCATTTGCAACTTTCAAACTTTGTAAATTAGACGAACACTGAATTAAATTTAGAGGTAAATTTAAAGGAACTAGTCAACAAACCAATAAAAAAGAATATAATATAAAATAAGTAAACACGTTAACAAACATTTTGGAATGGTTGATTGGTTAAAACGAAAAGAATTAGGATTCATATGCTAGACGATTTTTCATTTTGGGACCAGTAGATGGGATAATAGGGTGAACGATTGGTAGGTTCGTTTTGTTCGATTATGAAAATTATTAAACTGAACTAAAACCGATAAAAATGAAAACCAAACCCACCGATCGAATTAAATTTGGTTATTGGTTATCCGATTTAACCGAACTAAAAATGTTTCACATTTTATTTTTGCAATGTTCATTATATTTTAAAACAAAACATGAGTATATGATTAAAGTATTCTTATTTAGTATTTTTGTACTTTCTAATAGTAATTGGGACTGATAAATAATAATTAAAATTTATTTAGACCACTAAACTAATTTAAAAATATCATCAAAACATTAGTAATTTTAACAATATAATAAAATATGCGATAACAAATTAATTTTCAAAACTTTAACATTGAATTTTCGAAATAAAATTTATTTTATATGAATTTATTAATTCATACAATGATTAAATAATATTGAAATATAACTGATAATTCCAAAATTTTATTTTTGATTATTAAAATTCATAATTAATATAAATATACATTTTGAAATTATTAGATCAATCATTTATATAATATAGTTATATAGTTTAATACAACTCATATAAACAAATTAGTTAATATATTAATCTATATATATATATATATATTAATTAATAAAATATATAAATAATTAAAATATAATGATACCGGTTGTGTATATCAGATCCTTGATAAAAACTTATTTTCTTTAATTTGATAAACATATACACATAACCAATCAATTTGTAACAACATCAATACCTACAGGAATCTCGCCTAACTAACTATATAATAATAACAATATATATCCATAAACAATAAACAATTATACACACACTTTGTAATGATGAGTTCTCCTCCCTTTGAAACACTCGATTCGATAGATTGCAGTTCTTGAACTACAGACCCTTTGTTATCAAATAGCTGTTGATTTGAATTGACTCGATTTGAGATTTGATGGGGGTGTAGAGATGTATGGTTCGGCCTAATATGGACGGAGGAGGCAGCCAAAAAATTCACTTAAAAGTTAGGATTATGATTCCTTTAATAGTGGTTGATTCAGAGAGAAACGTGGATCACATCACTTGTATTTTCTTACCATATCTTAGCCATCCATCATACATTGGCACAACCTGCCAACTTCTTGACCTTGGATATGTTGGGGTTTCTTATAAACCTTTATCTTGTGTAATTTGTAAACTATTATTTAGATAAAATAACATCAACCTTGTGTACTACTCTTAAATACATATCTTTATAGAAAGAAATTAACTCAACTACACTCACAACTAATCGTACTTTGTCCAACAAAGTTCGGTTACTCCTTATCAATACATCATTATGCATCACATGGAGGAGTGACTTTAGGGATTGAATCTTTGTTCATTTTTAGGTACGTTTGGAACTCTTTCCTATATACTCACCCATTCAATTAAATCGAATCATTTCTATTGTATGTTATTTTATTTACTTCCATTTTATACTTTATGAGTTTACCATAGATATACTACATGTGTATCAAATACACATGTCCATATCAGTGGCAATTCATCGATGAATATATGAAGTATGTGGAACTGCTTTGATATTAATAGACTTGCAATTGCATACATCAATATGTATCAATTCAAAGAGTTCATTGACTCTTATGATGCTTCCACTAAATGGATGCATAACCCATAATTGTTTGAGATATAATTAACCAATGTCATATGGTCCATAATCATATGATAAAATTATTTCTCAAAACTATGGCTTAGTCTATAATTCTAAAATAACTGTAAATATTAGATACTTCTGTATTTTCCAATGCATCGCTTTTGTTATGAAAAAATACCATATTATAGTTTTATTTCATAACGAATATTCATAATATTCATATTGAAATATAGCTATGTCTATCTTTCAGTCGATGTCGAAAAATAGTCATTATTTTACAAATAATGTTCGGTGTGTTTTACGAAAATAATTTTCGTAATTTGTTGCAATCAATAAGTGTTATATGACATAGTCCCACTATTTCCGCCATTACTATAATAGCATACTAAATTTGGAGGTTCATCATTCAATTAATATAGTTTGTTTATTTCATAAACTGCAACTAGTTTACAGTGGAGTGTTCTTTGATCAACTATCTTGAACTCAAAGAAATAAATATCATAGAAAACAATTTTTTATATGTAAATACATTTTGGAATAGAAATCATATTTCTTATTCCAATGTTAAGTACCAATCACTATTATTTCAATCCTCATTTCTATTGTTTCTTTATGAAGCAGAAGTGACTATTCACTCTCTTCATCCCAACTGTACCTTAAATTACGTATACTCTTATACGTTTGTTTTCCTTTCAAATGGTCAAACCATTCAAAAGAAAACCCTTGCTACAACATCATAACAAACTATTTACAAAACACATTCGATGATCCTTAACCTTTAATGACATCAAATATGTTGTACTTTGCGTAAACTGATTAAACTGCCATTTCAGCGATCGAGTTCTTAGATCTATCTTGTAGTTTTGGTCTAGTGTTGCGGTTAACATAATACGATCCTTTAAGTAATCAATCAAATTGAATACTCCGTCATACAGTACTGTTTATTGGCTTATTTTTGAGTGAACTAACTTCATCGAAGTATCATACATTACGAACCGTGACCGTTCCCCATATAACATTTATATGCGATAGTTTATGGATCAAATATCCATAGCCTCGTATTTCTTTTAGAGTTTGAAACTCATAAAATGTAATACGCGGTCTACACCAAATAAAAACGTAAGTGACCAAATTACGAACGCATTAGTAGTTGTAAATTAGGTACTTGCATGGGTATGGGAACATTCACATCCAATAGTCGTTTATTAGTAAGTATATTTTATATTTCTATTTGTCAATTTTCAATTTGGTTTTAATTGTATATCTTAATTAATAAACGTTTTATCAGTTATTTTAAATGCACAAATTTATTAGTGTAGATTATTATTGACATTATATAGCATAAGTTCTTATAATATTAGAAAGCTTAAAATTTATCATTTCTTTTTCCTAATAAAGCTCCCACTAGTCTTTTATGTTTCACCAAACCCTAAGCGAAACATAGAAGTCTTTCGACTTCACTAGCGGATGTGAGGACTTGTCCATCTTGGAATTCTAGCCTTGAGTTTACTCAACAAATCATAGCTCAATGGACGATGGATAACTCCTTATCGGTTGTATCACATACAACTCCTAACTCATGGTTCCTTGCCCTAATCTCATTTCGACCTTGAGTTTTCTCAACAAATCAAAATATATTTTTCACTCATACCTATCATATCACGACGGTCTAAGTATAGTGTATGTACCTTGAGTTTTCTCAATAAATACATATAGCTATTTTACCTTGTCTATTCAATATATTAATAATACTACACATAATATCCCTATCTTGTGTTTACTCAACAACTAAGAAGTATGCAAGTAATTTATTAATATATATATATATATATGGTAGAAGACAACATTATATTGAAGATTTATAATCTTCACACTACAACAAAAAGGGACTTTTGCAGCGTTTTAGAATTGCTGTCATTTTCATCCGCAGCGTTTCGAAGAACGCTGTATTATGTCATGCTGCAAAAGAACACTAATATACCACATCTTTTCTGAAAAGTTGCTAAAAACGAATATACCGCAGCGTTTCTGAAAGGTTGCTGAAAAATGGATACTTAAGCTTTTATAAAACGCTGCAAAAAGTTGTTAGTGCAACGCTTTCTATATATTGCGAATGATTGTTGTTCTGCAGCATTTTGCTACTTTAGTTTGCAGCACTTTGAAAATGCTGCGGTACATCAAAGTTTTGCTCCATTTTTTTCATTTACTGCAGCAGTTTTAAATCAGTTATAGCTAACGAATTAAATAACAAACTGCTCAATTTATAACACAATAATGGATATAATGTGAGATAATAAACAACTGTAAAGATTAAACATAATCAAAGCTCATCAATTTCATTAACTAAAACAGTGTTTTAACTCAAATGTCAGCGATAAAATTGTACAAAAAAAAGTTTGTTAAAAAAACATAACATAAATCAAGGAAAGTCCAAGCTCTTCTCCTTCAAAAGTCCGATATTCCTACAGGAAAAGAAAAACAATTAGAGATAAACGGTGGAAGAATGTCATATAGTGCTTGGAAATGGTCATTCAACACACATAACAAGAATGGTTATTCAAACAATAACGACCTGCATACTCATACTGTTGATACACGAAGATTTTGATCAATGACAATGAGCTTCAACAAAAAGGAAGAAATACATTTAAAATCAGAGGAAGATCGATGAAGACCAAAGTAAAAACATGAGTATGATTTTTATGGGTCCAAGTCTAGATTATTTGTTAAAATCTATCCTCAAAAGATTTGCACGAACACTAAAACACGTCCTTTGAACTTCATTTTCATAAATACTTTTACTGTGCAAATTTTCACAGTTCAGTCGACTGAACAGGCATGGCCAGTCGACTGAAACTGGCACAGAAATAAAACATACACAGTTTCAGTCGACTGAACTCCCTGCTCAGTCGACTGAATTGATAACTGCGAATTTTCTGTGAATAGACACTTTCTTTCTTCCAAGAGATGCAACCTTTCTCCAATGGAAATGGAAGCATCTCTTGCATGCACCTCTAGCAAACAAATGCACCTCTTCTACAAGTATAAATACATGGTTTTAACAATTGCAAATCACCAATTCTACTTGCTTTAATCTCTCTACTTACTTGAACATACTTTCAGATTCTTTTAAGTTTTCAAAAGCAAACCAATTGCTTGAATCTCTGTTTTAATTATAACATATCTTGATTCATAGCAATTCACATTTCCTAAATCTTCACAAACACTTTGTATACTCTCGAGGATAAGATTATAGGAAAATTGTACTAAATTGACTCATTAGTGTTATCAAGAACACAACAAGTCAGAAATACTTTTTGTATCCAAGTTGAAGTCCTCTTCGGTAGTTGAGGCAAGAAATCCCGTTCGGTTGTTCGGGTAAGTTGTAAACCTATTCCTCCGGGTTAAGTGAGGGTTGTTGGTTAGTTGAATTCCTAAGAGGAGCTTAGGGACTGGACGTAGGACAAGAGGTCCGAACCAGTATAAAGTCTTGGTGTCTACTTTACTTACTGCTTACTACTATCTACCTAGAGCATTTTTATTCCATATTATACGATCCTACCGCATAGACTCTTTCAATTGGTATCAGAGCAAGGCCGTCCTATAACCATAACACCGTTATTTGACATATTGATAATATGGAAAACAACACAAGCACAACATCTACCTATAACTCTACATTTGCGGAAGGACAATCTACTCAAAGACCTCCTCTATTCAATGGACTAAACTATAATTATTGGGCTACAAGGATGAGGATTTATATGCAAGCAACAAGTTTTGAAGCCTGGAATGCAACTCAAACAGAACTCGTTGTACCCACAACGGACTATTCTACATGGACACAAGCTCAGAAGAATGAAGTTAGTGCAAATGCCAAAGCTATGAATATGCTATTTTGCGCTTTGGACAGAAATGAGTTCAACCGTGTAAGCATCTGTACTACTGCACATCATATATGGAGTACACTTAAAACCATACATGAAGGCACAAACAAGGTCAAGCAAACTAAAATCTCCATGCTAAAGAACCAGTTCCAAAACTTTAGAATGCGACAAAATGAATTCATCAATGACATGTATTCAAGGTTTCAAGACATTCATCATGCCTTAATAGGATTAGGAGAAAAATACATGGATTTTGATATTGTATCTAAAGTTCTAAATTCACTCACTGATGAATGGTAGAGAAAAGTCTTAGCAATCGAAGAAGCAAACGATCTATCTACAATGAAACCAGAAGAATTAATTGGAAACCTTATGTCTTATGAAGTTAACATGCAAGTTAAGAAAGATCAAACACAGGAAAGAAAAAATGTGGCTTTTCACGCAGAAAAGGAAGAATCAAAGTCTGAAAATGAGGATCTAGAATTTATTGCCAAAAATTTCAAGAAATTCTTAAAATATAGAAAAGGAAATGAAAACGGTTTCAAAAAGAATTTCTTGAACAAACCTTCATCCTCAAATATGGAATGTTTTAATTGTCACAAGAAAGGTCATATGATAAAAGACTGTCCGGAGCTAAAGAAGGAGAATCAGAAAAACTTCAACAACAAGAATAAGAAAGACAAATGTAAAAAGAAGACATTCTCTGTAACATGGGACGATTCAGATTCATCTTCATCTGAAAGTGATAATAATAGCGACAATGAACAAGCGAATGTATGCTTTATGGCTCAAGAATCTGAGGTTAGTAATTTAACTTTCGACGATTTAATTGATGTAAACACAGAACTTTTGAGCACAATAAAAACTCTTAAAAAGAAACTCAAGGAAACTCGTGAAAATCAAAACAAAGCTGAATTTGAAAGAGATATGTTAAAAGATGAAAAGAAAATTCTAGAAGAAGAACTTGAAAAAGTTCAAGAGTCTCTTTCAAATTCGGAAACTCAATTATCACTTTTAAGTCAAGAAATTGAAACTCAAAAGACAAAGAATGATATAATTGTCTCTGAAAATCATGAGTTAAAAACTAAGATTAGACAAGTTGAGTTAGAAAATAATAGTCTTCAAGTTAGATTAGATAACATCACTAAAAATGTCTCTAATTTTAACAAAGGAAGAGAAAATTTATCTAAGATTTTAGAAAATTCTCAATCCTCCTCAAATAAACATGGATTAGGATATATAAAAGAGTCAAAAATTCCTAAAAAGAAAAATACAAATTTTAAGAGGAATATTGATTCAAAACAACAAATGTTATTAAAAGAACCTATTAGAACAAAAGAAGAAACTAAGATAGTTAAAATTTGGGTTCCAAAGACTAACAATATTTTAATTAGGAATAAATATATTAAAGCATTTATGGATAGTGTTCATAATAATAAAAATTATATTTATAAAAAGGATACTGAACCAAATTGGGTTTGGTTTCCTAAGTTCTAACTTTTAGGACCCTATTGAAAGGTGGGTACCAATATTGTATTTATTTTTTGCAGGTCCCACTCAAGAAAAGAAAATGGATTTTGGATAGTGATTGCTTTGTTTAACAATTATATACTTCTACAAATTATTACTTCCTTTTTGTCGATGACAAAGGGGGAGAAATCTGTGTATCTAACTCTGTTTTGTAGGAAAGATAGATGCATTCATTCAGGGGGAGAAAAATAGAAAATACATCTCTGTAACACATTAATGTTGTCATCAATCAAAAAGGGGGAGAATGTTGATACACGAAGATTTTGATCAATGACAATGAGCTTCAACAAAAAGGAAGAAATACATTTAAAATCAGAGGAAGATCGATGAAGACCAAAGTAAAAACATGAATATGATTTTTATGGGTCCAAGTCTAGATTATTTGTTAAAATCTATCCTCAAGAGATTTGCACGAACACTAAAACACGTCCTTTGAACTTCATTTTCATAAATACTTTTACTGTGCAAATTTTCATAGTTCAGTCGACTGAACAGGCATGGCCAGTCGACTGAAACTGGCACATAAATAAAACATACACAGTTTCAGTCGATTGAACTCCCTGCTCAGTCGACTGAATTGATAACTGCGAATTTTCTGTGAATAGACACTTTCTTTCTTCCAAGAGATGCAACCTTTCTCCAATGGAAATGGAAGCATCTCTTGCATGCACCTCTAGCAAACAAATGCACCTCTTCTACAAGTATAAATACATGGTTTTAACAATTGCAAATCACCAATTCTACTTGCTTTAATCTCTCTACTTACTTGAACATACTTTCAGATTCTTTTAAGTTTTCAAAAGCAAACCAATTGCTTGAATCTCTATTTTAATTATAACATATCTTGATTCATAGAAATTCACATTTCCTAAATCTTCACAAACACTTTGTATACTCTCGAGGATAAGATTATAGGAAAGTTGTACTAAATTGACTCATTAGAGTTATCAAGAACACAACAAGTCAGAAATACTTTTTGTATCCAAGTTGAAGTCCTCTTCGGTAGTTGAGGCAAGAAATCCCGTTCGGTTGTTCGAGTAAGTTGTAAACCTATTCCTCCGGGTTAAGTGAGGGTTGTTGGTTAGTTGAATTCCTAAGAGGAGCTTAGGGACTGGACGTAGGACAAGAGGTCCGAACTAGTATAAAGTCTTGGTGTCTACTTTACTTACTGCTTACTACTATCTACCTAGAGCATTTTTATTCCATATTATACGATCCTACCGCATAGACTCTTTCACATACTATTTCAACAGAGTTCATCAAAGTTTAACATATAATCAATCTAAAAGTATAATCCAAATATTTACCAAACATAATCCAATAACCAATTCATAAGCCCCATGCAACACACGGGCTTTCCACTTGTATACACATATAAAGCCTTTGATCTCATTAACCGGTATAAATAAAAGAAGCAACAATGTATAAAAAATAAACACACATGTACAGCAGTTTTATATCTATGTATTAAAATAAATATACTGTACCATGTCAATTTGACAATCCATGATAATTTTCACTAAAAAAAATAATACAAAAAAACAAAAATTAAATGTGCATTTCATTCTGTTACATTTTCTCAATTCATTTGTTCTCGGCTCTTGTGCATTTCATTTTTTTTTCTGTTTTCACTTATTTTATTCACTGCTGCATCTAATTTTCCTTCACTGTTTTCATTCTCTGCCACACTTCTTGTTTCTGTTTTCATTTACTGTTACAGTTGCATATCATTTTAGTTTGCATTTCAGTTTCATTTCATTCACAAAAAGGTTTCAAATCCCCAAAACAATTTGCATTTCTTTGTTTGCATTTCTTTTGTGCTCACATTTACATTTCTACGTTCTGTTACACAAGTTGTTACAGGCATTGTCCCCTTTAATACTTCCACTTCCTCGCCTTGCAAGATTCAACCAGCATTTCCCTTGCCAAATCCCTCATCAACCTGAACCTCTACGAACATTGCATTGCCTTGCTCATACTGTGCATTGCACATTTCAACCACTACAAACTTTGCAGTTCACCATTTCAATTCACCGTTCACCATTAAATTTGATATATGCAAAACTAGTACTTTCGAAGCTGACATATGTTCAAATCTAAATACTATATATACATATATGAGATGTACATACATACATACAAACATATATATATATACATACAAACATATATATATATATATATATATATATGGAACTACATATTTTTGAGACCATATACATATTCAAAATCATATATGTACGAAACCATGTATATTTGAAACTTGATAATATATTTTCGAAACCTATTAAATATTTAACTTTATACATCCAAAACTTTCAAGTTAAGAAATTCTATACATATTCGAAACCACTGAAGCTTATATTTTCACAAGCTTGGTATATTTGAAACTGTGCGTATTTGAAAACATGTATATACATACAAAACTTATATATTTAAAGCTTTATATATTCGAAATCTCAAAACTTGACAACATTGGAAATCATGTATTTTCAAAACTTATATATTTAAAACCTATATATTCGAAACTGTATATTCGAAATTTTATGATATTTGCTCCGAATCCTTGTCTGATATGATACAGATTGGAAACCTCCACCTTTTGGCATCATAAACTCAACACTGCTACTATCTACAAGCTCGCCATTTTATAAACATGACATTGCTACATTTTTATTTCCAGTTTGGTATTATTGCTGATTACAAATTTTCCATCCTTTGCCTATTTCTCATCATGCTATGACTATAGATTCGACAGCCTTAGCTACAGGCCATGCATGATTTATTTCTACTTTAACTTATATGCACCAGCATTATTAAAATATATGCAACTTGACTTGATTATTGGTAAACACCAAGTCATATTTTCAGTTATGAACTTTTAATGTTGTTTATATATGGTTTTGTAGGAGTTTACAAATTTCAGTTTGATCTGCTTTTAATGCAATTCATATATGTGTCCGTAGGTGTTTACAAATTTCAGTTTGATCCACTTAAATTTTGATGATATATTTAAAGCTGCAACCAATACAAAAGTTGAAAGTTAACTGCAACAACATAAATTTTGATGAAATACTTACAGATACAAATATATAGGTGTTTAGTCCACATTAACATCAAAATAGTTGAATATGTGGACATGAATATGGTTAAAACTAAAAATGAAGAAGAAATTTGAACTTATTACGGTATTTTATCAAGTATGATAAATACTTGCCAAACCTAGAAAAAATTGATATTAAAATTCAATGACTGATTTGAACTTTCGGTCATATTGAAATTATTTCCAAACGATAAAGTTTCACATTAAATTTTTTTTCCCAATTCTAGCTCTTACCTCATTCTTGAACATTTGTCCTATCTTCATATAAAAATAGTACTCACTTCCAAACTATAAATTTGTCTATGTCGTTTATATTCATTTACCAATAGCAGTTATTTCTTTAATATTTATTATTTAATTTGCTTCTACTCAATTTGTTAATAAACTTCTCTCTAAATGGGAAACAATATAATTATAGCCATTGCAAGTAAGCCAAGGCAAATGAATGATCAACAACAATAACTAGCTGATTTGATACAGACATGTTAACTATTTTTTTTATATTTCATGTGTTTTATATAATCAAAAGTTAGTTTACATTTTTCTATGTGAACGTCCATCGGACGTGCATTAGTACTCATATATATTAATGTTACTTGTTGATTTTGTTTAGAATATACGTTATCATATTTGATATTTTCATAATTTTGTTGCTGGTAACAGAGCTTTGAATGTGCATAGAAGGATGAAATTAAATTGAACAATATACAGTATGGGTACAGTACAAATTTATGACATGGGTTTTCCAATGCATAATAAAAAATGAAGTAAAAGAGGGAAACTAAATGAATTTTCACGAACCAGTAAAACAGATGTCATATTTCCTTTTTCCTGGTTTACCCGAGTCTTGGTGGCTGGCGCAATCGAGGGATTAGAATCATCAGCGTCTTTCTGTAATAGTTTTTGAAACTTCACTACCAAGTTAATTATTTGATGGTCCTAATTTTTCATAGTCCTAAGATTTACTCTTATCACAGCTGGAACATATATATATGCATGACTACAACGCTGAAAACAGAGTATAAAATAGTAAATCCTTTTCGTGCAAGATTACCTTTTAGTCTGTATTCTAATCAGAGTTGCTGTAGGACTTTGTGATTGATTATTAACCGTAACTGAGGTCTATTGAAAGTAGTTTTTAATAGCTTTGACTGATTATTAACCTATTAACACATCTGTGAGACATCTCCAAATGCACCTTAACAACCATCCAGGAGAAGATAATGTGACTTCTACTGCAATGATTGATGAGGTAGCTCCAATTATTCAAGAGATGAAAGAATCAATTACAGTAAGTGATAGATTTTATTAGTAGAGGAGGTTTAGCAGTTGTTCTGATTGAGAGCAGTTGTAGGCTTGTAGCATAATTACATCAATTAGAGAATCAAATTGTTGTACAATATGTGGTTATCATTTTGATTTGAATTGTAGCTTGATAAAATAATGCTTTGCTATGAACCTGTACTACGTAGCTCGATTTATTTTTATGCTATGAGCATTGTGTAACCTTTATTTCCATTTATTAATCCTGTACATTTGTAATACTATTATCCCCTATATTTCCTGTAACTTACACATTTGTCATTGTATTGAAAAGGTGCTCATAGACTAAGTTAAAGCATTATATTACCAGTTGAAACAAACATCAAAATACATAATGTGTCTAATAACCTGTCAGGTAAAGGGGACTTACCTGACATAAAGATCTCTCAGGTCAGACATAGCATCAACGGAAAAAAGATCCTTGAGAAATCATCATTGCATCCCCATCAATAATGTGTCTAATAACTTGTTAGCCTACAGTAGAAATTTTAGAAGTATTGTGTCAAACAGAGGCTGGGTAAAGCAATAAATATTTTGATTAGGTAGTAAAAAAAGACGCTGGGTAAAAAATGAAAGCAAATCATGAAGAGAAAAATAATAATTTTTGAAACCTGAATACAGACGAAAGATTGATACATTGCTTCCCTAGGTTAAAAGCATAAACCTCCAAATGAATGTTGGCATTAAATTCTTTACAGAGTCAAAATGCACACATGCAATTATATTCCACCTTTCCAGTTTTGGATTTTATTTTGTGGAAGAACGTATGAGATTTTAGTTTATGTGTCCATTTTATTCCACTTGAAATTGATATATTTAGCATGTTCAAATTTTTATTTCATATAGCTTGGCAGACAAAACAAACTTAAATTGTTTCTTAGCTCAAAATATTGAAGTACTTCAACCAAACAACAAATTCATTTTACCATGAACATATGATATAATATATATCTTGGTCAATACCTAAATTTCAAACCTGAGTTCATGTTCGTTATCATGTGTGAACCAAAAGCGACTTCAAGTATCTTTTCTCATCTTTTTAACTTGATGCTTATTACAGTTTTTCCCACACATGCACCCATAGGCATGATATGATCCTAAATGATTGAAAATCTTTTTAACAAATTTTTATAATTATTAACTATGAACGAAATGGTGACTGTCGAAAGACTCGATGCTTACGACGGTGGAGCTAGCAATTGGTTTAGTCAACTAGCTCTGTATTTCACAAATATATAAATCTGCATCCTTTACAAATTGCTAAATTGAACTTTACAAATTGCTAAGTTGAACATTCAAAGTTCTTACGAGTTATAAATGTTTGTCCGTGTGTAATTTATATGTTACCTTAGGCTTAGTGTAGTGGTTGTTGCTTAATTCCTGTTATTTATGCCGAATGCTGATATTGTTTGCCAATAACACCTATCGTACTTTGATTGGTTATAAAATGTCTAGTCCGTGAATATGAGTACCTACCCAACCTTTGTTTCAAACCGATAATAAAAAATTTGTTAGAAGCGAGATCAAATGGTGTTGTGGTTAGCCAGACAAAGTGCAGGTATTTATAAACTTGAAATGCTTTGGTTGGAGCCATCATATAAGAAAAAACATTTTCTATTATTGGGTTTATACAAACCAACAAAGACAATACAAGATTTTATTTTTGATTTTACTTTTTCACGTTTTAGGTCGGATAAAACGAGAAAGCAACAGCACAACAAGGTATAAATATTGTACCAGGTTTGCAAGCAGTACTTGTATATATCACACAAAAATGTGCAAATGTTAAAACATAGAGAACAAAATATGTAGGATGATAACTGACCTTTTTCAGCAAGATGGAAATTCCCTAAACCATAATTAGACAAAAAGCCATGGATATCATATATTTTGCAAATGTTTGTCTGTTGATACATTGCCTATGTACTATAATACGAAAGAATGAAAAGAAAGGTATTGGTATGAACCTTTTAGCCTTTGCTGTATTGGTCCAACATTGGTTCTTTGTTTGTTTGTAAAGTTTCACACCGTCGTTTGACGTAATCGATACATAAGACCATACTTTACCATTTAACTCACAATAATTCCTTCAACATCTATTCTTGCTTTCCAGTTTTCACACAATGCTAAGCCCAGAAAATCAAAATAAAAGAAATAGGATTATGGAATTAATGCCAAGTCAACGAATATTAAAAATAAAATAATAGTAATATAAAACAAAACAGAGAATTATAGTGGTTGATGATGCATCACAAACGAATAAATTATTCTACATGATAGCATATAATTTTTTCATTAAAAAAACTACCTGGTCAATCAATAGCTTTCAATCTAAGGAAGCTTTTGATCACTAGCTTTCGATCTAAAGAAGCCTTCAATCAGTAGCTTTCAATCTAAAAAAATACGATGAAATGAAATACGATGAAATGAAATACGATGAAATGAAATACGATGCAAGGGGAGCGATAAACAGAATAAATTGATGCGAATCAAAATTTAGAGCGATAAACAGAATATATACCTACAATGAAAGGAACAGTCGCCCAATAATTTGGAGCGGCGATCGGTGACTTGCAATGTCAAACGATGAGGGTAGGGTTTTTTAGATCAGAAATGAATAAGGAGAGGGAAATGAAAAAAAGCAGAAAGAAATTGTATAGAAAGAAAAAGAAAAGCGGCCGCGAAATCAAGCAGTAGCCCGCGAACATATTTGCTATTAGGCGGCGGTTTTATTTTTTATATTTTATTATGTAAGAGTAAAATCGAATCAAAAACTGCATTTTTCATTAAACGCTGCTACCTATTGCTGCAAAACCCAACTTTTCTTGTAGTGTCAATATATTATATTGAATGATATCAACTTGTGAAATAATGTATTTCTTATAAAACGCCCACATAATTCAAGTGTCAGACACATTAGAATTCACGGTATACGTACAATACATATGTATTTATCCCTTAAGTCCGTTTAGGGTTTCTTTAATGTTTCGCATTTAGTTTATACATTCATATTATATGAGTTTTATTATCATATAACTTTTATATTTCATACTTCTTAAACAATAGTCTTATGTATAATATTATATTAATTAAATCTTATTTAATTAATTAATATTTTAATTAATTTTATATTATTTTAATGTAACATTTATATTAAATATTTATTACATACTATAACCTTTATAGCATTACACATATACCATATATATATGCACAATCTCTTAATTAATTAACCTTTAATTAATTTACTTAATTAATTAACCTTTAATTAATTTATATAACTAATTAACATTTTATTTATTTATTTATTTAACATTTAATTAATCTATTTAATTAAATTATATTAATTTCAAAATTCAATTCATATACATACACGTATACTTACATTATTTTAAAGGTTTTAAAATAACTTAACAGTAATCATAATATATAATACATGTATACATTTTTTAATTAATTAACTTAGTTAATTAAATTATTTTATTAATCTTGTTAATAAATTTTAACATTTCGAAATTAATATTTATTTTCAAATATTTTGAAATTTTTATATCATAACTATTATAATAAACTTATATCTTATTTTAAATTCAAAATCTTGTATTTTAATTTTTATACAATTTTGAAAATTTACCCAAGGCCCAACTCAAATTCGGGCCTTTTCTATTGGTGACAACCTTTGGGTTGCAAGATTAATATTTAACCCTAATATGACTAATTTAGACCGCATAGGCAATTGGGCCATGATACCATTGTTGGAACTGTGCTAGCTCACAGTGGAAGTTATAAGTGAATTTCAAATCTTTTTCCCTATTTGGATCCTTATTGAGTCTACAAAGTCTAATTAATTTAGAACATTTCTAAATTTAATTTAAATAAAATCTTCATTTCATTTAAATTTATAACTAATGGATTGAATTTTATTTGATATTTTTTAATTAAATATAATGGTACACATATGTATCATACACACATATGTGTGTGAGTGTGTGTAAGTGTAACATAATAATTCGTGCAAGGTATAACATGCTTGTATATAAATATTGGGATTTACATCGCAACAGATACATTAGCTCATCCTATATGTATTGTATGTTATCGAAATATGTGTATATATTTGTAGTATTATATACACACACGTGCATATATATATATATATATATATATATCCAAGTGAAAAATATATATATTTATATTATAGGTAAATATTATATATATGTACATAAAATATTTTAGTATTAAATATTTGATGTTCACGTAAATGTGCATATTTTTACCACCATATTTAATCTATTTAAATAAAATAAATGATCATATCGGGTATTTTAACTTGTTTAAACCAAAATTCAAATTATTTCAAATTGTCACATATTCATCTTCATCCAAGGGCAAAATAGACATTTTTGTGCATAAATTAACTTGAGAAAATTTAATTATAAATTTCCATAGTATTTTGTAGGAATTTGATTTCAATTACAAGTGGTTTGATGAAGAAAATATGCATGCACAAATAGAACACAAAGGAATGAAGATGGAAATAATTCAAAGTAAAGATCATGGAGGACCCCACCCACTTACCTTGATTTTCAAATTAGGAGCTAAGCACATGATAAAAGGACATTAAAGCTTCATGTACATTTAAGTGGGCAATTAGTAGATGTTAATGATTACTTGGCCACCACACTACCTCAAGGGAAATTTGGGCATTCTCCAAAAATATGAATTAGGGTTTAACACTTGTATAAATACCCCATATCTTCATGTAGCTTAGTCTCTTCTTCCTTAGTCTCTCTTAGTTTAGTTTAGGCTCAAAAATAAAACTCAAAGCTCTCTTTCTCTTTTCATGGCTACTTAGCCATATTTTTATTTCATGTAACTTTCATTTTTTTAATGTTAATTAGTGCTCTCTTTTCTTTTACATGCTTCTTTTCCTTTCATGTTGTAGTGTAGATCTCTCTTATTTCATGCAAGTAGATTAGTTTTTCCTTTCATTTTTCTCTCTTTTTCCTCTTGTTTGTTTAATGTTGCTTTCTACATTTGTTGATTTGATAACAAAAATGAGAAGCTAATCCCTTCAATTTAGGGGTAATGAAGCTCTCTTGAATCATGTAGATGCAACATAATTTCTTTTATGTCTCTTTTGTGCCTAATGGAAAGTAGATGTTTGTAACAACCCGGGAATTCGTATCAATAAATTATCATCATTAAATGATAGATGTTGCTAGCAAATTCTTGTAACCGCATTGGGTAGTACTTCACTGTGTTCATGTAGCCTGTTTCACTTGTACATTCTTGTTTTTGGAGACTATTTGCGCCCAGTTGCATCTTAGTCTTCATATATAAGCATGCAGTCATGTATGTATATACATCATTTGATACGTATATATATATGTTCGAATTGGCATTGCTTCTTATCTGAGTTATTGTTATTACTTGAATTTGCCTTGTGGTCTTCTCTTTACAGTTGTGTGAGGCAACTTGTATATAAATTAGCTGTCTTGACCACTTGAGATATTGGACTTGTTTCCGAACTTCCTTGAGTTGAATCCCGATTTCGGGATTTGACCTTGTGATCATTTGTGATTTCTCTGAGCTTTTGTGTACCTCCTGCGATAGTGGCGAGGCAGTACACGCGTGCGTGTACTGCAGCCCTATCAGATTTGACAGTTTTAAATTGATTTAGTCGATTTGATAAATTGTTTATTTATCTCTGTTGATGATTTAAATCTGCTGATTTTTGTTAAACACTGTTAAGTGTTATATTGACCGTTATCCGGTTTCTTTGTTTAAAGAATCGGATAGACGGGAATTATTGTGACTGTCGTCTATTTAAATTATTACTGCCTATATGCACTAATAAACTGGTTTGAATTAGACTGACCTGGGTATTATTTTCTTTTGAATGTAATACTCGGGTCAGACCCGAGTTATTTCAGGTTGTAGATTTTCTTCTTTGAGTTGCTGTTCAGGATATGAAGACTTTTCACATCTTCTGAAGTTGTCAGTGTCATTTTGTAGTAGTCGTGTCATTGTATAGAACGATATGTATTCATGTATATTAGTCGATAATGTACTTGTATATATAACTTCTAGAGTCGGCAGTTGTAGTTGTATCATATGTATCGTGTCAACTATATTGTAACTGACATCGGTTATATATATATGAGATTTTTGTTAATCTGTGTTCCGCATTTATATTATCTGTGTTATTGTTATATCTAATGTCCTAAACTATTATGAACTATCGTAGTTTGTTTTATACTGATAATTGGATATGTCGATGGGAGTAAATAAATAATAGATGAAAAATAAAAAGTATATACCACTCCTACCGAGATAACCAATATTAGTGTAAGGCCAATTACGGATGGTCGCTCCTATCCAGCCTTATTCTTCGTAATAATAGACAGTATTTCTTTTAATACTCTTTGTTATTATGAGCATAGAGGTGGGGCGTCACAGTTGGTATCAGAGCTTGGGGTTTATGGACATAATATAAAACATAACTTGGATGGAACATATGTTACAACTATTGGTCGATGTTTTATCTGTGATTTGAGTCAAAACTAAAGTTTTGAAATTTTGATGAAATTGTGTTCTGATGATTTGATTGATTTGGGTTCTATTTATCAGAGTGCGCAGCGGAAACAGTGAAACTGTCTTCGCTGAGTACAACTGATAATCTTTTTGATTTAAAAATCAAAATACGAAATTGATATGAATTCCATTTGTTGTTTACATAGCTGTAATTATTTTGTTTCTTTGAGAATTTCGAATCCGAATTGAGGATTCGAACAAATTGCAGTTATGTGATTTTTATTGAGATCTTTGCTGGTTTTCTTTTATGCTAATCATATATTGATTAGATTTTTTCCGTTTTGAATTATCTTCATTGAAGATACCTTCGAATGATTTCTTTGTTCATTTTGTAGTACGAGCAAAATTTTGAATTGCACGTTATTGCATTTATTTTACGTTGAACCGATGCTTGGTTATGAAACGTATTTTGTTGCCGTTATTTTTATAACGGGATTTTTACACCAGTGCTATTTTGAAGCACGGTGTTTTGTGGCATTTCTGATGAATGAAAATTCACTGATACTATATTTTGATGTAAATTATTTTGATGAGATTTTGACGTTTAAAAAAGAAAAAAAAGATTTCTGCTTCTTTGGCTTCAGTAACCGTCAAGTTTTAAAAGTGGATTTTCTAGCGGTTATTCCGCAATGCTGTTTTGTGACCGTTTTTACGGTATTTTGAGAAGTACAATTTCCTTATCGAAATTGTTACTGATTTGCTGCTTTAATCACGTGATTGGAAAATCGTTTTAAAATGAAAATTGTTTTATAAAATTTTAGCACTTTGCATTTTCAAAAGAATGAGAAAGCGACTTAAACGATTCAGCAAAATCGAGGATTATGACCCCTTTCTTTTACTGTTTCGCTTAACTCCGGACTTGTTCAGTTGAGAATGCGAATTGTTATTTTTACAAAATAAATAAAATTTTTTTCAAAAATTTTACAGTTTGCGATTTCAAAATAATGAGGAAGCGATTTAAACGTTTCAGCAAAATCGAGGACTATGACCCCTTTCTTTTACTGATTCGCTTAATTCCGGACTTGTCCGTTTGAGAATGTAAAGTGTATTTTTACAAAATACACAATTTTGCACTTTTAAGGAAACGATGAAGAGAATTAAACGATTTAGCAAAAATGCGGAGTATGGAACCACACTTTTACTTTTTCGGTTAATTCCGGACTCGTTAATTGAATATCTGTTGTTTTGATGATTTTGATAAATTTTACACTTTCAAGGAAACGATGAAGAGAATCAAACGATTTAGTAAAACACGTGGTATGTGACATGTGCGTTTGCTATTTCGGTTAATTCCGGACTCGTTAATTGAAACATTTTGATGCTTTCGTGTGCTTTCAAGCCACTATGAGGACCTTCGGGTCATTTGTTGGGCTTTCGGGCCACTCTGCGGACCTTCGGGTCATTTGTTGGGCTTTCGGGCCACTCTGCGGACCTTCGGGTCAAATACCAGTACTAGACCTTCGGGTCACTCTACGGACCTTCGGGTCAATCTGATGGGCGCCAAAATTATGTTGAGTACTTGGTAGGCTTCGGCCACTCTGAGATGCACGTGCGACGAATTAAAAACTCGCCATCTGATGGGATCGATCCAAGCTTTTATGTTGATTTTCTAGTCTTCTTAATTGATTTCTAGATATTTGTTGCTTCCAATTATCTGCAGGTAATTGGATATTTGTTGATATGAGTTCTTATCGTTTTTGATAATCAGATATTTGTTGTTTCTAATTATCGCTTGTGATAATTAGATATTTGTTGATATGAGTTCTGATTATCGTTTTTGATAATCAGATATTTGTTGTTTCTAATTATCGCTTGTGATAATTAGATATTTGTTGATATGAGTTCTGATTATCGTTTTTGATAATCAGATATTTGTTGTTTCTAATTATCGCTTGTGATAATTAGATATTTGTTGATATGAGTTCTGATTATCGTTTTTGATAATCAGATATTTGTTGTTTCTAATTATCGCTTGTGATAATTAGATATTTGTTGATATGAGTTCTGATTATCGTTTTTGATAATCAGATATTTGTTGTTTCTAATTATCGCTTGTGATAATTAGATATTTGTTGATATGAGTTCTGATTATCGTTTTTGATAATCAGATATTTGTTGTTTCTAATTATCGCTTGTGATAATTAGATATTTGTTGATATGAGTTCTGATTATCGTTTTTGATAATCAGATATTTGTTGTTTCTAATTATCGCTTGTGATAATTAGATATTTGTTGATATGAGTTCTGATTATCGTTTTTGATAATCAGATATTTGTTGTTTCTAATTATCGCTTGTGATAATTAGATATTTGTTGATATGAGTTCTGATTATCGTTTTTGATAATCAGATATTTGTTGTTTCTAATTATCGCTTGTGATAATTAGATATTTGTTGATATGAGTTCTGATTATCGTTTTTGATAATAAGATATTTGTTGTTTCTAATTATCGCTTTAGATAATTAAATATTTGCTGATTTGAGATTTAATTATCGCTTTAGATAATTAAATAATTGCTGATTTGAGATTTAATTATCGCTTTAGATAATTAAATATTTGCTGATTTGAGATTTAATTATCGCTTTAGATAATTAAATAATTGCTGATTTGAGATTTAATTATCGCTTTAGATAATTAAATATTTGCTGATTTGAGATTTAATTATCACTTTAGATAATTAAATATTTGCTGATTTGAGATTTAATTATCGCTTTAGATAATTAAATATTTACTGATTTGGAATTTAATTATCGCTTTAGATAATTAAATATTTGCTGATTTGAGATTTAATTATCGCTTTTGATAATTAAATATTTGTTGATTTGAGAAATTTGATTATCGTTTTTGATAATCGAATGTTTGTTGAATTTGAAATTTGATTATCGTTTGTGATAATCGAATATTTGTTGAATTTAAAATTTCATTCGATTATCGTTTGTGATAATCGAATATTTGTTGAATTTAAAATTTTGATTATCGTGAGTGATAATCAAATATTTGTTGAATTTAAAATTTTGATTATCGTTAGTGATAATCGAATATTTGTTGAATTTGAAATTTGATTATCGTTTGTGATAATCGAATATTTGTTGATTTGAGAAATTTGATTATCGTTTTTGATAATTGAATATTTGTTTTCTGACTATTGTTGAGATAATCAGATATTTGATTTGTTTTCTGACTATCGTTTGAGATAATCAGATATTTGATTTGTCTTCTGATTATCGTTTGAGATAAGTAAATATTTGAGATTTTTGAGATTTTTGAGATTTGAGCTTCGTCTTTTTCTCTGGCGATTCAGGTGAGTAATTTGATTTACTCATATTCAATTCGTGCTCTGTATGGGATTTCTGCTCTGTTTTTCCTTCTCTTTTAGTTGCTGGAACTCGATTGTTCTTGCTTTTGTTAGTCGTTTGATTTTGATCCCTGATTCCCACGATGTTGATTCTTTTGATTTGAAGCAGTCGAACCTTTTGATTTCTTATCTAATACTTCCCCACTGACACTTGCTTTGCTTATACATTCGACATTGCCATGCTCTTTTGGTTGTTACCTTTTATCCATTTATTCCCTATGATTGCGTGGACGCAATTTCTATAAGGAGGGGAGTCTGTAACAACCCGGGAATTCGTATCAATAAATTATCATCATTAAATGATAGATGTTGCTAGCAAATTGCTGTTGGAAATTTTTTAATCAAGTTAAAAAATAAAATAAAATAAAGGTAGAGAATATAGGGTCCCTTTCATAAATTCTTTTGTAAATTAGTAAATTATAGGTGGGCTTTACATTTTTATCGTGGCCCATGTTTGGTTGGTACCGTGTTAATAAAAATCACCGTTTCCCCTTTTCTTTTTCCTTGGTTCAACCCTTAGCCCGATCCCCTTTGAATTCTTTCTTGAGAATGGCGGCTTTGATCTGGAGAAATTAGGGCTTTAGCGATCTAATTCGATCCTCTTTGCTTCTCGATTGAATTAGGGCTTTTCGCCTCACGATTCGTTCTTGTAAGATTTGCTACGGCTTCGGCTACAATCCTATGTCGCTTTGAATTAAAGCTTCGGCTTTGTCTTTGTCGATTGATGGATGCTTCGTTGCTTGCCTCTTCGAAAAGGTGAGTTTACTCACATCTAATTCCTGCTCCATGTATTTGTGATTGTGTGATTTCCACGGTCTCGCTTTTGTTGATTTTGGTCACTGGAGTGATTATGTTGATTTCGTGAAAATGTTTAGTTGATTTGAACTGCCATTCTTTTGTGGGCATCACAGTTTCGATTTTGTTTTGTTATTGATAATTTCTTTGACAATTTCAATCCACACAGTTTTGATTCCCGATTGTGTTCGACTCTTTGATGCTTACGGCTTTGAATTCGTGGGTTTTCATTTATATCCAAATGGTTGAGTTCGTCTCGATTTACCTTGGCTATTCGACTTTGTCTTTGCTATGACTACGTGATTTGTTTCATGATTGATGTTTACTGGGTTGATTTGTTGTTTTCTGGAACATCTGGGCACGGCTTAGCTTCGTGACCACCACGGCTTAGTTCATGTTCGATTTTAGCCACTTGATTCGCGTACATGTCTCTGTAGTATCACCATTGTATTGAGTTCTGTCCATTTAATTTGAGCTGCTGCTTTGAAATCTAGTTGTTTCACCTGATTTATGTGAAGTTGTAGCCTTAGTACATTGTTCATGGCATTAGCTTATATTAGCTTGTTCACAACCACATGCATGCAGTTAGGTGTACACGCCTGTGACCATTCTTGTAACCGCATTGGGTAGTACTTCACTGTGTTCATGTAGCCTGTTTCACTTGTACATTCTTGTTTTTGGAGACTATTTGCGCCCAGTTGCATCTTAGTCTTCATATATAAGCATGCAGTCATGTATGTATATACATCATTTGATACGTATATATATATGTTTGAATTGGCATTGCTTCTTATCTGAGTTATTGTTATTACTTGAATTTGCCTTGTGGTCTTCTCTTTACAGTTGTGTGAGGCAACTTGTATATAAATTAGCTGTCTTGACCACTTGAGATATTGGACTTGTTTCCGAACTTCCTTGAGTTGAATCCCGATTTCGGGATTTGACCTTGTGATCATTTGTGATTTCTCTGAGCTTTTGTGTACCTCCTGCGATAGTGGCGAGGCAGTACACGCGTGCGTGTACTGCAGCCCTATCAGATTTGACAGTTTTAAATTGATTTAGTCGATTTGATAAATTGTTTATTTATCTCTGTTGATGATTTAAATCTGCTGATTTTTGTTAAACACTGTTAAGTGTTATATTGACCGTTATCCGGTTTCTTTGTTTAAAGAATCGGATAGACGGGAATTATTGTGACTGTCGTCTATTTAAATTATTACTGCCTATATGCACTAATAAACTGGTTTGAATTAGACTGACCTGGGTATTATTTTCTTTTGAATGTAATACTCGGGTCAGACCCGAGTTATTTCAGGTTGTAGATTTTCTTCTTTGAGTTGTTGTTCAGGATATGAAGACTTTTCACATCTTCTGAAGTTGTCAGTGTCATTTTGTAGTAGTCGTGTCATTGTATAGAACGATATGTATTCATGTATATTAGTCGATAATGTACTTGTATATATAACTTCTAGAGTCGGCAGTTGTAGTTGTATCATATGTATCGTGTCAACTATATTGTAACTGACATCGGTTATATATATATGAGATTTTTGTTAATCTGTGTTCCGCATTTATATTATCTGTGTTATTGTTATATCTAATGTCCTAAACTATTATGAACTATCGTAGTTTGTTTTATACTGATAATTGGATATGTCGATGGGAGTAAATAAATAATAGATGAAAAATAAAAAGTATATACCACTCCTACCGAGATAACCAATATTAGTGTAAGGCCAATTACGGATGGTCGCTCCTATCCAGCCTTATTCTTCGTAATAATAGACAGTATTTCTTTTAATACTCTTTGTTATTATGAGCATAGAGGTGGGGCGTCACAATGTTTGTGTGGTTTTGTGTTTAATATTGAGTTTGATAGCTTATATTGTTCAAAACAAATAGGCTATGCTTAGTCATATGAATCATTAATTACCTCTTCATCTACATATGATCATGGTAATGGAAGTGGATTTAGAATCAAAATTTGATGGTTTATGTTTCTAATTCAATAGTTAATAAACCATGCTTAAAATAGATTCTACTTTTGATTTCATATCATTTTCATTGAAGTTAGTAAGTGGGTTAGAGGGTGCATTAAAGTTTGATGGTTTAAGTGTGTTAATTAATAACACAATTAGGCCATGCTTATGATAAATGCATCAACTAAACTCACACATGACCAAAAAGAGATCATAATTTCATTATGTTGATTTATATGATCATGAGAGGGGATTTGCCTCTAAATTGTTCTTTAATCTCATCTTTTTATTCTCCTTAGTTTTAGTTTGTTTTTTTACTTTCTTTTAGTTAGTTAACAATCACTCGACTTTGGTTTAATTTGATTGAATAGAATTTTAAAATCATCAATTCCCCGCGGATCGACCTGTATTCGCCACGTACTACAAAGTGTACGCCGTGCGCTTGCGGTTATTTTTAATTTAAATTCGTTCGACGGTTTTCTAACTCGATAGAAATTTCATCGACGAACAATATTAAATAAACATATATACAAAATATTTGTGTGCGTATGATTGAGTTTAATTTTTTTTAATTATTTACATATGTATGTATTAAAGTAACATGATTATATATATACATATATAAATATGTATATATAAATATGATTATAATAATTAAAATGTAAATACGAGTTAACATAGTTTACATAAATTATAAAATCAAATTAATTATTATATATATATATATATTTAAAACATTCTAGATCATACATACAGCAAATCTGAATATAGATATAATTTTATTATATTAATATATATATATATTATAAATCAAATAGTTAAATAATAATAAGTAAATAATAAATAATATTTATATGTTAGATATTTCGAATTTCAAACTTTCAAAAAATCAGGAATAGTATTATATAGGCTGCGAAATTTTATCAGAATTTTCTAAGTCAAAATAATATTTTTTATTAATTAAATGCTTTTTGGTTGAATTTTAAATGATTTTTAAAAATATAAAATATGGTTTAAACATTATGGTTTTCTGACAAAAAGCATATGTGATAACAAATTAATTTTAGAAAATTTACTATTGAATTTTTGAAAGAAAATTTATTTTATATGAATTTATTAATTCGTACAATGATTAAATAATATTAAAATATAATTAATAATTTCCAAAAAATTATTTTCGGTTACTAAAAATCATAATTAATATAATATACATTTTGAAGTTATTAAATCAATTATTTATGTAATATAGTTATATAGTTTAATACAAGTCATATAAATAAATTAGTTAGTATATTAGTCTATATATATACTAATTAATAATATATATAAATAATTAAAATATAATGATATCGGCTGTGTATATCATATCCTTAATAAAAAAAATTGTTTTTTTAATTGATAATCGTATACACATAACCAAACAATATGTGATAACATCAATACCTACTGGAATCTCGCCTAACTAACTATATATTTATAAATATATATATATATATATGTATACATGAACAATAAACAATTATACAGGAATAATGCATCATATATAAGCTAAACACTTATCAAAAACTAATGCCCTCAAGTACACTTTGCAATGATGAGTTCTCCTCCCTTTGAAACATTCTCGATTTGATAGATTGTTGGTCCCTGAACTACAGACCTTTTGCAATCAAATAGATGTTGATTTGAATTGATTCGATTTGAGATTTGATGCGGTGTAGAGATGTATGGTCCGGCCATAATATGGATAAAGGAGGCAACCAAAAAGTCACTTGAAAGTTAGGGTTATGATTCCTTTTATAGTGGTTGTTAAGAGAGAAAAGTGGATCACATCACTTGCCTTTTCTCACCAGATCTTAGCTATCCATCAAATACCCTATTTTGGCCGCTTCCTATATCACATAGTTGATGTGGAATTTTTCCTCTAACATCATGGGCTAATAGCCCATTTAAGCCCAAATAAATATATTTAATTAAATCCAATTTAATTCCTTATCGATATCTCATGTCGATCGATATATTTATAACTATTATAAATATATACAATAATATTTATTCCTCAAATCATATTTAAATTTTATAATAATCATTTCATAAAAATTAATTAAGTTAATTAATTTATAACAATTATAAACTAATTAAATCATTTTGGTCTAAAGAGAATCCATCATGTTGTGTGACTCTCGGGTGTAAATTCGGTCAGCGATCAACGTGAACTATTCGAGTGTTAACGTTCACACGTCACTTAGTTGGTGGTGTGACATTTTGACCAAATTTATTGCATACTTAGTTTTGGTAAAATCCAATTTAACTTTATTAAGCAATACCCGGTTGTGACATTTATTTACACCAATTCTCTTCGTCAAAACTATATCACTTTAGACTTATGGAATTTAGTACTGGTCAAAATTGCAACATCATCCATATTCAATCCTATAGTCCAAACACAAAGTCCTTAGTTCAATAATAACAATTATTATTAACGGAAATGCTCTAGCCAGAGACTTTGACTTTGAGTTGACTTGAGTTGACTGTGATACTAACCCCATATAATTGAGAAGACGATTCCTCACTTGAATAATGCTTCACTTCCAATACTTCCACTGAACCCAACTATAATCACTCGATGGAACACCTTGCCATGATTTGACTACAATCAAAGCGGAGGTTTTAATGAAGATCCACTTTATTCTCAACTCGAGAGAGCTATGTAAATCAGTCGCATCGATATATTCTATTTGACATTAGTTATATTAACCAACAGAAAACTATCGAGTGAGTCGTTCCATAGTTATCCAATAACTATCAGTACGTAACCCATTGGTTTCCACAATAGTCTTGAGTAATACGCTATCCAACATTTGGACAACGTTATGTACTCTAGTCTCAATGGGTACATCGATATCCAGTCTCGTGCATCTTGACTAGGAACATTTAAAATGGTATGTTAATTTTCATTGTGATAAATTACTCACGGTTACAACACTTTGTAACTACTATCACAAAATGTATCATTTATGGATTTTCTATTAAATATATATTTTTAACTTAATCAATTAATATAACATATTATATCAAGTGTATAATAGAAAGAAAAACACCTTTTATTTCGAACAAGATTGATTACCAAGTTAGATATATGTAATAAATTACATAATTTGCCAACTTGCCCCTGGGGCATACCCCTAACTCTATCAATGTGCAATATGGTCGAGATTCCAGAATTCCTCAATTCTAAATCAGAAAGGTAACGAGTGACTACATTGAATATGAATCAAATTTAACGAAGGATATTATTAAGTTGTTTCTTTAATTTTGGTTCAAAGTTCAAACCTATTGTATATGTTTTCAGAGAATAACACAATAATAAGTGATTTATAAATATAAAATTTGTATTTATGTAACATATACTCTTTTCTACCGTTTACTTTCACTTCATACATGTCCTGCCATCACACTCCATGATCCATCAAAAATATCTAAGACAAGCTTCTTTTGATTAACAAGAGAGAAAATTGACGCTACTTGTAATTGCTTTTGATTATTCATTTGTGTTATATTCTCTTTCGTAGCTTATATGGATCTATCATTTAAAAAGAAAAGGTGGATTGGTTTTGGTGGTAGTCTTTGTCTTTTTGTACAATGGGTTTTTGTGATAATACTTTGTATATTTGTTCACAAACAGAAATTATGTATAGCCTACATTGAAAATGGTTTGGTTTTCTGATAGACAAATTTATTTCAAGGTTTCGTAGACATATGCATTTATCATATACAAGTCTTTGGTTTAGGTACCTCTTATGTTTTAGGTCTTTTAATAATTTAATCTATTTCAGATAGTAATATTTTTTTGACGTTATTTGAGTAACTACAATAAGCAGTTATTAGTCATAGACTACAAAAATTGTATATAATGTATGCATTAACACAAAGTGAGTAAGTTTCAAAATACAAATCTCAATTTTTATCGTTTACTTCGCGATATAAAGGTAGAAACAAAAAACTTTTTATTGTACTGCATTGACATGGAATACATGTTCATATATTGAGATAAAAGAATTAAACTCAAATATGAGCCTATAATTACGAATAAGATTTTTTGCAATAAAACAAATATGTTTGTTTTAGTTGCCGAAATCGTAAATGTATCATGGTGTATTTATATCATGTTAGTTTTATGATTCTCTGTATAATCGTTATTATGTTGATAGTTGATTTATATGGTGGTACATTTTGTCACGTGTGGACAACATAGGTTAAGGTGCATTCACAGACTTTAACTGGGCGATTCAGTTTTTTATGTATTAGATGCGCCACATGCTCTGAATGGGACAAAGATTTATTTGATCCGTTACTAGAGCATAAGGAAACTGGTTTGTTTAAACTTTGGCACTTCATACACAAGCAATTTATTTTTCCTTTTTACTTCCTTACCTTTCTCTGATTCCTACCCCTTTCTTTGCTCATTTTGCTTTTAGAGCATAAAAATACATTCCCCTTTTATTGAACTTTCCCCGTCACACCCTGTTCAAAAAATATTCTTTTTGCCTTGCTCCTTTCGCTTCGTAAAAAATGCATATACCCTAACCATATATTTTATGACACATGAATCATTATATTGTAAACACTTCTATCTTATAATTGTTATAAATTTCATGAGAATCAACTAAGCCTTATGAAAAAAGTTAAGATGTCAAAATATCATTTTATATTATATAATATCTAAGTTGACAGTTTGCTAATAAACATGTTCTAGCTGAGTTAGCTATATTAATCTTTTTTATTAAACCTATGTCTTAAGTAACACTGATATATATGCACGTATATCAGTAATTGCTTCAACTTCAAATATGAAATTTAACTTTTAAAACAACACGGTATAAAACAAAGAGATAACTTATACAAAACATCATTGTATAAAACAAATGATAACTTATACATGAAATATCACATCCAAAAAATATATTCCAACCAACCATTTATTCCTACAAACTACAACACTTTATAACCTATGCACCCGTGCATCGCTTTCCACTTGTATATATCTAAAGAAAACGAGAGGTTAAATATGTTAAAGCCCATAGGACTTGAGGGAATGTACATCGAATATGTATAAAGATATATGATATCATAAGTTATACTACTTTCCTTTAAATGGTTGACAATACTATAAAACATAATCAATAACTTAAAATAATAATATTATCCATCATTTATAATATAAAAAGAGTACATTACATATGTATGGTTGTTGAGCATCCTTAAGCCATATAATATCTAAGATGATGTTTATCCTAGACAAGTAAGAATGTTATGTAAATTTGTTGAGCATCAACAAAGGTTACATAACTCCCATGAAAATATCGCAAAATGATGAGTCCATGGTATCTACCGTACTTTATGAATTGTTGAGCATCCTCAAGGTCATAAAAATGATTACGCGTAGTTAAAAGTATGGTTATGAGTTAAATATGAGATATAATTGGTAAGAGTTACTTATCGTTTATGGAGACTATAATTTGTCGAGCACCCTCAAGTTTGTGGTAATACCACTGAAAGAACTTATGAAATTCCCATACCTCTTTTAGGATTTTAAAGAGATTCATAATTCGGTGGGAGACTTATTGGTTAAATATAATAAACCAATCTAATAATTATATAGAATTATGTAATATTATAAGTTAATAAAATTTCTATAGCTAATATAATTGATAAAATTATTTATCGATTAAAATATACTAAATGAATTAAATTAAAGATTAACAAAGAAATGTAAAATATACTTACCAATAGATCTTTTGGTTTGTTGTCGCTTCAAGATCCATGTAAGAGCCAAAGTTATATGACCATTAAAAACATTTGTGACTTAGTCGCTTAAATGTTAACCTTTCCAAGAGTAAGTATTATCTTCTTTAAGTATTAAACTCATAAGCAATACAAGATTATGGATATTTGATCCATATCCAGTCATATACAAGAGCTGTATGGTGAACATTCGCTTTCGTATTATATAAAATCTTAATGAAAATGTTTCATTCAAAATGAGCAAGTAAACCGTAATATGAGATCATGTGTTCAATACGATTGAATACAATAAAGATCTTGTCATGTTAGAAACAACACTAGACTAAGGACTATAGACAAACCTCGGAGTTCATTCATTGAAATGTCAGTTTTTGTCTATTTACCTAAATGTAGGTTATTCAATATCATTAAAATGTTAAGGATGAGGTTTTTTCTTTTGAACGTTCAACCTTTAAAGGAGAAAGTGGAAGTTTGAGAATAATAACAATGTTGGCATGATTGGGATGAAGAAAGCGAATAGTCACTTTTACTTCATGAAGAGACATCGAATATACAATTGGTTAAAATATTTGTAAATGTTAATATTGGACAAGAAATATGATTTCTACTGCAAATGTATTTTTCTTATAGAAAATTGTTTTCTATAAAAATTATTTCATTGAGTTTGAGATATTTAATCTAAAACTCTTATATATGAATTAGTTACGATAAAATAAATAAATAGCCCATGGTAAGAGATTGAATGAAGTTCGGTATTTCAAACGTTGTTATTGTAACTGCAGAAATAGTGGGAGTACCATATGACACTTTCGAGTGGATGCATCATGTTTTGAAAGATGAATTTCATGTACGTCAAATATTGTTTATAAAACAATAGACAAGAAAAATATTGTTTTATTTTAATATGAATATTATGAATATTCGTTATTAAACAAATCCGCTCTTTGGCATTACGATGATGGTATTTGTTTTCATAACAATAATGATGTGTTAACTATAGAAAATACGTAAGCATTTATAGTATTTGATAATTAATTTTGGAATTATGGACTAGATCATATCTATATGAAAAAAATTCTTGAATCATACAATTATGAATCATATGGTATTTGTGAATTGTATCTAAAATAATCAAGGGCAAAACACCTATTTGGTAGGAGCAACAAAAGGAGTTAACAAACTCATCGTACCGATACATATGGATGTGTATAGTCCAAGTTTAATTATAACAAAAGCGGATTCACGTACTTCATTAAATTTACCGATGAATTACCTAAGATATGAACATGTGTATTTTATATACAAGTTAGATATCTATTATAAGTTCATTGAATATAAAATAAAAGTAGAAAAAAAATGTGCAAATGGTATAAAAATTCGATTTGATTGAATATGTGAGTATATTGAATAGGAGTTTCAATAGTAGCTAAAAGTGAAAAAGATTCTCTATCAAAGTCACTCCTCCTTGTGGTACGTAATGATGTATCGATAATGAGTAATCGGGATATGTTGGACAAAGTGTGATCGATAATGAGTGAAGTTTGAGTGACTTCTTTCTATAAAAATACGTGGCTAAGTGTAAATATGCATGTAAATTTGATTTCATGTAAACTGTAGATTTCAATTTCATATAAGATATGAATTAGTAAGGGACCTTAATCTTTAATAGTTTAAGATATATAGTTGTCCAATTTATGTTATGAACTATGTTTCGTAAGCTCAAGACTAGATCTATTTTATATAAGTCCATAAGCAGTTTATGAATTGTTTTGAACGACTATTTCATTCCACTAAGAAACATATTATTATTTCAAGACGTATCACCACTTACCAAATGAATTTCTTTCTAGAGAAATTAGTGATAGTATGACAGACTTGGACATGATTAAATATTCTATCATGGTAATAGATTACATATATAATGTAAATTTAACCAAACCTAAAATGGACATAGTTACATTAGAATGTATAATAAGAATCACACATTGAAGAGAAACTATGAATTTTTATTGATGTTGAGAAAATGAATTGTTGGTATAATAGTCACCTCAGCTGTTGATATGCCATGGAGAGCATAATCTCTATCGTATGGTGTGATGCTTTAAATCCAAAATGGGTTTCAAGTACATTAAAAGAAATAATTTTGGTAATTGTACCCAAAAGGATATGATCAATTGGACGCAAGCGAGTCTTCAAGGTGAAGATCAATGTAGTTGGAATTGCATAAATCAATATTGAAAGGAAATGACTTCATCGATTTCAATTATTGAAATTAGTGAAGTAATCTTTCTAGTCAACATGTTAGATATGTCCATTCGGTTTTTAATACAAGTTATCGCATAATGGGTTTTGAATTTTGCACATTAATGCTTGAACAAAACTCTAGATGATGATTTAGAAGAGACTGTTTGTATATAACAACCACAATGTCTTGAAATTTGTGGAAGCGATAACTAAGTTTGCAGGTTTTTGGATATGATCCAAGAGGTGATACAAAAATAGAGTTCAACAAGCATCATACTTTAGGAAGTATTTTGATAAAGAAATTAGATAGTTCGATATCAATCAAAATTTATAAGAAGCATGCGTCTATAAGTAAGAAAATAAGAAGGTACTAAAATATTTCTAATATTATAAGCAAACAACATATTATAAGTTAAATTCGCTAAATGCTAGTTAAGAGAATTCCCACGTATTTATGAAATAATAGGGAATAATTTTAGAAACGATGAACTCCTTTATAAAGAAATGTTTGGACTCGAACTTCATAAGTGGCATCGAATATAGCAAGCCAATCTTAAATTCATGTTTAATATTAAATGAGAATCTTTAAGTTGGAAAGGTTCTAAACAAGATGTTGTGGCTGATTCAACCAAAAGGCTAGTACGTCGACATGAACAACACCGCAGTGAAAGCAGTATATATATATGCACAAATTTCTAAGTGAACTAAGAGTGCTCCCCACCATTGAGAATCTAATAGCATTTTGTGATATCTATAATGCAATACATATTGTAATAAGTTCTGACAGCTTGAAAAGAAATTGAGATATGTTCTTCATAATGAATGCATCAGAAAAGAGTTTATTAATAACGAGGAAACGTAATTGAAAAGTAGACACAAAATAATAATATCGTAGGTCCATTAACTAAGGCCCCTTCTTAGTCTAACTTAGGTAGACCGATTGAAGGTATGAGCATGAGGCACCATAATTGGCCACAAGTGCAAGTGCGAGATTAATAGAGTTAAGGTGAGCCATAGGAGCAATTATGTAATTTATTACGTAACTTAATATTTATGAAAGAATCTTGTTTGAAATGAATTATGCGTTTGATTTTATTTCCATTTATATATGTTGTAATATAGAGATATAAATAATGAATTAAATACATTAAAGAAAAGTAGAAAATCCTTAGGAGAAATATTTTATCGATTGTAGTTATGAATGTGTTCGTAACAATGATTATTAAATCAATACACGCACACACACACTCTCTCTCTATCTCTTACTCCGTAAATGTTCTTAGTTAATATTTATCGAAAAAAGGATACCGATACATCCATTGAGACTAGTATATGTAGCACTATCCATAAGATGGACAATGATTTACTCATGATCATTGGGACACCAAGGGGTTACATGTTTGTGGTTGTTTTGAACAATCATAGATTGAATTGACGAGAGTCTTGTATGGGTTTGTAAAAATAAGTCAAAATAGAAGATCTCATGGTAACAACGCATAGTAGTCTTCTGACTCAAGAGTACTATCGATTTTAAGTAGGTATAATGTACTTTGATTATGGTTAAGCACATGGCATGACAATCATGTTACGACCATAATTGGATACACGTTGAACTACTTGATGTGAAATACTACTAAAGAGAGGATTCATCTCCTTCGTCATAGAAGGTCGGTAATACCGTAATTGATAGTCAATTTAAAGTCAAAATCTTTAGCCAAAGTAATTTAGTTAATCGATAAATGTTATTGGATTGAACCAAGAACTTTAAAGTGGTCTATGCAATTAAATATGGATATTAATAGATTTTTTGATTTTAGACCAAACTCTAGATATCTGATTGATATAGTGATGATAAAAAAAACGTGTACAAAATATCATTATTAGGTGATCTTGTTTTAGATTAGAAATTGGATTTTGCTTAAATAATCTGTAAGAGTTGAATTTGTGCCTAATATTGTACTTCAACAAAGTTTGTGCAGGCTTTAATATTTAAATTGTTTAAATTTTGGCCGAGGACCAAGTTCACCTCAAAGTGTTAACACAGCTGCATTATTAGTTATTTTCAGATTCTACTAATGTTAAAATTAATTTATAAATGCAATAAACTAATAATAAATTAACACAAATGTTGTATTAATACTTGATGTCTTTTTTAATTATTTAGTTGAAACTTCAAATCGATCAGAACGATGTATAAAAGTTATACATTGGTTCGATCAGAAAAGAAGCTGAAATAATATAATTAAATTATTGGTTCAAAAAGGAGTCAATGGGAAATTTGACCATAGTCAAGGGTAGGTCGACCATGACTTGATTGGGAGTTGGAGACCTAGTCTTCTTGGGTTTGAGTGAACGGATGATATATTTTTATATCGCTTTGGCTATAAATAGACGTCCTTTGGTTCTTTTCTTTCTACACTACTTCCATACAGCTATAGCCCTCATTAATCATTGGTGAAGTCATGGTGACATCATTGCAAATTATAACCAACAGAGGGAATGAAGTTTTGAGGAGAAAACAACCAACAAATAACATGTTCGATTGTCAACTATATTTCAAAGGTGAAAGGTACTAGATCTTATTTTAACTGTATGTATGTATGCATGCATGTATGTACATACTGTCATCTCTGTGCTTATGTGTATACATTCGGCCATATTATAAAAAACAATTTCTTTAAACATTATTTTAATAATTAATCTATGGACAAAACATTTTAAAATATGTGTGTGTATAATAATTTTCAAAATTATTTTGATTGAAATAAATAATATGTTTTTAATTTTAAGATCTAATATTATTTATACATATATTTACCTTACACGTACATATGTATGTATATGTATGTATGTACGTATGATGTGTGTGTAATAAACCATTTCTAAATTACTAAATAATTGCTGGCTTTTATTTATTTATTTATTTTTTAAAATCCTCTCTTTCATTTTCTTGAATAAGTTTTTTCATTTTAATTGCTATATATATATATGTGTATATGTTTCGTATGGAAAAGTATTATTTTTTTATTGCTTTTAGCTGCTGATATAATTTTTTATTTTGACTAAAAGTCAACTGATTTTAAATTTTAAATGTTCAAAATTTTAAACATAGATACCATCATATTTAATTTTAGAAATTTTATTTTATCTAAATTTCCTGATAGTTGGAATAAATAATAGTTTTTAAATATATAAATACTATTAATTATTTATTTTAAATATTCGAACTTATTTGAATTTAAATTAATCATTTATTTTAATTTGAATACTTTATATATATATATATGTATACATATGTATGCATATTACATATGTTTGAATTAATTAATTATATATAATGATAAAATTATATTTTGAATAACATTATTACATACATACATACATACATACATACATATGTGTGTATTAAAACAATATGGCAAATAAATTTTGTTATATATGTGTATTAGTGTAAATATAATGTTGATAATTTGTTGTACATTTATATCCCTTGAATTTATTTTGACATATGTTATTACTTGCACAGTTATTAACCGTAGGTCATAACAGTTAATTTTCTCTTTATAACCCTATGTTAGTTTATGCTTTTAGTTTAGTTTTGATGTTAGTATTTTGAATATTAATATCTCTAAATAATAAAATATAAAATTAAAACACAATTAATTAATTAATTAATTTTAAAACTAAATTAGTAATAAAATATCATTATTATACACTAATGAACAAATAAATATTTTAAATAAATCAAATAAATTAAAATAATATTCGAACTGTTTTACTAATAAATACCAAATTTGATTTAGTATAAATAAATTTTATTCACATAAACATAAAATAAGAACTTATGGAAATTAATAAAAGGATTTTTTTTCTTCTGAAATTCAGCCTTTGAACCCCGTCGCCAACACACCTTTTCCAACATATTCAATGTAAACTAAGGAGAGTTCTTGTTAATAATGTTCTAATGTATCATTTCCCTCTATTTATATATAGTACTATTACACATAATATTAGTGATCGCACTCCTTTAATAATCCAATTTTATCCTAGTAATGTTACCATTATGTCCTATTGTGCATTGTTAAATACAAATATGGTTAACCTATAGACCCTTAATAGAAACAAGTTATGGGAATATGCATGAAGTTCTCTTGTTGTAGAACCAATCAATATCAATTTTGTATGTATTTAAAGTATACTAAACAACAACTAAAGAACTGGAATAAAAATAAAAACAATCAAAAAGATACCATTAATAAACTTAGGAAAGAAGATGAATCGTTAGAAATCCGAATGGATAGTTATGCTAATACGACTATAATTTATAACTTTATGAAAATCAATTCACATTACCTAAAGCTTTGAATTTAAAGCTATAAATATTAAATAGAAAGCTAGAATAGATTAGCTTATTAAATGAGATGATTTTACTAAGTTTGTAAATGCAAGAATATCCTGCAAAAGACCAACATATATATTAATAATATTTTTAACCATGAAGGCAAATCAATCTATGAGTTTATCAAAATAGCTAAGGTTTCCATAAAGTACGTTAAAATCTTTTGAACTCTGGAAATGCATGAAATTATTTGCAAGAATATTCTAAATTCCAATGCAAAGATGTATTACCCCTATTCCTATTAATGAAATCAAAATACATTAGCAAAAGGATGCGTAGCACGAATCCACACAGCCATATCATAGTATAACAAAAATAGAAGAACATATCCATAATATGCCTAGTCAATGGCGAAAAGTAGTTACACAAATTCCCATACACATATTACTTGTTGGCCCAGTACCCATGCTATCAGAAAGAGTTAACTATTTAAAAGCATAGAGTAAAGGATACAATAGAAGCAAACTGTCGTATACACTCCCTTAGGCCAACATAGATACGTTTCAATAAACATTACCTCTCATTAATACTCGTCTTGGCATAATGCAACATACACAAATAATTCCAGGATTGAATAATTTGGAATTGGCAACATATGTGAAAATAAACCCAAAACAAACAACATTGGAAGCAAATTAAAGATTACACACACACACACATGTATGTATGTATATCATACCTAAAAATCTACTAATAGTATATCTCAACATGCATTTCAGGGATAAGTACATTAATATATAAGAATGATACAACATAACCATCCTACACAACTGAATCATGGAACATATATATTCAACATCATGTATCCAACATTACATTACAACAGGAAATAATAGCCACCATCGTCATCTGCTCCATTTCCATATCATAGCCTAAAAGGAACGCACAATCACAATGACATACTCTATGAAAATAGCCTCGGTCTAACTGAGTTGTTAAATAATTAACACACTTTTTTCAAACAATTTGAAAACTTTGTTATATTATAACTTTTATAATATATCTTATTTTAAATTTAACTTTTCAATTTAAAATATTATATTTTTTAAATTTTCAAACATTTTGAAAATTAGTCCAAGACCCAATTCAAATCAGGTCTCTTTTATTAGAGGAAAACTTTTGGGCTCACATATCTATTCGGGCCAGGCTGTAGTTAGGTTGGGCAGAGTGCTTGATTACCTAAAAATAATCCTAGACACCCTACTATTTGGGCTGTGAACTTAGTTAGTTAACACCGACATGACTAATTTAGACCACATGGCTATTGGGCTCCGATACCATTGTTGGAACTGGCACATCTCGCAACGGAATTTATGAGTGAATTTCAGAAAAAATCTCTTATTGGATCTTTATTTGGCCTATGGAGTATACTTTATTTAAAACATTTCTAAATATTATTATTTTATTAAAATTTAAAAATTATATAGTTATATTTAATTTATGTCTTGACACACACACACACATGTGCATCACACAAACACACACACACACACACACACACACATTTATGTGTGCATGTGTAATATATCGGCCCGTGTAAGGTATAACATGTCCGTCTATAGATGCTAGGATTTACATCGCAACAGACATGTTAGCTCATCCAATATGCAAGTATATTTTGTCCAAATATATGTATGTATATACATATACTATTATTTGTAAATAAACATTATAAATATACATATATTTATATATTAATTTTTGTTTAAATAATTTTATATAAGTATATAAGTGTGTGTGTGTGTGTATATGTATGTATGTATAATCATATGAATAAAATAATAATCTTATATATACATATTATGTAATAGAGTTATATAAATAAATTATTTATAAATATTAAAATAATTCTTTTTAAAAAAACATGATTAGTGCATACATATACATATAGAAAAAATATTTAACATATATATATATGATTTAAATATTTACATATACAAATATATTCATAACAATATATATATATATATTATATATACATACATATATATATTATATATACATATATATATATATTATATATACATATATATATTATATATACTAATAAAATAAAAAAGTAATTTTTTGATAAATATGAAATACTAGGTCTTACGCATAGCTCAACAAATAATTTATTATTATTATTTAAATATTAAAATACATTTTAATTAAATATCCATTCTAAAATAAATGAAAAATTAATAAAAAATTAATTCTGGAACTTATTTCAAATTTTGAATTTCCAATAATCCTAAATGATATTTTATGGTTTGAAATTATTTTAACATTGTTTTGGTTTAAATTAATTTTAAAATGATTTATTTATTTTTGGTCAAATTAAATAACTAATTTTTAAAAATAATAAAATGATTATTTTACTGTTTTGGCCGAGAGTATATCTGATGTTGACATAATTTTATAAAATTTAAAAAATAATTTTCATAACATATTTGAATTAATATAGTTTATTTATGTAGTAAATTGATTTAAATAATATTAAATAACAATAAATATTTATAATTTTTTTATTATTTACTGCTGAAATTTGGTATTACTATATTAATTTATATATAAAATCTTATGACTAATTTTAACCATAGTTTAATGTTGTAATTAATTATAACATATATATATATATATATGTAATTAAATACTATATATGTAAATAATATACATTAATTTAATAAAATATAAAATTATATTATTTTTATATTTGGCTGCATTGAACTAATATGCATATATATATATATGATAAAATAATAATATGCATATAAATATATATGTTATTTTTATCTTATTTTATTTTAAACATAAATATATACATGCATATAACACAACTACTTTGTGACAACATTTCTTGCATATTAAAATCGTCACTTAATAAACAATATAATATATATACATATATAATAAAATGTTATACTGAAAATTATTAACTGTAATCTGATAAAATCATACCTTAATCTCAAAGCCTTGAAGTACACCTTGAAAAATTAATTTCCCCCATTTGAAACTCTTTTCGATTCAGCAAATTGCTAGTCATTGAACCATTGACGTTCAACTATCAAATATTGATCGGATCTGACTTGATTTGAGCTTACAGTGATGAGGGACATGAATATATTTTTGGCCAACAAGCAATGGAGGAGGCAACCAAAAAAATTTTAATTTAATTTTGTTAGAGATTCTTATATAGTGGATGGAAAGGAAATAAAAGTGGATCTGATCTCATACTCATTCTCCTTTAATCTGAACCACCCAAAATCAAACATTTCAAACCTAAAATGAGCCGCCCCTACACATGTTTGCTGCCAAAATTCTGCCCTTATAATGGGCCTTAAAAACATTTAAGCCTAAATAAAATATTATATAATTAAATCCAATTTAATCGTTTGTCGATTGATATATTTATAACTATTATAAATATATTATTTATCAAATCATAATCAACTTTCATAATTAATATTTCAAAAATGTTAAGTAATTTAATTAATTTATAACACTTATAAATTAATTAAATCATTTAGTCAAAGAAGAATCCATCGTTTCAGTTGTATGACTCGTCAGGTCTAAATTTGCCACTGATTAATATCGAGCTGTTCGAATATTAACGTTCACACCTCACTTAGCAGATGGTGTGACATTCTGGCCAAATTTATCGCTTACTTCAACAAAATCCAATTTTACCTTATTAAGCGTTAGCAGACTGTGACTTTTATTTACACCAATTCTCTTCATCAAAACTATATCACTTTGGACTTGTGGAATTTGATAATGGTCAAAATTTTAATATCATCCATATTCAACTCTATAGTCCAAATACAAGGTCCTTGGTTCAATAATAATAGTTATTATTAACCGAACTAATCTGACTAGAGATTTTGACTTTGACTTTGAGATGACTTGAGTTAACTGTGATACTAATCCTATATAATTGAGAAGACGGACCTCTCTTAAATAGTGTTTCATTTCCAATACTTTCACTCGACCAAACTATAGTCACTCAATGGAAACTGTGCCATGATTTGACTATAATCGAAGCGAAGTTTTCATATCGAAGATCCACATTATTCTTAAGCCAAGAGAACTGTATAAATCAGTCACATCGATATTTTTTGTTTAGCCTTAATTAGTTATATAATTAACAGAAAACTATCGAGTGAGTCATTTCATAGTTATCCCATAACTATCAGTACGTAACCCCTATATGCCCCCAATAGTCATGAGTAATACACTGTCCAACATTTGATGAGCGTTACGTACTCTAGTCTCAATGGATACATCGGTATTAGTCTCTATGAGTCTTGAATAGGAATATTTAAAATGATGTGTTTTATAATATTGTGATACAATACTCATGATTACAACTATTTGTAATTACTAACACAAACACACCATTTATGAATTTTCTATCAAATATATTTTAATTATGCTTTTAATTACTTATGACACATTATAACAAATATATAGTAGAAAGAAAAACATCTTTATTGCGAACGAGAATTGATTACAGAATTTCCCTTATGGCATACCCCTAACTCTATTAGCTCACATACTCCTCTACCTCTTAGCATATTTCTCAAAGGCCCGACAAAGGGCATATCTCTCTAGCTCCTCCAGATCGAGTCACTTCTGCTGTTTCCACCCCGGCTGCTAGCCCTTCTCGAAGTGTTTTGTTGAAGATACCACGCTTGCATCCCAACCTTTACTTCACTGGAGTGAAATTCAATTACAATCTAAAGAATATTCCAAGGGAAGTGGCAAACAAAGGTGCCGCAATCTTCAATGAAATCACTGAATAATACTCATCCGGGAGAGGTTAGCCAAAGCAATGACTGACATTTACATGGCCAACTAACTTATTATTCAATAATTTGAGGTCGAGAAAAAGGCCCACGAAAGAATTTGTCAGTTCTACTCTAAGGAAGTAGATGAACCAAATGAGGTGGTAGTTAAGAAGGACAAAGCTACAGAGTATGCATAAAAGAATTATCAAAATGAAATAAGGCCATGGAGGCTACGATTAAAGTGATGGAACAACAGGTTCAGAATGTCTACGTTAAGAACGACGTGTTGGAAAAAGAGAAAGCCACACTTTTGACCATCATTGACATGCCAAAGTAGACAAGGAGAAAAAAGAAATGATTTGTAGAAGTGCTACATGGGTTATTGTTTTTATTTACTTGTATATTCTGCATTTCATTTACTTTCATGAAGCCGTTGAATGTCTATACTCTATAGCATAGTTTTATGATCGGAGCTTGAGCCGAACCATGTTGACTTAAAGTTTAAAATTTTGATGGTTTAACCGGTCAAGCTATCCAAATCATGGATTTTTTTAAGAAAGTTTATCCATTTAAATACAATATATACCCACACTACTAGAACTACAGTATATAGCTACGACAGTGTTCCAACGGCCGCCAACGGGATTTTCCAACGGCTTCCAATGGCTCGTTATTTTTTTAACAAGCCGTTGGTAACCATTGTAAAATTGCCGTTTGTGGCCGTTGGAAATATTCGAGTAAACCTGCAGCAGACCGAGAGCAACATTCATTTTCCTCTTCTCCCCCAACAAACCCCAAATCCTCCACCCTCTTCCTCCACTCCTCTTTTCTTGCTCCCAGCCTCCCTAGGCAACCGGCAGCCACTCCGACGCCATCAATCAACACCAGCGGCCTCTCTCCATCCAATTCCACTCCAAAATCAGGTTTTGCCTAAAACCCTAAATTTTTAAATTTTTCTAATTTTGTGTTTAATTTGTTGTTATAGTTGTATCTAATGGCTTATTGATTGTTTATTATACCAAACTAAGTGCTAATTACAATTATTACAATCCAAATGTCCAAATTGTTTGCGTATATATATTATGCACATATATATATATATACACATATGTTGATAATTTAGTGTAAATGCGCATTTGAGTTAGCGTTAGATTAGTTAGCATTGCTTTAAATTATTTTGTGTATGTTTTGTAAAATATTAGGCAAACATGAATTAGTCGAATATTTTACGAACATGAATTATATCTTTTAGTAATATGATCTCTTAGTGAAATTTTGGCCTATATGATTGCTTTAAATTATATCTTTTAAATTATTAGACAAACAAAATTTAAATCTCTTAGTGAATTTTTAGCCCCGTCTGACAAGTGTTGTATATGATCGTTGTATGAATATTCGTTTTTATTGCAAAACGGTTATTCATATTCATCTAATACAATATTTGTTGGATTTGTCCCTATATTGGACAAGTTACAAACACTATAAAGTAATTACGTTTCGTAAATCATATCGTTATAAACGGTTCACAAAATTTCGATGGCATTTCCTTTTCGTTCCTTGTGTACATGCATATGTGTACGATACAAGGAACACGGGGGAAGTGCTGCCGAAATTTTGGGAAATCGTTTATAATGATATGATTTAAGAAATGTAATTACTATTGTGTTTGTAATGGGAATTAGGATAACCGACCATCACAAAAGGTACAAAAATGTAAACAAAATAGCAAGAAATATAACATTGTATATAAACGAAAATGGATTATTAAAAACAGTAAAATCTAAATGTGTTTATCGAATTTGAATAATAATTTTTTTACTATTGATCATAGGTTTTACAGTAGGAAAAATGGTCAATTATTTTATTGATCGGAGCTGGATGTATCAAAGAAGAGAAATGAGAGGCTCAATAAGTAAACATTTTCTCAACGGGGTAAATGTGTTTGTCGAATTTGCTTTAAGTAATATTGGAAACGACATAGAAATTCGTTGTCCATGTAGTAGGTGCAAACTATTGAAGCATTTAGTACCGAATATGGTTAGGATTCATTTGCGCCAATATGGTTTCGTAACCAATTATTTGGTGTTGGATCGTCATGGAGAAATTATAACACGTAACGAAGAACAGTCAATAGAGGTCATTAGGGATGAAGTTAGTACGACGAATCTCATAGAACATATGGTTGAAGATGCAGCACGATCAATGTTCCCTACTGTTGAAATTAATAACGACGATGTTAACGTCGAAGAGAAACCAAATGTTGGAGCGAAAAAATATATGATTTATTGGATGCTGCTAAGAAACCTCTTTGGAATGGATGTACTAGCGGCACTCAATTATCGACAACTGCAGAGTACGTTGCAATGAAATCAAAGTACAACCTCACAGAAGCCGGATTTACGGCTGTTGTTCAAGCTGCTAAACGCCATATGCCATCAGATAATTTAATGTGCGAAAATTATTATGAAGTGAAAAAACTAATGTCATCTTTCGGTTTTCCGTATCAAAAAATTGATACATGTCTAAATGGTTGCATGTTGTTTTGGAAAGATGATGTCAGTCTTCGGAATTGTAAAATATGTAATCAAGAAAGATACAAACCAAGGAAAAAAAAGGGAAAAGAAGTTCCATACAAGCGTATGCATTATTTACCTATCACTCCTAAACTTCAAAGGTTATATGCATCATCTGTAACAGCGCATCATATGAGATGACACAGTGTGAGAACACCTGAAGAAGGTACGTTAACACACCCTTCTGATGGAGAAGCATGGAAGTATTTTGATAAGAAATATCCCGATTTCATAATTGGTGCAAACAGAGTATATTCTGGGAGTTGCCTTATTGGAAAAATCTCTTAATCCGTCATAACATTGACGTGATGCATAACGAGAAAAATGTATTCGATAATGTGTTTAATACACTTTTGAATGTTAAGGGAAAGACTAAGGACGATCTGAAATCAAGACGTGATATAGAAGAAATATGTAATCGTCCTGAGCTTCATATGAAGCCAAATGACACTAAAAAACCCAAAGCATGTTATGAATTAGATAACAACCAAGTTAAAGTACTGTTAAAATGGGTGGAAGGATTACGATTTCCTGATGGAATTTCATCTAATCTTCGTAGATGTGTCGACTATAAGAACGGAAGACTGAGTGGGATGAAAAGCCATGATTGTCATGTAATGATGCAAAATTTGTTACCCGTCGCTTTCAAAGAATTGTTGCCCGTAAAAGTTTGGAAGGTTATAACAGAACTTAGTTTATTTTATAAGGAGCTTTGTTCAACTACGTTAAAAGTTGACCGTCTTCGTAAACTTGAGGTAGAAATCCCTATACTGCTCTGCAAACTGGAGAAAATATTTCCTCCAGGTTTGTTCAACGTAATGGAGCATTTACTTGTTCATCTTCCATTTGAAGCACGTCTTCGAGGTCCTGTGCAATATGGATGGATGTATCCATTCGAGAGGTATGTTGTTAATACTGAGTATGTAATTTAAGTATAATTAAAAATCAATATTGACATGAAATAATTTTTATCAGGTACTTAAATCATTTAAAGAAAAAAGTGAGACAAAAAGCTCGAGTTGAAGGTTCGATTTGCAAATCATATATCGAAGAAGAAGCATCGTTCTTTTTCTCTCATTATTTCAATGATCATGTGAATTTATCATTTCAAAGTGTTGTGCGTAATGATGAGGCCGTCGAACAAGATTTTTCTTCTGAAGCAATGTTATCTATTTTTAAACAACATGGTCGACATGCTGGAAAATGTGTAGAAGTATGGTTAGATGATAGAGATTACCATGAAGCACACACGTATATTCTTCTTAATTGTCCAGAAGTTGCACCATTTATTAGGTAATTATCAGATTACAAGTTTTGATAAATTTAATTTAATACTGCATGTGTTAATTAATAATAAAGCAATATATTGTTTTTGTTTGCAGTGTTTATGAATCACAAAATCCAAACGGTGATTTAAGCAAAAATTTCGCTACTTGGTTTTCGAACTACGTTTGTGATCCTACAAATAATGTGGTCGATAAGGATTAAAACATTTGGCGTTGGGACCGAAAAGGAAAGTTAAAACGTATCCAATATTTTTCGTTAATGGATATAAATTCAACACCAAAGAATACGGTGCTGAAAAATTAACAAACAATACCGGTGTATTTGTTAAAGGCAGTGATGATCCTAATAATCATATACATGATTTTTATGGCATGTTAACCCAGATTTTGCAATTGACATATTTTATAAGACCCGCAGAGGAAGTTTTTTTGTTTAGATGCAACTGGTTCAGCAATGTTCTAGGTTCTGGTATTAACGTGCATCCAAATTATAATCTTATAGAAATAAAACATACCTCCCGTTATCAGCCATACGATCCGTTTGTACTAGCCAAACAAGCCCTACAAGTTTATTACGCCCCTTATCCGTCTCTAAAAAGAGATAAAGCGGATTGGTCTGCGGTTTTTAAAACCAAGACGAGATTTACATTCGATGGAAAAAATATTCCAGAAGAACAAGCCTATCAAGCAGATATCGAAGAAAATGTTGAAACCACAATTACAGACGATCAAACTGATTTTGGACAATTAAATGATGAGACAAATGTATTAGTCGAAGCATTTGAGAGTGTAGAGGAAAACGATATAGAACACGAGATCGAGTCTGAATCAGAAAACGACGAGGACTGAGTTAAATCCGGTAATTTTTACAATTATATATTCACGCACACGCATCACATATATATCATCTCATCATCATTACATGCACCACATATCATCATCATTTTATCTATGTCTATAATTAAAAATGAAACTTTTCAACAGGTATTATGTCAGGCTCCAGATGTCATAGCTCTTCTCGCTCGGCCGGCGAGAGTAGTGGTGAGCCTCCAGCTCGACCACTTGTATATTTGCAGCCGAAGGCTGATGGAGCGTAAGTATCAAAATTAAAATGATAACAATATAAATTTGTTCATACATATATATACTTGTCTAAAGCTTTGTTTTATTTAACACAGGGGATTTGATTTGGAGCCCTCAGGAGTTGTGCTTGGCATTTCCAAGCAATCATATATGAGCAGGATGACAGATTGCTGGCCTAAGTGGAGTAAGATCCCTGACCATGTCAGGGAGGCCATATGGCAGGATTTTCTGGTGAGTTTATATATACTACTTTACTATATGAATAAGTATAAATGAACACTTAGTAATGTTTTCTCTTTGTACAGGGGCAAGTGGACTTGGCGGAGGCCGATGTCGTCATGGTTCAGCGCCATTGGAATTCGAAGGTCGCCAAAAATTACAGGGAGGTAATGTCAGCTCTTAAAAAATCGGGGAAGAAACCGAACTGGATGGGCGCTTCCATATGGGATTCTTGGATGAGGTGGTGGGAGACCGACGAGTTCAAGGTAAATGTTCTACCTAATATATAGTTAATTATTTCGCAATTAGTATATATATAATATTCAATTTATAAAATTGCAGATGGAGTCGGAGAGGAACTCTGCCAATAGAAGTAGGAATCCTGTAACGCATCGTGGCGGATCCAAGTCTTTTCAGCATCACCGTGAGGACTTGGTAAATTTATCTAAACCGTTATTACATTTTGTATATTAATTAGTTCGGTAATTAGCTATGAAAAATTAAAATATATAAATTATTTATTGCAGGAAAGATCGGTTGGACGTCGCGTGTCTATGATGGAGGTATTTACCCGCACCCACGCATCAAGACAAACAGACAATGCTGGCAATATTACATATCAGTGGGATGGTGATGATAAGGCGACGGCTGCATATGTATGCATATTTTAAAACTTATTTTATTAATATCGATATGTTTAAATCCTATTCTACTAATTTTAACCTGTAATTGTTTTTTATTTTAGGCAAAGTTTCAGGAGGCACGGGCAGAGCTGCTTTCAGAATCGGATCGCGATGAGTTGACGGTAGAGGAGGAAGATAATATTTTCGACGTTATTATGGATCCGACGCAGCGGAATAGGCGCTATGGCTATGCAAACCAAGCGGTAATCTTATAAACATTGCAATATTATATTTAATAAATTAACATATAGATACACTATACATATGATGATTTCTAGTTGAGTTAACCTATATATTGTAATAAAAATATGCATTTATTTGTGGTATATGCATTGCTTAAGATCACGTCATTTACGTTTCTATATTTTAAAATATATATTGCTTAAGAAAATGATTATAATACAAATGTGAACATCTCATATTCTATTTGCAGGTTCGGGCAGCTCAAAAGGCGTGTGACAAAGCTGAAATAAAAGAGCTTAGAACCATGGTTGAGCAGTTGCAAGAGCAGGACCGTCTTCGCGCTATACAAATGGAGCAGCTGAATCAACGTTTAGCGGAATACGCGCAGAGGCATGGTTCCTTCCCTTCGTCGTCTGGTGCTTCCGGAGGTGATGATGATGCTTGAGAGGTATGATGATTATTGTTTTGTGGTTGGTTATTGTATATATTGACTTTGAGGTGGTGAGGATTGTGTTTGATGGTTATTGTGTATGTATTGACTTTGAGGTGGTGAGGTTTAAGTGTTTGCATTGTATATATTGACTTGAATATGGAGTTGGAGTTGGTGAGGGTTTGGTTGTAATGTTTGAATATGGAGTTGGACTTGAATATGTAATGTTTGATGTTGATTTTTGGTTGTTTATATTGTTTGTGGTATAATGTGTTGAATATGTGATATATATGTGAAATGGAGTGGAAATGGAATGGAAATTGATATATATTGATTGTGTGTGGCTGGAAGGTGAATCGCGTGCTGCTGTAAAAAAAAATTCACCCAGATTAGCAACGGCTACCAACGGCTAACAACGGCTTATTGGTCAGTTTTTTGCCGTTGGTAGCCGTTGGTAGCCGTTGCTAATTCCCCGTTGCTTCCGTTGGAAGCTGTTGGTAGGCATGGTACTCTATTCCAACGCTATTTCCAACGGCTCCCAACGGCCGCCAACGGCTGGGAGCCATTGGAATAGCCTATTTCCCTTGTAGTGGTTAGTCTTAACCCTTAAAAGACTAAGAAAAACACGCACACGTAGAGATCATTCAATCCACTTTTAACTTTCTAAATTTTCAAATATTAACAAAGTCAATTAAATATTAACGAATTCAATCAGTATTTAATCAGCATTCAATCGGTATTAAGTCTGCATTCAATTCATAATTTGCAACTCTCAAACTTTGAAAATTAGACAAACACAAAATTAGAGCTAAATATGAAGGAAATTAAAAATAAATAATCAACAAACTAGCTTGAAGACTGTAACTTGTAATTCCATTTTGGAATGGTTGGTTGGTTAAAATTAAAAAAAAAAGTTTGAATTTATCTGTTAGTGGAGAAACTGATGATTTTGTACTTTGGGACTAGTAGTTGAGATATGCAGAGGAACTGAAACTAGTATGTTTGTTTGCGAACAGTATTATCTTAATATCTATGTTTGTTTGCGAACAGTATTATGCTTATAATGATATAATATGCAATGTAAATTTCAATAAACAATACAATAAAAGAACGTTGAATAGTTACAATTATCTAAAAACAATTTATTAACATTTTTTCCAATATTTTTGTTATTTTTGCAACTACATTTTAAGGGGACTTAGCATTAACCCCCCATTAACAATTTCTGAAGTCCCTTAGATAAAACACATCTTGTTGTCCTTTCGATAATGCAAGTTGTTTTTTCTTCATTTTAAACAACAAAATTCATAAATTCAAATGATATGGACTTTGAAAGTTATTTTTGGTTTTAACTTGAAAACCCTTTTTCTCACTTTTAAAATTTAATTTGTTTGATGTTATTTTATTCATTCAAAATTTTAATTAGAGAAGAAGATACCAAATTATTGATAGAAATACTTAAAAACCAATGCAACAAGTTGAAATCCTACTACACTATTTTGAAGAGCTTCCTAGGGTCCAAAGACCCCTCCAATTTCTCAAAGAAATTTAATTTGGTTTTGTCACGTGTATTTATAAGCCTAAAATGACATTTTTTTTCTTCCGCTTTTCAATTAAAACTACTCAAACAAAAACAAATCAAAACTAATGTAAGATACTTTTTTTATTCTCTTGATAAAACCGAAACAACACCCCTTTCCCATCCACTTCACATTGGAGTCATCCATCGTCTTTCCATTTCGGGTATTTCCTTTTTGATTTCCTTGAATCACCTATAATTCTTTACTAATCGTTTTAAGGTTGACTTTGGAATTTTTGATAACCCTTTCTACAGAATCAATGTTACTTTTTTTTTCTTAATTTAAATTGAATGATTTAATTTCTCCGTACACTACAAGAAACAGAGCATTTTCCGACGGCTCCCGACCGTCGGCGGTCGTTGGGAGCCGTCGGAAAATGCTGCCGCAAATTAAGTCGTTGGTGAACAGATTTTCCGACGGCTACCCCGACGGCTTCCGACGGCCATCGGAAGACACGTGGACGGTTACGTTTGTTACCGAAAGACGTCGGGAGTCGTCGGAATTTCGCCGTCGGTAGCCGTAGGAACGTGTCGGTAAAATTTGACCTATAGGCCGTCGGAAGTCGTCGGAAAACCTGCAAATTTTTTATGTATTTCAGCTGCAATTTGGCCTTCCATCCACAATTCATAAATATAATATTTTTCAACCAACTCAATATATCCAACTTAGATATCCAACATGAAATCAAACTATAGAAAGATAACCAAATATCAAAAAAACATAAATCAAAACCAATTCATATAAAATCCACACCAAATCATATAAAATCAAACCAAACTTCACTACCATAATTCTCGTACATCTAATTATACAATATATACATCAATGCTTCACTAACCCCTCACAATCAACTCCCAAATGTCAGAATCACTACCACCAAGTGTATAATCAAACAATATACATAACAGTTCAAATCCAAATCCACCAACTCAATATATCATCAAAACTTACAAAACAATGACACAAAACAAAAAAACATACATATCAATCCGGTCAATCAGCTCCAAAACCTCCCGAACCATCAGAAGATGGAAAGCGGCCACCATATTGCTGCATGTACTCAACAATACGCTGATCCAGCAGCTGTGTCATCTCGATGGTCTGGCAACGGTTCTGATCTTCCAGTTGCGCCACCCTAGCTCTCAACTCTTCGATCTCTACTAGATCGATATCAGCTATGATCGGTTGGCTGACTCGCCTCTGTCTGCTTGCTTGCAACACTTATTTAATTTAGTCTATAATCTTACTATCAAAGTTACAACATAATGTGTTAATTGTTATATCTATAAACTTATGACTGAAACTAAAACGATGCACCAAAAATTAAAAGATTATTAAATTATTATATCTTAATATATTATTCATTACCACTTGATTGCCAAAGCCGTAGCGCCTGTTCCGCGACGGTGGATCCATGACTGCCTTAAAAATAATGTCCTCATCATCTATCGTGAGCTGCTCTCGTCCGGTATCCTTCAGGAATTTCTGGCGTTGTTCCATAAACCTTGCATGCATGAACAAATAAAAATGTAGTTAAAATTAATATCATGATATCTTATTTCATTATAATTTATCAATTAAAACAATTACTAATAGTACATAAACTAAAATATGCTTACATGGCTCTTGCTAGATTTATCGTCGTGTCATGTATATGAAACTGTCCCGTCCGGATTTACTGCTCGACGACATGTGTACGGGTAAACACATCCATATAGGACATAGGACCCTGTGCCTCAGCTTCCTGAAATTGGTTATTAAATACTGTTAATGTATATTCAAAATTATATAGCACAATAACTATTTACAATTCGCTTTTATAAAATTTACCAACTCTTGGCGATACTGCTGAAACGACTTCGACCCTGCTTGATGAGTGACGGGATTTTTGTTCCTATTTGCAGAGTTTCTTTCCGACTCTGCATGTACATTTAAATTTAATACATTATTTACCGACCAAATATTTTTTGATATTTACGTATCAATCAAATAATTAATAAATGTTTAGTACACTTACCTTCGCCTCGTCACTATCCCAGTGTTTCAGCCACCCTTCCCATACACTCATCCACATCCATTTTGGCTTTTGCCCTTTATGCTTCACTGTCGACATGGAATCCCTGTAGTTCTTCCTCATCTTCTACATCCAGTAATGTCGTACTAGCTACAGGTCATCTGACTGTATGTCCACGGCGGTGTGTTTCATGATAAACAAGCAACCATAAATTAAACAATAAAAGGTGCACAATAAATAAGCGATAAAAACAAATTAAGAATGGAAAATAGAAGAATATACTTACAATGAAATCCTGCCAAATACACTCGAGGATGTGGGGAGGGATGCTATCTCACTTCGACCAACAAGCCGACATCCTACTCTTGTACCCCTCCCTCGAAATCGATAGAACTACAACTGATGGTTGTAGCTCAAACCCCTTGTGTTAAATATGATACAGATTAGTATATCATACACAAAATATTTAAGATGCTGAAAAAAGTTTAACACTTACCCCTCGGCTCTAGGTAGTAGAGTCACGACATGTCGCTGTGGCGGTTGCGATGGACCGCTGCCATCGCCTCCTGAAGAGTGGGAAGAACTCCTTCTGTACGACGTGATATATACCTGTCACAGACACATCATTTTAAAAGAGAACAATAACACGATAATGAAATATATTTTATAGCTAAATAACATAAATGATATAAAGTACATAAAGTGCAAAGTATACCTGATTCATATTGGGTCTCATATTCCGACGATAAGTAGAATACATTGCACTTTTAAAATAAATTGCTAAATAAATGATGGAAATGGAAATGCCATAAAAGATGTAAATAACGATAAACAAATTCGGTTTCATAAATGACATAAATTACATAACTAGCAAAATAAATCTCATCAATTACATCAATTTCATAATACACCAAGAATTCAACATAGTTACATCAATTGCATAATTACATCAACTGCATAATCTCATCAATTACATCAATTGCATAATTACATAACTACCAAAATAAAGCTCATCATTTACATCAATCATCATCGTCTTCTGATTCAGATTCGGTCTCATATTCTATGTTATTTTCCTCCATACTCTCGAACGCTTCTACCAAAACGTTTGATTCATCGTTCAGAGGTCCAAAATCCGTACGATCGTCTATAATTATTATTTCGTTGCTTTGTTCAAGATCTGTCTAGTAAGTTTGTTCGTTTGGAATATTCTTCCCATCGAACGTAAATCTGGCCTTTGCTTTAAATACTGTCGATCAATCTGCTTTATCTCTTTTTAGAGATGGATAAGGAGCATAATAAACTTGCAATGCTTGTTTGGCTAGTACAAAAGGATCGTACTTTTGATAATGCGATATGTGCTTTATTTCAATAAGATATAATCCTTATGCACATTAATTCCAGAACTTGGAACATTGCTAAACCAATTGCATCTAAACAGAAACACCTCCTCCGCGGGTCGTGAGAAATATGCCAGTTACAAAATTTGTGTTAAAACGCCATAAATTATGTGATTTTCTGGATCATCACTACCTTTAAAAAATACACCTGTATTATTAGTTAATTTTTCTGCACCGTATTATTCGGTGTTAAATTTATATTCATTGATGAAATATATTGAAAATGTCTTGACATTTCTTTTTGGTCCCAATACAAGATGTTTCAAATCTTCGTCAACCACACAATTTGTGGGTTCATAAACGTACTTTGAAAACCAATCAAAAAATTCTTTAATGAGATCTCCGTGCGGATGTTCACTTTCATAAATACTGCATATATGAATAAAATATTGCATTAAATTTTACAAGCGCATGCATTATGAAAATAAATAAATCATAAATTATTATTTCAGATTACCTAACAAATAGTGCAACCTCAGTACAATTTAGAAGAATATAAGTGTGTGCTACAAGAAGATCTCTATCGTCTAGCCATACTTCAACACGTTTCCCAGAAGGTCGACCGTGTTGTCTAGTGTAGCGACCTGCAGTTCCGTACCCCTTGAGTTGACAATAATTCACTATTGTCCGACCCAAAATGTACGAAAGAGCGAATAACTAGGGTAAAGAAGAAGGAAAAGATAGAAGGAAAAAATAACAACAACATAGAATCTCACAATCGCAGTGGAACAAAATATAATATATAACAACAGATTTTTCACAAAAGAATCTGTAACTGTTTATACTTACAATCATCAGAGTATAACAATCAATACATCAAACTGAACAGTTATATAACTTGACCTTACACAACGGAATATAAGCCAAGTATAGAGATACGTCTCTATCATCCAGCTCGTCTCCTAAGCTCCATAACATTCTATCCTGAATCTATAATACTCGGTCTGACCTGAGCATTATAATAAAATAACACCCGAGTCAGTCTGAAAAACCAGCGTGGGAAAACACACTCAATTTGAATTATTAGAGTTATCAAAATCCTTTGAAAAACAAAGTTATCTTGGAAGACCGCGTCACACATAAACACGACGGGTTTTTCCCTTACGATAACCAAACATTTTATAGAAAATTCAGTGATATTATAATTGTGCCTAAATACAAATACTTATTCAAATAGCCGAAATTGTTATATTAATTAAATTCCAGCATACTAAGCTATACAAACAAAACCGTAAGCTCGTATTGGAGAATGGATTCCAACGAACGACCGGGCCACTGGGTACCGTCCATTACAGTACACCTCTAGAACAATGTACTAAGGACCTCGCCGGGATCCCCTGCTCACAAGACCGGCCTACCCCTAACCTCGATAGACCTAATATGTTATCACCCCGGGTGTTCCCACCCTTACTATCAAGCGCTTCTTCTTTGATGTATACCTATATCTAAGATAAATGGGGTTCCGAGGACATCTAGAAAAGTGATAACATATCCTACTTGGGTGCGACCCACTTAGCCTTGCTGCATCTCCCATGTTTTAGTCATTCCTGGTTAATGAGGGTCGAGGCTAAGCGTTACCTTTCAAGAACAATTTTACTTAGAATGCTCATTATCCTCCAATGACGATGTTCTGATAGCATTCGTCCATACAAGTTGTCCTGGGTCTGGACAAACCGAATCACCGTCTTCATCATCTTCACGGTATTCATTCATTATGTTCAAACCAGGTCGAAGTGGTTTTCGGATAATTAAATCTGATCCCGGTCTCTTCGAAACGATTAACGAAACTAGCCAATATTGATAGTCGGTTATTTAACTATCAATAAAACATCCATAAGCAGTCACTAGGTCCCATTATTTTTAAATCCTTTGAAAACACTCATTTCAAAATATCTTTACAAAGATATATATATATATATATCCAAATCTCTTCAATATATTTAATATTTGAAATGACATCAATTGCTTATATCCATAACAGGATATCCTAAATCGTTTAATACTTAGAAATATTTTTCCTCGCTTCCACCTAAATTTCATCCCTTTTTAAACATTTCTATGATAAAAAGCTCGAAGTTAAATATTTCAAAACCTTCCCGTTCAATACTTAGGAATGTTTATAAGTATATCTCCTAAGATCTTTTTATCTCTAATATTTGGAAAATAGTATGTTTATTTTCCTATTTCTCAAATCCTTTACAAATTTTATTTGTAAATTTCCTAATATTTCCAAAGTCGAATACACTTGCCTATATCTCTGAATTGCCATTTCTAACCCTTTTTACGAATTCTAATTCATTTCCCGAATTTCTCGTATTTTTAACACTTTGGAATTTTCTTCAACTCCCAAAATCCCATTATAAGACATCTCTTCTTAAATCATACTCGTTTAACAAACTTCGCTTCCAATCTCGAGAGGATTTATAAATAAATTCAATCTTTAAAAAAACTATATATAAAATAAGTGTTTTTATGGGTAAAAGTTTATTTGTAAAATATGTTTTAAGTACTTTAAAATATCAAAACATTTTAAATAACATTGATAACTCATTTTCCAAATCGTTTTTAAACAACTAATTAGTTTACAAAGCAGATTTATAAGATTAAAATTTGTTTTCAATAAATATTAAATATTAGAATAACTAACTATTCGGGATTTTATAAATAATAATTTAAGTTACATAGTATAGTAATTTAAGATCTCATTTAAAACAATTTTTAATTCCTCGAAAAAAATCTATTTTAAAAATCCAACATTGCCAATTTCAATTTATAAATCCCTCTCGATTCATATCACATTGAATATATCTCAACTTTACCATTATCTTACATTCAAAATTAGATTCCACTATTTCTTTCCCAAACGATTTCCATAACTCGATATAAATTCACATCATCTATATTTCTAATTTATCAACTGACCATCATTTCTTTATTTATAAACATCATTTTATAAATTTATAAACTGCTTTGAGTTTATACTTGTTTATAAAACAATCTTATTTATAAAATTCTATTATATAAATTCATTTCTTATAATTTCCATTTATACTTCCAATCTACCTTTAAATATTGATTTTAATCTCCTTTTTATATTTCTAGAATATCATTTATAAATTTTCTTTGTATAATTCATTTTTAAAATTCCCATCTAATAATTCACAATAGTTAAGTATAATCAAAATCAAATATATTTTTCTAATTCAATTTCTTTTTATATAAACTTCGTTTCAATATAAATATTTTTATATCAAGATTCCTTTTAATTCCTTCCATTTTAAAAATATATTTATGGTATTTAAAATATCAAAATTTTAGGTCAGTGCTACAATAGCATCCAATAATTTCAAATCACTACAATAATCTATAATAGATTATTCTACACAAATCATATAACACTATATATGAAAAATAACCAACATATTTGAGGAATCCAGTTGGATCCCTCCAACCTATTTTCTTGCATCCACAGATGTTAGTGTAGCATAATATAATACCAATCCCACTTCGAGGGGGATATCGCGGTATATAGGGTCATCCGCTATTATGCGGGACGCATAGGGTCTCATCTGCTATAATGTGCAGGAATATCACTTCAAGTACTAAGTATATATCCTACTATATATATTATATAGATATATCATCCAAACTGATATAAATTTCTCCAAACAACCAATAGTTTAAATCCAACATTTTAAATTATACTAGAAATCCGAATGAGTGAGATTTTACTCACCTTGATTCTTTTTTTTTCTTTCTGAAATTTCCAATCATTCCAATTCCAAATTTATTCCAGTGTATAGCGTTTTCCTTGCCACGATCCAACTTGATTTGTTTTATTCATTTTGAACCTCATATAAAAATTATAAAATTTATTAATATTCGGATTTATATAAACTAATCAATTAATATTAATTACAATTTATTTCTTAATTAATTAAGCAACTACCATTACCTCCATCACGTTCGTGACCAAAACCCAGCATCACGCGCGGCCAAGCTCGCCTCTACCTCACACCATTGCCCCCACACTGCCTTCACCCAGCTCGAACTGCCACTGCCTGCGCACCCCACAAGCCCATGCGCGTGCGTACATGCCACCACCCCAGTTCCATTTTGCCCCCTGACATCACGCAATGCCATCATCCACTCGAGATCGACCCAGCATGCCGCCTCGCGCTTGCCTGCGCCTACGCGCATGTGATAATTCGACATCATCGCGAATACTGCAGCGACTTGTCGCGGCCACCTCCTTCAATCGAGCAACCCTTAAATCGAACAAATGAAATCGCCTACCAGGAGGAGCTACAGAACTCGTCACCATCGCAGGTCGCCTCACCCTCCTCGTCAACGCACACGCGTCGCGCATACACGAACAGCGGCGAGCCTCCCCATCGCCCTGCTCGCGTGACTCAGAATCGCGTTCTCTACATTCGTGCGCACGCGCTTCCCCTTATTGCCATCGATCATCTCCTCCCCAAGGACGCGCTCGACTCGGCGATTGCTTTGATCTGATTTGATTTCGTTTTTTTGAGAGGAACGATCTTTTTTTTTCGGTTTTCATTTTGAATTTATTTCGTTAAGTTTTCGTTCTGCTTGGGTTATGAACTGAAGAAATAGAAGACGCGCGATTTTTAAAACAAAGAACGAAAATGATTTGAGGGTAGCGTGTACGTTTTAACTTGCAGAAAGGCGGCTACGACTTTGATTTTTGACTTGATATATATAATTTTTAATATTGAAAATATCTCGTTTTGGTAACTAGAAATTTACAACCCCTATCGAGGCATGCCGCTAGGCGTTTACAAAGTCATACCCCTATTCTGAACGCAATGGAAGAGGTTTCGAGTCCTAATTCGATCCAATGGAGAAGATAGCTTTTTTGGATCCAATTATTATATTAAATTATCGATTTAAATTTCAACGCATTTATACCCCGTACGACCAGACGATTACTCCAAACGGTATGAATTTGATATCCGACAATAATACAATATTACGGATCCAATGGAACAGGTTTCATCGAATTCCGAGATTGTGTCCCGGATCACTATTTTTAAATGTTAATTTAAATAAGCTATTTTTAAAATTGAACAGATCCCTTTTAAATTCAATTTTAAAACTTTTATTACCTTCATTATTATTAATATAAATTTTATAAGCCTTTAAATTATTTTTATCGAGCTTAAAACTCAGATACAATAATTTAACCAATATTCGATTATAAAATTCAACAATTAAATTACCCAATAAATTGTTATATTTAAATTCTGTATTTATTTAAACAAAACAATTTTCCATATTCAAAATCAATCTATAATTCAAATTCAATATTTAAAACCATTTAAAAATATTCCAAATCAAACGTCGAAAAATCCGGGTTGTTACATTCCTCCCCCTTAAAAGAATTTCGTGCCCGAATTTGCTAAAGCAGAAGAATGCTCCAAACCCATTAACTTATCCAAAACCCACTTAGGAAAAATTCGATATTTCACTTTTATAATCTTTTTGTTCCACCCAAACAATTAGTTTCAATTCTAATTTCAAAACCCTTTATTTCAATTACAATTTGAAATCAAATTGTCGCTAACAAAAATTTTCAAAATTTTTCTAACACTCTAAATTTCCGAAATTTTTTGGCTGAGTCTCCCTTGTATGGATAACCTTTTGCAATATGACAAGAGAGATAAATATATATACATCGACCCACACGGTCGAAAAACAAAATATATATATCAGAATTTATATTTTGCAGTATTTAATCCAAAAACGTACCTTATTTAGCGTTCTTATGCATTATTAAGTGAGCAAGTTTACTTTGTACACAATTACGCAACCCAAACTTAGCCCGACAACCTTCGGGTACCTGTACTTACTCAATTTAAACACGTAAGTACCAAAAACATCAAATTCAATAACATTTCACTTATTTAAACAATTTCAACACATGAATTTCATAAGCAATGCATGCTAACATATATTTATAAGCAATTATGAGGTTCCAATACTAATTTAATTACTTCCAAACAATCCATATACCATTTCATTCAAGTTAAATGATTTACAACTCACTTTTCATGCATTCAAGTTATTTTTATACCAAACAAACCATATCCACCCCAAATTGATTAAAAATCAATTTATTCACATTCTATTTATTTATAGAATTTTATTTACTTTGTTTGCGTCAAACAACAATTTTCTATGCAAATTCGGCGATATCCGCTTAATAAAATATCCACTTTAGTTTATAGCTATTTTAAATTGATTCCAACTCAATTTATATTTGATTCCATTCCATTTCTAATTGATTCGCGATCAATTCAATTGCATTCCATTCATATCCACACTCATTGTATTCAAATCCATTTTTTTAAGCTCGGAATCATCCAATGCTATTTTTTTAAGTAGCCATTTCATAAATTATTTAAGCCAAGCTTTCATCCAAAATATAACCTTAAGTTAATCCCTTTATTTTAACTATTCCAACTATATAACTTAAGTTCATTTCTTTTGCAACCGAATTTTATCTCCATTTTGGATTAATTCTCATTTAATAAATTCCATTTCAAATTTTTGATTTGATTTTTATTTAATCAAACTTCATACCAATTACTGATCCATTTAATTAGTTCATTCACTTATTCCTCTTCAATTTTAATTTCCATATTCAAATTCATTTTAGAATTTATTAAAATGAAATTCAATGCTATACTCAATTTATTTATACTCACTTGGATTTATTTGTAACTCAAGTAATTTCTATTTCAATCCAATTTCATTTCATTCAATCACACTTCCAATTTATAATTCAATATCTAATTTCTATTTCAAAAATCACTTCAATAAATTTACTCGAGTTCAAATTTATTTTATAATTCAAGTTTGGATTTTATTTCATTTCCAAAATATCAAACTCTTTTATTTTGGGTTTTTCTATCCCCTTCTTTTTTTTCAATTTTTATAAGTTACACAACTTTTGTTTTCACTTTTCCATCAATTACATACTCAAGTACATTCACATTTTATTTTTAACTCAAGATCTACATCACTTAATAGCTTAATATGTACTTTTATTTCATAAATTCCAAATTCTATAAGCTTTTGAAATTTGTTTATTCCAATTCAAATTTTATTTAACTTAACTTAATTTAAACTTCATACCATTCCTTTTAATTTATTTAAGTAAGCATTCAATTCAATTCAATATAATCTATAACTCAATTCAATTTTATTTCCAATCCAATCCAAATTCAACTCAATTTTATTTAACTTAGCTTAAGTTAGATTCCATCCATACCATTTTCTTTTACCAACTAAATTTATTTAACTTACACAAGTTTTAATTTCATCCTGAAACTCACATTTTCCTCTTCCTTACTTATACTTAATTAACTTCATTGCATTTTATTTATTTCATTTTATTTATCCCAATCATCCCATTTATTGATTTCCTTTAACTTTGCTAAGTTAATTCACCATTTCATTAATTTATTTCATTAATTCTATTTAAATCACAACCAATTAAATTTTTAAAATTTAATTCCTTCAACTTAATCCAAGTTAAATTCCATTTTAACCCTTTCACTTTTAATTTTAATTTCAAAACTCAATTTCCATATTTTTCTTTAAAATCATTCTCAATTTTTTTATAAGTTCATAACTTATTTCCTAATATTTTCTAAACATTTTAATAAGGTTTTAAAATTTCAAATACCCGGTATTTATTTCAAATCATTTTGAAATCTCAATATTCCAAATCACAGTTTTTAAATTTTAAACCAACCCTTGTTTTTATCCAAAACAAATTCCCTTCGGAATTTCCAAAACAAAACTGGTTTGCCCAACCCATCCGAACAAATCAATTACGGTAGCAATCCGTCACTTAGAAACTCGAAAATGAATACCGATGATGCTGTAGTCATCACCAGGATTATTTTCCAGCGACTGACGTGAGTTCAGTGCTATATCACTTCCAAAATCCATTTAAAACTATTTTTCTATTCAAAATATATCCAAAATAATAATACTATTATTTATCTTCAAACACTTTGGAAAACACTTCTAAAAATCTTCGGGATTTAAATTTTCCAAATTTCGGGTTTGAATCCATTTTTAGTTCTTAACTCATTTGTATAATTCACCTATACAATCTCCCTTTTGTTATGTATAAACATTTCCAATTTTATAACCGTATTTTGATTATATAATAACAACCAAACACATCAATCTACTATAATAATTTCTAGAAAATTATTCCTTTTATTAAAATATAATTTGGGTAAAATTATTTCATTTACTCGCTTCAAAACCATATTGCGTCGAATTACTCTATTCAAGTGTTTAGAAACCCCTATCGATTTAGTGACGTCCCACTACTCGAACAGAATTTATATGCCACTCAACAGATAAATCAATGCAATACAAAACCATTATATATTCACTAACAAATACGCGCTCATATCTATTATTACGCTCAACTCATTTCTAGAGTACTACTGACTCTATCTCTAATGAGTAATCCCCACCAGAGCCAAGGTTCTCGCTTAACCTTCAGCTCTGATACCAAGTGTAGCGACCCGTAGTTCTGTACCTCTTGAGTTGACAATAATTCACTCTTGTCCGACCCAAAATGTACGAAAGAGCGAATAACTAGGGTAAAGAAGAAGGAAAAGATAGAAGGAAAAAATAACAACAACACAGAATCTCACAATCGCAGCGGAACAAAATATAATATATAACAATGGATTTTTCACAAAAGAATCTGTAACTGTTTATACTTACAATCATCAGAGTACAACAATCAATACATCAAACTAGACAGTTATATAACTTGTCCTTACACAACGGAATATAAGCCAAGTACGGAGATACGTCTTTATCATCCAGCTCGTCTCCTGAGCTCCATAGCATTCTATCATGAATCTTAAATACTCGGTCAGACCCGAGCATTATAATAAAATAACACCCGAGTCAATCTGGAAAACCAGCGTGAGAAAATGCACGCAATTTGAATTATTAGAATTATCAAAATCCTTTGAAAAACAAAGGTATCTTCGTAAGGCCGCGTCACACATAAACACGACGGGTTTTTCCCTTACGATAACCAAAACATTTTATAGAAAATCCAGTGTATTTTAATAGTGCCTTAATACAATACTTATTCAAATAGCTGAAATTGTTACATTAATTAAATTCCAGCATACTAGGCTCTACAAACAAAACCGTAAGCTTGTATTGGAGAATGGATTCCAACGAATGACCGGGCCACTGGGTACCGCCCATCACAGTACACCTCTAGAACAATGCACCGAGGGCCTCGTCGGGATCCCCTGCGCACAAGACCGGCCTACCCCTAACCTGGATAGAACGAATATGTTATCACCCCGGGTGTTCCCACCCTTACTATCGAGCGCTTCTTCTTTCATGTATACCCATATCTAAGATAAATAGGGTTCCGAGGACATCTAGAAAAGTGATAGCATACCCTACTTGGGTGCGACACACTTAGCCTTGCTGCATCTCCTCTGTTTTAGTCATTCCCGGTTGATGAGGGTCGTGGCTAAGCGTTACCTTTCAAGAACAATTTTACTTAGAATGCTCATCGTCCTCCAATGACGATGTTCTGATAGCATTCGCCCATACAAGTTGTCTTGGGTCTGGACAAATCGAATCACCGTCTTCATCATCTTCACGGTATTCATTCGTTACGTTCAAACCGGATCGAAGTGGTTTTCAAATAATTAAATCTGATTCCGGTCTCTTCGAAACGATTAATGAAACTGGCCAATATTGATAGTCGGTTAATTAACTATCAATAAAACATCAATAAGCAGTCACTAGGCCCCATTATTTTTAAATCCTTTGAAAACACTCATTTCAAAATATCTTTACAATGATATATATATATATATCCAAATCTCTTCAATATATTCAATATTTGTAACGACATCAATTGCTTATATCCACAACAGGATACTCCCAAATCGTTTAATACTTAGAAATATTTTTCCTCGCTTCCACCTAAATTTCATCCCCTTTTTAAACATTTCTATGATAAAAATTTCGAAGTTAAATATTTCAAAACCTTCCCGTTCAATACTTAGGAATGTTTATAAGTATATCTCCTAAGATCTTTTTATCTCTAATATTTGGAAAATAGTCTGTTTATTTTCCTCTTTCTCAAATCCTTTAAATTTGTAAATTTCCTAATATTTCCAAAGTCGAATACACTTGCCTATATCTCCAAATGCCCATTTCTAACCCTTTTTATGAATTCGAATTCATTTTCCGAATTTCTCATATTTTTAACACTTTAGAATTTTCTTCAACTCCCAAAATCCCATTATAAGACTTCTCTTCTAAAATCATACTTGTTTAACAAACTTCGCTTCCAATCTCGAGAGGATTTATAAATAAATTCAATCTTAAAAAAAACTATATATAAAATAAGTATTTTTAAGGGTAAAAGTTTATTTGTAAAATATGTTTTAAGTAATTTAAAATATCAAAATATTTTAAATAACATTGATAACTCATTTTCTAAATCGTTTTTAAACAACTAATTAATTTACAAAGCAAATTTATAAGATTAGAATTTGTTTTCAATAAATATTAAATATTAGAATAACTAACTATTCGGGATATTATAAATAATAATTTATGTTACGTAGTATAGTTATTTAAAATCCTTTTTAAAACAATTTTTAATTCCTCGACAAAAATCTATTTTAAAAATCGAACATTGCCAATTTCAATTTATAAATCCCTCTCGATTCGTATCACATCGATTATATCTCAACTTTACCACTATTCTTACATTCAAAAATAGATTCCACTATTTCTTTCCCAAACGATTTCCATAACTCGATATAAATTCACATCGTAAATCTATATTTCCACTTTATCAATAGACCATCATTTCCTTATTTATATACATCGTTTTATAAATTTATAAACTCATTTGAGTTTATACTTGTTTATAAAACAATCTTATTTATAAAATTCCATTATATAAATTCATTTCTTATAATTTCCATTTATACTTCCAATCTATCTTTAAATATTGATTTTAATCTCCTTTTTATATTTCCAGAATATCGTTTATAAATTTTCTTTGTATAATTCATTTTTAAAATTCCCATCTAATAATTCACAATAGTTAAGTATAATCAAAATCAAATATATTTTTCTAATTCAATTTCTTTTTATATAAACTCAATTTCAATATAAATATTTTTATATCAAAATTCCCTTTAATTCCTTCCATTTTAAATATATATTTATGGTATTTAAAATATCAAAATTTCAGGTCAGTGCTACAATAGCATCCAATAATTTCTAATCACTACAATAATCTATAATAGATTATTCTACAGAAATCTTATAACACTATATATGAAAAATAACCAACATATTTGAGGAATCCAGTTAGATCCCTCCAACTTGTTTCCCTGCATCCTCAGATGTTAATACAACATAATATAATACCAATCCCACTTCGAAGGGGATATCGTGGTATATAGGGTCATCCGCTATTATGCGGGGTGCATAGGGTCTCATCCGCTATATTGTGCGGGAATATCACTCCAAATACTAGTATATATCCTACTATATATATTATATAGATATATCATCCAAACTGATATAAATTTCTCCAAACAACCAATAATTTAATTCCAACATTTTAAATTATACAAGAAATCCGAATGAGTGAGATTTTACTCACCTTGATTCTTTTTTCTTCTAAAATTGCCAATTGTTCCAATTCCAAATTTATTCCAGTATATAGTGTTTTCCTTGCCACGATCCAACTTGATTTGTTTAATTCATTTTGAACCTCATATAAAATTTATTAATATTCGGATTTATATAAACTAATCAATTAATATTAATTACAATCTATTTCTTAATTAATTAAGCAACTACCATTACCTCCATCACGTTCGTGACCAAAACCCAGCATCACGCGCGGCCAAGCTCGCCTTTACCTCACGCCATTGCCCCCACACTGCCTTCACCCAGCTCGAACTGCCACTGCCTGCGCACCCCACAAGCCTACGCGCGTGCGTATGCGTCACCACCCCATCTCCATTTCGCCCCCTGACATCACGCAACGCCATCATCCACTCGAGATCGACCCAGCATGCCGCCTCACCCTCCTCGTCATCTCCTCCCCAAGGACGCGCTCGACTCGGCGATTGCTTTGATCTGATTTGATTTCGTTTTTTTGAGAGGAACGATCTTTTTTTTCGGTTTTCATTTTGAATTTATTTTGTTAATTTTTCGTTCTGCTTGGGTTATGAACTGAAGAAATAAAAGACGTGCGATTTAAAAAAAAAAGAACGAAAATGATTTGAGGGTAGCGTACATGTTTAACTTGTAGAAAGGCAGCTACGACTTTGATTTTTGACTTGATATATATAATTTTTAATACTGAAAATATCTCGTTTTGGTAACTATACATTTACAACCCCTATCGAGGCATGCCGCTAGGCGTTTATAAAGTCATACCCCTATTCCGGACGCAATGAAAGAGGTTTTGAGTCCTAATTCGATCGTATGGAGAAGATAGCTTTTTTGGACCCAATTATTATATTAAATTATCGATTTAAATTTCAACGCGTTTATACCCCGTATGACCAGACGATAACTCCAAATGGTACGCATTTTGAAATCCGATAATAATACAATATTATGGATCCAATGGAATAGGTTTCGTCGAATTCCGAGACTGTGTCCCGGATCGCTATTTTTAAATGTCAATTTAAACAAGCTATTTTTAAAATTGAACAGATCCCTTTTAAATTCAATTTTAAAACTTTTATTACCTTCATTGTTATTAATATAAATTTTATAAGCCTTTAAATTATTTTTATCGAGCTTAAAACTCAGATACAATAATTTAACCAATATTCAATTATAAAATTTAATAATTAAATTACCCAATAAATCGTTATATTTAAATTCTGTATTTATTTAAAAAAACAAATTTCCATATTCAAAATCAATTTATAATTCAAATTCAATATTTAAAACCATTTAAAAATATTCCAAATCAAACGTCAAAATATCAGGGTCGTTACATCTAAAAATAGATAGCATTGTTTGAGAGGACTCTTGTTCGTCGCCTTCATCATTACGAGGAACACTTTCAAATGATTTGTTCACATGGTCACTGAAATAATGAGAGAAAAAGAACGAAGCTTCTTCTTCGATGTAAGATTTACATATCGAACCTTCAACTCCTGCTTTTTGCCTCACTTTTTTCTTCAGATGATTCAAGTATCTATGCAAAATTAATTTACATTAACTTTAACTTCCGAATGTTATTAAATTAATAGGTAACATATTACATACCTCTCAAATGGATACATCCATCCATATTGCACAAGAACTCGAAGTCGTGCTTCAGATGGGAGATGAATAGGTAAATGTTCCATTACATTAAAAAAACCTGGTGGAAATATTTTCTCCAATTTGCAGAGCAATATAGGAATATCTACTTCAATTTTACGTAAACGTTGCACTTTTAAAGTAGTCGAACAAAGCTCTTTGTAAAACAGACTAAGCTCCGTTACCATCTTCCAAACTTTTAACGGCAATAGTTCTTCGAATAGAACGAGTAATAATTTTCCATCATTATGTGATAGTCGTGGCTTTTCATTCCGCTTAATCTACCGTTTTTATAGTCGACACATCTACAAAGATTTGATGAAATCCCATTAGGAAATCTTAACCCTTCCACCCATTTTAACACAACTTTAACTTAATTATTATCTAACTCGTAACATGCTTTGGGTTTTTTACTGTCATTTGGTTTCATATAAAGCTCAGGACGTTTGCATAATTCTTGTATATCGCGTCTTGATTTTAAATCGTCCTTAGTCTTCCCCTTGACATTCAAAATTATGGTTAAGACATTATCAAAGTCATTTTTCTCGTTGTGCAACACATCAATATTATGACGAAGTAGAAGATGTTTCCAATACGGCAACTTTCAAAATATATTCTGTTTGCACCAATTATGAATAGTCGATTTGCCTTCAATTTCTATTTGCACTCCAGTTTCATATATCTTTGGATAGTCCCTTGCAAGTTCATATATGTCTTCGCTTGACCATATCGTTGGTGGTTGTCTGGTTTATCCTCTATTAGCAAAATATTTTTTCTTGCCTCCTCTGAAGGGATGATTGACATGGAGAAAACATTGATGGCAGTCAAACCATGAAATTTTCTTACCATTCGGTAAAGAAAACGCCCGTGTTTCTTCCATGCAATATGGACATGCTAGATGACCGGATGTACTCCATCCTGAAAGCATTGCATAGGTAGGAAAATCACTTATAGTCCACAGCAAAGAAGCAAACATACTCGTCATATGTTTCTACTCCTTCATTCTACAGTGTTTTTAACTCCTCAATCAACGGTTGTAAATAAACATCGATTCCTTGTGTCGGATCATCGAGGCTAGGAACGAAAACAGTAAGAAACATATATTGCGTTTTCATACACATCCATGGAGATAAATTATGAGATGTGATGATAATGGGCCAAGATGGATATTTAGCACCAAATTGAAAAAATGGTGAAAAACCATCCGTACATAATCCAAGTCTAACATTATGACTCTCCGTTGCAAAATTGGGATAAGTTTTGTCGAAATGCTTCCATGCTTCTCCATCGTCTGGATGTGTCAACGTACCCTCTTCCTCCATTCTCACACTATGCCATCTCATATGAGATGCAGTTACAGAAGATGCGTATAATTTTTGAAGCCTAGGAGTGATGGGCAAGTAATGCATACGCTTGTACAGAACTTACTTTCCCTTCTTTTTTCTTGGTTTGTATCTTTCCTGATTACATATTTTACAATTTCTAAGATTTATGTCTTCTTTGCAAAACTACATGCAGCCATTTAAACATGTATTTATTTTCTGATAAGGTAAACCATAAGCTGACATAAGTTTTTTTAACTTCATAGTGATTTTCACACATTAAATTATTGGGCGACATATATCTTTTTGCAGCTTGTACAACGGCTGTAAATCCGGCTTCGGTGATGTTGTATTTTGACTTCATTGCAATGTATTCTGCGGTTACTAATAGTTGGGTGCCGCTTTTACAACCATCCCAAAGAGGTTTCTTAGAAGCATCCAGTAAATCATAAATTTTTTTTGCTTCAGTATTTGGTTCTTCAACATTTTCATCATCATCGTCAACTTCAACCGTAGGGAACATTGATCGTGCTGCATCTTCGACCATATTTTCTATACGATTCGTCGTAACAATTTCATTACCAGCAATGTCTAATTCAGACTCTGCAGAAATATTTGCTACAACTTCTCCATGACGATCCCAAACATAATACTCCGACACGAAACCGTTTTTGCACAAATGGACTTTCACAATATCGGGTAACAAATACTTCAAATGTCTACACCTACTACACGGATAATGAATTTTTGCATCGTTTCCGTTATTACTTAAAGAAAATTCAACAAATACGTTTATACCATTATAAAAATCTTTTTTATTGAGCCTCTCAACCCCCTTCTTTGATACATCCATCTCCTCCGATCAACAAAATAATGGATCATTTTTCCTATTTGAAAAAATATGTCATAAATTCAAAAATAAATATTGGTCATATTACGAATTCACATTTTATTTTTTAACGTATCGATACAAAAACTTATACGCGCGCGTCAATTTTACCCCACTTAAGAATACAATATAGAAGTGTTGATTTATGGTTATCTATTTTTCCTGGTCAGTCATCCTACTTCTCATTACAAACACAGTAAACACTTACATTTCGTACATTATTTCGTTTTAAACGATTCAACAAAATTTCGGCAACACTTCCCTTTTGTTTCCTGCATTGTACACAAATGCGTGTACACAGAAAACAAAAAAGAAGAGTAAAGGTGAAATTTTGTGAATCGTTTGAAACGAAATAATATGCGAAATGTAATTGTTTACTGTGTTTATAGTTTGTCAAATACAAGGGCAAATCTCACAAGCATTGTACCAGATGAATATAAATGGTCGTTTTGTGACAAAAACGATTATTTATATAACGATCATGTACAACACCCGTCGGACGGGGCCAAAAACTCTCTAAGGGACGAAAAAAAAGTTTTTTATAAACAAGAATATATATTTACTAATTTTTTTCATTTCAGAAAAAAATTAATTTACCACATTTGTTCTGCGTATTTCATCGAATAAGGCTGCTTTAGTATTGTTTTCATTTTCCAATACAGTCAAATTTCTTTTAGACTCGTGCATTCATTATTGTTGCACAAGTCAAGATGTTATACGACTCATGTCTTATTCCAATTAACACAATACAATGGTAGAAATAACGCATATACAATGGTTTACATATACACACACAATCATAAAATTATACATATTATTTACAATTTCACGATAACATATGAAAGAGGTATATCATGGGATGCTATAAACCATTATTATGCTAGTGGAAACAATTGCAATCACTAAATAGCTCTAATTTATCAACTTATGCAAATCTAGATTTAAGGTAAAAATTAGATTTTTGGCAAAAATAAGAGATTATATCTGATTTAGAGAGCAATAGATGTTAATTACGCAGCCGGGGAGGATTCGAAAGCTCAAAATTGCTAATTGGAAGTTTGGAGGGGAGATTTGGGGATTAATGGAGGAAGAAAATCGAGCAGGAAATGAGGAAGAAAGGCTTTGTCCTGAAACAATATTCGCGAATTTTCGACGTCCGCCGACGATCCTTCCGAAACCGTCGCTAGGCTCTGTCGGAATAATAGCCTTTTCTAGTAGTGATATTAAATCAAAAATTTTGGTTCAACAGTTTAGATACTATGGTTTGATAATTTGAATTTGGATAATTTATGGTTCAATGGTTTTAATTTTACTAATCAAGCGACCGTTTTATTCTTCCCTATTTCGCTTTTCGAATTCTCTCATGATTGTTATTATAAATGCACAATTCTATAACCGAATAACCATTTATTATTTTGGAATAATCAAAAGAACTTCTTATAAAAAAACTTTGATCATCGAAAGTTTTTGAATAATTATATTTGGGCATTTGTATGAACTTCTAACCTATATACCATAGATTTGAACTGGGTTGCCTTATGTATTATTATTACAATATATTTTATGTTTTCAATTTGGATGCAATCGGTGTTGTTGTGTTTATACAAATCATGCATTCTGTTATGAATGAACATGTTGTTAATAAAACCATTCTGTATAGTTTTACAAAAAAAATTGCTTGGATTATTTGAAGAAAATTAGAGTTGTTTCATCTATAACAAGCAAACATAGGTGTTTGGTGTTTGTATGTCATGTCTAATTTCATCTATTCATATGATTAGACTGTTAGATAATTGTATCAGAAAGGTGCGTAAACATATAAATTTTGTTTTGTATACATGATTTGATTTTGTTCATACTGAGATATACCAAATATAAATTATAACGTACAATCGTTGATATATACTATATAACAAACCAATATGGTTAGTCAACTGTTACCAAAAGAATGGAAGCTCACTTAAGTTCATATGTTAGCAATATGAATACATATGCACAGACTTTTATAAGGATGAATTCGAACATTATTTAGAGGATAATTAGATAGATTGATTTACAAACTGGTAGTAACTAAAAGATTCATATATTAAGTCAAACCACATTTGGAATTCTTGCTGCACATCAAATCTATTTTGACTCACATCAAAAATAGTCTGTAGGTGTTGCCGGTATTTCAAGCTTTTACAAATTCTTTTATTAACATATAATATGGGTTATTTTTATTTGACTTTAAAAATTCAATTTTATATTTTTAAGTTTTGCACAAACTGATGGATTTTCCACTTCTTAAATTAATATTGTCTAATTATTTCAATGCATTTTCACATTTTTACATAAGTAAAATTATCATGTACAAGCACATGATATTTTGAGAAGAAAGAAATCTCTGTGTGCATGTATTTCTACTTAATAGATAAATTGCATGCAAAAACCGCTTTTATAAAGATGAAAACGAACATTCTTTATGGGAAATTAAGTACATTACTTTACAAGTTGATAACAACTACATGATTTATATTTTATATCGGTCAAATTTGGGCTTCCTTTTTCATAAAAAAATGTTTGGATTCATATAAAAAATTGTTCATGTATCGCTAATTTGTATGCTTCCACAAATCCAATTTTACATGATAGATGGTACTTTTATCTTTTAACAAAATACAGTTTAATATTCTTTCCTTTCATGTTCTATATCGAGTAAAGGAGTTTCAATTTCTTAAATTGATACTGTCTAACTAATTCAATGGAAATTTCTTCCGGTGGCATGAGTGAATATCTCTTTTTTATCACTTGCCTAATTATTAGTCTTTTACTAATTTGGTGTTCATTTTGACTTAGTTGCATGTTTAATACTTTCAAATATCCATCACTTTCTAAAAAAATCATTAGAAGGTAATATTTTGAAAGATCATAACAATTACGAGCCATTATTATGATTTCCTTAAAATATTACTTTTGGTGCTAGCAGTCTTCCTTGACACTGTTTTGCATATATACATGTACATACACACATAGTTATATATGGGTGTGTATGTGTGTGTGCATGTATAAATTGGTCAAAAAGTTGGTCAACACTCCTAAGGGAATAAAAACGAAAATTAAACAAGTAAGAATCAAAAGATAGGAGAAAAAAGATAGTATTTTAGAGTGGTTTGGCCAAATCTCATGTCTACGTCAATTGTTTACTCTTATTTGCACGATCAAATTACAAAGAGTTTTCACTTCAAATCGATGAGTTTCAAGTATGACGGCACATGCTTGCAAAAGAATCTAAAAAGTTCTTTCCTAATCGTTGTGGGCAATCAATTCACAGATGAATTTGAGCATGAAAATAGTTGGATATGGTTTGAACGAGCGAATATCTTCAGGTCTGAAGTTCCAATATGAATAACAAGTCAAATCACACGATTTCTAGCAACTACCATATTTTGGTATCAACCGACATGGATCGACATCGACCCATGTCTTTGACCTCTCTTTGTCCTTTTCCTTGGCATTGTGCAAGTCTACGAGCTTGAGTAGTTAGATTTTCAAGGATTTCACATGATTCGATACCGACCATATGATTCGGTACCGACCCATATGATTCGGTACCGACCCATGTTAATTTTCACACTTGCCTTTTTTCTTCAAACATCGATCTTCACCAGAGTAAGGTGGGCCCCTAACTTTATGGGATCTTCAACATTTATATCTTCAATCTTGAGATCCTCAATCTTTATATTCTCTAAGCTTATTTATCCATTTTTTTATCATCTTGTAGTCCCGATCCATTGTAACGACCCACCTTTTTGATCCTCGGAAGTCGACACTAATAAATCCACGATATTCACGTATCGAATAACCAAGTGCCGGAAAGAGATTACTAAGGGAAAGAAGAAGAAAGCTGATAAGAAGAAAGTAAACAACACAGAATCTCACATCGCAACGAATAATCTATAATATCACAATGATCTTTATAAAAGAAAACTTTTATATACATACATCCATCAGAATACTAGCCTATCATCTACCTAGACAGTTATAACACCCGTCCGTACAATTCTTGGTAAATACAACAAACCATGTGGCGTGGGTCGTGCCTGAGTTTTTTTGGGTTCGAGTACAACTCGAAGGAGTTATCGGGATTTGAAGTGTTGGACTCGAGTTTATACTCGAGTAAATGTGGTGTGATAGCCTGTGAGTTGTAAATTTAAAAATAAACTAAGTTAAAAGAATATGTTGAGGAAGAGAAGAAACTCGAAGCAGGTTTCGAGTAAGACTCGGGTAGGACCCGAAGTAGGCTCTAAAACCAGTTTTAAAAGTTTTTAAATCAAAGTTTTGAAATTTAAATAAATTTAGTTTAAGACTTTTCTTAAAATAAAAATTCATTTGTAAATGTATTCTTTAAACATTTGATTTAAGAAGTTATGTAACTGGTTAACTTAAAAGTTAAGTTAATTTATATTGTTAATGATAATTTAATAATTAGAGATTAATTAATGGGATTAGCAAAGGTTTAAGTTAATTATTTTGAAAGTAGTTAAGTTTTAATTTAATTAATTTGTGACATTATATATTAATTAATTATTTTAAATAAATAATGAAATTAATTAAGATAAAATGATATTTTGATTAACCTTAACTTCTTGAATAAATTAATGTGTTAATAAAGATTAATTAAAAATAATTACTTAGTAAAAGTAATTAAGAATGGGTAATTAATGATCAAAGATTGATTAACCAAGTAATTAAGGGATAATTACTTTGTGTAATTATATTAAAGAATGATTAATTAAACAAGATTAATGAATATAAGTAATTAAAGGCAATTAATTACTTGAAGATAATTACTTAATTAAAAGTAATTAAATGACTAAAATTGACTAATTAAATGATTAAAGGATAATTGCTCAATGTAATAACTTGTGATTAGAGATAATCATTTAAGTAATTAATTAAGGGTTAATTAATGATTAATCAAAGGGAAATTATTAAATGTTTTGTGATTAATTGATTATTAATTTACCATAACTAGCAAATTTATTCATAGAAGTTAATCTAATTTAAATTAATCAGAAAATCAAATTAATCATATTTATGGATGTTTGAATGGTATTGAATGTTGAATTGTTTGACATCCCTGATATGTGATGCTTTGTGATACATCCTGATTTGTGTTGTGATCTGCAATTTATTATCTGTAATATATATATCTGTGATCTGTGAATAAAAGATAAGCGTTATAGTTATACCGCTTATCAGATATATTGTTGTATTTGATCTGTGATGATTGAATGATGTTGCACTACTGTGTGAAACCCCTGGACTACACCATACACACACAAATATGGATTTCACGTGGAAATCAGTTAAGTCGTAGATTTTTGACAATTTTAAAAAATTGAATTCTTGAATCCACATAGTATTGGAAATTGAAATTGGGAGCTTTGCAAATGAGTTTCAAATGTAAAAGTTATTTTAAATGACTTAATAAAACTTGATATTTTAATAAATTGATTTAAATTTGAATTCAATATTTGAAATTGAATTCAATGATTTTGGGAAACTAATTGTTTTCAACTGATAAAAGCTCTCATATAAGAAATGGATTTCCAATTTGAATTAAAGGAATTTCAAGTTGAATTGAAAATATATTTCCAAGTTACGAATAAATCTTTGGAAACGTGCTTTGAAAGCTATAGATTGAATCTTTGTTTTAAAGATTTAACGAGTTAATCCAAATCGAAATGGAATTGTTTTGAAAGCTATCAGTTAAATCTTTGGTTTAAAGATTTAATGAGTTAATCAAATTGAAATGGAAATCGATTGGAAAATCTATGAATAGATCTTTGTGAAACTGGGTGAACTTTGTGAAATGAATCTTTTCGTGTAAAAGATTAAAATGGTAATGTGTTTAACCCATTTGAAGAAAAGTTTTGGGTAATAAGTTGTGACTTAACTGAAATCCCAATATCCATATGTGTTAAAATATTTCGTTCATTATTCGGTTTAGCCGGGAGAGGACTTTGTGTCATATAACCCATTCCGAATAGTGATACGTCGTGAATGGATAGCATTTGAAGGCCGGTGGTGAAGACCGGGTATTTGTGAAAACGATAGGATAACCTATCGATTGTCTCTGCACTGAGTCGCGCCGGTATAGAGATTTCCTAAGTGATGGGAAATTCGATCGGGATTGTGAATACCCGGATTGCAAGGGCTTCTTCGGAAGTGCCTTCGGTTCTGTTCGAACCCGGAACAGACTTGTATGGTTGTATGTCTGACACTACACTTTGAGATATAAAGCTGATTTCTTTCAAATATATTTCTGTTTGGTGGCGGAGAATTTATTCTCTTAGCTTAATACCCTTCTCTGAGACGTACGAGCTCAGAGGTTATGTAGTTGAAGGTTATCAGTGATATACTCCCAATTTGGTAGTGTGGCATGCTAAGTTTTGCTGTGTGTTGAAGATCATTTGTTGATCAAAGCATGGCTTTGTGAAAAAGCGTAGCTTTGTGGACGAGACCTCATCGAACCTCACAAACCGGAAATGGTCGAAACAGGAAAGATGCGGCAAGGTTATGAGGGTCGCTCCCTTTAGGGTATGTCATTTCCTTCTGGAAAAAGGTGATATCATGGTATGGAGCCCAGATATTTACCTGTGTGGTTGCTCCAATCTCATTTACTCTGTGTGATTGTTGCTTTGTGATCGAGGTACCTCGGATAAAGGTCCCAAAGGACCGGGGGGTGGCATATTCGTGTAGTAGTTACCTAGTGTAAGAGGTAACCCGGCCTTGTGTTGGCAGAGAGCTAGTTAGTTCTCGAGACGTCCCGCCAGAGGCGTACCCATTGACAGTAGGAAGTTCCTTGGCCTGACCATTTGTTGGAAAATCCAAAGAAACAATACGATCCTTGTACGGTTTTAGTTCTATAACCTGCTATGGAATGTGGCGGTAACCTGCTATTGAACATAGTAGCTATAGTAGGCATACAATAATGGTTGTATGCTAGCTAAGATTAATATTGTATTTTCGAAAGGATTTTCACACTATGCACTAATAATAATATCAAAAGAGTTTTTCTTTTGCGTAGTAAGCATGTTTGACTATAATAAGAAGAAATCTCCTCCAATTCTGCGATTGCATTGTGTGTGTGGCGGGAGGTCTTATGGTAGTTTCATTTTCCAAAAGCATTACAGATTTGAATGTTTAAAATTCTTTTATGTTTGTTTAAAGATAAACTGTTTTTGTTTACTCACACCAGTCCCATGACTGACTCGGAGTTTATTGTTCCCTTCCTAAACTCTGGGTGCCCACAATTTTCCACACGGGCAGTCTAGAGTTGGGTTTCTCAGATATTCAGGTTTAGTAGATTATCTGAAGCTAGTTCAGTTTTGGAGTTCACGGACGACTGACGTTGCTTATCTTAGTGCAACGTGATGGTGGTTCGAGCTGATGTTGGAGTTATTGGTCTCATTCTCTTTGTCGGATCATTTGGAGTTATCACTTCTGTTGTTTCCGCTGTAACCTTATTATTTGTCTCTGATATTCTTTTATCATATTGATATCATTGTTGTATATCATTCTGGATATTGTATTCATTGGAATTGTATATGATATTATTCATTTCTTTCTTCCATTGTGTTGTTATACTTACTGTGTTATAAGCTCCGGGAAGCCTGATTCGGCGTTTGGATCTACGGCATTTGAGTACAAGTGAAGTACGGGTGTCGATTTTCGAAGGCCAAGTCCGGGATCGTTACAGTGGTATCAGAGCTAAGGTTGAACTTTAGCTCAGGAGTATAACACATTAAGTAGCTCATTAGAGATAGGGTGAAGTATACCCTAGAATGAGTATTCCTCAGATATCCATCTGTATGCCTCAGTAAATTCTCTTACTATTCATTGATAGTGAGTATGAGTGCAAGTAGAGGATGAGATAGGGGACAAGGGAATACGACTATAAATGGTCAATACCCTGTAACAACAAGAAATAGTCTTTTCTCTATCAATCTCTTTTGTTCAACATCTCTTCTCAATTCTTTGATAGTTCCTGGTAGTCCAGGAAAGAGATTCGATATATTAAAATAGGACATAAACTCCAAATAGGTCAGAACTGTTTGTTTGGATGAATTGGTTGCATTGGTTGCTATGGTTGATAGGTATAATTTGGTTTCTAAATTTAAAAGTTTTGAATTTGTATCCATACATCTATCTATTCTTTGGGTCCCGATATATTCTACGAATGGTTAGTTATCCCTTTGAACTAACCAATGCCACTGCATATTTCGTAGATCTGGATAACCCGAGTATCCTGTGAAAAATTCAATAGAATTCGTTCTTGTATCTATTGTTGATATTCTGATTTGGTAAGCCAAATGCAGAATAAATATTCAGTTTGATTTGATGAAATATTCTTCATCTATCTTTGTGTCTCCCTGGCAAATTTCGGGGATGAAATTCTTTTAAGGGGGGAAGGTTGTAACGACCCCGGATTTTATATAAATTTAAATTGATAATTAATTGAATTTTTGAATAAAATTTGTGAAATAAATTGATAAAGTGATGCGAGTTTCCCCGAATTCGAACCAATTCTGTATAAATCATTTAAATTTAAAATATTGTATATATGTGATTTGAATTTGAATCTTAGATAAATGGTTTAAAATATAAATAATAAAATGTTGGGTAATAAAACTATAAAAGGAATTCAAAATAAGTGTTGATGTTAAATAAATATTTCAAATAAATCTATAGTTATATAAAATATGAAATTAACATATAAACTTCTAGAAATAAATATTTAAGTTAAAATAAAAGTAAATATATAAAGTAAATATGTATTAATACAAATAAAGGAACTTATAAAATAATTTTATATATATATGAAGACATACAAGACGATAAAATACATGTAAGATAAATTATAAAGAAATAAAGTGAATATATTACCTAAATTTTAATATCATGATAAATATAGAACTTCATTTCTATTCCAAAGTGATAAGGCTAAAGCAAATTATTCAAGTACAAACAAGATATCTTCAAATATGAAACATGACCAAAATTTTATATAGAGACATATAAAGCAAACCAGATAAGTATGAAACCAAAGATAAAAATATATATGAAGACCCTAGTATATAGATAGGTATACAAGCTTGCAAAAGAAGATACTATCATAAAAAAATCTATGTGCAAAATCAAATAAGATAAGTATAAAGGTACGTGATAATTAATGCAGCCTCCAAACCAAATAAAAATCTCTGATCAAATGGAATATCAACTTGTACAAACACATTTTTATCACCCTATATTGTACAACAAAATATATCCCCTGCAAACTCATTTTACATATCATCTCCAATTCAGTTCGTTCATCTACATCTGGAAAGAAAGGAAGAAAAAAAAAACTTAAACAAACTTCAATTTAAAAACATCAAACAAATCAAACTCAAACCAGAGGATTAGATAGAGGGGTTCCAGCTTGCAAATTTCAAAGCTTTTCAATATAGCAGTTCTGTCATTTCTGGAAAAACAAGTGAGTAACATCACACTTTTAAAAGCTTTAAGTTAATTCTGGTTGCATGTTTAGTTCTGGAATGTATGTGTTTTATGTGAATATATAGATAGGTTTGGTAAATTTTCTACATATATATATATATATATATATATGAATGTGTGTATAGGTTTATTCCCTATATCATCTCTGTTACCAGATTCTCAAGCTCAGGACTTATTCAAAAAATTCAATATCTCTTGATTCAATTACTGTTAGGATTTAAAATATAAACAAAAGTTGTTTGTCTAATCATAGATTAATGGTTAAAATCATAACTAAGTTAAAATTTAAATTGAATGTCTCTGGAAACCAAAAGAACAGAGCAAAATGATGATAAGTGAAATTTTTAAACATATTAATTCGATGTTTCAAGCTTATAATCTGAAATCGTACCTAAAATCATGATTTTTGGAAGTAAAATTATAATTTTTAGTTTGGGTTTGTATGCGCATTTCTGAGTTGAATAGAAATTGTGTTTTGGGCTGCCTCTGGTGATCTCGGTGATCTGGGAGGTCGTAGTCTTCAGTAGTGGTAGTGGGATGATCAGAGAGTAAGGGAAAAATGGTAGGTGGATGTATTAACCACCATGGTGGCTGCAGTTGGTCGGAGTAGTTTTAACCCTAAATTTTGTCGAGAGTGTAGTTTGGGTTGCTGCGACATCTACGAGGCATCGAGTCGCAGTGGGTTTGGAGGATGGCTGCGGGGGAGGTTTGCACAGCTGTGCTCGGAAGGACATGGGCTCCGGTGATCGAATTCGTTGGCAGCAAGGTGATTTCTGGTGAGGTTGAGAGTTTCCAGTTCGACTGGAAGACTTGATTTAGTTTCGAGCTTCGCGGCATCAGTTTAAGGGTCGAATATGTTCATATGGTTGATCGGCGACGTGTGCGTGGTATCGCCGGAGGTAGCGACACAGTTGATGGACTGTGCACGTGCACAGTGGCGTGGGTCGTGCCTGAGTTTTTTTGGGTTCGAGTATAACTCGAAGGAGTTATCGGGATTTGAAGTGTTGGACTCGAGTTTATACTCGAGTAAATGTGGTGTGATAGCCTGTGAGTGTAAATTTAAAAATAAACTAAGTTAAAAGAATATGTTGAGGAAGAGAAGAAACTCGAAGCAGGTTTCAAGTAAGACTCGGGTAGGACCCGAAGTAGGCTCTAAAACCAGTTTTAAAAGTTTTTAAATCAAAGTTTTGAAATTTAAATAAATTTAGTTTAAGACGTTTCTTAAAATAAAAATTCATTTGTAAATGTATTTTTTAAACATTTGATTTAAGAAGTTATGTAATTGGTTAACTTAAAAGTTAAGTTAATTTATATTGTTAATGATAATTTAATAATTAGAGATTAATTAATGGGATTAGCAAAGGTTTAAGTTAATTATTTTGAAAGTAATTAAGTTTTAATTTAATTAATTTGTGACATTATTTATTAATTAATTATTTTAAATAAATAATGAAATTAATTAAGATAAAATGATATTTTGATTAACCTTAACTTCTTGAATAAATTAATGTGTTAATAAAGATTAATTAAAAATAATTACTTAGTAAAAGTAATTAAGAATGGGTAATTAATGATCAAAGATTGATTAACCAAGTAATTAAGGGATAATTACTTTGTGTAATTATATTAAAGAATGATTAATTAAACAAGATTAATGAATATAAGTAATTAAAGGCAATTAATTACTTGAAGATAGTTACTTAATTAAAAGTAATTAAATGACTAAAGTTGACTAATTAAATGATTAAAGGATAATTGCTCAATGTAATAACTTGTGATTAGAGATAATCATTTAAGTAATTAATTAAGGGTTAATTAATGAGTAATCAAAGGGAAATTATTAAATGTTTTGTGATTAATTGATTATTAATTTACCATAACTAGCAAATTTATTCATAGAAGTTAATCTGATTTAAATTAATCAGAAAATCAAATTAATCCTATTTATGGATGTTTGAATGGTATTGAATGTTGAATTGTTTGACATCCCTGATATGTGATGCTTTGTGATACATCCTGATTTGTGTTGTGATCTGCAATTTATTATCTGTAATATATATATCTATGATCTGTGAATAAAAGATAAGCGTTATAGTTATACCGCTTATCAGATATATTGTTGTATTTGATCTGTGATGATTGAATGATGTTGCACTACTGTGTGAAACCCCTGGACTACACCATACACACACAAATATGGATTTCACGTGGAAATCGGTTAAATCGCAGATTTTTGACAATTTTAAAAAAATTGAATTCTTGAATTCCACATAGTTTTGGAAATTGAAATTGGGAGCTTTGCAAATGAGTTTCAAATGTAAAAGTTATTTTAAATGACTTAATAAAACTTGATATTTTAATAAATTGATTTAAATTTGAATTCAATATTTGAAATTGAATTCAATGATTTTGGGAAACTAATTGTTTTCAACTGATAAAAGCTCTCATATAAGAAATGGATTTCCAATTTGAATTAAAGGAATTCAAGTTGAATTGAAAATAGATTTCCAAGTTACGAATAAATCTTTGGAAACGTGCTTTGAAAGCTATAAATTGAATCTTTGTTTTAAAGATTTAACGAGTTAATCCAAATCAAAATGGAATTGTTTTGAAAGCTATCAGCTAAATCTTTGGTTTAAAAATTTAATGAGTTAATCAAATTGAAATGGAAATCGATTGGAAAATCTATGAACAGATCTTTGTGAAACTGGGTGAACTTTGTGAAATGAATCTTTTCGTGTAAAAGATTAAAATGGTAATGTGTTTAACCCATTTGAAGAAAAGTTTTGGGTAATAAGTTGTGACTTAACTGAAATCCCAATATCCATATGTGTTAAAATATTTCGTTCATTATTCGGTTTAGCCGGGAGAGGACTTTGTGTCATATAACCCATTCCGAATAGTGATACGTCGTGAATGGATAGCATTTGAAGACCGGTGGTGAAGACCGGGTATTTGTGAAAATGATAGGATAACCTATCGATTGTCTCTGCACTGAGTCGCGCCGGTATAGAGATTTCCTAAGTGATGGGAAATTCGATCGGGATTGTGAATACCCGGATTGCAAGGGCTTCTTCGGAAGTGCCTTCGGTTCTGTTCGAACCCGGAACAGACTTGTATGGTTGTATGTCTGACACTACACTTTGAGATATAAAGCTGATTTCTTTTAAATACATTTCTGTTTGGTGGCGGAGAATTTATTCTCTTAGCTTAACACCCTTCTCTGAGACGTACGAGCTCAGAGGTTATGTAGTTGAAGGTTATCAGTGATATACTCCCAATTTGGTAGTGTGGCATGCTAAGTTTTGCTGTGTGTTGAAGATCATTTGTTGATCAAAGCATGGCTTTGTGAAAAAGCGTAGCTTTGTGGACGAGACCTCATCGAACCTCACAAACTGGAAATGGTCGAAACAGGAAAGATGCGACAAGGTTATGAGGGTCGCTCCCTTTAAGGTATGTCATTTCCTTCTGGAAAAAGGTGATATCATGGTATGGAGCCCAGATATTTACCTGTGTGGTTGCTCCAATCTCATTTACTCTATGTGATTGTTGCTTTGTGATCGAGGTACCTCGGATAAAGGTCCCAAAGGACCGGGGGGTGGCATATTCGTGTAGTAGTTACCTAGTGTAAGAGGTAACCCGGTCTTGTGTTGGCAGAGAGCTAGTTAGTTCTCGGGACGTCCCGCCAGAGGCGTACCCATTGATAGTAGGAAGTTCCTTGGCCTGACCATTTGTTGGAAAATCCAAATAAACAATACGAGCCTTGTACGGTTTTAGTTGTATAACCTGCTATGGAATGTGGCGGTAACCTGCTATTGAACATAGTAGCTATAGTAGGCATACAATAATGGTTGTATGCTGGCTAAGATTAATATTGTATTTTCGAAAGGATTTTCACACTATGCACTAATAATAATATCAAAAGAGTTTTTCTTTTGCGTAGTAAGCATGTTTGTCTATCATAAGAAGAAATCTCCTCCAATTCTGTGATTGCATTGTGTGTGTGGCGGGAGGTCTTATGGTAGTTTCATTTTCCAAAAGCATTGCGGATTTGAATGTTTAAAATTCTTTTGTGTTTGTTTAAAGTTAAACTGTTTTTGTTTACTCACACCAGTCCTATGACTGACTCGGAGTTTATTGTTCCCTTCCTAAACTCTGGGTGCCCACAATTTTCCACACGGGCAGTCTAGAGTTGGGTTTCTCAGATATTCAGGTTTAGTAGATTATCTGGAGCTAGTTCAGTTTTGGAGTTCACGGACGACTGACGTTGCTTATCTTGGTGCAACGTGATGGTGGTTCGAGCTGATGTTGGAGTTATTGGTCTCATTCTCTTTGTCGGATCATTTGGAGTTATCACTTCTGTTGTTTCCGCTGTAACCTTATTATTTGTCTCTGATATTCTTGTATCATATTGATATCATTGTTGTATATCATTCTGGATATTGTATTCATTGGAATTTTATATGATATTATTCATTTCTTTTTTCCGCTGTGTTGTTATAGTTACTGTGTTATAAGCTCCGGGGAGCCAGATTCGGCGTTTGGATCTACGGCATTTGAGTACAAGTGAAGTACGGGTGCCGATTTTCGAAGGCCGAGTCCGGGATCGTTACATCCAGAGCTTCCACTACTCCAGTTTCTATGCCACTTCCTCAATAGGCCCTTGTACCTTCCTATAAATCCAAACAGGTTTCCAAGCCCACGCACTCCTCTACCTTTGAGCCTATTTCTCAATGGCCCAGCAAAAGGCATGTCCCTTTGGCCCCTTTAACTCGAGTCATTTCTGCTATTTCCACCCCGATTACTAGGCCTACTCAAATGTTTTGTCAAAGGTACAATGCTTGCATCCCGTCCTCTACTTCACTGGAGTGAAGTTCAATTACAATCTGAAGAATATTCCAAGGGAAGTGGCAAACAAAGGTGCCGCAATCTTCTGTGACATCACTAAATGATACTACTACTGGAAGAGTTTAGCCAAACCAATGAACGACACTAACAAGGATAGTCAACTTATTATTCAGCAATTTGAGGTCGAGAAAAAGGACCACGAAAGAACCTATCGGTTCTACTCTAAGGAAGTAGATGAACCAAATTAGGTGATAGTTAAGAAGGGCAAGGCTATAGAGGATGCATAAAAGAAGCATCAAAATGAAATAAAGGCTATGGAGGCTAAGATTAAAGTGATGGAAGAGCAGGTTCTGAATGTCTACGTTAAGAAAGACATGTTGGAAAAAGAGAGCCACACTTCAGGCCATCGTCGTCACTCACTCTCTCACCATCACAAATCTTTAGGCCGAAGTAGAGAAGGAAAAGAATGAAAAGGATGAGGCTCTAATGTTGGCTGAAGAGCACATGTTAGAGTCTATTCGAGCCAATGATGGGAAGAAAATTCCGAAAGCGTGTACCCTTAAGAAAGAAATATAAAATGATGAGCTTCGCAACAAAATCATAGCTAACCTGGTGTGCTTTAGTGCCAACACAGTCAAAACTAGCAACATCAGGCAGCTTGAGGAAGGTTATCAGAAGGCGCTAGCTCTGGCCTAGGATGAAATATTGAGACAGGAGAGAGCATTGTGATGAAATTGACAAAGATGGATTAAAAGCCGCTATTCATGATGAATAATATCTGGAGGCCATACCAAAGGTCCCGGCAGACCATTCACTTAATGCTTTCACCTCTACCCAAGTGCCTACCGAGGTCCTACCAACCCCAACTCTAAGGGATTGGTCAAAAGCTTCATTCCTACCCGAAACGAATCTAAGGAAAAAATGATCATAATGGCGATGGCCAGCGCTGAGGCCATCGACACTTCTACATTTGAGCTCAAAGCAATCAAATACACTCCTCTCACTTCAACAACAACAACTACTACAGCAAAAACCACTGCCTCAACATCCGAGGGATCCAATTCCGAGATTCCTAGTTTTACGCTGCCACCATCTACTCTTCCCACACTTCTAAACAATCCTTAAGAAGAGCAGACTGTAGCATTCTCTTCGAGCCCTTCTTCTCTTGGAGGTATATCTTTAGCCTTACCTGTCTTAGAGAAGCTTCAGATATCTTCTGAGGACATTTCTAACTTTTTATCCTCGATCTATGAACTTACAAGTCAGTCATCGATCCTCTACCGTCGAAGGTCATCTTTACCCCAAGCCTTAGAGATTCCACTGTCACATCTATCGTCGTCACTTCCTTTTTTGCAATTCCGACCTCCTATGCTGGGTCCACTCCTAGTCCTAACGATGAGAAGATATGTTCTTTAAACAAGGAGGCTTTGGATGAGCGTGATGCTGCAATTGATAAGGAAGATGTCATCATCACAGATGTGAAGGGGTCTGAGACTTCCTTGGCGGCATCGAGACTACTTGTGATGACCGCCATACACCACCGGAACTCATTATAATTATATAGTGAACTACTGACATGCCCGGTCGATATAGTACGATCATCAAGGGTTAAAAATGAAATGAAATATTACACAAAATCTATCGTATATCTCACAGTGCATGGAATAAAATACAATATACTTCATAGACATAAAACTGGAGAGATGGTAATAACTAATTGATCTAAATATCATAGCACTAATCTACAGAGTTATACAATAAGTAACAGAGTTTATACAAAGTGAAAAAAAAAACATGAATGAATGTCTCATAATAATAGCAACAAGCAAACACTGTCCAAGCTCCATAGTGTTGCATAGCGGAATAACATATAAATCCATATATAATACAAGATACCCCATTCGGCTCGTCCTTCACACAACTACCATGTCGCACCTAGACCTGCTATCTAGTGTACCCATTTAAGAGTACCTGAGATAATAAGAAGCAAAGCATAAACCTTGAGTCTGACAACAGTCTAGTGTGAATGGTAAATGAATCTTAAATACTATACAAGTCGATATAGTAAGGAACAAGGGTATACAAACCATACCTGGCATATCCCTATAACCAAAGAGCTAGCCCATAACGGACATAATGTGCTACTCTATGAATATAATAAGGTATACATCAAACCAAGTACGATGATGAGTGTTCATGTATCCCTATCCCCAATGCCTATCTCCAATGACTTCCTTAGAGTGATAAACTATGGAAAAAACAACCAAAGAAACCATATCATCCATCAGTCAATCCTTACTATCACTCAACGTGCTCTAGATATATGATAACCCGTATGGCCTTTCCTATGCCAGAGATTAATGAAAATATTGATTTTTAGTATACTCATCTTCCACCCGAGGCTAATACTAGACCCTTTCCCATGGTCTAGGGTATAAAGATCCTTTCAAATGATCTGGGGTAGCATTTCCAAGTACCCATTAGTGCACTTGTAAAATCCTTGTTTTCGAGTACATCAGAAAACATTACGAGTATCAACGATCCCTTACCACTCGTATCTGAGGCTTTCCTTACTCCATCTAGTTTCCGTTATTCTCGACGAACCATTCCACATTCCTCCATTCCATGATCAAACCATTCTCATGTGCTATCCATGGGTCACCCTTCCTAGAATCCGCTCTTTGTAGATAACCATCTCATGACTCCTTTCCACATCGAGCCACAATCATCGAAACCTAACTCCATTTACCGTCGAGTTATAGCACTAAAATCCCAAAGCTATCCTCATGCTACAACATCACCATTAGACCCTAAGCGAACAAACTAACAACCTTCTGCACGATTTGTAGAGCCTCTGCTTCTCCCCTTTGAGATTCTACACTGATTCCATCAAAATAAACCTCTAGGTACCGACCAAAAGCTTTCGGTACCGAGTTGGGTACTTAGCCAATTTTGGCTAACTCTCTTCCCCTCTTCTAGTGCTCCATCTTCCAAGTACTTAGATCCCGACCACCCCATCTAAAAGCTCTCAGCATCATCTCCAAAGCTTTTTGTAACGACCCATAATTTAATCACTTTGAACTTGAATAATTAATATGTTTTTAAATGATTAAATAATGGGTTTTATATTTAAAATAAAATTTTGGATAAATTAGGATAGTATAATTACTTTCCTAGTAAAATAAGAAAGAACTATTAACCTTGCCTAATAAAACAAAATAGTATAATTACTTACCTAGTAAAACAAAATAGCATAATGATTATTATATTCCACATGGATGGTTGCCATTGGACCAAAATCTAGTCGAATCAGGTTATGCCATGCGGATGGTTGCCATTGGACCAAAATCTAGTCGAATCAGGTTAGGCCATAGTTGATAAGGAGGATTCCTATTGGACCAAAATGTGGTCGAATCAAATTAAGCCATAAGGATGTTTTCTATTGGACCAAAATGTGGTCGAATCAAATTAGGCCATAAGACTGGTTTCTATTGGACCAAAATCTGGTCGAATTAGATTAGGCTATAGGAAATTACTAAGGTACTCTTCTCTTCACTTATAAATAGCCAAGTCCATATCTCATTTTAATTCATTCACAAACTAAATAAAAGAACTAAATTTCATTATCAAAGGCGAAGTATTCCAAGTCTTCATCAAAGCAAATAGGATTTGAGTATATTCCTTGTTTTCATAGTTTAGTGGCTATAACTTATTCTGTGAGTATATTCCTTGCTTTCATAGTTTAGTGGTTATAACTTATTCTATGAGTATATTCCTTGCTTTCATAGTTTAGTGGTTATAACTTATTCTGTGAGTATAATTTAATTATTTTACAGTGAGTGTAATCTTAATCTCTTTTCTTTGACTCATTCACATTTTAATAAATGTTGTGTTAACTATTGATTGTAAATAATGAATCTGTTATTATTCTTGTTTGGTTGTTTGATTTATGCTCGACCAGTTTATGAGCAATAACCTTGACATTTAGTTAAAGGGAACTTACATCACCTTTTAACTTAGGATTGAAATTTAGTGACTTTTTGGTTAAAAGGAAATAACACCCCTTTTAGCTATCTCATTTGATTGATTAAGAGGGATCTTCACCCCTCTTGGTCATACTCTCCTTTAAAGATGATGGGTTTAAGTTATGATTTGAATGGAAGTTTTAAATCTTGGTTTAAAGTATTTTAAAGGAGCTTTGAAATTTATATAATGATTCAAATGGGTTATTTATGGAAAGTAAGTAGTCCTATACTTGGCACTAAAAGCCGATGTGTAGATTGATCCTTTATTTGTGAGATCTAGAACCGAAGTGTCTTGACAAGGCTAGGAGCCACCAGTGCCCTGACTTACCTGGCTTTGTTTCTGGGAGAGGGATAGAGTAAGGTGAGAATATCGAAAACGTGACAAGTGTAGGAGATTTGATTTCCATAAATGATCTTTATAATTATGATAGTATGAAAAACATTCGCCTTTCTTGTAGACAATTGTTTTTGACCCATTTAAGTATGCTTTTGAAATATGAAATCCTCCCAAATGTTCTGTGAATATACTTATACCGATGAGATAAGTATATGGATATTTTCCAAGCATTGAAAGAGTATAAAATTTAGTTTCCATATACGACCATTTTGTTATGCCCGATAGTTGTTATCTTGACTATCGATTTCGATACCCTTCTTCCTTTGGTTTTTGTTTCATTAATCTAAGACGATTTGTTTCTCATTTAGAGCATTGATATCCTTTATCGGAAATGACTAAATAAAGAGCGAGTGGGGGCCAAGCTATGTGGGGTTGCTCCCATTAGGGTATTGTCACATCTACTCTAGATTGGTTTCAGTTGTATGCGCACAAAGATGTGAAATACTAGGATACTCGGTAAGGTTGGCGGGGTCCGACTTGGTGGTTTCCGAGAGCCATCGAGTTCTCAAGTATATTTTCTAGAGGTATACTTTCGATAAAGGGTGCGTACCCTCCTAGTCATTGTTGGAAAAATTCCTTTTCCCTATTTTTTTTGATTCAAATCTTTGAATTGATTCTTTCTTTATTGCATCGGGAAGCGTCTTGCGCTCTTCGCGATGTTTAATTATTTGTGTCCATTCTTTTATGCTTGGATATTGTCCTTGTGAGGGGAAACCCATTCTGCGTTTTTACGACGTGGTCTTACAGGTTATTTTGTGTGTTCTATTTTTTTTATTTGGAGTTTACTCATACCGGACTTATTGTCTGACCCGAATTGTTTGTTTTTCCTAAACTCTTGGGTACTCATTTATATTTGAGTAGTCCGAAAATGACAGGTTTCTTTAGGCTCTTTTGAAGATGTTGGACGGGCAAGAGGCTCCTTTTCTATCTAGCTATTTATTTTCGCCGTTATGAGATGTTGGCTCTATGTATGTATATTTAAAGGCACGTTGTTATAACTGCCTAGACTAATAGTAGTACTTTTGTTGTAACTCTGATAACTCCATGTTGGGAAGTAACCTTATGTACTATCTTATTTTTATGTTATATTTAACCATTCCGTTGTGAGATTATTGTTCCGTTCTTATATTTCACCCCATGACAACTCGTCTCTCAAATACTTGGGAAACGGCACATGAATACCATGGATCTATTAAGTGTCATTCTCAATGGTCAGAAAGGTGGGTCGTCACAGTTGGTATCAGAGCTTCGGTTGAGCGAACACCTTAGCCTGATTGGGGTGCAACTTATTAGAGATAGTGTAAGTGATGCCCTAGAATGAGTTAATCTTGAGAGAGCGTATTTGTAATTTTTATAATAATAATATTTATCCTCTAAAATCTCGTTTTAGATCGTTTGGTGTTATTTCCTTCAACCATTTTAATCCTATTTTTGTATTCTAAAGATACATGTTATTTGTTCAAATAATAGAAAATGAATACAAGAAGAGAAGGAAGGAGAGGATCTGGAACTAGCATGGGTACCAATGGCAGGGTACCTAGAAATGCTACTATGTCAGTTGTAGATCCGGTAGAGGAAATGGTAGTGAAAGTTCAGACCCCTATGAACTTTGCAGCTTTGTGTAAGAATTTTACCACTTTGGGCAGGAAACCATTCTATGGGACTGAAGATATTCTTGGAGTGCAGAAGTGGCTTCAAACTTGTGAATGAATATTTGGAGATCTTCAATTGGAGGATGCGGAGAAACGGCTGTTGGCATCGCGACAACATCAAAAGTCGGCAATGGATTAGTCGGATTCTGAAATAGCTAGTATTCCGGAGGAGGAGTTTTCTTGGGCCCAGTTCAAGGAATTTTTGAAGCACAGTTTATTCCAGAAGCCGGAAGAACTCAGTTATTTAGAAGTTTCATTGACTTGTTGTAGAAGGGCTTGATCTGATGTAGTACCTCGAGTTAGGGATCGCCAGTTGTCTTTGTTACAAAGGAAAACGGTTCTCTAAGGTTATGTGTAGACTATCGGGAGTTGAACAAAAGGACTATCAAGGATAAATATCTTTTCCAATGATCGAAAATATGTTTGACCAACTCCACAGTGCTTGGATATTTTCTCAATTAGATCTTGCCACCAATTTCCACCAATTAAGAGTGGTAGAGGATAGTGTTCCCTTAATAGCTTTTCCGACTCCAGAAAATTTCTATGAGTGGTTAGTTATGCCGTTTGGATTGACTAACGCACCCGCTTATTTTGTGGACTTAATGAATCGAGTATTTCGAGATATTCTTAATAAATTTGTTCTCGTCTTTATTGATGATATTCTTATCTATTTAAAGACAGAGGAGGAACACAAATATCATCGTGTCGTACTTGATACCTTAAGAAGCCATGTGTTAAAGGCTAAGTTTTCCAAGTGCCATTTTTGGAAATCCGTAGTTAGGCTTCTAGGGCATGTTATTTCAGGAGAAGGCATATCGATGGACCTAGCTAAAGTTATGGCGGTTCAAGAGTGGAAGAAGCCCGAAAGTGCGATGGAAGTTAGAAGTTTCTTGGGATTGGCTGGCTTTTACCATAGGTTTATCAAGGACTTCTCGAAGATTGCTTCTCATCTGACGAAGTTAACAAAGAAAGATGTTAAGTTCGTTTGGACTTCTATGGGTGATCAAGCATTCAATGAATTGAAAGGAAGTTGACTAGCGCTCCTGTTTTAACCATTCCACATGGGAGCGAAGGTATAACCGTGTATACAGATGCTTATGGAACCAGATTGGGAGCAGTTCTGATGCAACATGGGAAAGTTATTGCCTATGTGAGTTGACAGCTAAAGCCGCATAAGAAAAATTATGCTACACATGATTTGGAGCTTTTGGCTGTTGTCTTCGCACTAAAGATGTGGAGGCATTATCTTTTGGGTGAAAGGTTCGAGTTATACACGGACCACAAATCCTTAAAATACCTTTTTACCCAGAAAGATTTGAATTTGAAGCAGCAGAGATGGCTGGAGTTTCTCGCTTCTTATGATCTAGAGGTTCTTTATACCCATGGAAAAGCAAATGCCATTGCTAATGCACTGAGTAGGAATGTAGCAATGTTGCAAACCTAGAAGTTAAGCCAATATTGTTAGAGAGAATCGCATCCAATCAAGAGGCAGATCCTATTTTGGCTCGACTTAAGAAGGATGTTGAAGAAGGTGTTGTTTCTAGCTTTGAGATTGATCTCCGAGGCATATTGAAAATGAATGGGCATATTTGTGTTCCAGACTTTGATGGACTTAGGCAAGAAGTGTTAGCCGAATGCCACCATTCAAAGTTTTCTTTTCATCCAGGAGTGAGAGTGACCAAGATGTCTAAAGATATGAAGAGGGTATTCTGGTGGAAGGGGATGAAGCGAGATATTTCAATCTTTGTGAGTCGTTGTGTAAACTGCCAGCAGATTAAGAGTGACCAACAGAAGACAACTGGACTGCTTCAGCCACTTAAGATCCCAAAGTGGAAGTGGGAGCAAATCTCTATGGACTTTATTGATGGGCTTGCTAGGTCAAGAAGAGGTAACGATGGCATTTGGGTTATAGTCGATCGGCTGACCAAGAGTGCCCATTTCATTCCTATTAAGCTTACTAGGACTACTACGTGTCTGGCGAGTTTGTATATGAAGGAGATTGTGAGACTCCATGGGATTCCTCGTAGTATTGTAAGTGACCGAGACCCGATATTCACTTGTTGGTTCTGGGAGGGACTGCGGACTGCTTTAGGGACTGAGGTAAGTCTAAGTACAGCTTACCATCCTCAAACAGATGGGCAGATGGAGAGAGTGAACCGAATCTTGGAAGATTTACTGCGAGCGTGCATTCTAGACTTCGGGGGTTCTTGGGAAAATCATTTACCCTTAGTCGAATTCACTCATAGCAACGGCTATCAAGAAAGCATTGGTATGGCCCATTTCGAAGCTCTTTATGGTTGTCCATGTCGTTCTCCTTCGTGTTGGGTTGAATCTGGAGATAGACTTGTTCTTGGACCTGACATAATCTTAGAAGCCAATGAGAAGGTAGCTGATATTAGAAGAAAGATGAAGGAAGCGCAAGATCGGCAAAAGTGTTATGCAGATCAAAGGTGCAGGGATCTAGAGTTCTTAGTTGGGGACTTGGTATTTGTAAAAGTCTCTCCTCTGAGAAGTGTTGTGAGCTTTGGGAAGACAGGGAAGTTAGCTCCTCGATATATTAGCCCTTTTTTCATACTGGACAGGATTAGTAAACTTGCATATAAAGTGGAGTTACCAGATCGACTATCAAATGTGCACAACATATTTCACATATCTCATTTACATAAGTATGTACACAACCCTTCCATGATAGTAGAACCGGGACAACAAGTTGATTTGGAGGTTCAACCTAACCTAACCATTCTTAGGCGGCCTATTCGTATTGTCGCTTGAGACATAAAGCGATTAAGGAAGAAGGTTGTGAATCTTGTTATGGTTCAGTGGAGTGGAGATGTTAAAGATTGTACTTGGGAAACTGAGGACTATAGTAGGGATTCTTATCCCGAGTTGATGTAGTTGTTGTTTGTATTTAGTTGTTTCCTTTTAGTGTACTCACCAGTTGTGTTGAGGTCACTTTCCTTGTATCTTTGTGTCGTATATATGATATCATTTGGGTTTCTTTGATATCTTGAGTTTATCTAATTAATTTTGAGGATGAAATTTCCTTTAAAGAGGGGAGGATGTAACGACCCATAATTTAATCACTTTGAACTTGAATAGTTAATATGTTTTTAAATGATTAAATAAAGGATTTCATATCTAAAATAAAATTTTGGATAAAATAGAATAGTGTAATTACTTTCCTAGTAAAATACACTACAACAAAATAGACTTTTCACAGCGTTTGAAAAACGCTGTTAAAAGTTTTCACAGCGTTTTTAAAAACGCTGTATAACGACATGCGGTCGTTGACCTTAAATTTTTAACTGCAAAATATAAACGCTGTCAAAAACCCACTTTCTACAGCGTTTTTTAAACGCTGTTAATAATTTTTCTACTGCAAGGTATAAACGCTGTTAATAGTTTTCTACTGCAAGGTATAAACGCTGTCGTAGGGATATGCATTTTTTTCCAATGAATTGACAGCAATGTATAAACGCTGTCGTAGGGATATACATTTTTTTCCAATGAATTGACAGCAATGTATAAACGCTGTCGTAGAGATATGCATTTTTTTCCAAAGAATTGACAGCAATGTTGTGCCATTGCAATATTCACACATATTATTAATATAAACTACATTTAATTATATTTTAATCAGTTAATGTACATAACATAAACAAATCAAACTAAAATTGTAAAATAAAAGCATAACTATTAATCACTTCCATAAAATAAGTTGAACACAATATCCATGAACAAAGTTTACATAAACCCGTAAAGAGAGATAAAATTTATAAACCAACTGCATACAATCTTGATGTATAATCAAAACGAGAAGTAAAATAGATTTGGCACAGCGTCAATACCAATCTTGAAGACCTTGTTTCAAGCCAGACCTTCCTCTTTCTACTGAAGCGGTATCTTCATTGTATCGGATTTAAGTGTCTTCCATGTACCGTGACCATTGTTCTTTGACAGTGGATATAAAAACATGAGCTGTTGACATTTCTTTCTGTAAATCGTCTGTTCTATCAGAAGCACTTGCTCTAAGACCATCAATAGTAGTTTGAACCTAACCAAAATGAATTTGGTTATCAGTATACAAATATCATACAGGTGGATGCTACCTCTAATTCATTTCATAAGCATGTTCATTAACTATTCATTTCAAACTATAGTCATTTCATATGCTAACTATATAACTACAGGTAACTAATTCAATATTATGTAGAAGTTGCAGAAAAGACCTGATATATTTGAGCAATATTATTATTTGAATGGGTTTTTAGAAAAAGAGGAATAAGAAGCCACATAATTGTCCCATGGCAGATTTTGAATCAAAATATTGTGTTGATCCCAGATGTTACAAGCCTTGAGCTCAAAACCAAGGAAATTGAATGGAAGAAAAAGTAGTATAAATTATGAATACATAAGTTGCAACATAACAATATTATTATGAAAGCACTTGCTACCTGATACCAGGTACATACAGTGTGCAATTATGCCAATGTGGCAATGTGTGGAATTTCATAGTAGATTCTTTACAAAACCAAATAATGTTTCAAACATGTTAACCATCATGTATGCATAATTACAGACTACCTTAGATTTGGAAAGACAGCAGCTAAGCCTTACAGATGGACATATAATTTTGTTGCATATATATGTTAGCTTTTAAATGCAAGTAAAAAATATACTAACCAAGGTAGTATAAAAATTAAAAATATATTGCTGATGTTTTATCAGTAATTATATCAAAGGAATAGAGAAAGTATACCAGCTTCTTCTTTCTAGCACTTGAACTACTCCAGTAAAACATTTGATTTTTCCAGCCCGAGCAATCTTGTACAAGCACTTTTGAATCCATTGATCTCCAAATTTCTATTGGAAAAAAAAGAAATTTTACTTTATTTAGCTCAGAATATTTATCGAGTATTTAAAATTTTAACATTTCTAGTCTTCATAATAGATGAGTTATGGAGATGTTCATATTTTATAAATCAATTTGAAGTTTTTTTTTGTGGTTCCATCTTTGAAATCTTTATTGATGTGCATAAGAGTTATCCTATTTAACTTGGGTATTTTTGTAAAAGCGATGGCAAAAACTATACATGTATCTGAATAAAGCTGCTACATCTTGAAATCCCTCATCATAAGATGGTCTCTATAGAAAAAAATTACCCAAATGATTTCTGATTTAGATAGAGAACTATATCAACCTATAAACCATTGCCAATACAAAAAATATCATATATTAACTGTAAAATTTCTAATGGAAATAATGAATAGCAGTATTACCTAACAACACCAAAATGAACCGAACTGTGTTCCCCATCCATGCTTACTGCGAGCCTTGGACATTCCAGGTCCTTGCGGAAGAATGTAGATCATAATAGCATGCTCAGCTCCTCTTTGAATGCTTAAAATGCTGTTAGTAACGGCTCACTCATAATGAACAGCATAACCTATTCCTTTACTCCATTTAAACGAGTTACGAGGAACCTGTGTAAATTAACATGGACACTAGTTAATCAAACAAGGATTTGTATTGCCAAGTTAGTACCAAATGAATGCGGAAGCTTGCTTTGTTATATGTTTGGGTTGCAAGTTTTGTTGAACTAATTTAACAAGGTTAAGAATGAATGTAACTTAATAAATTAGTGTCTATAAAAATGGAATACAGCAACGGAACAGAAACCAAGAAAGCAAAGATAACCGACTTCATAAGCAAAGATAAATTAAACCACAATTTCTAGTAACTACCAACTATAATAAAGTTTGGTATATCATTAGTAGCTATTTCTGGAACAGTTGCTTATATGAAAATAAGATGTTAGTTATCATTACCCAAACCGAGTGGTTGACAAAATCCAGAGAATGTTATGTTATCATCATTGCTGTCCATTTTAAGGAAGATGAAAGCCTTTTCATCTGTAACGGATGCTGTATTAAGCAGGTGCTGAAAAAGAATTTAATTTAGTGAAACAAATGAGAAATATTTTCACCAGATCTTATATATGCAAAAGATTCAAAGAATAACATTTACCCTTGATAATACCAAGTAGAGCTTCATTCCAACTAGTCTTGAGGGGCTTTCGATTTTTATTTGGATTTTGAAGCCATACAAAATCAACTCCATAAACATTTCCGTGATGATTTCGATGGCTGACTCACTACAGTTAATCGAAAAACATAGGTATAAATAAAAAAGTTCTCACTACAGTTAATACCAAGTAGAGCTTCATTCCAACTAGTCTTGAGGGGCTTTCGATTTTTATTTGGATTTTGAAGCCATACAAAATCAACTCCATAAACATTTCCGTGATGATTTCGATGGCTGACTCACTACAGTTAATCGAAAAACATAGGTATAAATAAAAAAGTTCTCATCGTATTATATAGCACTATTTTTGAGCAAAATTCAAAAACAAATATAGGTAGGCAAATAAGAAAAAGGACATCAGAAACATTTATTTCTAACTTTTCATAGTAAATGTATCCAATTTAATTCTAATTTTATACACCTAATATTAATCATTATGGAGACAAATAAACTATTATTTATCTTTTCCATAAATGACAAAGCTAAGAAGATCCATTTTGAAAAAATAAGCACTTTTCAATTTTCTGCCGATTATTTTGAAAAAAAAATCATGAACTTGGAGCATAATACCATTTTAAAGAGAATCCCAACAGTATTTCCAGATATAAGCATTGGAATTACAAAGCAAAGAATCATTAATCTAAAAATTAAAGAATAAGATCCATTTTCGTATCAGCATTACCATATATATATGAAACCGAATTTGATAATTATAAAAGGGGATTTTGACTGCTAAACATTTTTTGTCCTAAGTATATCATCATCCTTATATCTATTTATATCATTTAGTGGTTTTTATTTTGAAATACACTATAGATTTTGTCTAATCCTCTCAACCATGTAAACAAATGTCAAAATTGGAAGGGAAACAACCTGATAAATAATAATGCAAGTTGTAGCTCTCACTTCTTGCCTCTTCACTCATCAAGCATCGCCTGTCCATCAAATATCAAACTGATTGATATCTTTAATTGACGTGTTAACTTCAGCTGATATATTTGGCAAGGATGTAAATGTCCCAACATATGTTTCCATAAGACTTATATTATCAGTAGTTAACTAAGCACATTAGATGCATATGGTAAAGTTAAACAATATTAAAATATGTCAAAAGTCATCCAATAAATGTTAAAAATAAAAAATGGTTCACATACCTGAAACAAAACCTAAATGAATTAGCACTATATACTTCAGTTATATAAGCCAATAACATTTTTGGAAATTGTCAAGGAAGCAAAAGCTTGCATCTTATCTCAAGAATTCTCTTCCATTTCAAATGACTAGAAAACCTCTTTATGATGGTTTCATTTTCAAGCTCTCATTGAAGTTTCTACTTGATTATCTATACAAGTCAGCTCATGACCATTTTGACACCACTTATTTTCATCATATTTATGATAAATATGGTGAGATCGACCTTCACACATATTCTTACATATATGCAATCTTCAACATCAATAATGATGCTCCCTATAACTAAATCTTAAGTTTTCTTGGAAAACACTAATTTTTTAAAGCAATTTCACCCGTCTAAAGAAAATCATACGATATATACTTGAAATCTATAAAGTGTGACCCTTGAATCATATCTCTAGTTACACCCTTGTTCGGTTTCAACTTTAAAAATCTTAACTACAAAAAATAATGATAAATTTATTATAATCAAAGTGAAATCCATATGTCTTTTAAGAATGAAGGGATACTTTTACTTCTTACATTTGATATAAAACAAATAAACTTTTACTACCTAATAGCATGCGGCTATATGTATTTTCGATCATATCTAGATGGCTTTTTATCCATTATTTAGTTAATATCATCTATAAATCAATCAACTTTATTCTTAATATTCTATATATTCATTTGAAAATCAATTGTTTTCTCAACTCGTTTATGTAAAATATAGTTTGGTTCTAATTTCTCTAACCTAAAAATAATTTTAAATAATGGTAAGTCAACAAATTGTTATTTACTATGTGCTAAATTTGAATTAATAACCTGGGCTAATCTAAAATTAAATTGCTAAACTGAAGTAAACTAGATAATTAGCCAAATTGCAATAACATAATGTCATACGTTAATTTTACATTTACAGCACCTAATTAGCCAAACTGTAATATAATAAAGTTAATAAAATCAAAGAAAGATAAGTATTTTTTCTTAAAGTAGCCACATTTCGTAACCATATTTCATAACCACTCCCTATGTTCTTATAATAATAATATGACGGTACATTAAAGACCTAATTATCAACATCTAGAAACTAATTTTCCACTCATATTAGTGAGTAATAGGAGCCAACTGCCAAGTATTAATTTAAAAAGTAGCGCAATCTTCAATTTAAATGTAAGATTGGATATCATCTACTTAGATTATATCTTAATTTGTAAGTACCTTATCACAAAGGATAATAACAGTTTAACTCATACTAAAATTTAAAAGTAATGATCCTATTTTCTATGATGAATCCAGCTTTGCAAAAAGCTTCACCTAATATAATCATGATTCTTATATTGTCTGCAATTTATTACCACTTTAGCAACTAAAAGCAAGAGAAAATTTAGAAGTAAAAAAACTCTAATATTTAAAAATAAAATTGCTTTAGTATACTAATGATTGAGAGAATCTAAAAATCTTGACAGTAGAAATAATACCAAATTTGTTTTAAACATGCAGTCCTAAAACATGCAGATGTTTAGAAAGTGATGAAAATAATGCATTCATCCATAACAACGAAGAGCGATTAAAAGCATACATTAAAAGCTTATGTCAAAAGCTAACACTGAACTTGTGATTTAGACAAATTTAAACATGCCCAACATAACACGCTACCTAGTTTCAATTTCATGTTTCAACCAAAAAACTTGTCTCTTTTAATTATTCTAACAATAATGCAAAGAAGCTAAGTATTGATAAATATACAGTAAAATTGAAGCATTCATACACTAAACTTATCACTAGTATCCCTATATTACTTATAAAATAACATAAAACAAAATTAATATATACTTCTTATTCAATATGACTTCAAGAATTATGCAATTATGTTCACAACAGCTAACCACAAGATAAATATAGAGTGAAATGATCAAATGTGTTTTGTTGCAGTTCACTGATGAAACAACTCTAAAATTAATAAACGTCCACAAATCAATGGTCATTTTTAGTGTATATAAAAGACCAAATGTGTCAAACTTACAAAATAATCCCTTATCTTTGTTAAAAAAATAAAACCATGTCATGGATTTTGAACTCGGATGATGATCGGTTACATTATACTATGATCAAACAGTTTTTTTCTCAAATTAAAACTTGATGTTCATCTTTCCTCATACTTAAACACTTACAAAGAAATTTAGCTTTGTTCATGAACTTGAACCATCACCTATCTCCATCGGTTATTTTTCACTAGATGATATCTTTTATTTTTGTTTATGTGAATTGTTCACTTTTACCAGATACGAATTGAAATATTAGGTATGTATTAACATAATAAACTTTTTATGGCTAGCAGAACCAATATACCCAGACTGATTCGTCTAAGCTAGAAAAATTAAAACCAGCTACAAATGAAAGCTGGTTGGATCTGATCTTAAGACGATAAATCTAAGATTGGATATGGATAATTCAATAATTATACCTTAAATGTTCTTTAATACATTATCTACCACCAATCTAAAGCTTCTAAAAGGATATAAAGGGTCGTCAAGATTCCATGCGTATAATTTTGAATAAGAAAACTGACATAGAATGCAATATATATTTTAATTGAAGTTAAACAACTGATCATGAGAACAAACTTGGAGAACTGTTTCAATTACATTTCCAACATATTATCATTAGGCATGAAAATTTGTTGTAGCACTTCCATTCCTAAATACGTTAGTGAAAATGCATGGTGCACAAATTATTTGCCTTTGGGTCAGGTAACAACTTTCTAATTTGTAAGTTCAAACTGAATATCCTTGAAACCAAGATGTTATCTAGTGCCATAAAATAAACATTTTTTTAAGAGGCAAAATTAGTGTAAGCATTCCAAATATCAAATCATTTAATAGTACTCTGCACTTTGTAAGGTCTTACAGGCCATAATTGAGACTAATGAGCCTATATTAAATAACTAGTTATATTTTTTCCATTTCTCACCGTATATGTATTAGTTTATTCCAGTGGATAAAATTCAATGAGCCTGAAAAGAAAACTATAAGTGTATACATCTGAGTAATGATCTAATTTTACTAATGCACGATAATCTAAAAAGGTAATTTTAACACTTGGCTAGTAATTATAGTTGACTAGGAATCAATAAGTATAGAAGTTAAAAAAGAAATTATCAAAATATTGTTAACACGTGATGGACAGATACTTATGGTAATTATTCATAACTTCTCATATTTGAACTTCCAATTCATTTGGTCTAGCCTGAGATTTATATCCTATATCAAGGTTGAAATGAAGATATCAAATCATGTATATATGTATGATGTAAGTGGACAAGTTCACACAAAATGCTCAAGGATAAATGAGAATCAGGAAATTAATATGTATAAAAGGTTTAAATAACTTGAACATTTACTTTGATAACCTTGCACCAAATGGTAATCAACAAACATAAAGCTCAATACTAAAGTTTCAATCCCTAAACCAATAAAATCATATCAAATATTTCACATATATAAAAACATAAATAAAAATAATAATTAAAAACTGAAAATTTTAAATGAGCCATTATACAAATGAACAATATTATAAGGTACTTGAAGAAATAATATCTCATTATATTAATACTTCCATTATGGTTCAGACTACCTAAACAAAAATTACCAAGACCCGTTGAGGATCAGGCCATGTAGCCCTACTAAACTTGCTAAATACCATTCTCCTCTAGCAAACTATCTTCTGGTTAGGTTTCATTAGCACACCCGTAAAGTTCGTAGGCTTCACAGTAGTAAGGATTTGTAAGAGCATTTTACACCTAGACTACCTATTACTAATCAAATTTTAATAACAATGCATATCTCATATTTCAATTAGTAAAAAACAACAAAACTATAAGAATATGAAAGAACTACCAATAACAGTGATGATTCAGCTTGTACAAATTTTAGTTTACTAGCTTCATCAAGATCAATCATCAAAAACGTAATTCTTCTAGTCGGGCTAGTTAACCCTAATTTTAAATCAAAAACTCAATTAAAAACGAAATACTTTTTCATATCAGGGCAAATGTCAAAACAAGGAATTTGAAATTCCAAAATCAGCGACGAATGGAGGAATTTCGAAATGGAACTCAGATTTGTTCAAATTGGAATGAATTTCTGATTCAAAATTTGTTTGAAATCAAAGTTGGAGATTCTTACCAGGAGCTGGCGATGAGGAGTTCACGAGGTGGAGGTAGAATCTACTAGTGACTAGCTATTCACGTGGCCTTATGGTGTGAAGGCGGAGGATGAACGTTGCTTTTAAAGAGACGAAGAGAATGGGAGGATAAATTTTTTAGGGTTTTGTTTCCTTTTGCTATGAGGTGGGATGAAAAAAATGGAAAAAGCAGCGGGATCTTGCCCATGCGAAATTTTGTTCGCGATAACAGCGTTGTCATTATTTTTTATTTATTTAATGGAACCAAGGACGACAATTGTATTAAAAACGCTGTACTAATTTGCCGTAATAACTCACTTTTCTTGTAGTGATAAGAAAGAATTATTAACCTTGCCTAATAAACAAAATAGTATAATTACTTGCCTAGTAAAAAAAATAGCATAATGATTATTATATCCACACGGATGGTTGCAATTGGCCCAAAATCTGGTCGAATCGGGTTATGCCATGTGGATGGTTACCATTGAACCAAAATCTGGTCGAATCAGGTTAGGCCATAGTTAATAAGGAGGATTCATATTGGACCAAAATATGGTCGAATCAAATTAAGCCATAAGGATGTTTTTTGTTGGACCAAAATGTGGTCGAATCAAATTAGGCCATAAGGCTGGTTTCTATTGGACCAAAATCTGGTCGAATCAAGTTAGGCTATAGGAAATTACTGAGAGGAATGTGGATTAAGGATCTTAAGGCTAGAATTAACATTAGAGGGGGGGTGAATAGTGTTTTAAGAAATTCGTTAATTTTTTGAGTTTATCTTAATTTGATAACAATGTATACGCTAATCAGACACAGATATGAACACAGAATCAAACACAGATGCAAATATAAAGTAAAAGTAGTAAAGGAAAGAACACACCGGATTTTATATGGTTCGGAGTTACCCTACATCCAGTCCCGCAACACAAGTACGGATTTCCTTTCAAAAACAATTCTTACAAATACAACCCTCGGTTTCAAGGCTACGAGGTACACCCTCCAGAATCACAATCCTTTGGGTAGAGATACTTGATTTCCGGGGCAACAAGTTCACCCAATTGTTTTCCAGGGCTACATTCACACCTTTTCTCGCTTGATAGATTACAAAGAAGCCTATAACTCTGAATAGCACTTAGATCTTGTTGAGATAGTGATAGAGAATCAAACCAGAGATTATCTAGTTAGATTCAATGTTGATTTTGGTAGAGTAAGGATAGGATTTTGATTAAGAAAGTGTGGAAGAAGAAGAGAAGTGAAAAACCAGAAAAACCGATATAAAATTCGTTGAAACTGACCCCTATTTATAGAAGAACAACAACCATGACCATTCATGAAAAGTTATGGCGAATAGACACTTCTTTTGAAATTTGAATTAAACTGTCACCATGTCGACATGGTGCCTATGGGCATGTCGACATCCCTCAGCCAAATTTGATGTTTTGAATTTCTATAAAAATAATATTTATCTTATATTAAAATTTTATAAATATACTTGAATATAGTTGAAATTCATAAGTAAATATAAAGAACAATATATATATATATATATTATTTAACTATAATTTAAATCAAAGTATAGATAATTTAAATGTTAAATATATTATTTGAAAAGATAGTTTAAAATCAGGAGAAATTTTGACTCTGAAAATAAAGATGTTTTGAGGCTAAAATTATTTTAAAACGGAATCGAGGGTTTTGAATCTTTTTAAAAGGAAAGTTTTGAAATCATTTCGAAAACAAGATAATTTTGAAAAATCATTTGAATTAAGCTTAGTGGATACAAAACAATGTCCCACTAGATTTTCGTAGGTTTCATCCTACTTAGGGTTCCATCCCTTTAACGGGCTCGAAGTGGATTCCATTCCACGAATAAATTGGATATTAAGATGCCAGTGCTTTTCTACGAGTTTTAACAAATATTCCTAATAAAACAAACTTAACCTTGAAATCTTGAACTCTTGATAATCTTGATACTCATGAGTCTTCTATCTCTATATCTTGAATCTCTATACTGTACAGTCTTCATTCTTGATACCTGCATGGTTAGATCCTGCATATACATATATATCTAAACTTGTAATGTTAGTATTTATATTTTATAATCTATTCTAAGGTTGTTGTCATCAAAACCATCATCTTATGGACTAACAATCTCCCCCTTTTTGATGATGACAACCTTTGTTTATAAAATATTCCTTCTATCCTAATAACTCCCCCTAAAACTAACATCTCCCCCTTAATCTATGCCTAACTACCCTATTTTATATTTCTCCTCCTTTGTCATCAACAAAAACCATATAACTCCCTAATACTATATAACTCTATATAACTCTCCCTGAAACTAAGACTACATTACTTGTGATTATAATGATAGTGTTATCATAAATAATCAACACTTAACTCTAAAAACTAGAACTTAATCCTAAATTACTAACTATCCTAACTAAGAATCTATGATAATGCTTATAATAGTTAGAAATCAAATATAAGAACATAAATTATTTGTTAAGTATATTTCAACACACTCATCAAAACCAATCATGTTAGACTAGTCAAACAAATCAATCAAGTCAAACAAGTCAATCAAGTAAAACAAGTCAATCAAGTCAATCAAGTCAAACAAGTCAATCAAAACATCAAAAACTAATAATCCTATATTATAAGACAATACTACAAACTCCTCCTAAATAAAATACACTCGTTATGTATACTTGTATGCAATATGTAGTTTGTAATGCAGTATGAAATGTATGACATATGCAATGTAGCATGAGATGATATGCAGAATGAAGTGCAACTTGTGATGCAAATGATTATGATATTTCATGCATTGTAATTTATGATGTAATATGCAATGAAATGTGATATGAAATAGGATGCATAATGATATGTAATATGAAACAAAATGATAATGAAGTCATAATAATAATAATAATAATATGCAGAATTATATGATGATATATATATTACGGTAAGTGACATTCAGGTTATAAGATAAACATGAGTGATAAGTAATATCTAATTGACAAGCATATATATATATATATGTGTGTGTGTGTGTGTGTGTGTGTCTATGTATGTATACATATATCAAACTATTTATTATAAAACATTTCAACTAAACAAAGGTAAAACACACCAATTACTAGACTTAAATTAAGGAAACTAATGAATGAGACTGAAAGAGTTGTAAAGAAAGAGTTTAAAGGTAATAAATGGTATTAAAACCATAACATATTCATGAAAGGTAGTAATCACACTCAATATCAAAATCAAATTGATAAGAAATATGGACTTTAAACTGCATATATGATCAAATATGGTTTTTTTAAAAATTAATAACCTAATTATTTAATTTATTTAAAATGATTTTTTTATTAACTTGGTTGATTTTTTTTTAAGAATCCAAACTTCCATGTTCTTAACTTACTAATTAAAACCTTTATATCAAATTATTATTGATTTAAATATTTAGAAACATGTTTAAACATCTTTTAAATTTAAAAAATATCATAATGAAATATTAAATAAAATAATAAAGATTGAAAAACTAAAATAAACATGTGTTACATTAAGGCTTCTTACATTAAAAAATTTAATTAATTAAAAAATATTTAAACATGAAATTACTTTTTAAATATTCTAATATAAGTTAGAAAATAACTCTAAAAAGAATAGAGAAAAATACTTAGTTTAAATATCATTTTTTATAATTTAAAATTTCAAACAGAAAAGACAGCATTTACAGAATGCTATAAAAAGTTTTTGCAATAAAATATATTCAAAACATTATAAAGTAGAAATCGTAGCTTTTACCAAATGCTCTGTAAAGTTTCGGAAACTCTACAGCGTTTCAAAGCACAGAATGCTATAAAAACGAATTTGCAGTACTTACAAAACATTACTAAAGAAAAGAAGCATTTTAGAAATGCTATTTAAAATTCCGGTCATGTGATGTGGTGCAATCTTATTAATTGAAGAAATATATAAATAGAGCCTTATTCTAACATTCTAAATTCATTCTACTAATTTCTTAAAGATATAAAATTAGTATCTTAAAAGAAATAGAGTATGAGAAGTAAAAATAAAATTAGAAAAGTTGAAATCACGAATGAATGTATGCTTTTCTACTTAGTATAGTTGTAATAAATTAGTTATAGATTTTATTTGAAAGAAAACACATTTTAAAAGACTTTTAAAAAATTTAGATTTTTATAACTATATTTATACTATGGTGTGTCGATATATGGACCAAAATATCAAAACTTATAAAAGAGATAAATTTCTATACCTAACTAAATGCATAGATATATATTTCTAAATGCAACAATAAAGATGAAATAATAGTAAAGCGTACCGATTTTTGCATTCCATCTTTCTAACTTTGCTGTTCCTCCATTGTTGTGAATCACACATTTATATCTTTCTGAATTTGACGATAAGATATGTTCTATTGTGACGGACTCGTTTTTCTGATCAGCGTAGTATATTCATTTGCTGAATTTGAAGACCGTATGAGAAAGATACAGATGATTTAGTAAATTGACCAACTTGGCGCCAAAACTTTGAATTCGAATTTTGAATGAATGGACACTTCAACCACTATAAATAGGTCCAACGGTCACCACTTTTCATAAAAATTCCTCCTCTTCATCTTCTTTCCGTTTTTCTATATACTATCAAACTTCTAGAAGGCATATCTCCTTCGTTTCTTAACGGAATTGGATGAAACCAACGGCAAGTCGAAGATGAAGGCAAGGGCTACGATCTAGTAATAGTTTGGTGTCGAATTTAGACGGTATTGTGATGCAACAGGCCGAACAGTAGAAGAAATGTAGAAGATCTCGTACACAGTTTTTCAGTTTTGGATAGCCAACTTCAAATTGTCATATCTCACTCAATTTTGATCGGAATTTGATGATCCACCCATCAAAACGACCGCGAGAACAAGAACTACAATCTAAAAAGGAGTGGGAACAAAATACTCAAATCTCTGGATGCATTTTGAAGAATACCTTTGACAGTTTTGCCTTCTTTTTATCTTTGTTCACCAAAACTTCATTTGACCATAACTTGGTCATTTCTTGACGGATTCACACGAAACCAGTGACATTGCGAAGCAGGTGGAGAGAAGTACAGTATCAAATCAATTTGTAGATGAGAACCCAAAGTTTTGAATTGATCTTGTACCCATTTCTTTGTCGATTTCCATTATATATCCATTTGTTCTTCTTGATCGATGAATGATTATCTGGTATCTTTTAACCAACGGTCATTAGACATAATTCTTCTCCTGCAAAACAAGATAAATTTTTAAAGAATTAAGTGACTTTTCAAAATAACTAAATATAATTTTAAATAACAATATCATGATGATTCTGTGACATATTCATATGAAAACAGTGTTAATAATTTTATAAAAAAATTGCCATTTTCAAAATTTTCGAAATTCAGATTATGAATGTTTAAAAACCTTGCTCTGATACCAAATGAGAGGAATGTGGATTAAGGATCTTAAGGCTAGAATTAACATTAGAGGGGGTGAATAGTGTTTTAAGAAATTCGTTAATTTTTTGAGTTTATCTTAATTTGATAACAATGTATACGCTAATCAGACACAGATATGAACACAGAATCAAACACAGATGCAAATATAAAGTAAAAGCAGTAAAGGAAAGAACACACCGGATTTTATATGGTTTGGAGTTACCCTACATCCAGTCCCGCAACACAAGTACGGATTTCCATTCAAAAACAATTCTTACAAATACAACCCTCGGTTTCAAAGCTACGAGGTACACCCTCCAGAATCACAATCCTCTGGGTAGAGATACTTGATTTCCGGGGCAACAAGTTCACCCAATTGATTTCCAGGGCTACAATCACACCTTTTCTCGCTTGATAGATTACAAAGAAGCCTATAACTCTGAATAGCACTTAGATCTTGTTGAGATAGTGATAGAGAATCAAACCAGAGATTATCCAGTTAGATTCAATGTTGATTTTGGCAGAGTAAGGATAGGATTTTGATTAAGAAAGTGTGGAAGAAGAAGAGAAGTGAAAAACCAGAAAAACTGATATAAAATTCGTTGAAACTGACCCCTATTTATAGAAGAACAACAGCCATGACCATTCATGAAAAGTTATGGCGAATAGACACTTCTTTTGAAATTTGAATTAAACTGTCACCATGTCGACATGGTGCCCATGGGCATGTCGACATCCCTCAGCCAAATTTGATGTTTTGAATTTCTATAAAAATAATATTTATCTTATATTAAAATTTTATAAATATACTTGAATATAGTTGAAATTCATAAGTAAATATAAAGAACAATATATATATATTATTTAACTATAATTTAAATCAAAGTATAGATAATTTAAAAGTTAAATATATTATTTGAAAAGATAGTTTAAAATCAGGAGAAATTTTGACTCTGAAAATAAAGATGTTTTGAGGCTAAAATTATTTTAAAACGGAATCGAGGGTTTTGAATCTTTTTAAAAGGAAAGTTTTGAAATCATTTCGAAAACAAGATAATTTTGAAAAATCATTTGAATTAAGCTTAGTGGATACAAACAATGTCCCACTAGATTTTCGTAGGTTCCATCCTACTTAGGGTTCCATCCCTTTAACGGGCTCGAAGTGGATTCCATTCCACGAATAAATTGGATATTAAGATGCCAGTGCTTTTCTACGAGTTTTAACAAATATTCCTAATAAAACAAACTTAACCTTGAAATCTTGAACTCTTGATAATCTTGATAATCATGAGTCTTCTATCTCTATATCTTGAATCTCTATACTGTACAGTCTTCATTCTTGATACCTGCATGGTTAGATCCTGCATATACATATATATCTAAACTTGTAATGTTAGTATTTATATTTTATAATCTATTCTAAGGTTGTTGTCATCAAAACCATCATCTCATGGACTAACAATTACTAAGGTCCCCTTCTCTTTACCAATAAATAGCAAAGTCCATATCTCATTTTAATTCATTCACAAACTAAAGAAAAGAACTAAATTTCATTATCAAAGGCGAAGTATTCCAATTCTCCATCAAAGCAAATAGGATGTGAGTATATTCCTTGTTTTTATAGTTTAGTGGCTATAACTTATTCTGTGAGTATATTCCTTGCTTTCATAATTTAGTGGTTATAACTTATTCTGTGAGTATATTCCTTGCTTTCATAGTTTAGTGGTTATAACTTATTCTGTGAGTATAATTTAATTATTTTACAGTGAGTGTAATCTTAATCTCTTTCCTTTGATTCATTCACATTTTAATAAATGTTGTGTTAACTATTGATTATAAACTGTAATAATAATGGGTATATTATTATTCTTGTTTGGTTGTTTGATTTGTGCTCGGCCAGTTTATGAGCAATAACCTTGACGTTTAGTTAAAGGGAACTTACATCACCTTTTAACTTAGGATTGACATTTAGTGACTTTTTGGTTAAAAGGAAATAACACCCCTTTTAGCTATCTCATTTGATTGATTAAGAGGGATCTTCACCCCTTTTGGTCATATTCTCCTTTAAAGATGATGGGTTTAAGTTATGATTTGAATGGAAGTTTTAAATCTTGGTTTAAAGTATTTTAAAGGAGCTTTGAAATTTATATAATGATTCAAATGGGTTATTTATGGAAGTAAGTAGTCCTATACTTGGCACTAAAAGCCGATGTGTAGATTGATCCTTTATTTGTGAGATCTAGAACCGAAGTGTCTTGACAAGGCTAGGAGCCACCAGTGCCCTGACTTACCTGGCTTTGTTTTTGGGCGAGGGATAGAGTAAGGTGAGAATATCGGAAATGTGACAACTGTAGGAGATTTGATTTCCATAAATGATCTTTATAATTATGATGGTATGGAAACACTCGCCTTTCTTGTAGACAATTGTTTTTGACCCATTTAAGTATGCTTTTGAAATATGAAATTCTCCCAAATGTTCTGTGAATATACTTATATCGATGAGATAAGTATATGAATATTTTCCAAGCATTGAAAGACTATAAAATTTAATTTCCATATACAATCGTTTTGTTATCCCCGATAGTTGATATCTTGACTATCGATTTCGATACCCTTCTTCCTTTTGTTTTTGTTTCATCAATCTAAGACGATTTGTTTCTCATTAGAGCATTGATATTCTTTATCGAAAATGACTAAATAAAGAGCGAGTGGGGGCCAAGCTATGTGGGATTGCTCCCGTTAGGGTATTGTCACATCTACTCTAGATTGGTTTCAGTTGTATGCACACAGAGATGTGATATACTCGGGTACTCAGTAAGGTTGGCGGTGTTCGGCTTGGAGGTTTTCGAGAGCCATCGTAGTTCTCAGGTATATTTTCTAGAGGTATACTTTCGATAAGGGGGCGCACCCTCCTAGTCATTGTTGGAAAATTTTCTTTTCCCTTTTTTTTATTCAAATCTTTGGATTGATTCTTTCTTAATTTCATCGGGAAGCATCTTGCGCTCTTCGCGATATTTAATTATTTGTGTCCATTCTTTTATGTTTGGATATTGTCCTTGTGAGGGGAAACCCATTCTGCGTTTTTGCGATGAGGTCTTATAGGTTATTTTGTGTGTTCTATTTTTTTATTTGGAGTTTACTCATACCGGGCTTATTGTCTGACCCGAATTGTTTGTTTTCCCTAAACTCTTGGGTACTCATTTATATTTGAGTAGTCCGAAAATTATAGGTTTCTTTGGGCTCTTTTGAAGTTGTTGGACGGGCAAGAGGCTCCTTTTCTATCTAGCTATTTATTTCCACTGTTATGAGATGTTGGCTCTATGTATGTATATTTAAAGGTTGGTGTTATAACTGCCTAGACTGATAGTAGTACTTTTGTTATAACTCTGATAACTCCATGTTGGGGAGTAACCTTGTGTACTGTCTTATTTTTATGCTATATTTAACCATTCCATTGTGAGATTATTGTTCTGTTCTTATATTTTACCTAATGACAACTCGTCTTTCAGATACTTGGGTAACGACACATGAATACCATGGACGTATTAAGTGTCATTCTCAGGGGTCAGAAAGTTGGGTCGTCACACTCTTGGTGCTAACTCAAAAAGCTCTTGTTTCCATGCCCTCCAAAGCTCTCGGTATTAAGTCAAATACTTAGCCAACTTCCTGCACTTGTCTTATGCTCTACACCCTAAGCCCCAACACGAAGTACCATCCTTTCACCAAGCAATTTCCACAACCAAAAAGCTCTCAGTACCGATAGAAAAGCTCTTGGTATAAAGTCCCTTACTTAGCTCCAAACTTAGTGCGATTTGAATCCTAGGCTCCCTTCATCCTCCAGAGCCTCCCTCCAAGTTTCATCTAATCTCGACCATCTTTACCTTCAATTTGCCAATTCGACAACCTCATTCCTAACTACTTAAGAGCACTAGCAAACCACACAAAAGAACAACATACAAAAATGAAATGTTATATATATATATATATCCATTCATACATGTTATACATAAGAACATGATGATCAAGCAAATTTTAACTTTTACACTAGCATATGGATATGAACAAAAGGTTGCAAAACCATTTAAAAGCCACTTTAAAACCTTTAAAGTTTGACTGTAAATAACTTAAAGAAAATGTGATTAAGGTTAGAAAACACTTTAGGTTCAAAATCTTGTTAAAAACATCATCTTTAAGTATATAAATATGCATAGTAGAGTGAGAGGTCAAGAACCACGCACCAAATACTGAAAATATTAATTGCACTCTTTAGATCTGAAGTGGACAACTAAGGGAATGAACACAAATCAGCCAAAATGATAATCTCCAATCTCTAGATGTTAATTACCCCTCTAATTATGATTTAGGCTAGTATTAGTAGGGAAAAGGTAGGCCTTTTGATGAAATCAGGGTTAATGGAGGTTTATAGCTTTGGGGAAGATAGAAATGACTTAGACCAGTTCCTACGGCCTCCTATTAGCACAGTTTTTGGGGTGGGTTAATGGGCCTAAGCACGGGCTTAGTTAATTGCCTACTAATATAGACTAGGAGTAGCCAAAACTTAAAACAACCATAACTTTCAAATCCTAAGTCCGTTTTTCTATTATGATCACTCTGCGGAATGAGAAATAATCATCCTGAAGCAATGGATGTGGTTTGGGATTCTAACTCAGCACCTATCAAAAGTTATGGTCCAAACAAGATTTTCATTGTCAAAATAGTCGCATAATAAATTCGACAAAAAATGTGGATGTGGAAAATTTTTCTAAGTGTCACTTCCAAAAAATTTAGAGTCATATGACCTCTAATGAATTAAACAAAATTATTTTATGGTCCTCTGATAAAATATGGGTCGTTACACTCACCCCTTTTTGGAATTTTTCCTTCGAAATCTCCAAATAAGTCAAGCATAGTTACCTCGCATGCCTAACAATCGTATGCAACCAACATACATATAGAACAAGCAACTATGCAACTAATAATATAGGTATGTTTATCCTAGCATGCAAAATATTGAACTACCCTACATAATATCAAAGGTGAAAGTAATTACGATAAATAATATGTCTTACCACACAAAGAGCTCTGGATATATGGCCCTCATGCTCTTCTTGGTTTCCCACGTGCAATCGCCTTTGCTTTATCCCCATTGGACCTTCACTAACTCCACCATCTTCCTCCTAAACTATTTCGTATCGTGTTCGGTAATACGAACCGTCCTATGAGGTCTCGAAGCTTCTGGTTCAATCTCGATTTCATCAAGTTAATCCGGTGCAATCGTCATGCCTAAGTCATGCACAAACTTCCGCAAGTAAGAGATGTGGAAAATGTTGTGCACACCCGTCATCTTATGAGGTAAGTCGACCCTATATGCTTGGTGCCCGATCCTCTTTGCTATCGGAAAAGGACCTACGAATCTCGACACCAACTCCCCCTTGCTACCAAATTGAATAACATTCTTCAATGGAGGAATCTTCACTAACACCATATCACCGATGGAGAACTCTAAATCTCTAAGCCTCCTATCGGTGTAGCTTTTCTTTCTATCTGAGTAGCTTTCATTCATTGACAAATGATCTCAATCTTCTCTGAGTTTTCTCTAATCATATTTGGTTCAAAGATATGTTTCTCATTGGCTTCCCACCAACACAAAGAAGCATTATGCGGTCGGCTATACAATTCTTCTCATGGAGCTATACCGATACTGGACTGATAACTATCATTTTATGCGAATTGTACTAAATGCAAGTGATCATCCCACGAGTCTCTGAAATCGAGAATGCAAGCTCGCAAGAGATCCTCTAATATATGACAATCTCTCGTCTGCCCTTCTGTTTGCGGTGATAAGTTGTACTAAGATATAGCTTGGTCCCTAACGCCTCTTGTATGCTCCTCCAAAACCCATTAGTAAACGATAAGTCTCGGTCGCTCACAATGCTCTTTGGCACGCCATGAAATCATACAACCCATCTCACATACAACTTATCCAGTTTGGCTGCCGTTCTACTTGACTTGATGGTAATAAATCTAGCGCTTTCTTCGACAATCGATCGACTATGATCCAAATATTGTCATACCCTACTTGAGTCCTTGACATTCCATCAATGAAATCCAACGATACTTGCTTCCACATCCACTCATGAACTTTAAGCGGTTTTAACAACCCACTTGGTTTCTTTTGCTCTACTTTCACTAACTGGAAGTTCATACACATTGAGATAAATGTCCCGATATCCATTTTCATCCCCTCCCAATAATAGGTCTGCTTCATATCATAGAGCATCTTATTACCTTCAAGATGTATGGTCCATCTAGAATAGTGGCACTCTCATAGCACCTCGTCTCAAAATCCATCAACATCGAGGATAGACAATCTCCCATCCTTACGAAGCCAACATTCTCGGTCGAGTCTGTATTGGTTCATATTTCCAGACTCTACTCCTCCTATTTCCACCATGATCTCCGCTATTCGAGCATCTCTCCTCTGACTTGTACCAATCCACTCAATCAAAGTAGCTCTGATCATCTAACTTGCCAACATCTCTGGCTCTAACCCTAGTGAGGTATGAAGCCATAGCCAACAATATACTGTAACTGCTTCCACTCCATGAACATCTCTCCCCAACTAGCATGTCTTCTGCTCAATGCATCAGCGACCTCATTTCCTTTACCGGGTGTATAGGGAATTTCAAAGTCATGGGAGGCCAAGAATTCCAACCATCGCTGCCAGCGAAGGTTAAGATCCTTCAAGGAGAAAAGATACTTCAAGGATTTATGGTCCGTAAATAACTCGAACCTTCCTCCTAATAAGTAGTACCTCAAAATGTTCAAAGCAAACATTATCGCTGCCAACTCCAAATCATGAGTCGGATATTTCCTCTTATGCAGCTTCAGCTCTCGACTGGCGTATGCGACAACTTTCCCCTTCTCCATCAATACTGCATCAAGTCCAGTACCACAAGCGTCTATGTATATTGTTAGCTCCTCATTCCCACTTAGAATGGCCAATACTAGTGCACTCATCAACCTCTCCTTCAGACTTACAAATGCATGCTCACACTTTGCATCCCAAACAAAAGTTTGATTCTTCTTTATCAAATTGGTCAACGGTACTGCCACCTTCGAGAAGTCCTTGATAAAGTGTCATTAATATCCCACCAATCCTATTAAACTCATCATATCCATAGCATTCTTAGGTGGCTACAATCCTAAACTACTTCCACCTTGGCAGGATCTACTGTAATGCCCTGCTCAAAGATGAAATGACCCAAGAATCTCACTTCCCTTCTCCAGAAGTGACATTTCGAAAACTTCGCTTACAACCTATGCTTCCTCAATACTTCAAGCACAATCCTCAAGTGCATCTTACGTTCCTCCAATGTCTTAGAATAGATTAGAATATTATCCACGATCACAAGTATGAACTTGTTTAGCTGATCCCTAAAGACGCGATTCATGACATCAACAAAGTATGCCGGAGCATTGATTAGCCCGAACGACATAACTAACCAATCATAGAAACCAGACAGCATGCGAAATGCGGTGATCAGCACACTCTCCTTTGCTACTCACAACTAGTGAAACCCCGTCGCCAAATCCAAGTGGGAGAACACCTTCGAACCATAGAGCTGATCGATCAAATCATCGATACATGGAAGTGGATACTTATTCTTCTTCATTGCCTTATTCAGCTCATAGTAATCTACACACAACCTCAGAGAGCCATTCGTCTTAGTGGCAAATACTACTGGTGCACCCCACTCAGATATACTCCTATGAACGAATCCTTTTTTCAATAGGTCATTTACTTGCACCTCCAACTCCTTTTGCTCCATGGGTGCCATATGCCTCAAAGGCATAACTATCGGTCTAGCATCTGTCGTTAAGTCTATACGAAATTAAATCTCTCTATGCGGCACTAATCCGATAACTTCCTCAAACACATCTAGATACGCTATAACGATATGCACAGATAACAACCCATCCTATGGAACCTCGAGAAAATATAGAAAGAAAATCATAATCTCATCCTCTGGAAAGTAGCCAATCACTATCGTCAGCCCCTCCACAACCTTGATTGTCACCAACAACTTCTCACAATCCACTACCACCACATACTTCCTTAGCCAATCCATCCCAAAGATAATCCCGAACCAAATGAAATTCAAAACAGGGCAACCACAAACAAAAAGCATCCATGACTCGATAAGACCAAACCATGACTAACCATACATAGGCTAATGGAGCCTCCAACAAGGTTCGTCACAACCAAAGGTCGGTCAACCATTTTGGTTTCAATCCCAATCTATCTACTAGGTCACTAGTTATGAGGAAATGTGAAGCCCTGGTTTCGAATAAAACACATATGGAAGCATCATAAATGGAAAGCGTACCTTGAATAACAATGCTCTTCTCCTTCTCTTTCGCCGATGGAGCACTCGATGAAGTCGGAATAGCGTCCAAAGCATATGCTTTCACAACCTACTTCTGCCGCATTGGTTGTGGACAATTTTTGCATATATTTGAACTTGCCACAGTTGTAACACTTCTTCTTCCCATTAGCTTTAAAGTCTTGGATTAGGTAACCCTTGTCTCCATAACAAAAATAGACAGGTTCCCATTTACCCTTCTTCCAAGCATTCTTTCCCTGAGACTTCTTTCTCTTTCTGTTCCAATTCTTCTTGCCACCACCGCCTTGTTGTGGTTTTGGCTCTTCTTTAACAACGTAAGCTTATTTGGACTTGGGGTATAAACTCTCCCAACGAAGAGCTTTCTCAATAAGTCTCTCAAATGTCTCATCGATATGACTCACAACCTTCTCCCTCAGATAGTCGTCCAAACCCATAATAAATTTCTCGTTCTTTCTCAATAGAGTGTCGATGAAACACATCCCTACTTCAACAAAGCGTCAAACTCAGCAATATATTCAAAGACGGACATGTCCCATTACTTTAGATCAACGAATCTTCCAAATAGCACCGACTTCTAGGCAGCCAGGACAAACTTCTCCTCGAACCTTGTCTTGAACTAGTCTCAAATAAATCGATCCTCGGGTGTAGCAATAGTAATGGCATTCCACCAGGGTCTGCACTTGAAGCTGTCTAGAGGAAAGCTTCCTTTTCATGGCATCGTCTACTTCCATGCCACCAAAAGTACGCTCGTAGGTGTCCAACCAATCCTACACCTCGATGGCCGACTCCGTTCCAAGGAATGGATTGCCTCCCAAGGTGAAGTATTCTTTACATAGCTTGGCAAAGTCAGCCCTCGATGCCTGCACTTAAGCACCACCACCAACAGCAACATTAGGAGCGACTGCTTGGGAATTCTGTAACATGTTCATCATCATCGCAATCAACATAGCTTGCAAGTCAGGATTAGCAGCCCACGAACCTGCTCCTTCTTCAACTTCCAAGATGGAATTCCTCACAATATTTCTTATTTATCGACTCATTCTTGATATATAATAGGAATGATCGGTCTCTCAAAAAGAAAACTATGTCGATGGTACCCGTGTGTACATGCGGCTAATATATTATATACTACTACACAGTTTTGAAAACCAAAATATTGAACAAGTACGTAATCTCTTGTACATATATATACTCTTGATCCAATCTAGGGTGATAAATCCTCCCCTACCTCTATTGGGCCATATTATCAACTCAGGTTAATCATGTAATCTAAGCTCTGATACCAAATATGACGATCGCCCTACACCATATGCACCATTATAACTATATAGTGCACTGCTGACATGTCCGACCGATATAGGACGATCATCGAGGGTTAAAAATTAAATGAAACATCACACATACCTTGTCATATATCTCATAGAGCATGGAACAAAATATAGTATACATCACATACATAAAACAGGAGAGACAGTAATAACTAAGTGATCTAAATATCAGAGCGCATCCATAGAGTTATACAACAAGTAATAGAGTTTATGCAAAGCGAAAATAAACTCAAATAACTGTCTCATAATAATATCAATAAGCAAACACTGTCTAGGATCCATAGTGTTGCATAACAGAATATCATAAAAATCCAAATATAATATGAGATAGCTCCATCCAGCTCGTCCTCTGCACATCTACCGCATTGCATCTCGACCTACTATCTAGTCTACTCATTTAAGAGTACTAGAGATATTAAGAAACAAAGCACAAAACCTGGAGTCAGATAACAGTCTGGTGTAAGTGGTAAATGAATATCAAAATACTATACAAGTCGATATATTAAGGAACAAAGGTATACAAACCATACCTAACATGTCCCTACAACCAAAGAGTTAGCACATAACGAACATAATATGATGCTCTATGAATAATAAAGGTATACTGCAAAACCAAGTATGATCACGGGTGTCCAGGTATCCCTATTCCCAAAACTTATCTCCAATGACGTCCCTAGAGTGATAGACTACGGGAAAAAGACAATCAACGTAACTGTAGCATCCATCAAACAATCCTCACTATCACTCAATATGTTCTAAATATATGATAACCCATATGGCATTTCTCATGCAAAAGATTAATAGAAATCTCGATTTTCAGTGTACTCGTCTCTCGCCCGAGGCTGATACTATACCATTTCACACTAGGGTATACGGATCCATTCAAATGATCCGAGGTAGCCTTTCCAAGTACCCATGAGTGCACTTACAATACCCTTGCTTTCGAGTTCATTAGAAAGCACTACGAGCATCAACGATCCCTTAGCTCGTGTATCTGAGCCTTTCCTTGCTCCATCTAGTTTCCATTATTCTCGATGAACCATTCCACCTTCCTCAATTCCATGATAAAACCATTCTTACATTCTACTCACAGGTCACCCATCCCAGGACTCGCCTTTTATGGATAACCATCTCACAACTCCTTTCCACATTGAGCCACCACCATCGGAACCTAACTCCATTCACCGTCGAGTTACCATCGTCGAAGTCCCGAAGCTATCATCATGCTACAACATCGTCATCAGACCCCAAGCGAATAAATTAACACCTTCAGCACGACATGCAGAACTCTACTTTTCCCTTGGAGATTCCACCCAGATTCGACCAAAATAGACCTCTTGTTATTGACCAAAATATTTTGGTACCAAGTTGGGTACTTGCAAATTTTGGCTAACTTTCTTCCCCTTCTTTTAGTGCTCCATCTTCCAAGTGCTTGGACCCCGATCACCCCACCTAAAAGCTCTCGGCATCAACTCCAAAGCTCTTAGTGCTAACTGCAAAAGCTCCTTTTTTTCATGCCCTCTAAAGCTTTCAGTATCAAATCCAATACTTAGCCAACTTCCTGCACTTGTCTTCTGCTCAACACCCTAAGCCCAAACATGAAGTACCAACCTTCCACCGAGCAATTTCCACATCAGAAAAGCTCTTGGTACCGATACAAAAGCTCTCAGGATAGGGCTCTTACTTAGCTTCAAACTTAATGCGAATTGAATCCTGGGCTCCCCTCATCCTCCAGAGCCTCCCCTCCAAGTTTCAACTAATTTCGACCATCTTTGCCTTTAATTTGCCTAGTCAACCACCTCTTTCCTAACTACCTAAAAGCACTAACAAACCACATTAAAGCACAACATACAAACATGTAATATCATACAATACATCCATATGTACATGGAGTACATAAGAACATGGTAATCAAGCAAATTCTAATCTAAATCTAACTTTTACACTAGCATATGGATATAAAAAAGAGAGTTGCAAAACCATTCAAAAACCATTTTAAACCATTAAAGTTCAGCCATAAATATTTAGGAAAGTGTGACTCAGGTTACAAAACACTTTAGGGTCAAAATCATGTGGAAAACATCATTTTTAAGAATATAAATATGCATAGTAGAGCGAGGAGTTAAGAACCACTCACCAATACCCAAAATACCAGCTTTTGTCCTTCGATCTTAAGTAGACAACAAAGGGTATGAATACAAATTAGCTAAAATTATAATCTATAATTCCCATATGCTAATTACTACTCTAATTATGATTTAGGCTAAGATTAGTGAGGAAAATGTAGGTTTTTTGATGAAAATAGAGTTAATGGAGGTTTAGAGCTATTTTGGGGAAGATGGAATTGACTTAAATCAGTTTCTACAACCTCCCCTTAACACAGTTTTCGAGGTGGGTTAATGGGCATAAGCACAGGCTTAGTTAATTGTCCAATATGCAGGCTAACAGTAGCCAACACTTAAAAGAGCTATAACTTTAAAATGGTAAGTCTTCTTTCCTATTATGATCACTCTACGAAATGGAAAACCATCATCGCAAAGTAAGGGAAGTAGCTTGAGATCCTAACTTTGCTTTTACAAAAATTTATAGTTCAAACAAGAATTTCAAGGTCAAAATGGTCACACGGAAATTCGGTAAAAATCGTGGATGTGGAAAATGTTTCTAAGAGTCACTTTGCGAAATATTAGAGCCATACGACCTCATATGAATAAAATAAAAACATTTTACGGTCCTCCAATACTTAAAATATGGGTCTTACACTACTGATGTCTTTAAGCTAAAAATATCTGGATTGAACTTGGCATGAAGACGATTCCCCCTCCTCTATCCTTGTCCTTGTTGATCCCTCCTTCACACATCCCTATTTCTACTCCTCTCATCACTAGAGTTTCTATCGAAGTCTCCAGATCTCCAACCAAGTCGGGAAGCGACTATGATTAGAACCAAGACCTAAAGCGCCGACTTTCATCTCATAAGGGCCCCCAAGCTAGGAAGATGAAGCCTTCGACCTCCAGGAGGGAGAAGAAGAAGATAAAAAGGGTAAAGCAACACCAAGGATGTCTTTCTTTTATTTCTTATATCTTTTATCTTTATGGATCTCATGTACATAGGTCGTTATTGTGTGGATACGACCCCTGCAATTTTGTAATCAAAAGATGGTGTAAATAAAAGTTATTTTCTTTTCAACTCTTATCATATTTACTTTATCGCATCTTTATTTCTTGCTTATATACTTGCTTGCATGTATAAATAAATAATTGCCTATAATGCAATTACTTGTATATCATACTTGCATGTGCCTATGATCCACGCAATGTCTTTATTTATTGTAACTCTGTACATATAAACAACTATCTGCTACACTGTTTTGCTACGTAGTTTTATTTATTATCGATCAAATACTTCCAGTTTAACTATAAATAGAATTGTACTTTATTGCTACGGCTGAAATTATACGAACTATCTTCTCATATCAACACGAGCACCAGTGTAACTTAGTATTGAAACTAGAGAAAATTCAATATTTCACAAATTCCTATCTACGGATATTGGTGTTTGTGATGCCTATCTCCAGGTATCTAATTCAGGTCTCATCGACCATCTAGAGCTTGAAAGTGCCATCTCCAAGCTTCTATTCTATCATGTTGGGTCCTTCCCAATTCAGGCCAAGTACCTCCGTACTCGTAAAAACACGTTTCATAACAAGACCGCATATTTCAAAGGTACGGTTTCAACCCTTGATGTTGAACTGTCCTGCTACTCTTTGTTGGTGAAAAACTACCGTTGTATTAGCATCTTCTTGCTTTTCTTCACCGAGTTATGGGACGATAGCAATGTCTCCTCGTTCACCTTGAGGTCAAAATTTACCCATTTGCGAGAAGGGACTTCCACTTCAATTGAATCACAGACTTAGTTCTGTAGGCCAAAGAAGATGGAGTATGACCGATCACGGACTTCTGGGTTGTTCGGTAGACCCATAATGCCTATGTTAACTCATTAACCCTGTTTCCCTTAACTTGTTTTAGTCACTTCTTTATGATGGATTGATAATCTTATTCATTGCCTCCACTTGTCCATTCGCCTATGGATTTGTTACCACTCCACAGCTTTTTCTCAATTCGATGTCAAGCACTTAATTCACGGAACTTCGCGCTTTTGAATTGAGTTCCATTGTCAGTGATGATCTTCTGTGGAACTCCAAACCTACACAAAATATTCTTCACCACAAAGATGATCACTTTCGCCAAAGTGATCATTGTAAAAGGTCCTGCTTCAGCCCATTTTATGAGGTAGTCCACATCCGCTATCTTATATTTTGCTCCTCTATGATACATCAGTAAAATTCCAATGATATCAATTCCCCAATTCACAAATGGCCAAGGGATAACCATCTACGTAAGCTCGTTGGATGGGGCTCTTGGAATCTTTTCAAATCTCTAACACTTATCGTATTTCCTCGAATATCCACCTAATTCCCGATAGATAGTTGGCCAAAAGTATTGATAACAAAGAATCTTCTTTGATCAAGTCTGCCCCCCGGTGTGAGCACCATAGCTTCCTTCATCTATATCTGCATGGATCTTCTTAGCCTTATCTTTGTAGACATACCATAGCAAAGGGGTAGAGAATCCTCTCCTATATAGCACTCTTTCTCGCATAATGAAGAGATGTACTTTATGCAAAAGATTTCATCTTTCATTCAAACTCTTTGAGAGAATCTCCTTTAGTAGATAATCTTTGATCGGAGACATCCGCTGTTGAAATCGAGCAGGTTGAATGGGTGAATTTCAATTTTTTCTCATTTTTTATCTTAGTTAAGTCTATAAAGGCTAAATAGTTTTAGATCCAATCTAAATGTTTTAAATAAAATCTTCATATTATTCAGTTATGTTCAAAAGGTTTTTTTAATGTATGTGTGTATGAAATACACCATATATGTAACAACTATAGGTAAAAGTTAATTTAGAGAAGAAAACCTTTTGTTTCTGTCTCTCAAACCTGCATAATTAATTATAGGAAGATTTTGCTTTAATTGAAGAGAGTAACCTTTCATTTTCCTCTCCTTTATTAAATTAATTGATTTATTAAATGTCGTTAATGAGAAATTTATACATAGCATAAATTGTGAGTATATCCATTATACTCAAGGGAATATTGTGAAAGTGCAATGGATAGAAAGTGTACATCGTCATTATGATCATACATAGGTGCTAGGATTTACACTACAATAGGTTCATTTCCCCTTTACATATGCCTTTGTTGTCAATGGTTTTGAATTAAAACATACATAATAAAAGTTGTACAATATTTTGCATATATATATATATATCGGAAATTATATTTGGTAAACTTATATAATTTAAAATCCACAATTAACATATTTGAATTAATTTTCTATTAGGGAAAGATTTGAAATCAAGAATTACATTAGTGCATAAAATCCTTCTTATTAATTTGAATTGGACCAACACAAATATGTTTCCATATATATAAAATAGCATGTGATGTTTTAAATCTGAAATTAACTCATTTACATGAACATATATGTATGTATGTATATGTATTGATTTATTAAAACTTAAAAGTAACAATATGGTAAGAAACATTTAATTTAGAAGAGAAATGGTAGATACATAATTTACACAATACTTTGAATTAAGAAAGGAAAGAAAAATGTTCGATTTTACACAAAAGTCCGCATACAAAAATTTCTCCTTTTTTTATGAAAACAATACTCAAAACAAAGGTATTTGAAACATCAATTAATGTAACAAAACCAATTAGTTTTCAATACAAATATAAACGATAATAAATATAGTATAACATTATAAAGGTAACAAAAACAATTAGTTTTCAATACATATATAAACGATAATAAACGTAGTATAATATTATAAAGGTGGTTTCCAATTGAAATTAGTTTTTTTCCTTTCAAAACAACAAAAGGGAAAACGATGAGGGTTTAGACAACTTGGGCATATGTAAATTCGTGATAGAGTATTCATATTGAGAAAACATAGAGAATAACTACAATATTAATAAGGAGAAAGTAGGTCTAAATCATATCAATAATAATGAACATATTTAGAAAAGAGATGAAGGGCAAAAGTAGATCTGAATTAAACAAACATATTTGACATACTTTCAACAGAGATGAACATAAAAGGGTTTGAATTACTTGTTGCAAGATGAACCATTAAAACCCCAAATAAATCATATAGAATTCAAACATATGAATAATCATAAATAAATTAAATCAAGTAATTATCTTGGAATATTGCCAAAAATCACACCCCAAATGATGAATCAAAAGCTCCTAGATTCCTGAACCAACCTCCAGATGTTGCAAAGATCAAGAGGTATAAACCACATTTGATAAATTGATTTAATTTGTATTTGATTTTGGAATTTTTAGCCCTTTACCACCATGAAAATTTTGGCTGATGGGAGGAAGAGAGAAAACTTTTTCAAGAGAGAATGATAATGAATGAATGAGAGGGAATATGTTTTAAAGGAACATCGAAACCTTTTAATTCCCTCCTTTAAAACATTTCCTATTTAATTCCCAATTAAATCTCATCAAATCATCTCCCCCCACCATGTATGGTCAGTTATAGAATGAGGTGTAGTGGGCCTTAAAAATTTCCAAATTCATTCAACATTTGTTCCATATAAATCTAGTATAAATATTCTATTGCTATCGTATATCGATACGCATATTTATAGCTTTTATGCACATACTTTATTAAATATTAATAGTATTCAAACATCAAATAAATTTTAGTAGTTAATATTTCATAAATATTAACTATTTAATTAATTTATAATGATTATAAATTAATTAAATTGTGTGGGTTTTTTGGAGTATTCATCATTAAGGTTGTGCGACTCAAAGATGTAAATTCCGTCAGTGATTAATATCGAACAATTCAGACATTGACGTCACATGTTACCTTAGCTAGTGGTGTGACATTTTACTATATTTATCGCTTACACCTTTTCGGTAAAATCCAATTTTTACTTATTATAAGTGGTACCTGGTAGTTGAAGGAATTGGGCGAGCGCGTAGTGGATAAAATGGGAGAATTTCAATTTTTTCCATTTTGGATCTTGTTAAGCCTATAAAGTCTACATTTCATTTAGGTCTTATTTAAATTTATTTTAAATGAAATCACTATTTTGTTTCACTTATATTTGAAGTTTTGTTTTGGTGTTGTATGTGAATTATTTAATGTAAACATGTGTATCATATACACATGTGTGTGTACGAGCAACAATTACAATGTACATAGTTCAACTTGCCTGTGTATAAGTGCTGGGATTTACACCACAACAGAAAAGTTAGGCATTCCCTATACATATATGTTGTCTAATATGTATATATGTATATATATATATATATATTTGAATATAAAGTAGACTAATATTTATAATAGTATAACTTTACATATACATACATACGTATACACACACATAATTATTTGTTTATAATATTACAAAACATTAAATTTTATAATAACTAAATTAAAACATCAAATTTGAAGTCAAGCTTTAATTTCAATTTTCAAACTTCAAATTTAAAATAACAATGTAATGAATTATAAGTAGTAATAAAGAAATACACATACATATATATACATACACACATATATAATTACATAAATACATCAATTAAGATTATAATTTAAAATCACATAAAAGATACTTAATACATTTAAAAATAAATATACATATATATTTGGCAATTAAATATTTTAATAATTTTTTTAAAGCTCTCGACTTTAATACAAAAGGTTTTTTTAAATAATCTCCATACAGAAATTGTGAATAATATTTTTTTTAAAAACAATTTCACGATGTATATGTGTATATATAATATTATGTTATTAAATACACACACATATATACACATAAATGTGTATTTCATTTAACATACATATTGGAACAATTTGTTGTATATATATATATATATATATGAGTACATATGCACGCCCAAGTGGGCCTGCATTTAACCACAACGTGTATGCATTTTTAGTTGTACCTGTGAAAGTAGATTTTATAGTAGCATCCCCATATTTGAACTCCACCTATCCAGAAGCCGCTATTTTTTTTTGTTCGGACTGTAGTAACTTCTTCATGCTAACTCGAAATCAGGCAAAACTTTGAACGATAGACTCCCATCTAAATTACGGACAATATGGAACACTCGGATACTTTAGCTTATGAACATATACCGTAGTTCTCCATGGTTATTAAAAGTTTTACTTGGAAAATAACATGTTACATCTCCATATTTGAACTCTGCCTAGGCAGAAGCCACTATTTTTTTTGTTCATACTGCAATAACTTCTTCATACTAACTCGGAATCGGGTGAGACTTCAACCGTTGAACTCCCACCTAAATTACGGAAAATATGGAACTCTTGGATACTTCATTCGTTGAACGCACACTTTAGTTCTCCATGGTGACTGACAGCTGTACTTATAAAATAATAGGCTACATTCCCATATTTGAACTCTGCCTAGGCAGAAGCCGATCTTTTTTGTTCAGACTGCAATAACTTCTTCATACTAACTCGGAATCAGGCGAGACTTCGACCAATGAACTCCTACCTAAATTACGGACAATATGGAACACTCGGATACTTTAGCTTATGAACGTATATCATAGTTCACCATAGTGATTAATAGTTTTACTTAGAAAATAATAGGCTACATCCTCGTATTTGAACTCCGCCTAGGCAGAAGCCGCTATTTTTTTTGTTTATACTGCAATAACTTCTTCATACTAACTCGAAATTGAGCGAGACTTCGACCGATGAATTCCTATGCAAATTACGGACAGTATGGAACACTTGGATACTCCAGCTTATGACCGTATACCACAATTCTCCATGATGATTAATAGTTTTACTTAGAAAATAACAGGCTACATCCTCATATTTGAACTCCCCCTAGGGTAGAAGCCACTCTTTTTTTGTTCAAACTGCAATAACTTATTCATACTAACTCGGAATCAGGCGAAACTTCAATCGATGAACTCCCATCTAAATTACAGACAATAAGGAACACTCGGATACTTCATCTAGTGAACGTATACCATAGTTCTTCATGGTGACTAACAGTTGTACTTAGAAAATAACATGTTACATCCCCTTATTTGAACTCCTCCTAGGCAGAAGCTGTTATTTTTTTTGATCATACTGCAATAACTTCTTCCAACTAACTCGGAATCGGGAGAAACTACGACAGGTGAACTCCCACCTAAATTATAGACAATATGGTACACTCGGATGCTTTAACTAGTGAATGTATAATGTAGTTCTCCATGGTGATTAACGGTTGTACTTAGAAAATAACATGCTATATCCCCATATTTGAACTACGCCTAGACAGAAACCACTTTTTTTTCAGACTGCAATAACTTCTTCATACTAACTCGGAACCAGGCGAGACTTCGACCGATGAACTCCAATCTAAATTATGGACAATATGGAACACTCGGGTACTTCATTTAGTGAATGCACACTGTAGTTCTCTATGGTGACTAATAGTTGTACTTATAAAATAATAGGCTACATCTCCGTATTTGAATTTCGCCTGGGCAGAAGTCGCTATTTTTTTGTTCAGACTGCAATAACTTCTTCATATTAACTTGAAATCAAGAGAAACTTCGACCGATAAACTCCCACCTAAATTACGGACAACATGGAACACTCGGATAGTTTGGCTTATGAACGTATACCATATTTCTTTATGGTAATTAACAATTTTACTTAGAAAAAAATAGGCTACATTCAGATATTTGAACTCCGCCTAGGCTGAAGCCGCTATTTTTTTTGTTCATACTGCAATAACCTCTTCATGCTAACTCGGAATCGGGTGAGACTTCGGCCGATGAACTCTCACCTAAATTACGGACAATATGGAACATTTGAATAATTCATCTTGTGAAAGCATACTGTAATTCTCTTTGGAAACTAATAGTTGTACTTAGAAAATAATAGGCTACATTGCCATATTTGAACACCGCCTAGGCAGAAGCCGCTCTTTTTTTGTTCAGACTGTAATAACTTTTTCGTATTAACTCGAAATCAGGCGAGACTTCGACCAATGAACTCCCACCTAAATTATGGACAATATGAAACACTCGGATACTTCTGCTTATGAACATATACTGTAGTTCACCATAGTGATTAACCATTTTACTTAAAAAATAACAAGCTATATCCCGTATTTGAACTTCGCCTAGGCAGAAGCCGCTATTTTTTTGTTCATACTGCAATGTGACGACCCGCTATTTCGAACCATTCAAATCGACAATCATCCACTCATGTCAGACTTGAATTGCTCAAAAAAACAGAGTGTTAATTTATATTTGGAAAAACTTAGCATATACAGTAAATAAATCAATCACAGAATCAATGACACATAGTAATATAACAATAAGCAGCGGAAATAGATAAATAGTAGTTCATGAAGCTACTATATAAAATCAGAGTCTGAACAAAGTATAACAGAAAATCCCAAGTATATAGAAGTACACAGAAGTCTCCCATACAAATGCATGACAAATCTGAACATAGACAACTGGAAATAACTGAAATGACTGAAAAGCTAAATATATAAAAGATCTTCAAGCAAAGCTCCAAGCTCCAAAGGTGAGTCTCAAATGTTGTGACACTCAGTCTGACCCGAGCATAAAACAAAAGACAAAACACTCGAGTCAGGATTAACATTCTTATGCAAGTAAATTAACTCAAGTGAAATGTCCAAGTGAAATACAAATAACTTAAAGGATGTTGTGATTCCATTCTTTAAGGATCCATTAAACTATTTACATAAATAGTACAATACGCTACATAGATAATGTCTATGGTAAAGTAAACTATTAAAATAGCGTTAAGGCGTTACCCATATCCCTCTTAACACATTTTTATATATTCCCGTAGTCTATACAATACCGTAATTCCTCCGTAAATTTGATGGCAATCAGAAGGCACTCCATAGGTACGGTACAAACCAAACTCTTAGAAGGCGCGATAAGGCATGTGACAAGGCACGCGAGGCAATGCCCAGGGTAGGATACTACCGTTTTGCGGATCCAGACTGGTGGTAATGCATATCAGCTACTACCGCCCACCTCGAGACACACTCCCATAATCAAAGGTGCACCCAATCAAATCACAAAGTAATAGAATGGTATCGAAGAAGCATGCCCGATCGGAGGTGTGACCTCACTTGGCCCGACATGGCTCCTGTTTTAGTCACATCAAGCTGACTCGCGGGAGTCAGGGCTGCTTTCATACCTCAAATAGACGTCGCCAAACCATACTACTTTGTTTTGGATTCTCCACCACATACACAGTTGTTAAAGTGGTTTTCGGTATTGGCAGAGAGTATGACAATATCTGATCCATTTCTCTTTAACAACCAAATGCTTATTTCACACCGTGGTCATTTTCATTTCAAATAGTTTATACTTCATATCAAAATATCATATTCATTTCAAAATCATATCACTTCAAAATCATATTCACTTTCGTAGTCATAGTCTCTTTCAAAATCATAACCACAAAATAGTTTAAACCATCATATTAAAGTATTCGAATTTAAATCCATTAAATCTAAATTATAACAGTTCCAACTTAAACAGTTTATATATTGAAAATAGTTTATATATTGAAATAGTTATAATTAAAATAGTTTATATATTTAAAAATAGAATATAAATTAAAAATAGTTCATATATTAAAAAGAGTTTATATCGAAAATAGATTCAAATTAGAATTGTTTCTTCTAATTTTACAAGTCAATTCAAATCAACTTTGGTTCCAAAAATTCAATTTAAATCAATCTCAGTTCGACAATTTCAAATTCTCATTAACCAGTTTAAATTTATATCGATTTCAAATCTAGGTTTGAATTACAAATTTAAACAACTTCCAATTCAATACATTTCAATATTCAAACAATTTACAATAACTCAATTTGATATATTTCATTTATACTTCAAAATTCAACTTAATCCTATATAAATTTTCAAAATATTCACTTAATCATCTTGAATAATATTTAAATAAAATTTCATATTACAATTTGACTTATTTTTAAAAATTCAATTTCAATTTTATTTAAAGTTGAAAACATTCATTTAATCACTTTTTATCAAATCAAGTTATAAAATCATACCTTTCAAAATCTCAAAATCAATAAGTCCAAATCAACCTTATTTAAATTCAATTCTAAACAAATTTAATTATAAATCAATTCTTATTTAAATTCAATTCTTAACAAATTAAATTACAAATCAATTCTTATTTAATTTATCTTTCCAACCTCCATTTACTTAAAGTTATTATAAAAATATATATTTAAAATATTAATATGAATTTAAATAAATACTTGACATATTATATATATATATATATTATTAGTTAAATTAAATTCTTAATAAATTTTATTATATTAGTTATTATTAAATTAAATCTTATTATTATTAAATCTATTTTATTTTATATTTTAAAAATAATAAATTTATAAGAAATTTTTTATAATTTTCATTTTTAAAACTTAACTTATAATTTTAAAATATCCAAAACATATAATTTTAAAAATCTAACTTTTACATATATATTAAAATTAAAATCTTTATATTATATTTAAAAAAATCAATATTTATTAAAACCCATATATTTCCTTTCAAACTTTGAGCATCATTTTCAAAAATAGACCAACGGTGTCCATAATTTTATATCATATGGTTAAGTGATGCGGATATTTATTATTTCAATCCCCAATTTAAATTTAATATTTACGGGTATATATCATTTCAACCCGCAATCCCAAAATTTAAATTCAATAAAATTGCTTGGGTTTATCATTTCAACCCATAATAATTTTCCCTAATCTATAAGATCGTTCAGGTATGTATCATTTCAACCCATAAGGAATTCCTAACTAATAGGGAACTTGTAGTGTGAGAACATAAATAGCATAAAATGACATCGTATTAATTACAAGCATATATGATCATAATTAGCAATTTAAATTTTATATATATATATATATATATAATAGGTTATGGTGTCATATGTCAATTAACACAGGTTAACAAATTTAAATAATAACATATCATATTCAAAAACTAAATAACTGACAATTAAAATTTAACAACATGTTTCAATCATCATTTTATGTGAATTAAATTTACTAAATCTAAGAATGTTAATTGTGAGTGATTGCTCACCTTTCGAGGCTAGAGAAATTACAAGAACAAGATGCGACAATCCCAGCACAAATTCCAAAGCACAGCACGATGAACACGAATTCGACGAGCAAAGTTGACAGCTTGGAATTGATGAAAACAAGTCAAAACTGGTTTGATATAAACTGAAACAAAATATATATTATATTATTTTCTAAATATCAATATTCAATTTAAAACACATATTTAAAAATAAAACCTTCATATTATATTTTGAAAATAAGTATTTATTTATTAAAACACATATATTAAAATCAAAATATCTATATATTATATTTTTTAAAATCTATATATATTTTAAAATCAATATATATATATATATATATTTTAAAACACATATTTTCAAAATTCTTCAAAGAAATATTTAGACAGAATACCTTTATATGTTACAAAATCTATTTCAAAGTATTAATATAAATTTAAACATATTATATAACACTTTTTAAACATATTATCTAACACTTTAACCATATATATATATATATATCTTTATATAATAAAGAAGGTGGAAGCTTGCCTAGGAGGGGTGATCGGCAAAGGTTAGAGTGGAGATCGATGGTCACAGGCTGCGCACGACAAAGGTGGAATGTGTCGATGCAAGCTGTGTTCAGGAAATCGCTGCAGGTGTTTGCGGGGAAGAAAAGACTAGGCCACGGGTCAGGGTTGCTGCATCTATTGGGGTGGCAGGCTGCTCGATGTTCGGTGATGGGTGGAAGGTCGAGGAGGGTCAGTGAAGTGCAATGGTGGCTAACGATGGAGTGGAGTGCGGTGATAGGCTATGGTGTCGGGTTTGGTTTCGGTGGATGGAAGTGGAGGTACGACGCTGGTTTGCGTGAGGTTGTGGCGGATTCAATCGAAGAGAAGGGGACGGCATGTGAGGCGTATAGTGGGAAAGCAGGTGTTGGAGGAGGGGAAACACGGCAGTGTGTGGATGGAGATGGCCGGAGCAGCTTTGGAGGGTGACTGTGTCGCTAGGGGGTGATAGACGTATGTCGTGGGGAGGAGAGAGATGAAAGGGGTGGTCGGTGATGGAAAATAGATGGAGCGGGTTATGATGACTTCATGGTAGAGGATGGAGATGCAAAAGGAAGGGTGGACGAAGGTGGGGCCATCGCTTCATGCGTGGAGAATGGATGCGAGGGGACGTGGCTATTGGACACGTGGGTGGGAAGGCAGGTTACAGGCGCATGGCAGTGTAGGTGGAAGAATCTCGAGCACATAAGAAAGAGGAGCAAGTTCCAGATTTCATGTAAGCTAAGTTCAGTATAAAAGCAACTTTTATTTTATAACATTTTTTATTCAATCGAATGAAGATCCCAAAAATATGGAAGGAGGAGAAAATGAATCACGAACCAGAAATAGAAATTGAAACCATGGAATAACATATTGAATATGGGGATAGAGAAATTCAGACGTTGATTTCAGAAATTATTAATAGATAGTGGCTATTAGCATTACCTATGGATAAACGAAAGGACAAAGGAAAGCCAAAAGGCTCAGAATGGGTACCGGTATATTTAATCGTTTTGCAGATTTCGCCGTGTATCGGACACCAAAACGTACAAATGAATATACTATGGAAATCAGCACGACGAGAGGAACATAATGGTGCACAGATATCAACGATACGATCATCCTATCAAAACTCGATATTCGCTGCCAAACTACTGCTAATTCGTCGAAAATAAGATAAACGGAGCTAGAGGAGTCCAATTCGAGCGAGACTTCCACCGATGAATTTCCACGTAAATTACGGACAGTATGGAACACTCGGATACTTCATCTTATGAACATATAACATGGTTCTCCATGGTGATTAACAGTTTTACTTCGAAAATAACAGGCTACATCCTCATATTTGAACTCCCCCTAGGTAGAAGCCACACTTTTTTTGTTCAGACTGCAATAACTTCTTCATACTAACTCGGAATCAGGTGAGACTTCGACCGATGAACTCCCACCTAAATTACAGATAATAAGGAACATTCTGATACTTCATCTAGTGAACATATACCGTAGTTCTCCATGTCATTAACAGTTGTAATTAGAAAATAACAGGCTACATCCCCATATTTGAACTCCGCCTAGGCAGAAGCCGTTATTTTTTTGTTCATACTGAAATAACTTCTTCATACTAATTCGAAATCAGGCGAAACTACGATCGATGAACTCCCACCTAAATTACGGACAATATAGAACACTCAGATACTTCAGCTTATGAACGTATACCATAGTTATCCATGGTGCTTAACAGTTGTACTTGGAAAATAATAGGCTATATCCCCACTTCAACGCTCACTGTAGTTTTCCATTGTGGCTAATAGTGGTACTTAGAAAATAACAGGCTGCATCCTTATATTTGAACTCCGCTTAGGCAGAAGCCGCTATTTTTTTTCTTTAGCCTGCAATAACTTCTTCATACTAACTTAGTCAGGCAAAACTTCGACCGATGAACTTCCACCTAAATTACAGACAATATGGTACACTCGAATACTTCATCTAATGAACGTATAATGTAGTTCTCCATGGTGACTAATAGCTGTACTTAGAAAATAACAGGCTGCATCCCCATATTTGAACTCCACCTAGGCAGAAGCTGCTATTTTTTTGTTCATGCTGCAATAACTTCTTCATACTAACTCGGAATCGGGCGAAACTACGACCAGTGAACTCCCACCTAAATTGCGGACAATATAGAACACTTGGATACTTCAGCTTTTGAACGTATACCATAGTTCTCAATGGTGATTAACAGTTGTACTTAGAAAATAATAGGCTATATCCCCACTTCAACGCTCACTATAGTTCTCCATGGTGACTAATAGTTGTACTTCGAAAATAATAGGATACATCCTCATATTTGAACTCCGCCTAGGCAGAAGCCGCTATTTTTTTCTTCGGACTGCAATAACTTCTTTATACTAACCCGGAATCGAACGAAACTTCGACCAATGAACTCCCTCCTAAATTACGGACAATATGGTACACTCGGATACTTCATCTTGTGAATGCACACTATAATTCTCCATGGTGACTAAATGTTGTACTTAGAAAATAACAGGCTACATCTCCATATTTAAACTCCGCCTAAGCATAATCCGCTATTTTTTGTTCATACTTCAATAACTTCTTCATACTAACTCGAAATCAGACCAAACTTCGTCCGATGAAATCTCACCCAAATTACGGACAATATGGTACACTTGGATACTTCGTCTTATGAACGCAGACTGTAGTTTTCCATGGCGACTAACTGTTGTACTAAGAAAATAACAGGCAACATCCCCATATTTGAACTCCGCCTAGGCAGAAGCTGCTATTTTTTTGTTCATACTACAATAACTTCTTCAAACTAACTTGGAATCGGGAGAAACTACGACAGATGAACTCCCAGCTAAATTACAGAAAATATGGTACACTAAGATACTTCATCTTGTGATCACACACTGTAGTTCCCCATAGTGATTAATAGTTGTACTTAGAAAATAATATGCTACATCCCCGTATTTGAACTCTGCCTAGGCAGAAGCCGCTATTTTTTTATTCATACTGCAATAACTTCTTCATACTAACTCGGAATCAAACGAAACTTCGACCGATGAACTCCCACCTAAATTACGGACAATATGGTACACTCGAATACTTCATCTTATGAATGCAGGCTATTGTTCTCCATGGTAACTAATAGTTATACTTAGAAAATAACAGGCTACATCCCCGTATTTGAACTCCGCCTAGGCAAAAGCCGCTATTTATTTGTTCATATTGCAATAACTTCTTCATACTAACTCGGAATCGGACAAAATTTCGACCGATCAACTCCCACCTAAATTATGAACAATATGGTACACTCGGATACTTCATCTTGCGAATGCACACTGTAGTTCTCCATGGTGACTAATAGTCGTACTTAGAAAATAACAGGCTATATCGCCATATTTGAATACTATTTCTCTATGAGATGTAAAAGGGTATATTTGGAATTTCAAAAGGACACTTAGTAAATCTATTCGATGAATTCTCTTTATTAGTAGTAAAGATATATATAAAGAAATTATGTATATACATAATCATATAAAATTGTAATTCCCTTCTATTCCAAAATAATAACATATATTTATATCTATATACATGATTAGAAAAAATATACAACTACATACTTTGCACTTGTTTAAATTGAAATTAATTTGTTCAAAGCCTCTTTCAAACATTGTCAATTTTGAAAATTAAAAATGGAAAAATTTAGGGCCCGTTTGGTTTCGTTTTGAGTTTTGTGTTTTGTGTTTTAAACCCACATTACAAAATACAATAAAATGAGGGAAATTTTTTACAATTCTTAGTCGTTGCGACGATGGACGGAAAATGGAGGAGATGAATTGTTTTCCATCCTCTTGTTATGTTTCGAAACACGAAAAATCAAATAAACTTGTTTTCTATTTTCTATGTTAATTTCATTTTTCGAAATTGTGTGTTTTCCAACAATACATAAGAAATGCGCATTTTTGTTTAGACGAAAACACAAAACTAAAAACAGCAAGCCAAACGGGGCCTTACTTTTTGATTGATTGGCCTAAATAATATGCCTAAACACACACGCAAATATATATATATATGTGGGTGTGTGTGTATGTATATATGTATATAAATAAAAGAAATTTTTAATCACAAATATATACATAATCACATATTCACATCTCATGTTGACAGCATATACATTTAAGGATTCATGATAATAGTTAACCTATTTAAGCATAAGGCATATGATGATCAAGTATACAATTATATAAATTTGTAAATATGGATAGTACCTTGAAATTGCCTAAGAATACACCTTGAATAGTGAATCTTAATAATGTTGCTTGAATCTCTATTACTCTTCCAGAAAGTGCAACCCGATTGAGAAAGGTACACACCATTCATTAGATTTTAAATGAATTTGTGGTTTTTATTGCTTGAATCAATGAAGAGAGTAGTGAGATTTTCGGCCAAAATCATGGGGAGAGAAAGGCACTAAAACTCTAAAGGAGAATAGGAGAAAAGAGCGACTAAAGGTGTTTAAATAGTATATGAAAGAAGGGGTTTAAAGATGGAAGCATATTTTTCTTTCCTTTGCCATTTCACACCCTTTTGGAATTAAGTTCCAAGCCTTTCTCTTCAAGTCATGGTTATATGGGCCTCACTCCAATTTAAGCTAGACCAGATGATTGACATTTAAATCAAATTTAAACATACACCGATACCATATACCGATAAGTGTGCATACAACTTTTATATACACACTATTTTTGACACTGATCAGTAAAAATAAAAAAGACTAATAATTAATATTTCATAAATATTAATTAATTTAAGTAATTATAATAATTATAATTAATTAAATCATGTGATAGACGGAGGATTCTATATTGTTGTTGTGTTGACTCTTTAGGTGTATAGCAAATAACATGAAACAATTCGAGTATTAAAGTTCACACTTTACTTTAGCTAGTGGTGAGATATTATGACCAAATTTATCACTTACGAAGCTTCAGTAAAATCCAATTTTACTTATTTAAGCATTACCCGATAGTGACAATTTTTTACACAAATTATCTACATCAAAACTATATCACATTCGAACCTGTGGAATTTGTTAATGGTCAAAATTTTAGTATCGTCCATATTCAACCTTATAGACAAACACAAAGTCCTTGGTTAAATAATTTCAGTTATTATTAACCATACTGCTCTAGCCAGAGACTTTGACTTTTTTTACTTTAGTTGACTTATAGTGAGCTCTAGGTTCTTTTAAGAATTGTGTGACAACATGGTTATCGTATAACAATGTCATTTCTCAACTTTTGGAATCATCCTCAACTTGTTTATAAATTTATGCATTTATATTAATACATTGCTTTTATTGTGGCGCTATTCAAGGCAGTGTACTTAGCCTTTTCAATGAATTGTCCATAACCTTTTATTTGGAACATTTCCAATGTAAATCTCCTTAACTAAGGTTTGAACATGTATTGGCATATTATACTCAATATCATTTATGTAGTTTGAATATGAATACTCCTTCATAAGGAGTTCTTTCTTTCTATAAACAATTCTCTAGTATTTTGTAAATAATCGATAACACTCTAAACTACCATTTAGTGATCTTAATTTTGATTTGATATTTTCTTCATGCGTCAAATATATATATGTAAATCATGATGCTGCAGATAATACAACATGTATGATAATTCCTCTTGCCAATGCATAAGGGATCCATTTACACGTTCTATATAAAACATTTTTATAAGATGTCTTTTATAAGACCGTAAAATTAACGATAATTAATAAATAATTATAAGAATCCAAAAATGGAATTTGAGAAAACGAAGGAATTTGACTATGAAACCTGCACCACTGTGTTCATGGTAATTTTCTAACAAACTTTCATATTTGGAATTTCATGATCGAAGCTCAAATGAAGAAGTTATTAGCATTTGAAGTCTCCAAAACAATAATAATTAAAAAAACAAAAATAGAAATAAATAACATTAAAACGCCGACCCCCATTGATCGACCACCTTCTATAGGCTCATCGATCGCTAGCAGTTGATTGCTTAGAAGGGAGCGGTGTACCGGTCTTTAGTTGGAGGCTAGGGTTTGAATCTTGGCCAAATATTCGAATTTAATTATTTTAATCTAATGGTTACGGTTGATTTGAGTGCCTATAAATATAAGCCTAACCCCTCACTTTTCTTCTCATATTTTTTTGATTAAAATAGCGAAGCTCTGCAATTTTCCCTTCTTTACTATATCTAAAATTACAAAATATTATATATATATATATATACACACAAATTGGAGAAGGGACTGAAAATAAAAAAGAAGAAGCGAATAAACATAACGAAAGAAAAGGTAATTTCAATTATTATAAATCTATATTCCCCTTAACCCCAAATCTCTTCTCGGATTTGTAATTCTAATAATATGTATATATCTTGTTTTACTTATCCTTTTGGGTTAGAATGGAAAAGGATTTAAGTAAAGGAATGAATTTAGATTTAGGAGATTTGGAAAGTTTAAAATGTAAGGGTGAAATTACACAATTTATTCATAACATTGAAATTTATATCATTAAATTTTATTTAAATATGCCTCTATAAGATCTGATGAGTTGTAGGCTTAAAACAAACGCATACGATTATCGCCTACTTATTCTATAAAATAGGTAATTAGAATAGGAATAATATGTACAACCTAATCTGGTAATTTGAAATGATCCCAAATATTTCTTATTGTAGAATGTTTGTAAAGTTGTAAAGTTTATTCCAGATCTATAATTGGGTTGTAAATAGGTTACCATAGTTGACATGGAATGTGAATTTCTATGTTTTAATTGTTGGAAGTGGGGTATAATTTAATTGTATCTATTTTCGTTTAAGTTTCATAAATTATCCAATTCCAAAAATATGTATAAAATGTGCGTCGTTTGAAATAATAACGAATATACGAAAGTGGAAAGGGATGTGTAAAGTATGAATATTCTTCTCCGTAGTTTGCACTGTCTATTTCAATAAAAGAGAAGAAATAATTTCTTCTAATTTTAAACGAAGAAAATTCTCATTTTGGGTAACTTATGGAAAATTATAACGGTAATCCTTTTTGGAAAGGATAACTCTAATAAATTAAAATATGGAAATTAATGTTCTAGTTTAGGAATTAATTGTTAGTAATAGGAAGAAGAAAAATATACTATAACTGCACTTAACGATTATAATAAAAAAAATACGTAGCGTAATTTACTATGTTATTTGTATTAGTTATTAATAACGTAATAACTATAGGACTAGGAGGTTGAAAATGGAAGGAATAGTAATTCCAAAATTTATGGACAATAACTACAAATTTGATGGGCAATAAATTTGTAGTTAACTGAGCCGTTAAAGGAATTAAATAAGGATTAATTAGAGAATTTAATAGAATTTATGGGGAAATTGAATAAGCATAATAGGCGAATTTTGAAACGGGTAATTAAATATCATTATAGATTATCCAGTTGTGACATTAATGACCAATTATTACAGACAATTGACATTTATTAGACATAAGATGGAAACGAGGAAACCAAAGCTGAAGCGTATAAAATAGGAATAATTGCGTGGCTAACAAGTATTAATACTGTTAAATATATATAGAAGATAATATAATTTTATAGTAGGAAATTATATAGCTTCAATATACATGTAGAATAAGCATGAATTAGTTGGGTTTAAACGTGATAGATATTTTGGGTTTTAAAAAATCTTACTTTTGAAAGAAGTAAATTTCTGTAATTAGCTAGAATGAGGACAATTTTCATGGTTCCTTTGGAAACCAAGTAATTTATGAATTTGATAAGAAAGTTTCTAAGTTTATGTTTTTAAAGATAAAAGTTTTTGATCAACTACTTCATGACTGTGATGTTTTATTTTTAAAAGAGTTGTGAAAAACCAAATCAATCTTTAATATGGAATATATAGGGATGACTGCTAGGTAAGATGGACTAAAGGTTTAGGCTAGGAATAAAATAGGTATGGATGCTCGTAGGATAGCATCAAAGAATCCCCATTGAATATAAGGAACATTGCCATGAACCTAGGAATATTTTATTAGAGATGCATGGAAGCCATGAGAAGAACCCTCAAAGGAATTAGGAATGGTATCAAATTACAATTCTGCGAGTCCTAAGGTATACTCGCATGAAGGATCAAGGATATGGAGGAAGTGAATATCAAATTTTGAGGATACTGTCAAGAGATTGTGATTGAGAGAAGATAGTAGTATGGTTGGAAAAAGAGTAATAAGATGACAAATAGACATAATGGATGCTGGTTAATTCAAGGTTGTAGAAGGCGAGATAGGTGGTAGGAGAATTATTCCACCAAGCTAATTTTCAGATGAGTTATTCTTACGTGCAAAATTTATCCCTTAATCGGGTGTAATAATTTAAGTAATGGATGTACCTCTGTTACTAAGAGCTAATGAGGTACGCTATGTGGATTATAGTTGGATGACGTACTAGATGTTAAACTATAATTTCTACAAAGTATGAATCACTAATATTCGAAAGGAAATCTCCTTGGCTTGTATTTCCAAGACCTATCTTTCGGTTTCTAACGAGAGCATGCAATCTGAGAGCATGAATCAAAGTGCCAACCAAGGCCAAGTTCATTATTCAGCTGAGATAAGAAGCCTGATCGAGAGCATCAGTTACCAAAGCCTAAAGCAATTCAATGAATAACAGCGATCAACGGCTTAGATAGCCCAGGTCAAGATCAACGGTCAAGGTGAATGGAATCTATCTAAAAGCTATATATAAAAGCGACATGTTAGCAATCCACTTCAAGTTACACTCAACCAGATGATGACAAGCGTTCAAATAAAGACAGCTCATAGCAAGTCATATCATTAATCCAAAGAGAAGGTGCTCAACTAATGGCGTCACGGCTTATTGGCTATAAATAGACGGTAATCCCAAGGCACAAGGAATCTTCTGGCATAACAGAAATTGACATAAAATCATAAGCGTATTTTCCTGTGTTAGAGCTCGTATCCAAAAATTCATTAATGGTGGAAACATTTAGATTCAATGTAATAAGCCTTTCGGCTATATAAGAGTGACTAAATACGGAAAGGATAGTGGACGTAGGGATTTTTGGCCCAAAACCACTATATAAATCTCGATGTTATTTACTTTCAGTGCTTTACTTTCTTCCCATTTATTATCAAAATTCAGCAGTTCAATGTCCAATAACCCTAACAATACAACATCACATCATGGTATTCATATATTCGGGACCTATAATCAAACCACTTCTATAGCTATATCTTCAGACCTTGGGGTGCTGGTGTAGACGAAATTGCACTAACATTTTTAGCACTAGAAGGAGAGCCCGAACCTCCACATTTCTTTTCCTTTCAGAGATCCAACAAGAGCCATTCAACCAGTTATGTCTAGTCCTGGGAACAAAAGAGTCATCTCAGAACTACCCCTCAACCTTCACATTCAGCTCATTGAAGAAGACAACAACAAAAGATTGGTCATCCTCATTTCGGAGAAAAAAATGGTCAAGAGTATGAACCTGTTTATGAACTTAAAGCCTCTCAGATCTTACAAATTTCGGGTTATCTCCATGAATCACTTCATGAATCATCCTAGCTCCAAATGATTGTCAAGGTCCTTAACTGTGACGCCCCACCTCTATACCCACGCTAGCCAAGAACACTACGCTGTAGTGCTGTCAACTAGCACGGAGAATAAGGCTGTTGAGGAGCGACCATCTATGTAATTGCTTTGTGCGAGCACCGATATGTCAGATAGAATAACATGCATTTTTATTACAGGAGGAAATCCGACAATACCGATACAAACTCAAAGCTACTACACAGTGGCTATAATAGTTTAGGACAATAAATATAAAAATAACACAGATAACATAAATACGGAATACAGATGGAACGAAAAGTCTCATATATATAATAACTGATATCAGTTACAATACATTTGACACAATACAAATGATACAACTACAACTGTTGACTCAAGAAGTTATATATACAAGTACATTATCGACTAATATACATGAATACATTATCATCTTAAAACAGACACACTGACTACTACAACAAGACGAAGACCACTTCAAATGATATAAAAAGTCTTCATAGCTCTAGCAGCAACCCAAAGCTAAAAATCTACAACCTGTAAATACTCGGTCTGACCCGAGTATTAAATTCAAAAGAAAGTAATACACGGATCAGTCTAATTCAAACCAGTTATTAGTGCATAGAAGCAATAATAATCAAATAGACGACAGTCAACAATAATTCCCGTATATCCAATCTTTTTAACAAAGGAATCGGATAACGAAAATTATAACACTTAACCGTGTTATCAATAAATCAGTAGATTCAAATCATCAACAGAGATAGATGAAAAGATTTCTAAATGAAGATGATTTAGAAAAGAACAGAATTGTCGAAACAGCGATTAACAATAAAAATCATCAAATCAAAACCAAATCAAAATATGATTTAAAATATGTAGAATTGGCAACATAAAACAATGAAATTCACAATTACAACTCAAGATTACAGAGTGCAGACCAAAAGTCAAAGGTGTAGTATATGGATGCAAAACAAATCAACCATGAGTCAAGCAATGTATACAGTTCAGTAGTATACCAAATGCAACAGAGGTGCAGACTACAACATCAAAGTGCAAAGCTAAAACATAATGCAATAGTGAAGTCTGCTATACAAAAAAATGTATGCAACAATACAAAATGAAGTAGTGCAATGCAGACAGGCCAGATGAATCAACTACTAGCCAAATGTGACAGCAACACAAATGGAATGCAAAACAAACATGAAACCACAATGAAGTGCAACAGGTGAAACCATGATGCAGACCAAAGACAAGGAGTGACAACATAGGGCAGTACAACTAAAAGAAGTAGGTCAAGCGTATATAGATATGCAGTGACAAAGTGAACCAAGTCACAATGTACACAAACAACAGTGAATGATTCCACATATCCAACTAGAAGTACAGTGAGATACACATAAATGAATGCAGATGAACTCAACCTGAATTATCAACTACAAAGTATGACAATGAAATGGAAACACATGGATACTACAGATGCAACAAAAATTCATAAATACATCTACAAAGCAATGCAGACTGAAATATGGAATAATGCAAACCCAAGTCAACATGAATCACTTGAGAATCAGAGACCCCAACACTGAATGGAATGCAAATTACAAAATGAAGGCTATAGTAAACATGAACTCATGTATACAGTTCAAGATCAAGTTCATCAATGCAGTTCAACAGAGAAGATGACCCAAGTACACTAACCAAATGCAAATAACTTCATATGACCAAAGATTAAACAGACTGACTACTGGAGTGAATACATGAATGGTCAAACTACAGCAGCATCAACTACACAACGTAACTTATCATAAGTAACAAACAAATAAAAATGAAGCAGTTGTGATGACTACAGTGATGTATCCAAGTATAAGCAAGATAGCATGGAGATGACAGAATAACCAAACAACCGTTCATGTATGTATGCACAGGAAAGCAATTATAGTTCAAATACAACAGAGCTCACCAAGTCATAAAGTATGCAGTTAAACATCTTAAACAAATCAAATGGAACAGTGAGGCTACAGGTAGAAGAAAACACAGTGAAATGCTCAAGGCAAAAGCAACTAAAGGCAAATGACTAGAGGCCGAAGTACATAGACGAAACGTGCTCAAAAATCATGAAATACATTTCAAACCAAAGACAGTGCCACAGACAATAGAACGAACGAAATCTACATCAACAAAAATCCAGGCAATATTTTATCACAAACGAAAATCATAGAATTCGAAGTAGATGTGAGTAAGGGGAATTACTCACCTTTCACCGAAGCGAAGACGAACGAAAATTTATGGAGATCGACTCCAGAAGCAAGCATCGAACTCGTCGAAGTACGAAGCAAAGCCAAAGCCAAGCAACAACAAATAACTCAATTCCAGAGCCATAGCTTCAATTCTAGATTGAACGAAGCCGTAGCCTCGAATAAGAATCGACAGTGAAACAATCAAATTCCAGAGTCGATCAACAGAGGAGCGCGCAAAGTCGGAGCCAAGCACAAGATTGAAACTTCAACCAAAGCCCTAATTTTCAGATCAAAGAACGAAGCAGAAGCTTCAAGTGGCAACAGAGAGGAGCAACAGCTCGTATTCGCCAGAGATACAAGAAAGGGAAACAAGAAGCCCCAATTCATACGAGATACAAGAGAATCGCCAAAAACCCTAAGTCGCAAATCGCCTGAAGGGGAGGAGAGAAACGCGACTTTGTTTTGAACGTGAGAAAATGAACGTGAATCGAGAGGGTAAGAGGCCTTTTTCAGATAATAAAGGTGAAGGGGAATAGATTTGTTAATGGGCCAAGCAATAATATTAAGCCCATTGAATTTATAAATAGCAAACCATGATAATTAATTGGGTACGAAACGTCGGGTTGTTACATTAATGATGTAGTTAGGGACCTGTCCATCGAATTATTAAAATATGAAGGTCTAGTTTCTACCGATAAGAGAGCTCACTCGGATGCCTAAGACAGTAAGTTTCGAAAGAAGTTAAAGCGTGATTAAGACCTTGCCCCACTCAATCAAATCTTGTCTCAAATATTCATTGAAACTCATGATGACCTCTCTTACCTCGATTACCCCCCATTGGAGAAAGGAAATCCAAAGAGTGAGAAGTATTGTGCTTTCCACTTGACGAATGGACATAAGATGGAAAAATGCCGAAAGCCCTCTTAAGCAATTGAAAAATTCATACAAAAAGGGAAGTTAAGTAAATTCGTTAAGCATTAGATTAAATATCCTGTTTTAGAATTATCCATTTCACTTTACTTTTATGATTCCAGAATAACCATGTAGCCCTTGTCAAATGAATGCATAAGGTATTTCTACCCAGAAAAGATGAAGTTGCAAGGAGGATTCTTTTCATAAGTTAAATTCCCACAGACAAATTAAAGGCCCCGGTTCCATTAATGTGTTTATCTCGGTTATAACTTCATAAGTCTCAACTCCAAAGTAGAAGGACACCTCGTAGTTTTGGATCTCCTAAAGCTTAATCGACGGGCCTCATTACATCCATCTTTGTCATACCCATGTCCTGGGTTCCAATTCTGAGGAGATATTCAAGTCTCGGTGTTCATGCTCTCCCTTTTGGTATGTTTTTTCTCCTTAAGAACTTTTACATATCATACTTTCATTTAGAATTTAAAAACTAAAATTCCCTATCCATACTTGCATTTAGAATTTAAGGACCAAAATCCTTCCATTAATCCAATGAGATTAATGGAGAATTTCACTTAAATCCTTTCATAAATCTGACAAGATTAATTAGGAATTTCACTTTTTTATGAAACACACACACACACACACACATATATATATATATAATATATGTATGTATATGTATATACATATCTCTATATTAATTATATATACTCATATATATGTATATCAATGGTCTCCTTTTTGTCAAACTAAGGTAAAAACTTTCTATTGAATAATGTGTTATGAAAGCTATATAATTCAAAATTCTTTCACGAAATACCCTTAAAATCACTAGCTAAGAAATTTATATTTTCCTTTACCAAATTACAACTAGCATTCCATATGATTGTTAACTCAATATAATTTTAGATGGCCCACGCCCGCCAAAAGGGGTTGCAGATGGCCGACACCAGCCAATAGTAGTTGTAGATGGCCGAACACCAACCACAAGTTGTAAGTAAATTGGGACCCAATGATAAATTGGTAGACCTTGCCATAAGAGCAACGCTACAATGATGAGCAACGAAGCGTAAGGCCAATCTCACTTGGGTTTAAAAAGACATCGAAAAGTAGAATGCATGCTGATAGTGAGTCATTGTCAGTAGAATCATGCACTGGGTAGATTCCCGGTTAGATTAGAATATTGGGTCAATTCCCAGTAATAGTAAGTCATGGTAAGTGGAATCATGCATTGGGTATATTCCCAGTTAGATTAGAATATTGTGTAGATTCCCAATAATAGTGAACCGTGGTCAAGTAGTACCATGCATTGGATAGATTTTCAATTAAGATTAGAATGTTGGGTAGGTTCCCAATTATATTAAAATGGTGGGTAGATTTCCAATTAAGATTAGAATGTTGGGTAGATTCCCAATTAGATTAGAATGTTGGGTAGATTCCCAATAAGATTAGAATGTTGGGTAGATTCCCAGTTAGATTAAAATGATGGGTAGATTCCTAATTAGATTAGAATGATGGGTAGATTCACAGTAAGATTAAAATGTTAAGTAGATTCTCAACTAGCTTGGAATGTCAGGTAGATTCCTAACTAGATTACAGCATGAGGTAGATTCCCAATGCTAGTGAGCCATGGACGAGACATGCCATGCATTATTCTTAGTTAGATAGGAAGTGAGTAGATTCCCAATACAGAGAGAATGTTGGAAGAAGTTCCTAAGTTATGACATCAAGTAGATTCTTGGTACACTAAAAAGAAGTAAATGTGAACATAGGATCAGAATAAGATGAGACTCTTAATTGTGTTACTAGGATGGCTCCGAACAAGAATCCAAATATAAAAGTCGGTTGGGACCAAAATCTTCTAACAGAAATATTCCCCGGGTCAAAAGATACCCTACAGAAGGAAAGTCCTAAAAAGTACACTCAAAGCAAAGTGACAGGATAAGAAGTGAAACTAAAAGAATAAAGTTTCTTTACATATAGTTTATTCAAGAAAATGTTACAAGTGATAGGCCGAGATGAATGCCTAATGAGATAGTTTTACAAGATTGGATTACAAAATCAAGAACATCAGTATGCAAGGTATAAGGGCAAAAGAAGAGATCATCCCCCCACTAGGCAAACCGAGATGATAAATCAGAACCCTTCGAAACAATTTGGATATTCATGGTCTCGGAAGGAGCCTATTAGAACTACCATCCTCAACCTGCTTTCCTCTTTTCATTTAAAAGGAATAGCCACGTCATCTTTCGAAACTAGATATTGATTTGGGGATTACTCTTCTCCAAGATAATTTAGCTCCTAGTTTTTAGACATAGCTTTGACTGAAGGAAACTGCTCTTAACCTCAAAAGCCAGAAGGGTTACTTTCAAATTTTGGATCTTGGCTACCTTATCCTCGTAAGATTGGTAAAGAGAGGAATAATCTAATTGAATATTTGAACAGTTCAAGCAAGACACTCCCTAAGGAACATTGACTTAAGATTAATAGAGATAAAAGATGGTAGAAAATGAAAGACTACATGTTGACTACTCTGGTTTGAAACATCATATGACAATCAAGTCAAGTCAAGCAGAAATTCAAATATAATCGAGTCATCAAGGATGTTTCGCTCTAGAATTTATACAAATCAAAACACTACACCAGAAAAGGCATTTAGTGTTGAAAAAGCGCTACCAAAACTTGTAGTAGCGTTTCGGTAAACGCTGCGACACAACATGCAATTAAAAGTCTGAAACTTTTGTAGTCCTGTAGAAAACGCTACCAAAACTTGACATATTGTAGGACTTTAAAAACGCTACAAAAAGTTTCAGACTTGTAGTTACAGTGTTTACCGAAACGCTACTAAAAGTTATGATATCACTTTTTCAACGCTACGAAAACCATATTACCATCATTTATTTTCAAAGCGTTTTTAGAACGCTCCTAAAATTTATTAACTGTTTTGCAGCATACTGTCCATGCAACCGTTTCTTGTTAGTGGCTTTTATCATTTCCATTCATTACTCGCATAATAGTCTTATCAAAATCAGTAATCAATTACATAATTGTCATATTCAAATCAACAATCAATCAATCACATAATCATCATATTCAAACAATTGAAACAACGCGTTAATCACTTAATCAAATATGATATCCATAACCATTGCGATAATAGTTTTTCGACAAAATGAGCAAATTCACATAAACTCCAAAATCATTCATAAACAAGTTTACACAACAAGTACTAACAAAATGTTATAATATATATAACAATTAAAGCCATATTCATTACTTGATTACCCACAATTCTTTGCTGCAGCTGGTCTTTACTCCTAAAAAGCCAATTACATGTAGACAGGTTTAACAATCAACAAATGATTATGAAACTGTTTTGCATATTTAAAATATATCAAACATCCTTAGTTAAACTTTTATTAAATTTAAATAATTATTATAAAACTTAGTTAATTTAGTTATATTTTTATAAAACTAGGTTAATTTTTATAATAAACTTATTAACCTAGTTAAATTTTAATAAAACTTAATTAATTTGTACAGATTTATTTAATTTTTATAAAACTTAGTTAAATTATATTAAACTCGGTTAATTTTTAAAATTTTGGTTAATTTTTATAATAATTAATTTAATTATTATAAAAATCGGTTAACTTATTATCAAACTTAGTTTTATTATTACTATTATTATTATTATTATAATTTTTTTAATACTTAATTAATTATTATAAACATATTTATTTTTTATAAAACATATTTAATTTATTTGAACTATTATTTATTATTATTATTATTGTTAAACTTATAAATCATCTCAATTGCTAAAACATAAAATGTCATAACTTATATTTTAATTAACTTAAACTTATAATTCTCTCAAACTTAAACTTTATTAACTTAGTTAATTTTTATAAATTATCTCAAACTTACGAATTTTTCATAAACTTAGTCAATTTATTATTATTATTATTGTATACTTAGTTAATTTATTATTACTAATATAAACTTAGTTAATTTTTATAAACTTACTTAATTTTCATAAAAACTTAGTTAACTTAGTTAATTTTTATAAACTTAGTTTTTGTTATTATTGTTGTTGTTGTTGTTGTTATTAATTATAAAACATAGTTGACTTAGTTAATTTATTATTATTATTATAAACTTAGTTACTTTTTATCTAATTATAGTTTATTATTTTTTTTTGAGATCATGGGGAACCTTAAGATCATGGTATTCATTGATACTCACTTAAGTAAACCCCACGCCGTGTGTCTACCCCGCTTTTATTTAGTCGTCGCACACGGATGCGTAACGTTGAAACTCCCACTGATGGTTTGGCGCTGGGATTCGAACCTGCCCGGACGCAGTCCTTTGGTTCCCATCTCCCAGCTCCCAAACCAACCGAGCTACGAACGGCGGGTTATAGTTGTTTATTATTATTATTATTATAAACTTAGTTTATTATTATTATAATTACGATAAACTTGTTAATTTTTATAATATTTAGTTAACTTTTATAAACGTATCTAATTTTTATGAAACTCAGTTAATTTATTCAAACCACTGTTTATTGTTATTGTTATTATTAAACTTATAAATTATCTCAATTGCTAAAACTTAAAATATTAGAACTTATATTTTTATTTGCTTAAACTTGATCATAAGAAGTGAAATAGTATGCAATGATCAGCTCTTACCATGAAATTAATAATGGAAACTACTTTATTGCCTTTCTAAAAACTAGTTACTCCAGGACCAATACCAATTACTTCTCTGGCCACATCTATGGCTGTAAAGCAAAAAAATGGTCATAGTGAATATATTCAACATCTCAGTTTTGAAGAAGATATTATACACATAGATGATAAAGTATTCTTTCTGATATAAAATATGAAAACTAGCATAACTGATAGATACATATGCCTTTAGATATAGAAAGATAGAGAAACATGCCTGGTATGTATGGAAATGTTGGAGGCGTATTATTTCATTGGTTAGGTGCTTGAAAGGACAATCCTTAGGGAGATTATTTGGTGCTAAATTGGACATATTCTCCTATACATGATACCTGATGCAAATAAGTATTCTTTAATAGTAGTAATCTATTGTACACCTGTTGTTATAAAAAAATTTCCACTCGCCGTTAACAATTTCTCCTTAAAAATTTTTCCCCATTCCTGCAAATGAACTGTAATATTTTTACTAAATCAAACATTGGTGCAGCTGGTACCGCTTTCAATATCCCACGATTTTCATGATTTGAATGGTACAATTCTAACTAATTCAACATGCTTCATTTCTACACTCCCACTTACTCTACCACATTATCAAATTACATTTTCCAACTTTACCAATATTATTACTACTGTTCAAATGGTATATCTCTCGATTACTTATAATAACATAATAGCCCATCTTTTAATTGCTTAGCCCACCGTGTGCATGTACCGTCAGCATGCATGAATAATTTTAATTGCACTACAAAATAGATTAATGACATAGAGACCAATGCATAAATTATTTGTACGGTCATGACTCCAAACATTTCAAAATTTTCTTTCTTAAAATGGTTTATTTGCTTTTAGATAAGGTAAAAAAGGTATTTCTGCCTTACAAGTTCTGTACACATTTGAAAAGATGTTGGTAACCTATCTACACCATGTCAAAATCTTTTACGCCATTAAAACACAACTTATGTTGGAATATTCGGTTGTCAATGGATTTCGGACTTCGGACTTATGGTAATTCAAGATCGATGCATTTTAAAGCAACTAAAAGAATACGTTTGGAAACTATTACTGTGGGTTTCACATCTAGATTTGGATCCATTAGTTCACGAGTTCTCTTGCTACACACCATCGTTTTGAACCACTCACTAAATTAACCTACACGGACATATTTAAATGAATGCTTTGTTACGTATGACTAAGAAAGTATAAAAAAATTATGTGCCCATTCTAATATTCTGTTATAATTGAAACCATAGCATTAAAACACCTAGTAATTATAAACCATTGGATCCATGATCTAAAGTTCTAGATGCTTAGCTATATATTTAAAGCATTGGGATAGTGCCTATAATCCATAATAGCAGTGGTAATACATTTACTTATAGAGGAAATTTTTTCCAGTTTGAGATCATCACGCATAGTGAATCAATCAAGAAACAGCAAGCATGCCTCGATGATTTGATGAGGAAAGAGTAACAATGTAAGTGGTGGTTTTGATTCGTTTGAACAAATCTACATTCGATAAGTTAACTAGAGCCATTGTCTAGGCAGTGGATAAGCAAATTCCAACTAAGTTAATACATCTCTAGTTATAGTTTTATGCGCATCACCTTTTCTTTTCTTTTTGAATTTACTGTTCTGGTTATTAGTAGACTTTAAGTTGAATGGGATAACCATTGTTCAAATGATATTGGAATAGAAATTACCCATATCGAAGGCTTCGTTTTCTGGCCATTCCCAATAATATTCAACAAGTTTCTTTTCTTTCTTTTTTACTAGTTCGGCTTCTGTGGTGCTGAGACAACCACTATTCTTTTCATAATTCTTTTAACCATAAATCTTGACCTGTTATAAATCAGCCCTTCTGTGGTGCTATAGATCGGATTATTTATCGGCAGCAGCCCACACGAAATTGCAATCAATTAGCTAAAATATTCTTAGCCGCTACATTGTTCTACTTGTTTGTAATATGATAAATTTCATTTGTGCCTTTAGATTACAAAACATGTATTTGTCTTATTTCATCCATCAAGCATTTATTGCATATGTGAAAAAAGCACAAGTTACATAAATGATACATACATACATACATATATATATTGTATATATGTATGTATAACCATGACTATCTATTAATTAAATGAAAAATATCTTATCATTCATCAATTTAATATCATCCCTCAACCATTTGAGATAGTGTAGGCTTAAGTTTATAACAATGATTGCTTGTTATTACACACGGGAATTGTAAAAAAGAAGCTAATATCATAACAATTGGCTATTGTATTTTGAATAAGGCTTCAAACTTATCTAGTCCCAAACTTATGTATTCCAGTTAGTGTGCCTAGTCAATAAGAACTTGGAAATTTTTAAACAAAGCCAACGTAATTTCATATGAGGATCTTGTTGCAAATTTTGTGACCTATTAGTTGGCAACACCACAACAAATAAGTTTGAGACTAACTAATTTGAAATAAATAAGAAAGTAAGCTAGTTAACTTTCTCTTACATTTTCAATATGTATAGAAGTAGCATAAAAGTCAACTAATATTAGATTACTGTTATAGCGGTAGTTTTAGCATGCCAAATAAATAAAATTAAGTGAATCAATTTAAAGCATAATATTTAGAAGCTAATTAGAAAATGACATTGGTTATCACGTATAAAATTGAAGTTTTTGGTAAAATGTCCTTGTCATTTTTATGTTTCCTACAAAAACATAAATATGGAAGGAACACTTACCATGGTGGAAAAAATTTAACAATCCAGAGATCCTTGCTTTTCAGAACTTCTTCATCAAAGTTGCTTGATGCCAACAATCCAGAGATCCTTGCTGTTAAGTTATGTGCTGTATTGAATTCGATCGAAGTCTAGAGTTTCCACTAGCCCACCATCAATTGAAGTTTCGAGTCGCCAGTCGCATCGTGTGCCGTCATCACCTCATAGTAGTTCTCTTCTTCCCAAGGAAATAGACCATCCCCAAAGCTGTTCCTTTCTACATCAACGTCAACAACTTCTACCTGAATATCAATCATACCCTTCAGAGGCACTGGTTCTCCTCTCCCATTTCAACACCAAGCATCTAAATCATATTAATTCTCTTTCTTCTTCTTTAGCCTCCAGGTATTGCCTCTTAGCTTATCTAAAAATCAGAAACGTTGTCATAAAAGAATACAGTGATATCGCTGACCCCTGCATTCTCATAACACCCTGAGGAGATCTAGAAATCCCAATCCCTTCCCTTTGTGCCTTTGCAATCCATCAAAGAATTAGACAACACATAATTAGACAAAACTTTAAATAATAAAAATTGTGCCATTGATTAATTAGACACAACACCACTCTGTATCCTTACCTTTCTATATCCAGGAACCTCACAGAAAGAATGTACTAAGTATTTGGATAATTAGAATCCTGCCATTGATATTTGGAATTCCAGTTGTAGTTAGTGGAAATTGTAGAAATATATGCAGATATAGGAATGCTATCTGACATAAAACTATAACAAGTAAATTCATAAATACATATAAACCCATAATTAGTCTCAAGTCGGAAAGTAAAATATTACAATGCGCATATATATATCTCTACTAATAATGCAAATACTTTACCATGGTGAAGCTTTTTTGAACTTCCATATCTACCCATTCACCTACGTACAACAGAGCAAAATAGGAAATAAAGACAAAGGGCATATTTGTCATTCATATTACCCATGTTCTTATCCCACTACAATTTCAACGGTTAGTCCATTAGTTCTCCAAAACTTTCCTTTTCTTTCCTCCTACTCTTCACATTTCCCCTACCCATGTTTTCTTCCCCACTACAAACCCCTTGACCGAGTCAAACGCCTTCTAAAATTTCAATATTTTCGACTGTTTCCCAAACCACAGTCGGCATGGTTTTCAGATCCACTTACATTTGAGTAGTGGAAGAAATGGATCGACAAGCTTCGGTTCTTGGAATTTGCTCTCTTCTTCCTCCAACCCTGTAGTGTTTCCAAACTAAAATTAGAGAGATATCAGCAAGCTTTAATTAGTGATCGCTTTAATTTGTAAATTTTGGGTTTGAGCTGTACATTGTCGAGACAACAGCAAGCTGTTAGTTAGGTAACTCCTTCCTACTCTTATATACCTAAATTTTCTTCTATTTGATTTCCCTAACAAACAGACGCAACTTCTTTCCCCAATTTCTTCGTAATATAGGTTTCCAGTCTCTAAAATCCCTAGCCCCAAATGATTCGACTATAGAAAAAAATAAAATAAAGTAGGAAAAAAGAATAATATCGTGGGAAGCGATTGGGGCTAGCATCGACGACGACGTGTTGGCGTGGCGGTTGGAGATGCGAAGAATTAGGGATTTGTGTACTTCGACTCACGCATAGGCGTGCGCGGACTTGGCAACGACATGAACTTCAAGAGCAACCCCTGAAAATATTTGACATCGTGACTCCGACGACGGTGATGGTAATTGTGGCTAGAGACAGAGAAGGAAGTCGTAACGTAGTGTTGCAAGCAGTGGAGGCGTGATATTTTGGGCGACATCGAAGTCTGTTATGCTGGCTTCAAACGATGGGCGACATTGAAAATAGCCGGCCAGTGAGGGGCGATGCCGAACCACGTGGCTGATGGAGGCAGTGTGGTGGCTGACGTGGACGTCGAGGCTGGAAGGTACATGTTCATCACTCATGGTATCACTTATAAATCTCTAGATTAAGCCGATTTCCATTTGGTTTTCAAAAGAATAAAAATGTTGATTTCCAGTTAAAATTAATACTAAAGTATAGCTTCAGTATTGAAAAAAAGGGATGCTGTATTCCATCTTCATGTTGTAACTTTTATTTTATTTTTATTTGAAGAACAGGAAGGCAAAAAGGAAAAGGAAAGCAGAGAGGAAGTGATCGATTTGGGATGAGAACCTACTGTTGTATACTTCGAACCTGAAGAAAAAGTTAGCATTTTTCCTTCCATTTCTTAATTCATAATATTGTAAGCTCTAACTGAATTTGAATGTTAGTACCTGTCTGTATTAGTTTTCCACTTAAAATTGATATTAAAGTATGGTTTCAATACATTAAAAACACACTGTATTCAATTTTTTTATGTTATGTGTTTTTTTGTTCATACCACTCACAGGTAATTTTCAATATAGTTTATGTTCCACCTCGGTGCAAAGCAATGAATAATTTGATTTCAATATTCAAATCATATATGTCCCATTTAATTTTTCATGATGCGATTATATATGGGAAATTGGACAAGATAAAGAAGAAGACCGTCTGCGGTGATAGATTTGAGGTATTAGAATCCTACATTTTAATTTTTCTCTTTTACTCAATTCATGAATCTGAAGCTATACATTTTTGTTTTACCAATTCTCTGCATCTTTTTTCATTTGTATTTTCTGCATTTTCATCAATTTCTCTTTGTGTATGTCTGTATATATAATGTATCGAACGGCGTAACTATAAGATAGCACTGCATTTCCTCTTTTCTATTGATTACTTTAACTTTTATCTTTGGGATATCTCATTGCGATTAGTACATACAATTAGCCGTGGTTTAGCTTTGATTTAGTTAGTTTGTTACATGAGTAATATCTTATTCACTATATCAAGTTGCTTATCAGTTCTAATCAATTAAATTTAATTAATGCTACGTAAAATATTTTCAATTATTGTTTTCTATCATTTTTTAACTCATTGGGTCATCCACAGTTCTAAATATTTGATCATTAAATTTGAATAAATATTTTTTAGTCCTACCACTTAAGTTTTGATTATTTTGGAGTATTTTTAGTATTGGAGATAGGAAAAGAATACGTGAAAGTTACTTTGGTTTGGAGATAAGCTGTATGCTGAATGCAAAGGAAGAAAAAAGCAAAAATCATTCAGGTGCTTTCAAACGGTATTACTTCCTTTTATAACTTATTGTATTTACTGGAAATGTTGAATTTTGCATATGTACTTGCATTTTGGTGTACATTAGTAATATAGTAATCATTTGTTATTTTTGAAACTATGGAGTTTCTTCTGAAGTACAATTTTTGGTTACCTAGCTTTTTTATACTAGACCTGTACAGTTAAGTTATTGAAATGTAGTCCATTGAGTTTTTATAACACAAAATGCAGCTTATTATGTGGAGATTCCTTTTTCTATTATTTAAAACAACAAGTAAGAAGAGCAAAGAAAAAACTGTCTTGGTGATAGAGAATTATTATTGTACACCTTCCAATTCATAATATAATCTTGCTTACTTTATCTACAACCGTGATGATAGAAGAAGAAAAACTAGCCAATTATTGTGTCATGTACTTTAAAATTCTTTATATAATCATTGATGTAGGATATCTTATTCAATATTTATTATATGAGCAGATAGCGTTAACTGTTATTGCTTTTTTTGCAATACTTAATTTATGATTTAATTTTATATAATTTCAACACTAAAATTTGTGAAATTAGTTTGTAACGAACAGTTGGTAGGGAAATGAACATGACACACATGCAAAGTGTTATTCATAAACCTGATACTAAGATTACTTAGATGCATCTATCATTGCTCAATTAAATGAATTTATTGACACTGAATATTAATTGATTCATCCATAAAAGTATCTTTTGTTTATTTTGCGCATCTCTAGATTTCTTCTGAATAAATTTCCTTCCACTCATATAAGTAAGATGTCATACTTTTTGGTGTTTATTTATTAAAAATCAATTTTTTATCTAAATTTTCTACTCTCTGTGTAAATATGTGCTTATGCGTTATATATGATTCAACTTTCAGGTGAGGGACTACTTTAGGATATAAAAATCAGTACAGCTATGTTGATGCAATGATGAAGATTAACAAGTTACAAAAAGAAGTTTGAAGTTTCCCAAGGACAGTACTAGATCTGACAAAGAAAAAGAGTTACGAGAAAAAAGACAAAAACAAATTTGAGCAAGTATTTAGTGTAGACGATGAAATAGTTTTCTTTTTAAAAAGAAAGATTGGTCTCTTTTCCATGTATTTGCTTTTATGACAGTGTAATATGGACACAATAACTTTCTCATTGTAAAATTGATAGATGTTTGGTTATAACAAATGAGATGCAAGCTACACTCAAAATAAAAGTGTTTATTGTTGTAAATGCTGAACTGTACATGTTGGTAAACATTAATTTGATCAAAGCCCGTTGTACAATGTGATATAGTTTCCAACTAATTATTATGTTAATAGTGTGTTGCAAGGGAATATTATATGTATTGTTAAGTCAATTATTAACCGTCATTGTCTGTAGATCGTCCATCTACTCTTACAAAATGCATTGACTCATTTCCTTTATAATACACTTCATAACAAAATATGGTCAAAAATTTATGAAACCTGACAACAAATAGTAACTGCTACTATTACTATATACATTTGTTAAGCTCAAGCTTATTGCATTAATTTTTTTTACTTTGTTTACTTAAAAGTGTTGATGTTCAATCACTTCTATTACAGAAGAAAGATGTGAAATTGTATGATCCCATATTACTATCATCTGAGTTTCAAACAAATGACTTATATATCACCAAATTTCAACTACTTTCAGTTACTAATTAATATTTGGGTTTCGAATTTCAAAAGGCTGTCTACAGTATGACTTCATTCTATTTTCATTTACCACCAAGTACGAACGTCATATTGCCTCCAACATGTACGTGCTTCAACTTTCAAACATACAACGCCACACCTCTATTCCATGAGTACAATTTATTACAGCTGTATACGGGTAAAATAATGACCAGTATCACGCCGGATAAACATACCTGCTAATTGAAGTGGGGTAGTTGCCTTACAATATTCCCCACATCAATTTTCCAAAAAAATTTGACACAATATACAAACTGCACAACAAAGTGAATTCACACAGTAATATTTTTTCCATAGTACACATCCACGTAGTTCTCTTCTCCCCCACCCGATTTTACACAAGCTCGCCTCACTCACGTCCATCGGACGTGCCTTCATACTTGTATATATATATATATATATATATATATATATATATATTTATTAGTTACTTTCTGATATGTGGCGAAAAATCTGTGTTATTTGATGTGCACGTTAATGTGTATATTTTTACCACCATATTTAATATATTTAAATTAAATAAATGATCATATCGGGCATTTTAACTTGTTTAAATCAAAATTCATATTATTTTCAAATCGTCACATATTCATCTTCAACCAAGGGCAAAATGATCATTTTTGTGCATATATTAATTTGAGAAAATTTAATTGGAAATTTCTTTATTTTTTTATAGGAATTTGGCTTCATATACAAGTGGTTTCATGATCACATATGCATGCACAAGAGTGAAGAGAACAAATGAAGATGGAAATAATTCAAAGTGAAGATCGTGGAGGACCCCACCTACCCACCTTCCTTCATGTATAAATTAGAAGCTAATCCACATGCTAATGGCCATCAAATCTTCACACACACTTAAATGGATGATTATAGGAGGCTAATGATTACTTAGCTACCACACTACCTCAAGGGCAATTTGGGCATTCCCCAAAAATATGAATTAGGGTTTCATACAAGTATAAAGACCCCTTATGTTTCATGTAACCTCCTCTCTTCCCTTAGTCTCTCTTAGTTAGTTTTTAGCTTAGAAAATAAATCAAAGCTCTTCTCTTCTTTTCATGGCTACTTAGCCATTTTCTTTTCATGTAACTTTTTTATGCAAATTAATACATGTTCTTTTCTTTTTCTTGTTTATTTACTTTCATGTTAGTAGTGTAAATTTATTTTTCATGCAAGTAGAATAGTTTTTTTCTTCTTTCATTTTTCTCTCTTTTTTCCTCTTGTTAGTTTCATGTTGTTTTCTACATTTGTTGATTTGATAACAAATATAAGAGCTTAATCCCTACAATTTATGGGTAATGAAGCTCTCTAATATGTATATGCAACATTTTGATGTTTATACTCTCTTTTTGTGCTTTAATGGAATCACTTGAAGTTGTTTAATGATGTTGTTTAGCTTTGAATTTGATAGTCTATATTGTTCATAACAAATAGGTTATGCTTAAACAAACATAACACAAATTACCTCTTCATCTAAATATGATTATGGCAAAGAAGTGAATGTTGAAATTGAAATTGGATAGCCTATATTTCTAAACAATAGTTAATAGGTTATGCTTAAAATAGATTTTTATTTCAACTTTGTTGTCATATTTCATAAGAGTTAAATGTGTATTAGTGGTTGTGTTATAGTTTGATGGTTTATATTGGGCTAATTAATAACACAAATATACCATACTTATGATAAGCACATCAACTAATTACACTAATGACAAGAAAAGAGAGATCATAACTTCATTTTGTTGATTTATGTGATCTAGAGAGTGAATTTATCTCTAAATTATCCTCAAACTCTCATATTTTTATCAATTTTCTTTTGCTTGTTTTTCTCATTTTTTTAGCTAATCACTCTAAACTTTGGTTTAATTTGATTGAATAGAATTTTAAAATCATCAATTCCCTGCGGATCGACCCGTATTCGCCACGTACTACAAGTGTATGCCGTGCGCTTGCGGTTACTTTTAATTTAAATTCATTCGACGGTTTTCTAAACCGATAGAATTTCCGTCGACGAACATTATTGTTTAAAAATGAGGCGGTAAGAGACTCTTTATCCCAAGTCATACAGGTGAACAAACATTTAGTGCTTGATTCCTACATTTATAAATCAAAATTGTACATTGAAATATGTCAACATTACTTGCGATATTGGAAAGAGAGAATATAAACAAAATTTACCCAATGTTATGACAGTAGATTTTGAGAAAATTAGCCATGTCCAGCACAACATTTGTATTATCCTTCTTTGTCGATTGGCATTAGGTACCGATTTCAAACAGATTTGTCACAAGATGGTTTCCATCAAACCTCATCATGAGCTTAACAATATTATATGATACAAAGTGACTCATAGTTTTGGCTATGAATCTGTGAATAATTAATACCTAATGCAGATTATGCATCGGAGGATACCTAAATACCTTAAGAAGCGTAGCCAGTATCGAACCCGTGGCATTAGTTGGTAGTGCTGCGCAATACAGAGGCTGATGCAATGTTAAAACGGTGATGATTTTGACAAATAACAATATGCTTTTGTTTTGTTGGTGGGGATGAAATTTTGGGCGAAAGTTATTGTGGAAACTTGAGAAGAGGAGATGGATTTAGATAATCTTCGTTTATGGTTTTTTGGGATTAAACAACCAAAAAATTGAAAATAAGATAGTGTAATAAGCGGGAAAGTGAAAATAATGCCCGCCGAGAACAAATATAAAACCGAATCGCTACAATTATACTATAGCTAGTGAAACAACAGTATTTAATATTCAAACATTGCCCTCTACTACAAGTAAAAATACATTTTCCTATAGTGAAAGTTACATAAGTCATATTATTACAAAGGCAAGTCATAGAATGATTTCTTCATCATGAGTATTATCGGGAGTATCTTTTTATACCTCCTCATCAGTAGAAGCATCTCTCTCCTCCTCCTCTACTGGGGTTTCGGCTTCGTGTCCTGCTTGGGCTGCGGTATCTTTCTCCTTCTGATGCTCCTCATACCTTTTAGCGAAGTTGGCCTTTACTGTGGCATCATGGTCCCCAAGATAAGCTAGAGAGATAGTCATGTTTTGATTCTGGTGGTGAGCATAAGCATCGAATAAAACATAGAAAGCCCGTCTGCTAGCCTCCCTCTCATGCTCGTCTCTAGCAATATAATGATCTTTATCAACCACCCCAACCTCGGCTCTCTTCAGCCTCTAATCCCTCTCCTTTAAAGCTTTCTCAGGGGTCTTGATCTTACGATCATTCTCTTTCACAATTATGCTTGATTCTTCCACTTGAGTAGTTGCCTCTTGCACTTTGAATTCTACAAACTCCTTTTTCGTTGCCTCAACAGCGGCTACCATCTCCTCAATTTTAAACACCCATGTCGAAGGGGGGAGAATTCTGCAATAGTCTAAAAAATAAGCGACAAGGTAAGAACATATGTTGGAATCACAAACCTACATGTGAAAATGTATTTTTACCTTGATGCTCTCCCGAAGGCTATACTCGATCGTTTTTCGAATTCCTGGGGCAGAAGTTAGAGGTCTAACATTTGCTTCGGTAATGGCATTGAAAAGGTCACCTTCAAAAGAAGCTCTAGTTATTTCCATTGCTTGCTTATTCTTCTCAGCAAGCAAACCCTAAGCCTTCCCTTTGGTACTCTCGACTTTAGAGGATCGGTAACCTATTGTTTTTTCAAGCCAAGAGTACTCTTATTTGAAAGCATCAACATAGACCTCTTCTTGGTCTCTTTCCCATTACCCAGGGAGCCAGTCTTCTAAGGAGAAGAAGACACTAAAAAAAGGGAGAACGTCAAAATCAAAGTTAAGATCAAGTTGCGCTAAGAGCCTAAAATAAACTGGTTGGAAACCCCTAGTTTCGCTTTCTCTAAGATCGGACTTAGCTTTCCCTCCACTATCAATGACTATGGAAGAAGCTGCCTCATACTTCTTGGAGGGTGTGAGCCCCATAATATAGCATAAGGAGGTAGCAAACCCCAGGATTTTAGTTTGTCCTTAGTAAGAACCGGGTGTCAGAATCGTTGTTGAGAAATGAATCTTCGTAATTTCCTTATACCTCTCCTTACATTGAATTGTGATAGCCAAATCGCTAATCCTCTCAGGTCTCACTATTTAAGATTTAACAAAATGAGGAGATACAACTTAGGTTATGGATGGGACTAAAGGAAAGAAAAGTATCCGAAAAATACCAGCATTGTTAAAGGAGGTGACAATTCGATCAGAAGAGGCCTTAATAAGGAACCACCTACATGGCGTTATCTTACTAGATGGATCTTGTAGAGGAGATGGCCTTAGAAATTTAAGCAAGTACATGGGAAATTCCCCAATAGATTTGGATTCTAACAAGTTGAACATGTAATTGATCTCGAGGGCGCGTATATCCCAATAACATCTTTTGAAATATAAGATCACCATGGCAGATAAAGTTGTGTAGGAAGTAACCAAGAGCTAGGAAGGATTAATGCGATAAAATTCAAGAACGTCGACAAATAGGGGCGCTAGTGGCAAGAATATCTCATGCTCTAAATGCTCTACAGAACATACAAAATACTCTTCTTCAGGACTGATATAATGCATCCCAGACCAGGGAGCGAGCGTCTTAACTCCTATGATAACATACAAAGATTAAATAGTGAAGAGTTCTTATTGAGTCTGAATATGAGCATCCATTTTGAATCTAAGAAATTATGGCGGATGTTGAAAGAGGAATTGAAGAAATCTTGAAAATAACAATGGCGGCTTTATAATTTGAACAAGTGAAAAGAGGAAAGAAAAGGGGGAGGAGTGTTTATATTAAAAGGAACGACATAGATTAAAGAAAGAGAAGTTTTCCACTGTGGATTTAGTTTGAAAAAAAATATCAAAAGGTCTCCTCGTCAGATGTCAAGTCATCCTTGCATAGGAAAAAAGAAACACTTTTTAAGATGACCAATCAAATACCAATATCTGGACCTACATTTAATGCAAAACCAGAACGCATCCTTTCAAAGGTCTAGTCCGGAATGTTCACTTACAAGTTCGTACTACAAATAAAGTTTTGACCTCACGGTCCCAAATTAGATTTTGCCTTTCAGCATCGTAAAAATTTCACTTGACACTTATTCTAAATGGCTTCAAGTGACAAGCATAGTTTTCAAAAAAGTTTTGACATCACGGCCCTAAATCAGATTTTTCCTTTCGGCACCTTAACTTTTTCACTTACTACTTAGCTTAGATGGCTTCAAGTGACAAGCATAGTTTTCGAAAATGTTTTGACCTCACGGTGGAAAATTAGATTTTTCCTTTTGCCACCATAATAATTTCGCCTGCTACTTAGCCTAGATGCCTTCAAGTGAAAACCATAGTTTTCAAAATAGTTTTGACCTCACGGTCTAAATTAGATTTTGCCTTTCGGCACCATAATAATTTCACTTACCACTTAGCCTAGATGGCTTCAAGTGATAAGAATAGTTTTTGAAAAAGTTTTGACCTCACGTCCCAAATTAAATTTTGCCTTTCGGCACCGTAATAGTTTCGCTTACCACTTAGCCTAGATGGCTTCATATGACAAGCATAGTTTTCAAAAAAGTTTTGACCTCATGGTCCCAAATTTACATTTTGCCTTTCGGCACCATAACAGTTTCACTTACCACTTAGCCTAAACAGCTTCAAGTGACAAGCATAGTTTTCGAAAAAGTTTTGACCTCACGGTCCCAAATTAGATTTTCCATTTCGGCACTGTAATAGTTTCACTTACCACTTAGCCTAGATGGCTTCAATTAGCAAGCATAGTTTTCGGAAAGATTTTGACCTCACAGTCCCAAATTAAATTTTGTTTTTCGGTACCGTAACAGTTTCACATATCACTTAGCCTAGATGGTTTCAAGTGACAAACATAGTTTTCGAAAAAAAATTGAACTCACGGTCCCAAATTAGATTTTGCCTTCGGCCCCGTAACGGTTTCGTTTACCGCTTAGCCTAGAAGGCTTTAAGTGACCAGCATAGTTTTCGAAAAAGTTTTGATCTCACGGTCCCAAATTAGATTTTGCCTTTTGGCACTATAACATTTTTGCTTACCACTTAGTCTAAATGGTTTCAAGTGGCAAGCATAGTTCCTGAAAAAGATGTGACCTTACGGTCCCAAGTTATATTTTGCCTATCAGCACCAAAACAGTTTCGCCTCATACTTAGTTTAAATGACTTCAAATGGAATGTGTTGATTTTCGACCTAATGGTCTCAAATTAGATTTTGCCCTTCGTCACCTAAATAGTTTCACTTCATTCAGATGACTTCAAGCGAAAAGCATGATTTCAAAAGTTTTGACTTTATAGTCCCGGTTTAGATTTTGTTTTTCGACGTCCAAGCAATTTAACTTATCATGAAGCCTAGATAACTTCAAGTGGAAAATATGATTTTAAAAGTTTTGATCTCACAATCCAAGTTAAAATTTCACCCCCTCGATTTTCAAAACTATTAATTACTCATCACTTGACCAAGGCAACCAGCTAAGCCTTCATCCTTAGACGCTGATTTCAAATTGTTTTAAAACCCTCTTGTTAAGTTAGACTTCACGAGTTGCATAAGTGAAGCAGCCCCTTTGAAAGCTTAGAATTAACTTCACAATGGGAACAAAATTACAAGCCAGGTATTGAGCCTGATACAACAATATTCTTTCCAAAGTCTACCCTATATCAATAATATAAGGTGAACTTTAGGGCCATGTGTTACACTATAATTTCTACAAAGTACAAATCGCTAATATTCAAAAGGAAATCTACTTAGCTTGTTTTTCCAAGACCTATCTTTTGGTTTCTAACGAGAGCATGCAATACAAGAGGATGAATCAAAATTTCAACCAAGGCCAAGATCATTATTCATCTGAAATAAGAAGATTGACCGAGAGCATCAGTCGTCGAAGCCCAAAGCAATTAAACAAATAACAGCGATCAGTGGCTTAGATAGCCCTGGCCGATGCCAACTATCAATGTGAATGGAAGATATCCAAAAGATATATATAAAAGCGACATGTCAGCAATCTGCATCAAGTTACACTCAATCGGATAATGACAAGCGTTCAAATCAAGACCGCTCATAGCAAGCCATATCATCAATCCAAAGAGAAGGTGCTTAAGGTATCACGGCTTATTAGCTATAAATAAGTGGCAATCCTAAGGCACATGGGATCTTTTGGCATAATAGAAATTGATATAAAATCATAAGTGTACTTCCTATATTAGAGCACTGTCTAAAAACTCATTAATGTTGAAAACGCTTAGACTCAATGTAATAAGCCTTTCAGCTATATAAGAGTGACTAAATAAGAAAAGGACAGTGGATGTACGGACTTTCGGCTCGAGCCACTATAAAAGTCTAGATGTTATTTACTTTTAGTGCTTTACTTTCTGCCAATTTACTATCCTAATTCGGTAGTTCAACGTCCAATAACTCCAACAATACAACATCACATCTCGTATTCTTATATCTGGGACCTATAATTAAACCAACTTTCAAAGCTATATCTTCAGACCTTAGGGTGTTAGTGCAGACGAAATTCTACACTAACTCTAGAAATATCCATCTTAATATAGTAAGGAGTGTTAGAGCCATAACATCATTAACACCAGTTGATGATGGATGGTAGCTTCCAGCAAAATTTTCTTTTAGGATTTTTGGTTTGTAATCGCTAGTTGTCTCCCTCGGGTTATTGGAATAGCGTACGATATTATATAAGATATGTTCTTGTTTTATCACTGTTGTTAGTTTTATGAATGAGATTAGACCGCTATATATATTGGCAAACAATGTAAATAATTAGATCTCATAAGGGCACTTAACTAGTGATAAAATGTCGGTAAGAATGGAAGTTTATAAAATAAATTAGGAAATTAAGTTAGCAACTACAAATTAAAAATGCTTTAATCCTAAAAAAATCAGAATTTCTGAAAAAACAAATTTTGCAAGTGCAGGTTAGGGAAGGATTGTTGCAAAATCATGGGTTGCCATCCCTATGCTTTAAAAGCTAAAATTTATAAATACGCTTGTAGATAATTTGTTGTTTTAGAATAAAAGAAAAGGTTCCCCAAATTTAAGATTAATTGCACCATACTATGGTCGATCATATATATTAACTCATAGACCGAGTCCCGATTACGTTAAGTCATGGCCTGATTCGTTTTAGGATGAAGCGACAAACATTATGAAAAATTGCCGAATGCTTCTGAAATTTTTTGTTTAAATATTTATGAGAAGTTGGGTTCAAATGTTTTTGGAAAATTTTGGCCAAATGCTTTTGAAAATGAAAATGGTGTTTAACTACTTTTGGGAATTTGATTTTCAAACTATTTTGCAAGTTTGATTGGAATTTCTTTTACTTGAAATGGAAAAAAAATTCAATTTTCTAGTGTCACATGCTTAACATAGGGGCTGGGTCGACATGTTAATGAATATGGATTTTACTGTCCAACAAGGGTGACATTATTCTAAACATATATATAATATTAAGGAAAAAGGCTTTATTAGCTTTGAAATGTCTATTTTCATACCTTGTTGATAGTAAATAAAAACTTAGGCTTAGGATAATTATGCTTTAAGATCCAAAAATAAACCTCCATATGCAAATTGTACATAGAAAAGTTGAAAAACTTTTGGAGGCAGAAAAGAAGGTTCCAAGGTACGACGAAATAGGTATTCAAAAGAAGGGTGTAATCATAAAATTTTCCATCTAAATTCTTTTCCAGCATAGGAGTATATATTCTATAAAACTAGATTTTCAAAATTTTTGGATGTTAGAAATTGTGTGTTAGGTTTTGGATGGTAAAGATTGTATAGAAAATTGGTTGAACCACACTTCTACTCATGAGAGTGTGGAAATTTCGGGGACGAAATTATTTTATGGAGGGGAGAGAAATGTAACGCGTAAAATTAACGATAATTAATAAATAATTAATAAGGCTCCCAAAATGGAATTTGAGCAAACAACGGAATTTGGCAACTAAACTTGCACCATGGTGTTCGTCGCGATTTTTGAGCAACTTTCGTATTTGGAGTTTCATGATCGGAGCTCAAAAAAAGGTTATTAGCATTTGAAGTTTCTGGAACGAAGATAATTAAAAAACAAAAATAGAAATAAGTAAATATTAAAATGTGGAACCCACTGGTTGACACTCCTCTATAGGTCGGCCTTTAGGTAGCCTTAGAAATAAATAAACATTAAAACATGGACCTCAGCGGTCGATCCTTTTGACTAAAGCAACGAAGCTCTGCCATTTTCCCTTCAATGTTATTTCTAAAAATTGTAAAATATTATATATTTATACACAAATTGGAGAAGGGCAGATATAAAAGAGAAAAAGAAAAGAAGCGAATCAACTTTGTGAAATGTAATGATCGGCCATTTTGACTCTCAAAGGTCGACACTAATACATCCATGGTATTCATGTGCCCAACATCTAAGTGCTGGAAAGATAGATTGTTGGGGGGAAGAAAAGAAAAGACAAAACAAAATCTCACATTGTGACGAGTAATATATAATATAAAATAGATCTATACAAAAAGAAAGATTTTTATACATACATCAATTAGAGAAAACTAACCTATCATCAACCTGGATGGTTATAACAACCTGTCCTCACAATTGCTGATAAATACAAATAAAAAATACAATGGAAATAAAATATACGTGAATACGTCTTGGGGGCATCTAACTCGTCTCCTGAAGCTCCAAAGCATCCATAAATAAATCTGGAAATACGCTCGGACTGACCCGAGCATTATAAGAAAATAACGCCCGGATCAGTTTGGTAAACTAGCGTGAGAAACGTAGAACAAATGGATTTTTAATGTTACAAAAATCTTTCAAAATAAAGGTATCTTGTAAGACCACACCGTACATAAACACAGATGGGTTTTTACCACACGATAACCAAACCATTTTATAGGAAATCTTGTGATATTATAATAATGTATAGGATTTAAAATAAATATTAATCATGGCCGAAATGGTTACATTAATTACATTCCAGCATAATAGGTATACAACTAAATCTATAAAGACACGCATTGGAGAATGGATTCCATACAATGACAAAGCCCTGAGGTACCAACTGTCACAGTACACCTCTAGAAAAATGTACTAAGGTCGACAAAAATATTTTGCACCCCGCCAACACAGAACCGACCTACCCTTTCCTGGATAGTACTGAATATGTCATCACCCCGGTTGCTTAGCAACATTTCCTTCAAGCTCGCAAGTACGGGTGTAAATAGGTCGGACCGGACCAGACGGAGGAGTGTTCAGTTTATGTCCTAAATAAAATCGGACCGGACATGGACTGGACGAGATTTATGTTCATACAAATTTTGTTGTCCTAGCTCGTATCCTAAATGAAATCGGTCGGACTCGTACATACATTTTTCAGACACAGACTTGAACGGACATGGACAAACATTGCTATTTACATCAAATTTTATGTTGTTTAATAGAATTTCCATCAAATATATTGAATTATAAGAAATTCGGACAAATTCGAACGAACTCGGATCGGACAAAATTTTTGCTCGTACAAATTTTGTTGTCCTAGCTTGTGTCCTAAATGAAAATCGAACGGTCTCGGACAGACTTATTTTGGTTACGGACATGAACGGACTTCCGACACTCGTACAAAATTAACAGCCCTACTCGCAAGATACATAAATTCATAGATAGTGATCTAGAAAGGTGATGGCATGCCCTAATGGGTGCGACCCCCATAACCCTATTGCATCTCTCCTAATTTTATCCATTACCAGATTATGAGGTTGTTGAGGTCACAATTACCTTTTTCCTCTCTTAGCAAATATCATTTGGAATTCTAACTCTACCCTCCAAGCTATAATGCAAAGCCAACATTCATCCATATGAGTTGTTCAGGACATGAAAAAACCGAAGGCACTACTTCTACTACATCCATTTTGGAATCACCCTCAGGATTAGCAGTAAGTAGCCCTAGCACTTCAATGAACTCCGTCTTTGATTCCATTATCTCGAACCAGTATCAAACCTCTTTCAAAGCATAGATCGCGCATATGGTTTGGAGTGGTTACAGTTTCGAGTCAACTTATATAAGCACACTCTCCCGTTTACCGGTCGCTCCAAAAGCAATCGATAGTTTTCAATAAACTAAACTCGGGTTCTTTTGGAAATAAATCGACAATAACTAAGGCCGGAGTTCACCTCCTAACTGTTTAAGCAGATGAATTTCCTTGTCATTTATCCTAGAAGAACACAACAAGTTTATACGTAGAGTATAGCATCTACGAATATAACCATACCATATAATTCCCATGTTTCTTCTAGATATTTTCATAGTTATATTTAGTCAAGATTTAATAGTTGGTTATATAACTATCAAATAAACATTCAAATAATTAGAGATTTAATCTAATAAGAAACCAATCACGATTAAACACATAAGTAGCCACTAAGCCTCTTTAGTTAATCTTTTCATTAATTAAAAATCACCTTGAAAATACTTGAACAATATTCATATACTTATCTCTATGGTATAACTATATTCACAAACCAGTTCACTTTCAACAGTTAGAAAATATTTTCCATTTTCCCAAAATCATATTTAATCGGGCTAAAACAAATGTCATTTAAAACATTGCTATTATAAACCCAAAGCACTTTTCCTTCGGTGTTAAGTATGGAAAGAATGCTCCCGTACCACCATAATTAAGAAGGATTATTTATCAAAATAAAATCACATTCCTTTTATAAAATTCCCTTTTTATAAACTCATTTCATATTTACAAGTTCTTTTATAGATCTCCAAATTAATTTATAAAACTTCTTTTATAAATCTCTTAAATTATTTATAAAACTCCTTTTATAAATCTTTAAAATTATTTAAATCCTATTATAAATCACTTATACACTTTAAAATTCTTAAATAAAAATCCAAACTCTTATTCAAAATATTACTTTAAAATAATTACGTAATCTTTTGTTTAAACATCCCTTCCCGTTTAAAATAAGATAAACAAGTTTAATATATAATAATCATCTTTACTTTAAAACTTTACTAAATGATTATTTAGAATATATATTAAAAATTCCAAAACCCTTCTTAAAATAATTATATAACTTTTCTAAATCATATTTGAAAATAGTTCTCAAAATATCTATGGTAGATAACTTTTATACTGTATAGAAATCATAAATTTTCAAAACTGCATCTATAGCGAATATCGCTATATGGACCATAATTTTTTTTTAAATTTGTAAATGAAATAGTCTTTTAAACCACTTCAAAACACCTTTAAATATACTTATATACCCTTTTAGAACCTCTCTTTCTATACAACATTTATATAAAAAGTTTCATAACTCCAAAATATTTCTATCTTCTTTTAAAACAAAATTACTTTATTACAAAAGATAAATTCCCCTTTATTTTCCATTGAAATAACCATCCGTTATTATATTAACCTTTTTATAAAAATAAATACTTCTCAAAATACTTTTAAAACATTTCCAAAATGGTTTGAATAAAATAAAGAAGTTCAAAAACCATTTAAAATAAAATACCATAGAAAATTCTAAAAAATAACCTTTAAAATCATCCTTTAAATCAAAAATCATTTTTAAATCAAAAAAACATCAAATAATAGTATTTGAAAATACTATAACCAGGCACAGAGCTATCATACCACTTAATCAAGGCCACTATTACCTTATTACTAAAAAGATTCCACTTTTAACATATATCAATGTCACACCCAACATGGATAGGCTACCAAATTTCTGGCACTCAATAATTAACAACCAATAGTTAACACTTCCTTTTTCCAATATTTATTAATCCACGTATTAATTAACTATATAAATCATCATTTGTTTACAAGCATAGAGCGGGGATTTATTCTCCTTAATAGATGTCCAAAATAATCTATTCAATTTAATTATAGTAGAATGACATTTTATTCTGCCAAATAGATATCACAAATGAAGTATAATTAATTTAGTTACATTATTATTGAATCAACATTATTCGATCATTATTATTTTATCTATATTTTATACTTTGTTAAACCACCATAAGTTATAACATAGTGTTGTGCTCATCAATACGAGTCTAATGCAAAAAATCTACGGGTCAATCCGACATAAAATGAATAAGACACGACATTTTAAATTCCATATACATATTTAAATTTAAACAAATAAAAAAAATTATTTCTCACGCAAAGCCTAAGCCCAAAACCACACCCCCAAACTCAACCCACTTCTCCCTTCTCCTCCAAATCGATTTCCACTCCTATGCACGAAATCGTGCACCACCATGCACATGTGTCGTTGACACACCAATTCCCACCGCCATTTTCCAATCAACGACTACTCCCAAACTACTCTGACCGAGCTCGATGCACCAGCACCCACCACCTTGTCTCTAACCATCTCTATCAAGATCCGACCCTCCTCCTCAATTTCGAAAACACAATCCAAGAAACACTACCCGCCTCGACCAAATCAAGATCACCATCGCCATAGCCATCTATTACCCCTGCCACCTATGCCATTACGACCGCCTCACCCGTACACATCTCCGACCACCACCTCGCTATGCTCGATGCACCATATCGCCGTTGACAATAAAAAAACTCAAGCCAAAAAACACAACCACTAGATCCTAGTATGACCTCGTCTAGGAAACTCCAATCATCGCACCCACTACCTCACCATGACCCATGCTTCGTTTCAGCACCCTCTATCGATCCCCTCGACCATCGATTCACCAGAAATTAATTTATGAACAAAAAATGATTAAAAATCTCCCACGGCCAACACTAACCCCCTAAAATCATGTTACCATGACCAAAGATCATGACTCGACGATATGAATACACCCATACCCTCCAATCTCCATTTCGTGCTCATCGAAATCATACCAATATTTAAATAGTGGTGGATATCAGATGATTTCCACCACCACACTCAATGAAATGACGAGAGGCTATTTTTATAAAATATTAGAGGTGATAGTGAACAACTTTTATGTTGGAATTTTAGTTAATTTTGATTGGTTATGGAGATATGGATTTTTAAAAGGATGAGGGTGGATTTTTTTCTTTCGTAGGGATGAAAAATAAAAAAATAAAAAGTGTAAGAGAGGTGAAGTGAAGAAGTCAAAGTGAAGTGAGATGAGTGAATTGATGTGCATATACTTATCATAAACCACAGTACCTAAAAATTAAGCAAACCCCAAAATTCAAGACACCCATATAATCAAGGTCAAATCACAATTAAAGCTAGTTGAAAATTTTGATCTTGATTTGATTTGTAAAAGTTTTGAAAAGAAAGTTTTGCAGTACTACACTACACAATATCCCGTTTACGTGTAGACCGCGAACAACAAAATTAAAAATACGACCGTGTACAACAATGCGACACAATCCCAAAAAATAAAAAAATACACTGGTTATCTTATTCTGTGAAATTCACAAAAATCACAACGTTTGCCGTAAAATACATCAAATGATAATTTATATATTTTCCAAATTAAAAATTATGGAAAAATCCTATAAATTCATATAAAAATATGTTATTAAAAATCAAGTCATTTTGTCCAAAAAATTGATTTTCTTATTATTTATTACATTTGAATCAATTTGAATATTTAAATAAATTAAATATTCCTATTCGAAACGTTAAAAATTATGGGTCGTTACATTCTTCCCCTTTAAAAGAATTTCGTCCCCAAAATTTCATCGCTATCAAATCAAGAAAGAAATAAGCCTACATAAATACTTAACATTTTCCATTAGCCCTTACAATATATATAGACCATCTGTATGCGATGTCTGATTCGATCACTTACTCAAATACAGAAACTTCTTTTTCGAACTAGTATCGCTCACCCGACTTCTCTAGTACGAACTATGATAAGGTTTCTTGATTAGAAACCTCCGTTCTCCTTACATAGCTATATATTATGATAGAAAACATCAGTAACATATCAAGAACCCTCACCGAGTGTTTGCCATCAAGAATTGAGTGATAAATCCTTATCAAGATCGGTGTGGATCACCTCAAAGTCATGTACACGAATCTTGGATCAAGAAGCGTGCAAAGAAATGATCTACGTGCAACTTACTTACTTGTTCTTCTTGGTTCTTACTTATAACAATTTATTTTTATTTTTAAAATCATTTATGAAAATATTTCATAAAAAATTTACTTAAGTTTTAACTTGTATAATACCCTACTGCATCCTGAGAGTATATATATACAATATCTGATTTGTTTTACTTAACCAAGATGTTAACAAATTTAAAACTTGTTTTAACTTGCTATATTTCCATAGTAGAGTTACAAAACTCTAATTTTATTTTTCTCAAACGATTAGCCTCAAGTTCTCAACTATTTCAGAAGTTTTCGACTGTCCAAAACCGCCAAAAATTCTATTTCGTTTCAAAAAATAAAAACAGCAAAACAACATATCAAAATGAGATGCACAAACCAAATTACCCCGATGCATAGGATACATGCATTAATTAAAAAACTTAATAGAAAACTTAAGAACTGAACACCGGGTTTTTATTTCAAATCATTTTGAAATAATAATAATATACCAATCTCTTTTTGTATATCAAATCATACTTTTGGAATATAAAACAAAATTCGTTTTACTAAAACAACTCTATAACAAATTACTATGGTAGTATTCCCCAATTGGAAACTCGAAAATGAACACCGATGATGCTGCAGTCATCACCAAAATTACATTCCAATAACAGAAGTGAGTTCAGTGATTTCTATATTCTTTAAAATCCTTTAATATTTCTATTCATAAATACTTTCAAATAATACAATTATTATTTTCCCAAAACTTTGAAAAACACTTTTCAAAATACCCGGATTTAAGTTCTCAAATTATTCATTTTAAATCCTTCATATTTATATAATTTCACTTTCTTATATAAATTCTTTCACAGATTTATTTCTTTGTTTAGATTATAATAAACAACTTTTATTAAATTTAAATTTTAACCAATATTATCATCGAACGCCTTATAATCCAACTATGAAACTTAACTCATAATGTGTTCATATTTAATGTTCCCACATTTACTGCTTACCCCGTCAATGTATTGAAAAGGTAAAACTGCTCATAAACTGGCCTAGCACAACCAATCAAACGATAAATGATAATAATTAAATATTATCCTTTCCTAACAAACAAACACTTCATAAATCTATATAATTTTTTTAGAAATTATTCTTTATATATATATAAAATATAAAATCTTGGTAAAATTATTTCATTTACTAACTTTTAAAACAATAGTGTGTCGGATTTTTTGTTTAAGTGTTTAGAAACCTTTGTCGATAACGTTGATCAGATGCCTCGACCAAAATTCAGAAGTTACTAGACAGACCAACCAATACAATATAAAACAATTTTATAACACTAACAAATACGCTCATGTATATATCTACACACTCAAACTCATTCTAGGATGTCACTTACACCATCTCTAATGAGTTTACCGCACCAAAGCCTAGGTGTTTGCTCAACCTAAGCTTTGATATCATATGTAATCACTGGCCTTTTCGACCCACAAAAGTAAACACTAATACATCAATGGTATTTACATGCTGAACATCTAAGTGCCGAAAAGCAGATTGTTGGGGTGAAAGAAAAGAAAAGACAAGACATAATCTCACATCGTGATGTAATATATAATATAAAGTGGATTTTTACAAAAAGAAAGATCTTTATACATACGTCAATCAGAGAAAACTAACCTGTCATCCGCCTGATAGTTATAACAACATGTCCACTATAAATGCAGATGAACTAAAATATACATAAATATGTCTTGGAGGCATCCAGCTCGTCTCCTGAAGCTCCAAAGCATCCATAACTAAATTTGAAAATATGCTCAGGCTTACCCGAGCATTATAAGAAAATAACACCCGGATTAGTCCGATAAACCGGCGTGAGAAGCACATATCAAATAGATTTGTAATATTATAAAAACCTTACGAAATAAAGGTATCTCATAAGACCACGCCGCACATAAATATAGATGGGTTTTTTACCTTACGATACCCAAGCCATTTTATAAGAAATCTTATGATATTATAATAATATCTACGGTTTAAAATAAATATTAATCATAGCCGAAATGGTTACACTAATTACATTCTTGCATAATAGGTATACAACTAAGTCGGTAAAGGCAAATGTTGGAGAATGGATTCTATACAATGATAAGGCACGAGATACCACCTATCATTGTACACCTCTAGAAAAATATGCTGAGGTTGACACAAACATTTTGCACCCCTGCCAACATAGAATCGACCTACCACTTCCTGGATAGTAACAAATAAGTCATCATCCCAGTTGCTTTGCAACTATTTCCTCGAGCTTGCAACATACATAAATTCATAAATAGCGATCTAGAAGGATAATGACATACCCTAATGGATGCGACCCACATAGCCCTGTGCATCTCTTTGATTTTAGTCATTACCAGGTTGTGAGGTTTGTGAGTCATGATTACTTTTTTCCTCCCTTAGCAAATCCCAATTGGGATGCTAACACCGCCCACCAGGTAACAATCCAACAACATTCATCCAAACAAGTTGTTCAGGATATGAACAAACCGAATGCACTACTTCTACTACGTCCATTTTGGAATCACCCTTAGGATTAGTAGCAAGTAGCCCTTGCACTTCAAAGAACCCCATCTTCGATTCCATTATCTCGAACCAGTCTCAAACCTCTTCCAAAGCGTAGAACGTGCATATGGTTTTGCAGTGGTTACAGTTTCGAGTCATCTCATATAAGTACACCCCCACTTACTAGTCCCTCCAAAACCAATCGATCATTTCCGGTAAACTCAACTTCGGTTCTTTTGAAAATAAATAGGCAATACATAAGAGCGGAGAACACCTTTTAACCGTTTAAGTGGATGGATTTCCTTATCATTTGTCATAGAAGAACACAACGAGTTTATACATATAGTATAACATCATCAAAGATAACTACACCATATAATTCCCATGTTTCTTCTAGATATTTCCAAAGTATATTTGGTCAAGATTTGATAGTCGATTATTTATCTATCAAATAAACAATCAAATAATCAGTGGTTTAATTTTATAAGAAACCAAGCACATTTAAACACATAAGCAACCACTAAGCCTCTTTAATTAATTTTTTCATTAATTTAAAACCACCTTGAATATACCTGAAAATGTTCATATACTTATCTCAAAGGTATAAGTATATTCACAAACCATTTTACTTCCAATACGTAGAAAACATTTTCCACTTTCCCAAAATCATATTTAACCAAACCAAAACAAATGTCATTCGAAACATTGTTACTATAAAACCAAACCACTTTTCCTTCGATGTTAAGTATGGAAAGAACGCTTCCATACCCCCATAATTAAAAAGGATTATTTATCAAAATCCAATCTCATTCCTTTTATAAAATTTCCTTTATATTAATGCATTACATATTTACTAGTCCGTTTATAAATCTCCAAATTAATTTGTAAAACTTCTTTTATAAATCTCTTAAATTGTTTATAAAACTCATTTTATAAATCTTTAAAATTATTTCAAAACTCCTTTTATAAATCACTTATATACTTTAAAATTCTTAAATAAAAACCCAAACTCTTATTAAAAACATTACTTTAAAATAATTGCTTACTCTGTTGTTTAAAAATCCCTTCTCGTTTAAAGCAAGATAAACAAGTTTAAATATATAATAATCACCTTTACTTTAAAACTTTACTAAATGATTATTTAAAATATATATTCATAATTCCAAAACCCTTCTTGAAATAATTATATAACTTTTCTAAATCATACTTGAAAAGAGTTCTCAAAATATCTAAGGTGGATAACTTTTATACCGTACAACAATAATAAATTTCCAAAACTGCACCTATAGTGACCATCGCTATATGGATCATAGTTTTTAAAACTTGTTTTGTAAATTAAATAGTATTTAAACCACTTTGAAACACCTTTAAATATACTTATATACCCTTCAAAATCTCTCTTTCTATACAACATTTATAAGAAATGTTTCACAAATATTTATTCCAAAATATTTCTATTTTCTTTTAAAACAGAATTAATTTATTGCAAAAGATAAATTCCCCTTTATTTTCCTTCAAAATAAACATCTGTTATTATATTAACCTTTTTGTAAAATAAATACTTCCCAAAATACTTTTAAAACATTTCCAAAAGGTTTGAGTAAAGTAGAGAAGTTCAAAAACCATTTTAAATAAAATGCCACAAAAAATTCCAAAAATCACCTTTAAAATCATCTATCAAATCAAAAACCATTTTTAAACCAAAAACATCAAATAATAGTATTTCAAAATACTATAACGAGGCCCAGAGCTCCCATAGAACTTAACTAATGCTACTATTACCTTTATTACTAAAAAGGTTCAACTTTTAACATATATCAATGTCACACCCAACACGGCCAGGCTGTCAAGCTTTTGGCACTCAATAATTAACAATCAATAGTTAACCCATCATTTTTTCAATATTAATTAATCCACATGTTAATTAACTTCAGCAATCATCATTTTACTTTGCAAGCATAGAACCAGGATTTATTCATCACAATAGATGTCTAAAATAACCTATTCAATTTTATTATAGCAGAACGGTATTTTATTCTGCTAAATAGGTATCACAAACAAAGTCTAATTAATTTAGCTACGTTATTATTAAAATTAATGTAATTATATTTGATCACTATTATTTTATCAATATTTTATACTTTGTTAAATCTACCAACGTTTTAAAACCTAATGTTGTACTCGTTAATACAAGTCTAATGCAAAAATCCGCAGGTCAATTCGATTTAAAATGAATAAGACATGGTATTTTAAATTCCACACACATAGTTGAAATTTAAACAAATAAAATAAAATTGTTTCCCACCCAAAGCCTAAGCCCAAAAGCACATCCTCAAACCTGACCCATTTCACCCTTCTCTCCTAAACGATGACCCCCAAACTCCTTTCATCGAGCATGATGCACTGCACCCACCACCTTAGCTTTGGCCATCTCTAGCAATGTCCGACCCTCCATCTCAATTTCAATAATGCGACCCAGACAACACAACCCGCCTCGACCAAATCAAGATTACGACGGCCACATCCATCTATAACCCCCGCCATCCATGCCTGTAACAACCCGCATATTTATCGATTGTATATTTAAATATTTCATCGTCAGTCGGATTTTAGTCTGAAAAGCTACTTTTTGCAAACAGTCGAATTATGACTCGAGACCACTTCCATTGAGTTCAAAATGCCGTTTGCGACCTTTTTGAGTATAAACTTCGATATGTTTGGAGTTAGTAGAATTTTGCTACTTTTTCACTTAGGGCTTTGGGTTTGGGTTCAGCCCATTTGCCCAATTCTGGTTTTATCAACCCAACTCCACTCCAACTCTTCATTACTTCATTTCTAATTCCTAATACTCAAGCTTTAGCAACAATGGTGGGAGAGATGGGAAAAGGAAATTCCTAAGCCCTAATTTCATTTGCAAATTCATGCTCTTGCTCCAAATTCAAGAAGAAGCTATTGGTAAGCATCCTCTTCATCTTCTCCAACTCATTATCCGTTCAATTTCAGAAATTTCCTAAACCTAACTTAGGAAATGTTACTCTTTTAAGCTTAGATTCAAGCTTGTTGAGTTGGAATTGGAGAGTGATTGTCCTTGCCATTGCTCTATAGCTTCTTCTTCATTTGTTTTGGGTTTAAAGGTGAGATTTTTATCTCATATCTATGTCTATTTCTATCATTAATGTTAGGTATGAATTCCTAACACATATTCATGTTCAATTGCTTTTGGTTTGAATTGATTTGGTGAACATTTCAATTTTTGGTGTTTTGAAGTCAAAACTTTGAAAATCCTTGTTTTCGAAGAGCCTATAAGGCTGGGTTGCCGATTGGCGTAAACCCCTAGCGCCCATCGCTCGTCCGTTCGCCAATTGATTGGGATTTTGCCCCTTGGGGCTAGGCTGAGAATACTGGAATTTCCAGTATCGATCGACCGACCACCCTGGTCAGTCGACCGATCCTGGAAACAGAAAGTTTCCAGGCATGATTCAGTCGACCGACCACCCTGGTCCGTCGACCGAGCCTAGAAACAGAAAGTTTTCAGGCATTAGCCTGGAAATAGAAAGTTTCCATGCATGATTCAGTCGACCGACCACCCTGGCTCAATCGACCGAGCCTGGAAACAAAAAGTTTCCAGGATTTGCGTCAGTCGACTGGCCACCCTGGTCCAGTCGACTAAATCTGCCGTCTTTGCCTATTTTGCCTAATTAGCTTGAGAATCCAACTTGAATCGACTCGTGATGATCCTATTTGTTGTTATCATTTATTATGACTTTGATGACTCTTTTTTCGGGATTTTTGAATATCCATTTCGATGGATTCTTTATCGGTTTAATTGGATTTGATTCACGTCTTCGAATGTGAATTTTAATGATTGATTGTTTCTACAATCATTTCTATGACTTGTCACTTTAAAAATACAAAGGTTTTCTATACTAGTAGTAAATATTCAAACTCTTTTACTAAAATGATTTCAACTCTATTTTTAATATAAAGTTCGTTTATAAAACCGTTTTCTAATCTATTAGTATATACAAACCTTTACCTCATTCGTATGAGAAAATCTAATTAAACGGCTTAGCAAAACAAGTGGTATGAAACGCTTGCGTTTACTTCTTCGGTTAATTTATGGACTTGTTCGATTGAAACTCTTGTGACAATTTTCTAGTGGAGATCTACAATTTGTTCGCAAATATTTAAGTTAAGCTAGTGGTTATAGGACATGAAGCTAAACTCATATATTTACTAGCTTATTGTAATTGACACTTCTTGATGATCGATGATGATCATTTTATGGTTTAGACTAGCAATGTGCGATGTCTCTTTGTCCACATGGAGGACTGTACTTCATTTTATTGAACTTCGGCTCATCAGGAGGAGCTTCGGCTCATAGTTCGCAATGGGGGACTATACCCTGTCAGGAGGAGCTTCGGCTCGTTTTTTATGGGATAACGACCCATTTTATGATACGCGTGTTGGGGAGTTTTCACACTCCCGTTTTTGATAGGCTTCTTCCTCTCTTGTGATTTCTGGATTTCTCGTTGTGATTTCTGGAATTTATGTTTCACCACCTTTTTTAGTTGGCATCGATATGTATGTCATTTATTGTGGCTTGGTGAATTAAATTAAGAATATGACATTCTTTTTAATCTTTGAGAAGATTCTTGTGATATTGATTAATCTCTGGATTGATTTTCGATTAGATACTTATCACAGTATGGCTTTATGGATATCATACGTTTTTATTATATCTTTTCTTTTATCTCATTTTATCTGATAATTATAGCTAGACTGATCCGTTTATTATTTTCTTATTAAATAATACTCAGGTCAGACTGAGAGTTTACAGGTGCTTCCTCATGACTTCCTATCTGGGATAATCATCTGATTTTTGGCTAACTACTTTAGTTTAGTAGTTTTTGGTTGTATACATTTGAGATATAGACTCCTTGATGTATACGTATTCTTTTGTCTAGAACTTTTATCTATTCTTTTTGGATATTGTGGATCTTGTTTGACCACTACTCTGATGTACACTTTCAAGTGTTATATTCATATCTATTTCCGCCTTCGTGATATGAATTGTCTGTGACTGATTTGTGTTATGTTTATTTCTATATTTGTTTCCGAAGTATATATATACATAGCCACCGTGTAGTAGCTTTGAGTTTGTATCGGTATGTCGGATTTCCTCTTGAGATGAAAAGTTATATTTTTATCTGGCATATCGATACTCGCACAAATCAATTACATGAATGGTCGCTCCTCAACAGCCTTATTCTCCGTGCTAGTCGACGTCATTACCACGTAGTGTCCTTAGCTAGAGTGGGTATAGAGGTGGGGCGTCACAGCATGGTATCAGAGCCAAACTTCGGAACAATGTAGAATAACCTAGCAAGGATCATTGTCCTAAGTCTTTCTTAGGAATCGTGCCAAAGGATTTAATTCGAGTCTTCGTACCATTCTATCCTATTTTCTTTTGTGATTCCTTATATTATCAATCAAATTTGTTTGATATTCATTCTGAGATTAACCCTTTTTCTCTTTTCTTTCTTTCTTAAAGAAAAGAAATAGTTAGACCTGGCCGTCCCAGCGCCGGTCAATCTAGTGCTACTCCCCAGGATGGAGTATTTATGTCAGCTCAACAACTTTTAGATCTTGTGAACAATGCCCAAGCTGCCGGACCCGTTCCAGCGCCAACTCACCCTAAATCCGGGTTTGCATGCTTGTGCAAAGACTATACCGCTTTGGGTGGAAGGCCATTCAAGGGTTCCGAAACCGTTATAGAAATCCAAGCTTGGCTTAGACCATGCGATCGCATCTTTTCCCGCATGGATCTTATTGATTCACTTCGTGTCCAAGTGGCTTCTAGCATGCTCCAAGAAAGAGCATTAGATTGGTATGAGCTTTTGATTTCTGAAATTATCAAAGCGGATCTTACTTGGAAGCAATTCCGGGAAAGGTTCGAATTGAAATTTGTGCCGAAGGCTGAAAAAGTAACTTTAGCCCGACGCTTTATTGACCTTGTTCAAGGTGAATCTTCTGTGACGGATTACGTCGCATCTTTTGAATCTCTATCTAAATATGGGGTCGAGTATATTAATACCCCATTGAAGAAAAATCAGAGATTTGTCTATGGGTTGAATAAGAACCTTAAAAAGCCTTTGCTTCTGAAACTAGAAGTTTCTTTTGATCATCTTGTTGATATCGCTCTTCGACTTGAAGAGGCCGATAATGAAAGTAATGTTGAAGTTGTGGGTGCGAAACAGAACTTCAACAATAACATGAAGAGGCCTATTAAGTTCAAAGGCCCCATCCCGACAAGAAAGGGAAGCAAGAAACTTCTGTAGCAAAGACTCCTACCACTAGTCATAGACGATGCTACAATTGTGATTCTATGGACCACTATGCAAAGGAGTGTCCACAACCCCTCTATTGTCGCTATTGCAAAAGTTTGAGTCATCATATATCTGCATGTCCCATACTTCAAGCAAGAAGGAGGGAAAGCTAAATGTTGTGCAAACCTCTACTAGCACTTCTTTTGGTCAAGGTATTTCTTATTCTATCCTTGATGACATTTATTTTGTGATTATCTTATTCGAGTTCTTTTTTATATGGGTTTCATCTCATTATTTTTATATCAAAAGAACTTGTGATTCTTTTTCTTTAAACATTTCTGGGTTTGATGACTTCCTTGAGGATTGCGAATCCGGATTAGTGGATCCACAACACTCAATTTGCTTTTTATTGATGTCAAAATTATTTTATGTGATTTTTCTTTCCGAGCTGATTTTTACTTATGCTTCGGAATTGACTTTTGTAAGGATTGGCTTAATTATTATGAAGCCATATCCTTTGTCCCGTGTGGACTATTCGTCTTCGACATTTTCAATCTGTTAAGCAGATTTCTGTTTTTCCTTTGAGATTTTGATTCCAATTTGATGGCATCATTTTATTCTTTAAGCTCACATGATGAGGAAAGTGTTATTTCTCTCATTCATGTAGTTTGAGAATTTTCCGGTATTTTTGAGTTTGTCTTAGGATTATCACCTAAGCAATATTTTGAGTGGTGTTAAGTCTTTTTAGCTCGACCTTGCCACCGATTTTCATTTGCTACGAGTTGCGGGAGTTAGCATTCCATTTACCGCATTCCGCACTCGTTATGAAACTTATGAATGACTTGTTATGTCATTTAGTTTGTCCAGCTTATTTCATCCATTTTATAAATTGAGTATTCTATGAATATTTCGATGAGACCATTCTTGTATTTATTGATTTTGGATGAAAACAGCAATTTAAAATTTTGCAAATCTTTTTCATAAGATTTATTTATAAGTACAATTTGATTTTTTGCTCTTAAACGAGCAAAGAATATTCTTAAAGGTTTTTAAGAAACAAGTTTATCATATAGAAGATGATTTTGTGATTGTATTGCCCATTGATTGCTTTAAGAATTCTGGTCGATGCGCTTGATCAACGTTATCGAAAAGAATCTCCTAAACGCTTTGATGAGACAGTCAGACACAATATATTGACTTGTAAAAATGTAAATTTTTCTAGAAAGATTATTACTTAAAGTTAAATGTAGTTTTGAAAGTTTTAGCTTTTCGGGAAAGGAGATTATTTAAAAGAAATTCTTTCTTTTCGATACTCTTATTCTTGTGATTCCCGAAGGGAACCAAGACTTTTATTGTTTATACCGATACTAGACGTATTGGTTTGGGTGCCATTCTCTTGCCAAGGAAATATGTTATCACATATGCCTCTTGACAAATTAAAGCTTGGCGAGACTAGATATTCCATTGATGATCTAGAGCTCGCGACTATTGTTTTCACTCTTAGAATTTGGCTCATTGTTTTGGGGAAGAAATTTGTTCTCCACTCCGATCATAAATCTTTGAAATGTTTATTTTCTCAAAAGGAACATAATTTGCGTCAATAGTGTTGGCTCGAGTTCCTTGCATCTTATGATCTTGATATTCTTTATACTCCCGAAAAGGGAAATCGTGTTGCCAATATCCTTAGTTGCAAGCAACAAGTGGTTGTTTCTTTGATGATGTCCGAAAGGAATAATCTTTTTACCAAGTTCATCGGACATTTCGATGTACTTCGTTTTAGTGAGCTTCATCTCATTTCTTTTATGGACTAGCGTTCGATGTTCTTTTATGGCCTTCGGTTCATTGGACGTACCGTTTTTGTACTGCGTCGGTGTTTCGAATTATTTGAGCTTCGGTTCATTGGACGTACCGTTTTTGTACTACGTCGGTGTTCTGAATTATTTGAGTTTCCGTTCATCTAGCGTACCGTTATTGTACTACGTCGATGTTCGGAGTTATTCGTGTTTCCAGTTTCTCGGGCGTATTGTTATTATACTACGCCGTTGCCCCGGCTCAATTTTCTGTTATTCATGACGTTTTCCACATCTTTCAACTACGGAAATGCCTTTGGGATTTCGATTTTTATTCTTGAGCTCGGTGTTATTGAGAAAATTGAAGTTTCACCAGATTTGACTTATAAGCAACATCCTACTCGCATCATTGCTTCGGAGGTTGAGCGCCTTCGAAATAAAGATTTCCCTTTTTGTGAGAGTTCAATGGTTCTCGAATCATAGGGATTTCTCTTGGGAATCCAGAGAATTCATCGAGCAAATACGTTCGGGCTTACTCTTTCATGCTCTTTATGATGAACTTCTTATTTCAAATTTTCTTTTGTGTTGATATGCTTCTATGGTTGTTACTCTTTATTTTCTTCTTAAGTATTGCGAGGACGCAATTTCTTTAAGGAGGGGAGTCTGTAACAACCCGCATATTTATCGATTGTATATTTAAATATTTTATTTAAATATTTCATCGTTAGTCGGATTTTAGTCCGAAAAGCTACTTTTTGCAAACAGTCGAATTAGGCTCGAGACCACTTCCGTTGAGTTCAAAATGTCATTTGCGACCTTTTTGAGTATAAACTTCAATATGTTTGGAGTTAGTAGAATTTTGCTACTTTTTCACTTAGGGCTTTGGGTTTGGGTTCAGCCCATTTGCCCAATTCTGGTTTTATCAACCCAACTCCACTCCAACTCTTCATTACTTCATTTCTAATTCCTAATACTCAAGCTTTATCAACAATGGTGGGAGAGATGGGAAATGGAAATTCCTAAGCCCTAATTTCATTTGCAAATTCATGCTCTTGCTCCAAATTCAAGAAGAAGCTATTGGTAAGCATCCTCTTCATCTTCTCCAACTCATTCTCCTTTCAATTTCAAAAATTTCCTAAACCTAACTTAGGAAATGTTACTCTTTTAAGCTTAGATTCAAGCTTGTTGAGTTGGAATTGGAGAGTGATTGTCCTTGCCATTGCTTTATAGCTTCTTCTTCATTTGTTTTGGGTTTAAAGGTGAGATTTTTATCTCACATCCATGTCTATTTCTATCATTAATGCAAGGTATGAATTCCTAACACATATTCATGTTCAATTGCTTTTAATTTGAATTAATTTGGTGAACATTTCAATTTTTGGTGTTTTGAAGTCAAAACTTTGAAAATCCTTGTTTTCGAAGAGCCTATAGGGCTGGGTTACCGATTGGCGTAAACCCCTAGCGCCCATCGCTCGTCCGTTCGCCAATTGATTGGGATTTTGCCCCTTGGGGCTAGGCTGAGAATACTAGAATTTCCAGTATCGGTCGACCGACCACCCTGGTCAGTCGACCGAGCCTGGAAACAGAAAGTTTCCAGGCATGATTCAGTCGACCGACCACCCTGGCTCAGTCGACCGAGCCTGGAAACAGAAAGTTTCCAGGATTTGCGTCAGTCGACTGACCACTCTGGTCCAGTCGACTGAATCTGCCATCTTTGCCTATTTTGCCTAATTAGCTTGAGAATCCAACTTGAATCGACTCGTGACGATCCTATTTGTTGTTATCATTTATTATGACTTTGATGACTCCTTTTTCGGGATTTTTGAATATCCATTTCGATGGATTCTTTATCGGTTTAATTGGATTTGATTCACGTCTTCGAATGTGAATTTTAATGATTGATTGTTTCTACAATCATTTCTATGACTTGTCACTTTAAAAATATAAAGGTTTTCTATACTAGTAGTAGATATTCAAACTCTTTTACTAAAATGATTTCAACTCTATTTTTAATATAAAGTTCGTTTATAAAACCGTTTTCTAATCTATTAGTATATACAAACCTTTACCTCATTCGTACGAGAAAATCTAATTAAACGGCTTAGCAAAACAAGTGGTATGAAACGCTTGCGTTTACTTCCTCGGTTAATTTATGGACTTGTTCGATTGAAACTCTTGTGACAATTTTCTAGTGGAGATCTACAATTTGTTCGCAAATATTTAAGTTAAGCTAGTGATTATGGGACATGAAGCTAAACTCATATATTTACTAGCTTATTGTAATTGACACTTCTTGATGATCGATGATGATCATTTTATGGTTTAGACTAGCAATGTGCGATGTCTCTTTGTCCACATGGAGGACTGTACTTCATTTTATTGAGCTTCGGCTCATCAGGAGGAGCTTCGGCTCATCAGGAGGAGCTTCGGCTCATAGTCCGTAATGGGGGACTATACCCTGTCAGGAGGAGCTTCGGCTTATAGTCCGCAATGGGGGACTATACCCTGTTAAGAGGAGCTTCGGCTCATAGTCCGCAATAGGGGACTATACCCTGTCAGGAGGAGCTTCGGCTCGTTTTTATGGGATAACGACCCATTTTATGATACGCGTGTTGGGGAGTTTTCACACTCCTGTTTTTGATAGGCTTCTTCCTCTCTTGTGATTTCTGGATTTCTCGTTGTGATTTCTGGAATTTATGTTTCACCACCTTTTTCAGTTGGCATCGATATGTATGTCATTTATTGTGGCTTGGTGAATTAAATTAAGAATATGACATTCTTTTTTATCTTTGAGAAGATTCTTGTGATATTGATTAATCTCTGGATTGATTTTCGATTAGATACTTATCACAATATGGCTTTATGGATATCATATGTTTTTATTATATCTTTTCTTTTATCTCATTTTATCGGATAATTATAGCTAGACTGATCCGTTTATTATTTTCTTATTAAATAATACTCGGGTCAGACTGAGAGTTTACAAGTGCTTCCTCATGACTTCCTATCTGGGATAATCATCTGATTTTTGGCTAACTACTTTAGTTTAGTAGTTTTTGGTTGTATACATTTGAGATATAGACTCCTTGATGTATACGTATTCTTTTGTCTAGCACTTGTATCTATTCTTTTTGGATATTGTGGATCTTGTTTGACCACTACTCTGATGTACACTTTCATGTGTTATATTCATATCTATTTCCACCTTTGTGATATGAATTGTTTGTGACTGATTTGTGTTATGTTTATTTCTATATTTGTTTCCGAAGTATATATATACATAGCCACCGTGTAGTAGCTTTGAGTTTGTATCGGTATGTCGGATTTCCTCTTGAGATGAAAAGTTATATTTTTATCTGGCATATCGGTACTCGCACAAATCAATTACATGGATGGTCGCTCCTCAACAGCCTTATTCTCCGTGCTAGTCGACATCATTACCACGTAGTGTCCTTGGCTAGAGTAGGTATAGAGGTGGGGCGTCACAATGCCATTTCTACCACGTCACCCATACACATCTCTGAAAACCACTTCATTATGCTCGATGCATCATATCGCCGTCGACAATCAAAAAGGTCGAGCCAAAAAAACAAAGCCACTAAACCCTGGTACGACTTCGTCTAGGAAACTCCGACCACCGCACTACCTTTGACTGCAACCATAACTCCACCATGACCCAAGCTTCGTTCCAGCACCCTTCGTCGATCATCTCGACCATCGGTTCATTGAAAATTAAATTATGATCGTAGAACCATCAAAAATCACCTATGGCCAACACCGGCCCCTTAAAATTATGCGATCACTACCAAAAATCATGCCTCGAAGATACAAATATACCCATGCTCTCTGATCTCCATTTCGTGCTCGTCGAAATCACACCAATATTTAAGCAATGGTGAATATCAGATGATTTCCACCACCACACTCGACGAAACGGCAAGCGACTATTTTTATAAAATATAAGAGGTGATAGTGAACAACTTTTATTATGGAAGTTTTAGCTACTTTCGATTGGTTGTGGAGATTAGGATTTTTGAAAGGAGGAGGGTGGAGATTTTATATTTTACAAGAGATGGAAATTAAAGAAATGACGGAGAAAGAGAGATGAAATGAAGAAGTCAAAGTGAAGTAAGATGAGTGAATTGATGTGTATATACTTATCATTAACCACATTGCTTAAAAATTAAGCAAACCCCAAAATTCAAGAAACCCATCAAACCACTAACCCCAAAATTGATGTGTATATACTTACAAGGTATTTAGTCATTGTAAAATTAGGTGCTTGCGTGGGTATTTAAAACAACAACATGCAAGAAATATTTATTGGTAAGCATACTTCGTATTTCTATTTTTCAATCTTAATTCAATTCATTTGTATATTATAATTGATAAACATTTTATCAATCATCTTAATTGCAAAAATTTATCGATGTGGATTATTATAGCTTTATATAACAAATGTTCTTACAATATTAGAAAGGTTAAATGTTACAATTTCCTTTTTCTAATAAAACTCCAACTATATTTTTATGTTTCTTAAAATCCTAAGAAAATGTAGAAATCTTTTGATTTCTCTAGTGGATGTTAGAACTCATTTTCCTTGAGATTCCGACCTTGAGATTGCTCATGATGGATAACACTTTATGGGTTGTATCATATACAACCCCTAATGCGTGGTTCCTTGTCCTAATCTCTTGACCTTGAATTTTCTCAACAAATCGAAAGAGATATTCACTTGTACCTACCATTTATCGATAGCTTAAGTATAGTAAATGTACCTTGAGTTTGCTCAACAAATACATATAGTTAGCTTACCTTATTTTTATATCAATAGTACTACACATAACATCTTTAGCTTGAGTTTGCTCAACAACCAAGGAGTATGAAAGTAACTTATTAAGTTATAAATGGTAAAGGGCAACTTTATTTTAAAGATTCACAGTCTTTAATATATTTATTTGAGTGATATCGACTTATGAAATAATGTATTTCTTTTGAAATATCCTCGTGATTCAAGTGTCGGACACATCAGAAATCATGGTATATCCCTTAAGCCTCATTTGGTTTTATTTCTTGTTCCACTTTTAGTTATACATTCGTATTGTATAAGTTTTAATTATTATATAACTTTTATACTTAATTTATTTATATAATAGTCTTATGTATAATATATTAACAAGATCTTATTTAATTAATTTTATGTTATTCAATCAAACATTATTAATTGAATATGTAATCAATAACATTTATGGGTATACACATATATCTTTATATATATTATTTGTTAACTAACCTTCAATTAGCTTACTTAATTAAGAAATTTTAATTAAATATTAGTTTGAAAATTTCTTATGCATATACATATATACTTACATCATCTTAAACAATTCAAGATAATGTAACATATAACATTATATATATTATACATATATATACTTTAATTGATTAACTTTTTAATTAATTAATTTAACTTATTAATCTTATTGATATTTAGAATTTTTGAAATATGTTTATTATGTTTTCAAAACTCTTTCAAAAACTATATTCTAACATTTATAATATATTTCTTATTTTAAATTTATCTTTTCAGTTTAAATATTTATTTTAATTCCAAAATAATTTTGAAAACTATCCCAAGGCCCAATTTCAAATTGGCTTTTATATTACGGGCAACCTTTGGGCTCAATTCACCTTTTGGACCAGGCTTGTAGCCAGGAAGGGTAGGGTTCTTGGTTACCTAAACCCAAACCTAGACATTACTTTTCTAAATACACCACTAAATGGGCAAGCTAAATTAGTTACCCTAAGATGACTAATTTAGAATGCATAGACTATTTAGCTCTGATGTTATTAAAGGAACTAAGCGAACGTGCAATAGATAATTGGGTGGATTTCAAAAAATTCCAATTTGTATCTTGTTAAGCTTATAATGTCTAAATTTCATTTAGATCTTATCTAAATTTATTTTAAATGAACTCACTATTTTATTTCGTTTATAGTTGAATTTTATTTTGGAGTTGTGTGTGAATTATTTAATGTAAACACGTATATCATATACACATATATGTGTATGTGTATGTGTATGTGTATGTGCAACAGTTCTAGTGTACATAGTTGAACTTGGCAGTATATAATCGATGGAATGCACACGACAATGGAAAAGTTAGCCCCTTCATATACATATGTGTTGTCTAATGTGTATATATGTATATATATTTGAATATAAAATAGAATAATATTTATAATAGTATTAATCTACACACATATAGATACACACACATATACATACATGACTATACGTTTATAATATTAGAAAACATTAGATTTCGTAATCACTAGTATAAAACTCAAATTTAAATTCAAGCTTTAATTCAAATTCTAAATTTATAATAATTATGCAACGAATTATAATTAATAAATAAATAAACACACGCACAAAAATCCTTATAAATTAATTTATTTTTTATTTATAATATGAGAAAAACCCACACATGCATAAATACATCCATTAAGCTTATTATTTAAAATCACACAAAAGCAACTATATATATATATATATGGCCATTTAATAAAATTTTGTTTTATTAAACCTCAAGGACTTATTACAAAAGGTTTTTTCTAATAATTTCGTATGGAAATTATGAAAAATAATTTTTTTGAAAAACAATTTCAAGATGTATGTGTGTGTATATATAATATTATTTTATTAAACATATACATATATATATATACTCACAAATGTGTATTTCATTTAACATACACACTAGAACAATTTAGTAGATTATAAAATACATATGCATGTATATATTCAAATACAAGTATTTGTTTATTTATCTAAAATTTTGACATATATATAATCACATAAAATTGTAATTCCCTTTTGTTCTGAAATATTAACATACACACGCATGCACCCACACACACACACACACACACATATATATATATATATATATATTAATGTACAAACATGATTTAACAAATTAAATATTCAACTACATACATTGCACTTGTGTAATTAAAATTAATTTGTTTGAAGTCTATTTCAAATATTTCGATTTTAAAAATTAAGAAGGGGAAAATTTTATTTTTGATTCAGTGGCCAAAATTACATGTCCAACATATACATACACACAAAAGAAATTTTTAATCACACACATATATACATAAACACGTATTCACATCACATGTTGACAGCACATACATATATAGATTCTTGATAAAAGCTAATCATTTAAACATAAAGCATATGATGATGGAGTATACAATTATATAAATTTGTTAATATGGATAGTACCATGCAATTGCCTAAGAACATACCTTAAACGTTGAATCTTAGCAACTCTGCTTGAATCACTATTCAACATTTTTAAAAGGCGCAACCCAATTGAGATAGCTACGCACCGTTTTTTAGATTTTAATTGAATTTGTAGTTTTTGTTGCTTGAATCAATGGAGAGAATAAGGGGAATCTTCGGAAAAAAATCATGTGGGGAGATGGAGGCAGAAATCCTAAAGGAGAATAGGAGAAAAGAGTGGCTAAAAGTGTTAGCACATGGAAGAAGGGGTTTAAAGATGGAAGCACATCTTTTCTTTCCTTTCATATTTCACACCCATTTGGAATCTAATTCCAAGCCTTCCTTCCTCTTCAAGTCATGGTCACCCATACCTTAGCCCTTATATTAGCCTCACTCGACTACAAGCCAGATCAGATGATTTACATTTAAATCAAATTTAAATGTACACTAGTATCGCATGTCAATAAATGTATCCTAAATTTTTATACATACTCTATTTTTAATAATGATCAACATAAATTCAAATAAAATTTTATAATTTATATTTCATAAATACTAATTCATTTAATCAATTGTAACAACTATAATTAATTAAATTGGATGGTAAACGGAGGATTCAACATTGCAGTTGTGTTGACTCTTTAGGTGTAAATTCATTTAGCAAATAATATCGAACAATTCGAATGTTAAGTTCACATTTCACCTTAGCTAGTGGTGTGACATTATGGCCAAATTTATCGCTTATAAAGCTTCGGTAAATATCTAATTTGACGTATTAAGCGTTACCCGGTAGTGACAATTATTTATACCAATTCTCTTCATCAAAACTATATCACATTAGGACTTATGGAATTTGGTAACAGTCAAAATTCCAATATCATCCATTTTCAACTTTATAGTCCAAACACAAAGTCCTTGGTTCAATAATAATAATTACTATTAACTATACTGCTATGGCCAGAGACTTTCAGTTGACTATAGTTTACCGCATGATACTAACCCCATATAACCACAGAGGAAAATTCACTCTTAAATAGTGTTTCACTTCCAATGCTTCCACTAGACCCAATTATAGTAGCTCGATGGACATCGTGCCGCAATTTAATTATAATCAAAGTGAAGTTTCCATATAAAGCTCGATGGTATTCCTAAGTTTAGGGAATTGTGTAATATGTCACATTGATATTCTCTATTTGACCTTAGCTATATAAACCAACATAAAACTATCAAGTGAGTCATTCCACAGTTATTTACTGACTATCAGTACATAACCACTTGGTGCCCCCAGCAGCTACGGTAATACATTATCCAGCATTTGAAAAGCGTTACGTACTCTAGTCTCAATGGATGCTTCGATATCCAATCTCGATAAATCTTGACTGGGAATATCTAAAATGGCATGTTTATTATATCATGATAAATTTCTCATGATTACAATACCTTGTAATTACTATCATGAAACCCATCATTTATGGATTTTCTGTTAAATATACTTAAATTGAATTATCAATTATTCATAACACATTCTAGAAAGTATATAACAGAAAGAAAACACCTTTTATTTCAAACAAGGTTGGTTATTGAGTGAGATACATGTAACAGATTACATAATTATCCCTAGGGCATACCCTTAGCTCTATTAGTAGTAAAGACTATTTAGAGCAATTATCTTCATCAAAACTATATCACATAGGACTTACGGAATTTTTTTTGGGTCAAAATCCCCACATTGTCTACATTCAACCTTGTAAGTCCAAAATACAAAATCCTTGATTCAGTTATAACAATTATTTTAACCGGGTTGCTCTGGCCAGAGACTTTGACTTTGAGTTGACCGTAGTTGATCATGATACTAGTCTCATATAACCGAGGAGATGAATTCTCCATTGAATAGTGTTTCACTTGTAGTGCTTCTAGTCAAACCCAATTTATTGTCGTTCAATGGATGACATGTAATGATTTAACTATAATCAAAGTGAAGTGTCCACATTAAAGTTCCATTGTATTTTCAAGTCGAGGGAACTGTGTAACATCGTCACTTCAAGATTCTCTATTTGACCTTAGTTATATTAACCAATAGAAAACTATTGAGTGAGTCATTAAATAGTAATTTAATAATTATCAATGTGCAACCCCTTGGTGCCCCCAACAGCCATGAGTATGAATGTTTAAAATAATATGTTATTTTTAATGTGACAAATCTCTCAAGATTACAGCATATTGTAAATACTATCAAATAATATATCATATAAGGATTTTCTATTTAATATGCTTTAAATTAATTATTCAATTAATTATCTCAAAATATAACACGTATGTAATAGAAAGAAAATACCTTTTATTTTGAAAAAGATTAGTTATCGAGTTTGATATACTGTTAATCCACTTTTGAACCGAACTTAGAAGATCTTAACAAAGAGGAAATGATTCACGACTTGGAAACACGATTAGAAGAGGAAGAGAATTAGGCTCAAGAATTTTGGAAGGGAAATTAGTTGAGTCCTCAACTAGGTGCTGAGTCATTTAACTTGGTATCGAGTTGTTTTGCCAATTTATCTCACCCCCAAAACTTCATGCAACACTTGTACTACTTCTTTGATTCGTGGTCAAGTGGTTTTTTAAGGCTTTGCAGAACTATTTTGAAGATTAAAGAGCAGACATTAAAGAAATCATAATCAATTGAAGATAGCTAGAATCTATTCAAAGCTAAAGGAAAAGGACTTGGAACAACTCACCACGAAGAAGAAAAGACGATCAAACCTCAAAGCTTGAAAAGCTTGAGTAGAAACAACTCGGCGCCGAGTTGTTCGACTTGGTATCGAGTTATCTTTTTGGCTCGGAGGGTCTTGTGCTCTTATGTGCTACTCCGGGCTGACTTCGGGACTTTAATGCCAGTGGGCCTCTGACTCCATTTCATATGTTTCTCTATAAATACCAGTCTATCTACAACCAAAATAGGATCGGATCTCTCTGCCATTAAAAACTTCTTCCTCTTTTAACATATAATTACTCCTCTATTAGAGTCACCTAAGAAGCTACTATTTGTTGCTCTTTGACTTAGATAAGCAAATCTTTAGTGCTAGTGACTCTCAAACACTCTAGAAACATCATTGTAAATATGAGATCCACTAGATTGTGGTCAGATCTAAGATAATAATTTGTAATCCTAAGAGAAAAATAAATAAATGATTAAAGTGGATGCAGGCCGGAGATTATGCCGAACCACTATAAAAATTGTGTCTCATTTTACTACTTTTCTATTTACTTTATTTGAATTGGTGCTTTCATGTTATTTTTGGGTGTTGATCCATTTTTTGAGTTAACATTTTGGTGCTTTCATGGGGAAGAAAAGCTAAATCCGAAGACCTAAAGCTTTATTTTGAGATTTGGGGAAGGCGAAGAAGCCAAATACTAGATCCAAAACTGGAGTAAGTCAACCAGAGCATGGGGGCAGCCAGGAGGTGTTATAAATTCTCATCAATCTATCTATGTGACCGGAGAGGAGATTGAGAGAATGATGTAGGAGATGAAGGATGGAGTTATTACTAGACAACATGAAATGCTTGAAAGATTTTTCCAAAGGATGGGACAGTAAGGAATAGCTAGAATTGTAGGAATTCATGACCGAGGATAAGGAACCAATGTAGGAGCATCTGGAATTGGAGCGGGGAAAACTGGAACAATGCCCCTACAAACAGAACAGCTCGGTACCGACCAAAATCAACTAGGTACCGAGAGAACTACACCAGGGGGCAATATCGGTGCGACTGCAAGGCTGCCGGGAATGTATAATGCTGGAGCTAGAAACGCAAATCAAAATGTGAATGAGCAAGGATCGGAGGAGTACATGCCAGAGTATGTGCCGGGATTCCTCTATAGGAGCAGAGGGTAAAATATCACTTTTGGACGAAGACCCTCATTGGACAGTGGAAATTGAATTGCTGAGTTGGTAAGAAAAATAACTAGAGGAGGACCCCCAAATTAGGTTTTGGGGGATATGAACAGGAATCCATTCACTTCTAATATCTGAAACGCGAGAAATCCTTCTGATTTCAGGCTTCAAACGTTGGAAATGTATGATGGAAAGACAGATCTTATGGTCATATGATGAGACATATCTGATATATGGAGATGTTGGGTGCTTCTGAGGAGGTAATAAGGTGGTGCTTCCCATTATACTTAACGAACTTAGGGATAATGTGGTTTAGACAGCTGAAGAATGGGTCTATAAGCACATTGACCGACCTAATGAGCAGATTCTTAAGATAGTTCAGAGTTCACGTCTCATGATCGAAAAATGTGATGATGCTATCAAGCGTGAAACAAAGACCTAGAAAGACCTTGAGAAGCTATTTGGCAAGGTTTAATGTATAGGATCGATTTCACCCTAGAGGGGGGGTGAATAGGGTGATACTATCAATTATAAAATTTAATGCGGAAGTATATAGAATAATCGCAGCACAGATAAGAGCAGAATAAAAATGCAGAAATAGAACAACACAGATTTACCTAGCTTCGGCAAAACCCTGCCTACGTGCCGCCCCCAAGGTTTCTACTAGAAATTAAGTAGTAAGACACTAACACATGTAAACTCGCGATGCCCGCTATCGACTAACCTAACTCTACGCTCAAAACTCTACCACAACTCAGCCACTGAGTTGCGAATTCTCAAACTACACCACCGTAGTTCGTCCCCTAGTCACACGACTAGACTTTACAAATGTTTAAAAGAGAAATACAAATTTTAAAAAAAAATTAAAAACTCAAAACCCTAATTTTAAATATTAAGCCCAATAAAAAATGCCGGCCCAAATATGTTAGGTGATAAAAATTATCCCCTTTTTCCTTTTATGCTATCGGCCGGGTCTTTGTCAAAATAGCTGCTTCCTTTTTCGTTCGTTCCTCAATTAGGGCTTCATGATAATTTGAAGTCGTCGCTTGAATGTTGGTCGATTACAGTGGTTGCTGTTTTGATTTGCTTCGTGGTATCGACTCACTATCTCTGATTTGCTTTCGGCTACTTCCCAATCGAGCTTGACTTGAATTGGTATGTGATTTCCTCTTTTCTTTCCTGGTTAATTTGATTAAACTCGATGTCTTTGTATGCCAATGAGGATTGGGTTTTAAATAGGGATTAATTCCTTTAGTTTTCGATCGTATGATATTTACTTGAATTCGTCAATTGATTTTTCTCGGCCACTTGATTATGCTTGAATGCTTGAGATTTCTCTGACTTGTTCAATTTTATAATTCTATGTTTACTTGATTATCACGGATTTTATTTTGAACTTTCTCGATCCCTTGGTCACCACGGCTTTGAATTCTCTGGTACTTTGAATTTATGTTGTCTTCGGTCACTTGATTTTGTGAAAATATTTACTTATTCGATTTGCTTTGATTCTCACGGCTTGCGTTTGATTTGTTCGATTCTTGTATTTTTCCCGATGTTGTTGCTTCTGGTTTCACTGTGTTTGCATTGAGTCATGTGCTTCGAGGCAGATCATCTTGTTCTTCTTGAAGTCTTCACCTGGTTGTTCTGGTCATTCATATATAAGTCTGGTCGAAGCATTTACTGTTTGAACTTGTACTCGACCATTTAGTTGATTTGTAGCTGCAGTGTCATCATATATGTACATACATGTACCTATGTATGCTGTGTACATCATTTTTGTTGCAGTCGAAACTTTGGACTATTATATATATGTACTTAATATACTAGCTTGAATTTGTTTTCTAGTTATACAGCAGTTTTCACTCTTGTTTTCTGTCTGGTCGACATGTATATTGATGTCACCTCTGGCCTTGGTTATATCGAGCCGGTACATGCTTTGTTGTTGGCTTCATGTGTACATCACTGCTAACATGTGCATTATGTTGAGTTGTTGTAGTGTTTCCAGTCATCATTTCTGATTTTAGTTGATCCTTCTTGTTACTTCAAGTCTATACTTTGTTTCATTTGAAGTCTTCATTTGGTTATTGCATTAAGTATACTTATTTGGATCTGAAGCTTTTTGTACATGCACTTGTTAGCATGGTCTAGTTTGAACTGTTGTGTACATTAAGTTGGTCTATGTAGTTGCTCATTAATCTGGTTGAATTTGTGTTGAGTCTGCTTGGAGCTGTTGATAGTTTGGTTGGACTGTCCATTTCTGTTGCACATGATATCAACACTTGTGCATGTCACTATATATGTGTGTGTGTGTGAACTGCATTGCTGTTATCTTCATTTGGCCTTGTAAAAGTGTTGCATTCACCATGCTTGACCATGTACATTTGAGATGGGCATGTGTGCTTATTACTGTAGCCACCTCACTTGTATTCAGTTGTATTGCATCATGTGCTTTGAGTCACTTGTGTTCATTATGTAGTCTGATCTGTTGGTCTTCATGGGTTATGATATGTTCACACTGCTTTGACTATTCATGTTGTTTGCCTCCTTTATGTGTTGTTTACTACTGTTGCACTGCTTCATTTTGTTTCTCATTGTTTTTCTGATCTTCAATGATGATGTTTTTGTAGTGCACCTGAGTTGAACCTAGCTTTGGCTCGGGTTTGACCTTGTGCTTATATCGTGACTTGAGTTGAACCTAGCTTTGGCTCGGGTTTGACCTTGTGCTCACCTGTTCCTGCAGTTTTGTCAAGTGTATATCGGTGTGCACGGCCTTATGGCACGTACAGTGATACACTGTGCATGTCACACGTTGTTCATCTAGATTAATACAAAATAAATATGATGACGAACAACCCAAATAACTGAGGCAAATAACATTTTCAAAATACACGTTTTATTTTACACTGCAAAAAAATATTCCTTTTTCAATTTTACTGCGTCAGTGTGTTCTTTGCAGATAACTCATATGCTGGATTCAATCCGGAATAGAGTTGAAGATTAAATATGAGTGAATGAGTGATATGTAGTGAGGTGCTAATGTAAATGATAAATTGTGGTGTAATTAAAATTGTTTTGTAATCAAACATTGTATATATATAGTGAGAGCTTAAATTTGTACTGTTCAAAATTGTAATAAAATATTTGTTTGAATAAAATATCTTTTTGAATTTAAATTTTGTGTTATTTATTTTATTCAGCGAATATTTATTTAATTCTGTGAAAGTAAAATAGTACATTAACAAATACATTTAAATGAAAATATATATGTTTATTATCATCAAACAAAAATAATATACTTGCATATTCAACAATCTCCCCCTTTTGATGATAACAAACATATATTTAAGATTTTGAATTTTATTAAATGTATTTGATCATTCAATTTGCTCCCCCTATTTGAATGCTCTCTCTCTACACAAAGCTCCTCCTTCATATATGCATGTAAATAAATAAAAATATGCAAATGAGCCTAGATGCAAATAGGAAATACAAAATAAAATATTTGACCTTTATTTGCCAAAATCTTAACTTTTCTCTCCCCCTTTTGTTATCAGCAAAAGAGTAACAGTGTTAGAAAAATAGATATAAAGTGATAGACATTAAAAAAACATTAATACCTAATTGAGTATAAATATTAAATTTCAATAAAAAATCAAACAAAAATCATAAATACTCTGTTAGGCGCATATTCCACTTTAGAATGTTAGGGATGATGTTGGTTTACAAAACCATATAGTTGTGTCAATTTGTGGAATATTTATAGCACAAATTTGAATATCTACTAACCATGCATAACCGTTAGGACTTTTAAATGAGATTAGTAGTATTCTTTATTTTTTTTAAATGAATTCAAATATCTTCTAAGAACGCATAACCGTGAGGACTTTTAAATGGGATTAGAATCCAACTTGTCTATTTAATTGATCAATTTTGATATGCGTTCCATACATGCATAACCGTGAGGACTTTTAAATGAGCATGAAAGCGCATAATAAAAAATTCCAAGTAATTCACCCATGCATAACCGTGAGGACTTTTAAATGAGAGTGAATACTTTGGATGTTTTTATTGCTAAAAATAATAATATGAAAATCGAATAATTTCCCGTTTAAAATACCACATATTGACATACTATATTGGATTTTGATGAGTGATGGTCGATAGAAATATGATAGAAATAGAAATGGTCATGGAATTTTTACCAACAAAAAGTTTTTATAACTCTTGTTTAAATTTCTAAATAAATTTACTAAATATACTGTCTCAAGTTATAATATATTATCAATATCAACACTCATCACTTTTTCAATCACTATTTATCTTTTTGATAATCAGTAGGGAGTCAGATTAGTTAATGTAGTCATTTAAAATCAAATCCAAAGATAATTATAAAATCAAAATTTCTAAAATGACTAATCTGAAACAAGGTCAACAAAAAAACGATTTTCTGGAAGGGGTTTTATAAGAAATGTCTGCTAATTTGAAAATCAGTTGAAATGAAAAATATGCAGATATTTTCTTTGAAAACGATGCAACTACTGAATGTCTGCTAATCTTTTTCTATCAACTAGATTACCGGTGTTATTTGCATCCGAATTTCCCTTTGACTCAAGATTATCATTAGATTGATGTCATAGACCAGGCCATGAAGTGTGCAACAAAATATCTTAAAATCATTTTTAACAGCTTTTAAATGAAATTGAATTGAAGCCGTGCAAGTAAACAAATAGTGAACACAGTGTCAGATCCAGAAACAAATATATCCATGTGTATCATGAGTAATCATCAATCAATAAAACATCATCATTTGTCCAAACACATCTATATGAACTAATTCAAAGTCTCTAGAAATACTTATAGTATTCTCGGAATAAAAATGTAATTGGCCAACAAATTTGAAAAAATCAGAATCAAAATCAACATTCATTTCTTTATCACATAACTGGCTGATTTAATTCAAATTATGGTGCAGATTTTCATGTTAAATATACCGTTACCTCTTTTACCTTCACGATATTTTTTCATTGTTGCCCATTGTGATTCTGCCACCTTTATACTAGGCTAAGGAACTTTGATTAGTCGCCCGTTGTATGCTTGGAACAGCCAGAATCCAGGTAACACTGTTGTTGTTCCTTAGTCTACCACCATACCTACACAAGAGAAGTTTTTTGTGACCTATTTGTTTTTGTAGGTCCATGGTTGTTAGTGGCAAATGATTTTGAAAAATATGTTTATGGAGACCCAAAACTATTTATATTTGTTCCTTTTAGCACCCAGATTTGTTTGACTTTAAGAGATTTTATATTTGTGCCTTTTGGAACCCAAATTGATATGGTTTTCACGTGTTTGGGTATCACACTTTTCCCTTTAACAAATTTATTAGCCGTTTGTTCATATTTTGACACTTTGGTAAATCCAAATCCTTTTCTTTTATTCTCGAAGAGTTGATTTTCTAGGAGCATATTAAATGATTTATCTCTAGTGTGAAATTTCCGAGTAACCAACTCAAGTTTATTAACTTTGGATTTTAAAAGTTTATTTTCATATATTAGCTTCGAACAACAACTAACGGTACTATCTCTCTTTTCAAAATTCTTCATTTTCAAATCCATATTTTCATTTTTAAGCTCTCTAATTTTAGTCTCAATTTCTTGCATCTCAGTTACAAAAAGTTGGAGTTTTTTAAATTCAATTTTTTCAAAATCCTTGATTTTTTCAATCTCCTTTTCAAACTCGTGATTTAATTGAATAATTTCAGATTTGCTCAAAATCACGTTTTCTTTTTCAAGGGTTTTGAATTTTTCGTTGACTTCATTTAATTCATTTTAAAAAATCGTACATTTAGAATTTTCTGACTTCTTAAAACTATCCAACTCTTTTTGCAAAATGTTATTTTTACAAATTAACTCAGTTTTATTTTTCTCTCGAATTAAATTTCGTTTTCTAACTTTTGAAAGTTTTCTTGAAAACGGGAAAATTCTTTCTCATGGTTCAAAAAGCTTTTGCAATTAGAATTTTTATTTTTCTTAATATTTTTAAGCTCATTTTCCAAATCATTATTTTTCTGATGAAGTTTAGCTTGTTCCCTTTCCAACTTATTATTTCTCAACTCAAGAGCTTTATTATTTTCAATTAATTTTTGGCATAAGAGAACTAAATCATTGATTGGAAAATCACTTATCTCATCGGCTATTGAATCTTCATCACTGCTGCATTTTGCCAATCCTATCAAGCATGTTTCTTTAACTGAGTCGATTATGGGGGATCTCTCACGATTGTTGACTTTTTTACCATATATTGCATCAAAAGTATTCCAGATTTCTTGTGCATTTTCACAATGAGAGATAAAGTTAAAATTATCTTGATTAATATGAGAATATAATATATGGATAGCAAGAGCATTAATCGAAGTAATTTTCTCGTCTATTATATCACACCCATTTCAATAATATCCCAACATTTAACATTAACAGATTTTAAATAAAATTCCATTTTTAATTTCCAATTCAAAAAATCCGTTCCATAAAAAACAGGAGGAATAATATTGGACCGACCCTCAGTAAATGCATTATTAAAAGAAGCCATTTTAAAAGTTCAAAATAAAAACTAGTTTTTGAAAAATCAAATCTTTAAAACGAAAAATGGCTTTTGTTCCTAGCTCTGATACCACTTGTATGATCGATTTCACCCTAGAGTGGGGGTAAATAGGGACTATCAATTATAAAATTTAATGTGGAAGTATATAGAATAATCGCAACATAGATATAGTAGAATAATCGTAGCACAGATAATAGTAGAATAAAAATGTAGAAATAGAACAACACAGATTTACCTAGCTTCGGCAAAACCCTACCTGCGTGCTGCTCCCTAGATTTTTACTAGAAATTAAGTAGTCAGACGCTTACACACGTAAACTCGTGACACCCGCTATCGACTAACCTAACTCTACGCTCAAAACCCTACCACAACTCAGCCACTAAGTTGCGAAATCTCGAACTACACCACCGTAGTTCGTGCCCTAGTCACACGACTAGATTTTACAAATGTTTAAAAGAGAAATACAAAATTTAAAAACAATTTAAAAACTCAAAACCCTAATTTTAAATATTAAGCCCAATAAAAAATGTCGGCCCAAATATGTTAGGTGATAAAAATTATCCCCTTTTTCCTTTTATGCTATCGGCCGGGTCTTTGTCAAAATAGCTGCTTCCTTTTTTGTTCGTTCCTCAATTAAGGCTTCATGATAATTTGAAGTCGCCGCTTGAATGTTGGTCGATTACAGTGGTTGCTGCTTTGATTTGCTTTGTGGTATCGACTCACTATCTCCGATTTGCTTTTGGCTACTTCACGATCGAGTTTGACTTGAATTGGTATGTGATTTCCTCTTTTCTTTCCTGGTTAATTTGATTGAACTCGATGTCTTCGTATGCCAATGAGGATTGGGTTTTAAATAGGGATTAATTCCCTTAATTTTCGTTCGTATGATATTTACTTGAATTCGTCAATTGATTTTTCTCGGCCACTTGATTATGCTTGAATGCTTCAGATTTCTCTGACTTGTTCAATTCGTATAATTTTGTGTTTACTTGATTATCACGGCTTTGATTTTGAACTTGCTCGATCCCTTGGTCACCATGGCTTTGAATTCTCTGGTACTTTGAATTTATGTTGACTTCGGTCACTTGATTTTGTGAAAATATTTACTTATTCGATTTGCTTTGATTCTCACGGCTTGCGTCTGATTTGTTCGATTCTTGTATTTTTTTCCGATGTGGTTGATTTTGGTTTCATTGTGTTTGTATTAAGTCATGTGCTTCGAGGCAGATCATCTTGTTCCTCTTGAAGTCTTCACCTGGTTGTTCTGGTCATTCATATATAAGTCTGGTCGAAGCATTTACTGTTTGAACTTGTACTCGACCATTTAGTTGATTTGTAGCTGCAGTGTCATCATATATGTACATACATGTATCTATGTATGTTGTGTACTTCATTTTTGTTGGAGTCGAAACTTTGAACTGTTATATATATGTACTTGATATACTAGCTCGAATTTGTCTTCGAGTTACACTACAGTTTTCACTCTTGTTTGCTGTCCGGTCGACATGTATATTGATGTCACCTCTGGCCTTGGTTATATCGAGCCGGTACATGCTTTGTTGTTGGCTTCATGTGTACATCACTGCTAACATATGCATTATGTTGAGTTGCTGTAGTGTTTCCAGTCATCATTTCTGAGTTTAGTTGATCCTTCTTGTTACTTCAAGTCTATACTTTGTTTCATTTGAAGTCTTCATTTGGTTATTGCATTAAGTATACTTATTTGCATCTGAAGCTTTTTGTATATGCACTTGTTAGCATGGTCTAGTTTGAATTGCTGTGTTCATTAGTTGGTCTGTGTAGTTGCTCATTAATCTGGTTGAATTTTGTGTTGAGTCTGCTTGGAGCTTGTTGATAGTTTGGTTGGACTGTCCAGTTTTGGTGCACATGATATCTTCACTTGTGCATGTCACTATATATATATATATATCTGTGTGTGTGTGTGTGTGTGTGTGAACTGCATTGTTGTTATCTTCATTTGGCCTTGTAAAAGTGTTGCATTCACTATGCTTGATCATGTACATTTGAGCTGGGCATGTGTGCTTGTTATTGTAACCACCTCACTTGTATTCAGTTGTATTGCATCATGTGCTTTGAGTCACTTGTGTTCATTATGTATTCTGATCTGTTGGTCTTCATGGGTTATGATATGTTCACACTGCTTTGACCATTCATGTTGTTTGCCTGCTTTATGTGCTATTTACTACTGTTGCACTGGTTCATTTTGTTGCTCATTGTTTTTCTGATCTTCAATGATGATGTTTTTGTAGTGCACCTGAGTTGAACCTAGCTTTGGCTCGGGTTTGACCTTGTGCTTATATGGTGACTTGAGTTGAACCTAGCTTTGGCTCGGGTTTGACCTTGTGCTCACCTGTCCCTGCAGTTTTGTCAAGTGTATATCGGTGTGCATGGCCTTGTGGCATGTACAGTGATACATTGTGCATGTCACACGTTGTTCATGTAGATGAATTCAAAATAAATATGATGACGAACAACCTAAATAACTGAGACAAATAACATTTTCAAAATACATGTTTTATTTTACACTGCAAAAATATTTCTTTTTTAATTTTACTATGTCAGTGTGTTCTTTGCAGATAACTCAGATGCTGAATTCAATCCGGAATAGAGTTGAAGATTAAATATGAGTGAGTGAGTGATATGTAGTGAGGTGCTAATGTAAATGATAAACTGTGATGTAATCAAAATTGTATTGTAATCAAAGATTGTATATATATATAGTGAGAGCTCAAATTTGTACTATTCAAAATTGTAATAAAATATTTGTTTGAATAAAATATCTGTTTGAATTTAAATTCTGTGTTATTTATTTTATTCAGCAAATATTTATTTAATTCTGTGAAAATAAAATAGTACATTAACAAATAAATTTAAATGAATATATATATATTTGTGTGTGTTTATTATCATCAAACAAAAATCATATACTTGTATATTCAACAATGCAGCAATAACCGCACTCGATAAGCCGGATCCATCAATAATGTTGATTGTAGCAGTATCGGAGTCGCAAGCAAGAACGACTTCAAAGCTATACTGGAAAGGGATCCACGGATGGATCTTATGGAATTCTAGCATGAAGTTGAGAGATATTTGCATCACGAAGGCGCCAAAGCTGAGGATGTTGAAACTGATACTGTGGATGACAAAGGACTGTCCGGAGTAGGAAACGGAAAAGACAAAGGTAAAAGAAGTTAATAACAACTTTGGAGAGGACAAAGGAGGGAGCTGAAATTCTCTTCCTACACTTATCTGACTTAGACCCTGGAGAGGATATATCTACACACGAGGGGGCAGATTCCCTGTCGAAATCCTACAAGAAGAGAACCTACCGATCAAGAGAAAAGATATGAATAATTTTTCATCTTCTATGGGATGGATGGATATGAAACGAACGAGTGCCAACACCTTTGTGATCTGATAGAAGAACTGGTTCAGAGTAACCAAGTGCAATAGTACATGAGGGATCGAACTACAAAGGTGAGACCGATGCAATTACCATCTACGGATAACGCATTAATAAACAATCAAGCATCTGGTCTGAGACTTGAATTCCCATGATTGGGATAAACGGGAGTCGTATCTCATTCCTGCGTTGTTCTTTTCATTTCTTTTCTTGCATTTTACTTTTTATATTATGCTAGACAATAATAACCTTAGGACGCTCACACGTATATGGGATCCCAAATAATCCCTTAGCACACTCTATGTCAGATGCCTGAAATGACTATTTCAAACCATAATAACCTCGGACTGCTTACACATGTATGAGACCTAGATTAGCTTCTAGGCACGCTCTGTGTCTGATGTTTAGGATGAAAAGTTAGGATTTCTACTTGTTTTCTTTTATTTGATTTAATATTTGAATTTTGAAAAATCCGTATGAATGTGAGGACTGAAATTGATCTCTTTAAGTCTCGTCTGGAGAGACGAGACCGAAGTGCAGGGTACAAACCCCCTCGTCGAAGAGGAAGTAGTTGGACTTGTACGATATTGATCGCTTTACGTCTCGTCCATAGAGACGAGACCGGAGTACAGGGTGCAAGCCCCATTGTAGGAGAGCGAGTGGATGGGCTTGTATGAAAAGTAAGTCCCCTCATCGGAGAGTAAGCGGATGGGCTTGCTTGGTCATTAAGATGCTATGCGAGAGAGCAAGTGGGCTCAACAAGGATTGAAAAGATCAAAACCATAAACTGAAAGTTAAAACGGTCCAGAGAGATCGAAACCTCATATTAAATATAAAATGATCCGAAAAGTTGAACCTTAGAATAGATATAGATTCAATAAAAGGATTTGAACGCCTTGTAACTAAAGTAAAATAGATAAATCCTGGATGAACGTGGGAAAATTTTGATATGTGATGTAATAACTTCGAATGAAATCAGAATGATAATGAAGTATAAACAACCCTTATGAAAGGCTTGAGTCTAAAAACTATAACAGGTCTAGAGTGACCTCTGACTTGCTAGAGAATCCAAAGGAACTAGATGATTCACCAAGGTTAAGATCAATGGATAGCCGAAGAGCTCAACTACCGTAGACTGATTACTGGAACTTGTTCTAAAACAAAGCACACCTTACATTCAAAAGGCGTACTTTGGAGGGTAAATGTTAATCCGCTTTTGAATCAAATAAGATTTCAACCGAACTTAGAAGATCGAAACGAAGATGAATGATTCATGGACTTAGAACCATACTCAGAAGAGTAAGAGAATTAGATGTAAGAATTTTGGGAGGGAAATTGCTTAAGTCCTCAACTTGGTGTCGAGTCATTTAACCCGGTACCGAGTTTTTCGCTAATTCATCTCACCCCCAAAACTTCATGCAACCCTTGTACTACATCTTTAATTCGTGGTCAAGTGTTTTTTAAGGATTTGCCAAACTATTTTGATGATTGAAGAGCAGACATTGAAGAAAGCAAAATCAATAGAAGATAGCCGGAATCAACTCAAGGCTAAAGGAAAACGACTTGGAACAACTCATCACGAAGAAGAAAAGATGACCCAAAGCTCGAAGTCCGAAACGCTTCAGTGAAAACAACTCTATACTGAGTTGTCTTTTTAGCTTGTAGGGTCTTCTGTTATCCTGTGTACTCCGGGCCGACTTCAGGACTTCAATGTTAATAGGCCTCTGACTCCATTCCATCTGTTTCTTTATATATACCAGCCTACCTGCAACCAAAAGAGAATTAGATCTCTCTTCCATTAAAGACTTCTTCCCCTTCTTAACATCTAATCTCTCCTTCATTAGAGTCACCTAGGAAGCTACTATTTGTTGTTCTAGGACTTAGACCAGCAAATCCCTAGTGCTAGTTACTCTTAAACACTCTAAAAACATCATTGTAAATTTGTGATCCATATATTATTGTTGGATCCAAGATAATAAGTTGTAATCCTAAGAGATAACAACAAATAAAAGATTAAAGTGAACATACGCTAGAGATTAAGCAGAACCACTATAAAAATTGTGTCTTATTTTACTGCTTTTCTGTTTATTTGAATTGGTGCTATCATCTGATTTTTGGGTGTTGATCCATTTTTCGGATTAACATATATGTAACAAATTACATAATTATCCCTAGGGCATACTCGAAACTCTATTAATCTCTCACTTGCACTTGGAGTCAATTATGGAATCTTATTCCAATTCCTTTGATTAGTTTTCTCAAAAACTAATCGGGTTAGTCACTCAGTGAGTGGGTATGGTATTATGTTTTAATTATGTACTTTGTCAATCAACTCTCTTTGATGTTGATAAACTGCTTTGCACTTATGGAACTATTCAGAGTATGCGCCTTTGACTTCTAGTGAGCTCTAGGTCCTTTTACATACTGCAACATTTTTATCATATAACAATGCCATGATATTATCAACATTTGGAATCACCCCTTGCTCAGTTAAAAGTTTATGCATTTATTTATACTTCTTTTAGTACAATGTTTTTTCAAGGCGGTGTACTTAGCCTTTGGTTGAATCAGCCACTACTTGTTGGTTGGAACATTTTCCACTTAAAGTTTTTAACGTAATGATTGAACATGAATTTATGATTGATATGCTATACTCGATATTACTTATGAAGTTCGAGTCCATGAACTCCGTCCAGAGGAGTCCATTGTGTCTATAAATAATTCTCTAGTATTTCGTATATACTTGAGAACACTCTAAACCGTCAATTAGTAATCTTAATTAGGATTTGATACTTGTTATATGTATCAAATACATGAGAGAAGTGTGATATTGTATAAAATGTAGCATGTATGATAATTCCTATTGCTAATGCATAAGTAATTCATCTTATGTGCTCCACATTAAACATTTTAATATGGTGTCTGTGTATACCATTTAGGACATTCCCGACATCATTTTATACTTATTATAAAAGATGTCACTTTCAAATCCAATAACGAGTATTAAACAACCAAACTAGCTTGGTTTTAATTCTAGTAATAAGTTAACGATCATAAGTTTGTTGTTTATTTATAGTGCTAGAAATATTTTAGTACTTATTGATATTCTTTCTTACAGACACAAGCTTCCTCTGCATTTTGATTGAAATTCAAAATTGAAAATCAAACTATTTGATTTTTTTATCAAAATACTTGCTTAACTTTGATGCTTCTCAAATAATACTTCCATATCATTTCTTAGATCTTATCTAATAACCCGTAAACTTATAATCGCTCCCGCTGACTTTGAGACACTTTGGTTATTATGTGCAAATATCATATTCTAAATCATTATTTAGAATTTTTGTTGCAGTATATATATACCATAACTCAAAGCCATATCGAGTGATAATTATGCGAGTAAAAATATGAATTAACTTAAGTATGTTGAATGATGAACCAGTTAAGTTAATTTAGACAATTAAAACTTACATTGGTATTCTTTTCAATGTAGCTTATTATATTCCAACTACATTCGTATTTTTTTAGAAACACTTTGGAAATCAATGGATCATATCCTTTCAGGTACATCCATCGAATCATATTTTGATAATGCACTTGGAATCCATTTTGGATCTGCGCATGATGCCATATGGTAGAGCCAATACTCCTAATGATTCATCAATAATTGTGGAAATTCTTTTCTTGATATCGATAGGAAAATCAAAGTTTCACTTCAATGTGTGATAGTTCTTATTAGACATTCTAATTCATTGTGTCTGTTTAGGCTTGGTCAATTTCACTTCATCCTTTATAATCGATTTTATCTTTGGATCATAACCAAATCCATTTTACTACTAATAATTTCTAATAGGAATTCCTTCATCATGAAGTTAGTGTTTCTTGAACCAACAATTGTTTCTCGATGGAACATAATAGGTATCATAAACATTTTATGAATTGCCTACATATCTTTACTACTAATAATGATAATTCTATGAACTAATTTCAACCGTGTCTTTTTGAATTACCCGAAATACCCTTCGACTCAAAATACTTCGGTTGTTATGAAACCCTAAATCAGAAGCTATTCGATAGAAAATAGTTCCTTACATTAAGACATGGCTGACGTGTGTACATGGACTCTTGCCATAATGCGAACCTGCCAAACACATGATATATCAAATTAAGACATGCAGAATTTTTTGTACCGCTGTGGAGGCAAAAGAACACTAGGAAGGTGGTGGGTGGCTTAGGTTGGTTTCAAGTACGGTGAGCAATAGACAGTACATCTTTAAATATATATTTATGCATGAATTAGTACATTTATAATTTACTAATTAGTCATACACCGCACCATACAAAATATTTATTTTTTTCCTAAAGTGAAGACCCACTGTGCAATATTGAAAATATGTAAGTATTAGTTGAAATTTAATATTACATGTTTCTAATTTGGCATCTTAGTTATTTTTTCAGATAATGATTTTTTATTTAAATTATTGTTGATAGAAAAAGGAAAATGCTCATCTTTTCCAATGTGGATGTGATCATGTAATCATTTAATCATACACATTAAGTTATATTTAAGTACTAGAAATAATGTACATCGTTTATAAACTCATTAACTATCATGATTAATGGTAACTATGCTACAAAATGTTAACAAAATACTTTTTCATCATTAGCGACATAATGGTGTCACTAAGTGAGTCCTCGACTGACCATGGGATAACTTTGATTAAAATAGTAGAATGTCGAGGATTGGATGCAGATTTTGTAATATGAACGAGCCTCATTTTGGCAATCCTTTTGTATTCCTAAATGGTATAAAATAGATTTTACAATTATATTAATTGATGGGTATTACAAACCTTAAAGAACATGACAACTTTGCACTGAAGAACCGATCTTACAAAGTAAAGAAGAATGCATGCTAAAATGAAATTATAAAAAGTGTAAGAAAATGAACCCAAAGCCTAAAAAAGATAAATGATATGATTCCACTAATGATTAATAACTTAGAAAAGAATAAAAGCAGGACCGTTGATTTACATGGTTAAAGAACGCTAAAATATATTGATAACTAATGGAACAATGTCAGATTAAGTCACGAACAGCTTCATTGCTTTAGAAGTTACCACTTGGATCTTTTACCGACATTTGAAGTCAAAAAAACTGCCACCGCATCTGATGGGATCTTTAAGTGATGCATCCTAAACTAGCAATAATAATAATTTATTGAAAGTCACCTTTCAAATTTTAAAATATAAACATGGTGGTATATCAGAAGCACCTTTCAAATTTGAAATTTCAGAAAGCCATGGTGGAAATTATGTTCATTGAATTCTCACTGTCAATGGAATTGTGAAGTGAAGATGTATTTAGATACATTTTTGCTAACAGCCCACGTTAGCTAAAAGAGCATATCCACGTAAAAGTACAAGTATTATTTCCATTTCCAGTAGTATAAATAAACCAAAACAAAAGAAACAAATGATAAAACTATGAATGCTTTCAAGTTATTGGTTCTATGAATGTTCTTCAATTGTCTCAGTCTTCTCGGTCGTTGCTTCAGGTATAGTTTATGATAGCACTGGTACGTACGGTCAAATCTAATTCCATAGCTGCAACTACAAATGTATGCACGTTGTGATTACATGCAGGTCCATCTAGACATGCATATATACTTGTTTATATAAAACTGATTCGGCTTTTAAGTTTATTAAACTTATATTCATAACACGAATTGATCAATCAATATTGATTGGTTCCAAAGTCATTTTAGGTGGTCCACCTAAGATCCCTCACGAACGAGAATTATGAGCCGACTCACATGACCTGTCGCACCCTGTTCTAGGATATGTAGTGGTTTCTTATAAACTTTTATCCTATATGATCTCATATATATTATCTTGGATGAAATTAGTTTTAACCTTATGTACTTACTCGTAGGTACATGACCTTACGAAAAGAAGTTAACTCAACTTCACTCATCATTAATTCTACTTTGTCCAATAAAGTCCAATAACTCCTTATCGATATATCATTATGTGTCATAAAGAGGAGTGACTTTTGATATTGAATCTTATTCATTTTTTTGATACTTTTGAAACCACTTCCAACACACTTACATATTTGATCGAATCGAAGTACCATTTCATGTTATGTTTTCTACTTCCATATTAAATTCTATGAACTTGTCATAGACATACTACTTGTGCATCAAATACACATGTTCATTTCTGTTATAATTTATCGATGAATTTTAATGAGGTATATGGAACCATTTTGGTATTATTAGGTTTTGAATTGCATACATCTATATAAATCTATTCGAAGAGCACACCAACTCTTTTATTGGTACCTGAATGGGTGTTTCGCCTTTAATCTTCTAAAATATAATTCATCGACACCATATGACTCATAATCGTATGTTTAAAGAATTATTCCTCATAACCGTGGCTTAGTCCATAATTCCAAAATCAATTTTTAAAATTTTAGATTCTTTTGTATTATGTAGCTCATGCAACAAATACCTCTATTCTAATAGATTTCTTTCATAATAAATCTACAAAATATTAATAGCGAAATAAAACTATATTTATTTTCAGTTAATACTAAAAACGATCATTATTTCATAAATAATACTTGGTATATTTACGATAACCGTTTCTCATATCTTGACACATCCACTGATAAGTATTATATGGAATGCTCCACTATTTTCGCCATTATTATCGTGGCATATGAAATATGAGGCTTCATTTAACTACTTATTATGAGCTATTTATTTCTTTTACTGTAACTAGTTTACAATCAAGAGTTTTTAATCAAACATCTTAAACTCATAGAAATAATCTTTATTAAAGATAATTTTCTATATTATAACACAATTGAAATAGAAATTACATTTCTCATTCCGTACTAAGTATCTTTTAGTGTTTTAAACAATTCTTGTTTTTGATGTCCCTTTATGAAGTAGAGGTGATAATTCACACTTTTCATCCCAATTGCGCCTAAGTTACACTCACTCTCATACATATGCTTTTCTTTTCAAAATGATTAAACCATTCAACGGAGATCCTTATTGTAATCAATTGTATCGAATACACGATGTTGCATTATAGTTTATTTGATTATTTCAAATGAACTAATTTAATTGAAGCTTCGTTCATTACAAACCCCGATCGTTCACCATATAACATTTATATGTAATGAATATGGATCAAATATCCATATTCTTGTATTGTTATTAGAGTTCAACACTTATCGGAAATAATACACAATCTTAGATAGATAAACAATCAAGCGACCGAGACAAGAATGTTTTAGTGTGTAACACCCTACCTCTATTGTCATATTGCCAAAGAATATTACTAGGTAATAGTGTCTGATAATATGGAGAATGAATCGATATTGGATGGACACACGTGATTATTCCATTGGGTTAACACCGGTTTGTATTTAAAAATCATATATAAAACTCACTTATCGTACACGGTATCGGCACAAACAATAAACACGTGCATCTCCGGGATAGAACAATACATAATATACAATAAACAATAGAGAGCACAGAGTCATCAAATGCGACAATAAATATATAATAGAAAATGTTATCATTCCAATTGGGTCAATATAAACAAGTTAATACCCACTTACCCAATAATTAAATACAACATAAGTCCAGTAACATGTCACGACAATGCATGTACACATAAGGTTACAACTATGTATAATGACACCCTAATCGACTAATAATCTTACCTCCATCTCTGACTAATGATCAAAAGCTGATTGTCTTGTCCCTAAACCTGTAATGTCTCAGACTGACCCGAGTATTATATAAATAACACATGGGTCAAACTATGTTTAAGATGCAAGTGTTAATATATTATAATAATAGCAAGGTATAGTATTAATGATAAAAGCAGCATAAGGACATCCCAAGGATGCAACATATCACGACCATGCACGATAATCATCATCTATATACAAGCCATATCAAACTATATATCCTGTGGGTGATGTCAAGTGAGTGAAACAATCCATAGAGCTAACTATCAGCAAATATCATAAATCAATAACTATAGAGAACATGTAATAGAGTTAGGGGTATGCCCTAGGGACAATTTTTCTCAATTGAAGTATAACCCAAATGGTTTCGAAAGAGTTGATTTAAATGATTTCGAAAAGAAGTGCTTTCGACTTTAATGGGTTTATGATCCTTTTGCTCTACTTGAAGGCATAATCCAAATGGTTTCGACCGAGACGGTTTTCAAAGGTTTCAAAGGAGTAAATTTCTGAATGGTTTCGAAAGGTTTCCACATATTTTAAATCGAACCCAGGTGCTTTCGAAAGGTTTAGATTTGATGCTTTCGAGAGGTTTTAAAGAATGGTTTCGAAGGGGTGGTTCCCCAAGTGTAACGACCCCAAATTTTCTATATATTTAAATTAATAATTAATTGTATTTTTGAATAAAATAATAATAATAAATGATAATAATAGATATTAAGTTATAAATAGAATCGAAAATATATAAGATAAATTATATAGTATAAAATAGAAATTTATTTTTATTTTTGAAGTAATATTACAAAAGAAAACGAAATACATATGCAAGTATAAACAAAGTAAACAACTTCAGCAAAATGAAGAGCCGAAACAAAGTAAGGTCAGGCAATATAAAAAGAAAAGATAAAAATAAAAACATCTTTTGTACAACTAAGATAAGCAAGGAAGACATGATTGTACAAAGCATTAAATACAAGTATATAAAAGCAAGATCCTTAGTACACGAGTAAACATCACCAGCCTCCACAAAGAAGAAAATATCTCTTATATATTTGTACAAGCCAAAATAAGGTGTTACCCTATTGTACAAACAATATAATACCCTGTACAAAGTTATAATCCCTGTCTACTTCATTTCTTTTATACATATCAACTTCACCTCAGCTTCTTCATTCGAAACTGAGAAAACTAAAAGAATATCAACTAAAACTTAAACAAACAAACTTCAATCTAAAACAAGAGAACCCACTTTAATATTCAAGTTTGAGAACAAATCTGGGAAGTCAAGCCTGGAAATTGTTTCAGGCAAATCAAAAGATCAAAGCACAGATCAAAACAAATCAAATCTGGGCAAATATGCAAATCTGAAGCATCTCAAATTCAAGTCAGTTTCGAATTCCAGAGTTTCAAATTCAATCTTCTAGGCTTCAGTCCTCTGTTCTTTCTTTTTAATAAGGTGAGCAACTCCTATTTTTAAAAGCCTAACTTGTTTTGGTTTCTTGATGTTTGTGAGTAAACAAGATTTTTCTTAAGGTTTAAATTAAATTAAAAACAGTTCAGTAGATTCATTGATAATCTGGTTTGTATATTCTTTAGTCTTGAAAATCTCTGGTTGTTCTATGTACTATATTTCTCTGTCATTTGTTACAGGGTGGATATTTAAAAGAAAAGAAGAAAAAAAGAAAAAAAACAAATCAAATTATCCCCATCTAATCTTTGTAAAGCTTTAAGTTTTCATTGAAGCAAGATGTTAAAACTTAATTTAAGTTTTTTTTCAAAGCAGATTACATCATGTTGTAAACATACCTCTGTAATCTTGTATTACAGGAAATCAACTAATATGTTGGCAAATTTGATTATTACAAAATATTGATTCAAGATCATATATTCAATCTATACTGCAAAATATGATTTTTAGAACAGAAATCCAAATTTATAGATTAATATTAAAAAGGGCAGTTTGGAATTAAACTAAATTTGCATTTCATCCTATTTCAAGTGATCGATTCAATTTTAATTTATGAAACTTGGATTGAAGCAAGCTTATCCATCCACGATCACGAGAAAAATGTAAATTATTTTTTTTACTGAGTGAAATTCTAATACGAGATCATTTTAGGGTTTTATATCACGTTTTTGAACGTGTCAGTAAAGTGACGAGTTCGTCATCTATATGCGATCGAGCTTCATGCGATTCAGGAGGGAGGAAGCTTGTCGTGTCGTCGAGGTGTGGATAAATTTTGGGCTTCTCTGGTGGTCTATGCGGCGATCGTGAGGCGTTTGAAGTTGATGGCTGTGTTTACAGTTTCGACCCAATGGCTAAATTTCGATTTCGAACGTTTGGAGGCGATTCGTGTTGGGTTTTCGAGTTTGTGGGTGGATTGTGACTTGCCGATGATGCTGGTGTTCGCCGAAGGTTGTTCGTGCCGCTGTGCACGTGTACGGCATGGAGGAGATGGGTGTCAGTGTCGTTGGGGGGTTTGCTTATCGAGTCGTGCTCGAGTGTTGAGATTGGTTGCCTCAGGTTTTTGATCGGGTGCGTGTGTATGGACCTGATACTATCGACTTAAGTTTAAAACTTACTGTTAATAATAAAAATAAAGAAAGGGGGAAGAAGAAGATGGCGTACAGGAGGACTCGGGTGATTTTGGTGGGTAACTCGAAGTTTCACTCGGATTGTATAGAGGAGGTCTCGGGTTTCCTTCTACCACAATACATAAATAAATAAAATGAAGTTAAGCATATTGGTTTTAACAGTTTTAAGTACTGTAAACTTGGTGAGTGTTTAACAGTTTAAATACAAGTTTTTAATTATTAGGTTAATACTTAAACAATGTATTTAACACTTAATTATTATTTTAATTTAGTAATTAAGTTAAGTTAAGTATGAAATTGATTAGAAAGTAATTAAAAGGTGTGAAATAAAATAATAAAATAATTAAGTAATTAAGACTTAATAATTGATTAAGAATTGATTTGTTAATTAACTAATTTGAAATGAAAGAAGTAATTAATTGATAAATTAATTATGATCAGATAAATTATTGAGTTTACTTATGGATGTTTGGATTCTATTGAATGACTTGATTGTTTGATATCCCTGATATATGATGCTTTGTGATACATCCTGATTTATGTTGTGATCTGTAGTTTACTTATCTGTGACCTTTATATATCTATGATCTGTGAATAAACGATAAGCGTTGTTCTTATACCGCTTATCGAACTATATCCTGTATTTTGATCTGTGATGATTCATCGTGTTGCACTATTGTGTTAAACCCCTGGACTACACTTTTACACACACAAATATGGATTTCACGTGGAAATCGGTTAAGTCACAGATAATTTAAATTTGATGTTTTTGAAATTGAAATTTTAATTTCAATTGATTTTGAAATTGGAAATTTGGGTTTAAAGTGAAAAACTTTTGAAATGGAATTTCAAAGATAAAAGTTATTTTGAATAACTTAATCGAGTTTTGAAAATTTAAATAATTTGATTTAAATTTGAATTCAAGTTTGGAATTGAATCCTATGATTTGAAACTAGGGATTAAAGATGATATAAATGTGTTTATATGAAGTTAAACCATTTAAAAGTATAATTTTGAGAATTTGGATTTAACCCAAGGATTTCCACTCGTATGAATGAATCAGATTTTCTGAAATGAAACTATTTGTTTTTAAATGATAAAAGCTTTCATATAAGAAATGAAATTCTAATTTAGTTAAAGGAATTTCAAGATTGAATTGAAAAATGGTTTTCCAAGTTATGAATGAATTCTTCTTTTTGAAAGCTATGAATTGAATCTGTTATTTTTAACAGATTTAAAATGATGTTTGTTTAACCCATTCAAGATAAAATTGTTTTGAAAGGCTATGAATGAATCTTTGGAAACGAGTTTTGGAAGCTATAAGTTAAATCTGGATTTAAAAGATTTAACGAGTTAATCCAAGTGAAATGGAAATTGTTTTGAAATATATGAATGAATCTTTGGGAATGGGGTTAACTTTGTGAAATGAATCTTTTTGTTTAAAGATTTGAAAATGGTAATTTGTTAAACCATTTGGAAAGAAAGTTTTGGGTAATAAGTTGTGACTTAATTGAAATCCCATATCCATATGTTTTTAAATATTACGCTCACTATTCGGTTTAGCCGGGAGAGGACCTTTGGGTCGTATAACCCATTCTGAATAGGTGATACGTCGTATATGGATAGCATTTGAAGACCGGTGTTGAAGACCGGATATTTTTGAAAACGGAAGGATTACCGTCGAGTTACTCTACATCGGCTGATCCCCGGTATAGAGGTTTTATCACCCTTAGTGACGGGAAGTCCGGACGTGATTGGAAATTATCCGGATTTGCAAGGGCTTCATGAGAAGTGCCTTCGGTTCTGTTCGAACCCGGAACAGACTTGTATGGATTGTATGTCTGACATTACACTTTGAGATATAAAGCTGATTTCTTTCAAATACATTTCTGTTGGTGGCGGAGAATTTATTCTCTTAGCTTAACACCCTTCTCTGAGACGTACGAGCTCAGAGGTTATGTAGTTGAAATTTATTAGCGATATATTCCCAATTTGGTAATGTGACATGCTGAGTGTTGCTGTGTGATGATCAGTGTTTGATCATTTGTGATATGATCATTTGTTTGATCATTTATCTTTGTGATCATAGGTTGATCATCTGTTGACCCAAAGCGTGGCTTTTTGAAAAAGCGTAGCTTTATGGACGAGACTTCGTCAGAGCCTCACAACCCGGAAATGGTCGAAACAGGAATGTTGCGGCAAGGTTATGAGGGTCGCGCCCTTTAGGGTATGTCATTTCCTTTTGGAAAGGGGTGGTATCATGGTATGGAGCCCAGATACTTACTCATGTGGATACACTTATTTATTATGTGTGATGTTGGTTATCGAGCGCTCGGATAAAGATCCCAAAGGACCAGGGGGTGGCATATTCGTGAGTTACCTGTTACAGGGGTAACCCGGCCTTGTTGGCAGAGAGCAGTTTGTCTCTCGGGACGTCCAGCCAGAGGCGATCCCATGCGGCGGAAGGAAGTTCCTTAGCCTGACCATTTGTTGGAAATCCATCTTCCAAATACGAACTTTGTACGGTATTAGTTGTAGAACCTGCCATTTACGTACGGTGGTCACCACTGTTTAGATGGTAGCTATAGTAGGCATACGATACTGGTCGTATGTTGGCTAAGATTAATATTATACTTTCGAAATGTTTTTCTGCACTATGCACTAGTAATAATAACCAATGATTTTGCGTAGTAAGCATGTTTGACTATCATAAGAAGAAATCTCCTCCAATTCTGCGTTTGCATTGTGTGTGTGGCGGGAGGTCTTATGGTAGTTTCATTTTCCAAAAGCATTGCGAATTGACTTTAAAACTGTCTGCTATTTGTTTTAAAGATAAACTGTTTTTGTTGCTCACACCAGTCCCATGACTGATCCGGAGTTTATTGTTCCCTTCCTAAACTCTGGGTGCTCATAATTTTCCACACGAGCAGTCTAGAGTTGGGTTTCTTTTCAGATATTCAGGTTTAGTAGATTATCTGGAGCTAGTTCATTCATCGGAGTTGCTTATCTTGGAGTTGTGGATTCATTCTTGTCTGAAGATCATTTTGGAGTTATCATTTCTATTGATATTGTTCCGCTGCTGATGTTATCTTTTCTTTTCCGCTGCTATTTCTTGTATCATATCTCTGATGTATATTGATATTCATTGTATCACTCTGTTGTATCAGATATTGTATATCAATGTATTATTCTTTTCTTCCGCTGTGTTATTTACTTAATTGTGTTATAGCTTCGGCGAATCGGATTTGAACGGTCGAATCTGCGGCATTCTAGTACAATGTGAAGTACGGATGTTGATTTTCGAGCGGGCAAAACCCGAATCGTTACATGTGGTATCAGAGCTAAGGTTGAACTTTAGCTCAGGAGTATAACACGTTAAGTAGCTCATTAGAGATAGAGTGAAGTATACCCTAGAATGAGTAATTCTCAGATATCCGTCCGAATGCCTCAGTAAATTCTCTTGCTATCCACTAATAGTAAGTATGAGTGCAAGAAGAGGATGAGATAGGGGACAGAGGGAATACGACTATAAATGGTCAATACTCTGTAACAACGAGGAAGCAATCTTTTAGTCTATCCATCTCTTTGTTCGTCATCTTTTCTCAATTCTTCGGTAGTTTCTGGTAGATCCAGAAAGGAGATTCGATATATTAAAATGGGACATAAACTCCAGATGAACCAAAAATTGTTTGTATGGATGAATTGGTTGCTTTGTTGCTATGGTTGATAGGTATAATTTAGTTTCTAAACTAAAACTTTTGAAATCGTATCCATATATCTGTCTATTCTTTTGGGTCCCAGTATATTCTACGAATGGTTAGTTATCCTTTTGAACTAACCGATGCCACTGCATATTTCGTAGATCTGGATAACCCGAGTATCTTGTGAAGTGCTAAACAAATTCGTTCTTGTATCTGTTATTGATATTCTGATTTAGTAAGCCAAATGCAGAATTTATATTCAGTTTGATTCAATGAAATATTCTTCATCTATCTTTTTGTCTCCTTGGTAATTTCGAGGACGAAATTCTTTTAAGGGGGGAAGTCTGTAACGACCCCAAATTTTCTATATATTTAAATTAATAATTAATTGTATTTTTGAATAAAATAATAATAATAAATGATAATAATAGATATTAAGTTATAAATAGAATCGAAAATATATAAGATAAATTATATAGTATAAAATAGAAATTTATTTTTATTTTTGAAGTAATATTACAAAAGAAAACGAAATACATATGCAAGTATAAACAAAGTAAACAACTTCAGCAAAATGAAGAGCCGAAACAAAGTAAGGTCAGGCAATATAAAAAGAAAAGATAAAAATAAAAACATCTTTTGTACAACTAAGATAAGCAAGGAAGACATGATTGTACAAAGCATTAAATACAAGTATATAAAAGCAAGATCCTTAGTACACGAGTAAACATCACCAGCCTCCACAAAGAAGAAAATATCTCTGATATATTTGTACAAGCCAAAATAAGGTGTTACCCTATTGTACAAACAATATAATACCCTGTACAAAGTTATAATCCCTGTCTACTTCATTTCTTTTATACATATCAACTTCACCTCAGCTTCTTCATTCGAAACTGAGAAAACTAAAAGAATATCAACTAAAACTTAAACAAACAAACTTCAATCTAAAACAAGAGAACCCACTTTAATATTCAAGTTTGAGAACAAATCTGGGAAGTCAAGCCTGGAAATTGTTTCAGGCAAATCAAAAGATCAAAGCACAGATCAAAACAAATCAAATCTGGGCAAATATGCAAATCTGAAGCATCTCAAATTCAAGTCAGTTTCGAATTCCAGAGTTTCAAATTCAATCTTCTAGGCTTCAGTCCTCTGTTCTTTCTTTTTAATAAGGTGAGCAACTCCTATTTTTAAAAGCCTAACTTGTTTTGTTTTCTTGATGTTTGTGAGTAAACAAGATTTTTCTTAAGGTTTAAATTAAATTAAAAACAGTTCAGTAGGTTCATTGATAATCTGGTTTGTATATTCTTTAGTCTTGAAAATCTCTGGTTGTTCTATGTACTATATTTCTCTGTCATTTGTTACAGGGTGGATATTTAAAAGAAAAGAAGAAAAAAAGAAAAAAAAACAAATCAAATTATCCCCATCTAATCTTTGTAAAGCTTTAAGTTTTCATTGAAGCAAGATGTTAAAACTTAATTTAAGTTTTTTTTCAAAGCAGATTACATCATGTTGTAAACATACCTCTGTAATCTTGTATTACAGGAAATCAACTAATATGTTGGCAAATTTGATTATTACAAAATATTGATTCAAGATCATATATTCAATCTATACTGCAAAATATGATTTTTAGAACAGAAATCCAAATTTATAGATTAATATTAAAAAGGGCAGTTTGGAATTAAACTAAATTTGCATTTCATCCTATTTCAAGTGATCGATTCAATTTTAATTTATGAAACTTGGATTGAAGCAAGCTTATCCATCCACGATCACGAGAAAAATGTAAATTATTTTTTTTACTGAGTGAAATTCGAATACGAGATCATTTTTGGGTTTTATATCACGTTTTTGAACGTGTCAGTAAAGTGACGAGTTCGTCATCTATATGCGATCGAGCTTCATGCGATTCAGGAGGGAGGAAGCTTGTCGTGTCATCGAGGTGTGGATAAATTTTGGGCTTCTCTGGTGGTCTATGCGGCGATCGTGAGGCGTTTGAAGTTGATGGCTGTGTTTACAGTTTCGACCCAATGGCTAAATTTCGATTTCGAACGTTTGGAGGCGATTCGTGTTGGGTTTTCGAGTTTGTGGGTGGATTGTGACTTGCCGATGATGCTGGTGTTCGCCGGAGGTTGTTCGTGCCGCTGTGCACGTGTACGGCGTGGAGGAGATGGGTGTCAGTGTCGTTGGGGGGTTTGCTTATCGAGTCGTGCTCGAGTGTTGAGATTGGTTGCCTCAGGTTTTTGATCGGGTGCGTGTGTATGGACCTGATACTATCGACTTAAGTTTAAAACTTACTGTTAATAATAAAAATAAAGAAAGGGGGAAGAAGAAGATGGCGTACAGGAGGACTCGGGTGATTTTGGTGGGTAACTCGAAGTTTCACTCGGATTGTATAGAGGAGGTCTCGGGTTTCCTTCTACCACAATACATAAATAAATAAATAAAATGAAGTTAAGCGTATTGGTTTTAACAGATTTAAGTACTGTAAACTTGGTGAGTGTTTAACAGTTTAAATACAAGTTTTTAATTATTAGGTTAATACTTAAACAATGTATTTAACACTTAATTATTATTTTAATTTAGTAATTAAGTTAAGTTAAGTATGAAATTGATTAGAAAGTAATTAAAAGGTGTGAAATAAAATAATAAAATAATTAAGTAATTAAGACTTAATAATTGATTAAGAATTGATTTGTTAATTAACTAATTTGAAATGAAATAAGTAATTAATTGATAAATTAATTATGATCAGATAAATTATTGAGTTTACTTATGGATGTTTGGATTCTAATGAATGACTTGATTGTTTGATATCCCTGATATATGATGCTTTGTGATACATCCTGATTTATGTTGTGATCTGTAGTTTACTTATCTGTGACCTTTATATATCTATGATCTGTGAATAAACGATAAGCGTTGTTCTTATACCGCTTATCGAACTATATCCTGTATTTTGATCTGTGATGATTCATCGTGTTGCACTATTGTGTTAAACCCCTGGACTACACTTTTACACACACAAATATGGATTTCACGTGGAAATCGGTTAAGTCACAGATAATTTAAATTTGATGTTTTTGAAATTGAAATTTTAATTTCAATTGATTTTGAAATTGGAAATTTGGGTTTAAAGTGAAAAACTTTTGAAATGGAATTTCAAAGATAAAAGTTATTTTGAATAACTTAATCGAGTTTTGAAAATTTAAATAATTTGATTTAAATTTGAATTCAAGTTTGGAATTGAATCCTATGATTTGAAACTAGGGATTAAAGATGATATAAATGTGTTTATATGAAGTTAAACCATTTAAAAGTATAATTTTGAGAATTTGGATTTAACCCAAGGATTTCCACTCGTATGAATGAATCAGATTTTCTGAAATGAAACTATTTGTTTTTAAATGATAAAAGCTTTCATATAAGAAATGAAATTCTAATTTAGTTAAAGGAATTTCAAGATTGAATTGAAAAATGGTTTTCCAAGTTATGAATGAATTCTTCTTTTTGAAAGCTATGAATTGAATCTGTTATTTTTAACAGATTTAAAATGATGTTTGTTTAACCCATTCAAGATAAAATTGTTTTGAAAGGCTATGAATGAATCTTTGGAAACGAGTTTTGGAAGCTATAAGTTAAATCTGGATTTAAAAGATTTAACGAGTTAATCCAAGTGAAATGGAAATTGTTTTGAAATATATGAATGAATCTTTGGGAATGGGGTTAACTTTGTGAAATGAATCTTTTTGTTTAAAGATTTGAAAATGGTAATTTGTTAAACCATTTGGAAAGAAAGTTTTGGGTAATAAGTTGTGACTTAATTGAAATCCCATATCCATATGTTTTTAAATATTACGCTCACTATTCGGTTTAGCCGGGAGAGGACCTTTGGGTCGTATAACCCATTCCGAATAGGTGATACGTCGTATATGGATAGCATTTGAAGACCGGTGTTGAAGACCGGATATTTTTGAAAACGGAAGGATTACCGTCGAGTTACTCTACATCGGCTGATCCCCAGTATAGAGGTTTTATCACCCTTAGTGACGGGAAGTCCGGACGTGATTGGAAATTATCCGGATTTGCAAGGGCTTCGTGAGAAGTGCCTTCGGTTCTGTTCGAACCCGGAATAGACTTGTATGGATTGTATGTCTGACATTACACTTTGAGATATAAAGCTGATTTCTTTCAAATACATTTCTGTTGGTGGCGGAGAATTTATTCTCTTAGCTTAACACCCTTCTCTGAGACGTACGAGCTCAGAGGTTATGTAGTTGAAATTTATTAGCGATATATTCCCAATTTGGTAATGTGACATGCTGAGTGTTGCTGTGTGATGATCAGTGTTTGATCATTTGTGATATGATCATTTGTTTGATCATTTATCTTTGTGATCATAGGTTGATCATCTGTTGACCCAAAGCGTGGCTTTTTGAAAAAGCGTAGCTTTATGGACGAGACTTCGTCAGAGCCTCACAACCCGGAAATGGTCGAAACAGGAATGTTGCGGCAAGGTTATGAGGGTCGCGCCCTTTAGGGTATGTCATTTCCTTTTGGAAAGGGGTGGTATCATGGTATGGAGCCCAGATACTTACTCATGTGGATACACTTATTTATTATGTGTGATGTTGGTTATCGAGCGCTCGGATAAAGGTCCCAAAGGACCGGGGGGTGGCATATTCGTGAGTTACCTGTTACAGGGGTAACCCGGCCTTGTTGGCAGAGAGCAGTTTGTCTCTCGGGACGTCCAGCCAGAGGCGATCCCATGCGGCGGAAGGAAGTTCCTTAGCCTGACCATTTGTTGGAAATCCATCTTCCAAATACGAACTTTGTACGGTATTAGTTGTAGAACCTGCCATTTACGTACGGTGGTCACCACTGTTTAGATGGTAGCTATAGTAGGCATACGATACTGGTCGTATGTTGGCTAAGATTAATATTATACTTTCGAAATGTTTTTCTGCACTATGCACTAGTAATAATAACCAATGATTTTGCGTAGTAAGCATGTTTGACTATCATAAGAAGAAATCTCCTCCAATTCTGCGTTTGCATTGTGTGTGTGGCGGGAGGTCTTATGGTAGTTTCATTTTCCAAAAGCATTGCGAATTGACTTTAAAACTGTCTGCTATTTGTTTTAAAGATAAACTATTTTTGTTGCTCACACCAGTCCCATGACTGATCCGGAGTTTATTGTTCCCTTCCTAAACTCTGGGTGCTCATAATTTTCCACACGAGCAGTCTAGAGTTGGGTTTCTTTTCAGATATTCAGGTTTAGTAGATTATCTAGAGCTAGTTCATTCATCGGAGTTGCTTATCTTGGAGTTGTGGATTCATTCTTGTCTGAAGATCATTTTGGAGTTATCATTTCTATTGATATTGTTCCGCTGCTGATGTTATCTTTTCTTTTCCGCTGCTATTTCTTGTATCATATCTCTGATGTATATTGATATTCATTGTATCACTCTGTTGTATCAGATATTGTATATCAATGTATTATTCTTTTCTTCTGCTGTGTTATTTACTTAATTGTGTTATAGCTCCGGCGAATCGGATTTGAACGGTCGAATCTGCGGCATTCTAGTACAATGTGAAGTACGGATGTTGATTTTCGAGCGGGCAAAACCCGAATCGTTACACCAAGGGTTTCGAAGGAGTCGAAAGGTATGGTTGTTTTGAAAGGGTTAAAAGGAAAGGTTTTCCAAGGGTTTCGAAAGGCAATGTTTAAAGGTTTTAAAGAAAGATGTCTAAGCATTTTAAGCTTTCGAAAGGAAGGATTTTAAATGATTTCGAAAGGCTTTTGAGAATGGTTTTGAAAGGAAGGTTTTGGCCATTCGGCCTAGATTAAGGAAAGGGTTTTACTTGGTTTAGAAAGAGGTACTTTCAAAGGTTTGGAAAGGGGTACTTTCAATAGATTCGAAAGGGGGACTTTCAAAAGTTAAATGTTTTCATCAACTAAGATTTGGGTAAAGAGTGTGTGTGTGTGTGTGTGTGTGTGTGTGTATAACATGGCAAGGTGATTTTGAGTAAAGCATAGAGATTATATATTTTCCTTGTTTGAGTTTGATTTAAAGGTTTTAAATCATTTTGAAAAGGTTTTCAAGGAAATTTTTGGGAAGGGACCCTAAGTAAAATGGCTCAGATATTAGAACACCAGATGGGACTGGTGTAGGGTCGTGCCCTATACATTAGCTATTAGCCCCAACTAATTTTGTCCAAAATTCCAGTATGTAGGGCTTTGTCACAGGTAAGACTAAAATTATGAATACACACAGAAAGGAATATATGTTTGTATACATATAGGTTATTGGTGAGCCCACAAAACTATTAGGATCAGGTGACTCTAGGAGATGATAAGTTAAGGACAGACCGTCCAGAAGAGAAGTATTTAACAGATAGTTAATGATAGAATGTCCAGAAGAAGAGGAGTGTCTAACAGATGTTAGATAAATTTTGATATGTTGTCTGGTAGGCCCCAGTCAGCCAAAGGTTAATAGTTAGCCAAATAAAACTAAAGTGTTTGAACAAATAGTTCATTTATTACCTAATATGTATGTTTACATAATGATGCTTTATAGATTTTAACCAGTTTTGGTTGCAGGAAAAGATTTGCAAAAGATATGTTTTAAAAGGATGTTAGTGAGGGGAAACCCGTTCTGCTAAGCGGCATGGTCTCACTTAACATAAAATAACAGAGATGAACAGTATTATTCACACCAGGCTTTATGTTTGACTCGAAGTATTTGTTTCCCCTTAAACTCTTGAGTGCTCAAAATTGATTTGAGTAGGATGAGGTTTAAGGTTTATAGGTTTTAGAAATTTTGGCGAATAAAGCTTTTGGAGACGAGCAGGTGGCTGACGGATAGCCAATTAGGAGTACAGATTATTTTGTTTATTTCCGTTGTGTATTAAGTCAGATATGACTACATTGCTTTGATCAACCAAGGGGGCATCGTCATATGTCGCTCTTGGCGTATTTTGTAATTGATATATTTGATCATTGCTTGGGAAATGTTATGGGATTATGTAACTTGGATATGAATTTATTTCGAAATGTAATCGCTAAAATGTTGTTTTTGGAAATCTATGATTTTGTTCATATTCAAGTGCTTCTAATATTATGGATACCATTAGCATTACCGTATATTGTCACCAGAGGTTAATACTATGGATGACTGCAGCATCTGTAGCGCTTAGCTTTTGGCCTCTAGATACGGGATGTTACAACTCACTCTTTGATTTCAGTCATTTTCGACAAAGGATCAATGCTCAAATGAGCAACAAATCATCTTAGATTGATGAAACAAGTAGTAGCAGAATGGATAGTCAATAAATTAATTATCGGGAATGGAAAAATGATGGCATATGGGAATTAAATCCTCATATACTTATCACAACTTGTCGGGGAAAGTAACGAAGCTGGCCAAGTAAGGGCAGTGTTGCTTCCCACCTTGTCATGACAATAATCTTAACTTTAAGGATAGCAAGAGTTTCTTCAACGTTTAGTGCTAAGTATATGCCTAAATCCTTTCCATATAAGTGATGTCACTTTTAGAAATTAAATCTCTTACACTTATCACCACTCGTCGATTTCAAACTTATACTATCCATCGGATAAAAATGAAGCAGGGCAAGTTAAAGTAATGTTACCTTTAAGCCTTTCATTGACATACATGTTAGTGCAAATTTTCATCTACACCAACACCCCAGGTCCGAAGGTATAGCTCTAGAAGCGAGTTGGAATTGAACCCAATGAAGAGATTTTCAAGATATGATTTAATCAAGCTTTAGTTACAGAATGTTGGACCGTAGAGTGGCGATAGCAAATGCAGAGAAGGTAAAGTGCAGAAAGTAAATTACACCGAGACTTTTATAGTAATTCAGATCGAAAGTCCCTACGTCCACTATCCTTTTCTTATTTGGTCACTCTTATCAATCCGAGAGGCATACTGCATTGAGTTTTTGCATTTCCCCCACTAATGAGTTTTCAAATAGGGCTCTAATATAGATACAATATTTTTCATGCCAGAAGATCCTTGCACCTTGGGATTGTCGCCTATTTATAGCCAATATGTCGTGACGCCATTAATGAAGAACCCACCCCTTGGATTGTTGACCTGGCTTGCTATGTGCGACTTAGATTTAAATGTTTTCATCATCTGGTTAAGTTCATTTTGACACGGATTACTAACGTTATGCTTTTATAAAGCTTCTTGGATATTTTTCGTTTATCCTAACTGTTGGTCTCTGCCTGGGCTATCTGAGCCGTTAATTGTTGATACTTGCTGAAATGCTTTTAGTTTAGGTTACTGCTGTCCTCGGCTAAGCTCCTTATTTTAGATGGACAATGATCTTGATCTCGGTTGACGCTTTGACTTGTGCTATCGGACTATATGTTCTCGGATACTGAGTCTGACGCTTAAGCTTTCGTCGAAAACCAAACAACTGGCCTTGGAATTACAAGGCAAGGAATTTTCCTCTTGAACATTTGTAATTTGTACATCGTAGAAATTATGGTGTAACAGTGCATTTTTATCCTTCGAGATAGGGATGAGTTTCCATACCTCGACGTTTAGTGCTAAGTGTAAGACTAAATATTTCTATAAACGAATCAAACTTTTAAAACATTTTACTCACACTTGTGCTTGATTATCACATCCCAAATATTTGTAAAAGCACTTTAAAAACAGTCTTTAAAAATATTTTTTTACAGATCTAATTATATTTCTAAGTGTATTAAAAAGAAGGGTCAAAAATAAATGTCATTAAAACATTGTTTACTATAAAGCCACAGTTAGCTTTATTTTTGAACATTCCCTTTTAAAATATTCTCATTTATAAACTATCATTTAACTTTAAAACCATATTTATAATTCCAGGAGATAATAAATCGGTTTAAAATACATTTATAAATTCAAAACAACGTTAATCATTCCAAAAGATAATTGATATAACTCTTTTACAAATTAAATCCACATTAATTATCCCAAAAGAAAATTAATCAAATTTATAATCTTTTTATAAATTTAAAAAAACATTAATTATCCCGAAAGATAATTAATCAAATTTATAATTTTTTTATAAATTTGAATAACACTTATCGTTTAGTTCAAAATTCTCAAAAATACATGGAAATATAGTTTAAAACAATTTTCAAACTGCTAAAACATGACCAAACATTAATTTCGTAAAAATACAAGCACAAGTTCAACACACACAAAGGTTTAAAGAGTTGATATTTCATAAATGACGGTATAGCAATAATCGCTATAATGATATTTACAAAAAATCAAACAGTATGTCAAAAATATTTCAACCAAACCTCAATATAAGCAACATAAGAATATAAGTAAATCAACATTGGCGAGAAACCCTTTAAGATCTCTCTACAAAAATCCCACGTAAATCACACACACATATATATATATATATATATATGCGTATTTCAAAGTGTTCCGTAGCAACCTATTTACTACGTGCACTTCGAATTCTTCTTGCTTTTTATTTATACAATCCACTTCTAAGCAGGAATCAAATCCAAACAAACAATCAAACAACAATATATAAACTATCATTCAAGCATTCAATAATAACCTATAGCAACACAAATATCATATAGTTGATTTGGATGTGAGTAAGCTCACCAAAATTCAACTTGACGCTTTTGCATTTCGGTTTGATCTTTTAGCTCAAAATTTCACTTGCTCCAAACTCAATGAAATCAATTCCAGTGCGTAGATAATGTTCATACGAGTCCAACGCAAAAGATTGCGTCCAAATTCGACCTATGCAATAGTTATTGAATTTATAAGATTTCTAATTTAAATTAATTACATCATCAACAACTAATTACCATCATTGGTTTAAAATCCTTTCTTCCCTATAGATCATGTTTCCTGTACATGACCGTGCACAATTGCACAAACCCAAACACGCAACCATCTCACCATCCTAACTCCTTCCACACTCGACTAAGTCAACAACTGATTACTTCGACGATTTCCCTTTCATGTTCACTTCCCAATCCACCCCTAACATCTCGAGGTCGATCAAGTAATGAAAATCGCAACCTGTAGGTCGATCGTGTTTGCCCTAAAATCGCCTTCCACCGAAGACGATCGCTCCTCCCTTTTTCAGTGCCAAACAACTTCTCTTTGATCAAATTTTGCAATGACACCCTTTTTTCAACCCACCGTGGCTCCAAACTCTGATGATATCCAACCCTAACTCAACCTTTAAAAGTCTATTAATGCAAATCACTGTGGCGCATCCCAACACCCGCATGGATTTGAAGCTCCTTCCTCCCAAGCTCAACGGATCCAACTTTATATTTTTTTGTTGATTATAGCTCAAGATTTTGATTTTTGAAAGTGGTAGCTAGGTTTTTTGTTTACCATAAAATGAAAAGAGAGCGTTATAGAAAAAGGAAAGAGGAAAAGTGGAAAAGAATAAAGAATAATCCAAATAGGGTGATGTTTATTTTGAAAATTTCCGGTACTTTGCTACATAAAATCTCGTTCGAGTACGAACCATGAACGACAGAAATAAAAATACAATCGCGTATAGCTATGCGACACGATCCCAAAACAACAATAAAATACATTGGTTATCTTATTCTGTGGAATTACAAAAATACTAACGTTTGCCAAAAATACGTTAAACGATGATTTAAATATTTCAAATTAAAAATTATGGATAAATCCTATAAATTCACTTAAAAACACCTCATTAAAAAGTAGGTCGTTCTATTAACAATTGATTTTCTTGTTATTTATTCGAACTATTTCTTATTGTATATAAATTTACAAAATGAATTCACCATTATTATTTATTAATCAAAAGGAGTTAAATAAGGCTATTAAATCCATTTAATTAATATTTAATTCACAATTCAAATATTTAAATAATTTCTACATTTGAATATAAGTTATTTATATTTTCCAAGATATTGCATTCTCCCTCGCTTAAAAGAATTTCATCCCCGAAATTCCCAAAAGAAGAAAATATCTCCAAACAAAATTATTAATTAAAATGAGTTATCAGACTTTTAAAGTCCCTTATGTTACAGAAAATTTTAACAGTACTTCCATTACATGGCTAGATCAGAAAAATCTACAACTTGGCATAATTGGCCCAAATCAGCAAAGAAAACAAAAGCCCAAAAGTGGTCTACCATATCCGCGGCACAGTATCATTGATCAATCACCAATCTCTAAATCTACTAGATACCTCTTTCGCATTTGATATTTTTAGCAAGCAACTTACTTTCTCAATGCTAATGCAGGTGCATAAGAAATAAAATAGTAATCTCTTGCTTCCATGTATCTATCTAGACTTAAATAATTCAAAAGAGAATCATGTCGATAAAAGAGAAATACACTTTATATTTCTATCCTATGCACAAGCAATGTAAATAATATGACAACCATATGCAACAAGGCAATATGATGCAACTAATAATAGTTATGCAACTCCACATATCAGAAACTGGCATAATATAATCTACGTGCAACTCTAGTTTCACATAAAGCCACATGCAACCAAAAGCAATGTAACAACCATATGCAACAAAAGTATAGAAAAAACTTTATAATAAAATACTAGGCATCCAATCTTTTCAAAAGACAAATTTAGAACCAAATGCTTGGGTTTTATATTCAAAATTAATTTTCATATTTCTCTAAAGAGAAATATATCAAAACCAAAATCAATTATAACAATGAAGGGGCTCCTCCTACCAAAGCATGGTATAACTCTAGAATCAAAACAATACGGAGCATCAAGTAGTATTCTTGTTCCTCTTAAAACAATAACCAGAGTAAACAAATATACCTGGCGAATCGGAAAACTCTCAATCGCCCAACTTTATTCATAACAAAATATTTGAAAAATCACTTCATAAATACTTTTTTAAATGCCTTTAAATAAAAATACTTCACCAAAGTTTTCAAAATAATAATATTATTATCTATTTCACAAATTCTTCCGAAATCACAATTCAAAAGCACTGGGATTTAAGTCCTAATAAACAACAACTTTTAAATCCTTTGCTTATAAATTCAGACTTTATAAACCATAGTATATAAAATCGCACTATAAATCAAATCAAATTAAATTCTATAAAGTAATTAACTACTAATCGAACAAGATTTAGAATTTTGCTTATGTTCACAACTTTCTCGATCGTCCAAGGATACAGATAATTTCCTAAACATACCATTACGCTCATAAGCCTTCGGTTATTGCTTAGAAGATTATCTAAGCTCCCTCCAACAAATTAAAATTCACTCCTTAAACTTCCCTAGGCCATATAACAAAGCATACGAATTTACTTAAGCTTGTATGATGTACATAAATCATCCGTTTGTAATATCTGATCCGATTACTTGCTTGGAAACATAGACTTTACTTTCGAACTAGTATCACTCACTCGACCTCCCTAGTGCGGACTCCGATCAAGTTTTGATTAGGAACCTCTACTCTCCTTACATAGCCAAACGCTATGATAGAAAACCTCATTATCATATCAAGAATCTGAATCAAGTGTTCGTTGTCAAGAATCAAGTGAGAAATCCTTTTTTGGACTGGTGTGAATCACCGTGAAGTTATGTACTCGAATCCTAGATCAAGAACCGTGCGAATAAAATGATCTACATATAACTTACGTACATAATCTTATTGGTTTCTTAACTACACAAATATCTTTCTAAATCACTTTCATATTCATTTATAGTATTTCACTCGGTACTAAAATTATTCATGAATTACTTCATAAATTTTCTCTCAAGTTTACGAACATTTTATAAAGACTCATCCGTATAAAACATTAAACTAAAAACTTACTCCACCCTTATTTACTTGTATAATACTCTTCTATATCCTAAGAGTATATACAAAATGTCAATTTTTCATCTTACTTTTCAAAATTCAAATGAAGGCCCAAAAAAATATAGGTCTTAAAAATGAGTTGACTACTTTGACCTCTTTACCTATACGATCTGGTAAGTAGCTAAAAAGAGTAGGATGCTGGTATCCAAACTCAGTCCTAGAGCCTACTTTCCTTAAACATCCATAAGGTAAAGATGTTTATTAGTCGGCCCAATAACATAAAATAGTTTATGAGATTTGGATGTTTAAACAAAAACTATGGTTTTAATAAGACAATGCTTATTAAAACCTTCCTATCCAAAAACTTAAGTTAAATTATCTCTTCTTTATCCAAGAGTTACAAAATTCATATACCAAAACATTCTTATACCTTTTATTTTAAATCAATTTCCTTTAAGGAAACTTAAGAACTAAATACCCGGTTTTTAATTCAAAACCCATTTTGAAATTATACTAGATATATTTTTACATATAAAATAACTTTAACAATTTATTCACTAATACTTACTTTAAGTTTGTTAGGATTCGAACTTATTTCAATCGCATAATGATAAAGAGAATAGTTTAATAAGTGAACTACAACGTTTGCCTAAGCAAACATTCGGTCATCACTTAAAAGATTATTCAGATTACCACAAAACTAATCGAGATGTTTCCACCGAAGTATCCAAAGAAAATGTATCTTTCTTAAAAATTCTCTTTGAAATAATTATACGTAAAAATATTTCCAAGTAATACTGCCATTACTTTTCTCAAAAAAAATTGAAATCATTTCAAACAACACGGGGACTTAAATTCTCAAAAATGCTTTTTACTTATAAAACACCCTTTATAAATCATATAAATCATTTTATATACCATACTCATATAAAATGTACCTTTTAAAATCATCGTATATTACAATAACTTCCTTTTATTATAATACACTTTTCACAAATATTTATTCTCTAAAGATCTTATCTTCCCATTTAGGTTATATTAAAAAACTTTATTAAAAGATGACTTTTAACTTAACAACTTCACCGAACACCCTATAGCCAAATTATGAAACTTAATTCATAAGGGGTTCATTTTAATGTACTTACGATTATCAAAGCGATAAATGCCCATAAAATGGTCAAGCATAAATTACAATCAACAAACAATAGTCAATGCTCCTAAACTACCCAAGCATGACAAATCAAACAACAATGATAATAAAGAAATATTTTCATTAACAAACAAACACACCATAAATAACTATATAAATTTGAAAATTATTCCCTTATATATACAATAGATATAATATTAGATAAAATATTTCATTTACCACATTTTCAAAAATCAATATCGTGTCTGTTTACCTTGTTCGATTGTTTCGAAATCCCTATCAACACTGTGGCGTCCCAAGTCTCGACTAGAATTGATAAATAACTCAACTGACCAATTAATACAACATGATTTTATAGCAATAAAAAATACGCTCTCCTGTGTGTATACACACACACACACACTCAAACTCATTCTAGGGTGTCACTTACCTTATTTCTAATAAGCCATACCCTACCAAATCCAAGGTTCTTGCTTAACCAGCTCTGATACCACTCTGTAATGACCTGCCTTTTCGACCCACAAAAGTCGGCACTTATACATCCACGGTATTAAAATAACGAGCATCCAAGTGTTGGAAAGGCAGATTATTTGGGTAAAATAAAAAGAAAAAGAATAGGGAAAACATAATCTCACAGCGGAACGATAACCTATATTATAGCAAAGACAGTAAAAGTTGTCACTCTGAGATATAAGGTATATCAAAGACAAAAACAAACCTCATCAACTTGGACAGTTATAACTTCCTAACCTTACAATTGCTGATGGGTATACATAATAATACATCGAAAAATATAAAAAATACGGTAGTTGGACATCCATCTCTACTCCATGAGCTTTATGTCCCACCAATGACAACTTGGAAAAACTTCGTCTGCTCGAGCATTATAATAAAATAACACTCCGATCAGTTTGGGAAACTAGCATGAGAGAACTCAAAAAATATGGCGAACATATAATAATATGTGAGACCACATCGCTAAACACGGAACGGGATTTACCCCATAGGAACAACATTCATACATGAAAGAATGAGAACAAATTAGAACAAAACCCAAACTAAAAAGAATGGGCATAAATAGGATCAAATCCAAACTTAAAGAATGGGTATAAATAATTAAACATTGAGAAGAGCACTAGGCACTTCTCGATGCAATTAAGAAAACAATTCAAAGATTTGAATCAAAAATAAGGAAAAGGAATTTTTCCAACAATGATTAGGAGGGTGCGCTCCCCTTACCGAAAGCATGCCTCTAGAAAATATACTTGAGAAAGTCATTTACTCTGTGACTCCCTCGGCAAATGTACAAGCCAGACCCAACCAAACTTAACGAGAACCCGATTATTTCACATCTCCATGCATATACAACTGAATCCAATCTAGAGTAGATATGAAGATACCATAATTGAAACAACCCCATATAGCTTGATGTCCACCCACACTTTGGTTTTAGTCATTTCTGACAAAGGATATCAATGTTAAATGAGCAACAAATCATTTTAGGTTGATGAAACAAAAAGATGATAGCAAAATCGATAGTCAATAAATCAACTACCGGGAATGACAAAATGATAGTATATGGAAATTAAAATCTCATATACTTATAACAACTCGTCGATCTTGAACAAGCATTATACTGGGGAAACAATGAAGCCAAATAAGTAAGGGCACTGTTGCTTCCCACCTTGTCGTGACAACATTCTAAACTTTAAGAATAGCAAGAGTTATTTCAAGGTTTTGTGCTAAGTATATGCCTAAATCCTTTCCATATATGTGATGTCACTTATAGAAATTAAATCTCTTACACATATCACCACTCGTCGATTTCAAACTTGTACTATCCATCAGTTAAAAATGAAGCCGGGTAAGTTAAGGTAGTGTTACCTCTAAGCCTTGCCTTGGCATATATTTTTAACCTTCGAGATAGGGATGAGTTCAAACCTCAGATGTTTAGTGCTAAGTGTAAGATTAAATATTTTCTATAAATGAATCAAACTTTTAAAATATTTGACTCACGCTTGTGCTTGATTGTCACATCCCAAATATTTGTAAAAGCACTTTAAAAACATTCTTTAAAATATTCTTTCTAAAGAGCCAATTATATTTCTGAGTGTATTAAAAAGAAGGGTAAAAAAATGCCATTAAAACATTGTTTACTATAAAGCCAAAACAATTTACACTTAGCTTTATTTTTAAACATTCCTTTTTAAAAATTTCTCATTTATTAACTATCATTTAACTTTAAAACCATATTTATTATTCTAAAAGATAATAAATCAATTCAAAATAATTTTATAAATTCAAAACAATGTTAATCATTCTAAAGGATAATTGATATAACTCTTTTATAAATTTAAAACCATATTAATTATCTCAGAAGAAAACAAATCAAATTTATAATCTTTTTACAAATTTAAAACAACATTAATTATCTAGAAAGATAATTAATCAAATTCATAATCTTTTTATAAATTTAAATAAAACTTATCCTTTATTTCAAAATCCTCAAAAATACTTGAAAGTATAGTTTAAAACAACTTTCAAAGTGCAAAAACGCGACTAAACATTTATTTTTTAAAAATACAAGCACAAGTTCAATACACACAAAGGTTTAAGGAGATGATATTTCATAAGTAACGGTATAGCGATAATCGCTATAATGGTACTTCCATAAATCAAACCGTACGTCACTAATATTTCAACCAAATATCAATAAAAGCAACATAAGAATATTATTAAATCAATATTGGTGAGAAACCCTATAGGGTCTTTCAATAAAAGTCTCATGTAAATCACATATATGTAAGTATATTTCGAAGTGTTCTATAGCGACCTATTTGTTATGTACACTTTGACTTCCTCTTGCTTTTATTCCCTGCAAAACAATCGTTATTTATACTATCCGCTTACAAGTGGAAATTAAATCCAAACAAATAATAAAACAAAAATATATAAACTATCATTCAAGCATTCAACAATAATCTATAACAACATAGATAGCATACAGTTTATTTAGAGGTGAGTAAACTCGCCAAAATTCCAGTTGACATTTTTGCATTCCTGTTTGATCTAAAATAGCACAAATTTCACTTGCTCCAAACTCAACGAAATTAATTTCAATGCATAGATGACATTGATACGAGCCCATAGCAAAAGACAGTATTTAAATCCGACCTCATATGCAATAGTTATTGAATTTGTAAGATTTTGGATTTAAATAATTAAATTAATTACATCATAAACAAATAATTACCATTGTTAGTTTAAAATGCTTTCTTCCCCAAATCATGTTCCTTATACATGACCGTACACAAGTGCTCAAACCCAAATACGTAACTATCTCTACACCCTAACTCCTTCCCGACTCGACTAAATCGACAACCGATTGCTCCATCGAGTTCCTCTTCACGTCCGCTACGCAACCCACCCTAACATATTGAGCTCGATCAAACAATGACAATCGTGACTGTAGGTCGATCACATGGACCATAAAGTTTCCTTTCACCAAAGATGATTGATCCTCTCCTTTCCGACGCAAAGCTACTTCTCTTAGATCAAATTTTGCAAGGACACCCTTCATTCGACCCATCATGGCTCAAAACTCTAACCATATCCTACCCTAGCTCGACCTTTAAAAGGTTATCTAATTCCATTCATGGTTGCACGTCCTAAAACCCACATGGAATCTAAGCTCCTTCCTCTCTAGCTCAACTGATCCGTCTTTATATTTTTTTCATTGATTATGACTCAAGATTTTGAATTTTGAAAGTGGCTGGTAGGTTTTTTGTTTACTATAAATTGAAAAGAGAGGGAGATGGAAAAGGGAAAGAGGGAAAGTGAAAAAAAATGAAGAATAGTCCAAGTAGGGTGATGTCTATTTTGACAATTTCGGTACTTCGCTACATAGAATCACATTTCTGTACGAATCGCAAACGATAGAAATAAAAATATGATCATGCACAACTATGTGCGCAATCTCAAAATAATAATAAAATACACCAATTATCTTATTCTATGAAATTTTAAAAATACCAACTTCTACCAAAAATACATCAAACGATGATTTAAATATTTTCCAAATTAAAAATTATGGAGAAGTCCTATAAATTCATTTATAAACACGTCATTAAAAACCAAGTCTAACAATTGATTTTCTTGTTATTTATTTCGAATTATTTATTGTTGTAAATAAATTTATAAAATGAGTTCACCATTATTATTTATTAATTAAATGGAGTTAAACAAGGCTTTTAAATCCATTAAATTAATATTTAATTCACACTTCAAATATTAAAGTAATTCATATGTTTAAATATAAGTTATTTATATTTTCTGAGGTATTACATATACTAACATATACTTACTAATAAATGCTAATTGCATGTTAATGTTTCAACACCCATGCAAGCGCCTAATTCTACAACTACCAAATACATTCGTAATTTGGCCACTTGCGTGTTTATTTGGTTGAGACTGTGTTCCATTCTATAGGTTCCGAACTCAAAAGCAATACACGACTATGGATATTTGAACCTTATGAAATCACATATAAGTGTTATATGATGAACGGTTATAGTTCGTAGTCTATGCTAGTTATGAAATTAATTCATTTGAAGCAAGCAAATAAACCATACCACGAGATCGAGTAATAAATTTGATTGACTACAATAAAGATTGTATCATATTAAATGTAACACTGGACCAAAACCACAGGATAGATCTAAGAACTCGATCGCTAAAATGTTAGTTTAATTAGTTTACGCAAAGTGTAACATAATTGATGTCCTTAATTGTTAAGGATTATTGAATGCACTTTTGTTAAGAGTTTGTTATGATATTATAGTTTTTTTTAATGGTTTGACCATTTAGAAGGAAAACAATTGTATAAGAGTAAATATGATTTAAGGTACAGTTGGGATAAAGAGAGTGAATGATCACTTCTTCTTCATAAAGGAACATCGAAATTGAGAATTGTAATAATACTAACTGATACTTAACATTGAAATGAGAAATATGATTTTTGTCCCAAAATTTATTTTCATATAGAAAATTGTTTTCTTTGACTATTTATTTCTTTGATTTCAAGATATTTGATCAAGGAACTCTCCATTATAAAGTAGTTGTGGTGTATGAAATAAATAATTTATACTGTGAATGTTGGACCTTCGAATTCAGTATGTCATTATAATAATAGCGAAATAGTGGGAACATAACATGTAGCACTTATTGATTGCATCAAGTTACAAAAATTATTTTTGTAAAACGTACCGAATATTATTTATGAAACAATGACTATTTTTCATTGTCGAATGAAAAATAGACATAGGCATATTTCAATATGAATATTATGAATATTTGTTATGGAATAAAACTATAATGTGGTATTTGTTATCACAGCAAAAGTGATGCATTTGAAAATACTGAAGTATTTAAAATTATTTTGGAATTACAGACTAAGTTGTAGTTTTGAGAAAATAATTTTTATTATATGATTATGAATCATATAATACTGGTTAATTATATCTCTAACAATTCAAGAGCTGTGCACCAATTTAGTGGGAGCATCATAAGAGTTGATGAACACTTTAGATTGATAAATATAGATGTATTCAACCATAAGTCTATTAATACCAAATGGTTCTGCGTACTTCATCACATTTGTAACACCCCATAAAATGAACCATAATTAAATGGATTAAATTGAATTAAACATGATAAGATTGAATATGATAATTTTATGAAGGTTTGAATTTCACCAAAAAAGTTATTCCGTTGCATTCACGGTGAATTTCTGACCTATTTCTATATATAATATACTGAAAATGAAGCTCAAATAAAGAAGTTATAAGCGTTTGAAGTTTTCGGAACTAAATTAATTTATTTTAAATTCAAATTCAAATTTAGGGTTTAAATTTCAAAGATTAGCTTGGGGGTTAAGTAAACATTCAACTAACCTTTAACGTTAAAAATTTAATTAGGAAATAAAATAATATGGCAATGGAAATAAATAAACGTCCCCTGAATAAAAGGTGCAGTCGACCTGAATAGGTCAACCGGTCAACTGTAGTAGTCGACCAGTCGCTCATGGGCGGTCGACCACTTGGCAACAGAAGTTGCCAGTGGCTTCTAGGGTTTGAAGCAATGTTTTATTCGGCTATATGCTCCAAATTTACTCGTTTCCTACCTACTTCCATCCTACGGTTCTAGTGTGTTTCAACTCCTATAAATAGAACTCTATCCTCTCCACTTTTGTTCATATTATTTTGGGGATACGACGAAACTCTGCTATTCCTATCTTTTAATAAGATTTAAAAACTTCGTAGAGAATTTAGGAAAGAATTTAACTTATTTCATGTTGTTTCTTCTTCCTCCAATCTATTCTTATGATATTCTTCTCCAATTATTCTAAATCTAATGAATATATATATATATATATATATCTTCCTACTGTGTGTGTGTGTATCAAAAGAGAGAGATTCTGGAAGAGATTGTGAGGCATGCAAATCCAAGGAAGGCGAAGCAAAGGCTATTCAGTGAGTGAAAATCTTAGTATTTCTTTTCAGTAATTGTTTACTGTATTTCTTTTTCAATTTGAATATGCCTTAGAATTTTGGGATTCCGAAAATATGAAAGATAAAATCCCCCCAAAATTCCTTTTTAATTCGATATGTCAATTCTATACTGAGATTCCCAGTTATTTACATTAATTTGATGGAATATGTTTTGTTATGCAATTTTTCATAATTTCATAGTCTATTCCACTTCTCCTTCTTCTTTGGGTGAAATTGTGATACTTTAATAAATAAGGGGTTAAGATTATGAATTATATTCGTAGTTTACACCATTTATTCTTATCTATTTCTTTGTAAAAGAGGGGTTGAATATAATATGGGGTTTAGATTGAAATTCTTATTGTTTGAGATATTCCATTGAAATGGTGTAATAAATTAAGTTTCTATTTTATTTACAAGTATGTTATTGCAGTTTTGGTGATGATACTTATTCCATGTTTTGGACGTTAGAATTCCATGTAATCTTGGACAATTGAGGAAAAAGGATTTGTAATAATAACTGGTTAGGGAATTAACATTTAACGCTAGTTTAGAGCGTAAGATCCGCGAGTTTAGAACTTATTAGGCACGGATATTTACTTATCTCTGTTTACGTAATTAACGTATAATTATTGCATATATGTCATAGTTAATTAGGCATTTATTTAAATTTATTTCCCCCGTTAAGAAGTTAATTAATTTTGAGGCAAAAATAAAAGGAAACTCTTATATAGACTAATTATTAATTTAAGCCGTAATTAGGAAAATTCCTTATAAGGCCATATTTGTTAAACGGCGAGACAAGTGTGTGTGTATATATATATATGGAGAGTAATTGATTTATGGCTAAGTCATAGGGATACAGGTCAATAGATTTACAAGATGGTAGTCTGCCCTTCACTTTGAGGCAACCAACACTTATGTATACTTTTATTGATATGATATATCCTTATGATAAATATTTGTAATGACGCGAGGTTAGTTCCAAATTCTGTAAGGGAAACCTACCCAACTAATCTGGCTACTAGTTCTTACGAATAGAGGACTAATGTGAGATGTCATTATGGGTATAGGCCATAAAACGAAGGGTCTGCTTCGGGGTTTGAGATATTAAGTGGCTGGACCCGCGTTTTTCCCCAAATGAAGTATAAAATGGCCAAGGGGTTACGTTAGGTGGTACCTCTATAGGGGTCCGCTTCTAGAAATAGGTCTTAAATAACATGGTCTGCCTATTTTCCACTTGGAAGTATTAAGTAGCCTATGAGATTCCATATGATGTCAACTAGATAGTATCATTGGAGAGCATGCTTCTGGAAATAGGTCTTAAACGACGGGGTATGCCTATTTTCCACTGGGAAGTATTAAGTGGATTAGGTACCGTCTCTCACATTATTGGCTATTTTATGACGTATGATTAGGATATGGGATTTTAGAAATCTACTTCTGGAATAGAAGGTATTAAGTGGTTAGACCCGCCTTCTTTCCTTATGAAGAAGTATTAACTGATTTTAATGGTTTTATGTTCATAGACATATTCTTATTTCGAAATATTCCACCCAAGCACTTAAATGGTAAGATTTTGAGTTTTTTATTCACCAGATACTTGTTATTCTGACTCCCTCCTCATTACAACATAGGTCAAGGATGGAGTGCTGGCGATGACGATGTTTAGAGATGGAGAAGCTTGGCTTGTGGCAGTATTTGTAATTATTACTTGCTTTTATGTGTACCCATGTGATAGATATTATGCTATGCTTTTCATGGATTTTGTATTATGACATTTTTATGGTTTTAAAATAAATGGGTCCGCTTTAATATTATATTTTGTTCCATCTGCTATGAGTTCTGAAAGTTTAGTTATGGCTCTATAATGTTATTTTTTTTAGTACCAACAGATTGCCTTAGAATGGATCTAAGTTTCAATGGGCCTTTTCTAGGTCGAAATTTAGGCCTACTTCAAGGTGGATTGTTACAATATTCATCGATGAGTTATCGTAGACATGGGCATGTGTATTTGATATGCATGTATAAGTCTATGATAATCCTATAAAATAGAAAATGAAAGTAAATAATGTAACATGCGACAGAAATGATTTGATTTGATCGAATAGGTAAGTATATTGTAAGGAGTTCCGTATGTGCCTAAATGAATAAAGATTCAGTTTCAAAAATCACTCCTCCTTATAATACATAATTATGTATTGATAAGGAGTAATCGAACTTTGTAGGACAAAGCATGATTAAAGATGAGTAAAGTTAAGTTAAACTCTTTCTATAAAGTGTGTGCTTAAGAGTAGTACACAAGATTAAAATTCATATCATCCAAAGAATAGTTTACGAAACCATACGAGATAAGGATTATAAGAAATACCTACATATCCTATGCCAAGTTGTTGGCAAGTTGTGCGAGTCAAAGACTACACATAATAATTATATGTAAATGATCTTGTATGAATCGCCCAAACGAAGTTTTTGTACAATAGTCATTGGATGACTAATTTAGGTTGTGAAGATAATATATTGTGAGCTAATGCAAAATTAGTTTTATATAAGGAAATTCATAAAATGTTTAAGAATGCCCATACTATTGAACTTAGAAACAACTGTTGTTTCTAGAAATATCAACTTTGTAACGAAGGAATTTCTTTAAGAAGTCATTGGTTATAAAATGAATTTGGATACGATCCAATGATAAAACTACTTACAAGGGATGCAATGAAATTTGCCGAACCTAAATGAATGAAAATACATTAGAATGTCTAATGAGTATTCTCGTACATTAAAGAGAAACTATGAGTTTCTTGTCAATGTCAAGAATAAATAATCCTAGGTTGTTTAATCAAATAATTAAGAGTATTGAATCTATGATATGGTATGATGTGCAAATCTGAAATATATTCCAACTACATTAACAAAATATGATTTTGATAATTATATCCGAAGGGATATGATCCATTGGCCGCAAAGTGTCTTTATAAGAAAGACAAATGCAGTTGAAATATAGCAAGCTACATTAATAATAACATACCATGAATTTCAATTGTTGAAATTAATGTAACAAATTCATTATTCAATGGCTCAAGTTGGTTCGGATTTTACTCACAAAGTTATCGCCCAACATGACTTTATGTTTTGGTATATATGTTTTGAAGCGGAAAGTTCTGAATATGGATTTAAACTATATTGTTTGCACAAAACAACCAAAATGCCTTGAAGTCAGTGGGAGTGATATTGAGTTTGTGTGTTTTTCGAATACGAGCTGAGAACAGATACGGAAGTATCATTCTAAAAAGCATCAAAATGGAACAAGTGTTTTGATAGATGCATTAAGTAGTTTGATTATCAGTCAAAATGCAGGGGAAACATGTTTTCATAAGAAAGAACGTTAAAAGGTGCATTGATATATTTAAAGTATAAGTAAATAACACATTGCTGGTTTTAACGATGTACTTATGTTAAAATCTACCTTAGTTGTTTTAATACTTGACGTTGGATTTTTAAATGATTCTTTTATGGTAAGAATAAAAGATATTGGGAATATCCTAAATGATATGCAAGGATACCTTATTAAAATGTTTCAAACGTAACATGTAAGATGGATTCCTTATGCACCAGCAATAGGAATTATCATACATGCCATGTTGACTACAATATCATGATTTGTTTATGTATTTGATGCATGAAGCAAATATAAAATCCAAATAGACATCACTAAATGGTTGTTTGAGGTGTTCTCATGTATATGTGAAATACTAGAGAATTGTTTATAGGAACAACGAACTTCTTATGAAGGAGGGTTCCGACTCAAACTTCATATGTGATATTGAACATAATATGTCAATAATAAATTCAAAGTCTTCACATTGATCTTTCTGGGCCACAACAGCCAACTCTGGGTACATAATGAGTTCGTCGGCTCTAAGTTCTTCCAGCTCCTCCTTGTCTAAAATTTCAAGTTTTAATTTCTCTACGTCAACCTCGGCTCCACCTATGAACTCCCGCTCTTCATCTACGATTTTTTCGTATGCCAATGCCATGGCCCTAGGTGATCGTCATTGAGCCATTTTAAGTTCCTGAATCTGATCACGTTAGCATTGTAGCGAACTATTATTGGCTCGAATTCATCTTCAATCCACTTTTTCGTGGCTTTGATTTATTTCTCTACGTCTTTGGCTTGAGTTTCTGCCTTATCCCCTTGCTTGGCATGTATCCACCAACTCTTCGCAGTAGTTAGGAGCCTCCATAAGAGCATCGTATATTTCTTCCTTCTCTTTCTCCAGATGTTTCTTCAGCTCCTCTACTTCTTTAGTTAGATGCTCGTTCTCCAACGCCAAAGTGCGGTTCTGGTGATTGCAAGTTTGAGTTTGCTTTTCGTGGCTCTATCTCTCCTGATTGGCTGACCTATCAGGTCTGAAACTTTCTTCTTAGCTTCTTTCAATGACTTTTCCAGCCCTACGACTTCCTCATCAAGATGAGATATCATTTGCTTGTCCTGATCTGCCTCAAGCTTCAATCCTTAGAGCTCAACTTTTATACTTTTAGAGCATTCAAAAATCACCTCAGCCAGTCTTTTCCATTTAAAGTACTAGTCATAAGCATCATTGACATAGGCTATAGTTTGACCTTGGAAATGTAGAGGAATATTCTTTAGGTTAGGAGCAAACTTGACTTCGTCAAAGCAAATCTTTGGAAATTGATGCTTTAGGGTATCCATATGGAGATTGGAAGCGATTTGTTTCTCTATTATCATAACGGGAGGTGAAATATGTCTTTATTAGCCCTCTGGCGAGAAGTATCAGGAGAAACAAGTACAGATGATTGCTCGGATTGTTGGGTTGGTTCCATTTGCCGTGTGGAGAGGGTAGTCGAAAAGAGGGCATGAGAAACATCACCAAGTAGGATGTCATTTGGCCGGTTAGAGAATCCATCAAACATATTAGGCAGAGGCGAACTGGGTCTAGTCCTACGCCCTAAGGATGAATCATGAGACTAATAGCCCCTATCTCAGCTCTCTTGCTCTCAGCATAAGCATTTACTAGTATTAGAATCATGACCGAAACCACAAGAATGTGTGCATGAACTATGCCTCTTATGCCTGCTCATCTGACCCTTAAGGGAATAATACATGGATCTATGCTCCATTGAACTTACAAATGAAATGAGGGTAAGTTAGCCCTAACATGATAGAAACATGACGGAAATTAAGTGAAGCGCCATGCACGCGAGAGTGTGTGTCCTAGTGGCCCCCCCAATGAACCATGGATCTGGACTTTGCTCATAAAAGTAATCTCCCTCATGTGATTAGTTGGCAATTCACCCTATAAACGGGTATGTGAGTCCATATCCTTGATGCCCATGTTGCCCAGTTTGAAAGAACCAAAATCATCTGGAATCAGCTTGAAATTAGCATAGATGTCCTCAGAAGGCAGGACAGCTGTCTCTTCTTCCACGGTGGGTAGCGAAGGCTATGTCGGAGTCTGCATGAGGACTATCTTTATTTTGGGTTGTTTCTTTATAAGAAATTCCTAGTTGTCATCGCCCTCGTTGTTGGAAGGTCCACAACCCATGTCAACATCATCATGGTCTACTCCGCCATCTTCACCTTCCTCAGCGTGCTCATGCACTTCTTCAGTTCCGACAATAGAGGTTTAGACTAGTAGCACTCCTTGACCCTCGCCATCATTAGCTAACGAAGGGTTATCCTCATCCGTATCGCTAGCTACAGGTATATAACCAACATTGCAGCCCTCCTCTATTAAATTGTAAGCCAGTAGGTTTTCATGAGTAAGAAGTAATCTCGCCTCCCATTCCCCAACCGGAACTTGGTGGACAGTCCTGAGGGTGTCCGCTAAAGTTGCACTGCTAGGTCTCCTTGATATATCTGAAAGAACAAAAGAAGAAAATTTGAGCCAATGAAATCATGAAGCGCGCTCAAATGAGAAGGGAAGAGAGTAACATACATCTGGGTAGCCATCTCCGTGCAAAACTGGACGGGCAGCATACAGAGGATAACTCATCCTTGAAGAAACTTAATTTATTCCAAGTGCCCATTACTATCCTACAACCTATGGAAGGTTCCAAGTATGTGAGTGAAGGAGACCCCTTTCGGTGTTTGAAACTGTACAAGTACCAGATTTCCTCATCACTAAGTATGCGATTCAAATGTCGAGTAAAGATAATGTATATGCTATTCAGGAAGGCATAGCCATTAGATGCGTTTGAGTCGGAGCTAGCTTCATAAATTGTAGAACTCGATGGATGAACTGATTGAATGATGGAACACACCCGACCAGGCACATGTATCGGTTGCATGCAGTATACCCTACTGGCGAAAGGTGTGCCCGTTGATGGCGAGCAGGAACTAACATATTCTCAAATGATACACCATGCCACTTGCATATCCTTCTAAGGAACCCTTCAACGATTTTCAAGGTGGGAGAATCCAAGGGGTCATCCAATATAATCGCATCACCATGATTGACATTTAGAGCAGCCTCCACTTCAGGACCTTCTACCGGCCCGAAAGGAGTCACTTGAAGGGGTTGTTCGGCTTGAAGACCAATGGAATGAGATCTAGATGGTATCGAAGTACGCCTCATAGCAGGAACTGTAGTTGAGCTAGACTCAATATCAGATTCGGCATACTTTGAAGTTGAAGGGCCTGCGGCCATTACGGAGAGACGCTTGAAACGTCTACAAGCCATAGCTATCAAAACTCAACATACAAGTGATATTAGAAATATTAAAGGCTATGTCCTCCATGCCAGAATGAAAACCCAGTAAAATGTCAAGCAATTTACAATGTTGTGCGGTGTCATGCAATATATGCATTTATGAGTGTACAGTGTTAGCATTCGATGTCATGCAATAGTTAGTTTGAAGGTCAGCTTGTCATCTGAAGTGATCGTCATCGTTGACTATACCAATGGGCTACGCATCGTCGACCACAAATTGGTAACCTCATGATAGTACTTGGAAGATTCCACTTGAAAATCTTTGATTGTTTTTCAAAATTCCTCAAGTTGCTTAGGCAAAATTTCCGAAGGGTAGAATCGACACCAATCCCTAACCTTGCCTTTGAAAGTTTGCCATCCACTTTTTCCCCTTCATTCCATATGTGGCCAATGGTGTGAGCTTCTAGTGGAGTCGACCCCTAATGTTGCTGCCTACATAGATAGACGAAGTTTGATGAATTGCATTAGAGATTGTCAATCAAGGTTGGGGGTGGCGGCAAACTTAGGTGACAAGAAGTCGAGGTTAACTCCGATTTGAGGTAGAAGAATTGTTACTGGCAAGCTCGAGGTGAAAATCTCAAAAGTGAACATAGACCAAAGTGAAGATAGGAACAAGTCGTTTCGGGTCTGATAACTATGAACAAAAAAAATAGGCGACTTTATAGCCTAATTTTTTGAAGTTTGGGATCAATATCGATCCTTGAATAAGGATCGGTACTGAACCCTAAAACAAAACAACAAACAAAATAAGAAGGAAAAAATGTATAAATATGTATATGTGCGTGTGTGCATGTATTTATGTATGAACGTATACAGGTATGTGCATGTGTGCCTGCATGAAGATGATGGCCAAGCTACATATGTGAGCATATACATACAGGGCACTTGACAACTAGAATGATAAGGCAACAAGTTCAGAATCCAAGGAGGAATTATATTGAAAGCTTCTTAATTTGGTTTGACAAACTTCAAGAACACTCTTTAGTTTTTATAATGTCGGTTACTAACAAGCATAAGCCAAACAGAATGTCGCAACGAGTGGCCAAAGATGCTACACTTCACTAAAATAGTCTGAGGGAAAGATGATAACCATTCGAAGTGTGAATTGGAATCTGATGAAGGAATTTCAATTTGTCTAATTTCATAGCACATCATGTTGGAAACAAGATGTACTTTGAGGGGCAAGTGTTATCCATAATGACCAGACCATATTTAGATGAGTCTGACCAGTCGAACTTGAAGGTTATCAAGGTAGAGGGCCCAGAGTGATAACTAGAAAATTCAAATACCAGGTGGAATCGAGGGGACAAGCCTAAAGCTTAGCAATTAGTTTCCAAAAGAGTGCCAGTACCTCATACATCAATAAATAACAATTCAAGAGCAAGCTACGAAAGAAGTTATGGACCGGTATCGTTCCCTGATCCAGGACCGATTTCGATCTCTAAAGGCTCTAAAAAAACCACACGTCCTCTTATACTCCTTTAAGCTAAGGCATCCATAACCTTTTTAAAGCTTTGTTGGATCATTCGCAAGCAATTAACATTGAGCACCACGCATTTGTGAAGATAAGCACTGCCTTTCCACCACCGAACTAAGCAACTCACCTAGAACCAAACTGCTAACAAAGCAACCAAGGTGGAAATGATGAAGGCAAAGGCAAGTCGCACTTACCCAAGACCATGGAGGGACCCATGAAGCAATCTCATGGATCAGTACTGATCCATGGTAATAGCTAATGTGGCCACAACCTTCCTAGCATTTCTCTTCTTAGATGTGGGGAACGTAGGTGTGAATGTGAAGGAGATGATTTCAGTGACCTTCAGCTATAAATAGACGAGTAGGGTGATGATTTGAGGGATTTTTTTAGTTTTTTACGAATTTATATATTCCTCTTGTAATTTTAGGGATCATCACAGATCCATAAGAACAGCTCTTGTAAACAATAATCAAAACAGTAGCAAAGTTAAGTGGAGATATGCAATAATTAGTCGAACCACTATAAAGTTTGTATGTCATGTTATTTCTTATTTTAATTTACTTTCTTCACTTAATTCTCCACTTTCATTCTATTGGTGTTTGTGTCATTTTTTGGTACAAAAAACCACTAAGTTGGAGAGGATACTGGTCTCGATTCAAGAGCTGCCTCCTCCAGTTAATGAATATATCGGCCTTCGAATTCTGGATGATTCACCCAAATAGGTCCTGACTATCCTTACCGCCAAGATGCTTCGCAACATTTGTAGGCAACACGAGATTCCTGAGGATGACATGGTGCTTCCTACTCATGGCCAACTAGCAAACAATCCTCCATTGGGGTATATGGCATGCAATCGATATATGTGGGCGGTGTTATCCCACCAATCAATCATTATTGCACACGATTCTTTAAAAGCTTGGACTGGCTCCATCCCAAGTTCACCCTAACGGGAATGCTCTCCTGATCTACCTGTTCGTGTTTTCACGAATTAGTTTCAATGGGCTCTGAACTTCAACAAGTTAACTTATCTTCTGACCATCAAAAAAGGCACAACTCACTGTCATACATGATTATTGAGGCCTGGTGCAAGTGTAAGTTCATCGAGAAGCTCCACAAAAAACGTTATTAGTCTAAGAACGAATATTCCTTCGTCTTCCTGATGTAAGACCCTTCTTATTCTCTCTTGCGGTACTTGCATTCCTTCTACCCAAATGCTTAACTTATTGTTTACTTTCTCATAAACATTCCTACATGAGATGTCGCAATAAGCATGCTGATACTTCAACAGTTCTAAAGGAAATTAGCTACCAGCATTGCACCACCGCATATCCCTTAACAAATGAGAACCACAGTTGGTGTGGTCTTCTACTTCTTAATAGATCTGTTATTCATGTATCATCTCCACTGAGAAGTTCTAGAGTGCCTGCGCAATCTTCTACCCCCACTCTCAGCTCTGGTGTGAACTTCTATGGAGAAGTTAAAGGTCTATCGAGCATGGCACATGTTGAAGGGCCCGCTGAAAGGGGAACATAAGAGCTAATTGTAGGCGATGCCCCAAGAGGATTGGATGAAGGAGCTAGAATGCCATCAATCCCAAAGGAGAGTGAAAGTGTAGAAAGGAAGAAGGAAAGGAAGAGATGGTGGAAGAGAAAGGCAAAGTGGAAGAAGAAAGCGTTGATAACTATAGTAGTGAATACGCTGCCAGTTCAAAGGGAGACGAATCATGCATTGAGACATCTCCTGAAGAAACTGAGCTTTCTGTGCCTCATTTGAAGTGCATCGTCATCAAAACTCCCACGAATGTCGGAGAACCTTGCACATTGCAACCCATCGAGACAACTCTTCCAAGCTTGCTCATTAAGAGATGTTTTCACTGACTTAAGCGAGACAACTCCATTGGCGATCTCCTCGTCAAGGGTTCTCCAAACTTTAGCTTCTTGCCTGGGGATATCTTAGATGCAGGTGGCAAGACACCGTCTTTACCTCCTTGTAAACACGGTCTATAGAGTACTTAGGGGGTCATTAGCACTCTACACTTCACTAGGATCACGAGCACACATCCTTGTATTCGCTTGTATTCCAAAATTCTAGTACTTATACAATTTTTCCTTTTGTTTCATTTTCCATGGCTAGAGATAGATATCAAAAGATCTAGTACAACTATAAAGAGTCTCGAGGATGAACTCTCGATACATATCCATCCTGCTTCAGGAACTGGGCTCATCACGAGACTAATGGGAAAAGATTTCAAAGGAAGGAGAGGGAGCGAGAGGCGAAAGATCACCGCAAAGCCAAAAGGGAGAGGAAAAGAAGGTGGGCCGAAGAAGGGTTGTCCTATAACCAAAGTAAATGACATAAGGATCCTTTCAACCATCGCGGTCCCTCCTAGGGCATTCCTTTGCCTCATACTAAGTCTTAACTTCCTCCCTATCCATAAGTTTCTGCTTCAAAGTCCTTGACTACTACCGTTGCTCCACATTCCAAGGGAAATTCTATTCCTCTGATTCCTACTCCCGGTGCACCGCCCCAGCTGCAAGTTGCCTTTCCCAACCTTTTCTTATAGGGTTTCATGTTTGATCATGACATCGAGGACATTCCAAAGGAAGGGATAGACTAGGATGTCCAGCGGATACAAAATCATATTGACCAGGGCCATGAATGGAAAAAGCTCTACTTCACTCTCTCCAAGGTCAATAAAATCGACTATACTAATATCAAGTCCTTCAAATATAAGAAGAAAACCTACGACGATCTCATCATGGAGCGCAAAGAGGACTAGAAAGATGAAGGTGAAGAGAGATATCGCTATAAAATCTAGAGATAGAACCAAGTGCTTGATGGTGGAGATGAATCTAGCAAATTCCAACGCAAACTTCATGTTGAAAGACCTGCTCAAAACTTCTCATGAGGACAGTGCTGCCCTAATGATGCTGATCGCTAAGGAAGACCTGGCCCATACCACTAAAGATGAAACTATCCTTACCAAGGAAAAAACCATCAAGGATCATGCGACCGAGGTTCAAAAGCTCGGTTGGAAAAGGATAAGCTTAAGGAGACGCTGTTGTTGGCAAGAGTCGAGAAGATAGATGTGGAGGTTGACTACTCCTTTTCTATGCAGAAGTTAAAAAGATTTTAAGGAGATGTAAGCCAAGGAAAAGGAAGAGCTGAATAATACGCTCCAGCATTTGTTCGCGAGCGTGATTCAATATAAGAATCTGAAGTAACTGGGAAGTACATAACTGAAACCCTTACCTATGCTTGGGAGGAAGTGCTCCATTGCTCTGAAGCTGCCGGTGAAGGCCTTAAAGAGGATGAGCTAATGGCTAAGTACCTCGATGCTGAAGATATAGTGAAACTCGAGGAAGGAAAAATCATACTACCTACTAACGATGTTGCTGGTGCAACCGCCACTGATGTCGGGGCTTCCACTGACCCAAGCACATCAGGTCCAATAACATTGCCAGTTCTAATACCTAAGGAGCCTACGATAGACACTCGTAAGGCCAAGAGGCCCAGCTCCGCGGCCACCTAGACCATTTCAGCTCCTACAGCGGCTACTCTCGGCGAGTCGTACATTCCTTCTTTCATTAACCAGCCAATTCAAGACTCTCTCGAAGTGAGCGAATTTACCAAGTCTCCTACTTCACAATTGATCCCAGGAAAAGGCATATCTCTAATTTCATCAATTTTTGAGAAATTTTAGTCCTCATGTGATTTTTTGCCTACCTTTAGCATTCTATTTGCCAACTTGTAGGTCAACCGCATTTCCCGCTTCTGCCTTTAGCTATTCAGGGGTTAGACACCGTGACTATCTTTACCACATCAACTCCTATCTCCATGGGACATGTAGCTCCATCTCTACTTCCCAATTCTAAACCTGACCTTGATTATCAAAAGATTTGGGCCCTAGAAGGGCTGGAGGACATTCTCAGTCCTTGGGGGAAGATGTTTCCATCGCTAGCGCTCGAGCCCAACTGATCCTATCACAATGGCGAAGAAGTTAAAGATCGACCTTTCCAAAGTTAATATCAAGAAGGAGCCTGGTACTAAAAAGTTTATCAGCTCCTTGCCAACAAGCCCAACCACCAAACTTCCCTCGATTAAGCTAAGGCCCCTCAAAATCAAATCCTTTGTGACTTCTACTAGGGAGACTGCTGACATGCCCCATGCTACAACTGAAGGATAGACCATCCAATCTGAGGGTGATACTCCCGAAGAGGGGGAAGCAAGGGCGATCAAAAGCATAAGAGGCAAACTGGAGGCTTTGGTTAAAATGGCAATATGAGAGGGAAGAACTAGTAAACGATCCCTGGAGCTTGTGGGCGTGATAACTTGTGTTTTGTTATTTCTTTTTGTTCTAAATAGGCCATGTTTGTGCAGGATTAGCCCCCTCTACTTTTTCTATAAAAATTGAAGTAATGAAAGATCACTTTTTGTTTGTAATCTTTGTTCCGCTTACTTTTCTGCATTTTTATATACTGTACCTGCTTATTATTACTTCATGCATATATTATAACTACATGTACTGCAATTCTCCTATATTATATATGTCTATTTATGTGCAATGCGTTTATTTACTACAGCTCTATGCATATAAATAAATTTCCTGCAATTGCATTAGTTATATACTATTGTTTAGCCCTTTTTGTAATTGCCAAAGTATCTTATTTGGGGAAACAGAATCTTGATTGATCCAACTTCATGGTCATCCACATTTTCATTAGGACGAGTTTCCTTCGATCGAAATCGTAAGTAGTCTAAGTTTTGTATCTCTTCTTATCATTGGGAATCATTAACCACAACAATCATTCCCTATTTATATATTTCTATCACAAACTAAATCTTGTTTGCGAAAACTATTTTCAAATGCAAGACTCCGGGCACTAGTAGGAGTCAAACACTGTAGGGGAAATTATTCGATTGCCCCTAGTCCGATCGTGGTCCTTCGATCCTGATCCCAGATCGAAAAAATCTGAGAACACTAATCCTGAATTCTTAACGACTATCCCTAATTATCCTTGGCCAAGCATGCCTTGCTAGACTGCTACCATAAGTCATGGAAATCCAGTTCGTATACCGGTCCCTGTCTCCAAGAACCGAGGTTAATTGCTCGATTTCGTGCATTTCTTCTCAACGCTATCATGCTTTACGTAATAACTGATACCTGCAAGCCAGGATCAAATTATCTGACTAAACCATGCGTGGTTACTCCTACTTGTTGTTGCCAATCTCCGGGTAACGAAAATACCTATAAGGCCCGGGTCAAATTATCCGGCCGACCCCTAAGCGGTCATTCCTTCTTAACGTTGCCAATCTATGGGCAATGGTAAATTCCTAAAGGTCAGGGTTGATTTTTCCAATCGATCCCTAAGTTGTCATCCCTTCTTGTTGTTACCAATCTCCGAGTAATAGAAAATTCCTGAAGGTCGGGGTCAAATTATCCAATCGACCCCTAAGTAGTCATCCTTTCTTTTCGTTGCCAATCTCCATGCAACGACAAACTCCATAAGGTTGAAGTCAAATTTTATGATCGACTAATGTATGGGTTTTCCTTCCTAACATTGCCAATCTTCGAGCAACACCAAATTCCTGAAGGTCGGGGTTGAATTATCTGACCGACCCTTAGGTAGTCATTCCTTCTTATCATTGCCAATCTCCCGACTATAGCAAATTCCCAAAGGTTAGGGTTGAATTATCCGACTGACCCCTAAGTAGTCATTCCTTCTTGTCGTTGCCAATCTCCTAGCAATGTCAAATTTCTGAAGGTCGACGTTGAATTATCCGATTGACCCTTATATGGTGCCCCCTGCCCATGATCCTAGGCTCAAGGAGTTTGTATTTTTTAGGATGGGGTTGAGTGATACGATCGACCATCGAGGGTGTACACCCTAGCCATTATCCCAAGCTAGAGGAGCACGTTCCTGATCACATTGCTATTTGCACAGTACATAAATTTTTGGACTTGCATGAACACGGTTCCATTGGCTTAAAAAGCAAATTGTATTTATAAACGAAAAGACATAGCAAGTCATGTCTTATTACATTACCCTAAGAATCCTTAGGTGGGTTATTTGGAACAAATAGACTAAACTAAACTAAACATAACAATGACGCAGCAAGTCGTTGTTCCATGCCCGTAAGATCGGAATTCCATCTATTTTAGCAAGCTTGAATGTTCCATCTCCAAGTTTTTGTTCGATCGCATATGGGCCTTCCCAGTTTGGACCGAATGCCCCATACCCGAGAGAACTCATTTCAAAATAAAATCCCCTACCTCGAAAGTACAATTTCATACCTTGGCATTAAAGTGTCGTGCTACACTTTTCTGGTGGCAGCTAACCTTAGTTCGACTTATTCCTACTTCTTATCAACCAAATCGAGGGACTCAAGCAAAAGTTCCTCATTTACCTTTGGGTCGAAATGCCTTTTACGACTAGAAGGGACTTCTGGTTCTATCGAGATCATGGCTTCTGATCCCTATGCCAGAGCAAATGGTGAATGTCCAGTTGCTGACTTGTGGGTCATCTTATAAGCCCATGATGCTAGTGAAAGCTCATCGACCCAATTGCCTTTGGCTCTAGTTCGTCGCTTCTTCAAGGTGGACTTGATGATTTTATTCACCACCTCCACTTGTCCATTCACATTTAGATGCATTACCGCCGAGAAGCACTTCTCGATTCTGAATTAGTTTTAGAAGTCCTTGAACTCAGTACTTTCGAACTAAGTTCCATTGTCAGTGATGATTTTTTGGGGTTCTCCGAACCTGCAGATAATGTTCTTTGTCATGAAGTTGATCACCCTTTTCGTTGTGATTGTGGCAAGCGGTTCTACTTCAGGCCACTTTCATGAAATAATCCACTGCAACTATTACTTACTAAGCTTCTCCTTTCGCGATAGACATCACACCGATTAGATCAATTCCCCAAGCTACAAACGGCTATGGACTAATAATTTGCCTAAGTTCTATAAACGGGGTTCTTGGAATCTTTGCAAATCTCTGGCAATAATCGCACAGTGTGATGTAATCAGCCGCATCATGATTTATTATCGGCCAGAAATACTCTTAGCAAAGTACCTTTTTAGCTAGAACCTACCCTTACGTGTGATCACCACAACTGCCCTCATGGACTTCCATGAGGATCTTCCTAGCCTCATCCATGGTTACACACCGAAGCAAGGGGTAAAGAATCCTCTTCGGTGCTCCTTATTGCATCATTAGTCAATGTGCTTTTTAAAGGAGTTTCTTCTATTTGTTTTGTCTCTTGGGAGATTCCACTTGAGAAAATATTCTTTAATCGGAGTCATCCATGACTCCTCTTCCTCCATAGACCCCAAAATCCAATCTACATCCATTTGACGATTCTTGGAGTCGTCAAGACCTCTACCGAAACTAGGCCCATCATTTGTGCTTCTCTAGAACTAGCCAGTTTATCCAATAAATTAGTTTTTGTGTTCTCCCTAGGGATATGCATGATAATGTAGTGCTCTACATCATCCAACAGTTCCAGTACTTTTGTCAGGTAAGGAGCGAGTCTTGCACCCTTAGCCTGATATTCCTTTCTAACATAACAAATCACCAGTTGGGAATCACTGAATATTTGGAGTTTTCGTACTCCCAGTTCCTTTACTACCCTTAATCCTATTATCTACGCTTTACACTCAGCCTCGTTGTTTGTTGGGAGAAACTCCAGCCTTAGCATGTACCAAATCGACCGTCCTTCTAGGGTTACGAGCATAACTGCACATGAACTGTGTTCATTTGAAGCACCATCCACAAACAACTTCCAATAGGAAACTTCGTCTACATCGTCCTCTTCTTCACCATTTCGCATGGTAAACTTACCTTTGAAGTCTACTAACGCCTATCCTTTGATCGCTTTCCTTGAATGGTAAGTAATGTCATATTGACTCAACTCTATGTTCCACTTCTGTAACCTCCCAAAATTCTTGGGTTGGTACAACACCTACTCCAATGGCAGATCCGTTAGCACTTGGACTGAATGAGCCTGGAAATATGGTAATAGCTCTCTCGATGCAACCAATAAGAAATATGCTACTTTTTCCAACTTTGGGTGGTTCTTTTCAGCTCATGTAAACCACTTACTAATGTAGTAGACCGTCCTTTTATCCTCGTCTCTCCACATACCAGTGCTGCACTTAATGCATGAGCAGATAATACCAAATATATGAATAGTCCTTCCGTCCAGCGGTTTGGATAAGACTGATGGCATCTCCATGTGCCTTAATAAATCCTCGAAGGCATTCCAACAATCCTAGTTCCACTCAAAATTCTTCTTACCCTTCTTGAGGGCATCAAAGATAGGCATGCATTTGTCCATTGCCTTTGAGGCAAACCGACTCAAGGAAGCGATCTTCCCATTAAAGCTTTGTAGTTGTTTCTTTGTAGTCGGGGCAGTTACATTCCTCAAGTCTTTAATCTGCTCCAGATTAGCCTCAATGCCCCTCGCATTAACAATAAATCCTAGGAATTTCCATGATGCTACACTGTAAGAACATTTTAATGGAGAAGCTTTATTCCATACTTACATAAAACCTCGAACATCTCTAAAAGGTCATCCAAATGGTTTCGTGATACTTATAACTTCACAAGCATGTCATCCATGTATTGCTCCATTTTCCATCTGATTTAGTTTTTGAACACAGAATTTACCAATCTCTGGTAAGTGGCTCTGGCATTCTTCAAACCAAATGGCATTACTTGATAGCAGTATAATCCCAAATCCATTATAAAGTAAGTACTCTTTTGATCCGGAATAGAATTGGAATCTGGTTATAGCCTGAATAAGCATCCATGAACGAGTGTAACTCATGCCGTGTTGTCCTATCTACTAGTGGTCAATCCTAGGCAGAGGAACACTGTCCTTCGACATGCCTTGTTTAGATATGAATAGTCGATACATGTCCACCATTTTCCATTTGATTTCTAGACCAAGATGGGGTTGGATACCCATGCAAGGTATAGAGCATCATCGATAAAGCCGTTTGCCATCAGCTTATCCATTTCTTCCTTCAATGCAGCGGATCTCGAACCTAGATCGTGCCATTTCTGTTTGGTTGGTGTAAACTTTGGATCAATATTTAGTGCGTTACATGCTATATTCGACGATATCCCACACATATTCGAATGTGTCCAAGCAAAGACATCCAAGTTCCCATGGAGGAAATTAACCAATTCTTAAATTAATGCTAACCTGAGATCCAATCTTTAGAACCCTTGTAGGATCGTCCCTATTGATTGGAACATTCACCGTCAGCTTAATCGGTGTTGCTCACCCTTCTCCTGATTTCTTCTTGGGATATATAGCCTTATCAAACCTACTATAGTTTCCAAGATAGGGTTCGGGCTTTAATTGTTATGCTTACAAATCTCGAATGCGGAGGCTTCCCTCCACATCCTTGCCCTTCTCCCTTTGCTTCCCTCAGATCTACAACATAGCATTCCCTTCCTATGCTCTGGTGTCCTTTTATCAATCGAACCTCATTCTCCATGGGGAACTTCATCATTAGACACCAAGGATCTAGCGCTATTTGAAAATCAGTAAGGGTCGGTCGGCCTAAAAAGGCATTGTATGTTGAATATTCATCCACGATAACAAATTTATGAATTTAAACTATTTTGCGATCACCATCGCCCAACTCCATAGGTAGATCAATCATCTCGATTGGTTGCTTTGTCTCGCCCGTAAACCCTTTTATCTTGGTTTTGCAAGCTGTAACCTCCTTCATGTTAACCTTCATTTGATCAAACATTTTTATAAATAGTATGTTCACAGAACTTCCAGTATCCACCAAGACCCGATGTATTGATTATCCTATACCTACCGCTGTCACCATGGGGTTGAAAGTTGGTGCTCCGACCCTATCGGCATCCTTGTTCCTGAGCACAACATCATTTGTTATCCTTCTTTGTTGTTTAGCCGGAGCTTCTTCTTCCACAACAAAGCAATCCTCACATGGTACGTGCTTTAGTGAGCTCGTGTACCGCTCCATTTCCCTTCAACTTTTCTATACTGGATGAGGTCCTCCAGCTATGGTATTACTAACTAGACTTCCACTATTTCACCTGGGCCCTTCTTCGCTTGGTCCAGGCTGACTCCCTTGGGCAGATGGCCCTTGGGGTCTTGCAACTTGACCAACTTCATGTAGCTATTTTAACGTAATGCTGGAGCTTGTTCTTCCTTAACAGTTCTTCCATGAGCCCCTCAGATGCCAGAACTCGTTCGTGTTGTGTCCATGAGTTTCATAAAATGGAAGAACTTTCCAGAGCACCTTTCCTGCTCGATTACCTCCTTCATGCGTGGCTTTTTATATCGTTTGGTCCTTTGAGTAGCAAGGTATACGTTTTTTGGTGTATCATTCAGGGACTATAGTCTTCTGGTTTCATATTCCTCGAGGTGTTTCTTGTTTTCATTGCGCCTACCACCAGGGCCTTGATTCCTTTTCTTTTGATTACCAGAATTTCCAACATTAACCGCTGCGTTATCAGAGCTTTCTCCAACGTGTTTAATCGCCATGTTGCTCTGGATAACTTCCTTTGATTATCCATCATCAACTTTTCCCCATAGCTAGACTCACCTCTTCCAATCGTAGAAACTGAATAACCATCCGATGGAACTCCTCTATAGTTGTAGGTTTCTTTATTTTTAGCCATCTCATGAAATTCGTGTCCGGGTGTATGTCCCGAACCAACTCCATGAATACTAGATCCTCCTTTGGATCACTTACTTATGTAACAGCAACATTAAGCCAATTTAAGAACCTATTTAGCCACTCCTTAGGTTCTTGAGAAAGACTCGATAAGGACATCACTTCCTTAGGTCATAAAACATGGAGCTGGAATTGCTCCAATAACTACCTAGCTAACTCATTAAAAGTTGATATGGATCTCAACCCGAGCCTAGTAAACCACATCTATGCAACTCCTTCCAAGAAGATTGGAAACCATTTACATCAAATAACATCTGCGCCCTGGCACCATCCATGTGCCATTTATACTTGAGTAAATATTGCCTAGGTCAATAGTACCGTTGTACCATGGCATTTTCATCATAATCTTCCTGGGATACTCTTCTCTTAGAATGTTTTCTGTGAAGGGAGTTCTGCTTAGTGCAGAACCTCAATCCTTATCCTTTCAACCTTTGCTCTCCTCTACCAAATGCTGTGCAGTTAAAGCGCTCGGCAGATTCAATGTGGCGGACGTGCAAAAAGTCATAGCGAGGATACAGCGAGGATATAACGGGATATAGCGGATGACTCAAAATAGCATATAAAACTCCTATTTAATGTTTTTACAAATATATAATCGGTAATTAAATGAAATGTTAACATTCAATTGAATTATAACTAATACATAAATAATTTTAAATAAAAATGTGCGAATATACTGTAAATAAACGTAAAACTGTTATATAACATAATTGAATTTAATAGAATCTTAGAGTATTTTCATTTCAGAAAATATGTTAAAAAATCAATTAAATAAATTAATTTCATAATTTTTATAATGTACAAATATCATTTTTCAATTCATTTCTTTTAAAGAAGATATAGCAGAAATAGCGGAAATAACGGGATATAGCGGAAATAGCCTGGCTTAAAGCGGAAAGGCTATATTTGGGGCTATATGGAAAAATCGTAGCAGTAGAAATCCGCTATGAGATATAGCAGAGTTATAGCGGGGTAATAGCGGGGCATTAACTGCACAAACCAAATGCTTAACCACATCAGCTATATATTCCTCACTGGCACGGTACTTCGAAGGTCAACAGCCAGAAGCTGCACCAAGTGTTTGACTCTGCAAACGATCTCGGTTTGCTCGTTGACGACTAGTTTCTCCAGTCCCTTGGAGAACCACTCCTCCGGTCTTCTGGTTGCACGTGGTTGGTTCTGTTGTAGTTGTTTGAACTCCAATATCATTAGCTCCAACTTCCAATTTGTATTCATCATCATCAAGCTGTAGATCATCCTTTAAGTCTGATAAGTCCAAAGAATCAGCTCCCTGTCCCCCTTTTGTTCATAAATCCTCTCGGTACTAAGACGGTTCCTCTCACCATTGAGTTATTTTCTTTTGGGAGGAACTTTATGACTTCCTACGATGACTCCTTATGTTGGTCCAACAACTGCTTCCTTCTATTTTTGTCTCTCATTTCGCCTATTCTGACCAAGAATGGATAAATTTTCTTCTTCGGATCTGGGGAAAGAAACTTCTCTCCTTTTCCTCCTAGCCCTTTGTGGTTGCTGGGTTAGCAGCACTGTGCTAATGTCCATCTTTTCCATTAATGCCTTCTGATTGTCAACCGGCTTCTGGTTCAACTCCTACATCATTTTATCGAACTCATCCCAAGCAACCATCTTCTGTTGAGAAGATGATCTTGGTACTACCTGCTGGTTGCTAATGTCCAACTGGCGAGCATTTCCTTCATCTTCGCCAGACAACTACCCCTGATGATCTTCTGGATCTCCTAGGCGCCATTGATCTTTATCATTAAGTTTCCAAATTCGTTGAAGCAAATCCTTTAGATCTAACCTCTAGATCTCTCTAAACCTAAAATGGCAAGCTAAATCTAACTGTGAGAATCAACCTTCTCAATGAAAACACCAAAATGTTGATGCCAAAAATCACGCAACACATAGACTTGTTGAAATATCGAGAGATATCAAATACTATAAGAAAATTAAAGTGAGAAGAAGAATTTTTATAGTGGTTTGGCAACCTCTAGCCTACTTCCATTGTAATTTATTGATTATTTGATTGAGGGTCACTAGTACAAGCGATCGATAAGTTCCTAAAGCCTAGAACAGTTAACAATGTCGGGCTTAGTAACTATGGGAAGGAGAGATAGGAGATAAAGAAAACAAAAGAGCCAAAAATCCTCTTTCAGTAGCTATACAGTCTGTATTTATAGTGAAATTAGATAGTAGAATAGGAAGCCCAATAAACATCAAGTCTAGATCTACCTCCCAAGTGCTCAAGAGAGGAAAGCGAGGCCTAATTAGTAATAAAAACCACTCGGTATCAAGTGGTTCAACTCAGTACTGAGTGGTTTTCTTAGGGGAAAATCTCCCTATTTGATCTCCTATCTTCAACCGCTTGTGTTCTAAGCACTTTTTCTTTGTGATTGAGATATTCCTGAGAGGTTCCTAATACTGCTTTGTTCATCTCTGCTTTCTTTGCTTTCTTCTAGAGAATCCTTAGAGTTGTTCTTCTATTTCTTAAGAAAAACACTCCACGATGGTCACTTGAGCTAATGCTTCACATATAAGTCATTTTGGGAGTCCAAAGTAGAGTAAAACAGACTCAGTATCGAGTGTTTCACTTTGGTCCTATGCCTTTGCAACTTCTTGAGCATGATCATATCTCCCTTTTAAGCATATTCCTAAGTTTCTGAATCATTTCATCATCATTTTGTTGTTCTAACTTCCTTTGAAAATCTACTTGGTCAAAAAGCCAACTAACATCCACTATTTATGGATTGATCATTTAATTCCATATATGCGTATGATATGTCCAACCTACTCCAATGAATAAGCATATGCATACGTGTATATATAAGCATTGTTTGTAACTAAATTGGTCACAAACACCCAAGAATAGTTCTTTTTGTAGAGAAGTAAGTGAAGAAAAACAAAATTAAACTGAGGAAATGAATTAACAAGAAACAGAGAATCAACTATAATCAGAGATACGGAAATTTATAGTGGTTCGGCGTTGTAGGCCTACATCCACTTTGAAGATTATCCTTTGTTAATCACTTATAAATCTAATTACAACAGTAGAAAATAGCAAACACTTGAGTACAATAGAGTCTAGAGTAACAAGCAGCATAAAGATCCCTAGAATGACCCCTTAGGCCAGTATTTATAGACAAAGACGACCATGTATCTCTTTGAATTTTCGATTGAGGGACCTACAACTCCACATAGGCCTACTAAAGGGATCATTGGGACCAATTCCCAAAAAGGAGGGATCGGTACTGATCCCTTCTTTGGTCGAGTTTTGGGAAGCGATCCCTATAGTGGCTTCCTTATGCAAAAAAATGTTTGGCCTCCAATTTTCATGCCATTTGAATCATTGGAACTCGAGTTGTCACTTGATCTTTGAATCAACATGACTTGAATGCGGCCTTCTACCGACTCCTCTCGACGGGTGTACACCAATCCCTCCAACTTTGTCCATTTAATATGCGATCCCTAAGGTAAGTTCCCTAGGGTCCATTTACCTTGCTCTTCAAATTTCATATGCTTTAGACTTGTACATCTCGAGATATTGATTATTTTCTACAAGAATGCTCTTGTATTTCGTTGTACATCGATCTCTCCTTCATAAAGTATGACGATCCCTCTCAATGAGCCAATCTATGTCGATCCCTTCCATCCATTAAGCCATATTTCATACTTTGAGCATTCTACATTGTACATCCATCAAACCCATTCAATCCTGACTTTATATGATCATTTGTACTTGACTTCTGGGTCCCATAATTACCACTTTGAGTCATCGGTCTTGATGGAAGTAGAATCTAACTCGTGCAATCAGTTCGATATAGTAGGGCTGGAATGTCGGATAATACTTGCCCCCAAAGAACGTCTTGTGATGAACATGATGTGCTTTGAATCGAAGCAAATTAGAGTCGTCAACAAAAAATCCATCCAGCTTTCTGAATAGCTGCTATTCATTTGCTGAACTATTTCTCCAAGGCATCGTCATGACACTTAGTCAATTTCCAATAGTATAAATCCAATGCTATATTCCATTAGTTAATATTCATAAGTTTGGTTCCATAAGACTAACAAGTTTTGGTTGTTTGTCCCAGCCTCGAACTTGAAGGCTTCAGGTTTGATTTCAATTTCTGTCGATTTCAAAAAATCGAACCTTTAGGTCACACACGTGCACGTTCATATACACATTCTTGTTGCTGGCTCCCGGACATTCTTGCATGTTCACGGGTCCTCGCCAACTTTCCTGCATTTTATATGTACATGTCTATAGCCGAACCCTCGTAATTTTTTTTTCATTCATTCATCGTTTCAATTTTTTTCACGCAAGGATCGATTTTTTATATGCCGATCCCTTTTCTCCTTCTATTTCTTTTTTATTATTCACGCGCTTGCAGGTATAGGTAAGCTTTCATGCCGATCCCTCTTTCCATGCTTCGTGCCAAAGACTTGGGTTGATCCCTCATCCATGTATATATAAAGTAGCTTTCCCACTTCTTTTACTTACTTCATTTTCTCATCACCATCCAAAGCACCGAACCCTTTTCGTTCCCTTGGTCAAACTGAGCCTCCCTTCTCTTCTTCTCCCCACGATTCCAAAACAAATCCTTCTCATGCTTCAATCCGCCCTTACAAATCATCTTCCCCATACTTTTCATCTCAATCACCTTCGAGCTATCCACCAATCCCTTTAACATATAAACACATATGTGAGCTTTCTTTCTTTATCTTTTGGTTTCCTGGTGAGGTAAGAGATTTTGGAGTTTGACATGATGATGGAACAACGGTCGAATTTTGAGATGAAATGTTGAATATGGATGGGTTCGGAAGAGCGAAGGGGGAGGAAGGAGGAAGAAGGTAGAGTGGAGGAGGGATCGGTGTTAGAAGTTTGGATTTACACTGATCCCTCGGGGTAGAGGCTTGATGAATAGTGGGTGAAGTAAAGGGGTCCGTAGGATTAGGGATTGCAGTTTTAGGTTAAAGAGAGGGATCGGTTGAGAGGCTATGGGGTAGGGATCGGTATAAACATAATGGATCGGCATAAAGTTAGGGATCGGTATAAACATAGGGGTCGGCATAAAGATAGGGATCAACATAAAGAGCTCTTTGAACTTGTAATCTAATCTAACCTTACCTGTTCGGACAATCACCACTAATTCACCTCAACGAACCTGGACGTATGATGATGATAAACAATAAAACTTACATATTCATTATTGAACTTGAAATTGAACAATCAAATCCTTGGAACTTTCAACATAGACTAAAAACTTGCATATGGACTTGAACGAAAAACTTTACACTTTGATATGCCGACAGTCAATCCCAAAGCTTTCATAACCGACCAATCTTTTTGCCAGTTGAGATGGTCAGCGATGACGGTCATTCTGATCAGAATCCAAAGTCTCGCCATTTTACTTCATTTTTTGATTTTAAGCTGTTTATTTCTGCTATACACTTCACTACACCGCACTAGCTCACACTTAGCATGGGGGGGGAACAAGTAAACTTTTCTAACCTCGATTATCTACTGAATATAGTTAACATGGACTCCAGACACTCAGAGCATTTAGCTGCTATGTCTTCCGTACCGGCCATGCAGCATAGCGATCCTGAAGCAAAATCGAGCTCTACGACTATATCTGCTAGGCTTTCTCTCAAGCCAAACAAACGAAAGTTTCTGGCCCGTCGGTTAACCTTTTTTCAGATGTTTCGGTTCCCCCAATAGTGGATATAAGTCCTGCTCCTAACGTAGTAGAAGGGGCCATTCTCCTAGATAACCCGATAGATTTTCAAGCCTCTAGAATTGGTGAGGCTGCCCTTCGTAGGCTGTGTTCCATACATGGAATTCCATTTGTAGATGTCCTGGTTCCTTCAATAAATGATAGGAATCACTTTCCCTCGGAGGGGTACATGGCATGTAACAAATTTATGTGTTGGGTTGGATGTGTTGCGTCCTTCAATTCGTTTATTCAAGAAATGTTGAGATATCTTGGAATAGCTCCCACTCAACTCCATCCAAATAGTTATGCCTTCCTACATGGAACTTTTCTACTGTTCATGAGTGTTCTATTTCGCCAGCCAACTCCTGAGGATATAAGGTTCATTTATAACTTTAAACGATGGTCAAGGAGTCCTTCCTACATTTTTCTTGAACCTTCACCCAACAACCAAGTCTTAACGGGCGCTTGGAATAAACTCTCTCTTTTCAAACACGAGTGGTTCTACTTTTGGTGTCCACCTGGTTTCGTAAGGTGATGGTTGGAAGGACGTAAGTGTTATTTTCATTTCATTCTTAAGTCAGTTAATCCAAGTCATATTTTTGAATCTACTAACATTCAGAATTTTTACAAGTGTCTGTCCACAACCTGAAGGCATTAGTTATTCAAGAGCAGACTCCGCTATTCGCACTACCGCTGTCGAAGACAGGGACATCAAACTTCTTATAACCGACGAGTTATTATCTCTATTTGTGCTGTTGAAAGAGGGTCGTAGAATTGGGCTCCCCGGAAGTGTAGCATTACCGAGAAACTTCGCAGAGCAAGAAAGGGATGCCAACATCCTATCATGCCCCAAGTCGAGGGTACTCAGGACGACATTGAAGAGGGAAAAATCAGGGGTGCTCAGATTGATGAGCCTAGCAACACTAGTGTAGGCCCGGGTAAAGTGCCTGTGGTTGAATCATCATGTACGAGACATGCAACCCCAAACTCCAACTAAGAAAAGGAAGAGATTGGCATACAAAATTGGCAGAAGAAAACCGTTAAAGACCCGGAGTTTGTTATCACTTCTATTGATGAAGAGTCATCTTCCCAGTAGTTAGAGAGTTCAATGAAAGGATTTTCAAATCTCCAAATCCCCGATGACATTATGATGTATGACTTTCCTAATATCAGCATTGGGGGCCTCGACTCTCCCCGTAGAAGTGGCGATGACGTTCTTCCCCCTAGTCAAGGAGAAAAAACACCTATAAGTATGGCTACAGTTACTGGTCCGTCGAGAGGAAACATTAGGATACTCATAATCATGTGCACTCCACCACATGCTTTTCATCTATCCTTTGCATAATAGTTACTTACATGTCCTCATTTGGTCTTTACAGGTGCAATGACTCGGTCTCGGGCTTTTGATCGCTTAAGGGGCTCCTCAAAGCATTATGGATCTAGCCACGGCTCAGAATCTGGCAAACATAGGGAAAAAGACGATGGACGGGAAAAAACTACCATTCAAGGGAATCTTCTTCTTCCAAATGTAAGTCAAGTCACAGTCATCCCGCAAGGGATGAAAGTGACTATGTCATAGGATTATGTAATATGGAATATATCTATTAACTAAACTTATTAACTAGTTTGAAAAGTATAAAATAAGATAGTAGTAAAGTAAATGATGACACCAGAGATTTTTATACTGGTTCGAACTTCCTGTTCTACGTCCAGTCCCAGACTACTTTTGGAATTTAAACTAGCAGCCCTCACTTAACCCGGAGGAATAGGTTTACACCGCCTGAGCAACCGAACATGACTTGATTACAAAGTAGATTGTCTTGACCTTGTGTGTTCTTTTAATAATATGGATTTTTCAATTATAATACACCCTTCCTATAATCTTTTCCTCATGTATGATGAGGGTAGTTGTGTGTATATGAAGAATAGGAAGTTTCAGATTGCTTGAAAAATATAGAGTTATGTTTGTAAGCAATTGATAGTTGAATTCAAGAGAGCAATAGATTCAGAAAATATAATTCACGTAATAGCAAGAAAGTAAGTTGTTTCATCTTTGAAAATCATGCATATATATAGTAGATAGAGAGTTGCTTCTTTTGGTGAAAAGATTTCAATGAATAGCAATGGCCGCAACTCTCTATAAGGAAGAAAACCTTTTGGAATAGGGAAGTGTCTTTTCATAAAATATGACAGTTATACACAGTTCAGTCGACTTCCTTAGTAGCTTCGGTCGACTGAATTCAAAAACGTGCATGTGCATTTGAAAGTGCATGGATTCAGTCGACTGACTCATGCACTCAGTCGACTAGTCTGTGTAGTTTATAAAAAAAATTATGCACAGGTTCAGTCGACTGAGTGCATGAGTCCAGTCGACTGAACTGAGTGTTTTCTGAAGTTCAGTTTTGAAAGCATGTTTTAGAAGTTAATTTAAAAAGCCATAAAAACTATAGTATATATGCGAGGAGTGAACAACTTGAGGAAATATTTTAACATAGCTAAAGCTAGACTTAGACTATAAACAACATATGTATATACGAACCATACTTTGAATTGTTGAGTTCGGTCTTCGTAGTTTTGTCGTGGATTCATGAATCTTCGTATCGGTTGAATTTCTTGTCAATAATCAAAACATAAGATCCAACATTCTCCCCCTTTTTGATGATGACAACTTCATTTGTGATATGAATGCTTCTCGACAATATTGCTTCGTGCTTTGTTGTTCTTTATCTCCCCCTGAATATATGCTAGCCTTATCTTTCAGTTTTGTTTCTCCCTCTGAAGCTGTCTATGTTTCTATTTCCTTGTAAATAGTTATAGAGCAATATATTTTCTCCCCCTTTGTCATTGACAAAAAGGAGAATTTGCAATCCAATAGCATGTATAATCTAAGAGTATAATAGCATATAAGTAAGATGGATTATCATACTAGCATTCAAAACAACAGAGAGTCACATACTTTACGTAGTCAAATTGTCATATATTACATAGTCAAATTAAGGACCTATCATAGTTTCAAAAATATAACATGCCATTTTTTAAAATATTGAAACTAAAAAGCAGAATAAACAACTTACTCATTACCGTCATCTTCGGAACTTTCTTCCTCATCATCATCCCCTTCAGTTTCTTCTTCGTCTCCATCGAAATCACTTCCTTGACCTCCCACTTCTTCTCCCTCTTCTTCTTCTTCCCGTCCTTCTTTGGAAGTCGACCAAGTAAAGTGCGGTTGAGGTCGCTTTCCATGATCCGTTGGTACATGAACGGATGCAGAGGAAGATTGTCCACTTGATATTTCTTCCCAAATATTATTCAAGAAAACCTTTATGTGATTAAGCTTTTTATTCACCTTGATGACGGTTTTCTCAACATGGGAAACATTTGTCTCGACATGAGTTAGGAGTTGGTCTAAAGGCCTTTGATTTCTAGAGACGATGGTCAAAGCCACTTGTGGTCCAATTTCTTGTATTTCATTAAATTCCCTTGGAGGTGGTGGTTGAGAAGAGGTTGTTGCTTCGACTCGGGGAGCATGTTGCCTAGAAGGTGGTTGAGGTTGACCAGACACTTGATTCTCTAGCCAATGCTCAAAGGTGATAATCGTATGACTATGATATTACTTTGGGAGATCCATTAGGCTTAGAGTTTTGGTATTCAAGGAACCAATTGCAAAATAGTCCGAGTCGGCAAAAGGAACTTCAAAATGCTTAATAATCCTCATGATATATGCGCCGTAGTGAATGGTTTTCATGCGGCCTTGATTAAAAGTTTGGAATTCATCTAGGATTACCTTAGACTAGTTAACGGAACGTTGACCCCAAATAGCATAAAGTGATTGGAAATCACACCTATATACCTTTTCATAGCTACCGGTTCTGGGGTTGATGGTGTGAGTTAGAGCACGGTGCATAATTCTGGCCTTGGGTCGAAGCGCAATAGCTTTGAGTTTCGTCATATCATTGGAGAGGAAAAGATGGCTAACTCTCTCTCTAGAATCCATATTTACTTCAATTTCATTTAATTCTTCTCCTTCGAATGGACATTGGAGAATCCTTCCAAGTTGATCTAGAGGCAAGAAGATCTTTACGACGCAAACAAGGGTCCAAATACAATCATCGAGATTTTGAATATTATAATGATCTAAGTTGAGATTTGCGTAGAAGAGTTTAATGAGAAGATGGTTTATCTTGATGCTATTGGCAGTAATCAAGTAGAGATTCTAAGCCACTTCTTCTTGCGAGATCTTGAATTGCAAAAGATGAAAAATCAGGGTATTTAACAAAAGAGCCTTCAAAAATTCTAGAATTCTTCATTTTTTCGAATCTTTGAGCAGCTCCCTCATTGTGAAGCCAACTTCTTATCTAAGATTCTGATGGACCAGCAGTAGACGATGAAGGCCTTGCTCTTTTTAGAGGCATAGTGAGTTTAGGGTTTTAAAGGAAAGTGATGAACTTGATGTGGAGACTTGGGGGTTTTTGGGGAAATAGTTGCAGAGATAATGAGAGAATAGAGATAGGAATGAAAAGTTGTGTGATAGTATAAGTTTAAATGAGAATTTGAAATGACCTTTGGCACAAAACCTACCTGGTTACTAGTTTCAGTCGACTGGAATTGCAATAGCAGTCGACTGAATAAATTAATCAAAAATTGGATAACAGGGTTCAGTCGACTGACCTTAGGATTCAGTCGACTGAATCATTCCCGAAAGTTTTTAGTTCATTTTTGGGGATTTTAGTCGACTGAATTATTTAGTCAGTCGACTGAATTGCAGAAAAATTTCAAGTTTTAAAACAGCACTCAGTCAACTGACTACTTTATTCAGTTGACTAAATGAGATGAAAATGCATATATATAAATTTTATTGAATAATGAAATAACATATACAAATATATTTAGAAAAAAAATAACATAAAAACAAAAGAAATAAGTAGGATAATTATTTAGAGGACTCAGAAGAATTGGGAGTCGTACAATCCTCCGGTTCTATTTTGGTGACTTCTCGCGCCGGTTAAATGGTAGAACGATCCCACGAATTTGGAGAATAAGGAGGCCTCTGGAGAGATGGTTCATTAACATATTTATTTGATGGAGGCGAACCACAAATTTTGATAGCAAATTTCTCGAGTAAGCTGAGTCTCCTACTGTGATTCTTCTTCTCATAGTACATTTCCTTTTGAATATTTAACGACTCTCGTTGATAGTGATGAATATCATCTATTTGTCGAGCAATAGATGGAGATCTGAAGCTTAGATTCCTACGAACTCATTTTGATTCAGGTGTATACCCAGTGTGATAACCGGGAGGAACAATTTGGAACGGGTTCGTAGATCGGTGTAGGTGTGGGTAAATTTATTGATCCAAAACAAGGAGAGGAATAGTTGATGGAGGAGTATTCAGAGGTTTCATGGGAAGACATGACTATGAGTGCTTGATAGAATACTTCCTTTACAAAAATGATATATAAACTTTTGACAAATGAGGATATTTATAATACTAGAAGTTTTAGAATTACAAAGTAGTTTAGAGGTGAAAATAATTTCAACCAGAGAAAGATGATTGGACAAAAAGAAAAAATAATGTAAGTTGAAAATGTGAGATAAGAATAGATAAAAATATACATGGAACTGTAAAAAAAGTTTTGATGTAAAGTAATATGTAGTAGAGTGGTAATGCATGAGACTTGTAAGTGAGAGACCAGAGATCGAGTCTTGGTATCTCTATTTTAAAATAAAAAAATTTAGAAAAAAATCTTGAATAAAATAGAAAAATTAATTATAAATCTTTTAACGATAAAATTCCTAGTTCTCTTCTTAGTTTTATAAAAATATTTTCATTTAAAGGTTTTGTGGATATATCAGCCAGCTGGTTTTTAGAGGATACAAATTCCAATCTAACTATATCCTTTTCAATATTATCATGAAGGAAATGGTGATGTCAATTTGTTTAGTTCGTGAATGATTTATAGGAGTTTTAGATAAGTTGATAGCACTTGTATTATCATAAAAATAGTCGATTTAGATAAATTTATTCCAAACTCTTGAAGTGTTTGTTGCATGTAAATGACTTGAGCACATGCTAAAGCAGCTGAAATATATTCTGCTTCACAAGTCGAGAGGGAAACACAATTTTGTTTCTTACTAAACCAAGATACTAGAGATGCCCAATAAAATGACAAGTTCCACTCGTACTTTTTCTATTTTTCCGACATCCTCCAAAATTAGCATCACTGTATGATACTAATTTGAAAGGACATTCTTTCAGATAGAAAAGGCTGAGATCTTTGGTTTTTCTTAGATAACGTAATACTCGTTTCACCGCTCGCATACGTGATTCTTTAGGATTTGCTTGAAATCAAGCACATAAATAAATACTCATCATTATGTCGGTCTACTAGCAGTTAGATAAAGTTATGATCCAATTATGCTTCGATATAACTTTTGGTCAACACTCTTGCCATCTTCATCTCTATCGAGATGTGTTGTTGTACTCATTGGAGTTGGTTTAGCAGAAGTATTTTCCATACCAAAGCGTTTAATTAGATTATTACAATATTTTTCTTTATTAATAAAAATTCCATTATCTAATTGTTTAATCAGTAATCCAAGAAAATAAGATAATTCTCCCATTGTGACATTTCAAATTTTTTGGTCATTAAGTTAGAAAATTCCAGACATAACTTATTATTTGTAGAACCAAAAATAGTATCATCAACATAAATTTGAATAATTAAATTATCCTTTTTAGTTCGTTTAGTAAAAAGAGTTTGATTAACCTTCCCAATTTCAAAACCAGAATCTATAAGATAGCTTTTAAGACGTTCATACCAAGCACGGGGTGCTTGTTATAGACATGGTCTGGAAATTTTTCATGTGAGAATAGAGGAGGTTATTCAACATAAACATTCTCTTTTATATATCCATTTAAAAATGCACTTTTAACATCCATTTGATAAAGTTTAAAATTATGAAAACATGCAAAGGCCAGTAAGATACGTATTGCTTCTAGTTGTGCGACTAGAGAGAATGTTTCTTCATAGTCAATTCCTTCTTCTTGATTATATCCTTGTGCAACTAATCTAGCTTTATTCCTAGTTATATTTCCATGTTCATCTGCTTTATTTTTGAAAACCCATTTAGTACTGATGACTGTTGATTACTCGGTCTAGGAACTAATTCCCAAACTTCATTTCGTTCGAATTGGTTTAGCTCTTCTTACATAGCTATAATCAAATAGTCATCAGTAGAGGCTTCTTTGGCATTTTTAGGTTCAGTATTAGAAAGGAATGCTACATGGCCCGTTTGATTAAGTTGATTTCTAGTTCTGACATGTGAATTAATTTCTCCTATGACATTTTCTACTGGGTGATCTCGTAAAATCCTAGGAGGAGATCTTAATTCATTTTCATTTTGAACAATGATTTTGTTTTCTTCAAAATTATGAACAATGTTTTCATCATCTTCAAAATTATTTTGAGTAACCGTATTTGTGACCGTTTTAGTTATTATCTCATCATCCTCAAAAAATTTACTAAACTTAAAATTTTCATCGAAGGAAACATAAAGTGTTTCTTTAATTGTTTTAGTTCATTTATTAAAAATTCGATAAGCCTTACTTCGTTCCAAATATCCTATGAAAATTCCTTCATTGGATTTTGGATCCAATTTTCCAAGCTGATCATTTATGTTTAAAATAAAACATTTTGAATCAAAAACTTTAAAATAAGAAATATTTGGTTTTCTTGCATGAAAATTTTCATATGGAGTGTGTTTCGTTAGTGGTCGTATGGAAACACGATTCAGAACATAGCAAGCAGTTGCTACAGCTTCTGCTCGAAAATATTTTGCTAGAGTGCTTCTGTTCAATAAAGTTCTTGTACATTCTTGTAAAGTTCTATTTTTCCTTTCTACAACTCCATTCTGTTGCAGTGTTCTAGGAAAAGAAAAATTATGCTAAATTCCCTTTCTATTACAGAAATGTTCAAAAGCTTCATTTTCGAATTCACCTCCATGATCACTTCTAATATTTTTAATTTTTAAATTTTTGAGATTTTGAATTCTTTTAGCAAAAATTTTGAAATTTTCAGAAGTGCCACTTTTACTTTTCAGAAAAATAGTCCAAGTATATCTTGAAAAATCATCTACTATAACAAACACATATTTATTATGGTTTATGGATTGAACTTGAGTTGGGCCAAAAAGATCCAAATGCAATAGTTCAAGTGGTTGTATAGTAGAAATATTTTTCTTTGATTTAAAGGATGATTTTGATAATTTACCCAATTGACAAGCATCACAAATATTGTTTACTTTAAAATTCATCATTGGTAAACCTTTTACTAATTCATTTTTAGATAATTTGTTTATAGCTTTGAAATTAATATGACGAAATATTTTTTGCCATAACCAAGGATCATTTTCTTTGGCTATTAAACACATATTAGAATTGTGCTTTATATTCATATTCAATACATATACATATTTTTATCTCTAAAACCTTCAAAAATATGATTTTTATTTTGATAAAAAATGCTACACTTATCTTCGGAAAAAGATATATTGAATCCTTTGTCACATAGTTGGCTGATGCTAAGTAAATTGTGTTTTAAATTTTTAACCAGTAAAACATTTGTAATAAGTGGTAAATTAGATATACCGTTATTGCTCACATCACCTTTGCCGATGATATAACCTTTGGAATTGTCTCCAAAAGTGATAGAACCTCCATCTGAGTAGGTAATGTTCATTCGCATCTCTTTGTTTCCTGTCATGTGTTTCGAGCAACCACTGTCCAATATCCATTTTCCTCTCTTTTTAAGTGGTACCTGTAAAATATAGAATTAACATTGGTACCCACCTTTTTATTTGGGTCCTAAAAAGTTAGTTCTTAGGAAATCAAACCCAAGAGGGTTCAGAATTCCTTTTAAAAATAATTTTTTATTTTTGTGAACAGTGTCTATAAAAGATTTTATATATTTGTTTCTAATCAAAGAATTATTTGTTTTAGGAACCCAAATATTAATTAATTTAGAATAATTTGTAACTTTTGAAATTGGTTTTTCAATAGTATTATTATTCTTTTTAAAATTGTTATATAAAGAATCCTTTTTCTTTGGAATAACTTTAGAAGCTTGCTTATACCCTAGTCCTCTTTTATTTGAGACCGTCTAAGAATTTTCTATAATTTTAGAAAGATTTTCTCTACCTTTGTTAAAATTAGAGACATTTTTAGTAATATCGTCTAATTCTGTTTTAAGACTAGAAATATCTAATTCTAGTATTTTAATATTAGCTTTAAGATCATGAGTTTCAACAAAAAGAGCATCATTCTTTTCCTTTTGAGTTTCTATTTCTTGACTTAACATAGAGAGTTGAGATGTTGTATTAGAATAAGATTCTTGAGTAGTTTCAAGTTCTTCTAAAATTTATTTCTCATCTCTTAACATATCTACCTTAATTTCAGTCCTATTTAATTTTTCAAGAGTTTCTTTATACTTTCTTTTGATGTTTCTTAGTTTGTCAAGTAATTCAGAGTTTATTTCTAATAAATCATCAAAAGTTAGATTACTCACCTCGTCATTTTTGGCCATAAAACATACGTTGGCTTGTTCAGAATTGCTGTCCGAGTCACTATCTGATGATGAAGGTAATTCTGAATTGTCCCAAGTAATAGAGAAAGCTTTCTTTTTGAATCTGTCTTTCTTATGCTTAAATTTGTCTCTTTTTTGATCAGGACAGTCTTTCTTGATGTGGCCTTTCTTATGACACTCATAACATTTTAGAGCAGAAGATAATGGTTTGTTGTTGTTATTGTTGTTGGAGCTGTTCTTGTTGTTTCTGAATTTGTTTGTGACGACCGCCCATGACCCCTGCACCGAATCTAGAGATAGTGCGCTGTAAAGTGTGCCAGGCGACCATGGACGATTGTCAGGGTAAATTAAAACCACAGAATCTATCGTATTACTCACAGCGCATGGACAAAATACAATAGAACATATGTATAGTGAAGCTTTACAGAATAAAATGCCATCATATAAACTTCATAATAGTTGAATACAAGCATCCAAACAGCCAATACATCAAGCCTCACTACATAACACTCAGAGAATACAAAACAGCGGAACATCCAGTACATATAATAAGAAGATAATATGCAACCCTCCAGCTCGTCTTCGATATCAGCATCGTGAGAAGAGAACAGCACCTGTCACCTGCTACCTAGTCTGCCCGTCCCAAAAATGGACGAACAGCCCAAGGCGATAAGAATTAAAACATAAAGCCTTGAGTCAGACAACAGTCTTAGTGAGCAGTAAATTAACTAACAACATACCAAAAGAGCATAAAGGAAAAGGAATAGGAATACACCCTCCCACTCCACCTCTTTCTACAGTGATAGCCCCCAGACACACACTAAGCAGAAGCAACATAGAAGAGCATACAATTTAAAGTAAAGTAATAATCATTCGAGTCAAGGGCGATGTTTTCCAAGTACCAAGGCCTAAATCAGATAAGCACCCAGAAAATACCGCTCTTGAGTCCGAATGACGATACAACCAAACATCCATGACTCTGGCTATCACTGTTATCATTGCTTCGATATCACCGTTAATTGAATGACCGGCACATTCTTTCAGCCGTCCGTCAAGGGCTAATGGAAACCCCGGTTCTAGACATAACTCCCGCACGTCGTCGCAGCCCGTGCCTAGGACTATCGAATCTGCCCAGAGTACTCGACCATCGACAGTTAGTCGTTGGGACTATCGAATCTTCCCAAACGTACTCTTGCTTAGAGCATGCTAGAACCTTCAACAACGATGCTATCCAAGCCTCCTAGTCATCCTCCTCGACGACTATTCTCATATCCATTCATTATCCTCAACTCGAATCATATCACCGAGTTATCACCATGCTTGGAATGATCCCGTCTGGATTAGACCAAGTCTTCATCACATGATGCCTCGCTTCATTACATCCTCGCAAAGCCTCATCTCAACATCACATCATCAAATCTATGCATAAGAGCTTCATCATCCTGCTACATATGCCACGAGCAGCTTTTTCCAATTCAAGAGCCTTTCCCTTAGCTTTTGAATCATCTTCGACCACCTTGTCTAAAACCAATCAACAATCATCTAATTCACAGCAATCAATCATGTCAATCATCAATCCAAGTAACCAAGCATTCAAATATAAGTAAAATGGACAATTATAACAATAATGGCAATTTCGTAATTAAGGAGTTGAAAGTCTAACAAGCATGAAAACATGAGAATTATCTCTACAACTTGATGAATGAACTTGCATAGGTTAATCATATACAAAAATGGTTGTCAAATCATCATGAACAATGGATCTACATGGGTCTACACTTAGGTTTACAAAAATGCATAGAAATCACTATTTTAACACCAAATCAAGCCAACAATCCGATCTACTCCTTTGGATCCGTGTGAGAGATAATCACCACTCACCAAATCACCTAAACAACCTCAAATCAACACGCTTCAGATCTGGACAGCGAAGGATCAAGCTTGATCTATCACGAATCCGCTTCAAACGAAGAAATCTCTCTTGAAAAGATGAAGATCTTCAATCTAAGCTCTTGAATCTTCAATTTGATCTTCAACTTGGATGAAAGGAAGCACTAGATTAGAGTGGAGAAAAGAAGTGAAGAAGTGTAGAAGTCGAGCTCTCAAAATGGCAGCACTTCGTCGCTTCGAAATCCGGATCCCAAAAAGTGAGAACAACCCCCTCTATTTATAGCAGAAATCTCTCTAAGTCGTAACTCGGCTATCTCCATAGGTCGTCTCCGACCTAAGCCTCTCCGACCTAAGCCTCTCCGACCTAACAGATGCACGCGCACCCCAACTCCTACGACCTAACACTCCTGCGCATCCAAGCACCCAGCGTCCTACGACTTAACGCAACGCGCGACTTAACACATGCGCTTCCACTTACATGCGACTTACGACCTAACACAGATCGCGACTTAACAATAGGTACGACCTACGACTTATAAAACCTTGCGACCTAACCACTCAGCAACCCACGCGACCTAACACTTAAGCCAATACGCGACCTAAGACTTAACCAACCACTCCGACTTAGCCCACACGACCAGATACTAACCCCTTAGGTCGTTCAACGACTTAACTACTAAGTCGCTAACCTGCTATCCCAGCTCCTCTAGGTCGTTGCCGACCTAACTATACTAACTACATCCTATAGGTCGCTAACATTCTATAGGTCGCTAACATTCTATAGGTCGTTCCAACCGACCTAACTATACTAACTACCAGACGACCTAGTACATAATGACCTAACGCTTATCTCGGTCAAAAACTTAAGTCGTCTACGACTTAACACACTAACCACTAGGTCGTACATCTCCTAGCTCGCGCTTCCTTTAGGTCGCTCGAAACCTTAACTCGCCAAAAACTCTTAAGTCTTCTCTCTTAGGTCGTCTACGACCTAAACCACCTCGCGACTTATCACCTGAACGACTTAACACTTAGGTGTGACTCAAGACAGTGCGACCTACCACTTAATCTGGCTATGACCTATCTCTTAACTCGCCTATCCCCTTAGGTCGCAGACCTTCTCTAAGTCGCCCACGACTTATCTTCTAAGTCGCCAACAACATTTAACTAACCTCTTGGTCGCGTACGACCTAGGACTTAGGCAAATTTCAACCAAAATCTGAAACAACTAGAAAATGCTGAAAATCCCAGATTTTGACAAACTTTTCGATCCGTAAAATACGGGTCGTTACATTCTCTCCCCCTTAGGAATTTCGCCCCCGAAATTCCAAACAAACAAAGCAATCAAAGACTATTCTGTACGCCTACCATCCATAACAATCAACAACCATGCATCCAATTCTAGCTTAGCGTACAGAATTCTAACACCAGAACAAGTCACAATATCGTGAGATGACACGACACCTTAGGGCCATACCTTGAAGAGATCAGGATGAGCTGCCTTCATCCTCTCTTCCACCTCCCACGTACAGTCGTTATCATCATCACTCCATTGTATCTTGAGCAACTTGACTACCTTTCTCCTAAGCTGTTTCGTGTCGGTTTCCACAACACGAAGCGGCTTACGAGGTCTTCTATCGACTGGATCAACTTCAAAATCTTCATAGCTATCAGCAGAAACTACTATATTCAAGTCGTGCACATACTTCCGTAGATACGATACATGAAAAACATTGTGCACACTCGACATCTTCTCAGGTAACTCCAATCTATAGGCGAGCTTTCCAATTCGCTCGATGATCGGGAATGGTCCAACAAATCTCGGAGTCAATTTTCCTTTCTTCCCGAATCGAATAACATTCTTCAGTGGAGAAATCTTCACAAAAACCATATCTCCCACGTCGAATTCCAAATCCTTACGACGCTTATCAGCATAACTCTTCTGACGATCTTGGGCTGCCTTCATTCGTTTCCGAATGATCTCTATACAATCCGAAGTCTGTCGAATCATCTCTGGCCCAAGTAATGGCTTTTCTCCAGTTTCCAACCAGCATGTCGGAGAGTTACACGGTCTTCCATACAATGCCTCATACGGTGCCATACCAATACTTGACTGGTAACTGTTGTTGTATGAAAACTCCACCAAATGAAGATGATCTTCCCATGATCCTCCGAAATCTAAAACACAAGCTCTGAGGAGATCTTCCAAAACTCGGTTGACTCTCTCGGTCTGACCATCTGTTTGAGGGTGATAAGCTGTACTCAAACACAACTCGGTTCCCAAAACTTCCTGGAAGCTCTTCCAAAATCCACTAGTGAACAATGGATCTCGATCGCTCACTATACTCTTCGGAATACCATGGAATCGAACTATCCACTTAACATACAACTCAGCCAACTTTGATGCAGTCCTAGTCGATCGAACAGGAATGAATCGTGCACTCTTAGTCAGACGATCCACAATGACCCAAGTCCCTTCATTTCCCGTTCTGGTTCTAGGTAATCCATCAATAAAGTCCATCGATATTTGCTCCCACTTCCATGTAGGAACTTCTAATGGCTGAAGCAATCCACTTGGCTTCTTCTGTTCGGCTTTTACCAATTGGCAGTTCATACACTTGGAAATAAAATTTCCAACATCCTTCTTCATACCTTCCCAGTAGTAGGTTCTCTTCATATCCCGATACATCTTATTTCCACCTGGATGAATCGTCAACTTCGAGTGATGACTTTCCTTCAGGACTTCACTCCTCAATTCATCTATATCGGGAACAACTAGTCGTCCTTGCTTTCGAAGCCAACCCTCTCGATCGACCTCGAATCCTTTATCCTTTTCTGGATCCAATCCAGATTCCAATTCACGGATAATCTTGACAAGCTTATCATCTCGCTTTTGGCTCTCGCCAATACTTTCCACAAGAGAAGGTCTTATCGATAAGTTTGCCAACATCTCAGGTTCCAATTCACATCTAGGCCTGAAGTCAAATCCAGCTAAATACTCGAGACTCTTCCATTCTGAAAACATGGCTCCCAATCCTGCATGTCTTCGACTTAACGCATCTGCCACTGCGTTACCTTTTCCCGGAGTATAAGCTATACCAAAATCATATGATGCTAAAAACTCTAGCCAATGTTGCTGCCGAAGATTCAAATCCTTTTGGGAGAAAAGATACTTCAACGACTTATGATCCATAAACAACTCGAATCGAACTCCCAACAGATAATGTCTCCACATCTTCAGAGCAAAAACAATTGCCGCTAACTCTAAATCATGAGTCGGGTAATTCCTTTCATGCGGCTTTAGTTGTCGACTGGCATACGCAACAACTTTATCCTTCTGCATCAGCACTGCTCCAAGTCCAGTACCACATGCGTGGTGTAAACCACCATCTCATCATTCCCACTAGGAATAGTCAAAACAGGAGCACTCGTCAATCGCTCTTTCAGGATTCCGAAAGCTTGCTCACACTTAGCATCCCAACTGAACACTTGGTTCTTCTTTGTCAATCCTGTTAACGGTGCAGCTACCTTGGAGAAGTCTTTGATAAACCGTCGATAATATCCTGCAAATCCAAGAAAACTTCTCACATCAGATGCATTCTTAGGTCTAACCCAATCCTGGATTGCTGCCACCTTAGCGGGATCAACCGCTATTCCACTTCCAGAAATCACATGGCCTAAGAACCTCACTTCACTCTTCCAGAAGTGACACTTCGAAAACTTAGCCTTCAGCTGATGTTTTCGCAAGATTTCCAAAACAATACGCAAGTGCGTCTTGTGCTCTTCTTCCGTTCTGGAATAAATCAGAATATCATCCACAAACACAAGTACGAACTTGTTCAACTGATCTCTGAACACTCTATTCATAAGATCCACAAAATATGCTGGCGCGTTAGTCAATCCAAACGGCATTACCAGCCACTCAAAGAAACCAGATGGTGTCCGAAAAGCAGTCTTCGGCACACTATCCTTAGCCACTCTCAACTGGTGAAATCCCGTTGCCAAATCCATCTGAGAAAACACCTTAGCTTCGTGAAGCTGATCAAACAAGTCATCTATTCTCGGCAATGGATACTTGTTCTTCTTAGTCACCTTATTCAGCTCACGATAATCGACGCACAATCTTAACGATCCATCTGCCTTGGTTGCAAACACAACTGGTGCACCCCACTCGGACACACTACGCCGAATGAATCCTTTCTGTAAAAGGTCATCAACTTGCACCTTCAACTCATGCTGTTCCCTAGGCGCCATCCGCCTAAGAGGCATCACAACAGGTCTGGCTCCTTCAACTAGATCTATACGAAACTCGATCTCTCTATGCGGCGGCAACCCTTTGACTTCGTCAAAGACATCCTCGAATCCATTAGCGATTGGCACCGATGACAGTCCATCCCGTGGAACAACCAGCGAATACATGAAGCTCATGAAGACGCCTTCCTCATGCTTACATCGTATTACAACCTTTCGCCCCTCCACATTCTCGACTGTCACTTCCAACCTCTCGCAATCAACCTTTGCCGCATACTTCCTAAGCCAGTCTATACCCAAAATAATTCCGAACCCCGCAAAGTTCAGAACAAAGCAATCACAAACAAAAGAGCAACCATGACTCGACACTATCAGACCACGGCATAACATACACAAACAAGACGAACCCCCGACTGGATTAGTCACAACCAATGGCCTATCAACAATATCCGGTTCCAAACCTAACCGGCCTACGAGTTCATTACAAACAAACGAATGCGACGCTCCAGTATCAAACAAAACTCTAACTGGAACACCACATAGGAAAAGAGTACCTTGAACCACCACACTCTTTCCCTTCTCTTCTGCGGTAGGAGCTTTTGAAGACGACGGAACAGCTCCCAAAGCATAAGCCTGCACAATCTGCTTGTCCCTTCTCGGTTCTGGACAATTCTTCCTGAAATGCCCTGGCTTGTCACAGTTGTGGCACTTCGCCGGCGCTTTCAGATTCTTGCAATCCCTGGAGAGATGGCCTTTCTGCTGACAGTTGTAGCAAGTCACCTCGCCTTTCGGCTTCTTCTGGCCATCCTTACCCTTCTGCTGCTGCTGCTTCCTCTTCTTGTTTCCACCCTGCTGGGGTTTAAACTCTTCCCTGGTCACAGCAACAACAGATCCTTCCTTAGGAAACAGACTCTCATACCTAAGAGCTTTCTCCACAAGCTTCTCAAATGAATCGTCCAAATGATCCACCAATTGCCTCCCAAGATAACTGTCCAAGCCTGTCACGAACTTCTCATTCTTCTGATAAGCAGATTCAATATATGACCGAGCATACTTGGACAAAGATTCAAACTCAGAAACATACTCAAGAACAGATCTTCCACCCTGCTTGAGCTCTACAAACTTCTTGAACAAAACCGACTTCTGAGCTGTAGAAATGAACTTAGCTTCAAATCTAGCTTGGAATTGCTCCCAAGTAATCTCTTCCTCCTCAGTATTGATGGTAATAGAGTTCCACCAATCAGAGGCTCTCCCTTGAAGCTGCCTTGATGCCAACTTCCTCTTAGTTGCATCATCAATTCCCAAATCACCAAAGATCCTTCTACAAGCATCTATCCACCTCTGGACCTCAATAGTTGATTCTATTCCCAAGAAAACCTTTCCTCCAAGAGCAGTATAATCCTTGCACAACTTAGCAAAATCCACTGGTTTCGGAGTTTGGACTTGAACTCCAACATCTACTGCTGCCCCTGGAACTGGTATCCTTCTCATGATCGAAGTCATCATAGCTTCGAACATGGCTGCATAATCAGCAGTCCCCTTAGTAGCACGGCCTTCCCTAGCAGCTGGTCTCCCTCTTCGACTCATTCTCAATATCTATAAAAAGAAATGATTAGAACATCTAGAGAAACAACTGCACAAAGGACTAACTTACTTTTAAGCTATTATATTATATATAGTAATCATCCATCAAATTACAATTACGTCTCTCATACGTAGTTACGACAGCGAGCGTTGGGTAAAATCGATTAACCAATGCTCTGATACCAAATATGACGACCGCCCATGACCCCTGCACCGAATCTAGAGATAGTGCGCTGTAAAGTGTGCCAGGCGACCATGGACGATTGTCAGGGTAAATTAAAACAACAGAATCTATCGTATTACTCACAGCGCATGGACAAAATACAATAGAACATATGTATAGTGAAGCTTTACAGAATAAAATGCCATCATATAAACTTCATAATAGTTGAATACAAGCATCCAAACAGCCAATACATCAAGCCTCACTACATAACACTCAGAGAATACAAAACAGCGGAACATCCAGTACATATAATAAGAAGATAATATGCAACCCTCCAGCTCGTCTTCGATATCAGCATCGTGAGAAGAGAACAGCACCTGTCACCTGCTACCTAGTCTGCCCGTCCCAAAAATGGACGAACAGCCCAAGGCGATAAGAATTAAAACATAAAGCCTTGAGTCAGACAACAGTCTTAGTGAGCAGTAAATTAACTAACAACATACCAAAAGAGCATAAAGGAAAAGGAATAGGAATACACCCTCCCACTCCACCTCTTTCTACAGTGATAGCCCCCAGACACACACTAAGCAGAAGCAACATAGAAGAGCATACAATTTAAAGTAAAGTAATAATCATTCGAGTCAAGGGCGATGTTTTCCAAGTACCAAGGCCTAAATCAGATAAGCACCCAGAAAATACCGCTCTTGAGTCCGAATGACGATACAACCAAACATCCATGACTCTGGCTATCACTGTTATCATTGCTTTGATATCACCGTTAATTGAATGACCGGCACATTCTTTCAGCCGTCCGTCAAGGGCTAATGGAAACCCCGGTTCTAGACATAACTCCCGCACGTCGTCGCAGCCCGTGCCTAGGACTATCGAATCTGCCCAGAGTACTCGACCATCGACAGTTAGTCGTTGGGACTATCGAATCTGCCCAAACGTACTCTTGCTTAGAGCATGCTAGAACCTTCAACAACGATGCTATCCAAGCCTCCTAGTCATCCTCCTCGACGACTATTCTCATATCCATTCATTATCCTCAACTCGAATCATATCACCGAGTTATCACCATGCTTGGAATGATCCCGTCTGGATTAGACCAAGTCTTCATCACATGATGCCTCGCTTCATTACATCCTCGCAAAGCCTCATCTCAACATCACATCATCAAATCTATGCATAAGAGCTTCATCATCCCGCTACATATGCCACGAGCAGCTTTTCCCAATTCAAGAGCCTTTCCCTTAGCTTTTGAATCATCTTCGACCACCTTGTCTAAAACCAATCAACAATCATCTAATTCACAGCAATCAATCATGTCAATCATCAATCCAAGTAACCAAGCATTCAAATATAAGTAAAATGGACAATTATAACAATAATGGCAATTTCGTAATTAAGGAGTTGAAAGTCTAACAAGCATGAAAACATGAGAATTATCTCTACAACTTGATGAATGAACTTGCATAGGTTAATCATATACAAAAATGGTTGTCAAATCATCATGAACAATGGATCTACATGGGTCTACACTTAGGTTTACAAAAATGCATAGAAATCACTATTTTAACACCAAATCAAGCCAACAATCCGATCTACTCCTTTGGATCCATGTGAGAGATAATCACCACTCACCAAATCACCTAAACAACCTCAAATCAACACGCTTCAGATCTGGACAGCGAAGGATCAAGCTTGATCTATCACGAATCCGCTTCAAACGAAGAAATCTCTCTTGAAAAGATGAAGATCTTCAATCTAAGCTCTTGAATCTTAAATTTGATCTTCAACTTGGATGAAAGGAAGCACTAGATTAGAGTGGAGAAAAGAAGTGAAGAAGTGTAGAAGTCGAGCTCTCAAAATGGCAGCACTTCGTCGCTTCGAAATCCGGATCCCAAAAAGTGAGAACAACCCCCTCTATTTATAGCAGAAATCTCTCTAAGTCGTAACTCGGCTATCTCCATAGGTCGTCTCCGACCTAAGCCTCTCCGACCTAAGCCTCTCCGACCTAACAGATGCACGCGCACCCCAACTCCTACGACCTAACACTCCTGCGCATCCAAGCACCCAGCGTCCTACGACTTAACGCAACGCGCGACTTAACACATGCGCTTCCACTTACATGCGACTTACGACCTAACACAGATCGCGACTTAACAATAGGTACGACCTACGACTTATAAAACCTTGCGACCTAACCACTCAGCAACCCACGCGACCTAACACTTAAGCCAATACGCAACCTAAGACTTAGCCAACCACTCCGACTTAGCCCACACGACCAGATACTAACCCCTTAGGTCGTCCAACGACTTAACTACTAAGTCGCTAACCTGCTATCCCAGCTCCTCTAGGTCGTTGCCGACCTAACTATACTAACTACATCCTATAGGTCGCTAACATTCTATAGGTCGCTAACATTCTATAGGTCGTTCCAACCGACCTAACTATACTAACTACCAGACAACCTAGTACATAATGACCTAACGCTTATCTCGGTCAAAAACTTAAGTCGTCTACGACTTAACACACTAACCACTAGGTTGTACATCTCCTAGCTCGCGCTTCCTTTAGGTCGCTCGAAACCTTAACTCGCCAAAAACTCTTAAGTCTTCTCTCTTAGGTCGTCTACGACCTAAACCACCTTGCGACTTATCACCTGAACGACTTAACACTTAGGTGTGACTCAAGACAGTGCGATCTACCACTTAATCTGGCTACGACCTAACTCTTAACTCGCCTATCCCCTTAGGTCGCAGACCTTCTCTAAGTCGCTCACGACTTATCTTCTAAGTCGCCAACAACATTTAACTAACCTCTAGGTCGCGTACGACCTAGGACTTAGGCAAATTTCAACCAAAATATGAAACAACTAGAAAATGCTGAAAATCCCAGATTTTGACAAACTTTTCGATCCGTAAAATACGGGTCGTTACATTGTTGCTCTTTTTGAATTTCAAAAACTTTTTGAAATTTTTAGCAATGAACGCCATATCTTCTCATCTGAATCTGATTCATCCTTTTACGCTTGGAATGCTATATTCTTCTTATCTTGCACCTGTACTCGTTTAGCCTGGAGATTAACTTCATAAAACATTAGATTTCCTATCTACTCCTCTGGTTTAATGGTTGAAATGTCGTTAGTTTCTTTGATCGCTAAGACCTTTTGTTCCCACTCATCCGTTAGAGAGTTGAGGATTTTTGAAATAATATCAAAGTCTGTATATTTTTCTCCTAATGCTAAAAGAGAATGATATATATCTTGGAATCTAGATTACAATTCATTTATTGTTTCATCCTGCTTCATTTTGAAATTCTGGAACTGATTTTTGAGCATAGAAATCTTACTCTGCTTTACTTTGTTAGTTCCTTCATGTGTAATTTGAAGTGTACACCAAATTTCATAAGCTGTTTTACACATGCTTACTCTATTAAATTCATTTTTGTCTAATGCACAATATAACATGTTCATGGCTTTGGCATTTGCAGTAGCATCCAGTTTTTCTGCGTTAGACCATGGTGAATATTCTGTAGTAGGTATAGTATATTCTACGTGAGTAATATTCCAAGTTTCATAACTATTAGCTTGCATATAAATTCTCATTCTAGTGGACCAACAGTTATAGTTCATCCCGTTAAATAGTGGTGGTCGTACAGTAGATTGACCTTCAAGGAAGCTTATGAAAAGGTTTCAGCAAATAGCAATGGTCGCAACTCTCTATAAGGAAGAAAACCTTTCAGAATAGGGAAGTGTGTTTTCATAAAATATGACAGTTATACACAGTTCAGTCGACTGCCTTAGTAGCTTCAGTCGACTGAATTTAAAAACGTGCATGTGCATTTGAAAGTGCACAGATTCAGTCGACTAACTCATGCAATCAGTTGACTGGTCTGTGTAGTTTATAAAAAAATTATGCACAGGTTCAGTCGACTGAGTGCATGAGTTCAATCGACTGAACTGAGTGTTTTCTGAAGTTCAATTTTGAAAGCATGTTTTAGAAGTTGATTTAAAAAGCCGTGAAAACTATAGTATATATGCAAGGAGTGAACAACTTGAGGAAAGATTTTCACATAGTTAAAGCTAGACTTAGACTATAAACAACATATGTATATACGAACCATACTCTGAATTGTTGAGTCTAGTCTTCGTAGTTTTGTCATAGATTCATGAATCTTCATGTCGGTTGAATTTCTTGTCATTAATCAAAACATAAGATCCAACAAGGGAGACCAGCCCAACCTTCCTGTTCATAGCGGAGACCAGCTTTCCATCTGTGGCAATCAGTTACCACATCACATGAGCAACACTCTGATTCTTCTAGCTCTAAGAAATTCATGACCGCAGGTCGAGCAAGCATCCAATTGCCACTTCCAATCCATCTTTGCTGACCGTTGTTTCTGACATTTCTACAGTGGAGAAATTGGCTGAATTTAAGGCCACTTCCCTGAAAATCTGTTTTGATGGGCTTAAATTCCTTCCCATAATTCATATGATCTCGGGGCATGCCAAAGCATTCTCTCTCGCATGTGTTAACGATGTTTTCATGCAGCATGAGTCATTCCAACACTTAGTGAAAAAAATCTCTGAAGTATCGATCGAGTGACAATACGAAATAGATCGTCTCAAGTTAGAGGCGATCCACGATAAAGACATAATCAAACACCAAGATAATGAGCTATCGAAGTTGACAACAAAACTTGCTAAGGCTTAAAAGAGTGCCATGAAAACATCGGAGGCAGTGAGTCGTTTGGAAGCTTCTTATAAGAAAGAACTCAATGCTGCCCTTAATCACGGTAGGGCACTCTTTCTGGAAAAGGATTCCTTGCAAAAGGAGAATGATGTCTTGGTCCGTAGCATCAATGAACTTGAAGAGCTCCTTAAGAAAGAAAGGGAAGAAAAGATCGAGGCTCGGGAAGAATCACAAAGGTATTGCGAAGAGGCTGTTGAAGCTAGAAGCCTAAAAATTAAACTTGATGAGAAATTTGCCAAAATAAAGGCCCTCAAAGAAGAGGCACGAGACGAAGGCTGCAAGGAGATGATGGAACAAATTGAAACCCGATTAGAAGATGCTAAGGAGTCCGGTCAGAATGAAATTAAGGACTTTTTTGATCCACTGGTCATCGAATACAACGTTAAAGTCCTCATCCACCGCGACTTGAGTTTTCTTAGCAAAGGTTATCTCGAGTCACTTGCTGAAGCCTGGGAGTACATCATTGAGATGAAAAAGAGAGAGCTGGATGAAGCTGAGTTAGAGGAAGAGAAATTGGTGCAGGAGATCCTCCGTGGAAATGAACCCCTAGATCTTACCACCATGAGACACCGATATTTGGATATTTCATCGCCTTTTGATAAAGGGAAACATATTGCTGGATCCTTGATAGCCGACCCTAAGGGCCCCTCTTCTTTCCAGGCGGTTAGAGCATCGGTTTCCTTTGGCCTGGGGCAGGAATTGGGCTATGATCCAGATAAGCCCGATTATCAATCCAAAGTGTTGACCCCTATTTTGAAAGGAGGCAACTCCAGCAACAACCGAGAGCCAGCCGGATGCTGGTATTCCACTTTATTCTCCACTCTACAAGAGGTTTTGTTCTTCATGCCCAATGGTTTTAGGCTTATCTCCGTGTTTTAACAAATTTGCAGGTCTTCCGGGTCCTGGCCAAACTCTTAAAAGTGATGTTGCCATAGAGCAACAAGAGAAATTATTAGAGATTGCAATGGCCACCGATGTATCGGGGCCCAACACTCAAGTCATCGGAGCATTCGATGATGATAAGGCTGAAGATCCGCTACCAACGATGACTCTGACGATGTTGTGATTACCGACACCTTCAAATGCACTAATGAGATCAGCTTGAAGGAGCATACTGAAAAGAAGGAGTTACTGAAGAAAAAGGCTAAAGCTGAGCCGACTGAGGTGACCACTGATGATCTACACCTTTTCCCACTACAAGTCATTCCACCTAGTGGGTCGATTCGCAGAGACCCCCCTCTAAGATTCGAACGCCGCCAAAGGTGGTAAGGGTTAAGGAAGATAACTAGTTGAAGTTCAGACAGCACCACTCCCGAAAAATCCAAAAAGGAGAGAAGATCGAAGAAATAGCCATCACTTCGGCTCGGTGTGTACATAGTTTGCATAGCTGTTTGTTCGTCGTTTTCTTTTATTAGTTGTGGTTGTACGGGTATGACTCCTAGTTTTTTGAAGTAACTTGCACCACAATTTTGAAACTTATCATGTGAATAAAAGCTCCTGTTTTCTGTTGAGCTCTCGTGTGAACTGTTATTTAAGTAGTTGAACTATTACTTTCCATTCAACGTACTTATAATTCGTTGTTCATTAGTTCTGGTAACAATCCGCTAGCTCTATCCCAAGGCCTCCATGTTTTCATGGCCTTAAGTCGTATCAAACGCTAGGCTCGAACCTTAGTGTTACGTCGTCGAATTCAGCGGTTTGAGTAATTATACTTTTGCCCCTAGTCTTAGGTAAGCAGGGTTAGAGGTTGGATGGTCGAACTCCATCCTTAGCGGGTTTATACTCTTCCTATCGATTTTAGGTCGAAGTTCGTGGATAATGAATGGTCGAACCTCATTCGTTTATCAGTTTATACTCATATCCGCTTTCTAGGGATAGGAGTTAGTTGATGGTTGGTCGGATCGCACCCAGTTTATGTTTGTACTCCAGTCCGCACTCTGGGGAATTATAGTTATTTCATGGGTGGTCGATTCACACCCAGTTTATGTTTATACTCCAATCTGCACTCTGGGGACTTAGAGTTATTTTGGAAAGCAATTGGATCGCACTCATCATAATTGATTGATTTTCCCTCCAGGATCCAGGGTTTCATTTAGCAAGCGATCGGTCATGTCACGATCGCTCTTATTTTACTTTAGTCCCATCGTTCGGCGGGATTTATCTGATCGTCAGATGGTCGAGTCACATCCATTCCTCATTATGCATCCCGTCTATTGGATTATGAATGAGAGTTATCAAATGAACAATTGGACCAAGCCCATCTTGTTTAGTTCCATTAGGAACTAGCGTAATTGATTAATTTCAAACTCTTGGAACCTATTTGGACATATCGACATCAATCAGTTTCATCATGTAACTAATACATAATGCTTCGGTAAACATAAATATAAATTAAGTCCAAAACTATATTTGCTAAATGGGAGGAAAGACATAATCTGTCTTATTACATGTCTGTAAAATCAAATGCTAAAGCAAATTCTAAAAGCAAATATAATTGAATGGAAAAGAAATAAACTAAGTGAAATAGCATCGTAAATGCTCGCTATTCTACGCCCTTGGAAGTGTGATGCCATCAACTGTCGCTAGCTTGAAAGTTCCCTCTCCAAGCCTCTGTTTAATGACATACGGTCCTTCCTAGATTGGACTCATGTGCGATGGGGTAGGAAAAACCCATTTCAAGACGAGATCTTTGATTTCAATGGTTCTAGGCCAGACTTTAACGTTGTAGTATCGAACGACTCGATGTCGATGCGCAGCTATCCGGCTTCCTCGCGCTTCTTATCTATAAAATCGAGAGATTCCAAGAGGAGATCTTTATTCGTTTTGGGATCATAGTAAGTCACTCGATGAGAAGGAACATCGAGCTCAACAGGAATGACGGCTTCGGAACCGTAAAGGCGAATGGAGTATGGCCAATCACAGATTTGTGGGTGGTCTTGTAAGCCCACAATGCTGTCGGGAGTTCATCCACCCACTTGCCTTTAGCCTTCTCCAAACGCTTCTTTAGAATGGACTTTATAACTTTGTTCACTACTTCAACCTGTCCATTTGCTTGAAGGTGAGTGACTATTGCAAATATCTTTTCAATACGATACCTCTGACAGAAGTCTTTGAATTCAACATTGTCGAATTGAGGCCCGTTATCTGTTATAATATTTCATGGGGGACTGAAACGACATATGATGTTTCAGACAATAAAGTTGATTACTTTCTTGGTTGTGATCGTGGCTATAGGTTCTGCTTCGGCCCATTTGGTGAAGTAATCAACCGCAACGATAGCGTACTTCGCACTACCTTTAGAGATTGGTAAGGAACAGATAATATCTATACCCCACATGGCAAATAGCCATGGACTGACGATTTGTGTGATTTCTACTAGCGGAGCTCTTGGAACTTTTGCATATATTTGACACTTGTCACATTGCCTTACATAATCAGCAGCATCTCAATTAATAGCCGGCCAGTAATACCCATAACAGAGTATTTTCTTTGCAAGAGTCTGCTCCCAACGTGATCGCCACATTCCCCTTCATGAACTTCTTTAATGACACATTTTATCTCATCATGAACGACACACTGGAGTAAAGGAATAGAAAAACCTTTTCTGTACATAATTCCTCCTTGCATGACATATCGCGAAGCTTTACAAAGGACTTGTGGCATTTTATTTCTTTGATCAGGTAGGACTCCATTAAGAAAATAGTCTTTGATCAGAGTCATCCATGATTCCCTCTCAGGCTCTGCTTCTAGTGTCTACTCGATTTCAATCATGTTTATACTTAGGGCATTTAATACTTCGACCATAACGAAGCCCATCTGTTATGCATTGCCGGTGCTAGCAAACTTTGCTAATGAATCAGCCTCTCTGTTTTGATCTTGTGGAATATGCGAAATATCATAGTACTCAAATTCAGTCAACAACTCTTAGACTTGGGTAAGGTATGGAGCAAGCCATTGTCCTTTAGCTTGATAATCTCCCCTGACTTGGTACACTACCAACTGTGAATCACAAAAGATTTCAAGAGATTTATTCCTAGTTCTCTAGCGAGTTTAAGTCCAGCAATCAGAGCTTCATACTTAGCTTTGTTGTTTGTTGCTGGGAAATCAAGCTTTAAAGCATAACAGATTGACCAATCTTCGAGAGTTACAGGCACAATTCTAGCTCCAGAACAATAATTATTGGACGCTCCATAGTATATAATCTTCACCGTATGGTAGGGATTCTGCTGCCCTCCGGGGAATCATCCTACGCAGTGAACTCTACTATATAATCTGCCAGTGCTGACGCTGGATAGCCCTCCGAGGTAGATAAGTGATATCGAATTGACTGAGCCTGATATTCCACTTGAGTAACCTCCCAGATGTCTCAGGTCGATGGGACCTGTCGCAATGGCTAGTCTGGGTAAACATTGATCGGGTGTGCCTAGAAGTATGGGTGAAGCTTTCGTGATGCAATCAGCAAGCAATATGCCATTTTATCTATTTTCGGATAGTTCCTTTCAGCTCCCGTCAATCGTTTGCTGACGTAATACACCGGCCTCTGGATTCGATCCTCCTTGCAAAACAGTGCGGCGCTTATAGCGTGTATCGATGCGACTAAGTAGATATATTAATCTTCATGATCCGCTGGTTTCAATAGGATGGGAGGCCTCTCCAAGTGATTTGCCAAAGCTTTAAATGCGTCCTTACAATCTTTTGTCCATTCAAAATTCCTTCTTCCTCTCCTAATCACATCAAAGAACAGAATGCATTTATCGATAGCTCTGGAAATAAACTGGCTTAATTCAGCAACTTTCCCATTCAGGCCTATACTTATTTGATAGACTTTGGCACTTGGATATCGTGGATAGCTTGGATCTTCCCAGGATTTACTTCGATTCCATGGGAATTAACAATAAAACCCAAGAACTTCCTTGATGCTACCTCAAAAGAACACTTCAAAGGATTAATTTTCATCTTGTAATGTTGAAGGATGTCGAACATTTCTGCCAAGTCTCTAATATGGCTGCTTGATCATCGTGACTTCATGAGCATATCATCCATATACACTTCCATCATTTTTCCAATCTGATCTTTAAACATCTTATTGACTAAGCGCTGATAAGTCGCTCCTGTATTCTTTAGTCCAAACAACATTACTACATAGCAATACAATCCAACGTCGGTGATGAAGCTAGTGTGATTTTGATTGGGGATGTGCATCGGGATTTGACTATATCCTGAGTATGCATCCATGAAAGATATAAATTCGTGTCCCGTGGTCGAATCTACCAGCTGCTCGATCCTTGGAAGGGGAAAACTATCTTTCGGGCACGTCTGGTTTAAATCTGAGTAATCAATGCATGTTCTCCATTTTCCATTTGACTTTTTCACAAGTACATGGTTAGATACCCACTTAGGGTAGAGGGCATCACGGGTAAACCCATTGTCTTTGAGTCTATCCACCTCCTCTTTGAGAGTTGCAGATCTCTCTGAATCCATGCCGCATCTTTTTTGCTTCACCGGGACATGTCTCGGGTTGATATTCAATGCATGGCTCGCAATGGCGGGCGAGATTCCACACATGCCAGAGTGAGTTCAAACGAACACGTCTAAATTCGCTCGGAGAAAACTAGCAAGTTATTTCATCATCGGGGGCCTGAGCCATGATCCGATCTTTAGGGCTTGTGACAGGTCATTGTGGCTAAACGTGGTATCAATCGTCAGCTCAGCCGGTGCAGCCTTGGTCTCTTTGGGTTCCTCCTTATCATCTCTTGGATCAATATCTCTATAGAACCGATTGTGGCGCCTGAGCCAAGGCTTAGGCGCTAGTTGTCAATTTTCGGTAGCTCGGATGCGGACAGTCTTATCCACACCCTTACCTTTCTCTTTATGTTGAGCAACCTTCAACTCAGCTACATAACAGGCACTTCCAGTCGCTTGGTCACCATGAACAACTCCAACACCATTATCCGTCGAAAACTTCAAAGTCAAACACCATCGGGCAAGAGCCGCCCAAAATTCGGCTAGGGCCGGTCAACACAGAAAAATGTCATAAGGAGACTCAACATCTGTAATAACAAACGACAAGGTTCGCACTCTCCTTCGGTCACCTTCTCCCAACTCTACAGGTAATTCCACATAACCAACATCTTTAGTCATAGCACTGTTAAAACTGTGTATGCGGGCTTTAGACGGTTTTAAATCCTTAGCTTCCATTTTCATCAGATCATAAGCTTTTTTTTGAAAATTATATTTACTGAACTTTCACCGTCAATTAATATCCTTCTCACCAAAGTGGGGTCGATCGTAGCCGAAATGACCATTGGGTCGATCGTTAGAACCTCCATATTATCTGCATCTCTATTCCTAAACACAATATCATCCCCCATCGTACGTTGCTATTTTGACGGAGCTCCATCTTATTTATTTGAACAGCATTCAAAATCCACATGCTTAATCGTGTTAGCATAGTGATCCATCTCTTGCCAACACTTATCTGTTGGGTGCGGTCATCCGACTATCGTATTTATCACCAATCTTCCACCAGTTCGTGCAGGCTCTTCAGCCCTGTGCGGTACTTATTCTCAGTTGGAATCAGATTTCCCATGTCTGCCATCCTGTGGAGTTTTTATAGATTGCTGCAATTTTCATTCTCAAATAAGCTTTTCGATAATGTCTTGTAGATGCCTACATTCATTCGTTCCATGTCCATAGCACTCGTGGAGCCAACAATATTTTCCGGTTTATTTCTGTTTCTCAGTCGATTCTTTTGGAGGCGGCTTCCTACATTGCATGGTATTGCAAGTAGACGAATAGAACCAAGAATGTATTCAACGGTGTGTAACTATCGAACATTGGAATCGTAGGCTTCCCTCTTCCAAAATCCCTCTTTCGTTCTCGGTTCCTATCTCCGCCTCTCTTTTGTTGATTTGGTTTATTCTGGACATTCACTTGAACTTTTATAGATATGTTATCGAACTGCTTTATTGCAATGTTACTCTGCACTCCCTCTCCACCTAGCCCCACAACATTCTTCTTTCTGAAGGATCTGGCTTCTTCCTTTCTTAAATACTAAGCCGCCTTCGTGTAAAAGCATTCCAACATTGCAGGTTGCTTACCGGCTAACCAATCGCCAAAATCAGACTCTGGACCAAGCCTTCTTATCACGAACATGAGTATTGCATCGTCATTTGGATTATTATTTTCTATAACAGCAGTATGGAACTTTCCCAAATAATATTTCAATGATTCTCCTGGAGCCTGAATCGCGTTGGACAGGGACATCACATCCTTGGGACAAATTGCGCGCATCCAGAACTGCTCCACAAACTTTATTACCAAATCAGCAAATCTGGAAATCGGTCGTGGGGGTAATCTTGTGAACCACATCGTTGATATACCAGAGAGAGTTATGGGAAAACATCTACACTTAGTTGCATCATCTGCTTGCGTGAAATCCATCAGCCATTCATATCTCATGATGTGCTGCCTGGGGTCGGTTTTTTCCTCATAGGCAGGCATCGACAACATGTTAAACCTCTTTGGATACCGTGCATGTAATACACTATCTGTGAACAGGGTATAACTTCTTGAGAGTCCCCATTCATCATTGGTTAAGCCTTGTTTCTCCCTCACTAACTGTCTGACCATAACCGATAAGTCTGATGTTTGGATAGTCGGTGCTAAGCGGTGGTCGTGCTCCACTTCACGTGAATGGTCTAGTCATTGTCTACGGCCCGCTCCATGCCTTTTTGGTTCACCATCTTCCTGATGTATATCTTGTATATTCATTTCATCATCATTCCGGGGAAGTACTTGGTTAGCATTCAATCGAACTCCATTATCCAAACCAACAAAAGTAACTCTCCCTCGATTCCTAAGGTGTATAGGAGGATTCCCTCCTTTGGAGGAGGGATTGGTACCGATCCCTATGGAGGGATCGGCACTGATCGGTCCTAGCAAACCATGATGGTCTGCCAATTGATGTTCCAAAGTTTTTATGCAATATTCTTCTATCCTGTGATGCCTATGCCTGTGATATTCGTCCGATGAGCTAAAACTCTCCAATGCCGAGTAAGGAGTGCGGTCACTCCTAGCTTTCCCCCGCTGCTGCTGATTGAGTTGGTTCATCAAGTCGATATTAGTCTGAATTTGCTGATTTAATTGTCGATGGCTTTCTATCAGCTCTCTCATTAAAATATTAAATTCAACTCTTGTAATAGAATCGGTGGGATTCTGAACTTCAACCGGTTCAACATTCACATTTGTTGGTTGATTGCTTGGGTCTCCTTGCTTGATGCTATTATTCTCATTTCTTTCCATGTTCTGAGAAGTAGATCTAGTATTTCTCACCACTATCAATAGCTTTGCTTAGATTTCTACAAATCTGAGTAGTATGAGCAACTTCTTGATGATTACTCCAGATCTCCTTTGGGGGATTTATCCAATCCAGTAGCAACAAGGGGATCCTAATGAACTGAGAATTAATTTTCTCAGTGAAAGCACCAAAATGTTTGCAACTAAATTGGTCACAAACACCTAAGAATAGTGTTTTTATAGATAAGTAACTGAAGAAAAACAAAACTAAACCGAGTAAATGAATTAACAAGAAACAGAAAATCAACTATAATTAGAGACACAGAAATTTATAGTGGTTCAGCGTTGTAGGACGACATCCACTTTGAAGATTATCCTTTATTAATCACTTATAAATCTGATTACAATAGTAGAAAATAGCAAATACTTGATTATAATAGATTCTAAAGTAACAAGCAACTTAAAGATCCCTAGAATGACCCAGTCTGGTATTTATAGACAAAGACGACCATGTATCTCTTTGAAATTTTAGCTAAGGGGCCTACTACTCCACATGGGCCCACTAAAAGGATCACTGGGCCCAATTCCCAAAGGGAGGGATCAGTACTGGTCCCTTCTTTGGTCGAGTTTTGGGGAGCGATACCTATGGCGGCTTCCTTGTGCAAAAACATGTTTGGACTCTAATTTTCATGACATTTGAATAATTGGAACTCGATTTGTCGCTTAATCTTTGATTGACGTGAATGTTGCCTTCTGCCGACCCCTCTCGTGGGGTGTATACCGATCCCTCCAACTTTGTCCATTTGATATGCGATCCCTGGGAAAGGTTCCCTAGGGTCCATATACCTTGCTCTCCAAATTTTATATGCTTTGGACTTGCAGATCTCAAGATATTGATTGTTTTCTACAAGAATGCTCTTGTATTTCATTGTATGTCGATCCCTCCTTCATGAAGTATGTCGATCCCTCTCAATGAGCCAATCTATGCCAATTCCTTTCATCCATTAAGCCATATTCCATACTTTGAGCATTCTAGATTGTACATCCACCAAATCCATTCAATCCTGACTTTATATGATCATTTGTACTTGACTTTCGGGTCCTACAATCACCGCTCCAGAGTCGTCGGCCTTGATGGCAGTCAAATCTAACTCGTGCAATCAGTTCGATATAGTCAGGCTGGAATGCCAGATAACAAGCATCGATGTACTTCCCAAAAGAAAACGCCAACCACTTAATACTTCTTAAATAGGGAAAAGTTGGACCCAATGGCCATTTAATGCCTTGACCCTAAAGTGAGCCCTTTGTAACTATAACGACCCGCAAATTCAACACTACGAAATATTAAACTAATTAAAAGTAAATTTTTAATAAAAGGGTGAATTAGGTATTGTATTTATAACCGTTATGAAGGTCTTTCTAAGATTATTAGTTTGATATATATTGCTGATTTATTTGGAGTTATAGTTTGCAAAATAGAAGCGTTACGGTGTTTAAACAGCGTACATAGCTGTTGCGGGCCAAACTCGATATACAGTCCATAACCCAGCCAAATGGCTATATATTTGAGAGTAGAAAACCCTAGTTATAACATCTATCTTCATTTTCTCATCTAATTTTCAAAATTCCTTAATCACTACTAATGGAAGATGATTATCTATGATTGAAAATTAATTTAAAAATAAAAGTGTCCATAATATGTCGAATTATATATCGTTGAAAAGCTCTCGATAAGGCGAAGAGGCATTTGAAACTCGTTTTTCCATCTGAGGCCTCATTGACCATAAATTAGTGAATAATTCTCAACCATTCAATCTACGGCTCCGTGATAGATGGTGAAACGACAACTATGGGGCAATCAGAGGGTACAATTGTGGAGAGGAGGTCATGAGCAGTCGATCTACCAGCTCGAGATCGGGGAAATGATGCTCGGATTGGGGTCAAAAATTCGAGTAGGGTTAGGAATTTCGGGTGCGGCGTCTGCCATTCAGGCAACGCGGGTGATGTCATGGGGGTTGGCTTGGTAGAGGGCAACGCGTCGGAGGCTGTGGTGATGCTGGATATGGTGGCATAGCCTGAAAAAGTGATGGTTGGAGGAAGAAAGTGGTGGCTAGTGGGTTGAGATGTCGGCTGCTTGATTGAGGGAAGGAAGTTGATGTGTTTATATGGTATACGTATTTTATTTTATTTATTTATTTTTAAAAATAAAATCTTATATCTTCTAATCATCATATCTAGTGCGTACAAACTTCGATTCATGTACGGTTTCTTCCATTGGACTTGTAGCAAAATTGAGGACAATATGGAACTAGTTTTGCTAAGTTTGGAGACCGTTGAAGAAAATGCATTGGTATGATTTACTTACTTTGATTAATTGAATTTAAATTATAAAATAGATATCTGTTGATGGAAAATTATAGTTATTGATCTGCGTTGAGATATATTGGTAACTGTTTGGATATTTTGGATATTTTAGATATGCTAAGTCTTGGGTTGAGTGTTTACTTCTAATTGTTGTATTATAGGATTTTTAATCGTAATTAATCGTGGATTCAAAATATGACTATTATTCATTAAAATAAAATAAGTGAAATTACGCAATAACGAAAAGATAAGATAAATAAATGACTAATGTGATTACTTATAGTTTCTGTGTGATGTTTATAAATAATATCGTTCAAATGAAATAAAATGAAATTAACCTGGAGAAATTTAATAAGGTTATTATTATGAATTTCTAGAGAAATCCATAGATAATAACGGAGAATATATTTTAAACTTAATTTAAAATGTTTATTATTATTCAATAAAGTGAGATTTTATAAATAATAATAATAATATGGTTTTTATGAAAATTACACTATTTTGGGGTAAATATAAATGAATTGTTTTTAAAGTATATTAAAGATATTTAATATGTATATTATTACCTTAAAATAATAATACTGTTGAGTTGAAAGATAATTTGATGATGAACTTAATCTTCATAGAATTTAATTCTCCGACAAAGTATTTTTTGATATAAAATGCAATTTTTAGGGAGATTTGCAGTAATAGGATTGCAATAAAGTATTTTGAAGTATATTATCATTTGGAAAGAATTAATATTACCTTGTGAAAAAAGCACTTTTGTAATAAACAATAGTAAAATGATTTTATACTTAAAAGAAAACAATGATTATAAATATGACGTTTTGAATGGATGTAATATGTGACTAACATTTGATTTTATTTATTTCATATGTTATTTTATTACGATGAGATCGTATTTGGATGTGTTTCCATATTACTACGTTATGTGTAGTTAACTATGGTTTTATTGTGTTTGTGTTACAATGTTGTTTGGATTAGTACACATTTGGTGATTGATGTTTGACATTATTATGGAGTGATTTGTATACATTTGATGATTTATACATACATTGTGAAGTATTACTATAATGGATTATTAGTATGAATGTATGTATATTTGTGTTATTTTCTTATTTAATGATTGAATATTTTCAAATGAATGTGATGTTTAATGGCTAAGTATACTACTGTTGTTTCCTTGTATGATGATTTATTATGATGGATGGGTTGAGATATTATTTTTTGATTTTATTGATTGCGGTGGTTGCATTGCTTGCATTGAATTGCATTGATTGTAGTGGTTGCATCGACTGAATTGAATTGCATTGGTTGTAGTGATTGAATGGATGCAATGGTTGTTATAAACTAACAAGTATTTTGATGTAGGAGAAAAGCATGAAACAGAACCACGTGGGCTTGATCCCTCAAAAGGGGTATGTAGGTAATCTTTTTCCATGTAGAAGCCACCGAATCACTTGGGTTGGGCTAGGGTGTACAGAAATTGGCGCAATCCAAAATGGAGTTGATACTATTTTTTCTTTTTATCTTATATATCTCTATCAGTGTAGAGTTGCATATAGGAGTAGATAAGGGAATGGAAATTGGATAGCTATTTGGTATATTATTTTTACACCGTTATTACATTATTTGTAAGTTGGTAATGATTGATGTATTTGAAATTAAATTGATGTGATAATGTAAAATAACTGTATAATTAAGTTAATATATATTTTTATTGATGTTTGATTCTGCTGTGAGGTTTTCCCCTTTCTATTCACTGTTTTAGAATTTTTAATTTTTATCTACCCATGGTCCACTGCTTTATATATATGAAATTAGTTGTAAGTGTGTTTTGTCGTCGTTTATTATAGATTTTGGATTTTATAAATAGTGAATCGTCACATTTGATATCATAGTTAGGGTTTAGCGATTCCCTGATTAGGTTTGACCATTAAGTTATAATGATTTATAACTTAGATTGGATTAAACTATGGAATGAGAGAGCATTTTGGTTGGCAATTGTATGCTTTGTGTGTGCATTTTGTTTGTTGACCACCATTACCTCATGCAAAAATGACGTTTATTATGATAATAGAAGATAAATAAAGTAGGAGTGTGTTTGATGAACACTTATAAAAGGTGTTAATTGTTGATTTTAAATCAAGTGACACATATACCTAATGTTAAATTATAATTGAAATCTAACCTTAATAAAAAGAAACCATATTTGTAAAGTGTGAAATATTTTCATGGAAAATTTATAAACTATATATACCTTTGATTTTAATGATATTTTATTAAAAAGCAAAAATTGGTAATTTTCGAGCATGAAAGTGATTTGTTGAAACTTTAAAGAGGAAATAAAATAATTTTATAAAGATATTTTCAAAAGGAAAAATGAACATAGTAAAAAAATTAAGAATGCCTTTAGTAAATAGATGTTTTATTTAGTAATTAGAAGTTGAATTCAGCTTTAAAGAAACATTTAGTGTGAAGATCTTTCATTGTTTTAAGCATTCATTGAGAAGTACCTTTTTAATGGTATTATGATTTAGAAGCACTTTGTTAATGAAGAAAAGAGAGATTTTTGTTAAAAAGTGTTCTGTTTGAAAATTCTTTTATGAAAGAATGTTTTGAATTAAAATATTTAATTTTATAGAAATATTTTAATGAGATTAAAATTATTTTTAACACCCTTTGAAAGATATATATATTGGAAGGTATACATTAACCTCATTATGATTTGGAGTGCTTTGGAAAAGCATTTTGTTGAGGGATATTTTAGAAAGAAATATTTTTGTTAAAGAATATTTTAAAATATTTGTTGTGAGGTTTAAAGAATATTCATTCAATAAGATGTTTTGAGAGAGAGAAAACTATTTTGATAATGTTAAAATATTTTAAAATATTTTTTCCAAGAGTACCTTGTTGGAAAGTGGTCAGTGAAAGTAATTAATTTTAAAGAAAATAATATTTTATTGAAACATTCTTTATAGTAGATACTATATGGTTTGGAAAAGTTTTATTTTAAAGATACTTTAGAGGAAGGTTATTTCCACAAAAAATTATATATATATATATATATATATATACACACACACACACACACACATTTTTTTTTTGAAAATAAAGGTTCTTTATTAATCAACAAATAGAATCATACAATAGTAGAATTTGTCTCCTTAAAAAATCTTACCATTATGGTAAGGAAAAAGGGTGCGACATCCACTATTCCGATACAACTCTATTGCACTTGAAACAACTTACACCACAACAAAAACAAAATGAAAGAAAAAGGAAAAAGAAACAAACAACAGCCGCGTGTAAAATATAAAATACAAAACACCTCCGAACGGCCTTTGAACGAAACCAGCCCATCCTAAAGAAACAAATATCTCCACCGAAGCTCGCGAAAGATCAAATAGATCAATCCAAAATCTCCTAACTCTATACCCCATTTCAACATTTTCTCTCTCAATCGAATAAAGAACTTGTGAATGGAAGCGACACACGAGCTGTAAACGGACATCAATTTCACAGAGCTTCAATCGTTGATCTGCTGAACACAACTTCCCTTCAAAGCGGCGGCGAACTTGCTCTGTCCAAATATGATGAATCAGCGTGCAAATCGCGACATAGGAGAGAACTTGAGAGGCTGATTTGTGAGGGAAGCTTCGCCTCACATACGAGAGGCGCTGATGTAAATTGGTTACGGTGTCTGGTTGCAGGTCTAAACGATGGAAAAAGCTACTCCATAAATAAGTACTGAATTTACAGTTTACAAAAAGATGGTCATGGGTTTCAATATGAGAATTGCATAATGAACATTGAGGCTCGACCGTCATTCCCAATTCATTAGTCTGTCTGAAGTTGGTAAATGGTGTGTATATGCTAAAAATGTTGTAAATGAAAATTTCCTTGCTTTGATGTTGTGCTATATAAGTAAATAATTGCCATCTGGCTCTGCATTTTGTCGAATAACTTTCCACACTGATCTGAAAGCGAATTTCCGTGGATTGGCAATAGCCCAAAAATCGAAAAAATCTTCACGACTTAGACTCACTTGGTGGATCTGTGATGCAACCTCTCTAGTTTTTGGCATGTTTTGTGGTTGTAGTTGTCTATCATGTATAATATAGCTCACCGTACTGTTACTTGCATTGCTTAAGAACACTCTGTTCCAACCAATAAGATCCACTAACGATTTGTGGTTAATCCACGGATCGAACCACAAATCTATATGCTCCCCATTAACTACTACTCGATTCATAATTTTAGCAGCCACATCACGTTGCCTTAAAATTGATTTAAAGGTACCTGAGAAATTTTTATTGATTGCCAGAACCAAAAAATTAGTCTTCGATAAATATTTCGATCTCATCCATCTCGACCAGAGGCCATCAGTGGTTAGCAAGTTCCATAACAATTTGAGTCTAGCAGTAATAGTAAGATCCATAAATTTTCTGAGTCCAATACCCCCTTTAATTTTGGGTTTGCATAAGGCATCCCATGATATCTTATGCATTTTCCCCTTCCAGAAAAAATCAGCACATAATTTATCAGTTTTGTTCAAAATTGAAACCGGTAAATGGTATATTAATATCCAATACATGACAGTTGGAGTGATGGTGTTGTGTATAAGTTCTGCACAGCCAGTCGTAGATAAAAGCTTACTATCCCACCCATCTAATCTAGAAATAATTCATTGTAACTGGGGAGCACAGTGAGAGGCTTGAATACACTCTGATGTAAGGGGAACACCAAGGTACTTGACAGGTAAACTCTTTTTTGGTTTGTTTAAAATAGTGGCTATTGCAGTTTTATTGTCTATACCTTTACTGAAAAATACTTGCGACTTAGTTTGGTTAATATAAAGGCCTACTATATCTTCTAAAGTGGAAAAAATATAATTCATGTGGGTAGCATTTGCAGTAGTAGCGGCTAAAAAATCATAACATCATCGGCATATAGTAAGTGTGTGATAGCAGGCTGAATAGTAGATGTAGGCTACAATTGGTTGTCAATCATACCCTCTTCCATAAGAAGAGAGAAATATTCCATAGCAATACATAAATAAGGTGATAATGAGTCACCCTGTCTAAGTCCTCTATTTGAATGAATAAAACCATATGGTCGTCCATCGATCAAAATGGAAAAAGTAGGTGTAGAGATGCATTCGTGAATTAATTGTATAATAGAGGTAGGGAAACCGAAAGACATAAGCATATGGAAAACAATATCACGATACACCGTGTCATAAGCTTTTTGCAAGTCAATCTTAATGCACATTTTTGGTTTACCCCGTTTTGCAAAATCCTGAATCTATTCATGTGCTGGCAACACGTTCTCACCAATATTTCTACTGGGAATAAAAGATGATTGGTTTTCTGCAATCAAAACGGGCAAGAACCATTTAATTCGATTACTAATAATCTTAGAAATTATTTTGTAAAATACATTTGCACATGAAATAGGTCTATAATTTGAAATAGATTGAGGCTTATCTTTTTTGGGGACCAAAGTGACGAAATTGTGATTTATTCCATGTGGCAGCTTTTTCGTTTGAAAAATCTCTGACAATTATTTGAAAATATCTTCTCATAGGTCATCCCAATCCAGTTTGTAGAATTTAGACGAGAAACCATCAGGTCCTGGACTTTTGGACTCGTCAATAGAAAAAACAGCCGCTTTAATTTCCTCTAAAGTGACCGGAGAAGATAAGTATTCTCTCCCCAACTCATTAATGGGCATTCTTGTTGAAATATGTGGATAAACAGTGGTAGTGTCTCCATTAAATAAAATTTGATAATAAGCAATAACCTCATCACGAATTCTGTTACTATCATAGATGTAATTCCCTTGCGAGTCAAGTAAAGCATGAATTTTTTTTATGTGCCTTCTCATACACATTTTGGCATAGAAATATTTCGTACTTTTGTCCCCCTTTTGAAGCCAACAAATTTTGATTTGCTGTTTCAACAGTTCATACTGTTTACACATCTGATCATTTAATTGTTGGCCCATATGATACATATTGGCATAAAGTGAATCATTCTCCAGAAATTGATCTAATTGATGGAAAATGGAATCAAATTCATTTTGCATAGTATTAATATCGTTACCAATTGCTCTTGATCTATGCCAAGCTTTCAGTTCTGATTTCACCGTGTTTAGTTTATGTATGAGCAAGTATGCTGGAGAGCCCCATGTGGTGACACATAAACCTTTTTCTATACAGTGGCCATATCCGGCAATGTAGCACCAACTGTTCATATATCGAAAAGGAACCCTTTTCTGGTGTCGATTAGTTGTGCTGAAAGATACCAAAATAGGGGTATGGTCACTTATAAAAGAAGGTAAAGCAATAGTGCCAAGTTGTGGGAACATAGACATAAACTCAAAGTTAACCAAAATTTTGTCTATGTTTGTTGCAATTCCCCTCCTTCTCCAAGTATATTTGCATCCCTGTAAATTAGATTCAACCTGACCACATTTAAAAAGACAGCTTTTAAATGTATTCATATAGAAAAAAGGGATAGGCAAACCTCCCTTTTTATCCTGTGGATTAAGAGCATTATTAAAGTCCCCCATGACAAGCCACAGAGACTCGATTGTAGAAGCATGAGTTACTAGCATATACACTAGTGCCGTGGAACTGCAGTCCTCCTTTGTTATTTAGCACGTAAGTTATATGTGAGCACATCAAAATCCCATACTGCTTTGTCAAGAAGTATAAGAATCCTGCCTTTGCTGCCAGTCTCATTATTATGAACTATATGCCATTTACAGAACCTGTCTTTTATATGTTCGATGGTAGTGGACGACAATTTTGTCTCAACCAAACTTAGTAAGCTAAGTTTGTGGGACTTTAGAAGTGTGAATACGTGACTAACCTTATCATCCGTATTCATACCTCTAATGTTCCAAGACATGATATTCATTTACCAACCGATGTGCTCCGAGTAGACCTTTTAGGAGGAGCATTAACTGGATTTTTGGGATTCGCGGAAGTTTGTCTCTTCTTCAAATATGGTCGGTTATTCGAAATCATGGGTGAAACATTTCTGGAAGGATTAGTTTGTTTTCCAGTTTCTTGTATTTGTTGTGCTATATTCTCTATAAATTTTGTGCGGTCTTCAAATTCTTCACTTTTATTTTTATGTGGATCTGAACATGTATCTGATATAACTGCTTCTGTGTCAGGTACAGTTGAAGTAGACGCTGATGCTAAAGGTGTGCCAGTAGTACAAGCTGTAGCAGGCTCAGAAGATGTAGATGCTTCGAGTTCAGATTCGCATTGCAGAGCCTGAAATGGATTATGAAAAGAAATACTGATAGCGGGATCAACTGCAGTGTTACCAAGAGGGATTTCAGCATCTGAAGAGTGAATTGTAGTTGTATCTATTGATGAAGTATGTAATAAACTGTCAGCTGTGCTATTTTTTGCTTTCCATTCCTTCTTGAGTTTTTTGTTGCATGTGGAGTCTGCATGGCCATACAGTTTACATATAGAACAAGGGCTAAATTTATGTTCGTACTCGACATGTATACTGTCTGTGTTCCCATTAAATAACTGTAGTTGCATAGTTGAAGGGTAGTCGAAATCTACTTCAACTTCAACTAATACTCGCGCATAATTCAATCTACTTTCGGGTGCTATCGTAGAATCCATGCGTATTGGGCTACCAAAAACGCTTGCTATTCTGCTTATCCCTTCATTAGTCCAATATTTAAGCTTTAGATCCATTAGACGTGCCCATATAGGAATTGTAGAGAATGAATCTTTAGTAATTTCAATCTCAGGTTTTCACTTTTTAATAATAAGAATTCTGGAATCAATAGTGTAGGGATCCGATTGAATAACTTTAGTGCAGTCGTTTGGATTATAGAATTTGACAAAAATGAAACCATTCTTCTTGTATAACAATTCAAATACTCCACTAGGCTTCCATGTTTTCTCAATGAATCCCTTAAAATTTTCATATAGTGGCCTTCTACCCAGAATATAGACTACAAGTGTATTTTTCCACTTGTCGATAGCAGCAGTAAACACAGATTCAGGTAAATTACATGTCTTAACATTTCCAGTGTGAGTAGGTGGAAAATAGGATAAGTTGGTTGCATCCGCCTCTCTAGTAACTGCACACGACCGCATCGTATCTGCCCAAGATCTACTCCAGGATGTGCATGATCCTTGTGGTTAGATTAAGGAATTTCAGTAGCGGTTGGACAAAATCGGGATTCGCCTAATGGGAAACATTATGAGCACGTGGTTGCAAGTCAGATTTGGTAACGCTACTGCTCTCCTCTGAGATGCGACCAGCCGGTGGTGGTGGTTTTGATAATGTGGAGGTGGATATGTCTGGTGGTTTAGGGGGAGGAGGTACCGTAACCGTTCTCGCCTCAATGTCTTTGTTCACCATAGACAAGTTTTTCTTTTGTTGGTTATATAATGATTACACATACATACACACATACATGTATGTATGTATGTATGTGTATATGTATATGTATATGTATATGTATGTATATATGGGATATTGTTAAATTGAGAAATTAGATCATTGGTGGAAACAGTTTGATGGATGTATTTTTGAAAAGTATTTTTTTAAGGTAATGAATGAGTAAAATATTTGTTTAGATGAAAGTTTTATCAAACGGGCGTATTTGATTTCAGAAAACTTTTATTAGCAAATTGGACTGGATTGGAAGAATTTCCCCTTAAAGGATGCTTTGGTAAATTTTGGTTTGAAAAGAAAAACATTTTGTTGAGTAAAGAATTTTGGTTGAAAAAGGATCTAATTCAAAAATTGTTTATTTGAGAATATATTTGGAGATATATTATTAAAGAAGTTATGTAATATAAAAATCTAGTTTTACGGTAACTTGAAAAAAAAAGTGGAAAATATTTTACAGAGAAGAAGATGATTTAATTTGGAAGTAAATGGTTGAAGAGTAAAATATTTAATTGAATAAAAAAATTTGGAGGTGTTTGTTAAAAAAGTATTTTTTATTAAAAAGATGTTTTAATTCAGAATTTTAACCGAGGACTATTAAACTAGACTTTGTAACATGGGGTGTAAGATGCTGAGATAAGAAGGGTTTTGAAGCTACCTAACATCCAGTATGACGACATTACCTTATGACTGTTATATGTGACTTTCCCTTAGGAGTTGTGGGAATGTCTATTTATTTCTATCCATATAGGGGGTTCAGAAATGATGTAGAGACCGCCAAATTGGATGTGTGGGATGGTGACCTTTTACTTGTGATTGCTTACTTTTGTTGAAATTGCTTATATTATTTATAATTAAGAAAATGTCACTTCTTTTTTGTTTATATTTATGTATTACTCCATATCATGCTTATTTAAATTAATTTCTCCTACTTATATTTTGTTGTTGGTTGTTTTGTTTATTTAACTATGGTTAATTGAATTATTTGCTCGATTGCTTGTTGCTTATTTTCTTGATTTGTTGTTATATGTTTGGTTATTCACTTGGTTGTTTTTGATTATTTTTTTAATATAATTAATTTGTTTGTTTGGCTTTCTGTTTATCTATTGTTTACTTATTTGTTTGTCTATTATCTGCTTATTTATTTGTCTGCTATGTATGATAATTGTGTGATCGAAAGAGGTTAAGGGACATACTTGAGTTAGTAATAGTGGAATTACGTTGTTTCCTAAACTATGGAAGACTAGATATTTGGAATTGACTAAGAGATATGAAGATGTTCCTTGAAGATGGATAGTAGTGAATGGAAAATTTTGATGGTTACCATTAAGGGATTAAGGATAGGCTGGAGGATCAGTATGGAGTTTTTAAAATGTATTTGGAAATCTACTTTTTTATGATTACCGGCTTCCATATATATTTTAAAACAAAGAATTTTCCACTTAAAAGAAGCTTTTATGATTTAGTTATATATTTAAAGCGATGATTTTTCAAAATTAATCTTCTAGAAGATTGTTTGTTTCAAAAGGAGATGGAAGCTTTGATCTGAAATGGAAATATTTTGATAAATGTTTGGCTCTTAAAATGTGCTAAATTCTCTTTGCTAGCAGATCCCTCTTTGGCATTTTAGGTAAGTTATCCTTATCATCAAAGAAGGAATCACTATAAGAGGATTTATTAATCATATTTTTTAAAAGATTTGAATGAGACGACTCTACGACTTCTGATGGTTACCCACAAGGGAGGGTTCTAGGAAGGGTGACCCATAGTTGAAATGTTGAATGGTTCTATCATCGGAAGATTGCTAGTGGTCCAAAGGGCGGGTCCAATGAGGAGAGCTCGTGGGTGGGATTAGGACTATATTCCACTATGGATATGAATGAAATGGAAAGATGACTATGTTCTGCTATTGGATTATGTTATAGAGTCAATGATGACCAAAGGCTTTAGTATATGCTCGTAAAGAAGGGGTATGTGGGGATGCCCATATGGATTTGCAACCTATCCAGATCTTTGCGATTGTGGATATACCCTGGACTTTTACGATTGCGAGTCTAATATCCTAGCTATCTAAGTGGCACGGATTTAGGCATACATGTAGCTGCAATGCTCTTACGACGTTGAGCATTCGTTGACCTTACAATAGTGGTCATTTTTGTCATCATATATCCTTAAGTACAATACTCTTATGATGTTGAGTATTTATTGACCTTACGATGGTGGTCATTTGGTATAAGACCTTACGATGTGGGTTTGAAGATCGAGGATTGATGCAGCTGTAGTATGAGTAGATGGCCGTATTATTTTGAGGATTCAACCATGATTGGACACATTATTTTGAGGATGTGATAGTAAGAGGGTACATAAATTATTCTGGATGGTGTAAAAATGTAATGATATACCAATTATTTTGAGGATGAGACTTTGAGAAATTTCACCAATGACATTGGAGATACACTTATTTGGATGGATGTGTAGCCATCATCGGGATTAACATACATGTGTTACCTATTGATATATTGATGGGTGATTGCTCTTTTTTATGTGTGTGCACTTTATTTTTGTGAGCTATGTTGATTGTTGATTTATGTGCATTCATTTATTTGCGCATGCATGTTTGGATCAACCTCTGTTTTATTGTGGACTTTAATTATTGTCAATTAAGGTTAAATTATTGAGGTGTATGATGTGAGTTAATCCGTGATTGATATTGCTTCATCCTTTATTAATGGAGTGTTATTCCTACATGCTATTGTTTGGATTAAATGATTAGGAAATGCATGTGTTACTATAGTATGTATATGTAGAAAATTAAATTCGTTGTTCTGAATTAATTGTTTTTTGTTGTCATCATTGATGTAATATTGTCGTTATATACTACTTTATAAGTAGTTAACTTTTGATCGATATATTTCCCTATATAGGTTGGATCGAGGAGACGATGATTGGTTTTGGGCTGTGCAGTTAAAGCGCTCGGTGGTTTCAATGCGGTAGAGGTGCAAAAAGTCATAGCGGGGATGTAGCGAAGATATAGCGGGATATATCGGATTACTCTAAAATAGCATATAAATCCCATACTTGTTGTTTTTACAAATATATAGATAGTAATTATGTGAAAAATTAACATTCAATTGAATTATAATTAATACAAAAATAATTTTAAATAAAAATATGTGCAAATGTATTGTAAATGAACGTAAAACTGTTATATAACTTAATTTAATTTAGTAGAATATTAGAGTATTATCATTTCTAAACATATATCAAAAATTCAATGAAATTAATTAATTTCATAATTTTTATAGCGTATAAATATCATTTTTCAATCCAATTTTTTATAGAAGATATAGCGGAAATAGAGGAATATAGCGGAAATAACGGGATATAGCGGAAATAGCGGGGATTAAAGCGGAAAGGCTATATGTTGGGGATATATGGAAAAATCGTAGCGGTAGGAATCCGCTATAAGATATATCAGAGTTATAGCGGGGATATAGCGGGGCATTAACTGCACAGGTTTTGGGTCGTAAATTCGAGTAAGGTTGGGAATTTTTGGTGCGGCTGCATTTCAGGTGAGGCGGGTGATGTCATAGCGGGTCGATTTGGTGGAGGGCAAGGTGTTGGAGGCTATGATGACGTTGTGTAAAACCTCGTAAAATCAACCATAAATAAATTGAGTGAATTGAATTAAATAAGGTAGGGTTAAAATGGAAATTTTACAATTTGACCACGAAAGTTATTCTGTTGCATTCGTGGCAAAATTCTGATCTGTTTCATATATAATATGCTAAAACGGAGCTCAAACTAAGAATTTATAAGCGTTTGAAGTTTTTCAAATTTAAACTAATTTAGTTCGAATTCAAATTCAAATGAGTATTTAAATTTAGGGTTTGAATTTCAAAAGTTAACTATAGGTTTACTTGGGGTTTAAGTAAACATTAAGTGAAATAATTAACGTTAAATATTAATTAGGGAATAAAAAAATATGATAATGGAAAAAATCAACGCTCTCGAAATAAGAGGAGCCGCCAATCTATAAGATCCAACGTGTTGACCCCAAGCGGTCGACCGGTCGAGCATAGGTGGTCAACTGCTGCCTCACAGTGGCTGCTAAGGTTTTGTGATGTTAAATGGTCTAGATTTATCCATTTTTAATCTAGTTTCATCCTATGGTTCTTGTACGTTTCAGCTCCTATAGACCTTGTCCTCTCCACTTTTTATTCATAAATATTCGGAAACACCACGAACCTCTGTCATTTTCTCTCTTCAGTTAGATTCATAAATTTTATTTAGGGTTTTGGGTAAGGATTTTAATCCCTTTTTATTTATTCTTTTAATCTATTCTCTTCTCCTCCAACCTCTCTGAATCTAACAAAATTATTTATATACCCATCCTTCGTTGTGTGTATATACCAAAAGAAGGAGATCTAGAAAGAGTTGCTTTGGCATCGCAAATCCATACAGGAAAAGATAAGAATAATCTATGAGTGGAAACCTTAGTATTTCTTTTTCAGTAATTGATATGTATATGGATATGAATATGCCCTAGGGATTTTGGGATTGCGAAAACAAAGTAGGTAAAATCCCCAAAAATTCCTTTTTATTTCGAAATGTCAATTCTAGATGGAGATTTTCAACTATTTATGTTAATTTAGTGGAATTTATATTGTTTCTGCAATTTTTGATAATTTCATAGTCTATTCCACTTCTCCTCCTTCTTTGTATTCAATAATAAAATAAGGGTGTGGAGTACGAATTCTATTTGTAGTTTACACCACTTATTCCACACAAAATTCCTCCATTTATTTCTTTGTAAAAGCGGAGTTTAATAGAATATGAAGTTAGGATTGCAATTTCTATTGTTTAGGATATTCCATTGAATTGATGTAATGCAGTTTTGGATATGAATATTTAATCCTTGTTACGGATATTAGAATCCCTTGTTATGGTATTGAAACCTTGGAAATCCGAAGGGAAAGGACTTGTATTAGTATTGCAGTTAAAGGAATTGACAATTAAAGCTAGTTTAGGCCATATGAACCGCACACTTAGAAATTATTAGGTGTGAATATATTTTTATTTCTATTAGCGTAATAAACGTATAATTATAGCATATAATTGCGTAGTTAATTATGTAATAATTGTCATTAGTTCCCTCTTAGGAAGGCAATTAATATTTAGGGCGTAATATGAAAGATTCCTTATAAGGCCTTAATTATTAAAAGGTGAGATGAGTACTATATATATAGAAAGTATTTAAATTATAGCTAAGTCATAGATGTGTGGTCAGTCAAAAGACACACAAAAAATCTGACTACTAGTATTGTGACTTTGGGGCTGATGTGAGATATCTCCCATGATAAATATTTGTAATGATGCGAGGTTTGTCCCAATTCTATGGGGTAAAGCTATCCAGCTAATCTGACAACCAGTTCCTATAAATAGTCAGACTAATATGAGATGTCATTATGAGTGTGGTTCAAAATACGAAGAACCTACTTCGTGGTCTTGAGGTATTAAGTAGTTATTTGAGGGCCCGCCTTTTTTCCCAAAACGAAGTATTAAATGGCCGTAGGGCTAGTTATTATGCATGATGGGTGGTATCTCGACAGGGGTCCACTTCGGGATAAGGTATTAATTGACTAATTGAGGGTCCGCCTTTCCGTAAAGATGTATTAAGCGGCTCGAGAGATTCAATGTGATGTCAGCTGGATATTTACCATTGAGGGGTCCATCTTAGGAATAGGTATTAAATGATGGGATCTGCCTCAATTGAGATCTTAAATGGCCAAAGTCAGCCTATTTTTTAATAAAAGGTATTAAGTGGCTTGGGTACTATCTCTTGCATTATTAGATATTTATGATAGTTTGATAATGTTTTGTATAATGACATTTTAAATGGTTTTGAAATAAATGAATACAATTTGCTAATATATTTTATTCTATATGCTGTGATTTCTGAAAGAATGGTTATTGCTCTATACCGTTACTTCTTTTCCACCCAACAGCCAGCCTTAGAATGGATCTAAGTTTTGATGGGTCTTTTTGGGTCAAAATTTAGGCCTATTCCGAGGTGGGTTTGTACATTTGATATCAGAGCTTTGGTTACCCGATCAATGGTGAAACTATACATATGAGTGGCGTACTTATTATTCTTAAAAAGGCTTTTACAAAAGGATTTTCAAAAATTCTTACTCTACATATACACAGACACACACACCCCTCCATACCCCTATTTTCCTTGAACATACGAACATACACTGGGCAACCCTTTTTCTTTCAACATATAATACTATGTTAGAAAATCGTCACTAAAGATTCAACCTACGGATAGTTGATATGACTAATAATCAATCTTCTTCCAGAATTGGGATCACTACCCGCGGAAGACCTCCCATTCGTGGAATGCCCGAATGGTTTAAACAATACCTTAGGATTGTTGTGCAATTTCCTATTCCTCCAGCTGCACCGGTGGCACCTGCTGCCCCGCCTGCCGTTTAGCACCCTGTCTTATTGACTTTCCTAGGTTGTGTAAGGACTTTCTTAATATGGTAGGGAAGACATACTTTGGAACAGAAGGATATATGGAAGCTAAATCATAGATTAATGAATTTTAGAGAGCTTGGTTAGGAAGATCAGCTAAAGAGGAGGATGGCCGCTTGGCACCTCAAAGGAGAAGCTTTAAATTGGTGGAACTTGGCGACTGAGGAAAATGCTAGAAGGATTTTCTTATGAGATGAATTCAAAAACAAATTTGAGATAAAGTTTATGTCTAAGGTAGAGTGGGTCTACAACTGGAGAAATTCATTCAGCTTAGGCTAGAAGACTCCACTCTAAAGGATTACATAGCTATGTTAACAGAGTTAGCTAAATTTAGGATGAGCTTGATAGACACAGCTATAAAAAAGTTCATGAAGTTCGTGAAGGGCCTAAATTCCCTGTTGAGAGAAATGTTGTTGACCCAAGCACCTATTGGTGCCACGTACGAGATGTTAGTGGAGATGGCAATGCTACACAAAGACAATGTGGACGATAAGGAGGAAGAAAAGGAGAAGGCTGCTCCTACCCAAAAGTAAGGAGGTTCCAAGAAGTGAAGCTTTTGGGCTAACAAGAAGTCGAAGGGGAAGTTTAAGAAAGATGGTAAAGTGTGCAAGTGATGCTAGAAGAAAGTTCATGAGGCTAAAGATTGTAGGGCGAGTCTGATGATGGAAGCTTTTAAAGGGAAGTGCTTTAATTTCCACCAGGAAGGCATCTCAACAATCAATGCCCTAAGTTGGCAAAGGAAGGATCAAGCAGAAAAGCTTATGCTATTGAAGCCATCATTATTGCAAGTAGACCACCAAGAGATCAAGGGAAGGCAGTGTTAGAAGGTATAACTCTTCTTTTAGGGGTTACAATTCGTACCCTATTTGATTCAGGGGCATCGCATTCCTTTATAGCTTGGAATGTAGTAAACTTCTTAAACCTTAAAACCCAAATTATCACCAGCCCAATAGTGGTCTCTAATCCTATTAGGGGTTCGACACATCTCTCTTTTATTTGCAAAGACCTAGCATTGGACATATGCGACATTAATTTCGAATGTAATGCATAGATTCTAAATTTTAAGGGGTATGGACTAACTTTGGGTATAGATTGGTTAGCATATTATGGAGAAACTCTTAATTGTGATGGGGGGTTGTATGATTAAGAAGTTGTGGAGACTATGGCCTAGAATTCTTTGTACACCCCAAGATTTAGTTGAGTTAAGCCATCTACACTCACTAAATCTATATGTTGGAGAGCTATCATCCATACCCATAGTTTGTGAATTTCCTGATGTCTTTGAGGAAGTCATGGGTCTCCCACCCCAAAGGGAGATCGAGTTCTGAATAGATTTGGAGAAGGATGCAAGTCCAGTCGCCCTGCCTTTAAGACACATGGCTCCTAAAGAAGGAAGAGAATTGGATAAGCAAATCTCTGAGCTATTAAAGAAAGGATTCATCCGTTGGAGTACTTTGGAATGGGGCGCCCTAGTTGTTTTTGCTACTAAGGCAGACGGTTGATTGGGACTTTGTGTCGACTATAGGGAATTAACAAAATTGACAAGAAAGAATGGGCACCCTTTACATAGGATGGACGACTTGTTCGACCAGCTTGGAGGAGCTAAAGTCTTTTCTTAACTAGACTTGGCAACTAGATTCAGCCAGTTGAGGATTGCAAAACAAAGCAAGTCAAAGACTGCATTTTGCACACCAGATGGACTCTACGAATGGGAAGTGATGCCTTTTGGATTGATGAATGTCTTTGCATACTTTGTGGATTTGACGAGTAGGGTATTTAGGGGGCAACTCAATAAATTCATCACTATGTTCGTAGATGATACCTTGGCTTTCTCCAAGGGCACGGAGGAGCATGAGGACCACCTAAGAGAGGTACAGGAACCTTAAGAAGGCACCAGCTTAAGTCTAAATTTGCTAAATGCCAATTTTGGAGGAAAAAAGTTAGATTCCTTGGGCATATTATTTCTAAGTAAGGACTAGTAGCAAACCTCGTTAAAGTGGAAGTTGTTCAGGGATGGAAGACTCTTAGGAATGCATTGGAGGTTGGAAGTTTTTCTGGATTGGCAGGCTACTATAGAAAGGTCATCGAGAACATTACAAGAATAGTAGCCCTCTTAACCCATTTGACTAAGAAGAACCTAATCTTTTCTTGGGACAATAGATGCACTAAGGCATTTGAGAAGCTTAAGGAGTTATTGAAAAGTGCACCTGTGCTCACTACTCCCGATGGAACCAAACTATTTACGGGTCTCACAAATGCCACTGGCATAGGTTAGGAGTAGTTCGAGTGCAAGAAAGAAAAGTAGTTGCTCATGCTACTAGGCAACTGAAGGATCATGAGAAAAGATATCAAGTTCATGACTTGGAGTTGGCAGCTATCATCTTTGCCTTAAAGATGTGGAGGCATTACCACTTGGGAGAAAGGCTTGAGTTATCCACTGACCATAAATCACTCAAATACCTATTTTCCAAAAGAGATTTAAATTTTTGGAAGCAAAGATGGATGGAATATATAGCAACATTTGACTTTAGTATTCAACACACTCCTGGAAAAGGGAACGTAGCCACCGACGCCCTTAGTTGGAGGCACACTACCCTAGGTATGTATGAATGGAGGCAGTTGGAGTTCCTCTCAAATTTTAACTTCTAATCGCCAATAGAACCCATCCATGGATTTTTAGCAGTTATGGAGGTTGGGCCAGCCTTGATAGACTACCTAAGGCTTGAGCAAGTGAAAGATGAGAAGTTAGTAGAAATTTTGGAGAAGTTGAGGAAAGGAGAGGAGAGCATTTTCCCCATGCTAGTGTGTATTCAGTTGATGAGAAGGGATGTTTAAGAAGAGATGGACACCTTTGCGTCCCAATGGTTGATAGTTTATTGAGAGAGGTGCTTATAGAATGTCACCAGTCAAAGAGGACCATTCACCCTGGAGGAGAAGATATACAAGGATATGAAGAGGATTTTCTTTTGGCCTCGAATGAAGAAGAGTGTAGCCAAGTTTGTTGCTAAGTGCTTAACATGTCAAAAAGTAAAAGCTGGGCAAGGGATGCCTGGAGGATTACTATTACCATTGGAACATCCGACTTGGAAGTGGGAGCATATTTCGATGGATTTTTTGGAAGGATTGCCTTGAAGTCAAAGGGGTAATGGATCTACTTGGGTTGTTGTAGATAGACTCACTAAGAGTGCCCATTTTATTCCGGTTAGGAATAATAGAACTGCTACTTCTCTCGGCCAGATCTACATCAACGAGGTAGTTCGATTGCATGGAATTCCAGTGAGCATAGTTAGTGATAGGGACCACTTGTTCACTAATGAGTTTTGGAGGAGCCTACAAGCAACTTTGGAAACTTCTTTGAATCTTAGCACTACATATCACCCACAGATAGATGGTCAAAGGGAGAGGGTGAATTGGATTTTGAAAGGTTTGCTAAGAGCTTATGTTTCGGATTTCAGAAGACATTGGGAGTAGCACCTACCATTGGTGGAGTTCGCGTATGATAATAGCTATCAAGTGACGGTTGGTATGGCCCTTTTTAAAGCACTTTATGGAAGGTCATGCAAATTGCCAAGTTGTTGGTGGGAAACCAATGACAAAGTATTGCTCGAACCCAATTTGATACGTGATACCATGGAAAAGGTAGAGTGGATCAGGCAAGCAATGAAGGCAGTGCAAGACCGTCAGAAATCTTATGAGGATAGAAGAAGGAAAGAGTTTGAGGTTGGAGATATGGTATTTGTCAAAGCATCCCCTCTTAGAAAAGTAGTTAGGTTTGGCAAATTTGGAAAACTGGTGCCTAGATTCATTGGGCCATTAAGAGTTTTGGAAAGGATATGAAAACTTGCTTATTACATGGAGACCCTGACAGATTAGTAGGAGTCCACTATGTTTTTCACGTTCCTCACCTTAGAAAATGCCTTCATGACACAGTTATTAGAGTTGAGCCTGATCAGTTAGGAGAATTAGAGATGGAGCCAATAGTGCCTCGAACCACCACACCCATTGTAGAGCATGGAACTAGGAGACTCCGCAAAAAAATAATTAGGCTGGTCTGAGTATAATGGGGAGATAAACTGGTGGAAAGCACATGGGAAACCGAGGAGAAGATCACTCATCCAGAGCTTTTCACCGGTAAATTTTCTCTCCGAATAGGGTTTTAGTTGCATCACGGTTGCTAGATTGGATGATAGAAAATGGTTGCCACACTTTTTTACAACCACTTTACAATTATATAGAATTTTTATGCATGTTTAGGGTATTTTCATACATACTTGCATGACACGATTACACACTCATGCTAGGATTGGACTCATTTTAGTATGTTTGCAGTACATAATCATATTGCACTTTGGTTAAGTAGCTGGTTGTGTAGATAACTTGGTTGTGTAACATGGATGTTATTGCGCGTTATGTCATTCGTCGCTTGAAAGATTCCGAGACGAAATCCTTTTTAAAGGGGGAAGAATGTAACACCTTGTAAAATCAACCATAATAAATTGAGTGAATTAAATTAAGTAAGGTAGGTTTGAAAATGAAAATTTTATAAAAGTTGGAATTTGACTATGAAGATTATATTGCGTTCGTGATGAGATTCTGATCTGTTTCCATATATAATATGCTTAAAACAGTGCATAAACGAAGAAGTTACGAGCGCTTGAAGTTTTCAAATTTAAATTAATTAAATTCAAATTCAAATAGATATTTGAAGTTAGTGTTTGAATTTCAAAAATTAACTATAGGTTTACTTAGGGTTAAGTAAACGTTAAGTTGGACAATTAACGTTAAAAGTTAATTAGGGAATAAAATAATCAGACAACAGAAACAAATCAACGCTCCCGAAATAAGTGGAGTGATAACATTCGTCCATACAAGTCCGTTTTGGGTCTGAACGAAACCGTAGGCACCATTTCCACTACACCCATTTTTGGAATCACCCTCGTTAGTAACAAATAGCCCTTGCACTTCAAAATCTACATCCTAGATCTTACCTTTAGAATCTTCCAAATCGCTCGCTTAAATTGGTTCGAAGTGGTTTTCGGATAATACTGTTATCTGATTCCGGTCTCATCGAACCAAAACGATAATTTTTTAAAAGCTAAGTTTGTTTAAATAAGCAATTTTACAACCAAAGTGTAGATATCCACATATGGAAATTCATTCCATATGTTTACTTTATCATGACCTGTCCATCGAAATTAATTCGCTTGTAATCATCACATATTCCAAAAACTCAGTATAGTGGTCAGTACAAGTCGATTTACTTCCAATAAAACGTGTCAATGTTTTATTCTAACTTCTTTAATTTGTTTGGCTACTTAATGGCACAGACAAAATATAATTGAAATCAATATCTAAGTGAAAGAAAGGTCAAAGCATAGATCATTAACTTCAATCAACTATTAATATTAAATCAATTTACAAATCAGAACTGATCTGGTTTCAATTAACTGAGTCAAGTTATATTTTTAATCCAGATTACTTGCCAATCAAAGAAATTTATAAAATGATTTATCCTTAGTTGATTAAAATTAAGCAGCCCGTTTAATAATTAATTGATTAATTAACATATAATTAATTAAATAAGAAATTACCTATTTGTTCACTTTCAATTGTTATAAATCATTAAATTTTCACATTGCAGAAATCTTGGCGATATTAGTTCAGACGAAAATACTCGGCGATAGGATCTCGATGCAAAAATCTGCGCGTCGATTGGATTTAAAACGAATGAGAAATAGTGTTTTAAAATTTATAGATTATTAAATAAAATAATTAATTTACTTTACTTTTAAAACAAATCACTCAGCCCATATAAACTAACCCAGCCCAAACCCAACCTTCTCTTCCTTCTTTTCCCAGCTCCCTCTCTTTTCTTTCATTGAATACATAGGAACGTGCACGAAATTGTGCACATGCACACAAACTCCGGCCAACCATTCACGCCGCCGATCAACCTCTTAGATCACCCACGACCATCGCATCCCAACTGCCCGCCTGAGAACGCAGCCAAACTCCAAGTTTGAAATTCGAATGCCTCACCCAAAAACTGTACGAAGCCGTGCCCATCTATCTGCCTCGCCACGTCACCCACGACCACCATCCACCGCCAAATTTCACCTCTAGCTCTGCCATCGTCTCCTCTATCCATTCCCCCCTATGCGCACCTTCCCCTCTCTCTAAACATCGCCATTCTCCATGAAACCGAGACCAACCCAAAACACCTTAAAACCCTAAATCAAACTCGTCTAGCTCATTCACTCAATTAAAAATCATCGCTCTATTTTTCTTGAATGCCCCAACGCTCAAACCTCCTCCACGCCAAACACCATGATCTGAAATCACCTACGTCGCTAGAATTTGGCATTACGCCCAAATCTGATCAACCCTAAATTTCTCCCTCCACACAACACTAAAAATCCTCGAACTAACCTTAAAAATACTATTTTTCAACGATAAACACAACTGTATGGTCCATTTCTTATATTATGGAAGTTGGATTTCGACTAAAATGACCCACTCACTGTTATATATAGTTTTCTCTCTTTCTGCTTGATAGAATTGAATGAAATAAATTTTAAAATGTTTTATACTAAAAAACAAGCAATTTTTGTTTTGGCATCATAGTTTAAAAATAAATGGATGTGGAGATATTGATTTTCAAAGTTAAAGGTTTAACTATTTTCAACTAAAAACATGAACAGAGAAACCTTTTTAGAAGAAGCATAGTGTTTTGAGTTGCAGGTGGAACTATCCATGTCTAGCATACATGTACATACACATATTAACATAACAAACTCATATACACTTGACATAGATCATAATCGCAGTCATATATATACATATGTGATAACCAGTTAACAAAAAAAAGGGTTCTACTCACAGATTAAAAATGGATGAATAACTGCCGTTAAATCTTCTCCCTCTAAGCTTTCAATCTTCTTTTTTTATTTTAAATGGCAGATTTTTTTATAAGTGAACAAGAATATATATAAGAAGGAAGGGAGACAGTGAAATAATAAGGTGGCTGGAGTACACAAGAGGGTGGCGATAGGTTTAGGCTTCATTTTTATATATATATATATATATATATATATATATATATATTCTACTTTTGTGTGCTGATTTGATTCTTTGCAAGCTTGATTTTAAGTTTGCCATGATGAAGCTCATATGTGTGTCTATATATATATATATATATATATATATATATATTATCATAAGTTTGAAATGGTGAAGTGTGTGTGTGTGTGTGTTTATCATATTCAGCAGTTAGCGTTTGAAAATTTAATATAGCTTCCAAAATTCATAGCTTCAGAAATTCTCAATATCAGAAAATTAAGTTATTCGACTTATAAAAATTAATATTTCAATATTTAATTAGTTAATTATTTTAATAACAGATGTCTAAAAAATCGGGTTGTTACATTCCTCCCCCTTAAAAGAATTTCGTCCCCGAAATTAGAAAGCAAAGAAATAATTCAAGCTATAACAAAATGTCATATATTTATATCATAAAGCACATACATAAGTCAACCATAGCAAACAAGACATACACTATACATATTAACAACTAGCTATCCTAACATCATCTCGGGATAGGCTTCTCTCATATGATCCACATTTTCCCATGTACAGTCTCTGGGATCCTCACTCCATTGAATCTTGACTAACTTCACCACTTTATTCCGAAGTCTCTTCTCATCCTGATCTACAATATAAACTGGATGTCTGACCATCGTCAATTTTGGTTCTATCTCTAAATCCTCCTGAACTGATGGCTCCACAATCAACGATGGATCATGATTCCTTAGATGGGATACGTGGAATACATTATGAACTCCCGCCATCCTTTCCAGCAACTCAACTTTATAAGCAAGAGAGCCAATCCTTTCAAGAATACGGAAAGGTCCGATATATTTTGGAGCTAACTTCCTAGCCTTTCCAAATCTAATCGCTCCTCTAATTGGCAAAATCTTCATGAACACAAGATCTCCAACAGAAAATTCCAGATCCCTTCGTCTTTTATCAACATAGCTTTTCTAGCGATCTTGAGCTTCCTTCATCCTCTTCTTAATCAATTCAACCTTCTCAGACGCCTCTTGAATCATATCTGGACCAAGCACTAGACAATCTCTAGATTCTACCCAACAAGCTGGTGACTTGCACGGCCTTCCATAAAGTGCTTCATAAGGTGCCATGCCTATGATAGCTTGATCACTGTTGTTGTAGGAGAATTCCACTAAGTGTAGATGATCCTCCCATGATCCACCAAAATTCAAGATGCAGGCTCTCAACATATCCTCCAAGATGTGATTAAGCCTCTCAGCTTGAACATCGGTTTGAGGGTGGTAAGCAGTACTCAAACTTAATTTTGTTCCCAGGGCTACTTGCAACTTTTCCCAAAATTTACTGGTAAAGATAGGATCACGACCACTTACTATACTTATTTGGACTCCGTGCAATCTAACAATTTCTCTCATAAAAATCTCTGATAAAGAAGCTGCGGTTCTAGTTGGTTTCACTAGTATAAAATGGGAGCTCTTGGTCAACCGGTCCACAATAACCCATACCCCTTCATTTCCTTTTCTAGTTCTGGGTAAACCATTGATAAAATCCATGGATATCATTTCCCATTTTCACTTTATAATTTCCAAAGGTTGTAATAATCCAGCTGTCTTCTGATGATCACCTTTGATTTGCTGACAGCTCGCACATCTGCTTACAAAGATAGAGATATCCTTCTTCATTCCTGGCCACCAGAATACTCTTTTCATATCCTTGTAACATCTTATGAACTCCTAGATGAATACTTAATTTAGATTTTTGGCATTCCAATAAAATTTCATGCCTCAATCCATCTACATCCGGAATGCACAGTCGTTTGTTTAACCTAAAAAAACCACGATTGTCCACCTGAAAGTCTAAATATCGTCCCTTCCCAACTCCTTAAATTAATTCCTCCACATTTTTATCCTTTCTCTGACTACACATAATTCTTTCCTGAATAGAGTTGGTGTAACCTCCAAAAGAGATAAAACCACATTCCTGCTTAGAGCATCTGCTACAACATTCTCCTTCCCTAGCGTATAAAGAATATCCAAGTCGTAGGATGCCAGAAACTCCAACCATCTATGTTGCCTCAGATTCAGATCCTTTTGAGTGAAAAAGGTACTTCAGGGGCTTGTGATCCGTGAAGAGTTCAAAATTTTCACCTAGTTAGAGAGAGAAGACTAACTTACTAGAATTTTAGAGATAAGAAAGAAATAAGAAGAATAGAGAGATCCTTACCCAACAAATAGTTTCTCCACATTTTCAATGCAAAGACAACTGCTAACAGCTCAAAATCATGTGTTGCATAATTCCTTTTGTGTGGCTTTAATTGTCTGCTTTCATATGCTATCACCCTACCATTTTGGATCAAAACAGCGCCCAATCTTGCTCCACACGCATCGGTATAAACCGTGAATCCACTCCTTCCATTTGGAACAGCTAGAACTGGCACACTAGTCAATCTCTTCTTCAATTCCAAAATGCTTCCTCACACTTAGGAGTCCATATGAACTTCTCACCCTTCTTAGTCAACTTTGTAAAATGAGAGGAGATCTTCGAATAATCTTGTATGTACCTTCTATAGTATCTAGCCAATCCTAAGAAACTACGAACTTCAGTAGGATTCTGTGGTTGCTTCCATTGTTGCACAGCTTCAACTTTTATCGGGTCTACTGAGATACCCTTTTGACACAATATGGCCAAAGAATCTTACCTCTGACTGCCAAAAATGACACTTGGAAAACTTTGCCTTCAAAACATGTCTCCGCAAAGTTTCTAACACTACTTACAAATGGTGTCTATACTCTTCTTCAAACTGAAAGTAGATGAGAATGTCATTGATGAAAACTAACACAAACTTATTTAGAACTTGTCAAAAAACACGATTCATCAAGTCTACGAAATAAGCAGGTGCATTGGTTAGCCCGAAAGGCATAACCAACCACTCGAAAAAAAGTCTGGACCCCTAAATGCAGTTAAGGGTATACTATTTTCGGCAATTCTTAATTGATGAAATTCTGTATCTAGATCCATTTGGGAAAATATTGTTGCCCCATGGAGTTGGTCAAAAAGGTCATCAATGCAGGGTAAAGGATATTTATTCCTAATGGTCACCTTATTCAATTCTCGATAGTCCACACACAGTCTTAGAGAACCATCGGACTTAGCCACAAAAACTACTGCTGAGCCCCAACTCGAATAACTTGGTCTAATCAATCCTCTATTCAATAAATCCTGGGTTTGATTTACTAACTCCTCTCTCTCCCTCGGAGCCATCCTTCTTTTGGGTTGAATCACAGGCCTTGCACCAAGAACTAAATCAATTCGGAATTCTATTTCTCAATGAGGGGGTAAGATTTTCAAAAACATCAGGGAAGTTTTTAACAATTTCTATGGATCCTAACCCTTCTTGAGATGCTTCAAGAGCATGCAAGAAACTACATGTATGAATTCCAGGGTTATCACATTCTATCTTCACAACCCTTCCCAACTTGGTTTCTAAAGATACAGTCATCTCGTCACAGTTGAGGACAGCTCTATGCTTTGCTAACCAATCCATACCAAGTATAATATCAAATCCCTTAAAATCGAATACATAAGGGTCGCAAAAGAAATGAGAAAGATAAGAAATTGGAACGCCTTCACAAATCATATTCAGATGGGTAACTCCTCATATGGGATTGGATACACAAATAGGGTTTTCTACGATACTAGGAATGAGATGAAATTTTCCTACCGATTCCAAAGAAATAAAGCTATGGGAGGCACCAGAATCTAATAACACTCTAACATAAATACCTTTAGTAAGTAAGCTACCTTCAAGGACGTCTTTCCCTTTGACATCTTTCGAAGTTGATGGCTCATTCTTGAGTGCATACACCTTGGGTTGCGGAGCCTTTTTCAGAAGTGGGCAGTCCTTCACCATATGGCCTGGTTGGTGACAATTGAAACAAAGGGTTTTCTGGACCATCGAAGCAATAGGGCCTGCTTGTTGTTGAGGTTACTACTGCTGCTGCTTCTGAACTATAGAATTCTTGCAAAACCTTGCGATGTGGACCTTCTGCTTGCAAAGGTAACAACTAACATTCTTGTACTTGTTCCCTTTACCACTTCCCGAATTCTCTTGTGTTCCACCGCCTGATTTTTCCTTCCTTTCGTTCTTCCAGTTGGGGTTGAAATTCCACTTGGTTGGGTTGTTGCCACTCGTATTCCCACTAGGTGCTGTTGGAACTGGCTTTTTCTTATCCAATGCTTCGTATCGAAGAGCCATATCCACTAAGTCAACGAAAGATCCCTTGAGATGGCCTGTCATCTTTTTATGGAAACGTTTCCTCAATCCAGTCACAAACAGCTCATTCTTCTTTAATGGGGTATAGATTAGTTCAGGTCCAAAGCATGAAAGTTCATTAAACTTGTTTTCATATTCCGCTACGGGCAAATCCCCTTGTTTTAAATCCATAAAATTTCGATACATCCTTGTCTTACCTGTAGTAGGCAAGAACCGAGCTTCAAATTCTTCCTTAAATTTGTTCCAGGAGAACTCTTCTTCGGGAACATTTGCGATTAGAGAATCCTACCATGCGACTGCTCCTTCTTGTAACTGCCAGGAAAATAAAAAGCGTTTCTGCTCATCGGCCAGATTAAGTCCTTTGAAAATCTTTTCACAGGTTCGTAACCATGCTTGGACTTCCATGATATATTATGTCCCCTTAAAAGGTTTCCCTCCCAGAGTTGAGTAGTCTTTGCATAATGTTGCAAAGTTTGCCATAGGCTGAACCGGCTCTGCTTCCTCGGCAATTCCTACTCTTCCGGGATTCGGGGTCCGACCATTTGTGGTTGTGGTACTGCTAGCTCCCCTTCCACGTCTGCCTCTAGTGCTCATTGCTTACTACATGGACATAGTAAGATGACACTTAGAAAGCTTGGATGGAATACACTCCAAAGATGGCACTAACCAAATCTACCAAAGCTGATCTAACTATCAAGGATATATATATATATATATATAATTACAAATACGCTCTCTCAAGATTGATACTAACCCAAAAGCCTAGGTGTTCACTCAACCTAAGCTCTAATACCAAATGTAACGAATCGCCTTTCTTACCATTGAAAGACGAGTCATTAAGGATGAAAGAAAGAGATAGAAAAGAAGAACTAAACAAAACACAGAATCTAACCGTGGAACGGAATAATATATATTACATAGCATAAGCTTTACACAGTCACTGTCAATATAATACATCAGAGTAGTAGTAATACAAATACCATATTTATAGAGTCATAACTACATGTCCATACATTACAATCTAAAATACATATATAGACACATCGGAAATAGATAGTAACTAGCTAATGATGAAGCCACCTACTCCAGCCCCTCCAAAATGCAATCGTGAGAACCTGGATCACTTGGCTACTCGTAAAAATTTAAGTACCCAAGAGTTTAGGGGAAAATAGTAAAATAAACTCTGGGTCAGACATGGGTCTGGTGTGAGTAAAACGGTTAAATTACTTTAAATTTAAAATCATTTGAAATCAAAGGTATCTCGTTAGACCACGCCGCACATAAACACGGACAGGTTTTTACCTTACGATAACCAAAACACTTTAATAGAAATCCAGTGATATTATCTTAGTGTCTAGGATTTTCAAATAAAATAAAACATAGCTGGAATGCTTGCATCTCATGTTCCAACATATTTGACCACAATAAAAAACGTATGGCACTTATTGGAGAATGGATCCCAATAATGACTGGGCTATTGGGGTACCGTCCGTCACAATACACCTCTAGATAAATGTACCGAGATTGAACCTATCGATCCCCGCTAACACAGGACTGGCCTAAGCCTTACTGGATAGTACCGAATACATCACCACCACGGTTATGATCAGTAACCGTACCGTAGCATACAGAAAAGGGGACAAATATCGATTCTAGACTGGTGATGACATACCCTAATGGGTACAACCCACATGACCCTGCTGCATCTCCCCTGTTTTAGTCATTCCCTATTGATGAGGCTTAAGGCTACGATTACTTTTCAAGAAATTAACACTTAAAATGCTTATTGCCCTCCAATGACAATGTTCTGATAGCATTCGTCCATACAAGTCCGTTCGGGGTCTGAACGAAACCGAAGGCACCATTTCCACTACACCCATTTTTGGAATCACCCTCAGGGTTAGTGACAAATAGCTCTTGCACTTCAAAATCTGCATCCTGGATCTTGCCTTTAGAATCTTCCAAATCGCTCGCTTAAATTGGTTCGAAGTGGTTTTCGGATAATACTGTTATCTGTTTCCGGTCTCATCGAACCAAAACGATAATTTTTTAAAGGCCAAGTTTGTTTAAATAAACAATTTTACAACCAAAGTGTAAATATCCATATATGGAAATTCATTCCATATGTTTACTTTATCATGACCTGTCCATCGAAATTAATTCGCTTATAATCATCACATTTTCCAAAAACTCGGTATAGTGATCAGTACAAGTCGATTTACTTCCAATAAAATGTGTCAACGTCTTATTCTAACTCCTTTAATTTGTTTGGCACTTAATGCCACAGACAAAAGATAATTGAAATCAATATCTAAGAGAAAGAAAGGTCAAAGCATAGATCATTAACTTCAATCAACGATTAATACTAAATCACTTTACAAATCAGAACCGATCTGGTTTCAATTAACTAAGTCAAGTTATATTTTTAATCCAGATTACTTGCCAATCAAAGAAATTTATAAAATGATTTATCCTTAGTTAATTAAAATTAAGCAGCCCATTTAATAATTAATTGATTAATTTACATATAATTAATTAAATAAGCAATTACCTATTTGTTCACTTTCAATTGTTAAAAATCATTAAATTTTCACATTGCAGAAATCTTGGCGATATTAGTTCAGATTAAAATACTCGACGATAGGATCTCTATACAAAAATCTGCGTGTCGATTGGATTTAAAACGAATGAGAAATAGTGTTTTAAAATTTATAGATTATTAAATAAAATAATTAAACTTTTAAAACAAATCACTCGGCCCATATAAACTAACCCGGCCCAAACCCCACCTTCTCTTCCTTCTTCCCCCAGCTCCCTCTCTTTTCTTTTATTGAATACACAGGAATGTGCACGAAACTGTGCATGAAAATGTGCACATGCACACAAACTCCGGCCAACCATTCATGCTACCGATCAACCTCTCAGATCACCCACGACCATCGCATCCCAACTACCTACCTGAAAACGCAGCCAAACTCCCAGTTTGAAATTCGAATGCCTCACCCAAAAAATGTACGAAGCCGTGCCTATTTATCAGCCTCGCCACGTCACCCACGACCACCATCTACCACCAAATTACACCTCTAGCTCCGCCATTGTCTCCTCTGTCCATTCCCCCATATGCGCACCTTCCCTTCTCTCTCTAAACATCGCCATTCTCCATGAAACCGAGACCAACCCAAAACACCTTAATACCCTAAATCAAACTCATCTAGCCTATTCACTCAATTAAAACTCATCTCTCTATTTTTCTTGAATGCCCCAATGCTCAAACCTCCTCCACGCCAAACACCATGATCTGAAATCACCTACATCGTCGGAATTTGGTATCACGCACAAATCTGATCAACCCCAAAGTTCCCCCTCTACACAACACTAAAAATCCTCAAACCAATCATAAAAATCCTATTTTTCAATGACAAACACAACTATATGATCCATTTCTTATAGTATGAAAGTTGGATTTCGACCAAAATGACCCACTCACTGTTATATATAGTTTTCTCTCTCTCTATGTTTGATAGAATTGAATGAAATAAATTTTAAAATGTTCTATCTCAAAAACAAACAACTTTTGTGTTGGTATCATAGTTTAAAAATAAATGGATGTGGAGATTGTAACGACCCACCTTTTTGGATGATTTAAATCGACAATAAACCACACATGTTAGACTCAAACCATTCAATAGGGAGGATTATTATGGGATAAATAAGAAAGGAAGAGAAAGAATTAAAAAAACACAGAATCTCACAGCGGAATGACAAAATATAATAATCAAATAACAGTTCATGAAGCTGTTTACAAAGAGCATTTGATTACACTTTTACAATACAAATCAGAATACATACAGCGGGAATAAATAAATAATGCAGGGGAATAACAAGATGCAGTGGATAAATATAATAAATAATAATAGTATACAAATCTCCGTCTTCGTCCTCCAGGAGAGCAGTCTTCGATACACTAAAAAGCTCTGACTGACCCGAGAGAATTTAAAAGACAAAACACTTGAGACAGATCTAAAAGATCTTATGTAAGTTAAATCAACAGTAAATAAATATGAGTGTAACGGCATCGGATATGTTTACGGGGTTTTACATCTCTTATCCAGTGTCTAACGTGAGTGCAATAACTTAAGAGATGTTCGCGATTCCATCTCCTAAGGATCTGTTAAACTATTTACATACATAGTACAATACGCTATTATAATAGTGTCTACAGTAAAGTATTAAAATAGCGTTAAGGTGTTACCCATATCCCCTTTAACACATTTTTATATATTCATGTAGTCTATACAGATACTATAAGCCCCACCAAACTAATGGGATACTCAAGGAGGACTCCATATGTACGGTACAAACCAAACTCATAATAGGCGCGATAAGGAATGTGACAAGGCGCATGAGGCAATGCCCAGGGTAGGATTCTACCATTTTGCGTATCCGGACTGGTGGTAAAGCATACCAGCTACTACCGTCCACCTCGAACACACTCCCATAATCAAATCGAGGGGTGGCCACCAAATCAAACACAAAGTCATAATATGGTATCGAAGAAGCATGTCCAATCGGAGGTGCGACCTCACTTGGCCCGGCGTGGCTCCTGTTTTAGTCACATCAAGCTGACTCGAGGGAGTCAGAGCTACGTTAATACCTCATACAGAATCGTTCACCAAACCATCCTACTTCATTCTGGAATCTCCACCACGTACACAGTTATTAAAGTGGTTTTCGGTATTGGCAGAGAGTATGACAATATCTGATCCCGGTCCCTTTAACAACCAAACGCTTATTTCACACCAGATGGCTCTTTTACATTTCCAAAACCGATTCAAAATTGATATCAAAATATCATATTCAATTCAAACCATATCACTTTCGAAATCATATTCACTTTCGAAATCATATTCACTAAAATAGGTTAAATCCTCATTTCAAAATCATCATATTTACTCAATATGTCATTTCACTAGAAAATATCATTTCAAATCCCAACTTAGGTTATAACATCATTTAACCATATTCGCTTTTAAATCAAGGATTTAAATATAACAGTTCAACCTTACACCGTTAGAAATTTTGAAATATAGTTTAGATAGTCATAAATAGTTTAAAATAGTTAAAATAGTTTAAAATACTTTAAAATAGTTTAGATGGTTTAAAATAGTTTAAATTATATTAAAATAGCTTAAATTAAATTAAAATGGTTTAAATAGTTTAAAATAGACTAAAATAGATTAAAACGGTTTAAAAGATATTAAAATAGTTTAAAATAGATTAAATGGTTTAAAGTGGTCTAAAATAGATTAAATATAGTTTTATTAGTTTTATATAAAATGGTTTGATTATTGAAATGATTTATATAGTAAATATTTTAAAAAATCATAATAAATCAGAATTTTAAAATAATATATCTTTATATAGTTTATATTAAAATAATTAATTTGAAATTAATATCAAATTAAACTATTTCTTTCATTTCAACACATCTGGACCATGTTCAAATTATAAATTTAAACTATTTCAAATTTTGTAGATTTCAAAGTTTAAATATTCAAATAATTCAATAATTCAATTCCGATAAATTTCTTTTTTACTTCAAATCCGACTTTAAAATTTTAATTTAATTCTTTAAACAATTCATTTAAACCAATTCCAATTCCAACATTTAAAGCTTGGATTTTCGAAAATAATTCAGTTTATATAAATCAAATTTTTATTTCAAAATACCATTTAACTGGATTCAAAAATTTAAGGTTTTAAAATCATTTAATTTAACCAAATGCGGTGTCCGTATATAACTTTCTACCCTATGGTCAAGTGATACGGATATATATCATTTCAACCCGCAATAAATTTAAAATTCACAAGTATATATCATTTCAACCCGCAATCCCGAATTTAACTTTAAATCCATAAAATCGCTCGAGTTTATCATTTCAACCCATAATGATTTTTCCCTATAGATCGTTCGGGTGTGTATCATTTCAATCCATAGGGATTTTTCTAACAATAAACTAAGGTAAATTGCAATGTTACATCAATATAAATTAACATCTAGTCATCCAATGTCAATAATCAAACATCCATCACAATCACCATTCAAATCAACTAATAAACAACAATAAAAATTAACTGATTATCATTAACAGGTCTTTAACTAGCAATTTAAAATTCAATATTAGATTAAAAGGCGATTTAATTCAGTAAAAGTCAGATTTAACTGCAATGACCATTTAAATATATCAAACAGCAATCAATCAACTTCAAATCACATTATAAATTTAATTTAACTATCATAAGAAAATTTTAGTAGTTGTGAGTGGGTTAAAACATTCAGCTTTGATTTCAAATCGATTTAAAACCCAATTATAGCCCAAAATTTGAACAATTCCAGAATTCATCCAAACTAGTTTCATAATATTCGGAATTTCGATATGATCGCAGCGGAGAAAACCGTGCGTGAATCCGAGCTCGTATGAAGAAGTTATGCTAGTTAGAAGATTATACGACTTATATTATAAAATATAAAAAATTATAAATTTAAAACACGTCACCTGCTCTGGTTTGGAATCAATCGACCCTGGCTTCAACATGAAGTCGCGCACGCCTGAGCTACAGGCTACCGTCGCCATCCACATATCGACCCACGCCTTGCCACCGCCGGTCGCAGCTAAGCGCCGCGCCACCCTCACCACGTGGACAACCTCCTTCGAACGCCGATCGAAGCACAAATTTGCCCAGCCGCCGCTTATATATATTGAAACCCTAATCGAATTTCTATGCCAATCTGACCATCATAACTGGAAACGAATAGCATAGATGAACTCCGCGCGTCCCTCTCCACGCGACCATACCCTCGATTCGACGATCCATCGATGTTGATCAACCCCCCAATGAACAACTGAGAATGTCTTGGCCAATTCCGGACAAAACAAGACCCGATTGAAAAAATGAACAGCAGATTTGGGTTGCGCTCATCGAGAACTTTCCAACGATATATAATATGGCATAGTTTTGAGGAGTTTGATTTTGAAATTGGATTTAAGGTTTTGAATTGGAATTGGTTTCTGCCATTGAAGAATGGAATAGACAGAAGTTGATGTACATACAGGTAGAAATAAAAGGCTGCTAGGGTTTGAGAAACAAAGTCTATTTATATGGACAAGGCCTGATAAGAATGAACAACATATCGAATTGGTTCGAAACGACGATAACGACCCGAAAAGCCTGTTCCGTTTTCGAAACGAAAGTAGGTCATCCCATATATCAAATAGATGTTTTCGATATTCTTAAACTCAATGGAACATATTTCAAGTCCTAAATCCATTGTATGAAGAAGTTAGATTTTAAAATCAGCTTATTTCGAATTGAATTCATTAAATTGATTTCTACGCGTTTCGAGCCCGCACGATCAAACGACAAGTCCGATCGCCACGAAACTTGAAATCCTACAATAATTCACTGTTATGGATCCGATGAAATTGGTTTCATCAAAATCCGAGATAGTGGCCAAAATGGGTATTTTCACGTTAATTAAATAAATATCATTAAATTAATAAATCACCTTTTGAATTTTAAATTTAAAAGTTAACAATTTCTATCGTTCTTGATTACATATAAACTTATAATCTTTTAAAACAAATTTTCCATGTCAAAACCAATGTTAAATATTGCACTACTGACGGTGTTCAATTTCAATTGCAATAAATTCATTAATTAATTTTAAAATCCAATAAATTCATTTATTTTGATTTTCATCTTCTTATGCAATCAACTATCACTTCATGAATATACTTAACATTTGTTTACATTATTATATCAATCTTCTACAATTACCATCTTAATTCACTTTAACTACAACATTTAATTATGTTAATTTCAACTGATTTACAATTTAATTCCAACGGATTAAATAATGAAATGATAGTTAACCAATTGTTACAACTTACAATTTCAAACATATTTCTATGTTTATTGTATGCAAATCAAGCTAATAAATTCACATACTAATTAATTATTCTATATTAACCTATTTCAATTAATTACGTAAAATTTCACCATTAAATACAACACTTGGTTTATTTACTATTTACAATTTATAACCAAATTTTATACTTACAATTATTCCAATCAATTGAAATTTCATTAAAGTAGTTATCAATTACCTTAAATTAATATTATTACATTTAATTCTGGTTATTTTCTCATTAATAAATCTTAAATTTTTAAGTTTTCACAACATTAAATTCAAAAACTTATTTAATTAATAAATTTAATTATTGAAAATTACGGGTCGTTACACTCTCCCTCACTCAAAACTTTTCGTCCTCGAAAAGGAAAAAGAAGGAATTTAAGGGATTAATATATTTTATTCAAAGTATTCAATTTATAAACAATTTATTTACATAATTAAGTATTTAAATATAAAAAAATCAATTTATAAACAATTAAATCTTCATATGCAAGTTAATAAAAGTTTGAAAATATCTTTACTTTCACAAAAAATTTCTAAGTCTAAAATTCACGTAAAATTTTGGCAGAGTCTCCTTTGTACGGAGAGGTCCGAGAGAAATAATAATATCAAAAATTCAATATATATCCTATTTCAAAAATAAAATATTCCAAACCACGGGAAAACAATATAATATCGCTATAAAACCGTAATCCGAAAATGTACCTATTTGTCGGGCAAAAAATGCTTTATTTATGAAACCAAAAGCAGTGGTTATTGCTTCCATAACCTGTATTTCACTTATATAATCTAGTGAGAATTATGTACAAGAGAAATATTTAAGTTTTTTCAATTAATAACAAGCAAATCAACACAACATAACAATAGTCACTTGCAAACAAAACAATACAATCATCACATGCAGTCAAAGTAATCAACCATCCATCCATAGCAACCAAAACAAATGGTTTGTTCGGGTTCAGAAACTTTTAATTGTTCAAGGGTGATAAATAAATTATCAAGTGTATCGTACGCTCAACAGCCTTTGGTAACAACTTAATAGATTATCTATACATCCTTATACCATTAGAAGTATCCTTTCCAAACATTCCATAAGTCAAATAACCAATAATTTCAAATATCGTTTAAGTTTATTCTTATAAATTTCCTTTCACATCATTTACTGTTCATCATTTTTCTTTTCATACAATGCTTATTTTCATTAATTTACATTCATTACTTACAAAATTCATTTCCATTCATTCATACAATGCCATTTTTCCATTACTTTATATTCATTTACTTACATAAGTTATTTCCATTTAATTATTTAAAATAATCAATGAATTCATTATTGAAAGATTACATACATTTTATTTCAGTTTACTTCACATTTATTATTTACTTTGATTTCCTTTTTATATCAATATTCATTTGTGAAGCAACTCATACTTAATTTTTTTTTTCTTTTTCTTTTCTTTTTCTTTCATATTTATTTCCTTCATATATAGCATTATTGAATATTAAATCTATTTCTAAATCATTTCAACATTTCTGAAGTTATAACCATTTACTTAATATAGTATTCACTTTTACTATTTACTTTAATTATAATTAGCTTCAAACATTACTTAAATTTAAAACCATTTACTTACAATATTCACTTTTCTATTAAATTTAATTAGTAGCAATTCAAATTATTAACTTAAGTTTATAACATTTTATAACATCAGAATTCTTATTTATAGGAATAATTCCATTGAACACTTTCATTACTTAAGTTTTACTTGTATAATATTCTATTACACATTCTTATTTAACATTACCACTTTTTGAGCATTTCTGGTAAGTTATGTATATGTTTTAAGAATGAAATTGAATGTTACACAAGTTTATCTTATTCATTTTAGTTAACAAATGTTCAATAATTACATCTTCTAAATTTTCATATCTTTTGATTTATAAGTTACAAATTTCCAACTTCTTATATATTTCATTAATCACTTTGCATTTAATTTCCTATTTTTTTCAATTTTAGTTGTTTCCAATTATTAATATAGTCAAGATTCCATTCATTATAATAATTAAGATTTCAAATTTACAGAAACTTAAGAACTGAATACCAGGTTCCTTTTTAACCATTTTGAAAATGATATATATACTCATATCCTTTATATTTATTAAATCATATTTAGGAATAAAAATTTAGATTTGTTTATCAAAACAAATGTGCAGTAAAACTACTACAGCGGTCTTTCCACTTTGAAACTCGAAAATAAACGTCGATGATGCGTGCACTAATCAACGAAATTATTTTCCAACGACAGAGAGGGGAGTACAGAACTTATTTCCTTTAAAAATTCTTTTAAAACATTTATTTCAGATCACATTGAAAATATTTATATCTAAAATACTTCCAAATACTAATAATATTATATTACCAAATCTTTTGAAAACAAATTTCAAAACCCCAGAGCTTAAATTCTCAAATTTCCTATCCATATTTACTTCATTTGTAAATCTTATTTTACAATTCAATATTTATGAAATTTCACTACCTAACAAACAATATATAACATCCAACTATATTATTTACAAAAATTATTCTTTTATATACAAAATATAATACTAGGCAAAATAATTTCATTTACCTATATTTCAAAACAATATTGTGTTGGCCTGCCCTATTAAGTATTTAGAAACCCCTATCGATGCAATGGCGACCCATGTACCGACTGGAATTTATAAATACTAAACAGAACAAATTGACACAATATAAAAACATTTTATAACACTAACAAGTACGCTCTCATATATATATATAAAAACTCAAATAGACTCATTCTAGGGTATTACTACCATATCTCTAATGAGTCAGACCCCACAAAGCTAAGGTTATCGCTAAACCTGGCTCTGATACCAAATGTAACGACCCACTTTTTTGGACGGTTTAAATCAATAATAAACCACACATGTCAGACTCAAACCATTCAAAATGGAGGATTGTTATGGTAAATAAGAAAAGAAGAGAAAGAATTAAAAAACACAGAATCTCACAGTGGAATGACAAAATATAATAATCAAATAACAGTTCATGAAGCTGTTTACAAATAGCATTTGATTACACTTTTACAATACAGATCAGAGTACATACAGCGGGAATAAATAAATAATGCACTGGAACAACAAGATATAGTGGATAAATATAATCAATAATAATAGTATACAAATCTCCGTCTTTGTCCTCTAGGAGATCAGTCTTCGATACACTGAAAAGCTCAGACTGACCCGAGCGAATTGAAAAGACAAAACACTCGAGTCAGAACTAAAAGATCTTATGTAAGTTAAATCAACAGTAAATAAATATGAGTGTAACGACGTCGAAGATGTTTACGGGGTTTTACTCTCCTATACAATGTCTAACCTGAGTGCAATAACTTAAGAGATGTTCGGGATTCCATCTCATAAGGATCCATTAAACTATCTGCATACATAGTACAATACGCTATTATAATAGTGTCTATAGTAAAGTAAAGTATTAAAATAGCGTTAAGGCATTACCCATATCCCCCTTAACACATTTTTATATATTCCCGTAGTCTATATAGATATTGTAAGCCCCACCAAACCGATGGGATACTCAGGGAGCACTCCATTACAAACCAAACTCGTAATGGGCGCGATAAAGCATTTGACAAGGCACACGAGGCAATGCCCAAGGTAGGATACTACCGTTTTGCGGATCCGGACTGGTGGTAACGCATAGCAGCTACTACCGCCCACCTTGGAACACACTCTCATAATCAAATCGAGGGGTGGTCACCAAATCAATCATAAAGTCATAATATGGTATCGAAGAAGCATGTCCAATCGGAGGTGCGGCCTCACTTGGCCCGGCGTGGCTCCTGTTTTAGTCACATCAAGCTGACTCGAGGATATCAGGGCTACGTTATTACCTCATACAGAATCATTCGCCAAACCATCTTACTTCATTCTGAAATCTCCACCACGTACACAGTTGTTAAAGTGGTTTTCGGTATTGGCAGAGAGTGTGACAATATCTGATCCCAGTCTCTTTAACAACCAAACACTTATTTCACACCGGATGGTTCTTTTACATTTCCAAAATTGATTCATAATTGATATCAAAATATCATATTCAATTCAAACCATATCACTTTCGAAATCATACTCACTTTCGAAATCATATTCACTAAAATAGGTTAAATCCTCATTTCAAAATCATCATATTTACTCAAATATGTCATTTCACTAGAAAATATCATTTCAAATCCCAACTTAGGTTATAACATCATTTAACCATATTCGCTTTTAAATCAAGGATTTAAATATAACAGTTCAACATTACACCGTTAGAAATTTAGAAATATAGTTTAGGTAGTCATAAATAGTTTAAAATAGTTAAAATACTTTAAAATAGTTTAAATGGTTTAAAATAGTTTAAATTATATTAAAATAGATTAAATTAAATTAAAATGGTTTAAATAGTTTAAAATAGTTTAAAATAGATTAAAATAGTTTAAAAGAGATTAAAATTGTTTAAAATAGATTAAATAGTTTGAAGTAGTTTAAAATAGATTAAATATAGTTTTATTAGTTTAATATAAAATGGATTGATTATTGAAATGATTTATACAGTAAATATTTTAAAAAATCTAAATAAATTAGAATTTTAAAATAATATATCTTTAAACAGTTTATATTAAAATAATTAATTTGAAACTAATATCAAATTAAACTATTTCTTTCATTTCAACACATCTGGACCATGTCCAGCTTTCAAATAAACAAACCCAATTTTATCTTTCAATTCAGATTCTCATTTAAAACCATTTAATCAATATCGATTTCAAGTCCATGTTCGAACTATAAATTTAAACTATTTCAAATTTTGTAGTTTTCAAAGTTTAAATATTCAAATATTTCAATAATTCAATTTCGATAAATTTCTTTTATACTTCAAATCCGACTTTAAAATTTCAATTTGAATTCTTTAAACAATTCATTTAAACCAATTCCAATTTCAACATTTAAAGCTTGGATTTTCGAAAATAATTCAGTCTATATAAATTAAATTTTTGTTTCAAAATATCATTTAACTGGATTCAAAAATTTAAGATTTTAAAATCATTTAATTTAACCAAATCCGGTGTCCGTATATAATTTCTACCCTATGGTCAAGTGATATGGATATATATCATTTCAACCCGCAATAAATTTAATATTTACTAGTATATATCATTTCAACCCGCAATCCCAAATTTAACTTCAAATCCATAAAATCGCTCGGGTTTATCATTTCAACCCATAACGATTTTTCCTTAATCTATAGATCTTTTGGGTATGTATCATTTCAACCCATAGGGATTTTCTAACAATAAACTAAGGGAACTTGTAGTATTATAACAATATAAATATAACATCCAGCCATCCAATATCAACAATCAAACATCCATCACAATCAGCATTCAAATTAACCAATAAACAACAACAATAATTAACTGATTATCATTAACAGGTCTTTAACTGGCAATTTAAAATTCAATATTAAATTAAATGGCGATTTAATTCAATAAAAGTCAGATTTAACTACAATGACCATTTAAATAAATTAAACAACAATCAATCAACTTCAAATCACATCATAAATTTAATTTAACTATCATAGGAAAAATTTAGTAGTTGTGAGTGGGTTAAAACACCCACCTTTGATTTTAAATCAATTTAAAACCCAATTATAGCCTAAAATTTGAATAGTCCCAGAATTCATCCAAACTAGTTCCATAATGTCTGGAATTTTGATACGATCACAGTGAAAAAATCCGCGCGTGAATCCGAGCTCGTATGAAGAAGTTATGCTAGTTAGAAGATTATACGACTTATATTATAAAATAAATAAAATTTAAAAATTTAAAACCTGTCACCTGCTCTGGTTTGGACTCGATCGACCCTGGCTTCAACATGAAGTCACGTACACCTGAGCTATAGGCTACTGCCGCCATCCACAGATCGACCCACGCCTTGCCACCACCGGTCGCAGCCAAGCGCCGCCCAACCCAACACCGCGCCACCCTCACCACCTGGACAACCTCCTTCGAACGCCAATCGAAGCACAAATTTGCCCAGCCGCCGCCTATATATATTGAAACCCTAATCGAATTTCTATGCCAATTTGACCATCATAACTAGAAACAAACAACACAGATGAACTCCGCGCGTCCCTCTCCACGCGACCATACCCTCGATTCGACGATCAATCGTTGTTGATCAACCCCCCAATGAACGGCTGAGAATGTCTTGGACAATTTCGGACAAACCAAGACCCGATTGCAAAAACAAACAGTAGATTTGGGTTGCACTCATCGAGAGCTTTTCAACGATATATAATATAACATAGTTTTGAGGAGTTTGATTTTGAAATGATTTGGAAATTGGATTTAGGGTTTTGAATTTGAATTGGTTTCTGCCATTGAAGAAAGGAACAGACAGAAGTTGATGTACGTACAGGCAGAAATAAAAGGCTACTGGGGTTTGAGAAATAAAGTCTATTTATATGGATAAGGCCCGATAAGAATGAACAACATATCGAATTGGTTCGAAACGACGATAACAACCCGAAAAGCCTGTTCCATTTTCGAAACGAAAGTAGGTCATCCCATATATCAAAATAGATGTTTTCGATATTCTTAAACTCAATGGAACATATTTCAAGTCTTAATTCCATTGTATGAAGAAGTTAGCTTTTAAAATCAGCTTATTTCGAATTGAATTCATTAAATTGATTTCTACGCGTTTCGAGCCCGCACGATCAAACGACAAGTCTGATCGCTACGAAACTTGAAATCCTATAATAATTCACTGTTATGGATCCGATGAAACTAGTTTCGTCAAAATCCGAGACAATGGCCAAAATGGCTATTTTCACGTTAATTAAATAAATTATCATTAAATTAATAAATCACCTTTTAAATTTTAAATTTAAAAGTTAACAATTTCTATCGTTCTTGATTACATATAAACTTATAATCTTTTAAAGCAAATTTTCCATGTCAAAACCAATGTTAAATATTGCACCACTGACGGTGTTCAATTTCAATTGTAATAAATTCACTAATTAATTTTAAAATCCAATAAATTCATTTATTTTGATTTTCATCTTCTTATTCAATCAACTATCACTTCATGAATATACTTAACATTTGTTTACATTTTATTACATCAATCTTCTACAATTACCATCTTTATTCACATTAACCACAACATTTATTTATCTTAATTTCAATTGATTTACAATTTAATTCCAACGAATTAAATAATGAAATGATAGTTAACCAATTGTTACAACTTACAATTTCAAACATATTTCTATGTTTATTGTATGCAAATCAAGCTAATAAATTCACATACTGATTAATTATTCTATATTAACCAATTTCAATTAATTACATAAAATTTCACCATTAAATATAGCACATGGTTTATTTACTATTTACAATTTATAACCAAATTTTATATTTACAATTATTTCAATTAATTGAAATTTCATTAAAGTAGTTATCAATTACCTTAAATTAACATTATTACATTTCATTCTAGTTATTTTCTTATTAATAAATCTTAAATTTTTAAATTTTCACAACATTAAATTCCAAAACTTATTTAATTAATAAATTTAATTATTGAAAATTACGGGTCGTTACAGAGATATTGATTTTCAAAGTTAAAGGTTTAACCGTTTTCAACTAAAAACACGAATAGAGAAGCCTTTTTAGAAGAAGCACGGTGTTTTGAGTTGCAGGTGGAACTATCCATGTCTAACAGACATGTACATACACATATTAACATAACTAAACCATTACACTTGACACAGATCATAATCATAGTCATATATATACATATGTGATAACCAGTTAACAAAAAATAAGGGTTCTACTCACAGATTAAAAATGGATGAACAACTACTATTAAGTCTTCTCCCTCTAAGCTTTCAATCTTCTTTCTTTATTTTAAATGGTAGATTTTTTTATAAGTGAACAATCATATATATATCAGAAGGAAGGGAGACAGTGAAACAATAGGGTGGCTAGAGTACATAAGAGGGTGGCTGATAGGTTTAGGCTTCTCTTTATATATATATATATTTTCTACTTTTGTGTGCTGATTTGATTCTTTGCAAGCTTGATTTTAAGTTTGCTATGATGAAGCTCATGTGTGTGTGTGTGTGTTTATCCTAAGTTTGAAATGGTGAACTATATATATATATATATCATATTCAGCCGTTAGCGTTTGAAAATTTAATATAGCTTCCAAAATTCATAGCTTCAGATATTCTCAATATTAAAAAAATAAGTTATTCGACTTCTAAAAATTAATATTTTAATATTTAAAATTAGTTAATTATTCTAATAACAGATGGCTAAAAATCCAAGTCATTACATGGTCGACCTATAAAACCCAACTGGTCCACCCCAAGCGATCGACCGATCGAGCATAAGTGGTCAAGCATTGCCTCATAGTGACGGCTAGTGTTTTGTGATATTATAACGGTCCAGATTTATCCGTTTTTGATCTAGTTTCAACCTACGGTTCGGTACATTTCAATTCCTATAAATAGGACCCTATCCTCTTCACTTTTCATTTACAAATATTCAGGAACTCCGCAAACCTCTGCCATTTTATCTTTTTAGTTGGATTCAAAAATTCCATTAGGGATACAGGTAAGGATTCTAATCCTTTTCTAATTATTCTTTTAATCTATTTTATACTCCTCCAATCTCTCTGAATATAACAAAAGTACATATATACCCACCCTTCGCTGTGTATATATATATCAAAAGAAGGAGATATGAAAAAAGAGTTGCTTTGGCGTTGCAAATCCATACAGAAAAAGCTAAGGATAATTTGTAAGTGGAAACCTTAGTATTCCTTTTTTAGTAATTGATTAGTGTATGTATATGGATTTGAATATGTCTTAGGGATTTTAGGATTGCAAAAAGAATAGATAAAATCCCTCAAAATTCCTTTTTATTTGAAAATGGAGATTCTAAATGGAGATTCTCAATTATTTATGTTAATTTGATGGGATTCGTAGATAAAATCCCTCAAAATTCCTTCTTTATCTTCAGTAATAAAATGAGGGTGTAGAGTACGTATTCAATTCGTAGTTTATACCACTTATTCAACACAAAATTCCTCCATTTGTTTCTTTGTAAAAGAGGAGTTGAATAGAATATGAAGTTAGAATTGCAATTCCTATTGTTTAGGATATTTTATTGAAGTGATGTAATAAACTGGGTTTCTATTTCTATCAACAAGTCTATTTATTGCAGTTTTGGATATGAATATTTGATCCTTGTTACAGATATTGGAATCCCTGTTATGCTATTGAAATCTTGGAAATTTGAAGGGAAATGACTTGTATTAGTATTATGGTTAAAGGAATTGACATTTAACGCTAGTTTAGGGCGTGTGAACCATACGCTTAGAAAATATTAGGTGCGAATATATATTTATTTCCATTAGCGTAATAAACGTATAATTATAGTTAGAACCTCTATTCTATGGTTTCGATGACAACAACTATACAATCATACACATACAATATATTACATCTATTTGCAGGTAAATACTTCAAGAATTCACAATAGCATGACTTGAAGATGAATAGTAGAAGAAAAGAATCATTGGTATTAGAGAAGCTATTATAGTATGTTATAGTCATAGATAGACGGTTTGTACAATCTCCTTTAGTGGTTTTTTACACAAAATCGCACATCAAAATTTTTACAAGATTTTCACTATTTATTTTAAGAAGTGCACAAGCATAAGACGTCTGTCCATAGAAGTCAGTCGTCTGATTAAGTTCTCTGCCTATAAATTTTATAAACAAACAGACGTTTGAATTTTTAACCCAGACATCTGACTGAGTTCACTGGTTAAGAAATATATAACCAGACATACATTTGGACAGACGTCTGAATTTTATCCCAAACGTATGAGCTGGGTAACGGGCTAAAACTATGAATAGCCACTTACTTCATTCTAATGGTTGCATCCATATCGTTTCACTGCTTCTCTTCTTCCTCAAAGATTGCAACCCTTAGACTGAAATAGAACATACTAAAGGATGTTACTCCTCAAGAAAACTCTTTAACACCTATAAATATGAAAAGTTTTTGAGAAACAAAATTACTGGATTTTTTTGAATCTCCTTCTTTACAATTTGCATACTTTGATCTCTAAAAGAAATCAATACATCATTCTTATTTCTTCCTAAAAACAAAGCCTTACATACACATACTAATCATAAAAGATTGTAGGAAGATTTGTGTTGTGTAGTCAAAATCAATGTTACAAAGAACACATACTTGTCAAGAAAATACTTTCTATATCAAGCCTATTCCTCCGGGCAAAGCGAGGGTTGTTTACTAGTTTAAAACCGAAGGGATGCTTCGGGACTGGATGTAGGACGGGATGTCCGAACCAGTTTAAAAACTCTGGTGTAATTGTTTATTTACTTTTATTTACTTTACTATGGAAGTTATAAGTTAGCTTTTTATTACATTTGCGTATTAAGATATAAATACATGATCCATACAAACTTTCATTTGGTATCAGAGCACGGTTATTTCAAGTTACAGTAAAACATAATTGAAACATATTTAATATGGCAAGTACATTTCAAGAAGGTCAATCCACTGCATGTCCTCCATTATTCATTGGATCTAATTATGCTTATTGGTTTACACGAATGCGTATTATTATAGAAGCTAATGGTCTAGAAAATTGGTTAGCAACTCAAAATAAATATGAAGCACCAAACATAGACATAAGCACTTGGACAGATGCTCAAAAGAACACAGTGGTAAACAATGCTAAAGCCATGAATGTTCTATTCTATTCACTTGAAAAAAATAAAATTTCACTTGTCACGTTGTGCACTACTACATATGATATATGGCATACATTACAAATCACTTATGAAGGCACAAACAAAGTTAAGCAAACAAAAATTGCCATTTTACAGAATTAATTTTCTTCATTTAATAAAATCAAATGAATCTATTGGTGATATGTATGCTAGATTTCAAACTATTCAACGTGATCTTATGGCAGTTGGAGTCAAATTTACAGATTTTGATTTAGTTAAACGTATTTTAAATTCCTTAACAAATGAATGGGAACGAAAAGTGTTGGCTATAGAAGAGGCTAATGATCTATCTCAACTAAATGTTGAAGAATTAATAGGAAATTTGATGTCATATGAAACAAATTTATAGGCAAGAAAAGAACAAAACAATGAAAAGAAAAATATAGTTTTTCAAACCAACGATAATAATTCAGACTTAGATGAAGATGAGATCATATTTTTTGCCAAAAGCTACAACAAATTCAAGAAATTAAAAAAGATGACGAGATCCCAAATGGAGGAAATTCAAATTCATCCAACCAAACTTCAATCAAATGCTTTGGATGTGACAAGTTCAGACACATAGAAATAATGCCCATAACTCAATAATGACAAAAGGAAAAGCAAGTTCGAGAAATTTAAGAAAAGAAAACGGTCTTTTCAAGTAACTTGGGATGACTCAAATTCGTCTTCATCATCAGATAGTGATAGCAATAGTGATTCTGAGCAAGCCAATGTATGCTTCATGGTAAACACTGAGGAGGTATGTCTTGATCTTACTTATAATGAAATTTTAAAACTTGGCATGGAACTAGATGACAAATATAGGGAAATTAAAAAGTTAAATAAAGAATATATTTCTAAAATTAATTGTATGGAGCTTGAAATAGGATTACAAAAAGATGAGAAAACCATTCTAGAAGAAGAATTAGAAACTACACAAGAAAAATGTAAGAATTTATCTAGTCAAAATGATTCTTTATTATGTGAAATAGGAAAAGTTAAACTAGAAAATGATGATATTAGAAATGAAAATATTGTATTAAAGGATAATCTAGAAGCGTCAAAATCCAAAATTTCCTATCTTAAAAATGAGTTAGACAAGATTACATATAATGTTTCAAAACTCAATAAAGGAAAGCAGAATTCAGACAATTTGATCAAAAGTTCTAAACCATCTGGAAATCAGAATGGATTAGGTTTCAAGAATACTTCAAAACATAGAAACTATAGCTCACTGTATAAAAGGTTCAAGAAGTCACATACTGGAGAAAAGGCTTTTAACTCTAAAAAAATAAAAATATGGATTTCAAAATCTGGTAACAAATTAATTAAACAAAAACACATAGATAATTATTTGAAAAGTGTTGTTCATAATAAAAATTACTCTTTTAAAGGTCCCAAACCCTCTTGGGTATGGCAACCTTCACTCTCTAACACTTAGGACCCTAACAAAGGAAGTGGGTACCAACTAAATTGTTTTTACCTTCCAGGTACCTAAAAGAAAATCTAATAACAAGGAGAAATGGATACTTGATAGCGGATGCTCCAAACATATGACTGGAAATGCACAAATGTTATCGAATATAACATACAGAGATGGTGGCATTGTAACTTTTGGAGATAATTCAAAAGGATTTTTCATTGGAATTGGAGATGTCATCAATGTTGGTATGTCCACTTCACCTGTTATTACAAATGTTCTGTTAGTTGAAAATCTAAAACATAACCTATTAAGCATTAGTCAACTTTGTGATAAAGGATTCAGAATTTATTTTCAAAAGAATAAATGCAACATATTTGATCAAAATAAAAATCTGATCTTTGAAGGTTTAAGAAAAGGAACATCTATGTCTTAAATACAAAATTTAGTAACTCCAGCGATTTATGCCTATCCACGGATTTTAATGATCCATGGATATGGCACAAACGGTTGTGTCACATAAACTTTGGGTTTATAAACAAATTGGCTAAACACAATTTGGTTAGAGGTCTTCCTTAAATAAAATATAATGTTAAAAATTTATGTGATGCATATCATATGGCAGATCTTGATTTATTTGGACCTACTCAAGTACGTTCAATAAATTATAACGAGTATGTATTTGTTATTGTAGATGATTTTTCAAGATATACATGGACACTGTTTTGAAAACATAAGAGTGATACATTTGAGATGTTTAAAATTTTTGCTAAAAGAATTAAAAACTTAATGAATTTTAAAATAAAGAGGATAAGAAGTGATCACGGAGGTGAATTCAAAAACGAGATTTTTGTAACAAAAAGGAAATTACACATAATTTTTCATTTTCTCGAACACCATAACAAAATGGTGTTGTAGAAAGGAAAAATCATACACTCCAAGAATGTGCACGAACTATGCTTAACAGTAGTAATCTACCAAAGAATTTTTGGGCAGAAGCTGTAGCTGCTGCTTGTTATGTATTGAATCGTGTTACATTACGTCCTTTAACCAAAAATACCTGTTATGAAATGTTTTTTGGTAAAAAACCCAAAGTATCATGCTTTCGAATATTTGTCAAAATGTTTTATACTAAAAACTAAAGATAATCTTGGAAATTTTGATTCAAAAGCCGACGAAGAAATCTTTGTCGGATACTCAGATGTAGCAAAGCATATAGAACATATAATAAACGTACCAGTACTATAGAAGAAAGTTTACATGTTTCATTTGACGAAAACTTTTCCAATAACAATAACAGTGATGATGATGAAATGTTAACAAAACCATTTGAAAATAACTCTATTTCGAATAACAATAGTGAGAACACTGTTGAAAATGAAAATACATTAAGATCGCCACCTTTGTAAGACCATCCAATTAACAATATAATTGGTGATTTGAATACAAAAGTTTCTATTAGACATTAATTAAATCAAATGAGTCACGTTGCATTCATTTCAATTTTGAGCCAAAGAATTATAAAAAAGCATCGAATGACGAGTCATGAATTATGGCAATGCAAGAAGAACTCAATCAATTTGAAAGAAGTTAAGTATGTGAACTTGTACCAAGACCTACAGAAAAATCTGTAATCGGACAAAATGGGTTTATAAGAATAAAACAGATGAAAATGGAAATATTGTTCGGAACAAAGCAAGGTTGGTAGCAAAAGGATATAATCAAGAGGAAGGCATCGACTATGAAGAAACGTTTGCTCCAATCGCACGTCTAGAAGCCATCCAAACGTTACTCGCTTTTGCATGTCATCATAACTTTAAACTTTGTCAAATGGATGTAAAAAATGCCTTTATAAATGGTTTTATAAAAGAAAGGGTTAATATTGAGCAGCCTCCGTTGTTTATACATGAAAATTTTCTTGAACATGTCTATAAACTAAAGAAATCTTTATATGGTTTAAAACAAGCACCTCGTGCTTGGTATGATAGATTAAAAAATCATTTAATAACTTCTGGATTTCAATTTGGAAAAATAGATACAACTCTGTTTATAAAAAGAGACCATAATGATATTTTGGTTGTTCAAATATATGTGGACGACATAATATTTGGATCAACAAATGAAAAGTTATGTAATGATTTTGCAGATATCATGAAAAATGAATTTGAAATGTCCCATATGAGAGAATTATACTTTTTCTTAGGATTACAAATTAAACAGTTAGAAAATGGTATTTTCATAAATCAATAAAAATATTGTCATGATTTGTTAAAACGCTTTGGAATGGAAAAAACATCTAGTGAACCAACACCCATGAGTACCAATAGTCATTTAAATAAAGATGAAAACAGAAAAGATTTTGATCAAAAATTATATCGAAGTATAATAGAATCATTACTATACTTAACGGCTAGTAGACCCGATAGCATGATGAGTGCGTGTTTATGTGCAAGATTTCAAGCACAACCTAAAGATTCACACTATCGAGCAGTTAAACGTATTTTGCGCTTCTTAACTAACACTAAGGATTACAGTCTTTTCTATCCTAAAGGCCGTTCCCTCGAACTCGTATCATATAGTGATGCAGATTTCGCTGGTTGCAAAACAGATGGGAAAAGTACAAGTGGCACTTGTCACTTTATCGATCAATCGTTAGTTTCATGATTTAGTAAAAAACAAAACTGTGTTTCTCTTTCAACATGTGGAGCCGAATATATTTTTGCTGCCTTAGCTTGCACACAAGTAATATATATGCAAAAGTCACTTAAAGACTATAGGAAAATAATAAACAAATCTCCAATATATTGCGATAATACGAATGCTGTTGATTTATCCCAAAATCCAATTAATCATTCTCGGACAAAACATATATATCTGTCACCACTTTTTGGTAGACAATGTTGAAAAATAGATAATAACTCTAGAATTTGTTAACACCGAAAATCAAATAGTCGATATTTTTACAAAACCACTAAGTGAATATTAAGTTAAGACGTGAACTAGGAATTATGTCGTTACATGATTTATAATTCGATATTAAAGTATAAAAATTTTTTAGATAAAAATTTAATAGAACAGAAAATTGGAGATGATGGCACTCGAACTCCATACTTATGGGAGGAAGTTACATATCTTTCCAATGTTCTACCGTGTCACTTATCTTCTATTTTATGAGCAGTTATAATCTCTTTTTATTTCTTAACCTTCCATTTTCTCTTGGCTGAAAACTTCTGAGAAATATTAACCTTAAAACGATAACCTTAAATAGATAATGAACTCAGTGTATATACATAATCAAAAAAATTTAAAAACTCATATACAAAACTTTAAAATAAATAAGCAAAGATCAAATTTCTAAAAACATATAAAAATGTCTTCCGATCACGACTCCACTTATTTCGCTACTGACTACAACTCCCCATCGTCCGGCAACACTTATGTATCTCCCACAAAAATCACTCATGCATCATCACCATCCCTTAACATTATTGCTTCGCCAACATACCATACTGGTTTTTCTCCTAAAGGAAAGAAAGCTAAACATTCCATTGATATGAAATCCTCATCTCTTTCTGACAAAGTCGATGAGATACATCATCATCAATAAGTGATGATTGGCGTTCAACGTGAGATGTATTACGAGCAACATCGTCAAGGGCCCCATTTAAATTTTCTTGAAAAGTGTATTCTCCCAATCTGTGGTCATTCACCAATAAAAGATTGCGTACATCAACGATCTCCTCGATTACGCGAAACACCTTCAAAAGCACACAACATTACCCCACGGAACCTATAGGGAGAAGGGACATCAAACACCAAACATACTCCTGTTCATCCATACCGGTCTCCTTTTAAGCCATCTTTTGAGCAAACTAAAATCGAGCCAAATTCATTGGAAAAGCAAAACAACCATTCTTCAAACCCATTCGATGACAGCTAAAGAAGTCTTTTGAATAGGCATTTTATTATACAAAATAAGAATGTATATTCATAAAAATCATTTGTGTTTTTCATTATATTTAAAAAAAATTCCATATAACAGAAATAAGAATATTACTAAAGACCAGACATCCTAGCATATAGGCAGACGTCTGTCTACAGGCACAAAAAAAAATTCGTTTTGGCTCAGACGTTTGAAAAAGAACTCAGACGTCTGTCCACAGCCACTGAAAATTTTTCATTTCAGCTCAAACCTCTAAAGAAGAACTCAGACGTCTATTCGAGCTTTCTGGAAATTTCAATTCTTCGGCACAAACGTCTGAAGATAGATCTAGACGTCTATTATTTTCCTCTGGAATAATTATTCTCCACACGCAAATGTCTGAAGATCCTACCAAACGTTTGTTCGCCCCTTCTGTTTTAATATTTATCTTCGTTTAGATATCTTACTTACAATTCCATACGTCTATCATTGCCTCAGCCCGCACCTTTTCCCCAAACTATATATCATCTTTTCCCCTCTCTAATTTTTCACCGTTTCACTTTTTCAAAACCCTAGAACCCTAAATCCCCAAATCGATTTCATCACTCCAATTCTCCAATCAATGGCTCCAAAAGCAAAAACTCCAGTTGCTAAACAAAAGAAGGCTACTGTAAGCCAAAGCTCTCAACCTTTCACTCAAGGATTCGTCATGGATCATCACATTGAAGAATGAATTGTTGAGAAAGAACATGGAAAGCAAAAATTGCAGGATTTGGAGAAGAAGCCTCTGCATTCAAGTCCATTTTATCAAATTCTTCGTTTTATTCATTATGATGCTATCGATTTGACTGAAGATGCTAATATCTATCACCTGATCAACTTTGATGATAATGCTGGGAAAGTATATCAATTAGAGGTATTCCTCTTTCTTATTAATTTATGCTCCTTGAAAATTTGGAATCCTTCGGATGATGAAAATTGGATTTGGACAAGTGTTTATAGAACGATAATAAAATTTAATACTGAAATGCTTGTCCAAATTCTTCATTGTTCTTACACGGGAATTCGATTACAAGATGTTCCTGATACACGATATGCCCCAAGAGATGTTACTCATCTTATTTGGGAAGATGATATGTGAAAATTAAAACATCTAGTTTTCTTCCTCAAGCCCGACTACTTAATCGTATGCTCATCAACATAATCATCCCTTGGTTAGGTAGTCATGAACAAGTATACGAAGATGATCATAAAGCTTTGTATGCTATGTTTGGTCATATTGAAATCAACTGGGAATAATATATTTTTGAGCAAATTAAAAGCTTTTGGATGCCTCAACGTCGAAGCATCGTTTATGCTCCGTATATCATGAGAATTCTACGATCATTTGGCATCCCTTCGTATCTTTCCCACTATAAAGAAATTGTAGTGAAAGATAGTGAATTCGATTTTTATCTTTGATGCATCTTCCTGAAAATCCGCCAACAATAGCACCATCCTTACAGTATCAACAACCACAACAACAACAACAACGTACTCCAACTTAACCTTCCCAATCTGTAGAACCTTCAGAACCTACAGAGTGTTACTCTAATTCAGAGAGTCAAGAAGCCAGAGTTGTAGCTGGGCAAGAGGAGAACTATCGAGATGTTGCCCATCAAAACCAACTCCTCTCCTTGAACCAAAAAGCATTAGGTAAAAAGATCTCTCGCTTAGAACGATCTTTTTCTACTAGAATGACCAAAGTAGAAAAAAAGTTAGAAAAGGTCGTTTCCACTTTAGGGAAAGTCATGAGAAAGGTAAGGGGTCGTTAATCTTCACGTTCTTTATCTTCTCCATCCCCGACACCACCACCACTACCAGTGTTTCAACCGGGACCTTCTTCAGGCGCAAAACTGTCAAGTGAATCGGCACCACAATCTCGTCCTGATAAGACACCAATAGACGTTGATACTGAAAAAAGCAAAGATATATCTTGGCCTCCACAAAACCCTCCACACTATAGTCATTATGCATCATTTCAGGGTCTCTCTATTCGAAAGGATGAGGAGTGCAATGACCAGTTTCAATGGCAACAGGGCGAATATGATGAAGATTCATCTAATTTCTGAGGTTACTTCAACTATCAGTGAGTTATCTTCTATTTTCATAATAGTGTATGTCCTATGTATCTCTATGTGACTTCTTTAGAACATTTTTTTGTATGACTATGTAACTCTGTGCAAACTTGTGTTCTATATGTTTCTTCCAAATTTTGTTATTTATGTATCTCGTTTGATAATGCCAAAGGGGGAGAGATATCATATTACATGTATATAGGGGGAGGAATCACATTCACTGGGAGTTCTATGCTTATTTGATAAGTGATTGTATAGTTATCATCATCAAAAAGGAGGAGAATGGTAGAATCTCTATTCTATGGTTTCGATGACAACAACTATATAATCATACACATACAATATGTTCCATCTATTTGCAGGTAAATACTTCGAGAATTCACAATAGCATGACTTGATGATGAATAGTAGAAGAAAAGAATCATTGGTATTAGAGAAGCTATTATAGTATGTTATAGTCATAGATAGATGGTTTGTACAATCTCCTTTGGTAATTTTTTACACAAAATCGCACATCAAATTTTTTACAAGATTTTCACTATTTATTTTCAGAACTGCACAAACATCAGACATCTGTCCATAGAAGTCGGACATTTGATTAAGTTCTCTGCCTAAAATTTTTATAAACAGACAGACGTCTGAATTTTAACCTAGATGTCTGACTGAGTTCACTAGTTAAAAAATATATTACCAAACAGACGTCTGAATTTTATCCCAGATGTCTAAGCTGGGTAACGGGCTAAAACTATGAATAGCCACTTACTTCATTCTAATGGTTGCATCCACATCGTTTTCACTACATCTCTTCTTCCTCAAAAATTGCAACCCTTAGACTGAAATAGAACATACTAAAGGATGTTAATCCTCAAGAAAACTCTTTGACACCTATAAATATGTAATGTTTTTGAGAAACAAAATTACTGGAATTTTCTAAATCTCTTTCTTTAAACTTTGCGTACTTTGATCTCTAAAAGCAATCAATACATCATTATTATTTCTTCCTAAAAACAAAGCCTCACACACCCATACTACTCAAAGGAGATTATAGGAAGATTTGTACTGTGTAGTCAAAAACAGTGTTACAAAGAATACATACTTGTCAAGAAAAGACTTTCTGTATCAAGCCTATTCCTCCGGGCGAAGCGAGAGTTGTTTACTAGTATAAAAACTCTAGTGTATTTGTTTATTTACTTTTATTTAATTTACTCTGGTAGTTATAAGTTAGCTTTTTATTACACTTGCGTATTAAGATATAAATGCACAACCTATACACACTTTCAATTATAGCATATAATTGCATTGTTAATTAGGTAATAATTCTCATTAATTCCCCTTTAGGAAGGTAATTAATATTATAAGGCGTAATAATGAAGATTCCTTATGCGGCCTTAATTATGAAATAGTGAGAAGAGTAATATATATATATATAGAGTATTTAATTTATGGCTAAGTTATAGGGATGCCAGGTCAGTCAGAAGACACACGAAGTATGCCTAGCTAATCTGGCTACCAGCAGTGTGACTTTGGGGCTAATGTAAGATATCTCCCATGATAAATATTTGTGATGATGCAAGCTTAGTCCCAAATTCCATGGGGTAAATCTTCCCAGCTAATCTGGCTACCAGTTTCTACAAATAGTCGGACTAACATGAGACGTCGTTATAAGTGAGGATCATAATACGAAGGGCTTGCTTCACGGTCTTGAGGTATTAAGTGGTTATTTGAGGGCTTGCCTCTTTTCCCCAAATGAAGTTTTAAATGGCCATGGGGGCTAGTTATTAGGCACGATAGGTGGTATCTCGACAATAGTCCGCTTCGAGATAAGGTATTAAATGACTGATTGATGGTTCGCCTTTCCATAAAGAAGTATTAAGTGGCTCGAGAGATTCCATGTGATGTCAGCTAGATAATTACCATTGAGGGGTCCACCTTAGGGATAGGTATTAAATGATGGGGTCTGCCTCAATTGAGGTCTTAAATGGCCAAAGTCTGCCTATTTTCCAATGAATAGTATTAAGTGGTTATTATTATCTTTTATGATGTTTTATGTTGTACCCATGTATTTTGGATAAATGTTGTGATGGATTTTACTTGACAGTGTGATTATGTTTTGTATTATGACATTTCAAATGGTTTTGAAATAAATGGGTATAATTTGCTATTATATTTTATTCCATCCACTATGAGTTCTGAAGAATAGTTATTGCTCTGTACTATTACTTCTTTTTCCAAGCAACAACTAGTCTTAGAATGGATCTAAGTTTCGATGCCCTTTTCAGGGTCGAAATTTAGGCATGTTTCGAGGAGGGTTGTTACATCTTGGATCTGATCAGCATGGCTTAAGGAAGCGGCGGTTGGAGCAAGAAAGTGGTGGCTAGTGGGTTACGATGTTGGCTGCTTGAATGAGAGGAGGAAGTTGAAGTGTACATACGGTATACGTATTATTTTTATTAATTTTTATAAATTAAATCTTATATCTTCTAATCATCATGTCTTATGCGTACGAACTCAGAATTGCTAAGTTTGGTGACTGTTGGAAAAAGTGCGTTGGTATGATTACTTACTTTAATTAACTGTATTTAAATTATAAAATAAATATCAGTTGATGGAAAATTATAACTATTGATCTATGTTGAGATGTATTGGTAATTGTTAGGATATTTTGGACATTTTAGATATGCTAAGCCTTGAGTTGATTGTTTATTTCTGATTGTTGTATTATTTGATTTTTAACCATAATTAATTATGGATTTAAAATATTGCTATTTTTCATTAAAATAAAATAAGTGAAATTATATGCTAACAAGAAGATAAGATAAATAAATGATTAATGTGATTATTTATAGTTTCTACGTGATGTTCATAAATAACAATGTTTGAATGAAATAAAATAAAATTAACTAGAGAAATTTAAAAAGGTTATTATTTATGAATTTCTAAAGAAATCCATAAATAATAATGGAGAATATATTTTAAACTTAATTTGAAATGTTTATTGTTATTTAATAAAACGATATTTTGTTAATAATAATAATATGGTTTTTATGAAAATTACATTGCTTTGAGTAAATAGTAATGAATTGTTTTTAGAGTATATTAAAGATATTTAATATGTATATGATTACTCTAAAATAATAATAATATTGATTTGAAAGATAATTTGATGAAATTACTATTTTTGATATAAAATACAATATTTGGAGAGATTTGAAGCAATAAGATTACAATAAAGTATTTTGAAATATATTATCGTTTTTGGAAAGAATTATTATTGTCTTGTGAAAAAAGGCACTTTTATAATAAACAATAATAAAATGATTTTATACTTAAAAGAAAATAATGGTTGTAAATATGATGTTTTGAATGGATGTGACATGTGATTCACATATGTTATTTTATTATGATGAGATCGTATTTGGATGTGTCACAATTATTACTACGTTGTGTGTAGTTAACTATGGTTTTATTGTGTTTGTATTTGTGTTGCTATTATTGTTTGGACTAGTACATATTTGGTGAATGATGTTTTGACATTATAATAGGGTGATTTTTATACATTTGATGATTTATACTTACATTATGAAGTGTTACTATAGTGGATGATTAGTATGAATGTAAGTATATGTGTGTTATTTTCTTATTTAATGATTGAATATTGTCAAATGTATGTGATGTTAATGGCTAAGTGTAGTATTACTGTTGCCACATATGATGATCTGTTGTGATGGATGAGTTGAGATACCGCTTTCTGCTTTAATTGATTGCATTGATTGCAGTGGTTGCTTTGCTTTGTATTGAATTACATTGATTGCATTGATTACAGTGGTTACGTACATCGACTGAATTGAACTGCATTGGTTGCAATGGTTGAATGCATGCAATGGTTGTTATGAACTAACAAGTATTTGGCTACCGGAGAAAAGCAGGAAACAGAACCACGTGGGCTTGATCTCTCAAAAAGGCTGGGTATGCAGTCTTTTTCTATATGGAAGCCATCATTTATATTGGGTTAGGCTGGAGTGTATAGAAATCGGCACAGTCCAAAAACATAGTTGAAACCATATTTGCATATAGGAGCATAGGAGGGAATGGAAAGTGAATAGGTATATTATTTTTATACAGTTATTACATTGTTTTTAAGTTGGTAATAATTGATGTATTTGAAATGTAAATTGATGTAATGATGTAAAATAACTATATAACTGAGTTAGTAAACATTTTTATTGATGTTTGATTCTGCTATGAGACTTTTCCCTTTCTATTCATTGTTTTAGAATTTTTAGTTTTTATTTACCCATGATCCACTACTTTTAATATTTGAAATTAGTTGTAAGCATGTTTTGTCGTCTTTATAATTGATTTTGGATTCTAAAAATAATGGTCGTCACAGTAACGTAATTAATGGTCAACCGACCTAACTATGAAGGCTGATGACTCCTAGATATGGCTTCATAATTTAATTAGCCGTATTACTAACGCATCTCAAAGACTTATCTAAGGGTTTACTAGCCAACCTCCAAATAAAGAAACAAGCAACCAAAATTTGAGGTCAGTGCATGTTCCATATGGACTTTACCCCAGTTGGAAGTGTAATTCGTATAGGCTTAACATAAGTCTTTGCTAACAACCGCGTGTGGCCGATGGCAGCCTTGACCTAGGCTTAGCCGTACTCCACAAATAGTGGTTTACCAAACAATGCCGACATAGCCTCGACCTCCAAACCCAAATCTCATTTCGATTTTCCTAATGTGAATCGACGAAAATGCCCACTATCGGTTACTTTATACCTCTGGTTTTGAAATGAAGCAGACCCACTTTTCCAATTAGGAATAGTCATAGGTTACTTAAGACTCTTAAATAAGGAAGAGGCAGACCAAATGATCATTTAATACCACAAACATGAAGTAAACCCCTCGACTCTCAAAGGTACTTGGCCGTTAAATACTTTAAATCTGAGGCGAACCCCTTAGTATATTTTCCCAACCTGTGTGCGAACGTATATCTCTACGTGTTCTAGAGTTGGAGATGTCCCACATCAGTAATAGGTATGCACAACTGGTGGTATCCTCTCGCGGAGGGTGGACTTCCATTGTGTAATTATATTGACCTCGCATCCTAACCCATACTAAGTCCAGTCATTTATAATTATTGGGCTAGACCCAATAATTCAAACCCGCCGCGAACATATTGTTAAGGCAATATAATTTCAACTATGAAAATATACACCTTCTAAGTTAATCTATTATTATTCATATATTTTCTTGCTATGAACTTCCTTTTATTTTACACGTTTACTATTTTAACTTCTATCCTCACTAATGTTATTAAATGTCATTTATTGCTTCTTTTACCTCCAATTAATATCCTTTATCAATGGCCGGACATGTAACAATTTACCAAAAAACCTAACTAATTTCGACTAAAGCCTATCGTAGAAGCATTATTGTATTAAAAAGTAAAACTTTGACAATACCATATCGAATAACATGAATACAACATAAAGTTGTTGTAATACAGAAACAATCTCGACGATGACCAGTCGAAACAGTAATATTCATAGTAAAACAGTTTTCTTTTATTGAACGTTTGAATTTCGACATATATATTTGAACAATAAACTTAAAAAACGACATAAGAGCATCAAATGAAGAAAGCAAATTTGTTTTATCAATTCGATAATTTCTCAAGTACTTTCCCTTTTGTACATACGAAAATTTGATACATGTTCAACGATACATACTTTCGATGCTAACACGAACATGATTACACTTCATCGGCACATCATCAAAAAAATAAAAAATAAAAAAAATAAAAAAACAAAAACCTTTTATGTCCGTTGTAGCTGTCTTCCTCTGACACACAATTGATTTCTTCGTCCTCACCATTGTGGACTTGGCTTTTCGTGCGTAAAATCGACAATAATTTTCAATTAGGATTTTTTTTTTAATTTTTTTTTTCTTTGACAGTGTGGTGAATCGATGGACAATTTTGAAAGAACAATTAATGGTAAAATCACAAATATTGCTAATAATAATAATAATATTTTAATGCATAAAAAGTACATCCGTAGTAATTTATATAGCAAGGAAGTTCAAATAAGGAACACTCCTTTTACTAGAAATAATAATATTTTAATGCATGTGATGCTGCACAACTTAATGACATGAGCTGGACACGTGAAAATGGGAAGAACAGAAAACAGGGACAGAGGAGTCAGAGTTAATATAAAACGCACCTTTTGTCCCTTTGTTGAGAACCCTAACACTTGACAGTGGCCTCCAGCGCGAAATTCTGAATCGGGGATCGGGGGTTTCATCAAGAAGGTAAAGTATAAATCAATCGTTTATTTACGCTCATAACCCGTTTCAGTTTTTTTTTCCTCGAATTTATAGTCGTATCAGTTCTCGTTTTCATAGAAATAAGATGATTACAGAGCTTTAAGCGAGTCCCTTATTCCAATGGCGCAAGATGAAGGCGAGTTTTACTATTTTCCTCATTCGCTATCATCGAGTTATTTAATTGCTTTGAAGTCTGATCCATATGATTTAATTGTATACAGATGTTATAGGTGTTATTGCTGAAAATCATGATGAAATTTCGGCTGTTCTTGCTGCATCTATCGAGTCGAGTTCCAAGCCTGTCGAAATTTCACCTGAAGACGCGTCATGGGTTGATTCGTGCTTCACATCTGATTTCAATTGGGACACCTTGAAAGCTGCTCTTCTTGAGTCACTTGATCCACCAACTAATGTAAGTGATGATGACGGAGAATACAATTCTGACATAGTTAAAGAAGAAAATGAAGAAGAAACCAAAGTAGAGGTATATGAAGTTGTTCATGAAAGGGTTGCAGATGTTGGTGATGACAAAAATGATACCTTTCTGAAGTTTAAGCAAGAAACTGATTGGCGAGATGATATATTTAAAGTATGGGATCTAGAGATTGATGATGAATTAGAGAATGAAGAAAATGAGTTGATCAATCAGTTAAACAAGGCACTTCGGGTGAAAAAATATCAAGGATTAGGCCAGATTGACGCGAAAGAAGTGGATGATTTGGCTGCAAACATGGGGAATTTATCCATGAAACCGTCTGTTAACTAAATCATTGGCTGCTGGAGCCAGAGTGATGGGTGATATTGTCAGGTATTGTAGAATGTTGATTTTGCACCAGTTATTTTTTGATAACTATTGTAGGTTATTATGATATCACTAGATATTATACTCCTGTAAAACTGACATGTTTTGTTATATTTAACTATGAATATGATGCTTAGGTTGCAGAAGCTATGATACCTGCGAGCTTACACATTTTACGATATACGAGATCTATCGGCACTCGTTCCACACATGATAGAATAATTAGCGCATAAAGTATGCATTCCATATGTGCAAAACAAAAGGATTGATACAATCGATATGACGATATGTGCTCTTTGCAATAAAGGCTAATTTAATATATAGTTGATGCTAACATGTTAGGAATTTTAGGTACAGAATCACTAACCTTGCGGAATAAATAAACTCAAGATTTAGAATCATTGATATAGTGACCAACAGATCACACACAATGAACAATTAGATAGAAACAATTTATAAAAGACAACACAAAATTGAACCCAACTTTTTCCTTTATTGATTAAATAATGGGTTATTATTGTGGGTAATCATAATCTCTAGTTGCAAAAGGATTAAGAGGAAAAAAAAGACAACTTTTTTTTATAGATTTAGAACTCTCTTAGATGCAATATTTATAGGGGTAGATTACTTGAAAATGAAGAAATCTATTTGGAGATTTAATTGCCCAAGAAATAAATACTTGCTCTGTTTTTCATTAATTTAATGCAAATATGTAACGACGATGTTTGTTTTCTTTGATAACGTCTTCATGAACATCCTTCTTATCTCATACTTAATAATTAATTGATTTATTAAATCAATTAATCTTCCATTTTTTTTCTTATTTCTCATATTGAATAATTACTTGATTAAACCAAACAATCAATTTCCTCTCTTTATACTTGTCATATATTTGAATCGTACAAATTCATCACTCCACCTCGATTCAAATATACAAATCGCCAGTTTTCTTACCAATTTCAACTCACCAATAAATAAAATCGGCTAATCTGTGCCCTCAGGCGCTATTAGCTCAAGATTGAACCAATCAAGTTTGAGCTGAACACAAACTTATCTTCACCTTCTCTTCCAAGCATAAAAGAGGGACCATGCACAAACGCAGTGCAATACAGCAAATATTAAAATTCATCAATGTACCCAATGTAGGAAATGAACACGTAGATATCATACTTTGAGAGACCAATGGAGAACAAATAACTAGATTCACCTAGCCCGAGGTCCACCTTTGAGTCTGAACCTCTGTGCTATTACTCTCACCGACCATGGTGTCATCAGCCACACCACTCTCACTCTACTTGTGGAGAGAAATCGATGACTCACTTTGTTGTGGTTGGAGTTTTTTTTCTCATCCCGTCATCACTTGATGAAAGCTTCGCCTTTAATGATGACTTCTCATCAAAATACGCATACCTGCTAATCAAATACGTTTGGTTGCTAAACCTGTATCCTTTCAGTCCTTCACAGCTGCCTAACAAAACATGTTTGTTTCCACTAGGCTTTAGCTTATCATTTCTCTCAACATAAGCCGGACAACTAAACACTCTAGGAAATGAAAAACTTAAAGGCTTCACTTCCCGTATCTTTTTCGGGACCTTCATGTCTATGCAAATAGAAGATGTACAGTTGATGAAATAAATCGCCGTATCTGCCCAAAATCTCATCTCCAAACTAGCTGTCCTCCATAAGCTACTAGCTCTCTCTTGCAATGTCTGAATCATTCACCCAAAAATAGACGTATTACCATGGGAAGAAATATCTCTTGTGATGCAAATTCGCTGCTGCATAATCTGAAAACCTTCAATTGCTTTTCTAACCATTTCTCCACTAAGGTCTTCCACTTATGAAATCATGCAAAAGTTTTATCTTTGGTCACACTTTATAGAACCAGACCTTCTGCTAGAAATCATATATAAACACAATGAAATACATGACTCCACCTAATGCTGACAATCGTGTCGACCCCAAATATCTGAATAGACACACTCTAGAAAGTTTGTCACCGCATGTCTCTCATCAAATGATACATGTGTGCTTTTCAAGGCCACATTCCCTACAAAAGCTTAGATTTCACTAACAAACATCATCTACCAAATCCCGTTTCTGTAACACATCAAGACTCCTCTCATCAACATAGCCTAAGCAAAGAAGAAACAACCTAGTAGTATCTACACAAGAATCAGAAACAATCACCGACTCTACTCGACTGTCTCTTCACGAAGCAAATAAACATTTCTTACCTTATCACCATTCATCACTACTAATGAGCCTTCGTCACTATCAGTCTCTCGCCATCTACAACACATCTCAATCCTTCTCTACTCAAAGCTCCTATTGACAATGACCTCCTACACAAATCTAGAACATGTCTAACATCTATGATAGTCCTAACGATACCATCAAACGTTCGAATCTTCACACTTCCTATGCCAACCAAACGAAAGATGTGTCATTTTTCACAAGAACCACACTACTGTCACACATTTTATATGTAACAAAATAATTTCTATCTGGCGTCACGTGGTATGAAGCATCTGAATCAATCATCCATCTAGTACAACCATAAATACTTTTACTGGTTGAAAATATTGATGTATCACTATCATTCCCATTATCTGAATTATCTACAACCATCATCAAAGTTTACTTTTTTCCATCTTTTTTTCTCCTAAAGACTGAACAATCACATCTACATTGTTCATCCTCGTGACAATGATAGCATACACCTCTTCTAGGACCTCTGGTCTAAGACCTAGACTTGCTTCCAACACCATCTTTCTAAATTGACAAAGCCTCCAAACCAACATCCACACTCTCACTACACTACCAATCAACTTCCACCTCAAACCTCAATACCTCATTGTACAATCTTGTGATAATATCAAACTAACTTATAGAACTTCTTCCATAAATCATGGATTAACAAATACTTCATACTTCGAAAGTAGCGAATGTAACAAAATCATGGATTGTGTCTCATCAGTGATGTCCACATCCATTGCTGCATAATCAAAGAGTTGCGTGTATCCAAGTGCTCCAAAAGTGTAGTGCCCGACTTCATCTTAAAGGAGTAAAGTTGCACTGAAAAATAATGCGGTTGGTGAGAGATATGCTGCTTTTAACGCATCTCATAATTTCTTTGCTTCCACGATATGAGAACTCTCTCAAGACTTCATCAGAGAGACACAATTGAATAGATGTAAAAGCACCCTCCTCCATATCCTTTAAAACATCCGCTTCCAAATGTTCCTAGTTATCAAGATTTGAAACTATTTTAAATCTTCTCCTTTTTCAACATTGCCTCCACCTTCAATCTCCATGTCCTAAAATCTCCTTTTCCATTAGATCTATTTACCGCACAATTTGTTGATTTCCTTAGATCCTACCATGGCTTATCAATCTATACACCAATGATTCCTTATGCTCTGATACCAACTTTTAGGATTTTATGTACAAAATCCCTAACCTTGCAGAATAAATAAACCCAAGATTTGAATCATCGTGTGGTGATCAATTGATCACGCACAATGAACAATTATTGTTAGAAACAATTTATAAAAGAGAACATAAAATTGAATCTAACTTTTCCTTCAATAGTTGAGGAGATACAAGAGAATAAAATTTTAATATTGTGGAGAAGTACAATCTCTAGTTACAAGAGGATTAAGAGAATAGAGAAAAACTATTTGTAGATTTAGAATTCTCTTTTAGATGTAATATTTATATGGATAAATTACTTGAAAAGAAAGGAATTAATTTGGAGATTTATTTGTCCAAGAAATAATTGCTTGCTCCATTTTGCATTAGTTTAATGCAAATATGTAACAATAATTTTTATTTCCATCCATAATGTCTCCATGCACATCCTTCTTGTCTCATACTTAATAATTTATAGATTTATTAAATCCATTAATTTCCTATCTTTCCTTATTTCTCATATTGCATAATTAATTGATTAAAATCAATTAGTTAATTTCCTCTCGTTATGTTTGACACATATTTGAATCACATACATTCAATGCAAAAAACATTTCTCAACAACCGACAAAAAACTAATAATTTGAAATTTAGAAAACTTAAATTATGACTAGTAGGAAGCCCGTGCCGATGACACGTGTGTAAATTTTGTATTTGTTAGTTAGGTCATTTTATATATTCGGTTATTGGTTTAGAATTTGTTGAGCATATAAGATGAAATATCAATTTGACTTTGCATTTCTTTTGAGATGGAAAGTTCAATTGATAAAATGCAGATTATAGTAGAAGCAAACTTATAAAGAATTTAAAGAGGTTGAATACATGTATGAAAAAAGAAGTTGATATTCAATATTTTCTAGTGTTCGACGCATTAAAAAGATGAAACTCTTAAGGAGGCAACTCTTTTCAAAACTATATAACCATATTAGAAAGGAAAAAAAGCCTCGTATAAATGAAAACAATGTTATACTCAAAGAATAATGTTATAAGAAAACAATGTACAACCTACAACATTCAATGGAATAGAGTGCTATACTAACTCAAATGCAAATTTAAATAATGAAGTGAACAAACAATGCACTGAAAAGCATAAAAAGGAAGCATACTACCGTAGTTCAAATCTTTGGACCTTTACATATTTACTTAGCTCACGTTTCTTTACAGTCTCCTTTATTCTGAGATTTTCAATAATTTTTTAATTTGATTCAATCTGTATGACATGAATGATAACTTTGAAATATCCATTCATCATCCTTGAATTTCATGGTTATTTGATAATTATGGCGAACTCTCCTTACATCTCCGAATGAAAACTGCTTCATAACTATTTCCAGTAATATCAATTTTTAACAAAAGAATTTGTACTAATTTGGATGAATGTAATTGAAATTCATTTTCTTTACTGTGAAGTTATAAGTTATAAAGTGTGAAGTTATAAGTTATAAAGTTTAACTGTCTGGTTGTTGCATTTGACCAAACATGTTATATGCAATGGTGCAACTAATAATAGGAAATCAAACAGCTTACAAAATAATGTTTTAACAATTGTTTTCAACTGATCAAATGAAACTGAAAATGTAAACCTGTGGAGTCAATTCATTGGAAGAAAATCCATTGGGGCAAAGTATCATTTCCCCAGGCCTTGTTGATTGGTTTGGGAAATTATTTAAAAGGAAAATAATTACCCAATATAAAATTGTTCACAGCCAAATTGCGATCATTTATGTAATACAAAACTGAATCTTTTTGTGAGCAAATGTGAAATTTGAATTCGAGAATTAAAGGATTAGGAAAAGAAGCAATGGTAGAGAGGTGGGAGAGATGAAACTGCTTGGAGTGCGAAGGAGTGGGGAAAAATTGTCTAAACATGGAGCAGAGGGCATTGTCGGAACCGTGGGGGATTACTTTTATTTTAACAACATGAATTGATTGCTGAGATAAATAATTATGGACCATCGGTTATGTTTTTATATTTGAATCTTCACCCTTCTTTTATCTTTTATTTTTGTCCTAACCTACAGCTTTATTATAATTTCTGAAAATTAAATCCAAAATCAATATATCATAGTATATTTTTATATGCATGTGCACTATGTTACACATTTTCATATTAGATCATTCCAACAACAAAAACTTTCTTCAAACTTTCTCCAATTCAAACATGAAACGTTATTAGCATTATTTTCCTCCTCTGTCAGTCCTTAATTAACAGCAGGTAAACCCTCTCACCTTACTTTCATTACTACTCACATCAACACAATATTCAAACTTTTTTTTATTCTTTTTATTATTGCTAATACTCGCCACCATTGTCACCCTTCTTTGCTCTCCCCCTTCAAAAAATGCCAATCAATGTGACCTCGCTTCAAATTAGATGGTAGAGCATGGTGTGCATTGATCCCAAAGAAGAAGGAGATAGTGAAATATATTCAAATGATCAATATATTACTATAACTAAAAAGCCTGTTATTTTTAACACTAACATAACACCTTTGATGAAATCAAATGCGGCATTAGCTCAGGCTTTAATGGTTTCATTTTTCAATCAATTACATTTCATATTTCTTGGTACTGCCCACATGTGATCATGGTGATTGATATAATCAAATAATAAATTTTGTATTGCCAAAAAACTATTGCTTTTTTCGTTAGAGCTGATGAAAAAATGCACTTGGCCATGTAAACTTAAAGCATTGGATGAATACCTCAGGCCACAGCCTAAAGAACTACATAAAGCCAGTAATTAAGTACTCACTCAGTCACAACATCTGCAGCAAAGTATTGTCTGTCACAGTCATATTTATCATCATATGCAACAACAGCTGTAGTAGAAATGCTAAACGGGTCTAGTTTCCAAACTCGTTGAGAACAAAAATTCCGTTTGAACCCTCTGAATCTCTGAGGTATAATCAATTCTTGTTATTTCAGCCAACAGCCTCAGCCAATCGTAAATGCAAATCACATTGACTGTTCAAAGTGAACAGCTTTAGTTTTTCCACAAGCTCATCCTCTTTGTATTCATCCATGGCTTATGGACTACTATTCCCTTTTCTAACTCTTTGAGTGGCCAGTAGGAAAGTTGTTCATGAAACAAAATAAAGGAAAATGACAAAGTTATGAAATAGGTCAACAAATTTTTTGTGTTATGAGCAGTTGTAAATATCGTCCAAAATCACTTTTTAATGATGCAAAATAAGTAGGTAGAAAATGTTAAGGTAACAAATTAGGAGGCAGAAAATAATAAGGTAATATGTATCAATACAAAATTATTGCCTAGATTATGAAAGAGTAAACACGTAATTAAATAGATTCCTTTGTGTTGTCATGGACTCTATTTAAATCCACATCTGGGTATGGAGAGTATAGTTGAAATGCATCACTAATTTGTTTGAGCCTGTTATGAGATACTCATAAATAACTTTTATCAAGGTGCTTAAGGTTACTGTCATAATGTTATTAGTGAGAATTGGCCATAACATCAGGGTACAAATATACTGATAGATTCCAATATTTAGTCATAAATAACTACTTAACCTACAATACGAAAATGATGGAGAAGTTTACAATAAGGCTCGGTGATTAGCCCAAAGTATAATGTATCATGAAATATTTCAAAGTATCATATAATTAGTTTATGATTCTGGATATGCGCTAACCACATGTGACTATCACGATTCACACTTCAACCATTTGTCTAGAACCGAACAAATTTTCAACGTTCACTTATCTTTTACTTCCCATGATAGTTACCTATATGTTGGGTACAACTTGTTAAAGAATATACAACATAAGGGTTACAGTTTAATTTTTTAAAACAGAAATAGAGGCTGAGTATGCAAACGAAGAAAAATGTGAAAAGTAGTAAAACTATACGAATTCTAGGTAAATTCAATGCATGACATAATCCAAAATTGAAACTTGTGCAAAAACTCACAAAGTTTTGAATGTATTAGTTCAACTATTTATTTATCATTCGACTCAAGCATCAAATTTTGTTTGATTTGAAACTTAAACCAAACCAAATTTCAAATCTTGACCACCCTCTAGGTTCATATCGTAATTCACCGTAGTTGTAGACGATGTACAGGAACATAACATGAATCTTACTTTAACCTAATTAAGTAGAAATACAAAAAAAAACTAAATAATATTTAGCTGCACAAATATTCAACTGGTGCAAATTAAATATGCTATAACTACTACGCACACATTGCATAGGCAAACATGAATTATGTTTCTTTCAGTATAACAATAAATGGAACTTTTAGCACCCCTAAACATCAGTCACCATGCTGCAGTGAAATATATTAAATGCAGACAATTTTGATACCAACAAATTGATTATGCACTGTTAATATCAGTAACATGTCAAAAAGGAATTTTTTAGGTAGTCATAATCAGGTATCATATTACGGAAAATTTATTTTGAGCATTTGGAAATCAAACATTAGGTAATGATAATCAAATAAAGGCAAAAGGGATTAAAATAGCATGTGGTAAAAGAAAAACCTCAATCATTGCATAACTAATATTCACATATCGAACAACGATCTGCATGTTTAACCACAATCATCACTAGTCTTCATTGAGCCGCGAGGTTTAAAACCTGTAAAGTGTACTCCAGGGAAGAAACCTTTTTACTGAAGATTTTTGAGATTGTATCGAGTATAGAAATGAGGGTACTTATAGCAAATGAGAATAGAAAAGAAGTGGAAGTTAAAAATTAAAAATCGATATAATTATAATTCTATGAGATGTCGACGATCATAGAAAGGGGATGATTTGATTTAAGGAGGAGGAAGGAAGAGTTTAAATTCTGTAAAATTGCAGATCGTGTGGGTAGAAGTCGAGCGGTTGCAGTAAATTTTTGTTCAGTTTTTTAACGCCATTTAGTGCAAGTTATGGGAGATGAGTTGTTGCAATTATAACCACTTGATATATGTTGAACTTTGAATCTGATCCATCCTTTATCATATGTTTGTCTCCTCCATTAACATCAAGCAGTTTTATTATATAGATTTTGATATAATTAGAATAGTGATTCAAAACATATTAAATATTATTGTAGCAATTGTTTAAATATAGAATACATGTAGACGTTTAATTTAAACATAGAACAGTGATTCAAAACTCATTAAACATTGATGTAGCAATTGTTTTCATTTCCCATTTGTCTAAATTTAACACCAATGATATTAATAGAAAGAGAAGCATATATGATCGAGCAAAAAACATTTTAAAATAATATTTTAACATGACCAACACTACTAATCAAATTATTAAACTTAACAACTATTGTTCATTTTATTATACTTAGTTTCAAAGTTTGTCATTGTTTATTAAAGTAAAATCTAATTTGATTGGAAAATGTTTATGATTGAAGTTAAAAGTCATTTCAAGATTTTCTATCAAGTTGTGAGTACATTGGTTGTGTAAAATAGTCGTTCGAATAAAATACATATCTGTTTGAAATAATCTTTACATGATGTATTGATTAGTTTAGATTTGTTAAAAATATATATTTAGTAATGATTTCATAATATTGTATTTCTAGATTGAAAAAAAACGTATAAAACAACTAACATATGTATACGTATACGATCTTGATTTTTAGTTGTAATCTTTTTTCAAATTATTATGTACAAGAAAAAGAAATTTGATTGTCGTACAAAATGTTTTTAAAAAACAATTTTATCCATGGTTAGATGAAATTAACTTTTACATATTAAGCATTTTTTGCCACAAAGTAAGCTAAACTATAAAAATAGCTAAATAAAAATGCGACTTCTGCTTAAATCTAAAATGAATGAAGAATGAATAATGGTTTATTAATAGAAAAAACAATCAAAAGATGAAAAACAAAAAGGAGAAACATGTGAAATATTGTTATCATCAGGTTTCAAAAATACGATTTTAATAATATTCCAAAATTTTCAAATAGAATTAGAGATTAATTTTTGTTATTTCCTGATTTGAATTTGTGATTTAATGTATATATCGTAAGGGTATTTTGGAAAGTTCTGGACCAAACTAAAAAGTTATGCTTCTATTCCAACTATTATTAGAACATCACAAATTTCACAAATCTAGCTACATAATATTGTAGAAATACATCTTTTTCCTATGTCATATCTTGTCTATTTATGGCATAAATAGTAAATACTTCCACATAGACAAAAAAGTTATTGTAGAGAAGAAAGATTTATTCATTTTTTGTATAATTATATTATAAAATATAAATATAAATTACTATTGTAATATAGTTCGTGTTTGACATTAATGTGCCCAAATGAGTGTGTGTAGTGATTACAAAGCTTGTAATACAAAATTGAGTTTGACAATAGAAGGAAACAAATACAATTTAATTCAGTATTCACTGTTCACATAAATGGAAACATGCTGGATAATACTATTTCTTAATATTACTCAATCTAGGCAGATGATCATAGCTTAGAAAGCAGATAACAAGAACAACCCTTGTTTGATGGTTTTGTAAAGGCATCCACAACTTGACCTTTAGAAGAAACAAATTGAACATCAAAATAACTTCGTTGGACAAGTTTTTAAAGTTTGATTTTGATTTTATTGAAACCAAGAATTTGTTGTCGTTAATAGCTACCATGTACCTATTGTCAGTTTTCAGTATATAGTTGTTTAAGATAATAACATACAACAACAACAATGACTAAGCCATTATTCTCAAACAAGTTGGTGTCGGCTAGAGATGAAACCCAAAACTAAATATAACAAAGTCAATTTAAAAGTAACAACAATAATAAATAAAGTAAAATAATTAAAGAAATAACAATATAATAATAATAATAATAAGTAAAATAAAAATAAAGTTAAAAATAAAAATAAAGATAAAAGTAAATATATAAAGAAATAAAAAAAACCATGATGATAATAATAATATAAATAATAGTAATAATGGTACCAATATAAATTAAAAAGACCAAACACTATGTTTTAGGCTTCTATTTACTAGTCTTATAAACTAAAACCTATAAAACTACCCCTAAACCAATCCTAAGTAAAAAAACTCCTAGCTTATGGTTCTGGTACGTAAAGTCGCTAACTTCCACGTGCTCCTGTCCCACACTAGTTCTTCGGATATATTCCAATCCTTCAAGTCCCTTTTTACTACTTCCTCCTATGTCAAATTTGGTTGACCTCTACCTCTATTTAAGCGTTCGATGCGGTCTATAATTCCAACGCGCACATGTGCTTCGAAAGGCCTCCGTTGGAGATGTCTAAACCATTTTAAGCGGCGTTGGACTAGCTTCTCTTCAATTGGTGCTACTTCAAGTTTCACGTGTATCATCATTTCTAATTCGGTTTCGCCTTGTATGACCACAACTCCATCGCAGCATACGCATCTCTGCTACACTTATCTTCTGGGCGTGTTGTCTTTAGTAGGCCAACATTCTGCACCATATAACATCGCAGACCTGATTGCCGTTCTGTAGAACTTTTCTTTAAGCTTTTGTGGAACTTTCCTGTCACAGAGAATACCAGACGTTAGTCGCCATTCCACCCATCCCGCTCGAATTCTAAAACCAACATTTTCATCAGTCTCACCATCATACTGCAACATTGATCTTAAATATCGAAAGGATTCCATCTTAGGCACTACTTGTCCGGCCAGAGTAACATCTCCATCCTCTGACCTGAAACCGTTGAACTCGCACTTCATATACTCTGTTTTAGTTCTGCTAAGTCTAAAACCCTTTGATTCTAAAGTCTGTCTTCACAGCTCCAGTTGTCTATCAACCTCTATCCTATTTTCGTCAATTAGCACAACATCATCAGCGAAGAACATACACCAAGGAATCTCACTTTGTATACCCTTCATAATCTCATCCATCACTAGACAAAAATGTACGGGCTCAAAGCCGACCCTTGATGTAAACCTATATTAATAAAAAAGTCACTGGTTTCACCATCACATACTTTGACACTAGTCACAAATGATCATACATATCCTTGATAAAGGTAATATACTTTGTTGGGACTTTTTTCTTTTCCAGAGCCTATCAAGAAAATCGTCTCTTTGGTCGATCTCTTAGGCATGAAACCAAATTGGGTTTTTGAAATGCTTTTCATTCTTTTTAATCGATGTTCAACGATTCTCCCAAAGCTTCATTGTATAACTCATAAGCTTAATTTCTCTGTAGTTTATACAACTTTGAATATCTCCTTTATTCTTGAATACTGGTACTAATATGCTTCTACTCCACTCATCTGGCTTCTTGTTTGATTTGAAAATATTAGTGAACAACGTAGTTAGCCAGGCTATCCCTGCATCTTCTCACCTCAATGGAGATGCCATCAGGCTCCAACGCCTTGCCTGCTTTCATCCGTTTTAGCGCCTCCTTTACCTCGGACTCTTGAATTCTTCGTACAAAATGTCTACTGGTGTCATCAAAAGAGTCGTCCAACTCGATCGTACCGCTATCACCTTCTTTGTTGAATAGCTTGTCGAAATATTTTCTCCATCTATTCTTTATCTCATTATACTTCATCAAAGTCTATTATTCTCGTCCTTGCTGTATCTAACTTGGTTGAAGTCTCTCGTCTTCCTCTCGCGGAGCTTAGCTATCCTATAGAAATATAAGTAAAAGTCTATTATTCACCAAAATGTTCAAGATAATAACATAAAAGGGAAAAAAGAAATAGAGTAAAAGAAAAGAAAATATGGAGTTTAAAGAAAAGGAAATATAGAGTAAAAAAGAAAGGAAAAAAATAGTGTTTTGATAACAAGAAAGTCATATTATTTGCTCCAAATTTGCTCTGTCAAAATTGGTGAAAAACCATTAGACATGATGTTGGCAGATGGAGATATAGTTTCTTTTACAAATATGATAATGGATAAAGAAATATAGAAATAAATAGTAAATATGATGGTGGTGATAGATTAGTTGAATTTAATGAGATGAGAATTTGAAAAATAAAACTAAACGAATAAGAAGAAAACAAAATGGAGGACATATATCAATATTAAAAATGGTGAAAAGGTTTGAAAAAATAGAAAAATAAAATCCTACAAATGGTAGTATTAATAGGAGACTATTTTCACACCGCTTTTAGGATCGATCAATACCCGTTATGTTTCTTCGTACTTCGATTACATGTGGAGGCAAAGAACTTACTGCGAAGAAAAGAATTGCGACTTTTTATGGATCGATGAGAAACTAAAATTATGATTTGTTATTGTAATTCTTATTTTGCATTGATGGACCTAAGAGCCATATATAGTTATTGAAAATTTGTAATGCAAGATAAATTTTGACAATAAAGGAAACAAACAAAAACATACAACCTTCGCTTAAATGACATATATTAGATAACATTATTCCTTGATAACTTCAGCATTGTTTTTCCATATCTAATAAATTCATTTTCTAAATTCATATTTATTAATTGGTCTCACTTTCAAATTTATAAATTTCTCATCTAACCGAAGTAACAAGAAATCCACGATTCAACTAAAAAACATTAGTTTAATCTATAGTTTTCCTAAATTTCTTATCTATCTATTAAATAATGGTAACACAGAAGATTTTCTATTTCTCATTAATTGTAGGAGTTTTCTCTTTTCTTCTTAAATTTCTTTTGATATATTATTTTCAAATGTTTTAATTTATCACACTCATTTTACAATATCTCTCCAATCGTTTTGCATATTGTGGTACGTACATTTAAAATTTTATGCAATTATTTACAAACAATTCTTCAGTTACTTCTTATCATTTTATATTCTAAGTCCAAATATTTAGGTTAATTACAGAATCCAAAATTTAAACTATTTAAATAAATTCAACTAACTAATATTTATTAAGTTTCTAATAAATACCATTATTGTATCAACCAGAATGGTAAAATTAATTTTTTATTCGATTACGATATGTAAATCACACAAGATAATAATAAAAAATTTAATTTGTAATTTATTCATCTCAATAAATTTATCATGCATTGCATTGTAAAGTTCCACTTTTAACTTTAAATACTTAACTTTAATATTATAATAGTTATTTAAAAACTTACCTCACTTTTCTTCTAATATTTTACACTTCAGTCCATATGTTTAAATTAATTATGTAATTTTAAATTTAAACTAACTAGATATATACAATTAAATAATAGTCGTTAGTTTGTCCAATAAATATGAAAATATAAAAATTTCAATATGTACACCATACTCATGTTAACATAAATGGTAAAATTATTTTTCAATAAAATAAAGATACATAAGTCACATAACATAAAGTATATACATAAACAATAATAACAAATTCAATTTATAATTCATTTATCTTAATAAATTCATCATATAGTGCACCATAAAATTATGTTTTTTACTTCAAATACCTTCGATTTGAAATTTCTATAACCATTTACAACCATAATTCCCTTCTAATATTCTATATTTAGCTTCATATATTGAAATCGATAACATAACATTAAAACTATTTAAATAGATTTAGTAAAGTATTGTTCGTTGATTTGTCCAGATCATAAAAATGTGAATATTTCAATATTTATACTGTATTCATATTAACAAAAACGGTATAAAATTCATTTATATATATAAATATATCAATTTGACATAACATGTACATAAATAATAATTATGAATGTAATTTATAATTTACTTATATCAATATATTTACCAGGCATTGCACAACAAAATTCATTTTTTTTATGTCAGGTACCTACATTTGTAATTTCTACAGTTATTTACAAACCCTCCTCAATAAAACGTAATATTGTACATTTAAGTCAGTATATTTTAATTAACTATGCAATCTTGTATTTAAACTATTTGAATAAATTAGCAAATATTTTTAATTCATCTATTAATAAATCCTAAAATATAACGGTTTCAATATGTATATCATATATTCATATCAACAAAAGTGGTGAATTTTTTTTCATTCAAATATAAAGATATATAAATTACATAACATAAATGGAATACATAAACAACATTTACAAATTTATTTTATTATTTATTTATATCAATGAATTTATTTTACATTATATTGTAAAATTCTGTTTTTAACTTCAAATACCTATATTGTAACATCATTTACAACCCATCCCCCTTTAGTTCTTTCTTAAAATTTTATATTTAGTCTATGTATTTAAATCGCTTACATAAATTTAATTTATCTCAAGAAAGAGTTAGTCTATTCTTTTAATAAATCCTAAAATTATATGTCAATTTTAATTAATACATACATATATATATACATACATACATATATATATACATACATATATATATATACATACATATATATATATACATACATATATATATATACATATACTAACAAAAACGGTAAAATTATTTTTTCCATTCAGCTATAAAGATATATTGATCACATACATTAAATTGTGTACATAAACAATAATGACAAAGCTAATTTGTAAATGATTTATAAGTATTTATCGTAAAAATTTATAATACACTGCATTACGAAATTATGTTTTTAACTTCAAATAACTCAAGCTTAAGATTTCAACAATTATTTTTAAATTGGATACTTAGATGATAGTACATATAAGTACTACAAGCCTTAGGTAGTATATAACATATTACATGTCAATATATGTACGAATCAGGGTATACAAGTTTCGAACATGTGACCTCTCGCATCAAAGTCGAAGCGTTTAACCATTGGGACAATGGTGCCGGTCAATTTCTATATTTTTTACAATATCATTCTCGATTCTTTCTTATTATTTACCTTTAAGTCCATATATTTGAACTAATTATGTAATTTTAAATTTAGCATATTTTAAAGGGACAGTTTGGCACAAGTCCCTAATAAGTTTCAAAATACACAAAAACCCCAGTAAAAAAAAGTTTGTAAATTAGGTCCCTAAAATTAAGCTACCGAATAATGGCATAAACTTATGCAATTATTCAGTTAATAATTGTGGAAATTTCAGCAATTTTTTCAAAAAATTGCCGACATTTCCACAATTATTCACTGAAAAATTGCGGAAATTTCCGCAATTATTCACCAAAAAATTGCGGAAATTTCCGCAATTATTCACCGAAAAAATTGCATAAATTTATGCAACTTTTGGATATAATTGCATAAATGTCTGCAATTTTTCAGTGAATAATTGCATAACTATATGCAATTACTTAGTAACTTAATTCTAGGGACCTAATTTACATACTTTTTTTTACTGGGGTTTTTTTGTATTTTGAAACTTATTAGGGACCTGAGCCTAATATTCACTATTTTAAAAATGCAGTTATAATATTTGTTAATTCATGTAATAAATCATTAAATTATGTTAATTTCAACATGTATATTATATATTCATACTAACAAAAATAATAAAATTACTTTTACTCAAATATAAAGATATATAAGTTACGCAATTAAATTATATGTAAGCAACAATAACACATTTATATTTATAGTTCATTTATTTCACTGAATTTATCGTACGTTGCATGATAAAGTTCTAATTTCACCATTAAATGTATAAATACTATATTTTACCATATGCAGCGCGCGGATTACACACTAGTAAATTAACGAGAACCAAAAATGACACGTATCTTTAATGGTCAAAACTGCGTTGATGTTAAACCTCAATTTTTGTTTTGAAACAAAAAAGAGATAGGTTAGTCAATTTTTAACATGAAGTGATATGCTTTAACCAAGTGCATTTTATTCATTAATTTTACTTAAAATGAGGGCATTTGTCATATTTTAACTGAAGTTAGATGAAAATTCTTTTAAGCTCAAAAAAGAATGTAAATAGTGATTTATGATCAAAGATTGCTAGAATGAGATGAACTCATTTCATTTCCATACATAAATCATGACAAGTTCACCTCATTTTGCTAAAATTAAATGCACACAGCATGTTTTGCTCAAATAAAGTGGTTCTATCACATTAGTATAAATTCGATATGCATATCAGAAAAAGCTAAAAAGATAGTGTTTATAGTACATTTTAGTATTTTCTAAAAAGTACGATAAGCATATCTATTAAGGTTTGTGAACTTGATTTTGGCATCTTTTTGCGAGTTTGAAATTTTCAAATAGTCTTGCTACTTATGAATATTTTAGGAACTGTTTTTGTTTTGAGTTACATTAATTAATTTGAAAAAATACATATCAAGTGTTATGTTTTTTAATAAAAATAAAAAGGATTGCTATTTCCCATGGATTTCTACACTATTTTTCTATCATAACAATATAAAGATTGATCGATCACTACATTATTTCTTTCATCGCAGCTGTTTTCCCGTCTATAATCATATTGTCTCCACTATATATATAATTGTTTTTTCCTTTTTCTTTGTCATAATTTTTCTTTTAATCTAAATGTTCATTCCATTTGTTTTGTCCGTAAGTTTGTTGCACTTTGAAAATAATATAAAATTGTATTTTTAACAAACTTGTGCTACTGGATTGTGAAAATAAAGTATAAACTTAATAACAGAAATATGTTATTTGGCTGATTCTATTAACACCCTTGTTTCCTCCTTTTCCACCTCATTAAATCATTAAAAAAAATCACCCCTGTCAATTTGCTTTCTTACTCTGTTTCTTTCCTTAGATGCCTCTAGATGTAACAAAGATTGGATAAGAGAAGGATATGGATTTTCAATAAATCACTCTACTATGTAGCTTGGTTTCTGTTGTAAACCACGCTACCAAGTAGTGTGATTCTCATATAAACCACGCTACTATGTAGCATGGTTTGTTGCAAAACCATGCTAGTGGTTTGTGCAGTTTTGCGCATAAACCCCAGTTGGAGTTTGTGTGGTTCTGGTCGACGTCGATTTCCGATCTATGCTGACTATTGATCATTGCAGGACGAGTAACTCTGAAGTAGGTTAGTCAAAGGATTATTCGAATGTAGATAGTGTCATATCCGCATCCGAAATCATTTTGGATATCGGATATTATTATTTGTTTTACCGCATCCTCTAAGAATTAATATATTTAAAACAAATTGAAATTATAGTTCAACATAAAAATGTTTTAGTACTAATGCTTATACAAATATAAGAAATAAAAAATATGATGGTTAAAAGTTAGTTTTGAGCAGAGGATGTTCCTTTATATACACGTGCTATAAATTATTATGATAAAAAAGTAAATATAAATCATCTATGTAGTAAGATTACAAAGTATAAACTATTATCTTTATAAGAACCTAATGAATAATTGTTGGATGCGGATATCATCACATATGCCTTTGTATCTTTCTTTTGGATTTTGGATTTTTTTTTGATTTTCAGATGCGGATGCCGATAGATTTCGGATCTTTCAACTATCCATTGACAGATTTACTCTAAAGTATTCGTAATATCCAACAATTCTGAAATTCCAATCAAGAATAGATGTAGGAATTGATGTTGGAGATTGTTGATCAGTTTAGGAGTAGATGCCTGTGTTATGTTGATGTCGGAGTTAATGATATGGGGGTAGACTATTGAACTCTGAAATGTGATTTGATTTGTGAGAATTCTTCTTGAAAGTTCTTTATTATGAACGTGGTAGGAGTGGAAGAAAGAGGGGGATTAATAGAACCAGCGTTGTTATGTGCTTTTCCCCAGATAAGTTAAACTTTCACAAAGTGGATCGATGGCATTTGGCAAAAACTTTCCTTCTAAATGTTATATTGGAGGCTATTCATGTAAAGAAAAACATGAAACCTATGGCTTGTGTATTCAAACGAACACGATACCGATATTTGTCCTTGATGTAGGTTATTTAAGCATACGTAGATATCAAAATGAATTGATGGAGGAATTAATTATTGACATGATTTTACTTATTAAGTCGACAAAAACAAAAATAATTTAGTGCGTAATGCAAATCATATAAATGATTATATTTGCATAGATTGCTTCAACAAAAGACAACAATTGATAAAAAATGAAAGCTCAAATGGATCATCAGAGGATATAGAATTAAGTATTTGTGCACAAAATTGGTATTAAATCATTTTGGATTATTTTTCATCCGGTGGATCAAATAAGAACATTTCCTAAATAATAATTAACTTTTTGTCAACTCTTAGAACTTGTAATCAAGTTCAATCCAATTGTGGAAGGTATCATTATTTTAGCCATAAAATTCAAAATAGATTTGCCTAACAAGATTGACTAACAATCCTTACAATAATAATGAAAGCACGGCTTCATCGAGAGGACAATATTTGTTGGCCAAGTCAAATATTTTTAAGAATCGAGAGAATATGAATATTTATGATGCAATTACAAAAATTAAAGTGCTTATAGCATTTTTTTGGAAGTTTTTAAGGAAATTTATTTGAAAAATTGATTGGTTAAAGAAATTGTAATTGAAGTTAGTAATGATCATTTTTTTAGAATAGAATTGTGGGTGAAAAAAACAATTTGATGAAGATACATACCTAGATAATTTTAGTCAATTTTCGAAAATAGCTTTAGAGTTGTTTATTTGAAGGTAGCTGATTTTCTTTCCACAATAGATCAAGCATTAACTTCATTTGGAGATCGGTTTGGGAAATTGAGCTTTATTGTTTTCTCGATTTTTGCAAAATGTAAAATTAAAAATATTAATGATGAATAATTAAAGGAATATTGTACATATAATTAGAAGGTTTTCTAAAACATAACCAGAGCATAATATTAGTGCTAAAGAGTTATCCATAAGGTTCGACAATTATAAAGAATTTTGTTATCCAAAGCTACAAACTCAATTGATTTTCTTAATTTTGTAATGCCGTATTGAAATGTAAGTGGACTTCTAAATGCATGAGTTGCTTATCAATTTTTTTTGACTATCTCGATTACGATTGCTTCGGTGAATAAAAGTATTTTAAAACTAAAATCGACAAAACTTATTATTGGACTACTGTGCCATAAAAGAGGCTAGTGTATAACTCGTCCGTTGAACATGGTATGTTGTAGAAAATTAACTAATTAATTAATTACACACACACATATATATTAATGAATAGAATTTACTATGCAATATATAGTTAATTTGTTAATGTAAACGAGCTATAAATTAAACCATTTTTTTGTAAACATGTAATTATTGGTATGTGATTTATATATTTGCTTAAAAAAATAGTTGTCATTTTGTTGACAAAAATGAGTTATAGACTGATTTATTGTTTTTTAGGATTTAATATATGTTAAGAAAATAAATGAAATTCATTATTTCTTACAAATTAAAAAATTTCTATAAACAACTATTTATGGACATAGATTTTCAATTTACATTTAGTTTTAGTATATATTTGATTAAAAGATAATTGTTGTATTAATTGAATTTCAAATATTACATGAGAAAATGACAAAATTACCTAAAAATGAAAGTGTAATAGTAATAAATCAATATGATTTTAGCATTTAAAGCTCTTGTAATGAATACCAAAATATCTATTAGAAACAAGTGCATGATATCATCAAAGTGATAAAACAAAATATTTATTTAATGATTAAAAGAAATGGTTAAGTGAAAATAAGGTCTGGAATGTTACAAATCATACTGTTATTTTAACTATTTTAAATAATGTAATTTGATATTAAATCGTTGTATCACAATAATTTCAATTTATAATAAACTTTTCGAAAAATAATTAACTTTTGTCTCAAAAGACAACAAAATAAAAAGCACAATATTTTTATCAAAATATGGTAAATTTTTACCCATACGTAAATTATGAATATAAATAATAATTTAACGATTTTCCAAAGAAGATTATCTTTTATAACTTAAAATATTCATTATTTTTGTAAATTACAAAATACAAAATATTCGTCACGTGTTAACTTTAATATCATTCTTAACACATAAATTTTATTAATGATAAAGCATCAAGTTAACGTATCGATTTTAAAAGAAAAACATTGTATGTATTTGTAATGACATGCAATTTTAGAAAGAAAAAATTATATATATGTTTGTAACACATTATTAATTTTACAAAGGAAAAATATATGAACTTGAATGTAGAATAATGTAAGAGAATTAAAGATAATTTTGCGAAGTAATTGTGTTAATTTTAAACTGTATGGACTTAAACGAAGTTTTGCCATTTTTGTCCATATGAATATTGTAAGCATTTTGAATTATCTTTCTTAGGATTTATTTGAAAAATTGATAAATATTAGTTAATTGAATTTATCTAAAAAGTTAAATTTAAGATCACTTAATTGATTTAAATGTATGGACCTAACTATAAAACAGTAGGAGAAAATTAAAGAGGATTTTGTAAATAATTGTAGAAATGATAAAATATTGGTATTTGAATGTAAAATGGTAGGAAATAGAATTAGTAGAACTTTCTATCAATTATAATAATGATTAATTGTAGAGATTTTAATATAAAGCATCTAGAGAGAATTAAGGAGTTGAGAAAATTTCTAGGCTAAATAAGAAAGAATACTATTATTAATTAGATTAAGTTGATTTGCTACTTTGTTTGAAAATGATTATAAACGGATTCATAGTCTCTCTTTATGTAGTCGATACTTTTAGTCACTTTTTCATTTTTTGTAGAAAGTTTCAAAATGATACAGAGAGAGATATCTTTTGTGTATGTTCTTCGAAACTTTAATATTGTGGCTCAAGTCTCTCATATCCACAATTTATAAATTAAGTCCATATTTTTAACATAACACGTTATGAACACATCATTACTTTTAACATACAAAAATCCTAAATATCTTTTGCAGGGTAATCGAAATGAAACTTCATTTTCACCGTAAAATCATAAAATTCACGCTCGTTTTAACAAGATGCGTTATACATCTCTACTATTAACAATGAAAGTTCATTGAATAGATTTCAACCGTGTCTTTTCAAACTACCAAAAATACCCTTCGTTATGTTTACCTCTTCATCCTCATAGTTTGAATAAGAGGAGCAAAGATTTTTTTATGCTAGAAGAACGATCAATGTCTAAATTGAAAGTTTTTCAAATTTACTTCAGATAACCCATGAAATTCGTATATTTTGATGTTGTAGTTCGTGTTAAATGCTAAATTTACAGGGAGGACCAAGATGTGCAATCTTAGTTAAGTGAATGCATGAATTTTTTTTAATCCCACTTTTACAATGGTCAACAAATCCGAGTTTTTTTTTGTTACATCGACTTATTTCTAAAGTACTATACGGTCACAATTATTGATGTTTTTAGTTATTTCTGATGTAAGTAAAACATTTTTAGGAATGTATGATTATATTAACTCTATCAAACTATTAAACATTATGTGCTTTATATATAATGAAACCAATATATTCTTAAATACAAGGTTTATGTGCGTGGAATATGCTTTTTAGATGCAATTAAACATGGTGATTTCATTGAACTTCTTGCATTAGCAGATCTACATAATGCATAGGAATATGAAAACCGTCTCAATATTTCTAATAGCAGAATGTCCCTGCACATTTGCGTACACATAATAAGTATGAATGACCTTACGCATAGGAATATGAAAACCATCTCAATGTTTCCAGAAAATATTCATGAATACATTTATACGGTAACTCAATTACTTTGATTTTATCTGCTATTGTTATTGATTAAATTATTTTTTCCCCGAATAATTGAAAAGTAGAAAAAGTCAATAAACAAGAACCTATTAACCTATCGCTACTTTTTGTTAGACCACTACAAAACAGTATTCATCTTTGCTGACATGATTAGATACAGATCACCATAAATCAATTATGAAATTAGTCTCCTCCCATATTAATATCATACGATAATAATACTTATTATATATTACTGAAGCTTGACACCATGATGTTGATTATTTTGCTAAACGCTATTAAATATTCAATAACTATTGAAATATTCATATGCCAAAGGACCTGTTCTGTTCAGTATACCTTCCATGAACAGTAAGTATTATATTATTGTTCAAATATTCTGTATCTAGACATATCCATGTCAAAGAAAGCATGAAAAATACCTTCCAAAACATTATGTAATGCAATTATCACCAACTGCTCATATGTGAATAACTGAAGCACAGATAAACAATAACCAAAAAAAAGAAATTAAATTTTCCATATGGATTTCTAGGTTCAAATGACTATAAAATTAAACACTATACTAATAATTAACTTACGGGACAAACTCCGAGTCCATAGCACGGGTTCGCCCTCATAGACAATATCATTCGTCAGGAATTAGAGTTGAATACACACACAAATACATATGTAGTTAAGATAGCATCAACTGTTTATTTAACCATGCTTTATATCGTTAACAAGACATTGAATTAAACAGAAAAGTAATTTAAATAAGCTTAAGCAAACATAGTAGTATATGTTTGAAAATAAATACCAAGTACAAAAGTTGATGAGTTTAATAATATTGCCTCAATTATGTTGTATATTATTTTGACCACTTGGGATTTCGAAAGTATGCTAAAAATACTATTTATCTACTTTGGATCAATCATCATGAGCAAAGCAACACATAATGATATTAGGATTGAAGTGTGATAGTCACGTTGAGTACATGATATATATTGATAGGTTTAGGTTTTCTATTATTAAAGAATATATATCAGATAAGTTGGATAATTCCCTTAATGGGTTATATGGTGTAGGTTATATCTAAAATAAAGGAGAATTTTTTAAACTGCCTTTCAGCAGAGGACAACGTAGATACACAAAATTATGATCAAGAATATACATCTATGTATCCAAATAAATTTGTAAAGAGACCGTAGAAGATTGTACATATTGAACCAGTTACTCATTCAAGTTGCACACTATCGAAATTCATTTGAATCACCTTCTTCCTATTGAACCTAAGTGTCTTTTTTTTAAATACTAATGGTTCCAAAAGAAAATTCCACTGTGCCAAGTGGTTATTGTTAGGATAGCAATTAAAAGACTTATTTAATAAGTTTTTGTTAATTGGATTCTACCTTCACAAAATAAGAAACATTTACTTTTCGTCCAAAGATGACAGCTTGATGGTTACCTTTGTACACATAATATTAGCTAACAAAAAAGACGAGGCATTATGAATGAAAAAGAACAATCGTTATTAGATCATTATTCAGATAATCCAATTAATTTTTGCTCTTCTGCTTAATAAAAGTTGATTTTTGAATACTGTAACTTTTAAGAAACAACTCTAAATGAATTTCTTTATAGTACTGCATAGTTAATAGTAAAATTGATTACACATAAGTACAATATGTAAACTATTACACACATAATTATTTATGTGGTCGAAGAATAAAATTGAAAGTTTGAAACTCAATCTTTTACTTGGAATACCGACGTGATTCCATTTGTTCATATTATTTTTAGGATCATTATGATATATAATGAAAACATGAATTTGAGAGTTATTGTTCTTCTTCATAGTATATGGTAATGCTACACAACCGTATTGCTGAATTTATGCATGCACATTTAATTAGATGAATGTCCACTTGGACGTGTGCACATACTCATGTATATAATGTATAGTATGTTTGGGTATTTGTAGTTTGTGGGTAAACTGCAAATCTTTCCAAATTCTGTTTCGAATTGCATATATTTGTAATTTCTACTTCAAATGGCAAATAAAATATAGGAAATTGTAAATATTTGTGATTTCTACTTTGAATTGCAGAATATTTGCACTAACAAAATTTTGCCAAATTTATGGTATTTTAAGAATATTGTTGGAACAACTATAAATTTTTTGATTTAATGGTACAAACAAAATTTCAATTAAATGTTTCAAATCTGTAAAAAGCATAAAATATTTGATTATGCATGTGAAATGCAATATTTGCAAAATATGCTTTGCATCGTAATTATTTATGCACTTATTTGCATAATCAAAAAATTTCAAAACGTAAAACCATGTGAATTTCATTTAAAAACATATAAAATTTATGATTTAATGGTGAAAACGAAAATCCAATCAGATGTTTCAAATGAGAGATCAATTTTTATGTTTGAATTTATATGGAGATAAGATTAACTGGGAGATCACCATGTTTGCGGATTTGATTGTAAAGGATCCAATTTTAATTTTATTTGGTTACGATGTATTTTTGGTGGAGTCAGTTTGCAAATGAGGATTTGAGCCAAACTGCTACTGTAACCTATTTGCTATTAAGATCGTCTATACAAAAATTTGAATTGTTTCAAAACTTGTATCACTCAAAATCATGAATCAATATTTGTTGGGGTGTCTCACATTGTATGTGGATGATATGCTTGGATTGGAAAAAAGAATAGTCGCATGTCATGAAAAATAATAAATGTTAAGTAGTATATATATGAGTTTGGTCGCATGTAATAACAGGAGGTTCCTTTTGTTAAAATGCGTTGATCAAATTCTATATTGCCCGATGGATGGATGTGCGAACCGCTCTCAAAATTCAACAATTAACCATCAAATAAACATATTTTAACCATCGATTGAAAATGTAATTTTGAAAAAATTAGAATTTTCATAATAATACAAGTATTTGTGTAGATAGATCTTGATAGCGCGCGCACATATATATAATCATATCCACCAAATTTTATTTCATTTCAAATCTTTTTTCCACAAAACGCAAGAGGGGATCAATGAAGGCTACATAAGAGAGGGACACTGGCCCCCCCCCCCCCCCCCCATATAAATTAGGAATAACATAATATGTTAACATCTGCATTGTTTAACTTGTAAGCAAAATGGTTTTAGTTGGCTATATCTTGGGTTGCGATCAATGTCTTTAATTTTATAATGGAGTTTGTCATTTATTTTAAAACATGATATATTCTTTTTCTTTCTTTTATTCCAAAATAATTTTGGGCAACCAAAAAGACAGTAAAAAACATAGTTTGGCTCAAGCAGTCAAAATCATTGTGCCTGCCCAGTAGCTATTGCATTAGTAAATATTATAATTAGTTAAGCCAAATATTTATGCCTAAGGTCACCATGCAATTCTGCATGTAAAACAAATATCAGTAAAATGACATTTATTTGCAACAATAATGCATGATGCAGTTCACTATGGTACTGTGAATTGAGTAAATAGTTTGTCTATTCACTTTATATCAAGTAAATGTGTTCTGATGGATATTGAATAATGATGTTATTCTTCAAGCATTGCAAAACTAAACCATTGTGCCTATATTTGTTGGTTTGTCCAGGGTTGTGCCATACTTATTATTCGGTAGTCATTAATAACATCATTTTAGTCTCTTAACGCTTTTATTTTAACTTCCATTTTCTTCAATACTAATTGATTAACTTGTTAATAAAAGAATCATTTTTCTTCTTACTTGCACACTTATTTGAAATGAAATAATGTTGACATGAAATGCTGGAGTTGGTAATAGTCTAATGTAAAATAGATCAACAGAAAATGTGGCATGAATATCTTATTAATTGTAATGAAAAAACCTGATAGCAGTTATATTGCATGCACTGATCACCTATTATATAAAAATTCCTAGTGAAAGATATTAAGTTTATGTATTCTTTTGTTAATGTAATTGTTTTATTTTATTGTACAGGTGCTTCTTCTTTTGTGAAGGTTTGCAATTGCACACATGTTACTGCTTCAAAATTTTGCTTTTGTCTACGTTAGTCAGGCAGTTACCAGTATCAGAAGCTTGAATGTTATGTTTTGAATACTTGAATTGAGCAACATTCTTAATAGGAGATGTAAAAGACAAAAGAAAAATAGATGTTAATTTACCTTGTATCCATAGACATAAGGAACCACTTTTAAATTTGAATGCCCGTTGCCTATGACTTAAACATGCACTCTATGAAGGTACTTTTGTCGAAAAGGGTATTATAAACGAGAATTTAAAAGGAGTTGGTGTTGAAAATGTGAAGCAAAAGGAGAGTTTTGGTCTTTCTTGAAATGAATTCTATTAACTCATGTGTCCTTATAATTTGTTGTTTTAAACATAGGGATGCTGGACAAAAAGATCTTTGATGGTTAAGTGGTAAATAAGAAACAACATGAAGACTGATAATTTACTTTATCAAAATCATGACTGGGTACTAAGAAAGTTGAATGTTGGGTACGAAGAATATTTGGTTAGGATTAGAATTGAATAATCCGATCGAACTAGTTTATTTAGATTGATTCAGTTACTAAGTTGAATAGCTTTGTAATTGATTGTAAAATAATTATTGTTAGTTTATCAGTTCAGTCGACTTTTTTATTAATTTGACAAACTGGTAATGTTATAATACTTTTATAGGATGGATTAGTAACCAAAATAATCTTTATATATTACAAATATATTGATAGCAATGATTAAAGCATAATAGACAGAAAATGCTAAACATACAACTATTAATTGTTAGTGGTAGAGCCAAGGCATATACTTTAGAGCAATTATGTAACTTGATTATGTAAGTCAACTTTTATCACAGATATTGTTCAAAATAAAAGTTTGTTTTTGGTTTTATTTCATTTGTATGCGTTTTGAGATAAGTATAAGATTGCGTTGATTAAAGTTATATTCATGAATAAGTATAAACCGCGTATACGTTCATAAACGTATGCATCTAATAGCTAGATTTGTTTATTTTTTATTTAGTACAAAGTTAATGGATGGATGTGTGCTATAAGTATAAAAACTTTTATAGTCACAACACTTTTATTTAAAGCAGTTTTGTTGGTGGCAAATTGATTGTAATATTTCATTGATGGATGGTCGGGAACGGTATGATGGTAGAGGTTGTAAACCGATGGTAAGATTTCGTTGATGAATGAGGGTATTTTCAAAATTTAAAAAAGATAGCAGAAATCCTATTTGTTGAATTCTCGCTATTAATAAAAGAGATGAAGTTATGCTGTGAAGTCATCATGTATTCAGATACATTTTCGCTCGAAGTCCACTTTGGGTAAAAGCCTAAAAAAGCATATGCATGTAAAACTACAAGTATATTTCCATTTTCAATGGTATAAAATAAACTAAAACAAAAGAAAATAATGATAAAACTTCAGTGTTATAAAAAAAATTGGTTTTATGATCGTTCTTAATTGTCTCGGTCTTCTCGGGTGCTGCTTCAGGTTCAGTTTATACTGGCAATGGTACTGTCAAATCTACTATCGTGGGTGCAACAATAAATGCATGCACATTATAATTAATTGCAGGCTCACCTAGACGTGCATATATACTTGTGTGTATAATATACATAGACATACATACATGCACATATATATGTACACACATGCATATGAGGTCCTTCGTATATATATGGGTGTCACACACACATATGTGTGTATGTATATCAATATGTATGTATATGGTTTTGTGTGCACACATATATGGAATACACACACACATGTGTGTGTATCTATGTATGTATGTGTGTGTATGTATGTATGTATATTCGTGTGTGTGGGGTGTTTACCATCGTTATTTCAGCCATATTTATATAAATATAATATACATATATATATTTAAGTAAATGTTTTATTAATTATCTAAACACATAATAATTATACTTAATATTTTAATATATTTTATAATAAGATCGAAAATATTATAATATATATACATATATAAACCAAAAATATTATATATGTTTATTTCACATATTTGTTATATACATATATTATGTTTTCAAATTTATCTAATAAAACCAAAAATTAAAATTCATTTAAAATTATAAATAATTCTAAAATTCATAAACAATATTCTAAATAAAATTATTAAAATACATTAATATATGTATATGCGAAAAGAAAAAACTGTTTTTATTATTATTTTAAAACAGAACATATATATGTATGTATATATACGTATATAAAACAATATTTGTTTTGTTTAAGTAAATTTTTTATATGTATATATGTGTGTGTGTTTTTCAAATAATAAATGTATGTATGTATAAAACACTTTATTAATATATATATATATATATATATATATATTAATAAACATGGCTAGGAGGAAAAAGGTTTTTATTTATTTATTTAAATTTGGCCATTTAGATATAAATATACAATTAAATAATTATCAAACTAATATAAATTATCAAACTAACATATAAATTCATGTTATTATTATAAAATAGACATATTAATGACTGAAATAAATATGATAACAGGTTAGGGAATTTTATTAGATCTATAAATGTTACATTGCAATTTTGCTTATTTGACACATCTTGATCTAGAAGTCTCTTCTTCAAAATTCTTAATTCCAACAACTAGCTTTTGTAAAGCTCTATTTGATTGAACTTGATGAAGGCTTATAGAATTAGGTTTAGGGTTTGCTAAACAGCTAGAGAATTTTCTATATCCAATAAAATGAAAGGGGCATTTTACCAGAAGGACAAACTTTGCAGTCCAATTAGTTTCTAGGACACACATTCAAAGAAATTACTTTCAAGGCTAAAGTCAGCAGAATAATTACTTTCAAGGACAAAGTCAGTAGTCCATTTACTTTTAAGGACATAATTTCATAGGTTTTTAGGCCCTGGAAACTAATTATTTTACGTTTTGTTCTTGAAAGTAATTATTTTAGTCGTGTGTCCTAGAAACTAATTCCACTTGCTAAAGAGACCCTTGTGGCTAATTTCCACAAGCCTAAAATATTTGAGAAGGATTGGAGTTATCTTCACATAAGAATCTCTCATCCTTTTTACTTTTTTCTCCACAAATATCTCACCTAAATATCATATATATGGCTGGTCCCACCTATCCCTCTTCAATGTTTCGACCTATAACTAAATTCACAATTTAACCGATTTAGTAACATCAAATCATTTATTTAATATTAATATATGTCACATAAATTAAATAAATACATCTACAACCATTATATAAATTTAAATAATTTCTAATGGCCACCGCATTAACTTATGCCCTCACCATAATTAATATCAAATTTATATTAGTTAATTTAATCAGTTCATAACACTTATAAATTAATTAATTAAATCGAGTTTTACTTTAGAGACTCCTCAAATTTGGTTATGCGACTTACACATGTAAATTTGGTCAGCATATTGAACATTTCGAATATTAAAGTACAAACGTTACCTTAGTTGGTAGTATGACATTATGATCAAATTTATCGCTTACAGATTTTCAAGATAAAATCGTATTTTAAATCTTTTTAAGTAACACCCTTAAGCGATGATGTTATACATGCATTCTCTTTGTCACACTATGTCACTTTAGATATCTAGAGCTTAGTCATGGTCAAATCTCTAATAATATCCATATACAACTATTTCGTCCAACTCCAAAGTCCTAAGTTTAATAATAACATTCATTATTAACCGATGTACTTTGGTCTGAGATTTTGACTTTGAGTTGACTACAGTTGACTGTGATACTAACCCCTTATAACTAATGAGAGAATTCTCTATTGAGTAGCGTTTCATGTCAAACGCTTCAATTCAGACCCATAGCTGAATGTTATGTCATGATTTGACTACAATCAAAGTGGAGCATTCATGTTTAAGTTCCACAATGTTCTCAAGCCAAAAGAATGTCGCATATCATCACACTAAGATTTCCTATCTAACCTAGTTATTATTAAAGAATAGGAAACCCTCAATTGAGTCATTCTGTAATTATCCAATAACTACAAATACGTAACATCGGTGCCCCCTATAGTCATGAGTAATGCAATGTCCAACATTTGAAGAGCATTATGTACATTGGTATGAACGGATTTATCGATATCCTTTTTGTCGAAACATCTTGACCACGAATCATTTAAAACAAGTATTAATTAGTTTATGGTCGACCAGTAAGGAAGCTGGATGTTGGGTATGAAGTATATTTCAAATAATCTGATTGAATTGGTTTATTCTGATTGATTCAGTTGCTAAGTCAAATTGATTTATAAGTATTGTAAAATAATTATGTTTGTTTATAGGTTCGATCGAACTTTTATTAAATTGACAAACTGGTAATGTAATGACCCTGAAATCGGCCTTCGAAAATCGGCACCCGTACTTCACTTGTACTCAAAATGCCGCAGATTTAAACGCCTAATCTGGTTCACCGGAGCTTATAACACCATTAAGTATAACAACACAGCGGAAGAAAGAAATAGATGATATCATATACAACTCCAATGAATACATTATCCAGAATGATATACAACAATGATATCAATATGATACAACAATATTAGAGACAAATAACAATGCTACAACGGAAACAACAACAAAGGAGGATATCACTACAAATGATCTCAAAAGAGAATGAATCCAACTTCTCCAACATCAAGCTCGAACCACCATCACGTTGCACCAAGAGAAGCAACGTCAGTCATCCACTCCGATGAAAAGAACTAGCTCCAGATAATCTACTAAACCTGACTATCTGAAAAACCCAACTCTAGACTGCCCGTGTGGAAAATTATGGGCACCCAGAGTTTAGGAAGGGAACAATAAACTCCAGGTCAGTCATGAGACTGGTATGAGCAAACAAAAACAGTTTATCTTTAAACAAACAACAAAGAAATTTTAAACATTGAAATCCGCAATGCTTTTGGAAAATGAAACTACCATAAGACCTCCCACCACACACATAATGCAATCGCAGACTTGGAGGAGATTTCTTCTTATGATAGTCAAATATGCTTACTACTCAAAATCAAAACTCTTTTGATAATATTACTAGTGCATAGTGCAGAAAATCCTTCCGAAAATACAATATTAATCTTAGCCAGCATAGGTACCATTATATTATGCCTGCTATAGCTGCCGCTTGAGGAGACAGGTTATACAATTGCAATCGTAAAGGGCTCGTATTGTTTCTTTGGATTTTCCAACAAATGGTCAGGCTAAGGAACTTCCTATGCCACATGGGAATGCCTCTGGCGGGATGCCCCGAGAGACAACCTACTCTCTGCCAACACAAGGCTGGTTACCCCCTTCACGGGTAGTAAACCTGAGATATTCCACCCCCGGTCCTTTGGGACCTTTATCCGAGCGCTCGGTAACCAACATCACACATAATAAATAAAGTGTGTCCACATGAGTAAGTATCTGGGCTCCATACCATGATACTACCCTTTTCCAGAAGGAATGGTCATACCCTAGGGGCGCTACCCCTGAAACCTTGCCGCATCTTTCCTGTTTCGACCATTTCCGGTCTGTGAGGCTCGATGAGGTCTCGTCCACAAAGCTACGCTTTTTCACAAAGCCACGCTTTTTCACAAAGCCACGCTTTAATCAACAAATGATCAACAGCACTTCGTATGCCACATTACCAAATTGGGAATGTATCACTAGTAACCATCAACTACATAACCTCAGAGCTCGTACGTCTCAGAGAAGGGTGTTAAGCTAAGAGAATAAATTCTCCGCCACCAACAGAAATGTATTTGATAGAAACCAGCTTTACATCTCAAAGTGTAACGTCAGACACACATCCATACAAGTCCGTTCCGGGATCGAACGGAATCGAAGGCACTTCCAAAGAAGCCCTTGCAAATCCGGATAATTTCTAATCACGTCCGAACTTTCCATCACTAAAGGTGATAAAAATCTCTATACCGGGGATCAGCCGATGCAGAGACAATCGATGGTAATCCTTTCGTTTTCGAAAGTATCCGGTCTTCACCACCGGTCTTCAAATGCTAACCATATACATCGTATCATTATTCGGAATGGGTTATATGACACAAAGGTCCTTTCCTGGCTAAACCGAATAACGAGCGCAATTAAAAATCATATGGATACTGGGGTCTCAGTTAAATCACAACTTAAAGCCTAAAACTTTTCATTCGAATGGTTAAAACAAATTACCATTTCCAATCTTTTAAAGAAAAAGATTCAATTCACAAAGTTCACCCCATTTCAAAAAGATCCATTCATGGATTTCAAAACAATTTCCATTTTAATTGAATAGGTTTACTCGTTAAATCTTTAAGTCAAGATTTAACTTATAGCTTTCAAAACTAGTTTCCAAAGATTCATTCATAGTCTTTCAAAACAATTCCATTTCAAGATTAACTCGTTCGGTCTTTGAAATCAAAGACTCATTTCATAGTTTTCAGAACATTTCAATTCCATTTCAAACTTGAAACCTTTCAACACAATTTGGAAATCCTTTCTTAAAATGAAAGCTATTATTATTTGAAAACAAGTAGTTTTTGTTTCGGAAAAATCCAGTTATATTTACACGAGTTAAAACCCTTGAATTAAATTCAAATTCCCAAATCTATACCTTTAAAATGGTTTAACCCATATATAACTTGTACAGCATCTTTAATCCCTAGTTTCAAATCATAGAATTCAATTTCAAACTTGAATTCAAATTTAAATCAAATTATTTAAATTTTCAAAACTCGATTAAGTTATTCAAAATAACTTTTATCTTTGAAACTCATTTACAAAAGCGTTAACATTTAACCCAGATCCATTTCCAAAATCAATTGAAATTAAAATTTCAATTTCAAAAATATTAAATTTAAATCATCTGTGACTTAACCGATTTCCACGTGAAATCCATATAAGTGTGTGTAAGAGTGTGGTCCAGGGGTTTCACACAATAGTGCAACAACATTCAATCATCACAGATTAAAATACAGAAATATAGTTGATAAGGGGTATAACTATAACGCTTATCTTTTATATACACACAGAATCACAGGTAGATAAAAAAAATGCATTTTAAATAAATAAATTACATTCATCATAGCTTGAATTAAACAATCCATATCATACAGCATCACATAGAAATCAGGATATATCACAAAGCATTACAGATCAGAGATATCAAGCAATTCACAATATTTCAAACATCCATAAGTAAGATTAATTAATTATCTGATTAATTTAAATCAGGTTGATTACTTATGAACAAACACTAATCCTGGTTAATTAATTATTAATTGCAAACCATTTCTATTAATTAACCTTAAATTAAAAATTAATCCTTTGGTTAATTATCCTTAATTAATTACAATAATTAATTAATTAATCCTCAATTAATAATCATTCCTTAATCACTTTCATTTATAAATTAACCTTTACTTAACTAATTATTCTCAAATTAATTTATCACATTAATTAATTACCTTTAATTAATTACAATAAGTGATTATGCTTAATTATCTTCATTAATATCAAAATCTTCAATTAATAACCTTACAATTTATCATTATTAACACATTAATTTATTCAAGAAATTAAGGTTAATCAAAATATAAATTTATCTTAATTAATTCCATTATTTATTTAAAATAATTAATTAATAAATAATGTCATAAATTAATTAAATTAAAACTTAATTATTTCCAAAATAATTAACTTAAACCTTTGCTAATCCCATTTTCAAATAAACAATTATTTTTAAAAGAAGGAGTTTAAAATTGTTCAGACTTGAATTTGTTTAAAACTTTAAAACTGTTTTGAAACCAACCCGAGGCAACCCCGAGTGTTACCCGAGTCAAAACATCACTTGCTTCGAGTTCTTGCCCAAACTTACCCGAGGAGTTTGTAAATTCCAAAATTTTGTTTAAGTGTTAAAAACTGACCCGTATACAACTTAAAATTACCCGAGTCAAAACTCGAGCAAAACCTTCTCTTCCCCGGAAGCAAACTCGAGACCATTGCTTCTTCTCCAATCCAACATTTTCCCATATACACAATCCCACGCGTGCACGTGCACTGAGCGGCGGCGCCTTTCTGGCGATCGAGAAGGCTTCCATCAAGTCGTAATCTTCCTCGACGTCGATCACGTATCAACGAGCAACTCCATTTCTTCGTCGATCAAAATCGAGCGAAGCTCGAGAAGGTCGAACCAAAATACCCACCACAACTTGTCTCGCCGCCCCACCTCCGACCACCTGAAGACCCAAACTCCCGGCCATAGCCTCGTCACCCACCACGCCACCTTTCCCCAAAGCCACACCTCACTCGATGCTTCGTCAAAGTCGCGGCGATCAAAAAATTGAGCTCCAGGAAAATTAGGTTTAAGAAAAAGAAAACGACACCACCGTCGCCTCCGACGTCGAGGCCACCCCCGCCTATTTTTCCTATCACCCCAGTAGGCTCGTCCACCTCCTCGCCCAACCCTGATACCCCTAGGTCACTGCGTCGCCGGAAATTGGTCAGAAAGCCAATTTCGATCATTTCCAGTCTGCTCTTAGAATACTCAGTGAAAAATCACAATTCTTATTTGAAAAATCTTGTTTTCGAATGTTAATCCATGTTATATACTTGAATCTATGATTCTTCATATTCGAATTTATCATGTGTTTGAAGTTTGTTCTGTAAAACTATATTTCAGAGGCAATCCAACTCTATTTAGCTTAAACAAGTTTTCAGATTATAATCTATGCTAAAACACTCTTGTTTTTTTTAAATTCTATCCCTGATAATAATTAGATAAAAAGAATTTGAATTTATTTATGACCTGCTACCCTGTAACCCAGAAAGGCAGAGAAGAAAGAATGTATCAGTACAGACATATTTTATACATATATATATAGAGTTAAAACTGGAAAGAAATTTCTCAACAACACAATATTATTCACAATTTCACACACCCAGAGTTAATTATACTTAAGTTAAAAAAAATATGTTTACTCACCTTAGTTTCCAGAGAAAAAGAAGAACAGAGCTTATTCTTTGAACTAGGTTTTGAAATTGCAAGTTAAAGCTCTTCACTTGATCTTTGGCTTTCATGAATTTGTATTGTTGTTTTATTTGAGTTATTGTTTGAGTTTTAAGATGTTGTTTACTTAGATCTTTTCTCAGCTGGAATGGAACGAAACTGAAGTGGAGATTGATATATGCAAAGTGAAGTTACAGGGTTATTATTTTGTACAAGTTGATGTGTATTTGTACAACATAAATCAGAGATATTTTCTTTTGTTTGTACAATAGGCAGATGATTTTTTCTTTGCTTTGGTTTTGCTGGGAGGCTGCATTAATTTGCCATGTACAAATATATATTTTACTTCTTATCTCGGCTGTACAAATATGATGATATTTGGTAGCTTCATTAATTCACATTGTACAATTGAATATCTTTGTTTTGTTCATATTATTTATAACTTTGTTTGTACAGAGATGTTTTCCTTTCTTATTTGAATGTATATGTTTGTTTGGTTCCATACTTATCTTTATACTTATCCAAATTGATTTGTTTTTACATACTTACCTCTTTATTGTTCACACCTGAATATATTTTATTTCTTGATTCATATTTAAGTATATATGTTGTTAAAATTTTAGCAAATGTTCTACTTTGTATTTTATAGCTTATCTTTTATTTATTTATCTCTATTTATATCTCAAATATTTATTTTACTCCTATTTTTAGTTTAAATATTTATCATAAATTTTACTTTAAAAATTATTATTTTATATTTCTCTATATACACATATATATAATATTTAAATTCAAATCAAATATATATATATCTATATATATATATATATAATTTCAAATTTACTCATATATGCACATATACACATATATTCACACATATATACAATATTTAACTTTAAATGATTTAACACATTTTTATTTGATTTCGGGGAAACTCGAATCAATTTACAATTAATTTCACAAATTTTTATTCAAAAATAAATTTAAATATCAATTTAAATGTATATAAAATTCGGGGTTGTTACAGACTTTCCCCCTTAAAAGAATTTCGTCCTCGAAATTTGCCAAGGAGACACAAAGATAGATGAGGAATATTTTATCAAATCAAACTGAATATCTATTCTGCATTTGGCTTACCAAATCAGAATATCAACAATAGATACAAGAAAGAATCTATTAAGTTTTTCACAGGATACTCGGGTTATCCAGATCTACGAAATATGCAATGGCATCGGTTAGTTCGAAGGGATAACTAACCATTCGTAGAATATATTGGGACCCAAAGAATAGATAGATATATGGATACAACTTCAAAACTTTCTTTAGTTTAGAAACTAAAGTATACCTATCAACCATAGCAACCAATGCAACCAATTCATCCAAACAAACAATTCTGGCCTATTTGGAGTTTACGTCCCATACAAATATATCAAATCTTCTTCCTGGATCTACCAGGAATTATCAAAGAATTGAGAAGATGACGAACAAAAGAGATTGATAGAGAAAAAGTTTGCTTCCTTGTTGTTACAGGGTATTGACCATTTATAGTCGTATTCCCCTGTCTCCTATCTCATCCTCTTCTTGCACTCATACTTACTATCAGTGGATTGCAAGAGAATTTACTGAGGCATTTGAACGGATATCTGAGGAATACTCATTCTAGGGTATCCTTCACCCTATCTATAATGAGCTACTTAATGTGTTATACTCCTGAGCTAAAGTTCAACCTTAGCTCTGATACCAAATGTAATGACCCTGAAATCGGCCTTCGAAAATCGGCACCCGTACTTCACTTGTACTCAAAATGCCGCAGATTCAAACGCCTAATCTGGTTCACCGGAGCTTATAACACCATTAAGTATAACAACACAGTGGAAGAAAGAAATAGATGATATCATATACAACTCCAATGAATACAATATCCAGAATGATATACAACAATGATATCAATATGATACAATAATATCAGAGACAAATAACAATGCTACAACGGAAACAACAACAAAGGAGGATATCACTCCAAATGATCTCAAAAGAGAATGAATCCAACTTCTCCAACATCAAGCTCGAACCACCATCACGTTGCACTAAGAGAAGCAACGTCAGTCATCCACTCCGATGAAAAGAACTAGCTCCAGATAATCTACTAAACCTGACTATCTAAAAAACCCAACTCTAGACTGCCCGTGTGGAAAATTGTGGGCACCCAGAGTTTAGGAAGGGAACAATAAACTCCAGGTCAGTCATGCGACTGGTATGAGCAAACAAAAATAGTTTATCTTTAAACAAACAACAAAGAAATTTTAAACATTGAAATCCGCAATGCTTTTGGAAAATGAAACTACCATAAGACCTCCCACCACGCACACAATGCAATCGTAGACTTGGAGGAGATTTCTTCTTATGATAGTCAAATATGCTTACTACGCAAAATCAAAACTCTTTTGATATTATTACTAGTGCATAGTGCAGAAAATCCTTTCGAAAATACAATATTAATCTTAACCAGCATAGGTACCATTATATTATGTCTGCTATAGCTGCCGCCTGAGGAGACAGGTTATACAATTGCAATCGTAAAGGGCTCATATTGTTTCTTTGGATTTTCTAACAAATGGTCAGGCTAAGGAACTTCCTATGCCACATGGGAACGCCTCTGGCGGGATGCCCCGAGAGACAACCTGCTCTCTGCCAACACAAGGCCGGTTACCCCCTTCCCGGGTAGTAAACCTGAGATATTCCACCCTCGGTCCTATGGGACCTTTATCCTAGCGCTCGGTAACCAACATCACACATAATAAATAAAGTGTGTCCACATGAGTAAGTATCTGGGCTCCATACCATGATACTACCCTTTTCCAGAAGGAATGATCATACCCTAGGGGCGCTACCCCTGAAACCTTGCCGCATCTTTCCTGTTTCGACCATTTCCGGTCTGTGAGGCTCGATGAGGTCTCATCCACAAAGCTACGCTTTTTCACAAAGCCACGCTTTGATCAACAAATGATCAACAACACTTCGTATGCCACATTACCAAATTGGGAATGTATCACTAGTAACCATCAACTACATAACCTCTAAGCTCGTACGTCTCAAAGAAGGGTGTTAAGCTAAGAGAATAAATTCTCCGCCACCAACAGAAATGTATTTGATAGAAACCATCTTTACATCTCAAAGTGTAACGTTAGACACACATCCATACAAGTCTGTTCCATGATCGAACGAAACCGAAGGCACTTCCAAAGAAGCCCTTGCAAATCCGGATAATTTCTAATCACGTCCGGACCCCATCACTGAAGGTGATAAAAATCTCTATACCGGGGATCAGCCGATGTAGAGACAATCGATGGCAATCCTTTCGTTTTCGAAAGTATCCAGTCTTCACCACCGGTCTTCAAATGCTATCCATATACGTCGTATCATTATTCGGAATGGGTTATATGACACAAAGGTCCTTTCCCGGCTAAACGGAATAACGAGCGCAATTAAAAATCATATGGATACTGGGGTCTCAGTTAAATCACAGCTTAAAGCCTAAAACTTTTCATTCGAATGGTTAAAACAAATTACCATTTCCAATCTTTTAAACAAAAAGATTTTATTATCAAAGTTCACCCCGTTTCACAAAGATCCATTCATGGATTTCAAAACAATTTCCATTTTAATTGAATAGGTTTACTCGTTAAATCTTTAAGTCAAGATTTAACTTATAGCTTTCAAAACTAGTTTCCAAAGATTCATTCATAGTCTTTCAAAACAATTCCATTTCAAGATTAACTCGTCCGGTCTTTGAAATCAAAGACTCATTTCATATTTTTCAGAACATTTCAATTCCATTTCAAACTTGAAACCTTTCAACACAATTTGGAAATCCTTTCTTAAAATGAAAGCTATTATTATTTGAAAACAAGTAGTTTTCATTTCGGAAAAATCCAGTTATATTTACATGAGTTAAAACCCTTGAATTAAATTCAAATTCCCAAATCAATACCTTTAAAATGGTTTAACCCATATATAACTTGTACAGCATCTTTAATCCCTAGTTTCAAATCATAGAATTCAATTTCAAACTTGAATTCAAATTTAAATCAAATTATTTAAATTTTCAAAACTCGATTAAGTTATTCAAAATAACTTTTATCTTTGAAACTCATTTACAAAAGCGTTAACATTTAACCCAGATCCATTTCCAAAATTGAAATTAAAATTTCAATTTCAAAAATATTAAATTTAAATCATCTGTGACTTAACCGATTTCCACTTGAAATCCATATTGGTGTGTGTAAGAGTGTGGTCCAGGGGTTTCACACAATAGTGCAACAACATTCAATCATCACAGATTAAAATACAGAAATATAGTTGATAAGGGGTATAACTATAACGCTTATCTTTTATATACACACAGAATCACAGGTAGATAAAAAAATGCATTTTAAATAAATAAATTACATTCATCACAGCTTGAATTAAACAATTCATATCATACAGCATCACATAGAAATCAGGATATATCACAAAGCATTACAGATCAGAGATATCAAGCAATTCACAATATTTCAAACATCCATAAGTAAGATTAATTAATTATCTGATTAATTTAAATCAGGTTGATTACTTATGAACAAACACTAATCCTGGTTAATTAATTATTAATTGCAAACCATTTCTATTAATTAACCTTAAATTAAAAATTAATCCTTTGGTTAATTATCCTTAATTAATTACAATAATTAATTAATTAATCCTCAATTAATAATCATTCCTTAATCACTTTCATTTATAAATTAACCTTTACTTAACTAATTATTCTCAAATTAATTTATCACATTAATTAATTACCTTTAATTAATTACAATAAGTGATTATTCTTAATTATCTTCATTAATATCAAAATCTTCAATTAATAACCATACAATTTATCATTATTAACACACTAATTTGTTCAAGAAATTAAGGTTAATCAAAATATAAATTTATCTTAATTAATTCCATTATTTATTTAAAATAATTAATTAATAAATAATGTCATAAATTAATTAAATTAAAACTTAATTATTCCCAGAATAATTAACTTAAACCTTTGCTAATCCCATTTTCAAATAAACAATTATTTTTAAAAGAAGGAGTTTAAAATTGTTCAGACTTGAATTTGTTTAAAACTTGAAAACTGGTTTGAAACCAACCCGAGGCAACCCCGAGTGTTACCCGAGTCAAAACATCACTTGCTTCGAGTTCTTGCCCAAACTTACCCGAGGACTTTGTAAATTCCAAAATTTTGTTTAAGTGTTAAAAACTGACCTGTATACAACTTAAAATTACCCGAGTCAAAACTCGAGCAAAACCTTCTCTTCCCCGGAAGCAAACTCGAGACCATTGCTTCTTCTCCAATCCAACATTTTCCCATATACACAATCCCACGCGTGAACGTGCACTGAGCGGCGGCGCCTTTCTGGCGATCGAGAAGGCTTCCGTCAAGTCGTAATCTTCCTCGACGTCGATCACGTATCAACGAGCAACTCCATTTCTTCGTCGATCAAAATCGAGCGAAGCTCGAGAAGGTCGAACCAAAATACCCACCACAACTTGTCTCGCCGCCCCACCTCCGACCACCTGAAGACCCAAACTCCCGGCCATAGCCTCATCACCCACCGCGCCACCTTTCCCCAAAGCCACACCTCACTCGATGCTTCGTCGAAGTCGCGGCGATCAAAAAATTGAGCTCCAGGAAAATTAGGTTTAAGAAAAAGAAAACGACACCACCGTCGCCTCCGACATCGAGGCCACCCCCGCCTATTTTTCCTATCACCCCAGTAGGCTCGTCCACCTCCTCGCCCAACCCCGATACCCCTAGGTCACTGCGTCGCCGGAAATTGGTCAGAAAGCCAATTTCGATCATTTCCAGTCTGCTCTTAGAATACTCAGTGAAAAATCACAATTCTTGTTTGAAAAATCTTGTTTTCGAATGTTAATCCATGTTATATACTTGAATATATGATTCTTCATATTCGAATTTATCATGTGTTTGAACTTTGTTCTGTAAAACTATATTTCAGAGGCAATCCAACTCTATTTAGCTTAAACAAGTTTTCAGATTATAATCTATGCTAAAACACTCTTGTTTTTTTTTAAATTCTATCCCTGATAATAATTAGATAAAAAGAATTTGAATTTATTTATGACCTGCTACCCTGTAACCCAGAAAGGCAGAGAAGAAAGAATGTATCAGTACAGACATATTTTATACATATATATATAGAGTTAAAACTGGAAAGAAATTTCTCAACAACACAATATTATTCACAATTTCACACACCCAGAGTTAATTATACTTAAGTTAAAAAAAATATGTTTACTCACCTTAGTTTCCAGAGAAAAAGAAGAACAGAGCTTATTCTTTGAACCAGGTTTTGAAATTGCAAGTTGAAGCTCTTCACTTGATCTTTGGCTTTCATGAATTTGTATTGTTGTTTTATTTGAGTTATTGTTTGAGTTTTAAGATGTTGTTTACTTAGATCTTTTCTCAGCTGGAATGGAACGAAACTGAAGTGGAGATTGATATATGCAAAGTGAAGTTACAGGGTTATTATTTTGTACAAGTTGATGTGTATTTGTACAACATAAATCAGAGATATTTTCTTTTGTTTGTACAATAGGCAGATGCTTTTTTTCTTTGCTTTGGTTTTGCTGGGAGGCTGCATTAATTTGCCATGTACAAATATATATTTTACTTCTTATCTCGGCTGTACAAATATGATGATATTTGGTGGCTTCATTAATTCACATTGTACAATTGAATATCTTTGTTTTGTTCATATTATTTATAACTTTGTTTGTACAGAGATGTTTTCCTTTCTTATTTGAATGTATATGTTTGTTTGGTTCCATACTTATCTTTATACTTATCCAAATTGATTTGTTTTTACATACTTACCTCTTTATTGTTCACACCTGAATATATTTTATTTCTTGATTCATATTTAAGTATATATGTTGTTAAAATTTTAGCAAATGTTCTACTTTGTATTTTATAGCTTATCTTTTATTTATTTATCTCTATTTATAACTCAAATATTTATTTTACTCCTATTTTTAGTTTAAATATTTATCATAAATTTTACTTTAAAAATTATTGTTTTATATTTCTCTATATACACATATATATATATAATATTTAAATTCAAATCAAATATATATATAATTTCAAATTTACTCATATATGCACATATACACATATATTCACACATATATACAATATTTAACTCTAAATGATTTAACACATTTTTATTTGATTTCGGGGAAACTCAAATCAATTTACAATTAATTTCACAAATTTTTATTCAAAAATAAATTTAAATATCAATTTAAATGTATATAAAATTCGGGGTCATTACAGGTAATGTTATAATACTTCTATAGGATAGATTAGTAATCAAAATAATCTTTATATATCATAAATATATTAATATCAATGATCAAAACATGAAAGAAATAGAAAATGCTAAATATACAACTATTAACCGTTACTGGCAGAGCTAAGGGTGTGGTCTAGGATGGTTATGTTATTTGATTACGTAGCTTAACTCTTTTTACATATCATGTTTGAAATAAAAGTATGTTTTTGGTTTTATTCATGTTTATGTGTTTTGAAATATGTATATACACATACATACACACACATTTACATTGGTCAAGAGCATAATACAAATACAACCAAAAATCCATGGGAAAAAGTGTTTAGTCAATCATAGTTATGAAGGGTTCATGACTATACATATTGGATCATATTAACAAATATTTATCCTTAAATATACAGTCGCTTCGTAATTCGAATAGGGAATATTGATACATCAGTTAGACTAGCATACGTAACGCTATCCATACAAAGGATATTCATGATTGTTGGTGGTACTAATCTGTAACATTCTTGTAGTCATTTGTAACTATTACAAAAGAATTCATCTAGAGTCTTTTATAGGTAATTGTATCTAAGTCAAATAGAATATTTTACAAGATGATGTGTGGTGGTCTTTCAACGCCAAAGTACTCTTGTATATCAAGATTATACTTTGATTATGGTCATTCACACAACATTGGATCATATTACAGTTATAGTTGGGTATACGTTATGGTTCATGAAGTGAAACATGTACTCAAGAGGGAATTCGTCTCCTTCGGTATAAAAGGTTAATGTCATCATAATTGGAATTTGACACGAATTCATAATTCACTGGTCAGAGTAGCACAGTTAATCAATAAATGTTACCAAATTGAACCAAGTGACTTCAAAGATCAAACTTTGCAACTAAATATTATTATAGTGTTGATCATTGACCTAACTCTAAATATGGAATGCTCTAGTACTCTTAACGCCTAAAGTTAATGTCAAAAATCGTTAGCTAACACTTGTGTAGTGATCTCGGATGTCAAAAACAGTAGGTCGTTGAGCGTATAATTTAAAACCTATAAATATAAACATAAGTGAAAACCTCATAGTGGAATAATACTAGTGGAATATTTAAATACAAAATGTCTCATATAAAACCAACGTTGCAAATATCACATCTATTGTTTGTCTATATCTATATTACAATCATGGGTTCTTTAATGTATGAATTGGAGCAAGATATGCTCAACAAAAGTGTGCAACCTATAAGCATAAGTTGCAAACTAATCCCATTCCATTCCTCTTTCCCTTACCTTAAAAGATTTGCCACAAACCATTGCAAAGCAATAAAGAGTAGCACCTACCTTGTAACGACCCGTAAATTAATCACTTTGAATTTGAATATTGAAATCATTTTTAGATATTTAAATAATGGATTTTAATAACCAAATAAACATCTTTTAAATAATAATTAATGATGTTAAAATCATTTTCAAATTTTATTTACTAAAAATAGTCAGTTCAAATAAAAACAGAAAATGTGACCGAAAATCGTTTTTCGAATTTACGACTTTTCGACACCGAAAAGTTGTCGGAAAACATTGTGTGCATTTATGTACATGTACACACGCACATATATGTGTCATAGGATAATAATAAGATTTTATTAAGGTTTAAACAAGTGTTAGGTTAAGATAATAGTGATGTGACTAATTATGATATAAAGTTTATATATATATATATAAAGTAAGATATCATGTTCTTCCTTACTTTAAATCATCACCCAAGTACATGACATGGCTTCCATGATTTAGGGGTATAGGAGGGGGTGACCAACGTGGGGACCAAGGTATGGTGGGAGGTATGGCTTGCATGATTCTTGACAACTTTATTATTAATTAATACTAAGTCCTTTTACTAAAATACCCTTCTCATTTTCTTATATATACCTCCATATACGCCTATTTTCACTTTCACAATATCATTCTTCATTCCTACCTCTTCTTCAAGTCTTCATGAAATATTTCATGGCTTCCATAAACTCAAAATCCTAAAACTAGTTTATATATTCCTTTAATCCAAGTTAAAACTACTCTACATCACTTTACTTCACTCTACATTCAAAAATAAAGCTCCACCACCCCTAATAGCTCATGGCCAAGCCCAATTAAGGCCATGGCCATGCCCTATAGCCCTAGGCCGAGCCTAGGGCTCGGTTCCAAGGTCCAAAAAACTTGACTTGATCGAGTTAGGAGCATGAGATCATAGGCTAGTGCAAGAGGTTGTAGTGATTCAGCTTTTTTTGGTAGCAACTTTGTGAGTAAAGCTTCAACCTTTAAACCAAAAGTTTTAAACAGTATTTATGTTCATATTTATTGCTTATGAATGCTTGCTGTATGTGTTTGGTGATGTATTGGTTGTTGGTTTGGTTCATGCTGCAAAAAGTTGTCGCTTTGAAAAGTTAGTTAGCATGTAGTAAGCTAAATGTAAAATTAGTAGTTAAATTTAACTATTTGTTAAATAAATGCTATCTACATGTTGTTTCATAGTTAATTACCATGTACATATGCTCTTACCCTTGCTATGTGATGTTTGGTTATATTGATAATAACATGAACTAGTTTACCAAACTACCGTATAGCGATAGTAGCTATATCGACACTTTACAAGTTAAGCAATTAACTTAATAATGACATGTTTTAAATTTGCCGTATAGCGATAGTTGCCATATGATGTTAGATTTCATCTTCATGCTTGGAATGGTTTTAAATGTTAAGCAAGATTTTGATTAACGGCGTTTTCAAAAGTAATTAACCATTTTAATAATGATTAGTTAATTTAATTAGTTATTTAATTAATAAGGATTAAGGTTAATTAATTAACTTACTAATGACATGTTTTAAATTTAACTAATTACTTGGTTAATGATGATTTAAATTAAGTAATCATTTTATTTAATGATGTTTAAGGATAATTAATCATTCAATAATGATGGATTAAAGTTAATTAATCAATTTTCTAATGATGTTTTTAAATTAATTTATCTTTTAAATTAATGATATTTAAAGTAAATCTATTTGTTTTAACTCTAAGTTATCTTTCCTTTAATGATGTTCTAAAGTTGTTCATCATTTTAAATTTTTTTTAAAATGATATTTAAAAATGATATTTAATTATTTATTAATTAATTTAATTAATTATATTTAAATATTACTAATTAATTGAATTAACGATGTTTTAAAGATGATTTACCTTGTCAATTAAAGGCATTTGAAGTTAATTTACCAACTTAATAATGAAGTTTCCAAGTGAATTTATCAAAGTAACAAGGATGTTTTGACTTTTTTATTCATCTTAATTAATGATGATAAATTATTTATTTATTTAATTTAATTAATTATAATTAATTTTTAATTAAATTAATGGTGTTTAAAAGTGATTAACTTCTTTTGGATCAAAGGCTATTGAAGTAAATTCATCAACTGAATTAATGAACTTTTAAAGTTAATTAATCAATATAATATGGATATGTTTAAGTTATTAAATCCTTTCTTATAATGATGTTTAAAGTTAGTGAACTCCTTTAACAAAGCGTTTTAAGCTAATACTTGTATTGTGAAGCCCAAGCACGTGTTCAGGTTTAAAAGTAAAAGTTTGATTCGTTTATGGAAATGAATTAATTTCCATAAAAAGATATCACTTATACGGAAACAATTTATTTGTATACTTATCACTAAATGTCGAAGAAGTAGACTTGCTTCTAATTCGAAAGTTAAAAATGGTCGTGAGACATGACTTTGAGGTAACACTACCTTGATTTGTCCGATATGTTAACCAAGAAATAGTATAAGTTTGAATTCGATGAGTGGTGATAAGTATATAAGATTTAATTTCCATATAAGATCATTTTATATCCTCGATAGTTGGTTTTCCAGCTAAAGGTTACCTCAGCTTCTTTATTATCATCATTCTAAGACGATTTGTTGCTCCGTTGAGCTTTGTTATCCTTTGTCGAAAATGACTAAACCCAAAGCGCGAGAGGAAGCCAAGCTATGTGGAGTTGCTCCCATTAAAAGGTGTTTTCACATCTCATCTAGTTTGGATTCGATTATGCACTTAGATGTGGAAATATTCGGATACTTGGTAAGGGTTGACGGGGTCCGGCTTGGACGTGTCTGAGAAGTGTCACAGAGTATATGACATTCTCAAAGTATATTATTAGAGGTGTACTTTAATGGGGGTACACCCTTGTAGTCATTGTTGGAAAAATTTCCTTCGCTTATTTGATTCGAACTTTCGAATTGTTTTCCTATAATTACAACGGGAAGAGTCAACCACTCTTCACGATGTTTAATTATAGGTTTTGTCCATTCTATCAAGTTAGGACTGTTATCTTGTTTTATCTATTTTGTCCAGTTTGGATTTTGTTCAGATTATTTCCATTCTTTCAAGTCTGGATCTTTACACTATTTTTGCCCATAATCTATGTTTGAATTTGTTTCCTATTTTTCTTTTCCATTCTTATGTTTGGTTGTTGTTTATGTGGGAGAAAACTTGTTCCGCGTTAGCAGCGGGTCCCACATATTATTATTAAATACACTAGCTTTTGTTTTAGAGTTTTACTTATACTAGACATATTGTCTGACCCGAGTTGTTTATTTTCCCTAAACTCTCAGGTATTGAATTATATTTGAGTAGTCCGAGAATAGCAGGTTTCTCTTTGGAGCTTTTTGAAGACGGTGATCGATTAGGTGGCTCCTTAGTTATCTAGTTATTTATTTCCACTGTACGATTATGTTGGTATAATTGGTATTTGAAAAATGTAAAGTCAGAATGTATACCTGCAAATCTGTTAGATGTAGTACTTTTGTTTAACTCTGATAGCTCCATGTAAGGAGTAACCTTTTGTACTATATCATTTTGTATTATATATAACCATCCCATTATGAGGTTTTTCTAATCTATCTTGTTATGTTCTTTATTTTACCGCATGACTACTTGTCTTTCATACACTTAGGCAACGACACATGAATATTATGGATGTATCAAGTGTCATTCTTAGGAATCAGAAAGGTGGATCATCACAGTTGGTATCAAAGCTTAGGTTTGGCAAAACCCCAAGCCCTAATGGGGTAAACTCTTTAGGAATAAGATTAGTAATCCTAGGATAAGTTTGAGAGTATAAATATATATTGAGTGCGTATTTGTTAGTGTTATAAATATGTTTTATATTTTGTTGTTTGATCCGTTGAATGGTATATGAATTCTAATTGATGCGTTTGATCAGCGTTATCGATAAGGATTCCTAAACACTTGAACAGACCTACCGATACAGTATTGTTTTAAAATGGTAAATGAAATAATTTTACCTAGGAATATATTTTATATATACAAGAATGATTTTCAAAATATAGTTGTATTGATGAGTTGATTATTAGGAGATGATAATATTTTATTATTATCATTTAGGATTTCTTTAATTATGCTTGTCCAGTTTGAGCATTCACTATTGTTGAATAGTTCATAAGAGATTTTCCTTAGTACGGTATAGGTTAGGTAAATAGAAATTAAGGAACCTTGAGAACGAACCCCTTGTGAATTCAGTTTCACGGTTTGACTATAAGGTATTCGGTGAAAGGATTAAGTTAAAAATTATCTTTTAACAATGTTAAGATGAAAGTAAACTTTTAATAAAAAGTTGTTTAATATAACCTGAATGGTAGGATAATACATTTAGATGATAAATATATGACAAAATTTAGTTATAATAAAGGAGAATTATTTTAAATATGAGTTTAACTCACACCCAAATTTACTATATCATATATGTACTATAAACTATTGTTGATTTCTTGGATGATAGTTAGATTTGTTTGATTGATTGTTTAATTGAAATTAATATGGATATTCCATTTGAACTGTTTAAGTATCATTATAGCAATTTCCACCATACTGCCATTTATTAAATATCATCCCCTAAACCCATGTGTGTGTTTGAACTTGAGTTTGTGTTTTCACAAAAATAGATGTTTAAAATTCATTAATCATTTTGATTAATGATATTTTAATGATGTTTAAAATTAATTAATCTTTTTGATTAATGAAATTTAAATTTAATTAGATCAATTTAATTATTGATGTTGAACTTTAATTAATCATTTTAATTAATTTTTTTAACTAGTAGTGTTTTGAAATTTAGTTAATCATTTTAATTAATGATGTTTGAATTTAACTAAATAATTTTAATTAATGATATTTGAAATGTAATTAATCATTTTAACTAATGATCATTTGAATCTAATTAATTGTTTTAATTAATAGTATATAAGTTTTATAAATCATTTTAGTTAATGATAGTTAAGACTAATTATTCATTTTAATTAATGATTACTTGAGTTTAATAAATAGTTTGATAAATGATATTTTAAGGTAGTTAGTTGATTTAGTAAACGAGTTTAAATTAATTTAACCGATTTAATGAAAGTGTTTTGGAAGTAATTAACTATTTTATCAAAGATAATTGATTTGATTAACAAAGAAAATTGTAAATTTGATTAATTATCTTTCGGGATAATTAATATTATTTTAGATTTTAAAAAGAATTTTATAAATCATCCCCTAGGACAAATAACATTGTTTTAAAATTTATAAAGGTATTTAAATTATTTTATTATCCTTTGAGATAATAAGTATTGTTTTAAAATTGATAAATGGTGGTTTTTAAATGAGAACTTTTAAATAGAATTGTTTATAAATAAAGCTATGAGTAAATTGTTTTGGCATTTTAGTAAACGAAGTTTAAAATGACATTTGTTTTTTACCCTTGATTTAATACACTTAGCATTATAAATTTGTCTTTTAAAATAACATTTTAAAGAGTTTTTGAAAAATTTAGATCCCAGAATTGTTTGAAATGATTTTAAAAGATTTTTGAGTTATTGTTTGAAGTTATTTCATAAAAGAAATACATGTATTATGCTTGAAAAAAAACGAGTTTTTGAAATTGTAAACCGTGTATTTCATTTTTAAGTTCCCTTAGTAGGGAATATATTTAAAAATAAAAAGTGTTTTTGGTAAAAGATTGTTTTGGATAAATAAATTTTTACCTTTAGATATGATAAGGGATAAGTTACACTGATTTAAATGGGTTAGATTGGATAGGAAGGTATTGATAACATTGTTTAATCAAAACCATAGATTTTATTTATATCTAAGCAGTGTAAACTAATTGATGTTATTGGGCTAGTCCATGAACATCATTCATTATAACACCTTGAGGTAAAAAGGTAGGAAGGTTTTAATAGACATTGTTTTATTAAAACCATAGCTTTTGTTTAAAACATTTAAGTGGTGTAAACTATTTTTTGTTTTGGATCAACCTATAAACATCGTCCATTTTAACCCTCTAAGTTAAAGAGGTCACAAAATTTTGATCAGACCTTCACCTAAATTGTGAAAAGTGAAATAAAATTTGTATTTGTGTGTACTCTTAGGGTATAAAAGAGTATTATACAAGTAAATAAAGTAGAATAAGTTATTATTTCATGTTTTATTAAGAAATGACTTTATAAAATATTTTTAAACTTAGGTGGAAATTTATGAAATAATTAATAAACAATTTTGGTATTGAATAAAACACTAAATGCAAATTTAAGTGATTTAGAAATATTGGCATAGTTAAGAAATCAATAATTGTGGAGTATAACTTTCAATTCCATCGGAAGGAGCATAAGTAATCTTCTAAGCAATAACCAAAGGCTAATGAGCAAAACGGTACGCTTAGATAATTATCTATATTTTTGGACAATCAAGAAAGTTTTGAACCTAAGTTAAGATTTGTCTGTTAGTCATTTGAAATTTTAAATAATGTTGAGTGTTAAATTTTTACTTTATGGAATTTGATTGATTGATAGTGTTAGATTTTCCTTTACGAAATTTGATTGATTTAATTGAATTTGATTGATTGATTGTGTGATCTTATATACCATAGTTTATAAAATTAAAACTTATAAACCAAGGTTTTTGAATTGTTATTATTAGGACTTAAATCGCGGTGCTTTTGGAAATGCGATTTTGGAAATTTTTGGGAAGGAATAATAATTGTTCACTCTAGTTGTTGTATTTGGAGGAACTAGAATACCACTGGATACTCCATGTTGTTTTAATTCTAGAGTTTTACATACTTATTAGGAGGACCCCCTTCTTGACATTTTTTATTTTGGTTTTTGATTTACTTCTCTTTTGAGAAATTCGAAAATAAATTTTTGAATATAAAACCCGGGCATTTAGTTCTAAATTTATCTTTTGGAAATATTAGGTGCATATCATTTATTATAGAATATTCTCTGTATTTTTGTTGTGTATGTTTGTTATATTACTTTTGGGTTGCATCATGTTACCTGATTGCATATGATTGTTATACTGTTCATATTGCATATGTTTATGTAGGAAAAATATAATTAATCAAGTTTACTGAAAACCAAGTAAATCGATTTTCTTAGGTTGGTTATTACTTCTTCCACCATAATAATTTTGGGACGAAATTCTTTTAAGGAGGAGAGTGTAATGACCCGTAAATTAATCACTTTGAATTTGAATACTGAAATCATTTTTAAATATCTAATAATGGATTTTAATAACTAAATAAATTTCTTTTAAATAATAATTAATGATGTTAAAATCATTTTTAATTTTTTTACTAAAATAGTTAGTTTAAATAAAAACAGAAAATGTGTCAGAAAATCGTTTTTCGAAGTTACGACTTTTCGACACCGAAAAGTTGTCAGAAAATATTGTGCACATTTGTGTATATGTACAGACACACACACATATGTCATAGGATAATAATAATATTTTATTAAGGTTAAAACAAGTGTTAGGTTAAGATAATAGTGATGTGACTAATTATGAAATAAAGTTTAAAGAAAAAATATATATAAAGTAAGAGATCATGTTCTACCTTACCTTAAGTCATCACCCAAGTACATGACATGGCTTCCTTGATTTAGGGATATGGGAGGGGTGACCAACGTAGGGAACAAGGTATGGTGGGAAGTATGACTTGCATGATTCATGACAACTTTATTATTAATTAAAACTAAGTCCTTTTGCTAAAATACCCTTCTCATTTTCCTATATATACCTCCATACACACACATATTTTCACTTTCACAATATCATTCTTCATTCCTACCTCTTCTTTAAGTCTTCATGAAATATTTCATGGCTTCCATAAACTCAAAATCCTAAAACTAGTTTATATATTCCTATAATCCAAGTTAAAACTACTCTACATCACTTTACTTCACTCTACATTCAAAAATAAAGCTCCACCACCCCTAATAGCTCATGGCTGAGCCCATTTAGGGCCATGGTTGTGCCCTACAGCCCTAGTCCGAGCCTATTCTTGGTTCCAAGGTCCAAAAAACTTGACTTGATCGAGCTAGGAGCGTGAGATCTTAGGCTAGTGCAAGAGATTGTAGTGATTCAGCTTCTTTTGGTAGCAACTTTGTGAGTAAAGCTTCAACCTTTAAACCAAAAGTTTTAAACTATATTTATGTTCATATTTATTGCTTATGAATGCTTGTTGTATGTGTTTGGTGATGTATTCGTTGTTGGTTTGGTTCATGTTGCAAAAAGTTGTCACTTTGAAAAGTTAGTTAGCATGTAGTAAGCTAAATGTAAAATTGGTAGTTAAAGTTAGCTATTTGTTAAGTAAATGTTCTCTACATGTTGTTTCATAGTTAATTACCTTGTATATATGCCCATACCCTTGCCATTTGATGTTTGGTTATGTTGATTATAACATGAACTTGTTTACCGAACTGCCCGTATAGCGACAGAAGCTATATCGGCATTTTCGAAAAATTTACATTTTCGAAACCATTTGTTTTGATCTTCATGCTTGGAATGGTTTTACAAGTTAAGCAAGATTTTGGTTAATAATGTTTTCAAATGTAAATTAACCATTTTAATAATAATTATTTTATTTAATTTATTATTTAATTAATAAGGATTAAGGTTAACTAATTGACTTATTAATGACACGTTTTAAATTTAACTAATTACTTAGTTAATGATGGTTTAAATTAATTAATCATTTTATTTAATGATGTTTAAGGATAATTAATCATTCAATAACGATGAATTGAAGTTAATTAATCAATTTTCTACTGATGTTTTTAAATTAATTTATCTCTTTAATTAATGATATTTAAAGTAAATCTATTTGTTTTAACTTTAAGTTATCTTTCCTTTAATGATGTTTTAAAGTTGTTAATCATTTTAAATAATGATATTTAATTAATTATTAATTAATTTAATTAATTATATTTATATATTACTAATTAGTTGAATTAATGATGTTTTAAGGATGATTTACCCTTGTCAATTAAAGGCATTTGAAGTTAATTTATCAACTTAATTAATGAAGTTTCTAAGTGAATTTATCAAAGTAACAAGGATGTTTTGACTTTGTTGTTCATCTTAATTAATGATAATAAATTAGTTATTAATTTAATTTAATTAATTATAATTAGTTTTTAATTAAATTAATGGTGTTTAAAAGTGATTAACTTCTTTTGGATCAAAGGCTATTGAAGTAAATTCATCAACTGAATTAATGAACTTTTAAAGTTAATTAATCAATATAATAAGGATATGTTTAAGTTATTAAATCCTTTCTTATAATGATGTTTAATGTTAGCGAACTCCGTTAACAAAGTATTTTAAGCTAATACTTGTATTGTGAAGCCCAAGCACGAGTTCGGTTTTAAAAGTAAAATTTTGATTCATTTATGGAAATGAATTAATTTCCATAAAACGATATCACTTATATGGAAACGATTTATTTGTATACTTATCACTAAATGTCTAAGAGGTAAACTTGCTTCTAATTCAAAAGTTAAGAATGGTAGTGACACATGAATTTGAGGTAACACTACCTTGATTTGTCCGGTATTATTGTTAACTAAGAAATAGTATAAGTTTGAATTCGATTAGTGGTGATAAGTATATAAGACTTAATTTCCATATAAGATCATTTTATATCCTCGATAGTTGGTTTTCCAGCTAAAGGTTACCTCAGCTTCTTTATTATCATCATTCTAAGACGATTTGTTGCTCCGTTGAGCTTTGTTATCCTTCGTCGAAAATGACTAAACCCAAAGCGCGAGAGGAAGCCAAGCTATGTGGGGTTGCTCCCATTAAAAGTGTATTTTCACATATCACCTAGTTTGAATTCGGTTGTGCACATAGATGTGGAAATATTCAGATACTTGGTAAGGATTGGCGGGGTCCGGCTTGGATGTGTCCGAGAAGTGTCACATAGTATATGACCTTCTCAAAGTATATTACTAGAGGTGTACTTTAAGGAGGGTACACTCTCTTAGTCATTGTTGGAAAATTTTCCTTTCCTTATTTGATTCGAACCTTTGAATTGTTTTTCTGTAATTGCAACGGGAAGAGTCAACCACTCTTCATGATGTTTAATTATAGGTTTTGTTCATTCTATCAAATTTGGACTATTATCTTGTTTTATCCATTCCGTCTAATTTGGATTTTGTTCGGACTATTTCCATTCTTTCAAGTCTAGATCTTTATACTTTTTTTTGCCCACCATATATGTTTGAATTTTTTTCCTATTGTTCTTTTCTATTCTTATGTTTGGTTGTTGTTTATGTCAGAAAAAATCCATTCCGCATTAGTGGCGTGGTCCCATATATTATTGTTAAATACACTCCCTTTTGTTTCAGAGTTTTACTCATACCATATATTGTCTGATCTGACCCTAAACTCTCGTGTACTCAATTATATTTTATTAGTCCGAGAATAGTAGGTTTCTCTTTGGAGCTCTTTGAAGACGGTGATCGAGCAGGTGACTTCTTAATTATCTAGTTTTTTATTTTTGCTATATGATTATGTTGGTACATTTGATATCCAAAAAATGTAAAGTTAGAATGTATAGCTGCAAATATGTTAGATGTATTACTTTTGCTTAACTCTTATAGCTCCATTTAAGGAGTAACCTTTTGTACTATATCATGTTGTATTATATGTAACCATTCTGTTGTGATGTTTTTCTATTCTATCTTATTCTTTTCTTTATTTCACCCCATGATAACTTGTCTTTCGGACGCTTGGGCAAAGACACATGAATACAATGGATTTATTAAGTATCGTTCCTAGGAGTTAGAAAGATGGGTCATCACATACCTTAATCTCAACCAAATCTCTCCCAATTCATGAATATGTTAGCCTAATTTTGTTTTTGAAATCTCTAGGCTTTCCTTATGCATTTTAGAAGTTATTTTCTTCCATTTCCCAATCCTGAAGATTTTTTCCATTATTATTATAATTTTCTTTCTTTTGTTTCTGCTTTTCTAAAAATTTCTTTTCTCCCATTTGTCATGGTATTTGTAATAAGTAATTATAATGATTGGTAGGTAAAGTGTAAGGTGAGAGGAAATTGTAATGTATGAATACGTTTAATTTGTTGTCATTAAAGAAGTTGCCTTTTTTCAATGTTGCAAGTTTTATTTCCAATAACTATATAACAAATAGATTAACTTCTGTAGAATATTACAGTCTATGATTTTTGTTTGATACTAATGAACATATATTTTTGTATTCAATGTGTTTGTTAAGTTTCTATGCAGACTACAGAATCATAGAAAGAAAATGAAGAAATTCAACAAAAGAATAACCAAACATATTTTGTTAATTTCAACAAAGATTTAAGAAGTACAAACTGTGATTGATACAAGCTCTCATCTAACTCCCTCATACACAATACTTCCCTCGCTCACTCAAATACAACATTTAAAAGTCAAAATCTACATGAGTATATCTTTGTTCCAGCTTTCATCCAAACATAAACCTTTTCCTAGAAAGTAACAAAGCAATAAAAAGAGAATAGAAACAAACTGAAACTGCAAAAGGAATGAAAAGTATTTAAAACTCGACTTAGCCTAAGATTTTTGTTTTATTCTTTTCATGTTTCAAACAGGCACCAAATGCAATGATTAAGGACCAATGCAATAGGTATACAAAAGAACCAGTACGACATGTTCATTTAAGGCTTAGAGGGGGTAGAAATTCAATTTTGAGCCAAAGCCTGCAGAAGAATATGCACAAGCAGCTTAAGACATGCACAATGTGATATTATACATTCATTTAGATCAAGCAAATAAAAAATTCTACAAGTACCATTTGAAAAAAATACATAACCACTCATTGTTTAGACCAACAAACAAGTCCAGAAAAGGAGGTCGTGCAAATGTTCAAACTAGCCTAGAAAAGGAGGTCATGCAAATGTTCAAACCGTCACTGTTTAGACCAACAAGCAAGACCAGAAAAGGCAATTTCAAAAATTCATCAATAACCAAACTATAATTCCACACAAACAATTCAATCATCAGCATCACAAATCAAAAGACCAAATCCTTCAATAGACATACTGAAATCTTTTAAAAGCAAGAGTCTGGTTTTATTTTTTTCAATCTTTGGCAACACAAATAGTTCAGCTACATAAGAGAATGCACATTGATAGGACATGTACAGAAAAGTACATGTGCAAGAGCAATCAGAAGCAAAGAATAACAAGGTACAACAATGCACATGACAAGACAAGCACCATTGTCGTAGTGGTTAAGTGATTCGGCTTTGGTGTGATAGGTCACAAGTTCGAAACTTGCGTAGCATGATTCGAACATTTATTTACATGTGATATGTTATCCTAGTGACATGTTGTATATAAAGTACCATTTCAAAAAAAAACAATGCACATGACCAATACATGCAAAATAACACAATGCAACAATGCACAGTACAAACACAATGCACTAGAATAGCACCAAGGAACCATTATATGTGCACAAATAAGCTACTATTCAAGCCAAATAATCGGTTCAGGTAGACAAAAGGAAATGCATAGTGAACATGTACAGAATGGCACCGGTTGCAACAGGGTTCAAGCACGGCATCAATGCAAACCGATTCAAGTGCAAAGAGTAAACCAGGCATATGCATAACTTCGACATATATGGTGAAGTATGCCACAAACTAGAATACATTGCATTAAGGATTTTGAGTGCAACGGTGTGCATTTCACATGTGATAATTTTTTTGGGTACACAATAATAAGTAAGGTGTCAAAAGCATGGTCAAAATACTTGAAGAAAAATATTCAATTTGAATACAGTTGAAAAACACAAAGCCGTAGCCATAAAGAGCCAAGTCAAAGCCAAATATATAGCAAAGTTTGGGGAAAATCAAATTAAAATTAAAACCCTAGTTTACAGTTTGAAAAATTCAAATTCATAGAGTCATGAACTAAGGAAAATCTAAAAAGATTTTTGCATGTTTATCACAATATAAACCATTTCATCATGCATGTTTATCACTATATAAACCACTTCATCATTGGCACTTTCACAGTCGAGTTTGAGTGGGAATAAACAGCTAAGATCAAATCTGTAAAAAAGAAAAAGTAAACAATAATTCCCAAATCATTGCAAAGAGATACTCGACAAGGGAGAAATCAAGACAAGTAATAGAATTAACTAGTTAATTCAAATGGTGGCGGCATCAGCTCATACAAAGCATCAATCGAGCACATGGATATTTTCTTGATCGTCGCATGTAGATCTAGAAAAGGAAGTATAGAGTAACATTTGAAATAAAGTGGCATGAGGAGTGGAAGGGAGTTTAATAATTTAGCCCTAAATTATTTAGGGTTACAATATATATAATTTTATTTTTAGGGCAACTCAATATTTGTTTATTTTTATATTTTCACTTTTTATTTTCGAACCTTATTTATCTCGGATTGAATTACAATTTGTAGTTCGGAAAATTCTCGATTTAGGGATAAAGTAGAGGCTTGATTTCTAGGCATAGGGTTAGAACAATCAAGTTAGCGATATCACAAATTTACAGGTGAATTTGTTAGCGGTCGATGTTTAATCTTAGTAAAAATGTTAAAGGAAGCCGTAGGCAGGTTCACCAAAGCTGGGTAAGTTTGTGTGTTTTCTTTATTTCTGCAAATTTTTATCTGTGCTGTGTTTATTATTAAAACTATGAATTTATAAACCTTGTTCATCCCCTCTAGGGTTAATTCGATCCTACAAGAGGTATCAGAGCTTAGTAGTTAAATTCTCATTTTTAAATTACATCTAGTTCTAATAACGTTATTTTCTAAAGGCCGATGCTTAGCTAGGCCACCCATGTTTAATGGCATTGATTATGCTTATTGGAAAACTAGGATGAATATTTTTCTTGATACTATTGAGGCATGAAATATAGTTGAAACTATTTATAGTTTGCCTACAGTAAAAATAGATGATCATAAAGTTCCTAAGCCTAAAGATAAGTGGATGCAAATGAACTAAAACTTTATCTCTTAAATGCTAAAGCTGTGAATTCTATTATATGTGACTTAGATAAAATGGAATATAATCGTGTTTATCATTGTGTGACTATGCGAAAAATTTGGCATGCACTAAAGTTGATTCATGAAGGTACATCACAAGTTAATGAATCTCATCTAGCCTGCTCGGCAATGAACATGAGAATTTTGTAATGTCAAAAGGTTAAAATCTAAAGGAGATGTATCGTTTTTCAACTCTATTGTTCGAACCCTAAACTTTATGAAAAGTAGGATGGGCTAAAAAATTCTAAGAATACTCCCTAGGAGGTTTGAAGCAAAAGTGACAGTAATTCAGGAAGACTTGAGAAAGCTAAAATTAGAGGAATTAGTAGGAAATCTCATCACTTATGAATTGAGCTAAAATCCAAGGAGGAGCGTGAAAATGGAGACTTGAAAATAAATCAATTGCTTTAAAGAATACAACTGACAGTGACAAAGAAGATGAAGCTACAATTGAACACTATTAACTAAGAGTTCCATAACATGGACCAAAAAGCATGAAAATTTAGCAATAAATCGATGAATAAAATCCAGCATTGTTAAAGTACTGGATGATTCTAAGGAAGAAATCATATGTTATTGATGTAAGAAGCCTGGACACATCAAACCAAACTGTTCGCTAAATCAACTTGACAATGGAAAGAAGAAGAAGGGAGGGAGTTTCGCAACCACTTGGGATGGGAGTGAAGAGAAGAGGGAAGAATACTGACAGTGAGAAAGAAGAGTCAAATTTGTGTCTGATGGTAAAATCAATTGACAACAATGATAAACCTAATGAGGTATGTTGGTGGGCTAAGGAATAACAAGAGTGGTTCTTGGATTCAAGTTATTCCAAACACATGACATGTGACTAATCAAAATTCCTTTGCTTGGAATATTATAGAGGTAGGAGTGTAACGATGGGAAATAACTGAAAATATAAGATTATCGACAAAGGTAAAGCAGATAACAATACTTTTACACTAAATGATGTTCTATATGTCGATAACCTACATCATAATCTCATATTCATCAGCAAACTATGTGACAAAGGCGTAATGTTATGTTTGGTGCTAACATGTGCAAAATAATTGGTGAGACTTTAAGTAACATTTTGTTCATAGCTAAGAGGAATGGCAAAACATATTCCTTTCTGTTTGACGATCGCACACTTTCAAGATGTCTAGTAGCTAAAGATGATGTTGCTACTTTACGGCTAAGGATGATTTAGCTAAAATCTTGGTGGACACGAGAAAGGTGGGTTCATGCATAGGAATCATGCAAATGTAACTCTCATCTTTAGTCCAAATCGATAAGATTGAAAAAATCTTTGCAACGGTTCTAAGTGTGTTACTCAAACCATATAGTTGTTCTAAATTCACTCTTAAATCATCAATTAACTATTTATGGTATCCAACACCACTGTTATAGTAATTACAGACTTTGGCTTTGGTCCATGAAGTCACATTTTCGAATACTGCATAGCGTGTGATATAAACCATGAGACATGGTTGACTTGTAGTACGTTATATACTATCTAAGACTTATACTGCAACTATGTACTACCATCTAAGTGCCCAATTAAAAAAACTATTTACAGTGATTTACAAGTTTTTATTTTGAATAGGTATATTTAAATCTATGGGTCTTTACAAAATATCTAAGTGACATAGTGTAAACGAAAAGACATAATATGCACGTTGGGGCCGATAAACTAATGCATGAAGTCTTTATGCTTTATTGCTTAACTGTGTAGTTTAAATGACTAGAAAGTAGGACATCACTTAGACAATCTAGAAGCAACCGAACTCATGCCCACTACTGTGCTTCAACAAAGTCCATACAAACTTTAATATTTAAATTATTTAAGTATGCTATGGAGGGATGAGTTCATGCCCAGGAGTCACACAACTGCCACTCTCATCTTTTGACCAAAGTTAGTTTAATGAAATAATTTATAAATGTCACAAATTATTACTGTGGATATATTTTTATACATTATGGTAATATATATATATATATAATTATTATTTTGACATGAATTTGATTACTAAAATGTGTATAAACATAATATGCATTTATTTAAGTTTAATTAACTTTAAGAATTAATCAAAATAAAAAATAAACAAAAATTAAGGTTATTTTTTTAAAATTATAAAATATGATAGCTTTAATATTAGTGCGTGGAGTGGTTCAAATTGTTTGAATGTAGAAATATTGTCACATACAGAAATTTTCGACTTTCGAAAATTCGACATCGATACTCACTTAATCGACTGTCGAGCAATCGAGTGCCGGAAACTCCAATAGTGAGGGTTTTAGAAAGAAGAAAAAGGCAGAAGAAGAAGATAAGAGTAGAAGAAGAAAAGAACAGAAGAAGAAGAAGAGAAGAAAGGAGAAAAAGAAGGAAGGAGAACAACAGAACAAAATCAGAATCTCACATATCGCAGCGGAACAATATATAATAGATAACACTAGTCTTTTAAAACAAAGAACTATATCAGTTTATATATACATCAATCAGAGTCATATACAACAATGGACAGTTATATAACTTGTCCTCATACAGAATACACAGCGGAATAAATATATCAGATACAAATACTACGTCTCGCCATCCAGCTTGCTTCCAAAGCTCCAGAATATCCTGATAACATAACTCTAGACTGCCCGTGTGGAAATTGGTGGGCACCTAGAGTTTAGAAGGGAACAATAAACTCCGAGTCAGTCATGGTGACTAGTGTGAGATCGTAAAACAGTTATTTTTCACAAAGAAAATAAAACAAATTCGCAATGCTTTTGGAAAATGAAACTACCATAAGACCTCCCACCACACACACAATGCAAACGCGGAATTGGAGGAGATTTCTTCTTATGATAGTCAAAGATGCTTACTACGCAAAAATCAAATTCTTTTTGATATTATTATTAGTGCATAGTGTAGAAAACTTTTCGAAAGTATAATATTAATCTTAGCCAGCATACGACCAGTATCGTATGCCTACTATAGCTACCATCTAAATAGTGGTGACCACCGTACGTAAATGGCAGGTTCTACAACTAATACCGTACAAGGTGCGTATTGGAGTTTGGATTTCCAACAAATGGTCAGGCTAAGGAACTTCCTTTTCCACGATGGGTACGTCCCTGGAATAGACGACCCGAGAACCTAACGTTACGGTTAGATCTCTGCCAACACAAGGCCGGGTTACCTCTGCAAAAATAGGTAACTACTGACACGCATATGTCATCCCCCGATCGTAACTGATCTTCCCGAGGATCCCCGATTCGCAACAAACCACATAGTAAAAATGCAGCAACCACATAGGTTAAGTATCTGGGCTCCATACCATGATACCACCTCTATCCAGAAGGAATGACATACACTAAGGGGCGCTACTCCCTAGAACCTTGCTGCATCCTTCCTGTTTTGACCATTTCCGGGGTGTGAGGCTCGACGAAGTCTCGTCCACAAAGCTACGCTTTCTACAAATCCCTGCTTCGGGTCAACAAATGATCAACCTATGATCACAAAGATATAAGATCAAACAAATGATCATATCACAAATGATCAAACACTGATCATTTCACAGCAACACTTAGTATGCCACGTTACCAAATTGGGATATATCGCTGATAAATCTCAACTACATAACCTCTGAGCTCGTACGTCTCAGAGAAGGGTGTTAAGCTAAGAGAATAAATTCTCCGCCACCAACAGAAATGTATTTGAAAGAAATCGGCTTTATATCTCAATTTGTAACGTCAGACACACAATCCATACAAGTCTGTTCCGGGATCGAACAGAACCGAAGGCACTTCTCACGAAGCCCTTGCACATCCGGATAAATTTCTAATCACGTCCGGACTTCCCGTCACTAAGGGTGATAAAACCACTAAATCGGAGATCAGCCGATGTAGAGTAACTCGACGGTAATCCTTCCGTTTTCAAAAATATCCGGTCTTCAACACCGGTCTTCAAATGCAATTCATAACGACGTATCACATATTCGGAATGGGTTATACGACCCCATGGTCCTTTCCCGGCTAACCCGAATAGTGAGCGTTTATTTAAAAACAAGTGTGGCATTCAAATTCATCCAATTCACAACAAATACCATATTCAAGGTAATTATTGATAGTCGGTTATTTAACTATCAATAAAGATGCGCAACATCATCAGATTCCAAATAATTTTCCAAATTATTTAATTTCCAAAATATCTTTACTAGATATAAAATTTCCACACTTCACCGTTTGAAAACAAATTTCAAATATTCACTTTTCAATTTATCTTTAAAAGATAAAGTTTCAAACCCTTCGTTTCATATTGGAAAAGCAATTCCATACTTATTTAAAATAAGTAATTCACAAAACTATTTATTTTCAACATTTGAAAATATTCAATATACTTAAATCAATATTAAGTATATATATTCATTCTTTAAGGAAATCATTTATTTTAACAACATCCATTTGAGTCAAAACGAATGTTACGTAAAACATCGTTACGACGACTCAAAATCACTAGTATAGGGATTCGAAAATTAAGATAGATATTTAAATCACAATACTAGATAAAAACATTTCCTTTCGGAAATCATTTACTATAACAACAGTGTTATAGTCCACCATTTCCTTATTTTTCGAAATGTCTATTTCAACAATAAAAATGTTGAAATCTATGTATTCGATATCTTAATACATTTTAAAACATCTTTTAAAATAATTAACTTCATTTCAAATATCTCTTTCCCAAAACCATATCCATTTTCCTTAAGAATATATTCACTGTCCAAAATCGTGAATATACTTCACTAACCAAATCTTAATATTTTTTACACATTTATTTCAAGAATTATCCACTGTCCAAAATCGTGGATAAAATTCCCAACCAAACTCTTATTATTACAATATTCAACTTAAAGGATAATTCGCTGTCCAAAATCACGAATATATCTCCTTTAATAACTTCTACGTTTAATTCATCAAATTCAATTAGTTCGGGATTTATAAACAACGTTTATAAATTCCATTCCTATTTATAAAAACTTCAACTTATAAATCTCCTTATTAACCAATTCCATTCTTATCTCAATTAAATGCCAAAATCCCATTTTTAAGGTTATTACTCATATATCTTTTGTTTTACAAAATCTATTCATTTTGTACTCCACAATTTATAAATCTATAAATTTCATTCACTTACGAATTCCATAAATATTTCATTTTTAACACTTATAAAAACTCGTTTTATAATTCCAATACTTTTAATTTCATAGATATCAACTTTATAAATCTTTTATATAGACCGTTTACAATATTCAAAAATCTCAACTTAAACCATTTTATAAATAAATCAACTTTTATTTCAAAAATCACGCTTTGGTTATATTTCACCAAAAATCTAAACTTTAGAATCTCAAGCGTTTATTTATTTGAAATAAATAAATTCAAAAATTCAATAAAACGTCTACTTTCGAAAAATCACTTTAAAATCCTTTTAAAGTAAAAGTCGTTATTTTTAAACTTCAAAACTGAATCCGATGATGCAACAGCACCAATTAGTCAATCACAACAACAAACATCATATATCAATATGATAACAGAATATACATCAATATCTGCAAATAAATAAATACTGGTGAGGAATCCAGTTGGATCCCTCCAACCTGTTTCCCTGCATCCACAGATGTTAGCACAATACCAATTCCACTTCGAGGTGGAATATCGCGGTATATGGGTTTTTATAAAAATATCCGCTTACTAACGGCGCAATAGGGTCTCATCCGCTATACGAGGCGGGAAATCAATCAATCCAATATATACATATGCCAATATGTATATATTGCTATATATAATAGATATATCCTACTATATCTAATATCACATCCAATAGCAACAAACAAATCAATCAATAACTGCAATTCATTTTTGAGTGAGAAAAAAAAAATCTCACCTTAGCTTTTTAATTTGCCATCCAATTCAAACCGGCTTATTTCTTCACGATGTTAGACCTTGTATAAAACAATTTATACCATTCGTTAATATTCGAAATAAATCCGAACAATTCAATTCACCATTTTAAAATTTTAATTCAACTAAATAAATTTTATTTCAAACTAGTGATTTAATTTTTCTAAACAAATTTCCTTTAACAAAAATCATACTTCACTTTACTGCAAAATTCTTTCTTTTATATTTCCATACTTAATTTAACAAATTTAATTATCAATGATTTATTTTAAACAAACAAATATAAATTTTTAAACGGTTTCCCTTTTTAAAATAGATTTATTTAACTACAAATAATATCTAAACTAAATTTCTTTACTGTAAACATCTATATTTTTTTTCCTGAGAATATATATTATTTCTGTTATCTTGTCTATATACATTATTCTAAAACAAATTCATTTTACTTAACAATATCCATGTATTTTCTTTTTATTATTATTTATAAATACTGTAAAACAAATTTATACCTCAAACCATCACCACGCTCGAGCCACCATCACGGCCACTCGATCCTCACCCTTATTGCTGCCAGAATCGCCACCACGAATTCGTCGACTCTGCCCCCAAAACACCTGAACGCTGCCACTCGAACCATCCAAACAGCTGTGACTTCGAGCCCTTCAGGAAACCCATCTCGTCCTCCTAACATTACTCGACAAAAACGCGTCCATCTCAGCTAATGAAACCCATCGGCCTCCCACCCATCGCCGATTCGACGGTCGCGACATCATCGCTGGACCCATCACCGTACTCCTCCCTGCCATTCGCATTGCCTTCCACTGTTCCCACAAGTGACCCAGTTGCGGATCCAAGGCGAGCGCCTCCACCCTGTCTCGACCACGAAGTCGGCCTCTTCCCCAAAACCATCGCGCGCGCCACGCGATACTCGATCGCGACTTCGAAACGTTTGAACGGAGGGAAAAAAACTCGCGATTTGGTATTTATTTTCTTCGAACGAATTTGATTTGAGGAGCTTTGAAATCGATCTATTAGCGGCCATTATTTTTAAATTTCGAACGAGATTGTTTTGATTTTTAAAGAAAAGGAACAGGCGCCTTTATTTTCTTCTTAACAGGGAATGAGGGTATGGGTTGCACGATCTCTGGCGTGAATTTAGGCATGATTTTAGGGACGCAGTCGTTGTTTTTAATTTTAAATTTAAAATTTTAACTTAGTTTGTTTCGATACAACTTTCAACGCGTTTACGTGTCGTTTTCGCACATAACAACTCCAAATGCCACGAAATTTGAAATCCGGTAATAATTCAATATTACGGACCCAATGGAACTGGTTTCGTCGAATTCCGAGACTGTGCCCCGAAACGCTATTTTTAAATATCGATTGAACGATATAAATTTCAAACTGAACAAAACAGTTTAAATTTCAATTCTGAAGCTTTTATTAACTTCAGTATCATCAATATAAATTTTAAAAGCTTTTGAAATATTTTTCTTCAGCTTAAAATTGAAGATTCAAATTTTATTTATTCAGCATTCAATCGATTAAATTATTAAAGTCTAACCGCAAATTTCAAAGTTATATCGGGGATTCAAATTAATTTATCGTTCAAATATTTAAAATTAATTAAATATTTCGAATTTAATTCGTTCAAAATTCTGGGTCGTTACAGACTTCCCTCCTTAAAAGAATTTCGTCCCGAAATTACAAGTCAGGAAGAAAAAGTCCTTAACTCGTCTACTATTTTTCACAATCCAATAGTTTTATCAAATTTTCAAAACAAATCTTTCTACTAAAGATTCGTTATCAATTTAACTAACTTTCTAACTTCAATTATAAGTTTCAAACAACTTTGTTTACTTAACAATTCAAATTTAAGTTTAAATTGAATTTTAAACTTTCAAAATTTTCTCAAAATTTTTCTAACACCCGAAATTTTCGAAAAATTTCGCCAGCGTCTCCTTTGCGCGGCTAATACGGTACGACTACAAAACGTCCCTACGGACTCTCAGATTTCAAAAAGAAAAAGAAAAAGCCAAGCGGCTAGACAAGAAAGTCATCAAATCTCATATTGGAATTTAAATACTTACCTTTTGTCGAGCAATTCAAATTTATCTTTGAAATCAAATCCAATTTATAACACCTGTATATCTACTAGCCATAATATCTAGTTACAACATTCAAATCATTTTGCAAATTCTATTACAAAATTTTCAATACTTACTTCTTATACATTTTTACTTCACTGTTGAAGTTATATATTCTTTTCATTCAATTTTGCATTTCAAATTTATTTGAATTAAATTTACCATTTCAATTCAATTTGGATTCAGTTTCACTTCTGAATATTAAATTTTATCAATTATCTTTCATCCATAACTACATTATTTTAGATTAGTTTCAGTTACTAATTCATCACAATTCCAATTCATTTGTTACTACTCCAAATTTATTTTCAACTTAATAAATTTTCTTTAAGTAATCTTCTCATTCTATTTAATTGATTCACTTATACTTACTTTGATTCAACTTAAAATTCCTTAAGTTAAATTTATTCAATCTAAATTCACAACAAATTATAAGTTATCAACTCATTTATTATTCTCATCAATATTTTTATATAGCATTCCAGAGTCTTAATAACATTTTCAAAACCATTTTTGAAAACAATTCAAATTATCCTTGAATTTCCAAAAACAAAACCCAAATTTTTCAAAACAACTTCCATTTAAAACAATTTGGCAGCAATTTCTCTTTTGGAAACCCGAAAATGAACACCGGTGATGTCGCGATCTTCATCGGAATTATTTTCCAGCGACCGAAAAGAGTTTAGAGCTTTTCATTCCCCCAAAATACTTTTCAAAACCTTTGAAATACATCTTCAAACCAAAAAGAATTTAAACTTTCCAAATCTCCAAAATTTTCAAATTCTTTTCAAAACATTTCCAAATACTCCTTTGGAATTCTGTTTCAAATTACAAATCACATTTATAATTTATATTCTCAAATTTCATTTGTATATGGATTTATTTCCTTATGCTTCAATTCGCATTTATAAATTTCATTTGTTAATTGAATTTATCTCCAAATCTTTGGTTATTATTTTAATTTCTCATTCCATTTCATATAACAATGATAATAATTCAATGTTATTATTTTATAACAACCAAACATCCATATATTATGATAATTCATAGAAAATCATTTCTTTTTTATATACAAAAATAGTTTTGGGCAAAATTATTTCATTTACCCCATTTAAAACAATACTGTGTCAGTTTATCTTGTTTAAGAGTTTAGAAACCCCTATCGATTACAGTTAGCTAGACTGCACCGACCAGAATCCATAAACAATCAACCGATAAGTCAACACAATACAAAACAAATTTCATATTCACTAACAAATACGCGCTCATATCTATTATTACACTCACACTCTTCTAGAGTACTGCTGACTCTATCTCTAATGAGTAACACCCAACAGAGCAGGGTTGTCGCTTAACCATATGCTCTGATACCACGCTGTCACATACAGAAATTTTCGACTTTCGAAAATTCGACATCGATACTCACTTAATCGACTGTCGAGCAATCGAGTGCCGGAAACTCCAATAGTGAGGGTTTTAGAAAGAAGAAAAAGGCAGAAGAAGAAGATAAGAGTAGAAGAAGAAAAGAACAGAAGAAGAAGAAGAGAAGAAAGGAGAAAAAGAAGGAAGGAGAACAACAGAACAAAATCAGAATCTCACATATCGCAGCGGAACAATATATAATAGATAACACTAGTCTTTTAAAACAAAGAACTATATCAGTTTATACATACATCAATCAGAGTCATATACAACAATGGACAGTTATATAACTTGTCCACATACAGAATACACAGCGGAATAAATATATCAGATACAAATACTACGTCTCGCCATCCAGCTTGCTTCCAAAGCTCCAGAATATCCTGATAACATAACTCTAGACTGCCCGTGTGGAAATTGGTGGGCACCCAGAGTTTAGAAGGGAACAATAAACTCCAAGTCAGTCATGGTGACTGGTGTGAGATCGTAAAACAGTTATTTTTCACAAAGAAAATAAAAAAAATTCGCAATGCTTTTGGAAAATGAAACTACCATAAGACCTCCCACCACACACACAATGCAAACGTAGAATTGGAGGAGATTTCTTCTTATGATAGTCAAAGATGCTTACTACGCAAAAATCAAATTCTTTTTGATATTATTATTAGTGCATAGTGTAGAAAACTTTTCGAAAGTATAATATTAATCTTAGCCAGCATACGACCAGTATCGTATGCCTACTATAGCTACCATCTAAACAGTGGTGACCACCGTACGTAAATGGCAGGTTCTACAACTAATACCGTACAAGGTGCGTATTGGAGTTTGGATTTCCAACAAATGGTCAGGCTAAGGAACTTCCTTTTCCACGATGGGTACGTCCCTGGAATAGACGACCCGAGAACCTAACGTTACGGTTAGATCTCTGCCAACACAAGGCCAGGTTACCTCTGCAAAAATAGGTAACTACTGACACGCATATATCATCCCCCGATCGTAACCGATCTTCCCGAGGATCCCCGATTCGCAACAAACCACATAGTAAAAATGCAGCAACCACATAGGTTAAGTATCTGGGCTCCATACCATGATACCACCTCTATCCAGAAGGAATGACATACACTAAGGGGCGCTACTCCCTAGAACCTTGCTGCATCCTTCCTGTTTTGACCATTTCCGGGGTGTGAGGCTCGACGAAGTCTCGTCCACAAAGCTACGCTTTCTACAAAGCCCTGCTTCGGGTCAACAAATGATCAACCTATGATCACAAAGATATAAGATCAAACAAATGATCATATCACAAATGATCAAACACTGATCATTTCACAGCAACACTTAGTATGCCACGTTACCAAATTGGGATATATCGCTGATAAATCTCAACTACATAACCTCTGAGCTCGTACGTCTCAGAGAAGGGTGTTAAGCTAAGAGAATAAATTCTCCGCCACCAACAGAAATGTATTTGAAAGAAATCGGCTTTATATCTCAATTTGTAACGTCAGACACACAATCCATACAAGTCTGTTCCGGGATCGAACAGAACCGAAGGCACTTCTCACGAATCCCTTGCACATCCGGATAAATTTCTAATCACGTCCGGACTTCCCGTCACTAAGGGTGATAAAACCTCTAAATCGGAGATCAGCCGATGTAGAGTAACTCGACGGTAATCCTTCCGTTTTCAAAAATATCCGGTCTTCAACACCGGTCTTCAAATGCAATTCATAACGACGTATCACATATTCGGAATGGGTTATACGACCCCATGGTCCTTTCCCGGCTAACCCGAATAGTGAGCGTTTATTTAAAAACAAGTGTGGCATTCAAATTCATCCAATTCACAACAAATACCATATTCAAGGTAATTATTGATAGTCGGTTATTTAACTATCAATAAAGATGCGCAACATCATCAGATTCCAAATAATTTTCCAAATTATTTAATTTCCAAAATATCTTTACTAGATATAAAATTTCCACACTTCACCGTTTGAAAACAAATTTCAAATATTCACTTTTCAATTTATCTTTAAAAGATAAAGTTTCAAACCCTTCGTTTCATATTGGAAAAGCAATTCCATACTTATTTAAAATAAGTAATTCACAAAACTATTTATTTTCAACATTTGAAAATATTCAATATACTTAAATCAATATTAAGTATATATATTCATTCTTTAAGGAAATCATTTATTTTAACAACATCCATTTGAGTCAAAACGAATGTTACGTAAAACATCGTTACGACGACTCAAAATCACTAGTGGCCAGAGGTGGTCGGACGAGGTGGTTTTTGGATGAAGTGTTGTTCCAGGAGGTTGTCGAGATAGCTTAATTTCGATTTTCGTTTTTGTTCGATGATCGGAGTTGACGTGGTGGTCGAGAGGAAGGATTGCGACTCGATGGTGATCAGCAACTTAGTCGGAGGTGGGGCGTTTGGTGGTGCACGTGTACGATCAAACATATGTGTATCAGTGGGTTTGTGAGTTGGGGAAGATGAAGTTTACTCGAGTTCGTCTCGGGAAGAACTCGCGTAGACTATGATTTGGCTCGAGTAATATTTGGGTCGTACGCGAGCATTTGAGTGAAACCAGTTTTAACAGTTTAATTTAATGTTTTATTTTGTTTGTAAGTTTTAATTATAAAATTGACTCCTAAATGTTTTCTAAAGAAGATTAAATGATGTATTTAATTTAAGGAGATTTAAATAAGTAATTAATTAAGATAAAGAAATTATCTTAAATTAATCAAGGTTGTGATTAATTAGGGATAATTAATAAAATTTATTAAAAGATAATTACTTAATGAATTAATAAGGGTAAATAAATTAGTGATAATAATCAAATGGGTTAATACTTAATGAAGGTAATTTAGGGATAATTATTGATTGTAATTAAGAAAAGAGGAAATTACTTATGGAAGTAATTAAATGGAAGTGATTAAGGGTTAATCACTTGATGTTATTAATTAAAGGATAATTAATATAATTGAATTGAAGTTAATTAATTAAAGATTAATTAATTAAAGGATTAAGGTTAATTAATAATGTGATTAATTACTAGTTAAGGTAATTAATTAAAAGAGAGTAATTAATTAAGGAAGTAATTAAGGATCATTAATTTATATAATAAATAATTAAGGGTTCATTAATTAAGATTAATTAATGAATATGGTTAATTAAAGATTAATTATTTAATTATAGTAATTTAATGATAGTAATTAAAAGTAAATTATTGTGTATGGTTAAGGATAATTACTTGAATGCAATTAAAGATAATTAATCAAAGGAGATTAATTAAGGAAGATCATTAAGAGATAATTTATTTATTTGTAATTAATTAGGATTAAGGTAATCCAAGTAATTAAAGGATAGTAATTAATTTAATTAAAGGTTAATTAAATTGATTAAGAGTTAATCAAACTTGCTTATGGATGATTGATTGATATTAATACTGGATGATTTGGGTATGATATCTATGATATATGCTGCTTTGTGAGATGAATGTTTGATATGAATTATTTATTGTGATAATGTGATTTATCTATCTGTTTATATCATCCTGAATATAAGTTTAAATGTTTAAACCCTTAAACAACTTGGACATTTAAAATGATGACATTTGAATTCGAAGAGACCGGGATCGGATATCAGCAATATCCGGAACCACTTCGATTAGTAATCTATAATTCTTTGTAAATTTGATTATGGAATCAAATAGGCTGAAATAGAATAAATTAAGTAACATGACTATTTTAACTAAGTAACGGTACTTAGATATTGTTGTGTGAAAATAAGTGTGGATTATATAAGTTGTTTACTTGTAGTAAAGTACGAGTTACCCCGGGTTTAAATAAGTTCTATGGGTTGAAATTTCATGTTAGATGAGTTTACTCACGCTGGTTTCCAGCCTGACCCGGGTGTTACTTTGATGTAATGCTCGGGTCAGACCGAGTATTACAGATTTCAAGTAAGGACGTTCTGGAGCTTAGGAGGCGAGCTGGATGGCAGGAACGTATGGAGGATATTCCGCTGTGATATATTATAGTTGTTAGAGACATGTTAATTCTAATTGTCTAGTATATTTGTGAATGTTGTAACTCTGATGTATTAATATGTAATTAACAAATATAGTTTTCTTTGTATAACTGATATTATTATTTGATATTATATTTTGATCCGCTGCGAATGTGAGAATCTGTGTCTTGTTCTGTTTCTTTCTTCTATCTCTTTTCTTTTTCTTCTAACTATCTGGAATTTTCGGGTTCGAAATTTCCGGGTCGTTACATTTGGTATCAGAGCTGAAGGTTAAGTGAGAACCTTGGCTCTGGTGGGTTTACTCATTAAGGATAGGGTCAATGGTACCCTAAAATGAGTTGAGAGTATTATATATGAGAGCGTACTTGTTATTTTCTTATATAAAGATTTTAAAATGATTTTTAAATTGAATGATTTTAATATATATCTTTTGATATATAAAGCAATATTTCTTTCTAATAAATATTAAGGTAATTGGTTGTTAAAATATTGGAATTAAACTAAGTGGTAATAGAAATACAACCAAATTAAAATTGAATAAAGATAAGTTTGAAATGGATCCAAACTGAAATTAAATTTGTAGAAATAAAGATAATAATGAATTGGTTTCCAGATATGATAATCTTGGTTATTATCATACATAGTTGATAATGAAATGTTGTAAATGATTAAGTAAAATGAAATGTTTTAGGGAAGTAAACTTTTAGGGGAATATGACTTATAAATTGGAATTGAAGATAATTTGAAATTGTGAAATTTTAAATCTAAATCCAGAAAACTTGAAATTGTTTTAAAGAAATTTGTTTTGAATTAAAACCAAAGGTGGTTTAAAAATTTAAGGTATAACTTAGTGGGTAAAGGAAATAAATATGTATAAATGAGGATATACATAAAGTCAAAGATGATTGAAATAAACTCTAAGTGTTGAGTTTTAAATTTTTCCTTGGAATGTGATATGAAAACCCAAAGTGATAAGTTTTTGAACTTATAAAGTTTAAAATTTGAAATGGAAATTCAAATTGGGTAAAGTTGGCTGGATTAATTGAATTTAACTTAAGGAAAGTTAAATGAGTTTAGAATGAACAACTTGAAATAGGAATTTCAAGATGAAATTAAAATTTAACTCGGGAAGTTAAAAGGTTGATTTTAAATAAGAGTTATGAGTGATCTCAAAATGGGTTTGAGATCTGGAAATTGAAAATGGATGCTGTTAATTGGTGTTTGGATAAATTTGGATGTTTATTTATCCTGATATCATTCTATTGTTATAAATAATCTATGAAACTGAGAATTGATTTTGAAGTTAGAAATGGATAACAAATTAGAATCTGAAGATTAAATTGTTTTTGAATTCTTATTTAAACTTTATAATAAGTTAAGTAAAGATAATTTTAAAAAGAATTTTGGAATTTTGATTCAGAATTAAATGGTTTAAAAAATTTAAGTTGTTAAATTAAAATAAAGGTTGATTTGATTTAAAAATAAGGGTTAATTTAACTTAAGGGATTAAATCAACATTTAAAATGTTTTATAATTCGAGATAGTTTTAAATTGAGATTTGAATGGAATTAGTTCAAATTGAATTTGATTTGAATTAATTAGAATTGTGATTAAAGATGGATAAGCATAAGTTTAAATGGAAAATTTGAATTGAAATAATTTGAAATAAATTTGAAGTTGAATGAGTTCAAATTCAAATAGGAATTGGGATTAATTCAAACTGGAATTGAAATGAATTAAAAATTGGTTCAATTTGAAATTTATGTGAATTAATTGAAATTGTGATTAAAGTTGAATAAGTTTAAAAATCAAATGGAATTTGATTTGAATTTGGAAAGGAATTAAGGATAATTCAACTTAAATTGAGGTTAAATCAATTTCAATGGAAATTGAAGTTATTTAAATTAGAATTGAGTCAATTTAATTGGAGGTGGAAATTTAAATTGAATTGATGAGAATTGAATAGTTTGACTCTGGTTTATTTTCAAAATAAATTGTTTTAATATAAATCTATTTTCCAAACTATTTACTATACAACTTTTCTTTTTAAACCTAAAACTATTTTATACTTGTTTTACAATTATTTTGGAACTATTTAACAATTTTTCAACTGTTTTATAAACTAATTACTGTTTTAACTACTTTATAAATAATTGCTATTTTACAACTATTTTGCAATTATTTAAGATTTCTATAACTATTTAACTATTTTCCAACTATTTTACAATTATTTAACTATTCTACATATATTTACAAACTAAAAATTAATTTTCAACTACTTATCTATTTTAAACCTTTTCAAGCTATTTTTAAATTTAAATAGGGCAGAGTTCAAACTGTTTGTAATTGAAGTAATAACTCAATTGGAAATGGAAGCAATTGAGAATAAGTGAATGGAATTAAAGGAAATGTGAATAGAAAAGAGAATTGATTTAGCTAAAAATCAATACGTAGGATGTACGTATATTAATCTATTCGCATAATGATTTGATCCAGATTCGAACACAGAATTTCGAGATAGTATTATCGATCCGAGTTGGGATTTTTTGCTCGATTTTTGACGGCGAACCTGGATATCGGTTTTTGATTGGTTCTGGATATTCTCTATCATAGTTGTGACCATGCAAGGAGAATGACGGTTTCTGATCAAGAAACCAGATCTGAGTTCGCACTAGGAAGTCGGGTGGACGATACTAGTTCGGAAGAGAAATTGTGTGATCGAGTGAGCGATCAGATTGATATAGCGTATGAATGGTATGTGTACATCATACAGATTTGAATGAATTGATATTGAAAATTTGTAGATAAAACTGTAAAATGGTTTTGAAATAGAAGGGTATATTTTGAGAAATAAATGATGAAATAAAATGTGAGTTGAATATTTCTGTGATTAAAACTCATTTTATAAAAAGTGATATGGTAAATAACTGTATAAAATATTTATCAAATTTGAATATTTGATTTGGAATAAAACAAAGTTATATATCTTTGTTATATAAAATAAATCTTCCCTTGTTGAATCTATTGCTAAAAGAAAAGGGTTTTGAAAATATTTGAAGTATAAAAGAGGTTTTATACAAGTTTGAAATGATCCAAAGATTTTCAAAATTATATATATATATATATATATATATATATATATAAAGGATCTTATGAGGATTTTGGAAAAGGTTTTGGGAACCTATGTAATTTTGGAAAGGCTTTTGATTTTTGGGAAAATCAATTTTGGGAATTTGGAAAGCCTAGTTTGAGAATTATCGATTTTGGAAATCGATTTTGTGTAAAGGAGATTTTGATATAAATCATAAAGGATATGATTTGAAGATACTATAAGTGTATAGTATAAAGTGTTTTGAGAATAGCTCTGGGGAAAAAGGCGCTCCCTTGAAATGAACTTCTCAGCAGTACCACATGGTGGTACTGCCTTGAACCCCAAGGGGGGAATTCTAAAGTTAATCCTATGAGGAGTCCGGAATAAACTAGTTCCTGAGGATTATTTGTGTAGCGAAAGTCGAGGGGCTGGTGCCCACAGAGGCATTTGGGTTATGCTGTGACGACAGTGTAACTCGATGTCACTGCGATCTACTGCAGACCATAGCGAAAGTCGTGTGAGCCGCTGAGAGCCAACAGTCTATGTTTGATTTTATATCGGTAGACTGCGACACTTTGGTAACATAGCGAAAGTCTTGTGTGCCGCTGAGAGCCAACAGTCTGCGTTTGATTCTATATCGGTAGACTAAGACCTATGTAGAGTGGAGAAGTTTCATTTTGACAGCGAAATCATGTGTGCCCCTGAGAGCCAACAGTTACATGGACTTTTGCTGCGATGGCGACGTAACCCTGGAATGTAACTGCGATCTGTTGTGGGTTCCATGCTGTCATCAGTTACATGGACTTTTGCTGCGATGGCAACGTAACCCATGATGTAACTGTGACCATGGATGGGGGTGATGATTTCCAGAGCATTTTCACCAAAGATATTTCCTCTATTTTCAAAAACGTTTTCGATATTTTCAATAAAATTATTTTTCAAATATTTTCACTGGGTGTTGAAAACGGGTTTACCGAGTACTTATAGATTTTCAGTCGTACGCCTGATCAACGTATGACCGAATTTCTATAAGAACAAGGATGGATTTGTTGAAACGTCGAGTTATAAAAATTATTTTTTATAAAAACTATTTTAGTAATATTATATAGATTTTAAAAAGTGTTTTAAAAATGATCAAAGAATAATTTATTTGATTTTAAGTATAGAATAAATTCTGGTTTCCTTCCTTTTCGAGGACGAAAAGATTCTAAGGGGAGAGGAATGTGATATCCCGGAAATTTCAAGCAATTTAAAAAGTGATAATCTCCTTTATAAATTATTTAAAATTGGTAAAGTTGTTATTTTCAAGTAATAATAATAATGTGTTGTTTTATATAAATAGATTTTAAGTATAATTAATTTTTACAAATTGAATTTGTGTTTGTTTAAAATATATATATATTTGAGTTGAATTTAAATTGAATTTTAAATTGAATTTGAATTCGGATTAGAATATTGAAATTCAAAAGATAGATTATTATCTTAAATATATTTTGGATTTGAAAATATATTTTTATGATTTTATTTAGAATATAGTTTGTTTGATATTATTTTCTTTTATGAAATTTTATTTATATAAATTAAGATATGTATTTATTAATTAGGAAATTAGATATAAAAAGCTTTATAACCATTTAAAAATTAATAAATTCATGCAAAATTACATGTGTTAGCTATTTATCTCTTTAAAAACAAGTGTAAATGAATTAACTAAGGAAAAAGACAAGTGTTAAATGTAAAAGACATGAGTCACCATTTTATTTTAATTTTCTTTTAGTTTTGATAAATCCTAAATTTAATCTATATAAACTTATATCTTTTCTCATCATCTTTCCTTTTCCTATCTTCTTATTTAAAAGCTAAGAAAAAAAACTGTAACTTAAATTACAGTAAACAAATCAAGGGAGAATCCTTTTCTCAATTTCAAACAATCTAAAAACAAAACTGAACTGAAGCAAGTCTAAAGCAACTTCAGATTCAAGCTTTGTTAAGCAAGCAACAACTATCTCAAATCTCAACCTGAATCATCAAGCAGATCAAAGCAAATTCATCTCAGATTTAAAAGCAAGAATCATCTCAAAAACAATAATCAGTTCAAAGTCAAAACAGTTTCAAAAAGATCAAATCCAGGAACAAGTTTCCAGTTTTCCAAATTCAAACACTTCCAAGCTATTCTCTGTTATTTCAAAATGCAGGTGAGTAAACATTCTTTTGCAAAAGTTAAAATAGAATTAAACTTGCTTGCGAATGATTTCTGAATGAATTATATTTGCATGTTCCTTTATATGTATGAACTCTGTATACATGTGAAATTTAAGTGTGCATGTCTGATTAAATAGCTAACTGTTCTGTTCATCTTTAAATTAAGTAAACTCCTCTTTTATAAGACCTTAAACTTATATATCTTGATTCCAGTGGTATGATATGAAATGTACTGTAATGATTGAGTGAATTTTAGTTTGCATGTTTATAAATAGGTAGATATAAAGATATGCATGTCTGTACATATATCTGTCTCTGTTTTATCTAAGTACAGGCTTCAGATTTTTATAAAAAAAATTCATATCTTTACATCTATTTGATTTTAGTCTAGGTTGTGTAAATGGAAAGAGTTCCTAACAATGTACTTTAAATTTTAAAAATAGATTCAAAGATAAGTAATAAACATTTAACTCAAAATTTAAAGATTACAGTAGAAATCAAAGAAATGGGTAAAATTCGGAAATGTTAATTTAAAACTTTGATTCTATAATCTGATTAGTGATTACAAATGATGAATTTAGAAAAAGAATTCATGAATTTTAAGATTGAAATGGTAGAGAAATTTTAAGTTGAACAGAGAGGACATTTTCTTCATTTTCAGATGATCATTGGGTCTGGGTTCATCGTGGTTGATGTCGGAGATAGATTGAAGGCTGTAGATAGTTGGAAAAATAGGGAATGATTTTATTATACGTCGTTGTGATCGATCGATGGTATTTTAGGGTTTAGTGATGGTTTTGGGCATGGTTGAAATCGCGACTTGTTCCGATGTCGTGGGTGAACTGGAGGCTATCGCGCATGGGGGAATGGAAGCGTGGGTCGGAGATGAAGCTTTGGTCGAAGTCATGGGGATTCTGGTGGCCAGAGGTGGTCGGACGAGGTGGTTTTTGGATGAAGTGTTGTTCCAGGAGGTTGTCGAGATAGCTTAATTTCGATTTTCGTTTTTGTTCGATGATCGGAGTTGACGTGGTGGTCGAGAGGAAGGATTGCGACTCGATGGTGATCAGCAACTTAGTCGGAGGTGGGGCGTTTGGTGGTGCACGTGTACGATCAAACATATGTGTATCAGTGGGTTTGTGAGTTGGGGAAGATGAAGTTTACTCGAGTTCGTCTCGGGAAGAACTCGCGTAGACTATGATTTGGCTCGAGTAATATTTGGGTCGTACGCGAGCATTTGAGTGAAACCAGTTTTAACAGTTTAATTTAATGTTTTAATTTGTTTGTAAGTTTTAATTATAAAATTGACTCCTAAATGTTTTCTAAAGAAGATTAAATGATGTATTTAATTTAAGGAGATTTAAATAAGTAATTAATTAAGATAAAGAAATTATCTTAAATTAATCAAGGTTGTGATTAATTAGGGATAATTAATAAAATTTATTAAAAGATAATTACTTAATGAATTAATAAGGGTAAATAAATTAGTGATAATAATCAAATGGGTTAATACTTAATGAAGGTAATTTAGGGATAATTATTGATTGTAATTAAGAAAAGAGGAAATTACTTATGGAAGTAATTAAATGGAAGTGATTAAGGGTTAATCACTTGATGTTATTAATTAAAGGATAATTAATATAATTGAATTGAAGTTAATTAATTAAAGATTAATTAATTAAAGGATTAAGGTTAATTAATAATGTGATTAATTACTAGTTAAGGTAATTAATTAAAAGAGAGTAATTAATTAAGGAAGTAATTAAGGATCATTAATTTATATAATAAATAATTAAGGGTTCATTAATTAAGATTAATTAATGAATATGGTTAATTAAAGATTAATTATTTAATTATAGTAATTTAATGATAGTAATTAAAAGTAAATTATTGTGTATGGTTAAGGATAATTACTTGAATGTAATTAAAGATAATTAATCAAAGGAGATTAATTAAGGAAGATCATTAAGAGATAATTTATTTATTTGTAATTAATTAGGATTAAGGTAATCTAAGTAATTAAAGGATAGTAATTAATTTAATTAAAGGTTAATTAAATTGATTAAGAGTTAATCAAACTTGCTTATGGATGATTGATTGATATTAATACTGGATGATTTGGGTATGATATCTATGATATATGCTGCTTTGTGAGATGAATGTTTGATATGAATTATTTATTGTGATAATGTGATTTATCTATCTGTTTATATCATCTTGAATATAAGTTTAAATGTTTAAACCCTTAAACAACTTGGATATTTAAAATGATGACATTTGAATTCGAAGAGACCGGGATCGGATATCAGCAATATCCGGAACCACTTCGATTAGTAATCTATAATTCTTTGTAAATTTGATTATGGAATCAAATAGGCTGAAATAGAATAAATTAAGTAACATGACTATTTTAACTAAGTAACGGTACTTAGATATTGTTGTGTGAAAATAAGTGTGGATTATATAAGTTGTTTACTTGTAGTAAAGTACGAGTTACCCCGGGTTTAAATAAGTTCTATGGGTTGAAATTTCATGTTAGATGAGTTTACTCACGCTGGTTTCCAGCCTGACCCGGGTGTTACTTTGATGTAATGCTCGGGTCAGACCGAGTATTACAGATTTCAAGTAAGGACGTTCTGGAGCTTAGGAGGCGAGCTGGATGGCAGGAACGTATGGAGGATATTCCGCTGTGATATATTATAGTTGTTAGAGACATGTTAATTCTAATTGTCTAGTATATTTGTGAATGTTGTAACTCTGATGTATTAATATGTAATTAACAAATATAGTTTTCTTTGTATAACTGATATTATTATTTGATATTATATTTTGATCCGCTGCGAATGTGAGAATCTGTGTCTTGTTCTGTTTCTTTCTTCTATCTCTTTTCCTTTTCTTCTAACTATCTGGAATTTTCGGGTTCGAAATTTCCGGGTCGTTACACGATGCCGATTAAAAGTGTAATCAGTTGGCAAGATCATATAGATATAAGTTCTTCATTTTTATCATTTAATTTATATAGGTTAAAATATTATATATTTCATCCATAAATAAGTAAAACTACTTTTTTACCCAGTTAACATAGTTTAGTTCAGCTATTAATTATATAATGATTTAAATTAATTGCATATGATTTTATATTTTGTTTAAAAAATCAAAAAAAAAATATTTAACATATATGTACATATAATTTTAGTTGGCTTCCAAAAATTTAAATATATATATATATTCTAAAATAAACATTTTGGGTTTTTAAATATCTGTATAATTTTAATATAATTCATATATAAAATTAAGTTTATTAAATTATATATATATGGGTATTAAAATTTTATGTTCTATAAGTTGGATCAGGTGCATCGTGCAGGTAGGTAAAAGTGGCAAATTTCAGAAAATTTCTTTTAGTTCATTATACAATAGATCTTTTATAGTGTTATGATGAACAAATTGTTAACATAAAATGATATTTAAGGTTGTTACAATGTAAAATGAGTTTTGTGTTCAATATTTAATTTAATTTTTAGATTAATTTAAACTTTTCTCATTTAACATTATTAAATCGAAAGTTAAATTTATGTTTATTTTATTTTTTTATCATTAAATATGTTTTGAATTTTAAAATATAGTATTAATATAAACTTTATTTGAATGTGCTATTTGTTTAAATAATTCCACTGTTAATTTATATTTTGATATATTTAAAGTGACGTATTTATTATGTATATATATATTTATATATTTAAAGTGACGTATTTAATATATATATATATATACGTGTTAATTTGAACAACTTTATTCAAATATAATATTTAATAAGAACAATTTTTTTAATATTGGATAATATTTATATTAATATAATGTTCAACAAATTATATTACATACATATATGTATGTACAAAAAAATACACATAAAATGTATTCATTCCCTCTTTGCCTAGTACCACTGTCCTAGTGGTTAGGTGCTTCAACTTTGGTGCGAGCGGTTATAGGTTTGAAACTTGTGTAACGTGATTCGAACATATATTGACATATAATATGTTGTATACTACCTAAGACTTGTAGTACTAATATGTACTACCATTTAAGCACCCAATTTTTTTTTAAAAGAGGTGACCCTTGGTTTGAAATGCATTATGCTCAATAAAGCTCCTGACATGATGAGGTTAGTGAGATTTTTTGAGCAAAAGCACACCTCACTCCGATGGTGTTAAAAGCCCTTGACCATGTTCCAAGGCATCTAACAAAGAGTTAGTCAACTAAGCCATTGGTCCTGCCTTCAGGCTTGGCCAAAGCAACCATCTATAAAGAAGACTGATCAGATAAGCCTTTAGTCCTACCCTCAGGCTTGGTTAAAGCAACCATCTAAAGCATTCAAGCGGTCAATCAAGCCTTTGGTCTAGCTTCCGTGCCATAGCCAAAACAATCATCTAGAAAAACATGGATGGTCATTAAGTAAGCCTTTTGTTCTGCCTCTGGTATGGCTAAAACGATAATAAAAAGACCCACAACATGAAGAAAAAACTATTCAACCGAAGGCTAGTTGAAGCATCATTCAACAAAGAAAATAGATTTGCAAATGTCTTATATTTCAAACAAGATATGAAATTCAACCAAAAATCAAAATATAGTGCCTTAAGTTCATTGAATGACAAAAAAGGTTGATAGCTGCGAAGGCACTTCAAAGGATTATGCTGCACAAAGCCAAACCATCCAATACCAAAATCACCAGTAAAAACAGTGAATCAGTGCTTGTAGTTAATTATTTGAGATATAATTCACAAGTAACATATGATTCACAATCATATTTAAAGAATAATTTCTTAAATACATGGCATAGTCTATGATCCCGAAAGTATAGATGTTCTATATTATCTATATAACTAACATATCATTATTGTTGTATAGACAATAATATCATCAAAATATCGAAAGCATACAATTTTATAGCATATTATTAAAATAAATCTGCATCCATTTCCGATCAAAATCGAAAATGATTATCATTTCATTAATAATACTTGGTATACATGAAAGTAATTTTTTAAAACTTGATGCATCCACTAGAAATTTGGTATATGGTATTCCCCCACTACCCAACCGCTATAATAACAACATTATAAATATAGAGTTCCATATAATCACTTATGATAGGCTATTTATTTATTTTATTATAAATAATTTAAAGTCGAGTGTTTTAGATTATCTGTCCTAAACTCAAAGAAATAGATCTTATATAGAACAATTTTTTATAACAAATATACATTTGGATTAGAAAAATATTTCTTGTCTTATTAAGCGTCTACAAATATTTTAAACAATTTCATTTCCAATGTTTCTTCATGAAGCAGAGGTGGCCATTCAATCTTTCTTCATTACAATAGTGCCTAAGTTATATCCACTCTCAGACTTTCACTTTTTCTTTCAAATGACCAAACCATTCAAAAGAGAAACCCTTTACTATCAAATATATCGGATTTCGTTGCAAAAAATGCATACATTAGGAGATCAAATAAGTTGTACTTAAGTGAATTGGTCAAAGCTAACATTTTAGTGATCGAATTCTAAGGTCGGTCTATAGTTCTTGGTCTGATGTCGCTCCAACACAATAAGAATCTCATTGTCTTCACTCGTATTAAACACAAGATCTCGCACTATGGTTCACTTGCTCATATCGAATGAAACAATTTCATCAAAATTCTGTATATTACGCAACATGACTGTTCACTATAAAAATTCTGTATGAGATCGAATGTGGATCGTATATCCATACTCTTATACTTTTTTAGAGTTCAAAGCTCATGGAAGACAATACACTACCTAGGAAAAATTTATAGTTATTTGACCAACACACGAAAGTTTTAATAGTTTTGTTATTCCGTTCTTGCATGGTTGTTGAAGCAACAACATGCCAAAAGATTAATTTATTAGTAAGTAAATTCTTTAATTTCATTGTTAGTCTTTAACTTAGTTCGTTTGTAAAATTTTAATCAATAAACGGTTTTATCAATTATATTATCAGTGCAAATTTATTATTGTAGATTATTATAATATTAGATTTGTTCTTATACATATTGAAGAATGATATATTATATTTTCTAAGAAGGCTCCTACTAGATTTTACATCTCTTAAAAATCCTAAATGCGATACGAGAATTTTGTAAATTCCTCTACAGAGTGTTAGGATCCATTTATCATGTTACCACGACCTCGGGGGATGCTTAAAAAATTATAGTCCCGTAAATGGTAATTAACATTTTATTTGTTATATCTCATATATAACTCCTAAACATATAATATTTTTCTCTTAATCATCTTTATGACCTTGAGAGTGCTTGATAAGTCATAAAGTACATTTGATACTCATGACCCATCATTTCGTTATTGCTTAAGAAAATTTTTGTGTCCCTTAAGGGTGCTCAACAAAGTTACAAACTATCTTACTAATCCAGGGATAATACAAACATCACCATAAATATTTATGGCTTGTGGATGCTCAACGACTATAAGGATGTAAAGTGCTATATTTATATTGTAAATGATAGGGAGCAATATTATTTCAAATTCGTAATCTCAAAATAATACTACTGGGTATTATAATCTATAAGGAATAATGAGTATTCTCAACATCAAATGACATCATTTTACATTTATATATATATATATATATACAATAATATACATATGTATTTATTCCATATTACTATTATGGATTTTATCGATTTTAACTTTTAAAATCTTATTATTTTGTTTTACTTTATATACATTACATAGTATTGTCTTACTTAATTATAACATTTATAATTTATTCATATTTATGTATATATTATTATTAACTAATAATTAATTAATATTATAAGTTTACTGTAAGCTTTTATAAATTACAACATTTATAATTTAAAATTAGTTTGAGTTTATGTAACATCCCCTATTTTGACGCTCGTAAATAAGCACTACTGATGCTGCAGTCATCAATAGTATTATTCTCCGGTGACAAAATGTTGTTATGTTAATCGTATCAATAACATAAGAAGCACATGAATATGAAAATTTTCGAGACACATTTCATTAGATGGACTTTCACATTACATTTTAGAAATCAAATTTTCACATTCATTACATAATCCCATTCGTTGCCCACGTTCAGAAAAAATAAAATAATTACAAAATAGTCTAAGAGCGAAATATGAAGATGCCCCCTTAGTTTATCAGAGTCTAATACTTAACAATTATAAATTCTATCATTACATCCATCCAATCATAGCATAAGTTTTAAAGAACATAGCAAAAATAAAAACTCCTAACATTAGCTAACTTGTCTCACATACGTCTTTGAAAGCTTATTCATTTAACCTGAAAATCCCTATTCTCGACCTACTCAATTGATTATCTGAGAGTTTAGGGGGAAAAACAAAAACTTCAGGTCATACAAAAAGTATGGTGTGAATAATAATATACATCTCGAATCAAAATAGATATCTAGTGAGACTACGCCGTTGAGCGAAATGAGTTTTCCCTTCACTAGTATCTTATCTAAACATGTCAATCGTAATCATGCACCTACAGCCGCAAATGTTCAAGAAAAACATAACATGATCATATGCAGGCATGCAATGTGGGTAAGTCTGATTAATCTATCTTTATAAGGTTTTGCACTCCCGAGATCTACCCGATCTCATAAAATTGACTATCTGTCACATTCATAGTTTTCCTATGGTCACTATGAACTTATTAGTTTTCACAGACCAACTAATAATCTATCAGGTGGACTTGAGCCAAAACATAACCACATGTCCCAAAATCTGAAAATACAATTAGGAGGAAAATCCGATTAAATAAAACAGTGAGCATATAGAACTATGAGTTCCTTTATATGCATACACATCTTTTTGTCTCACTACTGACAAAGTCCTATGCACTGGAATCGCGGACCTTTACAAACCGAGGCCTAAAGACTAAAGCATAGGACGCAACCTTACACTAGTCCTACATAAAACCTTATCTAGTTTTAAATCCATGAGTCATATCTTTTTGATCAGTTCTAGGCATCCTAGCACAATTGATCTATTTGATCTCCTGTATGCAATTCTACTCACATAGGAGTTTAGTCTGGCCATTCTCACTACTGAAACAACCTAACTGGTAATTCTATCCCTAAATCCCAAGATGCAGTGTTGGGTAATGAAATGTGAGTATGACAATGATAAAATGTGTAAATTTAACCGATCAATAGTTAACAAAAAAATATAACATCATTCAGTAAAATATGTAACATACAAAATAAAATTACTTAAAATTAGGTAATATTTTCCATTAGCAAACTTCACACAAAATTGGGCTATAACACCATTTATTTCCTTGAAACCATTTATCTTTAACATTGATAAACCACTTAAAATATTCTTTAAAACAAGGAAAACATCGCCCATTACTTAGCCAAAATCTTGTGCCAAAGAACTAAACAACTTTACATAGCATTTAAAACATAAGATGCCACCTTTATAAAACATGGGATGTCGACTTTGTAAAGTTACAAGGGTTTCTTAACTCTAAAACAGGATAAAGAGTTTCAATATCATTAGATGTCATAAGTATAAAATAAATGGCATCAAACAGGTTGTCGTAAGTCTAAACTGATGGCATCAAATAGGTTGTCATACGCCCAAACTTATGGCATCAAATAGGTTATTATAAGTCTAAACTGATGGCATAAAAAAGATTGTCGTATGCCTAAACTGATGACATCAAATAGGTTATTATAAGTGTAAATTGATGATATCAACTAGGTTATTGTAGGTCTAAGCCGATGGCATAAAATAGATTGTCGCATGTCCAAACTAATGGCATCAAACAGGTTGTCATAAGTCTAAACTGATGGCATCAAATAGGTTGTCGTATCCCAAACTGATGACATCAAATAGGTTGTCGTAAGTATAAATTAATGGCATCAACCAGGTTGTCGTAAGTCTAAACTGATGATATAAAACGGGCTGTTGTGTGCCCAAACTGATGGCAATAAATAGGTTGTTGTAAGTCTAAATTGATGGCATAAAAAAGTTTGTCGTATGCCCAAATTGATGTTATCAAACATGTTGTCGTAAGTCTAAATTGATGCCATCAACCAGGTTGTTGTAAGTCTAAATCGATGGCATAAAATAGTTGTCGTATGCTTAAACTGATGGCGTCAGACATGATGTCGTTGGTCTAAAATGATGGCATCAAACATGATGTCGTAGGTTTAAAAAGATGGCATCAAACATGATGTCAAGGGATATAGAGTTTCATTAGCCAAAGGATATAGAGTTTCTTCAGCCAAAGGATATAGTGTTTCATCAACAAAAGGGATATCGTAAGTTATCAGTCAAAGGATGTCGTAAGTCATAAGCTAAAGGATATAGAGTTTCATCAGCCAAAGGATGTCGTAAGTCATCACCAAAAGGATATAGAGTTTCATCAGCCAAAGGATGTCGTAAGTCATCACCAAAAGGATATAGAGTTTCACCAGCCAAAGGATATCGCAGCCAAAGGGATATCGTAAGTTATCAACCAAAGGATGTTGTGAGTCATCAGCCAAAGGATATAGAGTTTCATTCGCCAAGGGGATATGACATTTTTGTAGATAGCTTGAAAATTGAATTATTTCATTTTAAAGATAATACTTTCCCCCAGCACTTGCCTCTTGTCAAATTTTTATTGGATAACAAATTCTCTTTTCAGATTTTTCAGGAGATAAGTTTTACCTTCCCAGAAGCGTTTGCAAGCTAAATTAATTAATATCCTTATTTAATATTACTTTAAAATGCCTTTCTAGCAAAATAAATATATAGAAAATCATAATCACTGGGTAAAAATCCCCAAAAATTAGAATTTATTTATGCTTTCACATATAAAAATTTCAAGACCAAAATAGTTATTTAGTTATTTTTAATAATTAAAACCCGAAATAAATACTATTTCCTCCTTAGGAAATTCATAAAATTTCATATGAACTTAGAAAATTATGAAATTAAAATCCCATCTTCAAAATAATGTTTTACACGACATAATCAAATTTCAATTCAATTGGAGATCAAAAACTAGGTTTTTTACCTTTAAAACCCTTAAGAATAATTCCATAAAAATTCCAATAAATCTTCATCCAAACAAATAATGATGTAACTAATCAACATGACATATTTTCATAGCCAAATCGAAAATCATCCATGGATTCGAAAATAAACATAACTAAATGAGTTGGATATTATTATTCACCTTAGATTTGATAAGAGAGATTGAGATTTTGTGTAGATTAATTTTTCTAAGCTTTCCTCCTTGATATCCTTAGCTTTCTTCTTACTTTTCCTTTAAATAATGCTCGGCCTTTCTTAGGTTTAGTTTTGATGTTTTTGAAGATGAAATGAGAATGAGTGAGAGAGAAAGGGTTTAGGGAACGAATAAAGGAAATATTCCCAATATGCCCCTCTCATTAATTTCTCTGTATTTTATGTTCAAATCATCCTTATTAATTGATTACTTAAGACATGATTATAATTAACTAAACATCTCATTCCCCTTATCACACCACACACACATTGTTATAGGCTTCCCTCCTTAAAGAATTTCGTTCTCGAAATTACGATAAGGAACTCAACAAGCATATCAATCATGCAAATATATGTAACAAACATATAACAACAATGCTAGCATGTCCTACTAGCTAAATGTCTACATAACAAATATAGGTCATACTATCAAAACAGCTCAGGATAAGTATCTCTAATCTTGTGCTATGTCTCCTTAGTGCAGTTTTTTCATTGTCGCTCCACTGGACTTTCACCAACTTGACTGTCTTGTTTCTTAATCTCTTCTCACTCTTGCTACAATACGAAATGGTTGTCGTACAAAAGTCATATCCGGTTTTACTACTAAATCTTTCAATGCAATCGTTGCAATAATAGTCTCTTGATCATGCACACACTTTCTATGATGAGAAACATGAAAAAAATTATGGACTCCTGCCAAACTATCCAGTAACACTATCCGATAAGCAAGTTTCCCGATCCTTTCTATGATTGGAAAAGGACCAACATATCTCGGTGCCAATTTCTCTGATTTCCCAAATCGTACCATACCCTTCATCGGTGATATTTCAATAAAAACATGGTCTCCAATTGAGAACTCTAAATCCTTACGCCTCTTATATGCGTAACTTTTCTACCTAGACTGAGCTTCCTTCATCCTTTCTCGTATCAACTCAATCTTTTCAGTGGTTTCCTTCACCATATCTAGACTATGAATCAATCTGTCTTTGGTCTCCAACCGACATGCCGGTGATTTGCAGGCATTTCATATAGAGCTTCCAAAGCGTTATTCCTATACTAGTATGATAACTATGATTATAGAAAACTCGATTAAGTGCAAATAGTCTTCCAATTACCCTTCAATGTCTGGTACACAAGCCCTTAATAAATCTTCAAGAACTTTGTTAACTCTTTCCGTTTATCCATCCATTTTTGGATGGTAAGTGGTACTCATCTTTAGCTTGGTACGTAAAAATTCTTGCAGACTCTTCTAGAATTCATTAGTGAACAAAGTATCTCTGTCATTGATTATACTACTAGGAATCACATGCAGTCTTACAAATCGCAAAGGTAGGTGCCGTCCTTGTTGACTTAATGGGAATAAAGTGTATCCTCTTGGTCAGTCTATCTACCACGACCCATATGCCTTCATTTTCCCTATTCAACGTTGGCAACCAATCAATAAAATCCATGGATATGGAATCTCGTTTCTAAAGTGACATTTCTAAAGGTTGAAGCAATCCACTTGGTTTTCGATGCTTGGCTTTTACTTGCTGCCAATGCAAACCTCGTTTCACCCATAAGCCCACATCTCTTTTCATCCTTCCTAGAAAAAACTCCTTTTCATATATTAATACATTTTAATTCCTCCAAGATCAATAGTAAACTTCGATCGATGACACTCTCCAAGAACCTCCTTCATTAGGTTATAAACTTCAGGAACACATAACCGTCCCTTCTTCCTCAACCAACCGTTCTAGTCAAGACTAAAACCTTTTAGATCATCAAGCTGAGTTCCCTCTTTATGCCTTTCAATCACTTCGGCTAGTAACAGATCATCTTTCTGCTTAGAAGCAATCCTTTTGATCATTACCGATCGAACTTCCAAATATGATAACATTGCAGTATTCCAAATAGAACTTGCCATCGACCTTAAACTTACACTACAAGTAGTCAATGCCTCCAAATATCTCCATTCTGCTATATAGCTAGCACCGCACTTCGTATACTCAATATCAAAATCATAAGCAGCCAAAAGTCTAGCCATCTTTGTTGTCTCATATTCAACTCCTTCTTAGGGAATAAATACTTCAAAGACTTATGATTCGTAAATAACTCGAATCGTTTTCCCAAAAGGTAGTGTTTGCACACCTTCAAAGCAAACTTATAACGCTTATAGCTTTTACATACGAGCTTGGATTCACGCACGGTTTTCTCCGTTGCGATCATATTGAAATTCTGGACAATATGGGACTTGTTTGGCTGCATTTTGAGACTGTTATATTTTTTGGGCTTTAATTGGATTTTAAATCGATTTGAAACCAAAAGTGAGTGTTTTAACCCACTCACAACTACTAAATCATCTTATATTGGTTAAATTTAATTTATGATGTGAATAGAAATTTATTGATTGCTATTTGGTGTATTTAATTTGTCATTCCAATTAAATTTGAATTTATATTGAATTTAATTGTCATTTAATTTAATATTGAATTTAATTGTCATTTAATTTAATATTGAATTTAAATTGTTAATTAAATTCTTGATAATGATAACCAGTTTATTTGTTGTAATTTATCGGTTGATTTGTATGATGATTGTGATGGATGTTTAATTGTTGCTATTTTTGGATGATTGGATGTATGTTTATTTATATGTTGTTATCACACTGCCAGTACCCTTAGTTTGCTGTTAGGAAAAAATCACTATGGGTTGAAATGATACATACCCGAATAGACTTACAGATTAGGGAAAAATCATTCTGGGTTAAAATGATAAACTCGAGCGATTTTATGGATTTTGAATTTTTCTCAGGATTGCGGGTTGAAATGATATATACCCGTAATTTAAAATTTATTGCATGTTGAAATGATATACATCCATATCACTTGACCATAGAGTAGAAAATTATATACAGACACCAGATTTGTTAAATAAAATGATTTTAAATCTTAAATTTTTGAATCCAATTAAATGATATTTTGAAATAAAATTTGATTTATATGAACTGAATTGTTTTAAAAAAAATCCAAGCTTTAAAATGTTGAAATTAAGTTGGTTTAAATGAATTGTTTATAGAATTAAAATTGGAATTTTAAAGTTGAATTTTGAAATATAAATGAAATTTATCAAAATTGAGTTATTGTAAACGTTTGAATGTTTAAACTTTGAAATTTATTGAATTTGAAGTGGTTTAAATTTGTAGTTCAAACATGAATTTGAAATCGATATAGATTGAAATGGTTTTAATAAGAATTAGAATTGAAATATTTAAATTGAGTTTTGTTGATTTGAAATCTGGATAGCTACTATGCATTACCACCAACCCGGTTCTGCAAACGGTAGAATCCTACCATGGCATTGCCTCGCGTGCCTTGTCATATGCCTTATCAAGCCAACTTCGAGTTTGGTTTGTACCGTACCTATGTAGTGCTCTCTGAGTAACCTACCGGTTTGGTGGATCTTACAGGATCTGTATAGACTCTGGGAATATACAAAAATGTGTTAAGGTGGATATGGGTAACGCCTTAACGCTATTTTAATACTTTACTTTAGACATATTATAATAGCGTATATTACTGTATAGTAAATAGTTTAACAAATCCTTAGGAGATGGAATCCCGAACATCTCTTAAGTTATTGCACGCACGTTAGACACTGGATAGGAGATGTAAAATCCCGTAAATATCTGTGAAGCTGTTACACTCATATTTATTTATTGTTGATTTAACGTACATAAGATCTTTTAGTTTTGACTCGAGTGTTTTATCTTTTCATTACGCTCGGGTTAGCCTGAGCATTTCAGCGTTGAAGACTTTATTTCTGGAGGACGAAGACGGAGATTTGTATACCATTACTATTTATTATATTTATTCCACTGCATCATGTTGTTCCACTGCATTATTTATTTATTCCTATTGTATGTGTAACTCTGGTTTGTATTGTAAAAGTGTAATCAAATGTTATCTGTAAAACAACTTCATGAACTGTTTATTTGATTATTATATTTTTTCATTCCGCTGTGAGATTCCGTGTTTTATTTTTCCTTCTTTTCTCTTATTTTCTTATTTACCCCAATCTGTGTAGTTAAAACGCTCGGCAGATTCAATGCGGCGGAGGCGCCAAAAGTCATAGCGGAGATACAACGAGGATATACCGTGATATAGCGGATGACTCTAAAGTAGCATATAAAACTCGTACTTAATATTTTTACAAATATATAAATGGTAATTAAATAAAAAATTAAGATTCAATTGAATTATAATTAATACCTAAATAATTTTAAATAAAAATGTGTGCGAATATACTGTAAATAAACGTAAAACTGTTATATAACATAATTGAATTTAGTAGAATATTAGAGTATTGTCATTTTTGAAAATATATTAAAAATTCAATTAAATAAATTAATTTCATAATTTTTATAATGTATAAACGTCATTTTTCAATTCATTTCTTTAAAAAAAGATATAGCGAAAATAGAGGAATATAGCGGGACTTAAAGTGGAAAGGCTATATTTGGGGCTATATGGAAAAATCCTAGCGGTGGAAATCCGCTATGAGATATAGCAAGATTATAGCGGGGTAAAATTTGAGAACTTAAGTTGCAATTCTATTTATAAATATTGGTTGCAAAATAGAATTTTACAAATAAAGTAAATATGAATTGGAAATTTGAGAACTTAAGTTTCAGAATGTTTGAAATTAGTTTTCAAAGGTTTTGGAATATAATATTAGTATTATTTGAAAGTATTTTTGGATAGAAATATTTTCAATGTGATTTGAAAGAAATGTTTTAAAGGAATTTTAAAAGGAAATAAGTCCTGTACTCCCCTCTCTTGTCGCTAGAAAATAATTTCGGTGATGAGTGCACGCATCATCGACTTTCATTTTCGAGTTTCAAAGTGGGAAGACCACTATAGTAGCTTTACTACACATTTTGTTTTGATAAACAAATTTTAATTTTTTCTTCTTAAGTATGATTTGATATATAAAGGATATGAATATATTATTTCAAAATGATTTGAAATGAAATCCAGAATTTAGTTCTTAAGTTTTCCATAACTTAGAAATTTTAACTATTATAATAAATGAAATCTTGATTATATTAATAATTGGAAACTTCTAAAATGGAAAATAAGAAATTAGATGCTAAGTGATTAATGAAATATACAAGCAATTGGAAATTTGTAACTTGTAATTCAAAAGATATGAAAATTTAGAAGATGTAATTATTGAACATTTTGTTAACTAAAATGAATAAGATAAACTTGTGTAACATTCAATTACATTCTTAAAACATATATATAACTTACTAGAAATGTTTAAAAGTTGTAATGTTAAATAGGAATATGTAATAAAATATTATACAACTAAACTTATGTAATGAAAGTGTTCAAATGGAATTATTTCTATAAATAAGAATTTGATGTACAAGAAATATTATAAGCATAAGTTAATGTTTTGAAATGCTAATAATTAGATTGAATAGTAAAAGTGAATACTATATTAAGTAAATGATTATAACTTCAGAAAATGTTGAAATGATTCAGAAATAGATTTAATATTCAATGACACTATATAAGAAAGGATGAATGTCAATTAAGAAGTTAATGAACTTAAGTTGAATGATTCCTTAATGAATACTAATATTAAATTGAAATCAGGATATATATAATAATAAATGGGAATTAAACTGTAATGAAATGAACGTAAATTAATAAGAAATAACCTTGAATGAATAAATTGGAAATAAATGAAATGTATGTAATATTTCAATAATGAATTCATTGATTATTTTAAATATTGAATGTGAAATAATTTTTGTAAGTAAATGAATGTAAACTAATAAAAGATGACATTGTATGAATAAACGAGAATTTAAAATAAATATGAGGTTAATAATGTGAAAAGGAAGTTAATAAGAATAAACTTAATTAATATTTGAAACTCTTGGTTGTTTTGGCTTATGGGATGCTTGGGAAAGGATACTCCTAATTGTTTAAGGTTGTATGGATAATCTATTAAGTAATTATCCAAGGCTGTTAAGCGTAGGGTACACTTGATAGTTTATTTATCACCTTGCACGATTAAAAGTGTCCGAACTAAACAAACCATTGGTTTTGGTTGAAATGGATGTATGATTGGTTCCTTGTTGCATATGATGGTCGTGTTGTTTGTTTGCATATGTTCTGTGTTGATTTGCTTTTGTTACTAATTGGAAATGACTAAATATTTCTCTTTTACATAATTCACACTAATTTGGATTATATAAGTGAAATACAGGTTTACGGAAGTAATAGCTACTGCTTTTGGTTTCATAAATAAAGTTGTTTGCCGTCAGAATAGAATTATCATTGGGGTTGCTAACTTCTGCACAAGCAACATGGAACCTTTCCAGATAACGTCTAAGAGTGTCTCCTGGAGCTTGAGTAACACTAGGCAAGGTGTTAACATCCTTTGGTCTAGTAGCATGCATACAGAACTGCTCAACAAACTTAGTAGCCAATTGATCAAAACATGAGATGGATCTGGGCGGTAATCGAGTGAACCACATAGTTGTAATGCCTCCCAAGGAGATAGGGAAGCTTCTACACTTAACCGCATCGTTAGCTCGAGCGGTGTTTATGAGCCATTCATATTTCAAGATATGCTGGTTAGGATCCGAATTTCCTTCATACACCGGCAAGGTCAGCATCCTGAATCGACGGGATGGTTCTGCATAGAGAATATCATTGGTGAACGGAGTGTGACTCCTAGAGATCCCCCAATCATCGTTTGTAAGGCCTTGACTTTCACTGATCATCTGGCGTATCAAAGTTGGAATGTCAGGCATTTGGATGTTCAAGGCTAAGGCATGGTCGGGTTCCATGTTGCGGGGACGGTCTGGTCGCTGTCTACGGTCCGTTCCTCGCCACCTTGGCTCCCGATCTTCAGGGAAGTGAGGATCCCGAGCATGAACATGTTGACAATGAGCTAGATCTGGTTGGTTCTGGATCTCGGCTTCCAGATCTATAGCAGCAGCAGCAGCTGCATGGTCATGAATGGTATGATAAGGAAGTGCCCCTCCTCGGGAGGAGGGTCTAGCTTGGTGCCTTGTAGAAGGACCAATCCCGGCTTGCTCGAGATTCACGGCATACTGATGCCTGAAGCCTTCTGCATAATTTCCATCCAGCCGATGACGTGTAGATTTGTGATTGAGATCAGATGAATCCGAACTTTCGATTGAGGAATGAGATACATGATCCCTTCTAGATCTCCTTCCCCTTTCTTCATTCAGTTGGTTTGCGAGCTCCGTGTTGGCACAGACCTGCTGAGTGAGCTCTTGACAGCTCTGAGTAAGCTCTTGCATGAGGGTTTGGAAGTCCTCTACAGTTATAGGAGCTTGTGGATCTGGAGCTCCAGCCGACGTTTGGCATGCTATGGTCAGCTACGTGGGATTCTGCCTATCCCTTCCCTCTGGATCTGTAGCATTTGAAGCAGTTCTGGTAGCGTGCACCATGTTGAATGTAGCTCTTTTCACGATCTGGAGTAATCTAAGTAAAATGGAAGGAACCATGAGGAAGACAGATCTCGATCTCCTCCTTAGATTTTAGCAATCCAACAACTGCAGGGGATCCAATGAATCGGAGAAAAGCAAAGTTCTCTCAATGAAAGCATCAAAGTGTTTGTACCAAAATTGGGCACACCACTCTTTGGATGTAATTGAAGAGATTAGAATGAAGAAATTAAATGGAAAATGAGGCTAATCTAACAATCAAACCAATAAAATCAAACAGAAATAGAAAGAGACAAGAATTTATAGTGGTTCGGTGTTGTAGCCTACGTCCACTTTGAATAGTTTTGATGTTTATTGATGATAGACAACTGATTACAATAGTACAAATCACTATCTCTCAAGTTATAATGGAGTTGCAGTAGTGTAACGGCGTAGAAGCATCAAAAATCCTTTTTCTGTAGGCGTAGGGGTGTATTTATAGGTGTAGATCTCAAAATATCTCCCTCAAAGCTCGGAATACCTCTTTTCACACATAGGTGGGTCCACCAAATCGATCTAGGGTTGTTTGGGATCGATCCCGTTCGATCCCCACTCTCTTCGTATCGATCAAGATTTGGTCCAATGAAGCTGCGATCGATCATGGTAGTCCTTTAGTAGATAAGAAAGCTTCTATAAAAATTTGTAGACATTTGGACTTGTAGTTTTTGAGTTATGATCGATCCAAGATTGGATTTGCAGTTTGACTGAAGCATGCTTATTGATGCTTTCGTATCGATCGATTTCGTATCGATGATGTAGAGTGAGAACTTTGTGGAGATCCATATTTCACGCTTATAGACCGCTTCCCTTGGTCAGACTACTTCCTTCGTATCGATGCTTGCATATTGTCTTCATATCGATGCCTAGTTGTTGTTACGTATCGATCGATTGATTGCTGGTTTCGTATCGATGCTTGGTTGATTGATATGAAATGGATGGAAGTGGGATTGATACGAAATGGGTAGCGGTCGAGCAGATGGGTGATGATCGGTGCCGTTGCTTGATGGATACGAAGGGGATGGATGTGGAGTTGATGGATACGAAACAAACATGTTTTACATGAAACTTGATCGATCCATATCTTGAGCATACGAACTCCGATTGACCTGAAATTTGGAATGTTGCCTTTTACAGCTTTTTTTGTCATGCCATGCTAATTGTAGCACGATCCAGACTCGGACCAAGTTTTCCTGTATCCATTGTGAATCTGTAGATAACTGAACTTCGGGATGGATTGTTTTCAGTCTCTAGTCAAGTCCTTGGTGTCACGGCCTTGCCAAAAGGCGGGATCACATTTGCCCCCAAAGTATGTTTTGTGTGAACATGACATGCTTTGAAAAGATGCATTCTTTATTCTGAAAAGTCCTGTCTGATTCGTTGAACAGTCGTTGTCTTTTCATCAGGAGATGTAACCTTTGATTAATTTCCAGTAATATAAATGTTGAATTATAGACTGCCAATGATCATGTAGTGTTTTTTTGTAACTGAAGGTCGAGTGCTAGCAATTTGTTGTTCACTGTTCTGGTTGTCACTAGGTAAGCATTCAATTCCTGTTAACTTTGAAAATCGAATGTTAGTTTGGCACACACGCACGTATGTTAACCTGACTCTTGTTCGTGTTTGCACATTCACGGGTCGTTGTCAAGTTCTTTTGTTCTTGTTTGGATCGAGTTTCGTATCGATCCTCTCCTGGATTGATGTGAAATTCGAGTTGCAACTACGATTGATGATTGCTTTAATCCGCTCCTTCGTCTCGATCCTCTCCTAAATCGATCTGGGATGTAGGAAAGTATGCCTCATATCGATGGAGTTGAATGGTCTAGACATGATCGTGCAGTGAATTTCTTATTGATAGCTACGAAACAATGGGATTCAGATCGATCCTGATTGATGGATACGAAATGGATACGAAAGTTAAGCCCTAGACTGCCTTGAGTTCATGGATACAAAATTAAGTCTTCGTATTGATGCGTGCTGACCGGTTCTCTCTATATAACAACTGGGATACGAAACTTCTTCCCTTGGATACGAAGCAATATAAAAGGATTTCGGACTTAGACAAATTTTCTACTTGCCTTTGTTTTTTCACCTTCGCTTCATATCGATCGGAAACACGAGAAAAAGAACTGTAAAGTCTTCGTCTTCACACAACTAGTCTTTAATCCCTAAACCAATTAATTTAAACTAGGTAAACGATCGATTAAATCCACTTTAAAATGACGAGACTCGAGTCTTGATGCCATTTCGTCCAGGGTAACGGCCAGTTCCAGCGTTGTCGATGTCGAAATAGGGCTGGAGTGAGGTCGAGGGAGTATTTTAATGGCACCTTGGAAGCTTGGGGAAGAAGGAGAGCAATCGATGGAGACGAGGAAGTCACTAGCTTTCAATCTCTTGCTTCAAACTCATATCGATACGAGGTGGTGGAAGCTGCTTAGTGTCGATCTGGAATTATGGGAATTTGTATCGATTCAGGATGATGGATATGAAACCGTAGGCTTTGGGTTCAATACGAAGAGCATCAGTCTAGGGTGATCGATACGAAGCCAAGGCTTTGGTATCGATACGAAGTGCGGTGACATGTGGATCGATCGATATGAAATCTAACCCCTGGGATCGATACGAAGAAAGGCTTTGGAGGAACGATCTAAGTTGAACCTTGATGGATACGAACTAGTTGTCATTTTTATACTCGAACATTTGCCTCCGACGAGCTTTAGTCTTGCACATCTGGACTTGACCATTAAACTGCATGTTTGACTATCCTTCGAAGCTCGTCGATGGAACCGTAATTTGACAAACATAACGAACTTTAACATGGATCATTCTTCGAAGTCAGGATGGCATGGTGGGGACGGCCAACGATGACGGTCACTCCGGTCGAATAAGTCTTATCGTTTTACCATCTTCCGAACTTGTAGAAATTTAAAGTATTATATAGCAATGCACTACACGACACGATCACTCACTTAACACCAAGGGGTATACGGGTTTCTTGCCATCTAACAATGGTTTTTATTGAGTTCAATAGCTATGGATCCCGAAAGCTTAAGGAAACAGGAAGTTCAGAGTTCTCCACTTCCCATTATAGAAATACCAGAAATCGCGGCTGATGTAGTAAGTCCTGCTCCGGATGAACTGCTGGGTGTAGCTTTAGTTTTGAATCCGGAGGACTCAGTACGTTCCAAAATCTCCGAAGATATGATAGGCAGAATCCGTCTCAGGCATGGATTATCTCTAGAAGATGTTCTACTACTAGGACCGGAAGACAGAGCGCACAACCCCCCGAAAGGTTTACTGCTTGCAACAGATTTATGTGTGTAGCCAGAACGTTGCCCCCGTTCAATCAATTTATCCGAGATACGCTATTCCTTTTTAGGATTGCGCCTTCTCAATTGCATCCGAACGAGTATGCGCTTCTCAACAACTTATATATCATCTTTACGGAGCATTTTTCCGACCCCTGACCATCGAAGAGATCAGATACTTGTTTAACGTCAAGAGTCAAGAAGATAATCCTTCATTCACTTTTCTAGAAGCAGTCAGGAACTGCCAAGTAGTGGAAGGTGCTTGGAGTAAATTGAGCTACTTCAAGACTGAGTGGTTCTTTGTTAGATGTCCACCAGGATTTGCTAGACAGTGGTTAGTTAGACGTAAGTGCTTTAACTTCTTTATCAATTAATTGGATAATATAAGTTGATGATGAGTCTAATACCGCGTTTCTTTTACAGCTTTGATTCCTTGTCCCGAAGGAGCGCAATTCAAGGAGATAGTGAGAACTCTCCAATCGGTGCCTGCTGAACTTAGAGAGATCTATGAAGTCCTTAGCGATGATAATTTGATCGCCGTGAGGCTCATAGAGAGAGGTCAAAGCATTGGATTAACAGGAGTTCCCAAAGTGGCTCCATTAAGGCAAGGAGGAAGGAGAGCTCCTAGAGTTATAATCACCGAACGGGGCGATGACGAGAATGCGACAGCTAGACATAAGCCCGCGGTTGTGCCTCCGTGGGGCCTTCAATCACCAGAATCAAAAAGAGAAGGCAAGACTCTCGCCCACAAATCCAAGAGGCATAAGACCGTAGTAATGTCTCAGCCCGTTGCGACTACTATAAGTCTGGAGACTTCTACTCTGCAAATGGAAAGTTCATTGAGAGGATTATCAAACATCCCTATTCCGGACGATGTATCTTTGTTCTAGGATCTTGGGTTAGAGGGGCTCCACTCCCCATTGCAGATTGGTGCAGGCTTGACTTCTTTAGATATATGGCAGCCGACTCCAACGAGCAAGGCCACCACAATCGGTTGGTTGGGAGGGGTTCGCACATGCATATACACACTTCACGGCACCACACGACTTCTAATCACATGCTCCTCAACCTTTAGAGATAACTAATTCTGCTTTTCTTTTCATTTTACAGATACGATGGTGAAACAAGGGTCTATGGTCAACAACCTTCGTTCTTCATGCCGTTCTTCCGACTCTCACTCTAAATCTCATAGGCGGAAGGTGAAAGGGACTATGATCGCGACCACCGCTCCAGCCAAGAGCGTGAGCGTTATGAAAGGGAGAAAGAAAGGTCATATCAGAGGAGGCGCAGCTCTCGATCACGATCTCCACCATCTAAAGGACCCTCAAAACCATCCGGCTCTGGTAGGCAATCTTCTGAAACTGCACACCAAGTAGTGCCACCTCATGCTTTGAAATCCAACGATCAACGCTGTAGAACTAAAACGGAAGCTCCTATTGTCATCGAACAAACTGCTTTAGAGCCTACAGGGGAGGGACCCATCTGAATTGCCAGGTTAAAGAAAGATTTCCCAAGTATTTGTTTCGATGGCTTCCACTTCCCCCCAAACTTGAAAATAATTCCCAACGATGTAGAAAAACTGGTATAGGAGTACGTGAACGACGTGTGCAGCCATTACCAGGAGTGGGTTAAAACTGCAGAAAAGGCTTCGGCGGTAGCTTTCGAGCGGGCCAAAATAATTGAGAAAATGGAGGCCGACCTTGCTCAGAAAGACAGAATAATAGGAGTGCTTAATAACAAAGTTGAATGTTTAGGGAAATCGGAGATATAAGCCGACCAGAGAGCTGAAGAGGCCAGGAAATCCATGGAGAACATGAGAAAAACCCACATAGACTTAGTGGAGGAAATGGGCCACCGTAATACTATTGTTACTGAAGAGAGGGATGCCGCACTGAAAGAGGTTGGCGAGCTAAGGGCGAAACTGGCCAAGGTCACGAAGGAAAAAGATGAGGCCAACAAAGCAGCCCAAGAAGCATGTGAACAGGCAGTGGCCCTTAAGGATGAGAGGGATGTGGAGAATTTAAAGGCTCAGGAAGCCAATGCCAGGATTGCGAACGAAATGAAAGCGGTGGAGGCCAGGATGGAGAATGAAGGATCTCATGCTCACATATAATGCCAACGTCTTGAGAAACCGCAACTTAAACTGGCTCGGTGAAGATTACCCCTTCGAATTATACAAGGCCTGGAGTCGCTTGGTAAAGGACGAGAAGGTGATCCGCAATACTACAACCATCGACGATTTTGAAATGGAAACTCAAATACTAGTCGGAGATGAACCCAAAGTCCTTCACGATACAATCGTCGCTCTTGAGAAAGAAAAGTTGGCTGCCAAATATCCGGATGACGGTGAAGGATCCGGGATTGAACATCATGAAGCTTGTTCCGAAGCGCCTGCAACGTCTCAATCTGAGCCTACTTCTTCTGTCGATCCTCCAGTTGTCCCCAGGTACGACCTAGGGCTGAATATCGGACAGGACAGTCCGTTGTCCGATTTGGTCCGGCTCGTAAAATTGTCCGACCGATGTTTTGTTCGACCGATAAACGGACCGGGTTTGAACAACAGCAGTAGTCCGATCAAATTTATGGACCAGAACTCGAACGTGATTACGTTCGACCGAGTGATGTCCGTAAACACCTGGAGTTGAGTTTCTGTTTACCGTAAAGTAAGTATAATAATTATTGCTGATAAAGTAAATAATGATGATATCTTTGGAGTATAATAAATTACTTGGAATTGACATTATTTTAGATTATAGCCATAATTGTCTTCCCTTGTTTATAGCCTAACTTATTCAACTGTAAGAAACAAATCTCTTACCTTTCATTATTCTCGGTAATCAAAGTGACGATTTACTTCTCCAAAAAGACCCTTTGATTCCTGCAATTTCATTATCAAAATTCAAAATCGGTTGAATTAAAATGTCCATACTTCTATTTCTATATCAACATAACCTAGAATCAGAAATTAGCACAAATCGGCTTTGCTCCTCTGATTTACATACATACAACATAAATTCATCTCTTATTTAATTTCTCATCTACATGCATATATTCAGATCTTTTTTAAGCTTCTGCTTCACTTTTTTGCCATGGCTTCTTCAGATTCTCCCAGTGATTTTTTTTTAAGTTAATGAAACTTTAATGAATTTTAGTGTTTGTGAGTAATGAATCTTACCTTGATATATTCTGTGTAAATCTAACTTGCTGTATGAATATGGAAATGAATTTTTTGCATACCTTTTGGGTTTTATGAATTTAACCTTATGGTATGAGTACATAATTGATTTTTTTTCCACCCATTATCATTGCTTATTGTCTAAATCTCAAAAGTGTTCAACTTTTTATGCTTTTTTTTATGTATGCTTTGCTGATTAAACTGATGTTATTGACAACTATTTTGTTTTTGTTTTGTTCAACTTATGTTCCTTTTGTTATATTCAATAATTATATAGTTCACACTTCATAGAGAAATACATAAAATTGGATGAGAAAATTAATATATGTATGAGATCCATATAGATTAAACTGGATATGGCAAGCATGAAATTTAGCTATTCATTAAACTGTTAATATCCAACAAACGTGACTTACTGACTCCTTGTTTTTTTGTTCTTCCGCTAGGCATGGAACTTTTGGTGAATGATGAATGACATCAACAACCAATAGTTGGTAATGGAAATCAAGTTGAGCTCATCCCAAGTACTGAAGAAGATTCAAAAGATAAAACATCAGAAAATAATGTTGCTGATGATGGAACTACTATTGTACCTGCTATAGATACTGCTACTGGAGATGAAAAAAAGTCCAGAAAAAAGCGATCCCAAGTTTGGCTGGAGTTTGAGAAAATTAAAGAAGAAGATAAAGATGGTAATGTTAAACTATTTGCTAGGTGCATTCATTGTGATAAAAAATTAACTAGAACTAGTGATGGATGCACAACTACATTTAAGAGACACCTAAATAAATGTCGTGTTTGTAATGCTAAAGAAAACCATCAAAAGCTGTTAGGAAAGGACTTCTTGAAGGAAAAGGTTTCTAAAAGCGGATTGATTGGCCAATTAGCAGTCGATAAATTTGATAAAAGCAAAATAAGAGAGATTCTTGCTACCATGATTATTGTGCATGAGTACCCTTTTAATATGCTTGAACATTAGTTCTTTATATTGTTTTGTCAAATACTAAATCCCGAATTTGAGAAGATGTCACGAGTAACAATAAAAAATGATTGTATGAAATTGCATGTATCTGAGAAAAAAGCGTTGAAGGATGTTTTAAAAGGTGTTAGTAGTGTGAGTTTAACTTCTGATATTTGGACATCAATCCAAACAATAGGCTATATGTGCTTAACTTGTCATTTTCTTGACTCCGAATGGACATTGCAAAAGTGTATTTTAAATTTTGCTATTCTACCACCACCTCACACTGGACTTATGATTGCTGATGCTATTTTTTCTTGCCCTTTGGATTGGGGTATTGAGAATAAAATATCTACGATAACATTAGATAATGCATCTTCTAATGATGTTGCTGTGAGAAATTTAAGGGAAAATTTTGCATTGAAAGGAAAACTTTATTTCAAAGGTAGTTTTTTTATGTTCGATGTTGTGCTCATGTGTTGAATTTAATTGTGCAAGATGGATTGAGTGAGATTAAAGAAGTAATTCAAAATATTCATGAAAGTGTAAAGTACTTTAAAATGTCACCTCAACGCCTACATAAGTTTGCAGACATTGTTAAACAATTGAAACTTCCCATGTCTAAATGTTTAATACTTGATGTCCCTACCCGTTGGAACTCTACTTATGCAATGCTAGAGTGTGCTCTAAAATTCAAAAAAGTGATTTTCTATGTATCAAGAAAGAGATCCATCCTATGTTTGGTTGCCATCTGCAATGGATTGGGAAAGAGCCGAGTCTATATGTAAGATTTGGAGGTCTTTAACGAAGCATCAAATGTTTTTTCTGGTACAACTTATCCAACTTCCAACTTGTTTCTTCCCGAAATTTGGAAAATTAAGCAAACCATAAATGAGAAATCAATAGAATATGAAGGTTCCTTATTCATGAAGGGAATTTTAGATAAAATGAAAGATAAATTTGACAAGTATTGGAGTGATTGTAACTTACTATTGTCCATCGCTGCTATTTTAGATCCAAGGTACAAATGAAGCTTATAGAATTCTGTTTTCCTAAGATTTACTCTAAACTTGAATCCGAACGAAATATAAAATTCGTTATGCTTTCTTTGGAGGAATTATATACTGAATATGCTATGGTTGCAAATAATAAAACTTCTAAGCAACCAAAAGGAAATACATCTAGTGGTACAACAAAAAGGAGAAAAACAAAAGGTAGAAGTGAGTTTGAAACATGGGCTGATGAATCAGATGTGATGGAAACTACACAATCTGAACTAGAGTTATATTTGAAAGAACATCGTTATAAATTTGATGAATCTGAAGACTCTTTCAATGTGTTGGAATGGTGGAAAGTAAATGCTTCAAAATACAAAATATTATCAATTATAGCTCGAGATATACTCTCTATTCCTATTAGTAGTGTTGCCTCAAAATCTGCATTCAGTGCTGGTGGTAGAGTTTTGGATCAGTTCAAATGCTCTCTAAAGCCAGAAACGGTAGAAGCTATAATCTGCGTTGGAGATTGGTTGCGTACAAAATATGCATTGAAGAATTTTGAGGTAAGATTTTTATATATTTCCATACATTATGAACTTTATTGAAATGTTTAATTTCTTAAAACCTGTACCAATTCAGCTGTATGCAACATTTTGATTCATCTTATTAATATTCATGCTTATAATCAATTTTTAATATGTAACTATTTCAGGTTAAACATGATGAGGAAGATATGGAATCAATAAAATTTGAATAGTTTGGATGAAGTTGTTGGTGAGTTAGAGCCTAGAGGTATGTTTTAGATCCTTAAATATTCACATGAAGTTTAGTCCAATAATCAACCAGTGATACCTCCTCTTTCAAGTGGATGGTTATTTTCAGGTGGACTGTAATATTATGTTAGCTACTTATGCTATTGGGAATAGTGCTAAAGTTGTTGAAGGTTGAAACTTGAAAGCAAGTTGCAATTTTAGTTATTAACTAAACTATATATGTCATGAATGTTAGGATGACTTGTATGCAAGCTATCTGTTGTTTTGTGAAATATTTGGTGTTATCATATTTTCTTCTCGGAATTCTGGTATCTAAATTATTAAGCATGGTATGTTTGATTTGTCTTAGGCTGTTGGTTTTTTGAGAAAGAAGTAAGCTATAGTGAATTCAAAGTAATTAAGTTATGAGTTGTTTCATGCTTGATGCTTCTCTCTGTAACTTTTATGGTCATATTTTTGTGCAGTAATATTTTGTTATTAAGGCCAATTTCTGTTTGAAAATCCATGTTTTGGTCTAATTTTATGTTCATATATTTGAGTTTGAAATTATGATACCTTGTTCGTCCGAGTCCGATTTTGGATCCGATTATGGTCCGATTCATTTCCGATAAGTCTATTGAACCAGACTCGGACCGTCGTTAAAATTTTCGGACCGAGTTTGAACAACAGTAAATTCATCCGATGTTTATTGAATCGGACATAGGCTCGTCCGATATAAGATTCGGTCCGAGTTCGAATGCCGACATGTCCGGTCTGTTCCGCCCGATATTCAGCCCTAGTATGACCCAGATAAGCCGCATCTTTCTATGATACAGGAACGCGGCTCGAAAGGCATGTCAGCTTAGCACGGGAGCCAACCTGAGGAAGGTATTCTGGACACTTCTCCTATTCCTCAAAATGCAGGAGCACTATCAGATGATATTACTAATATATTCTCTTATATTCATTCAGTCTTAGGTTCTGCACCGACTGATCTTCCTACAACTCAAGAAATTCATCTCGAGTAGGAGGTGCTTACAACAAAGGCTATGATCGCGACGGTCACCACTTCGGCCGGGGAGACACACGACGACAGTTATGTGATTGATGACCAATTAATGGAAGCACTCCTCGGCCACCAAAGTGATCCAAGTATTGAAATGTCGTTCAATGTAGATAGGATGTGGTCATTACGAGCACCTCGGGTCTGACCAGCAGCATTCCAATGAGCATACGTGTGGACCGGGCAGAGCGGATAATGGTGGAAATAAAGGCCGAAATCGAGCAAGCTGAACAGGCACGTAGAGCTGGCGGGGGTATGGCAGGTCCCGGTTCGGTCCCGATACTTGTTGTTTCTCCAGATGCACCATCATTAATACCGGCATGCCTCCTCCTTTAACATCGAAAGTGCCACCATCCCTCCGGTTCCACACACAAAGGACATTCTGATCCCTATGAGTTCCAAGGAGGAGACTTCTACAATACCCCCGGTCGGAGATAAGCCCGTCGGAGCAGGCCGGGAAGGCAAAGGTTCAAAGAGGGAGAGGCTTCTAAGCGGTAGCTCTAGCGGGTCTACACTGAAGAAAAGCAAGAAGGACAGAAAACCAAAGGCGTAGACTTGCGCTTTTACGTTTTCTTTTTTGTAGATAGCTTGGAATAGGATTTACTTTTGCTTTTGTAGGCCATGTATAAACGTGAGTTTGGCCCCTGCTTATTGGAATTCATCGAATAGATTTTTGTACTCATCTTTTTCAAAGAATAGTGGAAATAATTTTTTTTGTTTTTCCAGCATAACTCTGTGTTCATTTGTTTAAGCATTTCAGCACTCGCGTTTCCATTCAATGTACTTGTGAGGCTTTAGTTTCTGAGTCGAACTTGAGTCTGATCGCTAAATCCTGAAGTCATTGTGAGAAATGCGGATTACGGATCTTAAGGCTGGAATAACACTAGAGGGGGGGTGAATAGTGTTTTGTGGATTTTCTAAATCTTTTTGGAACTTATGTAAATTTAATTACCAACAAATGCAATTCACAGACATAGATATAATCACAGAATCAGACACAGATGCAAATAATAAATAAAAGCAGTAAAGGAAAGAACACACCGGATTTTATACTGGTTCGGAGTTACCCTACATCCAGTCCCGCACAAACGTACAGATTTATTATCAAAAATAATCTCCGAGATTACACCCTCGATTTCAAGGCCACGAGGTACACCTTCCTGTATTCTAGTCCGGGGCAAACTCTCTTGATTTACCATGCTACGAGATCACCTAATCGATTTCCGGGGCAACAATCACACCCAATTGATTTCAAGGCTCAACCGCACCTTTTACTCAACAGTTTGATTTACAAATAATCCTATAACTCTGAATAGCACTGAGATCTTATGGAGAGAGTGGCAGAGAATCAAACAAGAGATAATCAAGTTTGATTCACTTGGTATTTTGGCAGAGTATAGTTTGGAATTCTTTAGAATAAATAAGGAAGATGAAGAGAAGAGAAAACAAATGAAATCTGGTTAAAAATTCATTTAGAACTACTGGTGTTTATAGGAAATCAACAGCCATACCTATTCGTGATAGGATACGACGAATATACACTTCTTTTGAAAATTTGAATTTTGAATTTAATGGACACCATGTCGACATGGGGTATCCCATGATGTCGACATACCCTAGTTAAAAATAATGTAAAATTTGTTTTGAAAATGGTATTGAAAGGAAAACAAGATGAAATGATTCTGGAGTAAAATAAACTAATTTCCCTATGTTTAAAAATAAAGAAGAGTAGAAAAATATATTTTTAGAACGTATATATAAATTTGATTTTAAATCTCAAGTATATATATATATATATTATAAAGAATATTTAAAAAATAGAAGATATTTTTAAAAACAAACGAAGTTTAAAACAAGATTTTATTTAAAAACAAAAACAAAGAATATTTTAAGGCTAAAACATTTTGAAAAGCAGTTTTGAAAATCATTTTGAAAAACCATTTTGAAGTAGTTTTGCAAGCTTCTTCCTGCAGAATATCTCATCACATCAGTACTCGAGAACTTGTACAAAACCAGGATGTTCGTGGGTTTGTAAGCCACTTGTCGTAGGTTTGTAAGGTACTTGTCGGGGGTTTGTAAGCCACTAAGAAGGTAGAAATGGGTTCCATCCCAAATGAAATATGGAATGAAGATTTCCGTGCTATTATGAAGTTTTAACATAATTCTAGACTCAATACTTATCTTGTACTATTAAAATCTTGAACTCTTGATAACTTGATTTCTTGATACTCATGAGTCTTCAATCTTAATATCTTTGATCTTTAAATTCATCAATCTTGTATCTCTATACTGTACGGTCTTCATTCTTGGTACCTGCATGTTTATATCCTTTATATACATATATATATATATATCTAGACTATAATGTTAGTATTTATATTTTATAACAAGTCCTAAGGTTGTTGTCATCAAAACCATCCTTCTCAAGGTCTAACAGTCATGGCTTCGGGTCATAATCAAACGTCGAGTCGAATCCCAACATTGCGCTGTCTCGGTCAGCGGCTGGTACCTAAGTTATGCCTCCAATCCTAGGGAGAATTGAAGTAGTCAGTCGGTAGTCGTTTTCCGCCTTTGCTAATTTTAATTTAACTAAGTCGGAATAAAGTTAAAGTGAAATGAGTTTGAGTGGTCGGATCACACTCGCTCATCTGCTAGTATTTACATCCGCACTCTGGAGATTGAACTTGTATGCCGGCGGTCGATTGCGTCTGCTTATCGCTTAGAATCATATCCGCGCTCTAGGGACATGAGCTAGTTTACGGGCGATTAGTCACACCTGTTTAATGTTCGGAATCATATCCATGCTCCGAGGACATGAGTTAATCTATGGGTGGTCGGTCACGCCCGTTTAATGCTTATACTTTTGTTCACGCTCTCAGTGCCAGAGTCATTCGATGGGTGGCCAGTCACACCCATCTAACGTTTAGGATTATATCCGCACTCTGGGGACAAAAGTCGTTTTACGGGTGGTCGGTCACACCCGTTTAGTGTTAATACTACGGTCTGTGATCTCAGGACCAGAGTTAGTTGATGGATGGTCAGTCACACCCATTTGGTGTTTATACTCCAGTCCATGCTCTCGAGACCAGAGTTGATCGATGGGTGGTCAATCATACCCATTTGATGTTTATACTCCAGTTCGCACTCCAGAAATCCGAAGTCGGTCGACAGATGGTCAGTCACATTTGTTTAAGTATTAGGATCTCGTTCGCACTTTGGAACAAGGAGTTGATCAAGGTTGTGGATGGTCGGATCACATCCACCCTGATTTGGCAAGCGAAGTCGTAGATGGACGGATCCATCCTTTTTGAACTTGGAAGAATGAAGGCGAGGTCGTGAATGGATGGATCCATCCTCCTCGATCCCCGATTTTGGAGTATTGTACTTCAGCTCACACTCTAGGAGCTGGAGTTCGTTTGAGGATTGTCGTATTTCAATCCTTCTTAACTTTATCGTTGCTTGCCCCTGAGCTTGGGGTTTCACTTAGCGAGTGACCGGTCGGATCACGATCACTCCCTATTTGAATGTGTCCTACCGTAGGATGAGACTTAGCTCTTCATACATCGTGACGGTCGCACGATGCATTTCAAGAATTGCCACTCTGGCTTGATGAGTCTGCATTTTATTGCTGAAATAAGAAAGTCCAGCAAAGTCAGTTGCCTTATTACAAGTTTAAATCCAAAAAATGAATAAACAAATTTCAAAGTAAAAGACTAAAATGAATAAAAGCTAGTTATGTGTAATAGCGATGGAGACTCTCACCGTTCCATGCCCTTGGTAAAGTGAGACCGTCAACAGTTGATAGTTTGAATGTGTCGTCTCCAAGTCTCCGTTCAATGCCATACGGTCCTTCCCATGTCGGTTTCATGTGTGAAGGGACCGAATAAATTCTCTTAAGTACGAGATCGCCAACTTCGAAGGTCCTGGGTTGGACCTTAGCGTTGTATAGTCGGGCGAATCGACTGTGGTGTGTGGCTGCCCTCAAATTAGCCTCTTCGTGCTTCTCGTCCAGTAAATGCAGAGATTATGGAAGTAGGATGGCATTCTTCTTTGGATCGTAATAGGTCACACGGTGAGAAGGTACTTCTAATTCAACTGGAATAACGGCTTCAGAGCCGTAGGAAAGTGAAAATGGAGTATAGCCGGTCGCGGACTTGTGGGTAGTTCGATATGCCCATAGGTCCATGGGAAGTTCATCGACCCACTTGTCTCCAGCCTTCTCCAGTCGTTTCTTCGGAATGGACTTGATAACTTTGTTGATAGCTTTGACTTGTCCATTTGCTTTAGGGTGAGCTACTGCTGAGAACTTCTTCTAGATGTGGTAGCATTGACAGAAATCATTGAACTCGACACTATTGAATTGAGTCCCGTTATCAGTTACGATGGTGTGTGGGAGGCCAAAGTGATAGATGATGTTGCGCACAACAAAGTTGATTACTTTCTTTGTCGTGATAGTAGCAAGGGGCTCAGCTTCTACTCATTTGGTAAAGTAGTCAACTGCAACGATGGCGTACTTCGCACCACCCTTGGCTAAAGGTAGGGACCCTATTATATCAATACCCCATGTGGCAAACGGCCATGGACTAAACAACTCAGTGATTTTGGTAGGTGGGGCTCTTGGGATCCTAGCATGCTTCTGGCACCTATCTCATTTCTTAGTGTAATCTGATGTGTCTCGATTCACGGTTGGCTAGTAATATCCATACCTGAGTATTTTCTTCGCAAGGGCTTACCCCCCAGTGTGATCGCCACTCTTCTTCATGCACATCATGCAACACTCGTTTGATCTCATCGTGGGCGATACACCGGAGTAGAGGACTAGAATATCCCCTCCTATATAGGACCCCATTCTGGATAATAAATCGTGAAGCTTTTCGGAGAACCTATCTTTTCTCACTTTTGCGCTCGGGTAAAGCTCCGTGCTCGAGATAGTTTCTGAGTGGAGTCATCCACGACTCCTTCTTAGGCATTGCCTCGTACACCCATCCTATCTCTATTTTCTCGATACTCGGAGCGGTAAGTGTCTCGACGGGGATGAGTCCCATTTGCTACGCTTTGCCCAAGCTGGCCAGTTTCGCTAAAGAATCGGTTTTCTGATTTTGCTCTCAGGGTATACAGTGGATAGCATAATAGTCAAACTGATTCAACATTTCCAAAACCCGAGTAAGGTAAGTGGCTAATCTCAGATCTTTGGCTTGATATTCTCCTCAAACCTGACATACGACCAATTGCGAATCACAATAAATCTCTACAACAATGATTCCAGCAAGTCTAAGTCCAGTGAGTATGGCTTCGTACTCGGCTTTGTTGTTAGTTGCACAGAAGTCAAACTTCAAAGCATAGCATATGGATCGACCTTTTGGGGTTTCAAGTACCACTCTAGCGTCTGAGCAACGGTTGTTTGATGCAACGTCAGTGTATAGCTTCCATGTATGCTTAGGAGTTTCACTGGTTTCAGGCAAGTCCTCCAGTATTGTGAATTCAGCTATGAAGTCCGCCAGAACTTGTCCTTGAATGGCTCGCATCGGAGTATAAGCAATATCAAATTGAGTCAATTCGATGTTCCACTTAAGTAACCTACCAGACGTCTCAGGTCGTGTTAGGATCTATCATAACGGCTGGTCAGTATAGACAGTGATCGGATGAGCCTGGAAATATGGACGGAGTTTCCTCGAGGCTAGTAGCTTCTTTCTGCTCCTGTTAATCTCTTGTTGATATAATATACCGATCATCGGATCCGATCCTCTTCTCGAATTAACGCGGCACCGATTGCGTTTGCTGAAATCGCCAGATAGATGTATAATCTCTCATGATCGACCGATTTCAACAAAATATGGTGTGTTGCCAGATGTTGAACTAGTGCTTGGAATTCGCCTTTGCATTCCTCTATCCATTCGAAATTCCGTTTTCCTTTTCTGATCAGATCGAAGAAAGGAATGCACTTGTCTGTGGATTTGGAAATAAATCTGCTTAAGACTGCCACCTTCCAGTTGAGACTTTGCACCTGCTTTATGGTTCTGGGAGTTTTGAGATTCCGAATCGCCCAGATTTTCTCAGGATTGGCTTCAATTCCTATGGCATTGACGATAAATCAAAGGAATTTTCCCGATGCTACCCCGAAATGACACTTCAACGGATTGAGCTTCATTCTATACTGTCGGAGTATGTTAAATATTGTTTCCAAATCACTAACATGGTTGATGGACAATCGCGACTTCACGATCATGTCATGCACATACAACTCCATGGTTTTTCCGATCTGGTTAGCGAACATTCGGTTCACGAGCCTCTGATAAGTTGCTCCAGTGTTCTTGAGTCCGAATGGCTTCACCTTGTAACAATAGAGTCCCAAATTAGTGATGAAGCTAGTATGTTCCTGGTCAGGTAGATGCATTAGTATTTGATTGTAGCCGGAATACGCATCCATGAAAGATAAGAGCTCATGTCCGACTGTTGAATCCACCAGTTGATCAATTCTGGGAAGAGGGAAACTGTCTTTAGGGTAGGCTTTATTCAAATCTGAGTAGTCCACTCATGTTCACCATTTCCCGATTAAATTTTTGACAAGCACTGGATTAGATAACCACTCCGGGTATAGAGCATCACGAATAAACCCATTCGACTTGAGTTTATTTACTTCTTCCTTCAGGGCGGCATATCACTCTGGATCCATACCGCGCCTTTTTTGTTTGACCGGAACGTGCCATGGGTCAATATTTAATGCATGGCTCGCAATGTCCGGCGAGATCCCATACATGTCTGAATAAGTCAGGAAAACACATCAAGATTCGCCGAAGAAAATCAACCAATTCCTGTCTCATCCGGTGGCAAAGTTGAGATCTGACCTTTACCATTCTGGTATCGTCGTTGTGGATCGGAACATTGATCGTCAACTCCACCGAGGAAGCCTGACTATCCTTGACTTCCACCTCATCATTATTATCTCTGGGATGAAGGTCCTTACGGAACTGGTTGTGGCGCCTGAGCTTAGGCTCAGGCGTTAATTGTCAATTTTCTGAAAAACTGACGTAGAGAGATTCCTCTACGCCCTTTCCTTTCTCCTTCCATTGCGCATCCCGCAGCTATGAAACATAACAAGTGCGTCCAGCCTCCTGATCACCATGTACTACTCCGACCCCATTATCAGTGGGTAACTTCAGAGTTAAACACCATGGGGTAATCGCTGCCCTGAATTCCGCAAGGGCCGGTCGGCCCAAAAAAGCATTATAAGGGGAATGTATATCCAACAAAACAAACTGCAACATCCGGACTCTCCAGCGATCTCCAATACCCAACTCAATGGGTAACTCTGCCATCCCAGCTAGAATGGTTGCACTTCCATTAAAACCATGTATGCATGACTGACATGGTTTTAGATCTTTCACCTCCATTCTCATTTGGTCATAAGCGCATTTGAAAAGTATATTAACAGAACTTCTACTGTCGACTAAGATCCTTTTCATCCAAGCAGGACGTACCTGAGCTGAAATAACCAACGGATCAATAGTGGGGGCCCCGACTCTATCAGCATCTTAGTTCCTGAAAACGATGTCGTCTGTCATCGTCCTCTGTTGTTTTGCCGAGGTCCCATCATCAACATTACTACAATATTCAAAGTCCACATGCCTAATCGAATTGGCATATGACTCCATTTCCTTCCAGCTCTGATCAGTTGGATGAGGACCACCACTCGTAGTGTTTCTAACCAACCTCCCACCAGTACGCGCGGGTTATTTGGGCCTAGCTTGGCCTTGACATTGATTTGGATTAGATGGGCCCGCACCTCCATCCTGCGGAGCCCGAACAAACCGCTCTAACTTCCTTTCTCTAATCAACTTCTCGATGATGTCATTTAAATGATGGCACTCATTAGTATTATGGCCGTAACAATCGTGGAATCTACAGAATTTCCCAGTTTGAATTTGTTTCTCAGATGATGGTTTTAGAGCTGGCTTCTTATACTGTCCGGTATTAAAAGTTTGAAGGTAAACATTTTCTAGTGATGTGTTTAGGGGAGTATATCGGTCGAACATAGGAGCTCTGTGTCTCGGTCCGCGATTTGGGTCTTTCTTCTTTCCACGACCTCCGTTACCCTTCTCTTGACCTTGCTTATTCTGAATATTCAATTGCACTTTGCCGGAGTTCTCACCGGTATGCTTCACAACAACATTACTTTGAATGCCTTCACAACTATGCCCCGCTCCGTCCTGCTTCCTAGATCGTCTAGCGTCTTCTCTCCTCAAGAACTTGGCCGCCATAGCATAGAAACAATCCAACGAAGCAGGGGGTTTCCCAACCAACCTATCACCAAACTCGGAATCGGGATCGATCCCTTTAGTCAATGACATCAGAATAGAATTATCATTGCAGTTTCTGATCTCTACACAAGCAGCATTGAACCTTTCCAAATAACGTCTAAGAGTCTCTCCTGGAGCTTGAGTAACACTGGACAAGGTGTTGACATCCTTTGGTCTAGTAACATGCATACGGAATTGCTCAATAGACTTAGTAGCCAATTGATCAAAACATGTGATGGATTCGGGTGGTAATCGAGTGAACCACATAGTTGAAATGCCTCCCAAAGAGATAGGGAAGCTTCTACACTTAACCACATCGTCAGCTCGAGCGGCGTTCATGAGCCATTCATATTTCAAGATATGCTGGTTAGGATCCGAATTTCCTTCGTACACCGGCAAGGTCGGCATCCTGAATCAACGGGGTGGTTCTGCATAGAGAATATCATCGGTGAACGGAGTGTGACTCCTAGAGATCCCCTAATCATCGTTTGTATGGCCTTGACTTTCTCTGATCATCTGGTGTATCATGGTTAGAACATCAGACATTTAGATGTTCGAGGCCAAGGCATGGTTAGGTTCCATGTTGCGGGGACAGTCCGGTCGCTGTCTAAGGACCGTTCCTCACCTCCTTGGCTCCCGATATTCAGAAAAGTGAGGATCCTAAGCATGAACGTGTTGACGATGAGCTAGATCTTATTGGTTTTGGATCTTGGCTTCCAGATCTATAGCGGCAGCAGCTGCGTGGTCATGAATGGTATGATAAGGAAGTGCCCCTCCTCGGGAGGAGGGTCAGCTTGGTGCCTTGTAGAAGGACCAATCCCGGCTTGCCCAAGATTCACGGCATGTTGATGCTCGGAGCCTTCTACATAGTTTCCATCCAACCAACGACGTGTAGATATGTGATTAAGGTCAGATGAAGTCGAACTTTCGATTGAGGAATGAGAGACATGATCCTTTCTAGATCTCCTTCGCCTTTCTTTGTTCAATTGGTTTGCGAGCTCCGTATTGGTACGGTTCTGCTGAGTGAGCTTTTGACGGCTCTGAGTAAGCTCTTGCATGAGGGTCTGGAACTCCTCTCTAGTCATAGGACCTTGTGGATCTGGAGCTCTAGCTGATGTTTGGCCGGTTGTGGTTAGCTGCGTAGGATTCTACCTATCGCTTCCCTCTGAATCTGCAGCATTTGAAGCGGTTCTGGTAGCGCACATCATGATGAATGTAGCTCTTTCCTAGATTTGGAGTAACCTGAGTAGAATGGAAGGAAGTACGGGGAAGACAGATCTGGATCTCCTCCTTAGATTTTAGCAATACAACAACGGTAGGGGATCCACTAAATCAGAGAAAAGCAGAGTTCTCTCAATGAAAGCACCAAAGTGTTTGTACCAAAATTGGGCACAACACTCTTCGGATGTAATTGAAGAGATTAGAATGAAGAAATTAAATGGAAAAGGAGGTTAATCTGACAATCACACCAATAAAATCAAACAGAAATAGAAAGAGACAAGAATTTATAGTGGTTCGGCGTTGTAGCCTACGTCCGCTTTGAATAGTTTTGTTGTTCATTGATGATAGGCAACTGATTACAATAGTACAAATCACTATCTCTCAAGTTACAATGGAGTTGCAGCAGAGTAACGGCGTAGAAGCATCAAAAGTCCTTTTTCTGTAGGCGTAGGGGTGCTATTTATAGGTGTAGATCTCAAAATATCTCCCTCAAAGCTTGGAATACCTCTTCCACACGTGGGTGGGCCCACCAAATCGATCTAGGGTTATTTGGGATCGATCTTGTTCGATCCCCACTCTCTTCGTATCGATCAAGATTTGGTCCAATGAAGTTGCGATCGATCATGGTGGTCCTTCAGTAGATAAGAAAGCTTCTATAAAAATTTGTAGACATTTGGACTTGTAGTTTTTGGTTATGATCGATCCAAGATTGGATTTGCAGTTTGACTGAAGCATGCTTATCGATGCTTTCGTATCGATCGATTTCGTATCGATGACGTAGAGTGAGAACTTTGTGGAGATCCATATTTCACGCTTATAGACCGCTTCCCTTGGTCAGACTACTTCCTTCGCATCGATCCGATGTGGTTCCTTTCGTATCGATGCTTGCATATTGTCTTCGTATCGATGCCTGGTTGTTGTTTCGTATCGATCGATTGGTTGCTGGTTTCGTATCGATGCTTGGCTGATCGATACGAAATGGATGGAAGTGGGATCAAGATGAAATGGGTAGCGGTCGAGCAGATGGGTTATGATCGATGTCGTTGCTTGTTGGATACGAAGGGGATGGATGTGGAGTTGATGGATACGAAGGGGATGGATACGAAACAAACATGTTTCACATGAAACTTGATCGATCCATATCTTGAGCATACGAACTCCGATTGACCTAGAATTCAGAATGTTGCATTTCACAGCTTTGTTTGTCGTACCATGCTAATTGTAGCTCGATCCGGAGTCGGACCAAGTTTGCCTGCATCCATCGTGAATTTGTAGATAACCGATCTTCGGGACGGATTGTTTTCAGTCTCTAGTCAAGTCGTTGGTGTCACGACCTTGCCAAAAGATGGAATAACACAGTAAATTATTGTAGGATTTCAAGTTTCGTAGAAATTAGACTTGTCGTTTGATCGTGCGGGGTCGAAACGTGTAGAAATCAATTTAATGAATTCAATTAAAATAATCTAATTTTGAAAGCTAACTTCTATATATAAAGGAATTTTGGTTTGAAACCAGTTCCATTGAGTTTAAAAATATCGAAAACCTATATTTCAATATATTGGATGACCCATTTTCGTTTCGGGAACAAAATGGGCTTTTCGGGTTCGCGTAATCGTTTCGACCAATTCAACCTGTACCATTCGTTTTTATCCATCTAGCTATATAAATAGATTTTGTTTCTCAAACCCTAGCAGCCTTTCAGTTTATTCTATACATACATCAACTTCTTGTCTGTTCCTTCCTTCCAATGTCTGAAACCCTAAATCCCAATTCAATTTCAAATCAAAATCAATTTCAAATCAAAATCAATTTCAAAAATTTAAACTCTCCAAACCTAGAAAATTATATATCATTTGAAATCTCTCGACGAGCGCAATCTACTGCAGCAATTTGTTTTTCAATTTGATGCATCGTTTGACCAGAAATCGATGAAGAACCTCGGTCATCCATTTCTAGGGTTTTCGGTCCAACGTTGGATCGTCAATTTTACGACGATAAGAGGGTATGGTCTTGTAGAGGTCGTCGAACAGCACACATCCATATGGTTAGTTCGTGTCAGTAGTGCATGAGTTCGCCTGGAACGGTGACCAAAGGCGTACTGCGGCGCTGGTGGTTAAAGGGGATGGAGTGGTTCGCGTTTTCATGGAAGGGTGCCTGAATGAGGGCAAGCTCGCGGTGGAGTCTGATCAGGGTGGCGAAGCTCGTGGCGGCGGCGATTTCGAGGAGATGGGTGGCGGCCGTGTCTATAGCGTGCTCGATGTTTGTTCGACTAGGGTTTTCTTGAGATAAGTTATTAACAAATTGCCCTCAATTTTATTTTCAATTTAATTTAATTTTTCTAACTTCTAACGCTTATAACTTTTACATACGAGCTTGGATCCATGCACGGTTTTCTCCGTTACGATCGTATCGAAATTCTAGACAATATAGGTCTAGTTTGGTTGCATTTTGAGACTGTTAGATTTTTTGGGCTTTAATTGGATTTTAAATTGATTTGAAACCAAAGGTGAGTGTTTTAACCCACTCACAACTACTAAATCATCGTATGTTGGTTAAATTTAATTTATGATGTGAATAGAAATTTAATGATTGCTCTTTGGTGTATTTAAATTGTTATTCCAGTTAAATTTGAATTTATATTGAATTTAATTACCATTTAATTTAATATTGAATTTAAATTGTTAATTAAATGCCTGATAATGATAACAAATTTATTTGTTGTAATTTATTGGTTGATTTGTATGATGATTGTGATGGATGTTTAATTGTTGCTATTTTTAGATGATTGGATGTATGTTTATTTATATGTTGTTATCACACTTCTAGTTCCCTTAGTTTGATGTTAGGAAAAAATCACTATGGGTTGAAATGATACATACCCGAATGGACTTATAGATTAGGGAAAAATCGTTATGGGTTGAAATGATAAACTCTAGCGATTTTATGGATTTTGAATTTTTCTCAGAATTGTAAGTTGAAATGATATATACCCATAAATTTAAAATTTATTACGGGTTGAAATGATATATATCTGTATCACTTGACCATAGAGTAGAAAATTATATACGGACACCTGATTGGTTAAATTAAATGATTTTAAATCTTAAATTTTTGAATCCAATTAAATGATATTTTGAAATAAAATTTGATTTATATGAACTGAATTGTTTTCAAAAAAATCCAAGCTTTAAAATGTTGCAATTGAGTTGGTTTAAATGAATTGTTTACAGAATTTAAATTGGAATTTTAAAGTTGAATTTTGAAATATAAATAAAATTTATCAAAATTAAGTTATTGTAAACGTTTGAATGTTTAAACTTTGAAATCTATTGAATTTGAAGTGGTTTAAATTTGTAGTTCAAACATAGATTTGAAATCGATATAGATTGAAATGGTTTTAATGAGAATTAGAATTGAAAGATTAAAATTGAGTTTTGTTGATTTGAAATCTGGATATGGTCCAGATTTGTTGAAATGGAAAAATAGACTAATTTGATATTATTTTCATATTAATTATTTTAATATAAACTGTTTGAAAATCTATTATTTTAAAATTTAGATTAATTAGATTTTCAACTATTTACTATATAAACCATTCCAATAATCAAACCATTTTGTACTAAACTATTTTTAACTATTTTAAAATCCTTAAACTATTTAAACTATTAAACTAATTTAAACCAATAAAACTATCTTAAACTATATTTAACTATTGTAACTATTATAAACTATTTTTAATACATTAACTATTTTAATATATAACCCATTTTATTATATAAACTATTTCTGATATATAAACTATTTTAATCTATAACCTATTTTTAAATATAAACTGTTTTAATGCATAACTATCTCAATATATATAAACTACTTTCAATATTCAAATTGTTTAAAGTTGGAACTATTATGATTTAGATTTAATTGATTCAAATGCGAATATTTTGATATGATGGTTTAACCTATTTTGTGGTTTGATTTTGAAATGAATATGATTTCGAAAGTAAATATGATTTCGAAAGTGATATGATTTCGAAAGTAAATATGATTTCGAAAGTAAATATGATTTCGAAAGTGATACGATTTTTCAGTGAATATGGTATTTTGTTATGAAGTATGAACTGTTTGAAATGTAAAAGAACCAACCAGTGTGAAATAAGCGTTTGGTTGTTAAAGAGACCGGGATCGGATATTGTCATACTCTTTGCCAATACCGAAAACCACTTTGACAACTATGCACATGGTGGAGAATCCAGAACGAAGTAGGATGGTTTGGCGAACGATTCTATATGAGGTATGAACGCAGCCCTGACCCCCTCGGGTCAGCTTGATATGACTAAACAGGAGCTATACCTGGGCCAAGTGAGGTCGCACCTCCGATCAGACATGCTTCTTCGATACCATATTTATTACTTTGTGATTGATTTGATGGCCACCCCTCGATGTTGATTATGGGAGTGTGTTCCGAGGTGGGCGGTAGTAGCTGCTATGCGTTACCATCAGCCCGGCTCTACAAATAGAAGAATCCTACCCTGGCATTGCCTCGCGTGCATTGTCATATGCCTTATCGAGCCCACTACGAGTTTGGTTTGTACCGTACCTATGGAGTGCTCTTTGAGTAATGCACCGGTTTGGTGGAGCTTACAGTATCTGTATAGACTACGGGAATATATAAAAATGTGTTAAGGGGGATATTGATAATGCCTTAACACTGTTTTAGTACTTTTATTTACTATAGACATATTATAATAGTGTATATTACTACATAGTAAATAGTTTAACGGATCCTTAGGAGATGGAATCCCGAACATCTCTTAAGTTATTGCACGCACGTTAGACACTGTATAGGAAATGTAAAATCCCATAAACATCTTTGAAGCCGTTACACTCATATTTATTTATTGTTGATTTAACTTACATAAGGTCTTTTAGTTCCGACTCGAGTGTTTTGTCTTTTCATTATGCTTGGGTCAGCCTGAGCATTTAAGTGTTGAAGACTTTATTTCTGGAGGACGAAAATGGAGATTTGTATACCATTACTATTTATTATATTTATTCCACCGCATCATGTTGTTTCACTGCATTATTTATTTATTCCTACTTTATGTGTAACTCTGGTTTGTATTGTAAAAGTGTAATCAAATGTAATCTGCAAAACAACTTCATGAATTGTTTATTTGATTATTATATTTTGTCATTCCGCTGTGAGATTCTGTGTTTTGTTTTTCCTTCGTTTCTCTTCTTTTCTTATTTACCCCAACAACAATCCTCCTGTTTGAATGGTTTGAGATGACATGTGTGGTTTATTGTCGATTTAAACTGTCCAAAAAAATGGGTCGTTACACTTTTAGTATTTGGCCGAGCACTTTGTTGGTTGTGTTGCTTCCTCCATCTAAATTCATCCTTCCATTTCCTACTTCCATATCTTGCTTTCTCGTAATCTGCATACGAGTCTTAGTGAGATATGGAAGAACAGTATAAGAGAAAGGGGAGAATAGAGTTAGAATATGTGTGTGTGTGTGTATAGCAAATACAAGTACATTACCATAGCGTCATCCCATATCCTAATCTTATTCTCTGATTTATTTGGATTATGTTTTCAAAATCTTTTTAAGTTTTACATAAACATATTCTCTTGTAACATCCCTCATTTGGAGGCTTAAAAATAAGTGGTACTGATGCTACGATCATCAATATATTCTCCGTGACAAAATACAGTTATGTTAATCATATCAATAACATTTGAAGCACAAGAATATGAAAATTTTCAAGACATATTTCATTAAATGAACTTTTGCATTACATTTTAGAAATAAAATTCTCACATTCATTACATAATCCCGTTTGTTGCCTACGTTCAGAAAAAAATAAAATAATTACAAAATAGTCTAAGAGCGACATATGAAGATGCCCCCTTGGCTGATCAAAGTCTAATACTTGACGGTTATAAATTATATCCATACATCCATCCAATCATAGCATAAGCTTTAAAGAATACAACGAAAATAAAACTCCTAACATTAACTAACTTGCCTCCTCCACGTCTTTAGAAGTTTATTCGTTTAACATGAAAATCCCTACTCTCGATCTACTCAATTGAGTACTCGAGAGTTTAGAGGGAAAAAACTACGGGTCAGACAAAAAGTCTGATGTGAATAATAATATACCATCTCGAACCAAAATAAATATCCAGTGAGACCACGCCACTGGATGAAACGAGTTTTCCCCTCACCGGTATCTTATCCAAATATTTCAATCATAATCATGCACCTATAACCACAAATGTTAGAACGAAACAAAACATGATCATATGCAGGCATGCAATGCAGGTAAGTCTGACTAATCTGTCTTCATAGAGTTTTGCACTCCTACGATCTAACCGAGCTCATTAAATTGATTGTCTGTCTCAAATCATAGTTTTACCAAGGTTACTATGAACTATTAGTTTTCACAGACCAACTATTAACCTATCAGGCGGACTCGGGCAAAAACATAACCAGATATCCCGAAATCTCCAAATATAGCGAGGAGGACAATCCAATTAAACAAAACAGTGAGCATATAGAGCTACAAGTTCCTTTATGTGCATACATATTTCTTAGTCTCACTATTAGCAAAGCCCTACGCACTGGAATCATAGACCTTTACCAAGTGAGGGCTAACGGCTGAAGCATAAGGCGCGACCCTACACTAGTCCCATATAAAATCTTATCTGGTTTTAAATCCATGAGTCATATCTTTTTAATCAGTTCTAGGTATCCTAACACAATTGATCTATTTGATCTTTTGGATACTATTGTACTCACATAGAAGTTTACTCTAACCATACTCAGTAATGGAACAACATAACGGGTAATTCTATCCCTAAATCCCAATATGCAGTGCTGGGTAATGAAATGTGAGTATGACAATGATAAGGTATGTAAATTTAACTGATCAATAGATAACAAGAACATATAACATCATTCAGTAAAATATGTTCAATCAATAGTCACATACATAATAAAATTACGTAAAAATTTAGTAATATTTTCCATTGGAAAACCTCTGGAAAAACTAGGCTAAAACATCATTTATTTCCTTGAATCCATTTATATTTAACATTGATAAACCACTTAAAATCATTCTTTAAAACAAGGAAAACATCGCCCATTACGTAGCCAAAATCTTATGCTAAAGCACTAACAACTTTACATAGCATTTAAAACATAAGACACCATCTCTATAAAACATAGGATGTTGACTTTGTAAAGTTACAAGGGTTTTGTAACTCTAAAATAGGATACAAAGTTTCAACAACATAGGATGTCGTATGTTTAAAGCGGATGGCATCAAACAGGTTGTCGTAAGTCTAAACTGATGGCATCAAACAGGTTGTTGTAAGTCTAAACTGATAGCGTCAAACATGTTGCTATATGTCTAAACTGACGGCATTAAGCAGGTTGTCATATGCCCAAACTGAAGGCATCAAACAGGTTGTCATATGCCCAAATTAATGGCATCAACCAGGTTGTCGTAAGTCTAAACTGATGGCATAATACAGGTTGTCATATGCCCAAACTGATGGCATTAAACAAGTTGTCTTAAGTCTAAATTAATGGCATCAAACAAGTTGTCGTAAGTCTAAATTGATAGCTTCAACCAAGTTGTCATTTGTCTAAACTGATGGCATAAAAAAGGTTGTCGTATATCCAAACTGATGGCAACAAACAGGTTATCATAAGTCTAAACTGATGGCATAAAACAGGTTGTCATGTACCTAAACTGATGGCATCAAATAGGTTGTCATAAGCCTACATTGTTGGCATCAACCATGTTGTCATAAGTCTAAATTGATGGCATAAAACAGGTTGTCGTATGCCTAAAATAATGGAATTAAACGTGATTTCATAGGTCTAAAAAGATGGCATCAAACATGATGTTGTAAATTTTCAGCCAAAGGATATAAAGTTTCATCAACTAAAGGATGTCGTAAGTCATCAGCCAAAGGATATAGAGTTTCATCAGCCAAGGGGATATGGCATTTTTTTAAATAACTTGAAAACTGAATTATTTCCTTTTAAAGATAATACTTTACACCAACTCTTGCCTCTTGTCAAATTTTTATTGGATAACCAATTCTCTTTTCATATTCTTTTCAGATTTTTCTAGAAATAAGTTCTACCTTCCCAAATGTTTGCAAGCTTAGTTAATTAATATCCTTAATTAGTATTACTTTAAATGCCTTACTAGCAAAATAAATGGAAAGGCCTAACTTTTAAGAAATGATAAAGGAGAAGTGATGTTTATAATTAATGGCATGTCCTTTGTGAGGGGTTTTTTGTAATTCAACATCTCATTTCCTGGACTATAAATATAAGGGAGGGTTCACTTCATAACGCACTAATTCACTTAAGCTTGAGATGAAGTATGAGAATTAAAAATGGTGGAAGTGCTCAAGCACTATTCCACTAATTCTTTAACATTTTCAAGCCTTAACTAAACCATCTCCAATCTCTTCTTAACTTTGGTTATAGGCCTAAGACATCTTGGGAAGCATGATTAGAAAGGAAAAAGTGGGAGAAGGTAAGAGAAAGAGGGGGATCTTGGAGGGGGCCGTGAGCATATGAGCACGAGAGGAGGTGTGGCTTTGGTTTGGAAGTGCTAAAGGTTGGATCATTAGGCTTTTGGTGATGGTGGGAGGTAGTTCTTTGTTTTTGTGGATTTTTTCTTGGGTTTGGCATGGATCTAAGTGAGTTATCTCACTATCTTGTTTATATATATTGTGTATATATATGTTGTGTATATATATGTTGTGTTTGAATTATAAAGTTAAAGTGACATTAACTAGTTAAAGTTATAAACTTTGGACCCCTTTTGCTATTGAAAGCAAATGATAAACTTTATATTGTACAACATCACTTCTATTACCCTCTTAAACATGCGGTGTGGAATTGACTTGATGTTTAAATGGTTGTTTAATGTGTGTATTAAATTGATATAAGTTTGAAAGTGTTTGAAGCGATATTTGTCGTTATAAGTGCACTTCAGAATCCCTTGTTTTCAGGAATTTTTTAAATAAATAGAAGGATATTCTTAGGGGTTTCTTTTCATGCTTATTAAGTGCCCTAATGGTATTACTTACTATAAAAATTTCAGGTCTTAAATCATTTGATAAAGTGGTTAAAACTAGTCACAAAGATCGTGCTTTTTAATGTGTTCTTTAACAAGGACTTTTAACAGCATTTATAAATGCTGTAGTAAGTAGTTTATGGTTTTAAGTGTTTAAAAGTGATATTTAAGTTTGATATTATTCTCTAATCTTTTTGGAGTTGTTTTCTAAACTATTTTAAAGTTGGTTTGAAGTTTAGATATATTTTTAATAATTATATATGTATTTTCAAAGTAAAGAGGTTTTATAATATAAAACATGTTTTTGATCAAATTATTTGATTTCAAATAATATTTTACATAGATATTCAAAACCTATTTACAAGTATTTTTAAAGTATACATAAGTTTGGAAAAAGCTAATTGACTAGGCTTAACCCTAAAAGCCAATGAGGTAAACTTCTCTATTTCTAAGAGTAAAAATTGATGTCGAGTAGGACGGAGCAATAGAGCTCAAACCTACCGAGCTTTCCTCTTGAACGAGGAATAGTTAAGTTGGAATGTTGAAAATGTGTTAATCTTGTTGTTTACTTACTTGTTTAAAAGTAATTAACTTTGCTTAACGCCGATGAAGTAGGCTTATCTATTTGTGAGAGTTAAGATTAATGTCGAGTAGGGATAGAGAAATGGAGTACTAACCTACCAGGCTTCCTTCTTGAATGAGGAATAGTTAAAGTCAGGAATGTCAAAAATGGGTTAATCACGTTGTCTGTTACTTGTTTATGAAAATCATTAATATTATACTTAACACTAAAATCCGACGAGTGTGCTTGTCTATTTGTGAAATGCAAGAATGAAGTGCCTCGACAAGGGTTTGACGCAAATTGTGCTCTAACTTACCTGGCTTTACTCTTGAATGAGGAATGGTTAAGTTAAAATGTCAAAAACGAGTTAAGTATACGAGCACTGATTTATATAAGCAATTATTTTAACTAGATAATCGATTAGCCGATTATTGAACTTAACTAAATACTATCATAGATATTTAAAAAGAATGTTTTAAAGATACGTATAAGTATGAAATGATTTTGGGTTTGTTGTGACAATGTGTTAATTACATTTATCTTTAACCCTTTTGTATTATACTTATGAATAGAAACAAATCTTTCAAAGAATGTTTCAAAGATAAACCTAAGTGGAATGGTTTTGGGTTTGTTGTGGAAATGTTTAAGTGCCATTAGTCTTAAACCTTTTTGAATGGATTTGTGAAAGTCCTTAGATCCTTAAAATGGATATTTTGAATGAAATTATAAGGAATCTTTTGGAAAAAGATAGAAAAAGCAAAGGTTTAAAGTCAAAAATCTTGTTAATGATTTGTGAATATACTTATACCATTTGGGATAAGTACATGAATACTTTTAGAAGTATTGTAATAGTACAAATGAATAATAGAAATATATAACGATGTTTTATTAGATAAAAAAGTTTTACTAATAAAAAGGGTTTTAATTAATAAAAGATTAATTAAAAAAAAGGGGATTAGAAGTCGCTTATGTGACTTGATCGTGCTTTGTGTGACTTGATCATACTTTGTATATTTACTTGTTTGCGGAAAACATTTACTCGTATACTTAGAACTAAAAGCCAATGAAGTAGGCTTATCTATATGTGGGAATTAAGACCGATGTTTGTGTAGAGATATGAGAAATAGAGCTCTAACCTACTGGCTTCATTCATGATTGAGGGATGGTGTGAGATGAAAATATCAAAAACGCGATAAGTATATGAGACTTGGTTTCCATATGCGATCGCACTTATTATCATTAAATGACCAAATTTTCGATTCAATCTAGAAGAGACCAGGATCGTAAGTGTTTTACTTATTGAAAACCACTTCAAGACTGAGATACATGTTCTATCTCTTGGAAGTGGATTTGTTCAAGGTGTGGGAATCCATTTGGGGATTCGTGTTCTATTCGAGTAATGAAGACTTGTGTGAAAGATGCCGAACCTAACCTCAACATAGGAAATGACTAAAAACTGAGCAGGCCTTACAAACTAGGGTTTAGCTGAACCATGTCAGGGTATTGTCAACTCCATATCTAGAGATACTTATCGATTGTTGGCTTGCGGGAGTTGATGATATTTGGTTCATGTTGTTCATGTTTATATTTGGACGATGGACTGCTTGTGTTTACCTAAATAGTATGTTTTATCTAGAGATATACGTTGCTCAGAGGTACTTTCTGACCTTTGTGCAAAAGATTGGATCCGGCTCCACCAGAGAGATCTCCATGGAAAAATCCATTATGCGAACGTTCCTTATCGGATTTGAACTCCTAATATGTTGTTGAATGTAATGAATGTAACCATGTCAGCTATGTTATATATTTTTATTCTATACCTTAGACATTATCTAATATACCACCTTACGTACTTATTAGATGGTGGTCCTTTGAGGGGATAACCGCTATGACATTCCATGCGGTCTCAAAAGTACTATTATATGTTGACCACATATTTCTTGAGTTTCTCATACCATACTTATGTCTGACACGTGGCTTTTGTTTTCCCTAAATTCCTTATGTGCTCTTTCGAGTAGTTTGAGAAAGGAAAGGTTTCGTTGATGTTCATTGGAACTCGAGGAAACGAGCTGGATGTTTCAACCATCGTAGTATTATTTTTTCCTCTGCATTACTATATTGAACATATCAGTATTTGTGAAGATAGTTATTTTTACTGTCCAAACTGATGATAGTACTTAGGTTTTAAAATTTTAAAATTTATGTATCGAAGTAACCCTTTATACTGTTCTTTTTATAACATACATTATCATTCCACTGTGAGATTCTGATGTTGTGTTCTCTTCTTTCTTATTCTACTTTTATTTCTTTTATTTCACCTGAACAATTTGTCTTTTCAACACTTGGATGATCGGCACGTAAATATCGTGAATGTATTAATGTTAGCATTTGGGGGTTGATAAGGATTTTTGTTACACTTGGTATCAACGTTGAAGGTTAAACGAGAACCTTGTCTTTGGTGGGTATGACTCATTAAGAGATCAGGTAATGTAATGCCCTAGCATGAGTTGAGTGTATTGTATATATGAGAGCGTATTTGTATTTGTTATAACATATACCTTAAAGGTAATTATGGCTACGAAAATTAAAGATCTTATATAAGGTAACTTATATAAGTATGAATTGTTAAGGTGTTGTTCAATTAATGTAGGGATTAATGATGTTCATTCGTTACCCCTCATTAATTTGTTTAGTTATGCTTCACTAGTTCATAAGCATTAACTATCATGTGTTGATTGTTGATTTGTGCTCGACCAGTTCATGGGCATTTTTACCTTTTCAATGTATGGGTTGGGTGGACAGTATTTGTAGATACATTAAAACAAACCCTTGTGAATTTAGTTTCACAGTTTGACTATAAGGCGTTCGGTGACAATGTTGGGTTAAAAGTTTAATTTAGTAAAAGTTGTTTATTTTAATATGAGAAAGATAAGATATTTTATGAAATAAATATTTGTAAAAAGAATTTATACAAGAAAGTAATTTTTTATAAGTACGATTTATAAAACATGATTTATAAAAAAAAGAGGATTTAAACTGAGAATTTGAGAACTTAAATCCTGGTGTCTTTGAAAATGTTTTTTTAAGATTTTGAAAAAATAATAGTTTTATTATTTGAAATTAAATATTTGGGAAATTGATTTATGAAATTGAAATTATGATACTTAGTAATATTTTCGAAGTATTTGATACCATTTTGAAATGATTTTGGTTAAGTCCGAAAGGCATGAATTGGATGTACTGAACTCACTCCTATCGCTTGAAGATAATTCTAGTGATGACTACTGCATCATCGATGTTTATTTATGGATTTCTAAGTGAGGGATGCTATAGGGTCATTTTAGTAAAACGGATTTTGATTTGATTCCGAAAGTATGATTGTTAATACAAAAGATATATGTATATATTATTATTCCAAATTGGTTTGAAATAAGGCCCGATGTTTAGTTTTAAAGTTTTTCTTTAAAAGAAGTTTTGATATGAACCTTTATGAAGAAATTTTTTATATGTATACAATGTAGGGTGCCCAAGTGGTAGTGGCATAGCCCGGAATAAATGTTGGAACTTTTCATGTTTTCCTTTTTTTGGGTAAAGTGTGTTTAATAAGTTAATTAAATTTGTTAAGCTATTTTATGGACATATGTAGCCTATGCATTAGAATGTATGGTATGTGCATCATGGTATGATATCTTGTTTGGTAGTTTTCATTTGTTAAATTGAAACGGGATTTTCGATAATTTTGGATAGTCAAAAGGTTCCGAATCGTTATGGAACTTGATTCTAAGTGTTTCGTGAAAATATAAAGGTTGAGTTTATATAACACTAGAATTGAGAAAGGTAGCAAGTTAAAAAAAGTTTTCAATTGGTTAAACATGCTTATTAAGTAAAACAAAATCTGATGTTTTGTATATAATCTTAGGATGTCATGGAGTATTATACGAGTATAAACTTAAGTTATAACCATATATAAGCTTGAAGTTGTGTTTTATGAAATGGTTCATAAATGATTTTAGTGTCGAATGACATACTATTAGTGTAAATAAAAGTGATAAAAGATATTATTATAGTTAGGGAACCAATAGGATATATACGTAATTTGTACGTAGAACATTTTATTTGCATGACTATTCTTGACCTAGTACTCAACTATGTGATTTTGAGGTGGTTAACACCGGTCTGAACAAGAATTTTCACTAGATTTTTAATGATGAATACTTGATATAGATTCTTAATATGATCCCGAAGTTTTCTATCATAGTATATGGCTATGTAAGGAGAATGGAGAATTCTAATCAAGTAACCTGATCGAAGTTCGCACTAGAGAGGTCAAGTGATATATACTAGTTGGGAGGTGAAATTTATGTGATCGGGCAAGCGATCGCAATTGACATTGCGTTCAGGTGGTCCATGTGCATATCGTACGGGCTTCAGTATTTGCATACTATGTTTTTATTGGCTTATGGGAAGTTCAGGTGATGTCCCTTCGATTGTGATGAGGTAGCATGAATAATTGACTAAGTAATAACCTGAGGCTATTGAACGTAAGAAACATTTAGTAGATTGTTTATCATCCTTGTACGATGAGAGGATTTTTGATCCTGAGCAAACCATGAGCTTTGTTTGCTAATGTTTAAGGTAAATATTCTACGTGCGGGAGAATGCAACGACCCTGGATTTCAGACACTTCATATTTAAATATCTGAATTTTTTAAATATTTGAATCTTAGATCAAATGTTATTAAAACGACTTAATAAGCTTTTAAACCCCATTTTAAATCATAAGCAATTATAGTAAACTTGTTTTCAAAAAATGTTTACAAAAATAGATACTATGAAAAAATATCGATATTGTGACCGAAAATCATTTTATCCATAAATAGCTTTTTAACCGTCAGAAGTTGTTCAGATTATTTTCGTACACTTATTTGGTTAGGAAATTAAGAAAATAAAATAATTTTTTTTTACCATTTATGGAAATAAACTTGTTGGATGATGTCGTGCATAATGTAATGGAAGATATTTAGGAAATGAGCTTAAATGGAAAGTCTTAACTCTTAAGAAATGATAAAGGAGGAGTGATGCTGGTAATTAATGGTAGGTCCTTTGTGAGGGGTTTTTGGTCATTTAACATCTCATTTCCTAGCCTATAAATTGAAGGGATGAGTTCACTTCATAACTAAATAACTCACTTTAGCTTGGGATGAAGTATGAGAATTAAAAATGGTGGAAGTGCATAAGCACTAATCTACTAATTGTTCTCTAACTTTTCCAAGTCTTAACCAAATCATCTCCAATCTCTTCTAAGCTTTGGTTATAGGCCTAAGACATCTAGGGAATCATGATTAGAAAGGAAAAAGTGGGAGAAGGTCAGAGGAAGAGGGGGATCTTGGCGGGGGTCGTGAGCATAGGACGAGGAGAGGAGGTGTGGCTTTGGTTTGGAAGTGCTAAAGGTTGGATCATTAGGCTTTTGATGATGGTGGAAAGTTGTTCTTTGTTCTTGCGGTTTTGTGCTTGGGTTTGGCTTGGATCTATGTAAGTTATCTCGCTATCTTTTTTGTATATATTGTGTATATATATGTTATGCTTGAATTATAAAGTTATCTCACTTTGGACCCCTCTTGCTTTTAAAAGCAAATGATAAACTTTATATTATATAACATCACTTCTATTACCCTCTTAAACATATGTTGTGGCCTTGACTTGATGTTTAAATGGTTGTTTAACTTGTGTGTAAAATTGAAGTAAGTTTGAAAGTGTTTGAATTGAGAATAGTCGTTATAAGTGCACTTCCGAATCCCTTGTTTTAAGGAATTTTTATAAATAAATGGAAAGATATTCTTAAGGGTTTCTTTCGATGGTTTTTATGTACCATCATGGTAGTACTTAACATAAAAATTTTAAGTATTAAATCATTTGTTAAAGTGGTTAAAACTAATTACAAAGATTGTGCTTTTCAATGTGTTCCTTAAGAAGGACTTCTAACAACATTTATATTAAAAATGATATTTAAGTCTGGTATTCTTCTCTAATCATTTCAGAGATGTTTTCTAAACTATTTTAAAGTATTTTAAAGTTGGTTTGAAGTTTAAGTATATTTTTAATAATTATATATGTATTTTGAAAGCAAGGAGGTTTCATAATATAAAACATGTTTTTGATCAAATTATAATTTAGTTATTTTTCAAGTAATATTTTACATAGATATTCAGAACCTATTTACATATATTTTTAAGTATATATAAGTTCAAAAAAAGGTAATTGATTTTGTTAACACTAAAAGCCGACGAGTTAGACTTCTCTATTTTTTAGAGTTAAGATTGATGTCAAGTAGGGATAGAGCATTAGAGCTCTAACCTACCGGGATTCCCTCTTGAAAAAGGAATAGTTAAGTTGGAATGTCAGGAACATGTTATTTTTGTTGTTTACTTACTTGATTAAAAGATAATTAACTTTTCTTAACGCTAAAAGCCGATGAAGTAGGCTTATCTATTTGTGAGAGTTAAGATTGATGTCGAGTAGGGATGAAGCAATGAGCTCTAACCTACCGAGCTTCCCTCTTGAATGAGGAATAATTAAGTCGAGAATATCGGAAATAGGTTAATCATTTGTTTGTTGTTTTTTTATGGAAATCATTAATATTAAACTTAACACTAAAAGTCGATGAGTATGCTTGTCTATTTGCAAGAATGAAGTGTCTAGGCAAGACTTTGATGCAACCAGTGCTCTAACTTACCTGACTTCACTCTTGAATGAGGAATTGTTAAGTTAAAATGTCAAAAACGAGTAAAGTATACGAACATCGATTTGTATAAGCAATTGTTTTAACTAGATAGTCGATTAGTCGACTATCGAAATTAACTAAATACTGTCTTAGATCTTTAAAAAGTATGTTTTAAAGACAAGTATTAGTATGAAATGGTTTTGGGTTTGTTGTGAAAATGTGTTAATTACATTTTTCTTTAACCCATTTTATTATGCTTATGATTGTAAATAGATCTTTAAAAAATGTTTTAAAGATAAACATAAGTGGAATAGTTTTGGGTTTGTAGTGGCAATGTTTAAGTATTATTAGTCTTAAACCTTTTTGAATGGATTTGTGAAAGTCCTTAGATCTTTAAAATGGATATTTTGAAGGAAATTATAAGTAAGGAATCTTTAGGAGAAAGGTAGAAATATCAAAGGTTTAAAATAAGGAATCTTGGTAATGATTTGTGAATATACTTATACCATTTGAGATAAGTATATGAATAATTTTTAAAGTATTGAAAGAGTACAAATGAATAGTAGAAATTGATAAACGGTTTTTATTAGGTAGAAGAAGTTTTACTAATAAAAAGGGTTTTAATTAATAAAACGTTAATTAAATAAAAGGGGGATTAGAAATTGCTTATGTGACTTGATCGTGCTTTTTGTGACTTAATCTGTAACGATCCCGGATTTTAAATAAGTTTGAATTGATAATTAATTTAATTTTTGAATAAAAAAATTGTGAAATTAATTGGTAAATTGATTTGAGTTTCTCCAAATTCAAATAAAAATGTGTCAAATCATTTGAATTTAAATCTTGTCTATATATGTGAATGTATATGCATAAATAAGTTTGAATTCATATATATATTGAATTTAAATTTTAAGTTAAAATAGGAATAATATATGGAGTAAAATAAAATACAAACAATATATACTTACAAAATAATATATATATATATATATATATCAACACTAGAAACTATGAAATTTACATAAGTTTAATAAATATATAAGTTAGAAATTAATATATATAAGATAAATTATAAAAATAAAATAAAATAAATACATAAATAAATAAATTCAAACAACATGTTAATAAACTATGTAAAATATAAAGTAACACAGATAAATTTAACAACATATTTAAAAATAGAAATTCACTTATGTTATAAAGCAATATGAACAAATAAACATAAAAATATATATATAAACATACAAGATAATAAATATTTAAGTTAGAAATACACTCATGTAAAATATAAAGTCAATACATTAGCTAAACAAAACAAAAATATCTATGTACAAAAATCAAATAAGGATAAGTATGGACAAACAAAAAACAAGACAAGTTTAATTAATGCCCTTATCTCTAGTACACAACAATATCATATCAGCCACCAAGCAATGAAAAAATCTTGTACTAGTTTGTACATATCACCTGTAAACTTCTTTTTATATATATATATATCAATCTTCCTTATTCCATTCGTTCAACACAACTGAGCATACCAGAGAATTAAGTAGACACTGCTATCCTGCAAAACTTAAATAAACAATCCAACTAAAGCAAACAAGAAGATTTTCCAGGGAATCAAGTTAGCAGTTTTGCTTTTCAACACAAAAGTTGTTCTCTGTTTCAAATATATTTCAGGTGAGTAAACCTTTGCTAAATCCAGGTTCTTAACTGCTGTTTGTAATCATGTCTGAGGTGATGTTGAAAACCATTTGCATGTGAACAAGTCTGTGTGTATATGTATATGAATTTGCCTGTGCATGTCTAAGAACAGACATATGTTTTCTGTTCTAAACATAACAGGTTTCAAACCTATAGAAAAATCAAAATGCTCCCTCTCTGATCCTTATTAAGCTATAGGATCTAAACAAAAGTTGTTAGTTTTAACATGATTCGAATCTTAAAAATAGATTTAAGTAAATCCAAATCAAAGCTTCACTGGAAAATTGGGAAATACAGTCAAAATTCAAACATCATAGATTCTAGTTTTAGGTATATCATCTGAAATGTTATCAAGAATAATGATTTTTGAAAGTAAAATCAAGATTTTTAATGAGGATTTGACTGAGAAATTCTAAGTTGATCAGAAAAGGGTTTTTAAGGCTTTTCTGGCGATCGAAAGGTGGTGGGGTCTCGTGTTCATCACTGAGGGTAGCTTGGAGGTTGGCGAACCTAGGAAAAATACTAGGTGGATTTTTAAACCACCGTGGTGGTCGGGCGACGTTGAAATAGGGTTTAAGGACCGGAGTTGGTTGTCGATGATTCTCGAGCTTGTGTGTCATCAATGGTGGATCGGAATTGTTCGCTCCGGTGGCGATCGAAGCCTGAAAGTCAGGCGATGCTTTGACCAGAAGCACGTGACCTCTGATGGTCGGGGGAGGAAGAGCGAGGCGTTTTTCGTGATGGTTGTTTTGGTCCAGTTTCGAGTCAGGTTGCTCGATCTTGAATTCGTTGTTGTTTGGGAATTCTGGGTGGTTTGGTGATGTGTGGAGGTTGTAAGGGACTTGTTGATGGCCAGAGCTTAGGTCGGAGGTGGCTGGATTGGCGGTGCACATGCACATTGGTTAGTTGGTGTCAGTGGGTTAAGTTTGGGAACGAGGGGTTTTAAACTCGAAGATGGTTTCGAGAAAATGAGTCACAGGCTCGAGTTTTTACTCGTAGTATTTTGAGTGGCACCGGGTTTTCTTCTAAACTTAAACAAATTTTTAAAATTTAAAAGCGGCTCGAGTTGATTTTGGAGGAAACTCGAAGTAAACAGGCGATTTCCTCGGGGAACACTCGGGGTTGACTCGAGTTTAGCATTTCCAGTTTTTAAAACTTTAACAATTTAAGCCAATTAAATTTCTAAATCTATTCTTTTTAAAATGAAGATTGTTGTTTAATTGGAATGTGTAGATAAAGGTTTTGAAAGTAAAATATTTCAAATTAATAAAGTTTAAGATGTTTTAAACTTATATTTTTAAAAGAGTTTATTTTAAATGAAAAACTTAATAAAAGTAATTAAGGAATTAATTACTCATTGTAATTAATTGAGTTAAATTTGATTAGTTTAAGTTAATCAATTAAGTTTAATTAATTTAAGATAATCACTTAATGATTTAATAAATGTAATTACTTAATGTAATTAATGAAGTATAATTGCTTAGCGCAGTAATTAAGGGTAATTAGTGGATGTAATTAGTGGAAGATGATTTAATAATGGGAGTAATTTGGATTCAATTACTTTGTGTAAGGGATTAATTAAAAATAATTAATTAAGGAGTAATTAATTTATTTAATAAGTAATTAAGAGTAGTTAATTACTGGATAAGATTAATCAAGAGTGATTAATAAATGGGGTTTAATTAAAGATTAATTACTTAATGTAATTAATGTAAATAGAGTAATTAATTAAAAAAGTAATTAGAGATCATTAATTAATATAATTAATGATGTAATTAAGGGTTGATTAATTAAGATTAATTAATCAATGATAAGTGATTATGAAGTAATTAATTAATGTAATTAAGTAAGGATTAATGTAATTAATTTTAGTTAATTGATTAATGAAGTAATTAAAGGTTAATTACTGTAATTGGTTAAGAATATTTAATTTGTGTAATTAATTAAGGATAATTACTTAATGTAATTAGAGTATAATTAATCAAGGGTGATCAATTAGTACTTAGAGGATGATTAATTAATTTGTAATTAATTAATGGTTAAGCAAGCAAGATTTAGAATGATGATTAATAAATCATTACTTATGGATGATTGTATTCTATTGAATGTTGCGAATTGTTCGATATCCCTACTATGTGATGCTGTGTGATATGAATTGTTTTAATTCAAGCTATGATGAATGTAATTTATTTTATCTGTGATGAATGTATATTATTTATCCGTGAATTGGTAAATGGAAGATAAGCGTTATAGGAATATACCGCTTATCGATATTGATATGCTTAAATCTGTGATGATGTGATGATTTGTAGTGTTGCACTATTGTGTTAAACCCCTGGACTACACTTTTACACACACAAATATGGATTTCACGAGGAAATCGGTTAAGTCACATATGATTTAAATTTAATTTCAATTGATTTTGGAAATGAATTTGGGTTAAATGTTAAAGCTTTTGAAAAGGAGTTTTTAAGATAAAAGTTATTTTTAATAACTTGGTAAAGTTTCCAATTTAAATAATTTAATTTGAATTTGAATTCCAAATTTGGAATTGAATTCCATGTTTGGAAATTATGGTTAAGATGTTATAAATGTGTTTATATGAATTTAAACCATTTTAAAAGTATGGTTTTGAGAATTTGAATTTAACCCAAGGACTTTAACTCGTATAAATGAATCAGATTTTCCGAAATGAAAACTATTTGTTTTCAAATAATAGAAGCTTTCATATAAGGAATGAATTTCCAATTTGTGTCAAAAGAATTTCAAGTTTGAAATGAAAATGGTTTTCCGAGTTATGAATAAATCTTTGTGAAAGATTGTTGAACTTTGTTTTGTAATTGGAAAGGTGTACCTTTTGTATAAAAGGTCGAAATGGAATTGTTTTGAAAGCTATCAGTTAAATCTTTGTTTTAAAGATTGGACGAGCTAATCCAATTGAAATGGAAATCGATTTGAAAATCTATGAATAGATCTTTGTGAAACTGGGTGAACTTTGTGAGATGAATCTTTCTTTGTAAAATATTGGAAATGGTAATGTGTTTAAACCATTTGAAGAAAAGTTTTAGGGAATAAGTTGTGACTTAATTGAAATCCCAATATCCATATGTTTTTTAAATATTACGCTCATTATTCGGTTTAGCCGGGAAAGGACTTTGTGTCATATAACCCATTCCGAATAGTGATACGACGTAAATGGATAGCATTTGAAGACCGATGTTGAAGACCGGGTGTTTGCGAGAACGATAGGATAACCTGTCGATTGTCTCAGCACTGAGTCGTGCCGGTATAGAGATTTCCTAAGTGATAGGAAGTCTGATCGGGATTGTGAATACCTAGATTGCAAGGGCTTCTTCGGAAGTGCCTTCGGTTCTGTTCGAACCTGGAACAGACTTGTATGGCCGTATGTCTGACACTACACTTTGAGATATAAAGTTGATATCTTTCAAATACATTTTTGTTAGGTGGCGGAGATTTATTCTCTTAGCTTAACACCCTTCTCTGAGACGTACGAGCTGAGAGGTTATGTAGTTGAAAGTTATCTGTAATATACTCCCAATTTGGTAGTGTGGCATGCTAAGTGTTGCTGTGTGTTGCTGATTATTTTTTGATCATTTGTTGATCAAAGCATGGCTTTTTGTGAAAAAGCGTAGCTTTGTGGACGAGACCTCATCGGACCTCACAACCCGGAAATGGTCGAAACAGGAAAGATGCGGCAAGGCTATGAGGGTCGCTCCCTTTAGGGTATGTCATTTCCTTTTGGAAAAAGGTGATATTATGGTATGGAGCCCAGATATTTACCTGTGTGGTTGCTCCAATCTCATTTACCATGTGATTGTTGCTTTGTGATCGAGGCGCCTCGGATAAAGGTCGCAAACGACCGGGGGTGGCATATTCGTGTAGTAGTTACCTAGTAAGAGGTAACCCGGCCTTGTGTTGGCAGAGAGCTTGTTAGTTCTCGGGACGTCCCTCCAGAGGCGTACCCATGTGGCAGTAGGAAGTTCCTTAGCCTGACCATTTGTTGGAAATCCAAAGAAACAATACGAGCCCTTTATGATTGCAGTTGTATAACCTGTCTCCTCAGGCGGCAGCTATAGCAGGCATAATATAATGGTACCTATGCTGGCTAAGATTAGTATTATATTTTCGAAAGGATTTTCATACTTTGCACTAGTAATAATATCAAAATAGTTTTCTCGTATTAAGCATATTTGACTATCATAAGAAGAAATCTCCTCCAAGTCTGCGATTGCATTGTGTGTGTGGTGGGAGGTCTTATGGTAGTTTCATTTTCCAAAAAGCATTGCGGATTTCAATGTTTAAAATTCTTTTGTTGTTTGTTTTAAAGATAACTGTTTTTGTTACTCATACCAGTCTCATGACTGACTCGGAGTTTATTGTTCCCTTCCTAAACTCTAGGTGCCCACAATTTTCCACACGGGCAGTTTAGAGTTGGGTTTTTCAGATAGTCAGGTTTAGTAGATTATCTGGAGTTAGTTCAGTTTTTGGAGTTCACGGATGACCGACCTTGCTTATCTTGGTGCAACGTGATGGTGGTTCGAGCTTGATGTTGGAGTTGTTGGATTCATTCTCTTTTCTAGATCATTTGGAGTTATCAGTCTGTTGTTTCCGCTGTAACATTATTATTTGTCTCCGATATTATTGTATCATATTGATATCATTGTTGTATATCATTCTGGATGTTGTATTCGTTGGAGTTGTATATGATATCATTCATTTCTTTCTTCCGTTGTGTTGTTATACTTAACATGTTATAAGCTCCGGTGAGCCAGATTTGGCGTTTGAATCTGCGGCATTTCGAGTACAAGTGAAGTACGGGTGCCGATTTTCGAAGGAGTCAGCATCGCTACATTTGGTATTAGAGCTAAGGTTGAACTTTAGCTCAGGAGTATAACACATTAAGTAACTCATTAGAGATAGGGTGAAGTATACCCTAGAATGAGTATCCTTAAGATATCCGTCCGTATGCCTCAGTAAATTCTCTTACTATTCACTGAAAGTGAGTATGAGTGCAAGAAGAGGATGAGATAGGCGACAGGGGAATACGACTATAAATGGTCAATACCCTGTAACAACAACAACAAGGAAACAATCTTTTCTCTATCAATCTCTTTTGTTCATCATCTTTTCTCAATTCTTTGATAGTTCCTGGTAGATCCAGGAAGAAGATTTGATATATTTGCATGGGACATAAAGTCCAAATAGGTCAGAATTGTTTGTTTGGATGAATTGGTTGCTTTGGTTGCTATGGCTGATAGGTATAATTTGGTTTCTAAACTAAAGAGTTTTGGAATTGTATCCATATATCTGTCTATATTTTTGGGTCCGGATATGTTCTACGAATGGTTAGTTATCCCTTCGGACTAACCAATGCCTCTGCATATTTCGTAGATCTGGATAACCCGAGTATCTTGAAAGAAATTAAAAAGATTCGTTCTTGTATCTATTATTGATATTCTGATTTGGTAAGCCAAATGCAGAATAGATGCTCAGTTTGATTTGATGAAATATTTTTCACCTATCTTTGTGTCTCCCTGGCAATTTTCGAGGACGAAATTTCTTAAGGGGGCAAACTGTAACGATCCCGGGTTTTAAATAAGTTTGAATTGATAATTTATTTAATTTTTGATAAAAATAATTGTGAAATTAATTGGTAAATTGATTTGAGTTTCTCCAAATTCAAATAAAAAATGTGTTAAATCATTTGAATTTAAATCTTGTCTATATATGTGAATATATATGCATAAATAAGTTTGAATTCATATATATACTGAATTAAAATTTTAAGTTAAAATAGGAATAAATATATGGAGTAAAATAAAATACAAACAATATATACTTACAAAATAATAATAAAATATATATATATCTCAACACTAGAAACTATGAAATTTACATAAGTTTAATAAATATATAAGTTAGAAATTAATATATATAAGATAAATTATAAAAATAAAATAAAATAAATACATAAATAAATTCAAACAACATGTTAATATACTATGTAAAATATAAAGTAACACATAGAAAAATTTAACAACATATTTAAAAATAGAAATTCACTTATGTTATAAAGAAATATGAACAAATAAAAATAAATATATATATATATAAACATACAAGATAATAAATGTTTAAGTTAGAAATACACTCATGTAAAATATAAAGTCAATACATTAGCTAAAGAAAACAAAAATATCTATGTACAAAAATCAAATAAGGATAAGTAAGAGCAAACAAAAAACAAGACAAGTTTAATTAATGCCCTTATCTCTAGTACACAACAATATCATATCAGCCACCAAGCAATGAAAAAATCTTGTACTAGTTTGTACATATCACCTGTAAACTTCTTTTTATATATATATATATATCAATCTTCCTTATTCCATTCGTTCAACACAACTGAGCATACCAGAGAATTAAGTAGACACTACTATCCTGCAAAACATAAATAAACAATCCAACTAAAGCAAACAAGAAGATTTTCCAGGGAATCAAGTTAGCAGTTTTGCTTTTCAACACAAAAGTTGTTCTCTGTTTCAAATATATTTCAGGTGAGTAAACCTTTGCTAAATCCAGGTTCTTAACTGCTGTTTGTAATCATGTCTGAGGTGATGTTGAAAACCATTTGCATGTGAACAAGTCTGTGTGTATATGTATATGAATTTGCGTGTGCATGTCTAAGAACAGACATATGTTTTCTGTTCTAAACATAACAGGTTTCAAACCTATAGAAAAATCAAAATGCTCCCTCTCTAATCCTTATTAAGCTATAGGATCTAAACAAAAGCTGTTAGTTTTAACATGATTCGAATCTTAAAAATAGATTTAAGTAAATCCAAATCAAAGCTTCACTGGAAAATTGGGAAATACAGTCAAAATTCAAACATCATAGATTCTAGTTTTAGGTATATCATCTGAAATGTTATCAAGAATAATGATTTTTGAAAGTAAAATCAAGATTTTTAATGAGGATTTGACTGAGAAATTCTAAGTTGATCAGAAAAGGGTTTGTAAGGCTTTTCTGGCGATCGAAAGGTGGTGGGGTCTCGTGTTCATCACTGAGGGTAGCTTGGAGGTTGGCGAACCTAGGAAAAATACTAGGTGGATTTTTAAACCACCATGGTGGTCGGGCGACGTTCAAATAGGGTTTAAGGACCGGAGTTGGTTGTCGATGATTCTCGAGCTTGTGTGTCATCAATGGTGGACCGGAATTGTTCGCTCCGGTGGTGATCGTAGCCTGAAAGTCAGGCGATGCTTTGACCAGAAGCACGTGACCTCTGATGGTCGGGGGAGGAAGAGCGAGGCGTTTTTTGTGATGGTTGTTTTGGTCCAGTTTCGAGTGAGTTTGCTCGATCTCGAATTCGTTGTTGTTTGGGAATTCTGGGTGGTTTGGTGATGTGTGGAGGTTGTAAAGGACTTGTCGATGGCCAGAGCTTAGGTCGGAGGTGGCTGGATTGGCGGTGCATATGCACATTGGTTAGTTGGTGTCGGTGTGTTAAGTTTGGGAACGAGGGGTTTTAAACTCGAAGATGGTTTCGGGAAAATGAGTCACCGGCTCGAGTTTTTACTCGTAGTATTTTGAGTGGCACCGGGTTTTCTTTCTAAACTTAAACAAAATTTTAAAATTTAAAAGTGGCTCGGGTTGATTTTGGAGGAAACTCGAAGTAAACAGGCGATTTCCTCTAGGAACACTTGGGGTTGACTCGAGTTTAGCATTTCCAGTTTTTAAAACTTCAACAATTTAAGCCAATTAAATTTCTAAATCTATTCTTTTTAAAATGAAGATTGTTGTTTAATTGGAATTTGTAGATAAAGGTTTTGAAAGTAAAATATTTCAAATTAATAAAGTTTAAGATGTTTTAAACTTATATTTTTAAAAGAGTTTATTTTAAATGAAAAACTTAATAAAAGTAATTAAGGAATTAATTACTCATTGTAATTAATTGAGTTAAATTTGATTAGTTTAAGTTAATCAATTAAGTTTAATTAATTTAAGATAATCACTTAATGATTTATAAATGTAATTACTTAATGTAATTAATGAAGTATAATTGCTTAGTGCAGTAATTAAGGGTAATTAGTGGATGTAATTAGTGGAAGATGATTTAATAATGGGAGTAATTTGGATTCAATTACTTTGTGTAAGGGATTAATTAAAAATAATTAATTAAGGAGTAATTAATTTATTTAATAAGTAATTAAGAGTAGTTAATTACTGGATAAGATTAATCAAGAGTGATTAATAAATGGGGTTTAATTAAAGATTAATTACTTAATGTAATTAATGTAAATAGAGTAATTAATTAAAAAAGTAATTAGAGATCATTAATTAATATAATTAATGATGTAATTAAGGGTTGATTAATTAAGATTAATTAATCAATGATAAGTGATTATGAAGTAATTAATTAATGTAATTAATTAAGGGTTAATGTAATTAATTTTAGTTAATTGATTAATGAAGTAATTAAAGGTTAATTACTGTAATTGGTTAAGAATATTTAATTTGTGTAATTAATTAAGGATAATTACTTAATGTAATTAGAGTATAATTAATCAAGGGTGATCAATTTGTACTTAGAGGATGATTAATTAATTTGTAATTAATTAATGGTTAAGCAAGCAAGATTTAGAATGATGATTAATAAATCATTACTTATGGATGATTGTATTCTATTGAATGCTGTGAATTGTTCGATATCCCTACTATGTGATGCTGTGTGATATGAATTGTTTTAATTCAAGCTATGATGAATGTAATTTATTTTATCTGTGATGAATGTATATTATTTATCCGTGAATTGGTAAATGGAAGATAAGCGTTATAGGAATATACCGCTTATCGATATTGATATGCTTAAATCTATGATGATGTGATGATTTGTAGTGTTTCACTATTGTGTTAAACCCCTGGACTATACTTTTACACACACAAATATGGATTTCACGAGGAAATCGGTTAAGTCACAGATGATTTAAATTTAATTTTAATTGATTTTGGAAATGAATTTGGGTTAAATGTTAAAGCTTTTGAAAAGGAGTTTTTAAGATAAAAGTTATTTTGAATAACTTGGTAAAGTTTCCAATTTAAATAATTTAATTTGAATTTGAATTCAAAATTTGGAATTGAATTCCATGTTTGGAAATTATGGTTAAGATGTTATAAATGTGTTTATATGAATTTAAACCATTTTAAAAGTATGGTTTTGAGAATTTGAATTTAACCCAAGGACTTTAACTCGTATAAATGAATCAGATTTTCCGAAATGAAAACTATTTGTTTTCATATAATAGAAGCTTTCATATAAGGAATGAATTTCCAATTTGTGTCAAAAGAATTTCAAGTTTGAAATGAAAATGGTTTTCCGAGTTATGAATAAATCTTTGTGAAAGATTGTTGAACTTTGTTTTGGAATTGGAAAGGTGTACCTTTTGTATAAAAGGTCGAAATGGAATTGTTTTGAAAGCTATTAGTTAAATCTTTGTTTTAAAGATTGGACGAGTTAATCCAATTGAAATGGAAATCGATTTGAAAATCTATGAATAGATCTTTGTGAAACTGGGTGAACTTTGTGAGATGAATCTTTTTTTGTAAAAGATTGGAAATGGTAACGTGTTTAAACCATTTGAAGAAAAGTTTTGGGTAATAAGTTGTGACTTAACTGAAATCCCAATATCCATATGTTTTTTAAATATTACGCTCATTATTCGGTTTAGCCGGGAGAGGACTTTGTGTCATATAACCCATTCCGAATAGTGATATGACGTAAATGGATAGCATTTGAAGACCGGTGTTAAAGACCAGGTGTTTGCGAGAACGATAGGATAACCTGTCGATTGTCTCTGCACTGAGTCGCGTCGGTATAGAGATTTCCTAAGTGATAGGAAGTCCGATCGGGATTGTGAATACCCAGATTGCAAGGGCTTCTTCGAAAGTGCCTTCGGTTCTGTTCGAACCCATAACAGACTTATATGGCCGTATGTCTGACACTACACTTTGAGATATAAAGCTGATTTCTTTCAAATACATTTATGTTTGGTGGCGGAGATTTATTCACTTAGCTTAACACCCTTCTCTGAGACGTACGAGCTGAGAGGTTATGTAGTTGAAAGTTATCTGTAATATACTCCCAATTTGGTAGTGTGGCATGCTAAGTGTTGCTGTGTGTTGCTGATTATTTGTTGATCATTTGTTGATCAAAGCATGGCTTTTGTGAAAAAGCGTAGCTTTGTGGACAAGACCTCATTGGACCTCACAACCCGGAAATGGTCGAAACAGGAAAGATGCGGCAAGGCTATGAGGGTCGCTCCCTTTAGGGTATGTTATTTCTCTCTGGAAAAAGGTGATATTATGGTATGGAGCCCAGATATTTACCCGTGTGGTTGCTCCAATCTCATTTACTATGTGATTGTTGCTTTGTGATCGAGGCGCCTCGGATAAAGGTCGCAAACGACCGGGGGTGGCATATTCGTGTAGTAGTTACCTAGTAAGAGGTAACCTGTCACGACCCGGGCTTTCTATGCCCAGAAAGACGTATCGTGAATTAAGAAAGAAAGGGACAGAAGAAGAAAAGAAAGAAAAGAAGAAAGAACAACAACATCAGAAACTCACAGCGGAACGAATGAAATATAATATATCGTATAAAATATTACATAGTATCATATACATCAGAGTTACACAACTTACACAACACATATTAGACAGTTATAAACATCTGTCTAATTCATACAACTCAAGTATCACAGATACAGACACAACATATACACAGCGGAATCATCATATATCTACACGGTGAAGCCTCCTGCTCCAAATCTCCTCCAGAATTCGTCAAAGCTAACCTGAATACCTTGGCTACTCGTAAAAATTTGAGTACCCAAGAGTTTATAAAACAGAAATAAACACTTGGGTCAGACATGGGTCTGGTGTGAGTAAACGGTTAGATTGCTTAACTTCAAAACCTTTTGAAAACAAAGGTAGCACGTAAGACTTCCCACACATAAACATGGAAAGTTTTTACCTTACGCTAACCAAAACATTTGATAGGAAATCCAGTTATATTATAATAGGGTCTAAGGTTTTCAAGTAAAATACAGAAATAGCTGAAATGCTTACATCTCACATTCCAACATAGTTGGGCACAACTAATACGTACGGCACTTATTGGAGTTTGGATTCCATACAATGGCAGGGCTACTGGGGTACCGCCCGTCACAGTACGTGGCCTAGATCACCGTACCGAGGAGTACGCCCGCTCCCCTGCAACACAAAGCCGGAACCATCCCTTACTGGATAATCCCGAACAAGACAATCCCGTAGTTGGCGCGACCAACCACACACTAAGCCGAATAAAAGAAAAGGGACCTCTAGACAGGGATCTATCTTGCTCTCAGTGGGTGCTACCCACGAAGCCTTGCTGCACCTCCCCTGCTTTAGCCATTCCCGGTTGATGAGGCTTGAGGTTACGATTACCTTAAATCAGAACATATCACTTAGAATGCTCATCGTCCGCCTGACGATGTGCTGAAAGCATTCAATCCATACAAGTTCGTTCCGGGTTCGAACGAAACCGAAGGCATTATCTCGTTACACTCGTTTTGGAATCACCCTCAGAGTTAACGACAATAACCCTTGCACTCTGAATCTTCATCTTCACTTGAGATTCACGACCTATCGTAAATTTGGATCGATGTGGTATTCGGGTCTCCAGACCTGGAATACCGGTATACGGAAACCCGATCCCGGTCTCATCGAAATCCAAAACGTATCTTTTAAGGCCAAGTTGTTTAAAGGTTTAAACAATTTAACTTATCTATACAGATAGATAATTCACAAGTCACAATTGATAATCACATTATCATTTAAACAGATGATTTATAACCAAATAGGTAATCCATATCAACATCACAATAGTTAATCTATATTACCATCATAATGCAACCAAGCATTCATACCACACAACATTACTTATCTCATTTCTGAGATTACATCCATTCAAGACAAATAAATGTCATCCATTCTTATATAAGCAATGATTTACTTAATCATAACATAATTAATTTAAAATTGATTTAAATTAACTATCTCTATCTTTAATTAATTTAAAGTGAATTAAATTAATCACTTCATCTCTTAATTAACTTAAAATAAATTAAATTAATTACTTCATTATAAATCTTACTTATATAATCATTAATTAATTACAAATAAATTAATTAATCTTTCTCTAATTATCCACTTTAATTAATCACCTTGATTAATCATTCTTTAATTACATTTAAGTAATTATCTTAATTAATTTCACAAATTAATTATCCTTAACCAAATACAGTAATTAACCTTTAATTACTTCATTAATTAATTAATTATAATTAATTACTTTAATCCTTAATTAATTACAATTAATCACTTATCATTTGATTAATTAATCTTAATTAATTAACTCTTAATTACATCATTAATTAATTATAAACTAATGATTCCTAATTACAATCTTTAATTATTTATTTATATTTAAATTAATTAAATAATTAATCTTAATTAAACCATAATTATTAATCATGTTTGATTAATCTAATTCAGTAATTAACTTCCCTTAATTACTTCCCTTAATTAATTACCTTTAATTAATTACCTTAACAAATAATTAATTACCTTATTAATTAATCTTAATCCTTTAATTAACTTAATTAAATAATTTATTTAATTAATAACACTAAGTAATTAACTCTTAATCACTTCTTATTTAATTACTTTCATAAAATAATTATCCTCTAATTACTTTATTAAATATTTTATCTTTACTAAATTACATCCAGTAATTATTTCTTAATTACTTCATCAAGTAATTATACTTAATTAATTTATAAGTGATTATCTTTAATTAATCACTAATTAATTACTTAGTTAATTATTTAACTAATTTATTGAAATTAAACTAACTAATTTCTTAATCCTTATATTTAAAGGATCTTAATTAAGAAAAACCATTTATCTTAATTAAATTATTCACAAAGACCAACTTTTCTTTAATCATTAATAATAATTGAATTACCCTTATTATCTTCACATATCAATTTCCTTTAATAAATCAAATCTTAATTACTTAAGATAGACTCTTTATTAAAATTGATTTGCTAAATCCTCATCGTTAAACTTATTTAAAATAAAACATTTAGAAATCAATTATAACTAGACATTATAAACTTCTACTCGACTTTCAAAATCTTTAAGCTTCCAAAGTTATTAAATTAACTTTAATACAAAAATCATTTTGAAAATCCACTTTTAATCCTTTAAGAAATTATCTATTTAAATATTAACTTAAAAACATTTAATTTTGAAAACAATTTAGTTAATAGTTAAAATCTTTGTTTACCTTTGATTTTAAAACACGTAAATATTACAATTACAAAATTCTTTTGTTTTTAAAACTTTAAAACATTTCCTTTAAAACTTTTAATGCCTACTAATTCCAAACTCGAGTAAAACGATCAAAAACACGAAGAACTCTCGAGTTCAACCCACACTTTCCCGCTTTGAGTAAAACTCGAACATTTCCCGAACGAAACCCGATCAATCACTATCTTCCCCAAACCAGATTCTCAGATGCACGTAACCGTTCTCGTGCACGTGCACGCCTTCAACGATCGACGACGATCTCCGTTCAGTCCTCCGGCAAGTCATCCTCCATCACGACATCACGATCGAGCATCAAAATTTACTCGATTCGTACGAGACTCGAATTCGACATTTCGAACCCAAACTGCTCGAACACCATCATCAGAAAAACCATCATCCACGGCAATCAACACTTCGAGACACCTCGCCACCTTCGTCGAAGCTTCCCTACTTCGCCTCAAACCCACAGAACCACGTGCGATTGCTTCCGGTCGCTTGTCGTCGCCGTGAAAATCCAACCTTCGACATCGATTTCAAACTAACTAAAAACCCTATTAAGACTTCGTATGATCATCACGATGGATTATAAAATCCACGACCATTTTTCTGATGAACTCCATCATACCATCTACCTTCAAACTCAACCTCGACTTCCATTTCATCGCCGTTCGCCTCAGATTGGTCAAAATGTCCAAAACAGTTAAACCCAAAATTCTCTTCAATTACCAAACTAGAAATCATGATTCATATCTCAAAATTCATGATTTAGCATTATGAATTCAATTATGCAATTCAAACTTAAAATTGATTCAATTAATTTTTGACCCATATAAAGATATTTACTGTAAATTTTGAAATTTGAACTAAATATCCATTATAAAAACCTATAATTATTTTTAGAAGGAAGATTACATGATTTCAATCATCTTCTGTTTACAAATCATTAGCAAATTCGAATTAAAAATGGAGTTATTGATTTTATTATGGAAATGATATCTGTTAATATCACACAGAGACTATGTAAACTACACAGACATTCAAAAATGCATAATTCAAGCATGCATCCAATTTTAATTCAAGTATTCAAATAACATGAAGATGTTCATTCACAAGAACAAGTAGAAATCCAAGATTTAACTGTTTTTTTTTTTAAAAATTCATTTACTCACCTGTTATTTTAAACAGAGACATATGTTGTTTCCAGGCTTTTGAATTTGATTTTTCTTTTTGCTTGTTGAATTTAACTTCTTGCTGTTTGATCTTTCTCTGATCTGGTTACATGACTTCAGATTGCATTTGAAGATTTGAAACTCCTATTTGAAATTGCCTTTCATCTTTCTTATCTCAGATTTGCATTTCCAGTTCTTCATTTCTTCTTTGCAATTTGATTTCCAGACTTATCTTCTTTGCTTTAGATTTTACAGATTTTACAGTTTCCATTTTTCTTTAGATTCGAATTTAGTTTTAGTAGAGAAAGAAGTGAAGAAAGATTAATTCAGCTGAAAAGTAAAATCAGATCTTCTTTCATTTTATTTATTTATGACTTTAATTTAAAGAGAAAAATAGCCACTTGTCTTCTTAAGTTGTTACTTAGCTTACACATATGAAATCCAAGCCTCCATATGTTTACAAGTGTAAATCTTGTCTTTTATTAATTTATTTAAGTTATACATGTGTATTTATACAATATTTATATGTATATAAAAATGTATTTATCTTTTTATAAATAAGCTTTTAGATTTTAATAAATATACAAATGTGAAAAACAATTATTTAAAATAACTTATGCTTATATCAATTAAATATAACATACTTATATATGCTTGAGAAATTGAGCTTAACTATATATATATTTTTACAAACCATTTTGAATTTTAAAAGAGAAAAGATTATAAAAATAAATGAACTTCTTATTTAAATCTTATTTAAACTTAAGCTTACATATATATTTTTAAATAAGAAATTATTCTTGTTATTTAAATCATAAATATCATTTTCAAAAGTATTAAGTTAAATTACAAATTATATAATTATTAAAGTTTGAAAATACTTTATAAAATTCAAATCCAATATTCTTTCCATTCCAATATATACAAATATATATTCTAAATGGAAAATATTTTTAACATTAGCTTTTAAAATTACTATATTGAATTTTATAACATAATTCCAAATAACAATATATATACATATATATTATAAATTTGAAAACTTATCCCTTTTTTAAATTAAAGATTCCCTATTTATAATATATATACCTATATATATACATTATAAATATAAACACTTATATTAGTTTTAGAAAGATAAATCTTCCCAATTTAAAATTGTTAGAAAAGATATTCCCAAATTAAAATGTTATTAGTTTTTAAAAAATAAACTTGCCAATTAAAATGTTATTAACCTTTTAAAATGAATAAACTTGTCAATTTATAAAATAAAATCATAAAATCAATTTAATTATAAATAAAGATTATTAAATTGATATTGCCAAATTCCCGGGATATCACATTCCTCCCCCCTTAAAATAATTTCGTCCCCGAAATTTAAAATCAAAGATAATTTAATAACCCAGCAAAATTTTTAATTTTAAACAGCAACCATACATATCAATCATATTCTAACAACCATAGCAAACAATTTAATCCAACAAATTTAACTATCCAGACAAAATTCTGGATAGAATTTCCTCGAGTTTCCCCAAGTATATATATATACCGGGATACTCGTTCTACAGGATCTTAACTAACTATCTACAAAAATCTAGAACTCCTTCCCATCTAGATCACAAATCTGAACAAGATATCAGATTAAACTCAAGACCAGCTCAACCACCATATCCTTCTGAACTGCTGATCCCATAACCAGATGAATCATACACATATTCCTCAGAGATATGTGAAATACAATGAATTCCAGTTATCCGAACTGGCAACTAAATCCTATAGATCAAAGAACTAATTCTCTTGAGAACACAGAAAAATCTCATAATACTTCCGAAGCTTGCTCTCCAGTCTTACCAAATCTTATATCTCCTTTGATCGGAGAAAACTTAAACAATATCCAATTTCAACTTCAACTTCCAAATTCCATCAATTCTTAACTGCATAACTCCTTTGACGATCCTGAGTCACTTCATCCTTCCTGATCAGCTTAACTCTTGCTGATGCCTCTTGAAACAGACTAGACCAACATCAAACCAATTTCTGGATCCTACTCAACAAAATGGTTCTTCCAAAAATACACCAAAATCTAGAACACAACTCTACTCCACAATCATTAGAGCACTACGAACTACTTCTCCTTTCTGGAATAGTCAAACAGTTGCACTCAACAACCTTACCTCCAAATTCTTAAAATTCCTTCACACTTAGAGGTACACTTGAATTTCCTATAGAAATCCTCTACTCCAAGAAAATTACAACTCCCGTTTGCTCCCACTCTAGAACAGCTGCTAACTTGCTTCCGCTGCACAACTCTGATTTGGAATAGATGAGAATGCCATCGGAGAAATTCGAGCACAAACTTGATCATCCACAGTTCACCATACCATAAATTCTTAGTGAACCATTCCACTTGGTCAAAACATCCTAGCAGAATCCCCTCCAGAAAATTAGGACTGATCAATCCCTCTCCAAACAATCTTCAGTTGCTTCACCAATTTCTTCTCTAGGAGACATCCTCCTACAAAGCTGAACCACCGGTAACTCCACGAATCAAGTCGATACGGAATCTCAATCTCCAATAACCCAAGAGAACACTCAAACAATCGCAAGTCACTTTTGCGATCAGCCCGGCCTAATTTCCAAAGATAACTGTTCTCTCTTCATAATCAGAACAGCTTACACTTAACCATCCAATTCATCGAAGAAATGGATTCACTCTGTTGCTTCTGGACTTTACCTTCAGAAAAACTGCTCAGCCAGAAACTTCCTGCTAACACACAGAACACTCCGAGCTGCACTGCTGCCACAGATGCCAAAGACTTCTTATCCTAAACTCCTCGAGAAATTCGGACTTCAAAGCAACAGAAACACCCCACTGGACTCAGCCACAACACTGAAACAGACTCACTTCTTCAAACTTGTTCCAGAAGAAACATCTTCAGAAACGTCCATAGCCACCGCGTCTCACCACACAGCTATTACTTCCTGAGGTTGCCAAAATACCATCACTCACTTCAGCTCATCCAATAGATCTACTTTATTCATCCAACTTCAAAGATAAACTCCGAACTTAAACAGTTTCCTTCGGAGATCGATGAAATCCTTACACCACAACAAAGCTCACTCGAGACAGTATTGGGTCTACAGTCTCGACAAATACACTTCCAACCTCAACATTCAAACTCCAACCATTGGTAGTCGTGTTACATACACCACCACCTTATCTACCTTTATAACTTATATTGGAAAACCCGAACAGGTAACCCAACAAATAGGTAGAAATATATATATTTAAAATGATACTTTTTATATAGAAATTATTTCTGGGTAAAATTATTTCATTTACCTCTTTAAAACAATATTGTGTCTGTTGGCCTGGTCTAAGTGTTTAGAGATCCCTATCAATAACGTTAGCTACTCGTATTGACCAGAATCCATATACCACTCAACCGATCAATTAACACAATATAAAACCATTTTTATATAACTAACAATTACGCGCTCTCAAGATAGACACCACTTCAGAGCCTAGGTATTCACTCAACCTTGCTCTGATACCAACTGTCACGACCCGGGCTTTCTATGCCCAGAAAGACGTATCGTGAATTAAGAAAGAAAGGGACAGAAGAAGAAAAGAAAGAAAAGAAGAAAGAACAACAACATCAGAAACTCACAGCGGAACGAATGAAATATAATATATCATATAAAATATTACATAGTATCATATACATCAGAGTTACACAACTTACACAACACATATTAGACAGTTATAAACATCTGTCTAATTCATACAACTCAAGTATCACAGATACAGACACAACATATACACAGCGGAATCATCATATATCTACACGGTGAAGCCTCCTGCTCCAAATCTCCTCCAGAATTCGTCAAAGCTAACCTGAATCCCTTGGCTACTCGTAAAAATTTGAGTACCCAAGAGTTTATAAAACAGAAATAAACACTTGGGTCAGACATGGGTCTGGTGTGAGTAAACGGTTAGATTGCTTAACTTCAAAACCTTTTGAAAACAAAGGTATCACGTAAGACTTCCCACACATAAACATGGAAAGTTTTTACCTTACGCTAACCAAAACATTTGATAGGAAATCCAGTTATATTATAATAGGGTCTAAGGTTTTCAAGTAAAATACAGAAATAGCTGAAATGCTTACATCTCACATTCCAACATAGTTGGGCACAACTAATACGTACGGCACTTATTGGAGTTTGGATTCCATACAATGGCAGGGCTACTGGGGTACCGCCCGTCACAGTACGTGGCCTAGATCACCGTACCGAGGAGTACGCCCGCTCCCCTGCAACACAAAGCCGGAACCATCCCTTACTGGATAATCCCGAACAAGACAATCCCGTAGTTGGCGCGACCAACCACACACTAAGCCGAATAAAAGAAAAGGGACCTCTAGACAGGGATCTATCTTGCTCTCAGTGGGTGCTACCCACGAAGCCTTGCTGCACCTCCCCTGCTTTAGCCATTCCCGGTTGATGAGGCTTGAGGTTACGATTACCTTAAATCAGAACATATCACTTAGAATGCTCATCGTCCGCCTGACGATGTGCTGAAAGCATTCAATCCATACAAGTTCGTTCCGGGTTCGAACGAAACCGAAGGCATTATCTCGTTACACTCGTTTTGGAATCACCCTCAGAGTTAACGACAATAACCCTTGCACTCTGAATCTTCATCTTCACTTGAGATTCACGACCTATCGTAAATTTGGATCGATGTGGTATTCGGGTCTCCAGACCTGGAATACCGGTATACGGAAACCCGATCCCGGTCTCATCGAAATCCAAAACGTATCTTTTAAGGCCAAGTTGTTTAAAGGTTTAAACAATTTAACTTATCTATACAGATAGATAATTCACAAGTCACAATTGATAATCACATTATCATTTAAACAGATGATTTATAACCAAATAGGTAATCCATATCAACATCACAATAGTTAATCTATATTACCATCATAATGCAACCAAGCATTCATACCACACAACATTACTTATCTCATTTCTGAGATTACATCCATTCAAGACAAATAAATGTCATCCATTCTTATATAAGCAATGATTTACTTAATCATAACATAATTAATTTAAAATTGATTTAAATTAACTATCTCTATCTTTAATTAATTTAAAGTGAATTAAATTAATCACTTCATCTCTTAATTAACTTAAAATAAATTAAATTAATTACTTCATTATAAATCTTACTTATATAATCATTAATTAATTACAAATAAATTAATTAATCTTTCTCTAATTATCCACTTTAATTAATCACCTTGATTAATCATTCTTTAATTACATTTAAGTAATTATCTTAATTAATTTCACAAATTAATTATCCTTAACCAAATACAGTAATTAACCTTTAATTACTTCATTAATTAATTAATTATAATTAATTACTTTAATCCTTAATTAATTACAATTAATCACTTATCATTTGATTAATTAATCTTAATTAATTAACTCTTAATTACATCATTAATTAATTATAAACTAATGATTCCTAATTACAATCTTTAATTATTTATTTATATTTAAATTAATTAAATAATTAATCTTAATTAAACCATAATTATTAATCATGTTTGATTAATCTAATTCAGTAATTAACTTCCCTTAATTACTTCCCTTAATTAATTACCTTTAATTAATTACCTTAACAAATAATTAATTACCTTATTAATTAATCTTAATCCTTTAATTAACTTAATTAAATAATTTATTTAATTAATAACACTAAGTAATTAACTCTTAATCACTTCTTATTTAATTACTTTCATAAAATAATTATCCTCTAATTACTTTATTAAATATTTTATCTTTACTAAATTACATCCAGTAATTATTTCTTAATTACTTCATCAAGTAATTATACTTAATTAATTTATAAGTGATTATCTTTAATTAATCACTAATTAATTACTTAGTTAATTATTTAACTAATTTATTGAAATTAAACTAACTAATTTCTTAATCCTTATATTTAAAGGATCTTAATTAAGAAAAACCATTTATCTTAATTAAATTATTCACAAAGACCAACTTTTCTTTAATCATTAATAATAATTGAATTACCCTTATTATCTTCACATATCAATTTCCTTTAATAAATCAAATCTTAATTACTTAAGATAGACTCTTTATTAAAATTGATTTGCTAAATCCTCATCGTTAAACTTATTTAAAATAAAACATTTAGAAATCAATTATAACTAGACATTATAAACTTCTACTCGACTTTCAAAATCTTTAAGCTTCCAAAGTTATTAAATTAACTTTAATACAAAAATCATTTTGAAAATCCACTTTTAATCCTTTAAGAAATTATCTATTTAAATATTAACTTAAAAACATTTAATTTTGAAAACAATTTAGTTAATAGTTAAAATCTTTGTTTACCTTTGATTTTAAAACACGTAAATATTACAATTACAAAATTCTTTTGTTTTTAAAACTTTAAAACATTTCCTTTAAAACTTTTAATGCCTACTAATTCCAAACTCGAGTAAAACGATCAAAAACACGAAGAACTCTCGAGTTCAACCCACACTTTCCCGCTTCGAGTAAAACTCGAACATTTCCCGAACGAAACCCGATCAATCACTATCTTCCCCAAACCAGATTCTCAGATGCACGTAACCGTTCTCGTGCACGTGCACGCCTTCAACGATCGACGACGATCTCCGTTCAGTCCTCCGGCAAGTCATCCTCCATCACGACATCACGATCGAGCATCAAAATTTACTCGATTCGTACGAGACTCGAATTCGACATTTCGAACCCAAACTGCTCGAACACCATCATCAGAAAAACCATCATCCACGGCAATCAACACTTCGAGACACCTCGCCACCTTCGTCGAAGCTTCCCTACTTCGCCTCGAACCCACAGAACCACGTGCGATCGCTTCCGGTCGCTTGTCGTCGCCGTGAAAATCCAACCTTCGACATCGATTTCAAACTAACTAAAAACCCTATTAAGACTTCGTATGATCATCACGATGGATTATAAAATCCACGACCATTTTTCTGATGAACTCCATCATACCATCTACCTTCAAACTCAACCTCGACTTCCATTTCATCGCCGTTCGCCTCAGATTGGTCAAAATGTCCAAAACAGTTAAACCCAAAATTCTCTTCAATTACCAAACTAGAAATCATGATTCATATCTCAAAATTCATGATTTAGCATTATGAATTCAATTATGCAATTCAAACTTAAAATTGATTCAATTAATTTTTGACCCATATAAAGATATTTACTGTAAATTTTGAAATTTGAACTAAATATCCATTATAAAAACCTATAATTATTTTTAGAAGGAAGATTACATGATTTCAATCATCTTCTGTTTACAAATCATTAGCAAATTCGAATTAAAAATGGAGTTATTGATTTTATTATGGAAATGATATCTGTTAATATCACACAGAGACTATGTAAACTACACAGACATTCAAAAATGCATAATTCAAGCATGCATCCAATTTTAATTCAAGTATTCAAATAACATGAAGATGTTCATTCACAAGAACAAGTAGAAATCCAAGATTTAACTGTTTTTTTTTTTAAAATTCATTTACTCACCTGTTATTTTAAACAGAGACATATGTTGTTTCCAGGCTTTTGAATTTGATTTTTCTTTTTGCTTGTTGAATTTAACTTCTTGCTGTTTGATCTTTCTCTGATCTGGTTACATGACTTCAGATTGCATTTGAAGATTTGAAACTCCTATTTGAAATTGCCTTTCATCTTTCTTATCTCAGATTTGCATTTCCAGTTCTTCATTTCTTCTTTGCAATTTGATTTCCAGACTTATCTTCTTTGCTTTAGATTTTACAGTTTCCATTTTTCTTTAGATTCGAATTTAGTTTTAGTAGAGAAAGAAGTGAAGAAAGATTAATTCAGCTGAAAAGTAAAATCAGATCTTCTTTCATTTTATTTATTTATGACTTTAATTTAAAGAGAAAAATAGCCACTTGTCTTCTTAAGTTGTTACTTAGCTTACACATATGAAATCCAAGCCTCCATATGTTTACAAGTGTAAATCTTGTCTTTTATTAATTTATTTAAGTTATACATGTGTATTTATACAATATTTATATGTATATAAAAATGTATTTATCTTTTTATAAATAAGCTTTTAGATTTTAATAAATATACAAATGTGAAAAACAATTATTTAAAATAACTTATGCTTATATCAATTAAATATAACATACTTATATATGCTTGAGAAATTGAGCTTAACTATATATATATTTTTACAAACCATTTTGAATTTTAAAAGAGAAAAGATTATAAAAATAAATGAACTTCTTATTTAAATCTTATTTAAACTTAAGCTTACATATATATTTTTAAATAAGAAATTATTCTTGTTATTTAAATCATAAATATCATTTTCAAAAGTATTAAGTTAAATTACAAATTTCCAAATTACAAATTATATAATTATTAAAGTTTGAAAATACTTTATAAAATTCAAATCCAATATTCTTTCCATTCCAATATATACAAATATATATATTCTAAATGGAAAATATTTTTAACATTAGCTTTTAAAATTACTATATTGAATTTTATAACATAATTCCAAATAACAATATATATACATATATATTATAAATTTGAAAACTTATCCCTTTTTGAAATTAAAGATTCCCTATTTATAATATATATACCTATATATATACATTATAAATATAAACACTTATATTAGTTTTAGAAAGATAAATCTTCCCAATTTAAAATTGTTAGAAAAGATATTCCCAAATTAAAATGTTATTAGTTTTTAAAAAATAAACTTGCCAATTAAAATGTTATTAACCTTTTAAAATGAATAAACTTGTCAATTTATAAAATAAAATCATAAAATCAATTTAATTATAAATAAAGATTATTAAATTGATATTGCCAAATTCCCGGGATATCACATAACCCGGCCTTGTGTTGGCAGAGAGCTAGTTAGTTCTTGGGACGTCCCTCCAGAGGCATACCCATGTGGCAGTAGGAAGTTCCTTAGCCTGACCATTTGTTGGAAATCCAAAGAAACAATACGAGCCCTTTACGATTGCAGTTGTATAACCTGTCTCCTCAGGCGGCAGCTATAGCAGGCATAATATAATGGTACCTATGCTGGCTAAGATTAATATTATATTTTCGAAAGGATTTTCACACTATGCACTAGTAATAATATCAAAATAGTTTTCTCGTAATAAGCATATTTGACTATCATAAGAAGAAATCTCCTCCAAGTCTGCGATTGCATTGTGTGTGGTGGGAGGTCTTATGGTAGTTTCATTTTCCAAAAAGCATTGCGGATTTCAATGTTTAAAATTCTTTTGTTGTTTGTTTTAAAGATAACTGTTTTTGTTACTCATACCAGTCCCATGACTGACTCGGAGTTTATTGTTCCCTTCCTAAACTCTGGGTGCCCACAATTTTTCACACGGACAGTTTAGAGTTGGGTTTTTCAGATAGTCAGGTTTAGTAGATTATCGGGAGCTAGTTCAGTTTTTGGAGTTCACGGACGACCGACCTTGCTTATCTTGGTGCAACGTAATGGTGGTTCGAGCTTGATGTTGGAGTTGTTGGATTCATTCTCTTTTCCAGATCATTTGGAGTTATCAGTTCTGTTGTTTCCGCTGTAACATTATTATTTGTCTCTGATATTGTTGTATCATATTGATATCGTTGTTGTATATCATTCTGGATGTTGTATTCGTTGGAGTTGTATATGATATATTCATTTCTTTCTTCCGCTGTGTTGTTATACTTAACGTGTTATAAGCTCCGGTGAGCCAGATTTGGCGTTTGAATCTGCGGCATTTCGAGTACAAGTGAAGTACGGGTGCCGATTTTTGAAGGCCGAGTCAGGATCGCTACATAATCGTACTTTGTATGTTGACTCGTTTATGGAAAACATTTAATAGTATACTTAGCAATAAAAACCGATGAAGTAAGTTTGTCTATCTGTAGGAGTTAAGACCGATGTTCATGTAGGGATATGAGAAATAGAGCTTTAACCTACCGGCTTCACTCTTGAGCAAGGGATAGTGTGAGATGAAATTATCAGAAACGCGTTAAGTATACGAGACTTGATTTCCATATGCGATTGCTCTCATTATCATTGAATGACCAAATTCGTCGATTCAGTCTTGAAGAGACCGGGATTGGTAAGTGTTTTACTTATCGAAAACCACTTCAAGGCTGAGAAACGTGTTCTATCTCTTGGAAGTGGATTTGTTTAAGATGCTATAATGCATGTGTGGTTTTGAGATCTGTTAGAAATGTGGGAATCCATTTGTAGATTCATGTTCAGTTCGAGTGATGAAGACTCATGTGAAAGATGCCAAATGTAACCTTGACATCGAAAATGACTAAAAACAGAGTAAGCCTCATAACCCAGGGTTTAGCTGGCCAATATTAGGGTATTGTCAACTCTATATCTGGATACACTTATCGATTGTTGGCAGGCGGGAGTTGTTGATATTGGTTCACGTTGTTCATTTTTATGTTCGAACGCTGGGCGACTTGTGTTTACCTAAATGAAATGTTTTATCTAGAGATATACGTCACTTAGAGGTACTTTCTGATCCTTGTGTAGGAGATTGGATCCGGCTCCATCAGAGAGATCTCCATGTAAAAATCCATTGTGCGAACATTCCTTATTTGATTTGATTGTACTCCTAATATGTTGTTGAATGTAATGAATGTAACCATTCTGGCTGTGTTATATATAATATTCTACACCCTAGACATTCTAATATATCATCTTATGTACTTATTAATTGGTGGTTCTTTTGAGGGGATAACCGTTATGGCATTCCATGTAGTCTCAAAAGTATTGTTATTTGTTGACCACATATTTCTTGACTTTCTCATACCAGACTTATGTCTAACACGTAGCTTTTGTTTTCCCTAAATTCCTCGTGTGCTCTTTCGAGTAGTTTGAGAAGGGCGGGTTTTTGTTGTTGTTTAATGGAGCTTGAGGAGACGAGCTGGTTATTTCACCTATCGTAGTATTCTTATCTCCCTGCAATACTATATTGTACATATCAGCATTTGTGAGGACATGTTGTTATAACTATCCAGGCTGATGATATTACTTACGTTTTTAACTTTGAAATTTATGTATCGGAGTAATTCTTTGTACTGTTCTTTTGATATTATATTATCGTTTCGCCGTGAGATTCTGATGTCGTGCTCTCTTCTTTCTTGTTCTACTTCTTTTTTAACCCTAACAATTTGTCTTTCTAGCACTTGGATGCTCGAGACGTGAATATCGTGGATGTATTAGTGTCGACATTTAAGATCGAAAAGACGTGTCGTTACAACATAACAAGATATTACATGATGCTCAAATGCTTGTTTATATCGCATAGGTAAAATCTTCTCTTTGATTATGATATGCATATATGCAATATTATTTTGAGCAAGTCCAAGTATTTGTTTCCCTTTTATTATATTTATTTCTTTCAGATGTGATTTTGAATCATAAATCACCACACTCTCAAACTTCAAGCGATGAGATATTGTAGCACTAATCCCAATATATATATATATATATTAAATATAGATGTTTATTTTATTTCGTAAAAAAATTGATTTTTCAACCGACCTATATATAGGATCATAAATATATTTACGATCCCCAAGTGAGGGTGAATAAGTTTTTAAATATATTTCGTAGATAAATAAATAAAATAAAATGTGGAAGAAAAGCAAAATGTAAAGGAAACACATATGTATCCAGGTTCGACCATGACCCTGTAGTGTCTACTGCTACCCGGAAGAATACTACTAGAATTAAATAATCGGCTGATTACAGGACATTAAACTCGCGATCCTTTGCTAAAATGACTGTTCTAATCGTATGTCTAATAACCCTAGCTTAACTCAAATCCCGAGTCGAGAATTCCCAAATTACACGTTTCACATGGAAAATATGTAATTTAAAACTAAAACAAATGAAAACGTCCCTGAAATGGATAACTGACGTTTAGATGTAATACTAGAAAAATGAAAGGCTAAAATCAATTTTCCCCTTTTACTTTGAAAGCCTGTTTCTCTTTTCCTAAATTAGATCCACTTTTTCCCCTTTTTTGGCTAATTCTATTTGAATCCAAAAGTTGCTAACCGGCCCCCTTTAAAATTGAAAAAACCATCATAACCATATTTTGTTGAGTATACTCATATTATTGATAACTCATTCTCTTTATACCCTTCAGTCTAGTAAAAGGTCAACCATGTAGGCCAAACATGTGGATTTGTAACCTACTATGTAGTTATAATATATGGTTTCCAAGCTAATCACGCACCTCTCATGCGTGGTTTGTCTAAATACCACACAAATGTGAGATTTTCAATCAACCACTTACTCAAACTTCTATGAACTGTGCATTTTTAAATTAACAAAAATCAAACATGATAAAATTCAAGTTTTATGTATTTTGTTCTATTAGAATCCATTAGTTAAAGTAAAAAACTTGAGATTACTTAGATTTGAATGGTTAGAGTTTATTGGCTATGGGCAATTGAAGACGAAAAAGAGAACGAACTTGCTGGATGTAAATTACATATGGGCAATTTTGGTCAGTATTTTTTTTTAAAATTTAGGACGACTACTCAGCAATATTATGTGTTAAAATGGAATTAGTCATTACCTTCTCTTCCTAGAATAAAATTTTATTCTTCAGATAAAATTTGGTATTTGGTTTTTGTTGTCGCCGACTGTACTGCTTGCTAAGATGGAGTCTCAAGTTTCACGATGCCCGAATGTTAGGTCTGAGGATGAGAGATGGCTGCCTGAATTGTTGCCTCATTAACCTTCATATTGGATATTTCCTTTCTAACAAACTAAAGCCTCGTCTGACTCTTCTTCGCCGTACTGCTATTGATGGAAGCCGTACCGCCACTGTGACCTCCTTATGATGAAGTTTAGAGTTTGTTGCATCAAACACTAAAAGTGTATGATTTCCAAGATATGCTATGCTAGGTCGACGCTAGGAGAAGGGTTTGCCACTTAGTTGTGATTTGCTTTACCAGCCTTGATGTGTTCGAGCCTGAAGATGACTGCAGTTATCTATTTTTGGAGTTCACCTGTAAATGCGTCTTGATTGATCGCTGTTGAGTAGTAGTAAAATGAACGGCTTTAAAAATTGTAGTCTGATGATGTAGATGTTTAGTTTGGTTCTGGATTTGATACGGAGACCCAGTGAGAGTGATGAACCTTGGATTTTGTGGTCGGGATGAACATAGGAGCAGTGTTGTTGGTCGTAGTTGATGTTTGGTGATAGGTGTTATACGTCTAGTATACCAAAACAGAGAATAATCAATTATAAACTCGTCGCACAAGTTTATAACTCAGATTTCCACTACACTGGAATTCTGTGTTAATTATTATAACAATATGATTGTTGTAAATAAATTACAACAACAGCGTTATACTATTTTGAATAAATAGTATAACAAAAATAAAGGATAGAATGTAGAATAAAATAGAATTCTAACCGGAATATGTCTGAGGCTCGTCGTAACGATTTCCTTAAGAATTTTATTTCAAAATTCTCCCAAGATACAACAGACGAATTCTGCTCGAAATTGTAATGAGTATATCACTCTGTGATTTGAATCAGCATTTATCAGAGGAGAAGAGAGAGATTCGGAATTGAAAAATGAGTGAGGAAAGTGATCAGTTTTCCTCCTTATTTATAATGGTCTGTATCCCTTCCGAACGGTCGTGTCTGCACCCGTTCGCTCAAACAGTCGCGTCTGTACCTCTTCGTACAGTCACATCTGTCTGCTATGCCCTCTAACGGATCTGTTTCGCACCCGCTCACTGTTTCGCCCGCGTCCGCTTCTGCACCCGTTCGTTTGCGCCTGGTACACTTTCGCTCGCGTCCGCTTCCGCACCCGTTCATTTGCGCGCGCTTCACTTCAGGAGTCGTGTCGGGTCGCACCCGCTCGCACCTATTCAACCCGCGGTCCGTTCCCGAACAGATCTGCATCTGTTCGTCTGGCCTGCAACTGTCATAAAGCCCGGTCCAGTTTGCAGTAAAAATATGAGTATCATATTAGACCCGTACCCGGCCCGGTTCGGTTCGGACGGACGGACGGCGGCGGCGCACGCGCGTGTGTGTGGTGGGGATGCATGATCTCCCTCCTCACAACGGAGCATACATTTGGGAGCCCCGAGCCCCCAACCTCCTCATGAGAAAGCTATATTTAAACCAATATAGCTCTCACAATTTAGAGATGTGGGACTTTATATTTCATTCAACTTTAAGGAATTCCAACAATCCCCCACATGAATGATAATATACATATCCCCCACACAAAGCGAAATATCACAGAGTATATATGGATTTAATGCTTTATCGTGGATAAATAGATATTTCTCTTTGAACTTTCCCTAGTTAAAACTTATCGGATTTACTTGGCTAATCGGTGAAATAGTTCATCTTGAACCGTCAGCCTTTATTGTATATCCAGACAATAAGTTCTACAAAGCATTAATTCCCTTCTCAACCAATTTCTTGGTTGCGTTCATTTTGGTCCTGAACAGTACTTGGTTCTGCGAGTGTTTTAGAGAATAAAAGCCTTTTAATATTCTCATAGAGCCGACCCAGCTCATACTTACATAGGTGATCGCAACCATTAAGAGTATCCTACATATACCCCACTTGTTATTTCCAAGATATGGTCATCATTAAAAAACATAGTTTTAACCTTTAAATACTTCTGTAGGCATGCATTTATATTGTGCACCATAGGAATGAAGTTGGATTATGTCCATGCAAATGCATTACGTCTTGAGTTATTCAGAACTGGTTTGCCTATTGATCCTAGTTTGTGGGATCTCCAGTCGCTAGGATAGGTTTCCGTATAAGATAACTCTTGGTGGTTTAGGCTTTTAAACCCATTCCCCTCGATGCGTAGTCAATTTTCTCTCTTGATAAACCTTTAGTAAATGGATCCGCTAGGTTATCATTTGTTCTCACATAATCTATGGAAATAGTTCCATTTGAGAGTAACTGCCTAACTGTGTTATGGCGTCGTCGAATATGTCGTGACTTTCCATTATACACAAAGTTGTGCGCTCTGCTTAGCGCTGCTTGGTTATCGCAGTGTATGCATATGGCCGGTACAGGTTTAGGCCAGAACGGAATATCTTCTAAAAAGTGACGAAGCCATTCTGCTTCTTCGCCTGCTTTATCTAATGCAATGAACTTTGATTCCATAGTGGATCGAGCTATGCATGTTTGTTTAGTAGATTTCCATGATACTGCTGCCCCTACTAGGGTAAAGACATAACCACTTGTCGATTTTGATTCCTCTGAATCTACAATCCAGTTTGCATCACTATATCCTTCTAAGACGGCAGGATATTTTCCATAATGTAAGGAATAATTTGTGGTATTTTTTAAATATCCAAGCACTCTCATTAGTGCTTTCCAGTGTTCCTTTCCTGGATTGCTTGTATACCTGCTCAGTCGACTTACTACATAAGCTATATTTGGTCTTGTGCAATTCATGAGATACATGAGACATCCTATTACACGAGAGTATTCCAGTTGCATTACACTCTCATTAGTGTTTTTATGCAGTACTTCTGATGGATTAAAAGGTGTTCTTACTCCTTTAATTCCATAGTCTTGGAATTTTTCAATCACTTTGTCTACATAGTGTGACTGAGATAATTCAATTCCATTAGGAGTTCTTATTATTTTGATTCCCAAAATAACGTCTGCAACTCCTAAATCTTTCATATTGAAATTGCTAGTTAACATCTTTTTTGTGGTCTCTATTACCTGAGTATTTGGACCAAATATTAACATATCGTCTACATATAAACAAATCATCACATATGATTGTCCAATTTGTTTATAATAAACACACTTATCGCATTCATTTATACGAAAACCATTTCTCATCATGACACTATCAAATTTGCGTGCCATTGTTTTGGAGCTTGTTTTAGTCCGTATAATGATTTTACTAATCTACAGACTTTGTTTTCATTTCCTTTGGAAATAAAACCTTCAGGTTGCTCCATGTAGATCTCCTCATCGAGATCTCCATTTAAGAATGCTGTCTTTACATCCATTTGATGAATTTCTAGACCATAAATTGATGCAATTGCTATTAGCATTCTTATAGAGGTTATTCGTGTTACTGGCGAATATGTATCAAAGAAGTCTACTCCTTCTTTTTGACGATATCCTTTGGCTACTAATCTGGCTTTATACTTGTCGATAGAGCCATCTGCTTTCATTTTCTTCTTAAAAATCCATTTGCAGCCAATAGGTTTTATTCCAGGTGGAATATCAACAATTTCCCAAGTTTTATTACTTAGAATTGAATCAATCTCACTTTTGATTGCTTCTTTCCAACACGAAGATTCAGAAGATGACATTGCTTCCTTGTACGTTTGAGGTTCATGTTCTAACACATATGTGAAAAAATCCGAACCAAATGTTTTGGAAGTTCTAGCCCTTACGCTTTTTCTTGGTTCAACTTCCTCAATCTCATGATGAGTTTCATCTTCATGTGAATTACTTGATTCTTCTCTTGTCCTTTTAGGGACATTATTCCCTTCATTCCTTTTGTGCGGAAACACGTCTTCAAAGAATGAGGCATCTCTAGATTCCATGATTGTATTTACATGAATATCAGCTATATCAGACTTGAATACCAAAAATCTATAGGCACTACTATTTTGGGCTGGCCCTAAATAGTAACTATCTACTGTTTTTGGTCCAAGTTTGACTTTCTTGGGAGGCGGAACTGGAACTTTTGCCAAGCACCCCCACACTTTGAGGTATTTAAAACTTGGTTTGTGTCCTTTCCATATCTCATATGGAATTGTTCATGTTTTATTATGAGGGACTTTGTTTAATATGTGATTAGACATATTTAAGGCTTCCCCCCACAAGTTCGTCGGTAGACCAGAAGTTAAAAGCATGGCATTAATCATGTCTTTTAACGTTCTGTTCTTCCTCTCGGCTACACCATTTTGTTGTGGTGAATATGGAGCTGTTGTTTGATGAATTATATACCACTTTCGGCACAGAACTGTTCAAATGGTGATTCATATTCTCCACCTCGATCAGATCTCAATACCTTGATCTTTTTATTTAACTGATTTTCTACCTCAGCTTTGTACTTTATAAATGATGTAATTGCTTCATCTTTACTATTCAAAATATATACATAGCAATATCTCGTATAATCATCAATAAACGTAATAAAGTACTTTTTCCCACTTCTTGTAGGTAATGATTTAAAATCACATAAATCTGTATGAACCAAACCTAGTGGTTCGGTGCTTCTATCAACAGATTGAAATGGTTTTTTAACCATTTTTGCTTCTACACATGTCTCACATTTGTAGTTCTTATCTACTTGGAATTTCGGAATTAATCCCAAGTTTGATAATATTTTCATTTTTCGGAAATTTATGTGTCCTAATCTATCATGCCATAGTAAAATTTCGTGCTCAAGCAAGTAAGAAACTTCAATTTTATTAATAGCACAATCAGAATACATAGTTTTATTGCCGATAACAGCTACATTTGCCTTAAATAGGCCATCACATAAATATCCCCTTCCGATATACATTCCAGCTTTGGACAGAACCATCTTGTCTAACTCGAACACCATTCTGAATCCTTTCTTTGATAATACTGCACCAGAGATGAGATTCTTGCGTATGTCTGGAACGTGGAGCACGTCATTCAACTTGACAGTTTTTCCTGAAGTAAACTTGAGGATTACTGTGCCACTGCCTTCGATCATAGATACTGCAGAATTACCCATATAGAGTTTTTCTTCATGATCGAATTTCTTGTATGTAGAAAACATGGATTTGTCAGAGCAGACATGACGAGTAGCGCCTGTGTCCACCCACCATTGGTTAGGATTCTGAACCATATTGCATTCAGATACAACTGCCGAGAAGTTGGACTCATCTGCTTCCATGTTGTCTACTAAATTTGCCTCTTTTTTGCGGTCTTTTTTGAGTCTGCAATCTCTAGCGGCATGTCCAACTTTTCCACAAACCCAACATTCACCATTAAACTTTTTGGTTCGTTTGTTGTCTTTTGGTTTGTTGTCTGGAGCTTTCCTTTTCTTCTGGAAATTCTTCTTTTTGTTTTTGGTCTTTGAATCTTCAGCCACAAATGCCTCCTCGCTTTGTTTCGTAATTCCACGGTTATCTGCCTCAATTTTCAATCAGACTATGAGATCCTGTAAAGAGATTTCCTTCTTTTTATGCTTTAGATAATTGCGGTAATCTCTCCACGACGGTGGCAGTTTTCCCGTGATGGCTTCAACCAAAAACGATTCTCCAACCTTATGACCTTCTGCTTCGAGTTCATGAATAATGATTTGTAGTTCATGCAGTTGAGCAGTCACCGGTTTGGAGTCGACCATCTTGTAGTCCATGAATTTGTCTACAATGAATTTCTTAAGACTGATATTCTGCGTCTTATACTTCGTGGCAAGTGCATTCTAGAGTGCTTTTGCTGTCTTTAGAGGTTGATATACTTTGTATAGCACCTTGTCTAGACAATTCAGAATATAGTTTCTACATAGGAAATCGGAATGTTTCCACGTAGCAACATCTGCTTCCTTGCCTAGTGCAGAAATCGGTTCCTCCTTCTCGAGATACCGTTGCAGACCGAGTGTGGTGAGGTAAAATAACATCTGATTCTGCCATGTTAAAAAGTCGTCACCATCTCCCTTGAACGGTTCAGGTCTGTTGTGAGTAGTAGTCTTTGAAAATTCTACTGTTGCCATCTCGGTTTTAGTAAAAACAGTAAAATTCTTAAGAGGTTATACGTCTAGTATACCAAAACAGAGAATAATCAATTATAAACTCGTCGCACAAGTTTATAACTCAGATTTCCACTACACTGGAATTCTGTGTTAATTATTATAACAATATGATTGTTTTAAATAAATTACAACAACAACGTTATACTATTTTGAATAAATAGTATAACAAAAATAAATGATAGAATGTAGAATAAAATAGAATTCTAACCGGAATATGTCTGAGGCTCGTCGTAACGATTTCCTTAAGAATTTTATTTCAAAATTCTCCCAAGATACAACAGACGAATTCTGCTCGAAATTGTAATGAGTATATCACTCTGTGATTTGAATCAGCATTTATCAGAGGAGAAGAGAGAGATTCGAAATTGAAAAATGAGTGAGGAAAGTGATCAGTTTTCCTCCTTATTTATAGTGGTCCGTATCCCTTCAGAACGGTCGTGTCTGCACCCGTTCGCTCAAACAGTCGCGTCCGTACCTCTTCAAACAGTCACATCTATCTGCTATGCCCTCTAACGGATCTGTTTCGCACCCGCTCACTGTTTCGCCTGCGTCCGCTTCCGCACCCGTTCGTTTGCGCCTGGTACAGTTTCGCCCGCGTCCGCTTCCGCACCCGTTCGTTTGCGCGTGCTTCACTTCAGGAGTTGTGTCGGGTCGCACCCGCTCGCACCTAATCAACCCGCGTCCGTTCCCGAACAGATCCGCATCTGTTCGTCTGTCCTGCAACTGTTATAAAGCCCGGTCCAGTTTGCAGTAAAAATATGAGTATCATATTAGACCCGTACCCGGCCCGGCCCGGTTCGGTCGGACGGACGGCGGCGGCGCGCGCGCGTGTGTGTGGTGGGGATGCATGATCTCCCTCCTCACAACGGAGCATACATTTGGGATCCCCAGGCCCCCAACCTCCTCATGAGAAAGCTATATTTAAACCAATATAGCTCTCACAATTTGGAGATATGGGACTTTATATTTCATTCAACTTTAAGGAATTCCAACAATAGGTTGGTTTGAGAGGATGAACATAGTTGATTCAATGGTTGAATTTTATGCATATTTGCTGAAAATAATGTTGTGATGAGTCCCATGGCTAAAAGGGCGATCAAATAACGTATTGATGACGCTGTGGAAGATTCTGATGATGGTATTGATGCTTTAGTATGAGTTTGTTTGATCGGAATGTTCAAGAGGTCCTTTTTCTTTATTACTGATCGGATATAGTATGTTGAAGATGATGGAATATGTTGTTATACGAAATTGCATTTTGTATTTAGTTTGATATCTGTAATCTCAAAGAGAAAACTATTAGTCAAATTCTACTTGAATCCTGAAACTTGCTGAGTTGCCTCTTATTTTTACAAAAAATTGAAGAACGAAAATGCCTTTTAGTTATTTTTGTTTAAATTTATGTTTTTTTTTCAAACTTTCTATCCACCACGTAGTGGATCTGCGTGGTACTCTAAAGGTTTCATGCAGTGGCTCTGTGTGGTGCCTTCAAGGTTCCATATAGTGGCTCTACGTGGTACCTTTAGGGCACCACGTAGTGCTACTGCGTGAAAGAGTATTTTAGGATTTTTTGTTTAACAGGTAGCAACCTAGCAAAATGAGGGGTATTTTTGTTTTTTTCGAGATTTGGGAGGCTAGTCAGCATGTTGCTGGGTTTTAATAGAATTTGCCAAAATATTATGGAGAAAATACATCTCTTGAAATTTGAATTGTTGCACTTGATAGAAAATAAAATAATACCAAGCCTTGTGTTGTTACAAGATTTTTTTTTCTTCCACCTTTAGGGTAATCATCCCATCTTATATTACTATCAACATCTCTCAAAGAAAATATTATTTACCGAAATGAACATTTTGGTTTATGATGATACACACACATACACATAAATATATTTCTTTAAAAAAAATCATTTTGATATAGTTAAAAAATTAATTTTCAAATAGTTAAAAAGAATTACTTTTAAAAATTCCTTTTTATTCTGTTAAAGAAATTTATATTTCAAATAGTTATAAAACTTCTTTTCTTGTACTTATATACTTTACATCATTATATTATCGATATTTGCATCAAACTCAACAAACACTACCGAATGCAAAATATACTTTATTATCGTACAAAAATCATTGACTTTTATACTTCACATTCTCCTTTTTTGATGATAACGAACTATAAAGTAAATATTTGAAAAGATATAGCACGAATTTGTTAAGTATATATTCAAAGTCAATATCATAGCACAATGTCTAAATATTTTACTTATATTTATGTGCTTCCCATACTTTAGTGGCTTATATGTTCAAAAATAATCAATCAACAATATATTTTGAATAGAATCAAGAAATCAACTATCACCAAATCTTAGCCTCTCTTCCCATTTTGTTTTCGTCAAGTGTAAATGTTAAATTAATATAGCAAAAAAGTGAGAAAGGTGTTATAAAGCATGATCAAAATAGAAATGATAAGTACAGATGAATAATCGAACATATAATTATACTTACTATTATTGATCAAACAAATATCCAATAAGACTAAAGGGGGTAAACTAACTAAATACACACGCACAAATATATATATATATATATAGTATGCTAATGGAGAAAGGTAGTGAAACCCCCGAGTATATGCTTGCGACAGTTAAGGAAAATGCTTTTGGAAATCCTATGTGAGTAGTTCGTGAGGAAGAAAGTCACGCGAGCAGTCGTGTGTGAGCAATTTGCGACAGTTAAAGGACCTAACATGTTTGAATTATTGGATGTTGCAATGGTTGGAGAATTTTAAATGGGCCTGATTATTGAATGGAAATATTTTGATGTGCACAATCCTAACAGATAAGCCTGATGCTTATTTAAGGTATGCATAATGAATGGACTAAATGGCTGATTTATGAGGAGTAGCATTTCAAGCATCTCGGTGCATTGTTGTATAAAGATATAATTTTAATGTAGTGTTATGAATATGTAAGCATGTTATTGTTGGGATGTGTTTTATGTTTGTACTATGTAATCTATATTAGTAGCAATAAAAGGAATCCATTTGCAATGTGTGTATGTGGTGTGGTTTAAATAACACAACTCATAATATATTCCATAGTTAAGTAGTTTATTCCTAACTAGTTATAAACGAGGTCAAGACACTTCCATCCATGCATTTTCATGAGTCTCTTAGATGAGAATGACTGTAACTTGATTATATTATTTTAATTTATAGTAACTTATCCCTAACTTATTTCAAATGAAATCAAGAAACTTCCATCCGTGCAATGTTGTGAGATCTCTCGGATGAGAATGGATATTACTTAATGAACAAATTTAACTATATTTTCAAGCATGTTGGAAAGGCTTAGGGAGTTAGTTATATTACACGTTAACTTTATGCATTTAATTTTCCAAAGGAAAAAACTTCTAATCAATCGACTTTTGGGTTATATTAGCCTAGCCAACACATGCATAAAAATGAGAAGAGTGACGACATAAAAGAAAATAAAATGATTCGATGGAACAAGAATGTCAAATGGTAAATTCATAGGTGATGTGGGATATGCAATAATAAAACGTAGAAATCTACAAAATTTTCTCAATTATCAAAAAACATTATAATGTTATTATTTAATCAAGAACATAACCCTTAACCAACTATGTAACCAAAAATTATCTTTTTGACAATCCTAAGTTCAGTCGGTCACTATCATAGAAGTAAATTCGTTGAAAATGTTTTAAAAATATTTTGATATCAAACAAAATAAGAAATGAAAATTTAGAATTATTTGAGGTAAAAAGGAGAAAATGTCCAAAGGTAGAATATTAACATGGTAAAAGACATAAGTGACAATTTAAGAGAATTTTCAGCACAATGATTTTATTTTGAAAACCCATATTCGAATTTTCATATCAAATTTGTCATAGTAAATATTTCACATCTTGAATAATACTTAAGAGCAAATGGAAACTAGAAAATCAAGAAATAAAAAAGTTAAGAAAACCTTGAGAAAGAAAAAACGTTTCTTTGGAGAAAATATCTAAGAAAGCAAAAAAACATTTTTGTTTTTTGTTTTGTCTTTTAAAATATATTAAAGGATTGGAATAAAAAATATAAAGCAATCTCTTCATATTTATCAATAATGTGCATATGAAAAAAAATGTATGAATGTTATAAATTATATGAAACAGAAATATATATATATATATATATATATGGTTTAAAAATTCAAGAGAGATTAAAAGTCATATCATGATATTTTAAGAAAAGTGACCAAATTAGCGTATTTTTCGATCAATGTTAATACTATATGGTGGCAATTTCATAGTCCTTTTGATTGACCATCATTCATCATCAAGCTTGTAACAACCCGCATATTTTATGATTTTATATTTAAATATTTTATTTAAATATAGCGTCGTTAATCGGATTAAAGTCCGAAAAGCTACTTTTTGCAAATGGTCGAATTAGGACTCGGGACCACTTCCATTGAGTCCAAAATGGCGTTTGCGACTTTTTTGAGTATAAGCTTCGATATGTTTGGAGTGAGTTGAATTTTGCTATTTTCTGTTGGGCTTTTGGATTTGGGTTTCACCCGACTCATCATATACTCTAACTCAGCCCTTCTCTTCATCCATTCATCCTCATTTCATTTCTTTTACTCAAGCTCAACTGAAAATGGGGGAAGAGAAGAGGAATTAGAAATTCCAAGCCCTAGATTCATTTGCAAACTCCATTCTTGCTCCAAAATCAAACAGAAGCTTAGGTAAGCTCCATCTTCATCTTCTCCATCTCTTCTCCTCTTTAATTTTAGAAATTTCCTAAACCCTAATTTAGGAAATACTTGTTTTGATATTAGATTGAAGCTTGTAGAGTTGAAGTGAAGAGTGGTTGATCTTCTTCTTGTGTTTGTGCTTCTCATCTTTGTTTTTGAGTTAAAAAGATGAGTTTTTAACTCACATCTACTTCTCTTGATATCGTTGATGTTAGGTATGAATTCCTAACACTTATTCATGTTCATTTGCTTTAGGTTTGAATTGATTTGGTGAACATTTCAATTTTTGGTGTTTTGAAGTCAAAAATTCTAAAAATCATAGCTTTGATGTTTGATTATGTTTTTGGAGGTGTATTGAAGAGCCAATAGGGCTGGGTTGTCGATTCGCATAAACCCCTAGCGCCCATTGCTCGTCCGATCGAAAATTGGAAGAGTTGCTCTTCATTTGGATAGGCTAAAAAACAGCCCCAGTGCTAGTTAGTCGACTGGCCTCTGCAGTCAGTCGATTGGCTGTAGCAAATAAATGTTCCTGGGACTGTTTGCAGAAACAGGAAGTCTCTGTTTCCTGCAGTCAGTCGACTGGCCTCTGTAGTCAGTCGACTGACTGCATGAAATAAAACTTCCGGGTTTCTGGATTAGTCGACTGGCCTCTACAGTCAGTCGACTGAACTGCTTGTTTTTGCCTATTTTGCTTGGTTTCCAATTTTAACCGATTCGTGTCGATTCCAATTAAGTTGTTATTGCATATTTGACTTTGATAATTCCTTTTTGATTTCGTGCACGAGTTTTTATAAAATGATCTTTTTAAAGTGTATTAAAAGCTCGTTTCTCCAATTTATAATTTCTATTTAAAACACACACACAATTTTGCACTTCGAGCGAAGAGGGAGGAGAATTAAATGATTAAATAAAATGCGTGCTATGAACACATGCGTTTATCTTTTCATTTAATTCCTAATCTATTCGTTTGACCGTTTTGACCTCTGGGTCTGGTTTACCGATGAGATGAGGTGAACTTTGTACTGCTTTGAGTGTGAAATTGACTAACGGTTAGTAAACCGTTTAGTGCGAACGTGGGGTATGGGACTCACGTTAACATTTTCCGGGTTCCTTTCCGAGAGTTGTGACACATTCCGCTGGACAGTGTTGTCCAGTACCGCCAATACGGTTTGTTGCCTTCGGGCGTTGCCCTTTCGCGTTGCCTTCGGGCGTATGGATCCTTGTTATACAGTACTGAGCTCGAGCATCTTTTGTTTCTTTGACAATTATATTTCCCTAGTGTATCGCCTTCGGTATAGGTTCTTTGAACCACACGATATGTAGCGATTACCTTGTGGAAACTTGTGTTACCTCTATTGGTATTTGTCATTTCCCTTTTGGCTTGTTTTGGGATATGTATGTCCTTGGTTTAATTGAGTTGCCGATGTTATGAGGCTTGTTATGATTCACCTTATGTTAGATGATTTGGTTATCTCTTTTGGAGATATTTGTGATACTTTATGATTTTGTATGTTCATTATCATTAGTATATCTAACTGATTTGTTTAGCCAGACTGACCCGTGTATTTTATACTCGGGTCAGACCGACATGTTTCAGGTTAGGTACTTTGGACTTAGCCTATTTTGCTTCCGCATGGACTATTCCGCTAGCTCCTTTTTTTATATCTTTTTGTGTAGTCCTTTTTGGCTGTAACTCTGATATGTATTCTTTTGACTCGTTGTGTATTGTGGTTTACTTTACCACTTGACATGTCTCATTTTGTAAACTCTGTAATGTATCTGTATATGTGTAAATGTATGTGATGATCTTCTGTTCTGTGATGTGTATTACATTTGAGTTGTTATATTTTATTCTGATAGATCCTTCAGCCACCTATGGCTTTGTATTAAGTATTTATTGGATATGTCGATCCATTTAAGTAAGAAGTAGCACTGTCGGCGTATTCAATAGATAATTTAGACAAGGCTATAGATGGTCGCTCCTAACCAGCTCTATTCTCCGCATTAGCAGACGGTGTTACCTTGTAATACTCTTTGCTAATGTGGGTCTCGGAGTGGGGCGTTACAGCCTGGTATCAGAGCTGAGTTCAGAACAAAATATGATAAATATAGAACAGAGAGACACATATTACGGTACATTAAAGTGTTGTACGAATGTTACGATTTTTTTTTGAATCATCGTGCCTTATTCTTTCCGTGCCTTTGGGGTAGATAGAATTTTGGCAATACGTCTAGGAATGTATTTTATTCCGTAGTATTCCATATTTGAATTAATGATATCTACCTTCTTCATAATTGTTTTCTTATCTTATCTTTCAGCTAATGGCCGGAAGAGGCAGAGGACGACGCTCGGATGCTGGACAATCCAACGGCTCGCATCCGGACGGCGTTTATATGTCTGCCGATCAGTTTTTGGAGTTATTTAGGAGCACTAAGCCTCCAGCTCCTATTCGTGCATCTCCTCCACGCAAGTCTGCCTTTGCACGCCTATGCAGTGATTTTTCTCATCTTGGTGGAAAGCCATTCAAAGGCTCCGAGTCCGTTCTTGAGGTCCAAGCTTGGATTCGCACATGCGAGCGTATCTTTTCTCGTATGGATCTTTCTGACCACGATCGAGTTCTTGTAACTTCTAGCTTATTGCAAGAGCATGCCTTTGATTGGTACAAGCTTCTTGTAGCCGAACTTGATGAGTCTGCTCTTTCTTGGACTCAGTTTCGGGAACGATTCGAACTCAAATTCGTTCCTGAATCAGAGAAAGTTTTATTAGCCCGTCGCTTCCTTGAGTTGAAGCAAGGGAAGTCTTCCGTTTTTGAATATGTTGCATCATTCGAGGCCTTATCTAAGTATGGTCTTTAATTCATTAGCACTTCTTATAAGAAGAATATGAAGTTCGTCTCTGGTCTTAAGAAATATCTTAAGAAATCTTTAATGCTTCAGCTTAAGCTTTCTTTTGAGGAGTTGGTTGATTCAGCACTTCATCTCGAGGCCATCGAGAAGGAGTGTGATAGTGGTGATGATGTTGAGGTTCGCAAGAACCCCAATAAGAAGAATTTTCCATTTCATAAGTAGGGATTTCTTCCTTCCAAGAAGAAGAAGCCTATTGAATCTGGTTCTAACTCTCAATCTGCTGGAACACCTTCCATTCAGAATTGTTTCAATTGTGGTTCTCCTGACCATATGATTCGAGCTTGTCCTAAGTCTCTCTTTTGCCATTATTGCAAGAAGGAAGGTCACCGTGTTTCCACCTGCCCTACCGCTCCTCCTAGTTCCAAGTCTGGCAAGCTTTATGTTGCTAAAGCTTCTGGAGGTCCTTCTCAGCCAAGAGGTATATCTCCATCTATTTTGGAAGGTTCTATTTTACTTCATGACCGTAGTATTCGAGTTCTTTTCGATACGGGTGCTTCGCATTCTTTCATACAGAAAAAGCTCGTCGATGATTTGTCTTTGGATGTTTCTTGTATGGTTACTTCGTTGAGGATTGCGAATCCTATTGGGGGATCCGCAACTCTTAGCATGCTTTGTGATGATGTTGAGATTGTTTTATGTGGCTTTTCTTTTCGTGCGAATCTGCACATTATTCTTATTTGGATTTTGATATGATTTTGGGTATGGACTGGCTAGTGAGATACGATGCCAGGATTATTTGTTCTGAAAGAATTTTATATCTTCGACACCCGGATTCGTCTTCTCAGCTGTCACTTGTTCTTCGGAATGTGGATAATTTTGAAATGGCTTTATATTCTCTTGACTCATGAGATGATGATGATATATCTCGTATTCCTATTGTTTGTGACTTCTTTGATGTTTTTGAACCGGTTTCGGGTTTGCCACCCAAGCGGGCGATCGAGTTCCGCATTGATCTCATTCCAGGCGCGCAGCCAATTGGTCATCCTCCCACGAGGATGTCTACAAAAGAAAATGAGGAACTCAAGAAGCAGCTTTTTGAGCTTGAGTCCAAGCAGTTGATTCAGTCCAGTTTTTCACCGTGGGGTACCGCGGTCGTCTTCGTGAAGAAGTCTGATGGAACTCTTAGGCTCTGCATCGACTATCGCAAGCTTAACGAGTTGACCATCAAGAATAGGTATCCTTTGCCGAGGATCGATGATATGTTCGATCTATTGAGTGGTGCTAAGGTCTTCTCTCAGCTCGACCTTGCCACTGGTTTTCATCAGCTCCGAGTCGCGGAAGATAGCATACCTCTTACAGCTTTCCGCACTCGATATGGTTCTTTCGAGTGGCTCGTTATGTCATTCGGTTTGACGAACGCTCCTGCTTTCTTTGTTGATCTTATGAATCGAGTATTCCGGGAACATCTCGATAAGTTCGTCCTTGTGTTCATTGACGACATTCTTGTTTATTCTAAGTCTGAAGCCGAGCATGCTAATCACTTGAGAATTGTCTTGAGTACTCTTCGTCACCATCAGCTTAAAGCCAAATTCTCCAAGTGCCATTTTTGGGAGAATAAGGTTAAGTTCTTAGGCCATGTTGTATCTTCCGACGGCATTTCTTTCGATCCCTCAAAGATCGAAGCTATCCAAAATTGGAAGAGGCCTGAGAATGTTCATGAGATTCGTAGTTTCCTTGGATTGGCGGGTTATTACCGTCGTTTCATTAAGGATTTTTCCCGTGTTGTGCTTCCTCTCACCAGCCATACTCGGAAAGGCATTCGTTATATTTTGTCCGATAAGTGTGAAGCTTCCTTTCAGACATTAAAGGAACTTCTCACTAATGCTCCTATTCTTGTGGTTCCTGAGGGGAATCATGATCTTGTTGTCTACACCGATGCTTGTGGTAGTGGTCTCGGTGCTGTGCTTATGCAAAAGGATCGGGTAGTTGCTTATGCTTCTAGGAAACTACGCCCGAATGAAGTTCGCTATGCCACTCATGATCTTGAGTTAGCCGCCATTGTCTTCGCCTTGAAGATTTGGCGACACTATTTATTAGGCGAGCGCTTCATTCTCTATACCGATCATAAATCCTTGAAGTATTTGTTCACTCAGAAGGAACTCAATATGAGGCAACAACGTTGGCTCGAGTTTCTTGCCTCCTATGACTTTGATATCCAATATACCCCTTGTAAGGGTAATCATGTTGCTGATGCGCTTAGTCGTAGACATTCGGCTGTTGTTTCTTTGATGCTTGCCGAATGGGATATTCTTGAGACTCTATCTTTTTGTGATATTCGTGATCGAGCTCCATCTTCTGATTCTCCGATAGTATTATTCAGCTTGGAAGCTCGACCCTCTCTATTGGACCGTATTGCCGAAGCTCAGCGGCCTGATCCTGATCTTGTGCATCTTATTCAGCTTTGTGAGACTGAACCCCGTGATGTGGCGTTGCGGGATTTCAGCATTGATCTTCATGGGTGTCTTCGTAAGAAGAACCGTCTTGTTGTGCCTTCTGATTTTGCACTTAGGCATGACATTCTTGATGACTGTCATCGGTCTAAGTATACTATTCATCCTGGCAGTAGTAAGATGTATGCCGATATGCATCGCCTTTATTATTGGGAAGGCACGAAGCGCGATGTAGCGAGTTATGTGAGTAATTGCATGACTTGTCAACGTATTAAATCCGAACATCAGCGCCCTTCTGGTCTTCTTCAGCCTCTAGAGATTCCATTGTGGAAATGAGATCAGATTTCGATGGATTTTATTGATGGCCTACCTCGTACGAGATCGGGCCATTCTAGCATTTGGGTTATTGTGGATCGCCTCACCAAATCAGCTCATTTTATTCCTATTAAATCTAATAGGACTACTTCTCTTTTGGCTAAGTTATTTATCAAGGAAATCGTGAGACTTCACGGTGTTCCTAGTTCGATTGTGAGTGACCGTGATCCTTTATTCACCAGTCATTTCTGGAAGAGTCTTCAGCAAGCTTTGGGAACAAAGCTTAATTTCAGCACTGCTTATCATCCACAGTCTGATGGACAGACTGAACGGGTGAATCGTATCTTGGAAGATCTCCTCCGTATTTGTATTCTGGATTTCAGAGGTAGTTGGGAGCATCATCTACCCCTTGTAGAGTTCTCCTACAATAATAGTTTTCAGTCCAGTATCAGTATGGCTCCTTTTGAAGCCTTATACGGAAGGCCATGTCGATCGCCTTCTTGTTGGTTGGAATCTGGGGAGGATCTTATTCTTGGCCCAGATTTAGTTCATGATTCTTCTTAGAAGATTGTTCTTATTCATTAGAGAATGAAAGAGGCACAGAGCCACCAGAAATCCTACGCGGATAACCGTAGGAAGCCTCTCGAATTCTCGGTTGGTGATCTTGTCTTTATTCGTGTTTCTCCTTTGAAAGGGGTTATGCATTTCAGTATGACAGGGAAATTGGCTCCTCGCTTTGTAGGAACATTTCCTATTACTGAACGTATTGGCCCTGTGGCTTATAGAGTTTCACTTCCAACTCGTCTATCCGGAGTTCACAACGTGTTTCACGTCTCTCAGCTTCGGAAGTGTCTTCGAGAATCGGATTCTGTTATCGACTCTCCTGATTTGCAAGGGCTTGAGATCTCACCAGATTTATCTATTGTACAGCAGCATATTCGCGTACTTGCCACGGAGGTGAGACACCTTCGAAGCAAGGACGTGCCGCTCATTAAAGTTCAATGGTCCGCTAATCCCAATGACTGTACTTGGGAAACCAGAGAGTTTATCGAGCGATCCTATCCAGGTTTTCTATCTTTTCTTAGCAATGGTGAGAATATCTCTTTATCTCAAGCTTATTTTCTTTTCTTTTTTTTGGGTGTTGTAAGTATGTAGTTATGGCAAATTCTTCTCTAGGAATTACGTGGATGCAATTTGGTTAAGGAGGGGAGACCTGTAACAACCCGCGTATTTTATGATTTTATATTTAAATATTTTATTTAAATATAGCGTTGTTAATCGGATTAAAGTCCGAAAAGCTACTTTTTGTAAACGGTCGAATTAGGACTCGGGACCACTTCCATTGAGTCCAAAATGGCATTTGCGACTTTTTTTAGTATAAGCTTCGATATGTTTGGAGTAAGTTGAATTTTGCTATTTTCTGTTGGGCTTTTGGGTTTGGGTTTCACCCAACTCATCATATACTCTAACTCAGCCCTTCTCTTCATCCATTCATCCACATTTCATTTCTTTTACTCAAGCTCAACTGAAAATGGGGGAAGAGAAGAGGAATTAGAAATTCCAAGCCCTAGATTCATTTGCAAACTCCATTCTTGCTCAAAAATCAAACAGAAGCTTAGGTAAGCTCCATCTTCATCTTCTCCATCTCTTCTCCTCTTCAATTTTAGAAATTTCCTAAACCCTAATTTAGGAAATACTTGTTTTGATATTAGATTGAAGCTTGTAGAGTTGAAGTGAAGAGTGGTTGATCTTCTTCTTGTGTTTGTGCTTCTCATCTTTGTTTTTGAGTTAAAAAGATGAGTTTTTAACTCACATCTACTTCTCTTGATATCGTTGATGTTAGGTATGAATTCCTAAAACTTATTCATGTTCATTTGCTTTAGGTTTGAATTGATTTGGTGAACATTTCAATTTTTGGTGTTTTGAAGTCAAAAACTCTAAAAATCATAGCTTTGATGTTTGATTATGTTTTTGGAGGTGTATTGAAGAGCCAATAGGGCTGGGTTGTCGATTCGCATAAACCCCTAGCACCCATTGCTCGTCCGATCGAAAATTGGAAGAGTTGCTCTTCATTTGGATAGGCTAAAAAACAGCCCCAGTGCCAGTTAGTCGACTGGCCTCTACAGTCAGTCGATTGGCTGTAGCAAATAAATGTTCCTGGGACTGTTTGCAGAAACAGGAAGTCTCTGTTTCCTGCAGTCAGTCGACTGGCCTCTGTAGTCAGTCGACTGACTGCATGAAATAAAACTTCCGGGTTTCTGGATTAGTCGACTGGCCTCTGCAGTCAGTCGACTGAACTGCTTGTTTTTGCCTATTTTGCTTGGTTTCCAATTTTAACCGATTCGTGTCGATTCCAATTAAGTTGTTATTGCATATTTGACTTTGATAATTCCTTTTTGATTTTGTGCATGAGTTTTTATAAAATGATCTTTTTAAAGTGTATTAAAAGCTCGTTTCTCCAATTTATAATTTCTATTTAAAACACACACACAATTTTGCACTTCGAGCGAAGAGGGAGGAGAATTAAATGATTAAATAAAACGCACGCTATGAACACATGTGTTTATCTTTTCATTTAATTCCTAATCTATTCGTTTGACCGTTTTGACCTTTGGGTCTGGTTTACCGATGAGATGAGGTGAACTTTGTACTGCTTTGAGTGTGAAATTGACTAACGGTTAGTAAACCGTTTAGTGCGAACGTGGGGTATGGGACTCACGTTAACATTTTCTGGGTTCCTTTCTGAGAGTTGTGACACATTCCGCTGGACAGTGTTGTCCAGTACCGCCAATACGGTTTGTTGCCTTCGGGCGTTGCCTTTTCGCGTTGCCTTCGGGCGTTGCCTTCGGGCGTATGGATCCTTGTTATACAGTACTGAGCTCGAGCATCTTTTGTTTCTTTGACAATTATATTTCCCTAGTGTATCGCCTTCGGTATAGGTTCTTTGAACCACACGATATGTAGCAATTACTTTGTGGAAACTTGTGTTACCTCTATTGGTATTTGTCATTTGCCTTTTGGCTTGTTTTGGGATATGTATGTCCTTGGTTTAATTGAGTTGCCGATGTTATGAGGCTTGTTATGATTCACCTTATGTTAGATGATTTGGTTATCTCTTTTGGAGATATTTGTGATACTTTATGATTTTGTATGTTCATTATCATTAGTATATCTAACTGATTTGTTTAGCCAGACTGACCCGTGTATTTTATACTCGGGTCAGACCGACATGTTTCAGGTTAGGTACTTTGAACTTAGCCTATTTTGCTTCTGCATGAACTATTCCGCTAGCTCCTTTTTTATATCTTTTTGTGTAGTCCTTTTTGGCTGTAACTCTGATATGTATTCTTTTGACTCACCTGTGTATTGTGGTTTACTTTACCACTTGACATGTCTCATTTTGTAAACTCTGTAATGTATCTGTATATGTGTAAATGTATGTGATGATCTTCTGTTCTGTGATGTGTATTACATTTGAGTTGTTATATTTTATTCTGGTAGATCCTTCAGCCACCTATGGCTTTGTATTAAGTATTTATTGGATATGTCGATCCATTTAAGTAAGAATTAGCACTGTCGGCGTATTCAATAGATAATTAAGACAAGGCTATAGATGGTCGCTCCTAACCGGCTCTATTCTCCGCAGTAGCATACGGTGTTACCTTGTAATACTCTTTGCTAATGTGGGTCTCGGAGTGGGGCGTTACAAAGCTTATGCACTTCATACTCCACAATGTTATTCGAATTGAATTTCGCATGGAGTTTCTTAAGAAAATTACTTATGTCAACTTGAAACACAAAAAAATCTTAAACATATGGTTGTTACTAATCAGATAAGTCATAACTCAAACATGACACCACATAGGCAAAGAAAATTTTATAACTATATGTATATCTCAATTATCATCATTTTACTAACATTGACCATTGTTGTTTAAAAACATCAATTTATTTTGAGATCATTATTTGAAAATAACTTTTTCTAAAATTGATTCAACGTAAACCATGAAAGTTTCAGATGGTTTAGATAATTAATCAAATTTTGTTATAGGTCAAAACGATAAACAAATCAAAAGTCATGAACAAATTATTATAGCATATTACAAAAAAATCTGAGGTAGGTTTCAACAGATGTTGTGAAAAGATTGTAGTTTTTAAGGAGCTTGTCACACCATGTAAAAATTAGTAGGAAATAATTAATTAATAATGCTAAGAATGAAAATTTTGTAGATGTTAGAATTTGGCCACGAAAGTTGAGATGTTGCGTTCGTGGCATTTTTCTAATCAATTTTCATATATAAAGTTTGAAATCGGAGCTTAGATGGAAAAATTATTAATGTTTGAAGTTTTTAGTTCAGAATTATTCAAATGGAATTCAAATTCAAATTTGTAATTACTATTAAGAATTTAAAATTTAAATTTAAAATTGAATAGAAATGGGGTTAGAGAAAATGTTAAAATAAACGTTAAAATTAAAGTAAATAAAGGAGTTAAATAAAAATTAAACGGCAAAAAATAAAAACGTCCCAAATATAAACTACTGGTCAACCGCCTTCCTTGGGCCTGTCGACCTCATGAGGAAGGGCAATCGACCGGTATAGTGGTGGCGGTTAGGGTTAGTTTAGGTCAAGAACAGCTCGGATTTTATTATTTTAAACCGGCTTAATCTAACAGTTCTGATGGCTTCTAACCACTATAATAAGAGCCTAACCCCCTCATTTTAATTCATAAATTATTTGAAAATGTAAGTGGAGCTCTATCAGTTTCTTTCTTTCATACGATTTAGAAATTTCTTAAGGTCTTCAGGTAAGGAATTTTGGATATTATTATTCAATTTCTAATTCTATTCTAATCCAATCCCGAAATTCTGAATCTAATTAATATACAATCCAACTATTGTATATTTCAAAAGGAAGAGATCCAAAAAGAGAAAGTTAGTTAGGTGTATTTAAATCTAAAGGAGAAAGCTGGGAATTATCAGTGAGTAGAAATCTTAGTTTTCTCATTTTAGTAATTGTATATTATATGTTGGATTTGGTATATACCTTGGGGAATTTTGTCCATGAAAACACCAAACTAAAACTCCTAAAATTCCCCTAAAGTAAAATGTCAATTGTTATATTTTGGAATCTAAATTATTCAATATTAAAATAGCAGAATTTGTATAGTTATTGCAATTTTAATATTTTACATTTTGTCCAACTTCCCACTTTTCTCTTTTCATGTGATTAAGGGTTTTAAAAAGAAATAAGGTAGGAAATAGTGTGTAAAGTATGGATTCTCATATTCGTAGTTTCCATTGCCTATTTTTGTAATTCAAATATAAATCCCTTTACATTTTATATGCAGAAGTTGAATAGAGTGTAAATGGATTTGAATTGTAAATTCTACTGATGTTGATTCTGCTATTTTTAATGTAAAATAAGTTTGGTAATTGATTCTATTTTCTTATACAAGTCTATTGTTTGGCTAAGGATATTAGCTAATTTGTATGTTACGTATGGAGTTAGACTTGTATGAATTGGAAGATTTGACATTTAACGATTAGTTAGGATGCGATCTTCGCACACTTAGGAATATTTTAGGTACATGTATATGTGTGTGTATGCATATAAATAACATATAATTAATAACATATTAATTGCACAACAAATATGTTAGTAATTAACATTAAATCTCCATAGGATGGAAGTTAATGGTGATTATGATTATGGTGGAATAAAGAATCTTTCTTTATAGCCTTAGTGGAATGCGGTGAGGTATGTGGCAGTATGATTAGGATGGTGTAAATTACGAGTAAATTATAGGGATGCAAGGTTAATCAAAAGCACACAGAAATCTACCCAACTAATCTGACTACATGCAATGTGACTTTGGGGCTAATGTGAGACATCGCTTGTAATAAATACTCATGGAAGATGCAAACTTAGTCTCAATTCTATAGGGTAAGTCTGCCAAGTTACTTTGTCTAACAGCGCCTACGAATAGTCGGACTAATGTGAGATGTCATGGTTTGGGTGACAGGTCATAATACGTAGGACGTCACAGTTTAGATTACGGGTCATAATCCTTAGGACCTGCTTCGGGGATCCAGGGTAGTAAGTGGCTGTTGTAGGATCTGCCTCCTCCCTAATTAGGAAGTATTAAATGGTCGAGGACAACGTTTAGGCATGATAGATGGAAATCTTGGAAAGGGTCTGCTTTAGGTTTGAGATGTTAAGTGGCTATTGTAGGGTCCGCCTCTTCCAAAATGAAGTATTAGTGGCTTGATGAGATTCTATGCGATGTCAAGTAGATTGTACTAGAGAAAGTTCCGCCTTGGGTTGGATATTAAATGACGGGGACCTTCCTAAGATATAGGTATTAAATGGTCAGAGTCTGCCTAATTTCCATCGAAAAGGTAATAAGTGGCGTAGGTACTTTCTCTCACATTGTTAAGGACATGATTGATGGTAGATGCATGGAACTGGGAAAGGCTTTTGGCCTATAGTTGAGTGTAAGTTGTAGAGTTGGACTGGAATAGTGTAGGTTATAGAGTTAGACTAGAAATGCCTTAGGGTTTACAGTTGGAGAAATTAAATGTAGAATATAGTTAGGATACATACGACATATTCTTATCTAAGTTATACTACCCATGTACTATTATAGAAAGATACGAGAATTTATTCACTGGACATTGTTATTCCGACTCTCTCCTCGTTACAACACAAGTTAGAGAAGACAATACAGATCTAGGAGATGAAGACGGAGATAGAGTCTTATGGCAGTTATCTATCAACTTATGTTTTTATATTTTGATATACCCATTTCAGACATGATGTTATTGTATTTTGAGATATTGTACTAAAGATATCGAGATGTTATGTTTATTTTGGAATTTGAATTTTTATAAAATGGGTACTGTTTCTGATATTATATTTTATCAACTTTATGTATTATTTTTACCTACTAACAGTCAGCTTTGGAATGGGTCTTTTCTGGGTCGAAAATTAGGCCCGTTTCGAGGCATGTTGTTACATTTAGTATCAAAACTTAGGTTGCTCGATCGATGGGTAAGGGTATACATATGATACTTTAAATTTTGAAAGTATTTTTCAAAATCCCTATAATATATATATATATATCTACTATTTTAAGAATATGCAAACACACTAGGCAAATTTTTTATTTCAGGAAATAGTACTATTTTAGGAAATTGTAACTGAAAATTTAAACCAACATATAGTTGATAATGGCTGAAAATTGTTCTTTCGAGGTTGGAAACCCCTCTACCTGAGAGATACCCACTATCCAAAGGTTGCCTTACTGGTTCAAGCAATACTTGAGGCATGTAGGGAAAGTTGCCATTCCTTAACAAGTTGTACCAGCGGCTCTAATTGTCCCATCTACTGAAGCAGCACCCCACCCTATTTACTTTCCCAAGATGTGCAAAGACTTCCATAATATAGGCGGAAAGCCGAATATGGGAGTTGAAGGTTTATGGAGACGAAGGCTTGGATTAGCAATTGTGAGCATATCTTTTGGAAGCTTGGATAGGAAGACTAGATTAGTAGGAGAATGGCGACATGGCATCTTAAGGAAGAGGCATTAGATTGGTGGACTGTTGTGGATTAGGAGAATGCTGAGAGAGTTATCTCTTTGGCTGAGTTTAGAAACCGCTTTGAGTCAACATTTATGCCTATGGTTGAGGTGAATTTGTAATTGGAAAGGTTTATATGACTAAGGCAGGGAGATTCCACTTTGAAGGAATATATCAGTAGGTTAGTAGAAGCTTCTAAGTTCGGAATGAGTTTGATCGTTATCCTTATAAAGAAGGCCATGAAGTTTGTGAAAGGCATGAATTCCCCACTTAGAGAATTGTTTTTGACCCAAGTACCCACCGACGCTACTTTTGAGACGTTAGTTGAGATGGCTTTTTTTTAAACGGTTGGCTCAAAGGAGAAGGAGATAGAGAAAGTAGGATCGATGAAAAACCAAGGTGGGGCTAAGAAAGGAAGATTTTGGGTGAATAAGAAGACCGGGAAAGTTCAAGAAGGAAGGTATAACATGTCGGAGATGCCAAAAGAAAGGGCACAACGCTAAGGATTGTAAAGTAGTTTGATAAGGAAAGAATTCAAGCGGAAGTGCTATCACTGCCATAAAAAAGGGCACTTCAAGAATCGATGTCCAAAGCTTACGAAGGAAGGGAAGAGTAGGCAAGCCTATGCCATTGAAGCTATTCCTATCTAAAGTAGACCTTCCCTTAGAGATCGAGGAACGACTGCAATGGAAGGTACAACTGGTATTTCTTTGTATATTGTTCGTATCCTATTTGACTCGGGAGCATCACATTCATTCATAGCTAAAAATGTAGTTAACTCTTTGAGTTTAAAACCCCTCGTTATCAGTGATCCAGTAGTAGTATCAAATCCTATTGAGGGGTCGACACATCTTTCTTTAATTTGCAAAGACTTAGTTGTAAACAAATGTAATGTCGATTTTACATGTAACGTTTATGTTCTTAATTTTGATGGGCATGGACTTATTCTTGGGATGGATTGGTTATCCTACCACGGGACTATTTTAGATTGTGATAGGAGAATTGTAAGGTTAAGGAGTTGTAAGGGGTGAGATATAGATGTTCTTTGTACATCCCAAAACTCACTCGAGTTAAGCTACTTATATTCACTGAGCTTATCATAAGATGAGCTCTCGTCTATACCCATAGTTCGGGAATTTCCTGACATCTTTGAGGAAGTCTTGGGTCTCTTACCCCAAAGAGAGATCAACTTTAGGATAGATTTGGAGAAGGATGCTAGACCTGTCGCTTTTCCATTAAGACACATGGCCCCTAAAGAAAGGCGAGAGTTGGATAAGCAGATTTCGGAGCTGTTCTAGGAAGGATTTATTCATCGAAATACTTCTGAATGGGAATCACCTATTGTCTTTGCCACTAAGGTAGACGACTCATTAAGGCTGTGTGTCAACTATAGAAAACTCAACAAGTTGACTAAGAAGAATAGGTATACCTTACCTAGAATAGATGACTTGTTTAATCAGCTTGTTGGAGGCAAAATCATTTCCCAATTGGACTTAGCTACTGGATTTCATCAATTAAGGATAACCGAGAACAGCAAGCAGAAGATCGCCTTTCGCACTCTGGATGGACTATATGAATGGAAAGTGATGCCCTTTTTAATGACAAATGTCCTCGTATACTTTGTAGATTTTATTAGTAGAGTTTTTAGGGGATAGCTGAATAAATTCGTTGTAGTATTTGTGGGTGATATCTATTGTCCAAGAGTAAAGGTGAGCATGAAAATCACTTAAGAAGGGTATTAAGGACTTTGAGAATGCACCAACTTAAATCCAAATTCTCAAAATGTCACTTTTGAAAGGAGGTGAGATTCCTTGGACATGTTGTTTTCAAGAAGAGAAGATTTGTAAACCCCATAAAGGTAGAAGCTATTCAAGATTGGAAGATTCTGAAGAATGCCACAGAGGTTAGGAGTTTTTTTGGGTTGGTGGGTTACTATAAGAAATTTATCAAGGACTTTGCAAAGATAGAAGTCCCACTAACTTGCTTAACTAAGAAGAATCTAATTTTTGCATGGGATGGGAAATGCACAAAAGCATACGAGAAGCGGAAGGAGCTATTGACTAGCGCGCCCATATTAACCATTCTTGATGGGATGAAGCCTTTCACCATTTGCATCAGTGCATGTGATATGGGATTAAGAGCTATTCTTATACAAGAAGTAATGGTGATATCTTACGCTAGTAGAAAATTGAAGGACCATGAGAGGAGATACCCAACTCACGACTTAGAGTTAGTGGCTATCATTTTTGCTTTAAAGATGTGGAGGCACTATCTATTGGGAGAAAGTCTGAGTTGTTCACTGACCACAAATCACTCAAATACCTATTTTTTCAAAAAGATTTGAATCTCAGCCTGTAAAGATGGATGAATTTTATAGCATCATATGACAATAGGATACAGTATACCCTAGAAAAAGAAATGTTGTTGCCGATGCTCTTAGTCGGAGGCATGCTACTCTAGGTGCTATATATGAGTGGAGGCAGTTGGAGTTCCTCTCCAATTTCAATTTCCAACTGCTAATCAAACCCACTCCATGTTATTTGGCAGCAATGGAGGTTAGGCCAGCATTGGCGGACCGTATTGGGCTAGAGCAGAAGAAGGATACGGCGATAGTAGATGTTTTGAGCAAGCTGGGTAGAGGAGAACATTTCATCATATCAGTATATATGTAGTTGAGGAAAAAGGATGTTTGAGGAGAGATGGACGCCTTTGTGCTCCTATGGTTGAGGATGTTTTAGAAGAAGTGTTTGCAAAATGTCACCATTCTAGGATGACCATTCACTCAGGAGGAGAAAAGATATATAAGGATATGAAGCTAATTTTCTATTGGCTAGGAATGAAGAAGAGGGTAGCTGAATTTGCCTCTATGTGTTTAATATGTCAAAAGATAAAGGCTTAACAAGGAAAACCTGGAGGATTGTTATTACCATTGGAGGTGCCAACTTAGAGGTGGGAACATATATCAACGGACTTTATAGATAAGTTGCCTAGGAGTCAAAAGGGCAATGAAGCTATTTGGGTTATAGTAGATAGGCTCACTAAAAGCATCCATTTCATTTCCGTTAGAAGTAATAGAATCACATCATCTTTAGTGCAAATTATATTAAGGACGTGGTTCGACTTCAAGGGATCCCAGTTAGCATTATTAGTGATAGGGGTCCCTTATTAACTAGCGAATTTTGGAGGAGTTTGTAGTCAGCTTTAAAAACCTCATTGAATTTTAGCACTGCGTACTACCCACAAAATGATGGTCAGACTGAATGGGTTAATAGGATTTTGGAGGATTTGTTGAGAGCTTGCATCATGGTTTCGGAGGACATTGGGAATAGCAATTACCTTTAGTAGAATTCACGTAAAATAATAGTGACCAAGCGATGATTGGCATGACACCCTTTGAAGCACTGTATAGGAGGCCGTGAAAATCGCCAAATTGTTGGTGGAAAACCACCAACAAAATTCTACTTTGATCAAATTTGATTCATGAGACCTCAAAAAAGATAGAGTTGATTAGACATTGAATGAAGGCCACATAGGATTGCCAAAAGTCCTATGCAGACATGCGAAGGAAGTAATTGGAGTTGAGGTAGGAGACATGTTGTTCGCTAAAGTTTCCTTCTCAGGAAGGTCATAAAATTTGGTAAGTCGGGAAAGCTAGCACCAAGGTTTGTTAGGCCTTTTCCCATCCTAGAAAGAATAGGAAAACTTGCATATTGAGTAGAACTACCAAATAAGTTAGCAGAAGCCCATGATGTATTTCATGTTTCTTACTTGACGAAATGTCTTCATAGCACAGCCGCTGTTGTAGAGCCTGATCAGTTGGTGGACATTGAGATGGAGCCGATAGAACCCCGTGCCAAAGCATGCATAGTGGAGCACGGAACTAGAAAGCTCCGCAACAAAGAAATTATACTAGTTCAAGTACAATGAGAGATAATCCGGCGGAAAGCACATGGAGAACAGAAGAGAAGATGCAGACTTCTCATCTTGAGCTTTTCCCCAGTAAACTTTTACTCATCAAAATTAGGTTTTAGTTGCTTTGTGATTGCTAGATTGGATGGTAGGGGATGATTTCTACACTTTTACTATCACTTTTGCACTCATGTAGAAATTCTGTTCATATTTAGGATGTTTTGTATACATGCTTATATGTCACGACCTTGCATTCATGCTATGGTTGAGCTCACCTATAGTATGTTTGCATACATAATCGTATTGCATTTTTTGGTTGAGTTGATGGTTCGGTTGATAACTCGGTTAACATGGATGCTTAGTGTACATTATACTATCCGCCTCTAAGGGATTTCGAGGATGAAATTCTTTTAAGAAGGGAGAATGTAACACCCTATAAAAATTAATAAGAATTAATTAATTAATAATAATGCTAAAAATGAAAATTTTGTAGACGTCGGAATTTGGCCATGAAAATTGTGTTGTTTCGTTCGTGACGATTTTCAAATCAATTTTCATATATATAGTTTTAAAATAGGAGCTCGAATGGAAAAGTTATTTATGTTTGAAGTTTTCAAATTCATAATAATTCAAATCGAATTCAAATTCAAATTTATAATTGGTGTTAAGAATTTAAATTTAGAAATTAACGTGGAACAGTAATAGGGTTAGAGAAAACGTTCAAATAAATGTTAACGTTAAAGTAAATTAAGGAATTAAATAAAAATTAAATGACAAAAAATAAAAACGTCCCAAATATAAGCTATCGGTCGACCGCCTTCCTTAGGTCGATCGATCAGTATAGTGGTGGTGGCTAGAGTTATATAAGGCCAAGAACGACTTGGATTTTATTATTTTAAACCGACTTAAATCCGACGGTTCAAGCGATTTCTAACCACTATAAATAAAAATCTAGCTCCCTCACTTTTATTCACAAATTATTTTGAAACGTAAGCAAAGATCTGTCAGTTTCTTTCTTCCACATGATTCAGAAATTTCTTAAGGTCTTCAGGTAAGGGATTTTAGATATCAATGTTCAATTACCAATTCTATTTTCCTTCAATCTTTGAAATTCTGAATCTAATTAATATACTATCCGATTACTGTATATTTCAAAAGGAAATGGTCTAAAAAGAGAAAGAGAAGCAAGCATATTCAAATCCAAAGGAGAAAGTTGGGAATTATCAATGAGTGGAAATCTTAGTTTTTTTCATTTTAGTAATCGTATAGTATAAGTTGGATTTGATATAAAACAATTCATAAATCATTATGAACTATACCGATAACCTAAATGCATTTGTCCTGATAGAGTTAGGGATATGCCTTAGGGGCAATAATGTAATTTGTTACATATTTTTAACTAGATAGCCAATCTTATTCAAAACAAAGTGGTTTTCTTTCTATTGTATACTTGCTATATTGTGATATAATTAATTAAGTAATTAATTTAAAGTATATCAAATAGAAAATCATTAAATGACATGTTATGTGATAGTAATTACAATGTGTTATAATCATGAGCAAATTATCACATTAAAATAACATATTATTTTAAATATTTTTAGTCAAGATGTTTCAAGGCGAGACATTGGTACATCCATTTAGGGTAAATGCGTAGCTCTCTTGTTAGGCAATGTATTACTTATGACCACTGGAGATACCAAGGGGTTGCGTACTAATAGTTATTGGATAATTATTGAATGACTCACTCAAGACTTTTTACACTACAACAAAAACACCCTATTACAACATAAAAAAAAGTTGTAATATAGGTTTCGCAACGTTTTTGCAAATGTGGTATTAGTCCATGTTGTAATTAGGTCGACGTCTTTTAAAACATTTTTAGATGTTGCAAAAATCATGTGATAATTACAACTACAATTATTTTTAGATGTTGCGAAATATGTTTTACAACTTTTTAAAGGTTGCATAATATTTTTTTACAAGTTTTTTTAAATGTTGAGTAATATATATGACTTTTTTTTAAAAATTACATAGACATTCAACTGTTTTCAACCTGTAGCTTTATCCTAAATGCTATTATTATAGAATTAAAATTTGCCATAATCAAATACAAAAAATTCATTGATTCAAATGCTTCAAACAATAAAATTTTACATAAAATATAATATTCACTTTACATATAATACTCAAATAGAAGCCATAACAGTTACACTATATCACATCTCCCACTAACAAAGCAACCTCATATAACCATACACACGACCTCCTCCAACAAAAGATTGCTTTGAGATACACTATAGTTAAACAGCAAATGACCTAATCAAGATCAGACCATGTCAACCATGACAACAAGCTAGCACCACTAAAAATTCCTTACAGGCAATAGGAAATCTTTCACAGAGATCTCTATAATTGCTGTCAAAAATAAATATAAGACCTTGTGTGTTTTGGAAGTAATTCCTCCATAGAGGTCTAATCTGCAGTTTCAGGAAATATAATTCATGCAATACAAACAAGCAAGAGTATATTCGATTACAATTTTTTTTTAAAAAGATAAATATATAGCAAAAGGAGAAAATGGCCTTTCTCCGGAGGCTCACAATAGAAGGCAAGGCATACGGAGAACATATGCCTCCCAAAAACACAGACAACAGTACAAACCGGAACGAAGATAAGTAAAAGAAAATAAAAAACCTCCACTGACTGACAGTAGCCAGGAGAAACCAACAGAAAAAGAGCAAGAGAAACAACATCCCACACAACCGTCAATCCCGCCACAACCGAATAGGTATAGGCCAGTCCACCAGAGAAGCTACCATCCCACACCGAGCCAAAGAAAACTGATAAAAGAAACAAAACCCAGACCGAGCAGCAAAGCAACCACGCTATAACCACCACAAGCTCCACTGACTGACAGAAGCCAGAAGAACCAATGGAAACAGAGCAAAAGAAGCACCACCCACTCAACCATCCATCCCGCCACAACCGAATAGGTATAGGCCAGTCCACCAGAGGAGCTACCATCCCATATCGAGGCAAAGAAAAACTGCCCAACTGACAACACCATCGAGCTCCGGCAATGCCACCGCCCAATGGTGGTGTCTAAAGATAGTCTAGAAGAACACCAAAGAGGAAGCAAGAGCCCACTAAATCAAATGGAGAGGACCACAGAGAAGGCCAATAGCAGAAAGGGGGAACTAAATCCCAAGCAATTCATGCTCTAACCAAGCATAACAAAGTGAAAGGATCGCCGAACGGACAAGAAGATAGGAAGCCAGAACGAACAACCCAAGCAACCAAACACTGCCAGAACCACCCAAGCAACTCCAAAACCAATCACCCGGAGTAGAGCACAGGAGAAGCCCACAGAATAGGACGACCACAACCCAATCAAATCCAGAACTCACCAGACAGAGCCAACCAAAGCGAACTCCGGACCAAGGAAGACTCCAAAGACACCTGGACCTGGAAAACTAGCAACCACAATATAAGAAAAACGGGGGGGGGATCGAGAGCGATGGGTGAAGGCCAACGCCCCACCAAAAGGATTCAACCAACTCCCAGTCTAGCGGAAGTCAGAACACACGAAATAGAAAGAAGACCTACTAGCCGCCCAGAATGGGAGCCCATGGGTCCCCTGAATGGTCTACCATGGAAAGCCAGGAAGACGTTATTCCTCACACGCCGAATGATGGACGGAGGATCCATTGGAGAGCTCTCAAAGGTTGCCTTATTCTGCGCGCACCAGAGGTGCTAGCAGATGAGACAGGGAATCAAGCGGAACACGATCGAACGAAGAGATTTTCCAGAGATCCCAGCCCACCAGGTTCTCTGAAGATCATTAGGAGATCTGGCAATACCTCGAACACCAGCAAGGTTCCCGAAGTAATTCCAGCACGCTCTGGCTGAGAAACCATCAAAAAACAAATGGTTCAAGGATTCCATTTCCCCATTGCCACAGCATCTGCAACGGGAAACAAAGGGGATGCCGATCTTTTGGAGATTCTCGTCTAGTGGCAACCCATTGTGCAGGATACGCCACATCAATAGAGAGACCTTGGGGGGAATACGAGAATCCCAAATGAAGGAAAATAAAGGACGAATGAGGCTTGGAATTCTAACCGAAGTCCAAGCTTTTAGAATGGAAAACGAAACGCCATCCCAGCCTGTTAATCCGCCATAAGAGTCAGAGAACGGCTTCACCGACTGCATGTGCTTCCAGGTCTCACTAGCATAGGACGGAGAACCCGAGAAATTAGAGCCCGCAAGCTTTGGTACTTTGCGTGGAGGAACGACGCCCATAAAGAGTCGTTAGCCCCAAACCTATACCACAACTTACAGGCAAATGCCGCACAAAGGTCCTTAGGATTACGCAGACCCAAGCCACCTTCACTTTTGGGATGACAAACCGCGTCCCACGAAACCCAGTGGTGACGATGGGCGTTGTCCCTGTTACCCCAGAAGAAGGACGAGGCCAAAGACCGATACGACCGGAAGAAGGAAGAGGTAGGGGTCATAGCCGCGAATACATGAGTTCCCATCGAGTCTAAAACTGACTTAATGAGAACCAGCCTACCGGCCTGGGAAAGGAGAGACGCATTCCAGCGTAAGATCTTACCCTCACTTTGTCAGTCAAGGGATCAAAGAAAGCGTTAAGCTTCCTACCTCGGTACAGGACAATACCCAGGTATGGTAAAGGAAGGGAAGCTTCCTTGAACCCCGATATAGTCTCGATCCAGGAAGCTCGAGAGGGAGACAAGTCCTTCGCATGGACGAAGCAACTTTTGGAAGGGTTAACGAGTTGGCCCGAGGACCTCTCGTATTGTTGGAGGAAACTAAGGAGCCGCCGGACAGAGGAACGACTGCCATTAGAGAAAATGACAATGTCATCAGCAAAGGATAAGGAAGAGATTAGGGGGCAACCCCTCGGAATCCCGAAGCGCTGGATCTGACCGTAGATCGTTAAGGTTTGAAGACCGCGAATGAAAGCCTCCGCCGCGATCACAAAAAGAGATGGCGAAAGTGGGTCTCCTTGACGCAAACCCCTCCCCGCCCTGAAAAATCCATTAGCCGAACCATTAATGAGCACAGAGAACCAACAGTTGGAGATGAGCCTCCACACCAAGTCAATGAGGGGTTCCGGAAACCCGAAAGCCCTCAAGACCTTGATGACGAAAAACCAGGACATGCGATCGTAGGCCTTAGCCATGTCCAGTTTGAAGACAACATTAGAACCCCTAACTTTTCGATCAAGCTGGGAGATCAGTTCCTGGGCTAGAAGGACGTTATCAGAAATTAAACGCCCTTTTACAAACCTCGCTTGAGAAGGAGAGATAATACGCTCAAGGAATGGGGGCCAAGCGACTAGCCAGAATCTTAGAAATAACTTTATTCGAAAAGTTGCAAAGGATGATGGGCCGGAAATCCACACAAGACCGAGGATTTTCGCACTTAGGGATGAGAATCAGGTTGGTGGAAGTCCAACCTGAGGGAAGAGACCCACCGGAGAAGAAGGATTGAATAGCAAGACAAAAATCAGCCTGAATAATAGGCCAGGAACTCCTATAAAAGATACCGTTGAAGCCATCAGGGCCACTGGCACTATCCTTGCTCAAGGCAAAGACACAAGCACGGATCTCCTCAAGGGATGGGGGATCCGCTAAAAGGACACTTTCCGGAGAAAGAACCACACAGGGAATGAAGGCTAACAGGGCCGGATCGGATACCGCGACAGACGAAGAGCCCAGAAAGGATTGAAAGTGGGACAGAATGGTATCTTTGACTTCCTCAAGCGAAGAAGCTGTAGATAGACCAGGTCGCAAAATCTCAAGGATAGTGAGAAGGTTATTCTTCTTACGAATAAAAGAATGGAAGAATTTGGAGTTCGTATCTCCGTCGACCACCCACTTGACCCTCGCCTTTCGACGAAGGTAGTCATTCTCGATACGAAGTTCCGAGGAGAAGTTAGATTGAGCTAAAGCCCACGCCTCCTTGTTAGCCGTGGATGGGTCCTCGTCTAACAAGGATTCGGCTACGATTAGAGACTCTTCGGCCATTCGAACGCGATCGAAGATGTTCTTGAAAACATGAACGTTCCACACCTTAAGGAAATCCTTGAGACGCTTAAGCTTACGACCGAAAACAACACAGGGAGAGGCATCAAGAGGATCACTCCAAGGGTTAGCTACCACTTGATGAAAAGAGTGGTGAGATCTCCACATGCTCTGGTACCGAAAGGAAGAGGGCCCCGAGAGGGAGAAAGGAGAGCAGCGAACAATCAGAGGAGCATGGTCAGAGAAGGACCGATGAAGATGAGCGATCGAGAAGGAAAAGGGTAGGCGAAACCAATCCTCCGACCCGAAAACACGGTCAAGTCTAGAGAGGATACGGTTCGGTCCCTCTTGGTTGTTCGACTAGGTGAAAGCAGAGCCAACAAAGGGAAGCTCAGAGAGACCAGAGCAGACAATGAACGAGTTGAAATCCGCCATCGCAACACGGTTGATGGCGGCTCCTCCCCGTTTTTCCGCTTGGCAAGCGACGATATTAAAATCGCCGCCAACCATAGAGGAAGAGAAACCCAAAGGACCGAGGGCTAAAATGTTGGACCAAAGAGATAACCTCTCCGTTCGGTCGCATTTGGCGTAAACCGCCGAGAAAAGAAGGGAGAAGCGATAGAAGGAGACGAACATGCCACCGAGAAGAGCTGAGAGGAGTCAAAAACGGAGCGAACCGCAAGGGATTTGGACCATAAAATCCAAATCTTACCGGAGACGTTGGCAGAGCCACCGCCAAAACCTAAGGATAAAACGGTTTTGGTTATACCTTCCGGGCCTAGAAAAGGTTCCAGGAGAGCGACCATGCCAATAGAGTGCTTCCTGACAATGCGTTTTAGCCTAGCCAAAGACGCATCGTTGCCAATACCACGGACATTCCAGAAGAGAAAGTTCGACATGAAGAGAAAGAAAGGTGAGAACGAAGAAACAAGGAGCGAAAACCAGACACCAACCAACGGAAAATAGAACGAGCTCAGACAAGATACAGCGAATATCGAGTAGATCTATCGATCTGCTCGGACGCCGCTATAGAGCGTGTGCGGATGGTGCGAGGGGTAGTCAGGACTCTACGCGGTCTGCGACGAGACGAACGAGGAGGAGGTACGGAGGGCTGGGGAGGTGTCTCAAAAGACACCTCAACACCGGTCCCCATCAAAGAAGACTGCGAGGCACCAAACAACGAAGGCGAAGAGTTCCTAGATATGCAATTAAGGCGCTCATTAAGGAACGCAATTTCTGCCTTACTCATTAGAGGAATAGTAATGGACAGAGAGCACGATGAAGAAGGAAGGGAGCACGCCGAGGAGCAGTGAGAGATAGAAGGAACCAAGTGATCCGAAAGATCAGAAGAAAAGCGTAAGAAAGAGGGGTGGCGGACCAAGCGCATTCCATTCTGCCTTAAAAACCAGTCAATAGCAGTACAAGGATGAGCCGAGAAGGGGGAGGAAAAAGAGGGGGAGTACCAACCAGAAACAGATAACACCGAAGCAACCAACGATGGAACAGGAGAGAGAGACTATATTCGATTACATAGCACATAGTGGTCAAAGGACTATGGAGGCATGATGGGGAATAAATCTAATGCATAAACTATATATAACGGGACGATTTTAGAAGATGTACATATGCACACTTTCAGATTCTGTCTATGCATAAAAATGATACAGTTTAGCTAAGTCGTTGCAGAATGATGCTGATTATACTATAATGTTATATTATACTTCTAATACAATACCTTGTCCTAACCTCCGACATCCCACATGGTGAAGCTAATGTTTTTGTACTCAGCGGTCTCTACATTGAACCTAATAATATGAATTGTAATTATGATGCAAACTCTAATTGCAAATGCTTAATTTCCAGTTCTTTTAAGTACAAATTTTCTCTAAATAATTTAGTCAAAAAAATTTGTGCCTTCAATTTTATTTCTAGCTTATCCTATTAAAAAACCATAAGGGATCTAATTATTAATAACCAATAATTATCAAATAACTTTAATTAAGTGAAGTGGAACATACCTCAGATAATTGATCCTTATACTGCTTCTTTGATGTCAAACATTCAGTAGCTTGTGACTGACAATCTAATACATATATATTGGCCTTCTCATCAACAACCTAACAAACTACATTTAAAATTCTTTACCCCTCTCTTTAAACTCTGACATTTAATACTATACCCGACATCTACATAGCTTGCATTTCATCATGTTTAATACCTCACCCAAAATTTACTATGCTCATTTAACAATGAAACATCTTGATTCTGTAAGTATTCCACTCGGTCTCGAAGCGGTTACTCAAGCTTTGTTGGGAAGTAAAATCCTTTTTCATTTTTATTCTTGTGCATTATATTCAAGAGAGACTTATTCTTATGCTTTAAAGACTATAATTCACATCTACATGACTCTACTTCCTTCCCCAATGTCTGCATAACTTATGTCACTCGCTCTTGCTCCATCTGCAACATACTTATCAAACTATCATTACATTTGTTTCCAACCTCACCAGAAAATGCCTCCCTTAATTCATTAATAGACTTCTCTTGCGTCTTTTCCAATCGTATTGTTACTTTCTGCAGTCCCTTGTTCTCATTTTCTTTAAGCCTTTTGCTTTCTCATGTAGAATTAAGATTATATTCAACTATCCTGAAGCACTCGTGTAGCTCTTATTGGAATTCCTAATACCTAGAATTAATGAAAGTTACATAAGTCCCACATCGCCAAAATTGCAAAGCTATTCTAGTATATTAATAGCTTTGCAATGAAGGGGTTGGGGCCTTGGGGCACTCAAATGTTTGCTTCGTTGTGAGGAGGGAGATCATGCATCACCACCACGCGCGCGCGCCGCCGCCGTCCGACCGAACCGGGCTCGGGTTTGGGTCTAATATGATCCTATTTTTACTGCAAAACTGGGCCGAGCTTTCTGACAGTTGCAGGTGCAAATCTGTTCAAGCGGACGCGGATTAACTGAGGTGGTGCGACCTCTGAAGCGGGCGCGGGTTTTTGGCGAACAACCGGAAGCGGGTGCGACCCGTTAGACGCGAGCAGGGGCGACTTATGGCAGGAGCGAACGGGTGCGGCCCGTTAATGAAAGGCAACGGGAGCAACCTTTCAGGCAGACGTGACTGTTCGAAGGGGTGCAGACGAAATTATAAATAGAAGAGAATACTGATCACATTCTAATTCCATTCCAGTCTAATTTCTTCTGCTTCTCCCTTCTCTACTGCTCTAATAATATATCACAGAGTTGACATACTCATTACAATCTCGTGAAGATTACGTCTGTTGTATCTTGGGAGACTTTAAATAAAGTCTTAAGGAAATTGTCACGACAAGCCTCAGATGGAATTTTCTTCTTCAACTGGTTAGATTTATATATATATATATATATATATATATATATTTCTTTTTCTTTCTGCGGTATACTATTTAATGAAATAGTATAACGGTTGATTTAGCACTATAGTTATTATTACTATAGTTGTTAATTTGTTGTTGTAATTTAATTACAACATAACTATTACTTAAATTATCTAATACAGACTTCTAGAGTAGTAGAAATCTGTTTAATAAACTTGTGAGACGAGTTTATAATTGATTATTCTCTGTTTTGGTATACTAGACGTATAACAGCTCTGATAATTCTTGATGAAGACTATGATTTTCTACTCTTGCTTCTTCTAAATTAGAAGATAAGTCCTGCATTTGAATGTTTAAACCCACGGTCCTACTTTTATTCGATTGTGGATGATGTTATTTTAATCTGCAAGTGTACTATCAAATCAGCGAATAACATCGATCTTCGTAAAGTTGCTTAGTCTTAATTTGGTGAAATATATAATGTGAATGCGATTTCATGAGCAACGCAACAATGGATTGAGGACGAGATTGGGGTTAGTTGGGGAATTGTGGAGAGACGACGAAGATCTAGAGATTAGAAGAGGGATTGAGTATGGATCTAGGGTTTAGGGAATTTCAAAAATAAGAATGAAAAATAAAAAGAAGGGGAGAAGGAAGAGAGGCATAGGACCATGGAACCAGCAAAAAACATCAATTGAGCCAAAAAAAGTTGAGTTGGAGCAAAAATACTTGGTTGGAGGGAAAATTTTCAGCTTGAAGCCAAAATTTTCATTACCTAGGGTCAAAAATACATGTATATATCAGAGAATATAGTTACAAAAGATTACGAGTGTGTTCGGGGTCAATTTTGGACTATATATAATATAGTTTCAAAATTTTAAATTTTTTGAATTTTTAAATATTAAACAAAATTATGAGTTATAATTATTAAATATAATATAATAAATATAAGTTCTTATTTATTAAAGATTACGGGTGCGTTCGCGGATATTCTTTGCTTAGTTCATGTCTACGTCACCTTTGATTCATCTCAACCATCGAGTCTTTGAATGCAAGTTGCGCTCGAGGCCGTTAGGTTGAGAGCACGTCTGTTTGGGCGTCATGCCAAAAAAAAGAAAAAAAACTTTTGATTCATCTCAAAATTCAAATTCAAACAAGAACAAGATATACCATTTTTCAGATGGGGCACTGTCGATCACCCTTCCAGACCTCCCTTCGTATTCGTAGTGGCAATCAAATTTTATATAGATGCGTACAAATTAAATTTGTGTGACAAGAGACTGATTTATAAATAATTATACAAACTTGTTTGTACTTGTATTTCAAACTATTAATATGTAATAAAAATTGTCTTTTCTATTGCGTTTTTTTAGAATTTCATAATTTATAAGTAATATAAGTAATTTAACTGTATTAATTGAAAAAAAAATACAATAACAAAACAAGCCTTTTTTAACATAAGAACGCATTCCCCTCTCACGAACTATTCCTCTTTCGTACTCTTTTCAAATGCCCCAATCGTGTCGTACAGGAACGCATCCTACTTATTAATCATTAATTATTTAAAGTTAATTATTAAATAGTAAATGTTAAATATTAGTCTTAATTATTAATTATCAATTATAAATTATTTAATAGTTATTATTAATTACTAAATAGTCAATATTAATTGTTAAATATTAAATATTAATGATTAATAGCAATTATTTAATATTCATTATTTGTTATTAGTTATTTAATAGTAATTATTATTTAATAGTAATTATTGGTTATTAAAAATGAAGTACTACAAATTAAATATTACTTCTTAATTATTTATAGTAATTATTAACTATTAAATAATCAATATTAATTATTAATAGTAATTATTTAGTATTTATTATTAATTATTAGAGCGGGGTTAACTGGGCCCCTACCAGGTTTATTGCAAAACAATAAAAATAAGTACAACGAAAAGAAAAGGAAAAACAAGGAAAAAACAACAAGAATCAAAACAAAACTCAGCCCCAAGCATCAACCAGTGATTGTGGGAACACAGCAGCACTGTACTTCAGTTGAGTGTGAGTTCGAGACTTGACTTCATTCCAAATCAAAACATCGGTTCTTCTAACATTATCAAAAACCATAGCATTCCTCTCTGCCCATATCACAATCATACAAATTTTCAAGATAACAGCTAAAACTCTTCTTTGTTCCTTTCTCCACCTTGTGGCTTTGAAGATTATATTCCAGAGAATGCTTGATGAAAATCCAGATAAATGAACTCCAGTGATACAACTAATCCTGTCCATTAAGTAGAGCAGAGCAGGACAGTCAAAAAAAAGATGCTCAGTAGATTCATCATGGAGATGACAGAACAAGCACAGTTTGGAACAAGCCATACCAAAACTGTTGATTAAACTTCTAGTAAGTAATGCCTGATTTATAACTTTCCACATCATTAAGTTATCTTTTGGAACAGAATCAGAAGTCCAAATGGCATTGTACCATTTTGCAGCTGGAAGAGGAGCACTGGCAGAAATAAAATTGTATACTGATTTAACAGTGTGCGTTTTCGTTTGCCAAGAAACACAGGCATCATGATGATCACTGAATTTCTTAAGTTGAATATCCCCCCACAGTTGCCTGATCACTTGGTTGCTATTGTAAGGTAACAAGATTTTACCATTATGTAAAAAATCATTAGCTTTAGCATCTTGATGAATTCCAGATTGCAAAATCTGAGCATGATCACATTCATTTAATAGGATTTGACCAATTCTGACCCAAGGATCATGCCAAAAGCTAACAGCATTTGTAGAGTTAATAGGATATTGAATCATAGGGAGGAAAACATGTCTGAGCTTCATCAAACTTCTCCAAATCCAACTGCAGTTCTATGGGGATTCCATGGTCCAAAAGTGTTTATTCTTTATTCTGTATTTCTATGCCCAGCTAACCCATAAACTACCTTTTTTATTAATAAGAACATCAAACTGTTTACTTATTGCAGCAGTATTCCACTTCCTGACACCAATTACTCCCAGGCCCCCCATTCTCATAGGTGACTCAATTTTTGAAAAAGAACAAGGCACAATCTTCCTATTGTATATACTACCTGTCCAAAAAAATCTAATCATAGCTGACCTTATAAGTTGCAAGAGTTTAACAGGAAGGATTAGAGTACGAGCCCAGTAGACTATAGAGGAAAAAACAACAGATTTTATAATAACTAGCCTTCCACTTTGGGTCAAATTCCTATTGTCCCATAAAGACATAAAAGAAGTGATTTTATTGTAGAGGGGTAAGCAATCAGCCTTAGTGATTCTTTTTGAAAGTAAAGGAAGACCAAGATACCTCATATCATTATTCATGCTAGAGAAACCAGTATGCTGATGAAGAGCAGCAGCCTGCAATTCACTAACACCAGTTACAAGAAGAGAAGATTTGCCTTGATTTATAGAGAGAGCAGTCATACTATGAAAAACATGCAATGCTTCCAAAACTCAATTCAAAGAGGGTAACTCTGGTTTGGTAAACAACATTACATCATCAGCAAACATTATGGATGTTATATGAAGCTGAGAGCACTTAGGATGGTACTTTATGATTTTATGTTTGTAACTATCTCTGAGTAAAACTGTTAAAACTTCCATAACCAACAAAAAAATGTAAGATGAAATAGGGTCTCCTTGTCGGATTCCTTTACTACCTCTGAAGCATCCAACAGGTCTGCCATTAATAACAACAGAGTATGAAGGAGTGGAAATACAAACATAAATCCAAGACACAAAAACTTTGGGGAATCCCATCACTGCCATAATCCTAACAATTGAGTCTGCAGTGGTAAAAAGAGAACCATGTTCATCAGTGATACTAAAAAGAGAACCATTAGAATTGCCAAACAGATTGGTGAAATAATCAATAAAAGCATGATCAACTGAATCTGCAGTGGTAAAAAGAGAACCATGTTCATCAGTGATACTAAAAATATTTTCTCTTGTGTGCTTAACCTTAAGAGATTCATGATAAAAATTAGTATTTTTATCCCCATCATCTATCCATCTTTTGTGGAGTTGCTGCCTCCTCATGCTTGCTTCCAGAGTTAGAGCAATGTTAACCTCCCTGAACAGTTTCCCCTCTTCATCAGAAGCTTGAGTATCAAGAGGGTGCTCCATCATGTATTCTTGCTTTGTCTTCAATTGTTCTTTTAGAGTTGTAGACAGAAGGCTACCAGTACCAAAAGTAGTAGAAACCCACAGCTTGATAGCTAGCTTGATACTTTTTAATTTCCTGCAAAACTTATACATAGGGTTACCATAACAATAAAATTCAGAGTTTACTTGTGTGACAATGCTCAGAAAATGTTCATGCTTAGCCCAAGCATTAAAAAATTTAAAACTTCTTTTTTCACTTCTCAAATGGTTCCCAAAGGATAATATAAGAGGGGAGTGATCAGACATTATTGGTTGAGGAAGGAAGACAGAGAGAGGGCCATTGATTGAGAGATTGAATGTTACTAAAAGCATGGTCAATAGTTGTGAAAATACGAACACCACTTCTACTTCTATTATTCCAAGAAAATTTAGCCCCTGACTCACTACGCCATAGATGGCCTATTGCAACGAAATTACAAGGTGTTGCTAGCTACAATGTAACGATAGCTATGCTGATTTTTGTCTATTGCAACATTCACTTCAATGTGTTAGCATAGATATCAGCAAAATGTTGCAGTAGCTATAAATATATTCAAATTAATAAAATTAATAAAATTTTACACCTCAGCGATCCACACCATCATTTAAAACAAAATCTCAACCATCAATCCACACCTTAGCAATTTCCATTTTCCACTTTACTTTTCTTTCTCGTTCCTCTCTGTGTGAAAATTAGGGCACAGGATTTTTCTTTCTCGTTCCTCTCTGTGAAAACTAGGGCTCGCGATTCCAGTTGCTTTGATGCTCTGATTGATCGAATCTAGTGTGAGAAACGTTCCTGGTAGCTTGCTCCTTCGTTCTCCTTGATTGATTGTTCGAATTGCTTTGACTTCGTCGTCGGGTGCGATGTGATATTATTTGGTATGTTTTCTGCCTTTTGGTTTACTTGATTATTCTCGATTTTGGTTACACTCGCACGCTTTTGCCGATGATGAATTGGGATTTATTTATAGGCTTTATTTCCTATAATCTCGAGTTTAATCTTTCTGTTGGACTTTGAGAAATCTGGTATGTTGGATTGCGATGATGTATTGGTATGTTGGATTTTGGTTCATTGGCTTGATTTTGCTTTGCCGATGATGAATTACGATGTGATATTATTTGGTATGTTGGATTTTGGTTCACTGGCTTGTTTTTGATTTCTAATCTGAGCTTGTTAGCTCCTTTCTGCTGCATTTGTTAAACCAGAACTTGAACCTTTGTTAAACTTGTTCACATACCTTTGTATCTTGCTGCATTTGTTAAACCAGAACTTGAAGTATTTGTATTTTGCTGTCCTCTTGAAAACTGCTTCACTTGAAAACTTCTGCATTTTTGAAAATCAGAACTTTGAAAGTGATCTTTGGTTTTCTAAAACTGTTGACTAATCTGAACATTGAGTTTTGATTTCCACGATATATACAAACATATGTGTGTTGAGCTTTGTTGGTTTTGCTTGGTCTGGACTGAACTGGTACCATGCTAACCTTGTTCTTTAACATGAACTGATGCTCCAAGTCCTCTGTATATCATATTACTGCCTATGTTTCTCTTGTACATGCCTGATGCATTCACTGTTTTTGCTTGATGGGCTGCCTATGTGTACTGCTGTGTTTCTTGCACTGGCTTGTCTACATTTTGCTGAACCTGGTTCTTGTTTGTTTTGTTGGTTGCGCGGCCCTGAGTTGAATCCAGTCGATGACTCGGGTTTGACCTTGAGCCGTGTCCATTTTTTTTGGCTTGTCTACATATCTGGCTGCACTTGAGTATGAACTTGCACTTGAGTAGTTGCACTTGAGTAGTTTCTTGTACCAAGCCTTATGATGCATGTATGTTCATCCATGTACATGCATTTCTTGGTCATGTTATGTTGCTTGCTGTGTTGAGTACTACTTTGTGCACTTGGCTTATCCTTTGTGCATTTTTGCCTGAACTGTTGCTTGCTGTCTTCCATACTGTCTTGTATCCATGTGTTGCATTCATGTTTGGCTTTTGAATTATAACAACCCAAATACCTGAGGCAAATAATATAACAACAATATTTTCATTTTCTGTTCGAGTTAAATATTATTTTCCAGATTACTGCTTTTGAATTATATGTGATAGGTATTGAAGACTGGACAGCTGGATACAAGCTTGAAGACGGAGTCAAATCAAATGTGCATGAGTGTATGAGTGCATGAGCTTGAAGACAAGTTTCAAAGAAGGCTCGATAGAACCCCCGCCGGCGCTGCGCCCGGACCCGCTACTCGGCTCGCCTTCGGCTCGGCAATCGGCTCGTCATATATTTGTCAGTGTCGGTGTCTGTATAAATTGAAACTGCATATGTAATGAGTGAACTGAGTGATGTAGTGAGGAATATCTGTATATGTGAATATCAGTGTTATATATCATTGAATTGTAAAATAGTGGAGTCAGGAATTTGTACTATTTCAAATGTTGAAATAAAATATTTATTTAAATAAATTACTGTTTGAATATCAAATTCTGTGCAATAGCATTTTATTAAATAAATATTTATTTCTATTAAAAAATCAAATATGCTCTACATTGTGGGCCCCACAAATTCAGAAAGTTAATATCTATAGCAACATTTTGGAATGTTGCTACAGACACCTATGGATGTTGCTATAGACCCAAATAGGGTTCTATTGCAACAATATTTCTTATGTTGCCTTAGATAGTCAAAATGTTGCCTTTGAGGTCTGCGGCAACGCGGCAAAATGCATCACCGAGAAAGTGTTGCCTTTGCCCTTTTTTTAGCCTACAACAACATTTTATGGCACTTCCTGCATCACTTCTTTGGTGTTGCAGTATGCAATCTATGGCGTAGTGTAACCAATATCAATTCAGAATCATATACAGCAAGATTGATTGACTCAAGATCTTTAGGAAGAAGAGGAGATCCACCTTGTTTGTCATCATAGCCAAAACAGGAGTTGAAATCACCTAAGACAAACCAGGGGTGAGTTGATTGTCTTAAAGGTGGCAAAGAATTGAAGAATACATTTCTAGAGATGACAGAATTATCAGCATAAACAAAAGTTAAATAGAAGGATATTTGATTATGGCAAACAAGAACATGAAAGTGAATATACTGCCTAGAAGACAGTATAGGAGAAAGAGATAAAACAGAAGGATCATAAAGGACAAGAATTCTTCCGTAAGCTGCAGTGTCAAGATTATGATGAAAAGACCATTTTGGATTAATGTAGGAAGCTGCTTTTGGGGATATGGTAAGATTAAGCTTAGTTTCTAGAAGGCCAAAAATACAAATATTATGCTCAGATATGTAGCTTTTGACTTGATCAAGTTTCAAATTATTATGGGCTCCTCTAATGTTCCAAGATGCAATTTTTTTAAACATAAAAAGTTATTGAATTTGGGAGGAGATATTCCTTCTCTGAGCTAAACCTTGTTTCAATTTTCCTTCTAGGCAAAAGCGGGGGGGGGGGGGGGGAGGATGGTTGAGATTTAGCCTGAGTGGAGGAAGGGAGAGAGGCTGATTGAGAATGGGAGATAGAATTGGAAGAAGGCCATCCTGGTAGCTGAATTGAGAAGTTGTAATGGGGAGGAGCAGATGGTTGAATTTGGACAGAAACATCATGCATATTGATTATTAATTGAGTAATTTGTGTTTCAACGGTTTTGCACCAACTTAAATCAAAATCAGAAGCTTGAGTTTTGGAAAGTGCATTTACTTCAGTTGCTTCTTTTCCAATCTCCTTGTTACTAATATCTGGGGTAGTAAGTTTGTTTACACCTTCCTGCACACAAGGTTTTGTAGAAAAAACATGTATATTTGCTTCATTGTGGTCATCAATTGCATCAGGAGTCTTGGTTGTCACTTTGTGTTTTTCATTGCATTTGTCATCAACTGTAATCTCTCCTTCCTCCTCATCAAAAATTTCCAAATTATAACATTCATTGTCTGCATTTTGTAGCAAATTGTACTTATTTTGTGTGCTAACAGTACAAATTTGCTCATCACTGGGTAGTTCACTCTCTTTATCATTTTCCTTTATGCTTCGCTCAGAACCATCATGAAGTGTTATTCCATTAGCACCCACTTTCTTCAGAGCAGAAACTTCTTGCTCTACACAATTAATCACTTTTTTCCTTTATACTTTACAACTTGTTGCCAAATCTGTTTCACCTTGTCCTGTTTAACTATGGTTTGACCCCTCTTCATCTTGTTCCTTCCCACATCACTAGTTATCTGCTGCTCTTTAGCTACACATTGCTCAGTATCACCTACACATTCAACTTTCTTGCATTTTCTCACTGTATGTCCAAACTCTTTACATACAGTACAAATCCCAGGTTTCCACAAGTATTCTACTTTAACTATCTGCTCAGAACCATCTAACAGTCTAACTGAAAATTCATCAGGCAATTCTTGATTTGGAGTAACTTCAACTAAACATTTCGCAAAAGAAATACGTTCAAAATTTTCAGTTGATACATCCAAACAAAGAAGCTTCCCAACTCTTGATGCTAACCAGTTAATACCCAAGGGAGACCAAGCATAAAGAGGTATATTGTATAGTTTTATCCATACTGGAACAGATTTTATACTACTACAACTGTTGCCAATGTTCTCATCCCATGGTTTCACTATAAAAAGCTTGTTTCTCATAACAACAGGATCAGATTCAGAAATTCTTGTCCTATCCTCTTCATTAGAAAACTTGAACAAAAACAAAAAACCATCAGATTTGACTGAAATTGAACCACTAAGTTTCCACACTTTTTTGAGATAGTACAGAACAGTAGCATATGGGAGAGGGCTATGAAGAAAAAAACCAATAAGATAATCTTTCCACATAGAGTTTCCAGCCTGAACCACATCATCTGAAGGCACGATAGAGTTACCAATATAATCAAGTTGAAAATCACGAGGCACATATTTCCCTGCGTTGCTGGGTTTAGCTTTAAAGAGGGAGTTCCATGAACGAGGAGGAGAAGATGAAGAAAGAGGAAGCAAAGGAGGAGAAGAAAAGGGAATGGTCTCTGGCACCTTAGGAGTAGCTTCTGCAAAAGTTGCAGTCAGTACAGGATTACTGACGAAAGAAGGAGAGGGGACTGACACAGGGAGATGGGGAGAAGCAGAAGGTGGTACAAGGATCGGGGAAGAAGGACAGGGTTGAAGAGAAGATAGGGGATGGGACTGATTAGCGGGAAGAAGAAAGGAAGAGGGCGGGGACCCCATTTTTTTAGAAAGCTTGTAGAATATAAAATATTTAATGTTAATTATTTAATAGTAATACTAATTATCAAAATGATTATTAAATATTAAATATTACTTCTTAGTTATTATTTATTAATCATTAATTATTCACTATCAATTATTTAATAGTAATTACTAATGGTTACTTCCTAATTATTCAATAGTAATTATTAATTATTAAATAATATTTATTATTACATATTTATTATTAATAGTAATAATTTAATATTTATTATTAATTATTTAATTGTAATTATTAATAATTAATTATTAAATATTAATTATTTCTTCTTAATTATCAATTATTATTAATTAATAAATATGTTTATTTCAATTTTTCAGAAAAATAGTTGTAAAAAATTACTAGTAAAAGAAAAAGAACAATAAAAAACATTAATAATAAAAAATATTAGCACTTTTAAAATATATGTGTCTTTATATTTCTAAGTAAAATTAAAGTATAAAAAGGTGCATTGTTCTGTAATGGAATCTGTCAAATTTCAATAGTTATTGTAAATCTTCATCTTCCTTATTCTTATGCATAAGTAGTTAAAGAAAGGTTGGGCTCATTTCCTCTGCCTTTGTCGACATTTTCTAATCAGAAAGCCATCATCAAGAATTGGATTGGATTTAAAAGGAGGGATTTTAGGTGTTATAAATGAAGAGGGAAAGAACACTTCGCTAGAAATTATCGTGAACCTGTGCGATGTTTCAAGTGTGGCTTCTTTGGACATAGGAAGGATAGTTGCTCAATGAAAGAAGAGGGAACGGTAATTAAAACTGCTAAAAAGTTACCGTTTGGTTTCATTTTGTATTTTGAGTTTTGTGTTTTCAACTTGCACTAAGAAATAGCAAGAAATAAGAGAAGAAGATTTATAATTCTTAGCCATTGGGACGACCAACGGACAACGAAAGAGTTGGATTGTTCTCCGTGCTTTTGTTATCTCTCGAAATACGAAAAACAAAATAAACTTATTTTCTATTTTACATGTTAATTTCATTTTTCAAAATTATTTGTTTTTCAACAATACATACAACGGACGCGCTTTTGTATAGACGATAACACAAAACTAAAAAGGACAAGCCAAACGGGGCCTAAGTATTACTGATCATGGATTCATTACACCAAACAGTCCATTTTGTAACACTTTTCTGCTTTAAATTTCTAACGGTTATAACTATTACCAATTTATTGCAGTTATTTCCATTACAACCATTTATAGCAGTTATTACCATGACTACATTTGATGATTTCGTAATAAATTTAAAGTGATTAGGATAAATTTGTAATTTACTACTTTTGCACTTAAAACATTTATCACGGTTCTTTCATTCCTCATTTTACTTTTCACATCTCTTTCTTCATCAAGTTAGGGTTTCACCGCTCGCAATGAATATCAAGGTTTCAATCACGTTAATCAATATCAGGGTGTCGTTCTCCACCGCGATCAATATCAGGGTTTTGGTATTTGCCTCAATCAATATCAGGGTGTCGTTCTCTGCCTCAATCAATAGCTGGGCTTCGCTGTCTGCCTCGATCAATATCTTAGGTAGTTATGTCTTAAATCAAATAGTTTTGCAATAGTTGAATTCGTATGTTGTTTTAGAGAGTGGTTTATGTATGTAAAATTAAAATTGCTCATTTCCTATTTGAATCTGATTTAGGGTTTTTTTTCTTCAAATTCATTTCCAATTTCTAGATTGAATTCGGTTGGAACTATTTGGATTCAATTTGATTTGAAATTTAATTTAGACAAATAACACACAATTACAATTTCTTAATCAGGAAAACATGATTTACAAGCATGAAAAGTGCAAAACAATAACGTATATTTTCACCAAAGTGTATAATGAGTACAAATATAATTATTAAAAAATTTAGATGGACTATATCCCCCTACCTCCATTCGCCGCCGATCGTCGACATCCTTGAAACGCTTATTTTAATTATTTCAGTTTTATTTAATGCTACATAAGTGGAATGCCCACTTAATATTTTAAAATGATTTTTTACTCATACACAGTAATGAATATTGGTAAATCATTTATACAACTGTTTTTGCATGTGCAGAAGCATGCATGCATGTCATTGCAACAATTAACTGACTCCGCTTCTTCTTTGAATAACAACTGCTGTGTACCATGCTTTAGACACCTATGACACAACATATTTTAGACACCTATGTACCATGCTTTAGTGCTTTAGTTATTCAAACAAAGAAGAATAATTATGGGGTGTGGAGAAGATCCTTGGAAGCAGATGACCTATGAATTGTGGTTTAGTCCATTTAAATTTTATAATAATCATTTTTAATTTAATTTTTCATTCTATGAATGTGATAACCTATGAACATACTTTATATTTTATTAGAATTATGGCATGTTCATGTAGCTTATGCACCTGGTACTAAAACCACTTTCAGACTTTTTTGAATTCGGTTTAAACAGGCGGATTAATCAGGAGATCGATTGCTATAAGTTTGTACCATTGATAGTAACCATTGAAGATATGGCAAATCATGCCTGTATTTTCCACTTATAAATTTTAAGTTGAATAAATTACGCAAAGCTCCTGATATTTCAGTAATTTCATATTCAAAGTAGGAGTGTATGCTTATGCTGCAGCGCAAGTCAAGAAAGCAATGGAGGTTGGTTTGTGCATGAGAATTTTATGTTATACAAGCAATTAGTTTCTAATCATTGTTTTGTGTATAATAATTATTATTTTCATATATTTTGATGATGAAAGGTTACTCATTATCTTGGAGGAGAGAATTTTGTTTTATGGGGTGGTCATGAAGGATACCAAACTCTTTTGAATACCGGTATGAAAAGAGAACTTGACAATTTGGTATGCACATTGGTTTGGCATGTGTTTATGTTTGTTATTACGAATGATACCTACTAATAAAATTTTAATTATAGGCCAAGTTTCTTCAAGCTGCTGTTGAATATAAAAAGAAGATTGGATTCAATGGTATGGCATCTCATATTGCAGAATATGGACCTGAAATAAATTTAATCATTAATATCGTGGTTCATATGGATGGTGATAATGTTAATAAATTAATTCTTGTTTAGTTGTTTTTAGGTACTTTAATAATCGAACCGAAACCACTGGAGCCTACAAAGCACCAGTACGATTGGGATGCTACAACTTTGTTCTCCTTTTTGTAGAAGTATGGCTTGTTAGGTATGTTTGTGGTCTTTCTCTCCCATTTCTTCATTATCGGTCATTTAAGAAATAAATTTTGCCTATGCTTACTCTTCATAATGTACTTTAGGCATCACGTATCATTATTTACTTATCACACTATTTCAGCTATCAATTTTAAAGTACGTTATTTTTTGCTGCCTTGGTATTTTGTTTATGTAACTTGGTTTTCGCATGTAAGCAAAACAAAATTAGTCATAAAAATGCATAAAATGAGCTCTGATTTACTTAACATGTTTTCTTGCTTCAACAAAGAAACTACAAGCCAAGGATTTTAAAGTCATGTCGAGAGATAAATAAGTACATATGAGTTGCAGAACATTTTTTTCAGAAAATTATTTAAGATGCAAGAGAAATGTGTATTACTTGAGGCAGTGAAAGTGTTCTGATATTAAAATTATCATTTGATAGCAAACTAAGCTTTCTTGTTAACATCAACCTTAAATCTCAATAATTCTGTTTTTTTCCAGCAAACATACTCGATTTTTTTATAAAGATTAACGTCCAATTTCAAAAGAAAACATGTTTAATGCAGTAATCAAATTTACTATGTCATTTATTTGCTTCTTTGTAAACTGCGATGTCTCTAACACGACTTATTGCAAAATTTGTTGCAATTTGGAGGGTTTTCTTTCTTTCTAGAATCTGCAAAGATGGCTTATGCTTATATGAGACTCTTGTTTGCAAAAAAATATCTAAAAAATAATATGATATCTTTCTTTCTCTCACTCAAACTTGGTGAGCTCATTAAATAAAAGGTTCATAATTTAGTTCATCATCTTTTACACATAATTCAACAACTTAAATAATTGGTTGTATCAAAGTTGTCAAAGTATACGCTGTAAATCTAAAAGGATAAAGATGCAAGTATGCAATTGTTGTGGAATTTAATGTTTCAAGTTGATTTAAAAACATGTCATGAATATTAACAAGAATTACATAGATATATTGAATATACTAATAATTTTACTAAATAGTTAGCTTTTAGAAATCCCATGCTAGCTTTTTAATGGGTTTTTCCATAACTGGCCACTTTAGGAATTGTTTTAGGATGGTATTTATGTGTATGGTCAATTAATATTATATACATTTGCTTTTAGATATCATATTCAATTAACTGAAGTATGTGAGATACAAGTTTTGATGTGGTGCGACCTGTTACTCTCTTGCTAAACTATGTGAGATGCAAGTATTAAGTTCTCTTGTGAATTACTTTAATGTGTTGTTTAAGTTATACTTAAAGAATTTACATAATTAGAACATAATATTTGATAAAGTAAATTATAGGCTATCTAATAATCTACACAAACAATTTATCTCAGTACATAAATATCAATCTAGTACAATCTAATATGGAAATAGACGTATGATTTCTTAACACAAAACAACATCAAACAGAATCGATGGTTCTACATTACAGTTAACAATTATGTCTGCATCTCCATTATAATCCATTGAAGTAAATGAACTTTAACTCAGATCATAAATTTCTAATACAAACTACATAACTGAATATATTTGGTCATTAAATATTCTATAAAATGTACCTAAAATGTAAACACGGGCTATTTGGTGACATACAATAATAGAAAAAGACAATGGATGATGGAATTTTTAAGTGTGGCTAGAATAAGGACTTACTGCTATGTTCTGGTGGATGACCCTCTTATAAAATGAAACCGTTCAAGGTTCAACTTTACAAAGATTTTGCAACCAATGTACCTTTGTATAAAATGACAATAAGGGACTTATATAGGATCAATGTTCACAATTGTTTTCTAATTTAGCAAACTTAATGAGAAATGTGAAAATATGAAATATTTAAAAGTCTATTCATCATCAATATTGTCTCATATCTTTTTTAATTTTGAGTCATTTTTCCTTTCACCTTTATACTCAGATTTAGCTAGTATCCTGTTTTATTATTGAGAAAGAAATACATATGCGTGGTTTTAATGTAAAAGGAAGTTTTGTGAACGATCTTGGACATCATGCAGGTTACTTAAAACTCTTGCATTTTTATGATGCAAGGTGAGATTTATTTTGTTTGAATCTTAGTAATTAATATATATATATATTCTTTGATTCTAGATGTTTCTTAATTAATTTTCAATTCATTATGTAAAAAGGAAAAAAACTACACAGTGTAGTAATTAGCTTCTGAAACCGTCACACCTTTTTAATTTCTTTACAGCGACATTATCCATCCATTTCTATATAGTAAATATCCATCACAAACAGTATATTTTCACCCATTCTCAAACGGATTGAATTCATACAATTAGAGATGGTGTACGTGATTATCCAATTGTTGCCTTAAGTTGGTTTTACTTATGCGATACTTTATTGTTTATTTGGATTCACAAATCATTTATTGAGCACATCTAGCTAAGCAAGCGTGCAATAAAAGAGATACTTTATATATTTTATATCTAGATGATAACTAACATTGAATATATGGTAGTTTGATGTTGTAACGACCCGTAAAATTTAATGGTTTTAAAAGTATATTTAACTTGAAATTTTGAGAAATTTTAAACAATAAAATTTGAAATTAAAAATTTATTATTTGGAATACGTTTATTTAATCATAGCAACTGGTAAATTTTCATCTAATAATATTGAAGTTTATTTTATTGAGTAATTTCATTCCAATTTAAATCGGTTAATAACAGTTGAATTTAAAAGTATTCCGAAACCTAAATAAGTCAACATGAGAAAATTTATTTAGAACACTCTGAATAAGACTGCGTAATTCGTTTCGCAAATTTCGGACGTTTCTAGCTCCGTTTGGATTTTTTCGTACGGAATAGCAACGTATATTAGTGTCCGTATCGACTTTTTGCTCGGATGATCCTATCGCTGATATCTGTATACCGTTTTGATCGTCTCGTCGTACCGATCTCTGCGGTATATTTATTTCTGTATTTTGAGGTTCGGTTCGCAACGGATATAATAAAACTGTTCATCGTATCGGTACCACAAATTTCAACTATTTCTTGTACGTTTCAAATTTTTGAAACGTGCTGTACAACCAAACCATTTATTTGCCTTAATGACTTAGCTGTATTTTGGGAAGACCGTTGCCCTTGCATTTTGTTTTATATTCCCTTTTTCATGTTTTCGTGTTCATATCAGTTACTTTTATCATTCTCTGAACCATTGTGTTGCCTGACGTTTCTACTGTTGGAATATATTAATTGGTTTCGTCTTGCCTTTTCACCTATCCACCTAAATGACTTTCTGCATCACTACGTTCTTTTGAAGAAAAAAATTATAATCTAAACAAAGACACGACGAAACCCACCTCCTCCTCTTCTCCTACCCTTTCTCCATTATTTTCTCTGTTATATTATATTTTTTCTTCTTTCTTCTTTAAGTTCGGCATCACCACCACCTATTCGCCTCTTCCCCTTGCACAGTATCCACCGAAACACCCATCAAAAAGAACATCGATCCACCTCGACCCGAGCAGGTGAGCCACCCTCTGCCTTGACCCACTCGCCTCCAACCCGCTCCTCCAACCGAACCTGCTCCTTCCCCATCCATCTCACCCTCTCTCCGGTCGATCAACTCACACAGTTCCAACCCACCATCGTCTTTCTCCCACTCTCGCTCGCCCAAACCCAGCAGTGCCGATCTTCCCCAAGACTAGGCGGTTGTGCCTACCCATACTCCAAGATTCTCGCAGCCAATTCCTCCTCTTCCCGTCAGAATTCGTGAGTTTATTTATCTAGCTTTCTGAATAAAGTTGCTGTTAGTAATATGTTCTTTGGTACCCTATGTTTTATCTAAGTGTATATTATATAAGTTAGTATATATATACTTCTGTTTTAAGTTTTGTTGTTATAAGATTTATATGTCAAGTTGTCTATATATAGAAATCGTGATTTGGAAATATAACACTTAGATTTTGAAATTTTCAATTACTACTATTACAGTATCAGGGAATATGTATATCAATATATGTATGTTGCTTTATATAGTATATATGTACTGTAATATATACATGTATTTCTAAAGTCTAATTTAAAGGTATATCAGCCATTTATTGAGTCTGCGTGTTTTATATATATTATATTGTACTAACACGGTAGTTTACATTTTAAGTCTAAACCTGTTGTTATATATATGGGTGTACGGTTTTACATGTGTTTACGTATAATAAAGTTATACGTTTATATGTGTTGTAGTATTTTCTGGATATATTTATATAATAGCCGAGAGTTGAGTTTAGTTGTGTATTGTATAATAAAGTGGTCAGTCTGCATATTTATAATAAGTCTATATCTATTGGTACTTCAGTCTGCATGTTTTCAAATAGACTGATATTAGTTTATTTTAAATTTTTTGTATATATATCTTTTGAATATAGATTGATTTCAACATATAGTATGTACGAAAGTAAATATGTGAATATAGTATGTTTCTGGTTATATATAAAGTTATGAATTGTCAGTGTATGCCATAAAAGTTGTTTAATGTATAGTGGTATTGTTAGATATATAATTGCTTACGTTAAAGTTTTATAACGGTTTTGTTATATTGAAAGTATATATATTAAGTTATATATGAGTTAGTAAGTAACTACAGTATGTATACATATATAGAGATACCGATATTTTAGTTAAATTTGTGTTAATACATTTCAAGTTTATAAATGCACACATCTGGTACATATTTGAGATGTACGTGTGGAAATTTTCTTTCTTATATAAGTTAATTTATACATATATTTTATATTCATCTACCTATGCATAAGGACTTTTCCTGGATTCGAATATAGATAAGGTGGTTGGTTTATACATAAATGTAAGTTATATATTGGGTTCTGTGCTTGCGTTAAAAGTGGTATCTGTTGCTTTAGTTTACAAAGTTATATATATATATATATATTTAAAATTTACACTGGTACATATTTATGTGTTATAGTACGTGTTGCGTTAGATTTTATTAAAGAAGAAGATATTTGTATTCTAGTATTTTTGTGTAATCTGGGTTTTATAATTTTTGATTTATTTTTTGAATTATATACATATAAGTTCACCTATACCAGTTATCTCCATCGATCCAGTTCTGATTTGTTCCACCTATTCTTACTATCAGCTTGCCCGTCAAATTCGTGCCCACTTCACTTTGCTTTGAAATTCGTAGCTTGCTCTGTTGTCAAATTTCTCTAGCCTCGAAAGGTGAGCAATCACTCACGATTAACGTTCTTTTATTTATTAAATTTGATTTCAATTGAAATAACAATTAAAATATGTTGTTATAGTTATTTAAATTGTTATATATGCTATTATCTGTAACTGTTCACCTGTGGGATATGACACCATATCCTGTTGTTTATATTATATTGTTATTGATGATATATCTATGCCTGTTATATTATTTCTATATCTGTTATCACTCTGCAAGTCCCTGTTAGTATAGAAATCACAATGGGTTGAAATGATACATACCCGAACGGACTTTAGAATAGGAGAAAATCGTTATGGGTTGAAATGATAAACCCAAACGATTTTCATTTGAATTGAAATTGGGATTACGGGTCGAAATGATATCTACCCGTATATATTTAAATTTCGGATTGAAATGATAAATATCCGTATCACTTAACCATATGATAAATATATATACATACACCGTTGGTCCATATATATAAATATTTTGAAAATGAATTCTATGGTTTTGGAAAGAAATATATGGTTTTAATAAAGGTTGATTCTTAAATTATTATATATAAATGGTAATGATATATATAGATTTAATAATGATATTCAATTTAATTAAGATGGATTTAATACATATAATACATTTAAGTATAAAATTTATATTTCAAAATAGATTTTGGTAATAATTTCAGTAAGTTAAGGTTGGGAAGAAATTTGAATTTAGTTGAAATTGTATTCATTAAAGAATTTATTTAATTAAACTGATTTGAAACTTATTGAAATTGAGATTTAAGATATGATTTATAACTTGGGTTTGATTTAAATAATTTAATGAATATTTCTTGTTTAAATAAATTTAAGGAAATATTTAGTAAAAATGAAATTTAAGGCTAGTCAAATGATATTGAATTTATTAAGTGAATATTCCCTGATTAAATAATAATAAAGTTAAATCAAGAACTATATGAAACTGTTAAATTTAACTTTGAAAATGTTGAATATTAAAGCTTTGAAATATATTGAAAATTTAAATGGTATGTTTAGAACTGAATTGAATTGATGAATTGAGCTTTGAATAAAATTTGAATATGGAATTTGAGTTGATTTGAATCGATTTGTGAAATTTGAGGAAATTGCTAATAATTTACTTTATAAATTATTTAATCTATATATACTATTTTGGAAAATAGATATCTTTGAAATGAAAATTATATTTTGGTTTTAAAGTATAAATAAATTTGGAATGACCACGGTGTTATAGTGTATATTTCTACATTGTAGATAGTTCCGCAGATCCTTAGAGGATGGTTATCCCAAACATCCTTTAAGTTACTTGTATTTCAGTTGATATTTCACTTGAGTTGGATTTATTGATATAAGAATGTTAATCCTGACTCGAGTGTTTTGTGTTTTGCTTTACGCTCGGGTCAGACCGAGTGATACAGCATTTGAGACTCACCCTTGGAGTTTGGAGCTTCCTTTGGAGATCCAACTATCGCCTCAGCTTTCAGCTCTTCTAGTTGATTTGTCCAGAGAAGTCATCTGTTATACTGGAGACTTCACTGCATTTGAGATATTCTGTTGTATTTTATTTCTAACTCTGATGTTTATATAGTAGCTTCATGAACTACTATTTTATCTATTCCGCTGCGTATTATTGTATTACTCTGTGTCTGTGATTCTGTGATTTATTTATTTACTGTATATGCTGAGTTTGCCAAATTTAAATAACAATCTGATATTTTGAATTATTCAAGTCCGACATGTGTGGATTTATTGTCGATTTGAATGGTCCAAAATAGCGGGATCGTTATAGATGTCCATGTTGTATATCAATATTCATTAACTATGCAATTTCATAATTTCAATAGCAAATTGGCCAGTACAAATGTAATTCATTGACTGTGAAATTTTATAATTTCAATAGCAAATTAGCCAGTAAAAATGTAATTCGTTAACTATGCAATTTCATAATTTCAATGTTGTTCATGGATGCATCAGGAAGTAAAGAGAGTTGCATGGTGATTTCTTCAAAATGTTGTTTTGCAATGACTATTCGGAGCGTTGCTTATGCTGCAGTTGCAGTTGTTGTATCCATCAAGTATATTAACTACTGCTTCCATCATAAACTGGTAAAGTAAATCATTGGTATGCATATAATTTACTTCTTTCTGTGTATTTTCATAATGGAATCATTGCAAGAGTCGTATGCTGCTGAATGTTGTTACTGTAGTTTATTCATTTAGGTAAGCTGCTCTTTTAGTTCATCCATTTTTATCTTTTAATCCATTTTAATTTTTTAAATGGCAATGAAAGTAAAATCAATTATGTTTATTGTAGCGAACAATGATAATATTGAATATTTGTAGTAAAAGGATGAACTAAAAGTTTATTGTAATTTTAACAATGTTTATTGTAGCATCAAGAGCTTACTTAGTTAAAGAAATAGCAAGCAATGCAAATGAAGAACAAAAGAAGGAACCAGACAGCAATGGAAGCCCTGCAGGATTCTCCAGATCATTCAAGTTTCAACTGAAATAGCTGTTTAAAGAACTTCTGATGGAGTTTGCAGTAAAAGGAGCTGACTGCAAAGAATTCTTCAGCCAGAAGGTCAAAGTTGGAGATGCGACTACTTTGCAAGTGAAAGATCAGTAATTATCTACTAATTAGTTATGCTGGGAATAAAAGTTTTGCAAGTGAAGGCTATTTGTAGATTTATTTGCACTATAGTGACTTAAAGCTTATGATCTCCTCTTATTTTTTATATCCAGGATGGTTCATTGGAGGAGCTTGTCCACAAGCCTTATGAGAGCTTTGACTCAGAGGTTGGAGCTATGATTGAGGTAATTCATTTTTCAACCATTTTCCGATACACTTATAAATATATAATATCAGAAAATGAACAGAAAAAAATAAAAATAAATTTGAAATTGGGGTATGGTATGTACTCACCTTCGCATCCATGATCCAAGCAAAATTAAGAAAGAGAGAATTATCCGATCTTGTATTAAGGTTAGTTTATTATGTTAAAGAAACTTTTGGAATGAGAACAAACTTATATAATAAAATGAATGAATGTTGAGATGAAATCAAGGATCATTTAAAGAAATTTTGAAAATTAAAACAAACAATCAATCCATGATTCAGTATTCCACAATCAAGAATCAGAATTGAGCATTTAAAACCAAAAAGTCTAATGCTTATCTCAACAAAAACAGATTAGGTTTATGGCTATAACATTTTTAGTTATATATTAGTATGGGGTATGTATATCGATTGTTTGGTTATTTTATAAAACAATATTATTGATAACAACTGAACGTTATCCGTGTAGGCTAAATGTTTTGTTTCAGTGGTTTGGATTTATAAAAATGGTTATATTTATACTTTAAAACGTATAGGTTTCTTATCACGCTGATCTCTTGGAGTGCAAAAGATTTGTCATGGTAGAAAGGTTGGAGATGGAGAAAAGGTTTTTTGGGTGAAGGATGCTCTTAATCCAGATGATCCACATTTTGATTCGCCTCAAAATGGTCATTAAACATTGTTCGAGTTGGTTGATGGTGGTTTTGTAGTTTGGCCGGAGTGTCATATTCGTTGTTTGTAAGCTTCTAGATATGTTGTAGTAGTGAAATTTGAAGTTGTCACAATGAACTTTATAGAATTTGATATTTACTCTTTCGTATGTTTGATGTATTTTTATAATTTGATGATACGTTAGTTTTGAAATTTAGTTTCGTGTTTTCTATTGTTATAAATTCGTATAGATATAGTTGAATGAAATACTATTAGATGCCGAATAAGATATGGTTCGACTACACCAAATTTGCAACACTTATAAGTGTTGGTAATTTTGCTATTTACCTATGCGTGCGAGGAATTTCCAACGGTTATAACCATTGAAAATTAAAAAATTCCCAATGGTTATAACCGATGGAAATATGAAAATAGTTGTAGGTTATAACCGTAATCTCCAACGGTTATAATCGTTGGAAAAGAAAACATTTCCAACGGTTATAACCGTTACAAAATATGTAAAAAAAAAACTATGACGTACCTGCTACCAACTGTTATAACCGTTTGAAATTTGATTACCAACGGTTATAGCCGTTACAAAATGACAATTCTGGTATTGTGATATTTCTTTTTACATTGAAAATCATGAATCTTAAAAGAATCCTTCTTGATCATCTGTGGACTAAAAGAAATGATGGAACCAAATTATTGGAGTAGCTATTTTTACATTTTGATGCTATAAACTCAGTTCACATTGGTAAAGATTTATAGAAAAAATTTGAGACACCTGGTAAAGTTTCGGGAACACGTAGGTGTAGTGAAAAGGTGTGAAATATGTGGTTAATAAAAGCTTAATGGTGCTGTCGTTGGTTGTAGAAAAGTTAAATATGCAGGTTAATAAAATTGATGGTCACACTTATATTGTACATACTGGCACACATGACATGCACAGTCTTAACAGATAACTTGGACTCAAATGAAAATTCCATGAGTTGTGGTTATGGATTGAGAGATTGCTTTGTTGGTGTGTTCGAAGTGGATGAGACGAGTTGTGACGTTTTTTTTTTGGTTGATGATAGTGAAGTAGATGTCAAGGAGACATGCGGAGCAGAATATACAATAGTATGCATGGCAGACATTAAAAATATGGATGAGAGTTTGGGGATGTCTTTCAGGAGAATAAGGTGTGTAATAAAATACATATGAAGGAAATAAAGTATAGTTTCAATAGTTTAGCTATATTAAATAATGATGACGTGAATTGTACTGCACTTGATAGAGTAGATAAGGGTATAGGCCCGAGTATGGATATGGATGGTATGGATGGGTGCTTAAACTCCTATATTGATCATATTGTTTCAACAGAATTGTACGAAGATGAAATAGTTGTGTATAGTGTTATGCATGCATGTGTGACACAACAATCAAGTGACATGATAGATGGGAGAGTTTGTACTAAGAGCATCTTTAATGGCTTGAGTAGGTAATATTTGGTTACCATCTTAATATTAAAAGTGTTTCGGCAGGACGCTGATGGGCGCTAATTAAGTCAGCGTCCAAGCCTTGGACGCTGATTAAGTCAGCATCCGATGCTGGGTGTCTATAAACCCCACCCAACCCCTTTTACCCCGCAAATTCCCCCTCTAAACTTCCTATTTTTACTTTTCTAAAAAAACCATCCAAATGCCACTACGCATCATCAAAATTGCTGGACGTACCCTTCGATGGTAGACAAAGGAGCTAGCAGGTCCACTATGCATTGCTCATGCTCTTAAGACAATGATTGGTGACTACGGATTCTGCACGATCTACCCGAAGGTTACACGCATCATATGTTGACAACCCTGGATATGATCGAGGTAAAATTTTAATATCCCAATTTCATTGAGGAGGACTTTAGTTTACTGTAAAAATATTTTTTATTTTCTCTGGTTTTTATTTTTGCATCTTATGGCAACTAAAAAAAAAAAAACAAAATCAGGGTATCCAACCAATTTTGAATTGGATGTTTGTTCCCTGGAGAAGAGAATGAGAGGAGAATGGGGATGATGTTTGAGATATTGATATTGTGATTTGATTGAGAATGCATTTCGAGTGGTATGTTTCAATCACATAACGAATTTTTTTCTTTATTTTTTCAAGAAAAAAAAGAGAAAGAACACGCGACGGAGCTAAGATTTAAGCATGATTCGGGCTATACAAATTACTGTGATACGAACAAAACAATCAATTTAACAGTTAGAGATTATTACTACGTTAAAAATTAAGGGAAAAAGAAAATAGTGTACACTCGAGTTCTAATTCAGTAAACAATAATGAAATTCAAGCATTTGAAAAACAATTGAAAGAACGAACTATTTCTAGAAAAAGGTAATTTACATGAAAGTTTGCTCAATATTTTGTAGTCTCTCATTTTGGATCTGTCTGTAGTCAAATAAGTTAAACGAAAGGGTATAAAAAGTACACAAAAGAAGAATAGAGCAAATCGATTAACAAATACAAGTGGGTTGAATAACTTAATGTACAGTATTATTTATGTTGCAAAATCGCCCCGCCGTAGTCTTAGCTTTGCATCCGTCACGGAAAGAACACAACCGCTTACATTTTTCGTTGTTTCTTATCTTCTTATCAACAGACAACTCTTATTACCACTTTTTATGAAAGTCACTGGTTTAAGAAGCGGGTTTTTAACTCGGACCCGCAAGTCATGATCTGGCCCGTTAATTGTCCGTATATTATTTAGGTTATCACTGGGCATGCTCTTACATTAGCCCTTGGCATCCACATCTTCTCTCTGCCAAAATGTCGGCTTCCGATCAAGTAAAATTGCTTCTTAATTTTTTAGATTCTTCTCTTTTGATTTTGTTGGAATTATCTAGTTGAATATTAGTGAAATGATGACCCTTTCCCCAAATGATCGAATCCGATTACACAGTGCGCAATTTTCTCTTCGGAGAAATCAAGCCAATGGTTCTGATCCTCTTAATTTTTTTTTTGTTCTTTTTGATAGTAAGAAAAAAAAGTAGTCGAGAAACGAAGGCTTGTTTCTCGTGCTTTCGCCTCGCCAGGCTTGAGAGCTTCTGCTGTAATTCGTTCCTTGGGTGTCAGAGGCTGTTTTTATTTAGTTTTCTTCAATTATTTTAAGGTCTTAATCTGTTGTTTTTTCGATCGAAATTGAATTAGGGATAAGGGGACTGCTTTCCCGGGGTTGCCCTAACTTTCTGCAGTTAAACTTCTTTTCTTTACTACCTTTGATTACGTTATTCAGTGCTTGATTTTTGAGTTTTACCTGTTTATTCATTTTTTTTGTAATGTTCATGTTCTTTTTAATGAATTTTGGTGTGTATTTCTGAAACATTAGGAATAGACAGTAAATTGTTGCTGCTATTCTTGTATAACGATGTTTACTTGTGTCAGTCTAACAGTAACTTGTTTAGTATCAATCACTTGTCAAACAATTACTTACAAGTTTGCTTTTACGTTCCAACTGCTTGATGGGGCGCTAGATCTTGAAAAAGGATACTTTGAAGTAAATTTGCTTGCTTAATTGGAATTAGTATTTCGTTTTATGGTCCGACCAGCGGCTTTTGTTAGCCATAAAGTTTTATTGACATATCTCTTCATTCCTTTGTACTTTTGTCAAGCTTCTGTATTTTTAGATCAGCTTTTCATCAATTTCTTACCATGTTTGTAAAAAAGGCATATATGGTCTTAAATCTATGCTTTGCTATATGCTTTGTAGTCTAAAAATTTACTTATAAATGATCATGATTTTTGTGGAATTCATATGCATTCTTGAATATTTTGTGGATATTTTTTAGGTAAGTGGTTTAATAATTATTTATAAAATTTTCTTTGTTTAGTATCTTTGTGTTTACATGAATCCAATGGGTTGTATAGTTTCGTGACTGGAAAGATTAACATTAGTTGCATTGCCCAGGTTGTCAATCAGTTGTGTTGATCAAGTTTAGCATTGTGACCAATATTTCATTAATTTCAAATGATCCTCTAAATTATGCCAATTGCTAATGATTGAAATTCAATATTTTTGTGGTTTTCTATGCAAGTTGGTACTTGTACATTAGAGGTACATATAGGGAGATTTGAAAGTTTAACTGACACAAAAGTTTCATAATAACATCTTTACATTGCAGTGACGTTTAGTAGATGATTTCTTGAAATAATTTTCAATGCTGAAATATGTTAGAGATGTAAACGTTTTTTGTAAACTTCATGAAATTGATGCCGGACCCATCAAAGTTTACAAGATTGCAGCGGTCAGCATACCTTTATGGAGTGGTGGTCAGGTCGAGTTTCTCTTTTTCTTTCAGCAATGCAATTGGCGCCGGGATCCAATACTTTTAAGGTACGATTTTTTGTCAATCTCTTTGTCTACTTGTATTCAACCATTAAATTTCCTTGTTATATATTAGGTTAAATATTCATTGTTCATTCATTAGATTTGGTGCTATTTTATGTCAGAAGGACAGGATGGTTTGCATTTATCTACTTAATATCTCGCTGTTCTATTTCAACTAGTAGGCAACTTATAGTTGACTGTAGGACTCTCTATTGCATGGTTTTTACTGCTCTCCAATAAGGATTTTCAAGTGGACTAACAATCTGTGTAGATGAATATACAATCACAGCAAGGTTGGATCATGTTTAAACAATTCCATATGCAAATAGGTACCATTGAAAAAAAGCATAGTTTACCTTGTGTTTCATTTTTGTATGATATATTTTACCTTGTGTTTCATTTTTTATTTCATCCTCTTTAAAAAATCAATTCATTTCAAGTATTGCATGGTAAATAAAAGAAAAACCAAAACTGGCATTTAAAACACCCATTTATGCGATCGACAATGAAGAAGTATGAATGCCCGATGATGCATAAACACAAATGTATATGTGGCTCTTCTATTGTTGTTCACTTTATAACTATTGCATGCCTTTCATACATGGATGTAAGTGTGAGTCTATGTGTGGCGTGTGCACGTGCACACACATACCAATATTTAAATATACATACATACACACACGCATATGTATATGTAAATGTGAGCTAGGATCAATTACATCCCTTATTTAGCATCATTTTGCAGCCCTTGATATCAGCTTTAAATATTTGTTCTCTCTCTCCTGTTATATGTCTGTATGTACGTAAAGACATGTGAATGTGTGCTGTCATGAAAAACTATTTTGTGAGCTGCAATGATAACAGACTGAAGTATGGGTGCATTATCATTATCATACTTATCCATATTATTAGAGCATTTTGTTTTCTTGTTCAGAATGACTTAACATTTGATTTGAACTTAATATTAAAAAGTGATGCACTTCATCATCATTTATATAAAAAATGTTGTATTTGACTTGCACTTGCGACTCAAGTTGTTTATTTAGTTTTTGATGTAACATTGATATGTTAAGATGACTTTATTTATTCCTATTATATTTATGCTGTGATCTAAATAAATTTGCTAACTGACTGAAAACATAAGTTTGGAATGGCTGGTTATACATTTTGAGCTTGTTTATGCAGTCATCGTAATCGTCATCTCTCTCTATCTAATTCTTTTGTCGGATTTATCATATTTTCTATGTTCTTTTACTTTTGCATGTTTATGTGTTCATCGTGAATGCCCTTTATTTTATTTGCTATGCACTTTCAAAGCTATGAGATTTGAGGGTTTAAGGGCTTTTTGATGTTTGATAATGTTACCTCAGGTTCCTTAAAATTTTAGAACCAGGGTAAAATTAAGAAGATACATAGAAGCAACACATGCAGTATTGCAAGTGCATTATACTTGTGTTTTTAAGCAAATAATTATGTCGTGGGAATTAATGTGGACACTAAAGCAATTTATATATGTCTGTAACTGATGTGCATTTGTTTTCAGCTTTGCTTTTCTTGTCATGTAAGCATGGGATACTATTTGATTTGTGAATCAAATGGAAGCCTGGGTGAAAAAGCTTGTGTTATACATGAATTTGACTGGGAAGTGGAGCTCATTGGACTCAGAAGAGGTAATGTGATTCTTAACTTATTGTACAGTAAGCTGAAATGAATTTAGTATAATTCTAGTAGTTGATTATTTAATTGGCATAGCCTCCAAAATACAGGTTACATGTATACGTATATATTAGAAAAAACGATCCTATATGAACATACTTCTACAAAGTGTGTGTTTGGCGTCAAAACTAATGCAGTGAGAGTAAATAGTATGTTAAACTTGATTGTTTATTTTTGCGTGATTAATTATGTACTTGTCAATTTGGTTGTTAATGACATTTTTGATTTTTTTTCCCAAATGTTTCTTGACCAGTTTTAGATCTTAGAGAAACCTAGTAAAAATATGACCATACTCTATTGAAAAGAGTAGAAATAAAATAACCAAGGACATAGGATAAAAACAATTAGCAAAACTGAATTACACACATTTATATATTCCATGGAAAAATTCATATTTTGTAGAACAACTCTTGTCACAAAAGATTATATGAACGTATTTGACTAAAGGGGTTGGGTGTTTGAGATAAAATAGGTTATCAAACAACTTTGTACCGTAGTATGATCGTAAATAATAGTCTATTCTATGATGTATAAAATTGGATATGGACCGTTAATTTATTTATGTGTTAATTTATTTATGTTGCTACTGATTCTCAGCTCAATCGTTAATTATTTGACTTTCTGCATCAAATTTTGTAATTACGCTATCTACATCAGCCTAATTATTTGACAATTAATTTGACAATGAGGAAGTATGAATGCCCGATGATGCATAAACACACATGTAGATGTGGCTCTTGTATTGTTGTTCATTGCAACCTATTGCATGCCTTTCATACATGGATGTAAGTGTTAAGTGGGGTGTGTGTATTATTTAAATCGGAACGTGTGGTGCAAATCGGAGGGCTACAGGGGTGCCATATACATATATACATACACACACATACATATACTTATATACAGGGGCGGCCCAAAGAATCGGTTGCCCAAGCCCAATGTGAATTTTTTTGCCCCTTACTATATAACATGTCAATTTTTTTAATTTTTCTTTTTTATATATAAGCATAAAATCACATATAAAACTATAACATAACATACCAACTTTTTATACAAAAATTGCCACATTAAGTGGGCTGCAATACTTATAGTCTCAAATAGTTTGCAAAACAGTGTATTTAATTTTTAACTAAATGTATCAAGTTTACAAACTAGTGTATTAGTTAAGTGTACAGACAAATCATATTGGGTTCTGCCTAAATGTTTGCGGGTAGACATACACACACTGCAGGAAAAATAGTACATCGATGTGAGTATCAGTTCCTAAATAATTATTAGTTTTTTAGCTTCGGCTTTCAAATTTCAATTCCTAAACGATTATTTACAGAAAACTAGTTGTTTATAACTAAATACTAATAAGTTATTAGCTTCAGGCGTTTTCAATGTTAATGAAATCTAAAGCAGTAAAAGGGCGACTAAATTTTAGAAAATTAGACAACTCAAAACAAGAAATTCACATACTTAATTAGCAGTGGCGGTATAAAGAGACTGTAGCAGGACTTCAAATCAGCAGTAGAAAATATCGCGTAGGAGGCAAGGATGAGCCGACGATGGCTGATGGTATAGCCGAGTATTCAGCGATGATTAATTAGAAGGCGTTGATTTTTGAAACCCTAATTTTTTTGGGTTCAAGCATCACCAGCATGGGGATTGCTATTGAGCTGTAACTTTAAAGTAAAACAGATTTTTCCTGTTGCCCGACTCAGTGGGCTGCCCCATCCCAGTGGCTTGGTGGGCTTGCCCCTGGGCCGGCCCTGCTTATATATACATATACATATACATCTATATACATGCATACATATACATCTATATACATGTATGTATGTATATGTATGTATGTATGTGTGTGTAGGCATGTGAATGTGCCAGCATGGAGATTGCTATTGAGCTGTAACTTTAAAGTAAAACAGATTTTTCCTGTTGCCCGACTCAGTGGGCTGCCCCATCCCAGTGGCTTGGTGGGCTTGCCCCTGGGCCGGCCCTGCTTATATATACATATACATATACATCTATATACATACATGCATACATATACATCTATATACATGTATGTATGTATATGTATGTATGTATGTGTGTGTAGGCATGTGAATGTGCGCTGTCATGAACAACAATTTAGTGGGCTGCAATGATATATAGGCTGAATTCTGAGGGCAATATCATACATATCATTATCTTAAAGAGTATTTTGTCTTCTTGCTCGGAATGACTTTACATTTGATTCCAACTTGATATTAAAAAGTGCTGCCATTGATTTATATAAAAAATATCGTATTGATTTACACTTGTGGCTCAAGTCATTTATTTCGTTTTTGCCGCAACAATGATACCTTAATGATTTTATTTGTTCCTTTTATATTTCTGCTATGATCTAAATAATTTTGGTAACGAGTGAAAAAGTAAGTTCGGAATGGCTGGTTAATACATTTTGAGCTTGTCATGTGCATTCACCATCATCGTCTCTCTGTGTAATTCTTTTATCCGATTTATCTTATTTTCTATATTCTTTTACTTTTGCATGTTTATGTGTCCTTCATGAGTGACCTTTGTTTTATTTGCAGTGAACTTTCAAAGCTACGAGATTTGAAGGTTTAAGGGCTTTTTGGTGTCTGATATGTTACCTCAGGTTCGTTAAATTTTTAGAACCAATTAAAAAAACAAGACGGTACATAGAAGCAGCACATGAATTATTGTAAGTGCATGGTACTTATGTTTTTAAGCAAACAAGTATCTGGTAGAAATCAATGCGGCTGCTAAAGCCATTTTATATACGTCTGTAACTGTTGTTTTACACTCGTTTCAGTTTTTTTTTCTTTTCCATGATGCTTAATCGTACATTAGGCTTTTGAAGTAAAATGAGGTTCCATGTATTTTTTTCATCTCTTGTACCTTTTTTGATTTGATTTAGTTCGTCAGATTTTGGCTTGTGGTACTTCCTTGAAATAAACGTAGTATTTTCTGGAAGTTGATTGCTTAGCTGGCATAGCCACCAAAATTCAAAATTATATGTATATAACATAAAAAAACGTTATTCTATATATGGACATACTTTTGCAAAGTTTATTTATTTTCGCTGCACTTGATATATAAAAGTAATGTTGTATCTGAATTACACATGATTCAAGAAGTTTATTTATTTTCGCTGTAACATCGTTACCTATGGTATTTGTTCCTTTCATTTGTATGTGTGATAAATTGTCATTTTAGGCCTAGGAAAAAAAAACTTATTTCATGTTTTGTCCTTGTTCAAAACTTATTATGAAAATAGGCCAAAATTTTCATTTTAGGTCTATGAAAAAAAACTTATTTCATGTCTAGGCCTCGTTCAAAACTTTGAATTTACGCAAGTACAAATTAAAATTTTGCACGTGCTCATTTCTCGTTTATGGAATATGCATGTACAAAAACGCTATATTATGAAAAGGATGTCTATTTCTATAATAAGTTTCAAACGAGGTCTAAACTTGAAATAAGTTTCTTTTGGAGGCCCTAAAATGAAAATTTGTTTTATATTTAATATTTGAATTACGACGATCGTAGTCATTTAAATTTAGGACATTAGTTTATGAAACATTAAACTGCAGTATGTGCTTTTTGAATTTATATTGAAATTGTTTTATTAGTTAAATTTTATCAATTAGAAATTCATTATTCAATATATATATATATATATATATGTATATATATATATGTATATATGTATATGTATATATATATATATGTATATGTATATATATATATATATGTATATATATGCGCTCGGGTGTGTAATTACATATATGAAATTTATCACTAAATGAATGTCGCTTTATTTGATAATAAATTACCTTGGAAATATTTTAAATAAATAATAACATTGAAAATCAAATAATAAATTACCTTGGAAATATTTTAAATAAATAATAACATTGAAAATCAAACACACGCTACTAATGTAATGATAATATGAAATAATTTTAAATTCAAATCAGAATCATCCAATTAAACAGTAAATATGATTTAATAATATTAACATTATTTATGATAAGACTATAAAAGATCTTTTGCATAATGGACAGTTATTTTTTTGAAATTCACTATTTACTCTGTTGCTCGATGCACTTGGTCTAACAGGTTTGTTATGTTAACTCAATGACATTAGAAAAAGGACATTATTCTAAGGACCATACACCTCATTTGATATCGTCCAAAAATGATCATCACCAATAACAAGTTGTAATTTGAGGTCTCATCCAATACCATTCAACATTAACAATTTATGAATTTTCGGTGTCTTCTCGTCTCATTGTCGAATTCATTCACTATAGCATTGTAATCGATGTAATAGCCGATGGTTTCGTTGAGGACGGTTTTAGTTATGCAATAAATATGTTTTGCTTTATCTCTATCTTGTACCATTTGCAACTTATAAGAGCATTTTTAATAAATTAAAACCAGTTTATTCATCCTTTTTGAGTTAGGCATTTATTACTTGAAGAAGAGAATGCGGATGTCATTTGAAATATTTATATTGTGATTCAATTTTTATTGTGATTGAATTATGAGTGAAATGTCTTATTTACATCAATTTTTTTTTTTAAAAACTAGTTACGCTAGACATACGAATTACATACTTTACGAACCTCAAACCTTATCTTAAGCTAGTCATACGAACGATGTCCTTTATTAACCTCAATTTTTTTTACTGTTTGATTGACCATTTAATGAAAGAAGATGCGGGCGGAGCTACATTTATGCCAGCTAGGGCCAATGTCCTAGTTGAAAATTTCAAAAACAATGCAAAAAACCTTAAATTCAGCATCTTGCCCTACCTGAGATCAACTTCTAGGCCCTAGCTGAGATCAACTTCAGTCCATTCGGTCCAAACATCACTTCTTGGCCCTAGCTGAGCTTCAAAGCTAGCTCTGCCACTGCCTCTTATGATCACAGTGCTTTTACTTTATGTCCTATGAACCGGCTGTTTGTGGAATGGACCTATCGTCAATGAGTTTAAGAAGCAGGGATTTAAAACATTTCTGGACCATAAGTCATAATTTGGCCCACTAATTATCCATATATTATTTAGGGGTTATGCTTATCGCTGCAAATGCTCTTAGATTAATGCCTTTGACATTTCTGCAAATGCTCTTACATTAATCTCTGTTGACATTCACCCCTAACTCTCTTTGGAGAAATCAAACCAATATTCTGATCCTTTTTATTCAGTGTTCTATTTCATGCATGTGCTCTTTATATTTTATTATTTATTTGATTTTTTTAATGAGAAAAAAGTAGTCAATGATAAGAAATAAAAGCTTGTTTCTCAAAACATTCGTAACTGCCACCTAAGAGCTTTTGCCTCGCCAGGCTTTAGAGCTTCTGCTGCTAATTCCTTCCTTGGATATTGGAGACTATTTTTTATTTGTAATTGTTCTTTTCAATCATTTTAATGTCTTAATCTATTGTTTTCTGATCGATATTAAATCAGGAATAAGGTGCCTACTTTTCCAGGTTGCCCTAATTTTCTACAGTTAACCTTCTTTTCTCTGTTATCCTTGAATTTGTACCAGTCAGTGATTTTTGAGTTTTACCAATTAGTTCATTCTTTCTAAATGTTCATGTTATTTTTTGGGGTGAATTTTGATACGCTTTGCTAAAACTTTAGTAATAGTCGACAGTGATATACAGAGTATCCAATGTGCTTGCTGGAGCTATGCTTGTAACCAAGTTATGTATAATAATATCCACTTGGTATAACATCACATTGTTTCTTTTTACCTACCCCTGTTGGATTAGTTTTCTAAAGAAGATTCTTTGAAGTGAATGCCTTTGTACAATTGAAATAAGCATTTAGAAGATTTTTAATCTGATCACGACTTTTGTTAGCCAGAAAGTTTTATTGACATATCTCTTTACCATCCGTGCTTCTGTTATGTTTCTGTATTTTTTCTATTACACTTTTCATTCATCTTTTTTTTGGGTTTCTTTTGTTGTAAAAAGAAGCATATAATGTCCTTAATCTATGTCGTGTTACATGCTTTGGAATGTTTGATTTCCCTTATAAAAAATCATGATTTTTGGGATGATAATAAGCATTCTTGAATATTCTGTGAATAATATTTTTCAGATAAATTTTTTAATCGAGTAAAATTGTCTCCGGTTTTGTATCGCTGTATTTACCCTGATCCAATGGTTCATACAGTTTCGCGAACAATAGTTGCATTGCTCAGTTTGACAATCAGTTGTGTTGATCAAATCTAGCACTGTGATTAATATTTCATTAATTTCAATCCTCTTACTTGTATTAATCGCTAATGATTGAAATTCAATATTTTGTGATTTTCTATGCAAGTACGCACTTATGCTACTATAAGAGGTACCTATAAGGAAGTTTGAAACAACCTGTACGAAAGTTTCATATTACACTACACCATATTGGCAGTTTCGCAACCCCCTAATGCGGAAGAATAGCAACGGTTTTGGGCCGTTGCTAAATAGCAACGGTTTCTAGCCGTTGTAAAATCAATAAGAACGGCTAAAGGCCGTTTTACTTTTGCAACCGGTCGAAGCCGTTGTGATTTTTTTTTTAGTTCGTTGCCACTTGTGTAACCCCCTTATTCCCAAAATAGTACGCTCCTTTACCATTTGCCCTAATATCGTCCCCGTACTCTTCTCTAATTTCATCTTCAGATCGCCAAATTTTAATCTCTTGAAAGCCATCAATTGTTAAACACTGACATACTATACTCAATTGAGGCAAAGGTATCGATTATCGACGCAGTTCAAAAAGAATCTGGTGATCTCATTTTCCAATCGATCCGGTCAAGGTATTTAATACGAATCGATTTTTATTTTTATTCCTTATGAATGGTTTGTTATGTTTAAATCATCAATTTGGTTCCTATTTTCGAATGTTTAAATTTAAATCTTGTTAGATTGCAATTTGATTTTGATTCTTCAATTTGGTTCAGTTCAGTAATCCGAGTTCTCATCTGTAGTTACAACTTGCAAATCTTATATGATTGAGCTTCCAGTAAAGTCAGATTTGTGTTATGAGCAAGTAATTTGTACACGCTCAATACATTTTGATTTTATATGCTTAAATAATGTCGTACTCATGGTGACTGACTTCGACAGCTTGTAGAGCACATCAGTTTAAGCAACATTTATTACAATTTCTATATCTACTAACCAATCTAGAATACATGGTTGTGTTTAATAAATCCAGAAATAACAAACTATGAATGTGTAGGAAGTCTGTTGTAGTGTCTTTTTCTTGATATTGTTGTATGTGTAGGTAGTAGTAGGCTGGACCGCTTTCAAGTTTCATTGACTTCATGCTTTTGTTCAATACTACAAGAACTCTAAAAGCAAAAATTTGGTCCTATTTATTTTACTTTCTCTACTTAGCGTTACATTTGTAGCTATAAGCATATTGGAGGTCATTGTAGCCATAAGAAAATTCTGTTCTACTTTATGGCCTGCATTTGTAAAAAAATGTACTAAGTGAATCCATCATCAGTTTCCTGCTTTGATTTGTCTTTGGATAGGAGACATTTAAGTGGAAAAATTGAGTTGTTCTGTCTCCTTTCGTTAGCCACTTCATTTTGGATCTTTGTCTAATTTTTGTAGCTTGTTTGTTTAGCTCTCAGGTTAGACTATCAAAATGTTGTTTACAAAGTCTATTAATCTGTTCATCATTCGGGTGGATGATTAGGTGATTGTAGGACTAGTCCAGCTCCTTCCTTACATCGTCAACTTTGTTTTGAGAATTATGCTCCTATCCGTTCCACTTTTCTAGTTTCGTTTTTACTGCTTTTAGCTTTGTTAGGAGTTGGAGTAAAGGATTTCCAATATAAGAATAATTCCACTCCTCTTCAATTATTTGCTTGTATCCTGATTTATATTGCCATCCGTTGCCGTATTTGAAAGGAATGTTTTTGGCATGTTCCTGTTGGGTATCAAAATTGAAAATTATTAGAGTGTGATTGCTCGAGGAATGATTAGCAAAGAGAATCGAGAAACGTGGGAATTTAGTGAAACATTCCCAGTTAATAAAGCATATATCAATTTTGCTGTGAGTCAATAGATTAGGCCCACCATGTCATGTATAATAATTCCTTATCCCTTGTGGCTCAAAGAGGTTAGCTGTTCCAATGCATTCTATCAAGTTTGTATGTGCATTAATGCTTTCGGTTATTGCTGACCGAGGATGTCGAGGAGCTGCATTTATCATGTTCAATGCAGGGTATTTCTAAGGACTTATCAATAGGGAGAGATAGGCTTTGGTCTATAATATTTGGTTGATACTCTGTTTGATCAGAGTGTTGAATGGGTTGTACAGGGTTTGTGTGATTTATGACTATGGCTGCTTGAGTTGAGCAGGCATTATCAGATAGTGTTGAGTTATGTTTTTCACTTGAAACCGGGTTGTTTTGTATTATACTTTTACTAATTGCTGCTATGTGGGGATAGAAAATGTATTGCTACTGTGATATTAAAATTGTGTTTGAATTCTGGTTTGAACTGCTAACCTCCTTTTCATATTTGTCTAGGAATGTCTGTAGAGAACTGATATTGTGCACATTCTCGTTTGCTGTTTTAGTTTGGTGATCCATCACATCGGTTGCTATTGCCACTTGAGATAGGAAGGTAAAATCACTACTTATTTATTATTTCACTTTTAGTGAACTAAGGATTAGGTAAGAGATATCTCATGTGATACCAATGGGCACGTCCACCTTCATATTTGCTTTTGCCCAGCTCCATTTTCTCTCCATCCTGTCAAAAAAAAAGTAAAAGAGTGACAGCAACCACCTTAGCCGAATGTCCCTAGCGTTCCACCCACGCCTCGCCCTCCGCCTGAACCACCTTCGGCCCACCGACCCCGTCCAAGTGCCGAACAGCACCTTCCACCACCTAATGCTAATCGAACCCATCAACTAATCCCCTCTCTACATGCATGTGCACAACCGTGCCTCACCGTCGTCCACACCCTCAAGGCCAGCAAGTCCTCTTCGTCGGCCTCCCCTTCCCTTCGCCCGACCCGCCACCTTGAAGCCGCCACGCACGGTAACCACAACTCCAGCCTATCACCTGTCGCCTCTAGCCTTCCCTCTGTCCCTCTTTTGGAATCTGCAGCTCTTTCCATCTCTTATATATATAAAGGTATATTTTATTCTATATATATATATTTCAGATTTTGGTAAATTTTACAGTAAAGAAGATATGTATTGGATGTTATGGCATATGTTAGCTTATATATAAAGTTAGATTCATATACTATGTTGTTATAATATATAAATACGTTTGCACAAGTTGTATATAAATTGTAGCTTTCGAACAATTTATAAGTATATACTCTATGTATGTTTTAGAGATACATATATTGCGGCCGTTTATGTATGTTTTAGGACGAATGTTACAGTCACCTTGAAAATTGACTTATCACAACTTAGTTAAAAGATTGTCAAATGCAATGATAACAAATTAATCTGTAATCCACACATGATTAATAGAAATCAGTAAATTATTTGGAAAACAAGCATGTGTGTTTCTACTCAGTGCTTTATATGTATTATCGACGACTGACTGTCTGTACACGGTGAATCCATTCGTTTCTATGGTTGAATAATAGGAAAAGATTACATGCTTATATTTGTAGTTTAGAATAATAAAGAAAGGGATGCAACACAAGTTAAGGAACAGTTTATTCCCTATAATGCTTGCTTATGGGTTTGTTTAGTGTTACCATATAAGCTGTCATTTGAGTTCCATCATTATCTTCATCTTTTAGGATTGATGTTTCATTAAGTTTTTGGGGATTGATTATAGTCAATATCTACTACTCTTTAACAGTTTGCCAAAGTAGAGATGCACCTTCTAATCTGAACCATCAGAATACATATTTGATGTTTTAAGTGTACAGTGTTAGAGAACCAAGAAACAATTGGTTATGCAAAGGATGATCTTTTTACATTTATATATGATTTGTTTTACAAATTGTACAATGTGAGATAATCTAACACGTCCCCGTACGTGTGGTGTACCATCAGCCAAACATTGCAACATGGAAGAGAAGTAGTGTTGTAGTGTGCATTCTCATATTTACTAAAGCCTAAATGTTGTACTGTACTGCATGCTAGTTAGACATAGCTGCTTATAGTGACTGCTAGGGTATAAGTTGATGCAATGAATTTTGTTTTACTAAATATGAGACCATATTTAGTAAGTCGATAAAATTGTTGTTAATGGCGCAAGCTAAGTATCAAGAGAGGGGTAATGCATAGACATTACTCTGGTGCTACAAAATGGCGCCGTTGTAATGGCAAATTTTTTGGAAACAGTTTGATGCTAATGTTAAATTTCAAGTGAAATCAGAAGAATATACATCTGTTTAGTTAATATCAGAGTTGAACTTGGTGGAAAGCCATAAGATATTATTACCCATGATTTCTTATTAGCTCTTGTTATTTTCTTTCAGTATGTCTTTTAGTATAGACAAACAATGGATGAATCAATCTAATCGAAGAAATACAGAATATGTGGAAGGTGTGAGAAATTTCGTTAAATTTGTTGCTGAAAACGGTGGCAATAAGGAAAAGTATTTGTGCCCTTGCACGCGGTGCAAAAATGAAGATACATTCAAATTAAATGACATTCATTTTCATTTGCTTAGATATGGTATTGTTCAATCATATACCGTGTGGTGTTTTCACGGGGAAAGAATACCGGAGAAGCCAAAACAACAACCGGTTAGTCATGCCACAAATACTGATGAGTCCGAACATATTAGGATGGAGGATTTGATCAATGATGCAGATAGATTCCATCATTTTCAACCTACAAGTCAGTTGCATGATAATTGTTTGCACAAAAAATGGACAAACACCTCAAAGTCGTATGATTTAGTAGATCTTATGTTGTTCTTAGTGATTTGGGTGATTTATGCAATTATATGAAAAGCAGGGGCTAAACTGTAAAAAAGACATGTAGATTTATAGTGGTTCAGCCAGAATGTGCCTACGTCCACTTTATATGTTATTTCTCTTCTCTTGTTTAGATTACAAGTACAAAGCTTTGATACAAGTAAAAGAAAGTTGTTTGAAAGTTCTCTTCGTGCTTGAGCTCTCAAACTTGTCCCCCATTGCTGTACCCCTACCCCTCTATTTATAGAGTGAGGCTGGGGATAGGGGTCCTGGATGTATGTGGCTGCTGGCGGGCCTGGGCTGAGGCAATCTGGCCTGGCACGTGTTGGTTCGGTATCTTGGTTCGGCATAGAGTAGGTCCGGTGGTGATACATGTTGCTTCGTTCGGTGGGGACTTCATCCGGTGGAGAGCTTTGGACCGGTGGGGAGCTTTGGACCGGTTGATTGTCTTCATCCGGTGGGGAGCTTTGGACCGGTTGATTGTCTTCATCCGGTGGGGGGTTGTGTGGTTAAGTGATTCGACAGTGTAGGTTCAGTGTTGCATGCGAAGCAGGTTGGTTCGGCAGGTGTTCGGTGGTGAGAATTCACCCAATCATTTGCCCCCCAAAGTAGGGCATATGTTTAGCATATGTCTTGCTTTGTTTCAGCTGAGCCATCATATTCGGCCCGAGGACCGAACCATCTGGTCTGGCTATCGAACCTTTCTTTATAAATAGGAGCCTCAAACCTTCGTGTTTCTTCACCAAACGCGATAACCGAATCAACTTTCGAACTGTCGAATCAATACGTGCCGAATCAATACGTACCGAATCAGGTGAGTTCTTCCGCCGAATGGCTTCTTAAAGTTGCTTCACCGAATGAGTTCGATACCGGACGGCTTGATGCCGAATGGACCTCAAACCGAATGAATTTGATACCGAATGAAATTTGAAAATCTTTGCCCGGTGTACATTTCTACATCCTTCTGTTCTAACAACGTGCTTTTGTGTTGCAGATAAATGTCTCGAAAAGCAGAAACTCGATCGGATAAAAAGAAGTCCCAGGGCGAAGGAGAATCTTCCGCAGTGCCCCCTGCTCAGCCAGGACCGGAACGTCACGGAATTGCCCCGAGATCACTGGTGGACGGGTACGGCCCTCAGGAGCTTCTGAACTCCCCGCCCGACTGCTTTCCTAGCTCCCTCAAGGAGGAGCAGCTTGATGTCATCTCCCGTTCTTTCGGGATTGATAGGGCGCGCATGTTGTTGCCAGGGAGAGAAGTTATGCCATATGACCCTCCCGAAGGGTACTTTGCCTACAGCAGATACCACTGTATGTGTGGTGCCATCCCGCCTCTTAATGCTTGGGTACTCAGTTTTCTTACATATCTAAAGGTGGCCCCATTCCAGCTTCAACCCAACTCTTATACTATACTGGTGAGCCTCTTCGTCATCTTTCAAAGGAAGCATGGGCGTGCTCCTTCCAACCGGGAGATCCGGTACTTATATAATCTGAGGGCTGTGCAGTTAATGCCCCGCTATATCCCCGCTATAACTCCGATATATCTTATAGCGGATTCCTACCGCTACGATTTTTCCATATATCACCAACATATAGCCTTTCCGCTTTAATCCCCGCTATTTCCGCTATATCCCGTTATTTCCGCTATATTCCGCTATTTCCGCTATATCTTCTATAAAAAATTGGATTGAAAAATGATATTTATACGCTATAAAAATTATGAAATTAATTAATTTCATTGAATTTTTGATATATGTTTAGAAATGATAATACTTTAATATTCTACTAAATTAAATTAAGTTATATAACAGTCTTACATTCATTTACAATACATTTGCACATATTTTTATTTAAAATTATTTTTGTATTAATTATAATTCAATTGAATGTTAATTTTTTACATAATTACTATCTATATATTTGTAAAAACAACAAGTATGGGATTTATATGCTATTTTAGAGTAATTCGATATATCCCGCTATATCTTCGCTACATCCCCGCTACGACTTTTTGCACCTCTACCGCATTGAATCCACCGAGCGCTTTAACTGCACAGTCTGAGGGACTATAAGAAGGGGTCCCCATACATCAGCTTGGAGTCAGCTGTAACCTTCAAGCTGGTCTTGGATCTGTATTCCAAGTACAGCATGTTCAAGAAGGAGTGGTTCTTCGTCAGGGACGACTCTGTTTCTATTCGGCGTTTCACCTCCGGATGTAAGTCGATGCTTTAATTATAATTTCTGTCCTGGTTGCGATGCTTCTTCTCATACGTTTTCATTTCTTGTTAGCGACAGGTGGCTTTGCGGTTATGGAGACTGATCGCCTGGTTCAGATGGCGGCTGAGATAGAAGCTATCCCAGGGAGAGATAGATCGGCCGCTTACCTGATCAGGAATGCGACCCTTCTGGAGTATAATTTGATCCTTCCACAGCAGTCAGTAGTCAAGCAGAGGGAAACGGCGGAGGAGAGGGCGGCTGCTCAAGCTAAGGGAGGTGTCACAGTAGAGAGTGGCAAGAGGAAACCTTTCTCAAAATCTCCAGTGGTCGAGGTAAGAAGCTTAAGAAGTCGGATGGTCCTTCCCCCAGCAATTGTCAACTTACTCCGGGGAAGGAAGATGTGGAGGAGGAGAGAGGTGAGGGTGGAGATGACTGGGAAGGTGGTGATGGCATCGGGGCCTTGCTTCCTGGGCAAGCAGGCGAGATTCAGGAGTGGACGGATGATGCATTCCACCAAGCTTTCGAGGGGCTAGACGGAGAAACGGCTTTGGTAGAGAAATCCGGGAAAGCTGACAAGGCCGGGACCGGTGCAAGTGGGTCTTCTCAGACTATTCTAGCCAAGGTGGCTCCGATGACTCAAGGTGAACTTTTGACTCCTGCAGGCTCCATTTGTGATAGGGACTTAGGAATATTTTATGATCCGCTCCCGTCCTGGAATGAAATCTAGGACTTATTGCAGTATCCTACTCCTCCCCAGGGTTTGTATAACAGATGTGTTTCCATTCTTCTTTTAACTTTTAGTTTACCGCGTTTCTTGAATTATGGGTCAATGTAAGCTTGTGACACTTGTTCTTCATATCAGGAGCAGGTAAAACGGCCAAGGCCTCAGATCTTCGGCACAGGCTTGAACAATACAAGCTCTCCAAAGCTTCCGCCAAGCCGAAGACTCCGTCCCACCGTTCCGGGGATGTAGTCGGCTACCATCCTCTTCTCGGGGTTATTGAAGAGGGTATTCAGAAGAGAAAGAGGAGTCATCCCTTATCCGAACCTTCACTTGGTCCTCAGCCCCCAGTTCAGCCTCTTCATGATATCACGGAGGAGGATACTGAGTTCGCACTCTCTCCGCACCCGTCTGAAAATCCTACCGTTACGCAGATTGATCGTCCTGGTTTGGCTCGTAATCCATTTGCGGGTCATCCTGATCTGGATCCAGGTTCCCATGATATTACCTTCGACGAGGTTACCGGTGAGCACCTCCTTCCCCGTAATCCCATGGTACGGGTGCTTGATGAGGCTAAGTCCTTAGATCTCGATTTACTTACCACTCGGATAGTTACCATGGGATACAAGGCCAAGGCTAATATTGATCGGGTGGCGGAGGAGACTAGGAAGCTGATGGGGCATCATGCCCGGCTGGTTAAGGCTGGAGAGGAGATTGGGAGTGCCAACATCCGACTACGATTGATGGTTTCGAACCAGGCCAAATAGCTTGCTGATCAGGCCATTCAGATTTCTCAGCATGAGGCTGCCTCCGGGCGGTTGAGGAAGACTATGGAGGAGGCTAGTAAGGCGGAATTGCGGAAGATGGAGGCTGCTTGCAAGGAGCAGATAAATATGGCCATCTCGACAGTGGACGAGGTTCGGAGGGCGGATCTTGAGCAGGTAGAGGAGCTGTCGGGGAAGCTTGAAGCCACAGAGCTTGCTCAGGTCAGGCTAAAGGAGGAGATGGAGGTGATGAGGAGGTCCCTTCAGGCTGACTGCTCGCGATACCGACTGGAAAGGGATGCTGCCATTGCAAGGCTATCGGTTTCTGAGGCTCGTATGAGGGAGTTTGAGGAAAATGAGGGGATGATGGACGATATGCTACAGGACATGTACTTTCGCACTTGGAAGCAGGGCAGCTTATCTTGGATGGACGACTACCCCCGGGTTATGGCTAGGATTTACCTCAGGGCTCTAGAGGAGGCCAAGGCTGAGGCGGATAAGGAGGGTGGAGCGGCCTTTAGGATGGATGTGGTCACCGCTCAATTTACCAAGGAGGAGAAGACAGCGGTGAAAGAGGGGATGCAGTTGTTTGCGGTTGAGGAGGCAGGTGTGGAAGTCGGGGATGACGACCAAGACGATCAAGGGGAAGTTTCTGGTAACCTCTACTTCATTAGTTTCTTCTTTTGTTAACTCTGTTGCTTATCACTAATGATTTCTTTTTCTGACCGGACAGGTGGGCAATAGGACAAGGACAAGACTCCAACGCAGCCGGCTCCCTGATTAGACCTGGAGAATTCTTTATGTGGACTTGACATGGCTGTTGTAACGCCCCACCTCTATACCCACGCTAACCAAGAACACTACAGTGTAGTGCTGTCAATTAGCACGGAGAATAAGGCTGTTGAGGAGCGACCATCCGTGTAACTTCTTTGTGCGAGCACCGATGTGTCAGATAGTATAGAATGCATATCATTTAAGGAGGAAATCCGACATACCGATACAAACTCAAAGCTATCACACGGTGGCTATATATAATCTTCGGAAACAAATATAGAAATAAACGTAACACAAATCAGTCACAGACAATTCATATCACAGAGGCGGAAATAGATATGAATATAACACATGAAAGTGTACATCAGAGTAGTGGTCAAATAAGATCCACAATAACACAAATGAATAGATACAAGTGCAAGATAATAGAATATGTATACATCAAGGAGTCTAATCTCAAGTGTATACAAACAAAAACTACTAAACTAGAGTAGTTAGCCAAAAGTCAGATGATGGCTCCAGGTAGGAGGTCATGAGGAAGCACCTGTAAAATCTCAGTCTGACCCGAGTATTATTTAAGAAGAAAATAATAAACGGATCAGTCTAGCTATAATTATCAGATAAAATGAGATAGAATATGAGATATGATAATAAAACGTATGATAACAATAAAGTCATACTGTGATATGTATACATTATAAAATCACGAAAGTCATACAAAATCTCAAGAATCTCATAGCATAAATAGAATGTCATATTCTTTATTTAATTCACCAAGCCACAATAAATGACATACATAACAATGCCAACTGAAAAGGTGGTGAAACATAAAATTCCAGAAATCACAACGAGAAATCCAGAAATCACAAGAAAAGGATGGCCAATCCCAAACAGGAGCATGAAAGCCGGTACATTGACGCAGTGCAAACGGTACGTCCAATGAATCGGAAAGACAGAGACATCGATGTAGTACAAACGGTACCTCAGATGAATCGAACATTGACGCAGTGCAAACGGTACGTCCAATGAATTGGAAAGACAGAGACATCGATGTAGTACAAACGGTACATCAGATGAATCGAACATTGACGCAGTGCAAACGGTACGTCCAATGAATTGGAAAGACAGAGACATCGATGTAGTACAAACGGTACATCAGATGAATCGAACATTGACGCAGTGCAAACGGTACGTCCAATGAATTGGAAAGACAGAGACATCGATGTAGTACAAACGGTACATCAGATGAATCGAACATTGACGCAGTGCAAACGGTACGTCCAATGAATTGGAAAGACAGAGACATCGATGTAGTACAAACGGTACATCAGATGAATCGAACATTGACGTAGTGCAAACGGTACGTCCAATGAATCGAACAATGACGTAGTGCAAACGGTACGTCCAATGAATTGGAAAGACAGAGACATCGATGTAGTACAAACGGTACATCAGATGAATCGAACATTGACGCAGTGCAAACGGTACGTCCAATGAATTGAACAATGACGCAGTGCAAACGGTACGTCCAATGAATTAGAAAGACAGAGACATCGATGTAGTACAAACGGTACATCAGATGAATCGAAACACATAAAAAGTACTTGGGTTGCCAGCCCACAAAGAAATGAGACGAAGCTCAATAAAATGAAGTACAGTCCTTCATACGGACAAAGAGACATCGCACAATTGCTAGTCTAAATCATAAAAATGATCATCATGATCATAAGGAAGTGTCGATTACAGTAAGCTAGTAAATATAAGAGTTTAGCTTCATGTCCCATAACCACTTGCTTAACTCAAAGATTTACGAACAAATTGTAGATCTGCACTAGAAAATTGTCACAAGAGATTCAATCGAACAAGTCCATAAATTAACCGACGAAGTAAACGCAAGCGTTTCATACCACTTGTTTTGCTAAGCCGTTTAATTATATTTTCTCATACGAATGAGGTAAGGTTTGTATATACTAGTAGATTGGAAAACAGTTTTATAAACGAGTTTGATATTGGAAATAGAGTTGAAATCCTTTTGATGAAAGAGTTTTGATATTTACTACTAGTATTGAAACCTTTATATTTTTAAAGTGACAAGTCATAGAAGTGATTGTAGAAACAATCAATTATAAAAGTTCACATTCGAAGACGTGAATAAAATCCAAAGAAATCAATTCCCAAAACCATCAAAGTAAGAAGTTCGGTTGAATGGTTTTCGGATAAGATTGCCTACGCAGAGTTATACGGGGTTCGACCTAAGTTTAAAAGGGTGGGCGACTTAACAAAGTGGCCGATAATAAATGATAACAACAAAAAGGGAATCAACCCGACTTGATTAGAGTTGGATATTCAAGCTAAAAAGGCAAATAGGCAAAACACAGCAGATTCAGACGTCTGAGATCAAGAATTCAGACGTCTGAATCTGGAAAATAAACTATTTTCCAGAACAGAATTCAGACGTCTGAATCCTAGATTTCAGACGTCTGAAATAGGCACTTTTTAGCCTATTCCTTTTCTGGTTCAAAACGAACCAATTCAGATGTCTGAAATTTTGATTCAGACGTCTGAATGCTGGGAGAAGAAAATTCCCAGTATTCCATTCAGACGTCTGAACCATACGTTCAGACGGCTGAAACTGTTATTCAGGGCATTCCCTGAACCTAGGCCAAAAAATGGCCAAACGACATCGATAACGATCGGTCGAGCAACAACGACTAAGGAATTGCACAAGGATAAGTGTTAGGAATTCATACCTAACAATCGAAGATAATTATTGACTTAGATGTGAGATAAAAATCTCACCTTTGAACCCAAATCAATGAAGAAGAAGCTTGAAAGCAATGGCAATGGCAATCACTCTTCAATTCCAACTCAACAAGCTTGAATCGAAGCTTTAAAGAAGGACATTCCCAAAGTTAGGTTTAGGAATAAACTGAAATTGATAAGAGAATGAGTTGGAGAAGATGAAGAGGAGGCTTACCAATGGGTTCTCTTTGAATTTGGAGCAAGAACAAGAATTTGCAAGAGGAACTAGGGCATGGAGTTTTAATTTCCAATCTCTCCCACCATTTTTGCTTTGAAACTGAAAAGAGGAGGAAGTGAGGATGAATGGGGAGGGATGGTTCAGTTTGGAGGTTAAGTTGGCAAAGGGGCTGAACCCAAAACCAAACTCAAAGTGCAAATGGTCAAATTTTTGACTAGCTCCAAACATATCAAAGTTTATACTCAAAAAGGTCGCAAATGGCATTTTGGACTCAATGGAAGTGGTCTCGAGTCCCAATTCGACTGTTTGCAAAAAGTAGCTTTTCGGACCAAAATCCGACGAACGATGAAATATTTAAATAAAATATTTAAATATAAAATCGATAAATATGCGGGTTGTTACAGCTGTATATGTTAGTCTTAAAACAGTAGAGTAACTTTTAGGTTGTAATTCTTGCTACTTGTAATAAATAGCTCTATTCTTGATGTGCAATTCTTTAACTTAAGCTGATTTTGTCGTCTTTTGAATGTTTTTGCTATTTTGACATATTGCATAAGAAATATAGCTATGCATATTCTTGTAATTAAATTGTGTTTAATATCAGGTTCTTGTTTAAAACATAATTTCATGACTTGCAGTGTTAGCGTGAGGTGTGGACAAATTTTAGGTATATATGAAAGAAGGAAATACCGTCCTTTATATTTTGCTTGTAGATGGCAGCTTTGAATATCCTGTGTGACCGAGTAAGGGATGCAGTCCAGTATCTTGCTGTGAGTATCCGCTTCTATTAGTGAGTGTCTCCTGTTTTGTGTCCTGCACTTCAGGGTTTGTTACAGAGGATAGGAGAAAAGTTTCTTAAGTAAAATTGAAATATGTGAAAAAGTAAAACTTCCAATCACGGAAGGCCTTCGATGTGCTTAAGTTCGTGGCAAACGGGCTTTGTAGTCACTTTCCCTAGCTGTGGGTCTTGGAGACATTTGTCACCCATCTTACGCCTCCGCGGGGAGTTAATTCTTTTTTTACCACAGTCGCACTTAAGACACATCGGAGCCGAGATCGCGCATAGTAACTACCCGGGCCATTATGGCCCGTAATCGTGTGTATTATTCGATTTACTATGGCCGGCTAGCGTGGATGCCGATCGTCAACTGTGAACTGCCCCTGGCTGGCCACACCTTATGTTGGGGCTTATAGTCGGTTCACAGTTGCCGGCGAGCCGAACGCCGTAATGAGCTGCCTCAGCTATAGTCGGCCTTCTCGGTGGCTTATAATCGGCTCATTACAGTTGGCTTTAAGGGCCGTTGCGAGCAATGAGTTAACCCGCAGCAGAGGGATGCCGGAGCAAAAGTGTCTCATTGGCGAGGGCATAGATTCGTATAGTACCTGTTTGGTCTTGTCCAGGTGAAGTTGCGCTGTGGAGTGCTTTGAGTGGAAATGCTATACGCATAGGATTTTGTTCAACAGAAAAGGATAAAGTTAACAAGCAGCCAAGATATAAAGGAACAAGTTAAAAAGGAGACAAGGTTTTTTAAATTGGTTCGCCACGAAAAGGCATACGTCCACTGATTCTCTTTGTTAATTCACTTCATATGGGCAGTATAAGTTAAGAAAAGTATCGACGGAGGTGTTGGATGTTCCATGCCCTCTGGAACACCTCTCCGTCCACTGTTGACAAAATATAAGCTCCATTGTGGAGATCTTTATGAATTACATATGGTCCATCCCAGATTGGATCTAGTGCTCCGGGGCGGGGGAAGATTCGCTTGAGGACAGGGTCCCCTTCTTGTAAGGTACGTTGCTTGACTTTGGAGTTGTATTGTGCTGCCACTTTTTGTTTGTGGGCTGCTGCTTTAAGGACTGCATCATTTCTTCTCTCCTCCACTAGATCCAAAGATATGTGAAGGAGTTCTTCGTTCTCTTCTGGGCTATAGTGGATCCTACGGTGGGAAGGCACAATGGTTTCAACTGGGAGCATAGCCTCCGATCCGTATGCCAAAGAGAAAGGAGTATGCCCCGTTGAAGTTCTGAAAGATGTGCGATAGGCCCATAGTGCCGTAGGGAGTTCATCTACCCAAGCGCCCTTTGACTTTTCGAGTTTCTTTTTTATTAGAGTTTTCAGAATTTTGTTGACGGCTTCGACTTGTCCGTTTGCCTGGGGATATGCTACGGATGAGAAGCTTTTGTGAATTCCGTGCTCTCGGCACCAGTTGGCGAATTCCTCGCTGTCAAACTGAAGTCCATTATCTGATATGATTTTGAGTGGGACTCCGTACCTGCATAGAACATTTTTGATCAAGAAGTTAATAACTTTTGTCGAAGATACTTTATTTAGAGGTTTCGCTTCCACCCATTTGGTGAAATAGTCGACTGCCACTATAGCATATTTGGCCCCGCCTCGGCCCATTGGTAGCTCGCCGATTAAGTCAATTCCCCATATTGCGAAGGGCCAAGGGCTGGTCATTTGAGTAATCTCAGTTGTTGGTAGCTGCGGAATCTTAGCAAACTTCTGGCATCTGTCACACTTTTTGACAAAATCTAAGGCGTCCTTGCTTAAGGTGGGCTAGAAATATTCATACCAGAGTATCTTTTTTGCTAATGTTTGCCTTCCGGTGTGATCTCCGCAGCTTCCCTGATGAATGTTGAATAAGATTTTCTTGGCTTCCCTCCCAGCGACACACCTTAATAACGGGTTAGAGAATCCGCGCCGATAGAGGATGTCTTCTTGTATTGTGTAGCGGGAGGCTTTCCTCAAGATTTTCTTGACTTCGTTGCGCCCGTTGGGTAGTGTGCCACTTTGTAGGTAGTCTCGGATGGGAGTCATCCAAGTTGCTTCTTCGGTTACAACTATCAGATTTACTTGCTCAAAACTTGGGGTTAGTTGCTTTGAGATGGTTACTGCTCCGAAGATGGCGATGTCTCTCATACTTGCTTGCTTTGCTAATTCGTCGGCCTCTTGGTTCTCTTCCCGAGGGATGTGTTTGACTAAGTAGTGGTCCAATCGGCTGAGAAGTAACTTGGTCTTCTTTAAATATGCCATGAGTCGTTCTTCTCGAGCTTGGAATTCTCCTAGTATTTGATTAACAATAAGTTGAGAATCGCTGTAAAGACACAAAGAATTGGCTCCGATTTCTACGGCAAGTTCTAGTCCGGCTATCACTGCTTCATATTCTGCGTCGTTGTTGGTGGCAGCGAACTCCAACCTTATAGCATAGTGCAGTTTGTTTCCCCTGGGAGTGATTATTACCACACCTGCCCCCGAGCCTTGTTCGTTCGATGCACCATCCACAAAGAGATTCCACTTGATGTCTTCTGCTATTTCCAATTGCTCCTTATCTTCGTTGGTAGTGAATTCTGCAATGAAATCAGCCATGGCTTGTCCCTTGATGGCGGTGCGAGGGTGATAGGTGATATCATACTGACTTAGTTCGATGCACCATTTAAGTAGTCGCCCAGAAGTGTCGGGACGGTGGAGTACCTGCCTCAGTGGCTGATCGGTCAGAACTTTGATGGAATGGGACTGGAAGTAGTGACGCAGTTTCCAGGATGTGATTAGTAAACAGTATGCTAGCTTCTCAAGTTTAGGATATCTGACTTCTGCCCCCGTAAACCTCTTACTGACGAAGTAAACTGGCCGCTGCGTGCGGTTGTCTTCCCTTACCAAGGCAGCGCTTAGGGCGTGAGATGACACAGCAAGGTATAGGTATAATTCTTCACCTTCGCTTGGAGTCGAGAGTACCGGTGGTTTCTGGAGGTGTTCGATTAAGTTAAGGAAAGCGGTCAGGCATTCGTCGGTCCATTCGAACTTTCCTTTGTCTTTCTTTAGAGATTCGAAAAAGGGGACACACTTGTCCGTTGCTTTGGAGATGAATCGGCTTAGAGCGGCCACTTTTCCATTCAGGCTTTGCATTTCCTTCCGAGTGGAAGGTATCTTGATACCCCTTAGCGCTCGGACTTGTTCAGGGTTTGCTTCAATCCCTCTGGCATGGACGATGAATCCTAAGAACTTTCCTGATGACACTCCGAAGGAGCATTTTAGAGGATTCAACTTCATTCTATACCGTCGAAGTACTTGAAACATCTCGCCTAGGTGGCTTACGTGATCGTCGGCTTTCCTTGACTTTACCAGCATGTCATCCACGTATACTTCCATAGTTTGCCCTATTAGTCCCGCAAACATCTTGTTGACGAGGCGCTGGTAGGTGGCTCCTGCATTTTTAAGTCCGAAGGGCATTACCTTATAGCAGTATAAACCCCGGTCGGTGATGAAACTAGTGTGGTCTTGGTCGGGAGCATGCATAGGAATTTGGTTATATCCTGAGTATGCGTCCATAAAAGATAGGAGCTCGTGCCCGGCTGTGCTGTCTACAAATTGGTCGATTCGGGGAAGTAGGAAGCAATCCTTTAGGCAGGCGTCGTTTAGGTTGGAAAAGTCAATGCAGGTTCGCCACTTCCCATTAGCCTTCTTTACCAGCACCGGGTTAACGATCCATTCCGGGTAGATAGCTTCTCGTATGAAGTCATTGGCGAGTAGATTCTTTACTTCTTCATCGAGGGTTGCTGATCGCTCTGCCCCCATACTTCTCTTTCTTTGTTTTACGGGCGCCTTGGTAGGATCAATGTTTAATACGTGGCATGCTATGTCGGGGGAGATTCCGGTCATGTCGGCATGTGACCACGCGAATACATCCAAGTTGTGGCGGAGAAAATCGATGAGTTGTTCCTTCACTTCTGCCTTTAGTTGGGACCCAATTTTCAATAGTCTACTTGAGTCGTGCTTGTCTACAGATATAAACTCCATAGCTTCTGCAGGCTCGGCGGTGGCCTCCTCCTCTTTGTCCCTAGGGTCTAATTCATTGAAAGGGTCGCTGGTATATCGAAGAGGAGGGGCTTTCTTTAGTTGCTATGCTTCTAGACTTTTTGTGCAGAGGGCAATCTCTACACCCTTCCCTTTATCCTTCCTGTGGTTGTTGCGAAGTTCAGTCACATAGCAGTCTCGAGCAACGTCCTGGTCTCCTTCTACTTCCCCTACTCCATTGTCCGTTGGGAATTTCATCTTTAGGCACCATGGGGCTAGGACAATTTGGAAGTCAGACAAGGCTGGCCTTCCTAAGAAGGCATTGTAGGCCGAATGGTTTTCTATTAGCACAAACGTCTGTTTCCGTACAACGGAGCGGGGATGGTTTCCAATCTCAACAAAGAGGTCCAGTTGCCCGAGGGGAATCTTTGCGTCCCCAGTGAAACCGTGTAGTGGTTTATCGCAGGGAGATACATCCTTCATTGATAGCTTCATTTTGTCGAATGCATGTTTGAACAGGATGTTTACTGAGCTTCCAATATCTACTAGGATTCGGTAAACTTCGGCAGGGCCGAGCCGGGCAGAGATAACCATGGGATCCATGTGAGGGTATTGCCTTCCTTCTAGGTCACGCTTACCGAATGTGATGTTATCACTTTCTTTCCGCTTTGGGTGGCGCTCTTCTATAACTGAATTGACATAGTCTTTATTGTCTCTAAGCGACTTTCCATATCTTTCCATTTCTTTCCAGCTTCTGTCTGCGATGTGCGGTCCTCCCGAGATGGTATGGACCACTATCTTCTCTTAACTAGAGCTGCTAGTGTTGCGGTTTCCTCTGCCGATCTCCGGTGAGGGTAGCCTTGGGTTCTCATTGGCAGGAGCTGGAGTCCTGTCCTGACCTTTTACATAGCGTTCCAGTTTTTTCCTTCTGATGTGTTCCTCAATCAAGTCCCGGAGATGATGGCAATCATTGGTGTCATGCCCATGAGATTCGTGGAAGCGGCAGAACTTTCCAGACTTCTGCGTGTTATCTGATTCCTTCTTGTATGGTGGGCGTTTATATCTAACTTCGCCTTGGGTGGCAAGGAAGATATTTTCGACGGTCTCATTCAAAGGAGTGTAAGTGTCAAATCTCGGTCCAGGCCGATATAGGCGCTTTTCTCCCTTCTTGCCCCTAGTATTGTCCCTGGAATCATTTCTTCGAACGTCCCTTGCTACATCAGGGGCGTTGCTGTGAGTTGCCTTATTATGCTGTCCTAACTGCCCCTCAACGGCAGCATCCTCAAGCCTCATATATTTCCCGGCTTCATGGAAGAAATCGGGTAAAGTAGCTGGTTTTTCTTTCGTCAACCTTCTAGCAAATTTAGTGTCCGGATGCACACCACTACAGAGGGCCATTAGGATAAGCTTCTCATCGGCATCTTGGACCGCGGCTGCTGCGGCATTGAATCAGGTTAGGTATTGTTGCAGTTTCTCTCCAGGTTTCTGTTTGACGCTGAATAAGGAATAAGCATCCTTAGGTTGTTCCACATGGATACGGAACTGACTGATAAACTTTTCTTTCAACATTTCCCACGAGTTGATGGATCCCTGGGGTAGATGACAGAACCAGGAGGTAGCGAGATATGCTAAGAAGAGCGGAAAGCATTTGCACAGTATTCCCTCTGTCGCTCCACTCATGAGCATATGTTGTGTGTACCTCTGTAAGTGTACAACGGGGTCGGAGGTTCCTTTGTAAGGTTCCATTGTTGGCATCTTCCATTCTCGGGGAGTGATGGCGATTTCGATATTGCGGGCGAAAGGGCTGGTTACCCTAGCGCCTATCCCTCGATCTCTTTGCTCCCATTGGACACACTCTCTGAATAAGCGTGCCATCCTTTCATCAGAATTTGGAGCAGATAGAAATGAGTTTGGTTCTGTTCTGCGGGATTGATTCCGTCCAGATGACCTATAGGGATGGTATCGTCTATCATCCCTCATATTTTCCAGTGGCTGCCTTTGATCTTCTGGGAGCATGCTAGGGTCAGCTACAGTTGGCCCTTGCCTTGATCTTCCCCTGCCGGGTTCTGATCTAAGCACTTCCTCGGGTCCAACTTCGGGCTGGACTCTAGCTCGGCCCCGTTCACTGGCGTTTCCGTGGTTAGGCAGTATGACAGGCTTAGCTATAGTTGTCCTTCATCCGGTACCTCCCCCGTTGGGTTCGGTACCAAATGTTTCCTCAGGCCTAACTTCGGGCTGTGCCCGATCTCGGCTCCTACCATGGCTACTTCTACCGTTAGCTCCTTCGAAGAAGGAAGACCTTTGTTGTCTCTGAGATCCTCCAGACTGGGACTCGCCCCATGATTCAGTGTTGCGGTTGGACTCTTCAGCATCCCTTAAGCGTGACATGAGATGGTCCACCAAGGCTTCCTGATGGGATGTGAAGCGGTTAGTTACTTCAACCACAACCCTGTCTAACTCCGCCCTAGTAATTGCTGCGGGATGTTCTGTGGCAGGAGGGGTCGGATTAGCCTGTCCTTCATTTGGTACTGCTGTTGGAGGAGGACGATTTACTTGATTCGTGACAGCTGGATCTGGAAGACTGCTAGATGCGATGTTTTTTCCTTTGTTAACATCTTTTCTCTGTTTGGGAGGCATGTTTTCCAAGTGGCGAACGATGCTGTTAGGAAAAATGTTAAGTGGATGAAGCTGAAGCTTCGAGCTTCTAGTTCTCAGTGAAAGCACCAAAAATGTTTGCACAAAAAATGGACAAACACCTCAAAGTCGTATGATTTAGTAGATCTTATGTTGTTCTTAGTGATTTGGGCGATTTATGCAATTATATGAAAAGCAGGGGCTAAACTGTAAAAAAGACACGCAGATTTATAGTGGTTCAGCCAGAATGTGCCTACGTCCACTTTATATGTTATTTCTCTTCTCTTGTTTAGATTACAAGTACAAAGCTTTGATACAAGTAAAAGAAAGTTGTTTGAAAGTTCTCTTCGTGCTTGAGCTCTCAAACTTGTCCCCCATTGCTGTACCCCTACCCCTCTATTTATAGAGTGAGGCTGGGGATAGGGGTCTTGGATGTATGTGGCTGCTGGCGGGCCTGGGCTGAGGCAATCTGGCCTGGCACGTGTTGGTCCGGTATCTTGGTTCGGCATAGAGTAGGTCCGGTGGTGAGACGTGTTGCTTCGTTCGGTGGGGACTTCATCCGGTGGAGAGCTTTGGACCGGTGGGGAGTTGGTCCGGTATAAGCCAAACTTTGGACCGGTGGGGAGCTTTGGACCGGTTGATTGTCTTCATCCGGTGGGGAGCTTTGGACCGGTTGATTGTCTTCATCCGGTGGGGGGTTGTGTGGTTAAGTGATTCGGCAGTGTTGGTTCAGTGTTGCATGCGAAGTAGGTTGGTTCGGCAGGTGTTCGGTGGTGAGAATTCGCCCAATCAATAATGCTAATATTGGTGAGCATTTTACGGATAAATCATTTTTTGATAGTGCAACTGCAACAGAGCTATTGTATCCTTCTTGTCCAAAAGAGATTACAAAGTTGTATGCCATTGTGAAACTGAATAGCTTGAAGACCCAATATGGCTTTTCAGACAATGGTGTGACTGCACTACTCGAATTCATAAAGGAGTTACTCCCCGAAGGTAACACGCTACCGTCAAAGTACCCCGACATGAAGAAGATCATTAAGCAAGTTGGGATGAATTACATAACTTATGATGCATGCATTAATGACTGCATCTTGTACTGGAAAGATAATGCGAACAAAGTTTCATGTACAAATTGCAACGCACCAAGATATAAGACATCATTCGACGAAGAGAGAAAAGCTACCACAGTACCTCAAAAGATCTTAAGACATTTTCCTTTAATTTCTAGATTGAGAAGACTGTATACTGTACCATGGATAGCAGAAGCGATGACCTGGCATGGTCGTGCCAAGTCCGGTACAACCGTAATGCGTCATCCGCGTGATACTTCTCAATGGAAAACTACAGATTCTTTTGATTCTTCGTTTGCTGCTGAACCACGAAATATCACGCTTGGAATAGCAACAGATGGTTTCTGTCCGAATGCTTCTTTAACTAACCCTTACAGCTGTTGGCCAGTAATTGTAGTACCATATAACCTTCCTCCGTCTTTGTGCATGAAAAGAGAGTTCTCAATGTTAACACTGTTGATTTCTGGGCCAAAACAACCGGGGAAGGATATTGATGTTTATTTAGAACCTTTGATAGACAAGTTAAAGCAGTTATGGGAAGGAGTCGTTACATTTGATTCATTTAAGAAATCTGAGTTCATAATGAGAGCTAGAGTGTTGTGGGCAATCCATGATCATCCCACTCTTGGGACTTTATCGAGATGTACAACTCACGGCTACTTTGCATGTCCTATTTGTGGAGAAGAAACTACATCTGTTTATCTCCCTGAAAATAAGAAGATTTGTTACATGGGACATCGTAGATTTCTTCCGTCCGGACACAAGTTTCGATACGATAAGACAAATTTCAACAACGAGCAAGAACTTAAGCGTCCTCCAAAACCACTGACTGGTTATCAAGTTGAAAAAAAGGTAGCGAATATAAAAATGAAAGTTGGTAAAAACATACCGGAAATTGGTCGAAAACGGAAAGAGACAATCTATGAAGAAGTTCCTGCATGGTATAGGAGGTCGAAGTTCTTTGATTTGCCATATTGGAAAACAAATTTGACCCGACATAATATTGATGTTATGCATACGGAGATGAATGTCACGAAACATTTGATCAACACAATTATGAACCATAAAGACATGTCAAAAGATGGGATCAATGCACGGAAGGATTTGAAAATCATGGGTATAAAACAAAAGTTGTGGGTGATAGAAGATCCTGAAACAAGTAAAGTAACCATACCAAATGCGACTTTCACTTTGAGCAAAGAAGAAAAGATACGGTTTTGCACCGTTTTGAAAATTTTGAAAGTGCCGAGCAAATTCTCTTCGAACTTCCATAACAATGTGAGCATCAACCCTCCTGAACTAAAAAATATGAAGTCACATGATTACACATCATAATGCAACATTTACTTCCGGTATTGCTTCAACATTGTTTTCCGCAACATAAGGATCTACGGAATGCTATTCACCGCATTAGTCTCTTTTATAACATTTTGTGCTCAAAGGTGATCAACAGGGAACATCTTCTAAAAGCAAAGGCTAGTTTGGTAGAAGCAGTGTGTGTTATTGAAAAACATTTTTCGCCTGCATTTTTTGATATCAGTATTCACCTTATGGTTCATTTAGCCGATGAAGCATTGATTTCTGGTCCTGTTAGATATAGGTGGATGTACCCATTTGAACGGTAAATTACTAATTTTAGTTATGTACATAATTATTCGATTTAAATAGCTATTGATGTCTACATTTTACAATTATTCATCTTCATAGGTTGATGAAAACATATAAAGGATATGTGCGCAACAAAAGATATATTGAAGGGTGTATTGCAGAAGGATATATTGTACAAGAAGCTAGTCTTTACTGCATGGAGTATATGCCAAAAGGAGGTGCTGGCACTCATAAACATACCCGTGAAGCGTTTTTAGACGAGGATGATGAGTTTGCTGATGAAATAGCACTAGATAATGGTAAAGATATAACATTAACTCAAGTGCAATTTCAATAAGTGCGTAAATGGGTCCTTGATAAGTACGACGGATTGGATGAATGGAAGAAGTAAATTCATGAATTTGTTCTGAATTCTTATTATTGTAAATCAATTCATATATATAGTATTTATTGTGTGTTTTTCGTAGGAGGTATAACTCCTATGTTCAAAGCACCAAATCTCAAACTCGAGGCGGGGGTACATCTGGGGAAGCTATTAAAAATTTCACTTTTTGGTTACGTGAGGAGGTATATGTATAAAATATTTAACGTATTTTCAAGTTGACCATACACCTCCTTGACAATGTTTTTTTACTTATTGTGTTTATTGTAGTTGTTGAAGACCGTCGATGTTGACTCAACTCTTTGGCGGTTAGTTAACGGGCCGAAGTTTGATGCCCGTAGTTATATGAAGTACCAAGTGAATGGGTTTTTATTTTCTCCGAAGAGTTATGAAGAGCGAAAGCGAACACAGGATAGTGGTGTATGCATGAGAGCAATTACACAATTTAGAGCGAGTGGGAAGGATAAAAATTTTAAGGAAGCAGAAACAACTTATTAAGGAGTCATTCAATAGATAATTGAGTTGGATTACATTGACTTCAAACAAACAGTTTTTTATTGTGATTGGGTAAAGGTCGAAGATAAGATCAATGGTTGTAAAATAGATTTTGTTTCAAGCTTGATCACAGTTAACTTGGGAAAATTGAAGAATAAAGATAGCGTGAATGATGAGCCATTTATTCTTGCATCGGAAGCGAGTCAAGTGTTCTACTCAAAAGATTTAAAAAATAACGGATGGTTTGTGGTTTTGCATACACCAAAACGGTTGACCATAAATGTGGATGACACTGAGTTTTCCACCGTTTATCAATCAGCTTTTGAAGACAATGAAAAATTAGAAGATCTTATCAAATGCATATGTTAACTTTGTATTTCAGAGCAGTTATTGTACCTTAACAAAATATTTATTTAAAATGGTGTAAAATGTAAAATGGTGTGTTATATGATAGTAATAGATGCATTATATTTTTTATTAGTGCCATTATAATATCCTGATGGATCCATAAGGATGTATATATTGCAAGAGTTCATTTTGTGTTTGTAGTTGTAGGTACTTACATATGATCACATACATACACACATGTACACATACATACATATGATCAGCTTGACTATTCTTTCTTTCTTTGTGTTTGTAGGTAGACAGGCAGTTCAAGATATTGTATTTGCACCCTTTAGTTCAGCAGTGCTAAGGTAATATATTTTTGTATTTGCATCCTTTATTTCAGTCAGTATTTTAGATATTGTTTTGAATCCGCTTAAGTTTAAAATTTTGGTGATGCAGGAAGACTTTATCACTGCCGCATAAAAGTGAATGTTCCCCTTCCCGCCCATCCTTGTGATGCCCGATTGCTGTTAGCCAAATTATTGCACGGATTCCCCTCCATAACAAGATCAAACGCATTATATGACTTAATAAAATTGCTCCAAGCGATTACTGGTAAGCTGTTGTACTGATATAGTAAACAACGTCCCCTTCTGATTTGTCTGATCCCACCAGTTTCTCATCACATTACGATTATTGTCAGTCGGACTGACAAAAATCGTAATGTGGTGAGAAGTTGTTGGGACTGGTGGGATCAGACAAATCAGATAAGGGGACGTTGGTTCATATATCATATGTACACCAGCAATAATGGGACGTTATGGAGGGGACTCCGTGCAATAATTTGGCCGACAGCAATCAGGCATCACAGGGATGGGCTGGAAGGGGAAGAAATGTACGTCATAATGTTGTTGGGATTATTTTAGGATTTGAGACTTTGCAGGACATAATGTCACAAGATGCCACACCACCGTCAAATGATACAACTTCACAATCATCCACTTTAAAACGGGAGAAAATTGATATAGACAACTACGGTTCTCCAGTCAGAAAAAATGGTTCAAAGGTCGCTACGAAGATTGGTAAACTAGTAAGAAATCATGTGCCAATCTCATATCCAAGTTGGAAAAAAGTTCCGCTAAATTACAAGGAAGACGTGTGGAATCAATCGGAGGTAAGTTCTCCAATCTCATAACCATTTTTATGTACTGTTTCTGTTTGTAAAATATAGTCGTCTGATTGTAATATGCACCCTTTTTATGTACTGTTTCTGTTTCTGATTGTAAAATAGGCCTGAATGAGCGAGGGTTCATATGAGACCATATTTATGTATTGTTTCTGTTTCAAGATATATTCTTTTATGATATTTATAGGATATTTAGATTGATCACTTTATTCATAGAGACTGATGAAACTATATACGTTGAAATGTAAAAATCCATATACTTTGAAATGTAAACTGTGTACATGAACTTAGATGGTTTAAATTCATTTATAATGCTTTCAATACATAAATAAAAAATGGTCTACATGCATTTTTTGTTATGCAGAAATATTATGAGCTCGATCCTCTATCAAAGGACCTTATTATGAAAAAAATGCCCGAGGCTTTTAGGAGACACAAGAATGATTTGCGCAAGAATCATTATGACCATTTCATCACTGACGAAGAAAGAATGAGAAATTGTCCACCGAAAATTGCTCAAGATGATTGGGATGAGTTCATAAGAAACGAATCAAAACCCGAGGCGAAAGAAAAAAGAAAGCGAGGCAAACAAAATAGATCAATGCTCGAATATGGTCATCATTCGGGACGTAAGAGTCACGCTATGATTACTCAAGAAATGGTATGTGTCATTGAATTGGTGCATCACATTGCATATACCATTAGTTCCGAACATAATTTTAGGTCATTGTATGTAGGTCGATTCAAGTAGTCCGGGAACATAAGTATCATGTCTTCAAGTATGGGAGAAAACGCATAAGAAAAACGATGGCAGCACGTCAGATGCGACATCTTCCTACTTTGTAAGTTAAACAAATAATAACGCCTCTAAATTAAATTTTCATTATTCATATATATGTATTTACTTTTTAGGACAAAATTGAAAAAGAAAAGGAAATGACGAGTGGTGGTGATGAAGCCGTCTTTATATCAGTGTTTGGTAAAGATGTAAAGGGCAGGAGCCGAAGTATTGGGACCAATATAGCTCCTAGCCAAGTTAAGAGTGCTGCCATTCCATGCAAACGGCTCAAACAGGCCCAAGGAGTATATGAGCAGCGACTGCAAAATGTGGAGCAAAAATTGATGTAGCTGGACAATATGGATGATAAACTGGAGCGTCTTCTCAGCATAGCCCAAGATAATCGTCAAGTAGGCAGTGAAATCGCATCTTCTCAGTTTGCCACTCCGAACAATCAGTTAATCGACCAAAGATGTGAAATCCTGAACTTCGAGGACGAAGTAATTGCAACAGGTACTATTTTAATCGACCAATCAGCCTTTTTGTGCTTCAACCGAGTTTACTGCTCTCTGTTATTGTGCATATAAACAAATTAATGAGTATTAGTGCATGTGTATTTATAGATTCCAAATTATCTTTTGTTATAGAAAAAGAGGTTAGGCAACAAAGGTTCACATTTGACATGTACGTCATAATTAGGTTCACAGGAGGTATATATGACATTTTCAAATCCAAATTAACATAATCATAAGATATAAGAGAATATTTAGCAATATTTATAATGCTATAACCATAGGATAGAGCAAATTAAGCAGTTTTAAGCAGTTTTAGTAAATCAATAACAATGATCACATGGATAAGTTCTGGTGGGCACAACCTTCACTAAATTCTTGCTTGGCTGAAAGTACAGTGTTATTTAAAAAAAGGTTGTGTTCATGATTAGATTTGAGAAACAGTGAGAGATAGCAAGAAATGATGAAGAATCATGTAAAAGTTCAAAATGCTATTGCAGAGCTGGAGTTTGAGACAGCGAATGAATGACAGAGATGAGAAGGAATTCATTGTCAATAGCGATCTAGTTTGTATACTTATACTCATCGTAGTCTTTATCTTATATCTGTTTTGGTTTCAATTTTCATTGACACTCACAATAGCCATTATGTCCAAAAATAAATCAGCAAACTCCAAAACAAAAAAGCATATAGAAAGATCATAAAAGTTTACACCTTCCATTCCAATCTTGCATGATTTTAAAGATCGAATATCGCATACACAATGGGTCTAGGACTTGTGTAGCTCTGCACAATGGTCTTAAATGTTTGGGAGCTTGTTAGTTCTGTAAATGTGATTCCATATATTCACTCCAGAAATGCTTATATAACAGGTACTATATGCCGAGATTCCACAGCATTAGTAATTCATGGAAAACCAGTACCACCCACATATGAAAAAGTGTTGTTGGACAAAATTTTATTGCCAGATGAGCTAACCGCCAAAATATGTCGACAATTTACCGAGACCTTTGGGGATGTTGGAGCCGGAGGTTATGTGAGCCATCAAAAGGGTTTGATACGATATCTTTAGTCGGAGGTATTGATGAAATCTTTGTAGACTTCACTGCTTGCAAAACAATGTAGTGTAATTAATGAAATCTTTGTAGTGTAGTGTAATAAACAATGCAGTGTAATAAGTATGATATTCCAGCACGGTAGCATTCTGTTTGCAAAACAATAGTGTAATTATAAGTTTGATAATTTTATATGTATGGTATATGTGCGATATGTTTATAGTGCTTGTGTACCAATATTTTGATATTCTGGCATATTTTGATATATATTGATATTCTGGTATATATACTGAGATATGCGTGTAACGCAGTAGTGAGTTACAGATGTGATTTTGTAGGAGCAGGAGCAAACACTATGTGCAACGGGTGTTAACCGTTGCTTTATGTGCGACTTTGGCCCAATTTGCAATGGTTTATACCCGTTGCCTTTGGCCCAATTTGCAAAGGTTAATACCCGTTGTCTTTGGCCCAGTTTGCAACGGTTTATACCCGTTGCCTTTGTCCCAATTTGCAACGGTTTATACCCGTTGCCTTTTGGACATAAAGCAACGGTTTTCTCCCGTCGCTAAATTCAACCACTCCTGTGTTGAAGACGGTTTTTACCCGTTGCTTTTGGACTTAACAACGGTTTTTACCCGTTGTTAATAGCTTATAATGGTGTAGTGTTAACATCTTAGATTGTAGTGACATTTAGAGAATGTTTTCCTGAAATGATTTTGTATGCTGAAATATGTTAACATTTTTTGTGAACTTTATAACATCGGTACATATATGGTATAAAAATTGACCTGGCAAAGTTTATGAAAATGGCGGACAACATACCTATAAGGAAGTTTGAAACAACCTGTACGAAAGTTTCATATTAACATCTTAGATTGTAGTGACATTTAAAGAATGTTTTCCTGAAATGATTTTGTATGCTGAAATATGTTAACCTTTTTAGTGAACTTTATAGCATCGGTACGTATATGGTATAAAAATTGACCTGGCAAAGTTTATGAAAATGGCGGAAAACATACCTTTATGGAGTGGTGGTTAAACTGTGGATATGGTGGTGTTGCTCCTTTTCTTTTAAGTAATGCAATTGGCGCCTGGTTCCAATGCTTTTAAGGTATGTATTTTATATAAATCTCTGTCCACTTATATTCAACCGATTAAATTTCCTTGTGATATATTAGTCGAAATATTTGTTGTCCGTTTATTAGAGTAGGTGCTATTTTACGTCAACAGGATAAGTGGTTGGTATTTATCTACTTAGTATCTTAATGTCCTATTATGGCTAATAAGCAACTTATAGTTGTCTATAGGACTGTCTGATGTATGGTGATTACTACTTATGTAGATGAAAATTGCAACCACAGGAAGGCTGGATCTTATTTAAACAATTTGTACGCAAAAAGGTACCATTAAAAATGCATAGTTTACCTTGTGCTACATTTTTGTATGATATAGTTTACTTTGTGTTTCATTTACCTCTCAAAGCAAACAGTTCGTTTGAAGTATTGTATGGTAAATAAAAAAGAAACCAAAAATGGCATTTAAAACATTTATTAATGTGATTGATAATGAAGAAGTATGAAAGCTCGATGATGCATAAACATAAGTGTAGATGTGGCTCTTATATAGTTGTTCATTTACAACCTATTGCATGCACTCATACATGTATGTAAGCGCGCGCGCGTAGAGTGCAAATATTTAAATATAAACTTGTGGCCGATATTAGGGGGATAAAAATGGTGCTAAATAAAAGGTGCGCTGTCATGAACAACCATTTAGTGAGCTGCAATGATAGTAGACTGAGTTTTGAGGGCGCTATCATACATATAATTATCTTAAGAGCATTTTGTTCAGAATGACTATACATTTGTTTCCAACTTAATATTAGAAAATATTGACTTTGATTTATATAAAAATGTTGTATTGATTTACACTTACGACCCAAGTCGTTTATTTTGTTTTTGCTGTAGCATTGATAACTTAAGATGATTTATTTGTTCCTTCTATATTTTTGCTTTGATCTAAATAAATTTGCTAACGACTGAAAATGTATGTTTGGAATGGTTGGTTATACATTTTGAGCTTGTTTATGTGCATTCATCATCATCTTCTGTCTAATTCTTTTATTAGGTTTATCTTATTTTCTATATTCTTTTTTTCTTTTGCATGTTCATGTGTTCATCATGAATGACCATTATTTTATTTAGAGTGTGCACTTTCAAAGCTGAGATTTGAGGGTTTTAGGGTTTTTGATATCTGATATGTTACCTCAGTTTCCTTAAAATTTTAGAACCAAGGAAAAATTGAGAAGGTACATAGAAGAAACAGAGGAATTATTGTAAGTGCATGATACTTGTGTTTTTAAGCAAAGAAGTATGTGGTAGAAATTGACCTGGCTAATTTTATAAGAAAGCGGTGGACAACATACCTTTATGGAGTGGTGGCTAAACTGTCGATATGGTGGCTTTGCTCGTTTTCTTTCAGTAATACAATGCTTTTTAGGTATGTTTTTTTATAAATCCCCGTCTACTTATATACGATCCTTTAAATTTCCTTGTGATATATTAGTCTAAAAATTTATTGTTCGGTCGTTAGAGTCGGTGCTATTTCATGTCAAAAGGATAGGTGGTTCTTGTTTATCTATTTAGTATCTCACTGTTCTATTAGGACTTGTAGGAAACTTACAGTTGACTGTAGGACTGCCTGTTCCATGGTGTTTACTACTATCCAATAAGGATTTTTCAAGTGGACCAACAATTTGTGTAGACGAATATTACAATTACAAGTGTAGACGAAGATTACAATCACAACAAGGTTGTGGATCATATTTAAGCAACTTGTTATGCAAATAGGTACCCTTAGAAAATGCATAGTTTACCTTTTGTTTCATTTTTGAACTATACAATTAGTGAATTTCTGCCTTGAAAATGTTGCTTTTGATGTAGTCACAATCGTGTAAGAAACCATATGAACTAAACTGGCCATAGATCATAATAGAAACTACTAGCTACTCTTGACTTGATTCTTAGGGCCGAGAGATATTAAATTTTTTATGGTGCTTATGGTTACGTGCTTGTGGATAAGTGCGAGTAATAGTAAATATTATTTTTGGCTTATAATGAACTCGATTTCATTTTCAACAGGTTTTAGATTTTATAGAAACGTAGGAAGCGTATTAAAAAGAGTAGAAATAAATAAGTTAAGGGTTGGATAAATTTGGTTTCACTTAGTTGGATGCACTACTATATCAACATAAGTTCGTGAAACTATTGACCAAATCGGTATTAAGAAACACACAGATATATATATATATAATAAACAAACTCAAACTAAAAAAACTAACAATGGAAAACTCTAATCACATGGAGAATGGTTGCACGACACATGGGGCATTTAGCTTCACCATGGACCAGCAAGCGAAAAGTACATGTGGACATGTGTCCACGTCTGTAGAAGACAATCCTGGCTCTGCTCTATATGCAAATACAACGTACTGATGGTCCTTCATTGGCATCCTACAACAATAATAGATCGGATTGTCAAGACGGCTGCGGCTGCATACGAGCCCGCAGTAGAGCATTCAGTTGTTGACCAAATCCACCACCCCTTAATGTACTGGAGACAACTCTTCCGCAAATTTAAAAATAAATTCATATACAAGATGACATTTCACTAATCTAAACTGATAAGATTATCTACTGTTCAGGACTTAGTCATAGGTAGTTGGATCAATGATCACTGTAGTTTAGGACAGTGCAGTCGCAATCGAACTATTCCTTAATAACTGATATTAGTTCTATTTTCCTAGTCATGCAACAAACTATTATATAGCTCAATTTGTTTTCCAATAAAAGCCTTGTTTTCCAATAAAAGCTGAAGAAAGTCATTTCAAAATTTTCACCTTTGCATTCCTTTCGTACTTCCTTTTCATTGCATTCATAGTCATGGAGACAAATTTAGGAATGACTTTCTTCGGATTTAATTGGAAAACAATTACATGATTAGGAAAATAGAGCATAATATCAGTTACTAAGAAATAGGACGAATGCGACTGCACTGTCCTAAACTACAGTGATTATTGACCTAACAACCTACGACTAAGTCTTGAACAACATATAATCTTATCAATTTAGATTAGTGACTCTAATGTCGTCTAGTATATGAATTTGATTCTAAATTTGCAAGAGAGTTCTCCAATATATTAAGGAGTGGTGGCTTTGGTCAACAGTTGGATGCTTTAGTGCGAGCAAGTATGCAGCTGCACCCGTCCTGGTAATCCAATCTACTATTGTTGTAGGATGTCGATAATGGGCCATCAATATGCTGCATTTGCATGCAGAACAGAGCCAAAGTCGTCTTCAACAAACGTGGATGCATGTACACATGTACTTCTCGGCTGTTGGTCCATGGTGAAGCTAGATGCCTCATGTGTCGCGCGACCATTATCCATGAGACAAGAGTTTTTTGTTTTTTGTTTGAGTTTATTTCTTATACCCATTTGTTTTCTTAATACTGATTTGATCAATAGTTTCATTAACTTATGTTGATATAGGAGTGCAATGTTGGATGCTCAATTTGATACCGCTATTACTTTAGGTTTTTATAACAATTGATGCAAAAAACTTGGTTAGTGGTGACATTTGTAATCTATGAGAAGTGGTTTTCGGTTTGTTTCTGGTATTCTGGTACAACTTCCATTTCCAAAACAAACAAATGAAAAGAGGATGCTAAGTGAAATATGTAATTTATGCGAAGTGATTTTCGGTTTGAATTGCCACCCAGACCTCGTGTTTTCGTCGTTTTGATTTTACCCCGGTTGTTTTTTACCTTTTTTTGTTAGGCAAAAAGGAAAGCTATTTATTTAAGTTTCTAAGGTTTGGATTTTCGGGACTGTGTGAAATTTCTCTAAAATTGAGAGAGATACGGATGCTCTATACCGAGTGAAATGATAGAATATGGTTTCTAGAAGTATATAAAAATATTGATGTCTAATCTAATAAAATCATAATGGTAGTTGGAAAAAATAATGATTAGGTGTCAATAGCTGTATATATATATATATATAATCATTATATTATTTAAATCAGAGGGGTTTAAGTTGTAGCAAAAATGAGGCATAGCCGATCCTTGCCCATACATATGTGTGTAGGCATGTGAATGTGCGCTGTTATGAACAACTATCTAGTGAGCTGCAATGATAGTAGACTGAGTTTTGAGGGTATTATTATACAAATCATTATCTTAAGAGCATGTTATCTTCTTGTTCGGAATGACTATACAGTTGAGTCCAACTTAATATTAAAAAGCACCGCCCTTGATTTATATAGAAATATTGTGTTGATTTACACTTTTGAGTCAAGTCGTTTATTTTGTTTTTACTGTAACATTGATACCTTAAGATGATTTTATCCGTTCCTTTTATATTTCTGCTACGATCTGACATTGCTAACGGCTGAAACATAATTTTGGAATGGCTGGTTGTACATTTTGAGCTTGTTTATGTGCATTCATCGTCATCATCTCTCTCTTTGTAATTCGTCTATCACGATTTATCTTATTTTCTATTTTCATTTACGTTTGCTTTTTTATGTGTACATCATGAATGAACCTTTGTTTTATTTGTAGTGCACTTTCAAAGCTATGAGATTTGAGGGTTTGGCTTTTTGATGCTTTGATATGTTTACATCAGGTTCCTTAAAATTTTAGAATTAAGGTAAAATCAAGGTATATAATAGCACATGAATTATTTTAAGTGCACGATGCTTTCGTTTTTAAGCGAACAAGCATATGTTAAAAATTCATGTGGACACTAAAGTAATTTTATATACCTCTATAACTGGTGTTTTACACTTGTTTTAACTTCATCTTTTTTTCTGTAATAGATATTGTCTAATTTTTTGATCAAATTGAAGCAGACTGAAAATGGTTGTGTTATATTATGAATTTGGCTGGGAAGTGGACCTAAAGAGGTGATATGATGCTTAACCTAACTGTAGACTTTTGAAGTAAAAATGAGGGTCAGTGCACTTTATTTATCTTTTGTAGCTTTTTTTATTTGATTTAATTCATTATATGGGGAAATAATTTTAAAGGACAAAGTAAAGTAAATAATTGCTCAAAAGGACACACGCAAAAAACTTTTACCGTAAGGACAAAGCCCAAAGCCCAGATACAAATAAAAACAAAACAAAGAATTCTGCTCGTCTCCTCCTTCTCGCTTTCACTCAGAAATCGACGAACTTTGTTTTAAAAATAAAATTAAATCAAAACAAATCGATTTCTCGTTCAATTGCTCAGAAGCAAAATCAATTTCCACAGTCTCCCCAAAACCAAAATTACAATTTCCAATTTCTTTGAGTCTGTGTTTGATGTCGCGGTTGTGGTTGGTGTTTTGCAGGAGGCGGTGAGGAGAAAATTTTGATTAGGTCGCGGTTTGGTCGAGGTTGAGGTCGCGAGTTGTTGGCGATGATTGTGTTGGTCGAGGAAGGTGGATTGGAGTCAGGCCATGGCAGATGAGTTGGGTTTTTGGGCAGTGAAGCCAGAGAAGCAATTTGTTGTATATGCAGAAAGGTTGAGCAACCTACTTGAAAAAAATGATTCATAACAAAATATTGAAAAATATTATCTCTCAATTTCAAAAACAGTTAGTTCAGAAATAAACAGTTATTACAGGAAGAAAATTGATACCTACATAAAAGAAACCGATACCTACAGAAACAAAACTGATACCCACATAAGAGAAACTGATACCTACAAAAACAAAACTGATACCTACATAAAAGGAACTGATACCTACAGAAACAAAACTGATACCTACATAAAAGAAACTGATACCTACAGAAACAAAACTGACACCTACGAAAACAAAAAAGATAACTACACAATAAAAAATAAAACAAAATATTTAGCAAATATATCTTAAAGTAATAGCTACAAACGCAAAAATTCATACACAAATCGATACTAAGTGTGGTAGTAAAACTGTTAAATATTTTAATTCAAAGCATACTATATGCTTGTACCATTAAATTTGATGTTTCACAATTAAATTTGATGGTTGTAAAGTAATGTAATTCTGTTGAAATTTGTACTTGTGAAGTAATGATGTTCTGTTGCAATTTGATACTTATGAAGTAATGATGTTATGTTCTTAAAACAAAGCTGCTCTTACTTGTAAAAACATACACTAGAACTAATACTGTAAAAACATTTAACCGATACTAAAACTGAATACATCCACTTACAATAAACTGAACACAAATTAATAACAAATTCCATTTATAACAAATTCCATGCTATACTGAATACAAATTAATAACAAAAGGTCCAATTACAATAAACCACCAAAACAGGTCACACACCCACTTATTAATCTGAACAAATTCAAAATGAAAAATCAAATCATATCCTCTTCGAAGCTTGACAATTCCATTTATTATAACCAAGCTGCTTTGCACTCGCCACATCTATTATGCTTGTTCTGAAAATATGAAAATCCTCCTTTAAACTTAGCTGATGGTCTACCTGCGCCACATTATCACCAATGCCAAAAAAAAACATTAGTAAAAACATGTTCAGTTTAGAACATTAGTTTTTCCATTTCAGAAAAATGATACCCAAGGTATACAAAACTAATACCTAGTTACTGATAATCAAAAAAATTTATACTAAGAAAAAATAAAAATGATACCAGAAAACTGATCCTAAGATATGATACTTTTCCACTCTATCACAAGCTTATCTACAACCCAATCAATGATACTTTTCCAATCATCACAAGCTTATATCTCATTCTTCAAATCATACAAAGAGCATTCAATAGACATCCACTGCTAAAGTGTTATTATTCAACACAAATAGACAAAGAAGACTGTTATCCCCACTGAAAATAAAAAATAAAAAATAAACATTAGTAAAAATATGTTCAATGTAGAACATTAATTATTCAATTTCACAAAACTGATACCTACCGTATACAAAACTGATACCTAGTTACTGATAATAAACAAAATGATAAAAAGAAAAAAATAAAAATGAAACCCAAAAACTGAACATAAAATATGATATTTTTCCACTCTTTCACAACTTTATATACAACCAAAATAACTTTGTATCAAAACTTTGAAAAAAACGAGATCACGGTAGAAATATGAAAAGAAAGAGGTCGACAAACGCGCATGAGAAAAATATAATAGATGAACTAAAATTTTCAGAAGAATGAAATTGAAATGACCAAACAAGGTTGATCGATATTTTGATTACGAGAGTAAATTGGATCGCGACAGAAAAATTTGATCGAAACGAAGAAGAAGAAGAGGAAGAAGCGCGTGAAAGTGAGCTGGAAGGAAAATACGCGCGTGTGTCCTTGTGAGAAAATAATTAGCGGGCTGTCCTTACGGTAAAAAAAGCCCTAAATATTGTCCTTGAGGAAAATTTCCTGTTCAGTTATATTTGGTTTGTGGCATTTGGTTGAAGTCAGTTTATCATTCTAGAATTGATTATTTAGTTGGCATAGCCTCCAAAATATAAAATTATATGTGCATATTAGAAAAACGTTATTCTATGTACATACTTCTACAAAGTGTGCATCTGGCATCAAAGCTGGTGCAGTAAAAAATAAACGGTAAGTTACACTTGATTGTTTATTGATGCACGTTTATAGATATAATAATAGAATAATATTAAAGTTTACTTTTGGTCATGCATGGGTTGGTAGAGAAATCGATTTCAAATTTTTTTGCCTTGGAATGCTCCTTCGAAACAATCAAGTTTATTTCGGATCTAGTTACATTAGTTAGAATATCGTGGTTTGTCAACACTTATACGTGGGTACAAACATATGAATTTTTAGGTAATTATGCACTGATAATTTTGGGTATTAATGACATTTCTGGTTTTTCAAAATGATACTCATCAAGTTTAGATTTTATAGAAACATAGAAAACATATGACCATAAGCTATTAAAAATAGTATAAATAAAACAATTAAGGAGTTGAATAAATTTGGTTAGCAAACTACATGCTTGTATGTACATATATGTACACATATAAATCTTTGTCATTATACAAATTGTTGTTTTAGGAGAATTAAGGATGAAATCACATCAAAATTCATATTTCAACATATTGTTTTAAGAGAATTATTGATGGAATCATCATCAAAATTCATATTTCAACTTATTGTTTTAAGAGAATTATTGATGGAATCATCATCAAAATTCATATTTCATACAACAATGAGAAAGTCATATCAAAATGGATTTGATGCATGCTTTTCGTTGAGGAGGAGGATGTTTGAGGTAAACAACATTTATCTCAAACATAAACATCCTTTGTCTATGGTCTTATTAAACAAAGCTGTAAAGTGTAGATAAACCTAAAGCGAGGAAGCATTATGAACACAGATTTTTATACTAGTTCGGACTTCTATCCTACATCTACTACTGTATTACTCGTACAATGGCACCTTGTTTTCTCGGAGGAGTAGATCTTGCAACATGAGGAAATTTCGTTTTCAATTTTGTCTTATGACATAAATCTCCTTTTTGGATTTTGACACCTTACCTGTCACCATTGGACTTTCTTTGTCGATCAACCACTGCCTTTTGACTGTTGAAATTTTACTCGTAGTAAACATACTAGCAGCATTGATGCATATGTGATGAGTCATAAAACAGATAATCTTGTGTCTTTTTAGCTTGCATTCTAGGAGGCATTCGGGCTAATGGCTGTGGAAGCCATGACATGTGGGTTACCCACATTCGCTATTTCTCATAGGGGCCTGCATAAATTATAATGCATGGAGTTTTGGGCTTTCACATCGATCCATATTAAGGGGACAAGGCTTCTAAACTACTAGTGAATTTCTTTGAGAAATGCAAAGATCCCATGCACTGGGATAACATATCTAGAGGATTGAAGCTTACTGAAGAAAAATAAATATCATTTTGATTTATGAAGAAATCTTTTTATTTCATATTGATCTGTACTAAATTTTGTGTATGTTGTTTTTTTTTGGGGTATAACTGGAAGTTGTATTTAGAGAGATAAATGACACTGGCTGGTGTTTATGGGATTTGAAAATACATATCAAATTTTGGTCGAAGGTAGACTCGTTGCTACCTTGAGATGTTTTATGCTCTCAAATATCGCGACTTGGTTAGATTTCCATATTTCTTCTTTTTTTCTTCTTTTTTTCCATTAAAAATGATAAATACTAAAGTTAACAATGCATTACTTTGTAAAACAATGTACTAATAAATTGTTTTGCTTCATTTTGTCTCAGACAAAATTTGTTCCTTTGGTTGTTGATGGGGAGAGAGAGCACTAAGAATGGAGCCAAGTAAAGAAAACCGGATTTATCGAGCTCTTGTAAACTGATTCGCTCTAGTATTTAGATGGCAGTTAGGTTCTCATCTGTGTTTGATTGCATACACGAGCTCGAATTTTAATACTGTATTATTGCAATTGAAATTTGGAGTTTTTGCTTTTTTCTTATGTACTGTTTAAATAAAGAATATATTGATGTTGTTTTCTTAATGGAAATTTCTTTTTCTATGCATTTTAGCAGATAAAATTACAATTGTTTGCTGCAAACTTTACATCTTTTTACAGTTTATATGCTTCGAGCGTATGTTCTACAGTTACTTACTTCAAATTTATGATAACATTTTCTCATCAGTCAATCAAATTGAAGCAAAGTGAAAATGGTTATGTTTTATCATGAATTTGGTTGCGAAGTGGAGCTCAAGAGGTGATATGGTGCTTATCCTTACATGAGAGTTTTTGAAGTAAAAATGAGGATCCATGTACTTTATTCATCTCTTGTACCTTTTCTGCTTTGATTTACCTTTATTAGGTTTTTGGTTTGTGACATTTGCTTAAAATGTGTTTATTATTCTAGAAGTTGATTATTTAGTTGGCAACTTGGCATGGCCTCCAAAATGTAAAATTATGCGTATATATTAAAAAAACGTTATTCTATGTGGACATGCTTCTACAAAGTGTGTGTTTGACATCAAAGCTAGTGGAGTAAAATAAAATAAACATCAAGTTAAACTTGATTGTTTATTGATGCAGGTATATGGATATAGTGATAGAATAGTCTTAAAGTTGCCTTTTGGTCATTCATGGGCTGATGGAGAAATTGATTCCAAAACGGTTTGCCTTGTAATGCCCGTTCGAAACAGTTAAATTTATTCAGATCTGGTTGCATTGTTTAGAATGTTGTGGTATGCTTACGCCTAAGTGGGTACAAATATATGAATTTTTGGGTCATTAGTTATGCGTTGATTGTTTTGAGTGTTAATGACATTTTTGGTTTTTCAAAATGTTACTTATCAGTTTTAGATTTTATAAAAACGTAGAAAACATATTACCATAAGCTATTAAAAAGAGTATAAATAAAGCAGTTAAGGACTTGGATAAATTCGATTAGCAAACCACACACGTGCATATCCGTACAAATGGAATCATCACCAAAATTCATATTCCATACAACAATGGAAAAGTCATCACAATGGATTCGATGTGCACCTTTCATTAATGGTGGAGGATAAAAAGACATTTATCTCAGCGACAAAACTTCTTTCTCTGAGATCTTATTGAAACAAAACTATAAAGTGATAAATAAACTCAAAGTGAGAAAGCATTATGAACATGGATTTTTATATTGGTTTTCTGTTCTACATCCAGTATTGTATTATTCGTACACCCTTCCACCATGGCATCTCATTTTGCTTGGAGGAGTATATCTTGCGACACATTAGGAAATTCCATTTTTAGATTTCTCTTATGACATAATTCTTTTTTCTGTATTTTGGCACATTACCATTCACCATTGGACTTCCTTTGTCGGTTAACCACTGCCTTTAGACCATAGAAATCTTACTTGTTAGAATAAAGTGCTAGTTAGTAAACATGCTAAGCATACATTTTATGTCTTTTGTCTAAATCAGTTAACAGATGCATAAAAAAATCAAAATCCATCTACATATGCATTCGATAAATGGATAAATATTGATATTTGAAAAAACGGATACAGATACAAAGACTTCCACATCCAAAAATTATCCATTTTGTTTTTATTAAAATTAAAATTTATATTATTTGTATTTTATTATAATGAATGATGTGTGTGTGTTGTTTTAATAAAATACCAGTTCATGTTATATCCATTTGATGCACGTTAATTACTCAACTATTTGTTATCGTCATTATTTATTTTTCATGCTTTTTTTAGAAACTCAACACAGAGCCCTGACGAAATCGAAGGGATAGGAGGAGCCCCCTCCTGCCTGGTCCGACCAAAGACAGGAGGGTGATTAGCTAGCCCAGCATAAAGATTTGATGCCCCTAACCATTTTATTGGATTTAACAGGGAACCACCTCATGCTTTTAAAATCAATAAGACCAAAATTTATATATATATATATAGACTTATCAGATGATATATTATTTGATATCTATCTATATCCACGGATCTAGATATCCAATATTGAAAATGATTTCAACTGTGAATGTAGATATGCCTATATCTGCATTTGGAAGTATTAGGCGGCGGGTCTAATTTTGTCATCCAAGCCCTGAAAAGGTACATTAACAATCCCTCCCTTCTTCTGGATAACCATAAAACTTCAAAAATTAAAGCTCAGGAATGTTTACCATATTACTTCCTTATCTATATGGCTTCCCCTACCTCTTTGCTTTAAATGATACTACACTTTTCTCTCGTCATTATTAAAAAGAGTGGCATGTTGAGACATTTAAGTATGTATAGAATGAGAGGTTTGATACAATGTATTCATAAAGATATATCAACTAATATGTAAAATACACTACTAGCTATTGAAATGCATGAACGATTATAAATCTAGAAAAAAAGATAAAATTAATATTTAACTTTGAAACTTTTTTATCGCTTTTCAATACAATATACATTGTAAAAAATTATTACTTTTAATCTAAAGTTAATTTAGAGTTTTATATTAGTAAAATCATAAGGTGTTCACCATAGGAAATTGAATTGTCTTTTCACAGTGAATAATAAAAAAATCATGATTATCAACGTTGTCGACTCCCCCTTTTCCAAGTAATAAAATTGTCCAATTTGGATCTTGTCATGTGTTTAAAACATCAATTTATAGAATCTAAATTCCACCCATGTAAGTTTTTAGACCCAGTCATATGTGCAGATCATCAAAACCTTATTGTGATTTTTGAACAATAACATGCTCTAACAACACATGATGGTGCGGGGATGTTTAAGATTAAAAAGTTTATCACCATTGTACAAATTTGGATTGAAATATGATTATAGATAATAACACTATAGTAATACGGTAAAGTAAAAGAGTAAAGCGATACGCAAACTAAGAGCGTGAAAGTAATAAAACCACAAAAAGAAATTTTACTGGTTCATACTTTCCCAACGTACATCCAACCTTGTAATCTGTGTACAACCTTTTAATAACACACCGCTTTGCCTCAAAGTAACAGGCCTTACAACACACTAGAAAATCACCTTTCTAGATTTCTCACACAATACCAAAAAGTCTCCTTTCTCAATTTCAACATCTTGTCCATCTCAAGTATAAGTAATGTACCTTTATTATGTTGAACAGTTGTTTGAGCATGATAATAAAGCAGTTATTATACTTTTGACTTCAAGGGTCTATGTAGTAGATTTTTTCAAATAACAATTCAATCTACCAGGTACAAATAGGTTACCGAATTATTGACTTTTGAGATTCAAAGATGCCTTTTAACAGTGGAATCGAATTCAAGGTTTGCATGCCCTTGATTTGGCCAAGAACACTATGGAAATTTAGAGTCTAGTGATGTATAAATTGGAGATTGAAAATGGAGAAGGAGATAAATGATTTTGTACATTGAAATGTGAATTCGTCCTTGGCTTTATATAGGCAGTAAAGAGATGCATCCGTTCATAAAAAGACGCTTCCAACGATCACGTCCATTGGTTACAACTGCCATTTTCCTATTTGAATTCAAAACTGCTTTTGTTGGCCCGCAACAGATGCATCTCCCTTCAATATTCAAATAGTTGCACCCCATTGTTTCCTACCTTTATAACAATTTGAATTTTGAACTCCTGCGTTTGTATACTGACTGTCATAATGTATGGCCTCCCTCTTCAACTCAACAGATAACAATTGAGTGCCCAAAGGATCTAACATTCTCATGAGAATCCACTATATAAACAAAGTTGCCTTTGTTTATTCTATGATGTAGACTAGAATCCCTTCCTTATTCTTCTTTCCTCTTATAAAACAATGACTAAATCAAACCCCATTTTGAAAATTTACAAAATTCTCTCCCATTTTCAAAATAAGAAAAATAAAATAAAAGGAATGACATCACCACTTAGATGACTGCCTGCATACCCAAGTGGGATCAAACCGATCTAGTTCGAAGACTAAGAATATGCATCATCGTTGAAATCAATACTTGAATGTGAGATATCTTTTAGATTTGAACCTTCACTTAGTGTAAACCCTTTAAAGATCTATCGAGGTCATTGGTGAACTAATCTTGAACTAAGTGGCCTTAAGATAAAATGGGAATATTCATATATATTGATTTTCATAAGTAGAGCCCTCTGTTTTCCTAGTACATTAATGACCATGTGCTTTTAACATCGAGTTCATGAGTGTACTTTAGGAAACGGCCTTACTTTTATAGGAAACGGACTGATTACCATACTCATATAGGTAAGTCTTTTAAGTTGTATATGCGATACATCTTATCAGATATCTGGACTTATTACGGATCCTTATCAATCCTAGTTCATGTAAAATCCAACATAAATTTATAGGAAATTGTTTTAGTCTCCTATAATCATTCTCTTAATAAGTTGATACCCATTGAACATTATTTATTCTTTTCAAAACATAGGTTGAGTTTATGTTAAGGATGATCAACCTTCATTCATGGACCTTAGTCCCATGTCTTTTGATTTTATAGAAACCATCGCCTTTCTAAGACTCTTAGTCAGTAGATCAGCCAATTTTTTCTTTGTTTATATATAATCAATAGTGATACTCCTTTATGAGTAGCTGTCTTATCGTCTAATGTTTGAGACTCACATGTCTAGACTTCCCAGTATAAGTTCCATTAGAAACGTTATAAATTGTAGCCTAATTATCACAATTAATCATGACTGCAGGAGATGCTTTTTTCCACAAATGAATTTCTATTAGAAGATTCCTAAGTCATTCAGCCTCTTTCCATGCATTCGCTAATACAATTAATTCTGTCAAAGTTTTTGAATCAGAAATACAAATCTACTTCTTGAAACCCCAAGACACAGCAATGCCTCCTAATGTAAATATCTATTCAGTCATAGACTTCGATTTGGATTCTACATTTTATTCAGATTGCATCACTACATTCTTCTAATACATTAGGATATTCTTTATAATATAAACCATCGTCTATGGTTCCTTTCAAATAAGAAAAAACTCTAGAAATAACTTCCCAATTCATAACTTGGATTACTCGTAAGTCGATACAACACACTTATATGGCTCGTTTGGATCGACTTATATAAGTCATTTTTTTGCTTTTTGGAAGTGAAAACCTATTCATTTTGACTTTCAAAAAGCCAAAAAGCGACTTATTTAAGTCGGTCCAAACGAGGCCATAGCATGTGCTATGTTGGTTTAGTGCAATCTATAATATACATAAGACTCCCGATAATACTAGAATATTCAAGTTGAAAAACTATTTGTTCAGTATTCCTCACTAATTTAATACTAGAATCTAAAGAAGTTGGAGCTTCTTTGTCCTTGTAATGACTTTGAACTTCTTGATGCCGTGAGAAACAAGCTCTTCTTCATTCCTTATGATTTTGATCCCTAGGATCACATTGTTCCTCCTAGATCTTTTAAATCAAAATTAGAGGTGAAATCTTTTTGTTTCTTGCACATAAGTTGAGCCAAATATTAGCATGTCATCAACGTATAAACACACTATAGAATAACCTTTTATCTGATTTTCTATAAATGCATTTATTAGCAAAGAAGCCATTTGATAATGCTACTTTATCAAACCTCTCATGTCATTGCATAGGTGTGTGTTTCAAATCGTAGAGAGATAATACCAATTTACAAACATTATTTTCACGACCTTGGTCTATGAAACCTCCTGGTTGTTTCATATATGCCTCTTCTTCTAAATTACCACTTGGAAAAGTGGTTTTAATTACCATTTGCTGAATTATTAGTTTCTGAATGGATGCAAACTTTGTAAAACAATGAATCGAAGAGATGCAAGCAACAAAATCATATGTGTCAAAATAATCTACTTCATGTATTTGCTTATAACCCTTAACAATTAAGCTGGATTTAATTTACCATTGGATCTATCCATATTCATCCTTTTCTTAAATATCCATTTCCTATTGGTTTAGCACCAGGAGATAAATCTGTTAATTCTAAATTTGGTTGCCAAAGTTGGAATCATTTCAACGTTGATTGCTTATTTCCAAAAAATTACATCCTTCGAACTCATTGCATCAGAATAAGTTTTAGGGCATTCATCAACATTCATTGCATATCTAGTTATGTTAAGGATTCCATCCTTACTTTCTTATACTGGATATGTAATAAAGTCAGGACCATGGTCCTTTTTTATTCTGGATCTTTTCATACGTTCAGTATTTTCTTTAGGTACTGAGATTTCATCATTGTTTTGAGAAGAGATATAATCTTCATCATTGTTTCATTAGTTTCTATATGTTCTAAATTAGATGATATCAATGGACTTTAATAGTTTGATTTTGAGATATATACTTGTTTTCAAAAAATTCTATATCTATAGATTCAATTACTTCAAAATTGTCAGGTATTATGAATTGATGTAAATAACCAATAAAAGCACATTTAAATGCTTTATTTCCTAATTTTGGTCTTTTAGAATCTGGTTTCCTAACATAAGTCAAACAACCCCAAATTTTGAGTCCTGATAAATTATAATTTCCTTTAAACCATAATTCATAAGAGGATATGTCCTTCTTTTTTAAAGGAATTCTATTCAAAATGTAACATATAGATAAAATAGCATTACCCCATAAAGTATATGGTAAGTTATAACTAATTAGCATAGCATTTACCATTTCTACTAATGTCTTATTTTTCTTTTCAACAACTCCATTTTATTGAGGTGTACAAGGAGCAATACATTGATGTATTAAACCGTGTTGTTTACAAAATAATCTGAAAACATTTGAAAAATATTCATCACCATTGGAATTCAATACGTTAATTTTAATTTCTAATTGCATTTCCACTTCAACTTTACAAATTTTAAACTTATCAAAAACTGATAACTGGTAAGACATCTTATGAACTTCTTCACGGAAAGAAACCTAAGGTATCTTATTTTAGAATTTTTGGAAGTAAATGTTTTATTTTAAATACAAAAGATAACTTAGATAAATTTGATCTTAAATCCGACAAAGGTATCTTTATCGGATATTCTAATAGAAGTAAAGCATACAGAGTGTTTAATTTAAGAACTAACACCATCGAAGAAACAATGCATGTTTCATTCAATGAAAATCTCAAAAATTTTGAAGATACAAATGATGAAGAGGATTTAATTACTCAAAATCAGGAGTCAACTGAAACTAATAATGAAATTAATCATCCTAATAAAAAGATTAAACTTTTAAAAGATCATCCTATAGAAAATATTCTAGGAGATATATTCTCATGCTTGTAAGGCCTGTTAAATTTAACAACGTACTAGAATATTCTCATGCTTGTTAAATTTGACATTATGAAGTGATATGATTTTTATTGGTCGTTGTTTGATAAATTTTATCGTCATCTAGATTGTCATCGAATTTAATGTTGGAAATGGAAATTGATTGTCAAATTGAAATTAGGATTTAATTGCAATTAAATTTCCGAACATTAATAACTATGAAATTTCCATGAATTATATTTGTCTGTTTGGATGATTGGTTGCGATGGATGCTATTGATTGATGTTTGAATGTTAGGATGTTTATTTGCTATATATATTCTGTCATCACCCTGTGTATTATTTATAGTTGTAAACTGAATCATTTCGAATAAATTGAGAAATAGGTTGAAATGATATACCTATGACACTATGATTTGGATTGAATTGATATATATATATATATATATATATATCCCTGAAATTAGGTGAAATATGTGATCACTTGACCATAGGATAGAAAATTATATACGGACATCGGATTGGTTAAATTAAATGATTTAAAATTTCTGATTGAAATTTATTTGAATGATTTTGATTTAAAAGAAATGAAACCCAGTTTATAAAAATAGAATTTCTTTCGGACTTGAGCTCAGAATGTTGAAATTTAAAAATTTGGTAAATGAAACGTTTAAATAATTGAGTTGGGATTTTTAAGTTATAATCGAATTATGATTTAAATGTCAGTAATTGATTTGATTAAAAGGATGGGACTTTATTTCAAACTTTGAACTTTACCAAAGTAAAAGTATTTGGAAATTTGGATTTCAAATGTGATATTGAAGGTTAACTTGATTTCAGCGTTTTGAGTCGATATTTGAAGATTGAGCCAGAAATTGGTATGAATTGAAATTGAATTTAATTGGATTTGAAAATGGAATTGAATAAATTTGAAATCGAAGTCGGAATTGATTTGGATTGGAATCGTGATTGAATCGACTGAATGGAAAATTGGAATGTGATTTGGATTGGGAAGTTGGAATTTAAATGATTTGATTTTGAAACTATTTTATATTAAACTATTTTAACCTATATTAACTATATTTTATCTTTCCGCTGCGAGATTCTGTGGTTGTTTCTTGTTCCTTTTCTTTTTTTTTTCTTATTTACCCAATTAACAATCCTCCCTTTTGAATGGTTTGGGTTGACATGTGTGTTTGATTGTCGATTTAAACTGTCTAAAAAGGTGGGTCGTTACATGAATTTTGATGATGATTTCATTTGTATGTATATGCATGTGTGTGGTTTGCTAACCAAATTTATCCAAGTCCTTAACTGCTTTATTTATACTCTTTTTAATAGCTTATGGTAATACGTCTTCTATGTTTTTATCAAATATAAAACTGATTAGTAACATTTTGAAAAACCCAAAATGTCAATAACACTTAAAACAATTAGTGCATAAGTAATGACCGAAAAATTCATATGTTTGTACCCACTTAAGTGTAAGCATACCACAACATTCTAAATAATGCAATCAGATCCGAATAAACTTGACTCTTTCGAACGGGCATTACAAGGCAAACAATTTTGTAATCAATTTCTCCGTCAGGCTATGCATGACCAAAAGGCAACTTTAAGATTATTCTATCATTATGTCCATATACCTGCATTAATAAACAATCAAGTTTAACTTGCTATTTATTTCATTTTACTCCACTAGCTTTGATGCCAAACACACTTTGTAAAAGCATGTCCATATAGAATAATGTTTTTTTAATATATATATACATATATATATATATATATGGATAATTTTACATTTTAGAGGCCATGCCAAGTTGCCAACTAAATAATCAACTTCTAGAATAATAAACACATTTTAAACAAGTGCCACAAACCAAAAACTTAATGAAGGTAAATAAAAGCAGAAAAGATACAAGAGATGAATAAAGTACATGGACCCTCATTTTTACTTCAAAACTCTCATGTAAGGATAAGCACCACATCACCTCTTTAGCTCCACTTTCAAACCAAATCCATGATAAAACATAACCATTTTCACTCTGCTTCAATTTGATTAACAGATTAGATAATGTTATCATAAATTTGAAGTAACTGTAAAACATAGACTCGAAGCATATAAACTGTAAAACGCTGTAAAACTTGCAGCAAACAATTGTAATTTTATCTGTTAAAATGCAAAGAAGAAATTTCCATTAAGAAAACAACGGCAATACATTCTTTATTTAAACAGTACATAAGAAAAGGCAAAAACTTCAAATTTCAATTGCAATAATACAGTATTAAAATTCGAGCTCGTGTATGCAATCAAACATAAATGGGAACCTAACAGCCATCTAAATACTAAAGCGAATTAGTTTACAAGAACTCGATAAATCCAGTTTTCTTTATTTGGCTCCATTCTTAGTGCTCTCTCATCCCATCATCAACCAAAGGAACATATTTTGCCTGAGACAAAATGAAGCAAAACAATTTATTAGTACATTGTTTTACAAAGAAATGCATTGTTAACTTTAGTATTTATCATTTTTAAATGAAAAAAAGGAGAAATATGGAAATCTAACCAAGTTGCGATATTTGAGAGCATAGAACATCTCAAGGTAGCAACGAGTCTACCTTCAACCAAGATTTGATACGTATTTCCAAATCCCATAAACCCTAGCCAGTGTCATTGATCTCTCTAAATACAACTTCCAGTTATACCTATAAAAAAAACATACACCAAATTTAGTACAGATCAATATGAAATAAAAAGATTTACTTCATAAAAATTTAGTACAGATCAATACATAACTTCCAATGGTTGACCGACAAAAGAAAGTCCAATGGTGATAGGTAAGGTGTCAAAATCAAGAAAGGAGATTTATGTCATAAGACAAATTTAAAAACAAAATTGCCTCATGTGTTGCAAGATCTACTCCTCCGAGCAAAACAAGGTGCCATTGTACGAGTAGTACAGTAATAGATGTACGACAGAAATCCGAATCAGTATAAAATCTATGTTCATAATGCTTCCTCGCTCTAGGTTTATCTGCACTTTATAATTTTGTTTTAATAAGACCATAGACAAAAGACATTTATTTTTGAGATAAATGTTGTTTACCTCAAACATCCTCCAACTCAATGAAAGGCATGCTTCGAATCCATTGTGATGGCTCTCATTGTTGTATGAAATAAGAATTTTGATGATGATTCCATCAATAATTCTATTAAAACAATAAGTTGAAATATGAATTTTGATGATGATTCCATCAATAAATCTCTTAAAACAATAAGTTGAAAAATGAATATTTATGATGATTCCATCCTTAATTCTCCTAAAATAATAATTTGTATAATGACAAAGATTTATGTGTGTACATATATGTACAATCAAGTATGTAGTTTGCTAACCAAATTTATCCAACTCCTTAATTGTTTAATTTATACACTTTTTAATAGTTTATGGTCATATGTTTTCAATGTTTCTATAAAATCTAAAACTGATGGGTATTATTTTGAAAAATCTAAAATGTCATTATTACCCAAAATTATCAGTGCATAGTTACCAAAAATTCATATGTTTGCACCTACGAAGAAGTGTTGACAAACCACAATATTCTAACTAATGTAACTGGATCCGAAAACTTGATTGTTTCGAAGGAGCATTCCAAGGCAAAAAAATTTGAAATCAATTTCTCTACCAACCCATACATGACCAAAAGTCAACTTTAAGATTATTCTATTATTATATCCATAAACGTGCATCAATAAACAATCAAGTGTAACTTACTGTTTATTTTTTTACTGCACCAGCTTTGATGCCAAACACACACTTTATAGAAGTATGTACATAGAATAACGTTTTTCTATTATGCACATATAATTTTATATTTTGGAGGCTATGCCGACTAAAAAATCAACTTCTAGAACGATAAATTGATTTCAACCAAATGCCACAAACCAAATCTAATGAATTAAATCAAATCAAAAAAGCTACAAGAGATGAATAAAGTGCATTGACCCTCATTTTTACTTCAAAAGTCTAACGTTGGGTTAAGCATCACATCACCTCTTTAGGTCCACTTCCTAGCCAAATTCAAAAAAAGATGAAGTGGAAACAAGTGTAAACCACCAGCTCTACATAGGTATATAAATTGCTTTAGTGTCCACATGAATTTTTAACACATACTTGTTTGCTTAAAACAAAAGCATCGTGCACTTACAATAATTCATGAGCTACTACATACCTTGATTTTACCTTAATTCTAAAATTTTAAGGAACCTGACGTAACATATCAAAATGTCAAAAAGCCAAACCCTCAAATCTCATAGCTTTGAAAGTGCACTGCAAATAAAACAAAGGCCCATTCACGATGTACACATAAAAAAGCAAACGTAAATGAATATAGAAAATAAGATAAATCTTGATAGACAAATTACAAAGAGAGAGATAATGACGATGAATGAACATAAACAAGCTCAAAACGTACAACCATCCATTCCAAACTTATGTTTTCAGCCGTTAGCAATGTTAGATCGTAGCATAAATATAAAAGGAACAGACAAAATCATCTTAAGGTATCAATGTTACAGCAAAAACAAAATAAACGACTTGACTCAAAAATGTAAATCAACACAATATTTCTATATAAATCAAGGGCAACGCTTTATAATGTTAAGTTGGACTCAAATGTAAAGTCATTCCAAACAAGAAGATAAAATGCTCTTAAGATAATGATTTGTATAATAATACCATCAAAACTCAGTCTACAATCATTGCAGCTCACTAAATAGTTGTTCACAGCAGCGCACATTCACATGCCTACACACACATGTATGGGCAAGGATTGGCTGCGCCTCATTTTTGCTACACCTTAAACCCCTCTGACTTAAATAATATAATGATTTTATATATACAGCTATTGACACCTAATTATTTTTCTTTCAACTACCATTATGATTTTATTAGATTCAATATTTTTATATACTTCTAGTCACCATATTCTACCATTTCACTCGGTATTGAGCATCCATAACTTTCTAACTCTTTTAGAAAATTTCATGTACTGTCCCAAAAATCCAAACCTTAGAAACTTAAAAAACCTTGCTTTTTGTCTAACCGCAAAAGGTAAAAAACAACAGGGGTAAAATCAGAACAACGGAAACACGGGGGGAAGGGGGTGGGCAATTCAAACCAAAGACCACTTCGCATAAATTACATATTTCACTTAGCATCCTCTTTTCATTTGTTTGTTTTGGAAATGGAAGTTGTACCAGAATACCAGAAACAAACCGAAAACCACTTCTCATAAATTATAGACGTCACCACTTCTCATAAATTATAGACGTCACCACTTCACCCTCGTTATACACATTTATCAATAAATACTAATCAAGCTTTTGCATCAATTGTTATAAAAACCTAAAGTAATACCGGTATCAAATTGAGCATCCAACATTGCACTCCTATATCAGCAAAAGTTAATGAAACTATTGATCATATCAGTATTAAAAAAACAAATGAGTATAAAAAATAAACTCAAACTAAAAACGGAAAACTCTTGTCACATGGATAATGGTCGCGCGACACATGGGGCATTTAGCTTCACCATGAACCAGCAAGCGAGAAGTACATGTGGACATGCACCCACGTTTGTTGAAAACAATTTTGGCTCTTCTCTACATGCTAATGCAGCATATTGATGGCCCGTCGTCGGCATTCTACAAAAATAGTAGATTGGATTGCCAAGGTGGGTGCGGCTGCATACTTGTTCATAGTAAAGCATCCAACTGTTGACCAAAGCCACCACTCCTTAATATATTGGAGACAACAGTTTTGCAAATTTAAAATCAAATTCATATACTAAACGACATTAGAGTCACTAATCTAAATTGATAAGATTATTTGTTGTTCAAGACTTACAGAGGTTGTTGGATCAATAATCACTGTAGTTTAGGATAGTGCAGTCGCGCTCGTCCTATTTCTTAGTATCTGATATTATGTTCTATTCTCTTAGTCACGTAACGAGCTATTATATAGTTCAGTTTGTTTTCCAATAAAAGCCGAAGAAAGTCATTCCGTAATTTGTCTCCATGAATATGAATGCATGAGAACTACAAAAGGAATGCAAAGGTGAAAATTTGGGAATGATTTTCTTCGGCTTTTATTGGAAAACAAACTGAGCTATATAATAGCTTGTCGCATGACTAGGAAAATAGAACTAATATCAGTTACTAAGGGATAATTCAATTGCGATTGCACTGTCCTAAACTATGGTGATTATTGATCCAACAACCTATTACTAAGTCTTGAACAACAGATAATCTTATCAGTTTAGATTAGTGAAATGTCGTCTTGTATATAAATTTGTTATTAAATTTGCAGGCGAGTTGTCCCCAATACATTATTAGTCAACAGCTGAATGCTCGACTACGGGCTCATATGTAGCCATCTTGGCAATCCGATCTACTATTGTTGTAGGATGCCGATGACGGACCATCAGTATGTTGTATTTGCACGCAGAGCAGAGCTAGGATTTTCCTCTACAGACGTGCACACATGTCCACATGTTCTTTTCGCTTGCTGGTCCATGGTGAAGCTAGCTGCCCCATGTGGTGTGCAACCATTCTCCATGTGATTAGAGTTTTCCGTTGTTAGTATTTAGTTTGAGTTTGTTTATTATATATATTTGTTTCTTAATACCGATTTGGTCAATAGTTTCATTAACTTATGTTGATATAGTAGTGCATCCAACTAAGTGAAACCAAATTTATCCAAGCTTTATTTATTTATTCTCTTTTTAATATGTTTCCTACGTTTCTATAAAATCTAAAACCTGTTGAAAATAAAATCAAGTTCCTTATAGGCCTAAAGCAATATTTACTATTACTCGTACTTATCCACAAGCACGTATCCATAAGCACCATAAAAAATTTAATAGCTCTCGGCACCAAGAATCAAGTCAAGATCAGCTAGTAGTTTCTATTATGATCTATGGCCAGTTTAGCTTCATATGGTTTCTTACACGATTGAGACTACATCAAAAGTAACAATTTCAGGGTAGAAATTCACTAATTATATAGTTCAAAAATGAAACAAAAGGTAAACTATGCATTTTATAATGGTACCTATTTGCATACCAAGTTGCCTAAATATGATCCACAACCTTGTTGTGATTGTAATATTCGTCTACACAAATTGTTGGTCCACTTGAAAATCCTTATTGGATAGTAGTAAACACAATGCAACAGACAGTCCTACAATCAACTATAAGTTGCCTACAAGTCATAATAGAATAGTGGGATACTAAGTAGATAAACAAGAACCACCTATCCTTTTGACATGAAATAGCACCAACTCTAACGAACGAACAACGAATTATTAGACTAATATATCACAAGAAAATTTAAAGGATTGTATTTAAGTAGACAGGGATTTATAAAAAAACATACCTAAAAGCATTGTATTACTGAAAGAAAAAGAGCAACCACACCGTATCGACAGTTTAACCACCACTCCATAAAGGTATTGTCCATCACTTTATTATAAACTTTGCCAGGTCAATTTCTACCACATACTTCTTTGCTTAAAAACACAAGAATCATGCACTTACACTAATTCCTCTGTTTCTTCTATGTACCTTCTCAATTTTTCCTCGATTCTAAAATTTTAAGGAAACTGAGGTAACATATCAGATATCAAAAAGCCCTAAAACCCTCAAATCTCAGCTTTGAAAGTGCACACTGCAAATAAAATAATGGTCATTCATGATGAACACATGAACATGCAAAAGCAAAAGAATACAGAAAATAAGATAGATCTGATAAAAGAATTAGATAGAAGGTGATGATTATGCACATAAACAAGCTCAAAATGTATAACCAACCATTCCAAACATACATTTTCAGTCGTTAGCAAATTTATTTAGGTCAAACCAAAAATATAGAAGGAACAAATAAATCATCTTAAGTTATCAATGCTACAGCAAAAACGAAATAAACGACTTGGGTCGTAAGTGTAAATTAATACAACATTTTTATATAAATCAAAGTCAGTACTTTCTAATATTAAGTTGGAAACAAATGTATAGTCATTCTGAACAAAATGCTCTTAAGATAATGATATGTATGATAGCACACTCAAAACTCAGTCTACTATCATTGCAGCTCACTAAATGGTTGTTCATGACAACGCACATTCACATTCCTACACACACGTATATATGGGCAAGGATCGGCTACACCTTAAATCCCTCTGGTTTTAACCAGATATTCCGATTTAAATAATAGAATGAATTGATAATATTTATATATATAGCACCTTTTATTTAGCACCATTTTTATCCCCCGATATCGGCCACAAGTTTATATTTAAATATTTGCGCTCTACGCACGCGCTTACATCCATGTATGAATGCATGCAATAGGTTGTAAATGATCAACTATATAAGAGCCGCATCTACCCTTATGTTTATGCATCATCGAGCATTCATACTTCATTAATAAATGTTTAAAATGCCATTTTTGGTTTCTCTTTTATTTACCATACAATACTTTAGATGAAACTGTTTGCTTAGAGAGGTAAACGAAACACAAGGTAAACTATATCATACAAAAATGAAGCACAAGGCAAACTATGCATTTTTAATGGTACCTTTTTGCGTACAAATTGTTTAAATAAGATCCAGCCTTGGTGTGATTGCAATTTTCATCTACATAAGTAGTAATCACCATACATCAGACAATCCTACAGACAACTATAAGTTGCCCATTAGCCATAATGGAACAGTAAGATACTGATAAACGGACGACAAATATTTCAACTAATATATCACAAGGAAATTTAAAGGGTTGAATATAAGTGGACGAAGATTTATATAAAAAACATACCTTAAAAGCATTAGAACTATGCGCCAAATGCATTACTTAAAAGAAAAAGAGCAACACCACCATATCCACAGTTTAACCACCACTCCATAAAGGTATGTTGTCCGCCATTTTCATATAAACTTTGCCAGGTCAATTTTTATACCATATACGTACCAATGCTATAAAGTTCACAGAAAATGCATACGAAATCATTTCAAGAAAACATTCTCTAAATGTCACTAAAATCTAAGATGTTAATATGAAACTTTCATACAGGTTGTTTCAAAATTCCTTAAAGGTACCTCTTATAGTAGTATAAGTGCGTACCTGCATAGAAAATCACAAAATATTGAATTTCAATCATTAGCGATTGATACAAGTAAGAGGATTGAAATTAATGAAATATTAATCACAGTGCTAGATTTGATCAACACAACTGATTGTCAAACTGAGCAATGCAACTATTGTTCGCGAAACTGTATGAACCATTGGATTTGGGTAAATACAGCGATACAAAATCGGAGACAATTTTACTCGATTAAACCATTTATCTGAAAAATATTATTCATAGAATATTCAAGAATGCTTATTATCATCCCAAAAATCATGATCATTTATAAGGGAAATCAAACATTCCAAAGCATGTAACAGGGCATAGATTAAGGACATTATATGCTTCTTTTTACAACAAAAGAAAAACAAAAGAAACCCAAAAACAGATGAATGAAAAGTGTAATAGAAAAAATACAGAAACATAACAGAAGCACGGATGGTAGAGAGATATGTCAATAAAACTTTCTAGCTAACAAAAGTCGTGATCAGATCAAAAATCTTCTAAATGCTTATTTCGATTGTACAAAGACATTCACTTCAAAGTATCTTCTTTAGAAAACTAATTCAGCAGAGGGTAGGTAAGAAGAAACAATGTGTTGTTGTACCAAGTGGATATTATTATACATAACTTGGCTACAAGAATAGCTCCAGCAAGCAAATTGGATACTCTGTATATCAATGTCGACTATTACGAAAGTTTTAGCAAAGCGTATCAAAATTCACCCAAAAAATAACATGAACATTTAAAAAGAATGAACTAATAGGTAAAATTCAAAAATCACTGATTGGTACAAATTCAATGATAACAGAGAAAAGAAGGTTAACTGCAGAAAGTTAGGGCAACCTGGAAAAGTAGGCACCTTATTCCTGATTTAATATCGATCATAAAACAATAGATTAAGACATTAAAATGATTGAAAAGAATAATTACGAATAAAAAATAGTCTCCAATATCCAAGGAAGGAATTAGCAGCAGAAGCTCTAAAGCCTGGCGAGGCAAAAGCTCTTAGGTGGCAGTTACGAATGTTTTGAGAAACAAGCTTTTATTTCTTATCATTGACTACTTTTTTCTCATTAAAAAAATCAAATAAATACTAAAATATAAAGAGCACATGCATGAAATAGAACACTGAATAAAAAGGATCAGAATATTGGTTTGATTTCTCCAAAGAGAGTCAAGGTCATCATTCGGGAGAAGGGTCATCATTTAACTAACATTCAACCAAATAATTTCAACAAAGCCAAAAGAGAATAATTGAAAAAAATAAGTAGTAACCTTACTTGATTTGAAACCGACTTTAGGACAGAGAGAAGATGTGAATGTCAACAGACATTAATGTAAGAGCATTTGCAGGAATGTCAAAGACATTAATCTAAGAGCATTTGCAGCGATAAGTATAACGCCTAAATAATATATGGATAATTAATGGGCCAAATTATGACTTATGGTCTAGAAATGTTTTAAATCCCTGCTTCTTAAACTCATTGACGAAAGGTCCATTCCACAAACAGTCGGTTCATAGGACGTAAGCAAAAGCACTGTGATCATAAGAGGTGCGTCTTCTTTCATTAAATGGTCAATCAAATAGTAAAAAAAATTTGAGGTTCATAAAGGACATCGTTCGTATGACTAGCTTAAGATAAGGTTTGAGGTTCGTAAAGTATGTAATTCGTATGTCTAGCGTAACTAGTTTTTTTAATAAAAAAATTGATGTAAATAAGGCATTTCACTCATAATTCAATCACAATAAAATTGAATCACAATTTAAATATTTCAAATGACATCTGCATTCTCTTCTTCAAGTAATAAATGCCTAACTCAAAAAGGATGAATAAACTGGTTTCAATTTATTAAAAATGCTCTTATAAGTTGCAAATGGTACAAGATAGAGATAAAGCAAAACATATTTATTGCGTAACTAAAACCGTCCTCAACGAAACCATCGGCTATTACATCGATTACAATGCTATAGTGAATGAATTCGACAATGAGACGAGAAGACACAGAAAATTCATAAATTGTTAATGTTGAATGGTATTGGATGAGACCTCAAATTACAACTAGTTATTGGCGATGATCATTTTTGGACGATATCAAATGAGCATTTTCTTTTTGCTCGTACTTTCAGAGAACAATCATCTATTAAATGATAGTTATTCCTGTACGCGGGTGTATGGTCCTTAGAATAGTGTCCTTTTTCTAATGTCATTGAGTTAACATAACAAACTTGTTAGACCAGGTGCATCGGGCAACGGAGTAAATAGTGAATTTCAAAAAAATAACTGTCCATTATGCAAAAGATCTTTTATAGTGTTATCATGAATAATGTTGATATTATTAAATCATATTTACTGCTTTATTGGATGATTCTGATTTGAATTTAAAGTTATTTAATATTATCATTACATTAGTAGCATGTGTTTGATTTTCAATATTATTTATTTAAAATATTTCCAAGATAATTTATTATCAAATAAAGCAACATTCATTTAGTGATAAATTTCATATATGTAATTATACTCCCGCGCGCATATGTATATTAATTTTGAATAATGAATTTCTAATTGATAAAATTTAATTAATAAAACAATTTCAATATAAATTAAAAAAGCACATACTGCAGTTTAATGTTTCATAAACTAATGTCCTAAATTTAAATGACTATGATTCATCGTAATTCAAATATTAAATATAGAACAAATTTTCATTTTAAGGCCTCCGAAAGAAACCTATTTCAAATTTAGACCTCGTTTGAAACTTATTATGGAAATAGACATCCTTTTCATAATATAGCATTTTTGTACATGCATATACCATAAACGAGAAATGACCACGTGCAAAAATTTAATTTGTACTTGCGTAAATTCAAAGTGCGCAAGTGTATTTTTAAGGAAATTTTTGTGCGCATGCTCATTTATAGAATGCGCGTGTACAAAAATGTTGTAATATCAAAAAAAGCCTACTTTCATAATAAGTTTTGAACGAGACCTAGACATGAAATTAGTTTTTTTTTTCATAGGCCTAAAATGAAAATTTTGGCCTAGTTTCATAATAAGTTTTTTTTTCATAGGCCTAAAATGAAAATTTGACACACATACAAACGAAAAGAACAAATACCATCCTCTTAAGGTAACAATGTTACGACGAAAATAAAATAAACTTCTTGAATCATAAGTGTAATTCAGATACAACATTACTTTTATATATCAAGTGGAGCACTTTTCAATAATAAGTTGAAATCAAATCAAATGTTAAATCATTCCGAATAGGAAAATAGAATGACCTTAAAATACTGATATGTATGATAATGATAATGCCCTCAGAACTCACAGTCTACTATCGTTGCAGCTCACAAAATAGTAGTTCATGACAACGCACGTTTTCATGCAAATACATACATACATATATATATATATGTATATTTGTGTGTGTGTCAAGGACCCCTAGCTCAAGTGGCTAAAGTTATGATGCTTTAGACAACGGTTCTAAAGATCATGAGTTTGAGCCTCTAAGACAACATAATGAGTATTTTGCTTGAATAAAGTATCACTCTTGTTATTATATATATATATATATATATATATATATATATATATATATATATATTCGCATTGGTAGTGTGATTGGTCGAGATAGTTCACACAAAAGTTGTTCATGACGTCTCATGCAAAAGTCATTCACGAATAACTAATATTTTGTAGCATTTGAAATAATGTAGCTCAAGATATGATAGAGGTACTCCAAAATAGACGTGTCACTGAACATATACGTACATATAGACTCATGCATACACCTAAGTATGAACAAATGCAATAGGTTGTATATGAACAACTATATATGAGCCACAGCTACATTCATGCATCATCACATAAATGAATGTTTTAAATGCCAAGTTTGGGTTTTCTTTTATATATCATACAATACGTCAAATGAATCGATCGCTTAAAGAGGATGAAATAAAATATGAAACGCAAGGTAAACTATATCATAAAATAAAAGTAAACAGAAGGTAAACTATGCATTTTTTTAATGTTACCTGTTTACATATGGAACTGTTTAAACACAATGCAACAGACAATCCTATGGTCAACTATAAGTAGCGTGCTTGTCTTGTGGTCAATAGACAATCCTATAATAGAACAGTGAGATAATAATTAGATAAATACCAATCACCCTGACACAAAATAGCAATGACTCCAATGAACAAACAACGAACATTTAAACAAATATATCATAAGGAAATTTGATGTGTTGAATATAAGTAGACAGATTTACAAAAAGCATACCTCAAAAGTATTGGATCTCGCCACCAATTGCATTACTGAAAGAAAAGGAGAACCGTCACTATATCCACTGTTTAACCACCACTCCATAAAGTTATGCTGTCAACCATTTTCTTGTAAACCTTGCCAGGTCAATTTTTATACCATATATTACCGGTGTCAATGCCATAAAGTCGCTGATCAAATAAGACATTTTCATTGTTGCACAAAAAATTAATTTCGAAGATAGTTCCATCTTTAATTCTCCTAAAGCAATAAGCTGTAAAATGATAAAGATTTACGTATATCTATACGTATGTATACATAGTTTGCTAACCAAATTTATTCCAAGTCCTTGACTGTTTTATTTCTACTCTTCTTAATAGCTTATTGACCTATTGTTTTCTACGTTTCTCTCTAAGATATAAAACTAACGAGTAACATTTTGAAAAACCAGAAATGTCACTAACAACCAAAACAATCAGTACATGATTAGTTACCCAAAAATTTGTATGTTTGTAGTACCAACGCATAAGTGTTGAGAAGCCACGATATTCTAACCGATGTACCCAGATCTGAAATAGACTTGATTGTTTTGAACGAGCATTACAAGGCAAATATATTTTGGAATCTATTTCTTAGTCAACCCGTGCATTCCCACAAGGCAGCCGTAAGATGAACAATATAAAGATTTTGTAAGAATACAAATTTATGTAATATTGATTATTCAATTACTATATCTTTACGTGCATCGATAAACAATCAAGTTTAACTTGCCATTTATTTTTCACTGCACTATTTTTGATGCCAAACACAAACTGTGCAAAAGTATGTCCATATATAGAATAACATTTTTTATGATATATACATATAATTTTGAATTTTGGTGGCTATGCCAGCTAAGCAATCAACTTCCAGCTATGATATATACTACGTTTATTTCAAGGAAGTGCCACAAGCCAAAATCTAACGAACTAAATCAAATCAAAAAAGCTACAAGAGATGAAAAAATGTACGATTAAGCATCACAAAAAAGTACCATTTTCACCCCACTTCAATTTGATTAAAAGATGAGACAATATCTATTATAGGAAAAAAAGAAGAAAAAACTGAAACAAGTGTAAAACAACATTTACAGACGCATATAAGTACCACATACTTGTTTGCTTAAAAACATAAGTACCATGCACTTACAATAATTCATGTGCTTAAAAACATAAGGAACCTGAGGTAACATATCAGACCCCAAAAAGCCCTTAAACCTTCAAATCTCGTAGCTTTGAAAGTTCACTGCAAATAAAATAAAGGTCACTCATGATGGACACATAAACATGCAAAAGTAAAAGAATATAGAAAATAAGATAAATCGGATAAGAATTACACAGAGAGACGATGATGATGAATGCACACGACAAGCTCAAAATGTATTAACCAGCCATTCCAAACTTACTTTTTCACTCGTTACCAAAATTATTTAGATCATAGCAGAAATATAAAAGGAGTAAATAAAATCATTAAGGTATCATTGTTGCGGCAAAAACGAAATAAATGACTTGAGCCACAAGTGTAAATCAATACGATATTTTTTATATAAATCAATGGCAGCACTTTTTAATATCAAGTTGGAATCAAATGTAAAGTCATTCCGAGCAAGAAGACAAAAGACTCTTTAAGATAATGATACGTATGATATTGCCCTCAGAATTCAGCCTATATATCATTGCAGCCCACTGAATTGTTGTTCATGACAGCGCACATTCACATGCCTGCACACACATACATACATATAAATGTATATGTATGTGTATGTATAGATGTATATGTATGTGTGTATATAAGTATATGCAGGGCCGGCCCAGGGGCAAGCCCCTGGGATGGGGCAGCCCACTGAGCCGGGCAACAGAAAAAATCTGTTTCAATAGCAATCTCCATGTTTGCGATGCTTGAACCCAAAAAAACTAGGGTTTCAAAAATCAACGCCTTCTAAATAATCATCGCTGCATACTCAGCTATTCCATCAGCCATCGTCGGCTCATCCTTGCCTCCTACGCGATATTTTCTACTGCTGATTTGAAGTCCTGCTACAGTCTCTTTATACTGCCACTGCTAATTAAGTATGCGAATTTCTTGTTTTGAGTTGTCTAATTTTCTAAAATTGAGTCGCCCTTTTACTGCTTTAGATTTCATTAACATTGAAAACGCCTGAAGCTAATAACTTATTAGTATTTAGTTATAAACAACTAGTTTTCTGCAAATAATCGTTTAGGAATTGAAATTTGAAAGCCGAAGCAAAAAAACTAATAATTATTTAGGAACTGATACTTACATCGATGTACTATTTTTCCTGCAGTGTGTGTATGTCTACCCGCAAACATTTAGGCAGAACCCAATATGATTTGCATGTACACTTAACTAGATACACTAGTTTGTAAACTTGATACATTTAGTTAAAAATTAAATACACTGTTTTGTAAACTATTTGAGACTATAAGTATTGCAGCCCACTTAATGTGGCAACTTTTGTATAAAAAGTTGGTACTTTGTTATGTTATAGTTTTATATGTGATTTTATGCTTATATATAAAAAAGAAAATTTAAAAAAAATGACATGTTATATAGTAAGGGGCAAAAAAATTCACATTGGGCTTGGGCAACCGATTCTTTGGGCCGCCCCTGAGTATATGTATGTGTGTATATATGTATGTATGTATATGGCACCTCTGTAACCCTCGGATTTCCACCACTCGTTCCGATTTAAATAATACACACAAATCACTTAACACTTACATCCATGTATGAAAGGCATGCAATAGGTTGCAATGAACAACAACACAAGAGCCACATCTACATTTGTGTTTATGCATCATCGGGCATTCATACATCTTCATTGTCAACCGCATAAATGGATGTTTAAAATGTCGGTTTTGATTTTTCTTTTATTTATCATACAATACTTCAAATGAATTGATCGCATAAAGAGGATGAAATAAAAAATGAAACACAAGGTAAAATATATCATACAAAAATGAAACAAAAGGTAAACAAACACAAGGTAAACTATGCTTTTTTTTAATGGTACCTATTTGCATATGGAATTGTTTAAACATGATCCAACCTTGATGTGATTGTATATTCATCTACACAGATTGTTAGTCCACTTGAAAATCCTTATTGGAGAGCAGTAAAAGCCATGCAATAGAGAGTCCTACAGTCCACTATAAGTTGCCTACTAGTTGAAATAGAGCAGCGAGATATTAAGTAGATAAATGCAAACTACCCTGTCCTTTTGACATAAAATAGCACCAAATCTAATGAATGAACAATGAATATTTAACCCAATATATAACAAGGAAATTTAACGGTTGAAAACAAGTAGACAAAGAGATTGACAAAAAATCGTACCTTAAAAGTATTGGATCCCGGTGCCAATTGCATTGCTGAAAGAAAAGGAGAAACTCCATCTGACCACCACTCCATAAAGGTATGCTGTCCGCTGCAATCTTGTAAACTTTGATGGGTCCGGCATCAATTTCATGAAGTTTACAAAAAACGTTTACATCTCTAACATATTTCAGCATTGAAAATTATTTCAAGAAATCATCTACTAAACGTCACTGCAATGTAAAGATGTTATTATGAAACTTTTGTGTCAGTTAAACTTTCAAATCTCCCTATATGTACCTCTAATGTAGAAGTACCAACTTGCATAGAAAACCACAAAAATATTGAATTTCAATCATTAGCAATTGGCATAATTTAGAGGATCATTTGAAATTAATGAAATATTGGTCACAATGCTAAACTTGATCAACACAGCTGATTGACAACCTGGGCAATACAACTAATGTTAATCTTTCCAGTCACGAAACTGTACAACGCATTGGATCCATGTAAACACAAAGATACTAAACAAATAAAATTTTATAAATAATTATTAAACCATTTACCTAAAAAAAATATCCACAAAATATTCAAGAATGCATATGAATTCCACAAAAATCATGATCATTTATAAATAAATTTTTAGACTACAAAGCATATAGCAAAGCATAGATTTAAGACCATATATGCCTTTTTTTACAAACATCCAGATAAGAAATTGATGAAAAGCTGATCAAAAAATACAGAAGCTTGACAAAAGTACAAAGGAATGAAGAGATATGTCAATAAAACTTTATGGCTAACAAAAGCCGCTGGTCGGGCCATAAAACGAAATACTAATTCCAATTAAGCAAGCAAATTTACATCAAGGTATCCTTTTTCAAGATCTAGCGCCCCATCAAGCAGTTGGAACATAAAAGCAAACTTGTAAGTAATTGTTTGACAAGTGATTGATACTAAACAAGTTACCGTTAGACTGACACAAGTAAACACCGTTATACAAGAATAGCAGCAACAATTTACTGTCTATTCCTAATGTTTCAGAAATACACACCAAAATTCATTAAAAAGAACAACATGAACATTACAAAAAAAATGAATTAACAGGTAAAACTCAAAAATCAAGCACCGAATAACGTAATCAAAGGTAGTAAAGAAAAGAAGTTTAACTGCAGAAAGTTAGGGCAACCCCGGGAAAGCAGTCCCCTTATCCCTAATTCAATTTCGATGGAAAAAACAACAGATTAAGACCTTAAAATAATTGAAGAAAACTAAATAAAAACAGCCTCTGACACCCAAGGAACGGATTACAGCAGAAGCTCTCAAGCCTGGCGAGGCGAAAGCACGAGAAACAAGCCTTAGTTTCTCGACTACTTTTTTTTCTTGCTATCAAAAAGAACCAAAAAAAAAATTTTAAGAGGATCAGAACCATTGGCTTGATTTCTCCGAAGAGAAAATTGCGCACTGTGTAATCGGATTCGATCATTTGGGGAAAGGGTCATCGTTTCACTAATATTCAACTAGATAATTCCAACAAAATCAAAAGAGAAGAATCTAAAAAATTAAGAAGCAATTTTACTTGATCGGAAGCCGACATTGTGGCAGAGAGAAGATGTGGATGCCAAGGGCTAATGTAAGAGCATGCGCAGTGATAACCTAAATAATATACGGACAATTAACGGGCCAGATCATGACTTGCGGGTCCGAGTTAAAAACCCGCTTCTTCTTGTTAATCGATTTAGTCTGTTTTCTTGTGTGTACTCTTTGTACTCTTTCCTTTTAACTTATTTGATTACAGACGGATCCAAAATGAGAGACTATAAAATATTGAGCAAACTTTCGAGTAAATTTCCTTTTCCTAAAAATAGTTCATCATTTCAATTGTTTTTCGAGTACTTGAATTTCATTATCGTTCGCTAAATCAGAACTCGAGTGTACACTATTTCCTTTTTTTCTTAATTTTTTACGTAGTCATAATCTCTAATTGTTAAATTGATTATTTTGTCACAAAGTAATTTGTATAGCCCGGATCATGCTTAAATCTTAGCTCTGTCGCAGGTTCTTTCTCTTCTTTTTCTTGAAAAAATAAAGAAGAAAATTCGTTATGTGATACCACTCGAAATGCATTCTCAATCAAATCACAATATCAATATCTCAAACATCATCTCCATTCTCCTCTCATTCTCTTCTCCAAGAACAGACATCCAATTCAAAATTGGTTGGATACCCTGATTTTGGTTTTTTTTTTAAGTTGTCATAAGATGCAAAAATAAAAGCAAGAGAAAAGACAAAATATTTTTACAGTGAACTAAAGTCCTCCTCAATGAAATTGGGATATCAAATCGATTACAACTATACAGTGAATAAGTTCAACAATGAAACGATGAGGAACAAAGAATTCATGAATTGTTAACGTTGAATGGTGTTGGATGGGACCTCGAGTTATGACTTGTTACTGGCAATAATCATTTTTGGGCATTATTAAACGGGCATTTTTATTCTATTCGTACTTTAAAAAACAACCATCCATCAAATGGAAGTTATTTGACTTCATTTACACTGATGTGTGATCCTTAGGATAGTGTCCTTTTTTTTGGCCGTTGAAACCATCATAGAGCACAGCTATTATGGTGGGCATTGGGAGGTTGTTTTGGAAACTAGAGAAAGCACTGAAGAGGCAATGCAAGGGCTTTCTAAGACAATTGTTGACGACTTTAACGACATTCATTTCACCCTAAGAAACCTAATTCACAACATGACATCTCTATACAACGACACCTCAAGGGTGAAAGTCGGAAGATGCATCATGTTGATAATAGACATGCTTTTGCTTCTCCTCCTACTCATGTTTGTGCTCCATCACATCTTGCTCGTGTCTTCTGTTTCACACACATATTTTTCATTGCTCCTAGATTCAAGGAATTCATTGACCCAGTTGGTTTATATCGGTTAGGCAACGAATGTACTAGGGTAAATTTCAAAAGAAAATTCCCTATGTGGATGTAAATGGGCCTATATAAATAATTAGTTAGCATTTAGATACAATCTGCATTTTAAGTTAACATTGTATTTCAATTTTAATGTGTTTATGTTTTTCATATACATGGAGTGTACTATAAAAATGTGATAGACACACACACATGTGTGTGTATAACATGATCGTATAAAATAGCAATATCATGGCATGTGAATATTATATACACACGTATGGATATTTGGATTTATATCCGTACTATATATATAAATATGCATATAATGCATTGCCACGTTTAAATAAATCATAATATCATATATATATATATATGTATGTATGTATGTATGTAATGTACAACTTAAAAAAACATTATACATACATGTGTGTGTATATAATGAAATTTATTGTAAAGTATTAAGTTAGCTTGACCAAATGAGATATTTATGTAGATTCGAAATTTAAGAATTTAAAGTATCTTAATTCAAATTTGGTTTAACTAGGTCAAAGATATTTTATATTTGATTTTAAAACAAATTTGATAATTTCTAAATGTTGTGCGTACTTAAAAGTTGAAAATATAAATATAATTATCTATGTTTTGACTAAATCAAATATATTAAAGCTACTATATATAATTATTTTCTTTTGGCTTAAAATATTTTATGAATGAAATATACACATCTTTTGTTTAATTCAAATATGTATACACATAAATCTAAACCAAAAATATATTAGATATTTTAAATGATAAATATTGAATGATGAAATTATTAACATTTTATGTAAATTGGTGTAACAGCCTATACCTCCATGGACCTGTTTTCGACAAAAATAGAAACTTGGGTCCATCAAGACACAGATCGTCGGATTTGGTACCTGCAAATAAGCATGAGCATTATCAAAGATTGATGGAAATATAAACTCACAGTGGAAACAATAATATGATAAGAATACTGACTATGATTACTATCTTGGAATTAATGGTATTCCTTGGATAGGAGATTCTCACATCAGCATCGAGCATGAGAGAAAGAAGACTCTTCAACAACAAAACATATCTAACTCCAGTGACATGTTCCTCTAAATTCTATCATGTGGGTTATAATGAAGAGGGATCGAATAACGTTTTGGTGACTAAAAAGATATAAACTGTCCATAACGTAAACTTATATTGATTGGTTCCATTTGATTGTTATGGCCATTAAGGTTAGCAATTCTAATCTAACCTTGCATTGCACACACGATCACTTACTTACCCCTTCCTAAGGTAAGAAATGATAGTGAAGCCTTATCAACCATCCAATACTTCTAAACCCATTAGTCACTTGGTACTTCTAAATATGAAGCGAGCTTCTATAATACTTTTAAAAAGAGAAATGGGCGGACTTGCCATTTAATACCTTAATCAGGTCGATCCCGTCATTTAATACTTATTCCCAAGGTGGTTTCCTAACAATATTGTCAATGGTTGGTGGGTCCTAGCTACAATACCTTTAACCACTATTTAAGGCTTCGACATTTAATGTCCAACCATTACCGCATCTATCACTAATAAAAGTGTAGCCATGTAATAAACAATACCCAAGCCACATAATACCTTTTATCAGAAAATATGCAGACTCTGATCATTTAAGACCTTAATTGAGGCAGACGACGTCATTTTAGACATTTTTCCAAGGTGTGCTTCTAAATGGTACTATTATTATTACAACTTTAGCAATGTAAGAGAAAGTACCCAAGCCACTTAATACTTCCAAGTGGAAAATAGACAGACTCCATCATTTAAGATCTATTTCTAGAAGCGTGCTCTCAATGGTACTATTTAGTTATCATTGCGTGAAAATCTCATTGAACTACTTAATACTTCTTTTATAGAAAAGAGTGTGACCTTACAGCCACTTAAGACTACAAACCTGAAGTGAACCCTTTTCGAGATATCCACTCTCTCTTTAATTATAAATATGGCATCTCATTAGATTACTTAGGGAGGCGGAGCTTTCAGCCACTTAAGGCCTCAACACTGAAGTAAACCTTTTTTAGAAATATCCTCATTTATTTATTTAGAATCTCAATAGGTTACTTAATACTTCCATTTAGGAGAGAGGCGGACCCTTCAGCCACTTAGGACCTTAAACCAGAAGCAAACCCAATCTCTCTCCTCATCACAAGTCCTACGATTAGTGATATCTCAACATCAGTATTAAGTACATCCAACAGCTGGTACCCTCAAAGTGAAGGGCAATCTTCCGTCGAGTGACTCTACCGACCTCCCATCACTAACCCACTAAGTCTAATTAACCATCCTAAGTCTTTATTTATATTATCGTAGGTAGACATTGGAATTAACTTACTAATTATTTTTATTTAAGGCAATAAGATTTACCTTAAATATTTATCTATCCATAAATCTCTGTTTAATACACATAAATTGATAGAGTTAGGGGTATGCCCTAGAGGCAATTATGTAATTTGTTACATATATTTAACTCATTGACCAATCTTGTTCGAAATAAAAGGTATTTTTTACTTTTATTTACTTGATATAATATGATTATATTAATTAATTAACTTAATTAAAAGTATAGTTAGTAAAAAAATCCATAAATGGTACATTTGTGATAGTAGTTACAAAGTGTTGTAACCGTGAGTAATTTATCACAATGAAACAAATATACCATTTTAAATGTTCATAGTCAAGATGCATCGAGACTGGATATCGATGTATCCGTTGAGACTGGAGTACATAACGCTCTCCAAATGTTGGACGGTGTATTATTCATGACTGCTGGGGGCATCTAGGGGTTACGTACTAATAGTTATTGGATAACTATGGAACGACTCACTCGATAGTTTTCTATTGGTTAATATAGCTAAGGTCAAATAGAAAATATCGATGTGACCGATTTACACAGTTCTCTCGACTTTAGAATACTGTGGATCTTCAATATGAAAGCTCCGGTTTGATTATAGCCAAATCATGGCATTGCGTTCATCGAGTGACTATAATTGGGTCGAGTAGAAGTATTGGAAGTGAAGCACTATGCAAGAAATGATTCGTCTCCTTAGTTATATGCGGTTAGTATCACAGTCAACTCAAGTCAACTCAAAGTCGAAGTCTCTTGGTAGAGCATTTCGGTTAATAATAATTGTTATTATTGAACCAAGGACTTTATATTTGGACTATAAAGTTGAATGTGGATGAGGTTGGAATTTTGACCATTACCAAATTTCATAAGTCCAAAGTGATATAGTTTTGACGAAGAGAATTGGGGTAAACAAATGTCACAACCGAGTAATGCTTATTAAACTAAAATTGGATTTTACTGAAAATGAGTAAACGATAAATTTGGCCATAATGTCACATCACCTGCTAAGTGACGTGTGAACGTTAATATTAGAATAGTTCGATGTTAATCGCTGGCCAAATTTACATCCAAGAGTTACACAGCCGAAATGATGAATTCCCTTAAGACCAAACGATTTAATTAGTTTATAATTGTTATAAACTAATTAAATTAATTACTACTTATGAAATATTAATTATAAAATTTGAATGTGATTTGAGAAATAAATAATGTTATATATATTTATAATAGTTATAAATATATCGATCGACGTACAATATCGACAAGCGATTAAATTAGATTTAATTGCATAGTATTTTGGCTTGGGCTTAGATGGGTTTAAGGCCCATCATTATGGCTGCAAAATTTTGGTTTTGGGAAGGTCTAGAGGTGGCTAAAACATAGGGAATTGGCTTGGAGATAATGAGCTGAGATCAAGTAAGAATGGGTAAAAAGGTTTCACTACACCAGAAAAGACTTTTGGTAGCGTTGAAAAAACACTACCATAAATTATGGTAGCGTTTTAGAGAACGCTGCTATACGACATGCAACTAAAAGTCTAAAACTTTTTGTTGCGTTGTAGTAAACGCTACAAAAAGTCACTTTCAACTATAGGTATTTTCTGTAGGATTTAAAAAACGCTACCAAAAGTCACTTTTAAATGCAGCTATAGGTTTTTTCTGTAGGGTTAAAAAAACGCTACCATAAGTCTTCATTTTTTGGTTGCATTTTTTGTTTATATGCTTTTTTTGATTTTCAGTAGCGTTTTTAAAACATGCTAATAATTGCAAACAATCAATCATATGATCATCATATTCAAATAATTGCAAAAACATGTTAATCTCACAATCAAATATAATATCCATAATCAATTCGATAGTAGTTTTTCAACAAAATAAGTCACATACTACAAGCATTCACAGACAAGTTTCCACAAATGGTACTAACAAAATACGACAACATATATAACAATTAAATTCATGTCCGTTGCTTCATTACCAATAGTTCTTTGTTGTCGACAGTCTTCGCTTCGAAATAGCTAATTACCTGTAAACGAGTTTAACAATTAACAATATATATATATATATATATATGTATATATATATATGTATATATGAAAATCATGTAATCTATAACTCGATATTCTATATTAACATATATTAACAAAAATTGTTCTATTTTTATATGCATCCTATATAGTTCCCCAACGAATACACAATTTTCAATTTACACAGATATTCAGATCAAAACTGGGTTAGAAGTCTGACTGGATTTCATTCTATGTGTAGATTGTGTATTCAGTACTATGGGCAGATTGTGTATTCAGTACTATGGTCAAGTTAAATCTTATAAAATATGAAAAAGTATCTATTAATGGAAAAGGAAGAGCATTCAAAGATTATTCTCTATTAATGGACACCAGACATACAAGTTATCAAGCACACCAGACATTTAGATATTTCTTGAACTGGTATGCTAACTATCTTCTGCCACTTAGTTTGCATAGTCTATCAAGATAAGATAGGTGGAAAAGGCAGAGCATTGAAAAGATTATTTTCTATTAATGGAAATGAGTTGCTTGTGATTTCTTCAAATTGTTGTTTATTCGCTGCAATTGGTCCAATTGCTGGAATGCTCTTTCATTTATAAAGCAAAGGTTGCATTTTTAAGTGATAAATCATTCAATAAATATAATGATATTTATACTAATATATTCATTTTTACTAAATTTATTAAGGATATTTATGCCTTGCCCATAAAATGGTATATAATCTTATTTTGTAACCTGATTATTTGTGTTTTATAAGTGGACAAGAATAAGGTGATTCATAATCAACAAATAAATTGATAATCATGTATTACACTTTCATCCCCTTATTCATATCAAGCTTTAACAGAACCTCTATAAAAAGGACCATCTCTAAAATGTAAAATGAATTACTATATGCCAAATATTATGTAATATTTGTACATGACAAAAAAGGAAAAGAAAAAATAGAAAGGAAAAACAAACAGATAACTTTAACCTTCTAATTTGACAGTTTAGCTTATAAGCATGTGAAATATTAACTTGTTTCTGCCAAAAAAATAAGGGGAGTAAAGCTTATCATTTGTTTATTATAGCATGTCTTCAAAACAAAATATGGACACCTTGATGCACGGCATCAGGAAGTGTTTCTGCATTTTATTTTATTTGGCGTTAGCTATGGTCAGGTATTCTCAATCATAATGTATTTACTAGGTCGAATAACAAGTCCACTTATATATCTAGTTGCAAACAAGAAAGTTTTACATGTTTCAAAGGAAAATACCTGAATTGCCAAGCTAAATTGGAATCTGACTTTTGATCAAAATCCACTACATAGCAAGCCATCCAGACCGACCCTTCCTCCGTACAGCAAAATGCATGAATATGACCTTCCTCTTCAATCGACAATGCAATTGTAGGTACTTTCATTGATACCTATGTCGTCAATAAATAAAGTTTTAAAGTTGTATCTCTTTGCTTTGTTTTTATTCGGTAACAGAAAGAGTGGTTTTGGTGTCATAAACAACAGACACTCGACTAAATGTGCAAATAGTAGGGGTGAATATCTTGTGAATCCAAATTTTCTTAAAAAAATGCATTGGATGATCCGATAACCACTAAACTAAATCTTTTATCATTTCATTTCTTCAGTAAATTTTATCTAGAAAGCACCATTTGGTAAATTTATTCAGTAAAGAAATTGACTAGATAAATGAAAATGAAAGTGAAACTGACTAGTAAATAATGTCTTGTATCATTTCATTCTTCATTTCTTACAAACGCTAATCTCTTAGTCAAATGAAAATTCACACTAGTTTAACAAAAAATAACGTATCATAATGTAAAAGAAAGATTCCTAAAAAATCATAGATAGCAACTGTCTTTATTTATATTAAACTGACCATCTTATAGCCAAAGTATATCACTTTAAAAAAAGGATCTAAAAATATATCACGATGTCAGTAGGCAGCTTTCCATAGGTATTATGATACTCTAATTATGTTTGTCCTGATTTGTACAAGCTTTAAAAAAAGGATCCTCCAATTCGCTCTTTTATACAACATTTTATGTCTATCGAAAGGTTTTGAAAAGAGAAGCAAGTGTTTGTATAACTATATTTCTCAGTGAGTGTACAAATATTCTAGTTGCTTCTGCTTTCCAAATTCATTTTTTATACAACATTTGTACTGTATAAACAAGCGATGTACATGGGGATGTTTGGTTTGTCTATTTTTCATGCACAGAGTAAAACATCTAACCTTCTAAAAAATCTTTGCAAATTTCTCAATAATTACCATCATCCACCATGAACAAATGTAGATAACATGTCACCTCTTGGAAGAGTGTAGTACACCCCAACGATCATCAATTCCAAATAGAAAGGCAAGTTTATCCTTGTTCATTTTGATGAATGACCAATCCAGCTCTTCTGAAAGCTATAACAGAATTCAAAGGTGAATACGACATAAGAAACCTAGATGCAATACTTAAATCACTTCAGAATTGATTAAAATATTTCAAAGCTGAAGAAGGAAAAAAACATTGACTTGTTTTTGTTTGTGTCCCTACTTTATTGCATCCAAACCAATTTGTATGTTATATGCCAACCTAGATTACATTATTTGTCGACCAAAAAAGAACAATATCAATTCAGTGTAAGAAAATAATAAGATGAAGCGGTAATTAAAATTCACATCTCCTCTATCTTTCAATTAAGATACCCTTCTCTTTAGAAGCTATTTCAGCATAAAAATATAAAAGAAAGAGACGGAGACTTTCAAACAATGAACATCAAAGCAAGAAAAAATATGAAATGCATATCCCTTATAAGATTAGACTTTCATAAAACCTGGGATACCTGTGCGAACTCTTTCATTACCAAGTACATGGCATTGCGCATTGTATAGTACTACATAATTTGAAATTTAAATTAATACCTGATTTGATTCACTGCAAGGCATGGTCGAGAAAAAACAAATGTCTACAAGTGCAGGGGCAAGCAACGGGTGACAAACTGGAACCGTTTTTTGGAACTGGAGTGAACATGGGGAATATGTTGAGCATCTAATATAGAATTCAATTGATCATGTGACTTTGTTTGAATATGCTTTGCACGCCTAAGGATATGATCAACATGCACAATAGCAACATGTGCTTTCTGGGACTGCCATTTGCTTTCTGGACCTGCCATCTGCTTTCTGGACCTAATGCAAAGTTCAAAAGAAGAAATAGATTAGGAATAATAGTGCACGATCCACTTAACATAAATTAATATAACATATGCATCAGGTAGAAGTTTATAACATTTGTGTTGTTGAAATCCATCGTAAAACCAAGCTACATGTACTAATAACTTATTCATAATTAAGATATGATTTCATTTTATCAGTGCACTATTTTCATTTTTGGTTTATTTGCAGTAATCACTTTGTGTATATAGAACTTTAATCGCATATCTTGCAGCTGTGTCACCTAACAAATGACATAAATGTGCAGACATTTTGATAAGTGGGAAATTGAAACGGCTCTCTCTCTAATTAGTCGTGGGTTCCCAATTTTATTTTCACGTACGAACTATAAAGTAACTCAACTTTTCTTTTCTTTTTCTTCTACTTCTGAAGATCCAGCTATATATAACATTAAAACTTATAGCAATATAGGTTTCGGACAAACATGGCATACAATATAATCTTCAAATTTTTATTCTATTACACACAAACTTCATAACTGTAATAAATAGCAAAATAACCTCAGTCAAATAAGCACAATTTCACATCGGTTCTATACTTCAGGTTCTTCAATGCAGCATACATTAATTTTTTGGCAGCTGGTTTGCTTGCTTTTGACTATAAGAAATTGCTAATAATGTTACCTATCATAACAAAGATACCAGATGACTTACAGTGGCCCAATTTTTTTTAAAACATATTATTTAGAATTAGAAACTACTTTCCTACCATAGTTTAATTATTTAATTTAAACTTCTAATTCATATTAAACTCTCAAGGTTGATGAGTATTAATCACAATTTTGTCACACAGCCACCTGTAAAAATACGATTTTTTACACAGCCACATTCAAAAAAGATGGCAAAGCTAAACAACACACTAAACCAACAGCTAAACAACAATGCAATAGAAACAAGAAGCTCCACACAAGGAAACAACAACATACCTAAACAGAGACTTGAAGGCCGCCTTTACCAAGGCTGCGTCAATGCAAACTCTTTACTGCAAATTCTTTACTGTCTATAGGAATATCAACTGTTGGGAACTCTCAGCACACAAAGGAACTTGTTTGTCCACATAAGGTTTTTTCAACAGAGCACAAAAGAATGATATGAAAAAGAAGAAGATAAAAACAAGGCCTCGAAATAAAGATTGGCATTTTTGTTCCCTGTCAAAAATATATATTAGAAAATCGTGACATAAACTATTAAACTATTCTGCTATGTTTGTAAAAGACTAAGTGCCATTTATATGCATGGTTGTTGAACTTTTTTGACACTATTATTTGGAGTTATGACACGGTTGTTCATAATCTGTATATATGACTATTTTATAAATATGAGTCTAATAAGAATCATATAACACTTAACTTTGTGCTTCATGCAGCACATCCATAGAGCTTATTGGTTTCAACTTCTTCACCATGTCTCTATCTATCGTTCAACTTCTTCACCATGCAGCACATCCATAGAGCTTAACTTTGTGCTTCATGCAGCACATCCATAAAATCAAATGAATCCTATAATTCTACAGACCTATTAGTTTTACCTTGCATCATTTAACGTGATGATTATCGATGGATAAACACTTCTCTCATGTACACATTGCATTTTCTTTTTTTACTAACTATTAGTACAGAATTGTATTGGTAAATTTCAATGTTGAAAAAAAATTCATTGTAAGTAGAGTAAAAGATGTAGAAGAAGACAATAATCTTAACGAATGTCAATTATCTTACCGAATGTCTTTGCATTATCTGGATGCAGTTGCAAAGTATATTGGAAGCAAACGATAGCTTCCGGAGGCATACCCAAATCCAAAAAAAAAGGTCCATAATTTGTACATTGAAACCATCCAGAACATTTAGAAATTTATATCACAATCATGAATGCTTGCTTACCTTGTATGCATTCCTTTGGTTCAGGTCAGCATTAATAAATCCAGGCTTGTATTTAATGTCTTCATGCAAAAAGAAAACAAGTTCACAAAAAATTAGATGTGGGATGATGCATTATGCATTACAGCAACCTGAAACAATGGAAATATAAGGCTTTCCATGCATTGAGGATACATTATGTGAGGAGGAAGGTAATAAAAAAAGAAAGGAGTTCTTTCTTTTATCACTTATTAGAAGCCATGTGAGATGCACATTTATGCATTATGCAGCAATAAATAGAAGATAGTTTAGGAGTAGACATTCTCATATTGGATATATGAACAAGTTGTACACATTTATGAACAAGTAGTACATCAGCAAGCTTTGAGATGCAAAATGATGTAAGCACCATAGAAAATATGTAAATTTGAATCCAATATAAATGCCGAAATGCATAATCATAAATAAAGACATAATCTAATAAAAATTTAGTGCTTCATTTGTAATGTAGAAGGAATTTTTTATACGTAACAACCAAGTTATATTGGTGAATAAAAGAATAATATGAACGTAGATATGTATGTTCAAAGATTTTGTGCCACAAATTTCAAGACTACACATGTAAATCGCATTTAATTTTAATATGTATAAACAAACAACATATATTACCAAACCAATTTAGATTGTTTCCCAACACAAATAGTGATTATACAAGTATGCTACGTGACTATATTCTCAACACATAAGGCAAATTGCAGTTAGGATTGGACTAAGAAGTCAACTAAGGGCGTGCTTGATTTTGCACTATATACTGGTCATAATTATATAGCGATATAGTAAATGCAAATTTCATAGATTAAGGCATTCGATTTTAACACTATATAGAGGAAATGTATATACAATATACCTTCATCAAGTGCATCGTGAATCCCCCAAATCGCCTCGTCACTGCCAGCAAACTACATCATGAATCCCTCAAATCACCTCATCACTGCCAACAAATTACATCGCGAATCCCCCAAATCACGAATTAGTATATAGTAGACCTCCATCACTGTCAGCAAATTACATCATGAATCCCCTAAATTGCCTCATCGTCGTGTCGAAGTTAATTTGGAGTGAAGCCAGAGACAGGCAATTTTAGAAGATGAAGATGAGGGATTTGGTTGATGGTTGATAAAAGATGAGGAGAAAGGAAAGGCATCAAGTCAGATCGAATAGTACTTTAATTGGGGGTTTTCATTGAACTTTTTGGAGGAGGAAAAAAACGACAAGTGGTTCAACTGATGAAAAATTATGTAATGAATTTTCTAAAATTATGAAAGATGAATTTGAAACGTCACATATGGGTGAATTAAACTACCTTTTGGGTTTGCAAATAAGACAACTAAAAAATGGAATTTTTATAAATCAATATAAAAACTGTCGAGATTTATTAAAATGCTTTGGAATTGAAAATATATCAAGTAAATCGACTCTGATGAGTACTACTCTACATTTAGATAAAGATGAAAATGGAAAAGATTTCAATCAAAAATTATACAGAAGTATGATAGGATCTTTGTTATACTTAGGCTAGTAGATCGAATATTATGATGAGTGTATGTTTATGTGCACGATTTCAAGCGCAACTAGAAGATTTACATCATCGAGCGGTTAAATGAATTTTAAGATACTTAACCAATACCAAAGATTACCATCTTTTTTACCCGAGTGGCAGCTCGTTCGAACACGTGTCATATAGTGATGCTGATTTCGATGGTTGCAAAATGGATTAAAAAAAGCACAACCGGCACATGCCATTTTATAGGTCAATCTTTGGTTTTATGGTTTAGTAAAAAATAAAATTGTGTTTCTCTCTCAATATGTGAAGCTGAATACATCTCAGCAGCTTTAGCATGTGCACAAGTAATTTATATCCAACAAACTCTTCAAGATTTCGGCAAAATCGTAACAAATTCTCCTATATATTATGATAATACTTGTGCTATAAATTTATCAAAAAATTCTATTAATCATTCTCGAACAAAACATGTTGATATTCATCATCATTTCTTAAGATATAATGTTGAAAAAGGAATTATATCACTTGAATTCGTGAATATCAAAAATCAAATTGCAGATATTTTTACCAAACCACTGAACGAACCAACTTTTATAAAGCCAAGACGAGACTAAAGAATTTGTTCTTACAATGAATCGGTAAACTAAAACATGCAACTTATATAACTCAAATAAAATGCACAAAATAATTTTGTAACAATATTTACAAATGTTTTTATCCATACAAAAACTAGCTAACTTCTGTTAAAATTCTATGGTCATTCTTACAAATAAACTGCTAAAAATAGTACACAACACTTATATTAAGGAATTCTTCTGTAAACTAAGCATATATGTTCTTTTTACCAACTTCAAAACCTTACACCACTTCTATTCAAAATGTCATCTGATCATGACTCCACTTATTCAACTATCGACTTTAGCTCACCTTCAAATAACACCTACATATCGCCAACTAAACCACGCCTCCATCAATTCAATCAGATTGCATCACCTACGTATCACACCGGTGTTTCTCCTAAGGAAAAGAAAGCCAAACGAGCAATTGATCTAGAATCGACATCTCTCAACACCAAAGTTGATGCAATATACCACTATCAACAAGAAATAATGTGAGTTCAACGAGAAATGTATTACGAACAATGATGTCAAGGATCTCATCTTAACTTTCTTGATAGCAATTTGTGGTCATTCACCAATAGAAAATTGCATTCATCAAAAATTTCCTCGTTTAACTGAAATTTCTATAAAAGCTTATAACATCACTTCAAGAAATTTATGCAAGCCCGAACCATCAAAACAAGACTGGATTGATACCCTAGCTCATCAAAGTTGGTCTATGTAAATGCCGTTTGTTGAAGAGACAAAGGTTGAGCCGAATTCATGGGATTTACAAGAAATTAGAAAGTCAGACTCCTTTAACAAAAACTAAAATTATGATATTGATACATCTAAATATTTGTTTGAAAAAATAATATTTTATTCCTTTTATATTTTGTTGTATGCAATAATCATTTGAATTTTTCCACATTCAAATATTAAAAAACAAGCCAATTCTGAAAATAGACAAATGAATTTTATTCTAGAATCTAAATAAAAAAACTAGCTGACAGCAGGTCAGTCGATTGAAAATAAAGTTTACTCAACTGAACCTAACAACTCAGCCTTCTAAACTTTAATTTTAGCGTACTAACTTCTCCCCCGTTCTCTGTTTCGAAATTGACCTTTTTCCATCGACTGAGATTAGGGTCAGACGATCTCAGTCGAATGGAATAGGTCCAGTATTCTCTGCCTTCAAAATGATCCATTTCAGTCAACTGAAACTTGATCTCAGTCGACTGAGTCGCACCTTTACGTTTTTTTCAAACCAATAACTATCATTCTCTTACTCCCAAAATTATTTCCTAAATCAAAAGAAACCCTAAGATCTTCTTCTTAAAAATCAATGGCTCCACGTCAAAAACTTCCCGTTTCGAAGAAGAGAGCACACAAAGGAAAAGAACCGGCTAGTCCATCACATCCAGAATTTGCTCCGGATGAACAATTACAACAACCGTTGAATGGAAGTAGAAAATCTTTTCAATACTTCAACAAATTGAATGATAAGCGTATATTTCAAGAAACCTTCTACAAGATGTCTGATTTCTCTCAATTCAACATTGAAGCTTTGGCCCTAGAACATGGATTTCTATCACTAATTGATGCTAAGGAAAATAAGCTGAAAATTTATCCCTTTCTAGTAAGAATGTTATATGCAAACCTTTAGGGTGATTTTTACAAACCTCTATATGATAATGATGATGGGCAATTATGGAGTAGGGTTTTAGAGGTTGATATAGTCTTAATGTCCATGACTTAGGAGTTATTCTTGATTGGAATAACTTTGGTGCAAAACTAGAGGATATCAATCACCATAACATGATTTATGATGAAGTAAGTTACCTTTTTTGTACCGAAAAGATAGAAAACATTTTGGTCAATTTACGACCTTAAGCACGTATAATTAACAAAATGATCCTTCATACTATTCTACCCCGAACTGGAAGTTATGAAAAGATGTATGACAACAACTATAAAGTTTTGTATGCGATTTAATCAAACCAAAAGTTGAATTGGGTTCCAATCATTCTCGATGAAATCAAAAGCTTTCATGCCCATACCCATCATAAGTTATTCTGTGGTGCTTATCTAACGAAGATCTTCACTCATTTTGGAACCAATGTTGACTCGCTACAAGACTTACTTCATCCAAAGATTATGGACCAAAATTCTATTTCTCTAATGAAGCTTCCATCTACAATGGAGACTCTTCCTCCATATCAAGAATATATTTCTCATCTAGTTCATGGAAATATAGCACAATCTTCAACTCGACGAGTAGAACAAGAGGAGATTCAACAAGAAAATCCAGAGGAAACTCAATGGAGCACAGATAGTAATCAAGGAGTTACTTTATTCAAACCTTATAGAAATATAACCGCTTCAGATGCAATTCTCAAAAATCAGGAAATAATCTTCAGTCAACAAAAGAAGTCGATCAAACAAAGAACTTTTGAAAAGACTACTCTCGAGTTATTGAAGAAAATTAGGAACAATCTTGCTTCGTGTTCTTGCTCCTTTTCATCATCAAGTACAGAGCCGTAATCTTAGATACTTTAGTAAGACTATCTACTACTATGTTTCATGCGTATCTAAGTGTTTATATTCTATGTGATCTTTAGAACTCTTTTCTGTTATTTTGGTATGTATTTGTTTGGTTGAACTTATCTAAAACCTATGTATTTATGTTTCTGTTTCAATGTTTGTATATGTAATCTCTCTTTCGTTATGCACTAGTTCATTATATCTTTAGGAATGTACTGTTTCAATGTCAAAATGTGTACATTTGTTGATGACAAATGGGGAGAAAATTTGAGATAGGGGAAGCATATGTGTAGGGGTAGAATGATTCACTTTACTTATATATATATATATATATTTGTCATCATCAAAAATGGAGAGATTGTTGAATCTCTGTTTCTAATGTTTTAATGATGACAACTATATCATCATATATTTCTAGTTTATAACTATATTGCAGGTGAAAGAGCTACAACAATGATTGATCGCATTTAAGAAATTCAAAGGTCATCTTCATCAAACTAGAGTATGTATATGGTCATAGAATTATATGTAAAACTCCTTGGTATCTCATATACACGTATACACGCCTGCATACATAACTGTTTACAAAGAGCTTATTATTTCTATATTTCAAAAAAGCTAAAATAAACTTATATTTTTTCTAAGTTTACTCAATTCAGTCGACTGAGGTATTTTCTCAGTCGACTGAGGGTAGTCGTCTGAAAAAATCTTAGTCGACTGAACCTTAATATTTTACCAGCATTCAAGTTTTTTGAAATTTGGGGCGAACGCTTCTGTTCTTATTCAGTAGACTGAATTTTATACTCAGTTGACTGAACACTGTATAACGGCTACTTTCTGAAAAGTCACTTTGAAATGTTGCAACCTTTCTTACAGTAATAATCATCTACGAATGATTACAACCGTTTGCTATATCCATTTCATTTCTATAAATACACTATAAGATCAGAATTCAAAACTTAACTTGTAACTTACTTACTTGCTATTTCTATATTCTCTGATCTCTTAGTACTCATTGCAATTCAATTCTTAATATTTACTCAAAGTACTTCCATAATAACAAACTATACACTTCCACATTACCAAGGAGATTATAGGAAGAATTGTACCAACAGTCAATATCAATATTATTCAGAACACAAAGTTTGTCAAATAAACTCAGTTGCATTAGTCTATTCCTTCGGGCAAAGTGAGGGTTATTTGGTTAAAGGATATACCGAAGGAAAGCTTCGGGACTGGACGTAGGATGGGAGGTCCGAACCAGTATCCGGTGTGATCATTCTTATTTACTTTATACTATCATACACAGCTGCATAGTTCTGCTTAGATTAGTATATATACACTTATTATACACATAAGCCTTATTATATACGATCCACCACACCCTTATATACAAGTTACATTATATAAAGATCCTATAGCGACTAAAAAATTTGTCCATAAAATCCTAACAGATATTTCCTAAGACATTTATGTATGATTACTAATTTCAAATTAGTAAACTTTTATATCTATTTCATTTTTATCGGTTCCATTAATCCATTTACCCTATCAAATTATTGCAACTCCCAATTATTCCCATTTATTGGAGTTACAACCTTTTAAATTCTTTTTGCATTAGTTAATTATCCTAAACGCAAATATTATGTGCAAGCGTCGTTATTAGTTTTTTATTTAATTTTTATAAATGTAGTAAATTACGTAAAAATATTTACTTTTATCAAATATGTTCTAGTTATGTATCTTCTTTAATTCATTCTATACATACAACTGAGTTTCTCATTTGTCATTCTTCTTTCTACAACTTTTCTGTTTCTCTTCCTCTATAATAGCTGAAAATATGAGATCTTCCATGGCTTCAATTATTCCTATAATTAAACACAATAAATCAATTATGAAAAGTGGTTTATTCCTCTTGATCCTTGCAACATCTGGAGGCTGATTTCTGAATCTAGGAGATTTGATTCATCATTCAAGGTACGATTCATTAGCTACATCTAGAGGAAAAATTCAATGTTTCAAGGTGTACTTCAAGGCTTTGGAATTAATATATGATATTTTTATTCTAATAATTTTGATAGAATGTTTTTAATGAACGAAATTGAATATCTTAAATTATATGTGTATAATATTGTCTTATTTGATTTGACAATGATTTATGTATTTCAAATTGTTTATTATATGAATTGATTGGATTTTTTTAATTAGATAAATCAAAACCGAAACTTGTATATGATTAGACAATATTTTAATTTTAGATATATGTTTAAACATTCAAATCAAAACGTAATTCTTTTTGATTTGAATGTTTACATGTTGTTACTGTTTGCATTTTAACTGTAATAGAAACTTTCATATGATTAAATGATGTTTTGATAATAAATTGATTACAATTAATTTCTAAATTTATTACCCTATTTGACATCACAATTATCCTTCATTAATTATTCAAAGGATTTTAACATGTTGCTTAGTTCAGTATGTATCACCTTTTGTTTTATAATTATTTATTCATATAGGTTGAATCTCCTTAGATTTGTAAGTTTATTTGTTCTTGTTATCTGTGTCTTATTGTAGTTGAAACCTACACATGATTAAAGGATGATTGGATAATAAATAGATTACAATAAATTTATAGATTTGTTACCCTATTTCACATGACTAATATCATTCTTTAAGTATTCAAAGGATTGTTAATATATTGCTCAGTGTAGTGTGTTTTGCTTTTGTTTTTTTAAAAATTTTATTCAAATAGGTTGAAGCTCTTTAGATTTAAAAGTTTATTTGTTCTAGTTGTCTGCATTTTATTGTAATTGAAACTCACACATGATTAAATGATGTTTTAATAGTAAATTTATTACAATAAACTTATATATTTGTTACCCTATTTGACATGACTGATACTTTTTAAGTATTCAAAGGATTGTTAATATATCGCTCAGTTTAGTACGTTTCACTTTTGTGGAAAAAAAATCATATAGGTTGAATCTCTTGATTTAATCGTATACATATATATTTTGTTAACAAATTTAAGTTTATATAAGTTCAAAAAATACATCAAAAATTTAAATGTTATATAGTTTATTTTGAATTAATTAAGAAGTTTTGGGTTAATCTTCATATATATATATATATGCATGTACATATAAAACTTATTGTTTATATTTCAAATTGTATAGTTTGAATGATTTATTAATATCAAACAATTTAAATGAGGCTTAGTTTATGTGTATGAATTATTGTTGGCTATTTCTAATCTTATGTCATAATGATTCATTGATTGCTAATTGAATGCTACATAAATAAGTTTTTCAAAAAGGGGAAGATGAATCATTCATCTTTGTCATCTTTTATTTCTTTCCTTTTTGTCCCTTATGCGATTGCCTTTAAACTTATTCTTATTTATTCAAATACATAATGTTATCAATTGATCATATTTACCTTATATTTAACTATTATGTCACACAATTAAGGAATGAATATATTTTATTTATTCAAACCTTATTTTTATTTCCTATTCTTTATTGTTTTAGAATCAAATTAATAAAACAAAATATGGTATTAAAAGAAATTTAGATAAGATATAAATACATTAAAACTTTATAGGCCCACTAATGATCCAAAAATGGTAAAAAAATTGAAATACACTTATTTCTTCCGCTGCGTGCTGGCTTGGTTCCTTCAACTCACACTAAATAGGTTCTTTTCCTTTAATCATTTAATATGGAATTCGCGAATACTATATGATTCATAATCACATCATAATCACATAATAAAGAAATATTTAACACCATTGTCCCAATGGTTAAGTGATTCGACTTTGGTGCGAGAGTTCACAAGTTCAAAACTTGCGTAGCGTGATTCGAACATATATTGACATGTGATTTGTGTTATGTTGTCCCTGTGACATGTTGTATCTAAGTACCATTTAAAAAAACAAATATTTAACAACTATATGGATCTGCCCAAAATTCTGATATAATTGTTTAAATTTTAGGCACTTTTGTATGTTCTATGGCTAACGCATCACTTTTGTTTTGAAAACAAATACCATCTTGCAAAACGAAAAGAGGGAGAATTTTCTATGTAGTGAACACATACTGAATGCACTTTCAATTTCTATCTACAATGCACATCGAAGCCTGGAAAGAACGAAAGATTTCTGGACTACATTGGAAAACAAATACCATATATCAAAGGCAAGCAATAAGAAATTCCTAATATGCAATTTTATGGATTTTTGAATGAATGATAAGAAGTAGGCCTGTAAACGGATACTTTCGGATACGGATAGTGCTATATCCGTATCCGTATCCGAAATCATTTTCGGATATCGGATATCCGTATCCGCGGATGCGGACGAATATCGAATATTTATCGGATATTCTTCGATCAGTTTACAACTGATAAATCTAAACAAATAAATAGAAAATTTTGATTTATCATAAATTTGTTTTTGTACTAAATATATACAAATAATAAATACACTAAGAAAAATAATTTTAAGCGGTAAAAATTGATTTTTTACATACATATTAATTTTTTTACCAGGATATAATAGTAAACGACAATCATTTTATGTACTAAAATACATAAAAAATAGCTATAATCTTGATAAAAACTGAACGGATAATTATCGGATACGGATATGGTCATATCCGTATCCGTATCCGTTTTTCGGATATCGGATAATTTTTTATATTTCGGATACGGATACGGACGGATTTCAGATTTTTCGGGTACTCATTGACAGCCCTAATAAGAAGTCCTTTATTGGACAAGCAAGTGATATATTACATATCATAAATCAACTTAAAGATGCAAAGATTGATCTCCCTAAATCATTTATACATGGAGTAATAATTTTTTATTCTCTCATTTTTAAAATAACTATAAGAAAATTTAAAGCATGTAGAAATAGACGATGATTTAGGGAGATATGGTGCCACTTTCGCACAGAAGAGAACTCTTGTAAATAAGAACAAAATGACAGTCCACAAACTATGTTTTATTCTAAAACGAATAATGTTGAAATGACAAATATGCTAAAGTCTAAGAATGAGACATGTTTTAAGAAGAAAGTCATTTCAAGAAAGATAAAAAGAAGGGTGCTTGTTAGTTTTGTAACAGGCTTTGTCAATATGCTCTTGTTTGTTGTTTACGAAAGAAACAACAAAAGCAAATGTGGTTAAAGACACACTTGTGGCTGTCGTGCAAGAAGAAAATTCTATTAGTGGCACAAACAATGATTGGTGGCTTGATATAGGAGCAACCATTCATATATGCAAAGACTATATTCTTTACAATGCCTATGAAGAAGTTGGTGGAGAAGGACATGAAGTTACTGGAGTGAATAATATTAGAAGCAAAGTAATTGGAAAAGACACTATATAACTCCCATTCACTATAGAAAAGGTTCTTACTTTGATCTGTATTTCGTGTACCTGATATTTGTAAGAATTTGGTCTTTGGAAACCTTTTGAATAAGGGAGGATTCAATAGATGAGTCCAATAAGTTAGTGTTATCCAAGAACGACGGATTCATTGGATAGGAATACTCTTGTAATGACATGATAAGTTGAATTTAGTAAAGAATAATTTTATTTATACCATTGACTCTTGATTTGTGGCATACTAGATTAGGACGTGTTAATTATAGATCTCTTAAGAATACGAATGAGTTAGGACGAATTTCTGATTGCAATTTTAATTCTATCTCTAAACGTAAAGTTTATGTTCAAGCAAAATAAAACATGGGAAATCCTTTAAATCTATAGGAAGAAAAATCTGTTTGCTTGGATTATTGGTGACTTAAAAGGTTATACAACTTATGGAGGTAATAAATCTTATTTCACATTTATTGATGATTACTCTAAATATGTGATGTTTATCCGATGAAAACCAATTATGAAGTTTTAGATAGGTTTAAAATTTATAAAGTTGAAGTGGAAATGCAGCTAGAAATTAAAATTAACGTATTGAATTCCAATCATGGAGATGAATATTTTTTAGACGTTTTCATATTATTTTGTAAACAACAAGGTTTAACACATCAATGTAATGCTCCTTGTACACCTTAACAAAAGGAGTCGCTGAAAAGAAAAATAAGACATTAGTAGAAATGGTAAATGCTATGCTAATTAGTTATAACTTACCATATACTTTATGGGGTGATGCTATTTTATTTGTATATTACATTTTGAATAGTATTCCTTTAAAAAGGACAAATCCCCTTATGAATTATGGTTTAAAAGAAATTCTAATTTATCAAGACTCAAAATTTGGGGTTGTTTGACTTATGTTAGGAAACCAGATTCTGAGAAACCAAAATTAGTAAATAAAGCATTTAAATGTGCTTTTATTGGTTATTCACATCAATTCATAATACTTGACACTTTTGAAGTAATTGAATCTATAGATATAGAATTTTTTGAAAACAAGTATATATCTTAAAATCAAACTATTAAAGATCCATTGATATCTTTAGAACATATAGAAACTAATGAAACAATGATGAAGATTATATCTCTTCTCAAACTAATGATGAAATCTCAGTACCTAAAGAAAATACTGTACATATGAAAAGATCAAGAATATAAAAGGACCATGGTCCTGACTTTATTACATATCCAGTATAAGAAAGTAAGGATGGAATCCTTAACATAACTGGATATGCAATGAATTTTGATGAATGCCTTAAAACTTATTCTGATGCAATGAGTTCGAAGGATGTTATTTTTTTGGAAATAAGCTATCAACTATGAAATGAGTCCAACTTTGGCAAACCAAATTTAGAATCTAACGGACTTATCTCCTGGTGTTAAACCAATAAGAAATGGATATTTAAGAAAAGGATGAATATGGATAGATCTAGTGGTAATTTAAATCCAGATTAGTTGTTAAGGGTTATAAGAAAATACATGAAGTAGATTATTTTGACACATATGCTTTTGTTGCTTGCATCTCTTCGATTCATTGTTTTACAAAGTTTGCATCCATTCACAAACTGATAATTCATCAAATGGTAATGAAAACCACTTTCTAAGTGGTAATTTAGAAGAAGTGACATATATGAAACAACCAGAGGGTTTCATAGACCAGGGTCATGAAAATAATGTTTGTAAATTGGTATTATCTCTCTACGATTTGAAACACACACCTATGCAATGACATGAGAGTTTTTATAAAGTAGCATTATCAAATGGCTTCCTTGTTAATAATGCTAATAAATGCATTTATAGCAAATCAGATAAAAGGTTATTCTATAGTGTGTTTATACATTGATGACATGCTAATATTTGGCTCTGATATAACTTGCATGCAAGAAACAAAAACATTTCGCCTCTAATTTTGATTTAAAAGATCTAGGAGGAACAATGTGATCATAGGGATCAAAATCATAAGGAATGAAGAAGAGCTTGTTTCTCATGGCATCAAGAAGTTCCTCAAGAAGTAAGGTCATTACAATGACAAAGAAGCTCCAACTCCTTTAGATTCTAGTATTAAATTAGTAAGGAATACCGAACAAATTGTTTGTAAACTTGAATATTCTAGTATTATCGGGGGCCTTATGTATATTATACATTGCACTAGTCCAACATAGCACATGCTATAAGTGTGTTGTATCGACTTACGAGTAATCCAAGTTAAGAATTGGGAAGTTATATCAAGATTTTTTTTCTTATTTGAAAGGAACCATAGACGATGGTTTATATTATAATGGATATACTGATGTATTAAAAGAATGTTGTGATGTAATCTGAAAATGTAGAATCCAAATCGAAGTCTATGACTGAATAGATGTTTACATTAGGAGGCATTGACGTGTCTTGGGGTCTAAAGAAGTAGATTTGTATTTCTGATTCAACAACGTTGACGGAATTAATTGTATTTGCAAAGAGGTTGAATAACTTAGGAATCTTCTAATAGAAATTCATCTGTGGATAAAAACCATCTCCTGCAGTCATGATTAATTGTGATAATTAGGCAACAATTTATAACGTTTCTAACGGCACATATACTGGGAAGTCTGGACATGTTAGTCTCAAACATGAGACGATAAGATAGCTATTCATAAAGGAGTATCACTATCGATTATATATAAACAAAGAAAAAATTGGCTGATCTAATGATAAGAGTCTTAGAAAGGCGATGGTTTCTATAAAATCAAAAGACATGGGACTAAGGTCCATGAATCAAGGTTGATCATCCTCAATATAAACTCAACCTATGTTTTGAAAAGAATAAATAATGTTCAATGGGTATTAACTTATTAAGAGAATGATTTTAGGAGACTAAAACAATTTCCTATAAATTTATGTTGGATTCTACATGAACCAGGATAGATAAAGATCCGCAATAAGTCTAGATATCTGATAAGATGTATCGTAAAAAAAAACTTAAAAGAATTACCTATATAAGTATGGTAATCAGCCTGTTTCCTATGAAAGTAAGGTCGTTTCCTAAAGTACACTCATGAACTCGATGTTAAAAGAACATGGCCATTAATGTGCTAGGAAAACAGAGCGATCTACTTAAGAAAATCAATATATGTGAATATTTCGATTTTATCTTAAGGCCACTTAGTTGAAGACTAGTTCACCAATGACCTCGATAGATCTTTAAAGGGTTTACACCAAGTGAAGGTTCAAATCCAAAAGATATCACTCATTCAAGTATTGATTTCAACAATGATGCATATTCTTAATCTTCAAACTATATCGGTTTGATCCCACTTGGGTACATAGGCAGTCACCTAAGTGGTGCAGTCATTCCTTTTATTTTATTTTTCTTATTTTTAAAATGGGAGAGAATTTTGTAAATTTTCAAAATGGGCTTTGACTTAGTCATTGTTTTATTAGAGGAAACAAGAACAGGGAAGGGATTCTAGTCCACATCATAGAATAAACAAAGCCAACTTTGTTTATATAGTGGATTCTGATGAAAATGTTAGGTCCTTTGGGCACTCAATTGTTATCTCTTGACTTGAAGAGGGAGGCCATGCATTTTGACAGTCAGTATACATACCCAGGAGTTCAAAATTCAAATCGTTATAAAGGTAGGAAACCAAGGGGTGCTACTATTTGAATATTGAAGGGATATGCATCTGTTGCAGGCCAACAAAAGCAGTTTTGAATTTAGATAGGAAAATGGCAGTTGTAACCAACGGACGTGATCGTTGTAAGGTCTGTTTATGAACGGATGCATCTCTTCCCTGCCTATATAAAGGCAAGGAGGAATTCACATTTCAATATATGAGATCATTTATCACCTTCTCCATTTTCGATCTCCAATTTGTACATCATCGGACTTTAAATTTCTAGAGTGTTCTTGGTCGAATCATAGGCATACAAACCTTGAATTCGATTACACTGTTAAAAGGCTTCTTTGAATCTCGAAAGTCAATAATTCGGTAACCTATTTGTACGTAGTAGATTGATATGTTATTCGAAAGAATCTACTACGTAGATCCTTGAAGTCAAAAGTATAATAACTGCTTTATTATCATGCTCAAACAACTGTTCAACATACTAAAGGTACATTACTTATACTTGAGATGGGCAAGATGTTGAAATTGAGAAAGGAGACTTTTTGGTGTTGTGTGAGAAATCTAGAAAGGTGATTTTCTAGTGTGTTGTAAGGCATGTGAATTCGAGGTAAAGCAATGTGTTATTAAAAGGTTGTACAAGGATTACAAGGTTGGATGTACGTTGGGGAAGTATGAACCAGTAAAATTTCTTTTTATGGTTTTATTACTTTCACGCTCTTAGTCTGCCTATAACTTTACTCTTTTACTTTACCGTATTACTATACTGTTATTATATATAATCATATTACAATCCAAATTTGTGCAAAGGTGATAAACTTTTTTATCTTAAACACCCCCACACGATCATGTGTTGTTAGAGCATGTTATTATTCAAAAATCACAATAAGGTTTTGATGATCTACAGATATGACCGGTACTAAAAACTTACATGAGTGGAATTTAGATTCTACAAATTGATGCTTCAAACACATGACAAGATTCAAATTGGACAATTTTATTGTTTGGAAAAGGGGGCATCGACAACGTTGATAATCATGATTTTTTATTATACAATGTGCAAAGGCAATTCAATTTCCTATGGTGAACACCTTATGATTTTATTAATAGAAAACTCCAAATTAACTTCAGATTAAAAGTAATATTTTTTTACACGTTATATTGTATTGAAAAGCGATAAAAAAGTTTCAAAGCTAAATATAAATTTTATCTTTTCTTCTAGATTTATGATCGTTCATGCATTTCAATAACTAGTAGTGTATTTTACATATTAGTTGATATATCATTATGAATACATTGAGTCAAACCTCTCATTCTATACATACTTAAATGTCTCAACATACCACTCTTTTTAATAATGACGAGAGAAAAGTGTAGTATCATTTAAAGCAAAGAGGTAGGAGAAGCCATATAGATAAGAAAGTAATACGGTAAACAATCATGAGCTTTAATTTTTGAAGTTTTATAGCTATCCTGAAGAAGGGAGGGATTGTTAATGTGCCTTTTCTGGGCTTGGATGACAAAAGTAGACCCGTCAACTAATACTTCCGAACGCAGATATAGGCATATCTACATCCATAGTTGAGATCACTTTCAATATTGGATATATGGATCTGTGGATATAGATAGATATCAAATAATGTATCATCTGATAAGTCTAAGAACATAAATAGAAAATTTTAGTTTAATCTTTTTTGGTCTTATTGATTTTAAAAGCATGAAAAATAAATAATGATGATAACAAATAATTGAGCAATTAACGTGCATCAAATATGGGTATAACATGAACTAGTGTTTTATTAAAACAACACACACACACATCATTCATTATACTAAAATAAAAATAATATAAATTATAATTCTAATAAAAACAAAATGGATAATTTTTGGATGTGGAAGTCTTTGTATTTGTATCTGTTTTATCGAATATCGATATTTATCCGTTTTTCAAATGCATATGGATTTTGATTTTTTATGCATCTATTAACTGATTTAGACAAAAGACATAAAAATTATGCTACTAGTATGTTTACTAACTAGCACTTTATTCTATCAAGTAAAATTTCTATAGTCTAAAGGCAGTGGTTGAACGACAGAGGAAGTCCAATGATGAATGGTAATGTGCCAAAATACGAAGAGAGAAAATGTCATAAGAGAAATCTGAAAATGGAATTTCCTAATGTGTCGCCAGATATACTCCTCCAAGCAAAATGAGGTGTCATTGTGGAAGGGTGTACGAATAATACAATGCTGGATGTAGAATAGAAAACCAGTATAAAAATCCATGTTCATAATGCTTTCTCACTTTGAGTTTATTTATCACTTTACAGTTTTGTTTCAATAAGATCTCAGAGAAAGTAGGTTTATCGTTGAGATAAATGTTTTTTTATCCTCCACCATCAATGAAAGGTGCACATCGAATCCATTGTGATGACTTTTCCATTGTTGTATGAAATATAAATTTTGATGATGATTCCATTTGTACGTATATGCATGTGTGTGGTTTGCTAACCAAATTTATCCAAGTCCTTAATTGCTTTATTTGTACTCTTTTCAATAGCTTATGGTAATACAATTTGTACATTTTTATAAAATATAAAACCGATTAATAACATTTTGAAAAACCAAAAATGTCAATAACACTTAAAACAATCAATGCATAACTAATGATCGAAAAATTCATATGTTTGTACCCACTTAAGTGTAAGCATACTACAACATTCTAAATAATGCAATCACATCCGAATAAACTTGACCCTTTCGAACGGGCATTACAAGGCAAACAATCTTGGAATCAATTTCTCTGTCAGGCCATGCATGACCTAAAGGCAACTTTAAGATTATTCTATCATTATGTCCATATACCTGCATTAATAAACAATCAAGTTTAACTTGCTATTTATTTTATTTTACTCCACTAGCTTTGATGCCAAACACACTTTGTAGAAGCATGTCCATATAGAATAACGTTTTTTAATATATATATATATATATATATATATGGATAATTTACATTTAGAGGCCATGCCAAGTTGCCAATTAAATAATCAACTTCTAGAATAATAAACACATTTTAAACAAGTGCCACAAACCAAAAACTTAATGACGGTAAATCAAAGCAGAAAAGGTACAAGAGATCAATAAAGTACATGGACCCTCATTTTTACTTCAAAACTCTCATGTAAGGATAAGCACCACATCACTTCCAAACCAAATCCATGATAAAACATAACCATTTTCACTCCGCATTAATTTGATTAACAGATTAGAAAATGTTATCATAAATTTGAAGTAACTGTAAAACATAGACTCGAAGCATATAAACTGTAAAACGTTGTAAAATTTGCAGCAAACAATTGTAATTTTATCTGCTAAAACGAAAAGAAGAAATTTCAATTAAGGAAACAACAGCAATACATTCTTTATTTAAACAGTACATAAGAAAAGGCAAAAACTTCAAATTTCAATTGCAATAGTACAGTATTAAAATTCGAGCTCGTGTATGCAATCAAACACAAATGGGAACCTAACAGCCATCTAAATACTAGAGCAAATTAGTTTACAAAAGATCGATAAATCTAGTTTTCTTTATTTGGCTCCATTCTTAGTGCTCTCTCATCCCATCAAAAACCAAAGGAACATATTTTGCCTGAGACAAAATGAAGCAAAACAATTTATTAGTACATTGTTTTACAAAGAAATGCATTGTTAACTTTAGTATTTATCATTTTTAAATGAAAAAAAGTAAAAAAGGAGAAATATGGAAATCTAACCAAGTCACGATATTTGAGAGCATAGAACATCTCAAGGTAGCGACGAGTCTACCTTCAACTAAGATTTGATACGTATTTCCAAATCATAAACCCCAGCTAGTGTCACTAAATACAACTTCCAGTTATACCTATAAAAAAAACAACATACAGCAAATTTAGTACAGATCAATATGAAATAAAAAGATTTACTTCATAAAAGTTTAGTACGGATCAATACATAACTTCCAGTGGTTGACCGACAAAAGAAAGTCCAATGGTGATAGGTAAGGTGTCAAAATCCAGAAAGAAGATTTATGTCATAAGACAAATTTAAAAACAAAATTTCCTCATGAGTTGCAAGATCTACTCCTCCGAGCAAAACAAGGTGTCATTGTACGAGTAGTACAATAGTAGATGTAGGACAGAAGTCTGAACCAGTATAAAATCTATGTTCATAATGCTTCCTCGCTCTAGGTTTATCTGCACTTTATACTTTTGTTTTAATAAGACCATAGACAAAGGCCATTTATGTTTGAGATAAATGTTGTTTACCTCAAACACCCTCCAACTCAATGAAAGGCATGCATCGAATCCATTGTCGTATGGCTTTCTCATTGTTGTATGAAATATGAATTTTGATGATGATTCCATCAATAAATCTATTAAAACAATAAGTTGAAATATGAATTTTGATGATGATTCCATCAATAATTCTCTTAAAACAATAAGTTGAAATATGAATATTTATGATGATTTCATCCTTAATTCTCCTAAAACAATAATTTACGATGACAAAGATTTATGTGTGTACATATATGTACATACAAATATGTAGTTTGCTAACCAAATTTATCCAACTCCTTAATTGTTTAATTTACTATTTTTAATAGTTTATGGTCTTCTATGTTTCTATAAAATCTAAAACTGAAGAGTATTATTTTGAAAAACCAAAAATGTCATTAATACCCAAAATTATCAGTGCATAGTTACCAAAAATTCATATGTTTGCACCTACGTAGAAGTGTTGACAAACCACAATATTCTAACTAATGTAACTGGATCCGAAATAAACTTGATTGTTTCGAAGAAGCATTCCAAGGCAAAAAAATTTGAAATCAACTTCTCTACCAACCCATGCATGACCAAAAGAAAACTTTATGATTATTCTATTAGTATATCTATAAACGTGCATCAATAAACAATCAAGTGTACCTTACTGTTTATTTTTTTACTGCACCAGCTTTGATGCCAGACACACTTTATAGAAGTATGTACATAGAATAACGTTTTTTTAATATGCACATATAATTTTATATTTTGGAGGCTATGCCGACTAAATAATCAACTTCTAGAATGATAAACTGATTTCAACCAAATGCCACATACCAAATCTAATGAATTAAATCAAATCAAAAAAGCTACAAGAGATGAATAAAGTGCATTGACCCTCATTTTTACTTCAAAAGTCTAACGGTATGTTAAGCATCACATCACCTCTTTAGGTCCACTTCCCAGCCAAATTCAAAAAAAGATGAAGTGGAAACAAGTGTAAACCACCAGCTACATAGGTATATAAATTGCTTTAGTGTCCACATGAATTTTTAACACATACTTGTTTGCTTAAAACAAAAGCATCGTGCACTTACAATAATTCATGTTCTACTATATACCTTGATTTTACCTTAATTCTAAAATTTTAAGGAACCTGACGTAACATATCAAAATGTCAAAAAGCCAAACCCTAAAATTTCATAGCTTTGAAAGTGCACTGCAAATAAAAAAAAGGTCCATTCACGATGTACACATAAAAAAGCAAACGTAAATGAATATAGAAAATAAGATAAATCTTGATAGACAAATTACAGAGAGAGAGATGATGATGATGAATGAACATAAACAAGCTCAAAACGTACAACCAGCCATTCCAAACTTATGTTTTCAGCCGTTAGCAATGTTAGATCATAGCAGAAATATAAAAGGAATAGACAAAATCATCTTAAGGTATCAATGTTACAGCAAAAACAAAATAAACGACTTGACTCAAAAATGTAAATCAACACAATATTTCTATATAAATCAAGGGCAAACGCTTTATAATATTAAGTTGGACTCAAATGTAAAGTCATTCCGAACAAGAAGATAAAATGCTCTTAAGATAATGATTTGTATAATAATACCATCAAAACTCAGTCTACTACCATTGCAGCTCACTAAATAGTTGTTCACAACAACGCACATTCACATGCCTACACACACATTTATGGGCAAGGATCGGCTACGCCTCATTTTTGCTACACCTTAAACCCCATTTCACTCGGTATTGAGCATCCATAACTTTCTAACTCTTTTAGAAAAATTTAACGTACTGTCCCAAAAATCCAAACCATAGAAACTTAAAATAAAAACCTTGTTTTTTGCCTAACCGCAAAAGGTAAAAAACAACAGGGGTAAAATCAGAAGGGGGGGTTAGCAATTCAAATCAAAGACCACTTTGCATTCATTACATATTTCACTTATCATCCTCTTTTCATTTGTTTGTTTTGGAAATGGAAGTTGTACCAGGATATCAGAAACAAACCGAAAACCGCTTCTCATAAATTACAGACGTCACCACTTCACCCTCGTTATACACATTTTATCAATAAATACTAATCAAGCTTTTGCGTCAATTGTTATAAAAACCTAAAGTAATACCGGTATCAAATTGAGCATCCAACATTGCACTCCTATATCAACAGAAGTTAATGAAACTATTGATCATATCAGTATTAAGAAAACAAATGAGTATAAGAAATAAACTCAAACTAAAAACGGAAAACTCTTGTCACATGGATAATAGTCGCGCGACACATGGGGCATCTAGCTTCACCATGAACCAACAAGCGAGAAGTACATGTGGACATGCACCCACGTTTGTTGAAAACAATTTTGGCTCTTCTCTATATGCAAATGCAGCATATTGATGGCTCGTCATTGGCATTCTACAACAATAGTAGATTGGATTGCCAAGATGGGTGCGGCTGCATACTTGTTCATAGAAAAGCATCCAACTGTTGACCAAAGCCACCACTCCTTAATATATTGGAGACAACTGTCTTGCAAATTTAAAATCAAATTCATATACTAGACGACATTAGAGTCACTAATCTAAACTGATAAGATTATTTGTTGTTCAAGACTTAGTCATAAGTTGTTGGGTCAATAATCATTGTAGTTTAGGCAGTCACGCTCGTCCTATTTCTTAGTAACTGATATTATGTTCTATTCTCTTAGTCACGTAACGAGCTATTATATAGTTCAGTTTGTTTTCTAATAAAAGCCGAAGAAAGTCATTCCTAAATTTGTCTCTGTGACTATGAATGCAATGAAAAAGTACAAAAGGAATGCAAAGGTGAAAATTTGGGAATGACTTTATTCGGCTTTTATTGGAAAACAAACTAAGCTATATAATAGCTTGTCACATGACTAGGAAAATAGAACTAATATCAGTTACTAAGGGATAGTTCAATTGTGACTACACTGTCCTAAACTATGGTGATTATTATTCCAACAACCTATGACTAAGTCTTGAACAACAAATAATCTTATCAGTTTAGATTAGTGAAATGTCGTTTTGTATATAAATTTGTTTTTAATTTGCAGGAAAGTTGTTCCCAATACATTAAGGGGTGGTGGCTTTGGTCAACAGCTGAATGCTCTACTGCGGGCTCGTATGTAGCCATCTTGGCAAACCGATCTACTATTGTTGTTAGATGCCGATGACGAACCATCAGTATGTTGTATTTGCACGCAGAGCAGAGCTAGGATTGTCTTCTACAGACGTGCACACTTGTCCACATGTTCTTTTCGCTTGCTGGTCCATGGTGAAGCTAGTTGCCCTATGTGATGGGCAACCATTCTCCATGTGATTAGAGTTTTCCGTTGTTAGTTTTTAGTTTGAGTTTGTTTATTATATATATTTGTATCTTAATACCGATTTGGTCAATAGTTTCATTAACTTATGTTGATATAGTAGTGCATCCAACTAAGTGAAACCAAATTTATCCAAGCCTTATTTATTTATACTCTTTTTAATATGTTTCGTACGTTTCTATAAAATCTAAAACCTGTTGAAAATAAAATCAAGTTCCTTATATGCCTAAAGCAGTATTTACTATTACTTGTACTTATCCACAAGCACGTATCCATAAGCACCATAAAAAATTTAATAGCTCTCGGCACCAAGAATCAAGTCAAGAGCAGCTAGTAGTTTCTATTATGATCTATGGCCAGTTTAGCTTCATATGGTTTCTTACACGATTGAGACTACATCAAAAGTAATATTTTCAAGGTAGAAATTCACTAATTGTATAGTTCAAAAATGAACAAAAGGTAAACTATGCATTTTCTAATGGTACCCATTTGCATACCAAGTTGCCTAAATATGATCCACAACCTTGTTGCGATTGTAATATTCATCTACACAAATTGTTGGTCCACTTGAAAATCCTTATTGGATAGTAGTAAACACCATGCAACAGACAGTCCTACAGTCAACTATAAGTTGCCTACAAGTCATAATAGAACAGTGGGAAACTAAGTAGATAAACAAGAACTTTGACATGAAATAGCAACGAACAATGAATTATTAGACTAATATATCACAAGGAAATTTAAAGGATTGTATTTAAGTAGACAGGGATTTATAAAAAAAACATACCTAAAAAGCATTGTATTACTGAAAGAAAAAGAGCAACCCCACCGTATCGACGGTTTAACCGCCACTCCATAAAGGTATGTTGTACACCGCTTTCTTATAAATCAAAGCAAATGACTTGGGTCGTAAATGTAAATCAATACAACATTTTTATATAAATCAAAGTCAATATTTTCTAATATTAAGTTGGAAACAAATGTATTGTCATTCTGAACAAAATGCTCTTAAGATAATGATATGTATGATAGCGCCCTCAAAACTCAGTCTACTATCATTGTAGCTCACTAAATGGTTGTTCATGACAACGCACATTCACATTCCTACACACACGTATATATGGGCAAGGATCGGCTACACCTTAAATCCCTCTGGCTTCAACCACATATTCCGATTTAAATAATAGAATGAATTGATAATATATATATATATATATATGATCAATAGCACCTTTTATTTAGCACCATTTTTATCTCCCGATATCGGCCACAAGTTTATATTTAAAAATTTGCGCTCTACGCGCGCGCTTACATCCATGTATGAATGCATGCAATAGGTTGTAAATGAACAACTATATAAGAGCTACATCTACACTTATGTTTATGCATCATCGAGCATTCATACTTCTTCATTATCAATCACATTAATAAATGTTTTAAATGCCATTTTTGGTTTCTCTTTTATTTACCATACAATACTTCAAATGAACTGTTTGCTTAGAGAGGTAAATGAAACACAAGGTAAACTATATCATACAAAAATGAAGCACAAGGTAAACTATGCATTATTAATGGTACCTTCTTGCGTACAAATTGTTTAAATAAGATCCAGCCTTGCTGTGATTGCAATTTTCATCTACATAAGTAGTAATCATCATACATCAGACAGTCCTACAGACAACTATAAGTTGCCCATTAGCCATAATAGAACAGTAAGATACTAAGTAGATAAATACCAACCACTTATCCCGTTGACGTAAAATAGTACCGACTCTAATAAACGGACAACAAATATTACAACTAATATATCACAAGGAAATTTAAAGGGTTGAATATAAGTGGACGGAGATTTATATAAAAAACATACCTTAAAAACATTGGAACCAAGCGCCAATTGCATTACTTAAAAGAAAAGGAGTAACACCACCATATCCACAGTTTAACCACCACTCCATAAAGGTATGTTGTCCGCCATTTTCATATAAACTTTGCCAGGTCAATTTTTATACCATATATGTACCAATGCTATAAAGTTCACAAAAAATGTTAACATATTTCAGCATACAAAATCATTTCAGGAAAACATTCTCTAAACGTCACTACAATGTAAGATGTTAATATGAAACTTTCGTACAGGTTGTTTCAAAATTCCTTATAGATACCTCTTATAGTAGTATAAGTGCGTGCTTGCATAGAAAACCACAAAATATTGAATTTCAATCATTAGCAAATGGTACAAGTAAGAGGATTGAAATTAATGAAATATCAGTCCCAGAGCTAGATTTGATCAACACAACTGATTGTCAAACTGAGCAATGCAACTACTGTTAATCTTTCCAGTCGCGAAACTGTATAAACCATTGGATTTGGGTAAATACAGCGATACTAAACCGGAAAATTTTACTCGATTAAACCATTTATCTGAAAAATACTATTCATCAAAAATCCAAGAATGCTTATTATCATCCCAAAAATAATGATTTTTATAAGTGAAATCCCACATTCCAAAGCATGTAAAATGACATAGATTAAGGACATTATATGCTTCCTTTTACAACAAAAGAAAAACCAAAAAAAAAAATGAATGAAAAGTGTAATAGAAAAAATACAGAAACATAATAGAAGCACGGATGGTAGAGAGATATGTTAACAAAATTTTCTGGCTAACAAAAGCCCTAATCGGATCAAAAATCCTTTAAATGCTTATTTCAATTGTACAAAGGCATTCACTTCAAAGTATCTTTTTAAAAAAACTAATTCAGCAGGGGGTAGGTAAAAAGAAACAATGTGCTGTTATACCAAGTGGATATTATTATACATAACTTGGCTACAAGCATAGCTCCACACCAAGCAAACTGGATACTCTGTATATCACTGTTGACTATTACTAAAGTTTTAGTAAAGCGCATCAAAATTCACCCAAAAAATAACATGAATATTTAAAAAGAATGAACTAACAGGTAAAACTCAAAAATCACTGACTTGTGCAAATTCAATGATAACAGAGAAAAGAAGATTAACTGCAGAAAGTTACGACAACCTGGAAAAGTAGGCACATTATTCCTCATTTAATATCGATCAGAAAAACAACAGATTAAGCCATTACAATGATTGAAAAGAACAATTACGAATAAAAAAATAGTCTCCGATATCCAAGGAAGGAATTAGCAGCAGAAGCTCTAAAGCCTGGCGAGGCAAAAGCTCTTAGGTGGCAATTACGAATGTTCTGAGAAACAAGCCTTTATTTCTCATCATCGAATCTCATAAAAAAATTAGATAAATAATAAAATATAAAGAGCGAATGCATGAAATAGAACACTGAATAAAGAGGATAAGAATATTGATTTGATTTCTCCAAGGAATGAATTGCACATTGTATAATCAGAGTTGATCATTTGGGGGAAGGGTCATAATTTCACTAACATTCAACCAAATAATTTCAACAAAACCAAAAGAGAAGAATAAAAAAATAAATAAGAAGTAATCTTACTTGATTTGAAGCCGACTTTAAGGCACAGAGAAGATGTGAATGTCAAAAAGGCTTTAATGTAAGAGCATTTGCAGCGATAAGCATAACCCCTAAATAATATATGGATAATTAATGGCCTAAGTTATGACTTATGGCCCAAAAATGTTTTAAACCCCTTCTTCTTAAACTTATCGACGATAAGTCCATTCCACAAACAGTCGGTTCATAGGACGTAAGCAAAAGCACTGTGATCATAAGAAGTGCGTCTTTTAGCATTAAATGATCAATCAAACAGCAAAAAAAAATTGAGATTCATAAAGGACATTATTCGTATGACTAGCTTAAAATAAGGTTTGAGGTTCATAAAGTAATTTGTATGTCTAGCGTAACTAATTTTAAAAAAAAAAAATTGATGTAAATAAGGCATTTCACTCATAATTCAATCATAATAAAAATTGAATCGCAATATAAATATTTCAAATGACATCCGCATTCTCCTCTTCAGGTAATAAATGCCTAACTCAAAAAAGATGGATAAAACTGGTTTCAATTTATTAAAAATGCTCTTATAAGTTGCAAATGGTACAAGATAGAGACAACGCAAAATATATTTATTGCGTAACTAAAACGTCCTCAACGAAACCATCGGCTATTACATCGATTACAATGCTATAGTGAATGAATTCGACAATGAAACAAGAAGACACAGAGAATTTGAATTTGAAGTTATTTCACATTATCATTACATTAATAGCGTGTGTTTGATTTTCAAAGTTATTATTATTTAAAATATTTCCAAGATAATTTATTATCAAATAAAACAACATTCATTTAGTGATAAATAAATTTCATATATGTAATTATACACGTGCATGCGCATGCGCACACACTAATTTTAAATAATTAATTTCTAATTGATAAAAATTAATTAATAAAATAATTTCAATATAAATTCAAATAGCACATACTACAGTTTAATGTTTCATAAACTAATGTCCAAATTTAAACGACTACGATTCGTCTTAATTCAAATACTAAATATAGAACAAATTTTCATTTTAAGGCCTCCAAAAGAAACTTATTTCAATTTTAGATCTCGTTTGAAACTTATTATGAAAATAGACATCTTTTTTATAATATAGTGTTTTTGTACATGCATATTCCATAAACGAGAAATGAGCATGTTCAAAATTTTAATTTGTACTTGCGTAAATTCGAAGTGCGCAAGTGTATTTTTAAAGGAAATTTTTGTACGCATGCTCATTTATAGAATACGCATGTACAAAAATGTTGTATTATGAAAAAAAAACTATTTTCATAATAAGTTTTGAACGAGATATAAACATGAAATAAGTTTTTTTTTCATAGGCCTAAAATAAAATTTTGACACACATACAAATGAAAGGAACAAATACGACCCTCTTAAGGTAACGATGTTACAGCGAAAATAAATAAACTTCTTGAATCATATGTGTAATTCAGATACAACATTACTTTTATATATCAAGTGCAGCAAAAATAAATAAACTTTGCAAAAGTATGTCCATATATAGAATAACGTTTTTTTATGATATATACATATAATTTTGAATTTTGGTGGCTATGCCAGCTAAGCAATCAACTTCCAGAAAATACTACGTTTATTTCAAGGAAGTGCCACAAGCCAAAATCTAACAAACTAAATCAAATCAAAAAAGCTACAAGAGATGAAAAAAATACATGGAACCTCATTTTACTTCAAAAGCCTAATGTACGATTAAGCATCACAATCGCCTCTTCCGCTCCACTTCCCAGCCAAACTCATAATATAACACAACCATTTTCACCCCGCTTCAATTTGATTAAAAGATTAGACAATATCTATTACAGGAAAAAGAAAAAAAACTGAAACAAGGGTAAAACAACAGTTACAGACGTATATAAAATGGCTTTAGCAGCCGCATTGATGTCTACCACATACTTGTTTGCTTAAAAACATAAGTACCATGCACTTACAATAATTCATGTGCTGCTTCTATGTACCGTCTTGTTTTTTTAATTGGTTCTAAAAATTTAACGAACCTGAGGTAACATATCAGACACCAAAAAGCCCTTAAACCTTCAAATCTCGTAGCTTTGAAAGTTCACTGCAAATAAAACAAAGGTCACTCATGAAGGACACATAAACATGCAAAAGTAAAAGAATATAGAAAATAAGATAAATCGGATAAAAGAATTACACAGAGAGACGATGATGGTGAATGCACATGACAAGCTCAAAATGTATTAACCAGCCATTCCGAACTTACTTTTTCACTCGTTACCAAAATTATTTAGATCATAGCAGAAATATAAAAGGAACAAATAAAATCATTAAGGTATCATTGTTGCGGCAAAAACGAAATAAATGACTTGAGCCACAAGTGTAAATCAATACGATATTTTTTATATAAATCAATGGCAGCACTTTTTAATATCAAGTTGGAATCAAATGTAAAGTCATTCCGAGCAAGAAGACAAAATACTCTTTAAGATAATGATATGTATGATATTGCCCTCAGAATTCAGCCTATATATCATTGCAGCCCACTAAATTGTTGTTCATGACAGCGCACATTCACATGCCTACACACACATACATACATACATATACATACATACATGTATATAGATGTATATGTATGCATGTATGTATATAGATGTATATGTATATGTATATATAAGCAGGGCCGGCCCAGGGGCAAGCCCACCAAGCCACTGGGATGGGGCAGCCCACTGAGTCGGGCAACAGGAAAAATCTGTTTTACTTTAAAGTTACAGCTCAATAGCAATCTCCATGCTGGCACATTCACATGCCTACACACACATACATACATACATATACATACATACATGTATATAGATGTATATGTATGCATGTATATAGATGTATATGTATATGTATATATAAGCAGGGCCGGCCCAGGGGCAAGCCCACCAAGCCACTGGGATGGGGCAGCCCACTGAGTCGGGCAACAGGAAAAATCTGTTTTACTTTAAAGTTACAGCTCAATAGCAATCCCCATGCTGGTGATGCTTGAACCCAAAAAAATTAGGGTTTCAAAAATCAACGCCTTCTAATTAATCATCGCTGAATACTCGGCTATACCATCAGCCATCGTCGGCTCATCCTTGCCTCCTACGCGATATTTTCTACTGCTGATTTGAAGTCCTGCTACAGTCTCTTTATACCGCCACTGCTAATTAAGTATGCGAATTTCTTGTTTTGAGTTGTCTAATTTTCTAAAATTTAGTCGCCCTTTTACTGCTTTAGATTTCATTAACATTGAAAACGCCTGAAGCTAATAACTTATTAGTATTTAGTTATAAACAACTAGTTTTCTGTAAATAATCGTTTAGGAATTGAAATTTGAAAGCCGAAGCTAAAAAACTAATAATTATTTAGGAACTGATACTCACATCGATGTACTATTTTTCCTGCAGTGTGTGTATGTCTACCCGCAAACATTTAGGCAGAACCCAATATGATTTGTCTGTACACTTAACTAATACACTAGTTTGTAAACTTGATACATTTAGTTAAAAATTAAATACACTGTTTTGCAAACTATTTGAGACTATAAGTATTGCAGCCCACTTAATGTGGCAATTTTTGTATAAAAAGTTGGTATGTTATGTTATAGTTTTATATGTGATTTTATGCTTATATATAAAAAAGAAAAATTAAAAAAATTGACATGTTATATAGTAAGGGGCAAAAAAATTCACATTGGGCTTGGGCAACCGATTCTTTGGGCCGCCCCTGTATATAAGTATATGTATGTGTGTGTATGTATATATGTATATGGCACCCCTGTAGCCCTCCGATTTGCACCACACGTTCCGATTTAAATAATACACACACCCCACTTAACACTTACATCCATGTATGAAAGGCATGCAATAGGTTGCAATGAACAACAATACAAGAGCCACATCTACATGTGTGTTTATGCATCATCGGGCATTCATACTTCCTCATTGTCAAATTAATTGTCAAATAATTAGGCTGATGTAGATAGCGTAATTACAAATTTGATGCAGAAAGTCAAATAATTAACGATTGAGCTGACAATCATAGAATATACTATTATTTACGATCATACTACGGTACAAAGTTGTTTGATAACCTATTTTATCTCAAACACCCAACCCCTTTAGTCAAATACGTTCATATAATCTTTTGTGACAAGAGTTGTTCTACAAAATATGAATTTTTCCATGGAATATATAAATGTGTGTAATTCAGTTTTGCTAATTGTTTTTATCCTATGTCCTTGGTTATTTTATTTCTACTCTTTTCAATAGAGTATGGTCATATTTTTACTAGGTTTCTCTAAGATCTAAAACTGGTCAAGAAACATTTGGGAAAAAAAATCAAAAATGTCATTAACAACCAAATTGACACGTACATAATTAATCACGCAAAAATAAACAATCAAGTTTAACATACTATTTACTCTCACTGCATTAGTTTTGACGCCAAACACACACTTTGTAGAAGTATGTTCATATAGGATCGTTTTTTCTAATATATACGTATACATGTAACCTGTATTTTGGAGGCTATGCCAATTAAATAATCAACTACTAGAATTATACTAAATTCATTTCAGCTTACTGTACAATAAGTTAAGAATCACATTACCTCTTCTGAGTCCAATGAGCTCCACTTCCCAGTCAAATTCATGTATAACACAAGCTTTTTCACCCAGGCTTCCATTTGATTCACAAATCAAATAGTATCCCATGCTTACATGACAAGAAAAGCAAAGCTGAAAACAAATGCACATCAGTTACAGACATATATAAATTGCTTTAGTGTCCACATTAATTCCCACGACATAATTATTTGCTTAAAAACACAAGTATAATGCACTTGCAATAATGCATGTGTTGCTTCTATGTATCTTCTTAATTTTACCCTGGTTCTAAAATTTTAAGGAACCTGAGGTAACATTATCAAACATCAAAAAGCCCTTAAACCCTCAAATCTCATAGCTTTGAAAGTGCATAGCAAATAAAATAAAGGGCATTCACAATGAACACATAAACATGCAAAAGTAAAAGAACATAGAAAATATGATAAATCCGACAAAAGAATTAGATAGAGAGAGATGACGATTACGATGACTGCATAAACAAGCTCAAAATGTATAACCAGCCATTCCAAGCTTATGTTTTCAGTCAGTTAGCAAATTTATTTAGATCACAGCATAAATATAATAGGAATAAATAAAGTCATCTTAAGATATCAATGTTACATCAAAAACTAAATAAACAACTTGAGTCGCAAGTGCAAGTCAAATACAACATTTTTTATATAAATGATGAAGTGCATCACTTTTTAATATTAAGTTCAAATCAAATGTTAAGTCATTCTGAACAAGAAGACAAAATGCTCTTATAATATGGATAAGTATGATAATGATAATGCACCCATACTTCAGTCTGTTATCATTGCAGCTCACAAAATAGTTTTTCATGACAGCACACATTCACATGTCTTTACGTACATACAGACATATAACAGGAGAGAGAGAACAAATATTTAAAGCTGATATCAAGGGCTGCAAAATGATGCTAAATAAGGGGTGTAATTGATCCTAGCTCACATTTACATATACATATATACATATGCGTGTGTGTATGCATGTATATTTAAATATTGGTATGTGTGTGCACGTGCACACATAGACTCACACTTACATCCATGTATGAAAGGCATGCAATAGTTATAAAGTGAACAACAATAGAAGAGCCACATCTACATTTGTGTTTATGCATCATCGGGCATTCATACTTCTTCATTGTCGATCGCATAAATGGGTGTTTTAAATGCCAGTTTTGGTTTTTCTTTTATTTACCATACAATACTTGAAATGAATTAATCGCTTAAAGAGGATGAAATAAAAAATGAAACACAAGGTAAAATATATCATACAAAAATGAAACACAAGGTAAACTATGCTTTTTTACAATGGTACCTATTTGCATATGGAATTGTTTAAACATGATCCAACCTTGCTGTGATTGTATATTCATCTACACAGAAGAGCCACATCTACATTTGTGTTTATGCATCATTGGGCATTCATACTTCTTCATTGTCGATCGCATAAATGGGTGTTTTAAATGCCAGTTTTTCTTTTATTTACCATGCAATACTTGAAATGAACTGATCGCTTAAAGAGGATGAAATAAAAAATGAAACACAAGGTAAAATATATCATACAAAAATGAAACACAAGGTAAACTATGCTTTTTTTCAATTGTACCTATTTGCATATGGAATTGTTTAAACATGATCCAACCTTGCTGTGATTGTATATTCATCTACACAGATTGTTAGTCCACTTGAAAATCCTTATTGGAGAGCAGTAAAAACCATGCAATAGAGAGTCCTACAGTCAACTATAAGTTGCCTACTAGTTGAAATAGAACAGCGAGATATTAAGTAGATAAATGCAAACCACCCTGTCCTTCTGACATAAAATAGCACCAAATCTAATGAATGAACAATGAATATTTAACCTAATATATAACAAGGAAATTTAATGGTTGAATACAAGTAGACAAAGAGATTGACAAAAAATCGTACCTTAAAAGTATTGGATCCCGGCGCCAATTGCATTGCTGAAAGAAAAAGAGAAACTCGACCTGACCACCACTCCATAAAGGTATGCTGACCGCTGCAATCTTGTAAACTTTGATGGGTCCGGCATCAATTTCATGAAGTTTACAAAAAACGTTTACATCTCTAACATATTTCAGCATTGAAAATTATTTCAAGAAATCATCTACTAAACGTCACTGCAATGTAAAGATGTTATTATGAAACTTTTGTGTCAGTTAAACTTTCAAATCTCCCTATATGTACCTCTAATGTACAAGTACCAACTTGCATAGAAAACCACAAAAATATTGAATTTCAATCATTAGCAATTGGCATAATTTAGAGGATCATTTGAAATTAATGAAATATTGGTCACAATGCTAAACTTGATCAACACAACTGATTGACAACCTGGGCAATGCAACTAATGTTAATCTTTCCAGTCACGAAACTATACAACCCATTGGATTCATGTAAACACAAAGATACTAAACAAAGAAAATTTTATAAATAATTGTTAAACCACTTACCTAAAAAATATCCACAAAATATTCAAGAATGCATATGAATTCCACAAAAATCATGATCATTTATAAGTAAATTTTTAGACTACAAAGCATATAGCAAAGCATAGATTTAAGACCATATATGCCTTTTTTACAAACATGATAAGAAATTGATGAAAAGCTGATCTAAAAATACAGAAGCTTGACAAAAGTACAAAGGAATGAAGAGATATGTCAATAAAACTTTATGGCTAACAAAAGCCGCTGGTCGGGCCATAAAACGAAATACTAATTCCAATTAAGCAAGCAAATTTACATCAAAGTATCCTTTTTCAAGATCTAGCGCCAAATCAAGCAGTTGGAACGTAAAAGCAAACTTGTAAGTAATTATTTGACAAGTGATTGATACTAAACAAGTTACTGTTAGACTGACACAAGTAAACATCGTTATACAAGAATAGCAGCAACAATTTACTGTCTATTCCTAATGTTTCAGAAATACACAACAAAATTCATTAAAAAGAACAACATGAACATTACAAAAAAAAATGAATTAACAGGTAAAACTCAAAAATCAAGCACCGAATAACGTAATCAAAGGTAGTAAAGAAAAGAAGTTTAACTGCAGAAAGTTAGGGCAACCCCGGGAAAGCAGTCCCCTTATCCCTAATTCAATTTCGATCGAAAAAACAACAGATTAAGACCTTAAAATAATTGAAGAAAACTAAATAAAAACAGCCTCTGACACCCAAGGAACGAATTACAGCAGAAGCTCTCAAGCCTGGCGAGGCGAAAGCACGAGAAACAAGCCTAAGTTTCTCGACTACTTTTTTTTCTTGCTATCAAAAAGAACCAAAAAAAAAAATTTAAGAGGATCAGAACCATTGGCTTGATTTCTCCGAATAGAAAATTGCGCACTGTGTAATCGGAAGCCGACATTGTGGCAGAGAGAAGATGTGGATGCCAAGGGCTAATGTACGGACAATTAACGGGCCAGATCATGACTTGCGGGTCCGAGTTAAAAACCCGCTTCTTAAACCCAGTGACTTTCATAAAAATGGTCGTGGTAATAAGAGTTGTCTGTTGATAAGAAGATAAGAAACACTGTACATTAAGTTGCACACCATTATTTTGCAATATAAACAACACGGTACATTAAGTTATTCAACCCACTTGTATTTGTTAATCGATTTGCTCTGTTCTTCTTTTGTGTACTCTTTATACTTTTTCCTTTAACTTATTTGACTACAGACGGATCCAAAATGAGAGACTATAAAATATTGAGTAAACTTTCGAGTAAATTACCTTTTTCTAGAAATAGTTCGTTCTTTCAATTGTTTTTCAAGTGCTTGAATTTCATTATTGTTTACTGAATTAGAACTCGAGTGTACACTATTTCCTTTTCCCTTAATTTTTAACGTAGTAATAATCTCTAATTGTTAAATTGATTATTTTGTTCGTATCACAGTAATTTGTATAGCCCGGAATATGCCTGAATCTTAGCTCCGTCGCGTGTTCTTTCTCTTCTTTTTCTTGAAAAAATAAAGAAAAAAAATTCGTTATGTGATTGAAACATACCACTCGAAATGCATTCTCAATCAAATCACAATATCAATATCTCAAACATCATCCCCATTCTCCTCTCATTCCCTTCTCCCGGGAACAAACATCCAATTCAAAATTGGTTGGATACCCTAATTTTGGTTTTTTTTTAAGTTGCCATAAGATGCAAAATTAAAAGCCAGAGAAAAGACAAAATATTTTTACAGTAAACTAAAGTTCTCCTCAATGAAATTGGGATACTAAATCGATTACAACTATATAGTGAATAAGTTCAACAATGAAACGATAAGGAACAAAGAATTCATGAATTGTTAACGTTGAATGGTGTTGGATGGGACCTCGAGTTATAACTTGTTACCGGCAACAATCACTTTTGGGCATTATTAAACGAGCATTTTTATTCTATTCGTACTTTAAAAACTACCATCCATCAAATGGAAGTTATTTGACTTCATTTACACTGGTGTGTGATCCTTAGGATAGTGTCCTTTTTTTTGGTCGTTGAAACCATCATAGAGCACAGCTATTATGGTGGGCATTGGGAGGTTGTTTTGGAAACCAGAGAAAGCAAAGAGGCAATGCAAGGGCTTTCTAAGACAATGGTTGACGACTTTAACGACATTAATTTCACCCTAAGAAACCTAATTCACAACATGACATCTCTATACAACGACACCTCAAGGGTGAAAGTTGGAAGATGCATCATGTTGATAATGGACATGCTTTTGCTTCTCCTCCTACTCATGTTTGTGCTCCATCACATCTTGCTCGTGTCTTCTGTTTCACACACATATTTTTCACCGCTCCTAGATTCAAGGAATTCATTGACCCAGTTGGTTTATATCAGTTAGGTAACGAATGTACTAGGGTAAATTTCAAAAGAAAATTCCCTAAGTGGATGTAAATGGATCTATATAAATAATTAGTTAGCATTTAGATACAATCTGCATTTTAAGTTAACGTTGTATTTCAATTTTAATGTGTTTATGTTTTTCATATACATGGAGTGTACTATAAAAATGTGACATACACACACACACACATGTGTGTGTGTATAACATGATCGTGTAAAATAGCAATATCATGGCATGTGAATATTATATACACACGGGTGCACATACACGTATGGATATTTGGATTTATATCCGTAGTATATATATAAATATGCATATAATGTATTGCCACGTTTAAATAAATCATAATATCATATATATGTAATGTACAACTTCAAAAACATTATACATACATGTGTGTGTGTGTGTATAATGAAATTTATTGTAAAGTATTAAGTTAGCTTGACTAAATAAAATGGTTATGTAGATTCGAAATTTAAGAATTTAATATATCTTAATTCAAATTTGGTTTAACTAGGTCAAAGATATTTTATATTTGATTTTAAAACAAATTTGATAATTTCAAAATGCTGTGCGTATTTAAAATTTGAAAACATAAATATAATTATCTATGTTTTGACTAAATCAAATATATTAAAGCTATTATATATAATTATTTGCTTTTGGCTTAAAATATTTTACGAATGAAATATACATATATTTTGTTTAATTCAAATATGTATACACATAAATCTAAACCAAAAATATATTAGATATTTTAAATGATAAATATTGGATGATGAAACTATTAACTTTTCATCTAAATTGGTGTAACAACCCGTACCTCCATGGGCCTATTTTTCAACAAAAATAGAAACTCAGGTCCATCAAGACACAGATCGTTGGATTTGGTACCTACAAATAAGCATGAACATTATCATATATTGATGATAATATAAACTCACAGTGGAAATAATAATAGGATAAGGATACTGACTATGATTACTATCTTAGAATTAATGGTATTTCTTGGATAGGAGATTCTCACATCAGCATCGAGCATGAGAGAAAGAAGACTCTCCGACAACAAAACATATCTAGCTCCAGTGATATGTTCCTCTAAATTCTATCATGTGGGTTATAATAAAGAGGGATAAGAACAACGTTTTGGTGACTAAAATGATATAAACTGCCAATAACGTAAACTTATATTAATTGGTTCCATTTGATTGTTATGTCCATTAAGGTTAGCAATTCTAATCTAACCTTGCATTGCACACACGATCACTTACTTACCCCTTCCTAAGGTACGAAATGCTAGTGAAGCCTTATCAACCATCCAATACTTCCAAACCCATTAGTCACTTGGAACTTCTATATATGAAGCGAGCTTCTATAATACTTTTAAAAAGAGAAATGGACAGACTTGCCATTTAATACCTTAACTAGGTCGATCCCATCATTCAATACTTATTCCCAAGGTAGTTTCCTAACAATGTTGTCAATGGTTGGTGGGTCCTAGCTACAATACCTCTAACCACTATTTAAGGCTTCGACATTTAATGTCCAACCATTATCGCATCTATGACTAATAAAAGCGTAGCCATGTAATAAACATTACTCAAACCACTTAATACCTTTTATTAGAAAATATGCAGACTCTGGTCATTTAAGACCTTAACTGAGGCAGACGGTGTCATTTTAGACATTTTCCCAAGGTGTGCTCCTAAATGGTACTATTATTATTACCGTTTCCCAATGTAAGATAAAGTACCCAAGCCACTTAATACTTCCAAGTGGAAAATAGACAAACTCCATCATTTAAGATCTATTTCTAGAAGCGTGCTCTCAATGGTACTATCTAGCTATCATTGCTTGAAAATCTCATCGGGCTACTTAATACTTCTTTTATAGAAAATAGGATGACCCTACAGTCACTTAAGACTTCAAACCTGAAGCGAACCCTTTTCGAGATATCCACTCTCACTCTTTAATTATAAATATAGCATCTCATTAGATTACTTCTTCCAATAGGGAGGCAGACCCTTCAGCCACTTAAGACCTTAACACTGAAGTAAATCTTTTTTAGAGACATCCTAATTTATTTATTTATTTGGAATCTCAATAGGTTACTTATTACTTCCATTTAGGAGAGAGGCGGACCCTTCATCCACTTAAGACCTCAAACCAGAAGCAAACCAAATCTCTCTCCTCGTCACAAGTCCTAGGATTAGTGATATCTCAACATCAGTATTAAGTACATCCAACAGCTGGTACCCTTAAAGTGAAGGGCAATCTCCTGTCGAGTGACTCTACCGACCTCCCATCACTAACCCACTAAGTCCAATAACCATCCTAAGTCTTTATTTATATTATTGTTGGTAGACATTGGAATTAGCATACTAATTTTCTTTTTATTTAAGGCAATAAGATTTACCTTTAATATTTATCTACCCATAAATCCCTGTCTGATACACATAAATTGATAGAGTTAGGGGTATGCCCTAGGGGTAATTATGTAATTTGTTACATATATCTAACTCGTTGACCAATCTTGTTCAAAATAAAAGGTATTTTCTTCCAATTATATAGATATAATGTGATTATATTAATTAATTTACTTAACTAAAAGTATATTTAATAAAAAAATCCATAAATGGTACATTTTGTGATAGTGGTTACAAAGTGTTGTAACCGTGAGTAATTTATCACAACGAAACAAATATACCATTTTAAATATTCCTAGTCAAGATGCATCAAGACTGGATATCAATATATCCGTTGAGACTGGAGTACGTAACGCTCTCCAAATGTTGGGCAGTGTTTTACTCATGACTGCTGGGGGAATCTAGGGATTACGTACTTATAGTTATTGGATAACTATGGAACGGCTCACTCGATAGTTTTCTATTGGTTAATATAACTAAGGTCAAACAAAAAATATCGACGTGACTGATTTACACAGTTCTCTTGACTTTAGAATACCGTGGATCTTCAGCATGAAAGCTCCGCTTTGATTATAGTCAAATCATGGCATGGCATCCATCAAGTGACTATAATTGGGTCAAGTAGAAGTATTAGAAGTGAAGCCTATTCAAGAGAGGATTCGTCTTCTCAGTTATATGCGGTTAGTATCACGGTCAACTCAAGCCAACTCAAAGTCAAAGTCTCTTGCTAGAGCATTTCGGTTAATAATAATTGTTATTATTGAACCAAGGACTTTGTATTTGGACTATAAAGTTGAAGGTGGATGAGGTTGGAATTTTGACCATTACCAAATTCCATAAGTCCAAAGTGATATAGTTTTGACGAAGAGAATTGGTGTAAACAAATGTCACAACCGGACAACGCTTATGAAACTAAAATTGGATTTTACCGAAAATGAATAAGCGATAAATTTGGTCATAATGTCACGCCACCTATTAAGTGACATGTGAACGTTAACATTAGAATAGTTTGATGTTAATCACTGGCCAAATTTACACCCAAGAGTTACACATCCGAAATGATGAATTCCCTTAAGACTGAACGATTTAATTAGTTTATAATTGTTATAAATTAATTAAATTAATTAATATTTATGAAATATTAATTATAAAATTTGAATGTGATTTGAGAAATAAATAATGTTATTTATATTTATAATAGTTATAAATATATCGATTGATGTACAATATCGACAAGCGATTAAATTAGCTTTAATTGCATAGTATTTTAACTTGGGCTTAGATGGGTTTAAGGCCCATCATTAGGGCTGCAAATTTTGGTTTTGGGAAGGTCTAGAGGTGGCTAAAACATTGGGAATTGGCTTGGAGATAATGAGTTGAGATCAGTGAGAATGTGTAAAAAGGTTTTCCTCGTTTCTCTCTAATAGAACCCTACATATATACATATATATATATAATTAATTATTAACCTTTTTTGGCTGCCATATTGCCTTCTACATTGCTGGTTAAAACATAGCTCTCAATCCACTCCAAAATTCTCTAATATATTTCAAATTAAAATAATACTATTCGATAGTTAAAGGACGGTGATTTCGGACTTGCAATCTGATGAATCAAGAACAATAAAAGGAAGGGAAGTCACTGCTTCAACGTGAATTCAAAAGCATCATTAAATTGGGAATTTTAATTCATATTATAGTAATTAAATTATATTCTATGATCCTATAATGAGCAATTTCATATTTGTTTAAATATATTGCTACTATATGTTTAGTTATGTGAGATTTTGTAAGTTGATGTAGTTGTCACAAATCAGTTTGGTTATGTGCATAATTTGTTATACTATTTGATTTGTGAAATGGCGGACCTCTAAATTTAGTACGTCATTACAATATCGACAAGCGATTAAATTAGATTTAATTGCATAGTATTTTGGCTTGGGCTTAGATGGATTTAAGGCCCATCATTAGGGCTGCAAAATTTCGGTTTTGGAAAGGTCTAGGGGTGGCTAAAACATAGGGAATTGGCTTGGAGATAATGGGTTGAGATCAAGTGAGGATGGGTAAAAGGTTTTCCTCATTTCTCTCTAATACAACCATATATATATATATATGTGTGTGTGTGTGTGTGTGTGTAGGTATATGTATGTATCTCTAAAAATAATTATGAACCTTTTTTGGCCGCCATTACCTTCTACATTGCTGGTTAAAATATAGCTCTCAATCCACTTCGACATTTTCAAATATATTTCAAATTAAAATAATACTATTCGATAATTACAGGACGGTGATTCCGGACTTGCAATTTGACGAATCAAGAACGGTTAAAGGAAGGGAAGTCATTGCTTCAACGTGGATTCAAAGGCATCATTAAAATGGTAATTTTAATTCATATTACAGTAATTAAATTATATTCTATGATCCTATAATGAGAAATTTCATATTTGTTTAAATATATTGCTACTATATGTTTAGTTAGGTGAGATTTTGTACGTAGATGTAGTTGTCACAAATCAGTTTGGTTATGTGCATAATTGTTTGTTATACTATTTGATATATGTATAGACAAACATTGTTTACTGTACAAAATCAATTTTTGTCATTAATAATTGTTTTATATATATTTATTAATAAATTCATATATATATTTTAGTGTATATTTCTCTCTCATAATAACATATATGCATATATAAGATATATATATATATGATTAATAATTTTAGTACACTTATTTATATATAATACGAATTTACAAATTTGAAAATTAATTTTCATACATATATTCATATTTTTAAATTAATATTTATTGAATTTTTGAATTGTTTATTATATATAAAATAATTATTACATTAAAAATTCAATTTTATATTTTTTATAAATATTATATCATTTCAAAAACATATAGAAAAAATTTAGGAATTTTTCAATAAAGTTTATTATTTTTAATAATTAATATTATTTTGGTAAAACTGTTTTATGATTTATTAAAACAGAAAAATAGTGTGAAGGACAAAATTTCTCAATATTTAAACCTCAAGGACCGACCTTCAATATTTTAGCGTGAAGGACAACTTTTGAATTTCAATTCGAAGTCACGACAAGAAATTAGCGAACAGGACAAATACACTAATAAGTCTAGAGCGCGTCAAGCTTAGACGGCGTTCTCGGCGAGGGCGGTTGCTGCGATGGCGTTGGCTGCGAGGTGGTTGGTTCGACGATGGATGCCAACGACTAAGGTTTTGAAGTAGCTCGATTTGAAGTCATCTGATGATGGAAAATTAATGACTTTGGTGACAAGGACGCCATTGTGAAGTGGTGTTTTAGAAGAAACAACAATTCAAGGAAGTAGAAGAGCAAGTCGAGAAAGAAAAAAAGCAAACCATGGAAGAATTAGGGGAGAAGAAGTGGTATCAGCTATTAGGTATCAGTTTTCCAGTTTGTAAGTATCATTTTCGAAAATATTTGTTATTTTTGAGTTTGTGCTTTAAATATGATGATGAACTGATTTTATAGAAGGATGATTGTTATGACTGAAATGCTTGTTCAAGAATAAACTGTAAACTTAGATAATGGTGATCGAATTTGATAAATTTGAAAACCTAGAAGATTATGGGTGGTTTATTTAAGTATCAGCTGTTAGTATCAGTTTTAGTTGTCGGTAGCAGTTTTTAGGTAGCAGTTTTTAGGTATCAGTTTTTAGTTACCGGTAGCAGTTTTTAGATATCAGTTTTTAAGTTAAGAGTTATCGGTAGCATGTAATGACAACGGGTGGTGTTGGGGGCGGCGGCGAGGCTGGTGGTGCAGGTGGTGGCAGTGAGTGGTGGTGCAACGAGTGGTGGTTGATAATTTTGGCGGTTTATCCTTATGACTAATTTGGAAGAATATTTGTCCTTAGCACTAATTTTGGAAGCATGTTTGTCATTGTGGCTAAAATATCGAGGTTGTGTACTTGAGGCTAAAAAATACAAATTTTTGTCCTTTATACAAAAAACCCCTTATTAAAAATAATAATTTAGTTTTTGTAACCTTTCATTCATGATCTTAGAATTTCTGAAATTTTAAAATTTGAATTTTTAATAATACATTATTTTATATTAAATACTTATTGCCGAAATCAATGTATTTGTTTAAAAAAAAATACTATTTCAACTTTGAAAAATCTCCAGATTTTTTCTGTAACAACCCGGGCTTTTGTAACAATTAATTATCGTCAAATGACGATTAGATTGGTTTGCTAATTGCTATTGGCATTTTAATAGGTTGAAATTCGTTTAAAAATTTGCTAAAGAGTTAAACGGGATTTAAATTGCAATCTTGGCCCAAGTTCTATGGTGCTGTGATAATTATCTAAGGCCGTTACCCGTTCCTCTCTATTTTCATTTCACTTGGCTAACCCTAAAATAAACGAAAGAAATATAAATGGCGGCTCGATCTTTTTCATCGTTCGAATCAAAATTAGGGCTTGTATAAAAATCGAGGATGCCGACCTTTGGTTGCTCGATCGAAGGCCCTTGATTGTCGATCGACTAGAATTGCTCGCGGCGGCGTCTTTTTGGTCGAGTTCGGAAAAGGTGAGTAATTTTATTTACTCACATCTAGATCAAACTTAGTTCTTTGTTACGGCAATTCGATTTTGTTTTGGTGATTGGTGACTTTTCTAACTTCGGTAGTCGATTTTGTTTCGTTGTTGATTCCTCCTTGACTTCGGTATTAACTTGAATTTTATTTTATGCTCTAATTTGTTTATCACCCGACTTCGATTTGTGGTGTTGTTTATGAGATGATTTTGGCTTTCAACGTTGAATTTGCTGTTGTAGACTTCTTTCGAGACTTCGGTCCTTTGACTTTGTGTATGCTATACCCTGACAGGCCATCTCTGGTCATCACCTTTGGGTTGGCATCGATCTGTAGTTGTTTACTTGTTAAATTACAGCTGTGAGTTACTGCAGTTACTTTAGTTCATGAGTGACTTGAGCTTGATTTCTGGGATTTGTTCGAACTTGCAGATTATCATTAGTTTGAAACAGTTACATGACTTTGGCCAGTTGATAATTTGTGATGATATTTTGACTTGCTTTAAACTGCTACTTTGATCAGTAGGCAGTCCTCTGGTTAAACAGTATGCCTCTGGTGAATTTGCTCATCTACATATGTAGCTTCGACTTTTTTCATCTTAAGTCTTTGTTGTATTTATGCATCATGTTGTGTTTGATGTATTCGTGTGTACTTGCTGTTGCATATAGCTATGGCCATGTCACACCTATGCTTTTTAAAATCCCTAATGCATTTGTTGTTTGGACCCGTGTACTTGTGCACATTCTCTGTTGTTCTGTGATATCAAAGTTTGATACGATAATTTTTGCTTCCTTTTCTTAGTTTTGCAGAATAATTTTCTTGAGCTTTGAGTTTACTGATTTAGTTACAACTTTGAATACTTGTGGTGGTTGCAGCTTCTTTTTTTTGTTGAAATTATGCCCTTGTTGTTTTGTATTGCACTGAGTAAACCCTCACGGGTACTGATACGTGTACTGATGCATTTTGTTTTCCATATGCACTGAGTCAATTCTCATGTGCACTGATGCATTTATTTTCGTTTGCACTGTGATGGATCATCTCGGTTGTGACTTGGTCTTTGATGATTTCATTTGCATTGCGCTGGTTGGTCTGGCCATTCTTTGTTTCAGATCTGTGCATATCTTCTTGTATGTTTGGAGTGTCTGTTCGACCATATTGATAGTATTTGGTCTGGACATTGTTGTATTGTGACTTGAACATTGATTTTTACATTGAGTTGAATCCAGCTTAAACGCTCGGGTTTGACCTTGTGCTCGTTTGTGAACTTTCATTGAGCTTTTGTGTATTTCTTGCTATAGTGGCGAGGCAGTACACGCGAGCGTGTACTGCAGCCCTAACAGAATTGACATTTTGAATTGATATTTCAATTGCTGAATTGTTTTGTGTATCCAATTCAATATTTTGAAATTGTACATTGATTTGGTTTGATTTGACCATTCCGCTGTTGTCTAATTATCAATTTGATAATTAGATTATGAGTTTCTAATTATTTACTTAATAAGTAGATTTTGTTGTTAATTGTTGTTTAGACAATTCTGTTGTTTTCTAAATTATCCTCATTGATAATCCTTTTTATTTATCCTTGTTGATGATTTGGATTTGCTGATTTGTTGTTTAACACTGTTTAGTGTTATATCTGCCGTTATCCGATTCTCTTATCGAACAGTTGGATATACGAGATTTCTATGACTATCATCTATTTGATATTTGATTATTATTGCTTCTGTGCATTAATAACTGAGTTTGAATTAGACTGACCCGTGTATTATTTTCTTTTGAATTTAATACTCGGGTCAGACCCGAGTTATTTCAGGTTGTAGATATCTTGCTTTGGGTTGCTGTTTGAGCTATGAAGACTTTTCATATCTTTTGGAGTAGTCGTGTCATAGTATAGGTTGATATGTATTCATGTATATTAGTCGATGATGTACTTGTATATATAACTTCCAGAGTCGACAGTTGTAGTTGTATCATATGTATCGTGTCAAATGTATTGTAACTGACATCAGTTATACATATATATGAGACTTTTGTTATCTGTGTTCCGCATTTTATTATCTGTGTTATTATTATATATATTGTCCTAAACTATTATGAACCATCGTAGTTCGTTTTATATTGGAATTGGGTATGTCGATGGGAGTAAATAAATAAGTGATGAAAAATAAAAATATATACCACTCTTATCGAGGTAACCAATACTAGTATAAGGCCCAACTACGGATGGCCACTCCTATCCAGCCTTATTCTTCGTGATAACAGACAATATTTCTTTTAATACTCTTTGTTATTGTGAGCATAGAGGTGGGGCGTCACATTTTCTGAGCTCTATTTTATGATCCTAGATTTTCGAAATTGTAAAATTTGAATTTTCTTCAATAGATTATTTTATATTAATTATTTATGGAAGAAAACATTATTTTATTCATAATATATACAAATTAAAATACTAAAATTATTATGTTTGTAAAACTAAGTTAATTTTGAATTATAAATAATTTTTAATAATTGTTCTCTCTCTTTCTATATATATATATATTTATCTATATATAAATGTTTTATGTTCATATATTATATATAATACATTTATACATACGTGTGTGTGTGTATTTTTTGTAACACATATACATGCACATATTTGGACAACATACATGACATACAAAATGAGCTAATATGTCTGTTGCGATGTAAATCCCAACATCTACATATGGACTATCTTTCACGGATTATTATGTTACACATGCACTCACACACATATGTATATGATACATTTATGTATAAACTAAATCAAATAAAATTAATTTCATATCTTAATATATTTGAATTTAAATAAAATAAATGATTTTATTTAAATAAAATTTAAGAATGTTCTAATTCAGTTAGACTTTAAAGGGCCAATAAAGATCCAATAGGGTAAAAATTTTAAAATTCACCTGTAACTTCCGCTACGGGCTGGTCCAGTTCCAACATAAATGTTAATTTATCCATAAAATCATAACGGATATCCTAAGACATTTATGTATGATTATTAATTTTAAATTAGTAACCTTATATGTCTATTACATTTTTATCAATCTCGTTAATTCATTTACCTTATCAAATTATTACAACTATCATATTTATTACCATTTATTGGAGTTATGACCTTTTTTCCATTAGTTAATTATCATAAATGCGAATATTATATGCAAGCGTCATTATTAGCTTTTTATTTAATCATTGTAAGTGCGGTAAATTATGTATAAATTTTTACTTTTATCAAATATGTTCTAGTTATATATCTTCATTAGAATACTCTTTTCTATGTTAAATTGTTAGAATCATATCTAAAAGGATTATTCGTTATAATTTTCATAAATTAGTCCAAAACAAAATATTTGACTTTAAAATATAAAAGATTACATTGTTAAGGAGTAATTATTTCTTTTTATTACTGAAATAGACAGTGTAAACTACGATGAATTCATACATTACACATCTCTTTCTTTTTCTTGCATCTGTTCCTTGTTAGATCAAACGATGTATCTTTCTAAAAGGGAAAGAAATTAAACTAATATACAAATATTAAATGGATCTAAATTCCAACAATTTCTAATATAAAAAAGTTTATATTCTAACAAGATCAGGATAGTAATTCAAATTTATAGTATTATTATACAACCGATTTCAAATCTAGAATAAATTTTATTCAAATCAATATTTTAAATTCATACCTTTTAGGACTGATTTCTGGATCAGGTTATATATAATGCTAAATCAATTCATAAACAAGAATATGTAGGCGGCATTTATTATATTCGGATCATATTCAGTTCATTGCCTACAACTCATATACAATTATTCAAGTAGGCATAAAATTCAAATAAATGCCAACGGGATAAATTTCATATTATAATAATCTACAAAATTTCCCACTCACCTTTTAAGATCGATCCAAATCCCCAGAGCTGAAGTAGAACTTTTGATTCATCTTCAAATCCTTTTTAATCTAAGAGGTATGTATATAAAGGTATATACATACATTAGAATTACAGACCTGAGAAGAGATTTGGGATAGGGAGAGAAAACACACACACACACACATATATATATATATATAACCTCAAATACACATATGGTTGATTCTCTTCTCTTCTCTTTTTTAATATATTTCCACTCTTCTCTGATTTGTATGAATATAGATACAAATACCTTATCATTGTAATTTAAAAAGAAAGTGGAGATATAAATAAACATAGCTTCGCTACCACCTCCATAAAAATATGAGAAGAGAAGAGAGGGCTAGGCCTGAATTTACAAGCGCCAGAATCAACCAGAATCATTAGATCGAAATATATTAAATCCGGACCGTTGCGGCATAGGTTTATTGGAGCCGCCAGGTCACCACCGCTCGACCGTCCTTGGGTCACTGGTCGACCCCCTCCAAAAATGGGTCGGCCTGTGGACCCATACAATTAATATAAAACATTAATTTTTCTTATTTAATTATTTTCGTTCCGAACTCATTTTTCGTCCTTAACTTCTTCGTTTGGACTCCGATCGCAATACTCCAAATATGAAAGTTGCTCAGAATTTCACCATGAGCGCAATGGTGCATGTTTCATGGTCAAATTCTATCGTTTGCATAAATTCCATTTTCGGAGCCTAATTAATTAACTTACTAATTAAATAACTAATGTCAAATTATGGGGTATTACAATTAGTTTTCACAATATTAATTTTATCATATGCCAAAAATTATTTTTATTCACATTTAATGATTTGTAATTTAAAAACATGTTGATTCATGTATAAGATTTATATTAACCATTTATAAATTCTATAACTATTAAACATATTATATGCATGGCAATATCATCCCATACAAAGATTTAAGCATAACATATATGTGGATATGTGAAAAATATAAAATTACCTTTGATGGCCTTGTCGCTCCTTACACGTCGATCTATGTTTGCCTTTTAGGATTCTAAATTCGCTACCCGAACTTGCAAGTATCGAGTTCTATTACCAACTTAGTACTATAATTAGACAAAAGAGGGAAGTAATGAGGATAGCTATGAAACTATTGGTGGCTAGGGTTGGAAAAATGAAACTCCTTCATGGTTGAGTTTGAGAAGACTTTTATAGTGGAGCCTTATGAGAGTTATCTATTGCTAATATTCACTCTTAAAAGCCAACGCCAAATGCTTCATTATCCAACAAGCGTGCCCCATAGTGACTCCTCACCTTCAATTTTTGCCCCCTTTTTATTTGCATATTTAAATTTAAAACCATTTGAATATGTATTAATGTTGTATATTATTACATACATACATATAACACTTATGCACACATCCAAAAAATTACTAAGTGCATTTATAAAATTCCGAAGAGCTACGAAATTACTAAAAGGACCCTAAATATTAAATGCACTCATAATTCATATCATGCAAATATCAATTAATTTATAACACATTATAAACTAATTAAATCAGCGATTAATATTTAACAATTAGTGTGAAATGAGTCAGCGATTAATATTTAACAATTCATATAGTAACGTCCACACATCACATAACTGATGGTGCGATAGTTTTGGATAATTTATTGCTTACAGACCTTTTAAGTAAAATCGTATTTTAGGCCAACTTAAGTTGTACCGTTAAGTAACGACAGAATATATATACGTTCTCTTCGTCGATACTCTGTCACTTTAAGATATCTTGAGTTTGGTTTCGATCAAAACTCCAGCATATCCATATGAAATTATTTAGTACCAAAAGTCCTTGGACTAATAATAACACCCATTGTTAACCTATTTACTCTGATCAAAGATTTTGACTTTGAGTTGACTCTTGTTGATCGTGATACTAACCTTATACAACTAAAGAGACAGATTATCTATTGAATGGTGTTTCACCTTCCATTCTTCAATTCAGACCCTACTATAATCATTGAATGGTCGCCATGAGTATTTACATCAAAGTTCCACATCATTCTCAAATCAAGAGAACTGTATAACACTGCCACGCCAAGATTTCCTATTTGACTATTTATTATCAACCAACAAGAAAACCTAAGTTAAGTCATTCTATAGTTATCCAAAAAATATAAGTACGTAACTCATTGGTGTTTCCTGTGAGGAATGCGGATTACAGATCTTAAGGCTAGGAATAACACTAGAGGGGGGGTGAATAGTGTTTTTTTTAAGAAATTACTAAATCTTTTTGAGTTTATGTTAAATTGAACACAAATGTATGCAATATTCAGACACAGATATAATCACAGAAACAAACACAGATGCAGAAATAAAGTAAATGCAGTAAAGAAAAGAACACACCGGATTTTATACTGGTTAGGGGTTACCCTACATCCAGTCCCGCACAACTAAGTACGGATTTCCTTTCAAAAGCAATTCAACAATTACAACCCTCGGTTTCAAGGATACGAGGTACACCCTCCAGAATCACAATCCTCTGGGTAGAGATACTTGATTTCCGGGGCAACAAGTTCACCCAATTGATTTCCAAGGCTACAATCACACCTTTTCTCGCTTGATTGATTTCCAAGGCTACAATCACACCTTTTCTCGCTTGATAGATTACAAAGAAGCCTATAACTCTGGATAGCACTTAGATCTTGTTGAGATAGTGATAGAGAATCAAAGCAGAGATAATCTAGTTAGATTCAATGTTGATTTCGGCAGAGTAATGATAGGATTTTGAATAAGAAAATGTGGAAGAAGAAGAGAAGTGAAAAAACAGAAAAAACTGATGTCAAATTCGTTGAAACCAACCCCTATTTATAGAAGAACAACAATCATGTCCATTCGTGAAGGGTTATGACGAATAAACACTTCTTTTGAAATTCAAATTTTTGAATCTAACTGACACTATGTCGACATGGGGTACTAGGGCATGTCGACATCCCAAAGGAAATTTTGATGTTTTGTTTTTCTTTGAAAATAACCTTTATCTTATATTAAAACTATTTTAAACTTTATAAATATACTTGACTATAGATAAAATACATAGATGAATATAAGGAATAATATATAACATTTTACTATAATTTTATATTTAAATCTAAGTATAAATATATTATAATTAAAAGATAGTTTAAATCAACCGAAGTTTTAAAAACAAGAATATTTTAAGGCTAAAACATCTTTTTGAAAATCATTTGAAAAGATAATTTTTAAGGCTAAAACATTTTGAAAAACAATTTTGAAAATCATTCTGAAGTAGTTTTGAAAATCATTTTGAAGTAGTTTTGCAAGCTTCTTCCTGCAGAATATCTCATCATGACAGGACTCGAGAACTTGTACAAAACCAGGATGTTCGTGGGTTTGTAAGCCACTTGTCGTAGGTTTCTAAGCTACTTGTCGTGGGTTTGTAAGCCACTAAAAAAGGTAGAAATGGGTTCCATCCCAAAAGAAAAATGGAGTGAAGATTTTAGTGCTATTGTGAAGTTTTAGCATAATTCTAGACTCAATACTTATCTTGAAATCTTGAACTCTTGATTATCTTGATACTATGAGTCTTCAATCTTGATATCTTGAATCTCTATACTGTACAGTCTTCATTCTTGGTACCTGCATGGTTAAATCCTGCATATACATATATATCTAAACTATACTGTTAGTATTTATATTTTATAATCTTATTCTAAGGTTGTTGTCATCAAAACCATCAACTCATGGACTAACAATCTCCCCATTTTTGATGATGACAACCTTTGTTTATAAAATATTACTTTTATCCTATTGACTCCCCCTAAATCTAATAACCCCCCCTTAATCTATGCCTAACTCTCCTATTTTATATTTCTCCCCCTTTGTCATCAACAAAAACAAACTCTAAACTATGTAACTCCCCCTCATTCTTGTACCGAAGTGCCTGCATTAATAAACTATATAATGGAGTATATATAAGAGATAACTATACTTATAGACATGATATTCAAACAACGATTATATTAATGTATATTTATACAATCATCAAACCACACCAATGTATAAATCAAGTCAATCAAAACAACTAATTTCAATCAAAACAATCAATTCAACCAAAGTAATAAAGCAAACAAATTAAACGTTACGGGGAACTTCCACCCATCCTTCTTCTCCGAAAATAGGGTCTGCTTTGATGGCATCCCAATTTTCATTGTCATTTGTGAGAGAGACAAGAGGATGTGCTTCGTTATCATCCTTGTGCAGGGAAGAAATCATCCATTGAATTGCATCGAAATGCCTTTCTTTCTCCTTGATCATCTGCATTTGACTCAACTCTAAGTGTCGCTGGTTACGAAGAATGAACAAGAGAATGTTCTTGAACGAATTAAGAGTCTCTTCAAGATTCTCGGTTAAATTGTGAATAGGATTTGCCATTTTTGAATTTGAGAGAAGAATGAGAGATAGAATAGATAGATAAGAAATAATATTCAGTAGTGATTTCTGGAAGAAATGGGTATTTATAGGTGTAGAAATTCGTTTGAAATAAATAGACATATGGTAGTTATTCAAATTTCAAATTCAAAATGAATTGTCATTTCTGACCAGTATATGTCGACATGGTCAAAGGGGGTATGTTGACATACTACAGTGGATTTTGATGGTAATTTTGACTTTGTGAATAATTGTGTATATATATAAATTTATATAATATACTAACATTTATTCAAGTGATAAGATAAGCTAGATAACAGAAAGGAAATTCAATTTCATTGCATAATAGGATAATACAATGATTAAACATAAAGAACTACATAAACACTCAAATTAAAACAAACTTAAACTAATTCGATATGATATAAAGATATAGAACTAGTTAGAGGATGATGAAGATGAAGATAATCCAAGTTTCTTGCTGACATTGGAGAAAAACTTGTTAATCTTGGATGATATTTTGTCCAATTTCTTACTAACGGATCTTTTAAGAACCCGTTGATTCTCAACAATAACCTTTTGGTTTTTGAGAAGAGTTTTGTTGGTAGGATTGGAGGGATATTCAATACTTTCTAGGGATGTTTCTCCTTCTTCTTCTTCTTCTTCTTCTACTATTTCCATTCATCCCCTTCTTCTTCTTCCTCTTCCATTTCTTCATGAGCCAAGCGCTCTTCCTTTTCGGTAAGAGTTTCATAAGGTTGAAAAACATATGGGATTTTCATGAGAGAAATGTTTGAGATATTAAAAACTTTTCTTGAAATAAATTCTTCTCCTTTGAAATTTACTCCAAAATAGTTGAAAATCCGAGTAAGGTAAATTCCATGATATAAAGTGTTTTCTCCCATTTCATATATTACTTTTTTCTCTCTTTTCTTTGGTCATTAGTGTATTACAATCTGAATGTTTAGCCACTAATACTAAAAATAATTGGGTAAAACCCAAAACATAGTATTAGGAACTACCTTCATATGTTGAGAATTGGAACTGACAAGGAAATTGTCAACACCTAATGCTCTCGGGCTTCCCTTCTTTGGAGGGCGACATGCTAATAACCGTGACATGAAGTCCAAAAGCTTTATCAAACTTAACGGCCACATGTCCAAGTCCTCCAAACCCAAAAATACCAAGCTTCTTGCCTGGTGTTTCTAGCGTGTTTTTTTTTCATCGGAGAAAATATAGTGATTCAAGCACATAGAAATGGTGCTGCAGAGTCTAACGGTCGATTGTTCGATATATGCACTACAAACCTATCGGACATTACACCATCTTGATTTAGAACTCGTCTTTTGTTTCCAAAACCCATATAAGCTAAACACAGATAAACCAAACTATAATCTCTAAACTTATGAGAAAATATGAACTAATCGTACTAATGAATTAACCGTTGTCATTGAAATTATATAATTACCATGTCTTCTACGTATTTTGACATAGAAAACATCATAAATCTCGCAATTTTCTTTACTCTTTAGCATAACGCTTACCATGAACAACAACCTGAATTTATGATTTTTTTTTTGCAAAATTTCATAATATCTAATTCTAGTCGGTGGAATGGAAAAGTGATCATGTGTAAGTTGGTAGTACCTTCATATTTTAATACATATTACATCCAATAACACTGCAACAACATGATAAAATTAAAGATGCAAACTGTAAATTTTCGAAACAATTAACCCTTGATCCTTACATTATTCAATACCCTGATCCAAAGTATCCTTCTATAACAATTATATTATATGAATAATAGTATAAAAAATTATACTCTTAAACTTTGCAGCTAAGCTATCCACTTAAAAAAAATAATGTCTCTTGTCTAACAACTAGACTCGTATTTTATCATAAACAATATGTAGTGGAAATGAAATAAACTAAACTAGAGACTTGTCCATCAGAATTAAAATATCATTGAAACTTAGACCGAATACCTGAATGAACTTTTTTTTTTGCATTTTTTGAATATATCAGGATAAATCAAATGCTTCTTTGACATTTTATTGTATAGCACTAAGCTACCAGACGGCTTCAACTTCAATGCCCCGACTCTTCAGGTAGCAGAGTTTGAACCAAGGCAAACTCCAGATCCAAGACAAGCAAGCACCAAGAAGACATGGCATCAGCATCCCGACAAAAGCTCAGACACGGGAGAGAAAAACTGAAGCCTAGAATGTCGATAGTAGGTTTCATGAGTCGATGATAACTATTACAAACTTGAAGCGAGATTCACAACACCAGTTTAGGGATTGCATGAGCTTGTGAATCGGCGAGTTCAAGGAGACGAGGCAAGTCTCAGATCAAATCTGAATGAAGAAAATTAACCAAAAAAAATTCTGATTTTTTTGTAGAGGTAGATCTGAAGATAAAGAGGTTGGAGCAAACTTATTTGAGAAGGAGTTTTACACTCACGGGAAAATATTCATGTGAAAGAAAGAAAGACAAGGGCGACCAAGAAAAAGATTGGCCAAAATTTTACCAAATTATCGGCGGGAATCATTAGTGGCGTTGGGCTATTTATTTTTGTTCCCCTAAATAAACAGTAGTTGCACTTAGATTAAAATACAACCAATTAATGCAACTAATAACAAGATTTCTTGTAGTGTCGGGTCAGCCCTGAGTTTTTAGCGCATTGAAGATTTTCTGCAGGACGAAGACAAAGATTTGGTATATTATATTACTACTATTATTCCCTTGCATCATGTGTTCTGCTGCATTATTCTATTGTTCTGTTGTATATATAACTCTGATTTATGTTGTAAAATTACAATCAAATGTATACTAAAAACAACTTCATGAACTGTTTATTTGATTATTATATTTTGCCATTCCTCTACGAGATTCTATATTTGTTTTCTTCTTTTCTTCTTTTTCTTAATTAACCCCATTGATTATTTGTGTTCCGGATTGTTTTGAGTTGGATATGTGTGGCTTATTGTCGACTTAAACCTTCCAAAATGTGGGTCGTCACATTTTACAGCAGTCCAATGCTTTCTCTAGTATTTGGCTAGCATTGGCTTACGCTTCCCAATGTGAAAGACACATCCAATTTTCTTCATGGCATGGAATACATTATAGATCTTCCTCATTAGTATAAAGAGCATCCTTCTATGAAAAGACAATTCATGCTGCATCAGAACATTTCCACTCCTGGAATTCTCCATACTAAAACCTTTTTGCTACAGCGTTACATACGAGGATTGGGCAATCTCAACAACCTTTTGGATTAATCTCTATAGATCCTAATACCTAGTATATATATTGCTTTGCCCAAATCCTTCGTGGAAATATTCTTGGAAAATCAAGCTTTTATCGATTGCAATAACGGTATTCATTCCCTATCAGGATTAAATAATCAACATATAGAACGATAATGCTATACCACTGCCATGTTCTTTTCGATATACACACGCTTCCTTTATGTTATGATAAAAGTCAATCTATTTGATCACTTTATCAAAACTCTTGTTCAAACTCCTTGAAGCATATTTAAGACCATATATTGATTTTAATAGTTAACAAGCCTTTCCAGTGCTCCCACTGACCTTGAAACCATTTGGTTGAGACATGTATATGGTCTCGTCTAGATCACTATTTAGAAAGGCAGTTTTTATGTCCATCTGTCATATTTCATTGTCATAGATGGTGTCAATGATGAGTGATATCCGTATGGAATTGAACAAAGTTGCCCCTTTTGTTCCTGTTTGAAACCATTCATTTATATAATTTGTTTTATTTCAACTGATATAATATAAATTACATATCTTGTCCTTTTGAAACCTTTTGAGAATTGAATATAATGTTTATATGTTTTTGTTTGATTTTTTGTTAATGTATTCTTTTGTTTATAAAAAGCATAATCGGATTTTTGTGTAAATTTATCAACTTCTAATTCTAAGACATGCTAAATCACAAACTTTACATATTTGTTTGTTATTTTACTTTAAAAGTAGCTTGAAATTAATTACATATATGTAAGTTTTAATTTTAAAATTCTTCCTAAATTGAAACTTGATTTCTATTTTCTAATTCTAGATTACAAAACATGAGCATGATCAAAATTAGTATTATATGCATTCATGCTTTAGAATTCAGTTACTGATTTGAAATGACATTGATTGAATGAATTAAGGAAGGAGGAAAGTCATCTACCTTTTTTTCTTCATAAATGTTTATCTCTACTCATTAATTGTCTTTTTGTTACTATATGTCAACTTCTGTCTATTAGTAAAATTCATTTTAATATATATTATGTATAAATGTAAGTTAAACTTATATATGCGTATGTTACTATTACTGTTACATTTTTTTAAATAAAATTTAGACAGCAAAGACATGTGTTAATTCTGTAGTAAATGTTAATTTGTCAACTAACCTAATTAAAAAGAGAGTAGTAAATGTTAATTTGTCAATTAACCTATTTAAAAAGAGATAGAAATGAAAATTTTCTCTCTTTGCATTTTTGGCCCCCTCCTTCCTTAATTAATTATTTAGGTTAAGCGACAAATTAATGACATTTACTACAGAATTAATACATGTAAATAAATATGAAAACTGCTAGAGAAAGAGATAAAAAAACTCTTTCTCTAACCTCTATATGTTTAATTACATACTTTTATGTGCTGCTTATATCTTGTCCTCATCATTCAAACACATGAAGGTATTTGATATATTCAATTATTCAAATATTAATTTCGAAAATTAAAATTAAATCTCCTTTAATACCAAATTAAATAAATCATTAATTTTATTTAAAAGAAAATATAGATAAGACCTAAATCTATTTAGATTTCATAGGCCTACTAATGATCCAAAATGGTAAATTTTTTGAAATTCACTTATTTCTTCTTTTGCGGGCTGACCCGGTTCCAGTATTAAGTGCCGACTTTCGAGGGTGAAAAAGGCGGGTCGTTATAGTAGATCTTCGTTGTTCCATTTTTCCAAAATAGGATGATTCACGCAAATGCTTGGAAGATTCATAAGAAAATGAGTCCAAAATATCCGACGATTTGGTTTCTCTAGTGTATCAATACATGGGTTGTTGGGTCATTTTTTGAACCAATATTTTTGATGCTTTCATAGAGAAAATTGATGCCTACTACCGGATGAAGAAGAAGATGTCAACTACTAAGAAAAATATAAGCAAAGCGGATATATCAGAGCATGAGAGCAACCAGGAAGTGTTTACTAACTTGCACTTGACTTTAGCAAGTAAAATTTTAACAGTCAAAAGTCTAGCAGTTGACTTATTTGGAAAAGTTCAATGGTTGACTAGCAAGGAAAGCCTGATGTCGACCAGCAAAGTATCGAAATCCAAAAGGGGGGTTTTAGTTCGCTGTAAGAGAAATCCAAAAGGGGATTTTTCTGGTTTGTTGTTTGTTCCTCCAAGAAAAACCAGAGTACAATACTCGATTTAGGACATAGAAGTTCAAATAAGTATCAAAATCTCTATGTTCATACTACTTTCACACTTTTAGTTTGTCTAACACTTTACTCTTAAACTTTACTACACTACTATAGTATAAATTATTATATGTGCTTATATTACGATCCAAATTTGTACAAGTGTTGATAAATGTTGTTTATTTCAAACACCCTAAACACCCTCAATCAAATGCGTACATTGAACCTATTTTGGTAAGAGTTATTCATTATTGTACAAAAATATGAATTTTTGATGAAAATTTCGTCCTTAATTCTCCTAATGTAATAAGTTGCAAAACTAAGGTTGTCAGTGAATATTTGAAAAATCTAAAATCCATATATATTCGTATTTTAAAAGCGAATATATATCTGATATCAGAAAAACTGATACGGATGTAGACACCATAAATTATCCATCCAGTTTTCGTCAAGATTATAATTTATTTTATGTGTATTTCAGTATAGTGAAATATATGTATTTATTTTTATTTTTATTTTTAATAACAAGTGTGATACTTTATTCAATCAGAGCGCTCATTATGACACCTTCGGGGCTCGAACACATGATCACTAGAACCTCTTTCTAAAGCGACATATCTATAACCACTTGAGTTATAGATCCTTAACATGTATTTTTTTATTAAGTTAGTAGTTTATATTATATGCATTTAATACATATTAACTGCTCCAAACAATTTATTATCATCATATTTAATGATTTTACATACTTCTGTAATCAATGGGAGTAAAGGAAAAAAAATTATGTTACACCAAATTTTTTATTTATGCGTCTTAATTAATCGATCATTGATGGATAGGAAAATTATCTAATTTGCGTCTATATCCATGGATGCGAATATCCGTTATCCAAAAACGATTTTGAATGCGGATGCATATATGACACTATTTGCATCCGAAAGTATCCGTTGACAGGTCTATGTAAATATACATACATGCACAAATACATACATACATACATACATACATATATACATAAATACATATGTATATATGGGAAAATATATTTGAACATAAAATAGTGACACAATTAGTGGAAAAATGGATCTCAATCATTGGTCTGTTCTTTGAGTTCAACCTTGAATGTGATCTTTATGGGATTTGACGGTTAAGATCCATTGTATCACAGTTTGCGTTCAAATAGTCATTGTATGTGTGTGTATAAAATCATTTTCACAATTAAAGAAAGGCCAAGTTAGTATATGATTACACATATATAATGATAAGTTCATATAGCATTTGTTTTCTCCTTATTTTCACCCCCACACACACATGTGTACACACACACACATGATACTTAAGTTCATGGACACTAGTTTAATTCAATATTACATTTCTCTGATGTTATTTTAATATATCATTTTGTTTTACCTGATGCTATAGTAATGTATGTGTGTATGGATATGCATGTATGTATATGTGCGTGTGCCTGTATGTATGCATGCATGCATGTACGCACGTGTGTGTATTCTATTTGAATACAAACCGATGGCACAAAATCTGACATAAGAGGTCTCAACCATTAAATCTTACCTAAATTTCCTCATATTATGTAAAAATAAAGAAATCTAACGGTTATTTACAATATTTATTGTGTTCAATTATATGTTTTACGTCGTGTCAATAGCCACATTTTGTTTAATTGTGTGTTTTATTTTCTCTCAATAGCTCATACACACACATGCGCCTGTCACAGATATGGATTTCAGCTCGAGCCCGACCTATTAATACGGGTGCGCCTTTTTCCCTAACTACCTAGGTCCGATTCAAATCCGACCCGTTTACTATTTCGGTCGGGTAATGTTTTTTCAAAACCCGACCTATTTGGGCCTAACCCAATTATTCGTTTTTCGTAGTATCAAAATATGAGTGTTTATGTTAATTGTTTCACCTTTTGTTTGTTTGCATGCATATGTTTTTGCTTACTTTTGTTGTGAATTTGGCTAAATCACTATCCAATTTGTGTGTTAACATTGTTTTTGTGTAAATTCTACAAAAAATGCAAGTTTAAAGTATGATTTTAACAAAAATATTTTAAGTTTGATATACGGGTGTTTACCCAACGGGCTTGAAAAGTCTAACGTGTCAAGCTTGAATATTGATTTTAAGGTCGGGCTCGAGTTTCATGTACTATAATCGGACTCGGGGGTGATTTTAAGATACTAGAACCGAGTCCAGTCCGTTGACAAGTCACACACTAATTGCATTTATCCCAAATCATTGGGTATTTTATTTTAACTCTTTTTAATAGCAGATGACCAACATATGGTCATATCTTTTTCTACGTTAATATAAGAACTAAAACCTGGTATCAAAAGGAAAGAAAAAAAATCTAAAACCGATATGCAAAATTTTGAAAAATTGAAAATATGGCTACAACCAAAACAATCCGTACATAACTAATTAAGCAAAAATTCGTATGTTAAGCACAATATCCTAACTAATGTACCCAAACATGCAATAAACTCAGATTGTTTAGCATTACTTTCCTTTAGAGTTGGCAAAAAGTCTAGGAACCTATTTCTTAGTCAACCCATGCATGACCAAAAGGAAACTTTAAGCTGAATAATATAAAGTTTTCCCTATGAATACAAGTTTACATAATATAAATTATTCTATTATTATATCTATACATGTGCATCAATAAACAATCAAGTTACTATTTATTTTTCAGTGCACTAGTTTTGATGCGGAACACACTAGAAATATGTTCATGTAGAACCTTGTTTTAAACCTATACAAATAAATTTGCATTTTGGAGGCTATGCCAACCAAATAATCAGATTCTGAAATTAAATTAAATTCATTTCAAGCAGGTGCCACAAACCAAAACATATTAAATCAAATCAAATTAAAAAAAGAAGCTACAATAGATGAATAAAGCACATAGAGCATGCATGTACGGATTTCAAGAAATACCCACTTCATTTACTTCAAACTCATACAATAAAAACAAGTGTAAATTCATATGCAGCATAGGCTTCAGCGTCCACAGCAAGCATCATGCACTTAAATTCATGAGCTGATTCCATGTACCTTCTTGATTTTACTTGAAATATCATACATAATTTTGCTTACAACACCAGTGAATATAGCATCATAAAATGGTATTTCACATGTATAAAAAGGAAAATGACTAAACACAAAATCATGCATATTTATCATGATCACAAGTATACAAATTTTCAAGTATGGTTGTACTTACATTACTACAGGAATACACTACTAGAAAATACTGCAGTTTCCTACACAAAGTTTCCGACGTCTTTCCTACGCCAAAAGGAGGGGCGTAAGGTAGGCGTAGGAAACTGGTAGAAAGAGGTAAAGGCGTAGGGAAGACGTAAGGAAATTTCCACGCCTCTGTTAATTTTCTACAATTCCACATCGGCGTAGGAAAGACGTAGGAAATTTCTTATGCTAAAATTATGCCGTAGAAAAGGTGTAAATAATCTCCTACGTCATTTCTACGTCTTTGTTAATTTTCTACGATTCCAAACTAGCGTAAGGAAGGCGTAGAAAATTTCCCACGCCATCCCTACACATGCACTAGGACAAAAATAGTTTTTTTATTTTTACATTAATCATCGTATACTTCCAAACCTTTCTTCGTATTCTTCTAACCTCAGTTTTTCACCGAACGAAAAAAAAACCTAATTCTACAATCGTCGATCATTTTGGACGCTGAAATTTCAGGTAAATTATCTTTTCCTCCTTTTATTTGTTTTGATTGGATTAAAGTTATAATCATCTTCTCCTTTCCTCTCTTATTCTGCTGTTTCTTCTTCTTTTTTCCCTAACAATTTAGGGTTTTGAATAGATTTTAGACGCTTAATGAGATTTATGATGATATATCAGTTTTTCAATTGCATTTGGCATTAAACAGAATCGTTGAATGATTGGCTTTGTAAAAGTGTAGAATTTTGAATTGAAAATATTCTCTGTTACTGTAACAACCCACATATTTGTCGATTTTTTATTTAAATATTTTATCGTTAGTCGAATGTTAGTCCGAAAAGCTACTTTTTGCATACGGTCAAATTAGGACTCGAGACCACCTCCATTGAGTTCAAAATGACGTTTGCGATCTTTTTTAGTGTAAACTTCGATATGTTTGGAGATAGTGAAATTTTCGTCACTTTTTGCTTTGAGCTTTTGGTTTGGGCTGAACCACTTCTAAGTCAGTCCCAACCCCTTCTCCTCCTCATTAATTCCTTCTTCATTTTTCCTAACACTTAAAGCTTCTTCAAAAATGGTGGAGGGAATGAGAAATTAAAACTCTAAAGCCTTAATCTACATTGCTAATCCAACATCTACTCCAAATTCAAGTGAAGACATTGATTCAAGCTTGTGGTTGATTCTTGCTTTGCTCTCAAGCTTCATCTTCATCAAATTTCGTGAAAAGGTGAGATTTTTATCTCACATTCTTGCCTATAACTGTCATTGGATTGTTGGGAACGATTCCCTATCACTTTAGTATGTACATTTGCATTTGGTTTGGATTGGATTGGTGAAAAACCCCAAATTTTAGTGTTTCTGGCGAAAAACTGCACTTAGCTCGTTCTGCCTCGCTAGGTCGCACGACATGGAAAAGCCACACTGGCTATAGGTCGTTTCCCCTAGGTCGCGAGCCGTAGCTCGTTTCAGTACTTTGTTCGTTCGCACCTTAGGTCGTAGGTCGCGTGGCTATTATATTGCTAGGTCGCAAGCCTTTAGGTCGCACCTTGTTAGGTCGCGCCTTACCTTAGCTCGACCCTGCTGCCATTTTAGGTCGCAACCATTAGGTCGTTTCACCTGTTTTACCTTAAGTCGCTTGGCCTTTCACTCATTAGGTCGCGAGTTGATTATGTCGCTCGACCTTGCTTGGAGCGTAGGTCGCTCAGCCTTCCCCCTTTAGGTCGTTATTCCTTAGGTCGCATGGCCTCATCACTGCTTAGGTCGTTAGACCTTATTCCCTTTAGGTTGGTCGACCTCACCACCTTAGGTCGCCTGCACCATAGGTCGCGCCACCTTTTAGGTCGTGTGTTTTTCCTTAGGTCGCTTGTGACTTAGATCGGCCCCGTTAGGTCGCATGCTCAGCCATCACTCTAGGTCGCTTGACCTGCTTGAACTCCTTAGCTCGACACTGATAAGTCACGCAGTATCTTAGGTCGCATCACTTATAGGTCGTTCGACCTATATTTCCTTAGGTTGCTCGGCATGTTAGGTCGCTCGGCATGTTAGGCCGCACGTCCTATTTCTACTTTGATGCATTTTGAGCTGATTTCCTTGGATTTCCTTCAAGTCTTCGAATGTGAATTTATGTGATTCGATTTGTTTCAACAATCGTTTTGTGACTTGTCACTCTAAAGATATAAAGGTTTCGATACTAGTAGTAAATATCAAAACTCTTTCATCAAAACGATTTCAACTCTATTTTTATTAACAAGCTCTTTTTCCTAAACCATTTTCCAATCTATTAGTATATACAAGCCTTTACCTCACTCGGATGAGAAATCTAATTAAACGGCTTAGCAAAACAGGTGGTATGAAACGCTTGCGTTTACTTCATCGGTTAATTCTTGGACTTGTTCAATTGAACCTTTTTGTGACAATTTCCTAGTGAAGATCTACAGTTTGTTCGTAAATATTTAAGTTAAGCAAGTGGTTATGGGACATGAAGCTAACCTCATATATTTACTAGCTTGGTGTGATTGACACTTCTTTATGATCATGATGATCATTTTTGTGATTTAGACTAGTGATTGAGCGATGTCTCTTTGTCTGCGAGGGAGACCCCGCTTGTGTGATATTTCTACTCACATATATGGGGTAGCGTCCCATGGTTTTCAGGCCGTTCGTGTGTCAAAGGTCTTTGGGCCATTCGTGTGTTCGAAAAATTAAATGGATAGCTTCCATGAGATAGCTTCTCGTTCGTGTGATAGGCCTCCCCCTTTCTGTGGTTTCTGGATTTCGTGTGTTGATTTCTGGGATTTGTTCTGGATTTCGTGTGTTGATTTCTGGAATTTGTGCTTCACCAATTTTCGTGATTTTCATTGATATGTTTTATCAATTTTTGTGCATTGGTGAATTCGTGTGTCATTACCTTTTTGTGGATTTGGATCTTTGAGAAGATTCTTGTGATATTGATTAATCTCTTGTTGATTATCATTTACATACTTATAGTAGTATGCCATTATGGTTATTATATGTTTATGCCATATCTCTTATTCTATATCATGTCATCTGATGTTTATAGCTAGACTGATCCATTTATTATTTTCTTATGAAATAATACTCGGGTTAGACCGAGATGTTACAAGTGCTTCTGCTTGACTTCTCTCCAGGGATCTATTACTCTGACTTTTGGCTAACTACTTAGATTAGCAGTTTTTGTTGTATACATTTGAGATATAGACTCCGTGATGTATACTTATCCTTTTGTGTAGCTTGTAGCTATTCTTTTGTATTATCGTGGATCTTTCAGACCACTACTCTGATGTACACTTTCATGTGTTATATATTCATATCTTTTTCCGCCTTTGTGATATGGATGTCTGTGACTGATTTGTGTTATGTTTATTTCTATGTTTGTTTCCGAAGATTATATATAGCCACTGTGTGATAGCTTTGAGTTTGTATCGGTATGTCGGATTTCCTCCTTAAATGAAATGCATGCTATACTATCTGACATATCGGTGCTCGCACAAAGAAGTTACATGGATGGTCGCTCCTCAACAGCCTTATTCTCCGTGCTAGTTGACAACATTACTCCATAGTGTTCTTGGCTAGCATGGGTATAGAGGTGGGGCGTCACAGTTACTATGAAAGAAATCGATGAACGGCCATAGCTTCTCGTTCTAAATATCAGTATCTCGCTGGTACTTCTAATGATCTATTGAAAAGAAAATTCTTGTTTCTGTAGATTATTTGCTTAGTAAGTTGGGGTGATTTTGTGTAGATAAATATATCCATATAGTTCCTAAATCCTTGATGTTATGATTTGTCGAATATCAAGTTCTTTCACCATTATTTCTAATCGACTGAATCATATTTAAATGTTATTTGACATACATACATGTGCATGGTCAAAAAATAATAAAACTAACAAAATATTTAAAATGCATTTGTTTTTTTCAAAGCTTTATTCAAATGCATTTCTTTTGAAATTGAAGATATTTATGGATATCGTTTGGAATATGTAGTTTAAGAATTTGAGATGCTGATGGAGTGTAGGCTTTCCTGTTAGTAGCTTGGCATTCTTCAAATCCTTGCTTATTTTAGATTCAAGGTAACTTCATTTTCATTACTGATGATAAAATTCCAGCTACACTTTACTTCTGATGTCTGTAGTGTATGTAGTTATATATTGTTGTATTGCCAAATTGCTTCCTCTTTGATATTTTTGTGTTCTATATGCTTACAAATTTGACTCCAGTCTGAAGTGTAAGAAAATCAGTGGTAGTCTAAAAAACTCAAGCATGATGTGTACTACGATGAAAGGGTGTACTTGAAGTTGAAATACACCTCTGTATGAACGACATTTTATCAGTAATTCCGTACTAATGTGATCAGAAGATAATGAATTTTATAGAGAAGAAGAAGAGAATAAGGGTGCAGAGAGCATGTAGAGAGAAAATTGGATAAACTTTTTCTCCATTTCTCGTTCTTTTCAGCAACATTATATATAATGCAGTACAATGTTTGTAACAAACTTGCATAGCTGGCACTATAGTGCACGTACATTGTAACAAACTTGCAACAAAAGCAACATTTCAAAATAAAAATAAAATTAAAAAAAGTACAAGTGCATAACTAATTTGCAGCAAACCCATGTGCACATGAATACACAATTTCAGCACCTTTAATCCAAGAATCTTCTAGGCTGCTTTCACACAACAACATATTTTTATAATGAAAACCTTTGCTGATTGAACAATATCGTGTATATTAAAGATGCATCTGTAAAATAGTTTGTTTCAACTTAGGTCCGTTTAACGGTAAGAGACTTGGATTTAACCCTTGAGAAAATTGACCATTAACGTTAAGCTCATTGACCATTAACGTTAAGAGACTTGGATTTAACCCTTGAGAAAAATATTTAATTAACTAAATTCCCATTTGCTAACCATAAGTTCATTGTTTTCCTAATAAACATCAACTGGAAAATTGAGTTATAATGAAAAATTCATGTTGCAATATTTGTAGTATTAACCTCTGAACCCATGCATTTGAACCAACTCTTTTCTAATTATTCTTCTTTGTTTCTTATAACCCAATTTATAACTTGGATATTATTTCATGGATTTTTTTAGTCAAGATCACGAGGGATCTTTTTTTTAAGTACATTATTCTCCACGATCTGTTGAATTAAATGTTAAACTTTTAAGAGTCACTGAAAGTATTGGAAATATGGAAACCTTAGACTTTGTATATGACTTTCAAAACCAAGAATTTATTTCTTTATACACAGTGAGCATGTTCACAGTCAAAGTAAATCTGCATGCATACCATGAAAATAAATCATAAGAAATCAGTCACACTAAGTATATTATAGAAAATATTAAATGATAAAACTAAATGTATATTTATGATTTGTAAGTGTTCAATAATGTTTCTCTTCATAAACTTAGGTTGAGAGTTTGAATAATGGAGGCTTTCCTTCGATCTTAAACTCTTAACAAAAGCCATGTTTCACTTCTTCAAATAAATGGGTTGTTAATGTGAATTAAATTGAGTATATAATATTTGTACTTATGCAAGTGATGATCTAATAATATGTTCTCTCTATGTGTAGGATTGTTTAAGATGCACATATGCAACATATTTACATATATGCTTTCCCACTACAAGTTTCATTACACATGAAGAAGTTAGTTCTCTTACTATTTTTCTTTAAGCATCATGCTAAGTTAGAGTGACGTAAACCAATTTCATTTTGATAGAGATACATCTTGAGTTATTGGTATTTTCATGTCTATACACCATGTCAACATTTTAGTTTGTTTATAGTAGATTTTTTGGGCATATTAATTAGAAATATTTTCCATTTGTTGCATATATTTTTTGTTTTTATATTGGGCTTGATAAAATAATGTAAAATTTGAAAGAGTCAAATTTGAGGGACTTATGATACGGCAATAATCTTAAATTATTTACATTATGCGAAGTGTAAAGGTCTAATGGGTATCAAAATTAAAATTGCTAAACTGTGTCATAAGTAGGTGGATCAAGAACCTAGAAATATGGTATTTCTTTACAGTGGTTTTTGACATGGTATATTATCAATCCATGATATGCTCCATGCTCCCATGGCATTGAGAATTCCTTTAGAAACTACTCCTACGCCAAGATGGAAGACTTAGGTTGATCCAGTTGAACCTAAGTATGCCAAAAGCATGGCTAGTATGAAAAAAAAGTATGCTGGAATGAGGGATATGCTGGACCTATCGAGAAAGCAAGCAACACCACTTACACATGCGCCATCATCACTACCTACTATGCCGCCTTCGGAAAGTCAAAGTAGTTAGTTTTTTAAGTATTCATTAATTACAAAATTATAGAGAATTTTAGGTTTGTTTACAAATTGTCGTTTGTATTTTTGAAGTTGGATTGTGATGTATTCCCACTTAAATTCATTATGAGATACACTGTATTAACATTAATTTAATTTACTGTATAAAATTAAGGAAATTTTACAAATATAGGCCACTTGCATAAAGAAATAACAAATATAGACCACTTTCAAACTTATTTACAAATATAGACCTGTTTTTTGTTTTCTGGACTTTAAATTTCCTAAAATTAAATAAAATTTAATTTATTTCTAATTATACAGTAAAAGATGGATTATATGAAAGTTCGAACTTGGATGTATGAGCCTGGATGGAAAAGAGGATCAATATCGTTGCATTTTAGAAACGGCGTGGAAGCATTTCTAAAAGTGGCGTCTTGTAATAAAACAAAGATGAAAGAAATTCGATGCCCGTGTAAGAAATGCCATTGCATGAAACTTCAAGATTATGAAACTATAACTTTTCACTTGCATAATTATGGTTTTATGCCAAATTATTACGTGTGGAGATATCACGGTGAATCGGGGACAAAGCATGATTCGACGGTGGTAGTTGAAGATGCAACCGAAACCATCGATGCTAATTTTGATGACTATAGTATGGAAGATAGAATGACAGAAATGGTCCATGATGCTGCCGGTCCTAGTATGTGGACTGATGAACCTGATGCAGAAGAACTTGACTCGGAAGCTAAAAAGTTTTTTGATTTGTTAGAAGCATCGAAACGACCGCTTTATAAAGGTTGTACAATGACACACTTGTCGGCTACATCTAGGTTAATCACTATAAAATCCAAATACAATGCGTCGGAAAACATGATGAATGCAATTTTAAGTCTGTGTAAAGAATTGCTTCCACCTGACAATGTGTTGGCATGTAATTGGTATTCATTAAAAAAGGAAGTATCTGCATTTGGTTTGCCATATGAAAAAATTGACACATGCCCAGGTGGATGCATGATATATTGGAAGGAAGATAAAAACCTTACGAATTGTAAATTCTGCAATAAAAAAAGATACAAGTCTACAATATGCATTATTTTCCGCTTACACCCAGATTACAAAGGTTATATGCATCTTGTGCTACCGCGAAACATATGCGATGGCACAATGAACGACAACGAGAGGAAGGGATTTTATGTCATCCTTCTGATGGCGAGGCATGGAAACATTTTGATAAAGTTTATCCCGATTTTTCTAAAGAATCACGAAATGTCCAACTTGGTTTGTGTACGGATGGTTTCGCGCCTTTTACTTCGTTCGGAAAACCTTATTCGACATGGCCAGTTATTGTAACACCTTATAATTTACCTCCGTGGATGTGTATAAAGAATTCATACATGTTTTTAACTGTGATTGTTCCTGGACCAAAGAATCCCAAAAACGGAATAGATGTATATTTGCAACCTTCAGTTAATAAGCTGAAAAAACTATGGATAGATGGCGTTGTTACTTACGACGTGTCAAGGAATTTTTTTTTCCAGAATGTTTGCTTCTTTATTATGGACAATAAGTGATTTTCCAGCATATGGGATGCTTTCTGGCTGGAGTACTAGCGGCAAGTTCGCTTGTCCTATCTATATGGATTAAACAGAATCCTTTCGATTAAAATATGGCGGCAAACAGTGTTGGTGGGATTGTCATCGTCGTTTTTTGCATCCAAATGATCGTTTTAGATTTGATAAGAAAAACTTCAGGGCAAATACAACTATTACTTTAGAGCCACCTGACATTCTGAGTAGTGAACAAGTGTATGAGATTGTGCAAGATTATCCTAAAATACATGAGATAGGAAGAGAGCCAAAAATCCCTGGTAAAGGACAAATTCATAATTGGTGCAAACAAAGTATATTTTGGGAGTTACCATATTGGAAGAATCTGAAACTTTGGCACAATCTGGACGTAATGCATAATGAGAAAAATGTGTTTGAGAACTACTTTAAGACAATTATGAATGTTAAGGGAAAAACAAAAGATGATTTGAAGTCAAGGAAGGATATTGCATTCTACTGTAATCGTCCTGAACTAAAAATTGTTAGTGAACGTCCAAATTTCAAACGTTTAGCTTGTTATGAGTTGGAAAATATTCGTCGTAAAAAAGTATTAGAGTGGGTAGAAAATTTGAAGTTACCAGATGGAATTGCTTCTAATATAAAACGATGTGTTGACATGAAGGACCTTCAACTATCGGGAATGAAGAGTCACGATTGTCATGTATTTCTTGAGACTCTATTTCCGATAGTTTTCAAGGAGCTATTACCAAAAAAAGTTTGGATGCCCATTATTGAGCTTAGCTTAATGTACAAAGATTTATGTTCGACTACTCTTATTAAAGCTCATTTGGAGAAACTAAAGAAGGATGTACCGAAGTTATTGTGTAAATTGGAAAAAATATTTCCTCCTGGAGTTTTTAATAGCATGGAACATCTACCTGTACATCTACCAACTGAAGCTTTAATGCGTGGACCGGTACAATATGGATGGATGTACCCTTTTGAGAGGTATATATAACTAAGGTGGACTTTATTTTCATATTTTCATCATATCATTATGAGAATGTTATATTTAATATTTCATGTATTCATATTAAGGTATCTTGGTCACCTTAAAAAAAGGTGAAACAAAAAGCACGCGTTGAAGGTTCAATTTGCCAAGCATACATTACTGAAGAAGCATCCACATTTTTCAATTACTATTTTGAAGACCATATCAAGATTTCTAACATTGGCCACCGTAATGAGGATGATATGGATGATTCATTTGATATATATCTATCCATCTTTCAGAAACGGGGACGTCCATATGGTAAATGGAAAGATGGAGGTTTTCAGACAATTAAAGATTTTACTTTAGCTAAATCAACCGTGCTTCTCAATTGTAAAGAGCTGTCAAATCTTATTTGGTATGTAACACAACTTCAATCAATTAAAATGATTTATGTTTCATATTATAAATTTTCCTTGGTAATTTTAATCGTCCAACCGTCAATTTGAAGAAGCAAATCCTGATGTTGAGCCCAGTAAAGGATTTGAGAAATGGTTTAAGAAATATGTGAGCATGATTTATTATATATTTATCGCGTTTTATATCGTAAATCTATATAATATTATAATGTATGCGAATTTATTTTAATAGGTCGATGATAATGGAATCACTAATGTTTGTTATGCAAAACTTGCATTTAGTCCTATGATGAAGTATAGAAAATGTCCAATTATGTACGTTAACGGCTATAAATTTCACACAACTGAATTTGGAGCAAATAAAAAAACTTACAACAGTGGGGTGTGTGTTAAAGGAGGCAACTGGGATGATGATCTAGAAGATTATTATGGCATGTTACAGGAAATAATTGAACTTACTTACTCGATGGCACCAGAGCTTAAAACCTTTTTGTTCAAATGTGAATGGTTCGACAATATAAAAGATGTAGGAATACGTCGTGCACATAAAGATTATCCACTTGTTGAAATAAATCACAAAAGACGATACTAAGGTTATGATCCATTTGTGTTAGCGATGCAAGCGACTCAAGTTTATTATGTACCCTATCTTGCTATGAACAACAATAAAGCATATTGGTGGGCTGTCGTTAAAACAAAGCCAAGATGGTCATTCAATTCGAACATGATCGTAAGCGAAGATCAACCATATCAGAATGATTTGGACCATAACGCACTACTGCAAATCACTGAAGACACTTACGACATAAGACCACTTCATAATGAAGTATTTGATGGAGTAGAGGTTGATGATGATGTCGAAGTTGATTATGATATCGAAGCTGATGAAAATGATATTGAAGTTGATGAAGATGTCGAAGTTGATGAATGTGAAGATGAATATGATAGTGTAAATAATGGAAGTTATGATGATAATTTTGATTGGTAGCATGCTTTCATTAATATACTTGTTTGATTTTTCTACTAGTATGAATTTTTACTTCAAATCACTCTTGTATGCTTAGTTATCTATGGGTATTTAGTCTTCAATTCATGTTGTTTTAATTGGTTTGTTGTATATTTAATTCTTCAAATCATATATGTATTTCTCTATGTTATAGTAATTGCATTTAACAGACATGTCTACTCGAACTGATCGTCATCGTCGTTCCATGAAACGACCTTCTCTACGTCTTTATGGCAACAACACATCTGCCGCAACACAACCTAGTGCATCTCCTAGTGATCAAGATAGATCGGGATCACAGTCAGCAGAGTAGCATATCATGTCTCCCGTTGTTCATCCTACTTCCCTTGAAGTTGATGCTGCCAATCCATCGACTAATGCATCTGTGTCGGACCCTCCTCCGTAACAAGGGTCGGAGTTTTCTGGCAAGCCAATGTTGGGTAAGAATTCTTGCAAAATAATTAATTGATGTTGTTTTTTGTGAGCTATATGAAAATGATTTGAGGCAGACACAATGATCGGGATCACAGGCAAGCCAATGCATGGTACTTAAAATACAATTGTTTGTCTGTTATGTATCCATGTGCATAGCATATATACACAATCAGTCCATATCATCGTTTACTGTTTGTAAGCTCTGCACATATATGTGTATTATTTGGCCTAGGTTAATGGCTATATTTGTCTTACATTGATTTTGTAGGTCATTATACTATACAATTTGCTGGCATTATCAGGATTATGAGTGGGCATGCGTAAATAAAAATTGATTTGTTTTGTGGTACTTTAGCTTATAAGCAGTAGTAGGCTGTCGGTAAATAAAATTTGATTTGTTTTAATTGATTTGTTTGGTGGTACTTTAGCGTGAATAAAAATTGATTTGTTTGGTGGTACTTTGTCTTACATTGATTTGTTTGTTGGCATTATCTGTAAACCTTGAAAGTGCATTATTCCTGCTTCATTTCCTGCCAGTATATTTTTACAGTGCTCTATCAACCATTTCATGACATGCAATTCAATTTTAGGAGAAAGCACAGAACCTGAGTAAGCTTGATACCCAAATAATTTATGCATGTCAATGTCGAGCTCAATGAAGAGTTTGTCGTTTGGATTAACATCTAGGAGGAAGCCGTAATGCTCCAAAAGCTCTATATTCGTGTATGTTCCATAACTTAAGAGAACCTGCATTTTAGAATACATGTGCAAAATGTAATCAGTAAGATTTCTTGCTACATTATAGGTTGATCTTCAACAAAAGTGCAAAAAATCCTCTATCTAAAATTTGTTGATCAAATAGTTGTTTAATTGATATTAATCTACCGTCAAAGCCAACAAATATAATGATTTATCTGATACGCTTTGAAAGTATATGCTTATTTTTGTTATGACAAACCAAAGTACTGTGCTTTTTATGTAATCTAGATACCTTTTAAATTCACTTGTGCCCATTAAGCACTATATTATAATTAATAGGTTTCATAATAAGATGATCGGTCATTTATTTTATCATGGGTTTACGACTAACATATTATAACTTTTAACCATGTCTGTTAGTGTGTGCTCCAATAACCGACCCTACTTTAACTTCTAGTAGTGAAATTGAACTGAGAAATCTTACCGATTGATCAATTAAGTACAATATATGTCTTTTACAGGATCTATGCAACAAGAATATGCTGATCAACTTCAATTTTAGGACTGCACAGTAAAATGTTTTGATGTGCATATGCATGTAATTCACGAATCTTTAGAATCACCTGGTCTTCATTTTTGTAATTTTCTCTAGCATAAAAACAATATGAAGCTGAAGCTTTTTCGTATCCACCATCTGTTAATCTATGCGAGTTGTTATCGATGCTGTCTTTATCTTCAGAATCAGTTACTTCATCGGGTTCAGCATAATTAAACAAACAGTTTGAGTAATGTATATTCATGCTTTACATTTATATGTTTCAGATATGAGTTCACTTCCAGGGCATCTTATGCTATTCGAGTCAGTTTGTTAGCACGGGTTAACGATTTTTGGCCCAATTTTAAAAGTATCCCCGATGATGTTAAGAAAGTGATGTTTCAGGAGTTTCTGGTAAAATGATATTAGTGTATTTGTGTTACATCTATTTTTTTGGTCATAATATTTTCCACTACATGTACAGGAGTCATTTTAATGGACAGATGGTGCTTCACCAGCAATTGTGAAGCAGATATGGAATAGGAAAGCAAGTTTGAAGTATCGGGACTGGATTCACAGTATGAAAGAATCAGGGAAGAAGCATCCGAACCTAACCCAAGAGATATATGAGCAGTTTTTGGCATATTGGGAGCTTCCTGAAGTAAAAGCTCTGGCAGAAAAATCTACAAAATCTAGGGCTCAAAACCAAAAGCGACATTGTGGTGGTTCGAGATCCTTTGCGGATTATCAAAACGATTTGGTTTGATCTCTAAAATCTTGTTTTAACGTTAATTTACATCAGCTTATCACATTTTTACTCTATTTTTGTCTTTATTTTCTAGACCGATGAACTTAATAGGGAGCCAACTACTTGGGAAGTGTATTGTAGGACTCACAAGGTCACTTTAGACAGTGGATCTACCACTAGTGGATGGATTGATGAAGCATCGATGGAATTTGCAGTAAGTGATTCTTATAGCTTGGTTTTAATAACTGGTTAATAGTTTAATATGTGCGTATAACATCTATCTATTTAATTGCTAAATCAGATAGTATCTATCTATTAGAGCTTTAGAACTAAAGTATTTATATATTTGAGCTTTAGAAATTTAGATAAATCAGATAGTCAATATTGCTGCTAGAGAAACAATGAGTATTAACTATGCACGTCAGCAACTTTCAACAGACAAATGGAAGAGATGCTCTGGTAAGCCCCGTCAATTATATTGCACAGCTTAATTACAACACTTATAACTATCCAATATATTGGAGATGAAAGGGTAATATCATGCTTTAGCATATACATGAGCAAAAAGCATATACCTGTATGTTGCAAACCGTGAAATTTATAGATTGTCAATTAGTTTTGTGTTGGATATACCAAAATTGATTTGATTACCTATCTAATCGGACGTATTCCCATGTTAAGTTATCATTGACATCTAAGATACTGTGCAAAATGGAGTATGTAGATTTAAAGTATGCACTTAGCTGTCCTACACCACATCTTAACTTATACATATATCTAATAAAATTTATTTGAAAAATTACAAATACAGACACAATATCAAGCTACAATCGAGGAATTGAAAAGTCAAGGCACAATAATTTCATATGAAGTCGAGGAAGAAGTATTCGACATGCTTTCCAGTGCTACAGCTAAAAGAAAGGATCGTAGGCCATATTATGGCAATATCCCCGGAGTAAGTATTTAAACTTTCAACAAAACATTATTTTAATTAGTTTAAAATGTAGAAATTGATGCAATATTTGATAAAATGCAGAAATACAAAGACGCCACTTATAGCATTAATAAGGGAGAAGCACAAACTAGAGCCAAACTAGAGGAAAAGGTGGAGCGTCAAGAAGGGGAGATTCAAATGCTGAAGATGCAGTATGAACAACTCACCGAGATGCTTCGACAGAGATTTGATGGAGAGCCGAATGATCGTCATGAGGGATGAGGGTACTGAAAACTTTCTTAATGGTATCTGTATGATGTCATGTATCATGAACATATTATCGTATTATTTTGACATATAGGAACTTGATTAATATTGTTTGACTTTGTACTATGAATGAGATATTTGTTTTTTGAATTAAAGATGAATGGTTTGATGTTAATCTTTTTGTTGGAATGTGTATATATATAAAATAAGTTGATTTTAGTTTATATTTAATGTGGTTAAATGAAATACAATAGTAATATATCAAAATTGCTTTAGAAAATACGTAGGGAAGGCGTAGGTAAATCGAATATTGATGCAGCAAAAAGTCATGTGCATGGCGTAGGAAAAACATTAAAAACTCAGGCGTAGGTAAACCGTGGATAAATGAATGACGTAGAAAAGACGTAGGAAATGTAATATGTAAGAATGGCGTAGGGAAAGCGTAGGAAAACTCGGCGTAGGCAAGACGTAGGTAAACAAATGACGTAGGAAAGACGTAAGTAGCTAAAGAAGTAAAAATGTCGTACTTTAATAGTAAACCACAAAAATATATCACAAGTACTTAGACTAATATATCATAAGGAAATTTAAAAGGTAGACAAAGAGGTCCATAGAAAAACATACCTTAAAAGCATTGGAACCAGACGCTAATTGCATCACTGAAAGAAAAGAGCAACGCCACCATATCCACAGTTTAACCACCACTCCATAAAGGTACATTGTTCGCCACTTTCTTTTAAACTTTGCCAGGTCAATTTTTATACCATATATAGTGGTCTCAATGTCATAAAGTCCACAAAAAACGTTAACATCTCTAACATACTCCAGCATACAAAATCATTTCAGGAAATCATCCTCTAACTGTCTGTAACGACCCAGAATTTTCGATCCCGAAAATTCCAGATAGTTAGGAAAAGAAGAAAAGAGATAGAAGAAGAAACAGAAAACAAGTCACAGAATCTCACATTCGCAGCGGATGAAATATAATATCAAATAATAACAGTTATACAAAAGAATACTATATCTGTTAATTTATATCATTACATCAGAGTTACAACATTTATACATACACTGGACAGTTAAAATCAACATGTCTCAGATAAACTTTAATATATCACAGCGGAATACACTCCATACGTTCCTGCCATCCAGCTCGCCTCCTGAGCTCCAGAACGTCCTTACCTGGAAATCTGTAATACTCGGTCTGACCCGAGCATTACAACAAAGTAACACCCTGGTCAGGATGGAAACTAGCGTGAGTAAACCCATATAATTTATAATATCAAGCTTATAAGACTAATTGCAAACCCGGGTAACTCGTACCTTCTACGAGTTCTTATCTTGTTAGAACCAACACTTATTTCACAAATCAATCCCAAGTACCACTATATAGTTTCAATAGTCCAGTTTACTTAAATTATTCCATTCCAGCCTAATTGATTTCACATATCAAATCTATAAAGAATTCTCTTAGCTTGCAAAACGAAGTGGTTTCGGGTATTTACTGATACCCGACCCCGGTCTCTTCGAATCCAATGTTATTCATTAAACCAAAAGTTTAAGTTTAAACAATACAATTTATATGCAACAATTCATCTCATAACACAAATCAGCACATATCACATATCGGAGATATCAAAATATCATTCAATCATCCATAAGCAAGATAAATCAACCACACCATTTTTAATTAATTTAATTAACCACCAATGAATTAAATTAATTGCTTTAATTACTTTTAAATCCTGCATACTTAACATTAATTAATTAAAAACCAATTAATTAATCATCCTTTAATACCCATCTTAATTAATCATCCTTGATTAATTATTCTTTAATTACATTAAGTAATTAGTCTTTAATTAATTACATAAATTAATTATTCTTTAACCATTCACATTAATCAACCCTTAATTACTCCTATTAATTAATTAATGATCTTCTAATTACTTTCATTAATTAATTACATTTAGTAATTAACTATCCATTAATTACAAATTAAATTAGTTAACCCTTATCAATTTAATCCTTAATTACTTACATTAAGTAATTATCATTTAAGTAATTAATCTCTAATTACTTATATTAATTAATCCCTAATAATTTAATTAATCTTTAATTAATTTATAATCCTTAATTAATTTATCCTTAATCATTAATTAATTAATTTCTCTTTAATTACTTTATTAATTTAAATTTAAAAAAAAAACTTAAGCATTTAACTTAACAAATTTAAGTTAAACAAATTATAACTTCCTTTAATGAAATAATTTAAAACATTTATCATATAACAGTTTTAAACTAGATTAAATTTAAGTTTAAAACTTGCTTTTTATAAATTTTAAAAACTGTTTAAAACCCTACTTCGGGTTCAACGCGAAGGAATCTCGAGACAAAACCCGACACTCGCGAAACCTTCCTGCTTCGAGTCAATCACGAAATCTACTCGAGTTCGACCCCAGAAAAACATTCTTCCCCAAACCTTGACAATTCCAGATACCCAAATGTGCACCGTGCACATGCACAACCAATCCGGCCACCTCCGGTTGAAGCTCTGGCCATTAACGAGTCAGCGACAACCTCCCCGAGCCTCACGATCACCCAGTATTTCGAAATGACGGTGAACTTGCAATCGAGCCATTTGACCCATAACTTGAACAACACCGAGCCACCAACAATCGCCTCGTACTTCCATTCCCGACCATCAGAGGTCACGTGAACGTACCCAAAGCTTCACCGATGTTTGACGCTTAGATCCCCTCATGTCCGGTCAAGACCGGTTCACCCACGGTGACGAATTTCCCTTTGAAACATCGTCGACCAAAACTGGTCGACAAACCCTATTCCATCGTCGTACCACCTCCACGGAGAACTGAAAATTCACCCACTAATTTTCCTAAGACCCTCGCCACACGAGCTTCCTCCAGCAGCATATTCGACGCCTATCCTTCCTCCGATCACCAGAAATCGAGCGAAGACCAATTCCCGTTCAACTCGAGAATTCTCAACATCCATAACATTAAAAACCATGATTTCTTTATCTAAATTCATTATTTCCAAATACTAATCAGGTTATAAAATCTAAACGTGAAATTTAATCATTCGATTTTCCCGACGTTATACATTTTTACTGTAAATTTCCAATTTTCCAATAAAACACTAACTAATTTCACTTATAATTATTTTTAAAAATAATATAACATTCATACAATCATTTTCCTTTTAATGATCATACCCTAAAAAGAATTGGAACAAGAGAAATTGATTTTTGAAACTAGTTTAGACCGTTGAAATTTAACAGAGGCAAGTACATTCATTCACTATGACATGCACAGAACATTACTTCACATATTATACATGCAACATATAAATTCATACATGCAAGCATTCCTACAACTCTTCTTTAATTAGTTATCACATGAAACAACTTATAAAACAGGTTAAATTTTTAAAACAGATGTTTACTCATAGTTTTTATAAACAGAGAAGCCCAGTCTTTGATTTTGATCTGCACTGTTTTTTGTTGAATTTGAATCTGATCTGATATTTGAATTAATCTATACTTTGATGTGTCTTGAGTTGAATCTTTGCTTAGCTTCAGGTTGAATATTTGAGCAATTGAAGTTGTTGTTGTATTTGTTTGACCTCAGATTGAAAACAGTTTTGATCTTATTTTCTTTTTAGTTTAAAGATGAATGAAGGATTTAGAGAAGAGAACGAAAATTTCCACTGAAAAAAAAATAAGTGGCCAGGTTTCTCTAACCTTTTATTCATATAATTCAACCTTAAAGGAACACATTGCCACTTGTTAATTTGCATGTCATCTCAAGTTACAAATGTTTAAATGCATGTATTACAAAGCTTAAAATGTTTTAAACCTTTATTTAATATTTCTCATGTCTTTATATTTATTTTTATTAATCTATGTTTATATCTTTATATACAAATCATAATTAGTACATGTAAAAGAAAGCATAATAAACTCTTTTTATTGAATCCTATTTAACTATCATACTTTTAATTAATAAATATTTATCTCTAGAGTTTTTAAAATTTAAAATTTAACTTGAAATAGCTTTTGAAAATTATTATATTAAATTCAAATCATAACTTTCAAATCACAATATATATATATATACATATATATACATACTTATATACTTGTATATGAACACGCTTAAATTTTCAACATTATAAAGTTTGCACATATCTAATTATATATTTGTTAATTTACTATAAGATTTATCATTTCCAGATATTTATAATTCAACATTTATTATAGTTCAAATCCATTTATATACATCTAGATATTTTCTAATTATCAAAGTTTTATTTGTTCAACCAAATAAAATTAGTTAATTATCCAATTACCGGATGTCCAAAAATTCGGGTTATCACATCCCTTCCCCCTTTAAAACTTTTCGTCCCCGAAAAGGAACGGAGCCAGAATTTATTCAATACTTATTTTCAGATAAATTACTCTTTGAATATATTTTTTAACTCTTAACTCTTTTTATAAATTTTTTTTATTAAACACTTTAAAATCTATATAATATTGCAAAAATAGTTTTATAAAAATATCATTTTATAACTCGATGTTTCAACAAGTCCATCCTCGTTCTCACAGAAATTCGGTCATACGTTTATCAGGCGTAAGACTGAAAATCTATTAGTACTTGGTAAACCCGTTTTCAACACCCAGTAAAAATATTTTGGTGAAAATATAGAAAACATTTTGAAATTGAGGAAATATCTTTGGTGAGAATGCTCTGGAAATCATCACCCCCATCCATGGTCACAGTTAACCCGATGGTTACGTTGCCGTCCCGGCAAAATCCATAGATAACTGTAAGGTCTCCGCGCCCCTCGATTACGCCATGGAACCCGCTACAGATCGCAGTTATACCCGGGCTTTACGTTGCAATTACAGCAAAAACCCATATAACTGTAGGCATCAGCGCCACCGAATTTCGCTCCCAAAAGAATGAAACTTCTCCACTTGACCATAGATCGCAGTCTACCGATGTTACGTTGCCGTCCTGGCAAAATCAAGTGTTGACTGTTGACACTCATCCTCCACACGATTTTCGCTATGGTCCACACAGTAGATCGCAGCGACATTGAGCTACACTGTCGTCACAGCATAACCCAAATGCCTCTGTAGGCATCAACGCCCTCGACTTTCGCTACCCAATAATCCTCAGGAACTAGTTTGTCCGGACTCCTCACAGGATCAACTTTAGAATCCCCCTTGGGGTTCAAGGTAGTACCACCCTGTGGCACTCCTGAGAAGTTCATTTCAAGGGAGCGCCTTTTTCCCTAGAACCAATCTCAAAATACTTTATACTATACACTTATAGTATCTTCAAATCATACCCTTTATGGTTTATATCAAAATCTCCTTTACACAAAATCAATATCCAAAATCGATAGTTCCAAACTTGGCTTTCCAAATTCCCAAAACTGATTTTCTCAAAAATCAAAAGCCTTTCCAAAATCCATAGGTTCCAAAACCTTTTCCAAAATCATTCTCATAAAATCCATTATATATATAGATATATATAACTTTGAAAATCTTTGGATCACTTCATACTTGTATAAATTCTCTTTTTATACTTCAAATACTTTCAAAAATCTTTTTATTCTGGTTATAGATTCAAGAAGGGGAGTTTATCATATATAACAAAGATATATAACTTTGTTTATTTCAAATCAAATATTCAAATTTGATTACTTTTTTATAAAGTTATTAACCATATTCTTTTCTATAAAATGAGTTCTAATCACAGAAATATTCAACTCCCATTTTATTTCATCATTTATTTTTCAAAATGTACCCTTCCATTTCAAAATCATTTTACAGTTTTTATCCACAAATTTTCAATATCAATTTCATTCAGACTCGTACGATGTCCACATATCATCCGTACGCTATATCAATCTGATCGCTCACTCGATCACACAATTTGTCTTCCGAACTAGTATCGTCCACCCGACTTCCTAGTGCGGACTCATATCTGGTTTCTTAATCAGAAACCATCATTCTCCTTGCATAGTCACAACTATGATAGAGAATATCCAGAATCAATCAAAAATCCATATCCAGGTTCGCTGTTGAAAATCGAGTGAAAAATCCTAACTCGGATTGATAATATTATCTCGAAATTCTGTGCTCGAATCTGGATCAAATTACTATGCGAATAGAATAATATACGTACATCCTACGTATTTACCTTCATTGATTATTAGTTAAATCAATTTCCTTTCTATTCATCCTCACTTTGATTTTATTCACTTATTCACATTTACCTTAATCCTATTTGGATTATCACTTCAATTCTTATCTCAGTTGGGTATTTAATCAATAACAGTTTGAACTCCGACCAGTTTATATTTAGAAAATAGCTTGAAAAAATTAAAAATAAATAAATAGTTGGAAAATAATTATTAGTTTATAAAATAGCTGTAAAATAGTTAAGAAATCGTAAGATAGTTGAAAAATAGTAAAATAATTTCAAATTAGTTGTAAAATGGTAACTAGTTATGAAGTAGCTAGAAAGATAGTAATTAGTTTATAAAACAGTTGTAAAATAGTTAAATAGTTCCAAAAGTAATGGTAAAACAAGCTTACGATAGTTTAGGTTTAAAAGGAAAAGTTTGTAGTAAATAGTTTGGAAAAATAGATTTATATTAAAACAATTTATTTTGAAAATAGTCCAGAGTCAAACTGTTCAACTTCCCAATCTCCATTTTAATCAATTTCCCATTAAATTGATCCAGTCTCAATTCAAGTTGAATTATCCACAATTTCTTTCCAAATTCAAATCAAATTCCATTTGATTTTAAACATATTCACTTTAATTACAATTCCAACTTATTCAAATTAATTTAGACTAATTTCAAATTGAATCCACTTCAATTTCAAATTTTTTTATTTCTATATGAATTAATCCCAATTTCCCTTTTGAATTTAAACTCATTCAATCTTCAATTTTATTTCAAATTAATCCAATTCAAATTTTCCATTTAAACTTATACTTATCCATCTTCAGTCACAATTTTAATTAATTTAAATTAAATTCAGTTTGAACTAATTCTATTCAAATCTCAACTTAAAACCATCTCAAATTATATAAATTCGAGTTAAACATTTTAAATGTTGATTTAATCCCTTAAGTCCAATTAACCCTTACTTTTAAATCAAATCAACCTTTATTTTTAATTTAACAACTTAAATCTTTAAACCATTTAATTCTGAATCCAAATTCCAAAATTCCATTTTAAAATTATCTTTACTTAACTTATTACAAAGTTCAAATAAGAATTCAAAAACAATTTAACCTTCAGATTCTAATTTATTATCCATTTCTAACTTCAAAACCAATTCTCAATTTCATAGATTATTTATAACAATAGAATGATATCAGGATAAATAAACATCCAAATTTATCCAATCACCAATTAACAGCATCCATTTTAAATTTTCAGATCTCAAACCCATTTTGAGATCACTCATAACTCCCATTTATAATCAACCATTTAACTTCCCAAGTTAAATTTCAATTTCATCTTGAAATTTCCAATTCAAGTTGTTCATTCTAAACTCATTTAACTTTCCTTAAGTTATATTCAATTTAATCCAGTCAACTTTACCCAATTTGAATTCCCATTTCAAATTTTAAACTTTATATTAATAATCTTTCCACTTATAAGTTCAAAAACTTATCACTTTGGGTTTCCATATCACATTCCAAGGAAAAAATTTAAAACTCAACACTTAGAGTTTATTTCAAATCACCTTTGATATTATGTATATCCTCATTTATACATATTTATTTCCTTTACACACCAAGTTATACCTTAAATTTTTAAACCACCTTTGGTTTTAATTCAAAACAAATTTCTTTAAAACAATTTCAAGTTTTCTGGATTTAGATTTAAAATTTCACAATTTTAAATTATCTTCAACTCCAATTTATAATTCATACTCACCTAAAAGTTTATTTCCCTAAAACATTTCATTTTACTTAATCATTTACACATTTCATTATTAAACACAACAACCATATATGATAATAACCAAGATTATCATATCTGGAAACCAATTCATTATTATCTTTATTCTGATAACACTTCTACAAATTCAGGATTTTAATTTCAGTTTGGATCCATTTCAACTTATCTCATTCAATTTAAATTTGGTTGTATTGCTATTACCACTTAATTCTCATTATTTTATTTTATCCAATGATTCAACAACCAATTTCTTTAATATATTTAATAAATATAAATATTATTTCTTTATATATCAAAAGATAAACTTATATAAAATCATTTTTAAAACCATTTTAAAATCTTTATATAAGAAAATAACAAGTACGCTCTCATATATACATATACACTCAACTCATTCTAGGGTACCATCGACCCTATACTTATGAGTATACCCACCAGAGCCGAAGTTCTCGCTTAACCTGGCTCTGATACCAACTGTAATGACCCGGAATTTTCGATCCCGAAAATTACAGATAGTTAGGAAAAGAAGAAAAGAGATAGAAGAAGAAACAGAAAACAAGTCACAGAATCTCACATTCGCAGCGGATGAAATATAATATCAAATAATAACAGTTATACAAAAGAATACTATATCTGTTAATTTATATCATTACATCAGAGTTACAACATTTATACATACACTGGACAGTTAAAATCAACATGTCTCAGATAAACTATAATATATCACAGCGGAATACACTCCATACGTTCCTGCCATCCAGCTCGCCTCCTGAGCTCTAGAACGTCCTTACCTGGAAATCTGTAATACTCGGTCTGACCCGAGCATTACAACAAAGTAACACCCGGGTCAGGCTGGAAACCAGCGTGAGTAAACCTATATAATTTATAATATCAAGCTTATAAGACTAATTGCAAACCCGGGTAACTCGTACCTTCTACGAGTTCTTATCTTGTTAGAACCAACACTTATTTCACAAATCAATCCCAAGTACCACTATATAGTTTCAATAGTCCAGTTTACTTAAATTATTCCATTCCAGCCTAATTGATTTCACATATCAAATCTATAAAGAATTATCTTAGCTTGCAAAACGAAGTGGTTTTAGGTATTTACTGATACCCGACCCCGGTCTCTTCGAATCCAATGTTATTCATTAAACCAAAAGTTTAAGTTTAAACAATACAATTTATATGCAACAATTCATCTCATAACACAAAGCGGCACATATCACATATCGGAGATATCAAAATATCATTCAATCATCCATAAGCAAGATAAATCAACCACACCATCTTTAATTAATTTAATTAACCACCAATGAATTAAATTAATTGCTTTAATTACTTTTAAATCCTGCATACTTAACATTAATTAATTAAAAACCAATTAATTAATCATTCTTTAATTACCCATATTAATTAATCATCCTTGATTAATTATTCTTTAATTACATTAAGTAATTAGTCTTTAATTAATTACATAAATTAATTATTCTTTAACCATTCACATTAATCAACCCTTAATTACTCCTATTAATTAATTAATGATCTTCTAATTACTTTCATTAATTAATTACATTCAGTAATTAACTATCCATTAATTACAAATTAAATTAGTTAACCCTTATCAATTTAATCCTTAATTACTTACATTAAGTAATTATCATTTAAGTAATTAATCTCTAATTAATTATATTAATTAATCCCTAATAATTTAATTAATCTTTAATTAATTTATAATCCTTAATTAATTTAACCTTAAGCATTAATTAATTAATATCTCTTTAATTACTTTATTAATTTAAATTTAAAAAAAACTTAAGCATTTAACTTAACAAATTTAAGTTAAACAAATTATAACTTCCTTTAATGAAATAATTTAAAACATTTATCATATAACAGTTTTAAACTAGATTAAATTTAAGTTTAAAACTTGCTTTTTATTAATTTTAAAAAACTGTTCAAAACCCTACTTCGGGTTCAACGTGAAGGATTCTCGAGACAAAACCCGACACTCGCGAAACCTTCCTGCTTCGAGTCAATCACGAAATCTACTCGAGTTCGACCCCGGAAAAACATTCTTCCCCAAACCTTGATAATTCCAGATACCCAAATGTGCACCGTGCACATGCACAACCAATCCGGCCACCTCCGGTTGAAGCTCTGGCCATTAACGAGTCAGCGACAACCTCCCCGAGCCTCACGATCACCCAGTATTTCGAAACGACGGTGAACTTGCAATCGAGCCATTTGACCCAGAACTTGAACAACACCGAGCCACCAACAATCGCCTCGTACTTCCATTCCCGACCATCAGAGGTCACGTGAACGTACCCAAAGCTTCACCGATGTTTGACGCTTAGATCCCCTCATGTCCGGTCAAGACCGGTTCACCCACGGTGACGAATTTCCCTTTGAAACATCGTCGACCAAAACTGGTCGACAAACCCTATTCCATCGCCGTACCACCTCCACGGCGAACTGAAAATTCACCCACTAATATTCCTAAGACCCTCGCCACACGAGCTTCCTCCAGCAGCAAATACGAAGCCTATCCTTCCTCCGATCACCAGAAATCGAGCGAAGACCAATTCCCGTTCAACTCGAGAATTCTCAACATCTATAACATTAAAAACCATGATTTCTTTATCTAAATTCATTATTTCCAAATACTAATCAGGTTATAAAATCTAAACGTGAAATTTAATCATTCGATTTTCCCGACGTTATACATTTTTACTGTAAATTTCCAATTTTCCAATAAAACACTAACTAATTTCACTTATAATTATTTTTAAAAATAATATAACATTCATACAATCATTTTCCTTTTAATGATCATACCCTAAAAAGAATTGGAACAAGAGAAATTGATTTTTGAAACTAGTTTAGACCGTTGAAATTTAACAGAGGCAAGTACATTCATTCACTATGACATGCACAGAGCATTAGTTCACATATTATACATGCAACATATAAATTCATACATGCAAGCATTCCTACAACTCTTCTTTAATTAGTTATCACATGCAACAAATTATAAAACAGGTTGAATTTTTAAAACAGATGTTTACTCACAGTTTTTATAAACAGAGAAGCCCAGTCTTTGATTTTGATCTGCACTGTTTTTTGTTGAATTTGAATCTGATCTGATATCTGAATTAATCTATACTTTGATGTGTCTTGAGTTGAATCTTTGCTTAGCTTCAGGTTGAATATTTGAGCAATTGAAGTTGTTGTTGTATTTGTTTGACCTCAGATTGAAAACAGTTTTGATCTTATTTTCTTTTTAGTTTAAAGATGAATGAAGGATTTAGAGAAGAGAACGAAAATTTCCACTGAAAAAAAAAAGTGGCCAGGTTTCTCTAACCTTTTATTCATATAATTCAACCTTAAAGGAACACATTGCCACTTGTTAATTTGCATGTCATCTCAAGTTACAAATGTTTAAATGCATGTATTACAAAGCTTAAAATGTTTTAAACCTTTATTTAATATTTCTCATGTCTTTATATTTATTTTTATTAATCTATGTTTATATCTTTATATACAAATCATAATTAGTACATGTAAAAGAAAGCATAATAAACTCTTTTTATTGAATCCTATTTAACTATCATACTTTTAATTAATAAATATTTATCTCTAGAGTTTTTAAAATTTAAAATTTAACTTGAAATAGCTTTTGAAAATTATTATATTAAATTCAAATCATAACTTTCAAATCACAATATATATATATATATACATATATATACATTCTTATATACTTGTATATGAACACGCTTAAATTTTCAACATTATAAAGTTTGCACATATCTAATTATATATTTGTTAATTTACTATAAGATTTATCATTTCCAGATATTTATAATTCAGCATTTATTATAGTTCAAATCCATTTATATACATCCAGATATTTTCTAATTATCAAAGTTTTATTTGTTCAACCAAATAAAATTAGTTAATTATCCAATTACCGGATGTCCAAAAATCCGGGTTATCACATTCCTCCCCCCTTTAAAACTTTTCGTCCCCGAAAAGGAACGAAGCCAGAATTTATTCAATACTTATTATCAGATAAATTACTCTTTGAATATATTTTTTAACTCTTAACTCTTTTTATAAATTTTTTTTTTTATTAAACACTTTAAAATCTATATAATATTGCAAAAATAGTTTTATAAAAATATCATTTTATAACTCGATGTTTCAACAAGTCCATCCTCGTTCTCACAGAAATTCGGTCATATGTTTATCAGGCGTAAGACTGAAAATCTATTAGTACTTGGTAAACCCGTTTTCAACACCCAGTAAAAATACTTGGAAAAATATTTTGGTGAAAATATAGAAAACATTTTGAAATTGAGGAAATATCTTTGGTGAGAATGCTCTGGAAATCATCACCCCCATCCATGGTCGCAGTTAACCCGGTGGTTACGTTGCCGTCCCGGCAAAATCCATAGATAACTGTAGGTCTCCGCGCCCCTCGATTATGCCATGGAACCCGCTACAGATCGCAGTTATACCCGGGCTTTACGTTGCTATTACAGCAAAATCCCATATAACTGTAGGCATCAGCGCCACCGAATTTCGCTGCCAAAAGAATGAAACTTCTCCACTTGACCATAGATCGCAGTCTACCGATGTTATGTTGCCGTCCCGGCAAAATCAAGTGTAGACTGTTGACACTCATCCTCCACACGATTTTCGCTATGGTCCACACAGTAGATCGCAGCGACATTGAGCTACACTGTTGTCACAGCATAACCCAAATGCCTCTGTAGGCATCAACGCCCTCGACTTTTGCTACCCAATAATCCTCAAGAACTAGTTTGTCCGGACTCCTCACAGGATCAACTTTAGAATCCCCCCTTGGGGTTCAAGGTAGTACCACCCTGTGGCACTCCTGAGAAGTTCATTTCAAGGGAGCGCCTTTTTCCCTAGAACCAATCTCAAAATACTTTATACTATACACTTATAGTATCTTCAAATCATACCCTTTATGGTTTATATCAAAATCTCCTTTACACAAAATCGATATCCAAAATCGATAGTTCCAAACTTGGCTTTCCAAATTCCCAAAACTGATTTTCTCAAAAATCAAAAGCCTTTCCAAAATCCATAGGTTCCAAAACCTTTTCCAAAATCATTCTCATAAAATCCATTAAATATATATAGATATATATAACTTTGAAAATCTTTGGATCACTTCATACTTGTATAAATTCTCTTTTTATACTTCAAATACTTTCAAAAATCTTTTTATTCTGGTTATAGATTCAAGAAGGGGAGTTTATCATATATAACAAAGATATATAACTTTGTTTATTTCAAATCAAATATTCAAATTTGATTACTTTTTTATAAAGTTATTAACCATATTCTTTTCTATAAAATGAGTTCTAATCACAGAAATATTCAACTCCCATTTTATTTCATCATTTATTTTTCAAAATGTACCCTTCCATTTCAAAATCATTTTACAGTTTTTATCCACAAATTTTCAATATCAATTTCATTCAGACTTGTACGATGTCCACATATCATCCGTACGCTATATCAATCTGATCGCTCACTCGATCACACAATTTGTCTTCCGAACTAGTATCGTCCACCCGACTTCCTAGTGCGGACTCAGATCTGGTTTCTTAATCAGAAACCGTCATTCTCCTTGCATAGTCACAACTATGATAGAGAATATCCAGAATCAATCAAAAATCCATATCCAGGTTCGCCGTTGAAAATCGAGTGAAAAATCCTAACTCGGATTGATAATATTATCTCGAAATTCTGTGCTCGAATCTGGATCAAATTACTATGCGAATAGAATAATATACGTACATCCTACGTATTTACCTTCATTGATTATTAGTTAAATCAATTTCCTTTCTATTCATCCTCACTTTGATTTTATTCACTTATTCACATTTGCCTTAATCCTATTTGGATTATCACTTCAATTCTTATCTCAGTTGGGTATATAATCAATAACAGTTTGAACTCCGACCAGTTTATATTTAGAAAATAGCTTGAAAAATTTAAAAATAAATAAATAGTTGGAAAATAATTATTAGTTTATAAAATAGCTATAAAATAGTTAAGAAATCGTAAGATAGTTGAAAAATAGTAAAATAATTTCAAATTAGTTGTAAAATGGTAACTAGTTATAAAGTAGCTAGAAAGATAGTAATTAGTTTATAAAACAGTTGTAAAATAGTTAAATAGTTCCAAAAGTAATTGTAAAACAAGCTTATGATAGTTTAGGTTTAAAAGGAAAAGTTTGTAGTAAATAGTTTGGAAAAATAGATTTATATTAAAACAATTTATTTTGAAAATAGTCCAGAGTCAAACTGTTCAACTTCCCAATCTCCATTTTAATCAATTTCCCATTAAATTGATCCAGTCTCAATTCAAGTTGAATTATCCACAATTTCTTTCCAAATTCAAATCAAATTCCATTTGATTTTAAACATATTCACTTTAATTACAATTCCAACTTATTCAAATTAATTTAGACTAATTTCAAATTGAATCCACTTCAATTTCAAATTTTTTTATTTCTATATGAATTAATCCCAATTTCCCTTTTGAATTTAAACTCATTCAATCTTCAATTTTATTTCAAATTAATCCAATTCAAATTTTCCATTTAAACTTATACTTATCCATCTTCAGTCACAATTTTAATTAATTTAAATTAAATTCAATTTGAACTAATTCTATTCAAATCTCAACTTAAAACCATCTCAAATTATATAAATTCGAGTTAAACATTTTAAATGTTGATTTAATCCCTTAAGTCCAATTAACCCTTACTTTTAAATCAAATCAACCTTTATTTTTAATTTAACAACTTAAATCTTTAAACCATTTAATTCTGAATCCAAATTCCAAAATTCCATTTTAAAATTATCTTTACTTAACTTATTACAAAGTTCAAATAAGAATTCAAAAACAATTTAACCTTCAGATTCTAATTTATTATCCATTTCTAACTTCAAAACCAATTCTCAGTTTCATAGATTATTTATAACAATAGAATGATATCAGGATAAATAAACATCCAAATTTATCCAATCACCAATTAACAGCATCCATTTTAAATTTTCAGATCTCAAACCCATTTTGAGATCACTCATAACACCCATTTATAATCAACCATTTAACTTCCCAAGTTAAATTTCAATTTCATCTTGAAATTTCCAATTCAAGTTGTTCATTCTAAACTCATTTAACTTTCCTTAAGTTATATTCAATTTAATCCAGTCAACTTTACCCAATTTGAATTCCCATTTCCAATTTTAAACTTTATATTAATAATCTTTCCACTTATAAGTTCAAAAACTTATCACTTTGGGTTTCCATATCACATTCCAAGGAAAAAATTTAAAACTCAACACTTAGAGTTTATTTCAAATCACCTTTGATATTATGTATATCCTCATTTATACATATTTTTTACTTTACACACCAAGTTATACCTTAAATTTTTAAACCACCTTTGGTTTTAATTCAAAACAAATTTCTTTAAAACAATTTCAAGTTTTCTGGATTTAGATTTAAAATTTCACAATTTTAAATTATCTTCAACTCCAATTTATAATTCATACTCACCTAAAAGTTTATTTCCCTAAAACATTTCATTTTACTTAATCATTTACACATTTCATTATTAAACACAACAACCATCTATGATAATAACCAAGATTATCATATCTGGAAACCAATTCATTATTATCTTTATTCTGATAACACTTCTACAAATTCAGGATTTTAATTTCAGTTTGGATCCATTTCAACTTATCTCATTCAATTTAAATTTGGTTGTATTACTATTACCACTTAATTCTCATTATTTTATTTTATTCCAATGATTCAACAACCAATTTCTTTAATATATTTAATAAATATAAATATTATTTCTTTATATATCAAAAGATAAACTTATATAAAATCATTTTTAAAACCATTTTAAAATCTTTATATAAGAAAATAACAAGTACGCTCTCATATATACATATACACTCAACTCATTCTAGGGTACCATCGACCCTATACTTATGAGTATACCCACCAGAGCCGAAGTTCTCGCTTAACCTGGCTCTGATACCAACTGTAATGACCCGGAATTTTCGATCCCAAAAATTACAGATAGTTAGGAAAAGAAGAAAAGAGATAGAAGAAGAAACAGAAAACAAGTCACAGAATCTCACATTCGCAGCGGATGAAATATAATATCAAATAATAACAGTTATACAAAAGAATACTATATCTGTTAATTTATATCATTACATCAGAGTTACAACATTTATACATACACTGGACAGTTAAAATCAACATGTCTCAGATAAACTGTAATATATCACAGCGGAATACACTCCATACGTTCCTGCCATCCAGCTCGCCTCCTGAGCTCCAGAACGTCCTTACCTGGAAATCTGTAATACTCGGTCTGACCCGAGCATTACAACAAAGTAACACCCGGGTCAGGTTGGAAACCAGCGTGAGTAAACCCATATAATTTATAATATCAAGCTTATAAGACTAATTGCAAACCTGGGTAACTCGTACCTTCTACGAGTTCTTATCTTGTTAGAACCAACACTTATTTCACAAATCAATCCCAAGTACCACTATATAGTTTCAATAGTCCAGTTTACTTAAATTATTCCATTCCAGCCTAATTGATTTCACATATCAAATCTATAAAGAATTATCTTAGCTTGCAAAACGAAGTGGTTTTAGGTATTTACTGATACCCGACCCCGGTCTGTTCGAATCCAATGTTATTCATTAAACCAAAAGTTTAAGTTTAAACAATACAATTTATATGCAACAATTCATCTCATAACACAAGGCAGCACATATCACATATCAGAGATATCAAAATATCATTCAATCATCCATAAGCAAGATAAATCAACCACACCATCTTTAATTAATTTAATTAACCACCAATGAATTAAATTAATTGCTTTAATTACTTTTAAATCCTGCATACTTAACATTAATTAATTAAAAACCAATTAATTAATCATTCTTTAATTACCCATCTTAATTAATCATCCTTGATTAATTATTCTTTAATTACATTAAGTAATTAGTCTTTAATTAATTACATAAATTAATTATTCTTTAACCATTCACATTAATCAACCTTTAATTACTCCTATTAATTAATTAATGATCTTCTAATTACTTTCATTAATTAATTACATTCAGTAATTAACTATCCATTAATTACAAATTAAATTAGTTAACCCTTATCAATTTAATCCTTAATTACTTACATTAAGTAATTATCATTTAAGTAATTAATCTCTAATTAATTATATTAATTAATCCCTAATAATTTAATTAATCTTTAATTAATTTATAATCCTTAATTAATTTAACCTTAATCATTAATTAATTAATTTCTCTTTAATTACTTTATTAATTTAAATTTAAAAAAAAACTTAAGCATTTAACTTAACAAATTTAAGTTAAACAAATTATAACTTCCTTTAATGAAATAATTTAAAACATTTATCATATAACAGTTTTAAACTAGATTAAATTTAAGTTTAAAACTTGCTTTTTATAAATTTTAAAAACTGTTTAAAACCCTACTTCGGGTTCAACGCGAAGGAATCTCGAGACAAAACCCGACACTCGCGAAACCTTCCTGCTTCGAGTCAATCATGAAATCTACTCGAGTTCGACCCTGGAAAAACATTCTTCCCCAAACCTTGACAATTCCAGATACCCAAATGTGCACCGTGCACATGCACAACCAATCCGGCCACCTCCGGTTGAAGCTCTGGCCATTAACGAGTCAGCGACAACCTCCCCGAGCCTCACGATCACCCAGTATTTCGAAACGACGGTGAACTTGCAATCGAGCCATTTGACCCAGAACTTGAACAACACCGAGCCACCAACAATCGCCTCGTACTTCCATTCCCGACCATCAGAGGTCACGTGAACGTACCCAAAGCTTCACCGATGTCTGACGCTTAGATCCCCTCATATCCGGTCAAAACCGGTTCACCCATGGTGACGAATTTCCCTTTGAAACATTGTCGACCAAAACTGGTCGACAAACCCTATTCCATCGTCGTACCACCTCCACGGCGAACTGAAAATTCACCCACTAATTTTCCTAAGACCCTCGCCACACGAGCTTCCTCCAGCAGCAAATTCGACGCCTATCCTTCCTCCGATCACCAGAAATCGAGCGAAGACCAATTTCCGTTCAACTCGAGAATTCTCAACATCCATAACATTAAAAACCATGATTTCTTTATCTAAATTCATTATTTCCAAATACTAATCAGGTTATAAAATCAAAATGTGAAATTTAATCATTCGATTTTCCCGACGTTATACATTTTTACTGTAAATTTCCAATTTTCCAATAAAACACTAACTAATTTCACTTATAATTATTTTTAAAAATAATATAACATTCATACAATCATTTTCCTTTTAATGATCATACCCTAAAAAGAATTGGAACAAGAGAAATTGATTTTTGAAACTAGTTTAGACCGTTGAAATTTAACAGAGGCAAGTACATTCATTCACTATGACATGCACAGAACATTACTTCACATATTATACATGCAACATATAAATTCATACATGCAAGCATTCCTACAACTCTTCTTTAATTAGTTATCACATGCAACAACTTATAAAACATGTTGAATTTTTAAAACAGATGTTTACTCACAGTTTTTATAAACAGAGAAGCCCAGTCTTTGATTTTGATCTGCACTGTTTTTTGTTGAATTTGAATCTGATCTGATATTTGAATTAATCTATACTTTGATGTGTCTTGAGTTGAATCTTTGCTTAGCTTCAGGTTGAATATTTGAGCAATTGAAGTTGTTGTTGTATTTGTTTGACCTCAGATTGAAAACAATTTTGATCTTATTTTCTTTTTAGTTTAAAGATGAATGAAGGATTTAGAGAAGAGAATGAAAATTTCCACTGAAAAAAAATATAAGTGGCCAAGTTTCTCTAACCTTTTATTCATATAATTCAACCTTAAAGGAACACATTGCCACTTGTTAATTTGCATGTCATCTCAAGTTACAAATGTTTAAATGCATGTATTACAAAGCTTAAAATGTTTTAAACCTTTATTTAATATTTCTCATGTCTTTATATTTATTTTTATTAATCTATGTTTATATCTTTCTATACAAATCATAATTAGTACATGTAAAAGAAAGCATAATAAACTCTTTTTATTGAATCCTATTTAACTATCATACTTTAATTAATAAATATTTATCTCTAGAGTTTTTAAAATTTAAAATTTAACTTGAAATAGCTTTTGAAAATTATTATATTAAATTCAAATCATAACTTTCAAATCACAATATATATATATATACATATATATACATACTTATATACTTGTATATGAACACGCTTAAATTTTCAACATTATAAAGTTTGCACATATCTAATTATATATTTGTTAATTTACTATAAGATTTATCATTTCCAGATATTTATAATTCAGCATTTATTATAGTTCAAATCCATTTATATACATCCAGATATTTTCTAATTATCAAAGTTTTATTTGTTCAACCAAATAAAATTAGTTAATTATCCAATTACCGGATGTCCAAAAATCCGGGTTATCACATTCCTCCCCCCTTTAAAACTTTTCGTCCCCGAAAAGGAACGAAGCTAGAATTTATTCAATACTTATTATCAGATAAATTACTCTTTGAATATATTTTTTAACTCTTAACTCTTTTTATAAAATTTTTTTTATTAAACACTTTAAAATCTATATAATAACACAAGGTAAACTATGCATCTTTAATGGTACCTATTTACATGTGGAATTGTTTAACTACACCTTGCTGTGACTGTAATCTTCATCTGCACAAATTGTTGGTCCACTTTTGATGAGCCAATTTATCTAGATCATAACAGAGATATAAAAGGAACAAATAAAATCATCTTAAGGTATCAATGTTATAGCCAAAACGAAATAAACTGTTAAATTCTGGCGACACTATATGGAGAATTGTAGAGGTCGGAAGTAGCTTCGCAACGGAGAAAACGGTTCGCAAATCGGAGTTCGGAGGTGAAAGTTATAAGGGAAAAGGCGAAATAGGTTGTGTTGATACAGCTCAAACGTCTGACCAAAGGGGTCAGACCTCTGAATCTGGGCAGAAATGCTTCCAGAGCCTTCTCTTAGACGTCTGATCAAATGGTCAGATGTTTGAGCTGAAGCGTACTCTTTTGCAGAGGCTAAGGTCTGACGTCTGAACGTCTGGCCATGTTGGTCAGACGTCTGAGGCGTATATCGCCTGTTTTTGCTCTACGGACTTGGCGTGAAGATTTGTGACAACTGCAGGGGAAATTTCGGAACATTGCCTAGGGTTTCTATTCTCCTATATAAGCTAGCTTCAGGTCCAGATCTCAGGAGGAGGGGTGCGTACAAGCGACTGCAAGAGATTAGCCTTTACAAATTAGGGTTTATCAAAACCTAATTTTCTTCAACTCTCTTCTCCACAAATCAATTTCTAATTAAAATTTTGATCATTGTATTTGTAACGACCCGTAAAATTTTGTTAATTTTTAATGGTTTTATGTAGCGTATTTAATTTGATTTTTGAGAAATTTTTAACTAATAATATTTGAAATAAAAATTTTCATTTGGATTACGTATAGTTAAATGTGGCAAATGATAAATTTTCATCAAAAAAATTAAGGAAGTATATTTTAGGGTGTGATTCTATTCAATTTAAGTCAGTAATAATTGATGTTCATAAAATAATTTATTTTGGGAAATTCAAGGCACAGCTGTTTTATTTGCCATCATTTCTTCTATTTATTTTCAAACGGTTCATTTTGCCTTTATAACGTGTCCTTCCATATTTATTCTTGCTGTCCAATCAAGCTATTAATTACTTTGATTGTTTCTAAAACAGTGTGTAGCTGTTACTTTTTCTACCGTTAAAATTTCAATTGCTTAAATAATTTTTCCAATTCACAGATAGACTTCCCCATTCCTAGCCATTAATAAACTTTGAAAGCATCGTCCTTGCCTTTCGTTATTCCCGTTTTATAATAATAATTGAAATTTATAGTCGTTCCAGTATATAACTTTTACGCGTTTTATACTCATTTAATTTCAGCAGTCCATTGCCTTTAATTTTTAATCTGTTCCATTTTCTTCCCAGGCAACAGCTCACATTCCATTTCGCTTATAAATCAGTTTCCACTTTTACTCACCTGCTCACCTTTTCTTCCATCTATCCGTTTAATAGTTATATATAAGTTATAATATGTTTCCCTGATTCATCTCCTTTTTTTTATTGACATATTAATTCTGGGAAGTTATAAACGTATATACTTAGATACGTTTTGTATTTATTAAAAATTTAAAACTTACCTTAATTGTGACTTTTTCTCTTTCCTTCCATTCAAATTTGGAACGTGCTACCATTTATTTGCTTTGATTATTTTCCTGAATCAACGTGAATATTTTGCCTTAAATCCTCAACTGAATCATAGCACGTGATTGTGCTATTTCTTTGGTTACTTTTATTTAGTCGTTTCCATTTACTTCTGTTCGTATTTTCTTCCCTTTTTATTTGCTTCTTCCCAGATTTCTCTTCTTTCCCTCTCTATTGTTTCTTCCTCTTCTATATAAACTCGCCTGGCACCACAAAGTTCGGCCTCTCCTTCACCTTTTCCAAACTCCGCTCCTCCACCAAACCCACTCTTCCCCATGCGCAATATCCATCGAAGACGCAGCGACCCTCCCATGTTTCCTCTACTATTCGCATAACCAGGCATAGGTAAGTTAAGTTTATATTTGCAAGTGTTATTTATATATATATTATATATAGTTTTATATTTAGCTATGATATGGATGATTTTATCAATACACGTCCCTTGTACGTGCTGTTGATACAAATTCTAGCATTCAAAGTTGGTACGCATATTTGTTTATATGGAGTATAGTTATGATATATTGATAATGGTATAAAAATATAAGATGCATACATATAGTGGTTTATATAAAGTTGTTGGATTTGAATACATATATATACCAAACGTGGTTTCCATTTTTTTTTGAAAAGTTTGTTTTGTTTCTAGAAGTGTATGCATATTTAATATGTGTGAGTTGTGTTGGATCTGCAAATGGAGTCTGCATATTTGGCAAGTAGATTTATATTCATTTTTGTTTAACTTTGAGTCCATATATGTATATTTTACAAACCATATTGTATGATTTATTTTATAAGTTTGAAAATCCGTTATTATATATATGTAGCTTTATAATAAACAGGTTTATAACTTTTATTTGAAGGTCAATTTACATCTTATTATTATGGAAGTTGTATAGGATTTTTTTTTGAAGTTGTTTATTTTCCTAAGTTCGTATATGACATATATTTATATAAAGTTATAATAATTATAGATATATCTTTATGGCCTTATATATACATCTATATACTTTGCATACACTTATGTATGGAGTTAGTTTTCTAATATATAAGTTTTCATTTCAGTTGGCATGCATGTTTGCATAAAAGTTAAGGGTGTATATGTGTTTTAGTGTAGACCAGTTGCTTTCGCAAGAAAAAAAATGTATATATATTTTAAAGTTTATATTAGTTGCTATTTATATATATTGTGTAAAGTTTACGTTCTAACTTATACTTTCGGTCTGCACAGGTTACAGTATTATATATTTATAAAATAAGCTATAATATAAGTTATATAAGTAATTCGTACATCCGTTGTCTAAATTTTTTATATAAGTCTATGAATAGGCTTTACTGTTTATGTATGGGTAGTTATATATTAGTTTTTATATATAAGTACAGTGTTTAAAATTTATAATTGTATTGTGAAGTGGATTTTGTACCATATGTATATAGTAGTTTATAAATGAGATTTGAACAGTATAATTTGTTGAAGTTTTATATATTAATCCTAGTTTAAAATATAAATCTTAATGATATTATATACATAGGTCGTATGGGGGTGGTTTGGGTCTTAGATTTGTAAATAGAAATTTTGATCTATGTGTAAAAATTAAAATGGTTTGGAAAAAATTATAAGGATTTTTATTTAACATATATGTTTTATTTCAAATGTTAAAACTATTGGTTTATGTATGAAAAAAAGGTAAATTATATATATATATATATATATGTGATTCGACTTTAAATTTTTCTTAGGGATGCAATTTTGATTTATATTAAAATAGCAAAAATTTATGTATATATCAGACTGATTCTGATTCAATTCATAAATTCTTGATTATCAGCCTCGTTCGTCCAATTCGTGCCAATCCTACTTTGCTTTGAAATTCGTTTTCGGATTTATAATTCAAATTTCAGTGTCTGTATCAGGGTGCGTATCTATGTCGTCTTTGGTATTCCCTAGCCTCGAAAGGTGAGCAACCACTCACGATTAACGTTCTTATATTTATTAAATTTGATTTCAATTGAAACGACAATTGAAATATGCTGCTGTAGTTATTCAAATTGTTATATATGCTATTATCTGTAACTGTTCACCTGTGGGATATGACACCATATCCTGTTGTTTATATTTTATTATTATTTATGATATATGCCTGTTGTTGTATTTTATATTATCTGTTATCACTCTGCAAGTTCCCTGTTAGTATAGAATTCACTATGGGTTGAAATGATACATACCCGAACAGACTCTAAAATAGGAGAAAATCGTTATGGGTTGAAATGATAAACCCAAGCGATTTTCATTTGAATTGAAATTGGAATTACGGGTTGAAATGATATCTACCCGTATATATTTAAATTTCGGATTGAAATGATAAATATCCGTATCACTTAACCATATGATGGGTATATATACAGACACCGTTGGTCTATATATATATATTTTGAAAATAAATTCTATGGATTTGGGAAGAAATATATGGTTTTAATAAATGTTGATTCTTAAATTAGTATATATAAATGGTAATGATATATATATATAGATTTAATAATAATGTTTAATTTAATTAAGATTGATTTAATACTTATAATATGGTTAAGTATTTAAAGTTATGTTTCAAAATAGATTTCAGTAATAATTTGAATAAGTTAAGGTTGGGAAGATAATTTGAATTTAGTTGAAATTGCATTCATTAAAGAATTTTATTTAATTAAACCGATTTGAAACTTATTGAAATTGAGATTTAAGATATGATTTATAACTTGGGTTTGATTCAAAATAATTTAATGAATATTTCTTGTTTAAATAAATTTAAGGAAATATTTAGTAAAATGAAATTTAAGGCTAGTTAGATGATATTGAATTTATGAAGTGAATATTCCCTGATTAAATAATAATAAAGTTAAATCAAGAGCTATATGAATCTGTTAAATTTAACTTTGAAATTGTTGAGTATTAAAGCTTTGAAATATATTGAAAATTTAAATGGTATATTTAAAACTGAATTGAATTGAGCTTTGAATAAATTTGAATTTGGAATTTGGGTGGATGTGAATTGATTTGTGAGACTTGAGGAAATTTTAAATACTTTACTTTTAAATTATTTAACCTATATATATACTATTTTGGAAAATAGATATATTTGAAATAAAATGATATTTTGGTTTTAAAGGATAAATTAATTTGGAATGACCACGGTGTTATAGTGTATATTTCCACCTTGTAGATAGTTCCGAAGATCCTTAGAGGATGGTTATCCCAAACATCCTTTAAGTTACTTGTATTTCAGTTGATATTTCACTTGAGTTGGATTTATTGATATAACAATGTTAATCCTGACTCGAGTGTTTTGTGTTTTGCTTTACGCTCGGGTAAGACCGAGTGATACATCATTTGAGACTCACCCTTGGAGTTTGGAGCTTCCTTTGGAGATCCAACTATCGCCTCAGCTTTCAGCTTTTCTAGTTGATTTGTTCAGAGAAGTCATCTGTTGTACTGGAGACTTCACTACATTTGAGATATTCTGTTGTATTTTATTTCTAACTCTGATGTTTATATAGTAGCTTCATGAACTACTATTTTATCTATTCCGTTGCGTATTATTGTATTACTCTGTGTCTGTGATCTGTGATTGATTTATTTACTGCATATGCTGAGTTTTGCCAAATTTAAATTAACAATCTGATATTTTGAATTATTCAAGTCAGACATGTATGGATTTATTGTCGATTTGAATGGTCCAAAATAATGGGTCGTTACAGTATTCAATCTCTTGTACTCTTCTCATCAATATTAATAAAAACTCTCTCTTAAAGTGGATGTACGCTAACATAACGTTAGTGGAACCACTATAAATCGCTGTGTGATTTATTTTTCGTTATTGCTTTGATTTCTGAATTGCTTGTTTGGAATTGTGATTGCTTTTGGATTGGTTGAGATTGAAATCGTGTTATTGATTGGTTGTTTTTACACTTCTTACCACGATCCCATCTTCCGCTGTGCTTGTGGGGTTTCGATTTGAGTGATCTCCAGTTGGAATCTCGTCCCAACATTTGGTATCGGAGCATTGGTGCTGGTAGGTGGTTGTAGAAATGCCAGAATCAGATAATACCTCAAGTAGTTCCTCAATGGGTAATCCAAGTGGTGTAGCTCCTTATGTACGTGGTTCGTACGCAGCTTCAGGATCACAATTGGTAATAGACAAGTGAAATGGCGATAATGATTTTGAAAAATGGCAATGGAAGCTTAAAGCGGTTCTAAGGATGAATCGGGTGCATCGGGTAGTGTTTGACACACATTTGTTGCCAACGGACATCTCGGATGTTGAGAGAGAGGAGATGGAAGAGTGGACATTCACTACACTTCAACTTGCTATGGGAGAGAATGTTATCTCTGAAATTAGTGGTGAGACAACCGCTAAGGGTATTTGGGACAAGTTGGAGGAGTTGTATATGAAGAAGTCACTGGCAAATCGTTTGATCTTATTGCGAACGTTCTTCACCTATAAGATGAAGGAAGGTACTTCGCTAAAGGCGCACTTGAATACTTTTGATGATTTGCTAATGAAGATGAAGGCGGTAGATTTGAAGATTGAGGAAGAGCAAAAGGCGATGATATTGTTGTGTTCATTGCCAGATCGCTATACAGGTTTCTCAAATAGTTTGATCTATAGTCGAGATACATTGACTCTTGATGATGTCAAGACGGGTCTTCTTAGCGAGAAGTTGCGGGATCAAATGAAGGAGTTAGGTGATGGAAGTAGTGGTGCTAGTAATGGTCATGGATTATTTGTGGAGAAGGAGAGGTATGTGAAGAAGGAGAACCGGGGGCGTTCAAAATCAAGGAACCCCGGTTGGAGAGGAAAGTCGAAGGAAAGAAAATGCAAGTGCTATATTTGCAAGAAGCCCGGTCATTGGAAGAATGAGTGTCAAGGAGAAGGCAAAGAAGGAAGTAGCATCTTCATCTGTAGCGGTGGAGAGTGGAGTTGGTGAGAGAGATGTAGATGTTTTGTCGGCGGTAGCATCGGATGTTTCGGGTAGCGATTGGGTGCTTGATTCGGGGGCGTCTTATCATATGATGCCAAATAGAAATTGTTTTTCTTCTTACATCGACAAAGAAGGAAATTCAATTGTTATGGGAAATGGTGCTATTTGCAAGTCAAAAGGCATTGATTTCATGCAAATTCGGATGTTTGACGGAGTAGTTCGTACTCTCACTAATGTGGGCTATGTTCCGGGACTTAGGAAGTCTATTATCTCTTTGGGGTAGCTGGATTCTTTAGGTTGTAAAATCACTATTGAGAGTGATAGCTTGCGGGTTTCGAAGGGGGTGCTTGTGGTGATGAAGGATGCTAGGACTCATGGTATTTATTTGCTTCAAGGAGTGACTGTAGAAGGTGAAACTTGTATAGGAGTTGATAGTTCTCATGGCTTGGATGCGACTAGGTTGTGGCATTTGAGGTTAGGTCATGTCTCAGAGAGGAGTTTAGACGTTCTTCGAAAAAGGAAGATAATCGATGGAGAAAGTTTCAACAAGTTAGAATTTTGCGAAGAATGCGTCATGGGAAAGCAAACTAAAGTTTCATTCGGTGAAAGAAAGCATGATTCGAGAAGGGTTCTTGAGTATGTTCACACGGATGTTTGGGGACCGACACCTGTAGCTTCTTTAGTTGGAGCTCGCTATTACATTTCTTTTATAGATGACTTTTCTCGAAAAGTTTGGGTGTATGTAATGAAGGCCAAGTCGGAGGCATTTGCAAAGTTCAAAGCATGAAAGGCTCTTGTTGAGAATGAGAGTGGCAAGTCTTTGAAGGTTCTAAGGTCTGACAATGGCGGAGAGTATGTTTTCGGAGATTTTTTGGAGTTTTGCAAGCATCATGATATTCGAAGGCATTTTACTACACCTGGAGATCCGCAGTCGAATGGTGTTGAGGAGTGGATGAATCGTACTCTACTTTGAAAGCTCGATGCTTGAGATTGACATCGGATTTGGCGAAGGGATTTTGGGCTGAAGCTTGAGATTGACATTTTCAGGGCATAAATTCATTGTATAGTTTAACTAAAAAGGCATAATTTAATACTGAATGACTAAATAATGTGAATGACTAAAAATGCAAATGGTAGATCATATTTATAATTTGAAAACTTGATTAAACAGATCAAATTTAGAAAATCGGTTAAACGGATAAGACATTTCAATAATAAAATGAAAACTGCAACCGAATGGGAAACTTGATGGAACAAATCGATAGGGCCTAACAAAGTGCAGCTAAACATCAATATTTCTTCAAGTCAACAAGGAACTTGAATTGATTTCCAACCAGTTTGGAATGGAAAATTGTAGCAAACATTGGACGGCGGTAGATCTTCGCTATTAGTAAACTTTAGAGTTTTTTATGTAATGTAGGGGGCTTGATGAGAAATAGTTTCATAATACCGAGTGGTAAATTGTGAATGAGAAATAATTAGGCTGATGCAGATAGCTTAATTACAAAATTTGATGCAAAAAGTCAAATAATTAAGCAATTGAGCTAAGAATCAATAACAAGATATATGAATTAACGGTCCATATCCAATTTTATACATAATAAAATAGATTATCATGTATGATCATACTATGGTACAAGTTGTTTAAGTATTGATAAACTAAGTATATCTCAAACACCCATCACCCTTGGTCAAATACGTTCATTTAATCTATTGTGGCAAGAGCTATTCTACAAAATATGAATTTTGCCATGGAATACATAAATACGTGTGTAATTCAGTTTTGCTAATTGTTTTTATCCAATGTCCTTCATCTACTAGTCCACTTGGAAATCCTTGCTGTAGAGTAGTAAATACCATGCAACAGATATGTTAATGTTATTATGAATCTGTTGCATCGGTTAATGTTTCAAAACTCACAATATGTACTGCTTATAGTAGTACAAGTACTTGGGTAGGAAACCACAGAAAATATTGAATTTCAATCATTAGCGATTGATAGAATTACGAGGATCATTTAAAATTAATGAATATTAGTCACAATGATAAACTAGGAGTGTGTTCTTTTTTTTTAACCGAAAGGGGCAAACGAAATGGACACAAAAAATGGGAAGGGTTTGATTCGCGAAATGGGAATGTGTTCTTTTTTACATACAAAAGACGAATGGAGAAAGGGCACGGAATGTAAAATAGAAAAGGAAACAAATCAGACAACGAAAGCTTCATTATGAACCGTTCGTGCGAACTGGACTGGGGAGTGGGAGTCCACGTCGACATGTTGGACGCAGACTTTAACTGCCCGGTCCACGAAAAGAACGGTACCTTGATCAACACAACTGATCGAACAAACTAAGCAACGCAACTATTGTTAATCTTTCCAGTCACGAAACCGTATAAACCATTAACTCAGGTAAATATAGTGATACTAAATTGGAGAGAATTTTATTCAGTAAAACCACTATATTTAAGAAAAGTCGCTCACAAAATATTCAAGATTGTTTATGATCTCGCCAAAAATCAAGATTTTTTATAAGTGAGATCCCACATTCCAAAGAATGTAAAACAGCATAGATTCAGGACATTATGTGCTTGTCCTTGCAAAAAAAAAATGTGGTCAAAATACATGGAAATTCAATGGAAGAATTAAGGCTAGAGAGGTACGTTAACAAAACTTCATGGCTAACAAATGTCGCTGATCCGATCAAAATCTTCTAAATACTTATTTCAACTGAATATGCACATTCACTTCGAAGTATCTTTTTTCGAGAAGTAGTGCCCCATTCAGCAGTTGGTAGGTTAAACAATCACTGTATTGTTATACCAACTCAATTAAACATTATTATACATAACTTAGCTACAAGAATAACTCCAACAAGCAAAATTGGATACAAAAAAATAACATGAACATTAACAAAAACGAACGGATAAAGCTCAAAAATCAAGCACTGAATAACGTAAATTCAATGGTAACAGAGAAAAGAAGGCCAACCATAGGAAGTTAAGGCAACCCGGGAAAGCAATCACCTTATCCCTAATTTAGGCTCTGTTTGTTTAAAATGCTGAATTTCGATTGCTGATTCTAAAGTCTGAATGTTGATTGCTTAATGCTGAATTCTGAATAATCAATAACTTGTTTGTTTGCATTCATCATTTAGAACAAAAATCAATATTCAACATTCAGAACAAAAAATAAGCACTAAAAATGTTTTGAATGAATTGTTTTCTCTGAATAGATGGTTTTATTCAGAATAATGATAAAAAACAAACAACCTAGAAAGCTTACATTCAGAACTCTTTATAAAAAACTAACACAGCCTTAATATCGATCAGAAAAACAACTAATTGAGACCTTGAAATAATTAGAAAATTATGAAGAAAAACAAGAAAAACAATAGTCTACGACATCCAAAGAAGGAATTACCTGCAGAAGCTCCTAAGCCCGGAAAAACGAAAGCTCTTAGGCGACAACTGCGAACAAGCCTTTATTTCCTCACGATCGACCACCATTTTTTCTTACTAATAAAATATAAAGGGAAGAAAATGCATTCATGTGGTAGGGTCCTTTTCCTTGTGTGATTGAGCTCTGGTTACTGTCATGGTAGCATCAGAATTATGGTGTTCAAATACAAGAAATTACATATAAGAAAGAAGAAGAGGTGGTGACCAAACAGTTGAGAAATGAGATGAGTTCAAGAGAAACAAAAGCAGGAAAAGAAATAAAAAAATAGCAGAAGAATAATGCACGAGCAAGAACAGATAAACCCAGTCATTCACAGAAAAATGCCTCTCTGTCCTATTTCTGTTGGCAAAATTTTGCATTCTTTCTTGTGCCAATTGTAGAGTATCTTTTAGGAATTGCAATGTTATATCTCTAGAAAATAAATGTTGTTCCACTTGCTCTACTTTTGCAGTGTGAGGAACATAAGATAGAAGTGATGGTGGCTGCTTCCCATAGACCACTTCATATGGTGTCAGCTTTGTAGGTTCTTTCCAAGAAGTATTGAACCAATATTCTGCCAATGTTAGCCACTTAGTCCATTCACTAGGCTGGTGTGATATAAAACAACGCAGGTATGTCTGTAGAATCTTGTTTGTAACCTCAGTTTGACCATCTGTTTGAGGATGGTAAGCTGTGCTAAATTTAAGAGTGCAACCTTGAAGAGAAAATAATTCTTGCTAAAAATTACTTAAAAATATTGTATCTCTGTCGCTGACAATTGTTTTTAGCATTCCATAGGGTTTGAAAATTCCATCAAAAAATATCTTTGCTACTTGTTTTGCTGTGTATGGATGTTGCAGGGAAAAGAAGTGTGCATATTTTGATAACCTATCAACCACTACATAGACTACTGTAGCATTGTTACTTTTAGGCAAGTGGGTAATAAAATCCATTGATAAATCAGTCCATATATTGTCTGGGATAAATAGTAGTTGTAAGAGGCCCGGATAAGCAACATTTTCTGATTTTGATTTTTGACAAGTATCACATTGCTTGACATAATCCTCTACTGATTTTTTAATATGCTTCTAGAAAAAAGTTTTTTTTATATGCTTGAGAGTCTTCTTTACCCCTGCATGGCCACCTAAATAGGAGTGAAATTCAAAGAGGATTGAATTTATTAAAGGGGTTTGTGAATGATCAAGTAGGATTCTGCCCTTGTAGAATATTAAATCATCAAGTATTTGGTATTTGTTGGAGGATAGGCTACCATTTAAAATCTGCTCTTTCTTTAATATGAAGAAGGGAGTTTGGTGTATTTGTCTTCTTAATTGAGTTATCCAGTCAGGTTGTACTACTGACAAAACATTCAAATCCATGTTTTGATGAATTATTGAAAGACTATCTGCAATTATATTTTCTCGACCTTGCTTATATTCAACTTGGTAGTCATATCCATGAAGCTTTGCTAACCACTTGCCTTGAATTCCAGTAGTCAATTTTTGAGATAATAGATGTTGTAAACTTTGATGGTCAGTTCGTATAATAAATTTTCTTCCCAATAAATACTGAGACCACCTTTTGGTTGCAAGAATTAAAGCTAGTAGTTCTTTCTCATATGTGGATAAATATAAATTTCTCCCTTGCAATGGTTGACTGATGTATGCAATTGGTTTACCACTTTGAAGAAGGACATCACCAATTCCCGAGCCACTAGCATCACATTCAATCACAAAATCTTTGGTAAAGTCTGGCATTGCTAAAACAGGTGGGCTAATCAAGAAAGATTTCAATTTATAAAATGCATCAATAGCCTCTTGAGTCCATAAAAATGAACTCTTTTTTAGCATTGTTGTTAATGGTTTTGCTATCAATCCATAATCTTTGATAAATTTTCTGTAATAGCCTGCAAGTCCTAGGAATCCTCTGAGTGCTTTGATATTATGAGGCTATGGCCACTCCATCACTGCTTTTGTTTTTTCTTTGTCTATAGAAATACCCTTTTCTGAAATAATATGGCCCAAGTATTTGATCTGGTCTTCAGCAAAAGAACATTTAGAATAAATTGATAATTAATTTATTGTCTTGCAGAGTCTGTAGTGTAATTTCCAGATGTTTTAGATGATCTGCCCAACACCTACTATATATTAAAATATCATCAAAGAAGACAAGAATAAAATTTCTTAAATATTTTTTAAAAATGCTGTTCATAAGAGATTGAAAGGTAGATGGAGCATTTGTTAAACCAAATGGCATAACTAAAAATTCATAATGACCATCATGTGTTCGAAATGCAGTTTTATGGATATCAGACATGTTCATTCGAATTTTATGGTAACCAGATTTTAAATCTAATTTTGAAAAAAAATTGAGCCATAAAGTTCATCTAGTAAATCATCTATTAAGGGGATTGGAAATTTGTTTTTAATTGTTTGTTTATTTAATGCTCTATAATCGACACATAATCTCCATGAGCCATCTTTTTTTTAAACATCACAATTGGTGCTGAAAAGGAGCTTGAACTAGGCCTAATAATGCCAGAGTTGAGCATATAAGTGATTAATTTATCTAGTTCGTTTTTTATATGATGTGAATACCTATAAGGTTTTAAACAGATTCGCTTAGATCCCTATAATAGTGGAATCTGATGATCACACTCACGTGCAGGAGGCAGTGAATTATGTGTAGATGTTACAGCATGGAATTTAATAAGTAAATGTTGAATATCTGGATGAATTTGTGACAAAGTGGGTGGTTTTACAGGTGCAGAAAAAAAGCATGAAATGTAAATCGGCTGATATAAATTCTTTTGTGGCATTTTTATCATTTAGAGTTTGAAAATCAGAGGGGAGTAAGACTTGCCATCTATATTCTTTACCATTATAAGAAAATCTGATTTGTAATTGTTTGAAATTAAAACACTTCATCAAGTTCTCTCATCCATTGGGTACCCAATACAATATCACATCCTTCCATAGGTAAGACTAATAAATCTATGAACATTTTACAACCCTGACAAGATAATAAAACTTGAGAGAAAATGTCATTACCTTGGAGCTTTTGACCATTAGCAACCTGAACTTCATAAGCTGCAGTTTGTGTTTTCTTCAATTTTAACTTGTGAGCTAACTTGCTATCAATAAACTATGAGTGGATACCGAGTCGATTAATAATATAACATTTTTATTGTTAATACTACCTTTAACTTTGATAGTATATAGAGTGGGAATTCCTAAGAGTGCATTAATAGAAATTGATAGCAAGGTAGTGTCAGTGTTCAAATTATTATCTGATACAGCTAATTGTAAATGATCACCGCTGGCATCATCAGTTTCAAAATCAGTGTTTAACTCAATAATACCTTCTAAGATATAAATTTTTTTAGTTTTACATTTATGGCCATAGTGATATTTCTCATTGCAACCAAAACAGAGATTCTTTTTTTTGTCTAAATTTTCTGATGGGTTCGAAGTTTTTATTTTTCCTTGCTTGGAAGAAGATTTGTCTTGATTATTGGCAAAAGAGTTTTTAAAATTGGAAGAACCCTTGAAATTATTATTTTGAGTAATTTTATTGGTTGAAAGCCATTTTGTTTCAAAAAAATTTCTAGAGAAACTGCAGCATCAAAACTTGAAGGATTATTAGCAATAACATCATATTTTATTTCTTCTTTTAAACCACCTAAGAATTTTTGTAATAAGTGAGTAGGTGATACTTGTTCAATCATGCCTTCAAGTTGTTCAAATTGATTTACATAATGCATGACTGATGTTGTCTGTTTTAAAGAAGAAAAAGTATCATATGGTCTTTCTAATTCATTAGGAGTAAAACGTACCTGAATTGCCTTGTAAAAAACTGGCTAGTGATCATAATCTTGAACTGTGTGTGAATATCTATGGAACCATGAATATCTATAGAACCACTACAGTGCTTCTTTTCTGAGGTGACAAGAGTAGACATGTACCCATTTTTGCATATCGGTTTTATTGTATTTGAAGAAATTTTCGACTTGCCTTAACCAATCAATAACCCTATCTTCTCCAGAAAAAATGGGGAAGTCAATATTTATATTTAGCTTAGATAAATCTCTTGCTGGAGTAAGTGGAATATCAGGGTTTCCTGATGGAGAATTCTGATCAGTGTGATTATTTTCTGATCTAGCAAGTATAGGAGGTCTATTGTTGGGAGGGACATAAATATTTGATCTTGCTGTTGAAGAAGAAGTGAGTATAGAAGCAGGTCTGTGATCCAAATTTCTGTCATTCCTGATGTCATGAATCTCGAAAAAAAATTGCCATCATTTCTTGTATTTTATCCATCTTCTCATTGTTTTCTTGACTGCTTCTTGATAGGCTTTGAGTTGTTTGTTCTAACCTTTTTAATGATAGAGCAGTCCTATTATTAATCAAACATTATTTCTGCCAAATTTCAGGTAGTGTCTCATCAATGGCAGACTCAATTGAGGAAGAAGCTTCGGGATCAGAAGAGACACTTGGTTGGTGAGGGTCTGTATCACCCTCAGGATGCACTGATACCAATGTGGTAGGGTCCTTTTCCTTGTGTGATTGAGCTCTGGTTACTATCATGGTTGCATCAAAATTATGGTGTTCGAATACAAGAAATTACAGATAAGAAAGAAGAAGAGGTGGTGACCAAACTGTTGAGAAATGAGATGAGTTCAAGAGAAACAGAAGCAGGAAAAGAAATAAAAAATCAGCAGAAGAATAATGCACGAGCAAGAACATATAAAATAATATATGATCTTTTTATTAACTTTTCTCCTATCTTGTGTACACAAGCTCTGACCATATTTATACAGTTTGCATCACTGACTTATTCAAACTAGCCGTTGGAATTACAACTCATAGCCAACTAATCCTGGTTTTTAAAATAAAAATAAAGACAGGGTATTATGTGATGCCCCACCTCTATGCTCACAATAACAAAGAGTATTAAAAGAAATACTGTCTGTTATTACGAAGAATAAGGCTGGATAGGAGCGGCCATCCGTAGTTGGGCCTTACACTAGTATTAGTTACCGCGATAGGAGTGGTATATATTTTTATTTTTCATCTCTTATTTATTTACTCCCATCGACATACCCAATTCCAGTATAAAACGAACTACGATGGTTCATAATAGTTTAGGACAATATATATAATAATAACACAAATACTAAAAATGCGGAACACAGATAACAAAAGTCCCATATATATATAACTGATGTCAGTTACAATACATTTGACATAATACATATGATTAAACTAAAACTGTCGACTCTGGAAGTTATATATACAAGTACATTATCGTATAATATACATGAATACATATCAACCAAAATCAAGTACACTGACTACTACAAAATGACGAAGACTACTTCAAAAGATATGAAAAGACTTCATAGCTCAAGCAGCAACCCAAAGCAGGATATCTACAACCTGTAATAACTCGGTCTGACCCGAGTATTAAATTCAAAAGAAAATAATACACGGGTCAGTCTAATTCAAACTCAGTTATTAATGCACAGAAGCAATAATAATTAAATAATCAAATAGACGACAGTCACAGAAATCTCGTATATCCGACTCCTCGATAAGAGAATCGGATAACGGCAGATATAACACTAAACAGTGTTAAACAACAAATCAGCAAATCCAAATCATCAACAAGGAAAAATAAAAAGATTATCAATGGAGATAATTTAGAAAACAACAGAATTGTCTAAACGACAATTAACAACAAAATCTAATTATTAAATAAATAATTAGAAACTCATAGTCTAATTATCAAATAGATAATTAGACAAATCTCAAAATGATAAAATCAAATCAAATTTCTGTGTGGCTGCAGTACACGCACGCGTGCACTGCCTCGCCACTACAGTAAGTCGAAACTGCAAAGGTCAAGTCGCTGACTTAACTCGAATGCAGAGCACAAAGGCTCGAATGACCAAGTGCACAAAGGCAGTGGTACAAACTATATAAAGGAACCAGACCACAGAAGCAAGCGGTGGCCAGGAAAGACAAGCACAAATAAATGTACAAACTCAAGTCGAGCCACACACAAAGTGCCTCAATGAATCAAAAGCAAATGGCACCAACTCACAATTAAAATGCAAAAGGTCAAATGCAAAACACATGGAGGCAAAACTCAACCCAATTAAATGAAACAAAGTAGAGACTGGCATCAAAATCAGTTCCGCCATCAAATACAGTATGCACAAAGGCACAACCAATCCAAATGCAACAAAAATAAGCCAAGTCGAAATACATAAATGTTCAACAAAACTGAAAGGTAACTCAACTCAAATCAAACTGAACGAAATGCACACGAATGCACATTGAAAATTCACAACCGTGTACAAGGTCAAACCCGAGTCTTTGAGACTGGATTCAACTCAATGTACAAATCATAATACAACACTGTCTGGATCAAATGCCATCAAGAAAGCAAGGCCAAAGAGTAAAATAATCAGACTGCAAACTTCAATTTAAACCAATAAGAGACCAAACAAACAAGTACACATGTACACAATGCTACACCAATGACTGATACGAGTAATATCAGATTAGTGATGCTCAAACCCAAGCCAAACTACAATGAACAAGTGGACAGAACAAATGCAACCCCTACAAGAAGTGGAAGTGAACCAGTGTCCACTAAATGAAACTGGAAAAATGCAAATGAAATCAGTGGTCATTGCAATGCAAGACCCACTCGTATAATCTACCTAGGCTCGAGGCTAATGAAAATGCAATGCCTCGGCACACATGAGTGTTAACTCAGTGCGATACAAACCAACAAAGCAGACCCAAATCAATACATGCATCCACACATACATATGTATGTACATACATGGATGCACATATGTGACAGCAGTGCAAACCATCAAAGGCAAATCAGTAAAAAGAAACGACAAGAGAGGCAAGTGCTGCACTTTCAAAGTAACAAGCAACTATCAAAAGAAAGAGTGCAGACATGAATGTCAAGACACTGCAATTGACAAAATACAAGTTCAACTGCACAACCAATAAGCAGTGACAATAAAGCAGTGAGGCAGTAAATGACAACAAATAAATCAAAGAACCAAAGTTCATCAAACAATACAAAACTGTCAAGAGATACCAGTAAACACAAAAGGGACCAGGTACAACATGCATCAGTCGAAGTTGTAGCAGTATACATATGCTCAAGGCAAGGCAAAAATCGAACAGAAAGACAAGTCTAGCCTGAAGCTCAATCAAGTCAAGCTACAGGGAAGAACACAACAGGCCAGAGTCGAGCACAAAGAACACATGACTCAAACAATGGTCAACAATATATATGCAACATAAACAGCGAATCGCAAAATCAGGGCAGAGGAGATTTCAAACTGCAGTTCAAAGCTATGCCAAGTCTCGGTCGAAACGAGGTCGAAAAATTATGGAACAGCAGTTTCAAATCAAGTCTGTGCCAAACCCAAATTATTTTCATAAAATCAACATAATCGATTCAAGTGACCAATGTCACAGGAATCAAAACCCGTGGTGGTCATGAACGAAATCAATATCATTAAACCAAAATTGAAACAGTGATGACCACGAAAAACGACTGTTCGAGATCAACCCCGTGCTATTTAAGTAAACTGAAAAAGTCGATAATTATTTCAAGCATCAAACGAAGCTCAATAGCCAACGCACATCAATTAACAGATTCAAACAAATATATACGAATTGGAACAAATTAGAGAAAACATCAACATCGAAACCAAATCAAACAGTCGAAGCACTTTACTAAGTTTGAATAACAGATGTGAGTGAAAAACACTCACCTTATTCGAAGAACTCCAAATCCAATCGAGCCGAAGCACGCAAAAAATTGTCGATCGCCAGGCAAACGACTTCGATCGATTAACTTAAAGTCGGCAGCTTCAAATTCACAGGCCCTAAATTTCGAAAAGAGGGACGAACGAGAAATATCGAGCAGCCATTTTTTTCGTTTGTTTAGACTAGGGTTTTCCGATGAAAATGAAAGAAGGGAGGCACGATTATTTGCTTGTTAATAATCTCAGCCCCAAAGTAAAAGAACGTGGGCCAAAATAAAGCCCGCCTAACTCTTTTACAAATTTTAAAAAGAATTTCAACCAAATTCAAAACTCACAACAACGATTAGCCAGCGGAATTTAATCGTCTAACAACGATGATTAATTGATGCGAAATCCCGGGCTGTTACAGACTCCCCTCCTTATAAAAACTGCGTCCCCGCAATTTTCATAATTAAGGTCGTCAACAACTATTATTCTTCTAACATAAACTGGTTAAGCTAGAAAAATAAAGGTCAAGAATATAAACGCCAAAGAAATCTTCTAATTCCATAAAATAAATTCACAAATTCTCAACAAAATCTAACTATCAGATAGATAATCAGAAAACAACAAAACTAAATAAATGCAATTATCAGCAATATTCAATTATCAATTAGAAAATTAGAATACAGAAATCACAAAACAGCAATATCTAATTATCGATACGATAATTAGGAAACCGCAAAATCTAATTATCAACAAAGATGATTAGAAAACACAAATCACAATTCGCAAAACTGCAATCATCTAGTTATCTAACAATTAACTAGAAAACACGAACTTTATACTCAGCAAACTCTAACTATCAACAGAGATAGATAGAAAATAGAAATCCAATATAATCAATATAATCTAGAATCAATTAGAGACTAGAAAATCTCATAATCAGCAAAATTAGCAAATATCCAATTATCAAAATGATAATCAAAAATCAACAAATATCCGATTATCAAAAACGATAATCAAAAATCTCAAATCAACAAATATCTAATTATCAAAAACGATAATCAGAAACAACAAATATCCGATTATCAAAAACGATAATCAGAAACAACAAATATCTGATTATCAAAAATGATAATCAGAAATCTCAAATCGAAAAATATCTAATTATCAAAAATGATAATCAGAAATCAACAAATATCCGATTATCAAAAACGATAATCAAAAATCAACAAATATCCGATTATCAAAAACGATAATCAGAAATCTCAAATCAACAAATATCTAATTATCAAAAACGATAATCAGAAACAACAAATATCCGATTATCAAAAACGATAATCAGAAAAAACAAATATCCGATTATCAAAAACGATAATCAGAAATCTCAAATCGACAAATATCTAATTATCAAAAACGATAATCAGAAATCAACAAATATCCAATTATCAAAAACGATAATCAGAAATCTCAAATCAACAAATATCTAATTATCAAAAACGATAATCAGAAACAACAAATATCCGATTATCAAAAACGATAATCAGAAATCTCAAATCGACAAATATCTAATTATCAAAAACGATAATCAGAAATCAACAAATATCCGATTATCAAAAACGATAATCAGAAATCAACAAATATCCGATTATCAAAAACGATAATCAGAAACAACAAATATCCAATTACCTGCAGATAATTGGAAACAACAAATATCTAGAAATCAATTAAGATACTCTAGAAAATCAACATAAAAGGTGGATCGATCCCATCAGATGGCGAGTTTTTTAGCTACGCCGCACGTGCATCAACAAATGGCCGAAGCCTACCAAGTACTATATTTTTGGCGCCCAATAAATGACCTGAAGGTCCAACAAATGACCCGAAGGTCTAGTACTGGTATTGACCCGAAGGTCCAACAAATGACTCGAAGGTCCAACATAGTGGCCCGAAAGCACACAAAATCATCAAAATCATCAAACATCATATGTTTCAATTTACGAGTCCGGAATTAACCGAAATAGCAAACGCACATGTCCCATACCACGTGTTTTACTAAATCGTTTGATTCTCTTCATCGTTTCCTTGAAAGTGCAAATTGTGTATTTAGTAAAAATGACATTTTACATTCTCAAACGGACAAGTCCGGAATTAAGCGAATCAGTAAAAGAAAGGGTTCATAGTCCTCGATTTTGCTGAATTTTTTAAATGCTTCCTTATTCTTTTGAAAGCGCAAACTGTAAAATTTTTGTATTTTAAATAAATAACATTTTACGTTCTCAAACGGACAAGTTCGGAATTAAGCGAAACAGTAAATGTGAGGGTTCATAGTCCTCAATTTTGCTGAAGCGTTTAAATCGCTTTCTCATTCTTTTGAAAGCGTAAACTATAAAAAATTTAAAATAATTTTCAGAACACGTGATTAAAACAGCAACCTCAATAGCAATTTCGAAAAGAAAAATGCACTTCCCAAAACATCGTAAAACGAACCTCAAAATCAGCATTGCGGAATAACCGCTTGAAAATCCACTTTTAAAATTTGACGGTTACTGAAGCCAAAGCGACAGTAATATTTATACGTCAAAATCTCATCAAAATAATTCACATCAAAATGTAATACCAGTGAATTTTCATTCATAAAAATGTCAACAAAACACCGTGCTTCAAAATTTTAACATCGGTGTAAAAATCCCGTTATAGAATAACGGCAACAGAATACGTTTAAACCAAACATCGATTCAACGTAAAATCAATGAAGTAACGTGCAACTCAAATTTGCACGTATACTACAAAATGAACAAAGAAATCCTTCGAATGTATCTTCAATGAAGATAATTCAAAACGGAAAAATCTAATCAATATATGATTAGCATAAAAGAAAACCAGCAAAAATCTCAACAAAAATCACATAACTGCAATCGCTTCGAATCCTCAAATCGGATTCGAAATTTTTAAAGAAACAAAATAAACCCAACGATGTAAACAACAAATGAAATTTATTTCAATTTCATATTTTGATTTTTAAATCAAAAGGATTATCAGCTGTATTCAGCAAAGATAGTGTCACTGCTTCCGCTGCGCACTCTGATAAACAGTCACAAATTAATCAATCAACAAAACACAGTTTCACTTTTATTTTTAAATAAAGATATTTAAAAATTTCATCAAAATTTCAAAACTTTAGTTTTGACTCAAAGCACAACTAAAAACATCGACAAATAGTTGTAACGCGTGTTCCATCTAAGTTATGTTTTATATTATGTCCATAAACCCCAAGCTCTGATACTAACTGTGACGCCCCACCTCTATGCTCACAATAACAAAGAGTATTAAAAGAAATACTGTCTGTTATTACGAAGAATAAGGCTGGATAGGAGCAGCCATCCGTAGTTGGGCCTCACACTAGTATTGGTTACCTCGATAGGAGTGGTATATATTTTTATTTTTCATCCCTTATTTATATACTCCCATCGACATACCCAATTCCAGTATAAAACGAACTACGATGGTTCATAATAGTTTAGGACAATATATATAATAATAACACAGATACTAAAAATGCAGAACACAGATAACAAAAGTCTCATATATATATATATATATATATATATATATATAAAACTAATGTCAGTTACAATACATTTGACACAATACATATGATACAACTACAACTGTCGACTCTGGAAGTTATATATACAAGTACATTATCGTATAATATACATGAATACATATCAACCTAAATCAAGTACATTGACTACTACAAAATGATGAAGACTACTTCAAAAGATATGAAAAGACTTCATAGCTCAAGCAACAACCCAAAGCAGGATATCTACAACCTGTAATAACTCGGTCTGACCCGAGTATTAAATTCAAAAGAAAATAATACACGGGTCAGTCTAATTCAAACTCAGTTATTAATGCATGGAAGCAATAATAATTAAATAATCAAATAGACGACAATCACAGAAATCTCGTATATCCGACTCCTCGATTAGAGAATCGAATAACGGCAGATATAACACTAAACAGTGTTAAACAACAAATCAGTAAATCCAAATCATCAACAAGGATAAATAAAAAGATTATCAATGGAGATAATTTAGAAAACAACATAATTGTCTAAACGACAATTAACAACAAATTCTAATTATTAAATAAATAATTAGGAACTCATAGTCTAATTATCAAATAGATAATTAGACAAATCTCAAAATGATCAAATCAAATCAAATTTCTGTGTGGCTGCAGTACACGCACGCGTGCACTGCCTCGCCACTACAGTAAGTCGAAACTACAAAGGTCAAGTCGCTGACTTAACTCGAATGCAGAGCACAAAGGCTCGAATGACCAAGTGCACAAAGGCAGTGGTACAAACTATATAAAGGAACCAGACCACAGAAGCAAGTAGTGGTCAGGAAAGACAAGCACAAATAAATGTACAAACTCAAGTCGAGCCACACACAAAGTGCCTCAATGAATCAAAAGCAAATGGCACCAACTCACAATTAAAATGCAAAAGGTCAAATGAAAAACACATGGAGGCAAAACTCAACCCAATTAAATGAAACAAAGTATAGACTGGCATCAAAATCAGTTCCGCCATCAAATACAGTATGCACAAAGGCACAACCAATCCAAATGCAACAAAAATAAGCCAAGTCGAAATACATAAATGTTCAACAAAACTGAAAGGTAACTCAACTCAAATCAAACTGAATGAAATGCACACGAATGCACATTGAAAATTCACAACCGAGTACAAGGTCAAACCTGAGTCTTTGAGACTGGATTCAACTCAATGTACAAATCATAATACAACACTGTCTGGATCAAATGCCATCAAGAAAGCAAGGCCAAAGAGTAAAATAATCAGACTGCAAACTTCAACTTAAACCAATAAGAGACCAAACAAACAAGTACACATGTACACAATGCTACACCAATGACTGATACGAGTAATATCAGATTAGTGATGCTCAAACATAAGCCAAACTACAATGAACAAGTGGACAGAACAAATGCAGCCCCTATAAGAAGTGGAAGTGAACCAGTGTCCACTAAATGAAACTGGAAAAATGCAAATGAAATCAGTGGTCATTGTAATGCAAGACCCACTCGTATAATCTACCTAGGCTCGAGGCTAATGAAAATGCAATGCCTCGGCACACATGAGTGTTAACTCAGTGCGATACAAACCAACAAAGCAGACCCAAATCAATACATGCATCCACACATACATATGTATGTACATACATGGATGCACATATGTGACAGCAGTGCAAACCATCAAAGGCAAATCAGTAAAAAGAAACGACAAGAGAGGCAAGTGCTGCACTTTCAAAGTAACAAGCAACTATCAAAAGAAAGAGTGCAGACATGAATGTCAAGACACTGCAATTGACAAAATACAAGTTCAACTGCACAACCAATAGGTAGTGACAATAAAGCAGTGAGGCAGTAAATGACAACAAATAAATCAAAGAACCAAAGTTCATCAAACAATACAAAACTGTCAAGAGATACCAGTAAACAACAAAAGGGACCAGGTACAGCATGCATCAGTCGAAGCTGCAGCAGTATACATATGCTCAAGGTAAGGCAAAAATCGAACAGAAAGACAAGTCTAGCCTGAAGCTCAATCAAGTCAAGCTACAGGGAAGAACACAACAGGCCAGAGTCGAGCACAAAGAACACATGACTCAAACAATGGTCAACAATATATATGCAACATAAACAGCGAATCGCAAAATCAGGGAAGAGGAGATTTCAAACTGCAGTTCAAAGCTATGCCAAGTCTCGGTCGAAACGAGTTCGAAAAATTATGGAACAGCAGTTTCAAATCAAGTCTGTGCCAAACCCAAATTATTTTCATAAAATCAACATAATCGATTCAAGTGACCAATGTCACAGGAATCAAAACCCATGGTGGTCACGAACGAAATCAATATCATTAAACCAAAATTGAAACAGTGATGACCACGAAAAACGACTGTTCGAGATCAACCCCGTGCTATTTAAGTAAACTGAAAAAGTCGATAATTATTTCAAGCATCAAACGAAGCTCAATAGCCAACACACATCAATTAACAGATTCAAACAAATATATACGAATTGGAACAAATCAGAGAAAACATCAACATCGAAACCAAATCAAACAGTCGAAGCACTTTACTAAGTTTGAATAACAGATGTGAGTGAAAAACACTCACCTTATTCGAAGAACTCCAAATCCAATCGAGCCGAAGCAAGCAAGAAATTGTCGATCGCCAGGCAAACGACTTCGATCGATTAACTTAAAGTCGGCAGCTTCAAATTCACAGGCCCTAAATTTCGAAAAGAGGGACGAACGAGAAATATCGAGCAGCCATTTTTTTCGTTTGTTTAGACTAGGATTTTCCGATGAAAATGAAAGAAGGGAGGCACGATTATCTGCTTGTTAATAATCTCAGCCCCAAAGTAAAAGAACGTGGGCCAAAATAAAGCCCGCCTAACTCTTTTACAAATTTTAAAAAGAATTTCAACCAAATTCAAAACTTTCAACAACTATTAGCCAGCGGAATTTAATCGTCTAACAACGATGATTAATTGATGCGAAATCCCAGGCTGTTACATATTATATCTTAACTTGGCTGTGCACGTGCATAATGTGCACCTTCTTTCTTCTAACCATCCATTGTTATTTTCAGATTGCTTCCTCAGGGTCCTACATCTCCATTGAGTCTTCAGAAGCTTGTACTTTGAATCTAAAAGAGCTGCATGATGATTTGTTATGTGTTCGACAGCTTATACTAGATGTTTGATGAAATGCCATAGTGTAACATCATGAAATAGAAAATGAACAACGAGGATTAGAACTACTGGTTTGGCTTGATTTCTCCAAAGAGAAAATAAATTGCGCACTCTATAGTCAGAGTCGATCATTTCACTAACATTCAACCAGATAATTCTGACAAAACCAAAAGAGAAGAATCAGAAGAAATTAAAAGGTAATTTTGCTTGATTTGAAGCCGATTTTGGGGCAGAGAGAAGATGAGAATGTGAAAGTGTTCATATAAGAGCACGTGCAGTGGCAAGCTGATCCCTAACTAATATTGTTGATCATTAATGGGCTAGATTATGACTTACGGGTTAGAATTCGTTTGTAGCCTCGCTTCCTAAACATAGGACAATAGGTCCAATCCATGCAAATTGGCCCTTTCAAATGAAGCGCCTCAGAGAAAAGCGGGTATTGGGTGATTATTGCAAGACATACCAGGTTTATTTGACTAATAGTTCCAATAAAAAATGGATATCCATGTCGTAACTGTTATGTCTGACGTAAACCAAAATACGTCCGATGAAAATTTACGCACACGCCAACAAGCCGAGCCTCCAATTCTTTTTTTCGAACTTTGCATTCAACTTTCCTCTTCTTTCAATATTTACCTATGACATTCTTGCTGGTAGTCCTAGCAATAAACAAATATTCCACTGGAATGTTTATCGTCGATTTACTTTTAAACGTCAATTTACAATCAACTTAAACCCACAAATCTGACAAATTAATTTTTAAATTAATTATAAATAATTATCCGCAAATCTAACACATTAATTTTTAAATTGATTATAAATAGCCATTTAAAATTTAACTGGTGTTAAGATACAACAACTCAAATGATGGCTAAAACTGGAGTTTATCATAAGATTACTGATACATTTAAGACGCGCAAAAAGAATTCTCAAGTGATAAATGCAGCTTCCCAAAAAAAAAAATACGATAGTAAACGAAAATACTTAATCAAGTGGGAAAATTAAGAAACAAAATTGGAGCAGACTTGGAAGGTCAGAAGAACACCGTTGTGGGGCGACAATAATTGGTTAGGTATTTCACATTTTTCTAAAAAAATTCATAATTTATTATAATCTTCCCCTATCGATCGCTTAAGATTTTTTTTAATTTTTTTAGGATACTGATAATGTTGGGACTAGTCGTTTGGCAAAGGTTGAAATTGATAGACTTCAATAATATTTTCTTGTTTGGGTTTTAATGGACTTATGAAATCTATTAATGTAACAAACAAGATTTTCGACCCTCGAAAATCGACACTAATACGTCCACTGTATTTCATGCCGAGGAATCGAATGCCGGAAAATCCGATTGTTAGGGAAAAAAGAAAGAAGATAAGAAGATAAGAAGAAAACTAAACAACGCAGAATCTCACAGTGGAACGAATAATCTATAATATACCATAAATCTTTACACAAAAACAAAATTGTAATACACACACACATTAACCAGAGTATACTAACCTATTTCAGCCTGGACAGTTATAACAGTCCGTCCTCACAATTGCTGATAAACACAACAATGAATACAACGGAAAATAACCATCTACGTGAATACATCTCTGGGCCTCCAACTCGTCTCCCGAAGCTCCAAGCATCCAAACTAATCTGTAATATGCTCGGTTTGACCCGAGCATTATAATAAAATAACACCCGAGTCAATCTGGAAAACCAGTGTGTTAAAACACACCCAACTAGATTTTAAGTTATAAGAAAATCTTTGATATCAAAAGATATCTCCTAAGACCATGTCACACATAAACACGACTGGTTTTTACCTTATGATAACCAAAACACTTTAATAAAAAATCCAGTGATAATATAATAATGTCTAGAGCTTCAAAGTAAAATATTAAAATAGCTGAAATGCTTGCATCTCACATTTCAACATAGTTGGGTACAATCAAAACCGTACGGCGCTTATTGGAGAAAGGATTCCATACAATGACTGGGCACTGGGTACCGCCCATCACAGTACACCTCTAGAAAAATGTACCGAGGTCGAACCTATCGATCCCTGCCAACACAAGACCGGCCTACCCCTTACTGGATAGTACCGAATATGTCATCAGCCCGGTTGTTCCCAACCTTTTTACTGAGATCTCATGCACAACCAATCCATAAATATGTAGATGTAGGGTATCTAGAAAAGTGACAACATACCCTAATAGGTGCGACCTACTTAGCCTTGCTGCATCTCCCCTGATTTTCAGTCATTTTTGGTTGATGAGGCTTGAGACTACATTTTTACCTTTTTAGTAGAAATCGAAATTGGAATGCTAACACTGCCTTCCAAGCAACAATGCAATGATAACATTCATCCATACAAGTTGTTCCGGGTCTGAACAAACCAATCTCTTCAAAGTTCACCGTCTTCATTACCCTCAAGATTTCACAATTCGTAACGCTCAAATCACATCGAAGTGGTTTTCGGATAATCAAATGTGATCCCGGTCTCTTTGAAACGATCAACGAATTTGGCCAGATTTGATAGTCAGTTATTTAACTATCAAATTTACACACATAAGCAGTCACTAGACCCATATTGTAAATCATTAAATATTTATTTCAAAATATCTTTACAAAGATATAAACCTCTTCAATATTTCAATATTTGGAAACAATTTCAAATTTTTAAATCCATAACAGGATATTTCAAACCGTATCAATACTTGGAAATATTTCTAAGTTGAGTTTATATCTTTTTATGAATTCAAGTCATTTCTGAAGTTTCTGAGTCTAACTATTTTGGAAATTTCCTAAATTTCCAGAAAACCCATTATAACATTTCTCTTATATAATCACATTCATTCAATAAAATCCAGTTTACAATCTCGAGAGTATTTATAAAAAAATCCAATTACTTTAAAATTCTATGTAAAACAATAAGTATTTTTAAAGAATAATAATTTACTTTCCAAACACATTTAAGTAATTATTTAAAATATCAAAACACTTTTAAATAAATATCGATAACTCATTCCCAATTTATTTTAAAATAAAACTAATCAATTACAAGGCTTATTATAAAAAAATTGAAAATTCAGTTCCACTAATATTAAATATTTGAAAACAAACTTTTCGAAATATTTTAGTATAGATAATAGTTACTAAACTACATAGTTTAATAAATAAAAATCCCTTTTAAAAACAAACTTCACTTCTTGAAAAACTATTTTTTAAATTCCAATAGAACCAATTTAATATTTATAAACCTCTCTCGATTTATCACAAATCGATTTACGTTCCCAATTTCATAACCCTTTTACAAATTCCAAAATAGAATCCACTATTTCTTTCTAAACCGATTACCATATCTCATTATAGATTCTCACTATGAATTTCTATTTCCAATTTATCAAATGATAATCATTTCATTTTATTTATAAACATCGTTTATGAATTAACAAACTTATTCGAGTTTCACTTGTTTTATAAAATATTCTCATTTATAAAGTTTCATTTATAAATCCATCCCTTTATAAATCCCATTATATTTCTAAACTATTTTAAATATCGATTCAACTCCTTTTCCATATTTTCAGAATTATCACTTAAAATTCATTATACAAATACTTTATCCATCACTTTTAAAATCTCTATTTAAAATCATTTAGGAAATAGTTAAGTAAAAATCCAAAATCAAGTCATTGATTTTATACAAATTAATTTCTTTTAGATAATCCAAGATTTCATCGAAACACTTATTATTTCAAAATTCATTTTTAAATTTCTTTTTAAAACTCAAAATATCACTTATAGTATTCCAAAAATCAATCTTTTATTTAATTCAAATTCATTCGTTTGAAATAATCCAAATTCGGTATAAATATTATTATTTCCAAAATTGTCGTTGGAATTCTTTTGAAAATTCAAAAATATTATTTATTGTATCTATAATACCAAAATTAAGGCCAGTGCTGCTATAGCATCCAATAAGTTAAATCATAACATAATCTATAACAAATTATTCACACACATCATATATCACTATATACGAAATTAAAATCAACATTTTTGAGGAATTCAGTTGGATCCCTCCAACCTGTTTCCCTGCAACCACGGATGTTATATGATCACAGAAATATAATCACCGCTTCGAGGCGGGATATCGCAAATAAAAAGGGCCATCCTCTATTATGCGGGGCGCATAGTGTCTCATCCGCTCCAATAGGCTGGAATATTCAACCCAACTAATATAAATACAGTAATTCATCCAAACAATCATTCAATAATTTTAATCTACTATATATTATACTAGTTATCCAAAAAGATGAGTTGAACTCACCGAAATTTTCTACTGTCGCCGAAGAGTTCCGGTTTGGAACTAAAACCGGACGACGTCCGATTTTAGCCCAAATTTACACTATCTCCAAATTCATCCAAACTAGTTCCAATGCGAAGCTCTCGTCATCACGATCGCAACGCAAAATGTTTCGTTCTAATCGGACCTCGTATGAGAGAGTTATGAATTTTTTTAATTAAATGATTTTAAATTAAAAATATATAAACTAAATTACAAGTTTTAATTAAATTTACAAATATACCCTCTACCTTACATCTTCTCCTTCCCCCAACCGAACGTGCACAGAGAACATTTCTCACCATTTTCGTGCACGAGTATGTATATACACGGAGCTCCGGACCTCGAATCGACATTCCGACCACGCCTTCATCTTTCTCTTCGAAATCTCCACCTACCTATACCCAAGATGACAACTGTGATAACTCGAATTTTTGGGCATCTGTTAATTGGAAATTAACAGAATTAAATTTATTAAAATACTTATTTGTAAATTGAAAAAATGAAATTCTGAGATATATCTGAATATATATAAGAATCTGAATTATAATAATGCTGGGTTTTAAATATTGGATAGATATGTATTTGATAATCTCCTTTATAATTATTTAAAATTGGTAAAAAATGTTGTTTCCAAAACAATAATAATGTATTATTTTTATTTATATAAATGAATTTTAAATATAATTATTATTTACAAATTAAATTTGTGTTTGTTTAAAATATATATATATTTATATGAGTGATTCTAAGTTGAATTTGAATTTGAAATTCTAAAGATAATATTTTTAAAGTAAATTGGATTAATATATATATATATATATACATATGATTTTATTAGTATAAAATTAGTTTTTAAAAGATTTACTAAGTATAAATTAAGTAAGGTATTAACTAAATAGAAATTAAATACAAAGGTTTATAAAACATTTAAAGATATATTTATACATACAAAATTCAAGTGTTGAAATATTAGCATATAAATTAACAAATGTAAGTTACTTAGCTTATGTAAATGACATTTGTAAAAATATAAACACATGCAAAAATACAAGTGTTAGATTAATATAGCATGAATTAACATGTGGCAATTTGTTCTCTTAAAATTTAAAAATATAAACAACATGTATAAGAAAGAAAATCAGGCTATTTTCCTAAACTCCTCACTTTCATCTTCTCCAAATTAAAAATCAAAATGAAAGAAAATAGAAATCAAGACCTGAGAAAAATATAAACCAGAGAAGATTATATCTAAACTACTTCAAAACAAGCAAAGATTCAAAGCAAACCAATCTAGAAACAAACTAAACACCAGATTTCAATCTTCAACTCTGAGATAAAAAGCTTCAACCAGTTTGAAAGTCTTCAACCTGGGAACTAAACAAATGCAAGTTCAAAGCGACTCAACCAAATTCGAGTACAGATCAATTCAGCAGAGTAAATCAAAGGTTCAAGCATAAATTTCAAAGTAACAGATTAGCAGATTAAAATTAAGTTCCAGATTTGAATTTAAAAGCATTTCCAGTCCTCTGTTTTCATTCCAGGTGAGTAAACTTAACTTTTAAAAGCTAAATTCTCTTATTTCTGTGTGCATGTAAGATCTGGTAGTGGTAATGTCTTGCATATTAAATGCATGGATGAAATTGTTGATGCCTATGATGATGGATATAAGTGATGACTTGAAATGGTTAGTCATAGATGTACATGCATGTATATGAATTTAAAGGTGCCTGTGCATATCTGTATTGAAATAACTTACCTCTGTTTGTTTTAACAGACCAAAACAAGTTTTAAAAATCAAATTCTTTTTCCCCAATTTCCTTTAGGCTTAAGGATCTGAACGAAACATGTTTGTTTGATCATGATATAGGTCTTAAAAATACTTTTGAGAAGAATTAACTTGAATTTATCTGGAAATTTAAATGTACAGAGAAAAACGTTGAAACTGTGTCAAATTCAAATATCATATTTTCTTGTTTCAATTATATCATCTAAAATGTTTTCGAAAATGATGAATTTTAAGGGTGGAATCATGATTTTTAAATGTGTATTCATGAAGAATTTAAGAGTTGAACTGAGATGGGTTTTCTGTCAAATTCTGGTGGTCGGGAAATAATTGGGTCTCGGGATTGTGGGTGAAGTTAGCTGGAAGATCGGGGTTTCTGTCAAAAATGATCACGAGATTTAACGATGACTGTGGTGGCGTATCGACGTCAAAATAGGGTTTTAGAAGGTCAGTTGGTCGACGAGTTTTGAGGAGCAATTTCGACGTTGATGCTGATCAATAGGCAATCGCATGTGGGGGAATCAACGTGTGATGGTACGACAAAGCTCTGGTGTAGTTCACGTGACCTCTGGCGATCTTGGGTGGCGAGACGAGACGTTTTTGTCGATCAAATTGATTCCAGGAAGGAGATCGATCGGCTCGATTTTGATTCCAGACGTAATTGATGGACCTAGGTTGTTGGGATCATCGGGGAGGTTGTCGTCGATGTGTGGATGATCGCAACAATGACCGGAGTTGGTCAGATAGATGGTGCACGTGCACGTGTGATAGTGTAAATCAGGTGTCGTTGTAAGGTTGGGGAAGATGAGGAGTACTCGGGTTCAAGCTCGAGAAAATGTAAGTTCGACTCGAAGCAAAAGAAAATATGGGTAACTCGAAGTAAGGCTCGGGTATTTTGGGATTTAACTCGAAGTTATCTCGGGTTTAATATTTTTGCAGTTTTAAATTTTTTAATTAAACAAGTTTTGAAAGTTAAACGATTTCTTACTTAATTCTTTTATATAATGAATGTCGAATTAAGTTGGAATGTATTTTTGAGTTTAAAGTGTTTTTAATATATAACCTTTGTTTTTGAAAAGTTTATTTTTAAATAAACTTAATATTGTGATTAAGTTAGTGATTAAAGGTTGATTAATGAAAGTGATTAAAGAATAATTAATTAAAGGATAATTAATTAATGTGATTAATTAATTTAGTAAATAATTTGAGGGTAATTAATTTAAGGTGAATTAATTAAAGGTTAATTAATTTATGATTGATAGATAATTACTTAATGAAAGTGATTAAGGATTAATTAATTAATAATTAAGGGAAAATTAATTAGGTAATTAAAGATTAATTAATTGATTTGTAAGGTAATCAAGGAATGATTAATTAATTAAATGGTTTGTAGTTAATTAATGGTTGATTAAGAGGGTTAAGTGATTAATTCTTAAGTAATTACTTTAATTAAGTAATTAGAGAAGCATTAATTAATGTGATTAATTAATTAAGAAGATTAATTAAAAGTTAATGTGAATGGTTAAGGCTAATTAATCTATGGGGGTAATTAAGGGTTAATTACTTAATATAATTAAAGGATAATTAATCAAGGATGATTAATTAAGATGGATGATTAAAGAATAATTTATTAATTGGGTTGTAATTAATAAATGTTGAGTATGCAGGATTAAGGTAATCTAAATGATAAAGTTGATAATTAATTTAAATGGGAAATTAATTAAACTAATTTGGAATTATATATCTAATAAAATCTTGTTATGGATGGTTGAATGATAATTGGATGACTTGGATTGATTTTATCTCTGATAGGCGATTGAGATGTGCTGTGATATGAATGGGTTAAACTATGATAATGTAGGTTACCTATCTGAGTTGAATTGTTGCATGATATCTTGAATTTGAATTGTATTGTATAAAACTTAACAACTTGGATTAGAGATGACATTGAATTCGAAGAGACCGGGGCCGGGTATCAGTAAATACCCGAAACTACTTCGATTCTTTATAAATGTGAATTTGGAAGCAAACAGGCTGGGATGAAATAAGCTAAGTATCATGGATATTTAAAACTGATAACGATTCTAGGATATTGTTTTGAGATAAATGATTGACTTAAATAAGATTAGAACTCGTAGAAAAGTACGAGTTACCATGGTAATTCACTTAAGTTATATAGCTTGGTATTTCATATTATGAGTTTACTCACACTGGTTTCCATCCTGACCCGGGTGTTACTTTGATGTAATGCTCGGGTCAGACCGAGTATTACAGATTTCCAGGTAAGGACGTTCTGGAGCTCAGGAGGCGAGTTGGATGGCAGGAACGTATGGAGTGCATTCCGCTGAGCATATTACTGTTGTTTATCTGAGACATGTTAATTCTAACTGTCTAGTATAATTGTAAATGGTTGTAACTTTGATGTATTGATGAAAATTAACAAAATACAGTTTTCTTGTATAACTGATATTATTATTTGATATTGTATTTTGATCCGCTGCGACTGTGAGAATCTGTGTCTTGTTCTGTTTCTTCTTCTATCTCTTTTCTTTTTCTCCTAACTATCTGGAATTTTCGGGTTTGAAAATTCCGGGTCGTTACATTTGGTATCAGAGCAGAAGGTTAAGCGAGAACCTTGGCTCTGGTGGGTATACTCATTAAGGATAGGGTCAATGGTACCCTAAAATGAGTTGAGAGTATTATATATGAGAGCGTACTTGTTATTTTTTATAAAATGATTTTACAAATTGTGACGACCGCCCATGACCCCTGCACCGAATCTAGAGATAGTGCGCTGTAAAGTGTGCCAGGCGACCATGGACGATTGTCAGGGTAGATTAAAACAACAGAATCTATCGTATTACTCACAGCGCATGGACAAAATACAATAGAACATATGTATAGTGAAGCTTTACAGAACAAAATGACATCATATAAAACTCCATAATAGTTGAATACAAGCATCCAAATAGTCAATACAACAAGCCTCACTACATATCACTCAGAGAATACAAACAGCGGAACATCCAGTACATATAATAAGAAGATAATATGCAACCCTCCAGCTCGTCTTCGATATCAGCATCGTGAGAAGAGAACAGCACCTGTCACCTGCTACCTAGTCTGCCCATCCCAAAAATGGACGAACAGCCCAAGGCAATAAGAATTAAAAAAACATAAAGCCTTGAGTCAGACAACAGTCTTAGTGAGCAGTAGATTAACTAACAACATACCAAAAGAGCATAAAGGAAAAGGAATAGGAATACAACCCTCCCACTCCACCTCTTTCTACAGTGATAGCCCCCAGACACACACTAAGTAGAAGCAACACAGCAGAGCATACAATTTAAAGTAAAGTAATAATCATTCGAGTCAAGGGCGATGTTTTCCAAGTACCAAGGCCTAAATCAGATAAGCACCCAGAAAATACCGCTCTTGAGTCCGAATGACGATACAATCAAACATCCATGACTCTGGCTATCACTGTTATCATTGCTTCGATATCACCGTTAATTGAATGACCGGCACATTCTTTCAGCCGTCCGTCAAGGGCTAATGGAAACCCCGGTTCTAGACATAACTCCCGCACGTCGTCGCAGCCCGTGCCTAGGACTATCGAATCTGCCCAGAGTACTCGACCATCAACAGTTGGCCGTTGGGACTATCGAATCTGCCCAAACGTACTCTTGCTTAGAGCATGCTAGAACCTTCAACAACGATGCTATCCAAGCCTCCTAGTCATCCTCCTCAACGACTATTCTCATATCCATTCATTATCCTCAACTCGAATCATATCACCGAGTTATCAACATGCTTGGAATGATCCCGTCTGGATTAGACCAAGTCTTCATCACATGATTGCCTCGCTTCATCACATCCTCGCCAAGCCTCACCTCAACACCACATCATCAAATCTACGCATAAGAGCTTCATCATCCCGCTACATATGCCACGAGCAGCTTACCCAATTCAAGAGCCTTTCTCCTAGCTTTTGAATCATCTTCGGTCTAAATCAAATCATCAATCATCTAATTCATAACAATCAATCAAACCAAACATTAATCCAAGCAATCAAGCATTCAAATATGATCTAAGTAGATAATTATAACAATAATGGCATTTTCGTAATTAAAGAGTTGAAAGTCTAACTTGCATGAAATCATAAGAAATATCTCTACAATCTTGATGAATGAACTTGCATAGGTTAACACTTAGTAAAATGGATGTAACATCATCATGAACAATGGATCTATATGGATCTACACTTAGGATGAAGAAAATGCATGGAAATCACTATTTTAACACCAAATCGAGCCAACAATCCGATATACTCCTTTGGATCCGTGTGAGAGATAATCACCACTCACCAAATCACCTAAACAACCCCAAATTAACACGCTTCAGATCTGGACAGCGAAGGATCAATCTTGATCTATCACGAATCTGCTTCAAACGAAGAAATCTCTCTTGAAAAGATGAAGATCTTCAATCTATGCTCTTGAATCTTCAATTTGATCTTCAACTTGGATGAAAGGAAGCACTAGATTAGAGTGGAGGAAAGAAGTGAAGAAGTCGAGCTCTCAAAATGGCAGCACTTCGTCGCTTCGAAATCCGGATCCCAAAAAGTGAGAAAAACCCTTCTATTTATATGCAGATTTTTAGGTCGTCTAACTCTATAGGTCGTCTCCGACCTAAGCCCTCCGACCTAAGCCCCACCGACCTAAGCCTAACGACCTACAACAATGCGCATCTGCGACTTAACATGCCAGCGACCTACGACCTAATGCGCACGACCTATCACAAGCGCGCGACTTAACAACAGGTACGACCTAACACTTAGACAAAACCTTGCGACCTAACAACTTAGCAACCCACGGGACCAACAGATGCTACGACTTAACTCCTCAGCGACCTAACACATGACGACCTAAAACAACACGCGACCTAACTCCCACGCGACCTACCAACCTATGCGACCTAACAACTTATGCCAACAAGCGACCTAACTAAAGCAGAACTCACGACCTAACTTAGGTCGCATACGACCTAACTACCCTAACCATCCATCCCCTACTCTGCTTAACTCTTAGGTCGCTAACAATTAGATCGCTAACTCCTATAGGTCGCGAACTATTATAGGTCGCATCTCACTAGTTTTCCTTAGGTCGCTGCCGACCTAAATATACTAACTCGGTAGCCACTAGGTCGCAACTCACTCAACCCGCTAACTTCTATTAAGTCGCTGCCGACCTACCCCTTAGGTCGCCAATCCTATAAGTCGGTCACGACCTATCACTTAGGTCGTTCACGACCTAGGACTTAGAAAAATTCTGCCTAAAATCTGAGACGACTAAAAATGCTGAAAATTCCAGATTCGAACGAACTTTTCGATCCGTAAAAATACGGGTCGTTACATTCTCTCCCCCTTAGGAATTTCGCCCTCGAAATTCCAAACAACCAAAGCAATCAAAGACTATTCTGTATGCCTACCATCCATAACAATCAACAAACCATGCATCCAATTCTAGCTTAGCGTACAGAATTCTAACACTAGAACAAGTCATAATATCGTGAGATGACACGACACCTTAGGGCCATACCTTGAAGAGTTCAGGATGAGCTGCTTTCATCCTCTCTTCCACCTCCCACGTACAGTCGTTATCATCATCACTCCATTGTATCTTGAGCAACTTAACTACCTTCCTCCTAAGCTGTTTCGTGTCAGTTTCAACAACACGAAGCGGCTTACGAGGTCTTCTATCGACTGGATCAACTTCGAAATCTTCACAGCTATCAGCAGAAACCACAGTATTCGAGTCGTGCACATACTTCCGTAGATATGATACATGAAAAACATTGTGCACACTCGACATCTTCTCAGGTAACTCCAATCTATAGGCGAGCTTTCCAATTCGCTCGATGATCGGGAATGGTCCAACAAATCTCGGAGTTAATTTTCCTTTCTTCCCGAATCGGATAACATTCTTCAGTGGAGAAATCTTCACAAAAACCATATCACCAACGTCGAACTCCAAATCCTTACGACGCTTATCGGCATAACTTTTCTGACGGTCTTGGGCTGCCTTCATTCGTTGCCGAATGATCTCTATACAATCTGAAGTCTGTCGAATCATCTCTGGCCCAAGTATCAGCTTTTCTCCAGTTTCCAACCAACATGTCGGAGAGTTACACGGTCTTCCATACAATGCCTCATACGGTGCCATACCAATGCTTGACTGGTAACTGTTGTTGTACGCAAACTCCACCAAATGAAGGTGATCTTCCCATGATCCTCCGAAGTCCAAAACACATGCTCTAAGAAGATCTTCCAAAACTCGGTTGACTCTCTCGGTCTGACCATCTGTTTGAGGGTGATAAGCTGTACTCAAACACAACTCGGTTCCCAAAACTTCCTGGAAGCTCTTCCAAAATCCACTAGTGAACAATGGGTCTCGATCGCTCACTATACTCTTCGGAATACCATGGAATCGAACTATCCACTTAACATACAACTCAGCCAACTTTGATGCAGTCCTAGTCGATCGAACAGGAATGAATCTTGCGCTCTTAGTCAGACGATCCACAATGACCCAAATCCCTTCATTTCCCGTTCTGGTTCTAGGTAATCCATCAATAAAGTCCATCGATATTTGCTCCCACTTCCATGTAGGAACTTCTAATGGCTGAAGTAATCCACTTGGCTTTTTCTGTTCAGCCTTTACCAACTGGCAGTTCATGCACTTGGAAATAAAATTTCCAACATCCTTCTTCATGCCTTCCCAGTAGTAGGTTCTCTTCATATCCCGATACATCTTATTTCCACCTGGATGAATTGTCAGCTTCGAGTGATGACTTTCCTTCAGGACTTCACTCCTCAATTCATCTATATCGGAAACAACTAGTCGTCCTTGCTTTCGAAGCCAACCCTCTCGATCGACCTCGAATCCTTTATCCTTTTCTGGATCCAATCCAGATTCCAATTCACGGATAATCTTGACAAGCTTATCATCTCGCTTTTGGCTCTCGCCAATCCTTTTCACAAGAGAAGGTCTTATCGATAAGTTTGCCAACATCTCAGGTTCCAATTCACATCTAGGCCTGAAGTCAAATCCAGCTAAATACTCGAGACTCTTCCATTCTGAAAACATGGCTCCCAATCCTGCATGTCTTCGACTTAACGCATCTGCCACTGCGTTACCTTTTCTCGGAGTATAAGCTATACCAAAATCATATGATGCTAAAAACTCTAGCCAACGTTGCTGCCGAAGATTCAAATCCTTTTGGGAGAAAAGATACTTCAATGACTTATGATCCGTAAACAACTCGAATCGAACTCCCAACAGATAATGTCTCCACATCTTCAGAGCAAATACAATCGCCGCTAACTCCAAATCATGAGTCGGGTAATTCCTTTCATGCGGCTTCAGTTGTCGACTTGCATACGCAACAACTTTATCCCTCTGCATCAGCACTGCTCCAAGTCCGGTACCACATGCGTCGGTGTAAACCACCATCTCATCGTTCCCACTCGGAATAGTCAAAACAGGAGCACTTGTCAACCTCTCTTTCAGGATTCCGAAAGCTTGCTCACACTTAGCATCCCAATTGAACACTTGGTTCTTCTTCGTCAATCCTGTTAACGGTGCAGCTATCTTGGAGAAGTCTTTGATAAACCGTCGATAATATCCTGCTAATCCAAGAAAACTTCTCACATCAGATGCATTCTTAGGTCTAACCCAATCCTGGATTGCTGCCACCTTAGCGGGATCAACCGCTATTCCATTTCCAGAAATCACATGGCCTAAGAACCTCACTTCACTCTTCCAGAAGTGACACTTCGAAAACTTAGCCTTCAGCTGATGTTTCCGCAAGATTTCCAAAACAATACGCAAGTGCGTCTTGTGCTCCTCTTTCGTTCTGGAATAAATCAGAATATCATCCACGAACACAAGTACGAACTTGTTCAACTGATCTCTGAACACTCTATTCATAAGATCCACAAAATATGCTGGCGCGTTAGTCAATCCAAACGGCATTACCAGCCACTCAAAGAAACCCGATGGTGTCCGAAAAGCAGTCTTCGGCACACTATCCTTAGCCACTCTCAACTGGTGAAATCCCGTTTCCAAATCCATCTGAGAAAACACCTTGGCTTCGTGAAGCTGATCAAACAAGTCATCTATTCTCGGCAACAGATACTTGTTCTTCTTAGTCACCTTATTCAGCTCACGATAATCCACACACAATCTCAGCGACCCATCTGCCTTGGTTGCAAACACAACTGGTGCACCCCACTCGGACACACTACGCCGAATGAATCCTTTCTGCAAAAGATCATCAACTTGCACCCTCAACTCCTACTGTTCCCTAGGCGCCATCCGCCTAAGAGGCATCACAACAGGTCTGGCTCCTTCAAATAGATCTATACGAAACTCGATCTCTCTATGCGGCGGCAACCCTTTGAATTCGTTAAAGACATCCTCGAATCCATTAGCGATTGGCACCGATGACAGTCCATCCCGTGGAACAACCAGCGAATACATGAAGCTCATGAAGACGCCTTCCTCATGCTTACATCGTATTACAACCTTTCGCCCCTCCACATTCTCGACTGTCACTTCCAACCTCTCGCAATCAACCTTTGCCGCATACTTCCTAAGCCAGTCCATACCCAAAATAATTCCGAACCCCGCAAAGTTCAGAACAAAGCAATCACAAACAAAAGAGCAACCATGACTCGACACAATCAGACCACGGCATAGCATACACAAACAAGACGAACCCCCAACTAGATTAGTCACAACCAATGGCCTATCAACAATATCCGGCTTCAAATCTAACCGGCCTACGAGTTCATTACAAACAAACGAATGCGACGCTCCAGTATCAAACAAAACTCTAACTGGAACACCACATAGGAAAAGAGTACCTTGAACAACCACACTCTTTCCTTTCTCTTCAGCGGTAGGAGCCTTCGAAGACGACGGAACAGCTCCCAAAGAATAAGCTTGCACAATCTGCTTGTCCCTCCTCGGTTCTGGACAATTCTTCCTGAAATGCCCTGGCTTGTCACAGTTGTGACACTTCATTGGCACCTTCGGATTCTTACAATCCTTAGAGAAATGGCCCTTCTGCTGACAATTGTAGCAAGTCACCTCGCCTTTCGGCTTCTTCTGGCCATCCTTACCCTTCTGCTGCTGCTGCTTCCTCTTCTTGTTTCCACCCTGCTGGGGTTTAGACTCTTCCCTGGTCACAGCAACAACATATCCTTCCTTAGGAAACAGACTCTCATGCCTGAGAGCTTTCTCCACAAGCTTCTCAAATGAATCATCCAAATGATCTACCAACTACCTCCCAAGATAACTGTCCAAGCCTGTCACAAACTTCTCATTCTTCTGATAAGCAGATTCAATATATGACTGAGCATACTTGGACAAAGCTTCAAACTCAGAAACATACTCAAGAACAGATCTTCCACCTTGCTTGAGCTCCACAAACCTCTTGAACAGAACAGACTTCTGAGCTGTAGAAATGAACTTAGCTTCAAATCTAGCTTGGAATTGCTCCCAAGTAATCTCTTCCTCCGCAGTATTGATGGCAATAGAGTTCCACCAATCAGAGGCTCTCCCTTGAAGCTGCCTTGATGCCAACTTCCTCTTAGTTGCATCATCAATTTCCAAATCACCAAAGATCCTTCTACAAGCATCGATCCATCTCTGGACTTCAATAGTTGATTCTGTTCCCAAGAAAACTTTCCCTCCAAGAGCAGTATAGTCTTTGCACAACTTAGCAAAATCCACTGGTTTCGGAGTTTGGACTTGAACTCCAACATCTACTGCTGCCCCCGGAACTGGTATCCTTCTCATGATCGAAGTCATCATAGCTTCGAACATAGCTGCATAATCAGCAGCCCCCTCAGTAGCACGGCCTTCCCTAGCAGTTGGTATCCCTCTTCGACTCATTCTCAATATCTATAAAAAGGAATGATTAGAACATCTAGAGAAACAACTGCACAAAGGACTCAACTCTACTAAGCTACTATATTATATATAGTAATCATCCATCAAAATACAATTACGTCTCTCATATGTAGTTACGTCAGCAAGCGTTGGGTAAAATCGATTAACCAATGCTCTGATACCAAATGTGACGACCGCCCATGACCCCTGCACCGAATCTAGAGATAGTGCGCTGTAAAGTGTGGCAGGCGACCATGGACGATTGTCAGGGTAGATTAAAACAACAGAATCTATCGTATTACTCACAGCGCATGGACAAAATACAATAGAACATATGTATAGTGAAGCTTTACAGAACAAAATGACATCATATAAAACTCCATAATAGTTGAATACAAGCATCCAAATAGTCAATACAACAAGCCTCACTACATATCACTCAGAGAATACAAACAGCGGAACATCCAGTACATATAATAAGAAGATAATATGCAACCCTCCAGCTCGTCTTCGATATCAGCATCGTGAGAAGAGAACAGCACCTGTCACCTGCTACCTAGTCTGCCCATCCCAAAAATGGACGAACAGCCCAAGGCAATAAGAATTAAAAAAACATAAAGCCTTGAGTCAGACAACCGTCTTAGTGAGCAGTAGATTAACTAACAACATACCAAAAGAGCATAAAGGAAAAGGAATAGGAATACAACCCTCCCACTCCACCTCTTTCTACAGTGATAGCCCCCAGACACACACTAAGTAGAAGCAACACAGCAGAGCATACAATTTAAAGTAAAGTAATAATCATTCGAGTCAAGGGCGATGTTTTCCAAGTACCAAGGCCTAAATCAGATAAGCACCCAGAAAATACCGCTCTTGAGTCCGAATGACGATACAATCAAACATCCATGACTCTGGCTATCACTGTTATCATTGCTTCGATATCACCGTTAATTGAATGACCGGCACATTCTTTCAGCCATCCGTCAAGGGCTAATGGAAACCCTGGTTCTAGACATAACTCCCGCACGTCGTCGCAGCCCGTGCCTAGGACTATCGAATCTGCCCAGAGTACTCGACCATCAACAGTTGGCCGTTGGGACTATCGAATCTGCCCAAACGTACTCTTGCTTAGAGCATGCTAGAACCTTCAACAACGATGCTATCCAAGCCTCCTAGTCATCCTCCTCGACGACTATTCTCATATCCATTCATTATCCTCAACTCGAATCATATCACCGAGTTATCAACATGCTTGGAATGATCCCGTCTGGATTAGACCAAGTCTTCATCACATGATTGCCTCGCTTCATCACATCCTCGCCAAGCCTCACCTCAACATCACATCATCAAATCTACGCATAAGAGCTTCATCATCCCGCTACATATGCCACGAGCAGCTTACCCAATTCAAGAGCCTTTCTCCTAGCTTTTGAATCATCTTCGGTCTAAATCAAATCATCAATCATCTAATTCATAACAATCAATCAAACCAAACATTAATCCAAGCAATCAAGCATTCAAATATGATCTAAGTAGATAATTATAACAATAATGGCATTTTCATAATTAAAGAGTTGAAAGTCTAACTTGCATGAAATCATAAGAAATATCTCTACAATCTTGATGAATGAACTTGCATAGGTTAACACTTAGTAAAATGGATGTAACATCATCATGAACAATGGATCTATATGGATCTACACTTAGGATGAAGAAAATGCATGGAAATCACTATTTTAACACCAAATCGAGCCAACAATCCGATATACTCCTTTGGATCCGTGTGAGAGATAATCACCACTCACCAAATCACCTAAACAACCCCAAATTAACACGCTTCAGATCTGGACAGCGAAGGATCAATCTTGATCTATCACGAATCCGCTTCAAACGAAGAAATCTCTCTTGAAAAGATGAAGATCTTCAATATATGCTCTTGAATCTTCAATTTGATCTTCAACTTGGATGAAAGGAAGCACTAGGTTAGAGTGGAGGAAAGAAGTGAAGAAGTCGAGCTCTCAAAATGGCAGCACTTCGTCGCTTCGAAATCTGGATCCCAAAAAGTGAGAAAAACCCTTCTATTTATAGGCAGATTTTTAGGTCGTCTAACTCTATAGGTCGTCTCCGACCTAAGCCCTCCGACCTAAGCCCCACCGACCTAAGCCTAACGACCTACAACAATGCGCATCTGCGACTTAACATGCCAGCGACCTACGACCTAATGCGCACGACCTATCACAAGCGCACGACTTAACAACAGGTACGACCTAACACTTAGACAAAACCTTGCGACCTAACAACTTAGCAACCCACGGGACCAACAGATGCTACGACTTAACTCCTCAGCGACCTAACACATGATGACCTAAAACAACATGCGACCTAACTCCCACGCGACCTACCAACCTATGTGACCTAACAACTTATGCCAACAAGCGACCTAACTAAAGCAGAACTCACGACCTAACTTAGGTCGCGTACGACCTAACTACCCTAACCAGCCATCCCCTACTCTTCTTAACTCTTAGGTCGCTAACAATTAGATCGCTAACTCCTATAGGTCGCGAACTATTATAGGTCGCATCTCACTAGTTTTCCTTAGGTCGCTGCCGACCTAAATATACTAACTCGGTAGCCACTAGGTCGCAACTCACTCAACCCGCTAACTTCTATTAAGTCGCTGCCGACCTACCCCTTAGGTCGCCAATCCTATAAGTCGGTCACGACCTATCACTTAGGTCGTTCACGACCTAGGACTTAGAAAAATTCTGCCTAAAATCTGAGACGACTAAAAATGCTGAAAATTCCAGATTCGAACGAACTTTTCGATCCGTAAAAATACGGGTCGTTACATTCTCTCCCCCTTAGGAATTTCGCCCCCGTAATTCCAAACAACCAAAGCAATCAAAGACTATTCTGTACGCCTACCATCCATAACAATCAACAAACCATGCATCCAATTCTAGCTTAGCGTACAGAATTCTAACACTAGAACAAGTCACAATATCATGAGATGACACGACACCTTAGGGCCATACCTTGAAGAGTTCAGGATGAGCTGCTTTCATCCTCTCTTCCACCTCCCACGTACATTCGTTATCATCATCACTCCATTGTATCTTGAGCAACTTAACTACCTTCCTCCTAAGCTGTTTCGTGTCAGTTTCAACAACACGAAGCGGCTTACGAGGTCTTCTATCGACTGGATCAACTTCGAAATCTTCACAGCTATCAGCAGAAACCACAGTATTCGAGTCGTGCACATACTTCCGTAGATATGATACATGAAAAACATTGTGCACACTCGACATCTTCTCAGGTAACTCCAATCTATAGGCGAGCTTTCCAATTCGCTCGATGATCGGGAATGGTCCAACAAATCTCGGAGTTAATTTTCCTTTCTTCCCGAATCGGATAACATTCTTCAGTGGAGAAATCTTCACAAAAACCATATAACCAACGTCGAACTCCAAATCCTTACGACGCTTATTGGCATAACTTTTCTGACGGTCTTGGGCTGCCTTCATTCGTTGCCGAATGATCTCTATACAATCTGAAGTCTGTCGAATCATCTCTGGCCCAAGTATCAGCTTTTCTCCAGTTTCCAACCAACATGTCAGAGAGTTACACGGTCTTCCATACAATGCCTCATACGGTGCCATACCAATGCTTGACTGGTAACTGTTGTTGTACGCAAACTCCACCAAATGAAGGTGATCTTCCCATGATCCTCCGAAGTCCAAAACACATGCTCTAAGAAGATCTTCCAAAACTCGGTTGACTCTCTCGGTCTGACCATCTGTTTGAGGGTGATAAGCTGTACTCAAACACAACTCGGTTCCCAAAACTTCCTGGAAGCTCTTCCAAAATCCACTAGTGAACAATGGGTCTCGATCGCTCACTATACTCTTCGGAATACCATGGAATCGAACTATCCACTTAACATACAACTCAGCCAACTTTGATGCAGTCCTAGTCGATCGAACAGGAATGAATCTTGCGCTCTTAGTCAGACGATCCACAATGACCCAAATCCCTTCATTTCCCGTTCTGGTTCTAGGTAATCCATCAGTAAAGTCCATCGATATTTGCTCCCACTTCCATGTAGGAACTTCTAATGGCTTAAGTAATCCACTTGGCTTTTTCTGTTCAGCCTTTACCAACTGGCAGTTCATGCACTTGGAAATAAAATTTCCAACATCCTTCTTCATGCCTTCCCAGTAGTAGGTTCTCTTCATATCCTGATACATCTTATTTCCACCTGGATGAATTGTCAGCTTCGAGTGATGACTTTCCTTCAGGACTTCACTCCTCAATTCATCTATATCGGAAACAACTAGTTGTGTTTAATAATGAAATGTTGTTAATGATTAAGCAAAATGAAATGTTTTAGGGAAGTAAATTTTTTTGGTGAAGTATGACCTATAAATTGGAATTGAAGGTAATTTAAAATTGTGAGATTTTAAATCTAAATCTAGAAAACTTGAAATTGTTTTAAAGAAATTTGTTTTGAATTAAAACCAAAGGTGGTTTAAAAATTTAAGGTATAACTTGGTGTGTAAAGGAAATAAATATGTATAAATGAGGGATATACATAATATCAAAGATGATTTGAAATAAACTCTAAGTGTTGAGTTTTAAATTTTTCCTTGGAATGTGATATGAAAACCCAAAGTGATAAGTTTTTGAACTTATAAGTGGGAAGATTATTAATATAAAGTTTAAAATTTGAAATAGGAATTCAAATTGGGCAAAGTTGTTTGGGATTAAATTGAAGTGAATTTAATTTTAGGAAAATTAAATAAGTTTAGAACAAACAACCTGAATTGGAAATTTCAAGATGAAATTGAGATTTAACTTGGGAAGTTAAAATGGTGAATTTGATTTGTTTGAATGAATGAAGAAATGTATTGTGATAATATATCCATTATAGAGATAAATGAAAATTAAACCTTAATTTGAAATTAAGGATATGGAATCCCTTTTAACTTAAGATTTGAATGTTAAGAATTGAATTTGTAACTTAAAATTGTTTAAGAATCAGTTTCAAAGTTGGAGGATAAAATTGGGCAATAAATTGAATTTTGAAGATAAAATTTCTTTGAACTTTTAATTTGAACTTTAAAATAAGTGAAGTAATGATAATTTAAAATGGAATTTTGAGAATTGGACTCAGAATTAAATTATTTAAGGATTTGGATTATTGATTTAAAATATAAAGGTTAATTTGATTTAAGGGATTAAATCAACATTTGAAAATTTAACTCAAATTTATATAATTCGAGATGGTTTTAATTTGAGATTTGAATAGAATTAGTTCAAATTGAATTTGATTTGAATTAATTAGAATTGTGATTGAAGATGGATAAGCATAAGTTTAAATGGAAATTTGAATTGAAATAATTTGAAATAAAATTGAAGTTGAACGAGTTAAAATTCAAATGGGAATTGGGATTAATTCAAACTGGAATTGAAATAAATAAAAATTGGTTCAATTTGAAATTTATGTGAATTAATTGAAATTGTGATTAAAGTTGAATAGGTTTAAAATTCAAATGGAATTTGATTTGAATTTGGAAAGAAATTGAGGATTAATTCAACTTGAATTGGGGTTAAATCAATTTCAATGGAAATTGAAGTTATTTAAATTGGAATTGAGTCAATTTAAATGGAGGTGGAAATTTAAATTGAATTGATGGGAATTGAACAGTTTGACTCTGGACTATTTTCAAAATATTTTGTTTTAATATAAATCTATTTTTCCAAACTATTTACTATACAACTTTTCTTTTTAAAACCTAAAACTACCTTAAACTTGTTTTACAATTACTTTTGGAACTATTTAACAATTTTACAACTAATTTATAAACTAATTATTGTTTTTCAACTGTTTTATAAATAATTTCTATTTTCAACTATTTACAATTACTTAACTATTTTACAGCTATTTTACAGTTAATAATTATTTTTCAACTGTTCATCTATTTTTAAATTTTCAAGCTATTTTCTAAATATAAACTGGTCGGAGTTCAAACTGTTATGGATTAAATACCCAACTGAGATAAAATTGAAGTATTAACCCAAATGGGAATTGGGAGCAATTGTGAATAAGTGAATAGAAATCTAAATGAATGTGAAGTAAAAGAGAATTGATTTAGCTAATAATCAATAATGAAAAATACGTAGGATGTACGTATATTATTCTATTCGCATAGTGATTTGATCCAGATTCGAGCACAGAATTTCGAGATAGTATATCGATCCGAGTTAGGATTTTTCGCTCGATTTTCGACGGCGAACCTGGATATGGATTTTTGATTGGTTCTGGATATTCTCTATCATAGTTGTGACTATGCAAGGAGAATGACGGTTTCTGATCAAGAAACCAGATCTGAGTCCGCACTAGGAAGTCGGGTGGACGATACTAATTCGGAAGAGAAATTGTGTGATCGAGTGAGCGATCAGATTGATATTGCGTACGGATGATATGTGTACATTGTACGGGTTTGAATGAAATTGATATTAAAAATTTGTGGATAAAAACTGTAAAATGGTTTTTGAAATGAAAAGTATATTTTGTGAAATATACGATGAAACAAAATGGGAGTTGAATATTTCTGTGATTAGAACTCATTTTATAGAAAAGTGATATGGTTAATAACTTTATAAAAGAGTAATCAAATTTGAATATTTGATTTGGAATAAAATAAAGTTATATATCTTTGTTATATAAGATAAATCTTCCCTTGTTGAATCTATAGCCAGAAGAAAAGGGGTTTTGAAAGTATTTAAAGTATAAAAAGGGAATTTATACCAGTATGAAGTGATCCAAAGATTTTCAAAGTTATATATATCTATATATATAAAGGATCTTATGAGAATGATTTTGGAAAGGGTTTTGGGAACCTATGGATTTTGGAAAGGCTTTTGATTTTTGAGAAAAATCAGTTTTGGGAATTTGGAAAGCCAAGTTTGGAACTATCAATTTGGGATATCGATTTTGTGTAAAAGAGATTTTGATATAAATCATAAAGGATATGATTTGAAGATACTATAAGTGTATAGTATAAAGTGTTTTGAGAATGGCTTTGGGTAAAAAGGCGCTCCCTTGAAATGAACTTCTCAGGAGTGCCACAGGGTGGTACTGCCTTGAACCCTAAGGGGGGTTTCTAAAGTTGATCATGTAAGGAGTCCGGACAAAACTAGTTCCTGAGGATTATTTGTGTAGCGAAAGTCGAGGGGCTGGTGCCATAGAGGCATTTGGGTTATGCTGTGATGACAGTATAACTCAGTGTCACTGCGATCTACTGCAGAACATAGCGAAAGTCGTGTGTGCCGCTGAGAGCCAACAGTCTATGTTTGATTTTATATCGGTAGACTACGACACTATGGTAACATAGCGAAAGTCATGTGTGCCGCTGAGAGCCAATAGTCTGCGTTTGATTTTACATCGGTAGACTGCGACCTATGTAGGAGTGGAGACGTTTCATTTTGACAGCGAAAATCGTATGTGCCGTTGAGAGCCAACAGTTACATGGACTTTTGCTGCGATGGCAATGTAACCCTGGAATGTAACTGCGATCTGTTGTGGGTTCTATGGTGTAATCAGTTACATGGACTTTTGGTGCGATGGCAACGTAACCCAGGATGTAACTGCAACCATGGATGAGGGTGATGATTTCCAGTGCATTCTCACCAAACATATTTCCTCTATTTTCAAAACTGTTTTCTATATTTTCATAAATTATTTTCCAAGTATTTTCACTGGGTGTTGAAAACGGGTTTACCTAGTACTTATAGATTTTCAGTCCTACGCCTGATCAACGTATGACCGAATTTCTGTGAGAACGAGGATGGACTTGTTGAAACATCGAGTTATAAAAAGTATTTTTATAAAACTATTTTATAATATTATATGGATTTTAAAAAGTGTTTTAAAGATGATCAAAGAAAAATTTATCAGATTTTAAGTACTAAATAAATTCTGGCTTCATTCCTTTTCGAGGACGAAAAGATTCTAAGGGGGGTGGAATGTGATAACCCAAATTTTTGGGCATCTGTTAATTGGAAATTAACAAAATTAAATTTATTAAAATACTTATTTGTAAATTAAACAAATGAAATTCTGAGATATATCTGAATATATATAAGAATCTGAATTATAATAATGCTGGGTTTTAAATATTGGATAGATATGTATTTGATAATCTCCTTTATAATTATTTAAAATTGGTAAAAATTGTTGTTTCCAAAACAATAATAATGTATTATTTTTATTTATATAAATGAATTTTAAATATAATTATTATTTACAAATTAAATTTGTGTTTGTTTAAAATATATATATATTTATATGAGTGATTCTAAGTTGAATTTGAATTTGAAATTCTAAAGATAATATTTTTAAAGTAAATTGGATTAAAATATATATATATATACATATGATTTTATTAGTATAAAATTAGTTTTTAAAAGATTTACTAAGTATAAATTAAGTAAGGTATTAACTAAATATAAATATAATACAAAGGTTTATAAAACATTTAAAGATATATTTATACATACAAAATTCAAGTGTTGAAATATTAGCATATAAATTAACAAATGTAAGTTACTTAGCTTATGTAAATGACATTTGTAAAAATATAAACACATGCAAAAATACAAGTGTTAGATTAATATAACATGAATTAACATGTGGCAATTTGTTCTCTTAAAATTTAAAAATATAAACAACATGTATAAGAAAGAAAATCAGGCTATTTTCCTAAACTCCTCACTTTCATCTTCTCCAAATTAAAAATCAAAATGAAAGAATATAGAAATCAAGACCTGAGAAAAATATAAACCAGAGAAGATTATATCTAAACTACTTCAAAACAAGCAAAGATTCAAAGCAAACCAATCTAGAAACAAACTAAACACCAGATTTCAATCTTCAACTCTGAGATAAAAAGCTTCAACCAGTTTGAAAGTCTTCAACCTGGGAACTAAACAAATGCAAGTTCAAAGCGACTCAACCAAATTCGAGTACAGATCAATTCAACAGAGTAAATCAAAGGTTCAAGCATAAATTTCAAAGTAACAGATTAGCAAATTAAAATTAAGTTCCAGATTCGAATTTAAAAGCATTTCCAGTCCTCTGTTTTCATTCCAGGTGAGTAAACATAACTTTTAAAAGCTAAATTCTCTTATTTCTGTGTGCATGTAAGATCTGGTAGTGGTAATGTCTTGCATATTAAATGCATGGATGAAATTGTTGATGCCTGTGATGATGGATATAAGTGATGACTTGAAATGGTTAGTCATAGATGTACATGCATGTATATGAATTTAAAGGTGCCTGTGCATATCTGTATTGAAATAACTTACCTCTGTTTGTTTTAACAGACCAAAACAAGTTTTAAAAATCAAATTCTTTTTCCCCAATTTCCTTTAGGCTTAAGGATCTGAACGAAACATGTTTGTTTGATCCTGATATAGGTCTTAAAAATACTTTTGAGAAGAATTAACTTGAATTTATCTGGAAATTTAAATGTACAGAGAAAAACTTTGAAACTGTGTCAAATTCAAATATCATATTTTCTTGTTTCAATTATATCATCTAAAACGTTTTCGAAAATGATGAATTTTAAGGGTGGAATCATGATTTTTAAATGTGTATTCATGAAGAATTTAAGAGTTGAACTGAGATGGGTTTTCTGTCAAATTCTGGTGGTCGGGAAATAATAGGGTCTCGGGATCGTGGGTGAAGTTAGCTGGAAGATCGGGGTTTCTGGCAAAAATGATCGCGAGATTTAACGATGACTGTGGTGGCATATCGACGTCAAAATAGGGTTTTAGAAGGTCAGTTGGTCGACGAGGTTTGCGAAACAATTTCGACGTTGATGGTGATCAATAGGCAATCGCATGTGGGGGAATCAACGTGTGATGGTACGACAAAGCTCTGGTGTAGTTCTCGTGACCTCTGGCGATCTTGGGTGGCGAGACGAGACGTTTTTGTCGATCAAATTGATTCCAGGAAGGAGATCGATCGGCTCGATTTTGATTCCAGACGTAATTGATGGACCTAGGTTGTTGGGATCATCGGGGAGGTTGTCGTCGATGTGTGGATGATCGCGGCGATGACCGAAGTTGGTCAGATAGATGGTGCACGTGCACGTGTGATAGTGTAAATCAGGTGTCGTTGTAAGGTTGGGGAAGACGAGGAGTACTCGGGTTCAAGCTCGAGAAAATGTAATTTCGACTCGAAGCAAAAGAAAATATGGGTAACTCGAAGTAAGGCTCGGGTATTTTGGGATTTAACTCGAGGTTATCTCGGGTTTAATATTTTTGCAGTTTTAAAATTTTTAATTAAACAAGTTTTGAAAGTTAAACGATATATTACTTAATTCTTTTATATAATGAATGTCGAATTAAGTTGGAATGTATTTTTGAGTTTAAAGTGTTTTTAATATATAACCTTAGTTTTTGAAAAGTTTATTTTTAAATAAACTTAATATTGTGATTAAGTTAGTGATTAAAGGTTGATTAATGAAAGTGATTAAAGAATAATTAATTAAAGGATAATTAATTAATGTGAATAATTAATTTAGTAATTAATTTGAGGGTAATTAATTTAAGGTGAATTAATTAAAGGTTAATTAATTTATAATTGATAGATAATTACTTAATGAAAGTGATTAAGGATTAATTAATAAATAATTAAGGGAAAATTAATTAGGTAATTAAAGATTAATTAATTGATTTGTAAGGTAATCAAGGAATGATTAATTAATTAAATGGTTTGTAGTTAATTAATGATTGATTAAGAGGGTTAAGTGATTAATTCTTAAGTAATTACTTTAATTAAGTAATTAGAGAAGCATTAATTAATGTGATTAATTAATTAAGAAGATTAATTAAAAGTTAATGTGAATGGTTAAGGCTAATTAATCTATAGGGGTAATTAAGGGTTAATTACTTAATATAATTAAAGGATAATTAATCAAGGATGATTAATTAAGATGGATGATTAAAGAATAATTTATTAATTGGGTTGTAATTAATAAATGTTGAGTATGCAGGATTAAGGTAATCTAAATGATAAAGTTGATAATTAATTTAAATGGGAAATTAATTAAATTAATTTGGAATTATATATCTAATAAAATCTTGTTATGGATGGTTGAATGATAATAGGATGACTTGGATTGATTTTATCTCGGATAGGCGATTGAGATGTGTTGTGATATGAATGGGTTAAACTGTGATAATGTAGGTTACCTATCTGAGTTGAATTGTTGCATGATATCTTGAATTTGAATTGTATTGTATAAAACTTAACAACTTGGATTAGAGATGACATTGAATTCGAAGAGACCGGGGCCGGGTATCAGTAAATACCTGAAACTACTTCGATTCTTTATAAATGTGAATTTGGAAGCAAACAGGCTGGGATGAAATAATCTAAGTATCATGGATATTTAAAACTGATAACGATTCTTGGATATTGTTTTGAGATAAATGATTGACTTAAATAAGATTAGAACTCGTAGAAAAGTACGAGTTACCCTGGCAATTCACTTAAGTTATATAGCTTGGTATTTCATATTATGAGTTTACTCACACTGGTTTCCAGCCTGACCCGGGTGTTACTTTGATGTAATGCTCGGGTCAGACCGAGTATTACAGATTTCCAGGTAAGGACGTTCTGGAGCTCAGGAGGGGAGCTGGATGGCAGGAACGTATGGAGTGTATTCCGCTGAGCATATTACTGTTGTTTATCTGAGACATGTTAATTCTAACTGTCTAGTGTAATTGTAAATGGTTGTAACTTTGATGTATTGATGAAAATTAACAAAATACAGTTTTCTTGTATAACTGATATTATTATTGAATATTGTATTTTGATCCACTGTGAATGTGAGAATCTGTGTCTTGTTCTGTTTCTTCTTCTATCTCTTTTCTTTTTCTCCTAACTATCTGGAATTTTCGGGTTCGAAAATTCCGGGTCGTTACAACAACTCCAGAGCACCCCATGAGATCGTGACCTGGCCGTGCTCAAACACGACTATATAATGTCGCGATGACCCCAAAACTAATCAAAGTCCACCAAATTGTGGGCGCCGATGCGCCTTCCTCCCACGAACCCAAATCAATGCCCCAAACTTCGAATCGATGTCTCAATCTCCCGTAAATCGAAACCCTAGCCAAAAACTACTACTCGACTTTACTGTCGAGTTTAAAGAACAGAAGTCGCACCTCCAATCAAGCATATCAGGTCGAAGCTCTCTCCGAAACAAGATTTTTAAATCTGGTTTTAGATTTTTCCATTGAGTAATTGTTGAAACAAAAATTTTTGAAGTTTGAATTTCTTTTTTTTTCACTTTGAATCAGCGTTTAAATAAGAGAGGGAATGATAGGGTGGCTTGTTTCAGGGTAGGGTGGCTGAGATGTGAAGGAACAACGACTAATGTGAATGAAGATAATATATATATATATATATATATATATAAAATTCCAAAATATCTAGATATTTTATTCCGAACCCCGATCGAGACGTGCCACCTGTTGTTCCTAATGTTATACCCCTATTCTGAATGCACTGAAACAAGGTTCGAGACTCAATTCGATCATATGTAGAAAATAGCCTTTTTGAACCCAATTATTATATTAAATTTTCGATATTAAATTAGTGCGTTTCTATCCCGTACGGCCAAACGGTGCATCTGATCGCTACGAAATTTGACGGCGTAATATAATTCATTATTACGGACTCAATGACACTAGTTTCATTGAAATCTGAGACTGTGCCCCAGAGGGTTATTTTCACTTGTTAACTAAAACGAGATATTTTCCAAAATCGAGTAAATCACTTTTAAATCAAATTCAAAGGTTTTATTATCTTCATTCTTATTAAATAAAATTGGAATAAGCTTTGAAATTATTTTTATCGAGCTTAAAACCCAAGATTCATTTATTTAAGAAATTTTAATTATTAAATTGAACAATTAAACTATCCAATAAATCGCTATATTTGGAATTTTAGTTACTTAACCCATAAAAAATTAACTTCTCAATATTTAAAATTAATTAAATATCCCAACTCCAAATGGTTGAAAAATTCTGGGTCGTTACATTCTTCCCCTTAAAAGAATTTCATTCTCGAAATTGCCAAGGTAAAAAAAAATGCCCAAAACTCATTACCTTTTAAAATCAATTTGTTGAAATAACTTACTAAATCCCTTTTTAAGCCTTTAACTTTTCCCAAAATCAATTTGTTGAAACCTTGTTATTACTTTTACTAATTTTCAAATTCATCCATAGATTCCAAATAATATTGTCCATTCAATCATTTCAGGTTATAATTTAAAAATCAATTTCTTTTTAGTTATCACAAATTCCTTCAAAATTTCTAATTCATTGAATTTTCGAAAAAATTTACCAGCATCTCCTTTGCACGACTAGATCAGAACAACCACAAATCACCACTACGGGCCTAAACCAACAAAAGAAAACAATAAGTGGCTCAAACATAAAACCATCAAATCCATACAACAATTTAAACATGTACCTTTTAGTCGGGCAACCAAATTTTCTTATGATATCAAAGACATCAAATTAGCTCTTGCTTTTATAAACCTGCATCTTATTTACCAATGATATCCAATCTTATAGTTCCTAATTATTTTATTTTGTATTTTTCCAATTCTCAACATTTGTTTTACTTAAGCCCGTACGATGTATATATATCTTCCGTATGCAATATCAAAATTTGATCGCTCACTCGATCACACAATTTCACTTCCGAACTAGTATCGTTCACACGACCACTAGGATTCAGATCCGGTTCCATGATTAGAAACCGTCATTCTCCTTGCATAGCCATATACTATTATAGAGAATTCTGGAATCAATCAAAAACCCATATCCAGTGTTCACCGTCGAGAATCGACTGAAAATCCTAACTCGGATCAATGTAAATCATCTCGAAATAATGTGCTTGAATCTGGATCAAACCGTTATACGAATAAAATAATATACGTACAACCTACATATTTATTTTAATTGATTCTTAGCTATACCAAATTCCTTTTATTCACCTTTATCTCGTTCTCATTAATTTTATCCACATTCAATTGATCTACATTCAATTATCAACATTCACCTATTACTTAGTATATTTTTTCTTTCAATACCAACATCTCTTAGGGACCATATCATCAAATTTCATGTTTAACAACCTTTCACTCTATATTAATTTCATTTATGAATCATTTCATAAAACTTCCTTAAGTTTATAAACATTTTATACAAACTTCTTATGGTTATTACCACTTCACAACTTAAGTCCTTATCAATTAATCCAATTTCAATTCCATTCTCCAATTTCAACATTTGATTTTATCAATCAACATTCCAAACCATATCCAATTCACTAATTATTTCAATTAGCTCATTTCATTAATTTATTTCAAATCTCAATCAATTCCATTTCCAAAATTATTTCATTTAGCCTAACTTAGGCTAAATTTTCAAAATTCACTTTATTTAACTTAATTCTAGTTAAATTCCTAGTTCAATTTCAAATTTTTACTTTTCTTGCATTTATATTCAACAATTTAAAACATTGCTTTAACTTGCTAATTTTAAAATTTTATATGTTATCAAACTTATTTTCTCATATTTTCAATAAAACATTTTAAATGAAAATTCCAGAGTTTAAACACCTTGTTCTAACGAATTTCAAATCATTTTTGAAATCGTCTATATATATACACATAATCCCTTGGTATATCAAATCATTCTTTTGGATTTAAAAACAAAGCAAAACTAGTTTTTCCAAACAAAACTCCAATGGTAGCAATTCTGCTCCTGGAAACCCAAAAATAAACGTCGATGATGCTGCAGTCATCACCGAAATTATTTCCTAGTGACCAAAGCGAGTTCAGTGCTTTCTATTCCTTTTAAACCCTTTTAAATATTTCTATTTAAAAATATTTTCCAAATATTATTATTTTCTAAAACTTTGAAAATATTTCCATAACCGGTGGGATTTAAATTTCCAACTTCCCAGTTTTAAAATCCTTTCTAATTCATAAACCGCTTTTCTAAATCATATAATATATTACTGAAATTTCCTCTCCTTTCAATTTATAAATCACATTTATGAACCATATATTTATATAATCTTACATTGGTTATATAAAATCATCCCTTAATTGTTATTCTTACTTGCATCATCATATCAACCTTTAATCGATCATGGAAAACAAATGATAATGGTACACATTATCATTTCCTAACAATCAAGCACACCATATATACCATAATAATTTATGAAAAACTATTCCTTTATATATAAAAATAGTCAAGGTAAAATTATTTCATTTACCTAATTTCAAAACAATACCATGTCGAGTTGCTCTGTTCAAGTGTTTAGAGATCCCTATCAATAACGGTAATTACTCGTATTGACCAGGATCCATAAGCCACTCAACAAATCAACCAACATAATATAAAACAAATTCTATATCACTAACAAATACATGCTCATATACACTCAAACTCATTCTTGGATGCTACTGACCCTATCTCTAATGGGTACCCCACCAAAGCCAAGGTTCTCGCTTAACCTTCAGCTCTGATACCAAATGTAACAAACGAGATTTTTGACCCTTGAAAATCGACACTAATACGTCCACTATATTTCATGCCGAGGAATCGAATGCTGGAAAACCTGATTGTGAGAGGAAAAAGAAAGAAGGAAGAAGATAAGAAGACTAAACAACACAGAATTTCTTAGCGGAACGAATAATCTATAATTTACCATAAATATTTACACAAAAACAAAACTATAATATATATATATACACACAAAAACATCAATCAGAGTATACTAACCTATTTCAGCCTAGACAGTTATAACAATCTGTCCTTGCAATTTCTGATATACACAACAATGAATATAGCGGAAAATAACCATCTACGTGAATATGTCTCTGGGCCTCCAACTCATCCCCCGAAGCTCCAAGCATCTAAACTAATCTGTAATATGCTTGGTCTGACCCAATCATTATAATAAAATAACACCTGAGTCAGTCTGGAAAACCAGTGAGAAAACACACCCAACTGGATTTTAAGTTATAAAAAAGTCTTTGAAATCAAAAGGTATCTCCTAAGACCACACCACATATAAACACGACGGGTTTTTACCTTATGATAACCAAAACACTTTAATAGAAAATCCAGTGATATTATAATAATGTCTAGAGGTTCAAAGTAAAATATTAAAATAGCTGAAATGCTTGCATCTCACATTTCAACATAGTTGGGTACAATCAAAGCCGTACGACTCTAATTGGAGAATGGATTCCATACAATGACTGGGCACTGGAGTACCACCATCTCAGTACACCTCTAGAAAAATGTACCAAGATCGAACCTATCGATCCCTACCAACACAAGACCGGCCCACCCCTTACTGGATAGTACCGAATATGTCATCACCCTGTATGTTCCCAACCTTTTTACCGAGATCTCATGCACAACCAATCCATAAATATGTAGATGTAGGGTATCTAGAAAGGTGACAACATAACCTAATGGATGCAACCTACTTAGCCTTGCTGCATCTCCCTTGATTTTCAGTCATTCCCGGTTGATGAGGCTTAAGGCTACGTTTTTACCTTTTAATAGCAATTGCACTTGGGATGCAAACACTGCCTTCCAGGCAACAATGCAATGATAGCATTCATCCATACAAGTTGTTCTGGGTCTGAACAAACCAATCTCTTCAAAGGTCACCGTCTTCATTACCCTCAAGTTTCACAATTCGTAATGCTTAAATTAAATCGAAGTGGTTTTCGGATAATCAAATCCGATCTTGGTCTCTTCAAAACGATCAACGAATTTGGCCAAATTTGATAGTCGGTTATTTAACTATCAAATTACACACACAAGCAGTCACTAGACCCATATTGTAAATCTTTTAAACATTTATTTCAAAATATCTTTATAAAGATATAAACCTCTTCAATATTTTAATATTTGGAAACAATTTCAAATTCTTATATCCATAACAGGATATTTCAAACCGTATCAGTACTTGGAAATATTTCCAAGTTCAATTTATAACTTCTTTCTGAATTCAAGTCATTTCTGAAGTTTCCGAGTCTAACTATTTTGGAAATGTCCTAAATTTCCAGAAATCCCATTATAACATTTCTCTTATACAATCACATCCGTTCAATAAAATCCAGTCTACAATCTCGAGAGTATGTACAAATAAATTCCAATTACTTACTTTAAAATTCTATGTAAAATAATAAGTATTTTTAAAGAATAATAATTTACTTTCCAAACTTGTTTAAGTAATTATTTAAAATATCAAAACAGTTTTAAATAAATATCGATAACTCATTCCCAATTTATTTTTAAATAAAACTAATCAATTACAAGGCTTATTATAAAAAAATTAAAAATTCATTTCCACTAATATTAAATATTTGAAAACAAAATTTCCGAAATATTTTAGTACAGATAACACTTATTAAACTACATAGTTTAATAAATAAAAATCCCTTTTAAAAACAAACTTCACTTCTTGATAAAAATGTATTTTTAAATTCCAATATAACCAATTTTATATTTATAAATCTCTCTCGATTTATCACAAATCAATTTACGTTCCCAATTTCATAACCCTTTTCCAAATTCCAAAATAGAATACTCTATTTCTTTCTAAACCGATTACCATATCTCATTATAGATTCTCACTATGAATTTCTATTTCCAATTTATCAAATGATAATCATTTCATTTTATTTATAAACATCGTTTATGAATTAACAAACTTATTCGAGTTTCACTTGTTTTACAAAATATTCTCATTTATAAAATTTCATTTATAAATCCATCCCTTTATAAATCCCATTATATTTCTAAACTATTTTAAATATCGATTCAACTCCTTTTCCATATTTTCAGAAATATCACTTAAAATTCATTATACAAATACTTTATCCATCACTTTTAAAATCTCTATTTAAAATACATTAGGAAATAGTTAAGTAAAAACCCAAAATCAAGTCGTTGATTTTATACAAATCAATTTCTTTTAGATAATCCAAGATTTCACCGAAACACTTATTATTTCAAAATTCATTTTTAAATTTCTTTTTAAAACTCAAAATATCACTTATAATATTCCAAAAATCAATCTTTTATTTAATTCAAATCATCCCTTTTAAATAATCCAAATTCAATATAAACATTGTTATTTCTAAAATCACCGTTGGAATTCTTTTTCAAATTCAAAAATATTATTTATGATATTTATAATACCAAAATTAAGGCCAGTGCTACTATAGCATCCAATAAGTCAAATCATAACATAATATATAACAGGTTATTCACACACATCAAATATCACTATATATGAAATTAAAATCAACATTTTTGAGGAATCCAGTTGGATCCCTCCAACCTGTTTCCCTGCAATCACAGATGTTATATAATCATAGAATTATAATCACCACTTTGAGGCGAGATATCGCAAATAAACAGGGTCATCCGCTTATGCGGGGTGCATAGTGTCTCATCCGCTCCAATAGGCGGGAATATTCAACCCAACTAATATAAATATAGTAATTCATCCAAACAATTATTCAGCAAATTTTATCTACTATATATTATACAAGTTATCCATAAAGGTGAGTTGAACTCACCGAAATTTTCTACTATCGCCGAAAAGTTCCGGTTTGGAACTAAAACCGGACGACGTCCGATTTTACCCCAAATTTGCACTGTATCCAAATTCATCCAAACTAGTTCCATTGTGAAGCTATCATCATCACGATCGCAACGCAAAAGGTTTCGTCCTAATCGGACCTCGTATGAGAGAGTTATGAATTTTTTTAGTTAAACGATTTTAAATTAAAAATATATAAACTAAATTACAAGTTTTAATTAAATTTGCAAATATACCCTCTACCTTACTTCTTCTCCTTTCCCCAAGCGAATGTGCGCAAAGAACATTTCTCACCATTTTCATGCATGAGTATGCATGGACACGGAGCTCCGGACCTCGAATCGACATTCCGACCACCCCTTCATCTTTCTCTTCGAAATGTCCACCTACCTGCACCCAAGATGACAACTCTAGAGAAACCCATGAGATCGCGACCTGGCCATGCTCAAACGTGACTGTACAATGTCACGATGACCCCAAAACTAATCAGAGTCCACCAAATTGTGGCCGCCGATGCACCTTTCTCCCACGAACCCAAATCAATGCCCCAAACTTCGAATCGATGTCTTAATCTCCAAATAATCGAAACCCTAGCCAAAAACTGCTACTCGGCTTTACTTTCGAGTTTCAAGAACAGATGTCGTCCTCCAATTGAGCATATCAGGTCGAAGCTCTCTCCGAAACAAGAAAATTAAATCTGGTTTTAGATTTTTCCGTTGAGTAATTCATGAGATAAAAAATTTTGAAGTGTGAATTTCTTTTTTTCATTGTGAATCTGCGTTTAAATAAGAGAGGGAATGATAGGATGGCTTGTTTCAGGGGTAAGGTGGCTGAGATGTGAAGGAACAATGGTTGATGTGAATGAACACAATATATATATTTAAAATTCCAAAATATCTAGATATTTTATTCTGAACCCTGATCGAGACGTGCCGCCTGGCGTTCTTAATGTTATACCCCTATTCTGAATGCAATAGAACAAGTTTTGAGAACTAATTCGATCGTACGCAGAAAATGGCTTTTTTAACCAATTATTATATTAAATTTTCGATATTAAATTCGATGCGTTTCTATCCCGTACGACCATACGATGCATCTGATCGCTATAATTCATTATTACGGACCCAATGACACTAGTTTCGTCGAAATCCGAGACTGTGCCCCGGAGGGCTATTTTCACTTGTTAATTAAAATTCCGAAATTGAGTAAATCACTTTTAAGTCAAATTCAAAGGTTATATTATCTTTATTCTTGTTAAATAAAATTTTAATAAGCACAATAATATTTAAAATTAACCCATACATACGTTAACTTAACCCATAAAATTATTTAAAATTTGAACCGCTATATTTGGAATTTTAGTTACTTAACCCATAAATAATTAACTTCTCAATATTTAAAATTAATTAAATATCCCATTCCAAATGATTGAAAAATTCTTGGTCATTACAATTAACTAGCATTATATTCAATCTATATCATATTGATTAAAAAAAATTCAATGATAATTTTGAATGTATCTAATATATTCATACGTAAACATGATAGCACAATAATATATGTGCACGTGTATTACTACACATACATATACATACATATATCCATACACGCACACACCATGATGACCACCGTACACTTTCGATACCCAAATACCATAATTAATGAACTGTAATGGTGTTCGGTCTATTTAAGATGGCAGTTAAGGGTATAATAAAATAATCTGAAAACAGTGCCCGTCGTATATCTCACGGAACATGGGATAAAATATAATAATCAATATAGATATAAAACAAGTGAGATAACAGAATAACAAAGTGAACCAAACTAAATCAACCTACATAAGTCCATCGTAGTTATAAAAATCGAAGTGGGAGTAGAGTTTATACAACAGATCAAATAAACTCTAAATAAAAAGTTGTATCTAATAAATACTGATAATAGCTCCATAGTACTGTACAAAGGAATAACAATAATAGCTCCAAAATATAGTATATGTAAGTGTTAGCCACCTGCTTCTTGTCCTTCGTACAACTCCACGTATCATCTCAGACCCGACTCATTAAGAGTACCCGAAATAATAGGATGCAAAGTATAAAACCTTGAATTAGACAATAGTCTAGTGGGAGTGATCTATAATCTCTAAATACTAAAAGAATCGATATAGTAAATAAGAACATAAGGTATGGAGAATCATACCTGACATATTCCTTATCAAACAAGTTAGCACATAACGTCGATATATGCTAATCTACCATCATAGGATATACTAACGCTCAAGGTACAATATAGGTGCCAAAGTATAATATGTAATAATACCTACATCGTATACCATCCACATCAAACATAGCAAACATGGAAACACAAACAATCTCGCATCTCTCAACTCAAATACCATTGGATATAAGATAATTCGTATGATCTCCCGTACTGATCTGTAGTGAGCGTTCCCATCAACCTCTTCTTTGTCATACATCGTAATAGTAGAAACTCCGTATGTTCTACTGTACAAGTACATTGTGTATCGAACTTTCCTACTTAAAGGATCCTAATAGAAGCCTCATATGTTCTACTCCACAAGTTCAATCTGTATCGAACTTACATCCTTAGACGATCCCCTGATGCCACGAGCATTTTCTACTTGGAAGAGTTCGGTCCAATATACTTACGTTGTCGAGTTGATGAAGTCTTATCATCTTATTCATAGCCCGCAAAAATCCTAAAGTCACCCATTCTTTGCCTCGAAGAAACTTACAAAAATCCCGAAGCAACCGAAGTAAGCCAAAAAACCCAAAACCCAACCCTACCTATTACCGAACCAAATGCACTATAGAGCCAGACTAAAGTAGCACCGACACCGATTCTTGTTTGGCGCCGAAACATCCACCCAACCACACTTGTACCACTGGTTCGAAGCGCACCCCTGAACAAAAATTCTTATTGGCACTATATCAACCGAACCGATATTCCTGCCCAGTCTTCCAACCACCAGGCACACCTTGACTAGTCCAAAGCAACCACCACGCATGCCTAGAACTAGACCGAAGCATCTCGAGCACACTCCATCACCATAGAACCAAGCTTCCCTGGACCGAAGTCTTCCCCACCTTTTTACCTTTCTTCCCGGAAATTGTAGCTAGCTTATGTTGGACCCCATGGCCGATGACTATATGTCGGCCTGATTACTTAGCGTACTTTTCGCCAAATCTTTTACATCGATTTAATTTCATGTAATATCCCCTATCTAGAGGCCCAAAACTAAGCGCTACAGATGTTGAAGTCATCCATAGTATTAGCTTCCGACGACTAAATACGGCTATATTAATGGTATAAATAACCTATTTGTATACAAACATATTTTCCTTTCGGCGTGTCACTATAATTTTAGTCTACTTGTGACAAAGCCCTACACACTAGAATTTTGGACAACAATTAGCTGGGGATATTAGCTAATGTATAGGGTGCGACCTCATACTAGTCTCAACTGGTATTCTAATATCTGAGTCATCTTTACTTAAGGATCCCTTCCCATAATTTTCCTTGAAAACATTTTCAAAAAGATTTAAAACCTTTAAATCAAACTTAAACAAGGAAAATTATATAATCTTTATGCTTTAATTAAAATCTTATCACCATGTCTTTACTCAAATCTTAGTTGATGAAAACATTTAAACACTCGAAAGAACCTCTTTCTACCGATTTGAAATCATCTCTTTCAAAACCAAAGATCAAACCTTTTGAAACTAAACCTTTCGAAACCATTAGAAATAAACTTCTCGAAACCACTAAAGCTTTGGACATCCTTATTTAGAATCACTTTAAAACATTGCCGTAGAAAAACCTTGGAAAACCTTCCATTTAAACCTTTTGAATCCATTGAACTAAACCTTTCAAAATCACTCAAAACAAACCTTTTGAAACCATTCAATAAACCTTTCGAAATCATTAACTTAAACCTTTCGAAGTCATTCAACTAAAACCTTTTCGTAATCATTAACTTAAACCTTTTGAAGACATTATGGGTTCAATTTAAAAACAAGCAAAAACCTTCTTTTAAAACCTTTTGACTCCATTGGTAGCAACCTTTCGACTAAGTCGAAAGCTCTATTTCGAAAGCTTGGTTATACTTCAATTAAAAACAAGGGTAAATCACCTAAGTTGAAAGCTCTCTACCGAAAGCATGGAGAAGCGACTGGTTTTAAAACAAGCAAACCTTTTGAAATCAATCAAAATAAACCTTTCTACTTTGTCGGAAGGTTCAAAACTAAATATTTATATAAAGCGGCAGTAACCTTTCGACTATGTCGGAAGGTTTCAAAACAAAGTAGTAATAAAGCCACAATAACCTTTCGACTATGTCGAAAGGTTTAAAACCTTTCTTTTTAACATTTTGATCCGGTCAAAAGCAACCAAGTCGAAAGCTCTAATTTGAAAGTAAAGCAGGTGAAAGCTTTTGGTTTATAAAACAAACATACCCCAACCTCTTTGGCCATCAACCTTTTGACTAAGAACCCTTCGACTTTATCTAATTCATTACGTACCAAGTAACTTGATACCATATGCATTGGTTTGATCTTGTCGAAAGCTATGAATCTCTCGACCTTGTCGGAAGGTCTCGACCAAACATCGGGAAACAAAAGAATGTGATGCACCAGTATCAAACACAATACTAACAGACATACTGTGAATCTGCAGCGAGCCTCCAAGTACAGCCTTCCCTTTCTCCTGCATAACTGGCCTTGAGGTTGTGGGTTCCCACGCATAAACTTGCCCCTTCTTTCCTTTCAGGTTCCTTGCATTGGTTCTTGTAATGGCCGATCTGATCACAATTAAAACATCGGATGTTCTTCTTCCCAATCGCCTCCTTTCCTTTTCTTTTTCCATTTCCAGTCCGATACTCATTAGCATTGTATCCCTTCTTATCGCATTTATAACAAACCACCTCAGCTTTTTCCCTCTTCCATTCTCCTCCCTTCTGAGCATTCTTCTTCTAGAAAAACTTCCTTTTCTGGCCCTGTCTCATCTGGGCCTACTTCATTTTCTTCCTTAAAAAAACCAATGCCACTTCCTATCCCAGCACCATCTCAACCACTACATCTCTGGGATCTCTCAAGTGAAGCACAGTAGCACTAATAAATTCCGGCCTCAAGCCTCTTATAAACTTCTCGTTTCTCCTGATCACAGTGTCTACCAAAGCATACCCGTATCGGGCCAACTCCTCAAACTTCCTCGCATACTCCAAGACGGACATATCTTCTTGTTCTAACTCTGCAAACTTCCTCACCAACGCCGACTGCGCCATTACAGACATAAATCTTTCTTAAAACCTTCTCCTAAACTCCTGCCAAGTTATGGTTTCCTCATCAAATCCAGTAGTAACAGTATTCCACCAGAATAGAGCAGCTCCCTACAGCTGCCTCGAAGCCAATCTCTTCTTCTATGCATCATTCAATCCTAAGTCAGCAAAAATTCTCTCGTAATGCAGTAGCCAATTTTCCACCTCGATCACATCTTCAGTACCAATAAATGGCTTCCCTCCAAGCCTGGTATAATCTCTACTCAGAATAGCATACTGGTTAACTGTCGAAGCTTCCTGAACTCCATCTCCAGCAGCATTTCCTCTAACAACTCCAGTTGCAATTCCGACTTGCATCATATTCACGAAGAACTGATACATGGCTCCCATGTCCACTTGGGGAACCCCAGCACCAATTGTTTCAGCTCGAGCCTGACCGGGACCTCTTCTAACATTTGGTCGGGCATTTCCATTAGTGGTGGTGCTATCTCCTCCAAGATTAATTCTACCTCTTCTTCCTTCAATATCTGTATTCAAATCTCGTGAGATACATATGAATAGCATAACTAAGATAGGAGTCTAGAGATATAGCGTATACTTATATATATATATATAGAAAATACAAATACGTTATTATAGCGTTATCCCAAACCCCGATCTTAACTCTAATTACTAAGGATTATGTTTTCAAAAATCATTTTTAGTTAAAGTATTTCATAAACCATGCTCCGATACCAAGCTGTAACATACCCTACCTAGAGGCCCAAAACTAAGCGCTACAGATGCTGCAGTCATCTGTAGTATTAGCTTCTGGCGACTAAATATGGTCGTATTAATGGTATCAATAATATTAGAAGATATTGAATATGAAACAAAACACAGATTACAAAAACAACTTTTGCTTCATTACATTTCAAAACCAATTGTTTCACATTCACCACACATAATCCCAAATCATTCCCAGGCACAAATCAAATACAATTATTACAAAATATGCCAAAAGAGGTATAAGAAGATACCCCCTTGGATGTTCAGAGTCATATGGTCATTTAGACCTAATACAATCACAACGAAAATACATCAAAACATAAACAAAAACTACAAGTCCTAAATAGCTATCTGTTTGCCTCCTGCATGCCTCTGGTAGCTTATTCATCAATATTCTAAAACCTTAAAAACACTTTAACCCCTCAGCCTACTCAAATTAATTTTGAGCACCCGAGAGTTTAAGGGGATAACATAAACTTCGAGTCAGACATAAAGCCTGGTATGAATAACAATGTACATCCTGGTTTAGTATGTTAAGTGAGACCACGCCGCTTAGCGGAACGGGTTTCCCCTTATTAACATCCTTTTAAAATATATCCTTTGCAAATCCTTTTTCCTACAATCAAAATTGATTAAACACTACAAAGAATCATTATGCAAATATACATAAATATCATGTAATAATGAACTATCTGTTCAAACACATAAGTTTTGTTCGGATGACTTTTAACCTTTGGCTGACTCGGGCCTACCAGATAATATAATCAAAATTAACCTAACTCCTGTTAGCTATTATTTTCCTAGACTATCTATCCTTAACTATCTCTTAAATACTTCACTTTTGGATGGTATGTCCCTAACTATTTATTAAATACTTCTCTTGTGGACGGTCTGTCCCTAACTTAATCATCTCACATCTCCCAGGTCTTCCTGATCCTAATGGTTTTTCGGGCTCACCAATAACCTATCTGTATACAAACATACATTCCTTTTGGTGTGTCACTATAATTTTAGTCTACTTATGACAAATCCCTACACACTGGAATTTTGGACAACAATTAGCTGGGGATATTAGCTAATGTATTGGGTGCGACCTCAAACTAGTCCCAACTGGTATTCTAATATCATTTTTACTTAAGGATCCCTTCCCATAATTTTCCTTGAAAACATTTTCAAAATAATTTAAAACCTTTAAATCAAACTTAAACAAGGAAAAGTATATAATATTTATGCTTTAATTAAAATCTTATCACCATGTCTTTACTCAAGTCTTAGTTGATGAAAACATTTAAACACTCGAAAGAATCTCTTTCTACCCGTTTGAAATCATCTCTTTCAAAACCAAAGATCAAACCTTTTGAAACTAAACCTTTCGAAACCATTAGAAATAAGCCTTTCGAAACCAATAAAGCTTTGGACATCCTTCTTTAGAATCACTTTAAAACATTGCCGTAGAAAAACCTTGGAAAACCTTCCATTTAAACCTTTCGAATCCATTAAACTAAACTTTCGAAATCACTCAAAACAAACCTTTTGAAACCATTCAATAAACCTTTCGAAATCATTAACTTAAACCTTTCGAAGTCATTCAACTAAAACCTTTCGAAATCATTAACTTAAACCTTTCGAAGACATTCTGGGTTCAATTTAAAAACAAGCAAAAACCTTCTTTTAAAACCTTTTGACTCTATTGGAAGCAATCTTTCGACTAAGTCGAAAGCTCTACTTCGAAAGCTTGGTTAAACTTCAATTAAAAACAAGGGTAAATCACCTAAGTCGAAAGCTCTCTACCGAAATCATAGAGAAGCGATTGGTTTTAAAACAAGTAAACCTTTCGAACTCAATCAAAATAAACCTTTCTACTTTGTCAGAAGGTTCAAAACAAAACATTTATATAAAGCGGCAGTAACCTTTCGACTATGTCAGAAGGTTTAAAAAAAATTAGTAATAAAGCAGCAATAACTTTTCAACTGTGTCGAAAGGTTTAAAACCTTTCTTTTAAACATTTTGACCCGGTCGAAAGCGACCAAATCGAAATCTCTAATTCGAAAGCAAAGTAGGTGAAAACTTTTGGTTTATAAAACAAACATACCCCAACTTCTTTGACCATCAACCTTTCGACTAAGAACCCTTCAACTTTGTCCAATTCATTACGTACCAAGTAACTTGATACCATATGCATTGGTTTGACCTTGTCGAAAGCTATGAACCTCTCGACCTTTTCGGAAGGTCTGGGTCGGAAGGTTTACTGCCGTAATAGGCCGAAACATGCTAAAAGTATGATTTCTTTGTTTTAACTTAAAAAGGATATCTTTTCAACTAACTTGCCTTTGTTTTCAAATTCTTATTAGTTAATAAATACTTTTCAGAAAAGTGCTGCCACTAAATTCATAATTAAATAATAATTTTATTTTATAATATCCCTTTTCTCCTTAATTAAATATATAAAACATTTAAGTCCCATACCTTAAATAAGTTTATACATTCATCAAAACACTTGGGAAAAATATGGAAATATTCCAGGAAAACTACTTAAACATGTTTTCCAACATAAAAAAAATTTCAAACTCAAATAATAATTATTTTAGCCATAAATAGTTTATAACCCAATAAATCATTTTCTTCACTAGAAAATTAATATAAAATCCACACTAACTTAGAAAATTATGAAAAATGAAACCCATCTCTAAAGTATCATTTCAGACCTATATTTAAATTTTCAAGGTATTTGGATGTCATTTAATAGGGTTTTCATGTCAAACATATCATAAAAACTAACATGAACATATATATAACTTCAATCATAAAAAACATGGCATATACTTGCAAAAACATTTCGGATCTAATCAAAAAACCAAAAACCAATAGAAAATGGGATGTAGTGATTATTCACCTTAGCTTTGATATTAAAGATGTGAGATTTGATGTTGATTGTTTCCCTTCCCTTAAATCCTAGCTTTAATCTTCTTCTAGAGAATGATAATGATGGCTGACCTTAGTATTTTTAGTTTGAGTAAAATGAAATGAATGTGAGTTTTCTATCTCCTAATGGTTTAGGGTATAAGCTCCACTTATTTTCCATATTGCCCTTTTCATATCCTAACACATTAGCTTAGGTTATTTCATTTTAGTTAACACACTAACATGTCACGACTACTTAGTTTATTAATCAACCTCGATCCATTAATTTCCCTATTATTTTATTTTATTTTAGCTAATTAAATATCCTAAATAATTTTATAATAATATGGGATGTTACATTTTAGCTCCTCTCGCTTCAACCTACGTAAAACTCCATTTGCAACAATACAACACCAAACACTCTAGAATCGATCCATAGAAATTCTATTCTACGTTCTCGGATCTCTCATCTTTTGTGTATTGAATTTGAGAGTATACTAATACTCCTCATACATTGAGACCCCTGACCATAAAATCGGTTGTCATCATTGTTCAGTTCGATGAGCATTTACAACCATTCAAACATACAAGCAACATTCAATCATACAAATAAAACATATAAATTTATAGCAGTAATCATTCTACCATCATTCAAACATGTCCATATGCCATTTAACATATTCAAAGAAGATAAATAAAACTCCTAATTAATTATACTTATGTCACATTTATGACCTCTTAATTTATACCCGATAAATAAGAACAAACTTTTCACTTATTTAATTAATTGAAAATGTTAACCAAATTTATGATTAACACCCCAAAGTTACTCCAATTAGTTTGATTAGTCTGATTTGAACAAAGGGATTGATATCCTTTTGGATTGTCTTTGTATTTCCACTGGTAAATAACTCTCGAATTCGACCCTTCGACGTAGTCGAAAGGTTTAGATGTAGGTTTATGGAACCTTCCGGCTTTACTGAGTTAATATACCTTTGTCTCTGTCTTAGTTGAACTGTTATGGGACCTCCTACAAAAGCTGTTGTCTCAACTGGGTAGGGAATCCCTTAGTTTGGCCATAATAAGGTTTAATTTTAATCCGGTTGAAAGGTTAAGGTAATTGTCCACCTTGGACTTAGGCGAGGTATAATACACTTTGGTAGATATGAAGTGGGTACCGATCTCATCGAAAGATTGGGCCATTAGTTGTTTGGTTTCGAAAGATTGTTGATGTTGTTGGAGTATAAAGGGCTACGGACCTTGTCAAAAGGTTTAGACTACAGTGCCAATGATTTCGGAAGGCTGTTGATTCAAATAAATTGCCAATTTGGTCGAAGGGTTTAGATTGTAGATTTGAGAACTCCGAAGGGTTGCAATGATTACTTATAGAAGAAATGTTCTTGTCCTTGTCGACAAGAACCTTTCGATGGAGTTGGACCTGGAAATATGCATCAATCCAGCAAAGGGTTAAGCAAATAGTAAAGTAATTAACAAAACTAAGGACTCCCCTATATATCCAAGAAAGAGCTCTCTTTTTATTAAATTTCCCCAAATCTCACTCAACTAGGGTTACAATACTTTGATTAAGAAGTTACAGGACTAGAATGAGAGAAGAAAAATGGGATTCCTCAAACCAGACCCCTTGGGTCTTATTTTTAGATGCCGGTAGCTTCCTTTCGACTCTATGCTCTCGACTGGGCCGGAAGGTCTCCCTTGTATATGCCATTGGGAACCTTTCGACTTTTCGAGAGACTTTCCTTCTATCCGCTATTATGGAACTTTCTGTTTTGTCGAAAGGTTTGCTTTTCTTTATGTCTTCATGAACCTTTCGGTCTTGTTGGAAGGTTGCTCTTCACTTGATTGTTGTGAACCCTTCGACCTTGTCGGAAGGTTGCTCTTCACTTCTTTGCTAACTTATGGGTGCTGATTTCTTCATAAACCTTTCGACATTGTCGAAAGGTATTTTGGATGTGCTTCAACCTGTCCGAAAGGCTTGTTATGCTTTCAAAATGGTCATTATATAGCTACTTGTACTTGCTTTAACTTCTCCATCTTCTTCGAAAGGTTAGAACCCATTGAATGTTGAGAAATGATGTCTTTCGTCCCCTTCGAAAGGTCTGAAACTGTTAGATACTGTTGACTGCATTCCTTTGACTCCTTCGGAAGGTTTGATCTAAACTCCTTTTCTTTTGTCTCTTGCTGAAAGACCCTCTGGCTTAGACGGAAGGTGGATTTTTTGAGTAACTTTTGCCCTCCCTCCATTCGAAGCGATGCTCTTGACTTTCCAAGTCATCTTTTCCGAAGGCTATAAAATTTCCTGCCTCTTCTTCCTGCAAACAAAATTATCGAGTACAAGTAAAAGAATTCTCTTAAACTTCTTGATCTTTTCTTTACAACAACAAGGTAACTTTTTAAGTTCGATTTAAAATTTTAGATTAGCCTCCTCTCTTACTTGTTCTTCAGGGAGGATTTCAAAACTGCATTTAATACTGGATTCAGATTTGGTTAGACTAGATAGGGTAGCCTGGAATCCATCTATGTATAATTGGGTAACTTAAAATGACTTTTCTACCCCTATGAAGGAGATTGAGGCGGCAATGACGGATTTTCTTTCTTTGAACCTTTCGATGGGGTCGGAAGGTATTTTGACTCCAACTTTTCCTTATTGTCGAAAGATTAGATAATTTAATGGTTTAACCTTTCGGCAACGAGCTTTCGACAAGGTTGAAGTGTTTTAAAACCTAGGGTTGCTTCTGTTCATCTCTGTCGAAACATTTTAAGTGAGCATGAGTCAAACCTGAAACCTTTCGACTTCAATGGGTATAATATACTTTGATGACTTTGGCCAGACTTTTCGACAACGTCAATAATATCAATATTTTTCATTTAGGAATTTTGAGATTTTAGGTTTGAACACGTCGAAAGGCCTTGCCACTTAACTTTATGTTACATCTGTAGTAGAGATAGGCTTCCATGGAGCTCTCGACAAAGTCGAAAGAACTTTTCTATGAACCTTTTGATTTTGTCGAAAGCTTTCTCTATAAACCTTTCGACTTCGTCGGAAGCTTTGACTGTCAATTTTTTTTTACTTTACCTTTTACATCATCATCATCATCATTTTATATATGTTTTTATACTCAAGCTTTTTAAGGTGATTTTGTTTGCTATTTTATTAGATGGAATCAACAAATTTTGGGAAAACCAATTTCTCTTTAAAGTTGGCGACCCAAACCTTCTATTCACTTCCTATATAACAAAACATCATTCAACAAGATTATTAACACATTAAGAACATTTCTAGTTACATAATATCATTCTAGAATCAATATTCAACAACAATTTAAACATTAGGAAACTTTAATTTATATACAACATGTGTTACATCCATCAAAATTTAACCCCTCGAAGCTACTGTTAGTAACCATTTAGCATTTACATATCCAAAAGGATGCTGCTATTTCAAAATCAAACATCGGGGACGAGTTAGCAAAAGGATGAGATAACCCCCCAATCATCGCTCATTTAGAAAAGGGGGTAGGTATGGACTAAATTGACTGGATTGACGATGATTGGTTCAACCCATATTGGCTGATAAGGTGAATACATCACCAGTGCAGGGTTTTCGTTGAAGGTGTCCCAGATGGCCAAATCCATCCAGAACGTGGTTGTAGTCAAGTCGTAAAGCATAGACCATGTAGCCATTATGTGGTGATTAAAGACGTTAGGATTTTGATGAATTGTGTTGCTGGACTGAGCATTGTGTACTTCCTCCGCCTCTTGCAGTTGATTTAATAATCCTAATGCATAACAGCAACAGTAATGTTGTACTTCCATGTCAACAAAATCAGGATGAATTTGGTGAATGTTATAGGCCGCCATTGGTACTCTTTTTGTTGTGGAGATAAATGATTCAATATTATTATTATATTGTTAATATAAAAGAGAGGGGAGAAGACGAACAAGTTCTAGACTGATATTTTTGGTGGGAAGATTTATGCATTCCCTTTCATATGTCTTGAAAATATAATACATTTATTTTGTCATTTTGTATGATTATAACTTTCGTTTGATTTAGAGATAAATGATGAACAGAAACTATCTAGCGAATTCTTACATAAGACAAGTTTTTTTATAAATGGTTTTGAATTCGTGGATTATCGCAAAATCCATAATTTGTCAACAAGTTTCGCGCTAGTATCTTTTAAATATCATAGGATGCTTCTTTACTGGAGAAAGCGTGTCTTGGGTACGGCGCCTTTCGAAGGAAAATGGTGAGTTATCGACCCTATTCTGGATGACGGTGGTAGAGAGAGATATTTTGACTAGTTTTGTATAAAGTACATTGTTGACACTTAACAATAGATTTTTCATACTTTGGTGAATTCAACGAGGGTCTACTTAGGCATTTCCATATTTAGACGAATTTGGATCTGACCCGCATCCTGGGGCATGCTAGAATTTACCTCAAGCCAGATTGATTTCTCAAAATCTTTCCCCTGGAAGGTTTAAGTATTATAAAAACAAATTTATTTCTGAGTTCTTTTCTAAGTCTATTTTGTATGAACTGGAGGAGTGATTGTAAATAGGTAACAAGTAATCGTCTTATGAATATATGTTTTTGTTATATCTTCTACGCTTAACTTTTCTTTACTATGTTATTTTAGAATATCTGTTCCTTAGATCGTGTCGTCCTAGGAGATTACCTAAGCCAATATGTTATCTTGAGGAGGTTTTACTCTAAAAAACCCTCAATGTTAAAGACTTCGAGGTTAGCGAGGTATTGCTTTCTTCAAGATTTACAAAAGTTATACTTAGAATACCCTCGTCTCCACTTTGGCTTCCTCGAAGAGTAGAAGGAATTTTTCTTAAAAGAAATCAGAATATTTCATTCAAAGTTGATTTGTGGTCGGGATTGCCTATTAGCCAGGAAATGAGATTATAATAAATGTCCACCGATTATCACTTCATATGGAGTTACCATACCATTTGACTCAACAGTTGCGCTTTCCGCTAATACTTCAGACAAGGTTGGGAATGTTGTCTCTTAACCCTAGACGTGGTGAAAGTGGTTATTGTATCTCTTGACTTTGCTTCTATTTTGAGCTGTATTCCATTACTACAGTAATAAAGATATCTCTTTTTTTCTTTTTTTTTTCAGTTATGATTTTATTTCATTTTTTTAATTTAAAATAGGAGCCAAAGTTTGTTATGATCCATTGCCCCCAAACTTTTACTTTCTCACGTTAATGTTATCAGAAATAGGTTATTAAGCTGAATTGGTGGGACTTTAGCCCATAACGAAGTCCTTCTCGAGCGTTTCGGTTGTAACACTGAAGCCGTGAAGTGGCATAAAAGATATCTCATCCAAAAGATCATAGCCAGCAATCATAAGAATTATATTGACTACCTTGAGACCGAGGTTAGGAGAAAAGATGAAGCGATTATCACATTGAAATGACAAGTGAAGTCAAATCCTACAATCGACTTCGATGAAAAGTTGTCTGAACTCATCCATCGAATAAGCGATTTGGAATTAAAATTGAAAGATAGTCAAGCTCAATGTGCCTCTTCCCGCCAACTCTCTTTGCAAGATTAAGGAAGTTGTAATTGAATAGACTTTTAACCTAAAAACTTATGAGGGATTGTATCTTATTAACAACAGCAAGTGATGATGAGAAACACACTTTAACATGTTTTCTTATTGTTGAAATAAAGAAATTTGATTTTCCGTTTTGTTTGTTTATATAGGAGACTTAAGCAGGTTGGTTTTACTTTCCGAAGCCCTTGCTTCGAGATTTATAAGGATCAAGGATAGGTTAATAGCAGAGCTTGAAAAAAGTTAATCTTACAAAGATTCTTTTATTTCCAAGTTTTCTGATAATCCTGTTGCAAAGGAGTGGAACAGTAAGTATCTTCTTCAACACCATATTATTCAAGAATTCTTAAAAGAAATTGAGAATTCAAAGTTAAAACTTAAGGAAAGGGACTGAGATATTAAAGTTTTAAAGCATTCAATTGGTGGAGATACTTGTATTGATCTCGACTTCGGAATGACCAACTTTTATGAGAGAGTTGATGACTTGGAAGTAGAATTTAAAAAGGTAGCCAGACATTATGTAAATCTTTGGAATTTATACTTAGGAACCCAGCTTATGGTACTAACCCTGCAGTATCTATAGTTTTTCTAAAGCAGTTGATTGAGCCACACTAATTTCAATATATATACGGAATACTTTCCATACCTTGGTAATTTTATGTAGCGTAATGCGATACATTATTTATAATGTTGTAAATACTACCTATTTTTTTGTCTTTGTTTGCATCGTATTAGCCTTTTCATTTGAATGTACCTCTTGAAGGTTTATACACTTCTCGAGCTTTCCGTCTTAGATCATGACCCCTCTTTTGATTAAGTAAATCTAGGTTTCCCGTCATTCTGACTTTCTTGAGAAACATGTAGCAAACAATATTTTTAATTGTTAGCTCGAAATTGACATATTTGTCTAGGTATATCATTTTCTTAGATTAGCAAATCATCTTGCCAATTGTATGAAAAGTAATTTATTCAAAATGTTGAGATCTCATCTTTAACAATGATGAGAATGATCATGGATTTAACTCCTTCTTCTTGCTCGGAATGCCTAAAATTAGGTAATAATAAATTTCACATAGATCTCGAAATATAACCTTTACTTAATAAGGAACTTGATTAGATATCAATGTGTGAAATTTTGATGTAGTAGCTCTTCATCCCATTCCTCGTTATTATTTTAAAAAGCTAAAAGCTTGGAGTTCCCATTTGGATACTTTTAATAGCGATCTTCCTCTTATAATATTCTTTTGCCTAGGTTTAAGCACTTGATATGGACAGAAATCCAAAGATTTTGTACTCAAATTAGGGTTTTAAACAAACAGCAGTCTTGACACCTAGATTTAGGTGTTAATGATAGAGTTTTATGAGGTGTCATCAGACCCAGATTTGGGTATTAGTATATGTAAGATAAGTTGAAAGTCACCTTTTGGAATCCTCTGATAATAAGTGATGGAAGGTTAGAGTGCCAGTTTTAGTAGAATAATATCAAAATATCAGAATACCATCCCACGGTAATAAGTAATAGAGGCCCATAGTATCATCTTTGGTAATAGATAATATAAGGTCATAAATCCATATCTGCTAATAGAATACTAGGATCCTCAATTTGGAATTAATAGTAAAAGTCCGGAAAACCATATGTGGTAATTAAGTAATAGAAGTCCAAAATACCCGATCTGGCATTAATAGTTAGTAGAAGACTAGAAATCCAACCTGGCAGTAAGTATCAGAAGATTAGAAAACCAATCTAGAATTAAGTAATAGAAGATCAGAATACCACTTCTGGTATATCATCTCTGACAATTAATAATAGAAGGTTAGAACGCCATTTTTGGTAATTAATAATAGAGGACCAGGGAACCAATCTGGCAATAAGTAATAGAAGACCAGAGAACCAATCTAGCAATAAGTAATAGAAGACCAGAATACCATATCTGGTAAAAAGTAATAGAAGATTAGAATATCATTTCAGGTAATAAGTGCTAGAAGACTAGAATACCATTTCTGGTAATAAATAATAGAAGACCAGAAGACCAATCTGGCAGATTTTCTGATTCTTTTGTCGAATATGCCGCCTTCAGGCTTTGAATGATATCTCGCATGCTTTTACTTTCTTAGGCCCGAGTTTTCTTTATTCATTTGTGTTGGCCTATTTCAGGCTAAGACTCTTTAGTCCAATTTTCATGCTTATTTCAAGCAGTGCCCATTTCAGGCTATTGTCGTTTTAGACGTTGCCAATTTCTAGCGGTTGCCATTTTAGGCGGTGCCGATTTCTAGGCGGTGCCCATTTCAGGCAAGGACTTTTCTTAGTCCATCGGAGATTTCATCCGGGTTTCCAGTGCGCTCGGCTAGCTTATTCTCATGCAGGGCCCGAGGACTTACCCAACCTCCCTCCAGGAGGCGCCTTAACCTGGCCATAGCATGACGTGGCTAAGGGCTTGTTCAGTACCTTGGCCAGACCATAGCATGACGGGACCAAGAGATTACCCGTCCTCCCTCCAGGAGGCGCCTTATCCTGACCATAGCATGACGTGGATAAGGGCTTGTGCTGCTTTAACTTGGCCATTTCTGACTTTGGCACGGTTAAAGGCTTACGCCCTCCCTCCAGGAGGTGCCTTGACCTGGCCATTTTGGCACGACTAAGGCTTTCTACCATTATTGGTAGCCTACCATTTTAGGTAGTCCAAGTTTTAAGGAGAATTTTACTCCTGACCATGTAAACTTCTCTTATTTTGAGAATAGAGTCTTTATTCCATAATTTGTTCAATCTTTTACAAACTGTTTAAGTTTTCCCTATCTTAGAAAGCGCGGGACCATTTTCCCAAGTACCTTTCGTTGATTTGTATCATGTCTGTTTATCAAATGAAAGTTGCAATATGATCCCTTAAGTTTCCTTTTAAATCCTGGCATCCTTTTCTAAAAAGGCCAATAATTCAGTTCTTCTTTGGTTCTGATATAAATGTCTTCGATTAATGTAGTAAGATTATATTCCCTAGAAGTATTGAATTTTGAGCCGTCTTTGACTAGCGTCTAATTCTTTTGTAGCTTGGTTCAAATACTTCTTCTTGAGGATTAGATTTTCTTTTCATCATTTGTTGATCCTCTTTCAAGGGTCTTTCTTTTAATCTTAGTAATTTTTATACTTCCATTGGGTAATTCTTTTATCATCCTTAGTTCTTCAATCGTGGATTTTTCTATGTGTCCGTAGTTTTCCCTTGAATGGTGAGCCTCATTTATAATATTACACCATTTATGCGTGAAACTGTCATAATCCTTTATCATTTCCTTTTCAAAGGTAGTCCCATGGGAATATGACTGAATGGTCCTTCTCATTTGATTAAAAATGTTGTCACTTCCACTTATTCTTTTTCCAAGTGCAAAGATTGGGGTCAGACCTACATGAAAGGGGTTTAAACTCCATTTCTCAGGGTTATAAGATTATGATTTCTTTTTGTTTATAATCCTTAAGGCTTCAAGCCTTAGTCTTTGTTCCTTATCCTGATTGGAGTTCTTGATGTTTACTTGAGAGTATCTTGTCAAGTGTGGTTCAGAAGACCCTTGTTCAGATCTCTTATGTAACGGCCCGTAAATTTTAACTGTTAAATAACGTAATTAGTTAAATTTTGTGAAATTTTAAACGATAAAATTTTGAAATATAAATTTGATATTTGGAATGCGTCTAATTAAACATAGCAACTGGTAAATTTTCATCCGGAAATATGAAAATTTATTTCGCGCGTAAATTTACTTCAATTTAATCAGTTAAAAATAGGTGATAATAAAATGTTTTCCAAACCTAAATATTTTTACATGGAAAATTTGTAAATTATCTTCCGAGTGAGACGTTATCTTTCGTTTCGTCAAATTTGGACTTATGTTGCTCCGTTTATCTTAATTCTGGCTGAATAGCAGCATTTTCGGTACCGATTATCGACTTTTGATCGGATGATCGTACCACCAATATCTGTGTACCATTTTAATCGTCACGTCGTGCTGATCTCAGCGGTATATTTATCTCTTTATTTTGAGGTCCAGTACGTGACAGAAACAATAGAACAGTGCGCCGTACCGGTACCCTGAATTGTGACCGTTAGCTTTAGTTTTGCTTTTCATTTCCAGTGTAAATTCAAATTGGCCAACTGTCAGAATTCAAACCGTCTGGTGTTTATCCATGAAGCAAAAAATGAGGATAAACGTATAATCATTCTTCCCAAATTTTCGGCTTTCCAGTTCATACCAGATTTCACTCAATGACCTTTCCCTTCACATCGGTTATCATATTTCTCTGAGTGTTTCCATTGTTTTTTTTATATCCTCTGTTTTTTGAAAAAAAAATTATTTACAACATAAAAAGTCTTCAACAGTTGGTTCTTCCCTCCACCGTGAAACGCCTCCACTTGCTCCTCCCCATCATCGAAACTCCCCTTTGCCAGATCGAGACCTACCCAACCGAACTCCACGCCTGCCACCACCACGTCACCAACAGCCACCACCATCATGACGAGATCCAGTTCCCACGCCTTCGCCCATCACCACGTACGCCAGCCTTCGACCAGCTCCAACCTGAAGCCCTACTCACCGCCTCCACCCAACCTGCCACGCCAACGTCACCACCTGATGCTTCGGCCAAGCCTCCATTTCTCTCCCCTGTTCAGTTGCTCGTGTTGTTCCATGCCATCACCTCGTTGCTTCACTCACTTTCCTTGTTTGTATATAGGTAAGTAACGTATATTCTGTTGTTTATATGAGATACATATGCATATTTATTAGTTAGTATATATTATTATAAAGTATATATTAGTAGTGTCTTTGCATAGCTGTGATTATCATATACTACCTAAGTTATATACTTGTATGCTTGTTCGTGTATATATATATATGTATTTTAAGCTATGTCTATTCTATTTTATGTATGTATATATATTGTTTGAAAAAGTTTTATATACATTTTATAGATATTTTGGTCTGTATATATAAGTATGTTTAAATAAAACATATTGTTCATAAGTAAAAAAAATGTGTTCTGTTATATTTTTTCTGTTTTGTCTAAAGTGTATATTTTGAAAGCTGTTTATAACATAACTGAGATGTTCGTGTATATGTATATATATAAGTTCACACAAATTTTATATTATACGTTCGGTTATATATGTATTGATATATTTTGGTTTATATTGTATGAACGTATATATAACAGTTTAGTTAATCCTTGGTATGCAGATAACAAGTTGTTATATTTTTTGTGTTTACTGTGCATAGACTTATAGTGTCCTATATATTCTAAAAGTATAACATATATTACTTTAGTCTTTTGTTCTGTTTATAAATATATGTTAAACATTAAAGAACATCAACGAGGTGTTATACGTATTTGGTTTCGAAAAGTAACATTTGGGCAGTCTTGTTTATATATTATGTATATGAAAATAATTATGGTATAAGTTCAGTTATAGGTTTGGTTTATATATATTTTTATGTAATATTGTTGTTACAGTATTGTGTATTGTTGAAACAATTTGATATATGTTAGTATATAGTGTTTGTATATGATAATGTATATATACAGTCTGTAAGAGTTATATTTGTTTATTTAAACAATGTTGATTTTATATAAACGTCGGCATATTCTAGTTTATATAGTATAGAAAAAAATCTGGTAATATATATATATAATTCTTAATATTTGAGATTTAAGAAAATGACTTTGGAATATATTTTTTTTTTCTTTTTACTATTTCGATATTTGGCTTAATTTGAAATACTGGGGAAAATATATATATTTCAATAATGATGTATATATATATTTGTGGTTTACATCGAAACCAATTTGATTTGATTTCATTGATTTCTATCTATTAGTTTGTTCGTCGAATCGTGTCCATCTAGCTTTACCTTGGGATTCGTGCTTACATTCGTAACTCAACTTCATTGTCTATCCTCTCTAGCCTCGAAAGGTGAGCAATCACTCACGATTAATATTCTTATATTTATTAAGTTTAATTTCAATTGAAACGTCAATTGAAATATGCTGATGTTAGTTATTTACATTGTTATATATGTCATTTTCTGTATCTGTTCACCTGTGACATCTGACACCATTATCTGTTATTTATACTGATGATATATGCCTGTTACTGTTGTTATTTTATTATCATATCTGTTATCACCCTGCAAGTTCCCTGTTAGTATAGAATCACTATGGGTTGAAATGATACATACCCGAACGATCTGTAGAATAGGAGAAAATCGTTATGGGTTGAAATGATAAACCCAAGCGATTTTCATTGAATTGGATTTGGGATTTCGGGTTGAAAAGATATATACCCGAATATGTTTTAAATTGCGGATTGAAATGATAAATATCCGTATCACTTGACCATAGGATAGAAAATTATATACAGACACCGTTGGTCTATATATAAACGTTTTGAAAATGATTTCTATGGTTTTGAAGAGAAAAATAGGGTTTTGATAAATATTGATTTTTAAAGATTTATTAAAGTTGATTTAATAAAGTTGATAAATAACATATTTAAGTATTTATTTAATATCTATATTTTTAAAATATAGAATTTATAATGATTTGAAATTGATTGAAATTATATTTATTTAAGAATTATACTTAAATAAGTTTGATTTGAAATGTATTGAATTTGGAAGAAAAAAAAAAGTGATTTACAACTTGAAATTTGAAAAGGTGACTTAAATAAATATTTCAAACGTATAAATATTTGAATGAGATGTTTTGTTTATTTAAATTGTAAATTGAAATTGAATTTGAATTTTTGGAAATGATTAAGTTAATATTTCAAAACTAAATAATTGTAAAGGGAATCTGATATGTATATAAATTTATCGAATTTAGTTTTGAAATGATGAATAATTAAAGCTTTGAAATATATTAAAAATTGAAATGGTTTATTTTATGGTTTGGATACGTATTTGAAATTGATAATTTGAAATGGTTTATTTAGAAGTTGAATCGAGTTGAAACTGATGATTTGAGATTTGATTAAATTAAATTTTTGGAATTCGAGTTAAGTTGAATCGATTTGTGAAATTTGAGGAAACTAATTTATTCTATAACGAAATTTTAATGTCTAAACTGTTTAAAAGGAAAGTGTTATGATTTTGAAAACATTATAATTTTGAGTAGTAATATGATTTAAAAATGGATATATTTGAAGTGAAAATGATATCGTATTAAACTTGGTTTGAAATGGAAATGATATTTTAGTCTTGAAGTATAAACTACTTTGAAATGACCACGGTGTTATAATAACGGTTGGTTGGCAAAGAGACCGGGATCGGATATGGACATACTCTCTGTCGATACCGAAAACCACTTTGACAACCGTGTACGCGGTGGAGATCCCAGAATGAAGTAGGATGGTGGCGACGTCCTTAAGGTATTACGTGGACCCAACTCCCGTGAGTTGGCATAAGGTGGCTAAAACAGGAGCGATCTCGGACCAGTGAGGTAGCACCTCTTCTCGGACACATTTCTTCGATATTATACCCTTACTGTTTTGACTAGATGGCCATCCTCCGATTGGGAATGTTGTTCGAGGTGGAACGGTAGTGGCTGCTATGCGTATCCATCAGTCCGTGTGCGTAATTGGTATATCTACCCTGGCATTGCCTAGCTGTGCCGTGTCACCTACCATACCGAGCTTTACTACGATTATGATTTTAAGATCCGACCGCGTTAAGGTTCTCCATCCCCTTAACGCTATTTTCCGATATGATTATACTTTACTTATTTAGACACTATTATAATAGCGAATATTACTATATAGTAAATAGTTTAACGGATCCTTAGGGGATGGTTATCCCAAACATCCTTTAAGTTACTTGTATTTCAGTTGATATTTCACTTGAGTTGGATTTATTAATATAAGAATGTTAATCCTGACTCGAGTGTTCTGTGTTTTGCTTTATGCTCGGGTCAGACTGAGTGATACAGCATTTGGGACTCACCTTTGGAGTTGGAGCTTCGCTTGGAGATCCAGCTATCTATCGATCCTGCTTTCAGTTATTCCGTTGATTCCAGTGATGTATTCAGATCTGGTATTTGATTATTGTATTGAGACATCTATTGTATTCGAGACCTCTGTTGTATCTTGTTTAACTCTGTTATATACATATAGTAGCTTCATGAACTACTATCCTTTTGTTTCCGCTGCATTATTGGTATATTACTCTGTGTCTGTGATCTGTAATTATTTTATTTACTGTATATACTGAGTTTTGCCAAATTTTAATTACAACGCGGTATTTTGAGCAATTCAACTCCGGCATGAGTGTCTACCTATACACTTATAATGGATGCGAATGGTTGAAAATATCGGGTCGTTACATGTGGTATCAGAGCTCTGGTTTTAGGCAAAACTCAGCATATAGAGTAAATTCAATTTCAGAATCACGTTCGTTCGAGCTTGAATTCCTTCTTCTTTGACTCAGTTCCTTTGAATTTTGGGACGTTCACTTCGGTTCCAAAGTCCATTCGTGTCTCCCCTATTCGTGTCTTTTGATTCTGGAGTATCCCATAACTCCACTTCGAATGATCTCTAGAATAAAATCGGCGATCTCGCCAATCTTCAAATAATTTGTACTGGGGTGAAACTCCTTTACAATCGGTATTGATTCACCGGAGATTTCTGTATCCTCGGTTTACGATGCTGCTATCTTAGGCTATACCCGAATTCTACCTCTGATAATCGAATGTCGATTTGCTTCAGAATTCTATATCGATCTTATCTATGAAGTCACGGTTGACCCGGTTAAGGTTGCCCGCAATTTATACAACTTTATCCATCTTCCTGTTTGAAATGCAATCATCTAACCTTCGTTTCGAGCCAATCTATTTTAGATTAGAATTCTCTTTGATAAGAGCCCTTCTATATTTGGATCTCTATCCTTGTGTTGGAATCCAATTCTGGAATCATCGTGTGAGGGAGTGTATTTGAAATTAATATAAAATTGTTGATGTTTATAGTGTGTTGTTTGAGTTGTTGATGTTGATTTGGATTTTCGATCGATTCGTCTGATCAACGCTATCGATAGGATTTCCAAAACACTTGAACAGAGCAAACTGACACGATATAATTTTCAAATTTGATAAATGAAATAAATTTGTATGATTATATTATAAATATATAAGAAATATTTTTTTTGGAATTAAAAGTTAAATAATTTGGTTGTTGAAAATGATAATATTTTATTATCATTTTATTGTTTTGTAAGTCATTGACTATTGCAAAATGATAACTGTTTTGAATTTATTTGGAATTGAAATGAATTTAAATTGATAATTTAAGAATTAAATTTCTGGTGATTTCAAACTTTGTTTTAAGTCTTAAAATGTATATTAGTTAAAGTATTTTCGAATAAAATGGTTTTCAAAGAATTTTAAAATGTTGAAATCCGTGCTCTTCTCTTTGTCGCTGGAAAATAATTTCGGTGATGACGGCCGCATCATCGACATTCATCTTCGAGTTTCGAAGAGGAGAAACCATTCTGTAGCTTTGCTACGGTTTTGTTTTGAAAAAAAAAATATATTTCGATTTGAATTTCTTCAGTATAATTTGATTATATATATAGGTATCTTATTTTAAAAAGTTAATCCGATTTGATATAAATATATTATATATATCTCTAAATTGTTTGGAGTAAATCGGAGATTTAAATTCTTAAATTTTAGATTTAGGATGATTTCAATTATAAACTAAAGACAAAATTCTTGGATAAATAGTTAACTGGGAATAACTGAATTGTAAAATATTATTTGTATAATACCGATTTCATCTCAACATAACTTACCTAAAATTTTTAGAAGTTAAAATGTAATTGGATAGTATACAATATAAAATGACTTTTATAAATAGAATTTGAGTGGATATAATAAAGGTTATACACTTAAATTTTAGTTATAAATATTAATCGAAATAAATAAATTAATAAGTTAATTGAATAATAAATGAGACAAATAAATTGTTTGAAGGAACTAATAAATTGAAACTTGTTTAAAGTATGGAAATACCTTGAAAAAAGAAAAATCAATTATTGAATATAAATTGATTTAAACTGAAATATATGGTTTAAATTAATTTATATAGTTTAAATATATGTGATAAGATATATTAAGTGAAATTAACTTAATAATAATTTGGAATAAAAGAATTTAATTTTTTTGAATAAAACATGAGTATAATAAATGATTATACAAATTTGATGACTTAGAAATTGTTAATTGAGGATGACTAGATAATAAGATAATAAATTTAGGAATAATTGGATTTGATATAATTTAGGTGAACTCTAAGGGATTTAACCAAAAGGTTGGATATTAATTAGTTTAATTTGAATCTTGTATAGTTTTAAAATTTTGTTGTTTATTTTGTTTCAAAGCTGTTTTCTTTCTGGTTGTTTCTATTCCCCTACCTCCTTCCTTTTCGGGGACGAAAAGTTTTGAGTGGGGGAGAGTGTAACGGCCCGTAAATTTTAACTGTTAAATAACGTAATTAGTTAAATTTTGTGAAATTTTAAACGATAAAATTTTGAAATATAAATTTGATATTTGGAATGCGTCTAATTAAACATAGCAACTGGTAAATTTTCATCCGGAAATATGAAAATTTATTTCGCGCGTAAATTTACTTCAATTTAATCAGTTAAAAATAGGTGATAATAAAATGTTTTCCAAACCTAAATATTTTTACATGGAAAATTTGTAAATTATCTTCCGAGTGAGACGTTATCTTTCGTTTCGTCAAATTTGGACTTATGTTGCTCCGTTTATCTTAATTCTGGCTGAATAGCAGCATTTTCGGTACCGATTATCGACTTTTGATCGGATGATCGTACCACCAATATCTGTGTACCATTTTAATCGTCACGTCGTGCTGATCTCAGCGGTATATTTATCTCTTTATTTTGAGGTCCAGTACGTGACAGAAACAATAGAACAGTGCGCCGTACCGGTACCCTGAATTGTGACCGTTAGCTTTAGTTTTGCTTTTCATTTCCAGTGTAAATTCAAATTGGCCAACTGTCAGAATTCAAACCGTCTGGTGTTTATCCATGAAGCAAAAAATGAGGATAAACGTATAATCATTCTTCCCAAATTTTCGGCTTTCCAGTTCATACCAGATTTCACTCAATGACCTTTCCCTTCACATCGGTTATCATATTTCTCTGAGTGTTTCCATTGTTTTTTTTATATCCTCTGGTTTTTGAAAAAAAATTATTTACAACATAAAAAGTCTTCAACAGTTGGTTCTTCCCTCCACCGTGAAACGCCTCCACTTGCTCCTCCCCATCATCGAAACTCCCCTTTGCCAGATCGAGACCTACCCAACCGAACTCCACGCCTGCCACCACCACGTCACCAACAGCCACCACCATCATGACGAGATCCAGTTCCCACGCCTTCGCCCATCACCACGTACGCCAGCCTTCGACCAGCTCCAACCTGAAGCCCTGCTCACCGCCTCCACCCAACCTGCCACGCCAACGTCACCACCTGATGCTTCGGCCAAGCCTCCATTTCTCTCCCCTGTTCAGTTGCTCGTGTTGTTCCATGCCATCACCTCGTTGCTTCACTCACTTTCCTTGTTTGTATATAGGTAAGTAACGTATATTCTGTTGTTTATATGAGATACATATGCATATTTATTAGTTAGTATATATTATTATAAAGTATATATTAGTAGTGTCTTTGCATAGCTGTGATTATCATATACTACCTAAGTTATATACTTGTATGCTTGTTCGTGTATATATATATATGTATTTTAAGCTATGTCTATTCTATTTTATGTATGTATATATATTGTTTGAAAAAGTTTTATATACATTTTATAGATATTTTGGTCTGTATATATAAGTATGTTTAAATAAAACATATTGTTCATAAGTAAAAAAAATGTGTTCTGTTATATTTTTTCTGTTTTGTCTAAAGTGTATATTTTGAAAGCTGTTTATAACATAACTGAGATGTTCGTGTATATGTATATATATAAGTTCACACAAATTTTATATTATACGTTCGGTTATATATGTATTGATATATTTTGGTTTATATTGTATGAACGTATATATAACAGTTTAGTTAATCCTTTGTATGCAGATAACAAGTTGTTATATTTTTTGTGTTTACTGTGCATAGACTTATAGTGTCCTATATATTCTAAAAGTATAACATATATTACTTTAGTCTTTTGTTCTGTTTATAAATATATGTTAAACATTAAAGAACATCAACGAGGTGTTATACGTATTTGGTTTCGAAAAGTAACATTTGGGCAGTCTTGTTTATATATTATGTATATGAAAATAATTATGGTATAAGTTCAGTTATAGGTTTGGTTTATATATATTTTTATGTAATATTGTTGTTACAGTATTGTGTATTGTTGAAACAATTTGATATATGTTAGTATATAGTGTTTGTATATGATAATGTATATATACAGTCTGTAAGAGTTATATTTGTTTATTTAAACAATGTTGATTTTATATAAACGTCGGCATATTCTAGTTTATATAGTATAGAAAAAAATCTGGTAATATATATATATAATTCTTAATATTTGAGATTTAAGAAAATGACTTTGGAATATATTTTTTTTTTCTTTTTACTATTTCGATATTTGGCTTAATTTGAAATACTGGGGAAAATATATATATTTCAATAATGATGTATATATATATTTGTGGTTTACATCGAAACCAATTTGATTTGATTTCATTGATTTCTATCTATTAGTTTGTTCGTCGAATCGTGTCCATCTAGCTTTACCTTGGGATTCGTGCTTACATTCGTAACTCAACTTCATTGTCTATCCTCTCTAGCCTCGAAAGGTGAGCAATCACTCACGATTAATATTCTTATATTTATTAAGTTTAATTTCAATTGAAACGTCAATTGAAATATGCTGATGTTAGTTATTTACATTGTTATATATGTCATTTTCTGTATCTGTTCACCTGTGACATCTGACACCATTATCTGTTATTTATACTGATGATATATGCCTGTTACTGTTGTTATTTTATTATCATATCTGTTATCACCCTGCAAGTTCCCTGTTAGTATAGAATCACTATGGGTTGAAATGATACATACCCGAACGATCTGTAGAATAGGAGAAAATCGTTATGGGTTGAAATGATAAACCCAAGCGATTTTCATTGAATTGGATTTGGGATTTCGGGTTGAAAAGATATATACCCGAATATGTTTTAAATTGCGGATTGAAATGATAAATATCCGTATCACTTGACCATAGGATAGAAAATTATATACAGACACCGTTGGTCTATATATAAACGTTTTGAAAATGATTTCTATGGTTTTGAAGAGAAAAATAGGGTTTTGATAAATATTGATTTTTAAAGATTTATTAAAGTTGATTTAATAAAGTTGATAAATAACATATTTAAGTATTTATTTAATATCTATATTTTTAAAATATAGAATTTATAATGATTTGAAATTGATTGAAATTATATTTATTTAAGAATTATACTTAAATAAGTTTGATTTGAAATGTATTGAATTTGGAAGAAAAAAAAAAAGTGATTTACAACTTGAAATTTGAAAAGGTGACTTAAATAAATATTTCAAACGTATAAATATTTGAATGAGATGTTTTGTTTATTTAAATTGTAAATTGAAATTGAATTTGAATTTTTGGAAATGATTAAGTTAATATTTCAAAACTAAATAATTGTAAAGGGAATCTGATATGTATATAAATTTATCGAATTTAGTTTTGAAATGATGAATAATTAAAGCTTTGAAATATATTAAAAATTGAAATGGTTTATTTTATGGTTTGGATACGTATTTGAAATTGATAATTTGAAATGGTTTATTTAGAAGTTGAATCGAGTTGAAACTGATGATTTGAGATTTGATTAAATTAAATTTTTGGAATTCGAGTTAAGTTGAATCGATTTGTGAAATTTGAGGAAACTAATTTATTCTATAACGAAATTTTAATGTCTAAACTGTTTAAAAGGAAAGTGTTATGATTTTGAAAACATTATAATTTTGAGTAGTAATATGATTTAAAAATGGATATATTTGAAGTGAAAATGATATCGTATTAAACTTGGTTTGAAATGGAAATGATATTTTAGTCTTGAAGTATAAACTACTTTGAAATGACCACGGTGTTATAATAACGGTTGGTTGGCAAAGAGACCGGGATCGGATATGGACATACTCTCTGTCGATACCGAAAACCACTTTGACAACCGTGTACGCGGTGGAGATCCCAGAATGAAGTAGGATGGTGGCGACGTCCTTAAGGTATTACGTGGACCCAACTCCCGTGAGTTGGCATAAGGTGGCTAAAACAGGAGCGATCTCGGACCAGTGAGGTAGCACCTCTTCTCGGACACATTTCTTCGATATTATACCCTTACTGTTTTGACTAGATGGCCATCCTCCGATTGGGAATGTTGTTCGAGGTGGAACGGTAGTGGCTGCTATGCGTATCCATCAGTCCGTGTGCGTAATTGGTATATCTACCCTGGCATTGCCTAGCTGTGCCGTGTCACCTACCATACCGAGCTTTACTACGATTATGATTTTAAGATCCGACCGCGTTAAGGTTCTCCATCCCCTTAACGCTATTTTCCGATATGATTATACTTTACTTATTTAGACACTATTATAATAGCGAATATTACTATATAGTAAATAGTTTAACGGATCCTTAGGGGATGGTTATCCCAAACATCCTTTAAGTTACTTGTATTTCAGTTGATATTTCACTTGAGTTGGATTTATTAATATAAGAATGTTAATCCTGACTCGAGTGTTCTGTGTTTTGCTTTATGCTCGGGTCAGACTGAGTGATACAGCATTTGGGACTCACCTTTGGAGTTGGAGCTTCGCTTGGAGATCCAGCTATCTATCGATCCTGCTTTCAGTTATTCCGTTGATTCCAGTGATGTATTCAGATCTGGTATTTGATTATTGTATTGAGACATCTATTGTATTCGAGACCTCTGTTGTATCTTGTTTAACTCTGTTATATACATATAGTAGCTTCATGAACTACTATCCTTTTGTTTCCGCTGCATTATTGGTATATTACTCTGTGTCTGTGATCTGTAATTATTTTATTTACTGTATATACTGAGTTTTGCCAAATTTTAATTACAACGCGGTATTTTGAGCAATTCAACTCCGGCATGAGTGTCTACCTATACACTTATAATGGATGCGAATGGTTGAAAATATCGGGTCGTTACATCTTAGATCTTTTGGCCATGATCAAACCAAAATGAGTGAACTTGACATGGAGTAGGTCCAATGGGGGTTAGAGAATAGTAGTGTTAGGGAGTTAACCACAAGGCCGGAGGTTCAAGCCCTCCTTCTAGCGCCAAAATGTTAACTAAATTTATGGTTAACACCCCAAAGTTATTCCAAGTAGTTTGATTAGTCTGATTTGAACAAAGGGATTGATATCCTTTAGGATTGTCTTTGTATTTCCACTGGTAAATAACTCTCGAATTCGACCCTTCGATGTAGTAGAAAGGTTTAGATGTAGGTTTATGGCACCTTCCGGCTTTATTGAGTTAATATACCTTTGTCTCTGTCTTAGTTGAACCATTATGGGACCTCCTACAAAAGCTATTGTCTCAACTGGGTAGGGAATCCCTTAGTTTGGCCATAAGAAGGTTTAATTTTAATCCGATTGAAAGGTTAAGGTAATTGTCCACCTTGGACTTAAGCGAGGTACAATACACTTTGGTGGATATGAAGTGGGTACCGATCTCGTCGAAAGGTTGGACCACTAGTTGTTTGGTTTTGGAAGGTTGTTGATGTTGCTGGAGTATAAAGGGCTATGAACCTTGTCGAAAGGTTTAGACTATAGTGCCAACGATTTCGGAAGGTTGTTGATTCAAATAAATTGCCAATTTGGTCAAAGGGTTTAGATTGTAGAGCTGAGAATGCCGAAGGGTTGCAGTGATTACTTGTAGAAGAAATGTTATTGTCCTTGTCGACTAGAACCTTTCGATGGAGTTGGACCTGGAAATATGAGTCAATCCAGCAAAGGGTTAAGCGAATAGTAAAGTAATTAACTAAACTAAGGACTCCCATGTATATCCAAGAAAGATCTTCCTTTTTATTAAATTTCCCCAAATCTCACTCAGTTAGGGTTACAGTACTTTGATTAAGAAGTTACAGGACTAGAATGAGAGAAGAAAAATGGGATCCCTCAAACAGGACCCCTTGGGTCTTATTTATAGATGTCGACGGCTTCCTTTCGACTCCATGCTCTTGACTGGGTCGGAAGGTATCCCTTTTATAAGTCATTGGGAACCTTTCGACTTTGTCAAGAGACTGCCTTCTATCCGCTATTATGGACCTTTCGGCTTTGTCGAAGGTTCGCTTTTCTTTATGTCTTCATGAACCTTTCGTCCTTGTCGGAAGGTTGCTCTTCACTTGATTGTTGTGAACCCTTCGACCTTGTCGGAAGGTCGCTCTTCACTTCTTTGCTGACTTATGGGTGTTGATTTCTTCATAAACCTTTTGACATTGTCGAAAGGTATTTTGGATGTGCTTCAACCGGTCTGAAAGGCTTGCTATGCTTTCGAAAAGGTCATTATATAGCTACTTGTACTTGCTTTGACTTCTCCAACTTCTTCGAAAGGTTAGAACCCATTGAATGTTGAGGAGTGAAGCCTTTCGACCACTCCGAAAGGTCTGAAACTATTATATACTGTTGACCGCATTCCTTCGACTCCTTCGGAAGGTTTGATCTGAACTCCTTTTCTTTTGTCTCTTGCTGAAAGACCCTCTGACTTAGACGGAAGGAGGATTTTTGAGTAACAGAATACAATACTTCCAATCAATTATACACACATATATCTGTATGTCATCATGTTAATATATGTGGATATGAGATATATTCAAAATAATCATTGAATAAAATTGATAAACGTGAATAATCAATTAATTAATTATGAAATATTTTAAATAGAATATGATTGTGTTTAATAAATATATTTAATTTAATGTTAGTTAATAAACTTCATTGAGCCACTAAGATCCAAATATGGATCTTTTAAATTTACCTATTTCACCCGCTGCGAAACAAACCGAGTTCCTTCATAAACTTGATCACTTTAAAAAATTAATAATTACAATTGTCCCAACCATTATTAATTTCAAATCATATCCATAATCAACTTCAGTGCATTATCGCATAAGTGACAAATAATAGATATATTCTATAAATAAGGCAACAGATGAAATCTAAACATCAATTTTTTTTAATCTCTCCCTATGTATAATATATATATTTAAAAAAAATTAAATTGATTTTTAATGAAATAACTTCAGACCTAAACTTACATAAGAAGACCAATCTGGCAATGGGAAGGGCTCAGAAAATTCTTTCTGATTCTTTTGTTGAATGTGCCGCCTTCAGGCTTTGATGATATCTCGCATGCTTTTTCTTTCTCGGGCCCGAGTTTTCTTTATTCATTTGTGTTGGCCTATTTCAGTCTAAGACTCTTTAGTCCAATTTTCATGCTTATTTCAAGCAGTGCCCATTTCAGGCTATTGTCGTTTTAGATGTTGCCAATTTCTGGCGGTTGCCATTTTAGGCGATGCTGATTTCTGGGCGGTGCCCATTTCAGGCAGGGACTTTTCTTCGTCAGAGATTTCATCCGGGTTTCCAGTGAGCTCGGCTAGCTTATTCTCATGCAGGGCCCGAGGACTTACCCAATCTCCCTCCAGGAGGCGCCTTAACCTGGCCATAGCATGACATGGCTAAGGGCTAGCTTATTCTCATGCAGGGCTAGCTTATTCTCATGTAGGGCCCGAGGACTTACCTGACCTCCCTCTAGGAGGCGCCTTAACCTGGCCATAGTGTGACGTAGCTAAGGGCTTGTTCGGTACCTTGGCCAGGCCATGGCGTGGCGGGACTAAGGGATTACCCATCCTCCTTCCAAGAGGCGCCTTATCCTGGCTATAACGTGACGCGGATAAGGGCTTGTGCTGCTTTAACCTGGCCATTTCTGACTTTGACATGGCTAAAGGCTTACGCCCTCCCTCTAGGAGGTGCCTTGACCTGGCCATCTTGGCGCGATCAAGGGCTTTCTACCATTATTGGTAGCCTACCATTTTAGGTAGTCCAATTTTTAATGGGAATTTTACTCCCGACTATGTAGACCTCTTATTTTGAGAATAGAGTCTTTATTCCATAATTTGTTCAATCCTTTACAAACTGTTTAAGTTTTCCCTGTCTTAGAAAGTGCAGGACCATTTTCCCAAGTACCTTATATTGATTTGTATCATGTCCGTTTATCAAATGAAAGTTGCAATATGATCCCTTAAGTTTCCTTTCAAATCCCGGTGTCCTTTTATGAGAAGGCCAATAATTCAGTTCTTCTTTGGTTCTGGTATTAATGTCTTCGATTGATGTAGTAAGATTATATTCTCCAAGAAGTATTGACTTTTGAGTCGTCTTTGACTAGCATCTAATTCTTTTGTAGCTTGGTTCAAGTACTTCTTCTTGAGGAGTAGGTTTTCTTTTCATCATTCGTTGATCCTCTTTCAAGGGTCTTTCCTTCAATCTTAAGGCTTCGGTTGGAAATTTCTTAGTAATTTTTATACTTCCACTAGGTAATTCTTTTATCGTCCTTAGTTCTTCGATCGTGAGGTTTTTTATGTGTCCATAGTTTTCCCTTGAATGGTGAGCCTCATTTATAATCTTACTGACTTAGACAGAAGGTGGATTTTTTGAGTAACAGAAAATAATACTTCCAATCAATTATACACACATATATCTGTATGTCATCATGTTAATATATGTATATATGAGATATACTCAAAATAATCACTGAATAAAATTGATAACCATGAATAATCAATTAATTAATTATGAAATATTTTAAATAGAGTATGTTTGTGTTTAATAAATATATTTAATTTAATGTTAGTTAATAAACTTCATTGAGCCACTAAGATCCAAATATGGATCTTTTAAATTTACCTATTTCACCCGCTGTGAAACAAACCGAGTTCCTTCATAAACTTGATCGCTTTAAAAAATTCATAATTACAATTGTCCCAACCATTATTAATTTCAAATCAATATCCATAATCAACTTCAGTGCATTGTCGCATAAGCACAAATAATAGATAAATTCTAAATGGGGCAACGAATGAAATCTAAACAACATATTTTTTTTAATCTCTCCTTATGTATAATATATATATTTTAAAAAAAATTAATTGATTTTTATTGAAATAACTTCAAACCTAAACTTACATAAAGTATTATAGCTAAATTTAATTATTATATATATATATGTGTGTGTGTGTGTGTGTTTTTCATTTGTAGTTGCAATAATTTATAATTTGAAACAAACTAAAAGATTGCAATGAAATTTCAATTTTTGAATAAAATGGTATAAACATGTATCTAGAAGTAAAAATATATACATCAAGGATGATGAATATTCAATATAAGATATTAAGAATTACCTCAATAGATCCATCCCATTATGATACCTTGATCGACATGTGGGTAGCCTCAAAGATTGCATATACTGCCATGTGATCTTGCTGGAATTGCATGATCCACTTTGTTTTAGTTTTATTTTATGTTATTTTGATGAACATGGTTTTGTCCATTGCAATGACTCATAATTTAATCGCTTTGAATAGGAATATTCAATTAATTTTAAATATTCAGTTGATTATTTTTAAACGATGAATAATTCAATTTAATTATTATATAATAATGATAATAAGTGATTTATAATGGTTTTATAAATATATAAACTTATTTTATAAAGATATATAAACTTCATCGTATTTTGACAAATCGACGTCGTATTTTTATAAATGGGTTTAAGCATTATTTAATATGGTTTTATAGATTAAATAATCTTGTTTTAATTATTTAGAGATTATAAGAAATATATTTTTAAGTTTTGTTTTACATAAATAAATGGATGATTGAAAACTGAAAATGTGATCGGGATTCAACTTTCGGATTTTCAAACTTTCGTCTAATGGAAGTTGTTTCAAATCATTGCAACTTTATATGATACTCATACACATATGCATATACATACAATTAGTCAAATCAAAGCTAAAGAAAATATCTAAAAAAAAGTATACATATTTATATATAAACTCCTTATATGTAACGCAAACTTCACCCTTAAGTCGCAAAAAGCATACTCACCATCACTCAACCAAGAGAACACAAGCATATGGAGGGGGAGTGGGATCGACCGAAGCTATGATGGGAGGGGGGTTATTTTGGTAATTTCATGCACAAGGATTTCTACCCTATAAATATACATACATATCCTCTTCCTTCCTTCACAAATTAATTTCACTTCTCTTCTTCTTCTTGTTGAGCTCTCTAATAGCTCTTCTTCAATGGCTTCCTAACTAGTAAAAATATTTCAACACCGCATCGAAGTTCTACTAAAATTGTTTCCATACACATACGATATCAAATCGCTTCAAAAATTTAGCCAAACTCCACCTCTTCCTCACTAAAGTGCACGGGCCCATACCACCACCATCTCAACGCCAAGCTTCCATATCCATGCAAGCTTGGCCGAGCATCACTAAGGTTTGGGGACAAGTTCCATATTCTTTGATGTAGAGTAAGGGATCGTTTCGTCAATTAAAAAACACTTAGAGTCGGATGGTATGAAAGTGAGAACACTACTTCTATCTTATGAAAATTTATCTTAAATTTTTTATGATTTGTACTGTGCAAGTATATTTAGTTGATTTAAAATGATTGATTATTGGTTGATTGGTTGCTTATGTTAATCATATATTGGCTTGGTTGAGTTAAGTTGAATTATTTTGATAACAATGCGAAAATCATATCCATCAGAATTGAAATAATCGCTTTAAATAGTGATAGTAAATTCATGAGAAATAATCTTTATAATAATGTATGTATAAGGAGTATTAAGCCTTTTTCGAATTTTAAATCAAAAAGATATCGTTTTAGAAAAGAAAAAAGAAATGGTTTTAGAAAGGTAAAGAGGAGTATTTAATTTATTTAGGAAAAAGTAAATCAAATGGTTTAATTTTGAGAATAATAGTTTAAAACATGAAAAATGATATAGAAATATCATTTGGTTTAAAATGAAGAATTTGAATTAAAAAGGTTGGAAAAATTGAATATTATAATAATATAATATGTGAAAAGAAGTCAGATAGATTTTTAATAAGTAAAATGGTAAAATATTTTTTTAAATTGGATAATGATAGTTTATCATGTTTCTAAGATGATTTAAAAATGTTTCAAACATGTTTCAAAACATTTAAGTAAAAGGTGAAAATAAGCCGTCGCGTTTCACAGCCTAAAAATTTAAACGGATGTGTAGGATATGAGTCGGAATTTTTTGAAATACAAATTTTCTGGACCCTTATGATCATAGTTTTCAAATGAAAAAGAAAAATCAAGATTCCATTTAGTAAAGTTTGAAATATGTCCAAATCAAGTTTCTTAAATCGTCGCGTTTTGGTAGTTCGTAAAATATTGTTTTCAACTCTTTAAAATGGATGCTTTTAAATCTTTAAAAATATGAAATAAATTCCATAAATATGTTAAGAAATTTAAAAGGAATTTGAATTGTAAAAATGGGCATATATGTAATGAAATTAGTGTTTTAATCTGTAATGCTTTAAAATCACTATTCATTGATAATTTAGCAATGAAATTTGGCAACCGTTGGATAAATGATTTTAAGTTGGATTTTATTTCCGAATCTTTTTGAAATGCCTTTCAAATGATAAATCAAATACTTTTAAATGTTTAGAGTCATCAAATAACTTGACCGCCTTATGGGTGACAAAGAGATAGTCATGTCACTAGGCTAGAGTTTAGGAAACCAGTTGCCTGCTCCCCTAGCTATCCAGACTAGCTAGGTGGAGGGGATTACTAATTTAATTTACTCTGATCACATTTTCTTAAGATAAAAGAAAAGAGATTTGAAGCTTTACAAAAAGGTTAAACAAGGTTTAAAATAGGATTTTGATGATAAAGATAACATTCTTGTTAAGCTCTATACTAAATTCCAAGAAGAGAACTTATACTATCCGCGTGAATTTAAAGAAGATTTCACCATTATTTGACGATTAGTACAGGTTGAATACAGAAATTAGTATTGAGTATAATTAATCTAAAATCTATGATTCCTTTTTACTCAATACTAAGTGATTTGGGTTACAGTAAATGATGTCTTAAATAACATTTTTTTAGCACATTTAAAACATGTTTTGCAAAAATGAAATCTTTATTAATTATGCTAATAATAGAATATGGAGATATTTTTCATAAGTAATTGTAAGTAAATGATTTGGTATTTCCAAAGTTAAAAAGTGGTTTAATAATTCTATATGTCCCGAAACAGAAATGGTTTAAACATATATATATCTCTAAAAGATATTTTATTGGATAAAAAGATATCTTCAAAGTTAAATAATATTTGAGTAAAAGAAGAAAAGAGGATTTAACAAAAGAGGCTTAACATTTCTGTATACACATATACACATCTTTTAATCGATAATTGGTTCGGAGAGATCGAGATCGGATTTGGGTGATTCCCATTCGAAAACCACATCAAACTAATATAAATGTTTGAAAGTGAAGACATGTTGAAGATAATGATTTTGAAGATGGAGATCTTTGTAATGTAAGGCTGCTTGCCACTAACCTTGTAATTTCCATATTATATACATATGATGGCAGTAGTACCTTCATTTTGAAATCTTCAATTCAAGGACTGCTCGTTGTTAATCCTAAGGGTGATTCCCAAACAAGATGTAGCAGGAGTACCTTCGGTTTGTCTAGTTCCTGAACAACTTGTATGGGCGAATGTATGATATTGCATTTCTACGACCATATACATTGGTTTTTACAAACGTACATCTGTTTGGTGGTGTAGGAGGTAACCCCTCTTATACTTAGCACCTTTCATAGAGACGTATGAACTCAAGGGTTGTACTTTTGTGGAAAACGATTAGTGTGTCGTCAGAAATGGCAATGTGGTATTCAAAGTGGAATTTGCCGTGTGAAAGATAAAACGTTACCTCAAGTCTCATACATCGGTAATGGCAAAAATAGAGTAGATGCAGCAGGGCTAAGTAGATCGCTCCCATTAAAAGATGTTCATCACCTTTCTAGATTTCCCTCAATATATCGGGTTTATTGTGTATGTTGTGGCCCCGGATAAGTTGGGAACTACCGGGGTGATGACATGTTCGGTATTATCTATGGTAGAGTAGGCCGGTTCTATGTTGGTAGAGAGCAGCGGAACTATGCCTCGGTACATTCCTATAGATATTTACTATTGAAAAGTAGTCTCTTACCTTGTCATCCTTGGAAATCCATTCTCCAATACGTATCTTTACGGACTTGATTGTATACGTATTATGCTAGAATTTAATTAATGTAATAATTTCGGCTATTTTAATATGTTATTTGAAAAGTGTTTTCAAAGTAATGTCATTAGAAATAATACCAAATGATTTGGTAAAAATGTTTCAAAAACCCGTCCATGTTTATATGCGACATAGTCTTATGAGATACTCTTCTTTTCAAAGGTTTTGTTTGGCATCAAAGCCGATATATGACACTATCATATATATATTTATGATTTACGTTTCTCACGCTGGTTTGCCAGACTGATCTAGGTATTTTTAATACTCGGTTTCAGATCCAAGTAGTTTCAGGATTAGCTGAAGATGTTTAGAATTTCTAGAGGAGAACTGGATATCTTCATCAATGTATGGACGTAGTTTACTTTTCCACCGTGTTTGTTGTTTTTCAGCATTTGTAAGGACTAGTGTTTATAACTGTCTAGGTGGAGCTTAGGATAGTCCCTGATATATGTATTTAATAGTTTTTCTGCTGGAAAGATTATTGAAATAATATATGTTATTCCATTAGCGTGAGATTATGTTTACCTTTAATTTCTTTTTACCCTTAAAAATCCTCATTTTCTTCAATTTGGGTTGGACATGTGTACTTCGTTGTCAACTTGAACTATACGGAAAGACGGGTTGTCATAGCCATGGTGGTGGGAAGCAAGGAGATAGCGACCGCAAAAGAAGGAGCATGAAGAACAAAAGATTGAAAAGAATTATTGTGGAATGTTTTGTATTTATGAAGAGAATAAAATATTTCCTCACTTCTCTCTTTAAAACCATCCCCTTTGATTCCAATTAAATCTAAACCTAATATGGACTATTTTCATCTTTCTATGGCCTGCCATAATTGGTTCTAAATGGACCATAAAAATCAGAAAGCTCGTTAAGTAAATAATTATATTAACGGAATGTTTAAATATGTCGTATATCGATACGTGCTTATATAAAAATTGTATGCACATCATAATAACTTACAACAACCAAAAGAATTCTAGGAGCTACTTCAACTACTAATAACACTTCAAACATCAAATACAATAATTAATATATTTTTTTAATATTAATCAATCTGGTTAATTAATAACACTTTGTAACCTAACTAAACCATGTAGTATTTCGAGGAATTCTTAAATACGGTCGTATGACTTGAAGTTGTGAATTCAATTAGTGATTAATAGTGAACAATTCAAATATTAACAGTCACACATCACCTTAGCTAGTGTTTAATGATTTAGACAAATTCATCGCTTGTAGATATTTTTAGTAAAATCATACATTAAATTACCTTAAATGGTATCAATAGCGACAATAATTTACACATGTTCTCTTCATCAATACTATATCAATTTAGGATATATGAAGTTTGGTATCGGTCAAAACTCCAATATTATCCACATTTAACTTGATTAGTTCATAAAAGTGCTTGGTTCAATAATAACATTTGTTATTAGCTGTCCTACTTTGGCAAGAGATTTTGACTTTAAGTTTACTACAGCTGAACGTGATACTGATCCTATATAACACTGGAGACAAATTCTCTATTGAGTAGTGCTTCACTTTCAATGCTTTAACTCAGACTCAACTATAGTCGCTCGATGGTTACCATGCCATGATTTAACTGTAGTTGAAGTCTGGTATCCACACTGAAGTTCCATGTTATTCTTAAGTTGGGAGAACCATGTAATATTGCCACATTGAGATTTCCTATTTAACCTAGTTGTTATCAACGAACATGAAGCTCTCGGATGAATCATTATATAGTTATCTAATAACTACGAGTACATAACACATTGGTGCCCCCAATTTCCATGAGTAATACACTAATTTCAATAACTGAAATTTACAAGTTTGTTCTCATCAATATTACTTACTATATTCCAACTACATTAGTCTTTCTTTTAAAAACACACCTACAATTGACGTATTATATCTCTTTGGACCAACTATAAAAATCATATAATAATAATATAATTGGAATCAATTTCAAATCTAAAGCATCATGCCACACGACAAAGTCCATACTCTTCATGGCTTATTAGCAACTGAGGAAATTGTTATTACTAACAGTACTTTTTTCGACATTAATAAGGAACTCATAGTTTCTATATAATGTGTGAGAATTCTAATTAGACATTCTAATGAATTGCGATTGTTTTATGTTTGCTTAATTTTATTTCATCTTATGTAATCAGTTTCCATGTTTGTAACATCTACCTATTTTAAAGCCCGAAACTAACCGCTACAGACACTACACTCATCTATAGTATTAATTTCCGATTACAAAATGAAGTAATGTTAATTATATCCATAATATCAGAAGCACAAGCATATGCAATATTTCAAACACAATTCCAAACAACTTTTCTCGTTACATTTCAAATTAGCATTTCATATTCAGTACATAATCCCATAACGTTTTCCAGGTTCAGATAAGTATAATTATTACAAAATACGCCAAGAGCGATATATGAAGATGACCCCTTGGATGATCAAAGTTATTAAATAGACAACTATACCATTTGCCTTTACATACAACACTCAATCTCAGTGGAATAGATAAATTGATAATCTCCTACATAGCTAATCTTTGCCTTTTACACGTTTTCAGAAGCTTTATTCGCCAAAACCTACTAAATCTTAACTCTCAACCTACTCAAATTAAATTTTTAGCACCCAAGAGTTTAAGAGGAAACATAAACTTCGAGACAGAAAAAAATCCTGGTGAATAATAATACAACATCTCGATTTACTAATATTAAGTGAGACCACGCAGCCTAGCGGAATGGGTTTTCCCATCACTAATATAATATTAAACCTGAAATTCACCGATTTCTTCACTTAGAAAAATCTTATAAAATCCATACTTGCTTGGAAAATTATAAAATTAAAAATCCACTTCTAAAATGATATTTCTAACATCATATCAAAATGTTGAGTCATTTTGGTTTCATATGATAGAATTTTCAACTCAAACACATCGCTAAATTTCATATTTAAATTCTAGAAAATCACCAATAAGCATATAATCATTCGAACTATTAAAACGTAGCATAATACTTGCAAAAGGAATAGCTTTATACTTCAAACTTAAATATAATCAAAATGTGAGATGTATATTCATTATTAACCTTGGTTTGGATGAGAAAGACGAGATTTGGTGTAGACTTGATTCCTTTTAGCTTTGATTCCTTAACCTTTTAATTTCCTTCTTGTTTCTCTTTAGCTATGTCTGGCCTCTCTTTATGTTAAGTTTGTATGTGTGTAAATGAATGAAGGAAATGAAGATAGAAGGTTTAAGGGGTAGGAATGAAGGTTATTCCCATTTTCCCTTATCATTTTCCTTCTTCTTATCCTAACCTTTTATTTCTCTAATTGGTTTATTAACTAAGCAGTCTAAACTTAATTATCAAATCTCAATTTCGTTACCTCTGTACATTATTTTATTTAATTTATCTAATTAAATGTTATAAATAATGTTAGTCAAAATTAGGTTCATTATAATGTTAGAGTCTTTGGATCGTACCCAAGTCCATCGTACAGCCACTAATTTATATGTTTGGTCGGTCCTAAACTCCTTTTGGTGGTCTTCACAAGATCCCTTACAAGTGCATCTTGCATGTAGCCCCTCAACTCACATTACATTTTATTACTTGAAAGAAGTGTTTCTCAGTGCAATGGAATTGGCATTCCAACACACTATATGAACTGCCTTGCATAAAACCATCCATTTTTGAGTTTATGAAACTTATGTTTACAAAATAAATTAGACAACCACACATCTTAAATTATTTAAGATTGGGATCTTTTTTATCAACTCATATCATATACAATCTCATGAACTAAGATCAGATGAAATTGTACTTGTTCCTAAGTGTAGATCCCTATAGAAAGATGTTAACTCAACCTTACTCATCATCAATCGTACTTTGTCCAATAATGTCTGATTTATCATTTATCTTTATTAAAACATCATTATGCATCATAGGGAGGAGTGACATTGAGAATGAATCTTTTTTTAATGTATTTTTTGAACTCTTTTCCAACATACTCACATATTCAATCAAATCAAATTGTTTAAATTTTCTTTACACGTTGTATTTTCTACTTCCATTATATATTCTACGAATTTAATTGTAAATAGACTACTTGTATATCAAATGTGCATGTTCTTATTTGTGATCATTCATCCATGAATTTAACGAAGTAAGTAGATTCATTTTAAAACCATTAGACCTTGGACTGCATACACACACACATCCAAAGAGTTCTTGACTCTTCTGTCACTCCTAATAGAGTTAGGGGTATGCCCTAGGGGCAATTATGTAATTTGTTACATATATCTAACTCATTGAACAATCTTGTTCATAATAAAGGTGTTTCTTTCTATTATATACTTGATATAATGTGGTTATATTAATAAATTAGTTTAACTAAAAGTATGTTTAATAGAAAATCCATAAACTATATATTTTGTGATAGTAGTTACAAAATGTTGTAAATGTAAGTAATTTATCATAATAAAACAAATATACCATTTTAAATGTTCCTAGTCAAGATGCATCGAGGCTAGATATCGGTGTATCCGTTGAGACTAGAGTATGTAACGCTCTTCAAATGTTGGGCAGTGTATTCTTCGTGACTACTGGGGGCACCTAGTGGTTACGTACTAATAGTTATTGGATAACAATGGAACGACTTACTCGATAGTTTTCCATTGGTTAATATAACTAAGGCCAAATAGAAAATATAGACGTGACTGATTTACATAGTTCTCTCGACTTGAGAATACATTAGATCTTCAAAAAGAAAACTCTGACTTTGATTATAGTCAAATCATGGCATGGAGTTCCATCGAGCGATAATAGTTAGGTCGAGTGAAAGTATTAGAAGTGAAGCACTACTCAAGAGAGGATTCGTCTCCTCAGTTATATGGGATTAGTATCATGATCAACTCAAGTCAACTATAAGTCAAAGTCTTTGGCCAGAGCATGTTGGTTAATAATAATTGTTAGTATTGAACTAAGAACTTTGTGTTTGAACTATAAAGTTGAATGTGGATGATATTGGAATTTTGACTATTACCAAATTCCATAAATCCAAAGTGATATAGTTTTGATGAAGAGAATAATGTAAATAATTGTCACTATTAGGTAACGCTTATAATAAGTCAAATTGGATTTTACCAAAAGATGTGTAAGCGATGAATTCAGCCAAAATGTCACACCACCTGCCAAGTGACTTGTGAACGTTAATATTTCAATTGTTCAATATTAATCGCTGACTGAATTTACACCTTTGAGTCGCACAACCGTAATGATGAATTCTCCGAAAAACCACATGATTTAATTAATTTATAAAAAGTTGTAAATTAATTAAATTAGTATTTTAGAAATATTAATTAGTATTTCTTTTTATTTGATGTTTGGGAGTCATTTGTAATTATTTTAAAGCGTTTATAAAAGCTATATTTGCGTGCATTGATATATGATATCATTGTAATTAAATAAAGGATAATTACATGTGTTAATTTATGGAATCTTATGTCATTTGATGGCACATAATTTTCACCCATACCATGTAAAGAAATAGGAGTGAAAAGAGAAAGTTAATCAAGAGAATTAATTAGAGAAGTTTAATTAAAGAATGAGAAAGGTTTCCTTCTTTCAAATAAAACATGTTCTCTAATTCATTCTATATGTACAATTGAGTTTCTCATTTTTTATTCTTCTTTCTATAACTTTTTTGGTTCTCTCCTTCTGGTTGAAAATATGAGATCTTCAATGGCTTCAATTATTCCTAAAATCAAACACAAATAAAATCAATTATGAAAAGTGGTTTATTCCTCTTGATCCTTGCAACATCTGGAGGCTAATTTCTGAATCTAGGAGACTTGATTCATCATCAAGGTACGATTCATTAGATACATCTAGAGGAAAAATTCAATGTTTCAAGGTGTACTTTAAGGCTTTAGAATTAAGGTATGATCTTTTTATTCTATTAATTTTAGTATAATGTTTTAATGAACAAAATTGAATATCTTAAATTATATGTGTATAATATTGTGTCATTTGATTTGAAAATGGTTTATGTATTTCAAATTGTTTATTTTATGAATTTATTAGTTTTTTTATTTAGATAAATCAAAACTGAAACTTGTATATGATTAGACAATATTTTAATTTTAGATCTATGTTTAAACATTCAAATCAAAACGTATTTTTTTATTTGAATGTTTACATGTTCTTATTGTTTACATTTTTACCGTAATAGAAACTTTTATATGATTAAATGATGTTTTGATAATAAATTGATTATAATTAATTTCTAAATTTATTACCCTATTTGACAACATAATTATCCTTTTTTAACTATTCATTTGGATTTTAACATATTGCTTAGTTCCGTATGCATCACCTTTTGTTTTATAATTATTTATTCATATATGTTGAATCTTCTCAGATTTGTAAGTTTATTTGTTCTTATTATCTGTGTCTTATTGTAATTGAAACCCACACATGATTAAAGGATGGTTGGATAATAAATTGATTACGATAAATTTATAGATTTGTTACCCTATTTGACATGACTGATATCTTTCTTTAAGTATTCAAAGGAATGTTAATATATTGCTCAGTGTAGTGTGTTTCACTTTTGTTTAAAAAAATATTATTCAGATAGGTTGAAGCTCTTTAGATTTGAAAGTTTATTTGTTCTTATTATCTGCATTTTATTGTAATTGAAACTCATACATGATTAAAGGATGTTTTAATAATAAATTGATTACAATAAACTTATAAATTTGTTACCCTATTTGACATGACTAATACTTTTTAAGTATTCAAAGGATTGTTAATATATCACTCAGTTTAGTATGTTTCACTTTTGTAAAGAAAATTTTCATACAGGTTGAATCTCTTGATTTAATTGTATACATATATATATTTTTAACTAATTTAAGTTTATATAAGTTCATAAATACATCAGAAATTTTGAATGTTATTGGTTTGTTTTGAATTAATTAAGAAGTTTTGGGTTAATCTTTATATAGAAATAATTATATATATATATGTACATATAAAACTTAATGTTTATATTTCAAATTGTATAGTTTAAATGCTTTATTAGTATCAAACAATTTTAAACGAGGCAGTAGTTTATGCATATGAATTATTATTGGCTATTCCTAATCTTATGTCATAATTATTCATTGATTGCTAATTGAATGCTGCATAAATTAATTTGTCAAAAAGGGGAAGATAAATCATTCATCTTTGTCATCTTTTATTTCTTTCCTTTTTGTCCCTTATGTGATTGCCTTTAAACTTATTCTTATTTATTCATATACATCATGTTATCAATTAATCATACTTGCCTTATATTTAACTATTCTGTCACACAATTAAGGAATGAATATGTTTGATATACTCAAAACCTTATTTTTTTATATCCCATTCTTTATTGTTTTAGAATCAAATTAATAAAACAAAATATGGTATTAAATAAAATACTAATTTTATTTAATTTAAAAGAAATTAAATAATATCTAAATACATTTATACTTCATAGGCCCATTAATGATCCAAAAATGGTAAATTCTTTGAAATTCACTCATTTCTTCCACTGCGGGTTGGCCCGGTTCCTTTAATGGTATCAAAGCCCAATAGCTTATGCGGTCTAAATTAGTCATGTTAAGGCTAACTAACTAAGCTTATGCACTTAGTACGGTGTCTAGAAAGGTGATGTCTAGGATTGGAATTTGGTAATCAATTACCCTGTCCAACCAGGTTAACTGCCTGGCCTGAGAGGTGATGTGAGCCCAAAGGTTACCCACAATAGAAAAGGCCCAATTTGAATTGGGCTTTGGGCTAATTTTCAAAATAGTTTTGAAAATTAAGACAAGAGTTTAAATTTAGAAGTTAAATTTAAAGTAAAAACATGTTTATTATAAAAGGTTATAAAATAACATAAATTTTCAAAATGTTTGAAAATGCAATGAAAATTTCAAAATGTTTGAAACTGTTAATTTCAAAATTTATTAATAAGATTAATAAAATAAATTAATTAAATGAGTTAATTAATTAATACTTATATGCATGTATTACATATGTTAATATATGTTATGTTATTTTACAGTGTTAAGATAACATAAGTATACATGTATGTAAGATAAATTTTGAAATGATATAATTTAATTAAAATTGTCTAATTAAATAAATTAATTAAAGTTAATTGATTAAATAAAAAATACGCATATGTAAGATATATATGTTATACTATAAAGGTTGTAGTATACGCTATAAAGGTTATAATATATATGTCCAATATAAAAGTTGTATTGAAATACTAATTTAAAATTAATTAAAGAGTTAATTAATCAAAATTAATTAAATTAGATTTAATTAATAAAATATCATACATAAGACTATCATATAAGTAATATGAAATATAAAAGTTATATAACAATATAACTTATACGATATCAATGTATAGACTTAAGATGGAACATTAAAGAAACCCAAATAGACTTAAGGAATAAATACATACGTAAATATACGTATATTCTGATTTCTGATGTGTCTGACACTTGAATCACGAGGGTATTTCATAAGAAATACATTATTCCATAAGTAGATATCACTCAATACAATATATTGAAGATTATGAATTTTCAATATAATGTTGTCCTCTACTATATATATAATAATAAATTACTTGCATACTCCTTTGTTGTTGAGCAAACTCAAGCTGGGGATGTTATGTGTAGTATTGTTAATATATTGAACAGATGAGATAAGATAACTATATGTATTTGTTGAGAAAACTCAAGGTACATAATACTATACTTAGGCCATCACAATATGGTAAGTACGAGTGAATAATCTCTTTCGATTTGTTGAACAAACTCAAGATCGAAATGAGATTAGGACAAGGAAAAATGTGTTAGGAGTTGTATGTGATACAACTAATAAGGAGTTATCCATCGTTTGTGGGGCTATGATTCGTTGAGCAAACTCAAGGTCAGAATACCAAGACAGACAAGTCCTAACACCCACTAGTGAATTCGAAAGACTCCTATGCTTCATTTTAGGATTTGGAGAAACATAAAAGACTAGTGGGAGCCTTATTAGAAAAACGAAACGTTGAAATTTAACCTTTCTAATATTGTAAGAACATATGCTAAATAATGTTATAATTATCTATAATGATAAATTTGTGCATTTAATATGATTGATAAAATGTTTATCAATAAACATATACAAATGAACCGAATACAAAGTTGACAAATGGAAATATAATGCCCACTATTAAATTACTATTGAATGTTAACGTTGCAACACCCATGTTATTGCCTGATTTTACAACTACTGAATACATTCGTGGTTTTGTCGCTTATGCATTTATTTGGTCAAGACCATGTATTGCATTCTATGAATTTTGAACTCTAAAAGCAATACAAGACTATGGATATTTAATCCACATACAATTGCATATAAATGTTATATGGTGAATGGTCAAAGTTTGTAATGTACAATATTTTGATGAAATTAGTTCATTCGAAAAACCAAATAAACCTTAGTGCGAGATCGAGTATTCAATTTGATTGATTATAAAAGGGATCATATTATGTTAATGTAACACAAGACCAAAGACTACAAGATAGATATAAGAACTCGATCGCTGAATTGTCATTTTGATCGGTTTAAGTAAAGTGTAATATATTTGATGTCATTAAATGTTAAGGATAATCGAATGCGCTTTTGTAAAGAGTTTGTTATGATATCGTAGTATGGTTTTCTTCTGAATAGTTTGACCATTTGAAAGAAAACGGATGTATACGAATAGATGTAATTTAAGGTACAAATTGGGATGAAGAGAATGAATAGTCACTTCTGCTTCATAGAGAAACATTAGAAACGAGAATTGTAATAATAATTGATACTTAATATTGGAATAAGAAATATGATTTTTATTTTAAAATGTATTTTCATATAGAAAATTGTTTTCTATGAGATTTATTTCTTTGATCTCAAGATTTTTGATCAACGAGCTCTCCACTGTAAATAGTTGCGGTGCATGAAATAAAAACATTGTATTAAGTGAATGATGGACCTTCAAATTTAGTACGCTATTATAGTAATGATGGAAATAGTGGGAGCATGCCATATAGCAATTATTAATTGCATCATAGTATCAAAATTGTTTCCGTAAAACTTACCATACATTATTTATGAAATAATGATTATTTTTCGATATTGACTGAAATAAATAGACATAGCTATATTTTAATATGAATATTATGAATATTCTTTATGACATAAAACTATAATGTGGTAATTTTTTTATAACAAAAGTGATGCATTGGAAAATACAAAAGTACCTAATATTATTTACGGTTGTTTTGGAATTATAGACCAAGCCGTAGTTTTGAAAAATAATTTTATTGTATGATTGTGAATCATATGATACTTGTTACTTATATCTCAAACAACAGCTATGCACCAATTTAGTGGGAGTATCTTAAGAGTTGGTGAACTCTTTGGATTGATACATATAGTTGTATGCAATCGTAATTCTATAAATACCAAAACAGTTTCATGTACTTCGTTATATTTACCGATAAGTTATCATCGACTTGGACATGTGCATTTGATACACATGTAGTATGTCTATGGTAAACTTATAGAATATAAAACAGAAGTAAATAAAATAACATGCGATAGAAATGATTTGAGTTGATCGAATGAGTGAGTATCTTGGAAAATGTTACGAACGTACCTAAAATGAGTAAAGATTCAATCTCAAAATTACTCCTCCATGTGATACATAATGATGCATCGATATTGAGTAATCGAACTTTGTTGGACAATGTATGATTAATTTTGGGTGAAGTTGAGTTAGTTTCTTTCTATAAGGTAATGTACTTAAGGGTATTCCACAAGGTTAATATTATTTCATATGAACAATAGTTTATAAAATTTTACAAGATAAGGATTTATAAGAAACTCTAACATATCCTAGGCTAAGGAATTGGCAGTTTGTGTGAGTCGAAAGATTGCACGTAATAATTGTTCATGAGGGATCTTGTATGAATCTCCCCAAAAGGATTTTGAAAAGACTGTCATTAGATGACATATTTATGTTTCGAACATAATTTTTGCAAACTAAAACCAAATTAGTTTTATAAATAAAGAAATTCATAAAACGTTTATGAATACCTATTCTATTACACTGAGAAACAATTGTTGTTTCAAGATATACCAACTTCATTGTGAAGAAATTTCTTTGAGGAATTATTGGTAGTAAAATAAAATTGGATATGAGCCATTGATAGAACTGATTATATAAGATGAAATGAAATTAACTAACCCAAACAAACACATGGCATTAGAATGTCTAATAAGTATTCTCGCACTTCGAAGGGAAACTATGAGTTTCATATTAATGCCGAAAATATATAATCCTAGATTATTTAATTAAACCATTGAGAGTGTTGACTCTATATGGTATGATGCGCAAATCTGAAAGAATTCCAAATACGCTATCAAAATATGGATTTTGGTGGTCGTAACTGAAGGGATATGATCCATCGACCTCAACTGTGTCTTTATGAGTAAAACTAATGCGGTTGGAATTAAATGAGCAATGTTGATAAGAATAATATCACAAATTTCAATTGTTGAAATTAATGTAATAGATTCGATATTTGACATGTTCAAGTCAATTTGGATTTGCTCTCAAAATTATCGCTTGATAAGTCCTAGTGTTTTGGTACATATATATTGAAAAAGAAAATTCTGAATAACGATTTAGAGTAAGCTATTTACACATATTAACCAAAAATGGCTTAAAGTTAGTGGGAGCGATATTGAGTTTGTGAGTCTTTGAATATGATCCAAGAAATGATACAAAATTATCATTTTATAAGCATTAGTTGAATAAGTATTTTGATAGAAATATCAAATAGTTTAATTTTCAATCAAAGTGCGGAGGAAGCATGTGTTCATAAGAACAAACGTTAAAAGGTACATTGGTATTTCTAAACTATAAGTAAACAACACGTTGTTGATTTTAATGATGTACTTAGGGGTGGGCACGGTCGGTTAACCGAACCGATCGGTTAATTTGGACGGTTAACCAGTGAAAAACAACGGTTCGGTTAACCGTTCGTCGGTTAAAATCGGTCGACCATACCGACCGAATCGGTTAAATTTAACCGTGGTTAACCGGTTAAATTTAATGGTTCGGTTAACCGTTCGAACCAAACGGTTAACCGTTGCATGGTTGACCGTTTATATTTCAACATACATAAACTGAACTGCTGTCAATAGCATAGCAAAGAGCAGAGCACAACATAAACTAAGTTCAAAACAGTCCACCACACAATTATATACATAACCTTAGTTCACAACTAAACTAAACTAAGTTCACAATAAACAACAAAATATACAGCAACATACAATTACATTCAGTTTGATAATGCATTAATATAAATGGTTTGGAGATTGAGCCCCTGAGCTAGTGAGCTTCAAGTCCATCCATTTTCCACTGCAAAATGCAAATTTGTAGAACTATATTAGCATATTACTGTAAATAAACATGAACTGTAAATTTCAACTAACATTGTAACGACCCGGAATTTTGGACCATTCGCGTCCATTATAAGTGTATAGGTAGACACTCATGCCGGAGTTGAATTGCTCAAAATACCGCGTTGTTAATTAAAATTTTGCAAAACTGAACATATATAGTAAATAAAAATCACAGATCACAGACACAGAGTAATAAGTGCAGCGGAAATAAAAGAGATAGTAGTTCATGAAGCTACAATATGAATATATAAAATACATCAGAGTTTACAACAGAAGAGTAATACGATACATCAGGTACAAATCAGAATACATCACTGGAATCATCGAATACTGAAAGCAGAATAGATGGCTGGATCTTCAAGCAAAGCTCCAACTCCAAAGGTGAGTCTCGAATACTGGTACACTCAGTCTGACCCGAGCGTAAAGCAAAACACAAGACACTCGAGTCAGGATTAACATTCTTATATTAATAAATCCAACTCAAGTAAATAGCAATTGAAATACAAGTAACTCAAAGGATGTTTGGAATAACCATCCTTTAAGGATCCGTTAAACTATCTACTATGTAGTAGTGTACGATAAGTAGATAATGTCTATCAGTAATATAAAGAGATATCAAAATAGCGTTAAGTCATGGCCCATTCCACCCTTAACACATTTTTGTTCCCAAAAGCATATACAAGACCGTAGTTTCCCCAAAACCGGAAGTCACCAGAGGGCAATCCATATACTAAAGGTACAAATCAAAATCGTAGTGGTTGCGCATAAATGGAATACAAGTATGACAAGGCACATGAGGCAATACCCAAGGTAGTGATACTACCGTTCGCCTGATCCGGACTGGTGAGAACGCAACGCCGCAGCGCCCGCAACACCGTGAAACAACACTCCCAAAATCAAGGGTGCACCAATCGACAACAAGTATAAGTAGTTCGAAGAAGTGTGTCCACTTGAGGTAGCTAATCCTCCATTGGCCTGGCACAGCTCCTGTTTTAGTCATTTCCAATTTGACACAAGTGTCAAGGCTATCCATTATCGTTCTCTTTCTTCAATCATCACGTACATCATTCCAACCACTTCATTCTGGATCATCACTCCGCGTATAGTTATTAAAGTGGTTTTCGGTTTAGATAGAGAGTATATTCATAACCGAATTCCGGTCTCTTTAATAACTTTCGTAATTATTACACCGATTGGTCGTTTATATATTTCAAAACCAAATCAAATTCAATTTCAATCAAAGTTTATAAATCAACATTTCGTTTGCCTTTCTAAACCAATTTCCATAATTTACGTTTCAAAACTTCCAAATTACCATTTCAAAATCTTATAATTCAATTTCAATTCCTATTTAAAACAATTCAAATATTGATTCAAGTTCGAATATAAGTTTCATTTCAAAATCATTTAAATTAATTTAACATTCAAATCAATTTAAATCCATTTATCAATTTCATTCAATGTTCGTTAAGTTACTTTATCATTCAAAACAATTTCAATTAAATTTTCAATTCATTTAAATCAATTCTTAAGTTCAACTTCATTAAATCAAAACTTACAATTTTGAATTAAACTAAATTCGTCAAATCAATTCTTTCAATTACAAGTCTTACATTAATTCCAAAAATATCACATTTCATTTCTTGTTAAAGAAATTCAATTTCACTTATTTACTTCTTAAATAATTTTCCAAAACTTAATTAATAAAGAAACTCAATTTCAATTATTACGAAGTAAAATTCACTTATTCAAAATTCAATTTAATTTAATCATTAAATAATTCAATCTTATTAATTATTAAATAATTCAAAACTTAATTATTAAATCATTTCAAAGTTTAATAATTTCAAACTTAATTATAATTTCAAACTTGATTATTAAATCATTTCAAAGTTTAATAATTTCAAACTTAATTATAATTTCAACTTAATTATTAAATCATTTCAAAGTTTAATAATTTCAAACTTAATTCAATCATTTCTCAAATTAAACAACATTCTTTCATCGATTACATTGTAAATATTTTGTTTCAGATTATTAAATATTACAATTTTCCTTTCATTAAAATTCAAATTTCAACTTCATTTCAAAACCATATTATTTATTCAAATAAAATCTTCATTTTATTTTTAAATCAAATTATTGACCAATCGGGTTTTTATTTAATTTCCTATCCTAGGTCAAAGTTCAATTTGGGTATTTATCATTTCAACCCGATTCCAATTCAATTCAAAATCAAAGCATAACAAAGGGAACTTGCAGTGTGATAACTGGGATGGTGTCAAAGTAAATAAACAAGCAAGAACAACAATCAATATCAATCCAATAATCAATTCAAATAATCATGAAATAACCGTATTAATTCACATTGTTATTTGTACGAATTAATAAAATTATTTCTAGAATCTACACTATCATTTCATGTAGATTAAAGATTATTACATTACGGTTTTCACTTGTCATTCAATTTCAAATTTAACACTACAACAACTAATCCAATATACGTTCAATGGTTCAAAATGTAATTATCACTATTTTACATGTCAATTTAATTTATCAATTAAAAGGGTCATATTATACAAATGTCAGTTAATCAAATTTAACATTTAACTATCCTATATCAAGTTCAATTTCATACTATTTATCATTCTAACATTAACAATTTATCGTCCAATATAAACATCAACAATCAATCAATTATCAGCCAAACTGTATTATCATTGCATAAATAATTAACAGATAATGGTGTCAGATGTCATAGGTGAACTGATACAGGTAATAGCATATATAACAGTGTAATTAACTAACAGCAGCATATTTCAATTGCCGTTTCAATTGAAATCAAATTTAATAAATAAAAGAACGTTAATCGTGAGTGATTGCTCACCTTCCGAGGTTAGAGATGAACGAGAGTGAGATGGGCTACAAATCCAAGCACAAGATCCAACTCAAATCAAGATTGGCACGGATTTTGGCGACAGAGCTGATTAATAGGAATATGGACGAAATCAAATCAGAATTTGGTCGATGAAGATAAATGTTATCAGCGAACTTATATCTATATATACATACATAGATATATATATATATATATAACTATATAAAACTATTAATGAAATCGTATCTACAATTCAAACACATGTTAAATTTGAACATATATGTTATTCCAAATTATTGTTTTAGATAAACCCCATAAAACAAACATATTTCCATAATATGGTTTGAAATAAATACAAACATTTGAAAATTAAAACCCGTAGATATTTGAAATCAATCATCATTATATATATGATCTTATAGTATGGGTTCTATAAACTTAACGTAACAGTAAATGCCAGTATGCAAATCACTTATGTCCATAAAATCATGTACACATCAGGCTAACCATTTATAACTCACGCACATAACTCTAACATGAATATTTAATAAAACAAGATATATTACTATTTACAATATCATATATATATATATTTACTGACCTACACACCACTGCCCAAACAAGTATATTACTAACTAATTATTTATATTGACTGAACCTAAGCCATTTTATACTGACGCAAAAGTGACTTATATTTTGAAACCAAACACATATAATCTATGTTCATAACTGATATATAACATATATCAATATTTATCATAAACAATACAAACTTACTTGCTATTATATTTACACTTAAATAAATCATACCTAACCTGTAGAAGCTTACCTAACAAACAACAGACATAAATTAATATATATCTATGATTAACAAAAACGAAAATCGTATGTTTGCATATGAATACAGAACTTCAAATATAGGAAACGAACGAATAATTCTTAAAGCTTTTCAAAATATATGTGTATATATATACTAACAATATATAAAATTTCAGATACATAACCTGTACATTATAAACTAACTCATATATATATCCTGTACACACTAATATATCTAAACAGATTGTATATTATTATTCTCAAACTATTTCAAACATACAACATAGGTGTATGTTATATTTTAACATTTTAAAATCAAACATGTATTGTAAGATATATATATATATATATATATATATATTTTCAGACACAATATAAATTTCAAAAATCAAATATATAAATGCAGATGAATATGTAACATGATATGTAAATAGACTTTTCTTCTTTATGTAAACGATGTATTCAACATTATACCTATATATATACACAAACAATTATACTTTATATATATTCCACTTAAAATAAATGCCCAATATGAACATCAGTTATATATATATAAACTAAACGTAAAAAAATTTATAACCCATATACATATATATGTAAACCGAAAAGCAAAGGAAAACTGCACACTTTCATTAATATAAAACTGACTTTGTACCCGTACATATATATCTCTATATATATATAGTTCCAAATCCAAATATGTTTTAAAGATCATTATAAGATCTATTTCAAAATCCTAAAAAGAAATAAACGAGTTGTATATACATGTATATAATATAAATAATTTCCAACCGTAAATATAAACAGCAAAAACACACCTTATATATATATGCGGCTGAGGGAAGAGGGAGAGAAGAGACGGCTGTTCTTGAGACCGAGATGAGAGGAAGTGGAAGAGCGGTGATAGGCGGGCTGGTGGATGAAGCATGGTATGGTGGGAAAAAGAAGAGGCGGAGGGGTTGCGATGCTTCTCGGTGGCAGATTGGGGCGGAAGTGGTCGGAGGATTGGTGACGGTTGCTAATGACGTGGGAAGTGGAAGGGGATTGGTTGCAGGCGGAGGTCAGGGCGGCAGGTGGCTGACGTGGGATGTGGGCTAGGTGGAGGCGGTGGCAGCACGAGCAAGGAGAGGGACAAGATTGGGTTCGGTCTGGGTGGAGGTGTGCGTTGGGAGCGGGTGATGGGGTGCGTGCATGGTGTTGTAGGGGAGGAGTTCAACTTGGGTTGCATGTGAAGGGTTCTCGGCAAACATGGAAAGGAAAAATGGGTTCAGGTGGAAATAAATATGATGGATGGCTGAGTGGCAGAGGGAGACGTGGGTTGGAGCAGTGAGGGAAAAGAAAACATAAGTAGCAGAAGAGTTGGAAATGCATGGAAAATGAAAATGGAATGTGAATTGGTTTCAGTTATTACTTCTCAAGATTATGAACCAACGCAATAATAAATTAATAATCACGGCTACTACTTGGAAATTGGAATGCTAAAAGTTAGTAACCGTTCAAATTCAACCAGTGGGAAGAAAAAGGTAATTGCAAATCAAAAGACGTACCGGTGTGGTTAACCTTTTTACGGGTTTCGCCACGCCCAGACATCAAAGCACAAAATTGAATATACTGTAGAAATCAGCTCGACGTGACGATCAAAACGGTAAACAGATATTTGTAGTACGATTTAATTATAAAAATTCGAAATCTTTTAATAGCGGAAAATGCAAGAAAAACGCTGAAAAATAAGATCGACGGGGCAATAGATATCCGAATTTGGGAAAACGACAAACTGACATCTTGCTCAGAAGATGGTTTAGAATTTTTCTATGTAAAAATATTTAGGTTTCGGAAACATTTTATTTTCATCGTTTTTAACTGATTAAATTGAAGTGAATTTACGCGCGAAATAAATTTTCATATTTTCGGACGAAAATTTACCAGTTGCTATGTTTAATTAGACGCATTCCAAATATTAAATTTTTATTTCAAAATTTTATCGTTTAAAATTTCAACTAATTACGTTATTAAAACAGTTGAAATTTTACGGGTCGTTACAAACATGAATTGAACAACAACAACTATGTCTTGCATTGAATGCAACTATAAATTAGTTCACTGTAAACTTTACTACGAATGAAATAAATTATAAACAACAAGTAAAGTGTACAATGCAACATTGATGTCTTCAAATCACCTTGAAGCTTGTTGTACTAATTAGTTGGATACCTCCAACAATCCACAGTTGCAGTTTCTTCTTTGCACCATTCACGCCAAGACTATTCTCTGCCAAAATGTTGTTTCAGCAAAATAAAACAAAGTATGGGTGTATGTGTGCAATACACACACACACAAACACACACACACACACACACACATATATATATATATACACACACACACACACACACAAAGGTGTGTATGTGAGTGTGAGCATATGTGCATGGGTTTCTATGTGTCTGCATGCATAAATCAAGCAGACCTGATGTCTTAAAGGAGGGACAACAAATAGACTGTCAGGTTAGCTAGCTTCACATTTTGAATTTGAAGATCCCGCATTGCATTCGTAGTCAGGACTATATTACATATAAAATCACTAATTTGACAATAAAACATAATAATTACTGACAAAATCACTAATTTGACAGTAAAACATAATAATTAAAAAATACAACAGAACATTTAAAATATCGATATATGGATTTTTTAAAATATACGTAATTCATCAAAGTTAACTTTTCATATATATTTCATCGGGACTATAAATACACATTTCATATATGTAATATAATACCATTACTACTTTTTATGCTTTCCACAACAAGTTTCCTGACGCCCATTTTTCATTTACCGTAACTATTTGTGCCTTGATATTCAATACCACGCAAAGTGCTCCTAAAGTCCAAACAAAAATTCGGATCTTCGATTAAAACAGCGGAACTTTAAACTCAAATTTTATACTTAAATTTTCACACATGAAAGGTTCCAAGACGGGATACAACAGTTTAAAAGATTTAATTGTGAAATTTAAGTGTAAATTTCAAATCCATAACCCTGCCTCGATTAATACGGCCAAAGCGTGTGACAATATCAAGTTCCCAGAAAGTAGTTAATATTTGCTTTGTAGAAACTTGATTATACAAACGACTGCCAATTTTGCCACAACGATAAATTCAGGGATACTGAGTATTAATTTTAAATTAAAGAATTAGCAGAAACTAAAAATGGGACAAAAACAAACTTTCTTTTCTAAGAAAAAAAAATAGCATAAAAGTGATCATTTATTTAAGAAAAAAATAGAGATCATTCATCTGATAATATACAGTAATAGAACCACCAAGCACAAACTGACGAAAAACAGGTTAAATCATCAAAAATATAATGGAAAATTTGTTGTCAACTATAAATTTCCTCTCAAAGACTTCTGCAAGAATACCAACGATGGTTTATAGGATGTGGGTTAACCATTGTGCCTCACCCTACCATTGTATACTTTGGATAATATATAGGATGAATGTACAAAAACTTAATCATGACCTCATACTTTGACCATTTGTATACATACATATCATATGCATTGCCTCCAGAAAAGCATCAAACATACTCATTAAGAAACATACTGTTTAAGGAAGAACATTAGTATACCATTTGCTGATCAAAATAAAATTCGAACTGGTTTTTGACAAAAGATAATTTTGTATGTAGAAAACCATTTCCATTTTGTACAATTGTTATTAAATTATTAGAAAGTGTATATTAGTATGGCAAATACTATTTCAACACAGATAATTACTTAGTAGCCCCCCTATAATAAATAAAAATTTAAAGACTAAAATACCCTTAGAAAGCTGCGTACTTTCTTTCTTCTCAATTCCATTATCTTCTTACGTCGGTTTCTTACTGTCTAAACCACCGCTTCTTCAAAACCCTAGTTTATAAATCGGTGAAGAAAAAATACAATTTTTCACTACTAAGTTATTTTTTGGGTTTAAAGACTTTTTTAATTGTAGTTCTGAAGAAAATATGAATTAGGTTTCTAAATCAGTGAAGAAAAAATTCAATTTTTTACTACTAAGTTATTTTTTGGGTTTACAGACTTTACTAATAAAAAATTCAATTTTTCACTACTAAGTTTCTAAATCAGTGAAGAAAAAATTCAATTTTTCACGTTTTGCGTGATGGGAAGGGTAGTTTTGGAAATGGTAGAGGGCTACTAAGTTATTTGTTGGGTTTACAGACTTTTTTAATTTTTGGGGGGCTACTAAGTAAATACTCGGGTTGAAATTGAATTTGCCAATTAGTATTATCGAGTACCACTAATATAGTGGTAAGTTAAGTTACTGTGTCGTATTTAGTTATCACCTAAGGAACAACAAATGGAGAAACTGTAGAAGCTCTAGGTTAGACAAAACATCTCAAAAATATGGCTAGTCTTTCAGGACTTGCAAATGTTGTTGCATTATCATATCCACATTATTCATTAATTTTGCTAGACATACAGGTTTAATGATTCATTTGCTAGCTATCCCAAAAGAAAATAGCACGATGTTAAGTAAATAATGAATCTATGTTATGACTTCAGATAGAGTTTAATGCCATAATACTACAAAAACCAGCAATTATAACGGATCCCCTACCCTATATTCCTACAGGACTACAAAGACATGTTTTTCAGAGTCATGGGACAAAATTACTCCAAACGCTGTCAGGAAATATAAAGATGGATCAAAGTTATAAAAAGATCAGTTTATATGTAATGTATAATAAACAGATAAACTAAAAAGATTAGTTCATATGAACTAAATGAATAAATTAAATATTAAAATTAAAACAGATAAAGCAGATAAAAATTATACGTGTATCTTGTTTAAGAATATACGAATTAAACACAGTAAAATTTAATTAAACAGATAAAGCCTATTAATAAACAAAATAAATCATACTCATATTCTTCCTCTTCCTGCTAGCATTCGCCATTGCTCAAAACCTCAAATCATCATTTTAGATAGCAAGGAATGAAGGCAAAGGCGGAGGAGGATCGATTTGTATTTGGATTCGAATGTTTAGCCGAGGCAACAAATTTTGAAGATTCATTTATTTATTTTGGGAATGAACGAGTTGATTTTTTGTGAAATGTGAATAGCGGCTGGCAAAGAAGGAAGGCACGATTAGGGTTATGGAATATAAGTCGGCCGGGTTGCGAATAGGATTGTGTGATTTGATTTTAGGCTATTAAATAGTTTCGGTTAACTGGTTAACCGCGATTTAAACTGTAGTTAACCGTTAACCGAACCGATCATGATCGGTTAACATCGGTTGGTTAACCGAACTTTCAATTAACTGAATTTTTCGGTTAAAGCGGTTCGGTTAAGATCGGTTAGGTCGGTTAACTCGGTTAAATGCCCACCCCTAGATGTACTTGTGTTAAAATTAGCCTTAGTTTTTTTAATACTCAACATTGGATTAATAAATGGTGACTTTTATAGTAATATAAAAGGTGTCGGGAATGTCCCAAATGATATGCAAGGACACCTTATTAAAATGTTTAATACAAAAAAGTAAGATTGATTCCATTGTATTGGCAAAAGGAATAATCATACATGTTGTACTGTCTATGATATCATGATTTGCAAGGACACCTTATTAAAATGTTTAATACAAAACAAGTAAGATTGATTCCTTTGTATTGGCAAAAGGAATAATCATACATGCTATACTGTCTACGATATCACGATTTTCTTATGTATTTGATACATGGAGCAAATATCAAATCCAAATTGATACCACTAAATGGTTGTTTGAAATGTTCTCGTGTATTTGTGGAATATTAGAGAATTGTTTATAGAAACAAAAACTCCTTATGAAGGAGTGTTCGAACTCAAACTTCATACGTCATGTTATGTGTACTATGTCAATAATAAATTTAAGTTAATAACCTTTAAGTTGGAAATGTTCCAAATGAATGATCATGGCTAATTCAATGAAATGGCTAAGTATATCGCCTTGAATATTGCCGCAATAAAAACAATGTATATAAAAATATAAGTGCACAAATTTATAACTAAGATGATTCCAAACATTGTTATATGATAACAAAGTCGTGATATGGTTCGTAATAGAACTTAGAGCTCACTAGAGGTCGAGGGACATACTCGGATTGTTCCACGTGATAAAGAAGTATATCACCATCGGAGAGAGTTGATTGACAGAGTAGATAATTAAAACATAATAGCATACCCGTTCACAAAGGGACTGACCCAATTGGTTTTGAGAAACCGATTGGAGAAGTTGGAATAAGATTCCATAATTGACCCCAAGTGCAAGTGGTAGATTGATAGAGTTAGGGGTATGCCCTAGGGGCAATTATGTAATTTGTTACATATGTCTAACTCGTTGAACAATCTGGTTCATAATAAAGGTGTTTCTTTCTATTATGTACTTGATATAATGTGTTTATATTAATTAATTAGTTTAATTAAAAGTATATTTAATATAAAACCCATAAATGGTATATTTAGTGATAGTAGTTACAAAGTGTTGTAACCACGAGTAATTTATTACAATAAAACAAATATACTATTTTAAATGTTTCTAGTCAAGATGCATCGAGACTGGATATCGGTGTATCTGTTAAGACTAGAGTATGTAACGCACTCCAAATGTTGGACAGTGTATTACTTATGACTGCTGGGGGCACCTAAAGGTTACGTACTGATAGTTATTGGGTAACTAAAGAACGACTCACTCGATAGTTTTCTGTTGGTTATTATAACTAAGGTCAAACAGAAAATATCAATGTGACTGATTTACACAGTTCTTCCGACTTGAGAATACTGTGGATCTTCAATATGAAAGCTCCGCTTTGATTATATTCAAATCATGGCATGACATTCCACTGAGTGACTATAGTTGGGTCAAGTGAGAAAGTATTGGAAGTGAAGCACTATTCATGAGAGGATTCGTCTCCTTAGTTATATAGAATTAGTATCATGGTAACCTCAAATCAACTCAAAGTCAAAGTCTCAGGCCAGAGCATTTTGGTTAATAATAATTATTATTATTGAACCAAGTACTTTGTGTTTGAACTATAAATTTGAATGTGGATGAAAATGGAATTTTGACCATTACCAAATTCCATAAATCCAAAGTGATATAGTTTTGACGAAGATAATTGGTGTAAATAATTGTCACTATAGGTACCGCTTATAATAAGTAAAATTGGATTTTCCCAAAAACTGTGTAAGCGATGAATTCAACCAAAATGTCACACCACCTGCTAAGTGACGTGTGAACGTTAATATTTGAATTATTCAATATCAATCACTATTGAATTTACACCTTTGAGTCGCACAACCAGAATGATGAATTCTCCGAAAAACCACATGATTTAATTAATTTACAAAAAGTTGTAAATTAATTAAATTATTAGTATTTGAGAAATATTAATTATTATTTATTTTATTTGATGTTTGGGAGTTATTTGTAATTATTTGAATGCATTTGTAAAAGAAATATTTGTGCGCATTGATATATAATATCATTGTAATTAAATAAAAGATAATTACATGTGTTAGTTTATGGAATCTTATGTCATTTGGTGGAATGTAATTTTCAGCCATACTATGTAAAAAAATAGGAGTTAAAAGAGAAAGTTAATCAAGAGAATTAATTAGAGAAGTTCTAATTAAAGAATGAGAAAGGTTTCCGTCTTTCAAATGAAACATATTCTCTAATTCATTCTGTACATATAACTGAGTTTCTCATTTTCCGTTCTTCTTTCTGTAACTTTTCTAGTTCTCTCCTTCTCTAATGGCTGAAAATATGAGATCTTCCGTGGCTTCAATTATTCCTAAAACCAAATACAAATAATATCAATTATGAAAAGTGGTTTATTCCTCTTGATCCTTGCAACATCTGGATGTTGATTTCTGAATCTAGGAGATTTGATTCATGATTCAAGGTACGATTCATTGGCTACATCTAGAGGAAACATTCAATGTTTCAAGGTGTACTTCATGGCTTTGGAATTAAGGTATGATCCTTTTATTCTAATAATTTCGATATAATGTTTTTAATGAACAAAATTAAATATCTTAAATTATATGTGTATAATATTGTCTTATTTGATTCAAAAATGGTTTATGTATTTCAAATTGTTTATTACATGAATTGATTGGTTTTTTTATTTAAATAAATCAAAACTGAAACTTGTGTATGATTAGACAATAATTTAATTTTAGATCTATGTTTAAACATTCAAATCAAAATGTAATTTTTTTTATTTGAATGTTTACATATCCTTTTTGTTTGCATTTTTACTGTAATAGAAACTTTTGTATGATTAAATGATGTTTTGATAATAAATTGATTATAATTAATTTCTAAATTTGTTACCCTATTTGACATCACAATTATCCTTCTTTAACTATTCAAAGGATTTTAACGTATTTCTTATTTCAGTATGTATCACCTTTTGTTTTATAATTATTTATTCATATAGGTTGAATCTCCCTAGATTTGTAAGTATATTTGTTCTTATTATCTGTGTCTTATTGTAATTGAAACCCACACATGATTAAAGGATGGTTGGATAATAAATTGATTATAATAAATTTATAGATTTGTTACCTTGTTTGACATGACTAATATCTTTCTTTAAAGCATTCAAAGGATTGTTAATATATTGTTGTAGTGTGTTTCAATTTTGTTTTAAAAAAAATTATTCAGATAGGTTGAAGCTCTTTAGATTTGAAAGTTTATTTGTTCTTATTATCTGCATTTTATTGTAATTGAAACCCATACATGATTAAAGGATGTTTTAATAATAAATTGATTACAATAAACTTATAAATTTGTTACCCAATTCAACACGGCTAGTATTTTCAAGTATTCAGAGGATTGTTAATATATCGCTCAATTTAGTATGTTTCACTTTTGTAAAAAAATTCATATAGGTTGAATCTCTTGATTTAATTGTATACATACATATTTTGTTAACTAATTTAAGTTTATATAAGTTCATAAATACATCAGAAAATTTAAATGTTATATGGTTTATTTGGAAGTAATTAAGAAGTTTTGGGTTAATCTTTATATATATATGTACATATAGAACTTAATGTTTATATTTCAAATTGTATAGTTTAAATGCTTCATTAATATCAAACAATTTTAAACGAGGCAGTAGTTTATATATATGAATTATTGTTAGCAATTCCTAATCTCATGTCTTAATGATTCATTGATTGTTAATTGAATGCTGCATAAAAAGGTTTGTCCAAAGGGAGAAGATGAATCATTCATCTTTGTCATCTTTTATTTCTTTCCTTTTTGTCCCGTATGTGATTCCCTTTAAACTTATTCTTATTTATTCATATACATCATGTTATGAATTGATCATACTTACCTTATATTTAACTATTTTGTCACACAACTAAGGAATGAATATATTTGATATATTCAAACCTTATTTTTATATACCATTCTTTATTGTTTTAGAATCAAATTAATAAAACAAAATATGGTATTAAAAGAAATTTAGATAAGATCTAAATACATTTAGACATCATAGGCCCATTAATAATCCAAAATGGTAAATTTTTTGAAATTCACTCATTTCTTCCGTTGTTGGCTGGCCCAGTTCCTTCAACTCCCATTAATAGGTTCTTTTCCTTTAATCATTTAATATGGAATTCACGAATACTATATGATTCATTATCATATAATAGAGAAATATTTAACACTATATGGATCTGCCCAAAATTCCAAGATAATTGTTAAAATATTAGGCACTTTTGTACGTTATATGGCTAATGCATCACTTTTGTTTTGAAAACAAATACCATCTTGCAAAATGAAAAGAGGGAGAATTTTCTATGTAGTGAACACATACTAAATGCAATTTCACTTTCTATCTACAATGCACATCGAAGCCTGGAAACAACGAAAGCACCTTGGACTACATTGAAAAACAAATACCATATATCATAGGCAAGCAATAAGAAATTCAGAATATGCAATTTTATGGATTTTTTAATGACTGATAAGAAGTCCTTTATTGGACATGCTAGTGATATATTATATATCATAAATCAACTTAAAGATGCTAAGATTGATCTCCCTAAATCATTTATACAGGGAGTAATAATTTTTGATTCTCTCATTCTTAAAATAATTATAAGAAAATTTAAAGCATGTAGAAATAGACTATGATTTAGGGAGTTATGGTGTCACTTTCGCACAGAAGAGGACTCTTGTAAATATGAACAAAATGACAGTCCACAAACTAAGTTTTATTCTAAAGCGAATAATGTTGAAATGACAGATATGCTAAAGTCTAAGAATGAGACAAGTTTTAAGAAGAAAGTCATTCCAAGAAAGATAAAAAAGAAGGGTGCTTGTTAGTTTTGTAACAGGATTAGTCAGTATGTTCTTGTTTGTCGTTTATGAAAGAAGCAACAAAAGCAAATGTGATCCCAAGACACACACTACACCAAACAGCCCATTTTGTAACACTTTTCTGCTTTCAACTTGTAACGTTTATAACCGTTACCAATTTCTAACGGTTATTTCCGTTATAAACATTATCACGGTTATTATCGTTACCAAATCTGGTAATTTCGTAAATAATTAAATGCAATATGGATAGGATTGTACTTTTATCTTCTGTTATTACTTAACCTATTTCTAACGAATATCAACGTTATTCCACTTTCGTTCGTTTTAGGTTTATCGCCAATTTTTTCTACCACCGCCTCCGCCATTTACCACCTTCCCACCGTCTACACCTTCTCCACCGTCTTCCACCTCCTCCATCGTCTTCCACCTCCGTTGTCTGCCGCCACCGTTGCCTTTTGTTCTACCAATTTGACGAAGATGAAGGAGGATTAGGGTTGCGTTCTATTTCGGCAATCGACCGCAAACAAATTTTCAAATTCAAATCAGGTAATCATTTTAACTTTAATTTATTTTTTGAAATTAGGTTTTGTGCTAAATTAGGATTTAAAGTTGTTATGTATGGATTTTGAGATTAAGTGTTCGATTCTAATGTTGGGTTTTCTTTTGCGACTGTGCAAATATATGCGCAATTTCGATATTACCACTTTAGAAATTAATTACAGAAATATATTACTGGAAAGAAATTGTGTTCGGTAATGCACTAAGAAATTGTGGTCTGTAATCTGCATTTGTATGGTACGTAGTACTCTAGATGAATTATTCATTATTCAACTTCCATATTTGAAAAAATAATGGTATATAAATGCTTACCTTGGAGGGTTGAAATTTGAGTAGTATTACACTTGGATATATTGAGTCTGCAGTCATTCCAGTGTTTAGCTTTAGTAGAAGTCGGAACCAAAATGTTTTTTTATCTAATGTCAAATTTGTAGTCAGGATTGGTTTGAAACAAACACAAATAATGAGATTTTCATTCATTTTTGATATTTTTTATCCAGTTTAAAATAGCATAATAGTAAATAAAATTGATAATCAACATTTAATTTATGTTTCAAAATTGAATTTTAAACGAAATTTCCAGATTCACGTATTAAAATTTATTTCGGTACTAATAAATTTGAGTTCTAATATAATCACAATATAGGCTTGGCATAGTCACTTTCTTATCCACCGCTTGGGGACTGTACTCAGTTTAGTGTTAGTTATTAAATTTAATTTTAACATACAATAATTTTGGTGCCAATAATCATCTTTCGTATACAACAAGACATAAACGTGTATAAGTAGTAAAACGTGCAAAGATTGCACCATAAATATATGTGCTTACTGCTTACCTGCCATGAATCATATGTTGAATTTAATATAAAGAGTAGGGTGCGCATGCCTTGAACAACACACTGTGGGAAGAAACACTGCATGTGTGAATATTTATGTGTTAGATATGTTATGCAATATATGTTAGTCTTTGAATCCAAAATTTTGAATGATTGTATACTAGGTTCGGATCAGAGAATTTTGAAGTACAAGAAGAGGGCAGATTGTTCGCTTAACACTATAAGAAAAATGTATATTAATTTTTATACTACAAAAAAATTCTTATAAAGAACGGAAATACAAACACACTTACATGAAGAGCTACAACCATAGAGCAGTAGTTGTAAATTCATTCTGCTCCAGTAATATCTTTCCTATAATTAAAAGTCGTAAGCTTAACCTCAAAATATGTGCAACTTGCTAATTCTGATGTTAGGTTTTAGGTTTTCCTTTGAGGTTAAGTGTTATGTTATTATCGTCTTGCTAATTTCGATAGCAATTTCTCAATATATGTGCAACTATTCAACTTTAGAAATTGAACATACAGAAAAACCAACTCTTTGAAAATGGTACGTCATTAGATGTGTTGAAACCGAATTCCAGTGGTAGCTAAAAAATAATTCCAAAAAATTTCAATCCAACAATACACTAGAGTGGTTCAACTCTCTAAAACCCACAATGAAACTTTGTGATACCCACTTTGGGTGCACACACCATTTCCTATACCACTTTGTGGTATCCACCTCTTCGCACATAATTAGCATGCATATGATCAATTTTTTGTGAAATAAATGTAGGGGCCTGAGTGAAGGAAAATATTACTTCAAGGAAAGTCACGTGCATCAAAACTAGATTTCATTACTACATTTATGATTCTCTGTTCATAATAAAAAACTTTGGACTATGTAACTGATTTTAACCGATTTTATTAATTGAACTCTAGCAGCAAATGATATTTTAGTTTTTTCAACCCTCCAATTTAGGCTTGATCTCTAGTGTTGTCTCCCATCTCAATTATATTCCAAATTAGCAATATCCATTCTTTGTTTTTTGCACTTAGGTAGGGTCTACTCTTGCAGATACATTTGTTTGTTGATTGCATATGTACATTTGACATGAAATTTGTCATTCTTATCCTGATCTATTTGCGCTTTTGTAGAAGATGGTAGAAATCTTATGTACATGTACTGAAACATGTTGTTATGTAAGCCTGAATAAACTTAAAGGAACATGCTACCTTCAAACTCTTTTAAAGAGTGTGATGATTTACATTCTATTTAATTTATGTATAGGGATATGTTATCTGTATAAACTCTTATAAATGTGATGATGGCATTGATCATTATCCATCAATTTGTAACAGCGGTGTCTTTGAGGATGAACAATTTTGTTTCTTTTGTCCATTATGTAGGACAATCAATTCTTTAATAGATTGGTGCATCTTCAGCTTTTCTTCTCAAATTATGATGATAGACTATTGATCATTAAGTTATATCTTACATTCTTCATGGAATACTATTTTAGACACACACACACACATGAGTCCAACAAGTTAGTGTTATCCAAGAACGACGGATTCATTTGATAGGAATACTCTTGTAATGACATGATAAGTTGAATTTAGTATAGAATAATTTTATGTATACCATTGACTCTTGATTTGTGGCATACTATATTAGGACGTGTTAATTATGGATATCTTAAGAATACGAATGGGTTAGGACTAATTTATAATTTCAATTTTAATTCTATCTCTAAACATGAAGTTTATGTTCAGGCAAAAAAAAACATGGGAAATCCTTTAAATCTATAGGAAGAAAAATCTGTTTTCTTGGATTAGTTTATAGTGATTATTGGTGACTTAAAAGGTCATACAACTTATGGAGGTAATAAATCTTATTTCACATTTATTGACGATTACTCTAAATATGTGATGTTAATCCAATGAGAACCAATTATGAAGTTTTTGATAAGTTTAAAATTTATAGAAGTGAAGTGGAAATGCAATTAGAAATTGAAATTAACGTAATGAATTCCAATCATGGTGATGAATATTTTTCAGATGATTTCATATTATTTTGTAAACAACATGGTTTAATACATCAATGTATTGCTCCTTGTACACCACAACAAAATGGAGTCGTTGAAAAGGAAAATAAGACATTAGTAGAAATGGTAAACACTATGCTAATTAGTTATAACTTACCATATACTTTATGGGGTGATGCTATTTTATCTGTTCGTTGCAATTTGAGTAGAATTCCTTTAAAAAAGGACATATCCCCTTATGAATTATGGTTTAAAAGAAATTCTAATTTATCAAGACTCAAAATTTAGGGTTGTTTGTCTTGTGTTAGGAAACCAGATTCTGAAAGACCAAAATTAGGAAATAAAGCATTTAAATGTGCTTTTATTGGTTATTCACAATAATTCATAATACTTGACACTTTTGAAGTAATTGAATCTATAGATATAGAATTTTTTGAAAACAAGTATATATCTCATAATCAAACTATTAAAGGTCCATTGATATCATCTAATTTAGTCATTGTTTTGTAAGAGGGAACAAGAATAGGGAAGGGATTCTAGTCCACATCATAGAATAAACAAAGGTAGTTTTGTTTATATAATGGATTCTCATGAGAATGTTAGGTCCTTTGGGCACTCAATTATTATCTCTTGAGTTGAAGAGGGAGGCCATACATTTTGACAGTTAGTATACAAACCCAGGAGTTCAAAATTAAAATTGTTATAAAGGTAGGAAACAAAGGGGTGCTACTATTTGAATATTGAAGGGAGATGCATCTAATTGCAGGCCAACAAAAGCAGTTTTGAATTCAGACGGGAAAAAGGCAGTTGTAACCAATGGACGTGATCGTTGGAAGCGTCTGTTTATGAACGAATGCATCTCTTCGTTGTCTATATAAAGTCAAGGATGAATTCACATTTCATTATATGAAATCATTTATCTCCTTCTCCATTTTCAATCTCCAATTTGTACATCACTGGACACTAAATTTCTAGAGTGTTCTTGGCCAAATCAAGGGCATATAAACCTTGAATTCAATTACACTGTTAAAAGGCTTCTTTGAATCTCGAAAGTCAATAATTCGGTAACCTGTTTGTACTAGTAGATTGAATTGTTATTTGAAAGAATCTACTACGTAGATCCTTGAAGTCAAAAGTATAATAACTGCTTTATTATCATGCTCCAACAACTGTTCAACATACTAAAGGTACATTACTTATACTTGAGATGGACAAGATGTTGGAATTGAGAAAGGAGACTTTTTGGTGTTGTGTGAGAAATCTAGAAAGGTGATTTCCTAGTGTGTTGTAAGGCCTATTACTTAGAGGCAAAGGGATGTGTTATTAAAGGTTGTACAAGGATTACAAGGTTGGATGTACGTTGGGGAAGTATGAACCAGTAAAATTTCTTTTAGTGGTTTTATTACGTTCATGCTCTTAGTCTACCTATCGCTTTACTCTTTTAATTTACCATAATGTTATTATCTATAATCATATTACAATCCAAATTTGTGCAATGGTGACAAACTTTTTTATTTTAAACACCTGCACCATCATGTGTTGTTAGAGCGTACTATTATTCAAAAATTACAATAAGGTTTTGATGATCTGCAGATATGACCGGTACTAAAAACTTTTTTTTTTGAAATGGTACTTTATATACAACATGTCGCTGAGACAACATATCATATGTCAACAAACGTTCGAATCACGCTACACAAATTTCGAACTTGTGACCTCTCGCACCAAAGCCGAATCACTTAACCACTTGGATAATGATGCTTGTCCGGTACTAAAAACTTACATGAGTGGAATTTAGATTCTACAAATTATTATTTCAAACACATGACAAGATTAAAATTAGACAATTATATTGTTTTGAAAAGGGGTGTCGACAACGTTGATAATCATGATTTTTTTATTATACAATGTTAAAAGACAATTCAATTTCCTATGGTAAACACCTTATGATTTGATTAATAGAAAACTCTAAATTAAATTTAGATTAAAAGTAATATTTTTTTACACAATATATTGTATTGAAAAGTGATAAAAAAGTTTCAAAGCTAAATATTAATTTTATCTTTTCTTCTAGATTTATGATCGTTCATGCATTTCAATAATTAGTAGTGTATTTTACATATTAGTTGATATATCGTTATGAATATATTGTATCAAACCTCTCATTCTATACATACTTAAATGTCTCAACGTACCACTCTTTTATTAATGACGAGAGAAAAGTGTAGTATCATTTAAAGCAAAGAGGTAGGAGAAGCCATATAGATAAGGAAATAATATGGTAAACATTCATGAGCTTTAATTTTTGAAGTTTTATGGCTATCCTGAAGAAGGAAGGGATTGTTAATGTACCTTTTTTGGGCTTGGATGAAAAAGTAGACCCATCAACTAATACTTCTGAATGCAGATATAGGCATATCTGCATCCTGTGATGACCCTGAAATCGGCCTTCGAAAATCGGCACCCGTACTTCACTTGTACTCGAAATGCCATAGATTCAAATGCCGAATCTGGTTCACCGGAGCTTATAAGACAGTAAGTATAACAACACAGCGGAAGAAATAAATAGATGATATCATATACAACTCCAATGAATACAATATCCAGAATGATATACAACAATGATATCAATATGATACAACAATATCAGAGATAAATAATGATACAACGGAAATAACAGAACATAAGAGATCACTCCAAATGACCTACAAAAGAGAATGACTCCAACTTCTCCAACATCAAGCTCGAAACACCACCCAATGCACCAAGATAAGCAAGTGCAGTCTTGAACTCCAAGAACTGAACCAGCTCCAGATAATCTACTAAACTTGAATATCTGAGAAACCCAACTCTAGACTGCCCGTGTGGAAAATGATGGGCACCTAGAGTTTAGGAAGGGAACAATAAACTCCAGGTCAATCATGGGACTGGAATGAGCAAACAAAAAAAGTTTATCTTTAAACAACAACAAAAGAATTTTAAACATTGAAACCCGCAATGCTTTTGGAAAATGAAACTACCATAAGGCCTCCCGCCACACACACAATGCAATCGTAGAATTGGAGGAGATTTCTCCTTATGATAGTCAAACATGCTTACTACGCAAATAAAACTCTTTTGATATTATTACTAGTGCATAGTGTGAAAACATTTCGAAAATACAATATTAATCTTAGCCAGCATACAACCATTATTGTATGCCTACTATAGCTACGATGTTCAATAGTAGGTTACCGCCACATTCCATAGCAGGTAATACAACTAAAACCGTACAAGGTTCATATTGTTTCTTTGGATTTCCAACAAATGATCAGGCAAAGGAACTTCCTTACACCGAAATGGAAACGCCTCTGGAAAGACGTCCCGAGAACCTAACCGGATCTCTGCAAACACAAGGCCGACGCTACCTCACGCTTTGACCAAGCTGTAACTAGGTAACTAACACACGAGTTATGCCATCCCCCAGTCGTTGCCGACCTTTATCCGAGACGTCTCGATCACAAAGCAACATCACACAGTAATAAATAAAGTGTGTCCACATGAGTAAGTATCTGGGCTCCATAGTATGATACCACCTTTTATCCAGAAGGAAATGACATACCCTAGGGACGCTACCCCTACAAACCTTTGCCGCAACATTCCTGTTTCGACCATTACCGGGTTGTGAGGCTCGATGAAGTCTCGTCCACAAAGCTACGCTTTTTCACAAAGCCACGCTTTTTCACAAAGCCACGCTTTTTCACAAAGCCACGCTTTGATCAACAAATGATCAACAGCACTTCGTATGCCACATTACCAAATTGGGAAGGTATCACTAGTAACCATCAACTACATAACCTCTGAGCTCGTACGTCTCAGAGAAGGGTGTTAAGCTAAGAGAATAAATTCTCCGCCACCAACAGAAATGTATTTGGTAGAAACCAGCTTTACATCTCAAAGTGTAACGTCAGACACACATCCATACAAGTCCGTTCCGGGATCGAACGGAACCGAAGGCACTTCCAACGAAGCCCTTGCAAATCCGGATAATTTCTAATCACGTTCGGACTTCCCATCACAAAGGGTGATAAAATCTCTATACCGGGGACCAGTCGATGCAGAGACATTCTATGAGTTGTCCTTTCATTTTCGAAAATATCTGGTCTTCACCACCGGTCTTCAAATGCAATCCATATACGACGTATCATTATTCGGAATGGGTTGTATGACACAAAGGTCCTCTCCCGGCTAAACCGAATAACGAGCGCAATTTAAAATCATATGGATACTGGGGTCTTAGTTAAATCACAGCTTAAAGCTCAAAACTTTTCATTCGAATGGTTAAACCAAATTACCATTTCCAATCTTTTAAACAAAAAGATTCATTTCAAAAACCTTCAATGGTTTAAACAATTTCCACACTTTAAATCTTTTAAACAAAAAGATTCAATTCACAAAGTTCACCCCGTTCACAAAGATCCATTTATGGATTTCAAAACAATTCTATTTGAATTGAATTAACTCGTTAAATCTTTAAATCAAGATTTAACTTATAGCTTTCAAAACCCGTTTCCAAAGATTCATTCATAGCCTTTCAAAACAATTCTATTTCAAGTTGGATTAACTCATCCGGTCTTTGAATTAAAGACTCATTTCATAGTTTTCAAAACATTTCAATTCCATTTCAAACTTGAAACCTTTCTACACAATTTGGAAATCCTTTCTTAAAATGAAAGCTATTATTATTTGAAAACAAGTAGTTTTTGTTTCGGAAAAATCCAGTTATATTTACACGAGTTAAAACCCTTGAATTAAATTCAAATTCCCAAATCAATACCTTTAAAATGGTTTAACCTATATATAACTTGTACAGCATCTTTAATCCCTAGTTTCAAATCATAGAATTCAATTTCAAACTTGAATTCAAATTTAAATCAAATTATTTAAATTTTCAAAACTCGATTAAGTTATTCAAAATAACTTACATTTTTAAAACACCCTTTCAAAGGCTTTTCATATTAAACCCCAATTTCCAATTTCAAAATCAATTAAAATTAAAATTTCAATTTCAAAAACATTAAATTTAAATCATCTGTGATTTAACCGATTTTCACGTGAAATCCATATTTGTGTGTGTATGGTGTAGTCCAGGGGTTTCACACAATAGTGCAACACCATCAATCATCACAGATCAAAATACTGAAATATAGTTGATAAGCGGTATTAACTAAAACGCTTATCGTTCATTCACAAATCACAGATATATATATCGCAGATAATTAATTACATTCATCCCAGATAAATAAATTACAGATCACAACACAAATCAGGATATATCACAAAGCATCACATATCAGGGATATCAACAATTCAATCATTCAGTCAAATCCAATCATCCATAAGTAAGATCAATTAATTATCTGAATTAATTATCTGATTTATTTAAATCAGATTTATTACTTATGAATAAATCACTAATCCTGGTTAATTAACATTAATTAATTACAAATCATTCTGATTAATTATCCTTTAATCATTTATTAATTAACCTTTAATCATTAATTAATTATCCTTTAATCAATTATTAATTAACTTTTAGTAATAAATTAATTACCCTTAATTCCCTTAATCATTAATTAATAAATCTCAAATTAATTACTTTGAGTAATTATCCTTTAATCACCTTCATTAAATCAATTCTCCCTTAATCACTTTCATTCATTAATAAATGATTCTTTGATTATTTTAGATTTCATCAACTAAAAGATAAACCATTTATCTTTATTATTTTCAAGTATCATTTAATCCTTATTTAATAATCCTTTGGAAATAGGCCATCATCAACACATTTATTAACTTAAAATCTTTAAGTTAGATTAAGGATTATAAAACCATTTCATTTTTCCAATCATTCACTTAATTACAAAAATTAAGTTTATAAACTTTTAAAATTAAAAGTTATATAGATTTAAAACACTTTTAACTTAATAAATTTTGAAATAATTTACTTTTAAACCTTTTGACCAATTCAACTTGGATAAACATTTATCATTTGCAAAAGAACTATTTTACAAAAATCGTTTTAAATAAAACTTGATCTGGTTTTAAAGTTTAAAAACTGTTTTTATATAAAAAACACAGACCCGAGACAAATGCTTGAATACCCGAGCTTGACCCCGAGTAAAACCACGTTCCTACCTGCTTCGAGAAAAACTCTCGTTTTCACGTGCTTGACTCCGAGACTCGTTCTTCTTCCCCAACCAACTCAAAAACACTGATACAAAAAAAATGCACGTATACGTGCACAGTCGCCATGACTAGCTCCGATCGACGACGAAGCCACATGATCACCCACGATGATCACCAGAAACGATTCGAACAACCCAAAACACAAAATTATTCCTAAATCAAAATCGAGCAAATTCGAGGCCAGATATTTCTTCCTGTAACCCACTCGATCATTAAAATTCGATTCGCTCCACCACGACAGGCCATCGGAAGCCACGCCATCCTGGCCGAAGATTCTCCGACCATCAATGAACTCATCCCCCTTGGTCCGATCATTTGAAACGCTGGGTCAACGAAGAAAACGTCTCGCGACTTCAACTGACAAAATACAGGGCTTAAACCCTATATTAACTCCACTCACCAACCACGATGAAATATAAAATCATCTCGTATTTTTCTTGAAATCATCGATGTTCATACTTGCTTCCAACAAAATTTCAACATTTAAAATTGGTTCGATTGTCAGAAAATGGAAAAAATGCAATTTTTGTTCAAATACGAACTGGTCGTAAATTATAAAACTAAAAATTACCATTCTTACTTTAAAAATCCTATTTTCCATTAAAGATTTAGGTTATGAACTTAAATGAGTATTTTATGACAATCAAATTTATCACAATATTTCTTGTTTGCCTGTAATTTCAAATTTCCAAAAGAAACTTTAATTGTTTTGCTCTAATTCATTTTTTAAAACTTAAAACATGTTTAACCAAACAATTTCTGTTTAGATTATAAATTTTAACAAGATCTAGGGGAAGAGAAATCAAATTTTAAACAGGTTTTTGAAAACCTGGAAATGACAGAGGCAAATATGCCTGTAACACAAACATGCACGCCTAAATTTATATACATACAAGTATATTCACATTTATACCAGAGATTTTCACAGCAGCATACTTGCAAGATTAAATCAGATTTTAAGCTTTAACAAAGTAGTTTGCTCACCTGAGATATGTAAACAGGGAACCAAAGAACAGAGGGCAAAGCTTGAGTGTGAAACTGGACAGTGATCTTTAATTTGTTGCTTGATTGCTTTGCTTAGTCTTTGATTTGAATTGATCTGAATAGTTGTTTAAATGTTTTTAAGCTTTTTAATGATATTCTTTTCTCAATTAAAATGAACGAATTGAAATGAGGGTGTTGTATATATGAAATGAGAAGTTTACAGGTGATAATATATTTGTACAGGTGATATTATAATGTTTGTTTGTACAATGCACATCAGAGATGTATTTTCTTTCTTTTGCTTGGTGGCTGATAGATATGTTTTGGTGCTTGCATTAATTAGTTTGTACAAAACTATATATTTATTTATCTTCCTTTGCCAGCCTATACATATTTGTTTACTCTGTTTGTTAACTCGGCTGAAGACAATTTGGTGGCTGATGGATACATTTTGTACAAGTGATATTAATGGGTTTTGTACATCACCAGATCTTTCTTGGCTGATGAGATTATGTTGGGTAGTATACTAGAGACATTTACATAAATCATCATGTACAACATTATCTTCATTTCGGCTGAAGATATATGGTATTAATTTTCCTTTGTACAACTTACCTTATTTTATTTGTTTGGTTTCATTTGCAAGTCTCGGCTGAGATGATAATGTTGAGATGATAATGGTATGGCATTAGTTATCATTGCGTTGTTTAAGTGTACATAGATAGATATATATATTTGCTTACACTTGAATATATGCTTTCTTTTGCAAGTGTATATACATAGCTATGTATATTTTATTCACACTTGAATCTACTTGAATTTATTTTTATTTTATTTCTATCTTCATTATTTATTTCTAACTCAAATTCAAATTATTTTTATATTCATTTGGTAATATAAGTGAATTTCTAGATTTAGTTTGTTATTAGATTTTTATCCAATGTATTTATTCTATACTTTATATCTTATATATTTCATTTTTATTTTTAAACCATTTATTTACAATTTAAATTCAAGTCGAATATATATATACATATACTTATAATTTCAAATTGACTCATATATACCCAAATATATATATATATTCACATATATACATATATATACAATATTTTAAATTTAAACGATTTATACAGAATATATTTGAGATTGGGGAAACTCGCATCACTTTATCAATTTATTTTACATTTTTTATTCAAAAATTAATTTTAATTATTATTTTAAATTTATATAAAATCCGGGGTCATTACACATCCACAGTTGAAATCATTTTCAATATTGGATATCTGGATCCGTGGATACAGATAGATACCAAATAATGTATCCTCTGATAAGTCAAAAAACATAAATAGAAAATTTTAGTTTAATTTTTTGATCTTATTGATTTTAAAAGCATGAAAAATAAATAATGATGATAACAAATACTTTGAGCAATTAACGTGCATCAAATGCATATGACATGAACTAGTATTTTATTAAATCAACACACACACACATCATTCATTGTACTAAAATACAAATAATATAAATTATAATTTTAATAAAAACAAAATGGATAATTTTTGGATGTGGAAGTCTTTGTATTTGTATCCTTTTTTTCGAATATCGATATTTATCCGTTTTTCGAATGCATATGCAGATGGATTTGGATTTTTTATGCATCTGTTAACTGATCTAGACAAAAGACATAAAAATTATGCTACTAGCATGTTTACTAACTAGCACTTTATTTTAACAAGTTAAATTTTTATGGTCTAAAGGCAGTGGTTGATCGATCAAGGAAGTCCAATGGTGACTGGTAATGTGCTAAAATATAGAAAAAAGAATTGTGTCATAAGAGAAATCTGAAAATGGAATTTCCTAATGTGTTGCAAGATATACACCTCCAAGCAAAATGAGGTGCCATAGTGGAAGGGCGTACGAATAATAAAATACTGGATGTAGAATAGAAAACCAGTATAAAAATCCATGTTCATAATGTTTTCTCACTTTGAGTTTATTTATCATTTTACAGTTTTGTTTCAATAAGATCTCAGAGAAAGGAGGTTTATCGCTGAGATAAATGTATTTTTATCCTCCACCATTAATGAAAGGTGCACATCGAATCCATTGTGATGACTTTTCCATTTTTGTATGAAATATGAATTTTGATGATGATTCCATTTGTACGTATATGCACTTGTTTGGTTTGCTAACCAAATTTATCCAAGTCCTTAACTTCTTTATTTATACTTTTTTTTATAGCTTATGGTAATACGTTTTCTACATTTCTATAAAATCTAAAACTAATAAGTAACATTTTGAAAAACCATAAATGTCATTAACATCCAAAACAATCGGTGCATAACTAATGACCCAAAAATTCATATGTTTGTACCCACTTAAGTGTAAGCATACCACAACATTCTAAATAATGCAACCAGATCCGAATAAACTTGACTGTTTCGAACAGGCATTACAAAGCAAAAAGTTTTGGAATCAATTTATCCGTCAGCCCATCCACGACCAAAAGGAAACTTTAAGATTATTCTATCATTACGTCCATATACCCGCATTAATAAACAATCAAGTTTAACTTGCTGTTTATTTTATTTTACTCCACTACACTAGCTTTGATGCCAAACACACACATTGTAGAAGCATGTCCACATAGAATAACGTTTTTTTAATACATACATATAATTTTACATTTTGGAGGCCATGCCAAGTTGCCAACTAAATAATCAACTTCTAGAATAATGAAAACATTTCAAGCAAATGCCACAAACCAAATCTTAGTGAAGGTAAATCAAAGCAAAAAAAGTACAAGAGAGGAATAAAGTACATAGACCCTCATTTTTGCTTCAAAACTCTCATGTAAGGATAAGCACCACATCACCTCTTGAGCTCCACTTCCCAACCAAATTCATGATATAACATAACCATTTTCACTCTGCTTCAATTTGATTAACAGATTAGAAAATGTTATCATAAATTTGAAGTAAGTAGCTGTAGAACATAGACTCGAAGCATATAAACCGTAAAAAGTTATAAAATTTGCAACAAACAATTGTAATTTTATCTACTAAAATGCATAGAAGAAGAAATTTCCATTAAGAAAACAACAGCAATACATCCTTTATTTAAACTATACATAAGAAAAAGCAAAAACTTCAAATTTCAATTGCAATAATATAGTATTGATATTCGAGCTCGTGTATTCAATCAAACACAAATGAGAACCTAACAGCCATCTAAATACTAGAGTGAATCAGTTTACAAGAGCTCGATAAATCTGGTATTCTTTACTTGGCTCCATTCTTAGTGCTCTCTCTCCCTACAAACAACCAAAGGAATAGATTTTTCCTGAGAAAAATGAAGCAAAACAATTTATTAGTACATTGTTTTACAAAGAAATGCATTGTTAACTTTAGTATTTATCATTTTTAAATGGAAAAAAAGAAAAAGAGGAGAATATGGAAACCTAACCAAGTTGCAATATTTGAGAGCATAGAACATCTCAGGGTAGCACCGAGTCTACCTTCGACCAAGATTTGATACGTATTTCCAAATCCCATAAACATCAGCCAGCGTCGTTGATCTCTCTGAATACAACTTCCAGGTATACCTACACAAAAAACAACATACACAAAATTTAGTACAGATCAATATGAAATAAAAAGATTTATTCATAAATCAAAGTGATATTTAGTTTTCTATAGTATGCTTCAATCCTCTAGATATTGTGTCTCAGTGCACGAGATCTTCTTTGAATTTCTCAAAGAAATTCACTAGTAGTTCAGAAGCCTAGTCCCATTGATATGGGTCGACGTGAAAGCCCAAAAATCCATGCATTATAATATATGCAGGCCCACCATGAGAAGTAGCGAATGTGGGTAACCTACATGTCATGGCTTCCACAACCATTAGCACGAATGCCTCATAGAATGCAAGCTAAAAAGATACAAGATTATCTGTTTTATAACTCATCACATATGCAGCAATGCTGCTAGTATGTTTACTACAAGTAAAACTTTAACGGTCAAAAGGCAGTGGTTGACCAACAAAGAAAGTCTGTCCAATGGTGACAGGTAAGACGTCAAAATCCAAAATGGAGATTTATGTCATAAGATAAATTTGAAAACTAAATTTCCTCATGTGTTGCAAGATCTACTCCTTGGAGATAAACAAGGTGCTATTGTACGAGTAATGCAGTAGTAGATGTAGGACAATACGTACGAACTAGTATAAAAATATGTATTCATAATGCTCCTCGCTTTAGGTTTATCTACACCTTACAGTTTTGTTTTAATAAGACCATAGACAAAGGACATTTATGTTTGAGATAAATGTTGTTTACCTCAAACATCCTTTATCTCAATGAAAGGCATACATCGAATCCATTGTAATATGACTTTCTCATTGTTGTATGAAATATGAATTTTGATGATGATTCCATCAATAATTCTCTTAAAACAATAGGTTGAAATATGAATTTTGATGATGATTCCATCAATAATTCTCTTAAAACAATAAGTTGAAATATGAATATTTATGATGATTCCATCCTTAATTCTCCTAAAACAATAATTTGTATAATGATAAAGATTTATGTGTGTACATATATGTACATACAAGTATGTAGTTTGCTAACCAAATTTATCCAACTCTTTAATTGTTTTATTTGTACTCTTTTTAATAGCTTATGGTCATATGTTTTCTATGTTTCTATAAAATCTAAAACTATTGAGTATTATTTTGAAAAACCATAAATGTCATTAATACCCAAAATTATCAGTGCATAATTACCCAAAAATTCATATGTTTGTACCCACATATAAGTGTTGACAAATCACAATATTCTAACTAATGTAACCAGCTCCGAAATAAACTTGATTGTTTCGAAGGAGCATTACAAGGCAAAAATTGTTGGAATCAATTTCTCTACCAACCCATGCATGACCAAAAGTCAACTTTAAAATTATTCTATTAGTATATCTATAAACGTGCATCAACAAACAATCAAGTATAACTTACTATTATTTTTTTACTACACCAGCTTCAATGCCAGACACACACTTTGCAGAAGTATGTACATAGAATAAACTTTTTCTAATATATACATATAATTTTATATTTTGGAGGCTAGGCCGACTAAACAATCAACTTCTAGAATGATAAACTCATTTCAAGCAAATGCCACAAACCAAATCTAATGGATTAAATCTAATCCATAAAGCTATAAGAGATGAATAAAGTGCATTGCCCTCATTTTTACTTCAAAAGTCTAATGTAAGGTTAAGCATTACATCACCTCTTTAGGTCCACTTCCCATCCAAATTCATAGTATAACACAACCATTTTTAGTCTGCTTCAATTTGATCAAAGAATTAGACAGTATCTATTACAGGAAAATAAGATGAAGTTGAAACAAGTGTAAAACACCAGTTACAGAGGTATGTAAATTGCTTTATTGTCCACATGAATTTCTAACATATACATGTTTGCTTAAAAATGAAAGCATCGTGCACTTATAATAATTCATGTGCCACTATATACCTTGATTTTACCTTAATTCTAAAACTTTAAGGAACCTAATGTAACATATCAAAACGTCAAAAAGCCAAACCCTCAAATCTCATAGCTTTGAAAGTGCACTACAAATAAAACAAAGGTTCATTCATGATGTACACAAAAAAAGAAGCAAACGTAAATGAATATAGAAAATAACATAAATCTTGATAGACGAATTGCAAAGAGAGAGATGATGACGATGAATGCACATAAACAAGCTCAAAATGTACAACTAGCCATTCCAAACTTATGTTTTCAGCCGTTAGCAATGTTAGATCGTTGCAGAAATATAAAAGGAACATATAAAATCATCTTAAGGTATCAATGTTACAGCAAAAACAAAATAAACGACTTGACTCAAAAGTGTAAATCAACATAATAACCTTATATAAATCAAGGGAGGGGCTTTTTAATATTAAGTTGGACTCAAATGTAAAGTCATTCCGAACAAGAAGATTAAATGCTCGTAAGATAATGATATGTATAATAATACCCTCAAAACAAGTCTACTATCATTGCAGCTCACTAAATAGTTGTTCATAACAGCGCACATTCACATGCCTACACACACATATGTATGGGCAAGGATCGGTTACTTCTCATTTTTGCTACACCTTAAACCCATATGTATAATAATGATTTCAACCACATGTTATGATTTAAATAATATAATGATTATATATATATACATACATAGTATACAGCTATTGGCACCCAATTATTTTTCTTCCAACTACCATTATAATTTTATTAGATTAGATATCAATATTTTTGTATACTTCTAGTCACCATATTCTACCATTTCACTCGGTATTAAGCATCTGTACCTTTTTATCTCTTTTAGAAAAATTTCACGTACTGTCCCAAAAATCCAAACCTTAGAAACTTAAAAAAAACTTTTTCTTTTCCTAACAACCAAAGGTAAAAAACAACCGAGGTAAAATCAGAACGACGAAAACACGAGGTCGGGGGGAAGGGGGCAATTCAAATCGAAAACCACTTCGCATAAATAATATTTCACTTAGCATCCTCTTTTCATTTGTTTGTTTTGGAAATGGAATTTGTACCAAAAACAGACCGAAAACCACTTCTCATAAATTACAGATGTCACCACTTCACCCTCGTTATACACATTTAATCATTAAATACTAACCAAGTTTTTGCATCAATTGTTACAAAAGCTTAAATTAATAGCGGTATCAAATTGAGCATCCAACATTGCACTTCTATATCAACATAAGTTAATGAAACTATTAATCAAATCAGTATTAAGAAAACAAATGAGTATAAGAAATAAACTCAAACTAAAAACTAAAAAATCTTGTCACATGGATAATGGTTGTGCGACACATGGGGCATCTAGTTTCACCATGGACCAGCAAGCTAGAGGTGCATGTGGACATGCATCCACGTTTTTAGATTGTAATTTTGGCTCTGTTCTGCATGCAAATGTAGCATATTTATGGCCCATCATCAACATCCTACAACAATAGTAGGTTGGATTGCTAAGACGGGTGCGGCTGCATACTTGCTCGTAGTAAAGAATCTAGCTGTTGACCAAAACCACCACTCCTTAATAAATTTGAGACCACTCTCCTTCAAATTTAAAATCAAATTCATATGCTAGATGACATTAGAGTCACTAATCTAAACTGATAAGATTATTTGTTGTTCAAGACTTAGTCATAGGTTGTTAGGTCAATAATCATTGTAGTTTAGGACAGTGCAGTCGCGTTCTCCTATTTCTTAATAACTGATATTATGTTCTATTTTCCTAGTCATGTAACGAACTATTATATAGCTCAGTTTGGTTTCCAATAAAAGCCGAAGAAAGTCATTCCTAAATTTGTCTCCATGACTATGAATACAATGAAAAGGAAGTACGAAAGGAATGCAAAGGTGAAAATTTGGGAATGACTATCTTCGGCTTTTATTGGAAAAAAACTCAGCTATATAATAGCTCGTTACATGACTAGGAAAATAGAACTAATATCAGTTACTAAGGAATAGTTCGATCGCGACTGCACTGTCCTAAACTATGGTGATTATTGATCCAACAACCTATGACTAAGCCTTTAACTGCAGATAATCTTATCAGTTTAGATTTGTGAAATGTTGTCTTGTATATGAATTTGTTTTTAATTTTGCAGGAGAATATTCTCCAATACATTAAGGGGTGGTGGATTTGGTCAATGGTTGAATGCTCTACAGCGGGCTCGTATGCAGCCGCAGCCGTCTTGGTAATCCGATCTAATATTGTTGTAGGATGCCGATGACGGACCATCAGTATGATGTATTTGCATGCAGAGCAGAGCCAGGATTGTCTTCTACAGACGTGGACACATGTCCATATGTACTTTTCTCTTGCTGGTCCATGGTGAAGCTAGATTCCCCATGTGTCGTGTAACCACTGTCCATGTGATTAGAGTTTTCCGTTGTTAGTTTTTTTTAGTTTGAGTTTGTTTCTTATACAAATTTGTTTCTTAATACCAATTTGGTCAATAGTTTCATAAACTTATGTTGATAAAGTAGTGCATCCAACTAAGTGAAACCAAATTTATCCAAGCCCTTAACTTATTTATTTATACTCTTTTTAAAATGCTTCCTACGTTTCTATAAAATCTGACACTAATAAGTGACATTTTGAAAAACCAGAAATGTCATTGACACCCAAAACGATCAAACATATCAAACATCAAAAATCCCTTAAATCCTCATCTCATAGTTTTGAAAGTGCATGCTGCAAATAAAATAATAGTCATTCATGATGAACACATAAACATGCAAAAGTAAAAGAACATATATAAAACATGATAGATCTGATAAAAGAATTATATTGACAAGCACCATTGTTTCAGTGGTTAAGTGTTTCGACTTTAATACGAGAGGTCACAAGTTCGAAACTTGCGTAGCATGTTTCGAACATATATTGACAAGTGATTTGTGATATGTTGTCCCAGTGACATGTTGCATCTAAATTACCATTTCAAAAAAAAAAGAATTACACAGAGAGATGATGATGACGAAGTCGCATGAACAAGCCCTAAATGTATAACCAGTCATTCCAAACTTTTGTTTTCCATTAGTCATTCCAAACTTATGTTTTCCATTAGGTAGCAAATTTATTTAGATCCTAATAGAGATTTTATTTAAATCCTAATAGAGATATAAAAGGTACAAATAAAATCAACTCAAGTATCAACGTTACAACAAAAACAAAATATCGCATTGTTTATATAAATCAAGTGCGCACTTATTAATATTAACTGGAAATCAAATGTTAAGTCATTCAGAACAAGAAAACAAAAATGCTCCTACAGTAGATATGTATAATAATAGATGAATATTATCTAACTCAGAACATATGGTTAAAATCATGAGGATTTGAGGTATAACAAAAGCGAGATGTAGTCGATCCTTGCCCTTATATATATATGAGAATGTGTTAAAACTCTCTTTCGTTGCACTTCATTCTACACCCTTACAGTTTTCGTTGGTGCACTAAATGAAACATTAGGGATGATCAATATACACTATGAACATCATATCAAAAAAGGATAACGGTCCAATATTTTCATACAAAATCAAACAAAACGCTTAATTTAAATTAGAAACTAAATGAAAATTATAAATTAGAAACAAAAATCATAATGTAATTCATTAAGACTCTTATTTTTGCTAGCATGGTTAAATTTAAGAAGATAGGGAGATTAATAACAAGGAAATCTAATGGGATGAATATAACTGAACAATTGCATTATTGAAGGAAAAGGAGAAATGTTACCATATCACATATAGGCCTGTAAACGGTCAGATACAGATTTGGATAGTGCCATATCTATATTCGTATCCGTAGATGTAGACGGATATTGGATATTTTTCGACCAATTTACAACTAATAAATCTAAACAAATAAATAGGAAATTTTGATTTATTATAAATTTATTTCAGTACTAAAAATATAAAAAATAATAAATACGCTAAGAAAAATAATTTTAATCCACAAATATTAATTTATATAATATTACATACATACATACATACACACACACACTAATTTTTTTACCTAGATAAAATGGTAAATCACAATCATTTTATGTACTAAAAATACACAAAAAAATCTTTAATAATAATTGTAATACATTTAGTGTCACACTTTTTTGGTGTCAGCATGAACTATCAAAAATGCCCTTCTATAGTATTAACAAATCTTAATATTCCTTAAAAATAGGATTTAATAGTTTAACTTGCCCGATATTAACAATTCTTAATATCCCCTAAAAATAAAATCTAAAAGTTTAACTTCTTTACAAATTCAAAACGTCCATCTATGCTTAAAAATAGGATCTAACAAATAAACATTTTTTCTTTAATTAACTACAAATTCGTTATTTATTAATTAATAATACAAATAAAATTAAAACTAACAAAAAAATTAGATGTTGCAACTTAGAAATAAAAGTTTTAACTACACATTATTTCAACGTAAAAATATGGCTAAATATTTGTGCAAAACATTTTTTATTGAACGTAATAATCATACATAATCTGTAGAAAAATAATTCATGCGTAAGGCACATGCCATTATCACGCGTGAAATGCATGCCTTAATGCTCGTAACTATAATCCTGATAATAAACCGAACGGATATTTATCGGATATAGATATGGCGATTTCTACATCCGTATCCGTTTTTTGATTAATTTTTCATATTTCAGATACGGATACGGATGGATTTTGGATTTTTCGGGTACTCATTGACAGCTCTAATCCAGTCTAACTACAACAAAATAAAGGTACACAGTCCGACCGCTTTTCATTAAACTTTGCTATGTCAATTTTAAAGGACTTCAAGTAACTAATATTGCTTTAGATAATACTTTAAACATTAAACTTTGCTATGTCAATACCCATTTAACAAACTCAAAATATTTGTGTTAAAAACCATGCATTATAATTGCAATCTTTTATAAAAATTATAGGTAAATAATTATTAACATACATATTGGGTGGTGACCTATCCAAATTCACAATAATATTATGCAGAAGCATCTATATGTAAACAAACAAAGTGGTAAAAAACATATATTCATGTTTAGAAACTACGAAAAACAAATAATTGGATTGAGCCTAAACCGGACCGGGTTTGTTGTTCATGACAGCGCATGTGAATAGATAGATCTCCGGTCACAACAATTTGATAACAAAAGAAATTACAAATGACAAACTAATTAAGTAGTAAAGGTGAACGAACGAACATGAAATCTTGTGGTTGATCGATCATTATGTGTCTATTAAACATAAAATTAAGAGTATGAGCTTAAAAATTATGCCTTAGAAATTTTACTTAACTCCTTGTCATTACTCTCCTAACCGTAGGAAGTCTATTTGGAATCCAAACATCAAATTGGAAAGTCTACATCTGATATTGTAATTATTTATGCTAAAACAATTAAAAATTAGTCTATATTGGAAACCAAGTCATACGTAGGAGCAAAATAAATAGGGAGTGGATAATAATTATTTCTCATCAAGCTGCTTTCATTATAAAAAAAAGACCTAAAAGTTATTAATGGCGAAGTTCTACTACTGCCTTTTGTTTATTCCATTTTCTCATATGAAACTGGTTGAAAATGAAATCAAGTTCCTTATAAGCCTAAAGCAATATTTACTATTACTCGCACTTATCCAGGAGCACGTATCCATAAGCACCATAAAAAACTTAATAACTCTCGACCCCAAGAATCAAGTCAAGAGCAGCTAGTAGTTTCTATTATGATCTATGGCCAGTTTAGCATCATATGGTTTCTTACACGATTGAGACTACATCAAAAGTAACATTTTCAAGGCAGAAATTCACTAATTTCATAGTTCAAAAATGAAACAAAAGGTCAACTATGCATTTTCTAATAGTACCTATTTGCATACCAAGTTGCCTAAATATGATCCACAAACTTGTTGCGATTGTAATATTCGTCGACACAAATTGTTGGTCCACTCGAAAATCCTTATTGGATAGTAGTAAACACCATGCAACAGACAGTTCTACAGTCAACTATAAGTTGCCTACAAATCATAATAGAATAGTGAGATACTAAGTAGATAAACAAGAACCACCTATCCTTTTGACATGAAATAGTACCGACTCTAACGAACGGACAACAAATTTTTAGACTAATATATCACAAGAAAATTTAAAGGATCGTATACATGTAGATAGGGATATATAAAAAAACATACCTAAAAGGCATTGTATTACTGAAAGAAAAGGAGCAACACCACCATATCGACGGTTTAACCACCACTCCATAAAGGTATGTCATCCACCGCTTTCTTATATACTTTGTCAGGTCAATGTTTACCACTTACTTCTTTGCTAAAAAACACTGTGTTAGAACCTTGATTTTGATCAATGACAAAGGAGCTTTGCAATCAACGATGATATTCATGAATCTTTGTATAGCGACTATAAAGGAAATCTCCGAAGGATAATCTCTAGTTAGTTTTGTGTTAATCTAGATATATACAATGTATAATCTATCCTCAAGTAACACAAACACAAACACATCGACAAAAAGTTTCATGTTTTACAAAAAATTGACAGTCCAAGAAAACCTGCAGTTCAGTCGACTGAACTATGCACCTCAGTCGACTGAGTCTATGTACATACACGAATATCACTTATGATATTCGGTCGACTAAACTTCTTGGTCAATCGACTGAATATTGCAACTGTCATATTTTTTAAAACAGTGAAGAAACACTTCCCTTCGTCGAAGAGGAGTATCTCTTCCCTGAGGAGTTGCAAACGATTCTTTGAACCATTACTCTTCACCAAGAGTTGCAACTCATCAACATATATATATATAAACTCATCAACATATATATATATAAACAACAGATTCAAGATCATTTAACTCACTGATTTACAATTTCTATCTCTCTTGAATCAAAAACTATCTTTGCTCTTTTTAAACCATTGAATTCATATTCAAACTACTTGTTTAAAACAGCAATCGATTTCTTCCATATCTTCACATACACACAATATATACACTTGAGGAGAAGATTATAGGAAGGGTGTACTTTAACGACTTATCAGTGCAATTCAAAGTGCACATTCAGTCAGAACTATTCTCAACTATTTGAAGTCCTGTTGTAGTATCCTCAGGCGGGAAAATCCTGTTGTAGTATCCTCAGGTGAAAAGTCCTAATTCGGTTGTCCAAGCGGTGTAATACCTATTCCTCCGGGTTAAGAGAGGGTTTCGATTAAATCCAGAAGGAGTTTGGGACTGGACGTAGAACGGGAAGTTCGAACCAGTATAAAAATATCTGGTGTTATTTACTTTACTGCTATTTACTATTATCACTATTCTGCACAAGTAATTAGTTTATTTAATATTCCATATTACTCGATCATTAGTCACTTTCACACAGTATCATGCACTTACAATAATTCATGTGCTGCTTTTATGTACCATCTCAATTTTTCCTTGGTTCTAAAAATTAAAGGAAACTGAGGTAAAATATCAGATATCAAAAAGCCCTAAAACTCTCAAATCTCATAGCTTTGAAAGTGCACATTGCAAATAAAATAATGGTCATTCACGATGAACACATGAACATGCAAAAGTAAAAGAACATAGAAAATAAGATAAATCTGATAAAAGAATTAGATAGAAGATGATGATGAATGCACATAAACAATCTCAAAATGTATAACCAGCCATTCCAAACATACATTTTCAGTTGTTAGCAAATTTATTTAGATCAAAGCAAAAATATAGAAGGAACAAATAAATCATCTTAAGCTATCAATGTTACAGCAAAAAACGATATAAACGACTTGGGTCATAAGTGTAAATCAATACAACATTTCCATATAAATCAAAGTCAATACTTCTAATATTAAGTTGGAATCAAATGTATAGTCATTCTGAACAAAATGCTCTTAAGATAATGATATGTATGATAGCGCCCTCAGAACTCAGTTCTGAGTCTACCACCATTGCAGCTCACTAAATAGTTGTTCATGACAACGCATATTCACATGCCGACACACACGTATATATGGGCAAGGATCGGCTACACCTAAATCCCCCAGAATTCAACCACGCGTTCCGATTTAAATAATAGAATGAATTGATAATACATATATACATATAGCTAGGATCAATAGCACCTTTTATTTAGCACCATTTTTATTCTCCTGATATCGACCACAATTTTATATTTAAATATTTGCGCTCTATACGCACGCTCGCACGCTTACATCCATGTATGAAACGCATGCAATAAGTTGTAAATGAACAACTATATAGGAGCCACATCTACACTTATGTTTATGCATCATCGGGCGTTCATACTTCTTCATTATCAATCACATAAATAAATGTTTTAAATGCAATTTTTGGTTTCTCTCTTATTTACATATAATACTTCAAATGAACTGATTGGTTAGAGATGATGAAATAAGAAATGAAACACAAGGTAAACTATGTCATAAAAAAATGAAACACAAGGTAAACTATGCATTTCTACTGGTACATTTTTGCATACGGAATTGTTTAAATAAGATCCAGCCTTGCTGTGATTGCAATTTTCATCTACATAAGTAGTAATCACCATACATCAGATAGTCCTACAAGCAACTATAAGTTGCCCATTAGTCATAATATAACAGTGAGATACTAAGTAGATAAATACCAACCACTTATCCTTTTGACATAAAATAGTACTGACTCTAATAAATGGACAACAAATATGTCAACTAATTCATCGCAAGGAAATTTAAAGGGTCGAATATAAGTGGACGGAGATTTATATAAAAAAACATACCTTAAAAGCATTAGAACCAGGCGCCAATTGCATTACTTAAAAGATAAACGAGCAACACCACCATATCCACAGTTTAACCACCACTCCATAAAGGTATGTTGTCCTCCATTTTCATATAAACTTTGCCAGGTCAACATTTATATCATATATAGTGGTACCAATGCAATAAAGTTCAGAAAAAATGTTAACATATTTCAGCATACAAAATCATTTATGGATAACATTCTCTAAATGTCACTACAATGTAAGATGTTAATATGAAACTTTCGTACAGGGCGTTTCAAAAATCCTTCTACGTACCTCTTATAATAGTATAAGTGTGTACTTGCATAGAAAACCACAAAATGTTGAATTTTAATCATTATTGATTGATACGAATAAGAGGATTGAAATTAATGAAATATTAGTCACGGTGCATTTGAACATTTAAAAAGAATGAACTAACAGAGTAAAACTCAAAAATCACCGACTAGTACAAATTCAATGATAACAGAGAAAAGAAGGTTAACTGCAGAAAGTTATCGCAGCATGGAAAAGTAGGCATCTTATTCCTGATTTAATATCGATCAGAAAAACAACAGATTAAGACATTAAAATGATTGAAACAATTACGAATAAAAAAAAGTACCCGATATCCAAGGAAGGAATTAGCAGTAGAAGCTCTAAAGCCTGGCGAGGCAAAAGCTCTTAGGTGGCAGTTCCGAATGTTCTGAGAAACAAGCTTTTATTTCTCATCATCGACTACATTTTTCTCATAAAAAATATAAAATAAATAACAAAATATAAAGAGCACATGCATGAAATAGAACATTGAATAAAGAGGACCAGAATATTGGTTTGATTTCTCCAAAGAGAGAATTGCACATTGTATAATCAGAGTCATCATTCAGGGGAAGGGTCATCATTTAACTAACATTCAACCAAATAATTCAACAAAACCAAAAGAGAATAATTGAAGAAAAAAATAAGAAGTAATCTTACTTGATTTGAAACTGGCTTTGGGGCAGAGAGAAGATGTGAATGTCAAAAGGCATTTATGTAAGAGCATTTGCAGCGATAAGCATAACCTGTAAATAATATATGGATAATGAATGGGCCAAATTATGACTTATAGTCCAAAAATGTTTTAAACCCCTGCTTCTTAAACTCATTGATGATAGGTCCATTCCACAAAACAGTCGGTTCTTAGGATGTAAGCAAAAGCATGTGATCATAAGAGGTGCGTCCTCATTCATTAAATGATCGATCAAACAGTAAAAAAAATTGAGGTTCATAAAGGACATTATTCGTATGACTAGCTTAAAATAAGGTTTGAGGTTCATAAAGTATGTAATTCGTATGTCAAGCGTAACTAATTTAAAAAAAAATTGATGTAAATAAGGCATTTCACTCATAATTCAATCACAATAAAAATTGAATCACAGTATAAATATTTCAAATGACATCCGCATTCTCTTCTTCGTGTAATAAATGCCTAACTCAAAAAATATGGATAAACTGGTTTCAATTTATTAAAAATGCTCTTATAAGTTGCAAATGGTACAAGATAGAGACAATGCAAAATATATTTATTGCGTAACTAAAACCGTCCTCAACGAAACCATCGGCTATTACATCGATTGCAATGCTACAGTGAATGAATTAGACAATGAGACAAGTAGACACAAAGAATTCATAAATTGTTAATGTTGAATGGCATTAGATGAGACCTCAAATTACAACTTGTTATTGGCAATGATCATTTTTGGACGATATCAAATAAGCATTTTCTTTTTGCTCGTACTTTCAGACAATGAGACGGAAGACACAGAGAATTCTTGTATGCGGGTGTATGGTCCTTAGAATAGTTTCCTTTTTCTGATGCCATTGAGTTAACATAGTAAGCATGTTAGACCAGTCCTTAGAATAACTGTTCATTATGCAATAGATCTTTTATAGTGTTATCTTGAATAATGTTGATATTATTAAATCATATTTACGGTTTTTATTGGATGATTTTGATTTAAATTTAAAGTTATTTCATATTATCATTACATTAATAGCGTGTGATTGATTTTGAATGTTATTATTATTTAAAATATTTCTAAGATAATTTATTATCAAATAAAACAACATTCATTTAGTGATAAATTTTAGTGATAAATAAATTTCATATATGTAATTATACACGTGCGCGCGCGCACACAACACACACACATATATATTAATTTTGAATAATTAGTTTCTAATTGATAAAAATTAATTAATAAAATAATTTCAAAATAAATTCAAACAGCACATACCGCAGTTTAATGTTTCATAAACTAATGTCCTAAATTTAAATGACTACGATTCGTCTTAATTCAAATACTAAATATAGAACAAATTTCCATTTTAAGGCCTCCGAAAGAAACTTATTTCAAGTTTAGCCCTCGTTTGAAACTTATTATGAAAATAGACATCTTTTTATCTTTTATAGTGTTATCATGAATACTATTGATATTATTAAATCATATTTACTGTTTTATTGGATGATTCTTATTTGAATTTGAAGTTATTTCATATTATCATTGCATTAATAGCGTGTGTTTGATTTTCAATGTTATTATTATTTAAAATATTTCCAGGATAATTTATTATCAAATAAAACAACATTCATTTAGTTATAAATTTTAGTGATAAATAAATTTCATATATGTAATTACACGTGCGCGCGCACACAACACACACACTAATTTTGAATAATTAATTTCTAATTGATCAAAATTAATTAATAAAATAATTTCAATATAAATTCAAATAGCACATACTGCGGTTTAATGTTTCTTAAACTAATGTCCTAAATTTAAACGACTACGATTCGTCTTAATTCAAATACTTAAATGTAGAACAAATTTTCATTTTAAGGCCTCCGGAAGAAACTTGTTTCAAGTTTAGGTCTCGTTTGAAACTTATTATGAAAAAAGACATCTTTTTTATAATATATCGTTTTTGTACATGCATATTCCATAAATCAGAAATGAGCATGTGCAAAATTTTAATTTGTACTTGCGTAAATTCGAAGTGCGCAAGTGTATTTTTAAAGGAAATTTTTGTACGCATGTACAAAAATGTTGTATTATGAAAAAAGCCTATTTTCATAATATGTTTTGAACGAGGCCTAAACATGAAATAAGTTTTTTTTTCATAGGCCTAAAATAAAAATTTGACACACGTACAAATGAAAGGAACAAATACGATCCTCTTAAGGTGACGATGTTACGGCGAAAATAAAATAAACTTCCTCTTAAGGTGACGATGTTACAGTGAAAATAAAATAAACTTCTTGAATCACAAGTGTAATTCAGATACAACATTATTTTTATATATCAAGTGCAGCACTTATCTATAATAAGTTTAAATCAAATCAAAAGTTAAGTCATTCTGAACAGGAAACCGAAATGCTCTTAAAATACTGATATGTATGATAATGATAATGCCCTCAGAACCCATAGTATACTATCATTGCAGCTTACGAAATAGTTGTTCATGACAACGCACGTTTCCATGCAAATACATGCATGCATACAAATTGTTAGTTCGCTTGGAAATCCTTATTGGATAAGTAAACACCATGCAACAAATAGTCCTATGGTCAACTATAGGTAGCGTGCTTGTCCTATGGTCAATAGACAATCCTATAATAGAACAATGAGATAATAATTAGATAAATACCAACCACCTAATCTTTTTGACACAAAATAGCAATGACTCCAATGAACATTAAACTTATATATATACTAGGAAATTTAATGAGTTAAATACAACTAGAGAGAGATTTACAAAATCATACCTCAAAAGTATTGGATCCCGCCACCAATTGCATTACTGAAAGAAAAAGAGAACCGCCACTATATCCACTGTTTAACCACCACTCCATAAAGGTACGTTGTCTACCACTTTCTTGTAAACCTTGCCAGGTCAATTTTTATACCACATATTACCGGAAAATGTTACGAAACCAATTGTAACTTCAATAACAGTTACAAAACAATGCAGAAATAGTAACGGCAAAAATTGTCACTAATTTGTCAAGTAATTCTGAGAAATTATAGCACCAAAATGCGTGACTAGATCTGTATGAAAGGTATTACCGATTAAAGCGTCCGAGTCCAGTAGAAACTATTTCCTTGAAACAATATTGCCCCCGTACGTAGTTCACGGGTGTTAGCAATTTGTTTCCGAAGATGAAATGGACCAGCCTCGCAGCGTAGTGGTTGCAGACGGAGCACCGACGAACCGAAGAGATTATAGCAACCAGAACAGAGATCTTGTAGGAAGAAGGAACATAAATTGAAGAAAAATTGAATGAATAATTCTCGGATTCTGGCCGCCTATTTATAGGCCGGAGGAGGTGCCTATTCGGAGCGGTCGTGACTGTTGGAAAGGTTGCGACCCTTAAACCAACAGCAGTGACCGTTGTGTGCGCGTGGGGAAGGAAATGGCCGCATATGGTTACCGTTCAAATGAACAGACACATTCGACTGAAAAATAGCCGTTTTGGCGCAAGCAGGCCCACGCGGCAGTCGGTGGCCCATTTAATCACGAGACCCCAAGGGCCCCAAGGCCATATCTTTGACATATTAATATTAATATGAAGGTCTACATGCCACATTGCCTTATCCATTCCACACTTTGTCCTCATTCTCCTTTTGTTTGATATACTATGTTGGATTGTAGTATATATAGAGGAATTGGTACAAATATTCCCCGATGTGGGACTTTGTATAATGTTTTCTTCTTCCCAAATTTCTCCACTAACTCATTCATTTCTAACAATCCCCTACATGAATGAGCAGTTGTTCTTAGGTTCACGAACCATTTATCGTATTGGTTAAAGTAGCACAGGGGCCTTGAAATTTCCTAGTGTTTAACTATTTGAATTACAGGCGAATCAGTAGACATAGAATGTCCTTGAACTGTAAGCCTTTTGTGTAATTCTACAATAGATAGCACACGACAAATGTTTCTTATAATCCTTCGTTCTCTGTATGTGTTTGTTTTTGCCTTGAACACCTGTCTGGTCTCATAAGTGCTTAGATAATTTGTCCTCATAATTCTCTTTGAAGCGGCGCCTTCGCACTTACATAGGTGATTCTGTAAAGGGTATTCACAATTCGTCAAGTACAGTCATCATTAAAAGTATCAATACTTATCCTATTTTCCAACAAATAAAGCACTGACTTATCATAGGAATGGTTTGAGTGTAATAGTGCTATCAAGTTTCTCTTAAACTTAGTTGTCCCTTTGAACCTAGATTTTGGGATCTCCAGTCAACTAGATGGGGTTTCCATTTTAGAAAAACTTTTAGTTTATGGGCCTTAACCCCATTCCCATCGATAAGGTTTAAACTTTCTCTCTTGGCAAGCCTTTTGTTAGTGGATATGCTATGTTATCTTTATACCTTATGTAGTCTATAGTGATAACTCCATTAGAGAGAAGTTGTCTTATTGTTTTATGTCTACGACGAATATGCCTAGATTTACCATTGTATAGTGTACTATTAGCTCTTCCAATTGCTGATTGACTATCACAATGTATACATATTGGAGGCAAAGGTTTGCTCCAATTTGGAATATCTTCCAAGAAACTTCGAAGCCAGTCTGCTTCTTCTACGGTCTTATCTAGTGCAATAAACTCTGATTCCATCGTAGATCTAGCTATACAAGTCTGTTTGGATGATTTCCATGATATTGCTCCATTTCCTAATGTGAACACATATCCACTTGTAGATTTTGTATCATGTGATCCAGTTATCCAATTTGCATCACTGTATTCTTCCACTGTTGAAGGATAGTTTGTATAGTGTAGACCATAGTTCTGTGTATACTTTAGATATCCTAGAACTCTGATTATCGCTTTCCAATGATGTTTACCAGGATTGCTGGTAAATCTACTCAGCTTACTTACAGCGTATGCGATGTCTGGCCTAGTGCAGTTCATAACATACATGATACTTCCTAGTATACGAGAGTATTCAAGCTGGTAGATGTCATCACCAGTGTTCTTCACTCAATTTTGGTTCATATCTACTGGTGATTCTGCAATAGTTATATTATATTGCTTGAATTTTTCAAGTATCTTGGCGATGTAATGTGATTGGGATAATGCATATCCCTGTGGTGTTCTCAAAATTTTGACGCCCAATATCACATCAGACAGTCTTAGGTCTTTCATATCGAATCTAGAGGATAACATTTCCTTTGTAGATGTTATTATGGCCTTATTATTTCCTAGGATCAACAGATCATCAACATAAAGACAAACAATGACATATCCTAAATGTGTGTGTTTCATATAGACACATTTATCTGATTCATTTATTATGAATCCATTTGATAACATAGTTTCATCAAATTTCAAATGCCATTGTTTTGGAGCTTGTTTAAGGCATAAAGCGACTTTACTAATTTGCATACTTTATTTTCCTTTCCATAGCTCAGAAACCCTTCAGGTTGCTTCATATATATTTCTTCCTCTAGTTCACCATTCAAAAATGCAGTTTTTACATCCATTTGATGTATTTCTAAATCAAGTATGGATGCGATTGCAATAAGCATCCTAATTGATGTTATCCTCGTCGCTGGTGAATATGTATCAAAATAATCCAGTTCTTCCTTTTGTCTGAATCCTTGGACTACAAGACGAGCTTTGTACTTGTCTATTGAACCATCAGGTTTTAATTTCTTTTTAAATATCCATTTATTACCTAAGGTCTTGCATCCTTGAGGTAAATCAACTAACTCCCAGGTATGATTAGCCATAATGGATTCTATCTCATTGTTAGCCTCTTTCCAGTAAGGGGCATCGCTTGAGGACATAGCTTGTTTGTATGTCAGTGGATCATCTTCTAACATAAAGGTATAGAAGTCTAGTCCAAAGGTTTTTGAGGTTCTAGACCTTTTACTTCTTCTTGGTTCCTTCACTTGTTGATCAGCACTAATTTGCTGAAGGTTATCTTCAGTATCCTCAAGAGAATTGGAGATTTCATCTTCCCTTGGTCTCTTATGAGTATCACTGTCAGTGCCCTGCTTTAAAGGGAATATATGTTCGAAAAATCTTGCATTTCTCGACTCAATGATGGTATTTTCATGAATATCATCAATTTCAGATTTGTGTACTAAAAATCGATAAGCAGCACTGTTTTGTGCATATCCAATGAATACACAATCTATTGTTTTTGGTCCTATCTTGACCTTCTTTGGTTTAGGTATCTCTACTTTAGCAAGACACCCCCACACTTTTAAGTATTTATAGGACGGTGGTCTATTTTTCCAAAGTTCATGAGGAGACTTGGATGTTTTCTTTCGTGGTATTTTGTTTAAAATATGATTTGCCGAAAGAATAGCTTCTCACCAAAAGTTATATGGCAGTCCAGAACTTATTAATAAAGCATTCATCATTTCTTTAAGAGTTCTATTTTTCCGTTCGGCTATACCGTTGGTTGAGGATAATATGGTGCTGTAGTTTGGTGTATAATGCCATGCTCAGCGCAAAATTCTTCAAAAGGAAATTCATATTCTCCTCCTCTATCACTTCTTAAAGCTTTAATTTTCTTGTTGAGTTGATTCTCAACTTCTGCTTTATACTGTTTAAACATATCGAATGCTTCATCCTTGCTTCTAAGGAGATACACATGACAATACCTAGTACAATCATCAATAAAGGTAATGAAATAGCTTTTTCCGCCTCTAGTTTGACACATTTTCAAATCACATACATCTGTGTGTATTAGATCTAGAGGTTCAGTTTCTCGTTCAACATGATGAAACGAGGTTCTTGTTAATTTTGATTCTGCACAAATTTGACATTTATAGTTGGAGTCTATGTTACATTTTGGTATAAAATCTAGATTAATTAATTTTCGCAATGTATTAAAATTTACATGCCCTAATCTAGAATGCCATATGTTAGAAGAGTCAACAATATAAGCAGAAGATTCACTTTTATTCATATCAGTGTTTGGTACAATAGTGGTTACATTTGCTTTAAATAAACCATCACACACATATCCTCTTCCTACATACACTCCATTCTTTGATAATACAAACTTATCAGCCACAAAAGTTAATTTGAATCCATGCTTGCTGAGTAACGACCCTGAAATCAGGTTCTTGCGAATTTCTGGAACATGGAGAACGTCATTAATAGTAAGTTCCTTTCCAGAAGTTAGTTTCAGCACAACCTTTCCCTTGCCTTCGACCTTTGATACAGATGAATTTCCCATGAAAAGTTGTTCATCATCAGTTGCAGTTTTATAGTTTGTAAACATCCACTTATTAGCACATATATGTCGAGTGGCTCCCGTGTCTACAAACCATTCCTTTGAGTTACCAACAAGGTTGCATTCTGATATTACCGCACATAAATCCATATCAGAAACGCCATCTGACGCTTCAGCCATATTAGCTTCTGATTTCTTCTTTTTGGGTGCGCGACATTCGACAGCTTTGTGTCCTTTCTTTCCACAGTTATGACAAGAACCCTGAAATTTCTTCGACTTCTTAGGCGCATTCTCGCGTTTTCTCTTATTAGGTTTGTCTGACTCAACTACATTTGCTTTGGCCGCCATATTCTGAGAAATCTTTTTCTCAGAATTTCTGTTATCTTCCTCAATTCTTAGTCGAACTATGAGTTCTTCCATTGTCATTTCCTTACGCTTATTCTTAAGGTAATTCTTGAAGTCCTTCCAAGATGGAGGAAGTTTTTCAATGGTTGCGGCAACCTGGAAGGATTCGCGAAGAGTCATCCGTTCATCTTCTAGTTGACGAATGATGAGTTGTAGTTCTTGAGTTTGGTTGATCACAGTCTTTGAATCTACCATTTTGAAGTCGAGAAATTTTCCAACGACGAATTTCTTCATGCCTGCATCTTCAGTTTTGTACTTTCTGTCCAAGGCCATCCATAGTTCCTTGGATGTTGCTACAGTACAGTATACACTGTAGAGGCTATTATCTAGACCATTCAGAATATAGTTTTTACACATAAAATCTGAGTTTTTCCAGACATTGAATGCCTCTACTTTTGTTGCATCAGGTTCGAGTTTGCCTACCATAGGAGCATCTTCAGTCAGAAACTTGGCGAGTCCCAATGTTGTTAAATAGAAAAACATTTTCTATTGCCAACGCTTGAAATCCATGCCGTTGAACTTCTCTGGCCTTTCTCCATGAGATATTGCCATTGTTGGAATCACAAGCACAGGCCGAGCGTTTGTCACCGTTTGTGTTGGTGCAGAGTTATTGTTGCTTTTCTCAAACATCGTCGTCTGCAACAATCAAATATTGTTTCAAGATTGTTATCCGCAACTACCGGAAAGTGTTACGAAACCAATTGTAACTTCAATAACAGTTACAAAACAATGCAGAAATAGTAACGGCAAAAATTGTCACTAATTTGTCAAGTAATTCTGAGAAATTGTAACACCAAAATGCATGGCTAGATCTGTATGAAAGGAATTATCGATTAAAGCGTCCGAGTCCAGTAGAAACTTTTTCCTTGAAACAATATAGCCGCCGTACGTAGTTCACGGGTGTTAGCAATTTGTTTCCCAGGATGAAACGAACCAGCCCCGCAGCGTAGTGGTTGCAGATGGAGCGCCGACGAACTGAAGAGATTATAGCAACCAGAACAGAGATCTTGTAGAAAGAAGGAATAGAAATCGAAGAAAAATTGAATGAATAATTCTCGGATTTTGGCCGCCTATTTATAGGTTGGAGGAGGTGCCTATTCGGAGCGGTCGTGATTGTTGGAAAGGTTGCGACCCTTAAACCAACAACAGTGACTGTTGTGTGCGCGTCTGGAAGGAAATGGCCGCATCTGGTTACCGTTCAAACGAACAGACACATTCGATCGAAAAATAGCCGTTTTGGCGCATGTAGGCCCACGCGGCAGTTGGTGGCCCATTTAATCATGAGACCCCAAGAGCCCCAAGGCCTAAGGCCCTATCTTTGACATTTTAATATTAATATGAAGGTCTACATGCCACATTGCCTTATCCCTTCCACAGTTTGTCCTCATTCTCCTTTTGTTTGATATACTATGTTGGATTGTAGTATATATAGAGGAATTGGTACAAATATTCCCCGATGTGGGACTTTGTATAATGCTTTCTTCTTCCCAAATTTCTCCACTAACTCATTCATTTCTAACACATATTTCAGCACACAAATTCATTTCAAGAGATCACTCTCTAAATGTCACTGCAATGTAAGATGTTATTATGAAACCTTTGTATAGGATAAAGTTTCAAAACTCCCTATATGCAACTCTTATAATAGTACAAGTACATACTTGAAAAGAAACCACAAAAATATTGAATTTTGATCATTAGTGATTGATGTAATTAAGAGATGATTGATGCAATTAAGAGAATCATTTTAAATTAATGAATATTAGTCATAGTGCTAAACTTGCTCAACATACTGATTGATAAACTGAGCAATGCAATTATTGTTAATCTTTCCAATTGCAAAATTGTGTAAACCATAGGATTCAAGTAGACACAGTAATACTAAACCAGAGACAATTTCACTCAGTTAAACCTTTTATCTAAAAAAAAGTATTTGCAAAATATTCAAGAATGCATATGAACTCCTCAGAAATCATGATGTTTTTACAAGTCAAATCCCAAATTTCAAAGCATATAGCAAAGCGTAGATTTTAGACCATATATGAATCTTTCTACAAACAACCAAATAAAAAATTAACGAAAATGTGATCAAAAAATACAAAAGCACAACAGAAGTACAAAGGGATAAATAGATGTAAACTAAACTTCATGGCTAACAAAAGTCGCTGATCAGATAAGACATTTTCATTGTTGCACAAAAATGAATTTTGATGATAATTCCATCTTTAATTCTCCTAAAACAATAAGCTATAAAATGATAAAGATTTACGTATAGATATACTAATGTATACATAATTTGCTAACCAAATATATCCCAAGTCCTTAACTGTTTTATTTCTAGTCTTCTTAATGGCTTATTGCCATATATTTTCTACGTTTCTCTAAGATATAAAACTAACGAGTAACATTTTGAAAAACCAGAAATGTCGCTAACACCCAAAACGATCAGTACATGATTAATTATCCAAAAATTTGTATGTTTGTACCCGCGTATAAGTGTTGAGAAGCCACAATATTCTAACTAATGTACCTAGATTTAAAATAAACTTGATTGTTTTGATAGAGCATTACAATGCAAAAATATTTTGGAATCTATTTCTTAGTCAACCTGTGCATTCCCACAAGGCAACCATAAGATGAACAATATTTTTCAGATGTTTTCATATTATTTTGTAAATAACATGGTTTAATACATCAATGTAATTCTCCTTATACACCTCAAAAAAATGGAGTCGCTAAAAAGAAAAATAAGACATTAGTAGAAATGGTAAATGCTATGCTAATTAGTTATAACTTACCATATACTTTATGGGGTGATGCTATTTTATGTGTATGTTACATTTTGAATAGTATTCCTTTAAAAAAGAAGGACATATCCCCTTATGAATTATGGTTTAAAAGAAATTCTAATTTATCAAGACTCAAAATTTGGGGTTGTTTGACTTATGTTAGGAAACCAGATTCTGAAAAACCAAAATTAGGAAATAAAGCATTTAACTGTGCTTTTATTGGTTATTCACATCAATTAATAATACTTGACACTTTTGAAGTAATTGAATCTATAGATATAGAATTTTTTGAAAACAAGTATATATCTTAAAATCAAACTATTAAAGACCCATTGATATCATCTAATTTAGAACATATAGAAACTAATGAAACAATGATGAAGATTATATCTCTTCTCAAAATAATGATGAAATCTCAGTACCTAAAGAAAATACTGTACGTATGAAAAGATCTAGAATATAAAAGGACCATGGTCCTAACTTTATTACATATCCAGTATAAGAAAGTAAGGATGGAATCCTTAACATAACTGGATATGCAATGAATTTTGATGAATGCCTTAAAACTTATTCTGATGCAATGAGTTCGAAGGATGTTATTTTTTGGAAATAAGCTATCAACTACGAAATGAGTCCAACTTTGGCAAACCAAATTTAGAATCTGACAGACTTATCTCCTGGTGCTAAACCAATAGGAAATGGATATTTAAGAAAAGGATGAATATGGAAAGATCCAGTGGTAATTTAAATCTAGATTAGTTGTTAAGGGTTATAAGCAAAGACATGAAGTGGATTATTTTGACACATATGCTTTTGTTGCTTGCATCTCTTCGATTCATTGTTTTACAAAGTTTACATCCATTCACAAACTGATAATTCATCAAACGGTAATGAAAACCACTTTCTAAGTGGTAATTTAGAAGAAGAGATGTATATGAAACAACCAGAGGGTTTCATAGACCAGGGTCATGATAATAATGTTTGTAAATTGGTATTATCTCTCTACGATTTGAAACACACACCTATGCAATGACATGAGAGGTTTTATAAAGTAGCATTATCAAATGGCTTCCTTGTTAATAATGCTAATAAATGCATTTATAGCAAATTAGATAAAAGTTTATTCTATAGTGTGTTTATACATTGATGACATCATAATATTTGGCTCTGATATAACTTGCATGCAAGAAACAAAAAGGTTTCGCCTCTAATTTTGATTTAAAAGATCTATGAGGAACAATGTGATCCTAGGGATCAAAATCATAAGGAATGAAGAAGAGCTTGTTTCTCATGGCATCAAGAAGTTCCTCAAGAACTAAGGTCATTACAATGACAAAGAAGCTCCAACTCCTTTAGATTCTAGTATTAAATTAGTGAGTAATACTGAACAAATTGTTTTTAAACTTGAATATTCTAGTATTTTCAGAAGTCTTATGTATATTATACATTTCACTAGTCTAACATAGCACTTGCTATAAGTGTGTTGTATCGACTTACGAGTAATCCAAGTTATGAATTGCGAAGTTATATCTAGATTTTTTTTCTTATTTGAAAGGAACCATAGACGATGGTTTATATTATGAAGGATATCCTAATGTATTAGAAGAATGTGGTGATGTAATCTGAACAAAATGTAGAATCCAAATCGAAGTCTATGACTGAATAGATATTTACATTAGGAGGCATTGACGTGTCTTTGGGTCTCAAGAAGTAGATTTGTATTTTTGGTTCAACAACCTTGACGGAATTAATTGTAACAGCAAAGAGGTTGAATGACTTAGGAATCTTCTAATAGAAATTCATCTGTGGAAAAAAACCATCTCCTACAGTCATGATTAATTATGATAATTAGGCAACAATTTATAACGTTTCTAACGGGACATATACTAGGAAGTCTGGACATGTGAGTCTCAAACATTAGACGATAAGATAGCTATTCATAAAGGAGTATCACTATCAATTATATATAAACAAAGAAAAAATTGGCTGATCTAATGATAAGAGCCTTAGAAAGGCGATGGTTTCTATAAAATCAAAAGACATGGGACTAAGGTCCATGAATCAAGGTTGATCATCCTCAATATAAACTCAACCTATGTTTTGAAAATAATAAATAATGTTCAATGGGTATCAACTTATTAAGAGAATGATTATAGGAAACTAAAACAATTTCCTATAAATTTATGTTGGATTCTACATGAACCAGGATAGATAAAGATCCATAATAAGTCTAGATATCTAATAAGATGTATCGCAAAAACAACTTAAAAAAATACCTATATGAGTATGGTAATCGGCCCGTTTCTTATGAAAGTAAGGTCGTTTCCTAAAGTACACTCATGAACTCGATGTTAAAAGCACATAGCCATTAATGTGCTAGGAAAACAGAGCGCTCTACTAAAGAAAATCAATATATATATATATATATATATATATATGAATATTTCCGTTTTATCTTAAGGCCACTTAGTTCAAGACTAGTTCACCAATGACCTCGATAGATCTTTAAAGGATTTACACTAAGTGAAAGTTCAAATCCAAAAGATATCTCTCATTCAAGTATTGATTTCAACGACGATGCATATTCTTAATCTTCAAACTATATCGGTTTAATCCCACTTGGGTATGCAGGCAGTCACCTAAGTGGTGCAGTCAATCCTTCTATTTTATTTTTCTTATTTTGAAAATGAGAGAGAATTTTGTAAATTTTCAAAATGGGGTTTGATTTAGTCATTGTTTTATAAGAGGAAAGAAGAATAGGGAAGGGATTCTAGTCCACATCATAGAATAAACAAAGGCAACTTTGTTTATGTAGTGGATTCTCATGAGAATATTAGGTCCTTTGGGCACTCAATTGTTATCTCTTGACTTGAAGAGGGAGGCCATACATTTTGACAATCAATATACAAACCCAGGAGTTCAAAATTCAAATTGTTATGAAGGTAGGAAACCAAGGGGTGCTACTATTTGAATATTGAAGGGAGATGCATCTGTTGCAGTCCAACAAAAGTAGTTTTGAATTCAGATAGGAAACTGGCAGTTGTAACCAATGGACGTGATTGTTGGAAGGTCTGTTTATGAACGGATGCATCTCTTCCCTGCCTATATAAAGGCAAGGAGGAATTCACATTTCAATATACGAAATCATTTATCACCTTCTCCATTCCGATCTCCAATTTGTACGTCACTGGACTCTAAATTTCTAGAGTGTTCTTGGCCGGATCAAGGGCATACAAACCTTGAATTCGATTACACTGTTAAAAGACTTCTTTGAATCTCGAAAGTCAATAATTCGGTAACCAATTTGTACGTAGTAGATTGAATTGTTATTTGAAAGAATCTACTACATAGATCCTTGAAGTCAAAAGTATAATAACTGCTTTATTATCATGCTCAAACAACTGTTCAACATACTAAAGGTACATTACTTATACTTGAGATGGACAAGATGTTGAAATTGAGAAAGGAGACTTTTTGGTGTTGTGTGAGAAATCTAGAAAGGTGATTTTCTAGTGTGTTATAAGGCATGTGAATTTGAGGTAAAGCGATGTGTTATTAAAAGGTTGTACAAGGATTACAAGGTTGGATGTACGTTGGGGAAGTATGAACCAGTAAAATTTCTTTTTGTGGTTTTATTACTTTCACGCTCTTAGTCTGCCTATAACTTTACTCTTTTACTTTACCATATTACTATAGTGTTATTATCGATAATCATATTACAATCCAAATTTGTGCAAAAGTGATAAACTTTTTTATCTTAAACACCCCCACACGATCATGTGTTAGAGCATGTTATTATTCAAAAATCACAATAAGGTTATGATGATCTACAGATATGACCAGTACTAAAAACTTACACGAGTGGAATTTAGATTCTACAAATTGATGCTTCAAACACATGACAAGATTCAAATTGGACAATTTTATATTTTGGAAAAGGGGGCATCGACAACGTTGATAATCATGATTTTTTATTATACAATGTGAAAAGGCAATTCAATTTCCTATAGTGAACACCTTATGATTTTATTAATAGAAAACTCTAAATTAACTTTAGATTAAAAGTAATATTTTTTTACATGGTATATTGTATTGAAAAGCGATAAAAAAGTTTCAAAGCTAAATATAAATTTTACCTTTTCTTCGGGATTTATGATCGTTCATGCATTTCAATAACTAGTAGTGTATTTTACATATTAGTTGATATATCATTATGAATAAATTGTATCAAACCTCTCATTCTATACATACTTAAATATCTCAACATACCACTCTTTTTAATAATGACGAGAGAGAAGTGTAGTATCATTTAAAGCAAAGAGGTAGGACAAGCCATATGGATAAGAAAGTAATACGATAAACAGTCATGAGCTTTAATTTTTGAAGTTTTATAGCTATCCTGAAGAAGGGAGGGATTGTTAATGTGCCTTTTCTGGACTTGGATGACAAAAGTAGACCCATCAACTAATACTTTCGAACGCAGATATAGGCATATCTACATCCACATTGAGATCACTTTCAATATTGGATATCTGGATCCGTGGATATAGATAAATATCAAATAATGTATCATCTGATAAGTCTAAAAACATAAATAGAAAATTTTAGTTTAATTTTTTTTAGCCTTATTGATTTTAAAAGCATGAAAAATAAATAATGATGATAACAAATAGTTGAGCAATTAACGTACATAAAATGGGTATAACATGAACTAGTATTTTATTAAAACAACACACACACACACTTCATTCATTATACTAAAATACAAATAATATAAATTATAATTTTAATAAAAACAAAATGGATAATTTTTGGATGTGGAAGTCTTTGTATTTGTATCCGTTTTCTCGAATATCGATATTTATCCGTTTTTCAAATGCATATGTAAATGGATTTTGATTTTTTATGCATCTGTTAACTGATTTAGACAAAAGACATAAAAAGTATGCTACTAGCATGTTTACTAACTGGCACTTTATTCTAACAAGTAAAATTTCTATGGTCTAAAGGCAGTGGTTGAACGACAGAGGAAGTCCAATGGTGAATGGTAATGCGCCAAAATACGGGAAAAAAATTATGTCATAAGAGAAATCTGAAAATGGAATTTCCTAATGTGTTGCAAGATATACTCCTCCAAGCAAAATGAGGTGCCAAAGTGGAAGGGTGTACGAATAATATAATACTGGATGTAGAATAGAAAACCAGTATAAAAATCCATGTTCATAATGCTTTCTCACTTTGAGTTTATTTATCATTTTACATTTTTGTTTCAATAAGATCTCAGAGAAAGGAGGTTTATCGTTGAGATAAATGTCTTTTTATCCTCCACCATCAATAAAAGGTGCACATCGAATCCATTGTGATGACTTTTCCATTGTTGTATGAAATATGAATTTTGATGATGATTCCATTTGTACGTATATGCATGTGTGTGGTTTACTAACAAAATTTATCCAAGTCCTTAACTGCTTTATTTATACTCTTTTTAATAGCTTATGGTAAAATGTTTTCTACGTTTTTAAGAAATATAAAACTGATTAGTAACATTTTGAAAAACCAAAAATGGCAATAACACTTAAAACAATCAGCGCATAACTAATGGTCGAAAAATTCATATGTTTGTACCACTTAAGCGTAAGCATACCACAACATTCTAAATAATGCAATCAGATCCGAATAAACTTGACTCTTTCGAACGGGCATTGCAAGGCAAACAATTTTGGAATCCATTTCTTCGTCAGGTCATGCATGACCAAAAGGCAACTTTAAGATTATTCTATCATTATGTCCATATACCTGCATTAATAAACAATCAAGTTTAACTTGCTATTTATTTTATTTTACTCCACTAGCTTTGATGTAAAACACACACTTTGTAAAAGCATGTCCATATAGAATTACATTTTTTTAATATATATATGGATAATTTTACATTTTGGAGGTCATGCTAAGTTGCCAACTAAATAATCAACTTCTAGAATAATAATCACATTTTAAACAAGTGCCACAAACCAAAAATTTAATGAAGGTAAATCAAAGCAGAAAAAGTATAAGAGATGAATAAAGTACATTGACCCTCATTTTTACTTCAAAACTCTCATGTAAGGATAAGCACCACATCACCTCTTTAGCTTCACTTCCAAACCAAATCCATGATAAAACATAACCATTTTCACTCTGCTTCAATTTGATTAACAGATTAGAAAATGTTATCATAAATTAGAAGTAAGTAACTGTAAAACATAGACTCGAAGCATATAAACTGTAAAAAGTTGTAAAATTTGCAGCAAACAATTGTAATTTTATCTGCTAAAATGCAAAGAAGAAGAAATTTCCATTAAGAAAACAACAGCAATACATTCTTTATTTAAACAGTACATAAGGAAAAAGAAAAAACTTCAAATTTCAATTGCAATAATACAGTATTAAAATTCGAGCTCGTGTATGCAATCAAACACAAATGAGAACCTAACAGCCATCTAAATACTAGAGCGAATTAGTTTACAAGAGCTCGATAAATCCGGTTTTCTTTATTTGGCTCTATTCTTAGTGCTCTCTCTTCCCATCAACAACCAAAGGAACAGATTTTGCCTGAGACAAAATGAAGCAAAAAAAATTATTAGTACAATGTTTTACAAAGAAATGCATTGTTAACTTTAGTATTTATCATTTTTAAATGGAAAAAAAGGAAAAAAAATAGGAGAAATATGGAAATCTAACCAAGTTGCGATATTTGAGAGCATAGAACATTTCAATGTAGCGACGAGTCTACCTTCAACCAAGATTTGATACGTATTTCCAAATCCCATAAACCCCAGCCAGTGTCATTGATCTCTCTAAATACAACTTCCAGTTATACCTATAAAAAAACATACACAAAATTTAGTACAGATCAATATGAAATAAAAACATTTACTTCATAAAAATTTAGTACAGATCAATACTTAACTTCCAGTGGTTAACCGACAAAAGAAAGTCCAATGGTGATAGGTAAGGTGTCAAAATCCAAAAAGGAGATTTATGTCATAATACAAATTTAAAAACAAAATTTCCTCATGTGTTGCAAGATCTACTCCTCCGAGCAAAACAAGGTGCCACTGTACGAGTAGTACAGTAGTAGATGTAGGACAGAAGTCCGAACCAGTATAAAATCTATGTTCGTAATGTTTCCTCGCTCTAGGTTTATCTGCACTTTGATGATGATTCCATTGTGATATGGCTTTCTCATTGTTGTATGAAATATGAATTTTGATGATGATTCCATCAATAATTCTATTAAAACAATAAGTTGAAACATGAATATTTATGATGATTCCATCCTTAATTCTCCTAAAACAATAAATTTGTATAATGACAAAGATTTATGTGTGTACATATATTTACATACAAGAATGTAGTTTGCTAACCAAATTTATCCCACTCTTTAATTTTTTTATTTATACTCTTTTTAATTTTTAATAGCTTATGGTCATATGTTTTCTATGTTTCTATAAAATCTAAAACTGATGAGTATTATTTTGAAAAACCTAAATTGTCATTAATACCCAACATTATCAATGCATGGTTTCCAAAGATTCATATGTGTGCACCTACATAGAAGTGTTGACAAACCACAATATTCTAACTAATGTAACCGGCTCCGAAATAAACTTGATTGTTTCGAAGGAGCATTACAAGGCAAAAATTGTTGGAATCAATTTCTCTACCAAACCATGCATGACCAAAAGTCAACTTTAAAATTATTCTATTATTATATCTATAAACGTCAGCAAACAATCAAGTGTAACATACTGTATTATTTTACTGCACCAGCTTCGATGCCAGACACACTTTGCAAAAGTATGTACATAGAATAACCTTTTTTTAATATATAAATATAATTTTATATTTTGGAGGCTACGCCGACTAAACAATCAACTTCTAGAATGATAAACTCATTTCAAGCAAATGCCACAAACCAAATCTAATGGATTAAATCTAATCCATAAAGCTACAAGAGATGAATAAAGTGCATTGACCCTCATTTTTACTTCAAAAGTCTAACGTAAGGTTAAGCATTACATCACCTCTTTAGGTCCACTTCCCAACCAAATTCATAATATAACACAACCATTTTCAACCTGCTTTAATTTGATCAAAAAATTAAACAGTATCTATTACTAGAAAAAAAAGATGAAGTTGAAACAAGTGTAAACCACCAGCTACATAGGTATATAAATTGCTGTAGTGTCCACATGAATTTTTAACACATACTTGTTTGCTTAAAACAAAAGCATCGTGCACTTAAAATAATTCATGTGCTACTATATACCTTGATTTTACCTTAATTCTAAAATTTTAAGGAACCTGACGTAACAAATCAAAATGTCAAAAAGCCAAACCCTCAAATCTCATAGCTTTGAAAGTGCACTGCAAATAAAAACAAAGGTCCATTCACGATGTACACATAAAAAAGCAAACGTAAATGAATATAGAAAATAAGATAAATCTTGATAGACAAATTCCAAAGAGAGAGATGATGACGATGAATGAACATAAACAAGCTCAAAATGTACAACCAGCCATTCCAAACTTATGTTTTCAGCCGTTAGCAATGTTAGATCGTAGCAGAAATATAAAAGGAACATATAAAATCATCTTGAGGTATCAATGTTACAGCAAAAACAAAATAAACGACTTGAGTCAAAAGTGTAAATCAACACAATAACCTTATATAAATCAAGGGAGGGGCTTTTTAATATTAAGTTGGACTCAAATGTAAATTCATTCCGAACAAGAAGATAAAATGCTCTTAAGATGATGATTTGTATAATACCCTCAAAACTCAATCTACTATCATTGCAGCTCACTAAATAGTTGTTCACAACAGCGCACATTCACATGCCTACACACACATGTATGGGCAAGGATCGACTACGCCTCATTTTTGCTACACCTTAAACCCCTCTGACTTAAATGATATAATGATTATATATATATATATACAGTATATAGTATACAGCTATTGACATCTAATTATTTTTCTTTCAACTACCATTATGATTTTATTAGATTCAATATTTTTATATACTTCCATTTCACTCGGTATTGAGCATCCATGCCTTTCTAACTCTTTTAGAAAAATTTCACGTACTGTCCTAAAAATCCAAACCTTAGAAACTTAAAAAAAAAACCTTTCTTTTTGCCTAACCGCAAAAGGTAAAAAACAACAGGGGTAAAATCAGAACGACGGAAACACGAGGGGGGTGGGGGTGGGCAATTCAAACCAAAGACCACTTCACATAAATTACATATTTCACTTAGCATCCTCTTTTCATTTGTTTGTTTTGGAAATGGAAGTTGTACTAGAATACCAGAAACAAACTGTAACGAACGTGATTTTTCGACGCTCGAAAATCGACATTAATACGTCCATTGTATCAACTGCCGAGCAATCGAATACCGGAAAACCAAATTGTTATGGACAAAAAGAAGAGGTAGAAGAAGACAGAAGAAAAAGAAAGAAGAAACAACAGAAAAAAACACAGAACAATAACAGAATCTCACATTCGCAGCGGAACAACATATAATAGATAAATGAATAATCTTTAATCAAAGAACTATATCATTTTATACATTACATCACATAAGAGTTTACAACAACAATATACAACACAACTGGACAGTTATATAAACTTGTCCTCATACAGAATACACAGCGGAATAAATAATATCATATACAAATGCTACGCCTCGCCATCCAGCTCGCCACTTAGCTCCACAGCATCTCCTGAATCCAGAATGACCTGATAACCTGACTCTAGACTGCCCGTGTGGAAATTGGTGGGCACCCAGAGTTTAAAAAAGAAACAATAAACTCCAGGTCAGTCATGGTGACTGGTGTGAGAACTAAAATAGTTTTATCTTTAAAACAACAACAACAAAGGAAGTGGAAAATATCCGCAATTCTTTTGGAAAATGAAACTACCATAAGACCTCCCGCCACACACACAATGCAAACGCAGAATTGGAGGAGATTTCTTCTTATGATAGTCAAACATGCTTACTACGCAAAATCATTTGATTTGATATTATTATTAGTGCATAGTGCAGAAAACATTTCGAAAGTATAATATCAATCTTAGCCAACATACAACCATTATTGTATGCCTATTATAGCTACCATCTAAACAGTGGTGACCACCATAAGTAAATGGCAGGTTCTACAACTAAAACCGTACAGGTTCGTATTGTTTCTTTGGATTTCCAACAAATGGTCAGGCTAAGGAACTTCCTTACACCGAAATGGAAACGCCTCTGGAAAGACGCCTCGAGAACCTAACCGGATCTCTGCAAACACAAGGCCGACGCTACCTCACGCTTTAACCAAGCTGTAACTAGGTAACTACCACACGAGCTATGCCATCCCCCGGTCGTTACCGACCTTTATCCGAGGATCCTCAATCACAAAGCAACAACCAGAAAGTATAATAAATTTGCAGCATCAACATAGGTAAAATATCTGGGCTTCATACCATGATATCACCTTTTAACCAGAAGGAAATGACATACCCTAGGGGCGCGACCCCTAAAAAACCTTGCCGCAACATTCCTGTTTCGACCATTACCGGGTTGTGAGGCTCGACGAAGTCTCGTCCACAAAGCCACGCTTTTTCACAAAGCCACGCTTTGATCAACAAATGATCAACAGCACTTCGTATGCCACATTACCAAATTGGGAATGTATCACTAGTAACCATCAACTACATAACCTCTGAGCTCGTACGTCTCAAAGAAGGGTGTTAAGCTAAGAGAATAAATTCTCCGCCACCAACAGAAATGTATTTGATAGAAACCAGCTTTACATCTCAAAGTGTAATGTCAGACACACATCCATACAAGTCTGTTCCGGGATCGAACGGAACCGAAGGCACTTCCAAAGAAGCCCATGCAATCCGGATATTCACTAATCACGTTCGGACTTCTCATCACAAGAAGAGTGATATAAATCTCTATACCGGAGCAACTCGGTGCAGAGACATTCGACAAGTTGTCCTTTCATTTTCGAAAATACTCAGTCTTCACACCGGTCTTCAATACGATCCACATCGTCGTATCACTAATTCGGAATGGGTTATATGACACAAAGGTCTTTTCCCGGCTAACCCGAATAGTGAGCACAATATTTAAAACATATGGATATAGGGATTTCAATTAAGTCACAACTTATTACCCAAATCCTTTCCTTTAAATGGTTTAAACAAATTACCATTTTAAATCTTTAAACAAAAAAGTTTACTTCACAAAGTTTACCCAGTTTCACAAAGATTCATTCACAGATTTCCAAATCAATTTCCATTTCAATTGGATTAACCCATTAAATCTTTAAATCAAGATTTAACTTATAGCTTTCAAAACTAATCACAATTCAAGTCTTTTATAATATAAAAGATACACCATTTAAAATCTTCTTTGATTTCAAAATAAAGCTTAATCATCTTCACAAAGGTTAATTCATGTTTTTCCAAAACTATTTACAATTTCATTTCAACTTGAAATGTTTTCAATACAAATTGGAAATCTTTTCACTTTATGAAAGCTATCATCATTTGAAAACATATAGTTTTCGTTTTGGGAAAAACTAGTTACAATTACACAGTTTAAAGCCATCCAAGTACAAAACTTGAATTTAAATTTAAATTTCCAAAACCATATTTTAAATGGTTAAAACCCCATATAAACACCTTTTACACTTGTAAAATCTTTTAAACCAAAATTCCCAAATCATCGAATTCAATTTTAAGTATTGAATTCAGAATTTAAATCAAATGATTTAAATTCCAATTTTTTATTAAGTTATTTAAAATAACTTTTATTTTTTAAACTCATTTTCAAAAACTTCCAATTCCAATGGTATTTTGGATTCAAAAATTCAAATTTCAAAATTGATAAAAATCTGTGACTTAACCGATTTCCACGTGAAATCCACATTTGTGCGTGTATTGTGTAGTCCAAGGGTTCAACGTAATAGTGCAACAACATTCAACCATCACATGATTTAAATTCCAATTTTTTATTAAGTTATTTAAAATAACTTTTATTTTTGAAACTCATTTTCAAAAACCTCCAATTCCAATTCCAATGGTATTTTGGATTCAAAAATTCAATTTTCAAAATTGATAAAAATCTGTGACTTAACCGATTTCCACGTGAAATCCACATTTGTGCGTGTATTGTGTAGTCCAAGGGTTCAACGTAATAGTGCAACAACATTCAACCATCACAGATCAAATATAACAATATAACTGATAAGCGGTATAAACTATAACGCTTATCTTTCATTCACAGATCACAGATATATATATATATATATATATATATATATATATATATATATATCACAGATATTCAAATTTCAGATCACAACACAAATCAGGATATATCACAAAGCATCACATATCCTTATAAATTTCCAATGAATTTACAAAATCATTTCCATTTAAATGAATTCCTTTATCTCTTCAAATCTATTTAAAAATCCAAATTTTAAATAAATTCTTCAACTTATAAATAATATTATCGAAATCCATTTATTAAGCCCTTTTTCCCAAATTTGAAGTTTAATTCAAAATAGTTCAAAAATAAGACTTTTTTTTAACTCCTTTTAAATTTATCCAATTCTCAAAAATAAATTTTCACAATAAATTCTCAACTTGAATTTCAAAAATCCAATTTTATTTATTTTTGGTATCCAACGATACCAAAATATATTCGGCTAAATTATAGCCTTCAACACTTCCAATCACAATATAATCACACACAGGTTATCAATAAATCAACACACAACATACGAAACAAATTCAAATGTTTGAGGAATCCAGTTGGATCCCTCCAACTTGTTCCCTGCATCCACAGATGTTAGCACAATACCAATTCCACTTCACGGTGGAATTATCGCAGTACATGGGATTTATAAAATACTATCCGCTATTATGCGGCGCAATAGGGTCTCATCCGCTATATAATGCGGGAAATCAACTCCAAATACATATATAATACCAATTTCATTTCACGGTGGAATTATCGCGGTATATGTTTTTAATAAATAACATCCGCTTAATATACGGCGTATATGGTCTATTTCAACACAATAGATAACAATCATCATCCAATTCACACAATCAACACAATCAACAATTTTAAATCTAACTATTTAAATTTTAAATCGAAACAAATATTCGATTGAGTGAGGAGTTCTCACCTTTGCTTTTAAAATGTCGAGCGTTCAATTTTTTACATTAAATCGAACACGTTCGATTTAACGCAAAATTTTCACTTGCTCGAAACGCGCCCAGATCTGCGCTGCAGCGTAGATCGCGTCGCTGCGATTCCGGCGCCACCAAAATCGCTTGATTCCGACCTCGTACCAAAAAGATATGCTATTTTAAAGTTTGAACGAATTTATAATATAATTTATACAATTTTATTTTTAAATTACAAACCCTACTCCATCACAACCGTTCAAATCCTTGCCTCCACATCTGGCCCGTTCGCCCCTTTCTTCCCCAACGCGAATTCTACCAGGTTACATCACGCAAGAAACCCATCTCGGCCGCCTCTTTCATCCAATTATCGCGACCATTATACTCGACTCCACGACGATCAGCCACCTCCATTTCGAAGCTCGTCGCCTCGCCTACCCACGCCTGGAACCACGTGCAGCTCGGTTGCCATCTCCTCTCGAAAAACGTGCGCGAACAAGGGCAGAAGGCGAGCGATTTCTGGCTTCATTCGATGATTATAACGAAAATCCACCGTAGGATGTATAGATCTCGTTACTCTCTACAACTTTGCAATTGGATGTTTTGCGTAAAACTCGATGGATGAGGAGATCGGAGGAGATGAAGGTGGATGTTTTCTGGCCATTGAATTATTAGGGCTGGCTGAAACCCTTGTTTGGTTTTGTTTGCAAATGAAAATGATAATGTCCTTTTATATAAAATGGCCAAAACACTATTCATCGAAAATTTTCCGAACTCCAAATCGAGCGTGCCGACTGGCGTTTCTAAGGTTTTACCCGCGTTCCGAACACAATGGAATGTGTTTCGGAAGCTAATTCGATCGTATGTGAGAGTTACAGAAATAAACGATCAATTTAAATCAAATTGATTTAAAACGATTTCGATGCGTTTTGGCTCGCCCCGGACAAACGACAACTTCGATTGCTACGAAAATTGAAATCTTACAAAAATTTAACATTACGGATCCGATGAAACTAGTTTCGTCGAAATCCAAGACTGTTTGAAAAATGACTATTTTCACTTGTCAATTAAATTTTAAAATATTCAATTTTCACAATTTAACTTTTAATTCGATTTTAAAAGTTTACAAACATCATTCTAACTCCAATATGATTTAATATAACTTTATAAATCATTTTTAAACACATTAAACCCGATTTCCAATTATTTCTGGAATTTCAAATATTAAATTATCGATTTAATTATCCAATTAAATCTAGATATTCGAAATAAAATTTATTCGACTTACAAATCTTACTTGTCAATATTTAAAATCAATTAAATATACGAATTTCAAATGACAGAAATTCTAGGTCGTTACACAAACCGAAAACCACTTCTCATAAATTACAGACGTCGCCACGTCACCCTCGTTATACACATTTTATCAATAAATACTAATCAAGCTTTTGCATCAATTGTTATAAAAACCTAAAGTAATACCGGTATCAAATTGAGCATCCAACATTGCACTCCTATATCAACATAAGTTAATAAAACTATTGATCAAATCAGTATCAAGAAAACAAACGAGTACAAGAAATAAACTCAAACTAAAAACGAAAAACTCTTGTCACATGGATAATGGTCGCGCGACACATGAGGCATCTAGCTTCACCATGAACCAGCAAGCGAGAAGTACATGTGGACATGCACCCACGTTTGTTGAAAACAATTTTGGCTCCTCTACATGCAAATGCAGCCATCTTGGCAATCCGATCTACTATTGTTGTAGGATGCCGATGACGGACCATCAGTATGTTGTATTTGCACGCAAAGTAGAACTAGGATTGTCTTCTACAGATGTGCACACATGTCCACATGTTCTTTCCGCTTGCTGGTCCATGGTGAAGCTAGCTGCCCCATGTGGCGTGCTACCATTCTCCATGTGATTAGAGTTTTCCGTTGTTAGTTTTCAGTTTGAGTTTGTTTATTATATATATTTGTTTCTTAATACCGATTTGGTCAATAGTTTCATTAACTTATGTTGATATAGTAGTGCATCCAACCAAGTGAAACCAAATTTATCCAAACCTTATTTATTTATACTCTTTTTAATACGTTTCCTGCGTTTCTATAAAAATCTAAAACCTAAATCAAGTTCCTTATAAGCCTAAAGCAATAATTACTATTACTCGTACTTATCCACAAGCACGTATCCTTAAGCACCATAAAAAATTAATAGCTCTCGGCACCAAGAATCAAGTCAAGAGCAGCTAGTAGTTTCTATTATGATCTATGGCCAGTTTAGCTTCATATGGTTTCTTACACGACTGAGACTACATCAAAAGTAATATTTTCAGGGTAGAAATTCACTAATTGTATTGTTCAAAAATGAAACAAAAGGTAAACTATGCATTTTCTAATGGTACCTATTTGCATACCAAGTTGCCTAAATATGATCCACAACCTTGTTGTGATTGTAATATTCGTCTACATAAATTGTTGGTCCACTTGAAAATCCTTATTGAATAGTAGTAAACACCATGCAACATACAGTCCTACAGCCAACTATAAGTTGCCTACAAGTCATAATAGAACAGTGAGATACTAAGTAGATAAACAAGAACCACCTATCCTTCTAACATGAAATAGCACCGACTCTAACGAACGAACAACAAATTATTAGACTAATATATCACAAGGAAATTTAAAGGATTGTATTTAAGTAGACAGGGATTTATAAAAAAACATACCTAAAAAGCACTGTATTACTGAAAGAAAAAGAGCAACCCCACCGTATTGACAGTTTAACCACCACTCCATAAAGGTATGTTGTCTGCATCTTTCTTATAAACTTTGCCAGGTCAATTTCTACCACATACTTCTTTGCCTAAAAACACAAGTATCATGCAATTAGAATAATTCCTTTGTTGCTTCTATGTACCTTCTCAATTTTTCCTTGGTTCTAAAATTTTAAGGAAACTGAGGTAACATATCAAATATCAAAAAGCCCTAAAACCCTCAAATCTCAGCTTTGAAAGTGCAAACTGCAAATAAAATAATGGTCATTCATGATGAACACATGAACATGCAAAAGCAAAAGAATATAGAAAATAAGATAAATCTGATAAAAGAATTAGACAGAAGATGATGATGAATGCACATAAACAAGCTCAAAATGTATAACCGGCTATTCCAAACATACATTTTCAGTCGTTAGCAAATTTATTTAGATCAAAGCAAAAATATAGAAGGAACAAATAAATCATCTTAAGTTATCAATGCTACAGCAAAAACGAAATAAACGACTTGGGTCGTAAGTGTAAATCAATACAACATTTTTATATAAATCAAAGTCAATGTTTTATAATATTAAGTTGGAAACAAATGTATAGTCATTCTGAACAAAATGCTCTTAAGATAATGATATGTATGATAGTGCCCTCAAAACTCAGTCTATTATCATTGCAGCTCACTAAATAATGGTTCATGACAGCACACATTCACATGCTTACACACACGTATATATGGGCAAGGATCGGCTACACCTTAAATCCCTCTGGTTTCAACCACATATTCCGATTTAAATAATAGAATAAATTGATAATATATATATATATATGATCAATAACACCTTTTATTTAGAACCGTTTTTATCCCCCCGATATCGGCCACAAGTTTATATTTAAACATTCGCGCTCTACACGCGTGCGCTTGCATCCATGTATGAAACGCATGCAATAAGTTGTAAATGAACAACTATATAAGAGCCACATCTACACTTATGTTTATGCATCATCGGGCGTTCATACTTCTTCATTATCAATCACATTAATAAATGTTTTAAATGCCATTTTTGGTTTCTCTTTTATTTACCATACAATACTTCAAATGAACTGTTTGCTTAGAGAGGTAAATGAAACACAAGGTAAACTATATCATACAAAAATGAAGCACAAGGTAAACTATGCATTTTTAATGGTACCTTTTTGCGTATAAATTGTTTAAATAAGATCCAGCCTTGCTGCGATTGCAATTTTCATCTACATAAGTAGTAATCACCATACATCAGACAGTCCTACAGACAATTATAAGTTACCCATTAGCCATAATAGAACAGTGAGATATTAAGTAGATAAATACCAACCACTTATCATGTTGACGTAAAATAGCATCGACTTTAATAAACGGACAACAAATATTTCAACTAATATATCACAAGGAAATTTAAAGGGTTTAATATAAGTGGACGAAGATTTATATAAAAAACATACCTTAAATTCATTGGAACCGGGCGCCAATTGCATTACTTAAAAGAAAAAGAGCAACACCACCATAACCACAGTTTAACCACTACTCCATAAAGGTTTGTTGTTCGCCATTTTCATATAAACTTTGCTTGGTCAATTTTTATACCATATATGTACCATTGCTATAAAGTTCACAAAAAATGTTAACATATTTCAGCATACAAAATCATTTCAAGAAAACATTCTCTAAATGTCACTACAATCTAAGATGTTAATATGAAACTTTCGTACAGGTTGTTTCACAATTTCTTATAGGTACCTCTTATAGTAGTGTGTGTACTTGCATAGAAAATCGCAAAATATTGAATTTCAATAATTAGCGATTGATACAAGTAAGAGGATTGAAATTAATGAAATATTAATCACAGTGCTAGATTTGATCAACACAACTGATTGTCAAACTGAGCAATGCAACTATTGTTAATCTTTCCGGTCGCGAAACTGTATGAACCATTGGATTTGGATAAATACAGTGATACGAAACCGGAGACAATTTCATTCGATTAAACCATTTATCTGAAAAATATTATTCACAGAATATTCAAGAATGCTTATTATCATCCCAAAAATCATGATTTTTTATAAGGGAAATCCCACAACATTCCAAAGCATGTAACACGGCACAGATTAAGGACATTATATGCTTCTTTTTACAACAAAAGAAACCAAAAAAAAAGATGAATGAAAAGTGTAATAGAATAAATACAGAAACATAACAGAAGCACAAGCACGGATGGTAGAGAGATATGCCAATAAAACTTTCTGACTAACAAAAGTCGTGATCAGATCAAAAAATTTCTAAATGCTTATTTCAATTGTACAAAGGCATTCACTTCAAAATATCCTCTTTAAAAAACTAATTCAGCGGGGGTAGGTAAAAAGAAACAATGTGCTGTTATGCATAACTTGGCTACAAGCATAGCTCCAGCAAGCAAATTGGATACTCTGTATATCACTGTCGACTATTACTACAGTTTTAGCAAAGCGTATGAAAATTCACCCAAAAAATAATATGAACATTTAAAAAGAATGAACTAACAGGTAAAACTCAAAAATCACTGACTAGTACAAATTCAATGATAATAGAGAAAAGAAGGCTAACTGCAGAAAGTTACGGCAACCTGGAAAAGTAGGCACCTTATTCTTGATTTAATATCAATCAGAAAAACAACAGATTAAGACATTAAAATGATTGAAAAGAACAATTACGAATTAAAAAAATAGTCTCTGATATCCAAGGAAGGAATTAGCAACAGAAGCATTAAAACCTGGCGAGGCAAAAGCTCTTAGGTGGCGGTTACGAATGGTCTGAGAAACAAGCTTTTATATCTCATCATCGACAACTTTTTTTTCATAAAAAAAATAAAATAACTAATAAAATATAAAGAGCACATGCATGAAATAGAACACTGAATAAAGAGGATCAGAATATTGGTTTGATTTCTCCAAAGAGAGAATTGCACATTGTATGATTAGAGTCATCATTCAGGGGAAAGGTCAACGTTTAACTAACATTCAACCAAATAATTTCAACAAAACCAAAAGAGAATAATTGAAAAAAAAATAAGAAGTAATCCTACTTGATTTGAAACCGACTTTGAGGCAGAGAGAAGATGTGAATGTCAAAAGGCATTTATGTAAGAGCATTTGCAGGAATGTCAAAGGCATTAATGTGTGAGCATTTGCAGCGATAAGCATAACCCGTAAATAATATATGGATAATTAATGGGCCAAATTATGACTTATGGTCCAAAAATATTTTAAACCCCTGCTACTTAAACTCATTGACGATGGGTCCATTCCACAAACAGTCGGTTCATAGGACGTAAGCAAAAGCACTGTGATCATAAGAGGTGCGCGTCTTCTTTCATTAAATGATCAATCACACAGTAAAAAAATTGAGATTCATACAGGACATTATTCGTATGACTAGCTTAAAATAAGGTTTGAGGGTCATAAAGTATGTAATTCGTAAGTCTAGCGTAACTAATTTAAAAAAAATTGATGTAAATAAGGCATTTCACTCATAATTCAATCACAATAAAAATTGAATCACAATATAAATATTTCAAATGACATCGATTACAATCTCAAGTGACATCAATTACAATGCGATTACAATGCTCTTACAAATGATTTCAAAATCCGCATTCTCTTCACGTAATAAATGCCTAACTCTAAAAAGATGGATAAACTGGTTTCAATTTATTAAAAATGCTCTTATAAGTTGCAAATGTTATAAGATAGAGACAACGCAAAATATATTTATTGCGTAAACCGTCATCAACGAAACCATCGGCTATTACATCGATTACAATGCTATGGTGAATGAATTCGACAATGAGACAAGAAGACACGGAGAATTCGTAAATTGTTAATGTTGAATGGCATTAGATGAGACCTCAAATTACAACTTGTTATTGGCAATGATCATATTTGGACGATATCAAATGAGCATTTTCTTTTTGCTCATACTTTCAGACAATGAGACAGAAGACACAGAGAATTCCTGTACACGGATGTATGGTCCTTAGAATAGTGTCCTTTTTCTGATGTCATTGAGTTAACATAGCAAGCCTGTTAGACCAGTCCTTAGAATAACTGTTTATTATGCAATAGATCTTTTATAGTGTTATCATGAATAATGTTGATATTATTAAATCATATTTACTGTTTTATTGGATGATTTGGATTTGAATTTAAAGTTATTTCATATTATCATTTTATTTTATTTTTGAAAACCCAGGAGAACCAATATTAATTTCTAATTGATAAATATTAATTAATAAAATAATTTCAATATAAATTCAAATAGCACATACTGCAGTTTAATGTTTCATAAACTAATGTCCTAAATTTAAATGACTACGATTCGTCTTAACTCAAATACTAAATATAGAACAAATTTTCATTTTAAGTCTTCCAAAAGAAACTTATTTCAAGTTTAGGCCTCGTTTGGAACTTATTATGAAAATAGACATCTTTTTATCTTTTATAGTGTTATCATGAATAATATTGATATTATTAAATCATATTTAATGTTTTGTTGGATGATTCCGATTTGAATTTGAAGTTATTTCATATTATCATTACATTAATAGCGTGCGTTTGATTTTCAATGTTATTATTATTTAAAATATTTCCAAGGTAATTTATTATCAAATAAAACAACATTCATTTAGTGATAAATTTTAGAAATAAATAAATTTCATATATGTAATTATACACGTGCGCGCGCGCACACACAACACACACACATATTAATTTTGAATAATTAATTTCTAATTGATAAAAATTAATTAATAAAATAATTTCAATATAAATTCAAATAGCACATACTGCAGTTTAATGTTTCATAAACTATTGTCCTAAATTTAAATGACTACGATTCGTCTTAATTCAAATACTAAATATAGAACAAATTATCATTTTAAGGCCTCCGAAAGAAACTTATTTCAAGTTTAGGTCTCGTTTGAAACTTATTATGAAAATAAACATCTTTTTATAATATAGCGTTTTTGTACATGCATATTCCATAAACGAGAAATGAGCATGTGCAAAATTTTAATTTGTACTTCGTAAATTCGAAGTGCGCAAGTGTATTTTTAAAGGAAATTTTTGTGCGCATGCTCATTTATAGAATGCGCATGTACAAAAATGTTGTATTATAAAAAAAACTATTTTCATAATAAGTTTTGAACGAGACCTAAACATGAAATAAGTTTTTTTTTCATAGGCCTAAAATAAAATTTGGACACACATACAAATGAAAGGAACAAATACGATCCTCTTAAAGTGACGATTTTACGGCGAAAATAAATTAAACTTCCTCTTAAGTTGACGATGTTACGGCGAAAATAAAATAAAATAAACTTCCTCTTAAGGTGACGACGGCGAAAATAAAATAAACTTCTTGAACCACAAGTGTAATTCAAATACTACATTATTTTTATATATCAAGTGCAGCACTTATCAATAATACGTTGAAATCAAATCAAATGTTAAGTCATTCCGAACAGGAAATCGGAATGCTCTTAAAATACTTATATGTATGATAATGATAATGCTCTCAGAACCCATAGTATACTATCATTGCAGCTCACAAAATAGTTGTTCATGACAACGCACGTTTCCATGCAAATACATCCATGCATGCATCCACACACACATACACACATACATACGTATATCCATACCACCCTATCTTTTTGACACAAAATAGCAATGACTCCAATGAACAAACAACGAACACTTAAACTAATATATCACAAGGAAATTTAACGAGTTAAATATAAGTAGACAGATATTTACAAAAATCATACCTCAAAAGTATTGGATCCCGCCTCCAGTTGCATTACTGAAAGAAAAAGAGAACCACCACTCCATAAAGGTACGTTGTCTACCCACTTTCTTGTAAACCTTGTCAGGTCAATTTTTATACCACATATTACCGGTGTCAATGCTATAAAGTTTACAAAGAATGTTTGCATCTCTAACATATTTCAGCACACAAATTCATTTCAAGAGAACACTCGCTAAATGTCACTACAATGTAAGATGTTATTATGAAACCTTTGTATAGGTTAAAGTTTCAAAACTCCCTATATGCAACTCTTATAGTAGTACAAGTACGTACTTGCATAGAAAACCACAAAAATATTGAATTTTGATCATTAGTTATTGATGTAATTAAGAGATAATTGATGTAATTAAGAGAATCATTTGAAATTAATGAATATTAGGCATAGTGCTAAACTTGCTCAACATACTGATTGATAAACTGAGCAATGCAATTATTGTTAATCTTTCCAATTGCAAAATTGTATAAACCATTGGATTCAAGTAAACGCAGTGATACTAAACCAGGGACAATTTCACTCAGTTAAACCTTCTATCTAAAAAAAAGAATTCGCAAAATATTCAAGAATGCATATGAACTCCTCAGAAATCATGATGTTTTTACAAGTCAAATCCCAAATTTCAAAGCATATGGCAAAGCGTAGATTTAAGACCATATATGAATCTTTTTACAACCAACCAGATAAGAAATTAACTAAAATATGATCAAAAAATACAAAAGCATAACAGAAGTACAAAGGAATAAAGAGATGTTAACTAAACTTCATGGCTAATAAAAGTCGCTGATCAGATAAGACATTTTCATTGTTGCACAAAAAATGAATTTTGATGAAAATTCCATCTTTAATTCTCCTAAAACAATAAGCTGTAAAATGATAAAGATTTACGTATAGATATACGTATGAATACATGGTTTGCTAACCCAATTTATCCCAAGTCCTTAACTGTTTTATTTCTACTCTTCTTAATAGAAGATTGTCATATGTTTTCTACGGTTCTCTATGATATAAAACTGACAAGTAACGTTTTGAAAAACCAGAAATGTCGCTAACACCCAAAACGATCAGTGCATGATTAATTACCCAAAAATTTGTACGTGTGCACCCACGTTTAAGTGTTGAGAAGCCACAAAATTCTAACTAATGTACCGAGATCTGAAATAAACTCGATTAGTCAACCCGTGCATTCCCACAAGGCAACCATAAGATGAACAATATAAAGATTTTAGTAGGAATACAAATTTATGTAATATTGATTATTCAATTACTATATCTTTACGTGCATCGATACAATCAAGTTTAACTTGCTATTTATTTTTCACTGCACTATTTTTGATGCCAAACACAAACTTTGCAGAAGTATGTCCATATATAGAATAACGTTTTTTTAAAATATGTATATATATAATTTTGAATTAGGGTGGCTATGCCACCTAAGCAATCAACTTCCAGAAAATACTAGGTTAAGTTCATTTCAAGCAAGTGCCACGAGCCAAAATCTAACGCACTAAATCAAATCAAAAAAGCTACAAGAGATGAAAAAATACATGGAAAAGAAAAAAAAACCTGAAACAAGTGTAAAACAACAGTTACAGACGTATATAAATGGTTTTAGCAGCCGCATTGATTTCTACCACATACTTGTTTGCTTAAATACATAAGCATCATGCACAATAATTCATGTGCTGCTTCTATGTACCGTCTTGTTTTTTTAACTTGGTTCTAAAATTTTAAGGATCCTGAGGTAACATATCAGACGTCAAAAAGCCCTTAAACCTTCAAATCTCGTAGCTTTGAAGGTTCACTGCAAGTAAAATAAAGGTCACTCATGATGGACACATAAACATGCAAAAGTAAAAGAATATAGAAAATAAGATAAATCAGGTAAAAGAATTGCACAGAGAGAGATGATGATGAATGCACATGACAAGCACAAAATGTATTAACCAACCATTCCAAACTTACTTTTTCAGTTGTTACCAAAATTATTTAGATCATAGCAGAAATTTAAAAGGAACAAGTAAAATCATTAAGGGTATCATTGTTGCGGCAAAAACGAAATAAATGACTTGAGCCACAAGTGTAAATCAATACGATATTTTTTATATAAATCAAAGGCAGCACATTTTAATATCTAGTTGGAATCAAATGTAAAGTCATTCCGAGCAAGAAGACAAAATACTCTTTAAGATAATGATATGTATGATATTGCCCTCAGAATTCAGCCTATATATCATTGCAGCCCACAAAATTATTGTTCATGACAGCGCACATTCACATGCCTGCACACACATACATACATATAAATGTATATGTATGTGTATGTATAGATGTATATGTATGTGTGTATATAAGTATATGCAGGGCCGGCCCAGGGGCAAGCCCACCAAGCCCCTGGGATGGGGCAGCCCACTGAGCCGGGCAACAGAAAAAATCTGTTTAAATAGCAATCTCCATGTTTGCGATGCTTGAACCCAAAAAAAACTCGGCTATTCCATCAGCCATCATCGGCTCATCCTTGCCTCCTACGCGATATTTTCTACTGCTGATTTGAAGTCCTGCTACAGTCTCTTTATACTGCCACTGCTAATTAAGTATGCGAATTTCTTGTTTTGAGTTGTCTAATTTTCTAAAATTGAGTCGCCCTTTTACTGCTTTAGATTTCATTAACATTGAAAACGCATGAAGCTAGTAACTTATTAGTATTTAGTTATAAACAACTAGTTTTCTGCAAATAATCGTTTAGGAATTGAAATTTGAAAGCCGAAGCTAAAAAACTAATAATTATTTAGAAACTGATACTTACATCGATGTACTATTTTTCCTGCAGTGTGTGTATGTCTACCCGCAAACATTTAGGCAGAACCCAATATGATTTGCCTGTACACTTAACTAGATACACTAGTTTGTAAACTTGATACATTTAGTTAAAAAATAAATACACTGTTTTGTAAACTATTTGAGACTATAAGTATTGCAGCCCACTTAATGTGGCAACTTTTGTATAAAAAGTTGGTACTTTGTTACGTTATAGTTTTATATGTGATTTTATGCTTATATATAAAAAGGAAAATTTTAAAAAATTGACATGTTATATAGTAAGGGGCAAAAAAATTCACATTGGGCTTGGGCAACCGATTCTTTGGGCCGCCCTGAGTATATGTATGTGTGTATATATGTATGTATGTATATGGCACCTCTGTAACCCTCGGATTTCCACCACTCGTTCCGATTTAAATAATACACACACCTCACTTAACACTTACATCCATGTATGAAAGGCATGCAATAGGTTGCAATGAACAACAATACAAGAGCCACATCTACATTTGTGTTTATGCATCATCGGGCATTCATACATCTTCATTGTCAACCGCATAAATGGATGTTTAAAATGTCGGTTTTGATTTTTCTTTTATTTATCATACAATACTTTAAATGAATTGATCGCATAAAGAGGATGAAATAAAAAATGAAACACAAGGTAAAATATATCATACAAAAATGAAACACAAGGTAAACTATGCCTTTTTTTAATGGTACCTATTTGCATATGGAATTGTTTAAACATGATCCAACCTTGCTGTGATTGTATATTCATCTACACAGATTGTTAGTCCACTTGAAAATCCTTATTGGAGAGCAGTAAAAGCCATGCAATAGAGAGTCCTACAGTCAACTATAAGTTGCCTACTAGTTGAAATAGAACAGCGAGATATTAAGTAGATAAATGCAAACTACCCTGTCCTTTTGACATAAAATAGCACCAAATCTAATGAATGAACAATGAATATTTAACCTAATATATAACAAGGAAATTTAACGGTTGAAAACAAGTAGACAAAGAGATTGACAAAAAATCGTACCTTAAAAGTATTGGATCGCGGCGCCAGAAAGAAAAAGAGAAACTCCATCTGACCACCACTCCATAAAGGTATGCTGTCCGCTGCAATCTTGTAAACTTTGATGGGTCCGGCATCAATTTCATGAAGTTTACAAAAAACGTTTACATCTCTAACATATTTCAGCATTGAAAATTATTTCATGAAATCATCTACTAAACGTCACTGCAATGTAAAGATGTTATTATGAAACTTTTGTGTCAGTTAAACTTTCAAATCTCCCTATATGTACCTCTAATGTAAAAGTACCAACTTGCATAGAAAACCACAAAAATATTGAATTTCAATCATTAGCAATTGGCATAATTTAAAGGATCATTTGAAATTAATGAAATATTGGTCACAATGCTAAACTTGATCAACACAACTGATTGACAACCTGGGCAATGCAACTAATGTTAATCTTTCCAGTCACGAAACTGTACAACCCATTGGATCCATGTAAACACAAAGATACTAAACAAATAAAATTTTATAAATAATTATTAAACCATTTACCTAAAAAAAATATCCACAAAATATTCAAGAATGCATATGAATTCCACAAAAATCATGATCATTTATAAATAAATTTTTAGACTACAAAGCATATAGCAAAGCATAGATTTAAGACCATATATGCCTTTTTTACAAACATCCAGATAAGAAATTGATGAAAAGCTGATCTAAAAATACAGAAGCTTGACAAAAGTACAAAGGAATGAAGAGATATGTCAATAAAACTTTATGGCTAACAAAAGCCGCTGGTCGGGCCATAAAACGAAATACTAATTCCAATTAAGCAAGCAAATTTACATCAAGGTATCCTTTTTCAAGATCTAGCGCCCCATCAAGCAGTTGGAACATAAAAGCAAACTTGTAAGTAATTGTTTGACAAGTGATTGATACTAAACAAGTTACCGTTAGACTGACACAAGTAAACACCGTTATACAAGAATAGCAGCAACAATTTACTGTCTATTCCTAATGTTTCAGAAATACACACCAAAATTCATTAAAAAGAACAACATGAACATTACAAAAAAAATGAATTAACAGGTAAAACTCAAAAATCAAGCACCGAATAACGTAATCAAAGGTAGTAAAGAAAAGAAGTTTAACTGCAGAAAGTTAGGGCAACCCCGGGAAAGCAGTCCCCTTATCCCTAATTCAATTTCGATGGAAAAAACAACAGATTAAGACCTTAAAATAATTGAAGAAAACTAAATAAAAACAGCATCTGACACCCAAGGAACGGATTACAGCAGAAGCTCTCAAGCCTGGCGAGGCGAAAGCACGAGAAACAAGCCTTCGTTTCTCGACTACTTTTTTTTCTTACTATCAAAAAGAACAAAAAATAATAATAATAATAATAATAATAATAATAATAATAATAATTAAGAAGATCAGAACCATTGGCTTGATTTCTCCGAAGAGAAAATTGCGCACTGTGTAATCAGATTCGATCATTTGGGGAAAGGGTCATCATTTCACTAACATTCAACTAGATAATTCCAACAAAATCAAAAGAGAAGAATCTGAAAAATTAAGAAGCAATTTTACTTGATCGGAAGCCGACATTGTGGCAGAGAGGAGATGTGAATGCCAAGGGCTAATGTAAGAGCATGCGCAGTAATAACCTAGATAATATACGGACAATTAACGGGCCAGATCATGACTTACGGGCCGAGTAAAAAACCCGCTTCTTAAACCCAGTTACTTCCATAGAAATGGTCGTAGGAATAAGAGTTACGTGATGATAAGAAGGTAAGAAACAACAAAAGATGTAAACCGTTGTGTTCATTTGGTGACGGATGCAAAGATAAGACTACCGGGCTAAGCCCAGACCATTATTTTTAGGGCTGTCAATGGATGCGGATATGATTGTATCCGCATCCGCGTCCGAAAATTTAAATCCGCATTCGATATCCGCGGATATCAGAGAATTAACATCCGCATCCGAAAATATCTGTATCCGAAAATAAAAAGCGGATATTTTCGGATATCCGAAAATATAAGAAATATCCGCATCTGAAATTGAATAAGATTTTTATTATGCTAATATTTTTGAACTAAAACATCACAGCTAAAACAACCACTTTCTCAAATGACAATACACACAAACTACAATACTAATCAGTTTTTCAAACTACAAAATAGCAACACACATAATGTCAAACAAATTCATACGATATTACAACAATTCAAATAAACAAAAACAAACTAAAACAATAGATAATATTTGTTTTTAGTTCTCATATGTTTTCATCTTAGCCATCTCATATAAAGTAACTAATAATCTAAACAAAATACAAAGTATAGCACATTAGAAAATCAAATATCTGTTAATAAACCAAATAACATACATATTCCTCTAACATAAATTTAGATTGATATTGTTACTTGCTTAGTTAGGGTTTTACTTTCTTTCTTGAGCAATTTGGGCTTGGGCCAATTCGTTTCTAAATATATTTTAATGATAACTTAGGGTCATCTTAAAATAATACATCAATAATAATAACAATTTTTATTATAATTAATTTCGGATCGGACGGATATTTTTCGGATACAGATATGCCCATATCCGCATCCGCATTCGATTTTCTTTTCGGATATCGGATATCCGCATCCGCTTTTCGGATATCCGATAATATCCGTTTTTTCGGATACGAATCCGGACGGATTTCGAATTTTTCGGATATCCATTGAGAGGCCTAATTATTTTGCAACATAAATAACACTGTAATTAAGTTATTCAACCCACTTGTATTTGTTAATCGATTTGCTATGTTCTTCTTTTGTGTACTCTTTATACTCTTTCCTTTAACTTATTTGATTACAGACGGATCCAAAATGAGAAATCATAAAATATTGAGCAAACTTTCGAGTAAATTACCTTTTCTTAGAAATAGTTCGTTCTTTCAATTGTTTTTCAAGTACTTGAATTTCATTATCGTTCACTGAATCAAAACTCGAGTGTACGCTATTTCCTTTTTCCCTTAATTTTTTAGGTAGTCATAATCTCTAATTGTTAAATTGATTATTTTGTTCGTATCACAAAGTAATTTGTATAGCTCGGATCATGTTTAAATCTTAGCTCCGTTGCGGGTTCTTTCTCTTCTTTTTCTTGAAAAAAATGAAGAAGAAAATTCATTATGTGATTGAAACATACCACTCGAAATGCATTCTCAATCAAATCACAATATCAATATCTCAAACATCATCCCCATTCTCCTCTCATTCTCTTCTCCAGGGAACAAACATCCAATTCAAAATTGGTTGGATACCCAGATTTTGGTTTTTTTTTAAGTTGTCATAAGATGCAAAAATAAAAGCCAGAGAAAAGACAGAATATTTTTACAGTGAAATAAAGTCCTCCTCAATGAAATTGGGATATTAAATCGATTATAACGATATAGCGAATAAGTTCAACAATGAAATGATAAGGAATAAAGAATTCATGAATTATTAACGTTGAATGGTGTTGGATGGGACCTCGAGTTATGACTAGCTACAAGCAATAATCATTTTTGGGCATTATTAAACGGGCATTTTTATTCTATTCGTACTTTAAAAAACAAACATCCATCAAATGGAAGTTATTTGACTTCATTTACATCGGTGTGTGATCCTTAGGATAGTGTCCTTTTTTTTGGCCGTTGAAACTATCATGGAGCACAGCTATTATGGTGGGCATTGGGAGGTTGTTTTGGAAACTAGAGAAAGCACTGAAGAGGCAATGCAAGGGCTTTCTAAGACAATTGTTGACGACTTTAACGACATTCATTTTACCCCAAGAAACCTAATTCACAACATGACATCTCTATACAACGACACCTCAAGGATGAAAGTCGGAAGATGCATCATGTTGATAATGGACATGTTTTTGCTTCTCCTCCTACTCATGTTTGTGCTCCGTCACATCTTGCTCGTGTCTTCTATTTCACACACATATTTTTCACCGCTCCTAGATTCAAGGAATTCATTGACCATGTTGGTTTATATCGGTTAGGCAACGAATGCACTAGTGTAAATTTCAAAAGAAAATTCCCTAAGTTGATGTAAATGGGCCTACATAAATAATTAGTTAGCATTCAAATACAATCTGCATTTTAAGTTAACGTTGTATTTCAATTTTAATATGTTTACGTTTTTCATATACATGGAGTGTACTATAAAAATGTGACACGCACACACATGTATATGTGTGTGTGTGTCTATATATATATATATATATATATATAACATGATCGTATAAAATAGCAATATCATTGCATGTGAATATTATACACACACGAGTGCGCCCACACGTATGGATATTTGGATTTATATCCGTATATATATAAATATGCATATAATGTATTGCCACGTTTAAATAAATCATAATATCATATATATGTGATGTTATACATACATGTGTGTGTATTATATAATGAAATTTATTGTAAAGTATTAAGTTAGCTTGACTAAATAAGATGTTTATGTAGATTCGAAATTTAAGAATTTAAAATATCTTAATTCAAATTTGGTTTTACTAGGTCAAAGATATTTTATATTTGATTTTAAATTTTTTTTGATAATTTCAAAATGCTTTGCATACTTAAAATTTGAAAACATAAATATAATTATCTATGTTTTGACTAAATCAAATATATTAAAGCTACTGTACATAATTATTTGCTTTTGGCTTAAAATATTTTACGAATGAAATATATATATATATATATAGATATATATTGTTTAATTCAAATATGTATACACATAAATCTAAACCAAAAATATATTAGATATTTTAATTGATAAATATTGAATGATGAAATTATAAACTTTTCATGTAAATTGGTGTAACAACCTGTACCTCCATGGGCCTATTTTTCGACAAAAATGGAAATTCAGGTCCATCAAGACACAGATCGTCGAATTTGGTACCTGCAAATAAGCATGAGCATTATCAAAAATTGATGGAAATATAAACTCACAGTGGAAACAATAATAAGATAAGAATACTGACTATGATTACTATCTTGGAATTAATTGTATTCCTTGGATAGGAGATTCTCACATCAGCATCGAGTATGAGAGAAAGAAGACTCTCCAACAACAAAACATATCTAGCTCCAATGACATGTTCCTCTAAATTCTATCTTGTGGGTTATAATGAAGAGGGATCAGAACAACGTTTTGGTGACTAAAATGATATAAACTGTCCATAACGAAAACTTATATTAATTGGTTCTATTTGATTGTTATGTCCATTAAGATTAGCAATTCTAATATAACCTTGCATTGCACACACGATCACTTACTTACCCCTTCCTAAGGTACGAAATGCTAGTGAAGCCTTATCTACCATCCAATACTTCCAAACTCATTAGTCACTTGGAACTTCTAAATATGAAGCGAGCTTCTATAATACTTTTAAAAAGAGAAATGGGCAGACTTGCCATTTAATACCTTAACCAGGTCGATCCCGTCATTTAATACTTATTCCCAAGGTGGTTTCATAAAAATGTTGTTAATGGTTGGTGGGTCCTAGCTACAATACCTCTAACCACTATTTAAGGCTTCAACATTTAATGTCCAACTATTACTGCATCTATCACCAATAAAAGCATAACCATGTAATAAACAGTACCCAAGCCACATAATACATTTTATTAGAAAATATGCAGACTCTGATCATTTAAGACCTTAAATGAGGCAGACAACGTCATTTTAGACATTTTACCAAGGTGTGCTCCTAAATGGTGCTATTATTATTACAGCTTTAACAATGTAAGAGAAAGTACCCAAACCACTTAATACTTCCATGTGGAAAATAGACAGACTCCGTCATTTGAGATCTATTTCTAGAAGCGTGCTCTCAATGGTACTGTCTAGCTATCATTGATTGAAAATCTCATTGGGCTACTTAATACTTCTTTATAGAAAATAGGATGAGTCACTTAAGACTCCAAACCTAAAGCGAACCCTTTTCGAAATATACACTCTCACTCTTTAATTATAAATATGGTATCTCATTAGATTACTTCTTCCGGTAGGGAGGCGGACCCTTCAGCCACTTAAGACCTCAACACTGAAGTAAACCTTTTTTAGAGACATCCTTATTTATTTATTTGGAATCTCACTAGGTTACTTAATACTTCCATTTAGGAGGGAGGCGGACCCTTCAACCACTTAAGACCTTAAACCAAAAGCAAACCCAATCTCTCTCCTCATTACAAGTCCTAGGATTAGTGATATCTCAACATCAGTATTAAGTACATCCAACGGCTGGTACCCTCAAAGTGAAGAGCAATCTTCTAATGAGTGACTCTACTGACCACCCATCACTAACCCACTAAGTCCAATTAACCATCCTAGGTCTTTATTTATACTAACGTAGGTAAACATTGGAATTAGCTTACTAATTTTCTTTTTATTCAAGGCAATAAGATTTATCTTAAATATTTATCTACCCATAAATCCATGTTTAATACACATAAATTGATAGAATTAGGAGTATGCCCTAGGGGTAATTATGTAATTTGCTACATATATCTAACTCGTTGACCAATCTTGTTCGAAATAAAAGGTATTTTCTTCCTATTATATAGATATAATGTGATTATATTAATTAATTAACTTAATTAAAAGTATATTTAATATAAAAAAACCATAAATGGTATATTTTGTGATAGTAGTTACAAAGTGTTGTAACCGTGAGTAATTTATCACAATGAAACAAATATATCATTTTAAATGTTCCTAGTCAAGATGCATCGAGACTGGATATCGATGTATCCGTTGAGACAGGAGTACGTAACGCTCTTCAAATGTTGGGCGGTGTATCATTCATGACTACTGGGGGCATCTAAGGGTTACGTACTAATATTTATTAGATAACTATGGAATGACTCACTCGATAGTTTTTTGTTGGTTAATATAACCAAGGTCAAATAGAAAATATCGATGTGATTGATTTACATAGTTCTCTCAACTTTAGAATACTATGGATCTTCAATATGAAAGCTCCGCTTTGATTATAGCCAAATCATGGCAAGACGTCCATAGAGTGACTATAATTGGGTCGAGTAGAAGTATTGGAAGTGAAGCACTATTTAAGAGAGGATTCGTCTCCTCAGTTATATGCGGTCAGTATCACAGTCAACTCAAGTCAACTCAAAGTCAAAGTCTCTTGCCAGAGCATTTCGGTTAATAATAATTGTTATTGTTGAACCAAAGACTTTGTATTTGGACTATAAAGTTGAATGTGGATGAGGTTGGAATTTTGACCGTTACCAAATTCCATATGTCCAAAGTGATATAGCTTTGACGAAGAAAATTGGTGTAAACAAATGTCACAACCGGGTAACGCTTATTAAACTAAAATTGGATTTTACCGAAAATGAGTAAGCGATAAATTTGGCCTTAATGCCACACCACCTGCTAAGTGACATGTAAACGTTAACATTAGAATAGTTCGATGTTAATCGCTGACCAAATTTACACATAAGAGTTACACAACCGAAATGATGAATTCCCTTAAGACCGAACGATTTAATTAGTTTATAATTGTTATAAATTAATTAAATTAATTAATATTTCTGAAATATTAACTATAAAATTTGAATGTGATTTGAGAAATAAATAATGTTATATATATTTATAACAGTTATAAATATATCGATCGATGTACAATATCGACAAGCGATTAAATTAGATTTAATTGCATAGTCTTTTGGCTTGGGCTTAGATAGGTTTAAGGCCTATTATTAGGGCTGCAAAATTTTAGTTTTGGGAAGGTCTAGAGGTGGCTAAAACATAGGGAATTGGCTTGGAGATAATGAGTTGAGATTAAGTGAGAATGGGTAAAAAGGTTTTCCTCGTTTCTCTCTAATACAACCCTATATATATGTATATATATATATATATATAAATAATTATGAATCTTTTTTGGCCGCTATTACCTGCTACATTGCTGGTTAAAACATAGCTCTCATTCCACTCCAGAATTCTCAAATATATTTCAAATTAAAATAATACTATTCGATAGTTAGAGGACGGTGATTTCAGACTTGCAATCTGATGAATCAAGAACAGTAAAAGGAAGGGCATTCATTGCTTCAACGTGGATTCAAAAGAATTATTAAATTGGTAATTATAATTCATTTTACAGCAATTAAATTTTGGAGGAATTAATTTAAAGGACAAAAATTTGTATATTTTTAACCTCAAGGACACTGTAACAACCCGCATATTTATCGGTTGTATATTTAAATATTTTATTTAAATATAACATCGTTCGTCGAATTATAGTCCAAAAAGCTACTTTCTGCAAATGGCCGAATTGGGACTCGAAACCACCTCCATTGAGTCCAAAACGGCATTTGCGATCTTTTTGAGTATAAGCTTTGATATGTTTGGAGTAAGTCGAATTTCGCTACTTTTTCTATTGGGTTTGGGTTTGGGTTCAGCCCACTAGCTTAACTAATACCCTAGCTCAGCCCATCTCCTTCCATTCATTCATTCTCATTACTCAAACTCAAGCTTCAGCTGAAAATGGTGGAAAGGAAGAGGAATTAGATATTCCAAGCCCTAGTTTCTCCTTGCAAACTCGAATCCTTGCTCCAAAATCGAATATAAGCCATTGGTAAGCCTCCTCTTCATCTTCTCCAACTCTTTCTCCTTCAATTCCAGAAAGTTTCCTAACCCTAACTTAGGAAATACTTGTTTTGATCTTAGATTGAAGCTTGTTGAGTTGAAGTAGTGAGTGGTTGATCTTCTCTTTGCAATTGAGCCTCTTCTTCTTTGTTTTGTGTAAAAAGGTGAGTTTTTAACTCACATCTACTTCTCTTGATATCATTGATGTTGTGTATGAATTCCTAACAAGTATTCATGTGCTATTGTTTTGGTTTGGAAAGGATTGGAATTTCATTTTGATAGGGCAAGAAGTGCTGATAAACAGGCTCCGTTCGACCGAATGCAGGGTCCGGTCGACCGACCTGCTACTTGAGCACTTCCCTGCCTCTGTTTTGGAAGTGCAGGAATTCAGGCTCCGGCTGACCGACCCAGGAAGTCCGGTCAACCGACCTGCTTCCCGAGAATTTTTCCAGGACAGTGTCCGGTCGACCGAGCCTGTAGCCGGCCGACCGACCTGCTCCTGTTTTCCCTGTTTTGCCTATTTTTGTTCGTTTTGATCGGTTTTCCAAATCTTATCGATGCAAGTTGGTTTTTAATGTTTGTTATTGCATCTTTGGCTTTGATAACATACTTTTGACTTCATTCACGAGTTTTATAAATAATCCCTCTAAATCGTATTAAAAGCTCCCTTCTCCGCTTTATAAATTTCTATTTAAACACACATGATTTTGCACTTCGAACGAAGTGGAAAGGAAATTAAATGGTTAGGTAAAACACGGACCATGAATCCGCGCGTTCACCTTTCCGATTAGTCCCCGACCTATTCGATTGATCGTTTTGACCTTTGTGTCTGGTTTACCGATGACATGAGGTAAACTTTGTAATGCTTTGAGTGTGAAAATGGCTAATGGATAGTAAACCGTTTAGTGCGAACGAGTGGTTATGGGACATACGTTAACACTTTTCGGGTTCCTTTTCGAGAGTTATGACACATTCCGCCAGTTAGTGGTGTCCAGTACTGGGCCTCCGGACCTTCACCACTACGGTTTGTTGCCTTTGGGATAGTGTCTTCGGACAGTCTCCCTAGGTTTGTTGCCTTCGGGTATGTGCCTTCGGGTTTGTGCTTTCGGGTTTGTTGCCCTATAGTATCGCTTCCGATGTTGGTCTTTTTGAGCCGCATGGGTGATATTTGGGTTTGGAGCCTTCGGGCTCATGGATCCTTGTTTATACAGTACTGATGTAATACCCCAAAATTTTGTGAAAAATCATTTTTGTAAAATGATTTAATTTTTGAAATATTTAGATTTAAATATGGTGAAATTTCTGGAATAAATAGTGTGCAAGTATATGTGTGCACGTGCACACTGAAATGGCACAAGGAAGAACTCCAGATTTCTTGGATTTAAAACAAGAATTAAAAAGCAATACAAACATGATTTTGCAACATGGATATTTGATTTCTGGAATTATATGGATCATCTTAGAAAATGAGAAAAGTAAGTATTACTTTAAATCAGTAAACAGATTTTATTTAAAACCCAGAAAAGAAAATTATACATATATATATATGTTATAAGGATTTGTAAACCTGTATACATATAGGTGTATATGTTTTTGAAATTAAAGAGGAATTAAATAAGCCTAGATAAGATGTGTATACAAGTATACATTTTTAAGTACTGAAAAGTATATATATATATAAGCAAGTGAAACTATAACATTAAAATGACATGAAATGTGATACAAGTCAATATGCTTGTGTAGGCAGAAATAGCAAAGGGGATTCTCAGGAATAATTAAAATATAAAATAGGATAGTCACACTTTTAACATGACTAGGTGAGTGGCCATTTTCTGAAAAGTAAAAGAAAGAAAATGCAGCCTTTAAATTGGTTAATATGGCCGGGGTATTATGAATGAAAAATGCATGATGCTAGCCAGGACAGAAATGGAATTCTGTTTTAACAAAACCCTAGTGGAAAAAATGCATATAAATAGGCAATTTTAGCCAGTAGAATTATCTTTACCTCGAGCTGCACAAAAATAAGAAAAGAAGAAAAATATTGGAAGGAAGGAGAAAACACTCATACAAGGATTTTCTGGATTAATAAGAAGAAATATTTAGGTGAGTAACCTCCCTGAGTTCATGGCATTAAGACCTGAGATGAGGCAGCCACTTTTTATATTGCCATTTATATATTTCTGGTTTTGATGTATATGATTTCATCAATGCTTTTTGGATGTCTTATTTTAAATCTGATATGATTTAATATGGATGATTTTGATGATCTTTGATTGGTTGAGACATTTGTCTTTGGATGTGTATCATACTGTTTTATTTATACTCATAAATGTTAAAGTTTAGGATCTTAAAAATTATATAGAGAATACTCTCAACGGTTATAGATCTATGGCATGGAAACTTTACAAAAACTGTTGGGAGCTGCATTATACTTGGTATAAGTGCTGAGGCTTGAAAAGAAAAATGTTAAGGGTGCAATAGAAATTTTCTAAGTGCTGAGCCCTTAATCAAATCAAAAAAAAAAAAACTCACAAGCTAAAATTATGATTGAACCAGATCTTGAATCTGAATCAATCATAAAGGCTTGCAAATCAATATAACATGCCATGCCTCTTTTACAGTTGAAAATGTTCTTATATTTTACTACGATCAAGACATATTGACCCCATTTAGGAAATAACTGTCTGCTTATTTTTGAGGAGAATTATGCTAGGGAAGATTATGGATGTTTCCATGTTTGCAGTGACATGTTCACTTAGCATATTTGATGATAGGATTTAAGACAATACACTAGTAAATAAACTAGGGAAGGGAAGGCCAAGAAAGCTGCTGGAATGCTTGTCATATTTGAAGTATGCAAGTTGGCACATGGTTTGTTTAAGCCCTGAGATCTTTGTGCAATGATATGAATTAGTTCATTGCAATGTGTCCCAGTGATTCCTTAATAGCAGATGAGGCAGGAATTTAAATTGAATTATACAACCTGTAAATGAAGAAATAGGAATATGGATATTTCTTAGGTTGAATGGTATGGAACCAAGATGGTTCCAGTGAATGCAATTGTTGCAAATAGATAATTATGTTTGCATGATTATGTATGCAAGTGTAAGAATGATAAATGAATATATCATACCTGAATCAACTTAATTATACTATGTTAAAGTAATTGATTGCAGAAATTTGCTTAAATAACAAGTTAGTACCCTTATATTCTCTATTGCTTAATATCATGAATGTATTGATGTTACTCATACCAGATCATAGATCTGACCCTTGTTTGCTCATGGCATATGGGGTGTCTCATTTTAAAATGAGGCAGCCACTCATGCTCTTTCAGGTAACCCAGGCACTAAGTAAAAATGAAGTTATGGCTATTATGGAGGAGTGAATGAACATGCTAGCTAGTTTCAATAAGAGCTTAAATTGATTATATCTGCATGTATTCAGGAAAAATTTTATGTTTCTAAGATTTCCAGTCATGTAATGAATTCTATTATGGTTAGATGGACTAGTTGTATCATGTTAAATATATTGTTATGCACTAAGGTTTAAAATCTAAAAGAAATATCTGAGTGGGGAACAAGGAAATGATTTTAAGTATTGATATGGATGTTTGGAAAAGAAATATGCATATGTAGTTGAGCTACTGTTTTGCATAATTTATATTATGTATTAGTTAATCTTGAGACATAACAGCGCACTGAGTTTTAGAATAAAATCTGGATTTAGCTAGAAGTAAACTTATAAGGATTTTAGTTTCCTTTTTACTGAAATGCTTTGTAAATAAGTTTGAATTCATTTCTGAATCGTATTGAGAAAAGAAAAATGTTTTTTTTTAAAAGGCTTCAGACAGAATGCAATGAATGGTATCTCCATTGCTTTGAACTAGTGTGTAGCAGATACAGGATACATGAGTTAACCAGCTTCAAATAAATTATGTATTGGTTGATCATGATAGATTGTATTTTGAAAATAAAAATGCATTTCAAAAGCTTAGTACATTTAACAATTGTTTCACCACAATCATCTTTAAAAGATTAAGACAGATAAGCAATGTAAACTGGTTTGAACAAACAAAACCTGGCAACACTCCATATACTCTGAAGTTAGGTAGATTCTGGTTTGTAAAATGCAAATAGAAGAATGGTCAGATTAACCACATGGTTAGACCATAGGTCAGGCAAATTGTTCACTTCAAATCAATGAAGCATGGAACCATTTGAACCCAGTTTTCTGGAAAATGAGTAAAGTTATTGACATGTACATGTATATCTGTGTACATGTTGATATTTGGGCAAAAATATAAACCTAAATTCCTAGAACAGTTGTAGGAAAGGGTTTCAAAAATAATAAAGTAAGAAATATTGTTTTGTATGTTAGATTATAGGCAAAAATTAAATATATATGTGCAGATATAGGTAGATATCAGATTTCAAACCATACAGGAGAAAAATAAAAAAGAAAAACAAAAATTGTGTTTGAACCGACCAGCATAGCACTCGAACTCGTGACCTCTCATGTATAAGTTAGGCGCGTTTCCATTACGCCTAGATGTTGCTTGTGTTCACTTATGATCCACTTTCTTTTAACCTGAGTTTGATACTATCCAGACTTTAACACTATCATCCAAATTAAAAGCTTGCTTTCCACTGATTATTGCTTGATCATTTCTTAATTAGAATAACAGACTAAAGTACATGTTTCCAGTGGATTCTATGGTCAAAAATCAGGATACAATAATTAATCTGAATTGCTAAAAATCTAAATCAAACAGAATGTTCTTGTACAACAAAAAAAAAAGTATATACTCTAAATTTAAACAAGAGGAACACATACATCTTCATATGTATGTGTATGTTATTAGATATACACTGATATATTTATATTGGTAAGTTATTTTGATCCTGGATATATATATTTTGTTTATTGGAGAAAGAAAATGACCTTGGAAAATATATTTGTAATGAATGATATATCTATATATCATCTCTAAAAAAAAAATCCTTACGAAATTAGGGTGGAAATAGGAGGGTCATTTCAGTTGGTATCAGAGCACTTGGTTGCATTGATTGTTAAGTATTATAGAAATGTATTATGTCTGTTTGTTTTGGATGAAATAATTTAGATAAGAAAATAGAAATTATAGAAGTACTCATAATATACTAATACCATTTACCCAGAATTTAGTTAGCAGACCATGGTAGGAAGAGGATCTCATCACAATGCAGGACCCAGTGCACCTCAAATGCTTGATATGCAAGAATTTGTGAGGGTTTTAAGAGATGGAATTGGTCATAGGCCTGAGAACCCACATGAAGAGCTTTCAAAACTACTGAAGACTTATTCCAATTTGGGAGGCAGGAGTTTTGAAGGAACTGAGAGTGTGATGGAAATTCAAGCATGGTTGAGAACACTTGATAGGATTTTCAATGATATGCAGTTGGATGACCAAAGGAAGAGGCAAGTAGCTTCTAGACAACTGAAAGGGGTAGCTTTAAGCTGGTGGGAGGTGATCATAGCTGGAAGAAATGAAAATGAAATCACTTGGAATCAGTTCAAGGAGATGTTGGAGGCAAGATTTGTACCAACATCAGCCAAGACCATTTTGCTTGAAGAATTTATCAAACTTAGGCAGGGAACTTTGAATGTCACTGAATACACTCAAAAGTTTGAGGGGCTATCCAATTATGGAGCAATGCTAGTGGCAGATGAAGCATCCAAAAATGATAGGTATATAAAAGGACTGAACCCAGGACTTAGCAGAGCTATGCTACCATATGCAGATAGAACATTTGATCAAGTAATTGATCTGGCCTTGAAACTGGAACAACATGACAAAGAAAGAGAGAAATATAGGAATTTTAAGAGCAACAACAAGAAGGATAAGGGAAGATATCACCCTTATGATAAAAAGAAGGAGGAGGCAGACAACAGAAAGAGTAAAGACACAAAAGCCAATGATACTAAGAAGAAATTGGTTTGCCATCATTGTGGAAAAGAAGGACACATCAAACCAAGGTGCCCAGAGTTAAAAGGAGGAGCCTTCAAATGCTACCTATGTGGGAAAGAGGGGCATATGAAGAGGAACTGTCCTGAGAATAAACAGCAAGGGAAATTGGCAACTTTGGAAGGTAAAGGCAAATCTGCAGTGAAAATTGATGCTGAAAATCATGGCCAAGTGGAAGGTACATTACTCATTTGTGCCATACCCATACCAGTAGTATATGATACTGGAGCAACACACTCTTTGATTTCCTATGAAGTAGTTAAAGTGTTAAAATTAAACTGCATATTGGTTGAAACCCCATTGCTTGTACAAAGTCCCCTAGGGAGTACTAGTGTTTTGAACATGAATTGTGTGGATGTGGAGTTAAACATAGGAGGAAATATTTTTATTTCCAATTTATATGTTTTAAATTACCCAAATATAGGAGTTATATTGGGGGTAGATTGGTTAAGGCAATTTAAAGCCATAATTAATTTAGACTCATCCACCATATCATTGCAAAATTCTAGAGGCCAGAGGATCACAGTTCTGTGTGAAATAGCTAAGGAAGGGAAATTATGTCATTTAGTTGACTTAGAAAAAGATCTGAGTGAACTAACCATTGAAGAAATTCCCATAGTTAATAAATACTTGGATGTGTTTGGGGAAGTTAAGGGTGTTCCACACCACAGACCAGTTGAGTTCCAAATTAATCTCATTCCAGGAGCAAGTCCAATAATCAAGAAACCTTATAGAATAGGGCCAAGTGAACTGAAAGAATTGAAAAATCAGTTGGAAGAATTAGAAGGCAAGGGATTTATAAGGCCAAGCAATTCCTGCTGGGGTTCTCCAGTAGTGTTTGTGAGAAAACATGATGGTACCTTGAGAATGTGCATAGATTACAGGGAACTAAATAAAGTAACCATCAAGAATAAATACCCATTGCCTAGAATAGATGATCCCTTTGACCAACTCAGTGAAGCTAAAATATTTTCTAGGCTAGACTTAGCATCAGGATTTCATCAAATGAAGGTTGAAGACTCAAGTGTTAAGTATACTGCATTTAACATAAGATATGGCTTATATGAATTTTTGGTTATGCCATTTGGTTTGACAAATGCTCCTTCATATTTTGTTGATTTAATGAATAGAATATTTAGAGATTATTTAGACAAGTTTGTACTGATTTTTATTGATGACATTTTGATTTATTCTAAGACAGTGGAAGAGCATAAAAATCATTTGCATTTAGTTTTGTCAAGACTAAGGGAAAATGATTTAAAGGCAAAATTTTCAAAATGTGCATTTTGGAAAGAAGAAGTGCATTTTCTTGGGCATGTTATCTCTGCCAAAGGAATATCAGTAAACCCTAATAAGGTAGTGGCAATCCAAGCATGGAAAAGGCCTAGCACCATCAGTGAGATTAGATCATTTATGGGGATGGCAGGATATTATAGGAGATTTATAAAAGATTTCTCAAAAATATCATCACCACTTACCAATTTAACTAGAAAGAACCAAGCCTTTGTATGGACAGAAAAATGTGAGCAAGCTTTTATCAAAATAAAGGAAGCTCTGATTAATGCACCAGTATTGAGAGTGCCAGAAGGAAATGAAAATTTGGTTGTGTACACTGATGCAAGTGGCTTTGGGTTAGGGGCTGTGTTGATGCAACAAGACCAGGTGGTAGCCTATGCATCTAGGCAATTAAAGCCACATGAAACCAGATATGCAACCCATGATCTTGAACTAGCAGCAGTTGTGTATGCTTTGAAACTTTGGAGACATTATTTGTTAGGTGCCAAATTCATTTTGTACACTGATCATAAGGCACTGAAATATTTATTCTCACAAAAAGATTTGAACATGAGGCAACATAGATGGGTAGAGTTCCTAGCTGCCTATGATCTAGATATACTGTATACACCAGGCAAGGCAAATAAAGTTGCAGATGCCTTGAGTAGACAACATGCCAAAGTAGCCATGTTGATGATGGAAGAATTTAAGGATTTGTCTATACTTACTGATTTGGAAATTGAGGAAAACAGTGGGGTACAAATGATGCCCATTGAAGAAGGTGAAGGTAAAGGGAAATTAAGTATGATATCTTTGCAATCAGATTTACTTCTTAAGATTGGGAAAATGCAGGAACAAGACCTAAACATGGTGGAAAAGAAAATGCTCATATCAAAAGGGGAGGAAGTAATAAATTATCAAGTTGATAAAAATGGTTATTTAAGGAATAAAAATAGGATATGTGTTCCAGAAAATATAAAATTGAAGGAGGAAATATTAAATGAGTACCATAGGAGTAAGTACTCCATACACCCAGGTAGCACCAAGATGTATCAAAATTTGAAAAGAAATCTTTGGTGGAAGGGGATGAAGTCAGATGTGGCCAGATATGTTGCAAGGTGCATGACTTGCCAACAAGTCAAGGCAGAGACACAAAGGCCATCAGGACTATTGCAACCCCTTAGTATACCACAGTGGAAGTGGGAGGATATATCTATGGATTTCATAGATGGTCTTCCTAGATCTAAGAAGGGAAACACAAGTATATGGGTAATAGTGGATAGGATAACTAAGGTAGCACATTTTATCCCAGTTAAAACAGAAAGAAATGCTCCAAAATTGGCTCAAATATTCATGAAAGAGGTAGTAAGGTTGCATGGCATACCCAAAACCATTGTGAGTGATAGGGATACCATCTTCACCTCAAGATTTTGGAAAAGTTTTCAAGAGGCCATGGGGAGTGAATTGTGCTTAAGCACTGCCTACCATCCACAATCAGATGGTCAAACTGAGGTGGTAAACAAAGTCTTAGAGGATTTGTTGAGAGCATGTACACTGGACTTTGGAGGCAACTGGGAAGACCACCTCCATCTAGCTGAATTCACATACAATAACAGTTACCAAAGCACCATAGGGATGGCACCATTTGAAGCCTTATATGGCAAGCCATGTTTATCACCTATATGCTGGGTAGAGACTGGAGAAAGGGCTGTTCTTGGACCTGAATATGTTAAAGAAACTACAGAGAAAATTGGGTTAATAAGAAAAAGAATAGCAGCAGCTCAAGATAGGCAAAAGAAATTTGCAGATAGGAAGAGGAAGCAAGTGGAATATGAAGTGGGAGACTTTGTTTTCATCAAGATTTCACCTATGAAGAAAGTCATGAGATTTGGCAAGCAAGGTAAGCTTACACCAAGGTATGTTGGACCCTATAAAATTCCGGAAAGAATTGGTTCATTGGCTTACAAATTAGAACTACCAGAGGAAATGAAAGCAATGCATAATGTTTTTCATGTGTCCCAACTTAGAAGATGGGTACATAATAAAGAAGACATTTTGGAAGAGCCTACCAAAATTCAAATAAATCCTGACTTGGTTTATGAAAAAGAACCAGTGGGGATTGTAGCCAAGGAAGAAAAGAAATTAAGGAGCAAAACCTTGAAACTAGTTAAGATCCAGTGGAGTAGTGATCCTAATGACTGCACATGGGAGTTAGAGGATAAGATTAGAATGGATTATCCTAAGCTTTTTGCAAATTAAAAGGTATTTTTTTTTCTTTCTTCTGGAAATTTTTTTTGTTATGCATGGTTGATATGGTTGAGTTTGTTTGCTTATGCATATGTTTGATAAGTTTTCAGAAAAGAAAATAATGCTTGTTAGAAAAATTGTGAGGACACAATTCCTAAAAGGAGGGGTGAATGTAATACCCCAAAATTTTGTGAAAAATCATTTTTGTAAAATGATTTAATTTTTGAAATATTTAGATTTAAATATGGTGAAATTTCTGGAATAAATAGTGTGCAAGTATATGTGTGCACGTGCACACTGAAATGGCACAAGGAAGAACTCCAGATTTCTTGGATTTAAAACAAGAATTAAAAAGCAATACAAACATGATTTTGCAACATGGATATTTGATTTCTGGAATTATATGGATCATCTTAGAAAATGAGAAAAGTAAGTATTACTTTAAATCAGTAAACAGATTTTATTTAAAACCCAGAAAAGAAAATTATACATATATATATGTTATAAGGATTTGTAAACCTGTATACATATAGGTGTATATGTTTTTGAAATTAAAGAGGAATTAAATAAGCCTAGATAAGATGTGTATACAAATATACATTTTTAAGTACTGAAAAGTATATATATATATAAGCAAGTGAAACTATAACATTAAAATGACATGAAATGTGATACAAGTCAATATGCTTGTGTAGGCAGAAATAGCAAAGGGGATTCTCAGGAATAATTAAAATATAAAATAGGATAGTCACACTTTTAACATGACTAGGTGAGTGGCCATTTTCTGAAAAGTAAAAGAAAGAAAATGCAGCCTTTAAATTGGTTAATATGGCCGGGGTATTATGAATGAAAAATGCATGATGCTAGCCAGGACAGAAATGGAATTCTGTTTTAACAAAACCCTAGTGGAAAAAATGCATATAAATAGGCAGTTTTAGCCAGTAGAATTATCTTTACCCCGAGCTGCACAAAAATAAGAAAAGAAGAAAAATATTGGAAGGAAGGAGAAAACACTCATACAAGGATTTTCTGGATTAATAAGAAGAAATATTTAGGTGAGTAACCTCACTGAGTTCATGGCATTAAGACCTGAGATGAGGCAGCCACTTTTTATATTGCCATTTATATATTTCTGGTTTTGATGTATATGATTTCATCAATGCTTTTTGGATGTCTTATTTTAAATCTGATATGATTTAATATGGATGATTTTGATGATCTTTGATTGGTTGAGACATTTGTCTTTGGATGTGTATCATACTGTTTTATTTATACTCATAAATGTTAAAGTTTAGGATCTTAAAAATTATATAGAGAATACTCTCAACGGTTATAGATCTATGGCATGGAAACTTTACAAAAAATGTTGGGAGCTGCATTATACTTGGTATAAGTGCTGAGGCTTGAAAAGAAAAATGTTAAGGGTGCAATAGAAATTTTCTAAGTGCTGAGCCCTTAATCAAATCAAAAAAAAAAAGAAGAAACTCACAAGCTAAAATTATGATTGAACCAGATCTTGAATCTGAATCAATCATAAAGGCTTGCAGATCAATATAACATGCCATGCCTCTTTTACAGTTGAAAATGTTCTTATATTTTACTAAGATCAAGACATATTGACCCCATTTAGGAAGTAACTGTCTGCTTATTTCTGAGGAGAATTATGCTAGGGAAGATTATGGATGTTTCCATGTTTGCAGTGACATGTTCACTTAGCATATTTGATGATAGGATTTAAGACAATACACTAGTAAATAAACTAGGGAAGGGAAGGCCAAGAAAGCTGCTGGAATGCTTGTCATATTTGAAGTATGCAAGTTGGCACATGGTTTGTTTAAGCCCTGAGATCTTTGTGCAATGATGTGAATTAGTTCATTGCAATGTGTCCCAGTGATTCCGTAATAGCAGATGAGGCAGGAATTTAAATTGAATTATACAACCTGTAAATGAAGAAATAGGAATATGGATATTTCTTAGGTTGAATGGTATGGAACCAAGATGGTTCCAGTGAATGCAATTGTTGCAAATAGATAATTATGTTTGCATGATTATGTATGCAAGTGTAAGAATGATAAATGAATATATCATACCTGAATCAACTTAATTATACTATGTTAAAGTAATTGATTGCAGAAATTTGCTTAAATAACAAGTTAGTACCCTTATATTCTCTATTGCTTAATATCATGAATGTATTGATGTTACTCATACCAGATCATAGATCTGACCCTTGTTTGCTCATGGCATATGGGGTGTCTCATTTTAAAATGAGGCAGCCACTCATGCTCTTTCAGGTAACCCAGGCACTAAGTAAAAATGAAGTTATGGCTATTATGGAGGAGTGAATGAACATGCTAGCTAGTTTCAATAAGAGCTTAAATTGATTATATCTGCATGTATTCAGGAAAAATTTTATGTTTCTAAGATTTCCAGTCATGTAATGAATTCTATTATGGTTAGATGGACTAGTTGTATCATGTTAAATATATTGTTATGCACTAAGGTTTAAAATCTAAAAGAAATATCTGAGTGGGGAACAAGGAAATGATTTTAAGTATTGATATGGATGTTTGGAAAAGAAATATGCATATGTAGTTGAGCTACTGTTTTGCATAATTTATATTATGTATTAGTTAATCTTGAGACATAACAGAGCACTGAGTTTTAGAATAAAATCTGGATTTAGCTAGAAGTAAACTTATAAGGATTTTAGTTTCCTTTTTACTGAAATGCTTTGTAAATAAGTTTGAATTCATTTCTGAATCGTATTGAGAAAAGAAAAATGTTTTTTTTTTAAAAGGCTTCAGACAGAATGCAATGAATGGTATCTCCATTGCTTTGAACTAGTGTGTAGCAGATACAGGATACATGAGTTAACCAGCTTCAAATAAATGATGTATTGGTTGATCATGATAGATTGTATTTTGAAAATAAAAATGCATTTCAAAAGCTTAGTTCATTTAGCAATTGTTTCACCACAATCATCTTTAAAAGATTAAGACAGATAAGCAATGTAAACTGGTTTGAACAAACAAAACCTGGCAACACTCCATATACTCTGAAGTTAGGTAGATTCTGGTTTGTAAAATGCAAATAGAAGAATGGTCAGATTAACCACATGGTTAGACCATAGGTCAGGCAAATTGTTCACTTCAAATCAATGAAGCATGGAACCATTTGAACCCAGTTTTCTGGAAAATGAGTAAAGTTATTGACATGTACATGTATATCTGTGTACATGTTGATATTTGGGCAAAAATATAAACCTAAATTCCTAGAACAGTTGTAGGAAAGGGTTTCAAAAATAATAAAGTAAGAAATATTGTTTTGTATGTTAGATTATAGGCAAAAATTAAATATATATGTGCAGATATAGGTAGATATCAGATTTCAAACCATACAGGAGAAAAATAAAAAAGAAAAACAAAAATTGTGTTTGAACCGACCAGCATAGCACTCGAACTCGTGACCTCTCATGTATAAGTTAGGCGCGTTTCCATTACGCCTAGATGTTGCTTGTGTTCACTTATGATCCACTTTCTTTTAACCTGAGTTTGATACTATCCAGACTTTAACACTATCATCCAAATTAAAAGCTTGCTTTCCACTGATTATTGCTTGATCATTTCTTAATTAGAATAACAGACTAAAGTACATGTTTCCAGTGGATTCTATGGTCAAAAATCAGGATACAATAATTAATCTGAATTGCTAAAAATCTAAATCAAACAAAATGTTCTTGTACAACAAAAAAAAATAAAGTATATACTCTGAATTTAAACAAGAGGAACACATACATCTTCATATGTATGTGTATGTTATTAGATATACACTGATATATTTATATTGGTAAGTTATTTTGATCCTGGATATATATATTTTGTTTATTGGAGAAAGAAAATGACCTTGGAAAATATATTTGTAATGAATGATATATCTATATATCATCTCTAAAAAAAAATCCTTATGAAATTAGGGTGGAAATAGGAGGGTCATTTCAACTGAGCTCGAGCAATCTTTTGTTGTTTTCATTAATATGTATATTCCCTAGGTGTCGCCTTTCGGTGTTGGTCTTTTTGAGCCGCATGATATGTAGCGATCATCTAGTGGAACTTGTATACCTTTATTGGTATTTATTATTTGCCTTTTGGCTTGATTTGGGATATGATGTCCTTTGTTTATTTGAGATGCCGATGATACGAGGCTTGTTTTGTTATGTTCATCTTTTGTTAGATGAGTGTGTTATCTCATATAGAGATATTTGTTATACCATATGATCTTGCAGGTTTATTACCGTTCAGTTTATCTAACTGATTTGTTTAGCTAGACTGACCTGTGTATTCTATACTCGGGTCAGACCGAGATGTTTCAGGTTAGGTGCTTTTGGACTTAGCCTCTTTTGCTTCCGCGGGGACTATTCCGCTAGCTTCTTTTTGTCTTAGCTTTTTGTGTAGTCCTTATCTATTGTAACTCTGATATGTATCCTTGTGAACTCGTCTGTATATTGTGGTTTGCTATACCACTTGACATGTATCATTTTGTATACTCTGCTTTGTATCAGTATATGTGTTTATGATGATCCACTGTTCTGTGATGTATATTACATTTGAGTTGTTACATTTTGTTCTGATAGATCCTATAGCCATTTTAGTTTTGCTTTAAGTATTTATTGAACTTGTCGAACCACATGAGATGATAAAAACCACTTTTCGGCGTGTTCAGTAGATAGTTAAAGTAAGACTACACATGGTCGCTTCCATTATACTCTATTGTCCGCATTAGCAGACGGTATTATCCATATAATACTCTTTGTTAATGAGGCTCTCGGAGTGGGGCGTTACAGACACGACCTCAATATTTTAACCATAAGGACAAACATTCTCCTAAAAATTATTCATAAGGACAAACATTCTTTCAAAATTATTCATAAGGACAAACATTTTTTCAAAACTGCTACCAAACTAAAAACTGATACCTAAAAACTACTACCGTTAACCACAAACTGATACCTAAAAATTGTAAAAACTGATACCTAAAGAAAGTTGTCCTTCGGGCTAAAATACTGAAGGCCTGTCCTTGATGCTAAAATGGTGAGAAATTTTGTCCTTGACAATAATTTCCTGTTAAATTATATTCTATGATCCTATGATGAGCAATTTCATATCTGTTTATATATATTGGCACTATATGTTTAGTTATGTGAGATTTTGTAAGTAGATGTAGTTGTCACAAATCAGTTTGGTTATGTGCATAATTTGTTTGTTATACTATTTGATTTATGTATAGACAAATGTTGTTTACTGTACAAAATCAATTTTTGTCATTAATAATTGTTTTATATATATTTATTAATAAATTTATATATATTTTTTAGTGTATATTTCTCTCTCATAATAACATATATGCATATATAAGATATATATATATATATGATTTAAAATAATTAGTACACTTATTTATATATAATATGAATTTACAATTTGAAAATTAATTATCATACATATATTCATATTTATATTTTAACATTTATTGAATTTTTGAATTGTTTATTATATATAAATAATTATTACATTAAAAATTCAATTTTTTATTTTCTATAAATATTATATCATTTCAGAAACATATAAAAAAATTCAAGAATTTTTCGATCAAGTTTATTATTTTTAATAATTAATATTATTTTGGAAAAAATATTTATGATTTATTAAAAATAATAATTTAATTGAAAAATTCTTCAATAAATTTCATAACCTTATATTCATGATCTTAGAATTTTAAAAATTTTGAAATTTGAATTTTTAATAACATATTATTTTATATTAAATAATTATTGCCGAAATCAATGTATTTGTTTTAAAAAAAAATATTTCAACTTTGAAATTTCTTCAGATTTTTTTAAGCTCTATTTTATGATGCTGGATTTTCTAAAATTGTAAAATTTGAATTTTAATCAATAGATTATTTTATGTTAATTATTTATGAATGAAAACATTATTTTATTCATAGTATATACAAATTAAAATACTAAAATTATTATGCTTGCAAAACTAAGTTAATTTTGAATTATAAATCATTTTTAATAATTGTTTTCTCTCTTTCTATATATATATATATTTATCTGTATATTAATATTTTATGTTTATATATTATATATAATACATTTATACATACATGTGTGTGTGTGTTTTGTAACACATATACATACACATATTTGGATAATATACATGACATATAAAATGAGCTAATATGTTTGTTACGATGTAAATCCCAACATCTACATATGAGCATATTATACCTTTCACGGATTATTATGTTATACATGCACTCACACATATATGTATATGATTATTTATGTATAAACTAAATCAAATAAAATTAATTTCATATCTTAATATATTTGAATTTAAATAAAATAAATGATTTTATTTAAAATTTAGAAATGTTCTAATTTAGTTAGACTTCATAGGCCTAATAAATATCCAATAGGGTAAAAAATTTAAAATTCACCCATAACTTCCGTTGCGGGCTGGTCCAGTTCCAACAATGGTATCAGAGCCTAATAGCCTATGTGGTCTAAATTAGTCATATTAGGGCTAACTCATTAAGCTTGTCCAGTTAGTACGATGTCTAGAAAGGTAATGTCTAGAATTGGAATTGGGTAATCAAGTACCATGTCCTACCTGATTACCGGTCTAGCCTGAAAGGTGAAGTGAGCCTAAAGGTTGCCCCTAATAGAAAATGCCCAACTTAATTTGGGCCTTGGGCTAATTTTCAAAATCGTTTTGAAAATTAATGTTAAAGATTTTAAATTTAATAGTTAAATTTAAAATTAAACATGTTTATTATAAATATTATAATACTACATAAGTTTTTAAAATGTTTGAAAGGATAACGATATTTTCAAAATGTTTGAAAATATTTATATCATAATTTCAAATTTTAAATTTATTAATAAGATTAATAAAATTAATTAATTAAATATGTTAATTAGTTAATGCATATATGCATGTATTACATATGTTGATATATGTTATGTTATTTTAAAATATTCAAGATAACATAAGTATACAAGATAAATTTTAAAATTAATAAATTTTAATAAAAATTGTTTAATTGAATAAATTAATTAAATGTTAATTAATTAAATAAAATACACATATATATGATATATGTGTTACACTATAAAAGTTATAGCATACAGTATAAATGTTATAGTACATATGTCCAATATAAAAGTTATATTGGAATACTAATTTAAAATTAATTAAAGAGTTAATTGATTAAAACTAATTAGATAAGATTCAATTAATGATATATCATAAGTAAGACTATCATATAAGTTATGAAATATAAAAGTTATATAACAATAAAACTTATATGATATGTGTATAAACTAAATGTGGAACATTAAAGAAATCCAAATAGACTTGCGAAATAAACACATATGTAAATGTACATATATCGTGATTTCTGATGTGTTTGACACTTGAATCGCTGGGGTATTTCATAAGAAATATATTATTTTATAAGTCGATATCACTCAATATATATATTGAAGATTATGAATCTTCGATATAATGTTGTCCTCTACCATATATATGTATATATAAATAAATTACTTACATACTCCTTAGTTGTTGAGCAAACTCAAGATAGGGATGTTATGCGTAATATTATTAATATATTGAACAGATGAGGTAAGATAACTATATGTATTTATTGAGCAAACTCAAGGCACACATACTATACTTAGGCCATCACGATATGGTAGGTATGAGTGAATAATCTCTTTCGATTTGTTGAGCAAACTCAAGGTCGAAATGAGATTAAAACAGGGGAAAATGGGTTAGGAGTTGTATGTGATACAACCGATAAGGATTTATCCATCGTTTGTGAGGCTATGATTTGTTGAGCAAACTCAAGGTCAGAATACCAAAACAAACGAGTTCTAACACTCACTGGTGAAGTTGTAAGACTTCTATGTTTCATCTTAGGGTTTGGAGACTTATTAGAAAAATGAAATGGTAACATTAAACCTTTCTAATATTGTAAGAACAAATGTTATATAATGTTATAATTATCTACAATGATAAATTTGTGTATTTAATATGATTGATAAAACGTTTGTCAATTAACATATATAAACAAACTGAATTGAAAGTTGACAAATAGAAAAATAATATATACTTACTAATAATTCCAATAGCATGTTATATAATGTCTCTATACTCATGCAAGTGCCTAATTTCAACTACTTAATACATTCGTAAGTTGGTCACTTATATGTTTATTTGGTTTAGACCATGAATTGCATTTTATGAGTTTTTGAACTCTAAATGCAATTCAAGACTATGGATATTTGATCCATGCACTTTCACATATAAATATTACATGGTGAACAGTCATAGTCATAGTTTGTGGGGTACAATATTTCGATGAAGTTAGTTCGTTCGAAGTAAGCCAATAAATATTATTTTAAGATCATGTATTGAACTTGAATGATTTCAAAAGGATCATATTGTATTAATGTAACACAAGGCCATAAATTACAAGATACATCTAAGAACTCGATTGTTGAAATGTCATCTTGAATCCTTGATCGGTTGACATAAGGTGCAACATATTTGATGTCTTAAATATTAAAAATAATCGAATGCGCTTTTGCAAAAGGTTTGTTATGATGTTGTAGTAATGTTTACTTTTGAATAGTTTGACCATTTGAAAGAAAAACGACTGTATAAGAATAGATGTAATTTAAGGTAAAATTGGAATGAAGAGAATGAATAGTCACTTCTGCTTCATAGAGAAACATTAGAAACAAGAATTGTAATACTAATTGATACTTAATATTAGAATAAGAAATATGATTTTTATTCCGAAATGTATTTTCATATAGAAAATTGTTTTCTTTAACATTTATTTTTTTAAGTTCAAGATATTTGATCAAAGAACTCTCCACTGCATACTAGTTGCAGCATATGAAATAAGTAAACAATATTAAGTGAATGGTGGACCTCTAAATTTAGCACGCTATTATAGTAATGGCGGAAATAGTAGGAGCATGCCATATAGCACCTAATGGTTGCATCAAATTACGAAAATTGTTTTCGTAAATTATACCGAACATTATTTGTGAAATAATGTTTATTTTTGGTATTGAATGAAAAATTTCAATACGAGTATTATGAATATTCATTATGAAATAGAACTGTATTATGGAATTTGTTTTCATAGTAAAAGTGATGCAACAAAAATACATATGTGTCTAATATTATTTATAGTTGTTTTGGAATTATAGACTAAGCCGTAGTTTTGATAAATAATTTTACTATATGATTATGAATCATATGATACAGGTTAATTATATCTCAAACAATTAATGGCAATGCACTCATTCAGTGGGAGCATCATAAGAGTTGATGAACTCTTTGAATTAATACATATTGATGTATGCAATCACAAGTCTATTAATACTAAAAGGGTTCCACGTACTTTGTTATATTCATCGATGATTTATTACCAACATGTAGTAAGTTTATGATAAAATCATAGAACATAAAAAGAAAAGTAAATAAAATAACATGCAATAGAATAAAATGATTTGATTTGATCGAACAAGTGAGTATATTGGAAAGAGTTCCAAATGTACCAAAAAATGAATATAGATTTTATCTCCAAAGTCACTCCTCCATGTGATATATAATGATGCATCGATAAGGAGTAATCAGACATTGTTGGACAATTTACAATTAAGTATGAGTGAAGTTGAGTTAGTTTCTTTCTAACTTAAGAGTAGTACGCAAGGTTGATATTATTTCATCTAAACAAAAGTTTACAAAATCGTACAAGATAAGGATTTGTAAGAAATCCCAATATATCCTAGGCCAAGGAATTAGCAGGTTGTGCGAGTCGAAAAATTGCACGTAATAATTGTTCATGAGGGATCTTGTATGAATCTCCAAAAATTTTTTTGAAAAAGGTATGTCATCAAGTGACATATTTATCTTTTGAACATAATTTTCGTAAACTAAAATCAGTTTTATAAATAAAAGGTTCATAAAGTGTTTATGAATCCCTATTCTATTTGCACTAAAAAAAAATTGTTGTTTCAAGATATATCAACTTCATTGCGAAGGAATTTCTTTGAGAAAGTTTTTGGCAGTTAAATGGAATTGAATCCGACCATAGATAGAACTGATTATATGAGATAAAGTGAAATTAACTAACCTAAATGAACACATAGCATTAGAATGTCTAATAAGTATTCTCGTACATCGAAGATAAACTATGAGTTTCTTATTAATGTCGAAAATACACATTACCCTCGGTTGTTCAATTAAACCATTAAGATTGTTGACTCTATATGGTATGATGCGCGGATCTGAAACAATTCCAAATACGCTATCAAAATATAATTTTGGTGGTCGTAACCAAAGAGATGTGATCCATCAGCCGAGATTGTGTCTTTATTCGAAAGACTGATGTGGATGGAATTAAATGAGCAATGTTGATAAGAACAATATCGCAAATTCCACTTGTTGAAATTAGCATAACAGATTCGGTATTCAGCATGCTCAAGTTAATTCAGATTTGCTCGCAAAATTATCGCTCGATAAGGCTTAGTGTTTGGTACTTATGTATTGAAACATAAAATTCTAAACAATGATGTAGAGCAAGTCGTTTACACATATTAACCAAAAATGCCTCAAAGTCAGTGGAAGCGATATTGGGTTGTGATTCTTTGGATATAATCCAAGAAATGATATGAATGTATCATTTTATAAGCATCAAGATTGAATAAGTATTTTGATAGAAATATCAAATAGTTTGATTCTCAATCAAAGTGTAGGGAAAACGTATGTTCATAAGAAACAATGTTAAAAGGTACATTGATATTTCTAAACTATAAGTAAACAACACGTTGTTGATTTTAACAATATACTTGTATAAAAATCAATTTTAGTTGTTTTAATACTCAATTTTGGATTGTAAATGATGTCTTTTATGGCGAGTATAAAAGATATAGGGATTATCCCAAAACAATATACAAGAGCACCCTATTAAAAAGAGGAATATGTAAGTTGGATTGCTTATGCATTAGCAATATGAATTATCATACAGGTTATGTTGTGTATGATATTGTGTTTTGTTTATGTATTTGATATATGGAGAAAATGTAAAATCCAAATTGATATCACTAAATGGTTGTTTGAGGTGTTCATATATTTATGAAGTATTAGATAATTGTTTATAGAAACAACGAACCCGTTATGATGGAATGTTTGGACATAAATTTTTATACATAATATTGAGTATAACATGTCAATTATAAAATTCAAGTTAAAATCTTTAATTTAATTTTTTTTCAAAATAAAAGTGATAGTGGTCGATTTAATGAAATGTTGAGAACATTAACTTGAATAGCGCTACAATAAACCAATGTATACAGATATAAATGCACAAATTTATAATTGAGCCAAATGTGGTTCCAAATGTTAAGAATCTCATAATATTGTTATAAGATAACAATGCCATGAAATTGGTCATGATAGAACTTAAAGCTCAGTAGAAGTTAAAAGACATACCTCGAATCGCTCTACATGATAAAGGCAGTTTATCATTGTCACAGAGAGTTAATCGACAAAGTGGATAATTAAAACATAATAGCATACCCATTCACTAAGAGATCGACCTAATTGGTTTTGAGAAAACTGAATGGAGAAGTTGGAATTAGATTCCATAATTGATCACAAGTGCAAGTAGGAGATTGATAGAGTTAGGGGTATGCCTTAGGGGCAATTATATAATTTGTTACATATATCTAACTCGTTGACCAATCTTGCTTGAAATAAAAGGTATTTTCTACCTATTATATACTTGATATAATGTGATTATATTAATTAATTAACTTAATTAAAAGTATATTTAATATAAAAAATCCATAAATGGTATATTTTGTGATAGTAGTTATAAAGTGTTGTAATCGTGAGTAATTTATCACAACGAAACTGTAACTACCCGCTATTTTGGACTATTCGCATCCGCACATGTCGGACTTGAATAATTCAAAATACCGAATTGTTAATTTAAATTTGGCAAAACTGAACACATATAGTAAATAAATAATCACAGATCACAGACACAGAGTAATAAATGCAGCAAAAACAAAAGATAGTAGTTCATGAAGCTACTATATACATATCAGAGTTAAATAAGTTACAGCAGAAGTCTCGAATACAATAGTCACATACAAGAATCAGAATATAATCACTGGAATCAATTGGATATCTGAAAGCTGGATAGATAGCTGGATCTCTAAGCGAAGCTCCAACTCCAAAGGTGAGTCTCGAATACTGGTACACTCAGTCTGAACCGAGCGTAAAGCAAAACACAAAACACTCGAGTCAGGATTAACATTCTTATATCAATAAATCCAACTCAAGTGAAATAGCAACTGAAATACAAGTAACTCAAAGGATGTTTGGAATAACCATCCTTTAAGGATCCGTTAAACTATCTACTATGTAGTAGTGTACGATAAGTAGATAATGCCTATCAGTAATATAAAGTATTAAAATAGTGTTAAGGCGTTACCATTATCCACCTTAACACATTTTATATAAGCGTCATAGACTATACAGCACTGTAAACTCCACCGTAAACTAGTGGGATATCAGGGAGTACTCCATAGGTATAACACAAAACAAATCGTACTGGTCGCGTATATAGGGATACAAGTATGACAAGGCACGTGAGGCAATACCCAAGGTAGTGAAACTACCGTTTGCCTGATCCGGACTGGTGAGAACGCATCGCCGTAGCGATCGCAACACACCAAAACAACACTCCCAAAATCAAGGGTGCACCAATCGACAACAAGTAATGAGTAGTTTTCGAAGAAGTGTGATCGCTCGAGGTAGCTAACCCCCATTTGGCCTGGTACGACTCCTGTTTTAGTCATTTCCAATTTGACACAAGTGTCAAGGCTATCCATTATCATTCTCTTTCTTCAGTCATCACGTACATCATTCCAACCACTTCATTCTGGATCACACTCCGCGTATAGTTATTAAAGTGGTTTTTGGTTTAGACAGAGAGTATGTCCCTAACCGATCCCAGTCTCTTTAATAACTTTCGTAATTATTACACCGATTGGTCGTTTATTTATTTCAAAACCAAATCAATTTCAATCTCAATTAGAATTTGTAAACCAACATTTCATTTGTCTTTCTAAACCATTTTCCCAAAAATTTACGTTTCAAAACATCCAAATTACCATTTCAAAATCTTATAATACAATTTCAAATTTTATTTAAAAACCATTCCAATATTCATTTAAATTCGTATATAAGTTTCATTCTGAAATCATTTAAAATGATTTAATCTACATTCAAATCAATTTAAATTCATTTATCGATTTCATTCAATATTCGTTAAGTAAATTATCCTTCAAAACAATTTCTATTTAACTTCCAATTTATTAAATCAATTATTTAAGTTCAACTCCATTATATCAAAACTTACAAATTGCATTAAATTAAATTCATCAAATCAAATTCTTTACATTTCAAGTCTTACATTAATCTCAATAAAACACATTTTATTTCTTATTAGAGAAATTCAATTTCACTTATTAATTTACTTAGTTACAATTTCAAAACTCAATTAATAAAGAAACTTAATTTCACTTATTAAAAAGTTCAATTTCAATTATCAAAGGATTTAATTTTATTTAATTGTTAAATAATACAATCTTATTTAATTGTTAAATAATTCAATCTTATTTAATTATAAAATAATTTCAAAACTTAATTATTAAATAATTTCAAATTTTAAAACAACGTTCTTTCATCAACTACTATGTTAATATTTTGATTCAGATTATTAAATATTAACCTTCCCTTTCATTAAAATTCAAATTCCAACTTCGTTTCAAAACCATATTATTTATTCAAATAAAATCTTTTTTTTTAAATCAAATTATTGACCAATCGATTTTTATTTAATTCTCTATCCTAGGTCAAAGTTCAATTTGGGTATTTATCATTTCAACCCGATTCCATTTCAATTCAAAAATCAAAGCATAACAAGGGGACTTGCAGTGTGATAACTGAGATGGTGTCAAAGTAAATAAACTAGCAATAACAACAATCAATATCAATCCAATAGTCAATTCAAATAATCCCGAAATAATCGTATTAATTCACATTGTTATTTGTGCAAATTAATATATTTATTTCTAGAATCTACACTATCATTTCGTGTAGATTAAAGATTATTACACTTATTATTCTATGCAATTCTACACTTGACATCAATTGTTCAATTTCATACTTCATCAATTAATACAACATAAATTCAAATGGTTCAAGGGTAATTAACTATTTTTCTACGTGTCAATTAATTTTAACATTTAAAGGGGTCATATTATACAAATTTGTCTAATTTAATTCAACATATATATCAATTTCAAGTCGCTAACTATTCTACGTCAAATTCAATTTCATATCTTTATCACTTCCTACTTTAACAATTTTTTTTAACGTCCAATATCAATATCAATCAATCAATCATCTATCAACCAAACTTGATTATCATCATATAAGTAACAGGTAATGGTGTCAGATGTCACAGGTGAACTGATACAGGTAATAACATATATAACAGTGTAAACAACTAACAGCAGCATATTTCAATTGTCGTTTCAATTGAAATCAAATTTAATAAATAAAAGAACATTAATCGTGAGTGATTGCTCACCTTTCGAGGCTAGAGATATAGACAATGAAGTGAGCTACGAAATCCAAAACAACGCTGGATGGATGCAGAAATTAAGCACGACGAACAAGGCTGATAATGGGAAATCGAAGAGAACGATTGAATCAGTTGATATAAATTGAACTAAATATATATGAAATCAGTATTTAAAATAAATAAAATTTATCATCATATATACATAAGATTGCAATAAATACTTGTATATTGTATTAACCCATATTTCAAGCCCATATCCAAACACCATCTAAAATTAAATCTTTATAAAAGTAGCCTTTTATATATATAATATTAAAATAAGATAAATACACTATATTTATTTACAAATAAATTCAAACACATATTAACTAAATATATATACGTATTCCAAATCATTGTTTTAACCAAAACGCATATATCAAAATCAACACGTATATATATTACTTTATACAATTTATATATAAACAAACATAAAGACATTTACATGTAATATACATAACAGGCTCATTATAATACATGAATGGGCTGGTTAGAAACTTTTATATAATATTTGTATAGAGCTTAATACCAATAAGATACAGAACAAAACTGACAAGGCTATAGCAGGTAAAAACACAGGCTGTATTATTTCTTATTGCAAATAAGTGTAACATGACTTTTCTTTTCTTTTCTTTTTCATTTCAAGCTCAAGGAAAAGTGGACAACTCCTATATACGAAGCTTGAATTTCAACTCGATGCCTAATATCTAGCTTATATGTAAATGTGTGGAATATAACTTATATATATTCATTCGATCATAAAAACTTAAAGTATATAAATAAAACCCATTTTACTTTTATAATATACGAAACATTTTTTTTCTCTTTTTTTTACATTCCCTAAATGCACACACGTGAACAAGCTTTATACAACATCAAATCTGGAAGAGTAAATGATGGCTGTTATATTAATATCTAACCCAATATATATCCACTTACATAACACGTCAGTGTACAAATATGTGCTCAGATCTAACATACAGTAGGCATGCGCATTCAATATTATATGTATATAACTTGTTCTAAACTATTATACACTTTAGTATAACTATACTAATACAACAACTTATAAAACAATGTACAAATATATTATATACAACTAACGGTATATTATAAAGTTTACCAGTATAACCAAGACAATGTGCAATAGATCAAAAGCCTAGACTAGATTATACTTACATCTATATATACCTTTATATAAATTTACCCATATATAACCGTAAATGACAAACAAATGAAACTATTGTAAATTTGGACATTGACAAAACAAGCTCAAGTATATATAACTATACATATAAAATGACAGTGGACCACTTGATAAAAAGCACTTGTAAAATATACATACTTTATAATATATTACTAAAATTATATACACGTTCCACACTATATGCGTATAACGTATCCCGGAGGAAACACTAAAATCTATATATGTACCTCACTAAATTTAAAAACTGCTACGCCACTATCAAGCGAAGACGAGGTCGAGTAGGGAGTGGGCGCGTCAGGCTGGATGGGGAGGGCGGAGCTCTGGATGATGTTGGTGATGGGTTCGAGGCAAGTAGAAGTGGAATGGATCTCTGGTGAAAAAAGAACAGGCATGAGAAGGGTAGGCTGATAGATGTGTTCGGTTGAACCAGTGGCGAAGGCACAGAGCTCGGCATGGGAAGGTGTGGTTCAAGCGTTGGTGAGAGGGGCCGAGTGGGGCTGGAGTTGTGGGAGAGGCTCGGCTCTAGTTTGGGATGGCGAGGCCTTGAGGGAAAGAAGGTGCGTGGACTCTGGAGATTGAGAAGGAGCAAGAAAAATGACAACCGATGTTATATAAAAAAATTAAACTGTGGAACAAAGAGCAACAGGTAAATGTCTTGGAAACTGAACAGAAGTGAAGAGAGTGGGGAGATCAAAAGAAGCAACAAACCGATAGGTAATAAATTGAAAATGATGGAAGAGTAAGAGTCCAATGCGAGAATTGAGGAATAATAATGACTAATGGCTTTTTGTTTCAACGGTTAGATAGACAGAAGGACAAGAAACAAAAGCGTGAAAATTGGGTACCGGTACGGTTATCTGTTTCACAGATTCCGCCGTGCATCGGACATCGAAATTGACAATTGAATATACCGTAGAGATCAGCATGACGAGACAATCAAAACGGTACATAGATATCAGTATTCCAATTGAATTATAAAAATTCGAATTTTCTACTAGCGGAAAATGCAACAAAAACGCCGAAAAATAAGATCGATGGAGTTAAAGAAGTCCGAATTTGGAAAAACGAAAAATGACGCCTTGCTCAGAAGATGATTTACAATTTTTCTATGTAAAAATATTTGGATTCCGAAAACATTTTATTTTCATCAATTTCTAACTGATTAAATTGAAATAAAATTACACACGAAATAAACTTTCTTATTTTCGGATGAAAATTTACCAGTTGCTATGTTTAACTAAACGCATTCCAAATATCAAATTTTATTTCAAAATTTTATCGTTTAAAATTTCACAAAATTTCAACTAATTACGTTATTAAATAGTTAAAATTTACGGGTCGTTACACTCTCCCCCACTCAAAACTTTTCGTCCCCGAAAAGGAAGGGGGTAGGAGAATAGAAACAACCAGAAAGAAAATAGATTGGAATACAAGTAAAACAATTAATTTAAACGATATAAATTTCAATTTAAATTAATTAATATTTAACAATTTGGTTAAATCCCTTTGAGTTTACTTAAGTTAAATCAATCTATCTATTTCTAAATTCATTATCTTATTATTTAGTCATCCTCGATTAACAATTTCTAAATCATCAATTTGTATAATCATTTATTTTACTCCTATTTTATTCAACAAATTTAATTCTTTTATTCCAAATTATTATTAAGTTTATTCCACTTAATATATCTTATTACATATATTTAAACCATATAAATTGATTTAAACCATATAAATTTCAATTTAGATCAGTTTATATTCAATAATTGGTTTAAATTTAAGGTATTTCCATAAGTTGATCTAATTTCAATTTGTTAATTCTTTCAGAACAAAATTTATTATATTCATCTCATTCAATTAACTTATTATTCTATCATCTTTATTAGCATTTTTTTTATAATTAAAATCTAAGTGTATAATATTTATTATAAACACTCAAATTTTATTTATAAAATCATTTTACATTGTATATTATCCAATTACATTTTAACTTCGGAATAATTTAGGTAAGTTATATTGAAATGCAATTTAGTACTATACAAACAAAAATTTCAAATTCAATTATTCAAGTTTAAATATTTATCCAAAATTTAGCTTTATTTATAATTGGAAACATCCTTTAACATAATTTTAAGAATTAAATTTCCGTTTAATTTCAAACCCTTTAGAGATAATTATGTATATACTGTATATATTAAATCAAATTAAATTTAAAATAATATTCCCATATATATATATATATATAAATCAAGTCATACTTAAGAAATTCAAAGTGAAATATTTCCCAAACAAAACCGTAGCAATGCTATAGAATGGTTTCTCCACTTCGAAACTCGAAAATGAATGTCGATGATGCGGTCGTCATCACCGAAATTATTTTCCAGCGACTAAAGAGAAGAGCTCTAATTTTAATCATTTAAAATTCTTTGAAAACTATTTCTATTCGAATTTTTCATTTTTTATTTTTTATTTTTTATATAATATACATTTTAAAACTTTAAAACCATAGTTCAAAATTATCGAAAATTAAATTCTCAAATTCTAATTTTAAATTCATTTCAAATTCCAATCAAATTATAACCAAGTTTATAAATTCATTTATTTATATTATGCAATAGTCAATGGTTTACAAAACAATAAATGAAAATCAAACATTATTATTTCTGACAACAAATTCATTAACAATTTAATTTCAGAAAACTTATATTTATATATAATATAATCATACAAAACTTTTATTTTATTTACCAAATTTGAAAACGATATTGTGTCAGTTTGCTCTGCTCAAGTGTTTTGGAAATCCTATCGATAGCGTTGATCAGACAAATCGATCGAAAACCCAAATCAACATCAACAACTCAAACAACACAATGTATATTAAAACATTTTAAAATATTAATTTACAAATACACTTCCTCGCTCAACGATACAGTAATGGATTTCAAAGCGAGGATAGGGATTCAAATTTGATTAATTCAATCAAAGAAAATTTTGATTTGAGAATAAGTTGGAACGAAAGATAAGATGATTATTTAACCGAATAAGGAAATAGATAATCTTATATAAATTGTGGGCAACCATAACCGGGTCGACCGTGACTTCAAGAATAAGATCGATGTGGAATTCCGAGGTAAATCGACATTCGATCTCAAGAAATAGAATTCAGGTATAGTAGGAGATAGATAGCATGGTAAACCGAGGATACAGAAATCTCCGGTAAATCAATGCCAATTGTAAAGAAGTTTTACCCCTTTACAAATCATTCGAAGTTTGGCGAGACCGCCGATTCATTATAAGGGTCATTCGAAGTGGAGCTATGTGATGCTCCAGAATTGAAAGAAGACGAATAGTGAGGAACACGAATGAATTTTTGGAACCGCAGGGAACGTTCCAAAATTCAAAGGAATCGAGCCAAAAGAAAGAGATTGAAACTCGAATGAGAGTGATTCTGTAAATACATTTACCCTATATGCTAAGTTTTGCCTAGAGCTACCAAAGCTTTGATACCAACTGTAACGACCCGCTATTTTGGACTATTCGCATCCACACATGTCGGACTTGAATAATTCAAAATACCGAATTGTTAATTTAAATTTAGCAAAACTGAACATATACAGTAAATAAATAATCACAGATCACAGACACAGAGTAATAAATGCAGCGGAAACAAAAGATAGTAGTTCATGAAGCTACTATATACATATCAGAGTTAAATAAGTTACAACAGAAGTCTCGAATACAATAGTCACATACAAGAATCAGAATATAATCACTGGAATCAACTGGATATCTGAAAGCTGGATAGATAGCTGGATCTCCAAGCGAAGCTCCAACTCCAAAGGTGAGTCTCGAATACTGGTACACTCAGTCTGACCCGAGCGTAAAGCAAAACACAAAACACTCGAGTCAGGATTAACATTCTTATATCAATAAATCCAACTCGAGTGAAATAGCAACTGAAATACAAGTAACTCAAAGGATGTTTGGAATAACCATCCTTTAAGGATCCGTTAAACTATCTACTATGTAGTAGTGTACGATAAGTAGATAATGCCTATCAGTAATATAAAGTATCAAAATAGTGTTAAGGCGTTACCATTATCCCCCTTAACACATTTTATATAAGCGTCATAGACTATACATCACTGTAAACTCCACCGTAAACTAGTGGGATATCATGGAGTACTACATAGGTATAACACAAAACAAATCGTAGTGGTCGCGTATATAGGGATACAAGTATGACAAGGCACATGAGGCAATACCCAAGGTAGTGAAACTACCGTTTGCCTGATCCGGACTGGTGAGAACGCATCGCCGCAGCGATCGCAACACACCAAAACAACACTCCCAAAATCAAGGGTGCACCAATCGACAACAAGTAATGAATAGTTTTCGAAGAAGTGTGTTCGCTCGAGGTAGCTAACCCCCATTTGGCCCGGTACGACTCCTGTTTTAGTCATTTCCAATTTGACACAAGTGTCAAGGCTATCCATTATAATTCTCTTTCTTCAGTCATCACGTACATCATTCCAACCACTTCATTCTGGATCACACTCCGCGTATAGTTATTAAAGTGGTTTTCGGTTTAGACAGAGAGTATGTCCCTAACCGATTCTGGTCTCTTTAATAACTTTCGTAATTATTACACCGATTGGTCGTTTATTTATTTCAAAACCAAATCAATTTCAATCTCAATTAGAATTTGTAAACCAACATTTCATTTGTCTTTCTAAACCAATTTCCAAAAAATTTACGTTTCAAAACATCCAAATTACCATTTCAAAATCTTATAATACAATTTCAAATTTTATTTAAAAACCATTCCAATATTCATTTAAATTCGTATATAAGTTTCATTTCGAAATCATTTAAAATGATTTAATCTACATTCAAATCAATTTAAATTCATTTATCGATTTCATTCAATATTCGTTAAGTAAATTATCCTTCAAAACAATTTCTATTTAACTTCCAATTTATTAAATCAATTATTTAAGTTCAACTCCATTATATCAAAACTTACAAATTGCATTTAATTAAATTCATCAAATTAAATTCTTTACATTTCAAGTCTTACATTAATCTCAATAAAACACATTTTATTTCTTATTAGAGAAATTCAATTTCACTTATTAATTTACTTAGTTACAATTTCAAAACTCAATTAATAAAGAAACTTAATTTCACTTATTAAAAAGTTCAATTTCAATTATCAAAGGATTCAAATTTATTTAATTGTTAAATAATTCAATCTTATTTAATTATTAAATAATTCAATCTTATTTAATTATAAAATAATTTCAAAACTTAATTATTAAATAATTTCAAATTTTAAAACAACGTTCTTTCATCAACTACTATGTTTATATTTTGATTCAGATTATTAAATATTAACCTTCCCTTTCATTAAAATTCAAATTCCAACTTCGTTTCAAAACCATATTATTTATTCAAATAAAATCTTTATTTTTTTTAAATCAAATTATTGACCAATCGATTTTTATTTAATTCTCTATCCTAGGTCAAAATTCAATTTGGGTATTTATCATTTCAACCCGATTCCATTTCAATTCAAAAATCAAAGCATAACAAAGGGAACTTGCAGTGTGATAACTGGGATGGTGTCAAAGTAAATAAACAAGCAATAACAACAATCAATATCAATCCAATAGTCAATTCAAATAATCCCGAAATAATCGTATTAATTCACATTGTTATTTGTGCAAATTAATATAATTATTTCTAGAATCTACACTATCATTTCGTGTATATTAAAGATTATTACATTTATTATTCTATGCAATTCTACACTTGACATCAATTATTCAATTTCATACTTCATCAATTATGTAACGACCCGGAATTTTCGATCCGAAAATTCTAGATAGTTAGAGAAAAGAAGAAGAGAGGTAGATGAAGAAGAAGAAATAGAAGCAGCAAAAACACAGATTCTCACATTCGCAGCGGAAAAATATTATATCAATTAATAATAGTTATACAAAGGAAGCTGTATTTGTCAAATTACACTTTAATACATCAGAGTTACAACATATACACAAATCAATGGACAGATACAATTAACATGTCCTAAATAACTTCAATATATCACAGCGGAATACACTCCATACGTTCCTGCCATCCAGCTCGCCTCCTGAGCTCCAGAACATCCTTACCTGGAAATCTGTAATACTCGGTCTGACCCGAGCATTATATCAAAGTAATACCCGGGTCAGGCTGGAAACCAGCGTGAGTACCCATAATCTAAGCTATATAACTTAAGTGAATTACCAGGGTAACTCGTACTTTTCTACGAGTTCTAATCTTATTTAAGTCAATCATTTATCTCAAAACAATATCCAAGAATCGTTATCCAATTTTAAATATCCATGATACTTAACTTATTTCATTCCAGCCTGTTTGCTTCCAAACTCACACTTATAAAGAATCGAAGTGGTTTGGGGTATTTACTGATACCCGACCCCGGTCTCTTCGAATTCAATGCCATCTCTAATCCAAGTTGTTAAGTTTTAAACAATACAATTCATATCCAGGATATCATACAACAATTCAACTTAGATAGGTAACCTACATTATCACAGTTTAACCCATTCATATCACAGCACATCTCAATCGCCCATCAGAGATAAAATCAATCCAAGTCATGCAATATCATTCAACCATCCATAACAAGATTTATTAGATATATAATTCCTAATTAATTTAATTAATCTCCAATTAAATTACTTACCAACTTTAATCATTTAGATTACCTTAATCCTGCATACTCAACATTTATTAATCACAACCCAATTAATAAATCATTCTTTAATCGTCCATCTTAATTAATCATCCTTGATTTATTATCCTTTAATTACATTAAGTAATTAACCTTTAATTACCCTATAGTTTAATTAGCCTTAACCATTCACATTAACTTTTAATTAATCTCCTTAATTAATTAATCACATTAATTAATGATTCTCTAATCACTTAATTAAAGTAATCACATAAGAATTAATCACTTAACCCTGCTTAATCAAGCATTAATTAACTACAAACCATTTAATTAATTAATCATTCCTTAATTACCTTATAAACCAATTAATTAATCTTTAATTACAGATTAATTATTCTTTAATTATTAATTAATAAACCCTAATTTTTAATTGATAAAACTTAATTATAAATTAAGTACTTCTTAATTACCAGTTAATTAACCTCTAATTACTTAATTAATTAATCTCTGATTACTTAATTAAATAATTCTTAATTACAATTTAATTAATCCTTAATTATCAATTAATTAATCTCTAATTAATTAATTATAACCCTTAATTAATAAATTAATTAATCCTTAATCATTAATTAATTAAATTAAATTACTTTATTAACTTAATTAATCTCAAATCATTAAAACCTTAATTAGCTTTTAAGGTAAACTATTATCTTTTATTAATGACTTAATTATCATTAACATTTTTAAAACATTTTATCTTTATAATTAACTTCCTTAATTAAATCATTTAATTAAGTTTTAAAATAAAATAATCATTTAACTTAACAAATTAAAGTTAATAAATCATTACTTCCTTTAATCAAATAACTTAAACATTTATCAAGTAATAGTTAAAACTAATATTCAATTTACATTTTTAAAACTTGCTTTTGTAAAAACCTTTAAAACTTTTAAAAATTGTTTTTAAACTTGCTTCGGGTCCAACCCGAATAGCTCTCGAGTCCAGACCCGGGTAAATCCACTTTCCATTTTAAAATTTTAGTTTTAGTTTAAGTTTTGAAAAAAAACTAGAACCTTTGATTTCACTCACGTGCAACTACCCGAGTCTTTACTCGAGTCCCTATCCCGATTACCCGAGTACTACTTCGAGATCACTCACTACCCAAACTTACTGACACAAAACTTCACCGTGCACATGCACCATCCATCGGCAGAGCTCCGACCATCCTTACCACTATCGACGAGTCGCCGATGTCCCTTTCTTATGATTCCGACCATCCAAAGGTCACCACAACCATAGAATCGAAATCGAGATGACAAATAGAACTGGAACTGGAAACTTCAACAACGAATCCACCTCGTCCAAGCGAATCCGACCATTAGAGGTTACCAGCCTCTGACCACAGCTCCCCCTGAGCCTGACGCTTCCATCCCCCATCCTCCGATCAAACTCGATGCTACAGAGATGACGCAGCGACCCCATTTCTAGCCTCGACCATAACTCAGCTAAAATCCCTACTTCGTCGATGCCCCGCCGCCACCGTAGACTAAAAATCCAATGACCAATTTTTCCGACATTGCTTACCTCCAGGCTAGCTTCAGCCATGAACACGAGTTCCCAAAATTTCCCCATCAACAGAAAATCGCTCGAAACCCAATTCCGATCAACATGCAATATCTTATGATTTACAAACTTAAAATTCATGATTTAAATCTTAAAAATCCTAGTTTTCGAAAACGAAATTGATTATATACCTGAAACAAACAATTATTATGATTGAGATTTTGACATGTATTAGAATACTACTATTCTTCTTCTTATTGTTAAAACTAGCTTCAATTCTTACCCGTAAATATTTTTAGATCAGATATCTTGTTATTACAAACAATTTTTGTTTAAACATCATAACATATAACGAATTAGAGAAAGATCAGTTGATTTTTGAATTATATTTGCACCCAGTAATTGAAGAACAGAGCAAAACACTGAAACACTGACATGCACACAAATATATCCATATATATATATATATATATAGATATAACTATTTAATCAACCATGCAAACCATTTTCACTAATTTAAATTCAAGTTTACTGCATGCATCAAGATTTTAAACAGAGTTATTGCTTTGTTTACTCACCTTTCCTTCTGAAACCAGAGTACTGCTTTCTTTGTTTTGATTGATCTTACTTTGAAAACTGGAAATTTTGGTTTGCCTGACTTTGATCTGATCTTCTACAATTGAGTTGAACTTTGCTTACTTTAGACAATATTCCAGGTTACTTGCTTGATCAAATCTCAGGTTTGCATGCTTTAGTTTGAAACTCAGGTTGAAGAAGAAGCTTTGTACAGGCTTTACTTTTTATCTTGAAAATGATTTGCAAATGAATTACAGATTTTGATTTCTGGTTTGAATTAATTACAGATTTGTTCTTGAGTTTCCTGGTTTCGAAATTGAAAATAAGGAAAAAAAATGAAGATAGAAGATGAATGTTTATATAGAGTTAATTTGTGGTTTATTAAATTTTAAAGAAAATAAAATAAATAAAAGACACTTGTATCATTCCCTAACATTTGTCCATCACATTTGTTAATTAACCTACACATGTTATTTACATGATCTCATAATTTAACACTTGTAATTTAAGTAATCTTTACTTATTTTTAAATATTAATAAAAGCTTTATACTTAATTTATTAATTTACAAATACTTATCTATATATAAAAATCACTTTAAAGAAAATAAAAACCAATTATATTTATAAATAAAAGCTTATATATTATTTTTAAAATATTTAAAATATCTACCCTTTGAATTTCCAAATTTAAATCTAGATTCAAATTTAAATTCAATAAAAAAATCAATTTGATGTATATATATCATATATTTTTAAACAAACACAAATTCAATTTGTATATAATAATTCTTTATACATAAATATATACAACATATTATTATTATTGATTTGAAATTAACAATCTTATCAAATTTTAAATAAATTTTAAAATGGAGATTATCACATTTGAATTTGTTCGATTTATAAATCAGTATTTTTAAAAGTTAAATCAGATAACTATCCAATTATCTGATGCCCGAAAATCCGGGATATCACATTCCTCCCCCCTTTGAATCTTTTCGTCCTCGAAAAGGAACGAAGCCAGAATTTATTTAAAATTCTTAATATCAGTTAAATTTTCTCTTTGAACACATTTTTAAAACACTTTAAAAATCTTTATAATATTACTAAATTAGTTTTTATAAAAATACTTTTATAACTCGATGTTTCAACAAGTCCATTCTCGTTCTCATAGTAATTCGGTCATACGTTGATCAGGCGTAGGACTAAAAATCTATAAGTACTTGGTAAACCCGTTTTCAACATCCAGTGAAAATACTTGGAAAATAATTTATGAAAATATAGAAAACAGTTTTGAAAATAGAGGAAATATCTTTGGTGAGAATGCTCTGGAAATCATCACCCCCATCCATGGTCGTAGTTAACCCGATGGTTACGTTGCCATCCCGGCAAAATCCATAGATAACCGTAGGTCTCCGTGCCCCTCGATTACACCATGGAACCCACAACAGATCACAGTTACATTTCAGGGTTACGTTGCCATCACAGCAAAAGTCCATGTAACTGTAGGCATCAGCGCCCTCGATTTTCGCTGTCAAAAATGAAACTTCTCCACTCTCACATAGGTCACAGTCTACCGATATAAAATCAAACGCAGACTGTTGGCTCTCAGCGGCACACATGACTTTCGCTATGTTACCATAGTGTCGCAGTCTACCGATATAAAATCAAACGTAGACTGTTGGTTCTCAGCGGCACACACGACTTTCGCTATGGTCTGCAGTAGATCGCAGTGACATCGAGTTACACTGTCGTCACAGCATAACCCAAATGCCTCTGTGGGCACCAGCCCCTCGACTTTTGCTGCACAAATAATCTTAAGAACTAGTTTTGTCCGGACTCCTCATAGGATCAACTTTAGAACCCCCCTTGGGGTTCAAGGCAGTACCACCCTGTGGCACTCCTGAGAAGTTCATTTCAAGTGAGCGCCTTTTTCCCCAAAGCCATTCTCAAAATACTTTATACTATACACTTATAGTATCTTCAAATCATACCCTTTATGATTTATATCAAAATCATCTTTACACAAAATCGATATCCAAAATCGATAGTTCCAAACTTGGCTTTCCAAATTCCAAAATTGATTTTCCCAAAAATCAAAAGCCTTTCCAAAATTACATAGGTTCCCAAAACCTTTTTCAAAATCATTCTCATAAGATCCTTTATATATATATATAGATATATATAACTTTAAAAATCTTTGGATCACTTCAAACTTGTATAAAACCTCTTTTATACTTTAAATATTTTCAAAACCCTTTTCTTCTAGCAATAGATTCAACAAGGGAAGATTTATCTTATATAACAAGGATATATAACTTTATTTTATTCCAAATCAAATATTCAAATTTGATAAATCTTTTATAAAGTTATTAACCATATTACTTTCATTTCAAAAACCATTTTACAGTTCTTATCCACAAATTTTAATATCAATTTTATTCAAATCCGTACGATGTACACATATCATCCGTACGCAATATCAATCTGATCGCTCTTCGATCACATAATTTCTTTTCCGAACTAGTATCGTCCACCCGACTTCCTAGTGCGGACTCAGATCTGGTTTCTTGATCAGAAACCGTCATTCTCCTTGCATAGTCATAGCTATGATAGAGAATATCCCGAACCAATCAAAAACCCATATCCAGGTTCGCCGTCGAATATCGAGTGAAAAATCCCAACTCGGATCGATATATTATCTCGAAATTTTGTGTTCGAATCTGGATCAAATCACTATGCGAATAGAATAATATACGTATATCCTACGTATTTATCTTTATTGGTTATTAGCCAAATCAATTCTCTTTTCTATTCACATTTCCTTTAATTCCATTCACTTATTCTCAATTGCTTCCATTTCCAATTGAGTTATTACTTCAATTACAAACAGTTTGAACTCTGACCTATTTAAATTTAAAAATAGCTTGAAAAAGTTTAAAATAGATAAGTAGTTGAAAAATAGTTATTAGTTTGTAAAATAGCTGTAAAATAGTTAAGTAGGTATAAAATAGTTAGATAATTGCAAAATAGTTTTTTTTTAAATAGTGATTAGATATAAGTAACTGAAAAATAGTAATTTGTTTATAGGAGAGTTTCAAAATAGTTAAATAGTTCCAAAATAATTGTAAAATAAGTATAAGACAGTTTGGGGTTTAAGAAGAAAGATTGTATAGTAAATAGTTTGGAAAAATATAGTTGTATTAAAACAATTTATTTTGAAAATAATCCAGAGCCAAACTGTTTAATTTCCCAATCTCCATTTCCAATTAATTTCCCATCAATTAAATTTAAATTCCACTTCCATTTAAATTGACTCACTTTTAATTTGAATAACTTCAATTTCCCTTGAACTTGATTTATCCCCAATTCAAGTTGAATTAACCTCAATTTCTTTCCAAATTCAGATCAATTTCCATTTGATTTTAAACATATTCACTTTAATTACAATTTCAAATTATTCAAACTAATTTCAAATTGAATCCACTTCAATTTCAAATCATTTCAATTTCTATATGAATTAATCCCAATTCCATTTGAATTTGAACTCATTCAATCTTCAATTTTATTTCAAATTATTTCAATTAAAATTTTCCATTTAAACTTATGCTTATCCATCTTCAATCACAATTCTAATTAATTCAAATCAAATTAAATTTGAACTAATTCTATTCAAATCTCAACTTAAAACCATCTTGAATTATATAAATTCGAGTTAAACATTTTAAATGTTGATTTAATCCCTTAAGTCAAATTAACCCTTACTTTTAAATCAAATCAACCTTTATTTTTAATTTAAAAACTTAAATCTTTAAACCATTTAATTCTGAATCCAAATTCCAAAATTCCATTTTAAAATTATCTTTACTTAACTTATTCCAAAGTTCAAATAAGAATTCAAAAACAATTTAATCTTCAGATTCTAATTTATTATCCATTTCAAAACCAATTCTCAGTTTCATAGATTATTTATAACAATAGAATGATATCAAGATAAATAAACATCCAAATTTATCCAAACACCAATTAACAGCATCCATTTTCAATTTCTAGATCTCAAACCCATTTTGAGATCACTCATAACTCCCATTTAAAATCAACCATTTAACTTTCCAAGTTATTTCAATTTTATCTTGAAATTTCCAATTCAAGTTGTTCATTCTAAACTCATTTAACTTTCCTTATGTTAAATTCAATTTAATCCAGTCAACTTAACCAAATTTGAATTTCCATTTCAAATTTTAAACTTTATATTAATAATCTTGCCACTTATAAGTTCAAAAACTTATCACTTTGGGTTTTCATATCACATTCCAAGGAAAAAATTTAAAACTCAACACTTAGAGTTTATTTCAAATCATCTTTGATCTTATGTATATCCCTCATCTATACATATTTATTTCCTTTACACACCAAGTTATACCTTAAATTTTTAAACCACCTTTGGTTTTAATTCAAAACAGATTTCTTTAAAACAATTTCAAGTTTTCTGGATTTAGATTTAAAATTTCACAATTTTTAAATTATCTTCAATTCCAATTTATAAGTTATACTCACCTAAAAGTTTACTTCCCTAAAACATTTCATTTTACTTAATCATTAACAACATTTCATTATTAAACACAACAACCATTTATGATAATAACCAAGATTATCATATCTGGAAACCAATTCATTATTATCTTTATTCTGATAACACTTCTATAAATTCAAGATTTTAATTTCAGTTTGGATCCATTTCAAACTTATCTTCATTCAATTTCAATTTGGTTGTATTACTATTACCACTTAATTCTCATTATATTATTTAATTCCAATGATTTAAAAACCAATTTCTTTAATATTTTTAATAATTAGGAAAAATTATTTCTTGATATATCAAAAGATAAACTTATATAAAAATCATTTTTTAAAAAAACCATTTTAAAATAGGAAATAACAAGTACGCTCTCATATATAATACTCTCAACTCATTTTAGGGTACTATTGACCCTATCCTTAATGAGTACACCCACCAGAGCCAATGTTCTCGCTTAACCTTCAGCTCTGATACCAACTATAACGACCCGGAATTTTCGATCTGAAAATTCCAGATAGTTAGGGAAAAGAAGAAGAGAGGTAGATGAAGAAGAAGAAACAGAAGCACCGAAAACACAGATTCTCACATTCGCAGCGGAAAAATATAATATCAATTAATAATAGTTATACAAAGGAAGCTGTATTTGTCAAATTACACTTTAATACATCAGAGTTACAACATATACACAAATCAATGGACAGATACAATTAACATGTCCTAAATCACTTCAATATATCACAGCGGAATACACTCCATACGTTCCTGCCATCCAGCTCGCATCCTGAGCTCCAGAACGTCCTTACTTGGAAATCTGTAATACTCGGTCTGACCCGAGCATTACATCAAAGTAACACCCGGGTCAGGCTAGAAACCAGCGTGAGTAGACCCATAATATGAAATACCAAGCTATATAACTTAAGTGAATTACCAGGGTAACTCGTACTTTTCTACGAGTTCTAATCTTATTTAAGTCAATCATTTATCTCAAAACAATATCCAAGAATCGTTATCCAATTTTAAATATCCATGATACTTAACTTATTTCATTCCAGCCTGTTTGCTTCCAAACTCACACTTATAAAGAATCAAAGTGGTTTCGGGTATTTACTGATACCCGACCCGGTCTCTTCGAATTCAATGCCATCTCTAATCCAAGTTGTTAAGTTTTAAACAATACAATTCATATCCAGGATATCATACAACAATTCAACTTAGATAGGTAACCTACATTATCACAGTTTAACCCATTCATATCACAGCACATCTCAATCGCCCATCAGAGATAAAATCAATCCAAGTCATCCAATATCATTCAACCATCCATAACAAGATTTATTAGATATATAATTCCTAATTAATTTAATTAATCTCCAATTAAATTACTTACCAACTTTAATCATTTAGATTACCTTAATCCTGCATACTCAACATTTATTAATCACAACCCAATTAATAAATCATTCTTTAATCGTCCATCTTAATTAATCATCCTTGATTTATTATCCTTTAATTACATTAAGTAATTAACCTTTAATTACCCCATAGATTAATTAGCCTTAACCATTCACATTAACTTTTAATTAATCTCCTTAATTAATTAATCACATTAATTAATGATTCTCTAATCACTTAATTAAAGTAATCACATAAGAATTAATCACTTAACCCTGCTTAATCAACCATTAATTAACTACAAACCATTTAATTAATTAATCATTCCTTAATTACCTTATAAACCAATTAATTAATCTTTAATTACAGATTAATTATTCTTTAATTATTAATTAATAAACCCTAATTTTTAATTGATAAAACTTAATTATAAATTAAGTACTTCTTAATTACCAGTTAATTAACCTCTAATTACTTAATTAATTAATCTCTGATTACTTAATTAAATAATTCTTAATTACAATTTAATTAATCCTTAATTATCAATTAATTAATCTCTAATTAATTAATTATAACCCTTAATTAATAAATTAATTAATCCTTAATCATTAATTAATTAAATTAATTAATTATACTTAAATTACTTTATTAACTTAATTAATCTCAAATCATTAAAACCTTAATTAGCTTTTAAGGTAAACTATTATCTTTTATTAATGACTTAATTATCATTAACAATTTTAAAACATTTTATCTTTATAATTAACTTCCTTAATTAAATCATTTAATTAAGTTTTAAAATAAAATAATCATTTAACTTAACAAATTAAAGTTAATAAATCATTACTTCCTTTAATCAAATAACTTAAACATTTATCAAGTAATAGTTAAAACTAATATTCAATTTACATTTTTAAAACTTGCTTTTGTAAAAACCTTTAAAACTTTTAAAAACTGTTTTTAAACTTGCTTCGGGTCCAACCGAATAGCTCTCGAGTCCAGACACGGGTAAATCCACTTTCCATTTTAAAATTTTAGTTTTAGTTTAAGTTTTGAAAAAAAACTAGAACCTTTGATTTCACTCACGTGCAACTACCCGAGTCTTTACTCGAGTCCCTATCCCGATTACCCGAGTACTCCTTCGAGATCACTCACTACCCAAACTTACTGACACAAAACTTCACCGTGCACATGCACCATCCATCGCCAGAGCTCCGACCATCCTTACCACTGTCGATGAGTCGCCGATGTCCCTTTCTTATGATTCCGACCATCCAAAGGTCACCACAACCATAGAATCGAAATCGAGATGACAAATAGAACTGGAACTGGAAACTTCAACAACGAATTCACCTCGTCCAAGCGAATCCGACCATTAGAGGTTACCAGCCTCTGACCACAGCTCCCCCTAAGCCTGACGCTTCCATCCCCCATCCTCCGATCAAACTCGATGCTACAGAGATGACGCAGCGACCCCATTTCTAGCCTCGACCATAACTCAGCTAAAAACCCTACTTCGTCGATGCCCCACCGCCACCATAGACTAAAAATCCAATGACCAATTTTTCCGACATTGCTTACCTCCAGGCTAGCTTCAGCCATGAACACGAGTTCCCAAAATTTCCCCATCAACAGAAAATCGCTCGAAACCCAATTCCGATCAACATGCAATATCTCATGATTTACAAACTTAAAATTCATGATTTAAATCTTAAAAATCCTAGTTTTCGAAAACGAAATTGATTATATACCTGAAACAAACAATTATTATGATTGAGATTTTGACATGTATTAGAATACTACTGTTCTTCTTCTTATTGTTAAAACTAGCTTCAATTCTTACCCGTAAATATTTTTAGATCAGATATCTTGTTATTACAAACAATTTTTGTTTAAACATCATAACATATAACGAATTAGAGAAAGATCAGTTGATTTTTGAATTATATTTGCACCCAGTAATTGAAGAACAGAGCAAAACACTGAAACACTGACATGCACAAATATATCCATATATATATATATATATAGATATAACTATTTAATCAACCATGCAAACCATTTTCACTAATTTAAATTCAAGTTTACTGCATGCATCAAGATTTTAAACAGAGTTATTGCTTTGTTTACTCACCTTTCCTTCTAAAACCAGAGTACTGCTTTCTTTGTTTTGATTGATCTTACTTTGAAAACTGGAAATTTTGGTTTGCCTGACTTTGATCTGATCTTCTACAATTGAGTTGAACTTTGCTTACTTTAGACAATTTTCCAGGTTACTTGCTTGATCAAATCTCAGGTTTGCATGCTTTAGTTTGAAACTCAGGTTGAAGAAGAAGCTTTGTACAGGCTTTACTTTTTATCTTGAAAATGATTTGCAAATGAATTGCAGATTTTGATTTCTGGTTTGAATTAATTACAGATTTGTTCTTGAGTTTCCTGGTTTCGAAATTGAAAATAAGGAAAAAAAATGAAGATAGAAGATGAATGTTTATATAGAGTTAATTTGTGGTTTATTAAATTTTAAAGAAAATAAAATAAATAAAAGACACTTGTATCATTCCCTAACATTTGTCCATCACATTTGTTAATTAACCTACACATGTTATTTACATGATCTCATAATTTAACACTTGTAATTTAAGTAATCTTTACTTATTTTTAAATATTAATAAAAGCTTTATACTTAATTTATTAATTTACAAATACTTATCTATATATAAAAATTACTTTAAAGAAAATAAAAACCAATTATATTTATAAATAAAAGCTTATATATTATTTTTAAAATATTTAAAATATCTACCCTTTGAATTTCCAAATTTAAATCTAGATTCAAATTCAAATTCAATAAAAAAATCAATTTGATGTATATATATCATATATTTTTAAACAAACACAAATTCAATTTGTATATAATAATTCTCTATACATAAATATATACAACATATTATTATTATTGATTTGAAATTAACAATCTTACCAAATTTTAAATAAATTTTAAAATGGAGATTATCACATTTGAATTTGTTTGATTTATAAATCAGTATTTTTAAAAGTTAAATCAGATAACTATCCAATTATCTGATGCCCAAAAATTCAGGATATCACAAATTAATACAACATAAATTCAAATGGTTCAAGGGTAATTAACTATTTTTCTACGTGTCAATTAATTTTAACATTTAAAGGGGTCATATTATACAAATTTGTCTAATTTAATTCTACATATATATCAATTTCAAGTCGCTAACTATCCTACGTCAAATTCAATTTCATATCTTTATCACTTCCTACATTAACAATTTTTTTTAACGTCCAATATCAATATCAATCAATCAATCATCTATCAACCAAACTTGATTATCATCGTATAAGTAACAGGTAATGGTGTCAGATGTCACAGGTGAACTGATACAGGTAATAACTTATATAACAGTGTAAACAACTAACAACAGCATATTTCAATTGTCGTTTCAATTGAAATCAAATTTAATAAATAAAAGAACATTAATCGTGAGTGATTGCTCACCTTTCGAGGCTAGAGATATTGACAATGAAGTGAGCTACGAAATCCAAAGAAACGCTGGATGGACAGATTTGATGCAGAAATTAAGCACGACGAACAAGGTTGATAATGGGAAATCGAAGAGAATGATTGAATCAGTTGATATAAATTGAACTAAATATATATGAAATCAGTATTTAAAATAAATAAAATTTATCATCATATATACATAAGATTGCAATAAATACTTGTATATTGTATTAACCCATATTTCAAGCCCATATACAAACACCATCTAAAATTAAATCTTTATAAAAGTAGCCTTTTATATATATAATATTAAAATAAGATAAATACACTATATTTATTTACAAATAAATTCAAACACATATTAACTAAATATATATACATATTCCAAATCATTGTTTTAACCAAAACACATATATCAAAATCAACACGTATATATATTACTTTATACAATTTATATATAAACAAACATATAGACATTTACATGTAATATACATAACAGGCTCATTATAATACATGAATGGGCTGGTTAGAAACTTTTATATAATATGTGTACAGAGCTTAATACCAATAAGATACAGAACAAAACTGACAAGGCTATAGCAGGTAAAAACACAGGCTGTATTATTTCTTGTTGCAAATAAGTGTAACATGACTTTTCTTTTCTTTTTTTTTCATTTCAAGCTCAAGGAAAAGTGGACAACTCCTATATACGAAGCTTGAATTTCAACTCGATGCCTAATATCTAGCTTATATGTAAATGTGTGGAATATAACTTATATATATTCATTCGATCATAAAAACTTATAGTATATAAATAAAACCCATTTTACTTTATAATATACGAAACATTTTTTTTCTTTTTTTTTTACATTCCCTAAATGCACACACGTGAACAAGCTTTATACAACATCAAATCTAGAAGAGTAAATGATGGCTGTTATATTAATATCTAACCCAATATATATCCACTTACATAACACGTCAATGTACAAATATGTGCTCAGATCTAACATACAGTAGGCATGCGCAATCAATATTATATGTATATAACTTGTTCTAAACTAGTATACACTTTAGTATAACTATACTAATACAGCAACTTATAAAACAATGTACAAATATATTATATACAACTAACGGTATATTATAAAGTCTACCAGTATAACCAAGACAATGTGCAATAGATCAAAAGCCTAGACTAGATTATACTTACATCTATATATACCTTTATATAAATTTACCCATATATAACCGTAAATGACAAACAAATGAAACTATTGTAAATTTGGACATTGACAAAACAAGCTCAAGTATATATAACTATACATATAAAATGACAGTGGACCACTTGATAAAAAGCACTTGTAAAATATACATACTTTATAAAATATTACTAAAATTATATACACGTTCCACACTATTTGCGTATAATGTATCCCGGAGGAAACACTAAAATCTATATATGTACCTCACTAAATTTAAAAACTGCTGCGCCACTATCAAGCGAAGACGAGGTCGAGTAGGGAGTGGGCGCGTCAGGCTGGATGGGGAGGGCGGAGCTCTGGATGACGTTGGTGATGGGTTCGAGGCAAGTAGAAGTGGAATGGATCTCTGGTGAAAAAAGAACAGGCATGAGAAGGGTAGGCTGATAGATGTGTTCGGTTGAACCAGTGGCGGAGGCACAGAGCTCGGCATGGGAAGGTGTGGTTCAAGCGGTGGTGAGAGGGGCCGAGTGGGGCTGGAGTTGTGGGAGAGGCTCGGCTCTAGTTTGGGATGGCGAGGCCTTGAGGGAAAGATGGTGCGTGGAACCTGGAGATTGAGAAGGAGCAAGAAAAATGGCAACCGATGTTATAAAAAAAAATTAAACTGTGGAACAAAGAGCAACAGGTAAATGTCTTGGAAACTGAACAGAAGTGAAGAGAGTAGGGAGACCAAAAGAAGCAACAAACCGATAGGTAATAAATTGAAAATGATGGAAGAGTAAGAGTCCAACGCGAGAATTGAGGAATAATAATGACTAATGGCTTTTTGTTTCAACGGTTAGATAGACAGAAGGACAAGAAACAAAAGCGTGAAAATTGGGTACCAGTACGGTTATCTGTTTCACAGATTCTGCCGTGCATCGGACATCGAAATTGACAATTGAATATACCGTAGAAATCAGCATGACGAGACAATCAAAATGGTACACAGATTCCAGTGTTACGATTGAATTATAAAAATTCGAATTTTCTACTAGCGGAAAATGCAACAAAAACGCCGAAAAATAAGATCAACGGAGTTAAAGAAGTCCGAATTTGAAAAAACGAAAAATGACACCTTGCTCAGAAGATGATTTACAATTTTTCTATGTAAAAATATTTAGATTCCGAAAACATTTTATTTTCATCAATTTCTAACTGATTAAATTGAAATAAAATTACACACGAAATAAACTTTCTTATTTTTGGATGAAAATTTACCAGTTGCTATGTTTAACTAGACGCATTCCAAATATCAAATTTTATTTCAAAATTTTATCGTTTAAAATTTCACAAAATTTCAACTAATTATTCCAAATATACCATTTGAAATGTTCACAGTCAAGATGCATCGAAACTGGATATCGATGTATCCGTTGAGACTGGAGTACGGAATGCCTTCCAAATATTGGGCAGTGTATTACTCATGACTGCTAGGGGCACCTAGGGGTTACGTAGTAATAGTTATTGGATAACTATGGAACGACTCACTCGATAGTTTTCTATTGGTTAATATAACTAAGGTCAAATAGAAAATATCGATGTGATTGATTTATATAGTTCTCTCGAATTGAGAATACTGTGGATCTTCAATATGAAAGCTCCGCTTTGATTATAGCCAACTCATAGCATGGCGTCCATCGAATGACTATAATTGGGTCAAGTAGAAGTATTGGAAGTGAAGCACTATTCAAGAGAGGATTCGTCTCCTCAGTTATATGTTGTTAGTATCACAGTGAACTCAAGTCAACTCAAAATCAAAGTCTCTTGCCAAAGTATTTCAGTTAATAATAATTGTTATTATTGAACCAAGGACTTTGTATTTGGACTATAAAGTTGAATGTGGATGAGGTTGGAATTTCGACCATTACCAAATTCCATAAGTCCAAAGTGATATAGTTTTGATGAAAAGAATTGGTGTAAACAAATGTCACAACCGGGTAACGCTTATTAAACTAAAATTGGATTTTACCAAAAAATGAGTAAGCAATAAATTTGCCCATAATGTCACACCGCCAGCTCAGTGACGTGTGAACGTTAACAATAGAATAGTTCGACGTTAATCGCTAATCAAATTTTCACTCAAGAGTTACACAGCCGAAATGATGAATTCCATTAACGTCGAATGATTTAATTAGATTATATTTGTTATAAATTAATTAAATCAATTAATATTTATGAAATATTAATTATAAAATTTGAATATGATTTGAGAAATAAATAATGTTATATATATTTATAACAATTATAAATATATCGATCGATATACAATATCGATAAGCGATTAAATTAGATTTAATTGCATAGTATTTTGGCTTGAGCTTAGATGGATTTAATTGCATAATATTCATATTTTTTAATTAATATTTATTGAAATTTTGAATTGTTTATTATGTATAAAATAATTAATACATTAAAAATTCAATTTTATATTTTTTATAAATATTAAATCATTTTAGAAACATGTAGAAAAAATTCAGGAATTTTTCAATAAAGTTTATTATTTTTAATAATTAATATTATTTCGGTAAAACTGTTTAAGATTTATTAAAAATAATAATTTTATAAAAAATTCTTTAAAATTTTTTGTAACCTTTGGTTCATTATCTTAGAATTTCCAAAATTTTAAAATTTGAATTTTTAATAATACATTGTTTTATATTAAATAATTATTACCGAAATCAATGTATTTGTTTTAAAAAAAAAATTTCAACTTTGAAAAATCTCCAGATTTTTTTAAGCTCTATTTTATGATCCTAGATTTTCAAAATTTGTAAAATTTGAATTTTCTTCAATAGATTATTTTATATTAATTATTTATGAAAGAAAACATTATTTTATTCATAATATATACAAATTAAAATATTAAAATTATTATGTTTGCAAAACTATGTTAATTTTAAATTATAAATAATTTTTAATAATGTTCTCTCTCTTTCTATATATATATATATATGTTTTATGTTCATATATTATATATAATACATTTATACATACATGTGTGTGTGTTTTGTAACACATACACATGCACATATTTGGACAATATACATGACATACAAAATGAGCTAATATGTCTGTTGCGATGTAAATCCCAACATTTACATATGGACATATTATACCTTTCACGGATTATTATGTTACACATGCACTCACACACATATGTATATGATACATTTATGTATAAACTAAATCAAATAAAATTAATTTCATATCTTAATATATTTGAATTTAAATAAAATAAATAATTTTATTTAAATGAAATTTAGGAATGTTCTAATTCAGTTAGACTTTAAAGGCCCAATAAAGATCCAATAGGATAAATTTTTTGAAATTCACTCATAACTTCCGCTGCGGGTTGGTCTAGTTCCAACATAAATGTCAATTTATCCATAAAATCCTAACGGATATTCTAAGACATTTATGTATGATTATTAATTTCAAATTAGTAACCTTTTATATCTATTACATTTTTATCAATCTCATTAATTCATTTACCTTATCAAATTATTACAACTCTCATATTTATTACCATTTTGATATATACCTATGACACTTTGATTTGGATTGAAATGATATATATCCATCTCTAAAATTAAATTGCAATAACTGATCACTTGGCCATAGGATAGAAAATTATATACGGACACCAGATTGTTTAAGTTAAATGGTTTTAAAATTTTCAATTTGAATATATTTAAATGATTTTGTTTTAATGAAAAAGAAAAAAAAATCAAATTTATAAAGATTGAATTAATTTCGAATTCGAGTTTTGAAATGTTGGAATAGAAATTTGTTAAAAAAAGTTTTTTAAAGAATTGAAGTTATAATTGAGAAATCATTTGAATAATTAAAATTGAAATTGTTTTAAAAGATTTGAACTTTTATTCGAACTTTGAAATATTACCGAGTAAAAGTAATATAAATGGATATTTCAAATCTGGCTCGAAATTGAATTATTGCAAAGATTTAAACATTAAATTGAACATCGTAGTTAAATTTGAATTAAATGATTTTAATCGATATTCTAAAATTGAACATGAACTTTATATAAACTGAAATGGTTTAAAATTGAGATTTGAATTGAAACTTAAATTATTTGAATGGAATCAGTGAAAATCGAAATTGAAATTAATTTGAATTGAAATCAAAATCGAAAATTAATTCGAATTGAAATCGATATCGAAATTAGTTCGAATTGAAATCGATATCGAAATTAGTTCGAATTGAAATCGAAATTAATTCGAATTGAAATCAAAATTGAAATTAATTTGAATTGAAATCAAAATCGAAGTTAATTTGAATTGAAATCGAAATTGAGTCGATTTGAATTGATTTGAAATCGAAGATGATTTGAATTGAAAGATTTGGAATTGAATTGGTTTGATTGAAATTTGGACCTGAGTCCAGATTTGTTGAAATGGAAAGAAACAGTTTGATTTGAAACTATTTTCAACATAAGTTATTTTAATATAAACTGTTTAAATTCTATCTTTTTAAATATTCAAATTATGTTGATTTTCCAAACTATTTTATTATATAAACCATTTTCAATACTCAAACCATTTTATATCAAACTATTTTAACTATTTAACTATTCTAACTATTTTAACTTTTTAAACTATTTTCACTATTCAAACTATTTTTGAAAAATTCAAACCGTACAAGGTTGGAATGTTTATATTTAAATCGTGAATTTAAATGCGAATTTGATAAATATGAAGTCATAACCTAAGTTGAAATTTGAAAAGATTTTGAAAGTAAAATTGAGATATTGGAGTGAAAATGATTTTCAGTGAAATTGACATATTTTAAGTATATATGATTTTAGAAATGAAGGATATTTTGAAGTGAATATGATATTTCGATATCAAATATGAATCGTTTTGAATGTATAAGAACCAGTCGGTATGTAAAATGACGTTTGGTTGTTAAAGTGATCGAGGCCTCTTATTGACATACTCGTCAATATTGGAACCGCTTTAACAACTGTGTACATAGAGGAGAATCTAGAATGAAGTGGTTGGATTTGGTGTACTATTGCTGGATTTGAAGAAAGAGAACAATGATGGATAGCCCCGATACTTGTGTCAATTTAAAATGACTAAAACAAGATGGCATGGTAGGGCCAATGAGGGTAGCTACCTCTAGCGGACATCCATTCTTCGATTTTCTTTTTGAACTCGGTCCATACTATTTCCTTGTTTTTGGTTTCGATTGGTGCACCTTAATTTGGGATGACCTCCCTTTGGCTCGATATGGGACGGATGGACGCGTTGGGCGGTCGTGGCTACGATGCGTTACCACCAGCCCTACGACCCAAATTAGTAGTATCCTACCTTGGGCATTGCCTCACGTGCCTTGTCATACTTTTATCCTCATACGAGACCACTACGAGGTCAGTTTAGTGTTGTCGTATCACAACGCATCCCTATCCCCCGACGTGCTACTGGAGCGTTATATGCAAACTGTACGACAATGCTTAAAAACACGTTAATGAGATTAATGTAAAGCCTTAACGCTATGAAAAATATTTGTTTTGTTTATTAGACATTAAATATATGGCGTATTCTACTATGTATAGATATTTTGATGGATCCTTAAGAGATAGAAAATCTCATAACATCTGTTGAGTTATTGCACGCACGTTATACACTGGATAGGAGATGTAAAACCCCGTAAATATCTCCGACCCTATTACACTCCTGTTGTATATATGATATTGGTTTGACTTGTATAAGGATATTTTAGCTCTGACTCGAGTGTATTGTTTTACTTTATGCTCGGGTCAGCCCTGAGTTTTCAGCGCATTGAAGATTTTCTGGAGGACGAAGACAAAGATTTGGTATATTATATTACTAGTATTATTCCCCTGCATCATGTGTTCTGCTGCATTATTCTATTGTTTTGTTGTATGTATAACCCTGATTTATGTTGTAAAATTATAATCAAATGTATACTATAAACAACTTCATGAACTGTTTATTTGATTATTATATTTTGTCATTCCTCTGCAAGATTCTGTTTTTGTTTTCTTCTTTTCTTCTTTTTCTTAATTAACCCCATTGATTATCTGTGTTCCGGATTGTTTTGAGTTGGACATGTGTGGTTTATTGTCGACTTAAACCTTCCAAAATGCGGATCGTCACATTTTACAGCAGTCCAATGCTTTCTCTAGTATTTGGCTAGCATTACCTTACGCTTCCCAATGTGAAAGACACATCTAATTTTCTTCATGGCATGAAATACATTATAGATTTGATTGTAGATTCATAGGGTCTCCTCTTTATACGCTCTTTCTCCTCATTAGTATAAAGAGCATCCTTCTGTGAAAAGACAATTCGTGCTGCATCGGAACATTTCCACTCCTAGAATTCTCCATACTAAAACCTTTTTGCTACATCATTACGTACGAGGATTGGGGCAATCTCAACAACCTTTTGGATTAATCTATATAGATCCTAATACCTAGTATATATATTGCTTTGCCCAAATCCTTCGTGGAAATATTCTTAGAAAATCAAGCTTTTATCGATTGCAATAACGGTATTCATTCCCTATCAGGATTAAATCATCGACATATAGAACGATAACTGCTATACCACTGCCATCTTCTTTTCGATATACACAAGCTTCATTTATGTTATGATAAAAGTCAATCTGTTTGATCACTTTATCAAAACTCATGTTCCAACTCCTTGAAGCATATTTAAGACCATATATTGATTTTAATAGTTAACAAGCCTTTCCAGTGCTCCTACTGATCTTGAAACCATTTGGGTGAGACATGTATATGGTCTCTTCTAGATCACTATTTAAAAAAGTTGTTTTCATGTCCATCTGTCATATTTCATTGTCATAGATGGTCTCAATGGTGAGTGGTATCTGTATGGAGTTGAACAAAGTTTCCCCTTTTGTTCCTGTTTGAAACCATTCATTTATATAATTTATTTTATTTCAACTAATATAAATTACATATATTGTCCTTTTGAAACCTTTTGAGAATTGCATATAATGTTTTTATGTTTTTGTTTGATTTTTTGTTAATGTATTCTTTTGTTTATAAAAAGCATAATTGGACTTTTGTGTAAATTTATCAACTTCTAATTCTAAGACATGCTAAATCACAAACTTTACCTATTTGTTTGTTATTTTACTTTAAAAGCAACTTGAAATTAATTACATATATGTATGTTTTAATTTTAAAATTCTTCCTAAATTGAAACTTGATTTCTATTTGCTAATTCTAGATTACAAAACATGAGCATGATCAAAATTAGTATTATATGCATTCAAGCTTTAGAATTTAATTACTGATTTGAAATGACATTGATTGAATGAATCAAGGAAGGGGGAAAGTCATCTACCTTTTTTCTTCATAAATGTTTATCTCTACCCATTAATTGTCCTTTTGTTACTATATGGCAACTTCTGTCTATTTGTAAAATTCCTTTTAATATATATATTATGTATAAATGTAAGTTAAACTTATATATGCATATGTTACTATTACTGTTACGTTTTTAAAAATAAAATTTAGACAACAAAGGCATGTGTTAAGAGAGCACTAAATGTTAATTTGTCAATTAACCTAAGTAAAAAGAGAGAGAAATGAAAATTTTCTCTCATTACATTTTTAGCCCCCTCCTTCCTTAATTAATTATTTAGGTTACGTGACAAATTAATGACATTTACTACAGTATTAATACATGTAAATAAACATGAAAACTATCAGAGATAGAGATAAAAGATCTCTTTCTCTAACCACTACATGTTTAATTACATACTCTTATGTGCTGCTCATATGTTGTCCTCATCGTTCAAACACATGAAGGTATTTAATATATTCAATTATTTAAATATTAATTTCGAAAAATAAATTAAATCTCCTTTAATTACCAAATTAAATAAAGCATTTATTTTATTTAAAAGAAAATATAGATAAGATCTAAATGTATTTAGATTTCATAGGCCTACTAATGTTCCAAAATGGTAAATTTTTTGAAATTCACTTATTTCTTCTTTTCGGGCTGACCCGGTTCCAGCATTAAGTGCCGACTTTAAAGGGTCAAAAAGGTGGGTCATTACAGTAGATCTTCGTTGTTCCATTTTCCTAAAAAAAAGATGATCACGCAAATGCTTGGAAGATTCATAAGAAAATGAGTCCAAAATATCCGACGATTTGGTTTCTCTAATGTATCAATACATGGGTTGTTGGGTCATTTTTTGAACCCATATTTTTTATGCTTTCATAGAGAAAATCAATGTTTACTACCGAATGAAGAAGAAGACGTCAACTACTAAGAAAAATATAACCAAAGCGGATATATCAGAGCATGGGAGTAATCAGGAAGTGTTTACTAACTTGCACTTGACTTTAGCAAGTAAAATTTTAACAACCAAAAGTCTAGTAGTTGACTAATTTGGAAAAGCATAATGGTTGACTAGCAAGGAAAGCCTGATGTCGACCAGCAAAGTATCAAAATCCAAAAGGGGGGTTTTAGTTCGCTGTAAGAGAAATCCAAAAGGGGATTTTCTGGTTTGTTGTATGTTACGTTCCTCCAAGAAAAACTAGAGTACAATACTCGATTTAGGACATAGAAGTTCAAATTAGTATCAAAATCTCTATGTTCATACTACTTTCGCACTTTAAGTTTGTCTAACACTTTACTCTTAAACTTTACTACACTACTATAGTATAAATTATTATATGTGATTATATTACGATTCAAATTTGTACAGGTGTTGATGAATGTTGTTTATTTCAAACACCCTACACACCCTCAATCAAATGCATACATTGAATCTATTTTGGTAAGACTTATTCATTATTGTACAAAAATAGGAATTTTTGATGAGAATTTCGTCCTTAATTCTCCTAAAGTAATAAGTTGCAAAACTAAGGTTGTTAGTGAATATTTGAAAAATCTAAAATCCATCAATATTCGTATTTTAAAAGCGAATATATATCTGATATCAAAAAAACTGATACGGATGTTGACATCGTAAATTATCCGTTCAGTTTTCGTCAAGATTATAATTTATTTATGTGTGTTTTAGTATAATGAAATATATGTATTTATTTTTATTTTTATTTTTATTTTTGATAACAAGAGTGATACTTTATTCAATCAGAGCGCTCATTATGACACCTTCGGGGCTCGAACATATGATCACTAGAACCTCTTTCTAAAGTGACATACCTCTAACCACTTGAGTTAGAGATCCTTGACATGTATTTTTTATTAAGTTAATAGTTTATATTATATGCATTTAATACATATTAACTCCTCAAAACAATTTATTATCATCATATTTAATGATTTTACATACTTCTATAATCAACGGAACTAAAGGAAAAAAAATATGTTAAATCAAAATTTTCTATTTATGCGTCTTAATTAATCGATCGTCGACAGATAGGAAAATTATCTAATATGCGTCTATATCCACGGGTGCGAATATCTATTATCCAAAAATGATTTCGAATGCGGATGCATATATGACACTATTTGCATTTTAAAGTATCCGTTGATAGGTCTATGTAAATATACATACATACACAAATACATACATACATACATATATACATAAATATATATGTATATATGGGAAAATATATTTGAACATAAAATAGTGACACAATTAGTGGAAAAATGGATCTCAATCATTGGTTTGTTCTCTGAGTCCAACCTTGAATGTGATCTTTATGGGATTTGACGGTCAAGGTCCATTGTATCACAGTTTGCGTTCAAATAGTCATTGTATATGTGTGGATAAAATCATTTTCACAATTAAAGAAATGCCAAATTAGTATATCATTACACATATATAATGATAAGTTCATATAGCATTTGTTTTCTCCCTATTTTCACCCCCACACACACATGCACACACGCGCGCGCGCACACACACATATGATACTTAAGTTCATGAACGCTTGTTTAATTCAATATTACGTTTCTCTGATGTTAGTTTAATATATCATCTTGTTTTACCTGATGCTATATTAATGTATGTGTGTATGGATATGCATGTATGTATATGTGTGTGTGTGTCTGTATGTATGCATGCATGTACGCATGTGTGTGTATTCTATTTGAACACAAACCGATGGCACAAAATCTGACATAAGAGGTCTCAACCATTAAATCTTACCTAAATTTCCTCATATTATGTGAAAACAAAAAAATCTAATGGTCATATTTACAATAGTTATTGCGTTCAATTGTATGTTTAACTTTGTGTAAATAGCCACATTTTGTTTAATTGTGTGTTTTATTTTGTCTCAATAGCTCATACACACACATGCGCCTGCCAATGATATGGATTTCAGCTCGAGCCCGGCCTATTAATACGGGTATGCCTTTTTACCTAACAACCTAGGCCCGATTCAAATCCGACCCTTTTAGTATTTCGGTCGGGTACTGTTTTTTCAAAACCCGATCTGTTTGGGCCTAACCCAATTATTAGTTTTTCGTAGTATCAAAATGAGTGTTTATGTTAATTGTTTCACCTTTTGTTTGTTTGCATGCATATGTTTTTGCTTACTTTTGTTGTGAATTTGGTAAATCACCATCCGATTTGTGTGTTAACATTGTTTTTGTGTAAATTCTGCAAAAAATGCAAGCTTAAAGTACGATTTTAACAAAAATATTGTAAGTTTGATATACGGATGTTTACCCAGCGGACTTGAAAAGTCTAACGGGTCAAGCTCGAATATTGATTTTAAGGATGGGCTCGAGTTTTATGTCGGGCCGGATTTTAAGATATTAGAACCGAGTCCGGTCCGTTGACAAGTCACACACTAATTGCATTTATCCCAAATCATTGGGTATTTTATTTTTACTCTTTTTAATAGCAGATGACCAACATAAGGTCATATCCTTTTCTACGTTAATATAAGAACTAAAACTTGGTATCAAAAGGAAAGAAAAAAAATCTAAAACCGATATGCAAAATTTTGAAAATCAGAAATATGGCTACAACCAAAACAATCCGTACATAACTAATTAAACAAAAATTCGTATGTTAAGCACAATATCCTAACTAATGTACCCAAACATGCAATAAACTCGGATTGTTTAGCATTACTTTCCTTTAGAGCTGGCAAGAAGTCTAGGAACCTATTTCTTAGTCAACCCATGCATGACCAAAAGGCAATTCTTTAAGCTGAACAATATAAAGTTTTCCCTATGAATACAGGTTTACATAATATAAATTATTCTATTATTATATCTATATACGTGCATCAATAAACAATCAAGTTTAACTTACTATTTATTTTTCAGTGCACTAGTTTTGATACGGAACACACTAGAAATATGTTCATATAGAACCTTGTTTTAAACATATACAAATAATTTTGCATTTTGGAGGCTATGCCAACCAAATAATCAGATTCTAAAATTAAATTAAATTCATTTCAAGCAGGTGCCACAAACCAAAACATATTAAATTAAATCAAATTGATAAAAAAGCTACAATAGATGAATAAAGTACATAGAGCATGAACGTACAGATTTCAAGATATACTCACTTCATTTACTTCAAATTCATACAATAAAAACAAGTGTAAATTCATATGTAGCATAGGCTTCAGCGTCCACACCAAGTATCATGCACTTAAATTCATGAGCTGATTCTATGTACCTTCTTGATTTCACCTGAAATATCATACATAATTTTGCTTACAATACCAGTGGATATAGCACCATAAAATGGTATTTCACATGTATAAACGGGAAAATGACTAAACACAAAATCATGCATATTTATCATGATCACAAGTATACTATTTTTGAAGTATGGTTGTACTTACATTACTACAGGAATAGACATTCTATTTCGAATGATAGTATAAAGAGGCAACTCACATTAGCGTTGTTATCAAATTGAGATGCAAATTCTACTCCTACATCTAAGTACTAGTAGAAACTGATTCTACTTACTAGATAGTCGTATTCACTAAAATAATGATTTAGATTGCTTTAACAATAACTGATCACTAGCGATAGCATGAAACAATACAATAAAACTTTAATGATAGGTAAGAATTGAGCAATTAATATCTAGTAAGAACTGATATTACTCCAGACAGAATATCCTTGATTCTAAAACTTTAAAGAACTTAAGGTAGCGTATCAAACATCTAAAAGCCTGTAAACCCTCCGGTCTCATAGCTTCAAATGTTCTCTGCAAATAAAACAAAGGTCATTCATGATGACCAAATAAACAAGCAAAAGTAGAAGAATATAGAAAACAAGATAAACCAGGAAAAATAATTACAGGGAGAGAGATGACAAATGGACATAAATTAAACAAGCTCAAAACAAATGACAAACAATTACAAACTTATGTTTTCCATAACTAGCAAACTTATTTAGATCATTACAGAAATATAAAAGAAACAAATAAAATCGTCTTAAGGTAGCAATGTCACAACAAAAACTAAATAAACAACTTGGGCCGCAAGTGTAAGTCAAATATAACATTTTTTATATAAATCAAGTGCATCACTTTTTAAGTTGAGATCAAATGTTAAATCATTCTGAACAAGAAAACAAATTGCTCTTATAATATGGATATGTATGATAATGGTAATGCCCTCAGAACTTATAGTTTGTTGTCATTACAGCTCACAAAATAGTTGTTCATGACAGCAAACATTCACATGTCTATACACACACACACACACAGATATATGTATGCATGTGTGTGTGAGAAAAGATTAGCTACACCTCATTTTTGCTACACCTCAAAAACCCCTAGATTTCAACCACACGTTCCGAATTAAATAATAGGATGAAGTGACAAAAGAGAAATGTCTAAATATACATATACATATACATATACATACATAAATACACACACACATATATGTGTGCATGTACATATATGTGTGTGTATTCCCCACATTGGTGGTGTGATTGGTCGAGTATACAAGCTTCCACTTGCGAGATCGAATATTTGATCCACGCTAGCCACATTATCCATTTCATTTATATAGATTTTGTGTCTGAGGAACAATGACACGATTGGTGACACAGTAGATACGACGGTCAACACATGCATATGTATATGTATATACATATACAAAGTATTATTTTTGTTGTCAGAAAAAACGACGGTTACAATTATCAATTCCAGTAAACTGAAACTTTCTTTTATCTTTTCATATTAAAAATTTGTACATGCGCATTTTCAAATTGCTCATGTACGGAAATGTCATAAGATGAAAAATAGACACATTTTCATAATAAGTTTCGAACGAGGTCTAAACCCGAATTAAGTTTTTTTTGTAGGCCTAAAACGAAAACTTGTCCAACTAATTATTCTGTTCTATAAACTTGTTACCTTAGGATGAAAATACCATCAATCTAATTTCACACTTACATCCGTGAATATAGGCATGCAATAGGTTGTAAATGAACAACTATAAAAGAGCCACGTCTACGGTTATGTTTATGCATCATCGGGCATCCATACTTCTTCATGATCAGTCAAATAAATGGATGTTTTAAATGCCAGTTTTGGTTTTTTATTTATCATACAATACTTCAAATGAACTGATCGCTTATAGAGGATGAAATAAAAAATGAAATACAAGGTAAACTATATCATACAAAAATGAAAATACAAGGTAAATTATGCATTTTTAATGGTACCTATTTGCATGCGGAATTGTCTAACTACACCTTGCTGTGACTGCAATTTTCATCTGCACAAATTGTTGGTCCATCTGTAATGAGCCAATTTATTTAGATCATGACAGAAATATTAAAAGGAACAAATAAAATCATCTTAAAGTATCAACATTACAGCGATAACGAAATAAACGACATGAGTCATAAGTGTAAATCAATACAATACTTTTTTATACATCAAGGGCAGCACTGTTTAATATTAAGTTGGAACCAAATGTAAAGTCAATCCGAACAAGAAGACAAAATGCTCTTAAGATGCTGATCTGTATAATAATGCCCTCAGAACTCATAGTCTACTATCATTCTAAAAAATAGTTGTTCATGACAGAGCACATTCAAATGCCCCCACACACACAAATTAGGGTTATAAATTTGAGAAAGTGTGAAGTGAATAATAGAATGAAGAAGCGAAGAGTGAAGTGAATTTGAAATAAAGAGTCCCTAAATAAGTGTCCAAAATATTTGTTATACAAGATGGCGTTCTGTCATGAATTAAGTACTGAAATTTAAACAAAGAAGAAAGTGACAAGAAAAAATAATAATGTTTAGGGTTATAAATTTGGGGAAATAATGGTATTCGGTTTAGAAACTGAACGTAGAGTTGAGTAGTTGGTATTATGATAAAGCAAAAGAAAAGATGAAACATACGTATTTTCAGTATTTCAAAATAGTTATTTGCAGGCTATCCACGTAAGCAAGAATGACTCCTTGTTTTTAGATTTAAGTAATAGATATTCATTCATAACAATTTGATAACAAAAGAAATGGCAACTGACAAACTAGCTAGTTAAGAAGTAAAGGTGTACGAATCGATCAACATGGCAAACATAAAATCTAGTGTTGATCAATCATTATGTGTCTATACTATTAAACATAAAATTAAGAGTATGAGCTTACAAATTATGCCCTAGAAATTTTACTTAACTCCCTATCATTACTCCACTAACCGTAGGAAGTATATTTGGAATCCAACATCAAATTGGAAAGTCTATAGTTGATGTTGTAATTATTTATACTAAAACAATTTTAAAACTAGTCTATATTGAAAACAAGTCATTCAAAGGAGAAAAATAAACAGGGAGGGAGTAGATAATCCTACCAAAATTTCAGAAAAAAGTATCTAATTATATTATGTTTCTCCTTACTATTTAAGTGGTCAACCAATAATGACGTAGTTCCCTTGCTTTTCTCACATGCTTTTTGTGCATGCAGATTTGCAGCATTGAACTTTTTCGAATGGAATTTAATGCTCATTGCATTATTGACAGATGTTGAACAATGATTTAAGGCTAGTACACCAAAAAAAAAAGTAGAAGAAGGTACTGATACTCAACGATTTGCAAGAGGTTGACCTTACTAAAATAAATAAAAAGAATCTGCGTAAAATAGATAAAACACAGCAAACTACTAAAGCAATGTACTTAAGATCAACTAGAGCAGTTAGACTCAAGAGTATTCGACAAATCTACTCTATTATATATATAATTCGATATGGACAAATTTATCTATTTTGTCATTGATATTCAATTCAAATGGTTAATATTAGAATTTGCGCATCAAATTTCGTAACTAAGCCATTCAATATAAACCTAATTATTTCTCATCAAGCTCCTTTCATTAAAAAAAAAAGACTAAAAGTAATTAATGGCGAAGTTCTACTGCCGCCTTCTGTTTAATCCATTTTCTCATATGAAACCGGTTGAAAATGAAACCAAGTTCCTTATAAGCCTAAAGCAATATTCACTATTACTTGCACTTATCCACGAGCACGTATCCATAAGCACCATAAACAAATTAATAACTCTCGGCTTCAAGAATCAAGGCAAGAGCAGTTAGTAGTTTCTATTAATCTATACGGCCAGTTTAGCTTCATACGGCTTCTTACATGATTGAGACTACATCAAAAGTAACATTTTCAGGGCAGAAATTCATTATATAGTTCAACTAAAAAGGCATAATTTAATACTGAATGACTAAATAATGTGAAAACGAATCAGACTTCTATTTTCAAAAACATGGGAAAATGCAAATGGTGACCAAAATGGTAGATCATATTTATAATTTGAAAACTTGATTAAACAGATCAAATTTAGAAAATTGGTTAAACGGATAAGACATTTCAATAATAAAATGAAAACTGCAACCGAATGGGAAACTTGATGGAACAAATTGATAGGGCCTGACAAAGTGCAGCTAAACATCAATATTGCTTCTAGTCAATAAGGAACTTGAATTGATTTCCAACCAGTTTGGAATGGAAAATTGTAGCAAACATCGGACGGCGGTAGAACTTCGCAAATAAATGTAGGGGCCTTGATGAGAAATAGTTTCATGATACCGAGTGGTAAATTGTGAATGAGAAATAATTAGGCTGATGCAGATAGTTTAATTACAAAATTTGATGCAAAAAGTCAAATAATTAAGCAATTGAGCTAAGAATCAATAACAAGATATATGAATTAACGGTCCATATCCAATTTTATACATAATAAAATAGATTATCATGTACGATCATACTATGGTACAAAGTTGTTTAAGTATTGATAAACTAAGTATATCTCAAACACCCAACACCCTTAGTCAAATACGTTCATTTAATCTATTGTGACGAGCTATTCTACAAAATATGAATTTTGCCATGGAATACATAAATACGTGTGTAATTCAGTTTTGCTAATTGTTTTTATCCAATGTCCTTCATCTACTAGTCTACTTGGAAATCCTTGCTGCAGAGTAGTAAATACCATGCAACAGATATGTTAATGTTATTATGAATCTGTTGCATCGGTTAATGTTTCAAAACTCACAATATGTACTGTTTATAGTAGTACAAGTAAGTACTTGTGTAGGAAACCGCAGAAAATATTAAATTTCAATCATTAGCGATTGATAGAATTACGAGGATCATTTAAAATTAATGAATATTAGTCACAATGCTAAACTTGATCTAACACAACTGATCGACAAACTGAGCATCGCAACTATTGTTGATCTTTCCAGTCACGAAACTATATAAACCATCAACTCAGGTAAATATAGTGATATACTAAATTGGAGAGAATTTTATTCAGTAAAACCACTATATTTAAGAAAAGTCGCTCACAAAATATTCAAGGTTGTTTATGATCTCGCGAAAAATCAAGATTTTTTATAAGTGAGATCCCACATTCCAAAGAATGTAAAACAGCATAGATTCAGGACATTATGTGCTTGTTCTTACAAAAAGAAAAAATGTGGTCAAAGTACACAAATTCAATGGAAGAATTAAGGGTAGAGAGGTACGTTAACAAAACTTCATGGCTAACAAAAGTCACTGATCAGATAAAAAATCTTCTAAATACTTATTTCAACTGAATATGCACATTCACTTCAAATTATCTTTATTTGAGAAGTAGTGCCCCATTCAGCAGTTCGTAGGTAAAACAATCAATGTATTGTTATACCAACTCAATTAAACATTATTATACATAACTTAGCTACAAGAATATCTCCAACAAGCAAAATTGGATACAAAAAAATAACATGAACGTTAAAAAAAAACGAACAGGTAAAACTAAAAAATCAAGCACTGAATAAAGCAAATTCAATGGTAACAGAGATATTGTGATTTCATGCATGGCGATATACAATTTTCTACGTCGTGTTTCACTCGATGATAAGCTATTTTTGGAAGTAGAACAAGATGATGATACTAGAAATGTTTCCGATGAAACAAACAATGGAAATGATAATCAAGAATTGCCACAGGCTCCACCAAGTCATAGCGAAGTGTTTTCATCTGAATCACAAGCTTTTATGTCGAATTTACGTGATCAAATTGCACATGGCCGGTCCTAGAACTTTTGGTACCGAAAGCCAATTGAAACACCAAGGCCTTTGTAGAAAAATTAATGAGATTATCCCATCATGAAAATAATCCATGTAATTTATAATAATGAAAAGAGGAACAAAAATAAATAACTTTATCCTAACCATAATTCAAGTTACACATCAAAATTAATTTTAATTGCTTACAAACATTTTTTTAGTTTTTTAGCTTGCAAAATTACTAATAATATTTTCATATTAAAGTTCATTGATCATACCTTTCTCAGTCGGTAACATTGCCAAACCATTCAATCTTTCTACTAACATGGTGTGATGATGAACCAATGTTTGCATCCTCTTTGCCAAGCAAATATACCAAGCAAAAAAATGATATTTTTTAAACTATTAACCAGTCTGTTTGTTGTGTGGGTATACAACAATAAATTATCACTACCAAGCAGTAATAGATACCTTTACATGCTCCTATCTCGAGAGAAGAAAAAAAAATCTAAATCAAAGATAAGGAGACATAACAAGTAATGTAGTCATTATTTTTGCCCAATGATATTTCAAATATGTTATATCTAAAATAAAGGTGAAATTCTTTAACACAAAGAATTATCTTGAACCTGCATTCTGCTCTCACTTCTGTGATTGCTGATTTTCAAAATGCATGTGTTTCTATTGCATGATTTTCAAAGATATTTTATATATTTACACTACAAATAAAATTTAGTTTTACTGCTGTTCTTTAAGTAGCAAAGGTAGCAACAATAAATTTGTATTATAAATGAGTGAACAAAATACAATTAGGGAAGAAACACAGTAAGCCTGTTGTGCGTTATCATATATATTCCTATAAACTAATCTTCAATCCACCCCCAAATAACACAGAAATACTATCAATTAAGAACCTACTAAAATAACTGACGCCTCATGTTGTAATCAAGTATTTAACTTCAAGAATCAAGAGTAATTGAATTTGTATCGGCGAAGGTAAATTGTGATTTAATCCCAGTTTGTACTGGTGGTATAGCTTAGTAATTAGCTAAAGCATTTATTGTCTGCTTACAGCAAGGAAAGGGTCGCAAGTTCCTACTGCTACGCGTCACCATTTTTTGAATCAATGTTTGCCTGCGCATCGCAATTTCTTACTGCTACGCATCGCCATTTTTTTCTTTCAACGCGTCTTTTCTTCTTTTTCTCCTGCTGGTGCGATGGGGGAGGTGGTTGCTGGTGCCCTAGATCTATACACGGCCCAAAGCGAATGCTTTGCCCGCTTTACCAAAGGCCGGCGATTGCAGATCTTCTTTGACTTTTGTAACTGTTCTAGTTTTGCTAATAAAAGGAGTGGAAAATGTGTTTTTTAATTACTTGACATGCGACTAATTTTTTTGTTTTAATTTATTAATGAATTATTGTATGCATATACACCATAAGTATTCGAATTATAAACTACGAAGGGCAAATTTGTCAAACAAAAATACATTACAATAAAACAAAATTTTAATCAGCAAACAATCAAACAACATTTCAAATATTCAGCATTCAGCTTTTCGGTTCAGCAGTCAGCATTCAGCATCCAGCATCCAGCATTCAGCCATTTTTAACAAACGAAGCCTTAGGCAACCAGGGAAAGTAATCACCTTATCCCTAATTTAATATCGATCAGAAAAACAACTAATTGAGACCTTGAAATAACTAGAAAGAAAAATTACGGAAAAAAAAACAAAGAAAAAAATGTCTTTGACATCCAAAGAAGGAATTAGCAGCAGAAGCTCTTAAGCCTGGCAAGGCGAAAGCTCTTAGACGGCAACTGCGAACAGGCCTTCATTTCCTCACGGTCGACTACCATTTTTATTTACTGGTAAAATATAAAGAAAAGAAAGCGCATTCATGAAATAGAAAAATGAATAAAGAGCATCAGAACCATTGGTTTGGCTTGATTTCTCTGAAGACAAAATAAAATTGCGCACTGTATAATCAGAATCGATTATTTCAGTAACATTCAACCAGATAATTCCAACAAAATCAAAAGAGAAGAATCGGTAATTTTACTTGATTTGAAGCCGACTTTGAGGCAGAGAGAATATGAGAATGTGAAAGCGTTAATATAAGAGCACGTGCAGTCACAAACATAACCCCTAAATAATATCGATGATTAATGGGCTAGACTATGACTTATGGGTCAGAATTCGTTTGTAGCCCCGCTTCTTAAACCGACAATAGATTCAATGCATAGGCCCCTTTCAAAGGAAGCACTCTTGGAGAACAGCGGACAGTCGGAGATTACCGGAAAACATACCGGGTTTATCTGAAAAGCGGCCATAACTCCAGAATAAAGGGGACATGTATGTTGTAAGTTTGTAACTGATACGTCGGATGTAAACCAAAATATGTCCGACAAAATTTTACGCACACCCTAACAAATTGAGCCTGCAACGTCTTTTTTTTTCTTTTTCGAACTTTGGATTTTATTTTTCTCTCTTTCAAAATTCACCTATTACATTAATGCAGACGGTCCTAGCAATAAACAAATATTTTACTGAAATGTTTATCGTCGGTTTACCTTTAAATGACAATTTATAATCAACGTAAAAGGTATTATGTTTGATTTGTGGGTCGTTATATTTCTCTGAATGTAACGATCCACAAATCTGACACGTTAATTTTTAAATTAATTATAAATAATTATCTGCAAATCTAACACATCAATTTTTAAATTGATTATAAATAGCCGTTTAAAATTTAACTGGTGATAGAGGTACAACAACTCAAAAGATGGCTAAAGTCGGAGTTTATCAGAAGATTGCTGATAGATTTAACTCGTGCAAAAGAGTTCACAAATGCTACATGTAGCATCCCAAAAAAAAAATACGATAGTAAATGGAAATATTTCATTAAGTGGGAAAAGTTAAGAAACAAAATTGGAGCAGACAACGAATGTCCAAGGAACATTGTTTTTGGTAATAACGACTGGTTGGCTGACCGAGCCAAGGTATTTCAAATTTTTCTAAAAATTTCATAATTTATTATAATCTTTCCCTACAGATTGCTTAAGATGGTTTTAAATTTTTTTACGGCATCGGTAATGTTGGGAATGACTGTTTGGCAACGGTTGAAATTGATATACTTCAATAAAAAATTCTTATTTGGATCTTAACGGGCATATGAAATCTATTAACTAGTATTAGATCTAATCTATATGTTAAGATAAAATTATATTTTATTTTGAAATATTTTGTTTCATTCAATTAATCGTGTTGATTAAATTTGTTCAATGATTAATATACACTACAACAAAAATACCATTTTACAACACTGATTCTGCAACGGTTCACCAAAGTGTTGTTAAAAAGGTAGACTTTTCACAACAGTTGTTAAGGAAAACGTTGTAATAGATTTTTCTAAACAACATTTTATGTACAAATGTTGTGAAACAAAAACTATCTACAACGTTTGTTTAAACTGTCCTAAAAAACAACTTTTAACAATGACTTTCTTACATTGTAGTATGATTGCTTTTTCATAACATATATGTAATGTTATTGAAACATTCGAATAAAAAAACGTTTTTTAAACATTGTAAGTTTATAGTATTAAGCAATATTTATCAAATGTTGTAAACTCGAAGAAAAACAACAACAAAAAATAGTTGTAAAATGTATTTATTTTTTATTTTACAACAACTACATAATGTTATCACAATTCATATTTAGGGCAATGTTTATTTTTCATTGTTACTGACATTATATTTAACAACATATGATTGATGTTATTAATTCTCCAATTTCATCAATATTCTAGTAACATTGTCAAAAGCATGCTTTATAACTTTTATATGGCATTGTTGAAGGTCTAAATAAAGACAACAAACTGTGAATATTATGTTTAAAAAACGTGTAATAACTTCAACTTGACGTTGTAATTTCACGTTCCAAAGAAAAAAGTTTTGGTAAAATTTAAAAAAGTTTTGCATTTAATGATGTTTGTTTGATATCGTAAAGTACATCACAGTTAATGAAGTTAATTGATATTGTAAAATATTTTACTAAGGATGTTTTATTACTGATTTGTATAGTTCAATATGCATTTTTGTGCTTTAACACTGTTTAACTCTCAATTTTTCGACTAGGACATAACGAATATTCAATTTAAGTAGGCTAGTGCTAACCCCTTCAATCCATATCAAGGTACCATTATTCAGAAGTTGAAGGACGTTACATTAAACTATATTTGAGCTTACTTGAATGTATTATAGCATGAGCATTACATTAAACTATACTCTAACAATTTTCTCATATATTTATATGAAATTGCAACTTTTCATTTACCTATTGCAGTTGACAAACATAAAATGTCTAACTTTGATGAACTTGAATCAGACATTTCAACAACTAATCCAAGTTGAGCATCATCAAACACCATATAAACAACAATGAACATTACAAGAAATTTTATTTTTGGTGGTGCGCAAAAAACGCTATCAAAACTTATGGTAGCGTTTTGATAAACGCCGTGATAAAGCCCGCAACTAAAAATCCATGGTTTTTTGTTGCATTTATTTCAACGCCACTATAAATCCTTTTATCGTAGCGTTTCTTAAACGCCACCAAAAATAATTTTGTAACATTTTACCCCTACTTTACGGTTGCGTTTACTCAACGCCACTATATGTATTTCGGTAGTATTTTTGAAACGCTACTAAAAGTTGTTGATCATTTTGCATCATTTTTTCATGCTATTATTTCTTGTTCAAGGTCTATTTTGTTCCAACTATATCAATCAACAATCACTCACATAATCATCATATTCAAACAATTAAAAAAACATATTAATCATATAATCAAATAAGATATCCATAATCATTCGAATACAATAGTTTTTTGATAAAATGACCAAACTCACATACAATAACCATTTGTATACAAATTTACACACCTAGTATTAATAAAATGTTATACCAAACTAGTACTAACAAAACGCTTGATTACCCATAATTTTTTATCGCATGCACAAGTGAAAGCTAGCACCATAAAAGTTCAACTTTGCTCTCTTCAGAAATCCAATGCCTACACAAGTGAACGCACAAGCTAGCACCATAAAAGTTCAACTTTGCTCTCTTCAGAAATCCAATGCCTACACAAGTGAACGCACAACATATAGTCAAACAATTATGTTAATTCGTAGGACTTCAAATCTAATATCAAACATCTACAACATTGTACGAGTATATCATATTATAAATAATGTCATATAAATAATCAAAGTTATAAATGAAATGAAATAAATAAAGTCCAATCTTATAGTTATACATAAAATGTTGTTAAATTAGTTATATTATTATTATGTATAAAATTTAGTTAACTTAAACTTAGTTAATTTTATAAAACTTGTTTAATTTTAACAAAGCCTAATTAATTTTTATTAAATTATTCAGACTCGGTTAACTTAATTTTATTATTATTATTATTATAAACTTAGTCAAATTTTATAAACTAAGTTAATTTATCATCACCATCGTTATGTATAAATCTTTATTAAATTATTTATATTATTATTATTTATAAAATTTAGTTAACTTAAACTTAGTCAATTTTAACAAAACATAGTTAATTTTATTAACTTGGTTAACTTAGTTAATTTATTGTTATTATTGCTAAAACTCGGTTAAGTTAATTATATTATTATTATTATTATTATAAAATTAGTTAATTTTTATAAACATAGTTAATTCATCATCATCATAATCATTGTTATTATTTATAAAACTTTGTTAAATTAGTTATATTATTATTTATGAAATTTAGTTAGCTTAAACTTAACTAATTTTATAAAACCTGTTTAATTTTAACAAAACTTAGTTAATTTTTATTAACTTGGTTAACTTAGTTAATTTATTATTATTATTAATAAAAAAACAAGGTTAAATTAATTATATTATTATTATTATTATTAGTATTATTATTAATATAAACTTGGTTAATTTTATAAACTTCAGACAACACCCCTCTGCCAACGTGCACTGCCTCTGACAACGCCCCTCTGCCATACACCCTACCTGATAACAACACCTCAACTGCCTTCACAACCATATACACAGTCCATCTCCCTACCTCCTACCTTCAAAACTGATCGATAAATGTAATAAGTAACTGCACTTCATTGTAGTGGCTGCAGACTTTTTACCCACATGAGTTCTATCAATATACTTTATTGTAGTAAAAGAATGTCCATTGCACTACCTGATATAGTTAGTATAACACCTTAAGTCATAAAATTATGCTTGTCCAATCCTTTGATTTAATTATGGGATATAGGTAAATTTAACATCTCATTGTGGGGAATTACATAGATTCAGTCTGCTCTATTTGCATATATCACAGAATACATATTTAATAGATATAACAGTAAAAACCGGAATGAATGAATTACCTGGTTGGACTGGAAGGCATTGCAAGCACACCAAGCTTTTCCAGCACTTGGCAAAGCTTTTCAGGTGTTATCGTCGAGCCTTTCAAAATTTTGAAAAATACCTGACCCCAAAAAGGTAGGGAAAACTTAATGGTTTGAACTGCTATGCATCTTTTGGAAGGTAGACAAAAATAATGATCTGGTTTGCTCTACCCTGACATACATTGCTAACTCTGTTTCCGGTGTTCAATACAATTGGAGTTCATAAAATTTCCCACCAAGGATATAATTCAATTGTTATGAACGTTTATCTAATACACGGTGCCACATCATAAGACATTTCATTTTTTTCCAGTAAAAAAAATTAGCTGCAGTGACTCCTTATTTACAAACCAAGACGCAGTCATCATTGTATGAACATTCACATACCATGGCGATCAACAGATATGCATTGATTAATCTATGGTCTTAGCTCTCTCCTATGGACTAATTTAACAAAAAGAACAATATGTTCAAATAACCTCTTGCATAGCACACAAGTAAATTTGAACAAGTACGTCAATTGAGCTAAGGATCAATAATTGAACTCAACTTATTTGTATATTGATCTAATTAATATAAATACATTAACTTTTATGTGCATAAGTAGTCATGGAAATGGAGTAATATATATCATAGACACTAACCATAGTGGATTCAACTACAGATGTATCTACAAACAGTTGTTTGATTTGATTCAGCCCATCTGCAGAAAATACATATTTATTGACCATAGCGTAATCGAACTTAATAACCCTGCTTGTAAGCAAAGTACAGATATACACTGGTTTCAATATTCAAATTAATCATTTAACTACAGTAATTAATTATACTTTTGGGAGAAAGCATAGAATAGAACACAGTTCCCAAGCTCCCAGCCAAGTAAAACAGATGCAAACATATTGTTTAGTCTTTTACCTTGACTCCCCTTATTTTTTTAGTAAAAAAAAACCATGTAAAAGGGTATATTGATAGATACCTGCAAGTATCTTGGCATTCTTATGATCATCTTTAAGTTTGCTTGCATTATCTCTAAGAGCAACATAGGCTGCTGAGGTTATGACTCCTACTTGGCTCATTCCTCCTCCCAACGTTTTCTAAGCCTTCTAGCCTAATATGATTGTCAAATATTCAAAATATCAGTTCACCATAAGATTTTTTATAGTTGGTTCAATTCTTACAACTTTAAAGGATCAACTTTTCTGTAAATAAAATAACAATCATCATTAAACATGTTAACAGTTCAAACTCGGATCAACGGTACCAGCTCAAGTTATGCTTTAGTACTGCAAATTTTTACAATTCTACTGAAAATATATCCTCAATTGCAACAAATATACCACTTCATTGACAAAAGGATGGAAATTCAAGGATGAAATGATTACCTGGTCCTCCTTTAGGAAAAGGGTGATCTTGGTTCCTCTTCCAAGGCTTTCACCCGAATCTTTGGTGACGGTAAATGAACCGCCAGCCTGTGACTCCCAAATATACTGTTCATCGTCGTTACGCTTGGTGGTCACCACAACTCTCTCAACCACAAGATAAGTGGAATAAAATCCAACACCGAATTGACCAATCATGCTGACATCAGCACCTGCAGCCAAAGCCTCCATGAACTCTTTTGTTCCTGATCTGGCAATGGTACCGAGATTGTTCACTAGATCGGACTTTGTCATTCCAATACCACTGTCAATGATCGTCAGTGTGTTTGTTGTTTTGTCAGGAATGATGTGGATGAACAGTTCAGGCTGTGCATCCAGCTTGCTCTTGTCCGTAAGGCTCTCAAATCTGATTTTGTCTAAAGCCTGTTATTCCATAAAAGCATAGTGTTCAGTGGTAAATTCATTTGTATACTTGTATGAAGATCATCCGCAACTTGAATATTATGGATAACTTGACATAGTTTTCATGACTAAATTTAAATACCAAATATACATATTGGAATGAAAACCAAGATTTGTATATTTCAAATAACAAAAACAAAGTTATCAAACTGGAAAACGATACAGACATGCATAACTTAACAAGGTAAAGCTGCTTCACATCATTTGAATCATTTCGATAAAATGTTAGCTTATACCATGCCTTTGTTCCATATAGATCCTAACATGTAATCTTACCATACAATTTTGTGATCTTAGACACTGGACTTAAAACTCTTAAATCCCTCACTAGTTCTATTAATATTACTGAATACCAGTTCTCTATTTTATAGGTAATTTACAATCAGCTATTATAGTATTTTGAAATATGAATAGAAACTTACGCAATCAATCCCTCACCTCAAATATCGTCAGCACTATCTTCACTGCCAGCAAACCACATCGTAAATCCCCCAAATTGCCGCTGCCAAGCCGTCGGTTCGTGCCTCGTCGCCATGTCAATTTTTGTTTTCATTACATTTGTTTCTCAGTCTCTGTTTTCAATTGTCTCTACCAACAACATCAAACTTGCTTCACCTCTACCAACACAGTCCCCGTCTCATCCTCCTCTGCCACCTGAATCTGCAACAACCTCATCAACCTGCCATATACAACCACAACTGCACACTTCCAAACAAGTTTCTATCACTAGAACAACCTCCTACAAACTCATATATACATACGACAGAGTATTCAAAAAAACAGTGAATTAAACAATGAATGAACCAGTGAACGAATATGGGTCATTAAATTTTGTGATTGAAGTTTCAATCTATTTGTAAATAATACATAACCGATTATGTAAAAAAATAAAACTTAGTATAGTAGTTTAGTCTTAAATTAGATCAAAAGCTTATACACTTAAAGGCAACAGTGCATGTACAATTCAGGATTCAGGGACACCATGCAGCATTTACATGTACAATTCAACTACAGTTATCGTACCTGAGTTTCTTGGAATTGCAACACAAATACACATTGTTCTGCTACATCAGGATTCAGAGAAACCATTGAAAACACCCGTTGCTTATGCTTTTTCTTTATCAGCCTTGCGACATTGAGTCCGTGACATCTCCTACAAATATAAAATTATCAGGAGCAACCTTCGAAAGCTCTCACCCTTATTAAATGAAAGCCAGTTTAATCGAAGGTCGATGTAAATATGGCATTCCATGATGATTGAATATCCAAAGAACTTTTCACATAGTTGCATTGAAAAGAATTCGACAAAAAACATAGGAATTTGCATTGTGGTAAGTTTAGTTCTTAGTTATATGTATTTTGATATTAAAGCATACAGAAATAAAATTTCACAATAGGATTTGATATGTGGATAAAAGTCATATTTTTATCCAAAGTAAAAGAAATGGTGAATTACCTTCTCCATGATGTCCTATCTACCGTCTTTCGGTACTTTTCCAGTAATCGTGTAACAATTGCATAAGACTTCCATCAAAATTCCAGTTCATTGGGTAAATATTTGCATATGACAACAAAAGGAACTGATGCTATTCAATACTACCTTTATGAGATGAATTACTCAAAATAGAAAAGCCATAAACAAATAGCTGAAAAACCCAAGAAACAAAATTATTCAAATAGTCGACTGAACATCTAAAACTTCAAAACAGTACAAACATTTTAGAGTGAAAAACTAAATCAAACATCCTAATTCAAAGTACGTTATAACGAAAACTGCACTACTATTTGATTGTTAAGAAAGGTCTAAATTGATGAACTCCTTGCTCCAAGCAACTGTAGAGCCTATAGCATCTCCAATAACTTTAAATTCATCTGTACTTCGCCACAAGTAGGCCTCTTCATCCATAGCATACTCGACAGATACTTTCCAAGCATCCAGTCCTAGAGGTTTGAAGTGAACCAAATCACAAGGATTTGTGGAAAAAATTACACCTTCGGCCACCACTTCCCCTTTCTTATACCAGCTCATCAATTTGCATTTAGTTCCAATCGCTGGATCATGTGAAACAGCAGTTCCAACTTTTTCATAGCTGACATGGTTTTCAGCATCGTTTGACTGCTTGGACTATAAAATAAATTAAACTAGTTAACCAAATGACAACACTTCAAAGTAGAGTGGAACAAATTTGCAGTAGTATCACATTTACCATGGAATTGTCAAACTCATGAGAGTGTACATTATCAGCTTGAATGTTTGACTGTCATGAGCATGGTAAACACAACAAATTAGACCATGGATTTTAATAAATTATGCAAAAAGTGTGGAAAAAATCTAATAGCGCTTACCTGCAACAGTATATCTACTTTAGTCTGAAGTTCCCTCACGTTTTCTTCTAGTGTAAGCATCATTTTATTGGTATACGCTTGAGCTTTTAATTTTGACATTGTAACACCAAAACCAAGCCCTTTTACTTTACCAGGTCGGTCTTTACCAAGAACATTTGAAAGGGCATCATCTTTGAGTGGCAGTCTTGGATTTTTGGATTGTAAGTTGTTAAATTGCTGTATTTTTTTCTGGAGAATATCAAGTGATTGTTATGCATATAAAATAGGAAGGGTGTTACATGAATAGTTTAACTAATATTTACATTATTTCTTTTAGCTTTTGATAAAAAATATCAACATACTATTTTGAACTAATTTTACTTTTATCTTACTTTATGTTATAAATGTATGTGTTTTTCCTACCATCGATTCTTCAACAGCTTTATTTGTAGGATTTCGATCCTTGGTTAAGCGCCCTTCAGTCCATAAGAGGACTCTAGTTATTTCGTGATCTGGATTTTCTTTCTTCTGTTAATTGGCAATATGATTTAGTGATCTTGTGCCAAATATATATATTAATCATACAATATTAACTGCGAAAGTATATAAATGTTTATTTACCAATTTTTGCTCTAATCTTGCGTAACCTTGCCGACTCATCGTGTGTGGTTGAGTATGTTTTTCCCTTACTTTCTTCATCAAAGCACTTTTGGCCTGTATCAAAAGAAATTATTGTATTACTTTTTCTCCAACAAATTCTTTTGAGATAAATTCCCGTTTTACTACTACAGCTTATACTCAATAGCTTTATACTATAAATATTCATGCCTAATAAAAGCATTTGTTTTAGTATAAATTTATGGATGGTTGCAACTTACTTGAAATTTCACCGAAATTCTATTCTTTATGAATTTGCTCCATTCATTATCAGTCAAGTTTAAAGGCTTTAACTCGACAAGTTTTTTGGATTTTTCTTCCTCGCCCAACAGTTGAGCTTTTGCCACACCATTCCCTACATTGCATTTATGCTCTCTCAAAGAGTTTGACATTTTCTGCAATATGTAGTCCTTGTGCGTTTCATCCAAGTTGTACCTTAGCTGTAACAAACATCAAGTATAAAATCAAGACGAACATGCATTCCTATAGGAAAAAAAAGGTGAGAGATAGTTTTAAGCTTACCAACACAAGTGCCCATAGGTTATCTTTATGATCTGAAGGAACCTTTCTCCAATCATCATAAAGTATCGAAACCTTATCACGAACTAGTGCACCTATGAAAGAGGCTAACTTAACAGAGTTATCACCTATTGGCTGCCCCTTTTCATTGAAATCCACGTCTATGCCTGCACAGCTTGCATCTCGGATTCCCAAACCCTTGAGTTTTGTTATGCCACGTTTCTTCCTTTTGACTTCAGGGTTGTTGTCTTTGTTGTTATGGTCATTTTTTCCCACTGTGTCATCTGGCAATGGTGAATCGTTCAAACAGGATTCTTGAATATTATCATCATCAAGCAAACCAGAATATGATTGCAAAGGCTGTGGTCTTTTTGTCCGCTTTTCGGTACTTTTCGATTTTTGCAACAATAGATATTGAATAAACTTTGAATACAAAAATCAGTAACAAACTGAAGTGTTGTTTGGTGTCTTTGTATTTTACTTCAAGTGAGGCTTCTAAGCACAAATCTTGGTTGCTGCCATCCTGGACTCCAATATTGTCTACGGGTGATGGTTGTAGTCTTTTTGATGAACGAGTTATCTTTTTCGGGAGCTTAAAACATTACAATTTTTGTATCCGTAGTAAGTGAGATAAATATAAATATAACTTAACATATTAAAATTGTACGTACCTCCATATGCTTCTGCATGAAAAATACGGTCCTTAATCCAAATTAAAAGTAATCACTCCTTGAAATAGGTTTTCCATGTTAACAAAAATTTCATCAGAAATTGCTTATCAATAAAGTGTCTCAAGAATTCATAGTAACAGAAAGTTTCTCAAAGAATTGAATATCTGATATAACAACCATTAAACAATATTAGTACTAAACGATTATCACATACGAACCTATGACTCGTTAACAATCTGCATCATATAACAAAATCATATTAAAGTTGCGTGTGAGTTGAATAATAATTTGAAATTACCAATTGGTGCTTCACATAAAATATTTCGTATTCCAGCTCGGCAAACTTCAAAAAAAAACAGAGGATCATATCTAGTCTCTTGAATTCAGATATATCTAAAGTACTAAGATACAACATGTACATAACACTGTTTAGAAGATTGAGTTGGAAAATAACAAATACTGAATGATATAAGTGCAAAATAAGAGAAATGTTCCATTTCCCTAACTCAAAATCTAAGGAAACCGTGATGGAAAACAACTAATTAGTGACACAGGAGTTTAATCGGACAAAATAAATTTGCAAAACTTTGCCATAAACTTCTAAGAAAAGCATAACAAATCAATCATAAACCTTATAAAAAAGTAAACATCAATTAATACGGCTGTAAGTTAACATCAAGATTAACCTAGAAACCTTGTCAAAGAAGGAAGAATAATCAAATTTACCAAGTTTGCGCCTCGAGTATTGATGAGAGATCGAGCAGGCTTACGAGAGCACTAGCAGCGTTCATTTTCAAGAAGCCAACTTTATAGCAATAGAGAACATGATTGAGTGGCCGAATTAAGCGTTGTTTATGCATCCGCAACGCGCCAAAATATTCCGCCTTTAATTTTGTTGAGATGGTCTTCACGCAGTTACTGAATTTTTGCAAAAGCGTTTGCCGCGAAAAATAGAAATGAGTTAACTGACATTAACGAGCATGCGTAGAAATGACAAAAATTAATATACATTTATATATTGAACTAGTATATAACTTTAACTATGGAATTATACAACAGAATAGTTGATTAAATATTTAAACTAAGACTCAATCTCAAATTTCACATTTGAAATTCTCTGATTTAAATTTTAGATATTCAAAATAAACGTTTTCAAAGTTTAAATTTTAAAATTTCCCAAATTTTAACTTTGAAATTCAAATGTTCATATGCTTGATTCGTATGCTCGTTCCTGATCCAAGTTCCAAGTTTTTTCTGAGCAATATTGTCCAGGGCAAGCTTCGGGTATGTAGCCGCATGACTCGAAGCATGCTAGCAGTTTTCACATGCTTGACTCGTAGCAGGGACATCTTTGACCTTGCTTTGGGAAAGTTGTCGAGTGACCCGAAGTGTGCTCCGAGTTTCCACGTGTTCGACTCGAAGCAAGGCCGTCGTCGGGCGTACTTCGTGTAAGTTGCGCTCCGACCCCGATGCGCCCTTCGGCTAAACATCGGGCTAGACCGGGGCAAGCGTTGGGTCATTGGCAACTCGAACGGTTCCCAAAAGCGTATCGATTTTTCGAACGCACGACCAAGTGCACGATTATGGATGATGGTAGACATATTTCTCGACTTGAATTTCGTCTCGACTCGAAGCAAGCTTCAAATGTTCGTATGCTCGTTTCTAACCCTTGTTCCGAGTTTTGTTTGAGAAATATTGTCCAAGGCAAGCTTTGGAGTATGTAGCCGCATGACCCGAAGCATGCTATAGTAGCTTTCACATGCTCGACTCGAAGTAGGGACTTCTTTGGGATTGCTTCGGGAAAGTTGCCGAGTGACCAGAAGCATGCACCATGTTTTCCTATGGGCGACTCGAAGCAACTGCATCCAAGTGCGTGCCTCGAGTAAGTAGCAGAGTGACCCGAAGCATGTACCGAGTTTCCACATGCTCGACTCGAAGCATGGCCATCGTCAGGCGTGCTTCGTGTAAGTTGCGCTCCGACGTCGATGCGCCCTTTAACCAAACATCAGGCCGGACTGGGGCAAGCGTCGGAAGATTGCCAACTCGAATGGTTCCTAAAAGCGTATTGATTTTTCGAACGCACGATCAAGTGCACGGTTATGGATGATAGCGGACATATTTGTCGACTTAACTTTCGACTCGACTCGGAGCACGCTTTATATGTTCGTATGCTCGATCGTGACCCAACTTCAAATTTCCAAATGCTCGAACCAAAGCAAGTTCCGTGTTTTCTCGGAGTAATATTGTCCAGGGCGAGCTACGGGTATGATGTTGCATGACCCGAAGCACGCTAGCAGTTTTCACATGCTCGACTTGAAGCAAGGACTTTCTCGGGCTTTCTTCGAGAAAGTTGTCGAGTGGCCCGAAGCGTGCTCCGAGTTTCCACGTGTTCGACTCGAAGCAATGCCATCGTCGGGCATGCTTCGTGTAAGTTGCTCTCCGACCCCGATGCGCCCTTCGGCTAAACATCGGGCCGGACCGGGGCAAGCGCTGGGTCATTGGAAACTCGAACGGTTCCCAAAAGCGTATCGATTTTTCGAACTCACGACCAAGTGCACGGTTATGGATGATGGTAGACATATTTCTCGACTCGACTTTCGTCTCGACTCGAAGCACGCTTCAAATGTTCGTATGCTCATTCCTAACCCTTGTTCCGAGTTTTGTTTGAGAAATATTGTCCAGGGCAAGCTTTGGAGTATGTAGCCGCATGACCCGAAGCATGCTATAGTAGTTTTCACATGCTCGACTCGAAGTAGGGACTTCTTTGGGATTGCTTCGGGAAAGTTGCAGAGTGACCAAAAGCATGCACCGTGTTTTCCTATGGGCGACTCGAAGCAACTGCATCCAAGTGCGTGCCTCGAGTAAGTAGCAGAGTGACCCGAAGCATGTACCGAGTTTCCACGTGCTCGACTCGAAGCATGGCCATCGTCAAGCGTGCTTCGTGTAAGTTGCGCTCCGACGCCGATGCGCCCTTTAACCAAACATCGGGCCGGACTGGGGCAAGCGTCGGACGATTGCCAACTCGAGTGGTTCCTAAAAGCGTATCGATTTTCCGAACGCACGATCAAGTGCACGGTTATGGATGATAGCGGACATATTTGTCGACTTAACTTTCGACTCGACTCGGAGCACGCTTTATATGTTCGTATGCTCGATCGTGACCCAGCTTAAAATTTCCAAATGCTCGAACCAAAGCAAGTTCCGTGTTTTCTCAGAGCAATATTGTCCAGGGCGAGCTACGGGTATGATGTCGCATGACCCGAAGCACGCTAGAAGTTTTCACATGCTCGACTTGAAGCAAGGACTTTCTCGGGCTTTCTTCGAGAAAGTTGTCGAGTAGCCCGAAGCGTGCTCCAAGTTTCCACGTGTTCGACTCGAAGCAAGGCCGTCGTCGGGCGTGCTTCGTGTAAGTTGCTCTCCAACCCCGATGCGCCCTTCGGCTAAACATCGGGCCGGACCGGGGCAAGCGTTGGGTCATTGGCAACTCGAACGGTTCCCAAAAGCGTATCGATTTTTCGAACGCACGACCAAGTGCGCGGTTATGGATGATGGTAGACATATTTCTCGACTCGACTTTCGTCTCGACTCAAAGCACGCTTCAAATGTTCGTATGCTCGTTCCTAACCCTTGTTCCGAGTTTTGTTTGAGAAATATTGTCCAGGGCAAGCTTTGGAGTATGTAGCCGCATGACCCGAAGCATGCTATAGTAGTTTTCACATGCTCGACTCGAAGTAGAGATTTCTTTGGGATTTCTTCGGGAAAGTTGCCGAGCGACCATAAGCATGCACCGTGTTTTCCTATGGGCGACTCGAAGCAACTGCATCCAAGTGCGTGCCTCCAGTAAGTAGCAGAGTGACCCGAAGCATGTACCGAGTTTCCACATGCTCGACTTGAAGCATGGCCATCGTCAGGCGTGCTTCGTGTAAGTTGCGCTCCGACACCAATGCACCCTTTAACCAAACATCGGGCCGGACTGGGGCCAGCGTCGGACGATTGCCAACTCGAATGGTTCCTAAAAGCGTATCGATTTTCCGAACGCACGATCAAGTGCACGGTTATGGATGATGGCAGACATATTTGTCGACTTAACTTTCGACTCGACTCGAAGCACGCTTCATATGTTCGTATGCTCGATCGTGACCCAGCTTCAAATTTCCAAATGCTCGAACCAAAGCAAGTTCCGTGTTTTCTCGGAGCAATATTGTCCAGGGCGAGCTACGGGTATGATGCCGCATGACCCGAAGCACGCTAGCAGTTTTCACATGCTCGACTTGAAGCAAGGACTTTCTCGGGCTTTCTTCGAGAAAGTTGTCGAGTGGCCCGAAGCGTGCTCCGAGTTTCCACGTGTTCGACTCGAAGCAATGCCGTCGTCGGGCGTGCTTCGTGTAAGTTGCTCTCCGACCCCGATGCGCCCTTCGGCTAAACATCGGGCCGGACCGGGGCAAGCGCTGGGTCATTGGAAACTCGAACGGTTCCCAAAAGCGTATCGATTTTTCAAACTCACGACCAAGTGCACGTTTATGGATGATGGTAGACATATTTCTCGACTCGAATTTCGTCTCGACTCGAAGCACGCTTCAAATGTTCGTATGGTCGTTCCTAACCTTTGTTCCGAGTTTTGTTTGAGAAATATTGTCCAGGGCAAGCTTTGGAGTATGTAGCCGCATGACCCGAAGCATGCTATAGTAGTTTTCACATGCTCGACTCGAAGTAGGGACTTCTTTGGGATTGCTTCGGGAAAGTTGCCGAGTGACTAGAAGCATGCACCGTGTTTTCCTATGTGCGACTCGAAGCAACTGCATCCAAGTGCGTGCCTCGAGTAAGTAGCAGAGTGACCCGAAGCATGTACCGAGTTTCCGCATGCTCGACTCGAAGCATGGCCATCGTCAAGCGTGCTTCGTGTAAGTTGCGCTCCGACTCTGATGCGCCCTTTAACCAAACATCGGGCCGGACCGGGGCAAGCGTCAAACGATTGCCAACTCGAATGGTTCCTAAAAGCGTATCGATTTTCCGAACGCACGATCGAGTGGACGGTTATGGATGATAGCAGACATATTTGTCGACTTAACTTTCGACTCGACTCGGAGCATGCTTCATACGTTCGTATGCTCGATCGTGACCCAGCTTCAAATTTTCAAATGCTCGAACCAAAGCAAGTTCCGTGTTTTCTCGGAGCAATATTGTCCAGGGCGAGCTATGGGTATGATGCCGCATGACCCGAAGCACACTAGCATTTTCACATGCTTGACTCGAAGAAGGACTTTCTCGGGCTTTCTTCCAGAAAGTTGCCGAGTGACCCGAAGCATCTTATCTTTTCAGTTGCCGCTTCTCATCGCAAATCAATTGCTCCTTCCCAAATTTTGACCTAAATTTGTCTGCGTAAACCCACTGCCCCAAATACCATCGACGCTACCATCAGCAGTTCAAATCTAGGCGACCGACGATTGGCTTTACTACTACTGCCTCGAAAACCATCGACGCTACATCAACAGCTCAAATCGAGGCGAACAACGATTGGCTCAACTGCATCGCACCGCTGCCGCGTGACCATTCGAACTCCACCGCTTAAGCTCCGCTTCGCATCTCGAGTCCACTGCAATTCCGACATCTCGATTTTGTTACAACTTCAGTTGAAGGTAACTTGCGGTTTTAATATTCATATTTTACTTGCTTACATAAATCGACTAATTTTTTTAAAAACTATATATCGGTTTGCTACTTTGGTGGATGCTTGTTCATTGTCTCAGTCTATTACTTTGCCAGAGGGTTTACTTTATTCAACTTTAGTGGGTTTTTTTTAATATTTTTTAGCATGGCTTGTTGGAGTGGTTTGTTTTCATTATAAGGATGATCAAACGTAGAAAACATGCGTACATATATGTGAAGAAACTATTTGGGCTGATACAACCTAGCTTACAGTCGATAATCAAAAAATTCAAATGAGGAAAATAACATAGTAGCAGAACAAGTGTTGCAGCATTCATGAGGGTAAAAAACCATGATGTCCACATAACTACGTGTACAGTTTTGATCACAAATTCCATAATAAGGAATTTGAAATCAATTTTCTGTGTTTAGTCAGGTCTCTTTGATCAATCTTAAATCAGATTGTCTATCCGTACACAGCGATATCCCCAGGTACCAGAGTCCATCGGTAAGCTGTTATCAAATTTAATTACAATTTCTCATAATATGTTTCATCTTTGATATATTCAATCCTAAAAATTTGGTAACTTACGATTTTATAAACAAACCCATGGTTATTACATTAGTATATACCAGTACGTCAGGCACGTCCGTTGGACGTGTGCAAAGAGAACAAAAAATAAGCTTATTTATTGCGAAATAATGGTCGTATGCATAAATAACGGTTTCCTTGCTTACATATATTTTCAGTCGTGCTTCGGTAGCTTAGACCGTTATCAATTTCCCTAATGAGGAAATTTAAGCTTGTTATGGTTAAGAACAAAAGTAAGAACGGAGAAATGAGAATTACATATCTTAATAAATTTTAATTTTGTTCGTTGAGTGATTACTATAAAAGTTCTTAGGAAATTGTAGATTTATTCTTTAATAAATTACCAAGATGATTGAAAATGCAATGAGTTTGGGAAGGAAGTGAGATGTGTCGTGCAATGGGAAATAATGTTATGGGATCACATAAAGTACAAAATCACCCTGATTTATTTATTATTAAGGGTTAAAGATGTGATGATAATTTTATAATATAAATAAGCTTCATTTTAAGCGGTTCCCATTATACATAGAAAAGACAGTTAACTAAATCAAATGAGACTCGATCTCATAGATAGACAGTCTAGAAATATCATAGTTTCGTAATCAATTCTATATGAAGTAAAATAGTATATACATGTGCAAACTCATGTCATGGTTTATTATTTTCAATATTTTCAACAATAAATATTTTCTTATTACATGATCAAGTGCTAAGGGTATCTCAAACAACTTGGCACACCGTAAAAATTATGTATAGCCTATGTAAGCGACAAATCCTCAAAAGATCAAGCACTGCCATTTTTATTTAGAAATGAGTAATACTTTATTTGAAGGACCAAGCCTTTATTTAATAAACGTTCACTCATCAGGTTCTTATATATTAAGGGTCATGTTCTTATTTAATAAGCTCTCATCTTCATCTATGCTTTTAAAATGAAAGCGTAAATTTACTCTCCATTTTAATCGACTTAAATAAGCTATTTTTTTCTTTTCGGAAACCATATATTAACTCTTGGTTAAAATCAAGTTTATATTTCAGAAAAAAGAAACCAAAAATAGTTCTAAGTGGCAAGTTGAAACATGTTTTTGAGAAAGGATCACTGTGTATAAGTTTGAAAATAAGGGTACCTTCCTATTTCCATCAAAGAAAATATATAGGCATGACATCTCATCAATATTATAAAATTTTTCACAAAAGTGCAAATATTGTACTGCACTACATAAATTAAATGTTGTTATGAATTTCGATTCCAAAAATAGTTTTTTTTTTATGTTTTGTTGTTCAGTATTTGATCATCTTAGTATTTGAACATTTTGGTGCATCGTATTCATATATTATATCTTTAATTGCATGCTTTTCGGACATATTATTTGTATATTTTGTTCTACCCATGATTGGTTTTTATATCCTACTTTGTATATTAGAAAAAAGCTGATGTATATGCTTGTGGCAGCTGCCTATTTATATACTTTCCTATATTGAACCATTCTTAAATTTTTATGTAGTCCTAATTTGTAGTTTAGTTTGTCTACCTTTAATTGTGAGAAACAAATTACTGTAATTTTTGTTAATTAGTACATATTCAAGCTATGCTTAACTTTGTATATCCTAAAAAACCATTGCAATAATGTTGCAGGTTACATTTTTGGAAATAAATAGATATATAGTACACAACTAAATGGGTTGCTATTTAGCTACACAATTATTAAACGTATAAATGAGTATATAAGTATGAAAAACCATATTATCCAAGAATAAACAGAACATGGGTAAACAGAACATGGGTAAAAGGCTCAGGTTTTCCTTTGATAAACAGAACATGGGTAAAAGACGTAGATCAAAATGTCCTATATATTATTTGTTTTCTTAGGTTCATTAGAATGGCTATTTTTGTATTTTTATTTATTGTAATTTTTCCATTTTCTCTAATTGTACTGTAATTGTAAGCTGCAACATAAGAAAATGACAATGCAATCAATATGGTAATTTAGTTTTAATACGCATGATAAATATATGGTAATTTATGAAATCAAAAAATGTAAACTTACTCTGTAGCAATCAATATTGCAGCAATCAATATCACTATTCTACTTTTGTTATACTATTTAATTGTTCTATCGTTACTATTATTTACCGTTAGCTTCAGTTGAACTACACTCTTAAAAACCCTCTCAATATTCTTGCCCTTTGCTCTTTTTTGGGTATTATTAATATATGTTGGTTAAATTAGGAGTTTGTCCAATGGTTAACTACGTTAGCTGTGTTATGTATGTAAAGTGATAATACAGCTCCTTAATAATCATGCAACTCCCAATTAAATAAAGGGTAATAATTCTCAAAACTGAACTAGCTTTGTACTTCAGCTCTTTTAATTATCAATATTAATGGAATATCGATGAAACAGGATGAGTGATATGGAATAATGCTTACAATTATACCCAATTTATGACACGTCATGTATAGTACCGATGATGACATGGTTTGTGATCAATTTGCATATGTATTTGTCATGGATTATGCTGCAAGATATAATTAAATGAATATTCTCTCGGTATTTTATTATTTCATGTATATATGAAACTTTAACATCCACTGGCTTTACTGCTGTAATTTTTCTAATACACAAGGTTTTTTGGTAAATTGCCATGGTTAACAATTTGTACCAACCAACCGGTCTAATTATTAAAAATTAAGAGATGGTTTTCAGTCTGTTAATGTTGCATATTTTATAAAAATTTGAATAATCCTGTGCAAATACAAAAACCTAATTAAAATAAAGAACTGAAGATACTAAATGATTCAGTGTCAAGTGTTTAAAAGTAATAAAACCTCAAAACCCCCTTGCAATATAGTAGTACAATGGCCCATAATATTTGACGTTGGAATTTATCAAAAATTGATAGAGAAGCGTTAAATCATAGGAATCAATGACTGATTATACAACTTCTAAATGTTGATTATTGAAGTTCGTTTATAACCGCTATAACATGCACGTTTTGCGTGCAACTATACTAACTTTAGTAACATTTGATAAAACTCAGAAGTGATGCTCTTTCTTTGAATAGCTTCCATGTCTGTTTATATTTTGTAGGTTATAATATCACATAACATCTAAATAATTTCTCAACTGTTTTTGCAGCAGAAGAAAGTATGCCACAGATTTACCATGGATTAGAGAAATCATGGGTTTATCTACCAAGGTCCGTACTATACAAATTCATTATATTGATGAATTTTGAACATTTTCCAAACTGTTTCACGTATTAGAAATAGTAATTTATGTATTCAGAGTCACAGGGGAATATAGAGAAGGGGCATGAAATTTCATAAACAAAGCGTTAAAGTACAATGAACAAATTGTTCAGAAAATGAATGCAAAAGCTGATTCTAAAACCACTGAACAACTTAATAAAATCAGTTGTCCGTGCTCAAAATGTTGTAACTTGGGTGCTCATCTATCTGGTTTTGCTGTATTTGAGCACCTAGTATGTAATGGTATGGATCCTACTTACACTACATGGATTTTGCATGGAGAACGACATACTAATGTACAAAATTTTCATGAAGATAATGAATTTTTTAATACATATAGAATGTATGCCGATGCTTTTGATGATGAAGTGATTATGAATGATACAAGCGTGATAGAAGATGATGTGGTAGGAGATTCTTTACTTCCACTGTACCCTGGCTTTAAAAAGTCTACAAAGATTTCTGCTACATTAGCTTTATACCAAATCAAAACCGAGAATGGATTATCAACTAAAAGTTTTAATGAACTGTTAAAGGCAGTACATGAGCACATGCTACCAGATGAAAATTTGCTTCCTAAAAGCAACTATGAGGTAAAAAAGTTTCTCAAGTGTTTTAATCTCAATTATGAGAAAATACATGCATGTCAGAATGATTGCTGTCTTTTTCGAAAAGAGAATGCAAATCTAGATAAATGTCCGAAGTGTGGTTTTTCTAGGTACAAAAAAGGTGACAATGATAACGAGAGGAAGAAAAATATTCCTGTTAAGGTACTTAGATATTTTCCAATTATACCTAGACTTAAAAGAATGTTTAAATCACAAGAAACATCAGAGCAATTGAGGTGGCATGATGTGAATAAAAGCGAAGATGGAAAATTACGACATCCAGTTGATTCTTTAGCTTGGAAGAAAATTGACAAAAAATGGCCTAGTTTTGCTTCTGATCCAAGAAATTTGAGATTTGGACTTGCGACGGATGGATTTAGTCCTTTTACCGATCCTAGGTCGACTTATAGTTGTTGGCCCGTACTACTCGTTACATACAACCTTCCTCCATGGTTGTGTATGAAAAAGGAAAATCTAATGTTGTCTTTGTTGATTCCAGGCCCCAGGCAACCAGGTAATCATAATTATGTTTTCATATTATTCTCATGGATTGTTATAGTTCATGTACATATTAATTTCTTCCAAATTTATGCTACATATTTTTATGTTACTATTAAGATTCCCTAATTTTTCATTAACAGTGTTACACAAATATTTCAAAGAATTTTTTTATTTTAGCCTCATTTTTTCACTTCTAAAGTTCTTACTTTTTCATCAACATAAGGTCACGTGACCTGATCATATCTTTGGTAAGTTGAGAACTAGAATTGCATATTTTCATCGTGACATTTTCAATGGCATATATCATGGAAATTCATAACTACATCTCAATCGACTTCTTTTTGCATTTATATTTTGGGCAATGTTGTTAGTCATTACATTTATCAAAATTTGTCGTATTCATAACCAATTATTATTTTAAAAAAGTTGTACTCATTTCATACAGATATCCTTTCAAAATCTTATTTATATCCCATGAACGTCAACTTCCTCATTCTGCTAATTAATTGCATGTAGCTCTCATTTTTAAGCGTAAACAATGGTTATATGTTGCTTTCATGATTCATAGCACATAATTATTGTGCAACTTAAGGACCTAGGAAATATCATATTTCTATAAATACCATAATAATAAAAAGAGCAAAGTAGAATCATTTAGATGTATTCTAATTTCTAACACATAAGGTCAGTTTTGTTTGCTATACACATCGTATTCTTTACTATATTCAGATCAAGGAATATAGATTTTCAAGTATAAAATTTGTGCATATCTTATTTTTCACTTGTTATTCAAACTAAATAACCTAACTAAAATTATTTATTTTTGTGAGAAGGAAACGACATTGATGTTTACTTAGAGCCACTCATAGACGATTTGAAAGAGTTATGGAATAACGGCGTGGAGGTATATGATGCGTTTAGTAATTCCAATTTCAAGTTAAATGCTGTTTTACTGTGGACTATAAATGATTTCCCGGCTTATGGTAATCTAGCTGGTTGCACAACAAAAGGAAAGACAGGATGCCCAATTTGTGGGGTTAATACATTATCGAATTGGTTACCTTTTAGTTGTAAGTGTGTATATTTGCACCATAGAAGGTTTCTATCTCCAGATCACCCTTTTCGAAAAAGAAAAAGTTGGTTTGATGGTAAAAATGAAGAACGAGGTAAACCAACAGTAATGAGTGGTATAAATGTGCTAAAATCTATAAGTAATATTCAAAATGACTGGGGAAAGAAAATAAAAGAAGAGAAAGGAACAACTAATAGAGTTGCTAAGAGGAAGAGACAAAACCAAAAGAAGAGAAAAGCTGCATATGATAAAAACACTTATATGTGGAAGAAGAAGTCAATCTTCTTCGAGTTGCCGTATTGGAAGGTACAAAATATTAGTTAATATTATATGTATTTTTTATTTATGATTTTTTTGATTTAATTCTCTCATACAATAGTGGGTGCTAAAATTTTATGATATGACTTTTAGGAATTGCTGTTACGTCACAACTTGGATGTAATGCATATCGAAAAAAATGTATGTGAAAGTCTAGTTGGAACAATATTGAACATAAATGGAAAATTCAAAGATGGGTTAAATTCTCATAAGGATCTACAACATATTGGAATAAGAAATGAGTTGCATCCGCAAGATGTAGGTGGAAAGACATACCTTCCTGCAGCACAACACACATTAACAAAACAAGAAAAACTAATTTTCTACAATCGACTCAGAAAATTAAAGGTGCCTGATGGTTATAGTTCTAATATTCGACAATGTTTTTCAAAGGATGATAATATAATAGGACTGAAATCTCATGATTGCCATGTTTTAATGCAACAATTATTACCTGTGGCTTTGAGAGGGCTCTTACCAAAGGGGCCGAGAAATGCAATATTTCGGCTCTGTATATTTTTTAATGAATTGTGCCAAAGAGTAATAGATCGAAAGAGGTTGGAACATCTTGAAAATGAAGTTGCTGAGATATTATGCATTTTTGAAAGGTTTTTCCCTCCATCATTTTTTGATATTATGGTGCACCTGACTATTCACTTGACGAGAAAAGTAAGACTGTGCGGCCCAGTACAATATCGTTGGATGTATCCGTTTGAAAGGTGACTTTTTACCACTTTTTTTTCTTATAAACTTTGTGTGATTCATATTTAAATTAAAATCCTTTTTAGTCCATGAAAATGAGAAAAATATCTAATTTCCATAATTGGATGCATGATCATATAGTTTAGAAATATGAATAAACTATACTATTGCCAAAGATTTGTAGAGCATAATTATTACTGAATTTTATCATATTGAGTTATTGAAAATCAATTATTAATGAACTTTGTCATATGAAGCTAAACTTGAGAAATACTTTATTATTTGAACCCCGTTGTTTTATATAAGTTAAATGGCATATCAATTTTAAGTCATATGAAGTTCTTTAAATTACACCTACAAAACAGAAAGCAAGAGATGCAGTTCATATGGAAAGATAATTTTTAGTTGAATGAATAAATTTATGTACATAATATACTGGAACAACATTTACTTGTAATTTTTCTTTTTTGTAGATATATGAAAATACTAAAAGGCTATGTTAAAAATCCCTCACGTCCCGAAGGATGCATAGCAGAAAGTTATCTTGCTGAAGAGTGCATGAGGTATTGTGCTAGTTATATGAAACAAAATGTTGAAATATGTGAGAAGCATGGTAGAAATGAAGAGGTTGAAAATAATGCTTCTCACATCGGGCGTCCAATCAGTAAAGAGAAACATATTACCATGTCCAATGAAATGCTGAAAATTGCACATCGTTATGTGCTTTTTAATATGGCAGAAGTGCAGTCTTATGAAAAGTAAGTATAATAAGATCTACCAAGCTACAATTATAGCTAAAAAAGTGTAATACTTGTGATATATATATATATATATATCTTCTTGTTATACTTTAGACTACACATGGAGGAGCTGAAGCATTCAGATGTTCGCTTCATCAAAAATGAAACTTTGCTTTGGAATCAACATTCTGCCAATTTTTGTGATTGGTTTCAAAAAAAGGTATTCTATATACGACGATATGAGTTTGATTTCAATTACTTTTGTGTCAGTGTGCCTTACTTAAAAAAAGCACATGTACGTACATGATTGTTGCAGCCTATTTTAACTTACTATGTAGGTTGAAATGGAAATTAAGTCAAAAAATCATGTTCCTGAGAAGATAAAGTGGTTATCATTTGGCCTTGAAAAGCAAGCTGTTACATATACTGGTTATATTATAAATGGATGCAGATTTCATACCCAATATGTCGAAAGATCGACTCAAAACAGTGGTATAATGATTGAAGCAAATAACATGAGCGATTCACATTTAAATAATAATACAACTTCAAAGGCATACTTTGGTGTTCTTCAGGAAATTATTGTGTTAGACTATCATATTATGCAAATTCCTATATTTAAATGTATTTGGGCTAATATCGATCGTGGTATTAAGATGGAAGATGGTTTTATATTAGCTAATCTACACCAATTCCAGAATCAATTCCAGAATGATCCTTTTATTTTAGCTTCACAAGCTCGACAGGTTTTCTACTCAAGAGATTCTGATGTCTCTAACTGGTATGTTGTGTTGAAACCACCATCTAGAGGTTTTCTTGAATTAGAAATGTGCTACGAAGATATCTGTATCAACTGTCAACCTTTGGATGTATCACAACTTGATGAAGTTTTGGAGGATGACGATGGCTTCGAAAGAAAGGGTCATGAAGGCATGTTAGTGTAGCTTCTCTTATTTCCATTGTTTAGGTAATGGTTTATCTTAGCAAGTTCAAAACTTAATAATCCTGTATCATTATGCATTGATATGACAATGGTTTATTTATTCAACTCAAATTGTTGTGATGTACATGAGAAATTTGTTTATTTGTTGTACATTTAGTTCCTCGTGTTCTTTTTGGCCAAAAATTAAGTAAATTTTATGTAACCTTTGTCATATCAAATACTTGCTATATGTGATTCCCTAGGTACTGGTGTAGCAATAATAGCTATTATTGTTTGTACTTATGCGTTTCTTATTTCATGTTTGTAGGCTTGCTATATGTCAATGCGAGGACGGCTGGAAAAATGGATATTGATACAAACTAAAGACCTCTTTTTGTAAGTTCTTACAACCACATAGCTATTATTTTTTGCCACAATTCAAGTTTAGTGCTTCAAATAAATTAAGAATTCACTTTGGGATTAAATAACCCAATTTAGAGGTCAAATTAAAGATTAGCTTTGGGATTAAATCCTAATTTTGTTATGAAATAAATTACAATCAATATCTAGGAAAAAACTGAGTAACATACTTGAAGTTATGCATCGAATTCTAGTGATGACAGCCGTCGATTTTTTTTTCTTTTTTCCGAATGATCCAGAAGCAGCCAATCAAGCTTGGGATGAACCATAGAACTTGATGTTTTAGCGATCTCCTATGGACTAATTTAACAAAAAGAACAATATGTTCAAATAACCTCTTGCATAGCACACAAGTAAATTTGAACAAGTACGTCAATTGAGCTAAGGATCAATAATTGAACTCAACTTATTTGTATATTGATCTAATTAATATAAATACATTAACTTTTATGTGCATAAGTAGTCATGGAAATGGAGTAATATATATCATAGACACTAACCATATTGGATTCAACTGCAGATGTATCTACAAACAGTTGTTTGATTTGATTCAGCCCATCTGTAGAAAATACATATTTATTGATCATAGCGTAATCGAACTTAATAACCCTGCTTGTAAGCAAAGTACAGATATACACTGGTTTCAATATGAGTATTTGATTATATGTTTCAATATGATTATATGAGTATATGATTATATGAGTATATGATCACTTTGAATAGATACCGAACATATTGGGATTTACCTTTGGTGTACTTCAAATGATTTTGTACATCATTTGAATCATTTCGATAAAACTGCTCCACATCATTTGATTTTGTACATCATTTGAAGCATAACTTAACAAGGTAAAACTGCTCCACATCATTTGAATCATTTCGATAAATTGTTAGCTTATACTTGTATGAAGTCCATATGATGAAAGTAGAGATTATTTGCATCTCAGTAGGGTCGTACCATTTTAACTCAGGTAAAGGCCTGATCCTCTATTCCCAGTCCTATGTGTTGTAGAGAAAAACAGGGTCAACATGGATTTTCTTACAGGGACATTGAAATGATAGCTAGGTAAATAGGGTCAACAGGAATTTATTTTTAAATGCACGTGTTTTGACCCAGTAAAAAAGGAATTTTTATTGGGTTAGACCCGACACTGTTAAAATTATTTTAAATGGGTTAGGTTAGAGGTTCGGGTTACATTATGACAGACCTAGCTTTTAATATGAGTTTATCTCCTTTATTATGTATCATAGTACAGTACAGTAACTAGTTTTAATTAAAATATATGCTACCCATGCTGCAGGAACTAAAGGCGCTCTTATGAAGAAGGTTATTGCAGCCGCTACATTGTTATTTCGAAAGCTTGCTCTACCAACTAAAATCTTTTTTGGAAACTTCAAACAAGTTGCATTTCTATTCTAGTTTTTAGGCTCTTGTTTGCAGTGTATTTGTATTTCATACCATAACTTGCATTGATACATGTCGCTGTCAAAATACTTTCTGATGTGACTCATGATGTTTTATTATTATTATTATTAAATCATGTGTTGATCTAACATATTGTTCTGTATATGCTATTCCTTTTGAAATGAGCAATTGTGATTTGACATTTAATAACATTCTTTGAACTGTTGTGATGCTATAAAATATGGTTGAAATGTACAATACAATATACGGAGAATGTTGGTATAATTTACAATGTTTGTCAATTATTGTAAAATACTTATGCACAACGTTTATTGTATGAATCAAATGTATTTTTTGTTATATTAGAGCAATGTTATAGAAAAATTATTTACAACCATTCACAAACGTGGTGGTAATACATAGTATAACAGGTAAAAAAAGTTGTGGGAATTTTGTTTTGCAATGTTTAACGAATGATGCAAATGAAATTAGAGAAACATTTAAACAATGTTGTCTAACTTGTGTTTGCAACGTTTATTAAATATGATTGAAACATAAAATGCCACATTTGGAAATAGTAGTATAAAACCAATACACAACTTTTATTAGATGACGTGGATAATGTTTCTACAATAAGTGAATAACGTTGTCGAAATAAAATACAACATTTGGAAATCATTGAAAATGTATGCAGACAACATGTAAATATTATTGTAAAAAGTTTATTATAGCATATGAAATATATGGTAATTGACTATTTTAAAACATTCAAAAAACGTAGTAAAAAGTTCTTTTAACTACTTTTTGATGTTTTCACAATATTTATGTTTTGTTATAGCTAAATTTTCTACAACATTTTATGCAACATTTAAATAAACGTTGTAAAAGATACCCCATCTTTCACAACTGTGGATGTAACAACATAACCATAAATGTTGTTATAATACATTAACTACATTTATACAATGTTGTAAAATGATATTTTTCTTGTAGTGATATATAATGTATTCGTAAACTAACATGATAGTATAATATAATATATGGGCATGTGTATAACTATACACACACATGTGTATTCGATCAATGTAGGACAACAGTCAAGGGTATAATAAAACAATATGAAAACAGAACCCGTTGTATATCTCACAGCACATGGGATAAAATATAGTAATCAATATAGATATAAAACATGAGAGACAATAGAATAAAAAATGAACCGAACTAAATCAGAGTACATTGGTCCATCACAGTTATAAAAATTGAAGTGGTAATAGAGTTTATACAACACATTAAATAAACTCTAAATAGAAAGTTGTATCTAATAAATACTGATAATAGCTCCATAATACCGTACAATGGAATAATAATAATAGTTCCAAAATAGTATATGAAAGTGTTAGCCACTTGTTCGTCCTCCTTATAGTTCCACGCATTATCTCAAACTCGTTATCTCTAATCGACTTATTTAAGAGTATCCAAAATAATAAGAAATAAAGCATAAAACCTTAAATCAGACAACGGTCTGGTGTGAGCGATCTATAATCTCAAAATACTAAAAGAATCGGTATAGTAAATAGGAACATAAGATATGTAGAATCATATCTGACATATTCCTTATCAAACAAGTTAGCACATAGCATTGATATATGCTAATCTACCATCATATGGATATATTACTGCTCAAGGTACAATATAGGGTACCTAAGTATAATATGTAATAATACTTACATCGTACGACATCCACATCAAACATGGCAAACATCAAACAATCTCGCCTCTCTCAACTCAAATACCATTGGATATAAGGTACCCCGTATGATCCCCCATATTGATTGGCGACTAATTGTCATTGCGATCTTATCGATGCTCGAATCCATGTCACTCCTTAAGACCAAGTAACTAGACCACTCTATATAGGTCTAGGGTAAAACAGATCTCCCCGTATTGATATGTAGTGAGTGTTTCCATCAACCCTTTCTTTGTGATCATACATAAAGATCTTTAAGTTATCTACGATCTCTTTAGCATACGTCACAATAGTAAAAACCCCGCATGTTCTCTATAAGTTCATTCTGTATCGAACTTTTCTCCTTAGACGATCCTAATAGAAGCATCCATATGTTCTACTCCACAAGTTCACTCCGTATCGAACTTCCCCTTTGGACAATCCCTAGATGCCACAAGCACTTTCTACCCGAAGAGTTTGGTCTGTTATTATAACGACCCGCCATTTTTACCATCAAAAGTCGATACTCAATACATCCACGGTATTTAAATGTCGAATATCCAATCGCCAAAAAGAAAAATTGTTATGGTAAAAATTAAAAAGAAAAAGAAAATGAGAAATAGAACCCCACAGTGGAACAAGCACAGTAATATAACAAAGACGGTAAAAACTATCACTCTAAAATACATAATATATCAGAGTTAAAAACAAACCTCATCGGGCTGGACAGTTATAACTTCCTGACTTTATAATTGCTGATGAGTACATAATAATACAACAGAAATAAAATACTACAGTAGGTAAACATCCAGCTTTACTCCGTGAGCTCCATGTCCCACTATTGACAACCTGAAAAAATATTCAGTTTGACCCAAACATTATAGTAAAATAATACCCAGATCGGTTTGGAAATACCAGTGTGAGAAACTCAAGTACTATGATGAATATATAACGATTCTGTGAGACAACACCATTAAATACGGAACAAGTTTTACCTCACTAGAACAACTTCCACACATGACTGAATGGAAACAAATGGAAAAACAATCCAAACTTGAAAGAATTGGCATCAACAAGATCAAAATCTAAACTTAAAGAATGGACACAATAATTAAAAATGGAGAAGAGCTCCAAGCACTTCTCGATGCAATTAAGAAAACAATTCAAAGATTTGAATCAACAACAAGGAAAAAGGAAGTTTTCCAACAATGACTTCTGGACACGTCCAAGTCAGACCCCGCCAACCTTTTCCGAGAATCTGAGTATTCCATATCTCTGCGTGCATACCACAACATCCAATCTTGGGTAGATATGAAGATACCCTCATGGGAACCACTGCACATAGCTTGGCTTTCACTTACTCTTTGGTTTTAGTCATTTCTGAAAAAGGATATTAATGCTCAAATGAGCAACAAATCATCTTAAATTGACGATACTCAAAGAAGAAAGCTGAATTGATGGTCAATAAATCAACTATCGGGAATAATCAAAATGGTCGTATATGAAAATTAAATCTGATACCGTTACCACTACTCGTCGGTTTCAAACTTGTACTGTTCCCTGGTTGAGAATGAAGCCGGGCAAGTTAAGGTAGTGTTACCACTAGGCAGTGCCTTAATAATAATTTCAATCTTTGAGATAGAAACGAGTTTCCATATCTCGACGTTTAGTGCTGAGAGTATGCCTAAATCCTTTCCATATAAGTGATATCATTACGAGAATTCAAATTTCTTATCTTTTCCGTAATCAAATCAAACATTTAAACTTTTAAAACCCCAAATTGTGCTTGGTTTTTCACATCACAAATATTTGTAAAACACTTTAAAAACACTATTTAAAAAATATTTTTTCTTAAGGATTTTCTCATTTATAAATTTCAAACAACATTTATTATCCCAAAAGGTAATAAATCAATTAAAATACTTTTATAAATTAAAAAAAACATTAATTGTCCTTAAAGGGAATTAATCGAATTTATAACTCCTTTAATAAATAAATCAATTACCTGTAAACCCCTTTATTAAATCGGATAATTAATTTTAAACACTTTTATTTAAATCAATTAATTAACTTCAAACATAATTTATTAAAATGATTAATTAATCTTAGTCATCATTATTAAAATGATTAATTAACTTTGAACTCCTTTATTAAATCAGTTAATTAACTTTAATCACTTTTGTTAAACTGGTTAATTAACTTTAAAACACTTCTATCAAAACTATTAGTTAACTTTAGACATCATTAATTAACTTTATTATAGTTAAATACTAATTAAAAATATATTTAAACCTCTAACCCTTTTCAATACTTATACAATCCTTACGAACCCATTTGAAAAGAATTTACAAAATATTTAAGGTAAATAACCTTTATAAAGTTAAACAACATTTATTATCCCAAAAGATAATTAAATCCAATTTAATCTTTTATAAATTTAAAACGACATTACTTATCTCGAAAGATAATTAATTAAATTCATAATCTCTTTACAATTTAAAACGGCTTTAATTATCTTGAAAGATAATTAATTAAATTTAAAACTTCTGTTATAAATTTTAATGAACGCTTATACTTTATTTTTAGAATTCTCAAAGTATTTGAAAATATTGTTCAAAGAACTTTCAAACTGCAAAAACACAACCAAACATTCATTTTGTAAAAGTACAAGCTCAAGCTCAATGCATAACAAGGGTTTGGGGGGATGATATTTCATAAGTGACAGTACAACGATAATCACTGTAATTACCCTTACACAATCAAACAGTATGTCATAAATATTTTCAACAAATAACAATATAAGTGACATAAGAATATAAATAAATTAATATTAGCGAGAAACCCCTTATGGTCTCTCTACAAAAGTCCCCTGTAAATCACACATATGAATGTGTATTTCAAAGTTTTACGTAGTGACCTATTCGCTGCATACACTTCGACTTTCCTTTGGTTTTTGTTCTCTACGGCACAATGGTTATTTATGTCATCCACTTTCCAAGCAGGAATTTAAAATCCAAACAAACAATCAAACAATAATATAAACTATCATCCAAGCATTCAACAATAATTTATAGCATCATGGATAGCATAGTTTATTTAAAGGTACGCAAACTCACAGAAATTCCAGCTGACACTTTCACGTTTCGATTCGGTCTAAAATTGAACGACGTTCGATTTTAGCCCAGAATTCAACTAGCTTCAAATTCAACGAAACCGGTTTAAATGCGAAGCTAACGTTCATACGAGTTCAACGCAACCCACCGCGTACAATTTCGACCTCGTATGAGCAAGGTATGATTTTTATAAGATTTGGAGATTTAAAATATAATTAATTAATATTAGTAGTACTTACTTAATTAATTACCCAGCTATACTCTTTCTTCTCCAAAATCGTAACCGCCTCTTCCTTGTACATGACACAGCACCACGGCCGTGCACGCACGTGCGTACTCCCTCACCTCTCGATGAAACCAACATCCGTCGCCTCCATCGTCTCTCTCTCCGCAGACTCGGACTTGCTCGTCACCACTATACCCCACTCGACATCCCCTCCCCAACATCTGCCTATAGCCAGCAAACGCGACATCCCAAATTGGCGCTCCATCCAAATGGCGATAAGACCTCTCTAAATTTGCACCACCGAAGTTCCTTCCTTCGCTAAACCCAAATCCAAACTCAATTTTGCCTCTCGCCTCACCAAATTCGAGAATACACAAACCCTAGCTACGCCCAAAATGACCAAGCTTGGCCAGACGAGAACGCACACAGCAATATGGGTATGGAATTGTAGATCTACTTGATACGAGTTCAAAGATCTTTGTTTTATAATTTTTAATAGAGTGAATATTTTTCTTTTGAATGTTGCTTCCATTATTTTGTTTACTGACAAATGAAATTGAAAAAGAGAGAGAGGGAAAAGGTGAAGTGAGAATGTTGAATTGATGGAAGGGTTTAATTTGTATTTATTTTGTAATTCCCGGCGCGTCATTGCGTAGAATTTTGTTCGCGTATGGGCCGCGAACGACAAAATAAAAATACGGTTGCACACAAAAATGCAATACGATCCCAAAACAATAATAATATACATTGATTATCATATTCTGTAAAAGCATAAAAATATCATCATTTGCCGAAAAATCGTCAAACGACAATTCACATATTTTCCAAATAAAAAATAATTGAAATTTTCTATAATTAAATTTAAATTACTACAATAAAAATTAAGTCGTTTTATTAACAAATTATTTTCTTATTATTTATCCGAACTATTTATTCCTGTAAATAAATTTACAACGAATACACCATTATTATTTACTAATTAAAAGAAGTTAAATAAGGCTATTAAGTTCATTTAACTAATATTTAATTCATCATTCTAATAATTAATTCGCAATTTAAATATTTAAATACATTTAATAAATTCAAGTTATTCAATACTATATTTGAATTCAAGTTATTAAACTTTAAAAACCAATTATTTATATATTTTAAATTAATCAAATATTAAAGATCCAAATGATAAAATTACGGGATGTTATATTCTCCTCCTTTAAAAGAATTTCGTCCCCGAAATTCTTAAAGGAAGAAAATATCTTCAAACCCTTAAGTTTTAAAAACTATTAATTAAAATGAGTTATTAAACTTATTAGTTAAACTTCAAATGTTAAGAAAAATTTCGGCAGCGTCTCCTTTGCGCGGCTAGATCCGAACACTACAACTCGCAACAACTGTCCCAAAGCAACAAAAAAAACCCACGTGGCCTACCATATCTAAGGCAAAAGATCATCAATCAAAATACCAATTTCTAATCTACAACGTACCTCTTTTGTGTTTGACTTTTTTTTTGCAAGCAACTCCCTATCTTAATGCAAACGCAGGTGCGCAAGAAATCAAATAGAAATCTCTTGCTCCCTTGTACCTATCTTGTACTTATATAATTCAAAAGAGAATCATGCTAACAACAAGCAAAACACAAGCTATTTCTATCATAAAAAATCGCAATAGAAACAATTATAACAACCATATGCAACAAAAAGTACATCGCATACTCTATACTAAAATACTATGCATCTAGTCTTTTCAAAAAATAAATTTAGAACTAAATGCCTGTGATTATACATTCAAAATATAATTTCAAATTCCTCTAAAGAGAAATAAATCAAAACCAAAATCAATTATGACAATCAGGGGGCTCATCATACCGAAGCCTGATACAATTCTAGAATCAAAACAACACGGAGCATATGGTGGTATTCCGGTTCCTCCAAAACAACGACTAGAGAAAACAAATATACCCGGCGAGCCTTCCAAATCTGAAAACCCCCAATTATCCAATTTTAATCATAACAAAAAATAATTGAATAATCACTTCACAAAATTCTTTTCAAATATCTGGAAATAATAATAATACACTAACACTCACTTTGGGTTCGTTCGGATTCAAACTCATTTCGATCGCACAATGATAAAGGGAATAATTTACTAAGTACACTACAACGGCCACCTAAGCAAATATTCGATCTTCATTTAGAAGATTATTCAGATTACCACAAAAACTAATCGAGATGTTTTCCTCGAATTACCCCAAAGAAAATGCATTCCATTAAAATTTCTCTTCCAAAATATTTATACTTATAAATATTTCCAATTAATACTACTATTGCTTTTCTCAAAAATCCATTTTGTAATCATTTCAAGCAGTAACGTGATTTAAATTCTCAAAAACTATTCTTACTTATAAAACACCCTTTATAAATCATATAAATTATTTTATACACCATACTTGTATAAAATATACTTTTAATATCATCTTATATTATAATAATTTCCCTTTATTATAATAAAATTTTCACAAATGTTTATCCTCTAAATGTCTAATCTTCCCATTTAGATTATACCAAACAACTTTAATTGAAAGTTTTACTTTTAACTCAACATTATTAAAAGATGACTTTTAACTTAACATTTTCTCCGAATACCTTATAGTCAAATTGTTAAACTTAATTCACAAGGAGTTCGTTTTAATGCACTCACAATTATTAAAACAACAAATGCCCATAAACTGGTCGAGCATAAATTAATAACCAACAAACGATAGTCAATGCTTCTAACTAATCAGCCTAGATAGTCATAACTTCATGACCTTACAATTGCTGATGGGTATACATAATAATATAGCGGAAATAAAATACTATGGTAGGTGAATATCTAGCTCTACTCCGTGAGCTCCACGTCTCACCAACGACAACTGGAAAAAATACTCGACTTGACTCGAGCATGATAGTAAAATAACATCCAGATCAGTCTAGAAATACCAATGTGAGAAACTCAAGTAGTATGATGAACATACAACAATTTCTTGAGACCACGCCACTGAATACGGAATGTAACGACCCGCATTTTTTTCGATAATTAAAATATTGAATTAAATAAGATTTTATAATTTAATGTTGGAAAAAAATAAAATTTATGATGTAGGAATGAGAAAACTAACTAGAATTAAGTTTAATAAAGTAAATTAATGTAATAGATGAATATTTGAATGTAATCTCAAGTAATTGTAATAATTGTAAGTTATAATTGGTTATAAATTTAAAATAAGGAAATAAATTTGAATGTTATATTAATTGATGAAATGATAAGTAATAAATTGAAATTGGATAAAATTTGTGTGTAGATAACAAACTTATAAGTGCGATTAAATTAAGAAAAGGTAACAATTGGCATTTGTGACCAATTTATTTAATATGTTGAATTAAGTTGGAAATCAATTGGAATTAAATGTAATTAAATATTACGTTAATAGGAGTTAAGACGATAATTGTAAAATGTGAAGGTAATAAAATGTACAGAAATATCAATTATATTCTTAAGACAATAATTTATTTAATAAAAAGAGTAAAACTAAGATAAATGAATTTATTGGGACTTTAAATTATAATTAATGTGAAAATCGACAAAAATTCAATATAATTGGAATATTGCAACTAATATAGTAAAAGATGATAATTGTAGAATATTAATGCAATAAGATATAAACAAATGTTAACTATGTCCATAGAGTAATGATTGATTGAATAAAAAGATTTTAATCAAATTAAATTATAATTTATTGGAATTAAATTATAATTAATTGGATCTAATTACAGTTGAAATTGAACACTGTAATTAGTGTAATATTTAACACTGAATTGATATGTAAATTTATTTTAAATTATTGAAAATGTTCAAGTAATCAAAAATGATGAAAATTGTTAGTTATTAAACTTGAAATTAAAAAGTGATTTAATTAATTTAATATTAATTTATTTAATTAACGTGAAATAGCCATTTTGGCCACTGACTCGGATTTCGATGAAACCAGTTTCATCGGATCCGTAATGGTGAATTATTGTAGGATTTCAAGTTTCGTAGCGATCGGAATTGTCGTCTGATCGTACGGACTCGAAATGCGTAGAAATCAATTTAATTAAAATCAATTGAAATAAGCTGATTTTAAAAGCTAACTTCTTCATACGATGGAACTAGGACTTGAAACCTGTTCCATTGAGTTTAAAAAAATCAAAAACATCTTTTTGATATATGGAATGATCCACTTTCGTTTCGGAGGCAGAACGGGATTTTTGGGTCGCTATTCGTCGTTTGTACAAATTCGATAAGTATTTATTTTCTTATCGGGCTTTGTTAATATAAATAGTCTTGTATTCCAAACCCTAGCAGTCATTTTTCTTATCCTGTACATACATCAACTTATGCCTATCTCCTTCTTTTCAATGGTAGAAACAAATTCAATCTCAAAACCCTAAATTCAATTTTCAAATCAATTTCAAAATTTAAACTCCTCCAAACCATGACATATTATATACCGTTTTGAAGCTCTTGATGAGCGTAATCCATTGATGTAATTCGTTTTTGCAATCGAATCACCGTTTGTCCAAAAATCGAAGATGAAACTCAGCCGTCCATATTGGGTTTTTCATGATCCAACGGTGGATTTTTGCCCGATCGACGATCGGGGGGTGGCATCAGGAAGAGGAGGACGAGCAGGCCCTAGATCTAGTGTTCGCTCATGCTGGTGGTGCTTGGAATCGCCGGAAATCATGCTCAAAGCTCTAGCGGCAACGACGCGACTTGGGCGACCAGAGATGGCTGCTCTATGCCGGGAGGTTTGGCCCGATGCTAGGAGGCCTTTGGTGTTGGCCGATCGAAGTATCGTTGATCGTGGTGGTCGAAAAATTCGAGCAAAGGGGGGGGGGGGCGGCTGATGGGTGTTAGGGCTCGTTCGAATCACGTGGAGGAGGAAACAGTAGCGGCTCTGGGTAAACTTTGCTCTTTTTTATTTTAATTTAAATTTAATGTTCTAATTTACATATCTTTTGCATACGAAGTCGGATTTACGCGCGGTTTTCTCCACTGCGATCATATTGAAATTCCAGACATTTTAAAACTAGTTTGAACAAATTCTGAGACTATTGAATTTTGGGCCTTATTCGGATTTCAAATCGATTTGCAATCAAAAATGAGTGTTTTGATCCACTCACAACTACTAAATTATATTATGTTAGTTAAATTGAATTTATGATGTGATTTGGAATTGATTTGATGATGTTTGGTATATATAAATTGCTATTCTAGTTAAATTTGACTTTTATTGCATTTAATCGTCGTTTAATTTAATATTGAATTTAATTGTCAATTTAATACCTGTTATTGATAATCAGTTATCCATTGATGTTTATTGATTGATTTGGATGATGATTGTGATGGATGTTAGATTGTTGATATTGGATGACTGGATGTTATATTTTTGTATTGTTATAACACTGCAAGTTCCCTATGGGTTGAAATGATACATACCCGAACGATCTATAGATTAGGAATAATCGTTATGGGTTGAAATGATAGAATCGAGCGATTTTATGGATTTTATTTTAATTCGAGATTGCGGGTTGAAACAATATATGCCCGTAAAATTTTAAATTGTGGATTGAAATGATAAATATCCGTACCACTTGACCATAGGGTAGAAAATTATATACGGACACAAGATCGGTTAAATTAAATGATTTTTAAATCTTTAAATTTTGAATTCAGTTAATTGGTATTTTGAAATAGAAAGTGATTTCTATAAACTGAATTATATTCAAAAATCCGAGCGTTAATGTTGAAATTGGAATTGATTTAATGAATTGTTCAAAGGATTTAAATTGGAATTTCAAAGTTGAATTGTCAAATATAAATGAATTTTTCGAAATTGAGTTGTTGAAAATGTTTGAATATAACTTTAAAATCTATTTTAAACTAATTTAGACTATTTTAATCAATTTAAACTATTTTAATTTATTTTAATCTATTATAACCTATTTAATCCAATTTAATCTATTTTACCTATTTCAAAATAATTAAATGTATTTAATCTATTTTTAAATCTATTTAATATAATTTAAATCTATTAAATCTATTTTAAATGTAATTAATCTATTTTAAATCTATTTAACATAATTTAAATCTATTAATATATTTTAAATGTATTTAATATATTTTAAATCTATTTAATATAATTTAAGTCTATCTAATCTATTTTAAATCTATTTAATATAATTTAAATTTATTTAAGGGTACTTTTGGCACAGGTCCTTATTAAGTTTCAAAATTCACGAAAAGTCCTTCACTAAATTTCAGTGTAAATTAGGTCCCTGTTTTTTATTCACGATTATTGCAGAGCATTATGCAACATTTCATAAAAATTGCTCACATTTCCGCAACATTTCTGTACACTGTGAACATAGTGTATGAAAGTTGCTGAAATATCAACACTTATTTATAAAAGTTGATGATATTTCAGCAACATTTATGTACACTGTGAACACAGTTTATGAAAGTTGCTGAAATATCAGCACTTATTTATAAAAGTTGCTGACATTTCAGTAATAATTTTTCTTTGTTTTTACAATAAAACTTTGACACAGATAGTTGCTGAAATATCAGCACTTATTTATAAAAGTTGCTGACATTTCAGCAATAATTTTTCTTCGTTTCCAGAAAACAGGGACCCGCTTTACAATGAAACTTTGACAGGGACCCGCTTTACAATATGAAAGTATGATAGGGATGCCTTCCTAATTTCCACTTTATTTAATCTATTTTAAATCTATTTAAATCATCTTAAATCTAATTTAAGTCTAATTAAACTATTTAAACTATTTTAACTATTTTAATATATTTTAAACTATTTTAAATCATTTAAACTATTTTAGAGTATTTAACTATTTTTAAAAAAATTTATTAAAACTATTTATGACTATCTAAACTAGTTTCTAAAATTTCAGACTGTGAAAAGTTAAAGTATTTATATTTAAATCCTTGATGATTGATACAACCTAAGTTGGGATTTGAAATTGATACCTTTTTGTGAAATGGCATATTTGAGTAAATATGATGATTTTGGAATAAGGATTTGATTAACCAATCTTATCGACAATTTCAAAAGTGAAGATGATTTTGAAAGTGAATATGGTTTTAGAAGTGAATATGATTTCGAAAGTGATATGGTTTGAAATCGAATATGATATTTTGATATTAATTATGAATTGACTTTTAAAATGTAAAAGAACCATCCGGTGTGAAATAAGCGTTTGGTTGTTAAAGAGACCAGGATCGGATATTGTCATACTCTTTGCCAATACCGAAAACCACTTTAACAACTATGTACGTGGTGGAGATTTTAGAAATGAAGTAGGATGGTTGGCAAATGATTCTGTATGAGGTATTTACATGACCCTGACTCCCATGAGTCAGATTAGATGTGAGTAAAACAGGAGCCACGCCGGGCCAAGTGAGGTAATTCCTCCTATCGGACTTGCTTCTTCGATACCATATTATGACTTTGTGATGATTTGGTGGCCACCCTTTGATTTTGATTATGGGAGTGTGTTCCGAGGTGACGGTAGTAGCTGTTATGCGTTACTACCAGTCCGAATCCGTAATTGGTAGAATCCTACCCTGGCATTGCCTCGAGTGCCGTGTTCACATGCCATATCACGCCTTCTACGAGTTTGTTTTGTACCATACCTATGGAGTGTCCTCTGAGTAAACCACCGGTTTGGTGGAGCGTACGGTACTGTATAGACTATGGGAATATATAAAATGTGTTAAGGGGGATATAGGTAATACCTTAACGCTATTTTAATACTTTACTTTACTGTAGACACTATTATAATAGCGTATTGTACTACATAGTATATAGTTTAACGAATCCTTAGGAGATGGTAATCCTGAACATCTCTTAAGTTACTGCACTCACGTTAGACACTGGATAGGAGATGTCAAACCCCGTAAACATCTCTGACACCGTTGCACTCATATTTATTTACTGTTGATTTAACTTACATAAGATCTTTTAATTCTGACTCGAGTATTTTGTCTTTTCAATTCGCTCGGGTCAGTTTGAGCTTTTCAGTTTATCGAAGATTGCTTTCAGGAGGACGAAGACGAAGATTTAGTACTATTGCTATTTACTATATTATTTGTTTTAATTTTCCGCTGCATCATGTTGTTCCGATGCATTATTTATTTATTACTACTATATGTACTCTGATTCTATACTGTAAAGTGTAATAAAATGTTATTTGTAAAACAGCTTCATGAACTGTTTATTTGATTATTATATTTTGTCATTCCGCTGCGAGATTCTGTGTTTTTTTCTTTCTTTCTCTACTTTTTCTTATTTACCCCATAACAATTTGCCCCTTTGAATGGTTTGAGTCAGCATGTGTGTTGATTTAAACCGTCCAAAAAGGCAGGTCGTTACAGTGGTATCAGAGCTTTGGTTTAGCGAAAACCTTAGATTTGTGGGGTCCGAGTCAATAAAATTGGGTAGTAATACCCTAGAATGAGTCGCTGGGTGTATATTTATGAGAGAGCATATTTGTTAGTGTTATAAAAGGCTTTTTATTGTGTTAATTTGTTCTGTTTAGTATTTATAAATTCTGGTCGGTGCATAGGACGCTATGGCATTGATAGGAATTTCTAAACATTTAATAGGGCAGGCCAACACGATATTGTTTTGAAATATAGGTAAATGAAATAATTTTGCCTATTATATATTTTGTATATAAAATAATAAATTTTATAAATGATATAGTTGGATGTTATATGTTGTTTGATAGAAAGTCAAAATTTTATAAACATTTGTTGTAAAATGATATTGTAAATAAAAGGAATATTAATTGAAAGTTGAGAACTCAAGTTCCGGGAGTTTGGAAATTTCTTTCAAATGATTTTGGAATATAATAATAATATTATATAGAAGTATTTTCTGATATAAATATTTCAAGATGATTTGAAAGAATGTTATAAAAAGAAATTTTTGAAGGAAATAAGTTCTGTACTCCCCTCTCCGTCGCTAGAAAATAGTTTTGGTGATGAGTGCACGCATCATCGACGTCATTTTCGAGTTTCAAAGTGGGTAGATGGTTGTAGTAGTTTTACTACCCATTTGTTTTGACCAACAAATCTTAATTTTATTTCCAATATGATTTGATCTATAAAGGATATATATATATATATATATAAAATTTTCAATTTGACTGAAATAGATCCGGGATTTAGTTTTAAAACTTTCTGATAATTAGTTGTTTTTAGTTATTGTAGTAGAATGTAATCTTAACTATTTTAATAGTTGGAGGCTGCTAAAATGAAAAAAATAAGAAACTAGATGTTAAAAGATTAATGAAATATAAAGAAATCGAAGGTTGTCACTTATAAATTAAGTAATGAAAATAAGAAAATGTAACTATTGAACATTTTGCTAATTAACATAAATGAGATAACTTGTGTAACTTTCAATTGCATTCTTAAAACATATGTATAACTTACCAAAATATTAAAAGTTGAAATTGTTAATAAGAATATGTAATAAAATATTATACAAGTAAAACTTAGAAAATGGAAGAGTTCAATGGAATTTCTTCTGTAAAATAAGAATTCTGATATTATAAATTTGTTATAAACTTAAGTTAATAATTTGAAGTGCTACTGATTAAACGAAATAAAAAGAGTGAATACTGTAAGTAAATGATTACAAAATTAAGTGATGTCTGAAACCTATTTAATTGGAGTAAATAGTAAAAAGTGAATACTATATATGAAAGGAATAAATGTGAAGGGAAAGGAATTAAAATTTAAGTATGAATTTATTCACAAATAAAGATTTATATTTAGAGGGAAATCAAGTATATAATTTAATAGTAAATGTGAATTAAATTGAAATAAAATGTATGTAATACTTAAATAATGAATTCATTGATCATTTTAAATAATTGAAATAAAAATAACTTATGTAAGCAATAAATGCAAAGTAATGGAAAAAAAGCATTGTATGAATAAATGTAACGACCCAGAATTTTTGATAATTAAAATTCGAATATTTAATTGATTTTAAATATTAATAAATGGAATTTAGAAGTCGAATGATTTATTTTTCGAATATTGGATTTAATTTGATAATTAAATCGATAAATTAAATAGTGAAATTCCAGAGATAATTAAAAATCGAGTTTAAAATGATTGAAAATGATTTGTAAATTTTTTTTTAATCATACAGGAGTTATAGAAAGGTTATAGAACTTTTAAAATTGAATTTGGAGTTAATTTGTGAAAATTGAATATTTTAATATTTAATTATCGACTGAATATTAGCCAATTTTCGAACAGTCTCAGAATTGGACGAAACTAGTTTCATTGGATCCGTAATAGTTAGTTATTATCGGATTTCAATTTTCGTAGCAATCGGAGTTGTCGTTTGACCGTGGCAGCTCGAAATGCATCGAAATCGATTTAAATCGGTTTAATTTAAATTGATCGTTTAAATTCATAACTCGTACAGATGTTCGAATTAGCTTTCGAAACCTATTCCATTGTGTCCGGAACGCGGGATAAACCCCAAAAATGCCAGTTACCGCGCGTAAATCGGAGTTCGGAAATTTAGAAATGAATAGTGTTCGTCGGTTCTCTATAAAAGCAACCCACCCCCTTCATTTTTGAGAAACCCTAGAAATATTTCTCAGCCGCCACTTTCTAAACGAATGGCCAGAATTCATCAATCTTCCTCCCTCAATCTTTCCCAATCCACGCGTTTATAGCAAAAGTTGTCAACTAATTAATCGAAGGGCACGTCGAATACTTCAGATCTATACGGTCAAGATGTAGATAGCAGCTCTGTAGTGGGAGCTAGGGGGGTGCGTTCGTGCTCCATTCGAGCTCGTTTTTAGGGTGGAGGAGTTGACCGAGCTAGGAGCTGTTGTGGCCGTGGTTAGGGGCCTTAGGGCTCGGGTAGGCGCACACGTTGATGGGTTATGATCGACCTCCGGTTGCTTGGTGGTGGAGCGACATTGAGATGTTTCGAACGACGTTGGGTTTTGTTTCGTTTGAATACCTGGTACACGCGCACGTGAGGAAGAAGCAAAGGGACAGTGATGATGTTAGCGTTTGGAAATAAATGGCCAGATCTGATTAGGGTATAAAAGTATTAAAATAAATTTGTAAAATTTGTTATATTTAAAATTTGATAATCTTTAAACTATCATAACTTTGTGATGCGAGGTCGAAAAATTCCAAAACGAATTGCGTTGCAATCGTTTTGTCGAGCACTACGCGATGCAACTGGATTGGAGACGATCGGGGTCAGTGTAAATTTTGAGTGAGATTAAACGTCCGTTTAATTTCATTCGAAATAAAACACTACGAATTGCTATCGAGAAAATCAAGGTGAGATCTCCTCACTCAAAAATTGAAAAGTGGAATTTTCAGTTATTGATTTGATTGCTATTGGATGTGATATTAGATATAGTAGGATATATATCTATATATAGCAATATATACATATTGGCATATGTATATATTGGATTGATTGATTTCCCGCCTCGTATAGCGGATGAGACCCTATTGCGCCGTTAGTAAGCAGATAATATTTATTAAACCCATATACCGCGATAATTCCGTACTGGAGCGGAATTGGTATTGTGCTAACATCTGTGGATGCAGGGGAAACAGGTTGGAGGGATCCAACTGGATTCCTCACCGTATTGATTATTTACAGATATTGTGATATATTCTGTTATCATATGATGATATATGATATTTGATTGTTGTGATTGATTGTTTGATGCTGTAGCATCATCGGATCCATTTTTGAAGTTAAAAATAACGATATTATTTTTAAAAGGATTTCAAAGTGATTATTTGAAAGTATACGTTTTATTGAATTTTGGAATTAATTCATTTTAAATAAATAAATGTTATAATTTTCGTGTTATAAAATTATGAGATTTGTGAAGATATAATAAGAATGTGGTTTTTGAAATATAAGTTGATTAAATTGTAATTGGGTTAAATTGAAATTTTCGACTTATTATAAATGGATTATATTTATAGAAGATGTAAAAAATTGTTATTTTATAAATAAAAATAAGGAGATTATTTAGGAGTTCTATAAATGTTAAAATGAACTTATAAACGGATTTTTTTAAGTAAGTAATATTAATAGATATACGATTTGTGAAGTTATAAGATGAAGGATTTTGAAACTAAATGAATTATAAGTTATCAACTTATGATTTGGATTTTTGTTATATAAATGAGTCAAATGGAATTGTTTAAGTAAGGTATTTCATAACTTGAAATTGTTATAAAATATAAAATTGTGATTTATAAACGTTGTTTATAAATCCAAAATCACTTATTTTGATAAGTGAATTGTAGAAGTTAATTAAAGGAATTATATCCACGATTTTGGACAGTGGATAAGCTTTTAAATAAAATGTGTAGAAATGTTGAATTTGGATAACGAAGTATATTCACGATTTTGGACAGTGAATATATTATTAAATAAAATGGATATGTTTTGGAGAAGTGATATTATGAAATGAAGTAATTGTTTTAAAAGATGTTTTAAAACGTGTTAAATATCGAAATCATAGATTTCAACATTTATTGTTGAAATAGACGTTTTCGAGAAATAAGGAAATGGTGGACTATAACACTGTTGTTATAGTAAATGATTTCCGAAAGGAAATGTTTTATATAGTATTGGGATTTATATATCTATCTAAATTTCGAATCCCTATACTAGTGATTTTGAGTTGTCGTAACGATGTTTTACGTAACATTCATTTTGACTCAAATAAAATTTGTGAAAGAGAATGATTTCCTTAAAGGATGAAATATATACTTAATTTTGATTTAAGTATATCGAATATTTTCCAAGTGTTGAAAATAAATGATTTGTGAATTACTTATTTTTAAATAAGTATGAAAATGCTTTACCAATATGAAATGAACTGTTTTGAGATTTTATCTTCAAAGATAAAATGAAATGTGGAAATTGATTTGAAATTGTTTTCAAATGGTGAAGTGTGGAAATTTTATATCTAATGAAGATATTTTTGAAGATGAAAAAATTTGGAAAATTATTTGGAATCTGATGATGTTGCGCATCTTTATTGATAGTTAAATAACCGACTATCAATAATTACCTTGAATGGTATTTGTTGTGAATTGGATGAATTTGAATGCCACACTTATTTTTGAATAAACGCTCACTATTCGGGTTAGCCGGGAAAGGACCATGGGGTCGTATAACCCATTCCGAATATGTGATACGTCGTTATGAATTGCATTCGAAGACCGATGTTGAAGACCGGATATTTTTGAAAACGGAAGGATTACCGTCGAGTTACTCTACATCGGCTGATCTACGATTTAGAGGTTTTATCACCCTTAGTGACGGGAAGTCCGGACGTGATTAGAAAATTATCCGGATATGCAAGGGCTTCGTGAGAAGTGCCTTCGGTTCTGTTCGATCCCGGAACAGACTTGTATGGATTGTGTGTCTGACGTTACAATTTGAGATATAAAGCTGATTCCTTTCAAATACATTTCTGTTGGTGGCGGAGAATTTATTCTCTTAGCTTAACACCCTTCTCTGAGACGTACGAGCTCAGAGGTTATGTAGTTGAAATTTATCAGCGATATACTCCCAATTTGGTAACGTGGCATACTGAGTGTTGCTGTGAAATGATCAGTGTTTGATCATTTGCGATATGATCATTTGATTGATCTTATATCTTTGTGATCATAGGTTGATCATTTGTTTGACCCGAAGCATGGCTTTGTAGAAAGCGTAGCTTTGTGGACGAGACTTCGTCGAGCCTCACACCCCGGAAATGGTCAAAACAAGAAGGATGCAGCAAGGTTCTAGGGAGTAGCGCCCCTTAGTGTATGTCATTCCTTCTGGATAGAGGTGGTATCATGGTATGGAGCCCAGATACTTAACCTATGTGGTTGCTGCATTATTATTATGTGGTTTGTTGGAAATCGGGGATCCTCGGGAAGATCGGTTACGATCGGGGGATGACATACGCGTGTCAGTAGTTACCTATTTTTGCAGAGGTAACCCGACCTTGTGTTGGCAGAGATCTAACCGTAATGTTAGGTTATTTCTCGGGACGTCATTCCAGAGGCGTTCTGTTCGTGGAATAGGAAGTTCCTTAGCCTGACCATTTGTTGGAAATCCAAAGAAACAATACGAGCCTTGTACGGTTTTAGTTGTAGAACCTGCCATTCACTTATGGTGGTCACCACTGTTTGGATGGTAGCTATAGTAGGCATAGTTCGGAATGTCTATGCTGGCTAAGATTTATATTATACTTTCGAAATGTTTTCTACACACTATGCACTAATAATAATATCAAAAAAAGGATTTGATTTTGCGTAGTAAGCATCTTTGACTATCATAAGAAGAAATCTCCTCCAATTCTGCGTTTGCATTGTGTGTGTGGTGGGAGGTCTTATGGTAGTTTCATTTTCCAAAAGCATTGCGAATTTGTTTTATTTTCTTTGTGAAAAATAACTGTTTTACGATCTCACACCAGTCACCATGACTGACTCGGAGTTTATTGTTCCCTTCTAAACTCTGGGTGCCCACCAATTTCCACACGGGCAGCCTAGAGTTATGTTATCAGGATATTCTGGATATTCTGGAGCTTTGGAGATAAGCTGGGTGACGAGACGTAGTATTTGTATCTGATAGTATTTATTCCGCTGTGTATTCTGTATGAGGACAAGTTTATATAACTGTCCATTGTTGTATATTGACTCTGATTGATGTATGTATAAAAACTGATATAATTCTTTGTTTTAAAAGGCTAGTGATTATCTATTATATATTGTTCCGCTGCGATATGTGAGATTCTGTTATTGTTTTCTGTTCTGATGTGGTTCTGTTGTTCTTCTTCCTATTTTCTTCTTTCTCTTCTTTTCTTTTTCTTCTATTTTTCTTCTTCTTCTCCCTTTTCTTGTTCTTAAAACCCCTCAGGGTTCGTATTTCCGTGCATCTTGAGTTAATCAATGGAATTTAGTGTTTAATCAAGGGTACGGATTTGCGGGTCTTGACAATAAATGTGGAATGAAATTTTGTAGTAATGAATGAAAATTAAAGAGAATAATCATTGTATGAAGAAAATGATGAACAGTGAATAATGTGAAAGAGAAAAAAAAGAACAAAATTAAGCAATACTTGTAATCTTTGTTTGTTTTGGCTTATGGGATGTTTGGGATGTGATACTTTAAATTGTTTAAGATGTATAAATAATCTATTGAGTTTATCTAAGACCGTTGAGTGTATGGTATACTTAGTAGTTATTTATCATTTTATACGATTAAAAGTTTCTAAACCCGAACAAACCATTTGTTGGTTGCTATGGATGAATAATTGATTTCTTTGACTGCATGTGATGATTGTATTATTTGTGTGTAAGTAATTATTGTTATGCTATGTTGATTTGTTGTTATTGATTGAAACAACGTAAATATTTCTCTTTTGCAAAATTCTAACTCTTTGGATTGTATAACTGAAATACAGGTTTATGGAAGTAATAGCTACTGCTATTGGTTTCATAATTAAGCGTTGTTTGCCCGACAAATAGGTACGTTCTCGGATTACGGTTTTCTAGCGGTATTATATTGTTTTTCCCGTGGTTTGGGATATTTTATTTTGAAATATATGATATATATTGTTATTGTGATATTATTATTTTTCCCAGACCTCTCCGTACAAGGAGACTCTGCCGAAATTTTCCGTAAATTTTGGACTTAGAAAATTTTGTGAAAGTAAAGATGCTTTCAAGCTTTTATTAACTTGAATATGAAAGGATTTAATTGTTTATAAATTGATATATTTTATTTAAATTATTTAATTATGTAAATTAATTATTTATAAATTTAATATTTTGAATAAGATATATTAATTCCTTAATCCCTTCTTTTTCCTTTTCGAGGACAAAAAGTTTTGAGTGGGGGAGAGTGTAACGACCCGCATTTTTTCTGATAATTAAAATATTGAATTAAATAAAATTTTGTAATTTAATGTTGGAAGAAAATAAAATTTAAGATGTAGGAATGAGAAAACTAACTAGAATGAAGTTTAATAATGTAAATTAATGTAATAGATGACTATTTGAATGTAATCACAAGTAATTGTAATAATTGTAAGTTATAATTGGTTATAAATTTAAAATAAGGAAATAATTTCGAATGTTATATTAATTGATGAAATAATATGTAATAAATTGAAATTGGATAAAATTTGTGTGTAGATAACAAACTTATAAGTGTGATTAAATTAAGAAAAGGTAACAATTGGTATTTGTTACCAATTTATTTAATATGTTGAATTAAGTTGGAAATCAATTGCAATTAAATGTAATTAAATATTACGTTAATAGGAGTTAAGATGATAACTGTAAAATGTGAAGGTAATAAAATGTACAGAAATGTTAATTATATTCTTAAGGCAATAATTTATTTAATAAAAAGAGTGAAACTAAGATAAATGAATTTATTGGGACTTAAATTATAATTAATGTGAAAATCGACAAAAATTCAATATAATTGGAATATTGCAACTAATATAGTAAAAGATGATAATTGTAGAATATTAATGCAATAAGATGTAAACAAATGTTAACTATGTCCATAGATTAATGATTGATTGAATAAAAAGTTTTAAATCAAATTAAATCAATTTGTTGGAATTAAATTATAATTAATTGGATCTAATTACAGTTGAAATTGAACACTGTAATTAGTGTAATATTTAACACTGAATTAATATGTAAATTTGTTTTAAATTATTGCAATTGTCCAAGTAATCAAAAATGATGAAAATTGTTAGTTATTAAACTTGTAATTAAAAAATGATTTAATTAATTTATTTAATTAACGTGAAATAGCCATTTTGGCCACTGACTCGGATTTCATTGAAACTAGTTTTATCGGATCCGTAACGGTGAATTATTGTAGGATTTCAAGTTTCGTAGCGATCGGACTTGTCGTCTGATCGTACGAAATCGAAACGCGTAGAAATCAATTTAATTGAAATCAATTGAAAGAAGCTGATTTTAAAAGCTAACTTCTTCATACGATGAAATTAGGACTTGAAACCTGTTCCACTGAGTTTAAAAATAACAAAAACATCTATTTTGATATATGGGTTGACCCACTTTCATTTCGGAGGCAGAACGGGCTTTTTGGGTCGCTATTCGTCGTTCGTACAAATTCGATATGTGTTTATTTTCTTATCGAGCTTTGTTAATATAGACAATTTTGTTTTCCAAACCCTATCGGTTAGTTTTCTTATCTTGTACGTACATCAACTTCTGCCTATCTCCTTCTTTTCAATGGCAGAAACAAATTCAATCTCAAAACCCTAAATTCAATTTTCAAATCACTTTCAAAATTTAAACTCCTCCAAACCACGACATATTATATACCATTTTGAAGCTCTCAACGAGCGTAATCCACTGATGTAATTCGTTTTTGCAATTGAATCATCGTTTGTCCAGAAATCAAAGATGAAACTCAGCCGTCCATACTGGGTTTTTCATGATTCAACGGTGGATTTTTGCCCGATCGACGATCGGGGAGTGGCATCAGGAAGAGGAGGTCGAGCAGGCCCTGGATCTAATGTTTGCTCGTGCTGGTGGTGCTTGGAATCATCGAAAATCATGCTCAAAGCTCTGGCGGCGGCGTGACTTAGGCGACCGGAGATGGCCGCTCTAGGTCGGGAGGTGCGGCCTGACGCGAGGAGGCCTTTGCTGTTGGTCGATCGAAGTATCGTTGATCGTGGTGGTCAGAAAATTCAAGCAAAGAGGGGCGGTTGATGGGTGCTAGGGCTTGTTTGAATCACGTGGAGGAGGAAATAGTCGCGTTGACGTGGCTCTGGGTAAACGTTTGCTCTTTTTATTTATTTTAATTTCAATTCAATGTTCTAATTTACATATGTTTTGCATACGAAGTCGAATTTATGTGCGGTTTTCCCCATTGCGATCGTATAGAAATTCCGGACATTTTGAAACTGGTTTGGACGAATTCTGAAACTGTTGAATTTTGGGTCTTATTTTGGATTTCAAATCTATTTGCAATCAAAGGTGAGTGTTTTGACCCACTCACAACTACTAAATTATCTTATGTTAGTTAAATTGAACATATGATGTGATTTGGAATTGATTGGTTGATGTTTGGTATATATAAAATGTCATTCTTGTTAAATTTGGCTTTTATTGCATTTAATCGTCGTATAATTTAATATTGAATTTAATTGTCAATTTAATACCTGTTATTGATAATCAGTTATCCATTGATGTTTATTGATTGAGTTGGATGATGGTTGCGATGGATGTTTGATTGTTGATATTGGATGACTGGATGTTATATTTTTGTATTGTTATAACACTACAAGTTCCTTATGGGTTGAAATGATACATACCCGAATGATCTATAGATTAGGAAAAATCGTTATGGGTTGAAATGATAGACTCGAGCGATTTTATGGATTTTATTTTAATTCGGGATTACGGGTTGAAACGATATATACCCGTAAAATTTTAAATTGCGGATTGAAATGATAAATATCCGTATCACTTGACCATATGGTAGAAAATTATATACAGACACCGGATTGGTTAAATTAAATGATTTTTAAATCTTTAAATTTTGAATTCTGTTAACTGGTATTTTGAAATAGAAAGTAATTTCTATAAACTGAATTATGTTCGAAAATCCGAGCGTTAATATTGATATTGGAATTGATTTAATGAATTGTTCAAAGGATTTAAAGTGGAATTTCAAAGTTGAATTGTCAAATATAAATGAATTTTTCGAAATCGAGTTATTGAAAATGTTTGAATATAACTTTAAAATCTATTTTAAACTAATTTAGACTATTTTAATCAATTTAAACTATTTTAATTTATTTTAATATATTATAACCAATTTAATCCAATTTAATCAATTTTACCTATTTCAAAATAATTAAATGTATTTAATCTATTTTAAAATCTATTTAATATAATTTAAATCTATTTAATCTATTTTAAATGTATTTAATCTATTTTAAATCTATTTAATATAATTTATATCTATTTAACCTATTTTAAATGTATTTAATTTATTTTAAATCTATTTAATATAATTTAAATCTATCTAATCTATTTTAAATTTATTAGTCTACTTTAAATCTATTTAATATAATTTAAATTTATTTAAGGGATAGTTTGGCATAGGTCACTAACAAGTTTCAAAATTCACAAAAACCCCAGTAAAAAAAGTTTGTAAATTTGGTCCCTAGAATTAAGTTACCGAATAATAACATACACTTATGCAATTATTCAATGGATAATTGCAGACATTTATGCAATTATATCAAAAAATTGCAGACATTTCCGTAATTATTCACTGAAAGATTGTGGAAATTTCCGCAATTATTCAATAAAAAATTGCGGTAATTTACGCAATTTTTTCAAAAAATTGCATAAAATTCCGCAATTATTCACCAAAAAAATTGCGGAAATTTCCGCAGTTATTCACCAAAAAAATTGCATAAATTTATGCAACTTTTGGATATAATTGCATAAATGTCTGCAATTATTTGGTGAATAATTGCATAACTGTATGCAGTTACTTAGTGACTTAATTCCAGGGACCTAACTTACGTACTTTTTTTACTGGGGTTTTTGTGTATTTTGAAACTTATTAGGGAACTGAGCCTAATATTCACTTTATTTAATCTATTTTAGATCTATTTAAATCATCTTAAATCTAATTTAATCTAATTTAAGTCTGATTAAACTATTTTAATCTATTTTAAATCATTTAAACTATATTTGAGTATTTAACTATTTTAAACTTTTTTTTAAAAAAAACTATTAAAACTATTTATGACTATCTAAACTATTTTCTAAAATTTCAGACTGTGAAAAGTTGAAGTATTTATATTTAAATCCTTGATGATTGATACAACCTAAGTTGGGATTTGAAATTGATACCTTTTTGTGAAATGACATATTTGAGTAAATATGATGATTCTGGAATAAGGATTTGATTAACCTATCTTATCGACAATTTCAAAAGTGAAGATGATTTTGAAAGTGAATATGGTTTTGGAAGTGAATATGATTTCGAAAGTGATATGGTTTGAAATCGAATATGATAAAATGATATTAATTATGAATTGACTTTTGAAATGTAAAAGAACCATCCGGTGTGAAATAAGCATTTAGTTGTTAAAGAGATCGGGATCAGATATTGTCATATTCTCTGCCAATACCGGAAACCACTTTAACAACTGTGTACGTGGTGGAGATTCCAAAAATGAAGTAGGATGGTTGGCGAATGATTTTGTATGAGGTATTTACGTGACCCTGACTCCCGTGAGTCAGCTTAGATGTGACTAAATCAGGAGCCACGCCGGGCCAAGTGAGGTAATTCCTCCTATCGGACATGCTTCTTCGATACCATATTATGACTTTGTGATGATTTGGTGGCCACCCCTTGATTTTGATTATGAGAGTGTGTTCCGAGGTGGGCGGTAGTAGCTGCTATGCGTTACCACCAGTCTGGATCCGTAATTGGTAGAATCCTACCCTGACATTGCCTCGAGTGCCATTTTCACATGCCCTATCGTGCCTTCTACGAGTTTGTTTTGTACCATACCTATGGAGTGTCCTCTGAGTAAACCACCGGTTTGGTGGAGCGTACGGTACTGTATAGACTATGGGAATATATAAATTGTGTAAAGGGGAATATGGGTAATGCCTTAACGCTATTTTAATACTTTACTTTACTGTCGACACTATTATAATAGCATATTATACTACATAGTAGATAGTTTAACGGATCCTTAGGAGATGGTAATCCCGAACATCTCTTAAGTTACTACACTCACGTTAGACACTGGATAGGAGATGTCAAACCCCGTAAACATCTCTGACGCCATCACACTCATATTTATTTACTGTTGATTTAACTTACATAAGATCTTTTAGTTCTGACTCGAGTGTTTTTTCTTTTCGATTCGCTCGGTTCAGTCTGAGCTTTTCAGTTTATCGAAGACTGCTTTCAGGAGGACGAAGACGAAGATTAAGTACTATTGCTATTTACTATATTATTTGTTTTAATTTTCCGCTGCATCATGTTGTTCCGCTGCATTATTTATTTATTACTGCTATATGTACTATGATTCTGTACTGTAAAGTGTAATCAAATGTTATTTGTAAAGCATCTTCATGAATTGTTTATTTGATTATCATATTTTGTTATTCCGTTGTGAGATTCTTTATTTTTTTCTTTCTTTCTCTACTTTTTCTTATTTACCCCATAACAATTTGCCCCTTTGAATGGTTTGAGTCAGCATGTGTGTCGATTTAAATCGTCCAAAAAGGCAGGTCGTTGCACGGAATGAGTTTTACCTCACAAGAACAACTTTCACATATGAATGAATGGAAAAAATAGAAAACACAACCCAAACTTGAAAGAATGGACATCAACATGATCAAAATCCAAACTTAAAGAATGGACACAATAATTAAACATTGAGAAGAGCTCTAGGCGCTTCTCGATGCAATTAAGGAAACAATTCAAAGATTTGAATCAACAACAAGGGAAAATGAAGTTTACCAACAATGACTAGGAGGGTGCATCCCCTCACCAAAAGTATATCTCTAGAAATATACTTTTGAACTACAATAGCTCTCGGACACGTCCAAGCCGGACTCGCCAACCTTTACTGAGAATCTAAGTATTTCACATCTCCGTGCGCATACCGTAGAATCCAATCTAGAGTAGATGTAAAGATAGCTTAATGGAAGCAACCCCATATAGCATGACTTCCACTCGCTCTTTAGTTTTAGTCATTCCAACAAAGGATATCAACACCCAAATAAGCAATAAATCATCTTAAATTAACGATACTCAAAGAAGAAAGTTGAATCGATGGTCAATAAATTAACTACCGAGAGTAATCAAAATGATCGTGTATGAAAATTAAATCTAGTACCCTTACCATTACTCGTTGATTTCAAACTTGTATTATTCCTCAGTTGAAAATGAAGCTAGTCAAGTTAAGATAGTGTCACTTCTAGGTATTTCCTTGACAACAATTTCAACCTTTGAGATAGAAACGAGTTTCCACACATCGACGTTTAGTGCTGAGAGTATGCCTAACTCCTTTCCATATAAGCAATATTGTTTACGGGAATTCAATTTTTTTATCATTTTCGTAACCAAATCAAACCTTTAAACTTTTATAACCCGAATTTGTGCTTGGTGTTTCACATCAAAAATATTTGTAAAACACTTTAAAAACATTCTTTAAAATTCTTTCTTAAAGATTTTCTTATTTATAAACTATCATTTATAAATTTCAAACAATATTTATTATCCCGAAAGATAATAAATCAATTAAAATACTTCTACAAATTAAAAAATCACATTAATTATCCCGAAATAGAATTAATCAACTTTATAACTTCTTTAATAAATAAATAAATTATCCACCTTTAATAAATCAGATAATTAATTTTAAACACTTTTATTTAAACTAATTAATTAACTTCAAACATCATTTATTAAAACATTAATTAATCTTAGTCGACGTTATTAAAATGATTAATTAACTTTAAGCTCCTTTATTAAATCAGTTAATTAACTTTAATTGCCTTTATTAAACCAGTTAATTAACTTTAAAACACTTTTATTAAATTGGTTAATTAACTTTAGACATCATTAATAAATTCATTAATTAACTTTATTATAGTTAAATACTAAATAAGAACATACATTTATACCTCCAACCCTCCTCAAGTACTTATACAATCCTTACAAACCAATTTGAAAAGAATTTACAAAATATTTAAGGTAAATAACTTTTATAAATTTAAACAACATTTATTATCCCAAAAGATAATTAAATCTGATTTATAATCTTTTATAAGTTTAAAACGACGTTACTTATCTCTAAAGATAATTGATCAAATTTATTATCTCGTTATAATTTAAAATAGCATTAATTATCCCGAAAGATAATTAATTAAATTTATAAGTTGTAATCAACTCTTGTACTTTATTTTCAAAATTCTCAAAATATTTGAAAATATAGTTTAAACAACTTTCAAAGTGCAAGAACATGACCAAACATTTATTTTGTAAGAATACAAGCTCAAGTCCATGCACAACAAGGGTTTAAAGGGATGATATTCCATAAGTGACGGTATAACAATAATCGCTATAACGACACTTACACAATTAAACGGTATGTCATAAATGTTTTCAACCAAACAACAATATAAGGACATAAGAATATAAGTAAATTAATATTGACGAAAAACCCCTTAGGGCCTCTCTAACAAAGTCCCTTGTAAATCACATACACAAATGTGTATTTCGAAGTGTTACGTAGCGACCTATTCGCTATGTGCACTTCGACTTTCCTTTAGTTTTTGTTCCCTGCAACATAATGGTTATTTATGTCATCCGCTTTCCAAGTGGGAATTTAAAATCCAAACAATCAACCAAACAACAATGTAAACTATCATCCAAGCATTCAATAATAATTTATAGCATCATAGATAGCATATAGTTTATTTAAAGGAGTAAACTCATCGAAATTCCAGTTGACGCTTTCGCATTTCAATTCGATTTTAGCCTGAAATTCAACTAGCTCCAAATTCGATGAAACCAGTTTTAACGCGAAGCTAATATTCCTACGAGACCAATGCAACTGACTACGTCCAAGGACCTCGTATGAGCAAGGATGATTTTTATAAGATTTTAAATTTAAAATATAATTAATTAACACTAATCACACATAATTAATTAATTACCCAATTATACTCTTTCTTCCCCAAAATCATTACTGCCTCTTCCTTGTGACACAACACTAAGGTCGTGCAGACACGTACGTACTCCCACACCTCTCGGCAAAACCAAGATCCATCGCGTCCATCGCCTTTCTCTCCACGGACTCGACTTTCCCATCACCACTACACCCCACTTGACATCCCCTCCTGACATCTGCCTGTAGCCAGCAAAGCGACACCCCAAACTGTCGAACCCAAATGGCAATTGGACCTCTCTAAATTTGCACCACCGAAGTTCCTTCCTTCGCTAAACCCAACGCCAAACTCAATTTTGCCTTTCGCCTCACCAAATTCAAGAAAACACAAACCCTAGCCACGCCCAAAACAACCAAGCTCGGTCAGACGGCAACGCCCAAAACAACCAAGCTCGGTCAGACGGCAATGCACAAAACAATATGGGTATGGAATCATAGATCTACTCGATACGAGTTCAACAATCTTTGTTTTATAATTTTTCATGGAGTGAATATTTTTATTTTGAATTTTGAATGTTACCTCCATTATTTTGTTTACTGGCAAATGAAATTGAAAAGGAGAGGGAGGGAAAAGGTGAAGTGAGAATGTTAAATTGATGGAAGGGTTGAATTTGTATTTATTTTGTAATTCTTAGTGCATCGCCGCATAATACTTCATTCTCGTACGGGCCACGATCGACAAAACAAAAATACGATCCCACATAAAAACATAATACGATCCTAAAACAATAATACTATACACTGGTTATCATATTCTGTAAAATCATAAAAATACCATCGTTTGTCGAAAAATCATCGAACGATAATTGAAATATTTTTCGAGTTAAAAATTATGGAAAAATTCTATAAATTAAATTAAAAATACTACAATAAAAATTAAGTCGTTTTATTAACAAATTATTTTCTTATTATTTATCCAAACTATTTATTATTGTAAATAAATTTACAAAATGAATATTTCATCATTATTTATTAATTAATAGGAGTTAAATAAGGTTGTTAAGTTCATTTAATTAATATTTAATTCACTATTCAAATGTTCAATTCACAATCCAAATATTTAAATATATTTGAATTCAAGTCATTCAAATCACTATATTTGAATTCAAGTTATTAAACTTTAAAACCCAATTATTTAAATATTTTTAAATAATTAAATATTCATAATCTCAACGATAAAATTACGGGATGTTGCTAGTATACTCATGTTGTCGAGTTAATGAAGTCTTATCATCTCATTCATAGCCTACAAGAATCCTCAAATCATCCATGCTCAGCCCCGAAGCAACCTTAAAAAAATCCCGAAGCAATTGAAGTAAGCCTAAAAAGCCCAACACCCAACCCTGTTTGGTTACCGAATTGAAGGCATTATAGAGTCGGACTAAAGTAGCACAGACACCGATTCTTGTTTGGCACCGAAACATCCACCCAACCACGCTTCTTCCACCGAACCGAAGCTCACCCCTGAATAAAAATACTTGTTCGACACCATATACACCCATTTTCCTGCCCGGTCTTCCGACCACCAACCACACATTGACCAGCGCAAAGCAACCACCGTGCATGCCTAAAACTAGACCGAAGCATCCCGATCACACTCCATCGCCATTGAACCAAACTTCCATGGACCAAAGTCTTCCCCGTCCTTTTACTTTTCTTGCCCGAATTTTTAGTCATACGTGCCTATGTCGGACCCCACAGCAGACGACTATATGCTGACCTGATTACTTAGCATACTTATAGCTAAATATTTTGCAACAAATCAATTTCACCTCCTCTTGCTTGGACCTGCATACAACTCCCTTTGCAACAACACAACTCCAAACACTCCAGAATCGATCCTTCGAAGTTCAATGTTACGTTCATGGATCTCCCTTCCTTTATGTATTAAATTAGAGAGTTCACTAATGCTCCTTCTACATGGAGACCCCCAACCATAGAATCGATTATCACCATAGTTCGCTTCGGTGAGCATTTACAACTATTCAAACATATAAGCAACATTCAATCATACAAACACAACATATAAACTTACAACGATAACCATTCAACCACCACTCAAACATGTGAATATGCATCAAATGATAGAAATTTTATCTCCAAAACATATTCATCGTCTAACCTAACATTCATATAAACAATTATACTCAAAACAATATGTTTAAATCGCTTTTAATCAATCTAAATTCATTTTATTTCATCTTTAACTTCAAAACAGCAATAAAACGTATTTTTGATCTTAAAATTGGATTTAAAACATGTTAAAACCTATAGATACATATATTGCATGTGTAGATATTATAAATCACTTACTAATCACTCAAAAGTTGATGAAAAAAGCAAATCGAGCTAGACTCAAAAATGGCAGCAAATATCCAATTTAAAAGCCATGTTTTTAAGTTTGCAAACATTTTAGAAAAAAATTCAAAACATATATCCACAATTATAGTAAAGTCAGAGGATAAAATTGCTCGCATGGGGTATAGATTCAGCAAAAACCAACAAACAAGCATAGATTCACCAAAACAAGAGTAATCTGAATTTGAGAAATAGCTATTTGTTTCCCAAGGAAAAAAATTGAAATATAAAATGCCCCTTGCAATTGTCTTGTCCGATCCCCACCCAATTAGATGAGGTGGAAGAAGATCAATGGAGGCTAAGAAGGGTTAGGAGATCTTTAGATATGTATTTAAGTGATTGGTGGCTGCTACGGAGACTATTGCTAATCCTAATCCCGAAATGGGTAAACGGGTAAACGGGCTACCACAATCACCATTTAATTACCCGCTAATATTCCTAAAGACTGTCTAAACTCAAAACTGCCATATATCATAAACCGTAAGGCAAAAAAGTATTGTGACCAATCTATGGAATGAGAAACCATCGTATCTTTCATTTATAAGTGGTCTGCGATCCTAATTCAGCTCCTATCAAAAGCTATAGGTCTTACAAGATTTTTCATAGTCAAATTAGTCTGAAAATAATTCTAAGGGTGAAAAATATCGTTAGTTAGCATTTTCTAAAGTTATAACATCATACGACCCAATTTGGTTTTTAAAATAATATTTTTACGATCCGACGATATGTAAAAATATGGGTCGTTACATTCTTGTAATAACTCACCACTGAATAGGCCTAAATTTCGATGCAGAAAAGGCCCATCAAAACTTTGATCCTTTCTAAGGAAGGCTGTTGGTTGGAAAAAGAAATAAAAATATAGAGCCATAACTAATCTTTCAAAGCTCATAGCGGATGGAATAAAATATAATAGCAAAGTGCACCATTTATTTCAAAACCATAAAATGTCATAATACATAATACCATCAAATCGTATCATAAATCTGTTACAACAATTGTCTAAATACATGGGTACACATAAAAACAAAGAATAATAATAAATACTGCCACAAGTCAGGCTTCTCCATCTCTAAGCATTGTCGTCGCCATTACTCCGTCCTTAACCTGTGTTGTAATGAGGAGGGAGTCAAAACAACAAGTGTCTGGTGAATAAAAACCTCGAGTCTTACCTTTTTAGTACTTGTGCAGTATATTTCAAAATAAGAATATGGCTACGAACATAAAACCATTTAATACTTCATATAAGGAAAGGAGGTGGGTCCTCAACCAATCACTTAACACCTTCCACTCCAGAAGTAGGTTTCTAAAATTTCATAACCTAAATCCCATGTTATAAATAGCTAGTAATGCAAGAGATAATATCCAAGCCACTTAATACCTTTTATTGGAAAATATGCAAACTTTGATCATTTAATACCTTAATTAAGGCAGAACCCATCATTTACTACCTACTTCCAAGGCGTGGTCCTCAATGGTAACTATCTAGCTGACATCATATGAAATCTCTCAAATCACTTAATACTTCTTTATTTGGAAAGGTGGACCATCAATCAGTCACTTAATACCTTATCTAGAAGCGGACCCCTGTAGAGATACACCTAACGTGTCCCCTAGGCCATTTAATATATCACCTGGGGAAAAGAGGCGGGCCCTCTACCTCAAGACCCCGAAGCAGACGCCTCGTACTATGGCCCATACTCATAATGATGTCTTACATTAGTCCGATTATTCATAGGAACTGGTAGCCAGATTAGCTAGGTAGATTTTCCCTACATAATTTGGGACTAACCTCACGTTATTATAAATATTTATCATAAGGATATGTCACATCAATAGGAAGTGTACACAACTGCTAGTTGCCTCAAATGAAGGGCAAACTTCTGTCATGTAACTCTATTGACCTCGCATCCTTATGACTTTTTCATAAATTAAATACACTCCAGATATATATATTATAATACTTATCTCACTGTTTCATAAATAAGGCCTTATAAGAAATCTTCCTTATTACACTTTAGAATAACAATTAGGCTAAATAAGAGTTTCCTCATATTTTCGCATAACAATCAATTAAATTTCTAATGGAGAAATAATTGAAAATAAATACCTAATTAACTACACTACTTACACAATAATTATACGTTTATTATGCTAATAGAGATAAATAAATATTCACGCCTAGTAAGTTCTAAACGCATGGACTTTATGCCCTAAACTAGCGTTAAATATCAATTCCCTAACCAAATACTGTTACAATTCCATTTTCTTCAAAATTTCAAGATCTCAACATATCAAAATAAGGGATTCTAATATCTAAACAGGGAATAAATATTCATAACCAAAACTGCAATAACAGACTTGTAAATAAAATAGAAACTCAATTTATCACACTAATTTAATGGAATATCCTAAACAATAGGAATTGCAATCTAAACTCCACATTCTACTCAACTCCTCTTTTACAAAGAAATAGATAAGAAGGGAATTTGTGTAGAATAAGTGTGTAAACTACGAATAAAATATGTAATCTGAGCCCTTTATTTCATTGAGAATCACAGATTGAAGCAAAGAAGAAGGAAAAGTGGAATAGACTATGAAATTACCAAAAATTGCATAAACAAAACAAATTCCATCAAATTAATGTAAATAATTGATAATCTTCGCATAGAATTAACATTTCGAAATAAAAAGGAATTTCGGAGGATTTTATCTTTCGTATTTTCGCAATCCCAAAATCCCTAAGACATATTCAAATCCATGGAGATACACTAAACAATTACTAGAAAAGAAATGCTAAGGTTTCCACTTACAGAACAGCCTTAGCTTCTCTTTCCTTGGATTTGCACGTCTTCCAATCTCCTATAAAATTTCTCTCCTTTGGATATATACACAACAGGGAATATGTATATATTTTTATTAGATTCAAAACGGTTGGAGAAAGAAAAAAGTAAAAATAGGTTGGAGGTAAAAGAAAAAATTAGAGAATGAATTGAGTTCTTACCTGAATTCTCCACGAAGTTTCTGAATCTAATTTAGAGAGAAAACAATGGCAGAGTTTCGTCGAATTCTCCGAAGTAATATAAATAACAAGTGGAGAGGGTAGGGTTCTATTTATAGGAAATTAAACGCACCCAAACCATAGGATGGAAGTTGGTAAGAAACGGATAAATCTAAAGCTTACGACTCAATATAACATAGCTTCAAACCCTAGCTGCCACCGACGACTTTCGTTACCAAGCGGTCGACTACCTATATGCTATCGGTCGACCGCTACGGTCGATCGGTTGACTTATATAGGTCAACCGCTCCTCTATTTTGGGGAACATTTATTTTGTTCCGTTGCATAATTTATTTTATTCCCTAATTAACTTTTTTTAGCGTTGAACATTTAATTAAATGTTTACTTACACTACAATAAAATACCCTTTTTACAACAGGTAATACCCGTTGTAATAGGGGTTTCGCAACAAAACTGCGCACATTGTCTTATGCGATGTTGTAATAGGCCAAAAAGATTTTACAACATTTTAAAACCATTGTAAAAGCCCGTTGTAGTAAACATTTTTTACAACGTCCTAAAACCATTGCAATAAGGTCTTTTACAGCTGCTTTTGGCCATTGTAATAGATACCTTTTACAATTGTTTTTGACTATTGCTAAAAGAATGCAAAAGTAAAAATAAAAATAAAGCATCAGTGCAACATGTTTACAAATCTTGCTCACAATTACTAAAAAGTCAAAACGAATTATACATTCATATCATTTATAAGGTCTTAATATAATTACAAATTATTGTGGTTCAAGCCAAAACTAATATAAAAGAAGCTGAATACAAACAACACAAATGATAATTACAATGGTCTCACTTCTTTCCCTTCCTTTCTGAAATGAGCCTTCATTTCGGGTTCTTGCCCCCACTGCGAATAGAGTAATTAGTTCTTTTTCTTCAACATCAAATCCTCTCAATCCTGATTATGGTAACAAACAAATGTTGTTTACATATATACTATCAACTGACATGCTAGCTAGTTTTATTGAAATGCGAGTTACATGTACTTGCTTTTGTAAATACTCGATGTAATTGAGGGTTTCTAGAAAAACGGATGCGACATCTGTCTGATATTTGAAAGAAATAAACATTAGATTATCAGTACATCTAGTTTTACATAATGTATTATATTGATATGGTATGCATGAATACCTTCCCAAAGGGCAAAACAAGTTGCTGAAGTGCATTAATTTTTTTCGCAGTCCTGGTTGTAGGCAGAGTCGGCCCCAAGGTAAGTCTACCAAGACTAATGCCTAGGGCAACACTTCCAATAGGGCAACCATCATGTAAAACTATTTTTTAATTCCGTCTTTTCAGAAGTACTAGTAGTCTAATATGCTATGAATATACATGTAACAATGTGCTGCAATGTCTGGTATTAAATGTGTTGTACTATAATACTATATCTATAATGGTTCTGTCAACATTTTCGTATCTACAATATGTGTATTATAATCTATAGTGTATTGCAGAAGTATTTAATTGATATTTGGCTAGGGCAACGGATAGTTGTGCGCCGGCCCTGGTTGTAGGTGCTTGTATTAGTGTTGAATGCATCAATTTCACAACTACTAAATACACATTATTTGCTATGCATTATTTAATAATATTTTTATCTTTGATAACACATATAAGTTTATTTTAATAACTTGATGGAGGAAGTGCTTGAGTTACCAATGTTAGACTTCTTGCTCAATCCTATTTCCAAACTATCCCCCCTTCTTTTCCTCTTTCCACTGCCGCCTCTTCCACTTTCCATTGTCTAGAATAAAAATTAAAACAATTTTTTTACCATATGAGATCATGCAACTGAATATCAGTTATGCTAGTCATGAAACACTCAAAATGCCTATTTGTTGACTCTAGAAATTTCGCCCATAATAGCATAAACATAAATATATCCTCCTAGATCCAAATTTTAGATAAGTTGAAATGCAGAATGGCAGACTCTTATCAGTTGAAGTTGCAATATCATCGTTAATCTTTAGGAAAAAAACCATATTACCAAAGTGTTTTCAAACAACACGATTCTAGATATTAAAATTTGTTTATGTTAACTGTGTGAATATTATGATGAACAATCAACTTAGAAAAGTCATCAAACAAATTTTAGCGCCGGTACCGGCAGTGTCAGATTAATTAACTGACATATTCATATACAAATAGCAACATACCTCAACAAAAACATGCACACATATAATTCATGAGAAGTACTGCAATCACAAACTCAGATATGAAAGACAATTATAGATACTTACAAGTGAATCTGCCTTAATAAGTGATTCTCAGCATGCAATCCTGATAGTTCAATCGAAGAAGTATCCATATCGATACAATGGTCACTACACATCTTACCCCCATAAACCAATCCACCATTTCTAGACTTAGGCAAATAAGCAACCAAATAACCAATGCATTCAACTCTCATTCCAAATCTAAGGCTTCAACCTTCTTTGTGATGAAGACGTCGAAGTCGTCTTCGAGCTGTAAATGACAGAGGTGATTATGGGTCTGCAACGGTAGAGTTGCAAACAGCGGAGTCATCTTCGAGCTGCAAACGATGGAGCTGCAAACTACCAGATCTGAACATCGAAGTACAGTGATGAGGCACTAGTTGAGGCGACAACGTAGGTGTAAAGGGAGCTGAAGTTGTTGCTATTTGAGAAGTGGTAGGAATGGGAATTTATTTCAGTTGATTTTGGGCAGCACTGTCAATGGATACCCGAAAAATCTGAAATCCGTCCTCATCCACATCCGAAAAGCGGATAAATATCCGATATCCGAAAAAACAGATGCGGAAGAGATCCGCATTCGAAAATTATCCGTCCGGTTTATGTCAAGATTATAGTTCAAATTATGTGTATTTTAATGCAGTAAATGATATTCGTTTATTATTTTATTAAGTTGGTAGTTTACATTATGTACTTAATGCTTATTAACCGCTTGAAACTATTTGTTATCATCATATTTGTTAATTTTTAACACTTTTATGATCAATGAGATTGAAAAATATTTATGTTAAACTAAAATTTTCCTTTTGTAATTCTTGATTTATCGGTCGTTAGAGGATAGGATAATTATCCGATATCCGTCCGTATCCGCGGATGCGGATATGACAATCCACATCCGAAAGCATCTGTTGATAGGCCTAACTTTGGGTTTTTTTTTTGAAAAGTAGCATTTGTTGTGGGGGTTTAATTTTTACTAGGAAGAGGGATGGTCTATGAAGTTAGAATTTTGGTTTGGAACCAAATTTGGGGTATGGAACCAAAAATTAAAGTTAAAAATTTCGGTGTGGAGCCAAAATAAAACTTCTATGGGTAAAAGAAGAGAGTTACGCCATTAAGTTTTATGACATTCATGTTGTTGTAATTGTCGAGCAAAGCCAAACGAAGTTAAGTATTGAGATTTATAGCATAACGTTTATATTTTTCGAAATTTAATTTCTTTTTACATTTTCTAATTTTTTGAAATTTTGAATATTTTATAAATTTTAAATTTATTTAAAGTTAAAATTTTTTTTTATAAATGTTGGTTATTAATTATTACTTCTTAATTATTTAATGGTATTTATTAACTATTAATTATTAAATAGTCAATATTCATTATTAAATTTCAAAATTTTGAACTTTTTTGAAATATTGAATACTAAATAATTAATATTATTCTTGATTGTTAAATATAAAATATTAGATATTAAACACTAAACAATAAATACTATTCTTAATTATTAAATGCTAAATATTAAATATTAGCCTTAAATATTAAATATTAAAAATTCTTTAATGTAAAATACCAATTATTGATTATTAAATATTTAATAGTAATTATTAAAAATTAATTACTATTTATTAATCATTAATTATTAAGTTTTAATTATGTAAGAGTAATGAAAAATACTATTATAATTTTTTTCTTTTTAGTGTTAAAATTTTATTTCTAAATTTTATGAAGTTTTTTAAATTTATTTAAACAATTTTATAATTTTAATTTTTTTGAAATATCAAATATTATTACTAATTATAATTATTAAATATAAAATACTAAATGATAAATTTTACTTCTTAATTACTAAATATTAATTGTTAATTATTAAAATATTAGTCTTAGTTATATATTAATCGTTAATTATATAAATATAGTAATTATTAATTATTAAAAATTACTTCTTATTTGTTAATTATTAATTATCCGTTGTTACCTATTATTTCTTAATTATAGTTCAGTATTAATAATTAAATACTGGTTATTATGTATGTATTATTATAGTAATAGTAATTGCTAATCATTAATTATTAATTACTAAATATATTACTAAGTAGTAAATTAATTAATAATTGTGGATTATTAATTATCAATTATTAAATATAGTAAATTAATAAATAATAATTGTTAAAGTTGTGAATTAATTAAATATTAAATATTAAACTTTGATTATTAAAATTTAATTATTAAAATTTAATTATATTTAATATTAATTATTTAATATTAATTATTAATTATTAATTATTAAATATTAATTATTACTTATTATAATATTTAAAGCAATATTATATATATTCAAAAAAATTAACGTAGTTCAGTCTACTCCTATACTAAACGTTTTCTCAAAAAAAATTGACATATGATTAATATTAGTATTGATAATAATTAATTATTAAATATTAATAAATAATGATTGTTAATATTTTTGTAGAAAGCATTATAATTATTAATTATCAAAAATTGGCAATGGGCATTTATTATAACGGGTATTTTATGACCGTTGTAAAATTGTCATCTATTATAACAGACAAAAGAAAATGATTGTAATATGCATTTATTATAACGGGAAAATAGGGATGAAAACTGGTAACTATTACAACAGGCAGAAAACAGTTGTAATAGGCATCTATTACAATGGGCAAATAGGGATGAAAACTGGTATCTATAACAATGGGCAAATAGGGATGAAAACTGGTATCTATAACAACAGGCAGAAAATAGTTGCAATAGGCATATATTACAACGAGCTAATTAAAAACGTTGTAATAAGTGCCTATTACAATGTGTAGTGGAAAAGATTATTGAAAAGTAGTATTTATTACAACAGGCCTGAACAAAACCGTTGTAATAGGTTTCTATCACAACGAGCATTTAAGGACCGTTGTAAAAAGGGCATTGTAATATGGTATTTTTGTTATATAATTAGCCCGTAAGCTAAATTTTTAAATTTAAATCCTAAATTTAATTTCTCATTTGAATTTGAATTCAAACTAAGTTAATTTAAATCTAAAAACTTCAAATGCTCACAACTTCTTCGTTTGAGCTCCGTTTTCAGCATATTATATGTGGAAATAGAGCAGGACTTCGTCATGAATGCAACGGAATAAATTTCGTGGTCAAATTCTGGCTTTTGTAAAATTTCCATATTCTATTTTATCATATTTATTCAATTTAATCCATTTAATTATGGTTCATTTTACGGGGTGTTACATTCCTTCTTCCTTAAAAAGGGTTTCGTCTCGAAATCTTTCAAGGGGCGAATAGCGTAACACGCAATAACATCCATGTTATACAACCAAGTTACCTACACAACCATCTACTCAACCAATAGTGCAATGTGATTATGTACTGCAGAATCTAATATGAGCTCAATCCTAGCATGAATGTGTAATTATGTCATGCAAGTATGTATGCAACTACCCTAAACATGCATAAAATTTCTCTATGAGTGCAAAGTGATTCTGAAAAAGTATAACAACCATCTCCTACCATCCAATCTAGCAACCACGATGCAACCAAAATCCTAAAATTTGGAGAGAGAAATTACCATTAAAATGCTCAGGGTGAGTGTCCTTTTTCTTTTTCTTGGTCTCCCATGTTCTTTCCACTGGAATGTCCCCCATTATATTTCGACCATTATAATTATTTTGTTGCGGAGTCTCCTAGTTTCGTGCTCCACAATGCATGCGGTGGCATGGGGCACCGTCAGCTCTATCTCAAAATCCCACAACTGATCAGACTCCACACTAATAGCGGTGTCATGAAGGTATTTCCTAAGGTGAGAAACGTGAAAAACATTGTGGACTCTTGCAAACTTGTCAAGAAGTCCACACAGTATGCCAATTTTCCTATCCTTTCCAAAATTCTGAATGGCTCGACAAAGCTTGCGCCTATTTTTCAAACTTGCCAAATCTAACAATCTTCATAAGAGGGGAAATTTTAACAAACACCATATCTTCAACCTCAAACTCAAGCTCTTTCCTTCTTTTATCCACATAAGATTTTTGACGGTCCTCTACAGCCTTCATCCTTTGCCTGATCAACTTTAATTTTTCCATGGTATCACGTATCAAATTAGGTCCTAGTAATACTTTGTCGAAGGTTTCCCACCAACAACTAAGTGATTTGCATGGCCGCCCACAAAGTGCGACAAAAGGGGACATACTAATCATTGCTTGATAGCTATTATTATATGCAAACTCATCAGAGGTAGAAGCTGCTTCCAATGTCCATTGAAGTCCAAGACACAAACCCTCAATGAGCCCTCCAAAATCCTATTTACCCGCTCTATTTATCCGTCAGTCCGTGGGTGATATGCAGTGTTAAGATTCAAAGAAGTTCCTAAAGTTGTTTGCAGGCTCCTCCAAAACTCGCTTTTGAATAATGGGTCCCTATCACTGACTATGCTCACGGGAATTCCATGCAAATGAACTAGCTCTTTGATGTAAATCTGTACGAGAGAAGCGGTGGTCCTATTTCTCCTGACCGGAATAAAATGAGTACTCTTAGCGGGTTTATCCACAATAACCCAAATAGCTTCATTACCCTTTTGACTTCTAAGCAATCCTTCCACAAATTCCATCGAAATATCTTCCTACTTTCAAAGTCGGAATTTCCAAAGATAACAATCCACCAGGCTTCCCTTTCTCAGCTTCTACTTTCTGACATGTCAAACACCTAGCAACAAACTCAACTACGCTCTTCTTCATTCCATGCCAAAAGAAAATCCTCTTTGTGTCCTTATACATCTTATCTCCTTCGAGATGAATGGTCATCCTTAAGTGGTGACACTCCATAAGCACTTCTCTCAACAAATCATCAATCATTGGAACACAAAGGCATCCATCCCTTCTCAAGCATCCCTTCTCATCAATTGAATACCTACTTGTGTGGGGAAAGTGCTCTCTTTTCCTCAACTTCTCCAAAATCTATACTAACTTCTCATCCTTCATTTGCTCTTACCTTATGCGGTCCATGAAGGCTAGTATAATCTCCATAACTATGAGAAAACCTTGGATGGGTTATGTTGATGGTTGAAAGTTTAAATTCGAGAGAAACTCCAATTGTCTCCATTCATATATAGCACCTAGGTTAGCATGCCTCCGACTAAGGGCGTTGGTGACTATGTTCCCTTTTTCAGGGGTATACTAAAAATTGAAGTCAAACAATGCTATATACTCCATCCATCTTTGATGTCTAAGATTCAAATCTTTTTGGGAAAATAGGTATATGAGTGATTCATGATCAGTGAATAACTCGAACCTTTCTCCAAGAGATAACGCCTCCACATCTTTAAGGCAAAGACAATAGCTGCCAATTCCAAGTCATGCACCGGATACCTCTTCTCATGATCCCTTAGTTTTCTACTAGCATAAGCAATTACTTTCCCTTCTTGCATTAAAGCAGCTCTTAACCCTATGCCACTAGCATCTGTGAAAACCGTAAATAGTTTGGTTCCATCAGGAACATAGGTGCACTAGTCAATGACTCCTTAAGCTTCTTAAATGCCTTAGTGCATCTATCACCCTAAGAAAAAATGATGTTCTTCTTAGTCAATTGGGTCTATGGGACCACTATTCTTGCAAAGTTCTTGATGAACTTTCTATATTAGCCTGCCAACCCTAGAAAATTTCTAACTTCCGATGCAATGTTAGGAGTCTTCCATCCTTGGATAGCTTCCATTTGGGTGGGGTCCACAGCTAATCCTTGCTCCAAAACAATATGCCCAAGAAATCTAACTTCATTCTTCCAAAAGTGGCATTTAGGAAATTTGGCCTTGAGTTGGTGCCTCTTCAAAGTCTCTAATACCTCCCTTTGGTGGTCCTCATGCCCCTTCTCGCCTTTGGAGAAAACCAAGATATCATTAACAAACCCCACGACGAATTTATTGAGTTTCCCCTTAAATACTCTACTCATCAAATCTATAAAGTATGCTGTAGGCATTTGTCAATCCAAAAGGCATTACTTCCCACTAATTGAGCCCATTTGGAGTGTGAAATGCGGTCTTCGACTTGCTCTCCTCTGCTATCCTTAACTGATGGAATCTCATTGCTAGGTCTAATTGAGAAAAGACCCTAGCTTCCATAAGTTGGTCGAACAAGTCATCAGTCCTAGGTAAAGGGTACCTATTCTTCCTTGTCAACTTGTTCAATTCCCCAAAATCGACGCAAAGCCTCGAAGAACCATTTGTCTTACGGTGAAAACAACAGGGGCTCCCCATTCAGAAGTACTCCTATGGATGAATCCTTTCTTCAATAGCTCCGAGATTTGTTTATCCAACTCCTTTCTTTCTTTGGGGGCCATATGCCTTAAAGATAGGGAGACGGGCCTTGCATCCTTATCCAAATTGATTTGGAACTCGATCTCCCTATAGGGTAGAAGACCCAAGACCTCCTCAAAGACATCAAGAAATTCACAAACTATAGGTACGGATGATGGCTCTCTAATAACAGATAGACTTAGTGAGTATAGATGGCTTAACTCAACTAACTCTTTCGGTGTACAAAGAACTTCTAGGTCATGGTCTCCACAGCTCCTTAATTGTACGACCCTCCTATCGCAATCAAGAATGACTCTGTAATATGATAACCAATCCATACCCAAGATTAATCCATACCCCTTAAAATTTAGAACGTACACATCACATATGAAATCAACGTCACATATGTCTAACACTAGGTCTTTGCAAATAAGAGAGAGATGTTTCGAACCCCCAATAGGATTAGAAACCTCTATTGGGCGGTTGACCGTCTGGATTTGAAGGTTTAAGAAATTTACTACATTCCTAGCTTAAAAGGAATGTGATGCCCTGAATCAAATAGGGTACCAATAGTAACCCCATAAATAAGAGTTATACTTCTAAAGTTGCTTTCCCTTGGTCTCTCGGTGGTTTACTAGCAATAGAGACAACTTTAATAGCAAAGGCCTGTTCGCTTGATCATTCTTTCACCAACTTGGGACATTGATTCTTGAGATGCCCTTCCTCGTGGTAGTTAAAGCGCTTCCTTTTAAAGGCTTCCTTCATCAAACTAACCCTACAATCTTTAGCTTCATGACCCATCTTTTGGCATCTCTTGCACACTTTACAGTCCTTCTTAAACTTCCTCTTCGACTTCTTATTGGTCCAAAAGCTTCCCTTCTAGGACCCTCCTTGCTTTTGGATCGGTGCAGTCTTCTCCTTTTCTATTCCCTTATCTTCCTCATTGGCCATGTGCGACATTGCCATTTCCACTAACATCTCATATGTGGCACCAACAGGCACTTGGGTCAACAACATTTCTCTTAGTTGGGAATTTTGGCCCTTTACAAACTTCATGGCCTTTCTCATAGGTATATCTATCAGGCTCATTCCAAATTTAGCCAACTGAGTAAACTTAGTTATGTACTATATAAGAGTAGAATCTCGTTCTCTCAGCTGAACAAACTTTTCCAGTTCTAGGCTCACTTCTGCCCTAGACATAAAACTCATCTCAATCTGTATTTGAATTCATCACAAGAGAATATTCTTCCAGGTTTCTCATCAGTCACAAAGTTCCACCAATCCAAAGCTTTCCCCTTGAGGTGCTAAGCCGTTATACTTCTTCTTAACTGATCATCCCAACCAAGTTCTCTAAATATTTTCTCGCAGTTACTAACCCATGCTTTAGCTTCCAAATATCCTTTAGTTTTAGAGTATGTCTTCCCTTCCATATTAAGAAAGTCCTTACATAACATAGGAAAATCAATAGGATGAGATACTGCATCGGTAGGCGGCGTAGCAGGTGCCACCGGTGCAGCTAAAGGAATAGGAATCTTCTTAATAGTCCTAAGATATTGTCTAAACCATTTGGGAATTCCACGAATGGGTGGTCTTCCACAGGTAGGGTTCCCTTTTCTGGAAGAAGATTGATTATCGGCCATATCAACTGTTTGTAGGTTAAATCTTTAGTGACGATTTCCTAAGATAGTATTTATATGCTGAAAGAAAAGGGTTGCCTAGTGTGTAAGCATATGTAAAAGAAATAGGGTATATATATAGAAAGAATTTTGAAAATTATTTTTGAAAACCTTCTCAAAATAACAAGTATGTCTTCATACGTATAGTTTTCCTGTTGATTGGGTAACCTAGACTCTAATACCAAGTGTAACAACCCACCCCAAAACAAGGCTAAATTTCAATATTCCATAAATGGCCCATCGAAACTTAGATCCATTCTAAGGAAGGTTGTTGGTTGGAAAAAGAAATTATAATACAGAGCCAGAACTAATCTTTCAGAGCTCACAGCGGATGGAATAAAATATAATTGCGAAGTATATCCATTTATTTCAAAACCATAAAATGTCATAATATAAAATACTATCAAATTGTATCATAAATCTATTATAACAATTGTCTAAATACATGGGTACACATAAAAGCAAGTAATAATGAGAAATACTGCCATAAGCCAAGCTTCTCCATCTCTAAGCATCGCCATCACTCCATCCTTAACCTGTGTTGTAATGAGGAGTAGGTCTGTCAAAGCTGACCCTAACCCTTTTACCCAACCCAATAACCCTAATATTATAAGGGTCGGGTCTGAACCATTTATTTTTCTTTTAACTTTTTACCCAGCCCGTTTATTAGAAAGATGAAATATTCCATCCAAACCCAAACCGCATACCCATCTAACCCTAACCCTAGTTCTTAATTTTCAATTCTGTCTGCCGACTCAAATCCGTAAAAGAAAAGGAGGCGATTCCTCTAATCTTCGATTTACAGTGATTGAAAACCGTCTGACTTTGAGATGGAAACGGCGCCCTAATAGAAAGGAAGATAATGTTTGAGAACAATATATTGAGCGGTAATCATAACCACCTTCCTTATTTTGTTTATCTTCCTTTATTTGCCTTTTCTAGATCTAGTTTCGCTGTAAATTGGATTAGTTTATGTGATATTACAATTCAGTTCAATCGATTTGGCGATTCTAACTGCTTAATCTGTGTTGATATCTGGTAATAATGTAATTCACATTTTGCAATTATAATAAAAAATATAGTTGTACTAATTATAATAATCTGTGTTGATATTAATTATAGTTTTGTGACTTGTTTAGTTCTCTGCTGGAGATGTATTGTGCCTGCTTTGATTTTGATCAACGAACATGTTTTTGTATTTTATTTTCCACATGAGGAAAGAGCGCATGCAAAAAAATTTTTGGATCTCTACTGCAGTGACACAAAATTTAAGCAACACTAGAAAAAAACCAATTTTACTTTTCCAAATATTTGCTAATGGCCAAGTTGAGCAGATTAGAATTTTGATTAAAAAAAAGTCAAAACTTTGAAGGATCATTTGATGAAACATTTCATTTTGAGGAGCGGGTCGTTGTCTAATAAGCTTGAAAAAAAGGGTGTCCGCTTAATTTCTACAAATAAGTATTTAAGTGAAATAGTTTGAAGGAAAAAGTTGATATCGATTTTAGTTCAAAGTACGCAAGTTTATCAAATAAAACAAAATGTTATATTAATATATGATTTAGTGCCATATAGATTAATTTTTAAAATTTGTGTTATTTATTTAAAAATGTGGTTGAATTTATGAACCATTGTTACTTAGTAATTGAAATAGAATTTTTACTTTTGGGAATCATTGTTAAGAAGGTGTGATTGCATTATCTTATGAGTTTATATGTTTCAAAAGTATTATGAATGGCATCAACTATGTATTCATTCAGATCTTCTCAATGATATTTAGAAAAATGTGAATTGAATCCATTTGATCAAAGTGCAATCTCATTTTTGATACCGAAGATGACAATTTTAAATTCATTCACTGTAACATTTTCATTGAGATAGTTTTTACCACCATTTGAAAATTTCTTTTTAACAACAATATATGGAAAGTATTCTGGTTGATTTCCATGTTGTATGAATTAGTGAAATATTGCACTGCTTCTTCAGCTGCTTCCTCTAGAGTTCTCACTGCCGAACAATTTCTGACATTATATTTTGAAGATTGCTTTTGAATATTCCCATATTTACTCTAGCATGAAAGTATATGTTGTTTTCATCACCATGTTTTAACCAGACGCGGTTTTCTTTCTCCTTAATATTTGTAGCTTATTTTCTCAACAACACTTCAATCTCTTTTTGTGCATTAAAGTATCCATTTGCATTTTCTCTTGTATGTTAATCCTTTGGCATTTTCTCTAGTAATGTTGATATTCTGTTTGATATCTTCACCAATTAAAACTAAATCATCAGAGGAACTTAGTCTGATCAGCAAAACAATCAAACAAGCAATATCTACTCAGATCATCATAAGATATCATAATAATTAATATCAACAACAATATCAACTTTAGCATATGTGACACTTATTATAGACCCATAGAAAGAAAGTCGTTATTAGTAATATCCAATTACAAATTGTTTTTAAGAATGAGATTCAAGCATCGAGACAAGTTCGTCAACCATAAACTCTGTTCAGATATCATTAGATTCAGGTAGAGTTTTGATAACAGTTAAAGCACAGTAGTCCAAATCCAAAGGTAATTGCATTTATGAACCAGCATTTGGCCTAGCAATCAGTCGTTTCCTACAAGCAAGAAAGAAAGAAAACAAAGTAAGAAAGCATGAAACAAATGTATCATTTCTTTGATTATTTTCGCCAACTCGGGTTAATATATTTTGAATATTGATCATCTACTTTCATATTATTTACTTTTAATTTTCCCAATGATTCCATCTTGTTTGTCATGTACAAGCAGCCTAAACTAATGTATCATTTCTGTGTCTACATGCTCTTAACAGTACTGTATTGACAGACACGCAAGAGTTAACAAAAGAAGTAGCTGATGTCTTTATATGGTGTTTCATTCAAAGCTTTGATTGCTAAAAGAAGTGGGTAAGCTATCTATCTATCTATTTCTGTTGTGTGATGAAAACCATTTTGTGTTTATTATTTGATTTGATTATAATGTGTTCAACAATTCAATTTTATATTACTTGGATAAATGATGCGTATGACTATCAAAAGTGAAATTCTATAGTGATACTTACAGACATTTCTGTGAATTAATGTTTATAGATATTAATACTTACAGACATTTTGTAACTAATATTTTTTTGTGATTTTCAGGTGGTAGATTATGGATTCAATTGATCATGATAACGTTGCTATGGAGGCTTTGGAGAATGAACCTGATTCGGTAAATAATTCTGTGGGATATACTTACTCAATTTCCTACACCATCCTTAGACGATCATTGATTGCATAATACAAGGTATAATTTTCATTTTTATTTCTGTTTTGATATACTTACTTTTTGTTGTCAAAATTAGCCATCAAAATTCATGCTGTCATATAATACTCCAGTAGTTGGATAAAATAGAGTTTTTTGATGTTAGAGAAGTTTTATAGATTCTCTATTTAGACACCTAATGCAAAATAGAGAGCCTCTAGATCTGTGACTTCTTTTAGCTCAAAAATGAACCATTATAATCCAAATTTGGAGGATTGTCTAATGGATAGGTCCAGTTTTGTAGATTCTTGAAGGATACACACTTGTAAATGTTTCATTCAATATTAGTTGGGTAAGCATCATTTTTGATGATTCATGCGTTCAGATGCTTACTATATAAATCTATGCATTGGAATTGATGTTGTTTATGACATTAGATTTACTAAAGCTCAGTATAACATGTGTTTTATCTTGATGATGTAAACAGAAAAAGTATATGTATTAGGAAGTTTTGCAGTAATAGGCATAGATTCTAGAATACTGTGACATGCGTGTTTGAGCTGATGGAGCTCAACATAGGCAATATTCAGATATCTTGTGCATGGTTTCTAGAAAGAAGTGTCACATTGTTACTTTGGTCCCAAAATTAGGTGCTTTTGTCACTTAACATAGTTAACATTTTTTGACGATTCATGATTTAGGATTACAAGAGTGTGGTTAAAGGCTTCAAGACTTCAAGGTTGTGCTTAATGAAGTGTGTGCTGCTGTAGGACATGCTTGTTGTTCTTTAGTATTTGGTTCAGTTTATTTTGGTTACTTGATTCAGTTATTATATTCAACGATGGAGTTTCTCACCTAAGATTATACTATCCCGAATCTTTTGGTTTTAGTGTTCCAGTTTGTAATTATATGATGCAGAACTTTCAAATATTCTAGTTGTTGCAATATTTAGTTCAGTTTTCCTATTTGTTGGAGCAAAATTTTGGTTTTTTGTGTAGAATTGACAATATAATAGTGCAGTTTTTATTATTTGGTACTATTTTTGATAATATGATGTGCATCATTTCATTTTCTTGTGCAGTTTTTGTTTTTTTTCATGCATAATTGATAATAAACGGTGCAGTTTTTCAATTTTTAATGTTGATCTTAATGCCTAAGCTGCAGTTTTTGTTAATAGGTTGGGTCGGCTCAACCCTTTTATTAATCGGGTCGGGTCGGTTCGACCCGTTTATTAAACGGGTAAAATGGGTTGGGTTTGTTAATATCTTAAATAAGTAGGGTCAAATTCTACCCAACCCATTTATGACCCGACCCGACCCATTTGATGGGCCTAATGAGGAGGGAGTCAGAACAACAAGTGTCCGGTAAATAAAAACCTCGAGTCTTACCTTTTCAATACTTAGGCAGTATATTTCAAAATAAGAATATGTTTAGAAACATAAAACCATTAAAACCATTTATTACTTCTTATAAGGAAAGGAGGTGGGTCCTCAACCAACCACTTAAGACCTTCCATTCCAGAAGTAACTTTCTAAAATCCTATAACCCAACTCCCACATCACAAATAGATAGCAATGCAAGAGATAGTATCCAAGCCACTTTTATTGGAAAATTGCTAGACTCTGGTCATTTAATACCTAATTAAGGCAGACCCTATCTTTAATACCTACTTCCAAGGTGTGCTCCACAATGGTAACTATCTAGCTGGCATCATACGAAATCTCTTAAGTCACTTAATACTTCTTTATTTGGAAAGACGGACCCTTAATCAATCACTTAATATCTTAGCCAGAAGCGGACCACTATAGAGATACCACCTAACATGTCGCTTAGGCCATTTAATACTTCATTTGGAAAAGAGGCAAGCCCTCAAACAACCATTTAATACCTCAAGACCCCGAAGCAGGCCCTTGGTACTCTGGCCTATACTCATAATGACGTCTTACAGTAGTCCGCCTATTCGTAGGAGCTGACAGCCAGATTAGCTGAGCAGATTTCCCCTACAGAATTTGGGACTAACCTTGCATCATTATAAATATTTATCAAAAGATTATCTCACATCAATAGAAAGTGTACACAACTGTTGGTAGCCTCAAAGTGAAGGGCGGACTTTTATCATGTAACTCTCTTGGCCTCGCATCCTTATGACTTAGCCATAAATTAAATACACTCCATATATATAGTAATACCCATCGCACTGTTTCATAAATAAAGCCTTATAAGGAATCTTCCTTTATAACGCCTTAGAATAACAATTATGCTAATAAGATTTTCCTCTTATTTTCGCCTAACAATCAATTACATTCCTAATGGGGAAAATAAATGAAAATAAATACCTAATTAACTACACCACATACGCAATAACTACACGTTAATTACACTAATAGAGATAGATAAATATTCATACCTAATAAATTCTAAATGCATGGATTTTACGTACGGATCTAGTGTTAAGTGTCAATTCCCGAACTAAATACTATTACAAGTCCTTTTTCTTCAAATTCCCAAGATCTCAACATACCAAAATAAGGGATTCTAATACCCTAACAAGGAATAAATATTCATAACCAAAACTACAATAACAAACTTGTAAATAAAATGGAAGCTCGATTTATTTCACTAATTCAATGGAATATCCTAAACAATAGGAATTGCAATCTAAACTCCACATTCTACTCAACTCCTCTTTACAAAGAAATAGGTAAGAGGCGAATTTGTGTGGAATAAGTGGTGTAAACTATGAATAAAATCCATAATCTAAGCCCCTAATTTCATTGTAGAATCATAGATTGAACCAAAGAAGAAGGAGAAGTGGAATATATATGAAATTACCAAAAATTGCATAAACAAAACAAATTCCATCAAATAAATGTAAGTAATTAGAATCACAACATAGAATTAACATTTTGAAATAAAAAGGAATTTTGGAGGATTTCGCAATCCCAAAATCCTTAAGGCATATTCAAATCCATAGAGATACACTAAACAATTACTAAAAAAGAATGTGATGCCCCACCTCTATACCCATGCTAGCCAAGAACACTACGGAGTAATGCCATCAACTAGCGTGGAGAATAAGGCTGTTGAGGAGCGACCATCTATATAATTGCTTTGTGCGAGTACCGATATGCTAGATAAAAATATAACTTTTCTTCTCAAGAGGAAATCCGACATACCGATACAAACTCAAAGCAACTACACAGTGGCTATATGGACTTCGGAAACAAATATAGAAATAAACATAACACAAATCAGTCACAGATAATTCATATCACAAAGGCGGAAATAGATATGAATATTACACAAAGAAGTGTACATCAAAGTAGTGGTCAAATAAGATCCACAATAACACAAAAGAATAGATACAAGTGCTAGCCAAAAGAATATGTATACATCAAGGAGTCTAAATCTCAACTGTATACAACAAAAACTACTAAACGAGAGTAGTTAGCCAAAAGTCAGATGATGGTTCCAGATAGGAAGTCATGAGGAAGCACCTGTAATATCTCAGTCTGACCCGAGTATTATTTAAGAAGAAAATAATAAACGGATCAGTCTAGCTATAATTATCAGATAAAATGATAAAGAATAAGAGATATGACAAAAATGTATGATAGCCATAAAGCCATACTGTGATAAGTACGTAATTGAAAATCAACAAGAGATTAATCAATATCACAAGAATCTTCTCAAAGATAAAAAGGAATGTCATACTCTTTATTTCATTCACCAAACCATAAATGTTGACAGTTATATCAATGCCAATCACAAAAGTTAATGACACACAAATTCACCAATGCATAAATATTGATAAACTTATCAAATCAAATCACGAAAATTGGTGAAACACAAATTCTAGAAATCATCAACTAGAAATCCAGAAATCACAAGAAAAGGATTGCCAATCCCATAAAAATGAGCCGAAGCTCCTCCTGACTGGGTATAGTCCCCCATTGCGGACTTTGAGCCGAAGCTCCTCCTGATGAACCGAAGCTCCTCCTGATGAGCCGAAGCTCCTCCTGACTGGGTATAGTCCCCCATTGCGGACTTTGAGCCGAAGCTCCTCCCGATGAGCCGAAGCTCCTCCTGATGAGTCGAAGCTCCTCCTGACTGGGTATAGTCCCCCATTGCGGACTTTGAGCCGAAGCTCCTCCTGATGAGCTGAAGCTCCACAAGAACGGCCCGAAGACCATGAGCCGAAGCTCCACAAGAACGAGGTACAGTCCCCCACGCGGACAAAGAGACATCGCACATTGCTAGTCTAATTCACAAAAGTTGATCATCATCGATCATCAAGAAGTGTCAATTACACTAAGCTAGTAAATATATGAGTTTAGCTTCATGTCCCATAACCAGTTGCTTAACTTAAATATTTACGAACAAATTGTAGATCTCCACTAAAAAATTGTCACAAAAGGTTCAATCGAACAAGTCCGAAAATTAACCGACGAAGTAAACGCAAGCATTTCATACCACTTGTTTTACTAATCCGTTTAATTAGATTTCTCATACGAATGAGGTAAAGGTTTGTATATACTAATAGATTGGAAAACGGTTTAAGAAACGAGCTTTGTAATTAAAATAGTGTCAAAATCGTTTTGATAAAAGAGTTTTGATATTTACTACTAGTATAGAAAACCTTTATATTTTTAAAGTGACATATCACAAAAACGATTGTAGAAACAATCAATCATCAAAATTCACATTCGAAGACGTGAATAAAATCCATAGAAATTGATTCCGAATCCATCAAAGTGGATATTCTCAAAAATCCCGAAGAAGAAGTCATCAAAGTCAATAAAAGTGATAACAACTAATCGGATCAACTAAAATTGATAAACAATGGAAATTCAATCAAGAAAAGCCTAAACAGGCAAAAATGCACGCTTCCAGACGTCTGGATTTTTTTTTGGAAATAGTTCAGAAAGTCACCCAGACGTCTGGAATAGCCAAAACAGACGTCTGAGCCATGGCCAGACGTCTGGATTTGAATCCAGACGTCTGGTTTCATTCTCTGGAAATTCTCCAGAGAAACCCCAGACGTTTGAAACTTCAAGTCAGACATCTGAGACTCATCCAGACGTCAGATCTTGAATTCCAGACGTCTGAAATTAGTCTCTGGCATATTTTTAATAAAATGCGTGCATACATTTTTCTCCCCAGGCCCAAACCAGACGTTTGGACTTGGTCACCAGACGTCTGGTCACCTGGTCTGGGCAACATTTTTCCTAGGCCAAAGTGGCCAAAACGTATCGGAAGCGATCGGATGAGCAACGACGACTAAGGATTTACGCCCAGCGACAACCCGGCCTTAAAGGCTCCTCGATACACTCCGAATATCAATGTCCAAATGTCCATAGAAGGATTTTCATAAAATTGGACCAAAACACCAAAATTGAAGAATTCACAAAACCAATTCAAATCACAATAAGTGAACACGAAATAGATGATAGGAATTCATACCTAACAACAAAGATAGTTATAGGCATATATGTGAGATAAAAATCTCACCTTTTACACAAAAACAATGATGAGGAAGCTATAGAGCAAGGCAAGGACAATCACTCTTCAATTCCAACCTAACAAGCTTAAATCTAAGCTTAAAAGAGAAATATTTCCTAAAGTTAGGTTTAGGAATTTCTGAAATTGAAAGGAGAATGAGTTGGAGAAGAAGAAGGAGATGTTTACCAATAGCTTCTCTTCGAATTTGGAGCTAGAACTTGAGTTTGCAAGAGGAACTAGGTTTTGGAATTTCTATTTCCCATTCTCTTCCCCCATTTTCAGTTGAGCTTGAGTGTTTGCAAAATGAAATGAGTGAATGGAGAGGAGAGGGGCTGAGTTAGGATATAGGGCTGAAACCCAAACCCAAACCCAAAGTGAAAAAGTAGCAAAATTCTACTAACTCCAAACATATCGAAGTTTATACTCAAAAAGGTCGCAAACGTCATTTTGAACTCAATGGGGGTGGTCTCAAGTCCTAATTCGACTGTTTGCAAAAAGTAGCTTTTCGGACTATAATCCGATTAACGACAAAATATTTAAATAAAAATATTTAAATATTCAATCGTTAAATATGCGGGTTGTTACAAAGAAATACTAAGGTTTCCACTCACTGAACTGCCTTAGCTTCGCTTTCCTTGGATTTGCATGGCTTTCAATCTCCTCCAGAATCTCTTTTTTTTTGATATATTCACAATAGGAAAGATGTACATATTTTATTAGCTTCAGAACGGTTGGAGAAAGAATAAAATAAGAATAGGTTGGGGGTAGAAGAAATAATTAGAGAATGAATTGAATTCTTACATGAATAATCTGCGGAGTTTCTGAATCTACTTTGGAGAGATAACATGTGCAGAGTTTCATTGAATTCTCTAAAATAATATGAATAAAAGTGGAGAGGGTAGGGTTCCATTTATAAGGGCTAAAACGCACTGGAACGTTGGATGGAAGTAGGTAAGAAACGGATAAATTTGGAGCATACAACTTAATATAACATAGCTTCAAACCCTAGCCGCCACTTGCAACTTTTGTAGCCAAGTGGTCGACTGCCTATATGCGACCAGTCGACCGCTACGGTCGACTGATTGACCTATATAGGTCGACCGGTCCTCTGTTTCAGAGTTGTTTATTTTTTTCCGTTGCTCAATTTATGTTATTCCCTAATGTAAACGTACATATTCATGTTCCCTCTTTATTCATTTTCCAGCGGATCATGGTTTATGGTTAACAGCCCAATAGCCCATTTAGTTTTGTTTGTAATGTTTCATCACTTTCCAGATTTACCTCTCTCATTTTCTCTCTTATAAATAACGAGATTATGTAATGTGTGATACGAAGAATAATAAGAAATATGGCATCTAAATATTTGTTTTCTATCTTAATTTCTTTCTTCATTTAACATCGTATCAGAGCCTCCGATCTAGGGTTTGTTAATATTTCAATCTTCTGTATCTCCCGTGTTCGATCTGTTCCTCTCTTCCTTAAATCATGGCGGAAACCAAAAGTATAGATGTGTTGTCGATGATGCCCAAAATTACTGATCGAAAGTTAAATAATTCAAACTACCATGATTGGAATAAAACAATCCGCTTGTATCTCCGTAGCATGGACAAAATAGATCATCTAACCAAGGATCCACCTTCACCTGATTCGAAGGAAGCTGATGACCAGATCTGGCTCAGAGATGATGCTCGTATATTTTTACAAATCCGAAACTCTGTTGAAAATGATGTAATTGGATTAGTAAATCATTGCGAAACTATGAAAGAGTTGATGGAATATTTGGAATTTCTATATTCAGGCAAAGGCAATTTAAACAAAATGTATGATGTGTGTCAAGCTTTTTACAGAGCCGAAAAGAAGGACATGAATCTCATGAGTTACTTCATGTCATTCAAACAAACTTACGAGGAATTTAATCTCCTCTTACCTATGAGCAGTGATATCAAAATTCAACAAAAACAGCGAGAACAAATGGCCATAATGAGTTTTTTGGCGGGCCTTCCTTCAGAATTTGAAAGTGCAAAAGCGCAAATCCTTGCTAATACTGATATAACTTCTTTACATGAAGTATATAGTCGACTTCTGCGAACTGAAACAGTTTCAAACAACTCAAATACTAGTAATAGTGCTCTTGTAGGTGCACAGCCTAGTGCACAGGTGCACCAACCAGCAGACAATTGGAGACCACATGCCCCTGCAACAGGCCAAAGCTGGAGACCACCTACTGCCCAACCATGGAAGCCATCAAATCAACCATGGAGATCACCGAATCCTAACAAAGTATGTAAGTACTGCAAGAAAATTGGTCATTTGGTGAATGAGTGTAGAAAATTGCAATACAAAACTCAAGGAAATGTCTCCAACCCAAATACCAAGGCTGTGTTAATGACTGCAGAAGAATTCGACAATTACTCGAAGTTTCAAAGTTCCATGAACAAAAATCCATCTGAAACCACTGCCGCAACGATAGTAGCTTCTATGGAAAATACAAGCAAAGCTACCTCTAACTGGATAATTGATTCAGGGGCCACGGACCACATGACAGGTAACCAACAATTGTTTTCAAATCTAACAGCAATCAGACCATCACATAGAGTTACATTGGCGGATGGTTCTCAATCATCAGTTAAAGGAATGGGTGAAGTTAACCCGAACTCATCCATATCTATGAAATCTGTTCTATACATACCCTCACTATCTTTTAATTTGCTCTCTGTGAGTCAAATTACGAATAATCTCAGGTGTAGCATTACTTTCTTTCCTAACTACTGTGTATTCTAGGATCTTGTGACGAACCAGATTATTGGTAGAGGACGTGAGTCTGGTGGCTTATACACTCTTGACGAAGTTTCTATTAACCCTACAGCTTGTTCAATAATGGACCAAACATTCAAACTCCATTGTCAACTTGGTCATCCATCTCTTCCATTATTCAAACAATTATATCCGCAGCATAACAACTTGTCCTCAATAAACTGTGAAGCGTGTCAATACGCAAAGCATCAAAGAAGCACTTCTTATCCTAGAGTTAATAAACGTGCAAGTAAACCTTTTACTTTAGTTCATTCTGATATTTGGGGACCAGCATCAGTTGTATCAAAACCTGGTTTTAAGTATTTTGTGGCCTTTGTTGACGATTATACCCGTGTTACATGGCTTTTTCTTATGAAAAGTAGATCTGAATTGTTTTCTATTTTCTGCAAATTCAACACTGAAATAAAAACTCAATTCAACACCACTATACAAACATTGCGCAGTGATAATGCAAAGGAATATGTGTCTAATGAATTTAATAATTACCTTGCTCAAAATGGCATTTTACATGAAACTTCATGTGTTGATACTCCATCACAAAATGGCGTAGCAGAAAGAAAAAACAGACATTTGTTGGAAACTGCTAGGGCACTGTTGTTCCACATGAATGTGCCAAAGACATTTTGGGCTGATGCGGTCTCTACTGCTTGCTTTCTTATTAATAGAATGCCTTCAACTGTCCTAAATAATGAAATTCCGTACCAATGTCTCCTACCAAACAAGAGTTTGTTCCCTGTGAAACCACGTATATTCGGATGTACTTGCTTCGTTCGAAATGTTGACCAATAGTTGAGCAAGCTTGATCATAAGTCCCTAAAATGTATTTTTGTTGGATATTCAAGACTTCAAAAAGGGTATAGGTGTTATTGCCCAAGCCTACAAAAGTATATTGTGTCAATTGATGTATCATTTATGGAAGATATACCTTTTTATCAAACCAATACTCCGTCTCATGATCATGAAGAGAATGAAGAATTCCTGGTATATTCAACCATACCCATTGCTACCACTCAAGCAGATATCACAAATGAAGAAACTCACTCTGATGAAGATCCAAGCCTGAATTTACCAATAGCCATCAGAAAAGGAAAGAGACAATGTACGTTTCCCATTTCCTCATTTGTGTCCTACAAGAAATTATCACCTTTATCACAGGCATTTGTTTCCAAACTAGATTCTATATCAATCCCGAATACGGTTGCTGAGGCCATTGCATCACCAGAGTGGTGTGAAGCAATGAAAGATGAAATGAAGGCGTTAGAACAAAATAAAACATGGAAGTTGGTAAGATTACCACCAAACAAAAAGGCAATAGGGTGTAAGTGGATTTTTTCTATAAAAATGAATGCTGATGGGACTGTGGCAAGATTAAAGGCTCGTTTAGTTGCAAAAGGGTATGCTCAATCATATGGAATTGATTATTTAGAAACATTTTCACCGGTAGCAAAAATGACGTCAATAAGACTCTTCATTTCATTAGCAGCACACCACAATTGGAGACTTCATCAATTAGACATTAAAAATGCATTTCTACATGGGGATCTCTCCGAAGAAATATATATGGAGCAACCACCTGGGTTTGTTGCTCAGGGGGAGACAAGCATGGTGTGTCAACTTCACAAGATGCTGTATGGACTCAAGCAGAGTCCACGTGCTTGGTTCAGCAAGTTCAGCATTGCTTTAGAAAAGTATGGTATTCAAAGATGTAAAACTGATCATTCAGTTTTTTACAATCAAACTAATGATGGGATTATATTGCTAGTCATTTATGTTGATGATATTGTGATCACTGGTAGTGATGATGGTGGTATTCACGCCTTAAAATTGTTTATTCAAACGCAGTTCAATACCAAAGATCTTGGGGAGCTTAAATACTTCCTTGGGGTTGAGATTATACGAAATAATGATAGTATACTACTGTCTCAAAGAAAATACGTACTTGATCTACTCAAAGAAACTGGAAAACTCGGTGCTAAGCCATGCACTACTCCCATGATGCCTAACCATAACTTGAGTGAAGAAGGTGAACTATTTGATAATCCAGAGAGATATCGGCGTCTTGTTGGCAAACTTAACTATTTATGTGTTACCAGGCCTGACATTGCGTATTCTGTCAGTATAGTAAGTCAATTCTTGGCTAAACCAATGGTTCATCACTATAATGCACTGGAACAGATTTTATGTTATCTCAAAGACACGGTGGGACAAGGACTCATCTACTCAAATCATGGTCATATGAATGTTGAGTGTTTTAGTGATGCTGACTGGGCTGGCTCCAAAATAGATAGAAGATCAACGTCTGGGTTTTGTGTGTTCGTAGGAGGAAACTTGATTGCATGGAAAAGCAAGAAACAACCTGTTGTGTCTCGGTCTAGTGCTGAATCCGAATATCGAGCAATTGCTATCGCTGTATGTGAAATTATGTGGGTGTTTCATCTGATGAAAGAAGTGGGTATGGAACTATGTCAACCAGCAAAAGTGTGGTGTGACAATCAGGCAGCAATTCATATTGCATCGAATCCTGTTTATCACGAAAGAACAAAACATATTGAAGTGGATTGCCACTTTATTAGAGAGAAGATTATGCAAGGCATTGTTGAGACTCAATTCATTCGTACTGGAGAACAGTTAGCTGATATATTCACTAAAGCTCTGAATGGTTCTCGCATGCAATATCTTTGCAACAAGTTGGGTATGGCTAATGCATACTTGCCAACTTGAGGGGGAGTGTAAACGTACATATTCATGTTCCCTCTTTATTCATTTTCCAGCGGATCATGGTTTATGGTTAACAGCCCAATAGCCCATTTAGTTTTGTTTGTAATGTTTCATCACTTTCCAGATTTACCTCTCTCGTTTTCTCTCTTATAAATAACGAGATTATGTAATGTGTGATACGAAGAATAATAAGAAATATGGCATCTAAATATTTGTTTTCTATCTTAATTTCTTTCTTCATTTAACACCTAATTAACTTTTTTAACATTGAAGGTTAATTAAACATTTACTTATCCCGCAATCTAATTTTTGAAATTTAAACCATAAATTTAATTTCTCATTTGAATTTAAATTTGAACTAAATTAATTTAAATCTGAAAACTTCAAATGCTCATAACTTATTTGCTTGAGCTCCGTTTTTAGCATATATATATATGTATGTATGTATGGAAATAGAATTTCACCACGAATGCAACGAAACAAACTTCGTGGTCAAATTCTAGCTTTTATAAAATTTCCATTTTCTATCTTATCATGTTTATTTCAATTTAATCCATTTAATTATGGTCCATTTTATGGGGTGTTATAATTCTTCCCCACCCCTCCCTTAAGGAATTTCACATCCGAAATCTCAACCAAACAAACGTAAGCACAATAATATGGATACTAAGCATGCCTTATAATCAAATAGGGAAAATAATCATCAAACATGTACATATAGTAGACAATAGATCCTATGCAAACTCTATCATGCAAGGCACTAAATTAAAGAAAATAAACCACCAAATGTGAAAGCTAATGATAAAAATGTGGTATCACCAAGTATAGAGATCCATATGAGTAATCATCATGCCCTCCTCGGTTTCCTAAGTACTATCACCTTCGCTCTAACTCCAGTGGACTTTTACCAACTTCATCGTCTTCCTCCTACTTCGTATTCTTCTCGACTATACAAATCAGCTTTTGAGGCCTTGATGGTTTAGGTACAACTATAACATCATCCAGTTGATCTGGTGTAACAGTCATGCTTGAGTGATGCACAAACTTTCCAAGAACACATTGTGCACATCTACCATCCTTTGAGGTAAGTCGACTCTATGTACTAGGTTCCTTATCCTCTCCAATATCAGAAAAGGACCTAAACATCTTGGTGTTAGCTTCCCCTTATTACCAAACCAAATTGCATTCTTAGAAATCTTGACAAATACCATATCGCCCATATACTACTCCAAACCTTAGCATCTCTTGTCAACGTAGCTCCCTTCTCTGCATTGTGTAGTTTTCATTCGCTGCCAAATGATCTCAATCTTTTATTTAGTCTCCCTAATGCTTTTTGTTAGCTCTTCCAAAATCTACTCGTGTATAATAGGTCCCGATCACCTGCCATGCTCTTTGGCACACCATGGAATCATACAATTCATTTCACGTACGATTCACCTAACTTTAATGATGTTTTATTAGTCTTTATGTGTAAGAATCGGACTAGTAAATCTGTCGACTATTTCCCAAATACTATCGCACCCTCCTATAGTCCTCAGCGATTCAATGATCAAATCCATCGATACCTATTCCCATTTGAAATTACTAACCTCGATACACTCGCTGATCTCTCTATAGACTAACGAACGAATGCTTACACCTTGCGTCCTAAGCAAAAATCTGATTCTTCTTCATCAAATGGTTAACGGTGCTACTACTTGGCAGAATATGTTGTGATGCCTAAAATAAAATGACTAAAGAATTGCATTATTCTCCTCCAGAAGTGACACTTCGAAAACTTCACGTTCAATTGGTGCCTCCTCAATACCTTTAGCACAATCCTTAAGTGTCTACTATGTTCCTCCTTCGTCCATGAATAAAAAAGGATACCATCAACAAACACAGGTACAAACTTATTTAGTTAATCGCTGAAAACTTGGTTCAACAAAGTATGTCGGCAAATTGGTCAGTCCGGAACCAACCACTTATCAAATCTCATCTACAAACGAGATGCAATAATCAACATGCAATCCCTCACCACTCTCAATTGATGGAAATTCGTAGCCAAATCCAATTGAGAAAACATCTTCACATTGTGGAGATGATCGAACAAGTCATCAATACATGGGAATGGATACTTGTTCTTCGTTACCTTAATCAACTCAGGGTAATCCACACAAATTCTCAAAGATTTATCCACCTTAGTGGCGAATACCACATGCATTCCTTATTCAAATATACTCATATGAACGAACCCTCTCCTTAATGGTCATTCACTTGCAGCTCTTAGTTCCTTCTGCTCTTTAGGTGCCATATGCCTTAATGGTATAACTGGTGGCCTAGCATCCTTTACTCAGTCAATATATAATTTTGCCTTCCAATATGGTGGTAATTCGATCACCTCCTCAAATATATCTGGATAGTCCCTAGCTATAGGTACCGACAACAACTCATCATGTAGGATCTCGAAAGAATACAGAAATCTCATCATCCAAAACGTAGTCCAACTCCAACCTACTCTCACCATCTGTCCTAATCGCCAAAAACAACCTATCGCAATCCACCATGACTTAGTACATCTTTAGCCAGTCAATCCTCAATGTAATACCAAACCACACAAAACCAAGACACAAAACAATCACAAGCAATCATGCATCCATAGCTCGATAGGACTACATCTCGACAAACCATAAATAAACTAGTTTAACCTCATATAAGGTTTGACACATCAAATGTCTATCTTTTAGTTTGGGTGTAACGACCCATAAATTCATCACCTATAAAAAATATGATTGAATTTAAAATTTTAGTTTAAATGACTAAATAACGGGGTTTTAAATCAAATTTAAAAGCTCATTATTTAAAAATAATATTAGAAATATCACTTTCAAACTTTTTTTACAAATATATGTATGTTAAATAAGAAGTGAAAATATGACCCAAAACCAAAATCGAAATTTGTAACGATTCAACGTATAGAAGTTGTAGAACGTTGTGAATTCCATTTGACCTAAATGAATACATACATATACCCATCCAAGAAAACATATGCATATGTACATGAACACTTATATATACACATATATACAAATATCCTAAATATATAAATATATAAGATATAAACAATTTCTTCTCACTTCAGCAACCAACCCTTACCATCAAACATCACATCGACACAAGCACATGTCTTGATATGACATGGTCGAGCTAAGGTGGTGGTGGAAAGAGGTAGCCGCGCATAAGGTAATGATGAAAGGGGGTGGAGCATGTGGTGGTGGAGTAAGAATCTAAGCTAATTATCACATATTGTCACCATCAAAGGTCAAATCAAAGAGGCACATAGCCTTGCCCCTATATGATGTGACCCGCGGCCGTACCTGGGCATGGTAGCCGATGCATGGTGATGGGAGGAGGAGGTGGCGTGATGATGTGTGGTGATGTAGGAAGGAGATGTTTATACTCTTACTTTGTCCTATAAATCCACTTCACTTCTTCACTTCATCCATTCATCTTCCTCTTCATTTTTCTAAAAGCTTTCTCCACATTTTAATGACTTCCATCTAAGAAAAAATATAAAAGAAAATTATTGCAAATTATATCCAAATATATATATATAGCACTTCAAAACTCACCCAAACCCTTCCTCTTTCTCTTCAAACCCACGGCCAATCACCCAAGCCAAGCTTACCACCTCCACAAACCAAGGCCGTAAGCCCCTACCTCCTTCACAAGCAAGGCCGAGCCCTATAGGAGCTTCGGGACGAGTGTTCTTAAGCTTCGATTCGAGTTAGATAAGCTAATCCATTTTCTAGTTAATAGTTTTATTCCAAGGTGAGAAAACTCTATTTAATATATATATATATATATATGTATGTATGTATGTGTGTGTGTGTGATGAGAAATGATTTGTATAAATGCTTATTTATATGTTGTTCATCATGTATTGATTATTGAATATGGCCGTTTAACAAGTCACGTTAAATACACGTCGATATTACACAAGAAAATCACTTTCCGAATCAAGTTATAAAAGTAAATATGGAATCATTAAACCCCTTGAAAATTATTAGAAATGTTTTATAAATGTTTTATAATCATTTAAACTTGTCTCAACAAGTATTAAATGAAAATTGAAAAATCGAATCAAAACTAGGTGCGTCGCTTAACGTTAGCTCGCGATTTCACGCCGTAGAATTCAAATGAGTATATAAGTGGAATATAACTCGGAATTCTCGTAGTAAGAATTTTCCGAACTATTATATCTGTAGTTTTTAATCAAAGAAAGAAAATAAAGTTTTTTTCTTATAGATTTTTAAATAAGTCCAAAACAAGTTTTCAAAAATATTGTGGTTTTGCAGTTTAATGATCAAAGTTTAAAAATGATTTAAAAATGATATTTTAAATGTTTTAAAATTATATAATAAATCTTATACATATTTAAAATGTTTTAAAAGAGATTTGAGTTATATATAAATTTCCAAATGATATAAAAGTCGTATTAATCAATATAGCTCTTAGAACACTTTTTGTAGCACTTTTTCAATAACTTTTAAAATATGATTTCAAACTTCACAATTCTTTTCCAAACTTTTATAGATGGTTTCTAATAAATAAAAGAGTGTTTTAAAAATGATTTAAAGGTTTTATAATTTATTTAAAAGAGTTTAAATAAATTAATTGAAAGAAAAGTGGTTATAAGCAGAAGATTTTTCTTGGCTATAATAAGCCGACGAGTACACCTGATTTTCCTATTCATGAGATTTGGTTGAGGTGCTTAAACTAAGGAGAAGTTCAGGAGAAACCAGTGCCCTGACTCACCCGGCCTCATCCAGACGAGGGATAAATAAAGTCGAAATGTCGAAAACGAGTTAAGTATAAAAGATTATAGTTTTCAAATTTGAATAACTTAGATCATATAGAAATAATCTTCTTATACTTAGTGTTAAATCTTGATCAGGGAACTCGTACTATTTGTGGAATTTAAAAGGTAATTTCACCGTTATTCTACCCATAGTACATGTTGAATATGGAAATTAAAATTGATTAAAAGTAGTACAGTTTCTAATTGACCCTATTTTACTCAATAATTTATTCTAAAATAATTTATGAAAATGATTTAGTAAAGGAGGTTTAATGAATTCCATATATACTGAAAAGAAATGGTTTTCAAAAGACAAAAATCTCTAAAAGATATCTTTGGATAAAATGAAAACAAATAAATGGAATATTAATTAACCACCCACTTAATATCTTTTTATCGATGATTTGTTCATCGAAACAGGAGTCGAATTTGGGCAATCCTTATTCGAAAACCACTTCCAATTTACACGTTCAAAATTAAAGAAGATATATCGAAGACCATGATCTTAAAAGATATGGGATCTTCATTTCGGAAGAACTGCTTGTTGATAATCTCTGGGTAGCTCCCGAGACAAATAAATAGCGGTGGTCCCTTCATTCTGAAAATCTTTGGAACACGAGGACTATTTGCTACTAATCCTATGAGCAATTCCCGACAGGATGTGGTAAGAAAGTGCCTTTCTGTTTGTCCTATTCCTGGACAACTTGTATGGACAAATGTCTAATGTTGCATTTCTAGATCATATTGATTGATCTCTATGAACGTATCATCTGTTTCATGGCGGAGAAGGCAACTTCTCTTAGCTTAACACTCTTTCCTGAGATATACAAGCTCAGGATTTATATGTTTATAGAAATAAGTTGTGTGATTGTGAAATGGCAAAGTGGCATTCGAAGTGGAAGATGACTATGAAAAAGGTAATCGTTACCTCAAGCCTCACACCTGGGAATAGTAAAAAAAGGGATGCTTTAAGGCTGAAGTGGGACGTAGCCAATCAGGATATGAAATCACCTTCTAGATCTATGAAATTTCTACCCGCTATAACGTTTGGGTTTAAATTATGTGGTGTATGCTTGAGATCCTGGATAGGTCGGTAACGGCCAAGTGATGTAATACTCGGTGCTATTAGTGTAATTTTCGGATAGGCAGTCTTAATTCGCATGAGGGCCAACATAAGGGCCTCGGGTGCATTCCTCTAGAAATGCGCTGTATGGAGGTAGTCCCTTACCTCGCTGTTCAGTTGGAAATCTAATACCCAATAAGTGGCATACGGACTTAGTTGTGCAAATACAAAAATGTGAGATGCAAGAATTTCAGTTAAGATTTATAAGTTTACTTGAAAATGTTTTCAAAAGAATGTCACTAAAAATAATATTTCAAAAAATATGTGTGTCAAAGATTTTGATTATCATAAGGTAAAAGCCCGTTCCGTGTTTATATGCGGCGTGGTGTTATGAGATACCCTTTTGTTTTCAAGCATTTGCATTTTGAGTTTCTCGCACCAGTCCCGTAACTGACCCAGAGTTTACTTTTCTTTTCCCTTAAACTTTGGATGCTCTATTTTTTAAGCAGTCAAGTAGTCAGGTAGCTTAGAGCATTTTGGAGGAGCACGGAGTATGAAGACTAGAGGGTCCTTTCTATATAGTTATCTATTCTCAACTTTTCGATGTATCATGTATTCTGTATATTGTATCTACTAGCCCACACAAAGATATGCAGTTATAAATATGCTAGGCTAGGTTAGTACTTATCGTAACTCTAATGGATTACTTGGAGTGATTATATGTAATTTCCACATGTATAATTATGTTGTTTAATATGATGTGAGATTCTGTTATTATTCTATTTTCTACCTTTATTTCTTATAAACCCTTAATTATCTGCCTTTTCGGCACTTGAATTTGTGGCACTGAATACCGTGGATGTATTAGTGTCGATCTTCAAGGGTCGAAAAGGTGGGTCATCACAGCTGGTATTAGAGCTTAGGTTAGCGAGTACCTAAGCCTTGATGGGGGTCGACACATTAGAGATAGGGTTAGTAATACCCTAGAATGAGTTTAGTCAATGAGAGAGCATATCTATCAAAATAAATCCATCCAAAATTGTTTGAAAGCTAATACCCATTCCCTAAGACAATCTTGTTTGTATGTTCTAATTTATCTCTTTAATATATTTAGATAGTATGAAATGAGCAATCGAAGAGGACGAGGAAGGGGAAGCAGCAACAAGACAAACACTAATGGGCATAATGCTGCGGCTGTGGAAGAAGTTGTAATCCCAATAAAGACTCAAACAAATTTCGCTACTCTTTGCAAGAACTATACTAACTTGGGAGGGAAACCATTCCAAGGAACCGAGTCTATTGTTAAAGTACAAGCATGGCTCGCTCTTGTGAGAGGATATTCAAAGGACTGAATGTATGGGACGAGCAAAAGAGATTCTTGGCTTCCTAGAAGTTGCGGGAAGGATCTCTTGTGTGGTGGGAATCCATTAGTTTGAATGAATCCGAAGACAACTTCTCATGGGCTAGATTTAAGGAAGTATTTGAGGAGCAGTATATACCTGCGGCTAGAAAATCCCATCTTTACAGAAATTCATGGACTTAAAACAAAACGATGTGTTTGTAGAGGAGTACTCAAATAAGTTCATTGAGTTATCTATTTTTAGGCCTGGACTAATAGACATGCCTTGATAAAGAATGAAATGTTTATTACGGGAATGAAAGAGCAATATTAGGAACGGATGGTTAGCCACGTATAGGGAACCTTTATGGACCTACTAGATATGGGTTTTTGGTACACAGCATTGGATAAAAGAAATTTGGTGGCAGCCCAAGGAAATACAACAATCAAAACAAGAGGAAGAAGTCGTGGCAGGGAAGAATGGTGGAGGGTCCCAAGAGAATCGTTATAAGGATGTTGTTTGTTTCAATTGCTATAATGAAGGTCATCTCTCAAAACACCGTAGGAGTCCCAAGATGCATAAGCGAAAACCCGTTTCTCCTATGGTTCACAAAAGTCTTTGTTACCATTGCCATCGGCCGGGTCACTGGAAGAATAGGTGCCCGTTGATGATAAAGGGAGAAAAAATTAAGGTCTATTCCATAAAAGGCGAGCCTTCGACCGCTGAAGACGTAAAGCGCAAGGGAGTCCTAGAAGGTAATATATGCGTTAATGATATTTTAGTTAGAGTTTTATTTGATATTGGAGCTTCCCACAGTTTTATTTCTAAGAAGTTAGCCGACAAATTAAACCTTACCCCAGAAATAATATAAACCCCTCTCTGCGTATCTAATCCCATAGGCGGTGCGACCAATCTCTGTATGTCCTATGAAACGTAAGAGTTACCTACCAAACCCATCTATTCTTTTGCAACCTATTCGTCCTTGATTTCATTGGGTTTGGTATTTTACTCAGAATGGATTGGCTATCCAAGTATAGAGCTATTCTAGTCTGTAACAATCGAGTACTCATATTAAAAACCACAGCCGGAAGAATGCTGGACAAAATAATATGTGAAGGACCTAGTCCAGCAAGAGACAACTTCATGTATGCATTGGATTCATCTCAAATGGACATAGAAAGGATATCTGCCATTAAAGACTTTTAATATGTTTTTGAGGAAGTAAGGAGTTTGCCCCTGCATCGGGAAATAGAGTTCTGAATTGACTTAATCCATGGTGCCAGACCAATTATACACCTTATTCATAGGATGGCTCCAAAGGAAAAAGTAGAGTTGGCACACCAAACTAATGAATTGTTAAAGAAGGGACTAATTAGACCAAGTCGCTTAAGTTGGGGCGTAGCTGTAGTTTTTGTAGCAAAGTCAGACGGTTCCCTTAGACTTTGTGTATACTACAGAGACCTAAATAAGCAATTAAAAACAAGTATCCTCTACTCTGTATAGATGACTTGTTTGATCAATTACATGGCACTCGGGTATTCTCAAAGATGGACCTAGCTACGGGATTCCATTAGTTTAGAATAGCAGAGGACTGCATTCCTTTTACCGTATTCCGAGTGCCAGATAGTTTCCATGAATGGTTAGTTATTCCATTCGGGCTAACCAATGCACTTGCCTATTTCGTAGACATTATGAACAGAGTATTTAGAGATGTACTCGATAAATTCTTGTTATTCTTTGTTGATGACATTCTTATATACTCAAAGACCGAAGAAGAACATAAAAGACATTTGGAGATCATGTTGGAGATATTGAGGAGGAATGTATTGAAAGCAAAGTTCTCAAAATGTCATTGTTGGGAAAAAGTGGTAAGGTTCCTAGGACATATTGTGTTAGGAGATGGAGTTTCAGCAAACAGGGAAAATTTTAGCTATACAGGATTGGAGGCAACCACAGACTCCAAATGACATCCGCAGCTCCTTAGGATTAGCTGGATACTATCGACGATTTATTCAATATTTCTATAGAATTTCTTCTTACTTGACAAAACTCGCTATGAAGGATGATAAGTATGAGTGGACGTAGAAATATGAAGAAGCATTTCAGGAACTCAAGAAGAAGTTAACCACCACTCCCATATTAGCTATTGTTGATGAAAGTGGCGGTTTAACCATTTATACTGATGCCTGTGGGGAAATAGTTGGTGCAGTCTTAATGCAACATGGGAAGGTAATCTCTTACGTGAATAGACAACTAAAGATCCATGAAAGAAATTACGTGACACATGACTTGGAGTTATTAGCCGTGGTGTTTGCATTAACAATGTGAAGACATTATTTGCTGGGTAAAAAGTCCATATGGTTTATTTTAAATAAACTTTAATTCAGCCTTAGTAAATAATAGTCCTTCTTTAAATAGATGAATAGTTTGATCTCTTCACGGATCACAAATCTTTGAAATACCTTCTCACTTAGAAAGATTTAAATATGAGGCAACAATGTTTGTTAGAATTCCTCGCATCGTATGGTTTGGATATTCTATATACATAAGAAAAGGCCAATGTTGTGGCAGATGCACTATGCAAAAAAGCATGCTATTATGGCTTATTTAGTAGTGCATCCCGCATTGATTTATTGCATCAAGGAGAATTAGCTCTAGGATCCAATTCTTGCAAGAATAGCCAAGGAAATGGAGAAGAATGAAATACTAAGAAGATGATTAGGATTCAAAATGGATGAGCAAGGAACTCTAAGAATGAATGGAAGGTTATGTGTTCCCAATGTTGATGGGATTAGACAATAAGCTTTAACAAAATGTCACAATTCCTCACTTGCAATACATCCCAGAGTTACTAAGATGTATATAGATAGGAAGAAGACTTTCTGGTGGGAGGGTATAAATAGAGACATTTCCATCCATGTGAGTAAATGCATGAATTATCAGCAGATAAAAAGTGACTAATAAAAGATTGCTCGACTACTCCAACCACTTAAGATTCCAAAGTGGAAATGGGACCAGATATCTATGGACTTTATCGATAGCTTGCCTCGATCAAGGAAAGGGAATGAAGGCATTTAGGTTATCATAGATAGATTTACTAAAAGCGCACACTTCATCTCGGTAAAACCCATAAGAACAGCCGCAAGCTGGGCTGAGATATATATGAGGGAGAATGTCAGACTACATGGAGGTCCTACCACTATCATAAGCGATCGAGACCCAATCTTTACCATTCAATTCTGGGATGCCTTATAAACAGCTTTGGGGACAAAGCTAGATGTAAGCACCGCATATCATTCCCAAGCTGATGGGAAAACGGAGATAGTCAACTGGGTGTTGGAAGATCTTTTGAGATTATGTGTATTAGACTTTGGATGTTCTTGGGAAATATACCTTCATTTAGCAGAGTCCTCTTACAATAAAATCTATCAAGGTAGCATAAATATGGCACCTTATGAAGCCTTGTATTGTTATCCGTGCAGATCCTCAACATGTTGGATTGAAATCGGAGATCGATTGGTACTTGGCCCCGACATGATTTTAGAAGCCGTTGAGAAAGTAGACATGATCAGAAAGAAGCTAAAGAAGGCGTAGAGTAGATAAAAGAGTTATGCCGATCGAAGGCATAGAAATTTGGAATTATCAGTTGGAGACTTAGTATTTCTGAAAATCTCTCTGATGAGGGGAGTGGTAAGATTTGGAAGAACTGGTAAGCTCGCTCCTCGATATATTGGACCTTCTTCTTTTCTTGAGCGAATCAGCCCATTATCCTATCGAGTATAATTAATGGAGAGGTTCTCAGATGTACACAATGTTTTCCACATATCTCATTTACGTAAGTATGTGTATGATCCAGACCAAGCCAAGGAAACAACTGCCTAAGAAGACTTGGATGTAGAGCCCAATTTAGCCGTCGTTAGACACCCTAATCGAATCATGGATAACGATGAGAAATGATTAAGGAGAAAGGTTGTGTGGTTAGTTAAAGTACAATGGAGTGGAAATGCTAATGATTGTATATGGGAAACGGAGGATAGAATGAAGAAATCCTATCCCAAGTTTAAGATAGATGAATAGATTGTATATACTGTATCGATGTAGTGTACTTACTACCTATGGTGTAGCCACTTATCATACCTTGTATATATTTCATCATATATGTTATTTCTCTTGAGTTATCTTCTTCTCATCTTCAATTTTGAGGATGAAATTCTTTTAAGGAGTGGATTCTGTAACAACCCTTAAATTCGTCACTTATAAAAAATATGATTGAATTTAAAATTTTAGTTTAAATGACTAAATAATGGGTTTTTAAATAAAATTTAAAAGCTTTTAAGTTAAAAATAATAATAGATATATTATTTTCAAACTTTTTTACAAATATATGTATATTAAATAAGAAGTGAAAATATGACCGGAAATCAATATCAAAATTCATAACGATTCAACATATAGAAGTTGTAGAACGTTGTGAATTCCATGTGACATCCAAATGAACACATACATATACCCATCCAAGAAAACATATGCATATGTACATGAACATTTATATATACACATATATACATACATCCTAAATATATAAACACATAAGATATAAACAACTCCTTCTCACTTAAGCAACCCAACCCTTACCATCAAACATCACCTCGATGCAAGCACATGCCTTGATGTGACATGGTCGTGCTAAGGTGGTAGTGGAAAGAGGTAGCCATGCATAGGGTAATGATGAAAGGAGGTGGAGCATGTAGTGGTGGAGTAAAAACCTAAGCTAATTATCACATATTGTCACCATCAAAGGTCAAATCAAAGAGGCACATGGCCCTGCCCCTATATGATGTGACCCATAGCCGTAATAAGGGGGTGGTGGCCGATGCATGGTGATTGGAGGAGGAAGTGGCGTGATGATGTGTGGTGATGTAGGAAGGAGATGTTTACACTCTTCCATTTGCCTATAAATACCACTTCACTCCTTCACTTCATTCATTCATCTTCTTCTTTATTTTTGTAAAAGCTTTCTCCACATTTTAATGGCTTCTATCTAAGAAAAAATATAAAGAAAATTGTTGCAAATTATATCCAAATTTATATAGTATATATACATATATGTATAGCACTTCAAAACTCACACAAACCCTTCCTCTTTCTCTTCAAACCTGTGGCCAACCATCCTAGCTGAGCCTACCACCTCCACAAACCAAGGCTGTGAGCCCCTAACCCCTTTACAAGCAAGGTCGAGCTCTATAGGAGCTTCAGGACGAGTGCTCGTGAGCTTCGATTCGAGTTAGAAAAGCTAATCCATTTTCTACTTAATCGTTTAATTCCAAGGTGAGAAAACTCAATTTAATATATATATATATATGATAAGAAATGATTACCATGGATGCTTATTCATATGTCGTTCATCAAGTACTGATTATCGAATATGGTTGTTTACAAGTCACGTTAAATACAGGTCGATATTACACAATGAAATCACTTTTCGAATCAAGTTATAAAAGTAAATATGGAATCATTAAACCCTTGAAAATGATTAGAAATGTTTTATAATCATTTAAACTTGTCTCAACAAGTATTAAATGAAAACTGAAAAATCGAATCAAAACTATGTGCGTCGCGTAACGATAGCTCACGATTTTGCGTCATAATCCAAATAAGTATATAAAGTGGAATATAGCTCGGAATTCTTCGTAGTAAGAATTTTGCGGACTATTATATCCAAAGTTTTCAATCAAAGAAAGAAAAATCAAGTTTTCATCTTACAGATTTTCAAATAAGTCCAAAACAAATTTTCAAAAATATTGTGGTTTTGCAGTTTAATGACCAAAGTTTAAAAATGACATAAAATGGATATTTTAAATGTTTTAAAATTATAAAATAAATCTTATAAATATTTCAAAATGTTTTAAAAGTTATTTTAGTTATATATATAAATTTCTAAATGATATAAAAGTCGTATTAATCGATATAGCTCTTAAAACACTTTTCATAGCACTTTTTCAATAACTTTTAAAATATGATTTCAAACTTCACAATCCTTTTCCAAACTTTTATAAATGTTTTCTTATAAAGGAAAAAGTGTTTTAAAAACGATTTAAAGGTTTATAATTCATTTAAAAGAGTTTAAACAAATTAATTTGAAGAAAAGCTGTTATAAGCAAAAGATTTAATCTTTGCTCTAATAAGCCAACGAGTACACCTGATTTTTCTATTCGTGAGATCTGGTTGAGGTGCTTAAACTAAGGAGAAGTTCAGGAGCAACCAGTGCCCCTGGCTCACCTTGCCTCCCCTAGACGAGGAATAGATAAGTCCGAAATGTCGGAAATGATAAATGATTACACTTCTTAAATTTAAAGAACTTGGATCGTATAGAAATAATCTTCTTATACTTGGTGTTAAATTCCAATCAAAAAACTCGTACTATTCATGGAATTTAAAAGGTGATTTCACCGTTATTCTACCCATAATACCTGTTGAATATGGAAATTTAAATTGAGTAAAAGTAGTATAATTTCCGTATGATCCTATTTTTCTCAATAATGTATTCTAAAATAATTTATGAAAATGATTTAGTAAATTGTCATAAGGAGGTTTAATGAATTTTGTATATACTAAAAAGAAATGGTTTTCAAAAGATAAAAATCTCTAAAAGATATCTTTGGATAAAAAGAAAACAAATAAATGGAATATTAGTTATCCACCCACTTAACATCTTTTTATCGATGATTGGTTCGTCGAAACCGAAGTCGGATTTGGGTAATCCTTATCTAAAAACCACTTCGAACCAATTTACGTGTTTGCAAGCGAAGAAGATATAATGAAGACCATGATCTTAAAAGATATGGGATCTTCATTTCGGGAGGACTTCTTGTTGATAATCTCTAGGTAACTCCCGAGATAAATAAATAGCAGCGGTCCCGTCATTTTGAAAATCTTCAGAACACAAGGACTATTCGCTATTAATCCTAGTGGCAATTCCTGAAAGGATATGGTAGGAAAGTGCCTTCGGTTTGTCCTGTTCCTGAACAACTTGTATGGATGAATGTTTGACGTTGCATCTCAAGATCATACTGATTGATCTCTATGAATGTATCATCTGTTTGGTGGCGGAGAAGGCAACTTCTCTTAGCTTAATACCCTTTCCCGAGGTGTACGAGCTCATGAGTTATACATTTGTAGAAATCAGTTGTGTGATTGTGAAATGGAAAAGTGGCATTCAAAGTAGAATATGTGCTATGAAAAAGGTAATCGCTACCTCAAGCCTCACACCCAGGAATAGTAAAACAGGGAATGCTTTAAGGCTAAAGTGGGTCGCAATAACTTAGGGTATGAAATCATCTTCTAGATCTATGAAATTTTCGCCCGCTATAACGTAGAGTTTAAATTATTTGGTGTATGCTTGGGATCCATGATAGGTTGGTAACGGCTGGGTAATGTAATACTCGGTGCTATTCATGTAATTTTCGAATAGGCTGGTCTTAATTTGCATGAGGACCAATATAAGGGCCTGAGGTGCATTCCAATACAAATGCGCTGTACAGGAGGTAGTCCCTAACCTCGCTGTTCAGTTGGAAATCCAATACCCAATAAGTGCTGTACGGACTTAGTTGTGCAAATACTGAAATGTGAGATGCAAGCATTTCAGCTAAGATTTATAAGTTTATTTGAAAATGATTTCAAAAGAATGTCATTAAAAATAATATTTCAAAAAATTTGCCTATCATAAGAAAAGATTTTGGTTATCATAAGGTAAAAACATGTTCCGTGTTTATGTGTGGTGTAGTCTTATCAGATACACTTTTGTTTTCAAACATCCATATTTTGAGCTTCTCACACCAGTCCCATGACTAACCCGAAGTTTATTTATTTTTCCTTAAACTCTAGGTGCCTTATTTTTCAGGCATTCAAGTAGTCAAGTAGCTTGGAGCATTTGGAAGGAGCCCGGAGTATGAAAACTAGAGGGTCCTTTGTCTATAATTATCTATTCTCAACTTTCCACGGTATCGTGTATCATGTATTTTGTATCTACCAGCCCATATAAGGATATGCAGTTATAAGTATCCTAGGCTGGGTTAGTACTTATCGTAACTCCGATGGATCACTTAGAGTGATTATATGTACTTTCCATATGTATAACTATATTGTTTAATACGATGTGAGATTGTGCTATTATTCTATTTTCTACCTTTATTTCTTATAAACCCCTGATTATCTGGCTTTCCAACACTTGAATTTGCGGCATATGAATACTGTGGATGTATTAGTGCCGATCTTCAAGGGTCAAAAAGGTGGGTCGTCACAGCGACTATTAGTTTTAATATTCTATCATGTCACTATATATAAAGAAATGTGAAGCTCGATATAAAATAAAATCTGAATAGGTACATTGTGAATAGAAAGCATACCTTTGATAACAGTGCTCTTTCCTTCTCCTTTGCCAATGGAGCACTCGACAAAGTCGAAACAATATTGAGAGTTTATGCTTTCACAACCTGCTTCTTCTTCAGTGGCACTATACAATCCTTCTTAATATGTCCAAGCTTGCTACAATTGTAATACATCTTCTCCACACCTCATCAGTTCTTGCTTGGATGACCTCTTGTCCCGCAGTTAAAGCAAGTAGGGTCGAATTTGCCCTTCTTTTGGCTGTCTTTGTTCTGAGCCTGCTTCTTATCTTTATTGTTCCATTTAATCTTTCCATCTCCACCAATTTTGTGGTCTAGACTCCTTCTTTGGAACAACATCGGCTTTTGGATTTAGGTACAGACTTTTGTGCCTCGAAGCTTTCTAAAATATCTTCTCAAAGCTTTCATTGACGTGGTCTACTAACCCCTCTCCCAAATAGATGTTCAATCCAATTATAAACTTCTCATTTTTCTTTAACGAAGTGTCAATGAAGGAGATCCCATATTTCAACAACATGTTGAACTTAGCCATATATTCTAAAATAAGTCATCCTGTTTTAGATTAGAAAACCTCCTAAATGCACCGACTTTTGAGCTATTGGTATGAACTTCTCTTCAAATCTTTCCTAAAACTAATCCCAAGTAAAATGGTCCTCGGGAGTAGTAGTTCTAAGGGCATTCCACCAATTCATTGCTCTTCCTTGAAGTTTTTTGGAAGCCAACTTTCTCTTCATTGCACTCTCTAACTCTAAGTTCTTGAAGATTCGTTCACAAGTATCCAACCAATACTGCACTTCAATAGTTGATTCCATTCCAACAAATGGTTTGACCCTAAGGCTAGAAAAGTCCTAATTTGACTTAGCAAAATCAGCCCTTATAGCTTGTACTGGAGCACCACCACTAACTACAGTTGAAGCACCTATTTGGGCATTCCGCATTATGTTCATCATCATATTATTGAACATCGTCTGCAAATTGGTGTAATGACCTGTCTTTTTGATCCTCAAAAGTCGGCACTTAATACATCCACGGTATTAGAATGTCGAGCATCCAAGTGCCGAAAAGGCAAATTATTAGGGTAAAAATAAAAAAACAGGGAAAATAGAATAACAGCGGAATGATCACATATAATATAATAAAGACATTAAAAACCGTCACTCTAAAATACAAGGTATATCAGAGTTAAAAACAAACTCATCAGCCTGGACAATTATAACTTCCTAACCTTACAATTGCTGATGGGTATATATAATAATACAGTGGAAATAAAAATATTATGACAGGTGAAGTTCCAGCTTTACTCCATAAACTCCATGTCCCACCAACGGCAACTTGGAAAAACTCGATCTGACCCAAGCATTATAATAAAATAACACATGTATTAGTCTGGAAAACTAGCGTAAGAAACTCAATAAATGTGATGAACATATAGTAATTCTGTGAGACCATGCCACTAAATACGGAACAGGTTTTACCTCACAAGGAAAATATCCATACATGAAAGAAAGGAAACAAATTAGAACAAAACCCAAACTTGAAAGAATGGGCATAAACAAGATCAAAATCCAAATTTAAATAATGGACATAAATAATTAAACATCAAGAAGAGCTCCAGGCACTTCTCAATACAAATAAGAAAATAATTCAAAGGTTTGAATCAACAAAATCAAGGAAAGAGAAATTTTTCAACAATGACTATGAGGGTGCACCTCTTACCAAAAGTATACCTTTAGACAATATACTTGAGAGGGTCATTACTATGTGACTCTCTCAGAAATGTACAAGCCGAACACTGCAAACCTTACCGAGTATCCAAGTATTTCACATCTCCGCACGCATAACCCCAAATCCAGTTAGAGTAGATGTGAAGATACCTTAATGGGAGCAACCCCACATTGCTTGACGTCCACTCACACTTTGGTTTTAATTATTTCCGTTAAAGGGTATCAATGCTCAAATGAGCAATAAATCATCTTAGATTGACGAAACATAAAAAGATAATAGAATCGATAGACAATAAATCAACTATCGGGAATAATCAAAATGATCGTATATGGAAATTAAATCTCATACTCTTACCACCACTTGTCAATTTTAAACTTGTACTATTTCTCGATTGAAAATGAAGTTGGGCAAGTTAAGGTAGTGTTACCTCTAAGCCTTGCCTTTATAACATTTTTAACCTTCGAGATAGAGACGAGTTTACATACCTCGACGTTTAGTGCTAAGAATATGACTAAATCCTTTTCATATAAGCGATATTATTTATGGAAATTACTTTCCATAACCGAATCGAACTATTGAACTTTTAAAACCAAATTTGTGCTTAGTTTTCAGATTACAAATGTTTACTTTAAATAGATTTATTGAAGTTGTTAATTAACTTTAAACATCATTATTAAATGATTAATTAACCTTAAACAACATTATTAAAATGATCAATTAACCTTAAACATCATTATTAAAATGGTTAATTAACCTTAAACATCATTATTAAAATAATTAATTAATTTTAAAACATCATTATTAAAATGATTAGTTAAAACAATTTATTATTAATATCTCAAAATAACATTTTACTTTAAGATAAAATAATTACTAAAATATATCTAAAACCCAAATTCCTTCCAAATAATTATTAAATCTTTTTATAACTTTAAAACAACATTAATTATCCCAAAAGATTATTAATCAAATTTATAGTCTTTTTTTTAAAGTTAAAACAACATCAATTATCCTAAATGATAATTATTCAAATTTATAATCCTTTTATAAATTTTAGAACACATAATTATCCTGAAAGATAATTAATCAAATTTGTAGTCTCCTTTTATAAATTTAAATATCATTTATCCTTTATTTCAAATTTCTCAAAAATACTTGAAAAATATGATGTGAACAACTTTCAAAATGCAAAAATTTGATCAAACATTTATTTTATAAAAATACAAGCACAAGTTCCATAGATATAGGTTTAAGGAGATGATATTTCATAAGTGATAATATAGCGATAGTCACTATAACAACACTTACACAAATCAAACAGTAGGTCATAAGTACTTCAACCACACATCCATATGAGCAACATAAGAATATAAGTAAGATGCGTATAATAGTAAATTAATAATGGCGAGAAACCCCTTAGGGTCTCTCTACAAAAGTCTCTTCCAAACAATGGTTATTTATGCAATTCGCTTTTTAAGCGAGAACTTAACCAAACCAAACAAGTAAACATTTAAACGTGCAAACAATAATTAATATCTACCATATATCATACTGTTCATTCAAAGGTGAGTAAACTCACCAAAATTTCAGTTGACGCTTTGCATTCCGGTTTGATCGACGTTCGATTTTAGTTTAAAATTCCACTAGCTCAAATTCAGCGAATCCAACTCCAACACATAGTCCAACGCAAAAGACCGCGTCCAAAACCGGCCTCATATGTAGAAGATATTCATTTTATAAGTTATTGCATTAATTAAAATAATTAATTACATTTAATTACACAATTAATTAGTTAATTACCCACTTATTCTTTCTTCCCTCGTCACTAATACTTCCTGTACACGGATATGCACAACTCACACTCGAACCAAGAACCATTCCTATCTCCCTTCGATTACTCCTTCGATCCACCGTTCGACAAACGGATTTCACCGTTGCGCCACCCTTCTCGGCCTCTACACGACGGACCTTAACAAGGCACACTCAACTCTTCCTAGACAAAATCGACCTACTGCCCTAAAATTCATCACCAACATCGCATTTTGACTCAATGCACTGGAGTGCCTCCAACCAACGCCGCTCATCTTCTCTCGCCCCACGAGCTTAACCATGCCATCAGTTTGACCTCTAGCCACACCAATCAATTCGTGAGCGTCGCCTCCTCCCTGCGATAGTAAATGATGTAATCCACCATAAATGACCGCACTCCCCCATAATACCACCATCTGTTCGTCTTTGCATGAGAAACAAGAATCTACAAACATCAAGGCCAACTCCTCCTAGTCAGCTACAAAAGAAAATTACAGCTCCTCCTCTATACGTCTATCACAACCAACATTCACCGCCCCTCACCAAACTCTATGGATTTGAAGATCTTAATGACACGAGTCTAACGGATCTTGTTTCATGATTTTTAGTTAAATGTATGAATTGATTTTGAATTTTAAAGGAGGAAGTTGATTTTTTTTCTTTTTACTGTTAAATGAAAATAAGGTAGAGAGAGATAAGGGATATGAAAAGTAAGAGGGGGGAAAGTAAAAATGAAGAATAGTCTAAGGTGGGGGTTTAGTTTACATACAAATTTTCAACACTTCGCTGCACAGAATTCCGTTTGCGTACGGATCACGAACAACAAAAACAAAAATAAAATCATGCATAAAAATGCGTCACGATCCTAAAACAATAATAAAACACACTGGTTATCTAATTTTGGGAAATTTTAGAAGTACCATTGTTTGCCGAAAAATACATCAAACGATAATTTATATGTTTTCCAGATTAAAACTTATGGAAAAATCCTATAAATTCATTTAAAAATACATGAATAAAAATCAAGTCGCTTTATTAATAATTGATTTTCTTATTATTTATTCGAATCATTTATTATCATAAATAAATTTACAAAATGAGTCCACCATTATTGTTTATTAATTAAATAGAGTTAAACAAGGCTATTAAATCCATTTAATTAATATTTAATTCAAAATTCAAATATTTAAATAATCCCTATATTTAAATATAAGTTATTTATATTTTAAAAAACCAATTATTTAAATATTTAAAATTAATTAATTATTCAAAATTAAAACGATAAAATTCTCGGATGTTACCATCGGGTTTCGTAGCTACTCCGTTGCTGCTTCAATCCCAACTCCTAAAGAAGAGTTCCTAGCAGTATTCCATGTTTGCGGGCTCATTCTTTAAAAGGAGTAATAAGAATGATTGGTCTCTCAAAAAGGAATGATTGGTCTCTCAAAAAGGAAAGCTTCATAAATGGTACTCATATGTACAACGTGTTACTATATATAACACCATATAGTTTTGAAAAATCAAAATATATAACAAGTATGCTCTCTCGTATCACTTGATCTATTCTTGAGTGATATCTCCTACTCTATCTCTAATGGGTCCAACTACCAACTTAGACTCTAAGACCTAAGTTTGAATTGCTTAACCTAATTAGATCTGATACCTAGTGTGCGACCAACCTACATCTCCGATACCGAAATGCCATAAAAAGTGTGTTGTAATGGTGTTCGGTTGATGTAGAGCGGCAGCCAAGGGTAAAATAAAATAATCCTAGAATAGAACCCATCGTATATCACACATCACATAAAATAAAATATAATAATCAACATAGATTTAAAATAGATGACACAGCAGAATAACCAAATGAACCAAAATAAATCAAAGGACATAGATCTACGACATATAAAATAAAATCTAAATAGAAAGCTATCTTTAATAAATAAACACCGACAATAGCTCTACAATAGCACACTTTGGAATAATAATAGCTCTACAATATAGTATATTAAAGCACTAACCATTGCTCATCCTTTGTACAGCTCTACGTGTTATCTCAGACCTATTATCTCTAATTAACCCATTTAAGAATATCTTAGATGTAATAAGCACAACAAAAAACCTCGAGTCGGACAACAGTTTGTTACAAACGATATATAATATCAAAATACAGTAATATGAGGTATGAAGAATTAGATATGACCCATCCCTCATCAAAAAATTAGCACTTGACATCGATATATGCTAATATACTATAATTTGGGTGTACTACCACTCAAGGTACAATATATGGTGCCTACGTATACTATGTAATAATACCTACACCGTGTGGCATCCACATCAAACATGAAAAACAACAAATAATTTCGCATCTCTCAACTCAAATACCATTGGATATAAGATGACTCGTACAATCCCTTGTATTGATCATCGAATACTTATCATTTCGGTCCCATGGATGCTCGAACCTATGCCACTACGCAAGGCCATGAAACTAGACCACCCCATATAGGTCCACGGTCAAACATATATCCTCATGTCTATCTGTAGTGAGCATCCCTACCGACTCCTTTTTCTCGAGCATATATAAAGACCTCTAAGTTATCTAACCATTTTCCATACATGCCAATAGTAGAAAACCTCATATGTTCTACTCTATAAGTTCACTCCACATAGAACTTTCTTGGATGATCCAAGTAGAAGCCCACTTATGTTCTATTCCATAAGTTCATCCTATATCAAAATTGCCTCCTTGGGCGATCCCTAAATGCTATGAACACTTTCTACTTGAAGCGTTCGGTCAGTATATTCAGGTTATCGAGTTGAAGAAGTTTATCATCCCATTTATAGCCTGCAAGAATCCTGAAGTCACCCATGCTTTGCCCCGAAGAAACCTTAAAAAAATCCTAAAGCAACACCTTCAAAATCCCAAAGTAAGCTTGAAATACCAAACACCCACCATGTTCGATTACCAAACCGAAACTGTCAAGGAGCCAGACCGAAGTAGCACTAGACACCAATTCTTGGCCGATACCCAAATAGCCACGGAACCACACTCCTACCACTAGACCGAAGTTCACCTCTAATTAAAAATTCTTATTCGGCACTATGTCTACTGAACCTATTTTTCTTCCCGGTCTTCCAACCACCGACTAAATCTTGACCCGCCTAAAGCAACCACCGCGCATGTCGAGAACTAGACCGAAGCATCCCAAGCACACTCCATCATCAAACCAAGCTTCCTCAAATTTAAGTCTTCTCTATGTTTTTTCCTTTCTTGCCCGAAGTTGTTGTAGAACACGCCTATGCCAAACTCCATAGTCGACCACTATATACCAACCCAATTACTTAGCATGCTTTCAGCTAAATCTTTCGCATCAATTCAACTCAACTCCTCTCGCTTCGACTTGCATACAACTCCTTTGTATTAATACAACTCCAAACATTCTAAACTCATTCCATCGAAGTTGAATTCTATGTTCATAGATCTCCCATCCTTTGTGTATTGAATTAGAGAGTACATCAATATTCCTTCTACACGAAGACCATCGGCCACAAAATCAATTATCACCCCAATTTGCTTCGGTGAGCATTTACAACCATTTAAACATACAAGCAACATTAAATCATACAAACACAACATATAAACTTACAACAACAATAACCATTCAACCATCATGCAAATATGTGAATATACATCAAATCATAGCAATTGCACCCCAAAACTTGTTTATAGTCAAACCTAACATTCATACGAACAATTATACATACAAAACAACAAGATTAAATCAACCTAAATTCATTTTTATTTCAGCTTTAATTTCAAAACAGCAACAATGAAGGAACTGAGCCAGCATGCAGCAAGTTAAATAGGTGGATTTCAATTTTTTCTCCATTTTGGACCTTTTGGGCCTATAAAGTATAAATTTATTTACAACTAATCTAAATTAATTTTTAAATAAAATCACAATTTTATTTAATTTGTAGACAAAGTTTTTCTTTGATATTTTATTTGATTTATATAATATAAACATGTATACCATATACACATGTGTGCGCGTGCACATGCAACATTTACAATGTACATGGTTTAACATGCTCATATATATGGGTTGGGATTTACACTACAACGAACAAGTCAACCCCTCCATATACATATGTGTTGTCTAATACACACACAAAGAGCTAAGTAAGATATCAAATTATACTTATAAAATAATATCAAATTTAGTTGACTTATAAAAAGTCATTTAAATGAATAATGTTAAGTATAGAAAAATATTATTCTATCAAATTTTGATCTTAGTATGCATAACAAGGTATGATATCAAATCTAGATCTTGATTTAAAAATATCTTTTAATTTCAAACTTAAACGAATAAGTTATAATTTAATTAATTAATTATATATATATATATCATGAAATTGATTTTCAAATAAAAAGGAAACAAATTTTAAAATCAGAAGGATTAAAAAGGAAATAAATTTTAAACCATAAGGAAACAAATTAGATTTGGTCAAAGATGTATTATGCTAAAAGTATGCATATAGCTACATATATGATCTTATTCACTTACATCTTAATATGTAAAGTTATTTTATAATTGAGTTACAAATATTATTTATGATACACAAATACAAATATATATATATATATATATATATCTGTGTGTGTAAATATTTAAAATAAAAATAAAAATAACTTATTTTTGCAAGCACACACACACATATACACATACAAACATATACATGCATACATAGATATATATATAATTTTATGTATACTAAATACATATACATATAAATATGCACTTCATTTAATATACATACATATCAAAACAATTTGTTATAATATATATATATATATGTATGTATATATTTAAAATTAATATATATATATATATATAAAATCTAATTCCCTTTTATTTATGAAATAATAACACTTACACACACACATATATAATTTAACAAAATCTATACATATACTACATACTTTATACTTATGTAAATTAAAATCAATTCACATCATTAGTGTGAGTCACAAGCATTCTAAACTGCTCGACAAACTTCTGATCGATTGATTGAATGAGGAGATGGATTTGGGCGATAATCACATAAATTGCATGATTGATACACCTTCAAGGAATATAGGAAAGCATCTGCATTCAATGGCACATATCGCTTTGGCAGAATTCAATGCCACTCGAATTTCATGGGATGTAGTCCAGGATCAGTTTTCCCTGAGTAAACCGATATGCTTGGTACATTGAATTTCCTTAAAATTCTGCACACTGAATGGCTTCAATGAATAGGCTTCGACTGGGGGGGGAGATGATTTAGTCATCGTCGACCAGGCTTGTTTTTAAGTTACAGCTACTTGTAATGCTTGTGAATGATGTACGCATAATTTTCCAACGTTTGACGGATTGGTGATATTTTACTTGGAGTCTGATCCTAGAAAATTTGGTATTTGCTTGGTGTCAACAATTGGTTTGCTTGGAGTCACTGAATTCGAAGTGCTGGGTCAATGAAGAACGAAGCTTGGAGTCATCTTGGCATTGCTAGGAGAAAATCTTGGTTTTACCCTAGTTCGGCTTTGGGCCAAAGTTTCTTGGGTTTTCTTAGAGTCACATCACATATGTTCTCCAACCTTTGGGAGTATCGTTTGAGTAGCGGTTGCTTATCCATTCCCTGGTTGCAATTCAGAAGCTGCCGCTTGATCCTCTATGCCTCGGTCAGTCACAGGACGTAAGGGAAGTGGATAGAAGTTTCGAACTCAAAATGCAGGGGCACTGCACTGCGGCACGGGTTCATAAATGGATTGTACCCGATTCATAATTTTTTTAAAATGAATCATATCCAGTCCATATTTTTTGGGTATAGGGATCGATCCGATAGGGCTTTTGAGAGAGGGATCGGTAGTATAGGGATTGGCTGAGTTGGCTTGGTGAGGGATCAGACAAAGGGTTCGATTATGAATCGATTTGTAGAAGTATCGGTATTGAGCATGACTATCAGCTTGAGGGATGGATATAGCTTGAGGGATCGGTATATATGCTATGAAGAGGGATCAGTGTATATACATTGAAGAGGGATCGGTATATACATACCTTGGAGAGGGGTCAGTATATATACTGAAGGGATCGGTATACATATATATTGAAGGGATCGGTATATAGAGGGATCAATATATAAGCTTTTTGGAGCGATCGGTATATAAGCTTTTTGGAGGGATCATTATACAAGCTTTCTGGAGGGATCAATATACAAGCTTTTTGGAGGGATCGGTTGCAGTTGAGATTGGAGGGGGATCGACCATTATGGCCTTGTGAGAGGGATCAGCCAACATGGCTTTGAGAGAGGGATCAGCCCTTCGCTAACTTGAGTGCAAACTTCAACATCAAATCCCAAGAACTTGCATACATGAGTGAATTTGATCCCTTCCAAATGAACATGAACACATGAACAACTCCAAACAAGAACATTAGCATAGTCAAATCCTCCAAAAACATGGGATGTAGACTTAGTTCCTCCAACCATGGCTATCATCTTCCTTTAGATTTCCTTCAAATCTGAGTAGAATAGGAAGTTTGCAGGTTAATAACTGGATCTATATCGCGAATATGGGAATCCACAAGTAGATGATGAGATCCAGTTAACTTGAGAATTCATTTCACAGTGAAAGCACCAAAAGGTTGACGCCAAAAATGGGCATCAACACCCAATAGAATCTAGTAAAGATTATGAAGAATGAAATTAAAACATAGCATAAATTGTAAATGAACACACAGAATTTTTATAGTGGTTCGGCAATCTTGGCCTACGTCCACTTTAAATTTTTATTAATATTCCACTTGATTATGATTACAAGAGTGTTTGGATCAGCTGGAATCCATTAGTATAGAAGTGAAGAATAAAAATGGCAGAGCCTCAGCAGAGAAAGCCGGATCCCTTTTTTGACGCCATGCCTGCTGTATTTATAAAGGTCGACATGCACAAATTAGACCGAAATTTTGGCAGAAGGTTAAGGAGACCAAGACGAGGCGACCCAAAAATTTGCATGCCCATCGGAGCCCACAATAGGGATCAGTACCGATCCCTATAATGCATCCAAATGGGCAGCGATCACCATGAGGGATGCCCCATGATGTTAGCTACTTGCTCATCAAATTTCGTGCAATTTTGACATACGGTTTGTGAGATATCGCATTTTCCGTGAAGTAGTGTTGCTTGAATTCTGATTTCTGCCGATCCCTCTAGAGGGATAGGTACCGATCCCTCCAACTTTCTACAAATGCCAAACGATCCCTATGGGGTGTTCCACATGTCCTAATTAGCTTATACTCCAAGTTTTATGTCGATAGCATATGTAGATTTTGAGTTATTGACTGATCATTGTTGCAATATGTAGTGAAAGCTGAATATGGACGATCTCTTTTATACCAATCCCTTTTATATCGATCCCTTTTGATAGGTGAAGTAATTTGCCTATAACTTGAGCATACTAACTCTGAATGACTAGAAACTTGGAATGTAGCCTCATGGGGCCTTCCTTGTCACTATGTATCGATCTTACCAAGTTTGGGACATCAATTGAGGATATGTACCGATCCCATAAGGAAAGAGATTGGCACGGAACCCCTGCCTAAGGGGGGCATTATTCCATACTTAGAATATTCTGGAGAGTCTATCCGTTGGCTTCGGTTGATCGTCGCTTCATCTCATTGCCTGCACTTAATCTCCAAGCCTAATAATCATCTCTTTGGACTGTCATCCTCGATGATCGTCTAGTCTAACTTGTCCAGTCAGTCTGAATATAGCTGGACCAAAAGGCCAGATAACACATGTTGTGTTTATAACTGCATTTCTATAAATGATGTTATGAACTGCATATTATACTATGGGACGCGAACATGACAAATCAAATGGGTTATATGATGGGCTAAAGTGACATTTCGGAAAATAAATGTCCTATGGAAAGCTAAATGTTTTGAAAGTAATAAATTCAACATTTATCGGGAGTGACATAGAATATTTGACTACTAGACTGCTATTATTCATCCTAGCATAGAATACATTAATCGGGGCGGCATAGAATGTTTTGAAAGTAATACATTGTCCCTCATCATTATCTAAAAATGATACGTTGGCAGGATATATAAAGTTATTAAAGATAATGAAGTTTATGGAAGATGTAGTGCAGACAAAGAGAAGTAGCGCCACTAGGTGAAGATATGATGAAGTTGACTAGAACGCCAGTAAGGTTTATCACATTTCCAGATACCAAAAGGGCACAACAATATAGGGGTCGCATGAAGTGGTGTGATAAAAATATTATGCTTGGTCTTTGTCCTTTATTATTTATATGTTATAACAACATTTAGATAAATTTTTGTTCATTGCTTGTTATACATCAAACCTCAGTTATGTTTGCTTCAGCCTAGATGCATAGTTTAGGACTTTGATGCTCCATCAGATTAACCTATTATTGGTGCAGTATTCATGTATTACAATTTCCAGTATTGTAAACATGACCCACACTAATCTCTCTTGTCCGATCATTAATTTAACAATCCTTTGGGCTTAACTACATTTATGGGCACACTTAATACTTAACATAAAATTTATATTGGCAGCTATTAGGCTTTAGTGGCCATTTATTTTTTATAGTAGCAATTTTTTCAACTACTCTCCTAAATTTGAGGACCACTTTTTCAAGGAAAAACAATTATACAACATTGAAACCAAGTTATCCCTCCATTTTTAATTTGGATGTTTGTTGGTCGAGGAAGAGAAGATTGGCGCATGAACTACTAATGTGTTTTGGTTTTGATTTGGGTTGCTACTGTGACCGAATAGCGGTTATAGTTCTTCATTTGTAACAAAAAAACAGAAAAAACCCTAACGTTCGACATGATGGTGCTTACATTGGACATATGAGATACATCTTTTACGAATCTCATCATTTTTCCTATTTGATCGATCCTTTAATGATCGAAGATGCAACTTTTCCATTTGATACGCTCTTACTTACATCAGATGTGTCTTGTGGCAGTATTTAAGTATAGGTGGTAATTAGACCCGCAAATGGACCCTCGACCCGACCTAGTGGATTTTGGTTCTAGACGAATTAGGTTTTGTTAGATCTAAACCATACATACTGAAACATAGATCCTATCCGATATTGGTTCAATTTAGATTGAGTTGGGTCAGCTCAGTTCCACTTGGGTAACAGTATTTAAAACAAACTTACCTTATGCTTTTTACTTTGGTCTCTTAGATTTGGTTGATTCGAGTTGGGTTTGATTGTGTTTAAATGATATCTTTTGTCCTTTAAACATATGGATCCAATTTGAGTATTCCCAAAGTTAGTACGATGACTTGGGTTTGCGGATGCCCATTCTAATCTTTTACTATAACTTAAAAACAGGATCTCCTTGTCACTGACGTGCACCACTAGAGCTGTTATGGTAATGGTTACCGTTACCATTTTGTAAATACCGTTACTGTACCTTTTTACTGGTAAACTAAAATTGTTTATTGTTACCGTTACCGATTGACTGGTATCCCGATGATTGGTATACCGATAAATTGGTAACCGTTACACTAGTAATGGCCAATTACCGTTTGTCTCGAAAAATAATAAGTTGATATATTTTTACACTGAATGATGCTTCATTATATATCTCATTGGGTCACCTAATAAAGGACATAGAAAAGAAGTGTATTTACCATCATTTGAGTTGAATTACTGAAATAAATTGAACTGTTTTCTTGCTTTTAAATGCTTGTAATACAACATCTTACACGAATATCAATGTATTATGAATGGACTGGTAAATTACCGTAACCGCTGGTTTTGAGAAAATATTACCGATGTTTTACCATAAAAATGGTAAATTTACCGTTACCGTACCGATTATGCTGGTATACCGACTTTACTTTAAAATGGTAACCGATTGATTGGTAATGGTATAGTAATGATAAATTTACTGTTACCACAACAGCCCTATACACCACCCCACGGCTTCTCCTTTCAAAATATTAGACTCATGTGCCTCTCTTAATTTTCTTTTAACATACCATACACACACGACTCTCTTTTCCAATGGTCGACAAAAATTGACATGTATCCGCAAATTCATTTTAACTTCACCATCAAAACTCCATTACAGTTTTAACTACACAAAAAGTTTACCTTACATCTATTCCCTATTCAACATTTGTAAGCACTTTAGCCCTTCCCACATCAAACTCATCTTCACCACACCTACTTCCAACCGCCACCAATTAGCGAGGAAGGCAAGGCTATCGAATTATTAGGTATTTACTCAATCCATCTCAATCGTTAATTTAGATGTCATTCTCTATTAATATTGCCAATGTCAAATCTCTTTTACATAATTTTCATCGTACTCTTGCTATTTTTCTCGATTTTCATTTCGAATTGAATTCCACGGCTGTTAGGTATATGTTGATTTTCATAGTTTAGAATATAATTTATTTCACAATGACCGCCATTGGATATTTCTTCACGCTGTTATTCAAACCTTAATTTGATGGAAGTTTTCTACGGTGCCACTCCTAATTTTTAACATGTGCTTATTTGAATTTTTGCAAATCATAAACTGAGCATTAATTTATGATTGAAATTTTTGTAAACATTCTATAGTTCATTACATAATGAATTTCGATTGATTTTCATTTCACTGTTAGTAAAAATAGAATAGTCATATATAAGTTTTTTTTAACCATGTCATCAGTTTAAAATTGTGGAAACTGGAAAGAAGTAATATGTCATATGTCAACTATGCAACTGACACATGAAGCTTATGTTTGACCCTTTTTTGAACGATAATCATATTGTCTAAACGTTATTTTCCCTTACAACAGAAAATATAATAGTTGTGTTTAAATATTTTGTATATGCAAATATAGGCAAAGAAATTGATTTTCAATTTTATATTATGATACCATGACTGATATGTATTAATTACATGTAAATTGACTAATTGTATGTAGCTCACTGATTTATCCTAAGCAAGCTGTATTACAAAATATTTTACATAACTAGCCTTAAGCCAAATGTATTCATCCGCTGATGCACATAAAAGATGGATGTACGTTAGCGAACTACGCAAGCCATATGCGATAAATAATATTTTACATACATTACTTTATATCACTATAACGATCCACATTTTTGACCCCTAAATGTCGATACTAATACATTTACGATATTCACATGACAATCATCCAATTATCGAAATGACAAATTGTTAAGGTAAAAAAGAATAAGGAAGAAAGAACACAATATCGATATCTCATAGTGGAATGATAATATATAATATTAAAAGATAGTACAAAGTTCCACTCTGGAATACATAACATTTCAAAGTTACAATCCTAAGTACCACCATCAGCTTGGACGATTATAACAGCCTATCCTCACATGTGTTGATATATAGGTAATAGTAGTGTACCAGAAATAAGGACACTATGTTAGGTGAAACATCCAGCTTTCCTCCTTGAGCTCGGAAGAATATCCAACTAAAACATGTCTTTCTTAAACTGCTTGACAGAGCACTCGAGGAATAAGGGGAAAGATAAAACCATGAATCAGACATAAGCTTAGTGTCAAAAACTCAAGAAATATAGTGCACCATATTTACAATTCTTTTTGAGACCATTTGAATCACCGTACCGATTTTCCCCTTAAAAAACCGAAACCATCTAATAAGTACATATGCCGATATAATAGATATTGTTTAGGGTGTAGAATGTAAATCAAATAATAGTTATGCTGCTTATAAGTCATAACACAATAATATTAGAAGTATAACTAAAATAACTAAGGTACGTTCGCGTATTGAGATCCATTGGAGGTGTGCTCGGTAACCGAGGCGGGACTCCTGACAAGAGTTAGAACCTACCTTCTGAAACGTTGCATATCTCTAGATAAAATATGCCACAAAGGTAAACATAGCTGGTCCATGTTCGAACACATGATACCGAATACCAATAATTATTGTGCGGCTCAACCGAAAGCATCTCTAGATATTTGAAGTTGACGTACCATTTAAGTTAGCTAAACCCCCATGGCTATGCTCCTACTCTGTTTTCTGTCATTATCGATGGTGAAGTCACATTCAACATAACATATGAGTCTTCATTAGTCGAATAGTTTATAATACTAATTTTAGTATTAGCAACAAAAATTCTAATATTTAACAAATTTCATTTGATCTTGAGATAGACATATAATAAAACAGTTTTAATATTCATTATAATTACATTTTATTTCTTTTCCATTAGGAAAAGAAATAAAATAATACTTAGAACCAAACTAGCAGCTATTTTATTGCCGTTTCAAGAAAGAAAATGACTACGGCCAAGAACAAACCTCTCCATGGATTCTAGCATCTCGAATAATTCACGAACCTCCCAATGGATTCCAGCATAAGTTGTCCGACGAATGCTAACGCTGACCTCTCCCTTGGACTTAATCTTAGGATGGACAGTTCAACTCTATAGCATTTGTCCAAAATTCTAACGCTGATCTCTTCCTTGGACTTAACCTTAGGATAGATAGTTCAACTCTATAACATTCCACTTCACAACCGCTCCCAAAATATAGAACTCGTATATCAGTTTTGAAGTGGTTTGCGGTAAGTAATACACTTATCTAATTCCAGACTCTATAAAACTTAATCAGTGATTTTCCAGTTAACTCATTTTCGGTTTGTTTAGAAATAAGCAAACGATACAAAGGAGTCCTACTTGGAAGATCTCATACATATATATACGTTCTTAAAGTGAAAAACATTTCATATCAATGAGTCCTCCCTAAGGGATCTCAAACCGTAAGAAGCCGTAATGCTTTTATATACTTCATAAGTTAAGTTTTAGTGCTAAGGATAGGATTAAAACTTTCCATAAATGAGTAAACACACAAAGCGTGATTAAGTCACATAATCGACTTCTAATCCCTTTTTTATTTAATTAATTCTTTATTAACCAGAACTTCTTTGTGTGTGCATGTGTGTGTACACATAATGCCTTTGTAAAAGATATGTACATATATACTATTATTTGACTATTCATTTCCACTCTTTACATTCATAGAAATGTATTAATATAGTTATCTCGAATGTATAAGAATAATTACAAATCAATTAACAAACAAATGTTACTAAAATATTGTTACTATAAACCCCTTGTCTCTTTTTTAAATTAAACATTTGTTTTTCTAACCATTTTCCAAAAAGACTCCCTACATAACATTACCTTTGAAATATTCTTTTTAAAGAACAAGTATATTTATATGGGTTAAAAATAAATGTTACTAAAACATTGTTTACTCTAAACCCAAAACATTTCACAATTAGCATTATCTTTAAAACATGTCTTTTAAATATCTAATTACATTCATAAGTATAATTTAAAGGGTTAAAAACAAATGTTGTTAAAACATTGTTTAGTATAAACCCAAAGCCATTTTATACTAACATTATCTTTAAAATATTCTTTTTTAAAGATCTAAGTGCACCTACACTTGTTTAACAAAGTAATATACTTTTTAATAACTTATCAAAACATTTTATTATAACTAAGTGTTATAACCAAAATTCATTTATCTTTTCTTATAATAATTAACTACTTTCCAAACTTACATACACACGAAAATATTTATAAATATATTTTAATTATCCACAGAAATACTTAAAAATAACTAATTTCAAATTTAACAAAAATCAACAAAAAGGCATGTTTTACATTTGAAAACCTTTTACTTTAAAAGTTCATAAATAATTTTTAAAAAAAATTAAACTTGAAACCATTTTTAAATGCTCAAATTAATGTTATTAAACATCCTTAAAATGATCTCACAAAAATAATTAATTTAATTATCATTTAAACTCATTTTAAATCACAAAACTGTTAAAAATAACACCACAACCAATGTTGTAAAAAGAGCCTAAAAATGTTATCGTAGGTCAAAGACAACATTTATAAGTGCTCTTAAAAGTCTTGGACAGAAAACACTAGAAAATAGCATAAATGTTTGACCCATTTTCATAACTCTACAAAGGATTTAAACTGATTTTTTTACAGTAAGAAGTACACATGTACTACTTATTATAATAGCAAAGAAACCCATAAGAATGACTTTCAAAATCTTATTAAAAATTGTTGAACACAAGGCATTTTCAAAGTGCATATATAGCGACTAATCCGCTTCTAACTTTACAAACTTTGTTCTATAATGTCTGTGGGTGTGGCGTAATGGAAAGGAGGCTTGGGTTCTGGTAAAAAGACCCAGGTTCGATTCCTACCATGCGCTTCCCTATTCTATAGAAATTTACCCGGGGGTATGGGGGCTTGGATCAGCGGACGGCTTTACTATACCCTCCTCAGGAGTTTACCGGCCCGCGCCGGGTTCTCCTGGGTTTTCAAAAAAAAACTTTGTTCTATAATTTCTATAATTTTCCAAACCAATTCCTTGTTGTCTCATAGACTACTATAAGTGTAAATAATAACCAAGATATATCCTTTCATAATATATTCACATATAACCATTAAACACAAGTTAAAACACAAAGTATTCAAAGTGCATTTATAGCGACTATTCTCGCTCCAAACACTTTCAAACACGCTTCAACAACACACACAATCACACCAAACATGTAAACACTTCAATTGCACAATATATTAGAGAGAGTAATAGAAATGATGTTATACAATGTATAGTTGTCATTTGCTTCCAAAAGCAAGTATGGTCCAAAATGATAAATTTATTAGTTCAATACTTAACTCCGACTTTATCTTCGAGCACACAACATGTATAACACAATATATACTTTTTTAATGTTGAGTAAACTCACCTAAACCAAGGATACAATCAATCAAAAGCCAATAGAATCATAAGAACGCTTCCTACCAACACCAAACATCAAAAGACACTACCTTTGCTCCAATCTACACTTAATCACCTTCCCTTCCACTATAACGCTTACGACCCATATATTATAGGATTTTTGTTCTCCATTTCTTCCACCTTTGAGTTCCTAAACTTGTCTCCTATGATGTTCTAAGCCTTATACTTGAGTATAGTGAAGTTAGAAGAAGATTTGTTTTTGATTAAGGATTGATTACTAAAGATAGAAATGGATAATCACTAAGTTATTTCAACCTTATTAATTTTTTATAAAGTTATTATTGTGACCTTAATGGTGTATTTGTAGAGTTCATTCAAGAGGACACTACCACTTCCAAACCATCTTAAAAGGTCACAAAGGAGCCTTCCCCTCACATGCTACTTTAAACCTCACTTTCCTAAAACACATATCTCTTTACTATTCACCAAAATATCTTAGATCTTATGGCATCACCCATGACATCATCTTACCCTACTAATTACCACTAGTACAAAATATTTTTAGTTTCTAATTGATTACATGCTCGATATTTCGAATAACTTTTATCGAGAAAAAGGTTATTAAAATGATTTTCGATCACATAATCGATATTTCTTCGAAGTATTTATTTTTGTAAACATTTTTCAAAAACAAGTTTACTACCATTAGTCGTTAAATAAAAGGAGGTTAACAAGGTTATAAAATCCATTTATTCACATTCAATCTAAGATTCAAATATTTAAATAATAATATTTAAATACGAAGTGTTTGAAATTCCAGGTCATTGCGTTCTCCCCCACTTAAAACATTTCATCCATGAAACTCTAACACGACCAACACATAAAAGAAACAAGCACAAACCAATACATAACAGTATTCATAATCACTAGCAAACAAAGCTCATGGTTTGCTCAATTTCAAAAACTCTCTCATTCAACAAAGATGGTAAATATTCTACTAAGCATACCCAACGCTCAATAGTCTCAGGTTATTACTTAGACGATTATTCAAGCTACCCCGTAACAAATCAAAACGTCATTTCCTGAACTTTCCATAAGCCAACAAAACATAGTATACATATATACGTAAGCCCGTATGATGTGCATGCATCATCCGTACAAAATTTTTGATCTGATCACTTGCTCGATTATATAAATTTCACTTCCAAACTAGTATATATCACTTGACCTCTCTAATACGAACTCTAATCAAGTTCCTTGATTAGGAACCTCTATTTCCCTTATATAACCTTATACTATAATAGAATCTCAAGATCATACCAATAATCCGTTTTAAGTGTTCGACATCAAGAATTGGGTGAAAAATCCTTGTTCGGATCGACGTAAACTACTTAGAAATCATGCACTCGAATCCTGGATTAAGAACAATCATGCAAATAAAATGATCTATGTACAACTTATGTATGTTATCCTATTAGTTTCCTTAACTATACTAATTACATTTTATATCACATTCATTTACACAAATAATATGACATTTAATACTTAAATCATTTATGAAGCATTTCATAAAACATTACTTAAGTTTATAAACATTTTATAAAGACGTAACTTTATTTATAAAACATCTCATAAGAACTTACCTCAAATTATTACTCATACAATACTCTACTATATCCTAAGAGTGTATACAAAACATCAAACTCATTTGATTTTCTAAAATTTAGATGAAGGTTGAAAATAAATCCGGGACTTATAACTAAGTCAACCTTGCGACTTCTTTAATCGTCGTTTTAGGAAAGTAGCTAGAAAGAGCAGGACATTGGTATCCAAACTCAAGACTAGAGTCTACTTTCTTTAGACAATCCTAAGGTAAAGACATTTATTAGTTAGCCTAATAACATCGAATGTTTACTTAATAAGGATGTTCAAACCAATTTAAAACATGTGTTAACTTACTACATTCTCCATTCAAGGGTCATATAAACTTATCTTTGTATTCTCTCACTACACCATATTGGCAATTTTGCAAAGAACAAATGCAAAAATTTGCAATGGCTCTGAGCCATTGCAATATTACAATGGTCCAGAGCGATGCAAAAGTTTTTGCAATGGCCCAGAGTCATTGCAAACATTGACAATTTTAGTTACCCCTACACGCACACGCTCCGTACCTAATATAATTAATTCCCACAACACCAAGAAAATTCCAATCTCAAATCCCTAATTCCACCCCTCTCTCGCCTTAGTCACTAACGTCTGCACATTCCACCCCCAAAATCCATCGCCAACTGCCTCACTATCATAGCCATGTTAGCGCCTTCTCAAATTCATACCAAACAAAGGAAGGGTCATGCAAATGTCGGGAATTTGCATGTTGGAAACTATGGCTTTGAATCTCGAACATGGTATCTTTCGTTTTTTAAATTAGATATTTTTTTAGATCGTAATTTCTGACTACCTAATGTTATAATTTTACAAAACTTTGGAAATGCAAGCAATAAATAATTTTATTTAAATATTGTAGCCTAGTATGTAGAAATCCTTATGGACTTGTAAGAAAGTATGGACTAATGTACTGCAGGAAGTGCTTCCATAGCAATGCCAATGAATCTAGATTTATTGAGGTTATTTTCATTTGATCAATATTTGTTTTTATATTATAACTATCAACACTACTGCATATTCAATTTGATTTAACATGTTGAAAAGAATGCCAGACTTGAGATAAATAAGCTAGAAAGTTAATTTTAGCTTTTAACAGTGAAAATTATTATTATTGTGTGTGTGTTTATATATATATTATGTTAGGAAGAGAGGCATTAAATAAAAGAGGAAGAGGTTGTAATAGAAAACTTCACACCTTTTATTAACTTCAACCTGCCTATATATATAGGCTTACAACAGAATAATATGCACTAAAGTAGTCAAGTGAATAAGAAAATATCAACTAAGCTTATACATTAAATAAAACAAACTAAATAACAAAAGGCTAGAACTTATCTACTGAAAACTAGGATCACTATATTTGAATCATTCTTCAACACTCTTCCTTGATTCAAAACCACACCCCGAGGCATTATCTGAAGTAGATGAACTTATCTCTTGGAAGAGCTTTTGTAAGAATATCAGCCACCTGCTCATGTGTATTGCATTGCTGCAAGTTAATTTCATCATTTGCAACCAATTCTCGAATGAAATGTAAACGAATATCAGTATGCTTGTTTCTTCCATGAAAAGAAGGGTTCTTTGTCATTGCAACAGTCGTCTTTTTATCACAGTAAATATCAGTTGCTTCATTTTGTTCTTGAAGAAGATATGTAAAAATTCTTCTAAGCTAGATAGCCTGACAAGTTACCGAAGTTGCTGCCACGTATTCTGCTTCGGAAGAAGATACTGTCGTCGTAGCTTGTGTCTTTAAGCTCCATGTGATAGCTCCTGGCCCAAGACTAAAAACACTGGCTGATGTACTTTTTCGATCATCTAACGAGCTTGCCCAATTGCTGTCCGTAAACCCGTAAAGTCTAAAGTTGGATACATAAGTATACCAAATTCCATAATGTAAGATTCCAGCAATGTACTTCAAAATTCCTTTAGTTGTGCCAAAGTGATGTTTTGTGGGATTTTGCATAAATATAGAAATTATACTAATAGAGAAAGTAATTTGTGGCCTAGTATTAGTTAAATAAACCAGACCTCCAACCAAGCTTTTAAATTGTTTCGCATTAGCTTCCTCTGTACCATCTTCAAGTTGCAGCTTCTCATTCACATTCATGGGTGTAGGAACTGGTTTACAATTAAGTAAGTTGAACCTTTTCAGAAGATCTATTGCATATTTCCTTTGTGATATAAAAATTCCATCAATTCCTTGCTTTATCTCAAGACCAAGAAAATAATGTAATAAACTCATATCTGACATCTCAAACTTCTTCATCATGTTAGATTTAAAATCAGCCACAAGAGAATTAAAGGAGCTCATGTATATAATATCATCAACATAGAGACAAACAATGAAAAAAATCTATACTTTTCTTTTTTATATAGATAGTGGGCTCATTTTTACTTCTTGCAAAGCCATTTTGACGAAAGTAGCTATCAATCTTGCTATACCATACCCATGGAGCTTGTTTTAGTCCGTAGAGTGCTTTTTTCACCTTGTACAACATTGTCTCCTTGCCTTCGACAGTGAATCCTTCCGGTTGAGTGACATAAACTTCTTCTTGCAAGTCTCCATTTAGAAATGCAGATTTGGTCAAATTGGTAAACATGAAGCTATAGTTGTGCAGCCAATGCTAAAATAATTCTCATGGTTTCAAATCGTGCAACTGGAGAAAAAGTTTCTTCGAAATCAATACCTTGTTGTTGAGAATACCCTTTCGCCACTAGCCAAGCCTTGTGCTTTTGAATAGTTCCATCCATAAGATATTTTGTTTTGAAAATCCAATTAAGACTAATTGCTTTCTTCTCTTTGGGTAGATCAGTCATCTCCCATGTCTCTTATTTCTAAATTGCCATAAATTCTTCTTTCATAGCATTTCGCCATGCTTTTTGTTGCTGCCCTCTTCGTAGTTCGTAGGATCTATAACAAAAGGAGCAAATTGGCAAGATTCATAGATCTCGCTTAATGATCTAACCTTCGTCGAAGGTGTTTTATCTGATGATTCTTGTAAAGATGAATTACTACTTCTTGAAGTTGATTATGATGAAGTCGGCATTTGCAGAGTAAGTGTGTTCTCATGGCCTAGTTCGAAACCTTCAACTGCTTGAGTCTCACTTTCTGTTAGGATTGGAACTTGAGTTTCATTATTCTTTTCATCCCACTTCCAACTTGTATCTTCATCAAATACTACATCACTCCTTATGATGACTTTGCCACTAAGAGGATTATACAACCTATATGCTTTGGATTGATTGTAATATCCAACAAAAATGCATTTTTCAGATATATTCTCAAGTTTATGGCGAAATTGAGAACTTATCAAAGTAGAAGCAATACATCAAAAAATTCTTAAATGGCCTACCGATGGTTTTCTATCATGCCAAGCCTCAAATGGTGTTTGATTTAAGACAGCTCTTATAGGAAATATATTTAGCAAGTAGATTGATGTTGACACTGCTTCAGCCTAGAACTGACTAGGGCGCCCTTTAGCTTTGAGTAAGCTTCTAGCCATTTCTACAACTGTTTGATTCTTGTTCCGCTATGCCATTTTGTTGTTGTGTATATGGTGTTGTCAACCCTCTTCGAATGCCTTGTTCTTCACAAAAGTGATTAAATTATTTGGATAAAAACTCACCACCTCGCTCTGTGCGAAGAGTTTTTATAAAAGCATCCTTTTGCTTTTCCACAAGAGCTTTGAAACTTTTGAAGTTTTCAAAGGCTTTCGACTTTTCTGTTAAAAAATACATCCAACTCATGTGACTATAATCATCAATAAAAAGTAAAAAATACTTATTTCCACCAAGCGATGAAGTTCTCATAGGCCCACATAGATCGGCATGAATCAATTCAAGGCATTTAGAAGCTCTCCATGCATGTCCACTTGGAAAGGCTTTTCATGCTTGTTTCCCAAAAATGCATGCTTCACAAAAGTCAAGAGAATTAATTTTGAGTAGCCCGTGGACCATTTTTTTGACTTAGAAGTTTCAAGCCTTTGATATTGAGATACCCATATCTCAAATGCCACATCTTGGATTCATTCTTCTCACTGGCAATAAGAGCTTGATTTTCTACTTTAGATATACTAAGTGAAAATATATTGTTTTCTGTCATATGCACACTAACAATGAACTGCCCATATTTGTCATTGATAACACAGGTTCCATCATTAAACAGAACTATATAGCCACTAGCCATCAACTACCCAATACTTAACAAACTATAAGCTAAATTAGGGACAAAGTAAACATTGTGAATAAATGTTTCCTTACCACTGCTAGTATTGACAGAAACTCTGCCTTTGCCTTCAACCTGAATCTGCTTATTATCTCCAAGTCTGACTTGTATTTTATATGACTCGTCAAGCTCTTTAAATAATGATTTATTGCCAGTCATGTGGTTTGAACAACCACTATCCAAAAAACAAATATCATTTTGATTTTCATGCAATGAGAGTGAACCATAAACAATTTACTTTCTTCATCTTCTTTTTCCACATACTGTGCTTGTGAGCCTTTCCAACAATTTGCCTTTACATGCTCAAATTTGTTGCAGTTGTGACACTTAATAGAGCTTTTGTTCCATCTTTGCACTCCTATGCACGGCCTTTCTTGCCCATCAAAACTACCTCTTACTCTACCATAGAAGTCTTGATTTTTGTTTGCCTCCCCTTCACCTGAGAAGCTTGAAATGTTTTTTCTTTATTTTTCTCACATAATCTATTACGCCTTGCCTCATGTGCTTGCAAAGGACCCATTAATCCATCAAAAGAGTAAACAGAAAGATCTTTACTTTACCATGTGATCAAATTTGGGTGTCAGCATTCGTAAAACTTTAGAAACAATAGTTGCATCAGAAATTTTTTCTCCATAAGATCTCATTTGATTAATAATTGAAATTACTCTAGACGAGTAATCTAGTAAAGTCTTATCACTTTTCATAAGCAAGCTCTAAAATTCTTGTCTATGAGTTTGAAGTTTTACTGCTATTATCTTTGATGTACCCATAAATTCTTTTTGCAGTATGTCTCATGCCTCCTTTGAAGTGGACGTTGTTGCTATTCTGGAAAAAATTGTGTTATGGACTGCTTGTTGAAGGAACAACAATGCCTTTGAATCTTTCTTCCTATTTTCCCGCAGCCGACTGCCATATGCATTTTCGTTGTCATAGTCATTCTCCACTAAATCCCAAAGGTCTTGGGATCCGATAAAGTCTTCATTTGATGCTCCAAAATTCATAGCAATCTCTGTAACGACCCTAGATTTTAATTTAATTTAAATTGATAATTAAATAAATTTTTGAATAAAAATTTGTAAAATTAAATTAGTAAAGTAATGCGAGTTTCCCCGATATCCAAATATATTTGGTATAAATCACTTAAATTTAAAAATATTGTAAATATTTTATATATATGTGTGTGGGCATATATGAGTGAATTTGAAAATATCAAATATATAGATATATATATTTGACTTGAATTTAAATTGTAGACAAATGGTTTAATAATAATTAAAATTTAAACTAGAAATACAAGGCAATAAATGTTAAGTTAAACAAATAAATAAAATAGATATCCATGGTTAAAATTCAAACAATATGTTAACAAATTATGTAAAATATAAAATAACACATTAGCCAATTTAAAAACAACATAACAACTATAAAATGTTTAAGTTAGAAATAGGGATTTATATATGTAAGATAAATTTAAAATACAAAGTAACACATATAGGAATAAAAATTAGACAAATTTAAACAACTAAAAATTCAAAAGAAATACAAATTTATATTTGTACAAGCCTAATTGATATCTCTAGTACACTACCTCATAAACCATCAGCCGAAAAGCAAAACAAATAAAGTATAAAAAATGAAGCAACAAAAAGTAAAACAAAGTAAACATATTAAAATAAATCTAGGCAAATAAATATACAAAGTAATAAATGCTTTCATCTCTAGCCTAATGCAACAAAGCTGCAGCCACCAAAACATATCATCTCAGCCGAAATGAAGAAAAATTATGTAAAAATGGTACCAAAGCAAGTAAGGCCATCATCTTTAGTACACAAGATACTAGTATTATATGTAAAGTTGTACAACATAATTAATGCAGCCCTAAAATGGTGCATATCAGCCACGAGACAAGGAAGATATCACTGATCTCATTTGTACAAACTCATTTTTTTACACCCTGTACACTTCTTTTCTCATATATCAACTTATCTCCATTTCAGTTCGTATAAACCAAACAAAGGAAATATCATTTCATATTCAAGCAAACTTCAACTTAAAAACATCTCAGTTCCTCCATTAAAACTGAGAAACAAAAGTAAGTCTCAGACCTAAGTTTTCAAGTTCCAGTTCAAAGCTTAAAACATCTGAAGTAATCACCACCTTGAAACTAAAACAAATTCAAGTTCTCAAAGCAAGTTCAACCAGAGAATCAAAGCTGGAAATTGCAAAAGCCTGGAAAGAAAAATGGAAGCAAACATCATCTATAAAACTCAAAAACAACATTTCAAAACTTAAAACAAGATCATTCAACAACAAAGAAAGGTTTCCAGCTTAAAATTAAAAGCCTGCTTTCAAATTCAAGATGCTCTGTTCATTTCTGAAACTGGTGAGTAACTTTTAAAAATATAAAAACTTATAAGTTGAATCTAGTTGCTTGATTTTATCTGGAATGCGTTTGTTGTGTGAATATATACAAGTGCATGTATCTGTATGAATGTATACTGGTAGGAATGATATATGTTTGGACTCTGTTTCTCTGATGATTAATTCCAGGCTCAAAAGTAAATCAAATATCACTTGCTCTTAATCCAAGTTTTGTTAAGACCTAAATGTTGAACATAATATGTTGGTTACATCATAGTTTTGAGTTAAACTAAAGTGTTTTGCCGCTAGAAATAATAAAACAACAGTGAAACTTAAACAAAGTTAAAATTCAGTTATCATGATTGATGGATTCAGATTTATGAATCAAATACTGAAATCAAAATTTAATTTTTAAAACAAAAATCACTATTTTTAATTAAGGGATTGAAGAGTATTCCTGGTTTAACCAGAAAACAGAAAATTTGGGTGTCTCTGTTGATCTCGAGTGTTTGGAAGGTTGTGATTTCTTCTGGTGATAGTAGGATGACCGGTGAGTGGAGTAAAAATGGTGAATGGGCATGTAGATGTCGGAGGCGATGGCGGTTGTGCTGGAAAGTTTCTAAACCTAGTTTTAACTTGGTTACATTTTTTGATCGGTATGCGTTCTCCAGTGGGTCAAGTGCTTCGGGGGTTTGGGATCGCGTAGAGGAATGGAAGGCGAGTCAGTGGCCGGAATTTCGTGACCTCCGGTGGTTGAGGCAGCGAGGACGAGTGGTTGCCAGGTTTGGATGGGTTGATGTTTCGAGTTTCAGGTTTGGGTTTCGAACCCAATTTTCAATTCGAGTGGCCGTGGTGGTTTTGGGTGATCGCAGTCCTGTCTGGGGATGGGCGGCGACTTGTTTGTGGTGTCGCCGGAGGTAAGATCGCCGTTGACGATCTGTGCACGTGTACGGGGGTAGGATGGTGTCAGTGGGATTTTTTTGGGTTGGGAAGGAACATGCTCGGGTCATTCGAGTGTTTACTTGGAGTAGGGCAGTGTGCGACTCGAAGCAAATTGCTTCGATCTCGGGTAGTCTTTAGTTCAAGTTTTAACCTGTAACCTATATACAGTTTTTAAAATGTTGGTTTAAAATTTAAATCAAATTAAACTGAGGCTAAAGAAATGTTTAAATTCCAGATCTTTTGAAGTGAATAAAGTTTATAAATTTAAATATTTTAAATAAGTTTAAATATTCTAAATTTAAGGGAATTTGATTTAAAACCCCTTCATAAACAAAGAATTGCTTTAATTTGTAATTTAAAGGTTTTTAAAAGTTAGTTTTATGAATTGATTTAAAGTTTAATAGTGTTCATATTAAGCTAGGGATAAAAAAATGAAATTTCAAAGAAATTTGAAATGTTTTCAAACATATTTAAAGTGGGAATTTAATCAATAATGGAAAATGTGTTTACTTTAAGTAATAAAGATTAAGGATTTAAATGCATAATCCATTAAGATAATTATAATGATAATTGATGATTTGTATTGATTAAATTAGTAAGTGTAAGTTTAAATGTATTAATTCAATTTTTAAATAATGAATTAAGCAATTAATATGTAATTAAGAACCATAGATTAAATTTTAATTAATAAATGAATTATTAATGGTTAATCAAATTTATTTTAATAATGATTAATGTAAGTTAATTACTTTAGAAAAGTAATTAAAGAAATGATAAATGAAGGTGATTAAGGAATGATAATTAATTGAGGAATAATTAATTAAAGTAATTAATTAAGAATAATTGATTAAATGGTAAATTAATTAATATGATAAATTAATTAATGTGATTAATTTAAAGGTAAATTTGTTAAGATAATTAATTAAAAGATAATTAAATAATTTAAGGTTAATTATTTAGTAATTAAAGGTTGATAATAATAATAATAATTAAAGGTTAAAATATATTATTATTAATAGGTAATTTATAAATGATTAAAGAATAATTAATCAAAATGATTTGTAAATAACCAGGATTAATAATTCATAAGAAATTAATCTGATTTGAATTTATCAGACAATTAACTTACCTTACTTATTGATATTTGGATTCTATTGAATGATTTGATTGTTTGATATCCCTGATATATGATGCTTTGTGATACATCCTGATTTATGTTGTGATCTGTAATTTATTATCTGTGATTTTTATATATCTGTGATCTGTGCATGAACGATAAGCGTTATAGTTTATATCGCTTATCAACTATATCCTGTATTTTGATCTGTGATGATTCATCGTGTTGCACTATTGTGTTAAACCCCTGGACTACACTTTTACACAACACAAATATGGATTTCACGTGGAAATCGGTTAAGTCACAGATAATTTAAATTTGATGTTTTTGAAATTGAAATTTTAATTTCAATTGATTTTGAAATTGGAAATTTGGGTTTAAAGTGAAAAGCTTTTGAAATAGAATTTCAAAGATAAAAGTTATTTTCGAATAACTTGATCGAGTTTTGAAAATTTAAATAATTTGATTTAAATTTGAATTCAAGTTTGAAATTGAATCCTATGATTTGAAACTAGGGATTAAAGATGATATAAATGTGTTTGTAAGAATTTAAACCATTTAAAAGTAAAATTTTGGGAATTTGGATTTAACCCAAGGATTTCAACTCGTATGAATGAATCAGATTTTCTGAAATGAAACTGTTTGTTTTCAAATGATAAAAGCTTTCAGATAAGAAATGAAATTCCAGTTTAATTAAAGGAATTTCAAGTTTGAATTGAAAAATGGTTTTTCAAGTTATGAATGAATCTTTTTGAAAACTATGAATTGAATTTGTTTATTTTTAACAGATTTAAAATGATGATTTGTTTAAACCATTCGAAATGAAATTGTTTTGAAAGCTATGAGTTAAATCTTTGATTTAAAGATTTAACGAGTTAATCAAATTGAAATGGAAATTGATTTGGGAAAATCTGTGAATGAATTTTTTGTGAAACTGGGTGAACTTTGTGAAATGAATCTTTTTGTTTAAAAAGATTAAAATGGTAATTTGTTTAACCATTTAAAATGAAAGTTTGGGTTTAAATTGTGACTTAATTGAAACCCCAGATCCATATGTTTTTAAATATTGCGCTCACTATTCGGGTTAGCCGGGAAAGGACCTTTGGGTCGTATAACCCATTCCGAATAGTGATACGTCGTATATGGATGGCATTTGAAGACCGGTGTTGAAGACCGGATATTTTCGAAAATGAAAGGACAACCTGTCGAATGTCTTTGCACTGAGTTGCTCCGGTATAGAGATTTATATCACTCTTTTTGTGATGGGAAGTCCGGACGTGATTAGAAAATTATCCGGATTTGCAAGGGCTTCTTTGGAAGTGCCTTCGGTTCTGTTCGATCCCGGAACAGACTTGGTTACATGTCTGACATTACACTTTGAGATATAAAGCCGATTTATTTCAAATACATTTCTGTTTGGTGGCGGAGAATTTATTCTCTTAGCTTAACACCCTTCTCTGAGACGTACGAGCTCAGAGGTTATGTAGTTGAAGGTTATCAGCGATATATTCCCAATTTGGTAATGAGACATGCTGAGTGTTGCTATGTGATGATCATTGTTTGATCATTTGTGATATGATCATTTGTTTGATCATTTATCTTTGTGATCATTTCTTTGATCATCTGTTGACCCAAAGCATGGCTTTGTGACAAAGCATAGCTTTGTGGACGAGACTTCGTCGGACCTCACAGACCGGTAATCGTCGAAACAGGAATCGTGGCAGCAAGGTTATTAGGGGATAGCGAGCCCTTAGTGTATGTCATTTCCTTCTGGATTATGAGTGGTATCATGGTATGGAGCCCAGATACTTACTTTGTTGTTGCTGCAAATTTATTACTTGTGGTTGTTGGAATTGAGGATCCTCGGGAAAAGGTCGCAAACGACCGGGGGATGACATATTCGTGTCAGTAGTTACCCAGCTAGAGGTAACCCGTCCTTGTGTAGCAGAGATCCGGTTAGGATCCGGGAACGTCGCTCCAGAGGCGTTCTATTTTAATTTGGGAAGTTCCTTTGCCTGACCATTTGTTGGAAATCCAAACAAAACAATACGAGCCTTGTACGGTTTTAGTTATAGAACCTGCCATTTAATATGGTAGCTATAGTAGGCATACTATAATGGTACCTATGCTGGCTAAGATTTATATTATACTTTCGAAATATTTTTCCACTATGCACTAATAATAATATCAAAAATGATTTGTTTTGCGTAGTAAGCATCTTTGACTATCATAAGAAGAAATCTCCTCCAATTCTGCGTTTGCATTGTGTGTGTGGCGGGAGGTATTATGGTAGTTTCATTTTCCAAAAGCATTGCGGATTTCAATGTTTTAAAAAATTCTTTTGTGGTTTGTTTAAAGATAAACTGTTTTTGTTGCTCACACCAGTCCCATGACTGATCCGGAGTTTATTGTTCCCTTCCTAAACTCTAGGTGCCCACCATTTTCCACACGGGCAGTCTAGAGTTGGGTTTCTCAGATATTCAGGTTGAGTAGATTATCTGGAGCTAGTCAGTCCTTGGACGACTGACCTTTCTTTCCGCTAGCTATGGATTGGAGCATTCTATTGGAGATATTCTATCTACTGCTGATGTTATCGTTTTCTTTTCCGCGGCTATTTCTTGTATCATATCTCTGATGTATATAGATATTCATTGTATCATCATTGTATCTAGATATTGTATCAGATGTTGTATATCTATATTCTTTTTCTTCCGCTGTGTTGTTTACTTAATGTTGTTATAAGCTCCGGCGACTCGGATTTGAACGGTCGAATCTACGGCATTCGAGTACGATGTAAAGTATGGATGTCGATTTTCGAGCGGGCAAAATCCGCTTCGTTACATTCTCCCTTGAAAATGGGAATGTGAGGTTGAGAGATACTCATAGAACTGTTACTGCCGCTAAATGCCATTTATAGTATTGCACTCGCCAGAATTTGTATGCTCTGATACCACTTTTGTTGGAAAGAGAGGTATTAAATAAAAGAGGAAGTAATAAAAAACCGCACACCTTTTATTGACTTCAACTTGCCTATATATATAGGCTTACAACATAATAATATGCACTAAAGTAGTCAGATGAATAAGAAAATATCAACTGAGCCTATACATTAAATAAAAACAAATTAAATAACAAAAGACTACGACTAATTTGCTGAAAACCAGGATCACTATATTTGAATCATTCTTCAACGTGTTATTCATCCCATTTTGTTAGGATGAAATTAATTTATTAATCCAGTTGATTCTATAATTTTAATGGAATCAATATGTACAGTTCAGATGTATACTATTCCAATGGAGGAACCAAGTTTTTACTTTAGTCTGCAATTATAATTATAACACTAAATATGATTACTTTAAAACTAGTTGAATTATCTATAAATGTTACATGTTGGTAATGTAAGTGGATATAAACTTAAACTTGATAGATCTTGCACATAAATTTGTCCGTGTGAATTTCATATGCTTTTGTAATTTTATTTTCTTTCCCTAGTGACCCTTCTAACTGAAATGATTTCATTGATGGACTCACATGAATCATGGTAATGTTATGTTCAGGCTGATTAATTGGCAAAAAGCTCGTCATCATCACCATTTCATCCGAGTACCATACACTTACCTATGTAACATATTTATTAAGGATTTGAATTCATGATATAACTATTGAATTTATGTGATTTAAATATTTATCAAAGAAGACAATAAAATAATTAATTGATTCAATCAATCAATTAATTTGGCTTGCATATGGAAAGATATGAGAGGATATTTTGGAAGGAAACTAATTAATTAGTCGATCAATTAATTAGTCAATGCATTTGTTATATGAAGAAATAAATGATTAGGCATGGATAATCAATCAATCAAAGGAAAGATATGGAAACCAAGATTCGTCATCTATTTGTACTAAAATCAAATCATGCAATTTGGAAAGTTATTTGGGTAATCAGAAAATTGATTTTCTTAATCTCCAAGCAACCCTTCATTCTCAAGCCTATTTAAATGAAGGAAGTTCATCTTCATATGAGTGTGAGAGAGCATCCACCATTATCCTCTTCTTCAGTAAACCTTAATTTCTATAGTCAATCAATTAGGGGTTTTGAACACATACAAGTCTTTGGAGAAATTGATTATTCAATTTGTAATTATAGGTAGTCTCTCCACTACTAGCTATAGTTTTGTAATCTCTCTCTTTTGTACTCTCTTTCTTCAGTGAAATAAAGAATAGTTGTTGGGTCCGTGGACGTAGGCGATCTAGCCGAACCACACTAAATCTTTGGGTTCTCTGCCCTTCTGTTTTTCTTTGTTTGGTGATTATTTTTCATTGAATTGGTGATTGATAATTAATCGACAAGTTAGATCCTTCTTTTGATTGTTTCTACGCTTTAGCATTCTGCTGCGGTTTTGGAGTTAGTGCAAATTAATTGAAATTCTGCACAACGGATTGGTATCGGAGCTAGCTGTCTTGTTCTAGATTAGTTATCAATGGCAAATTCTTTTAGTAGTGGTATGAAAAATTATGGCATTACCAAATATGTTAGAAAAAGAGTTTTAAGAACATGGAAGGTGAAGATTAATGATGGTGTTCTTCAGCAACAACTTCGTTCATCTAGAGGAAGAGATAAAATCCAAAAGCACCTTGGAGGTAGAAGAGATATGCATGGATCCCACTCCAAGGGTCCTAGAAGGGGTGCTTGCTATTATTGTAAGAAGAATGGGCATTTCATACGGGATTGTTCAGCTCTTAGAAATAAGAGAGAGAAGAAGGAGAAAGCTTCAACTTTGGCACCAGTTAGATCAGATGCAGATAGAAGTGATAGTAATACATCATTATTTTTAGCCAGTTTTTCACCTTTAAAGCATACAAGTTGGGTAATTGATTCTGGAGTCTCTTGTCATATGACGCCAGATAGGAGCTGTTTTGTCAGTTACAAGAAGATTGATGGTGGAGCAGTTCATATGGGAAATGACATATCTTGTCATGCTGTGGACGTTGGAAGTGTGAGGTTTAGGATGCATGATGGTGTTGTTAGGACTATCACGGATGTTAGACATGTTCTGATGCTGCGTAGAAGTTTGTTATCAGTTGGAGCTTTGAGTAGACTTGGTATGAGGATAATAATAGATGGAGAGAATTTGAGAGTGGCGAAGGGTTCCTTGGTAGTGATGAAAGGGGTGCGAGTTAATGATATTTATGTGCTTCATGAAGAGACAGTCTTAGAAGAGTCGGTAGTTTCTACTGATTCTAGTATTTCAGATTCTACTCAGATATGGCATCTTCGTTTAGGTCATGTTGATGAGGAGAATCTTGAAGTATTAAAGAAGCGTGGGTTGATTGATGGTGTTTGTCAGTCGAAGCCTGGCTACTGTGGAGATTGTTCTTTTGGAAAGAAGAAGCATGTGACATTTGATGTTGGAAGACCTAGAGCTACATAGTTTCTAGAATATGTTCATTCTTATGTGCAGGGACCCACCCCAGTTGCATATTTTGGTGGAGCCAGTTACTTCGTCTTATTCGTGGATGATTTCTCACATAAGGTCTGGGCCTATTTCTTAAAGGCCAAAGACGAAATATTTGCCCAATTTTGTAAGTGGAAGACCTTGGTAGAGAAGCAGTCGAGTAAGCGTTTGAAGGTTCTCAAAGTTAGAAATAGTAGTGAATTTATGTCACAAGAATTCACTAACTATTTTACGTCCGAGCATGTAATTAGAGATTTTTCTATTTTCGTTGAGTCATGTTCTTATGGAGTGGCGGAGAGCATGTGTCGGATATTATGGGAGAGAGCTATAAGCTTGAGAACGACTGCTGGTCTAAGAGAGATTTTAGGCAGAAGCGATATCTATGACAGTATTTCTCATCAACCGTGCAACTTCTATTGCCATAGATATGAAGATCCCAAAAGAGATGGAAAAGAGATCCGATTGATTATTCATTCCTTAAAGTGTTTGGTTGTTCAGCGTATTTAGAAGATGAGAGATATGATAAGTTGAAGCCTAGAGAAAGCAAGCACATTTTGTTAGGTTATAGAGAAGGAGTGAAGAGGTATAAGTTGTGGTGTAAAACAACTAGGAGAATTGTGACTAGCAGGCATGCGATATTTGATGAGAGGTCTTTGTTGAAGGTGGAGCCTTTATCAAGTGATGACATTGGGAGGACAGAAAATTGCCAAACACATTTGAAGTCATCAGATTGTCTCCATATTCGAAGAGATATTGGTATTTCCGATGATACCATGGTTGTTGAGAAGATTACAGAGGTTCAAACTCTAAGTGGAGCTCACTTGCTGGAAAGGCCTTTTGGTTCAGTTGGCCCTATTTGTAAGCATATTTGTAGCGATGTTTCTTCATCTTATGCTTTGAATGTTGTGGATCTTGTTGGTGAGTCTGCTGATGTTGACTTAGGAAAGTCTAGCAAAATTCTTGTGGAGGAGATTGAAGTAGATAATGTTGAGTATGTCCTCACTCAATTTGGGATGGAGAAGTTGAAGCATGATGTTATGTCTCCATTGGTCTCTCAAAGATTTGTATCTACAGTTTCATCTTCTACATCAGATATGTTGAAGAATTTTGGTACTTTCTCGTATGCATTATGTTTGCTGATGTGCATACTATCTTTCTTGTGCTTGGGAAAGATTTGGGAGCTCTGTTTGGACAATATTTCCCAAACTAGTTCACATTGAGCTTGTTGACGTAGACCCAACAATTTGTCGAGATGTGGTGATGCAGAGAGATTATTATATTTGAATTAAGGTGGATTGTTGAATTTATGTGATTCAAATATTTTCCAAAGAAGACAATAAAATAATTAATTGATTCAATCAATCAATTAATTTGGCTTGCATATGGAAAGATATGAGAGGATATTTTGAAAGGAAACTAATTAATTAGCCAATCAATTAATTAGTCAATGCATTTTTTATATAAAGAAATAAATGATTAGGCATGGAGAATCAATCAATCAAAGAAATGATATGGAAACAAGATTACGCCATCTATTTGTACTAAAATCAAATCATGCAATTTGGAAAGATATTTGGGTAATCTGGAAATTGATTTTCTTAATCTCCAAGCAAACCTTTATTCTCAAGCCTATTTAAATGAAGGAAGTTCATCTTCATATGAGTGTGAGAGAGCATCCACCATTATCCTCTTTTTCAATAAACCCTAATTTCTGCAGTCAATCAATTAAGGGTTTTGAACGCATACAAGTCTTTGGAGAAATTGATTATTCAATTTGTAATTATAGGTAGTCTCTCCACTACTAGCTACAATTTTGTAATCTCTCTCTTTTGTACTCTCTTTCTTCAGTGAAATAAAGAATAGTTGTTGAGTCCGTGGACGTAGGTGATCTAGCTGAACCACGTTAAATCTTTGTGTTCTCTGCTCTTCTGTTTTTCTTTGTTTGGTGATTATTTTTCATTGAATTGGTGATTGATAATTAATCGACAAGCTAGATCTTCCTTTTGATTGTTTCTACGGTTTAGCATTCTGTTGCGGTTTTGGAGTTAGTGCAAATTAATTGAAATTCTGCACAACAATAACTAGAAAACTATAGTAACTGTTTAAACTTTAAATACCTCAATTACAACACCTGTTTTGGTGTTTTCTTGTTACAATTACCATCAAATCACCCTTAAAGGTTTTCTAAAAATATATAGGAATGCTTAGTATTTATATGACTTGCTTTAAAACCTTTAATATTTTATATTCTATGCTCTAATGCAAATAAATGTTTTCTTTTACCTTGTATACAGTTTGCAGATCTAGGCCTATCAAAAGTTAAACGGGACTCTAATTTCTGGTGGCATGAGAGGAACACTTCCTGGGATGGCGCCTGAGCTTCTTAATGGAGATATTAATCTTGTATCAAATAAGGTATTTTCTTTCGCATTTCCATTTCACATTCAATTATTATTTATGCATGCTTAGATGGGGAACTTGGTGCATGGGATCATTGAACAGAGAAGCAGTAGGACTACTAATTTTGGTGCACCTTAGTTCTCAGCTTGGAATCATGAAGAGTAGTAGAGAAAAGAAAGAAAAAAAGTACATATATTTATTTAGGACAAACTTTCAAATTAGACCACAAAAAATAATTTATTTTGACTTTAGGCCTCAGTGAAAACTTATTGCAAAATTAGGCCTACTTTTGCACAAATATGGATTGCGCAAGTGTATTTAAAAAAAAATTTGTACATGCATAAATTTGAAATGCGCAAGTGTTATTTTTAAAAAAAATGTGTTTGATCATTGTTGAAATGCACAAGTGTTATTTTTGAAGAAAAAAAATTATGCTTGCGCATTTTTGGAATGCGCAAGTATAAAATGTTGTGTCAAGCAAAACGAAGCATAAGTTTTGGACAATGCCTAAAATTGAAATAGTTTATTTTCTCGGGTCTAATTTGAAATTTTATCCACTTAATTAAGTTTTAGTTAGTGATGTACAGGGAACTAAAACAATACACGTTTTAGCAATTCATTATGAAAGTCTATACGTTAGCAAAGATTTAGGCGACATATTTGGGTTTCTTGATGATTATGCAACTATTGCAATAACAACCCAATTCTCCATAGAAGCATATTTCCAAGGTGCAATAATAGTACATATGCCTTAGTATTTTTGATTTTTACAATTAATAGGAAGATAATAATAATAATCTAACTTCAGTTATATTATTACGTACGAATTACATAATAATTTACATGCAACTGGTATTAGTTTTAGCAACAAAGGGGACAATGACTCTTGGAAATTGGAACCATTTCTTTTTGGAAGAAAATATTAAACTGTATTAACGAAAACATGGAATATTTACATATCAAACATCCCTCTGCAGTGTAACTAGCTAGCTACTTGACTCTAAATTATCAATATTTCATAGAACTTCATGTTACAGCAACTATAGTCCATTTCCAACGACTTGATGATGGAAAAAAATGTTGATTACGAATTTTCATATACTCTATTTTATATGCATTATGTAGTGCGTTGCATAGATTATCCTACTACTGACTGATGAATTTTTAGTTGGTGATGTATAGTGAAAATAAAATTATCCGACAATAATGCATTGTGAGTAATAAGGTACATCATTTTGTAGCAAATTTCCTTGTATTTTTAAATTCATGGAGGATCATATTTGCAGAGCGTAACTATGCAAATAGAAAATGGGTTCCAGACAGCAGGAGGCCACTAAGGTTTAGGTTGCAAGCAATGGCTATCTGAAATGTGGTCTTGTATATCGAATCAATGCATGGATACTTCGTATGAGAAGGTTTAGGCGGCGGTCAAAGGATTGTGAAATGCCCGAATTTGATGGCCCAAAGTTTTTGGAAAGGTACTACCGATCAATCTTATTAGTTTGATATGTTGATGACTACTTCAAGTGCCTGGTAAGAGGAACTTAACTCATATATCACTCAAAAAGTAATGTCAATGATCTGAATAGGAAATGATGTGAACAGGGATGTTTTGGGACTATCTATGGCTAATGTGAATGTGTAACATATGAATTCTCACAAATATTGAATGTTATCAAGTTTTGAATCATCTAAGTTTTTGTACATGTAAATCTCATATGTTCTCTGCCCCCTTGTTTGTTTATTTATTAGAACCACTTTAGCATATATATATGGATTAGAATTTTAGTTCTTGCTGCCCACAAAATAGTTGGAATCTTCTTGATATGTTTGAGAAGACTATATTGATGTTTAACATTTCAGTTAAGGAGTGTGATGTTTAATCATGATGCTTCATCTTTAACGATTAGGGTGAAATTATATAACAAGAGCGTCTCCAACAGTTTGGAGTGCGGAAATACGATTTTTCCACACTTCGAAATGTTGGAGGCCTCATTTCCAGGCGCATGTTGAACAGGCGCCCGAATTCTTTTGAAATTGGACGTCTGTTCAACAGACGCCTGAACATTAGACGCTCAGGCGCCTGATGCCCGCCGCCTATATCAGGCGCAAACCCCCCTTCCCCTCATTTTCTCCTCTTTCACCCTCTTTGTTTAATTTTTTTATTTTACTTTGCGTCGAAATGTCGTCCCGTCCGGTTAAAACTGGTGGACGGACAGTTTGATATGCGACAGATGCCAATATCGGACTTGCTCATGTCCCTCCTGATGCTACCGTGACTCCAGATGTTCTTCGATCATTGCACGACTTGTCTCCCACTGTTTTGCATCGACTTACTGCAGCTATAGCGACGCCACGGGTATATGTTATTTCTTTATTGATTGATGAACAACCGTGTAAGTGGATATGAATGATAATTGTTTGTTTGTTTTAACATTAAATAATCATATATTTAGGTTCGTCACGTAGCGATGCGAGGTAGTTGGCTTAGGTGTATGTCTGAGTATTTTGATCAGTTACCACAGCCGATTTTGGATAGGCTACATGCGTCACCTTTTGGTGAATTTCTAGATTTACCCAGATTTGCATACGTAGATCGTTGCATTGTAGAGGCCCTCGCTGAGAGATGGTGGCATACCACTCACACATTTTATTTTCTTGATTTTGAGCTCGGACTGACTCCTTTAGATTTTTATATGCTCACTGGCATAGAGGTTGGTCGACCAGACCGTCTCCCTGTTCCATTTGATAGTTTATTTGAGGAGTTCGAGTCATATTCAACTTATTTACCAGCTTTGGTCGATGAGGAGGTTAGAGGAGGAGCTGTTACTCTCACTTGTCTACAGTGATATATAGTAGAGTCCATGGTCGTTAAGGATATGCACACTTCAGTTATCCGTGCCTTCATATTATACCTTTTTGGATCTACATTTTTTAGTAACAATAAGGGTACTATTAGGTTTGGCTTTTTGGATGAATTAGTAGATGTGGATGGACTGCATATATATGATTACGGTACTGCTATTATTGGTTATTTGTACGTAGCATTGGATACTTATGCGCTTCGGCAGTCTAGATAGATGTATGGATTTTGGTACATTCTTCCATTTTGGTACTACGAGTATACTGCCAATATGAACCCCAGACTTATTGCAGAAGCGAACGCCACACCTTATATTTACTTCCCTAGATTGCGTCGTTGGGGTCCTCCTATGCATTTGTCTCGTGTTGCACAAGGGGTGCACAAGGGGTGCATAATGAGTTGATGGAGGCTAGACATCAGATGGATATGAGGCGGCGCGGTAACATTATCGTTCGTCCATGGGATCAGTACTTACAATTCCTAGAGCCCGGTCCTGATCATCCACTCACTTTTCAATTTTCCATGTCGCGACGCAGGGTTTTCTTTCAGGTTCCTACATGTCCATTCATATGGTATTTATAGGAGCGGTGTTGGCTACAGTTGTACGGTATAGTTTGCATTCCATCAGATCCGCTACCATGAGATGATATGTATGGTGATATTAGGGTTGAACCAGCATATATTCTTGCGATGAGGGGTGCAGGATGGGTGGATGGTGAGCCTTTTACAGTTGCAGGAGGCTTTGATTCATATTGGGCTCGAGTAGCCCCACGTGCTTACGCGTTGCCTGATTATATTCGGGGTTTGAACTCCGATCATATTGGTCTGCGTACCTCTTTTGGTAGAGTTCCACTACCGCCTACCACCTTTGAGCCTACATCGTCTCAGTACACACAGCCTCCTACGTTCGACCCCCCTCCTCATTCATTTAGAGCGTATGATGTACATGGTCGGGTGGGGGAGTATCCCTTGCAGTATCCTACAGATGACGCTATTATAGGTGTACCATCCGCCGGATTGTATCGGCCTCATCAGGTTTGTACGAATTTTAAATTTTGTTTAAATTACTTGTCATTATATTCTCCACCTATGTATAATTTTTCTTGTGCACATATCAATTTTCTCAGTACATGGATTATGATAGACGGATGATTGCTGCATTTGAGCGTATGACGCTCGATTATACATAGATGATGTATCAGAGTTACTAGACTGCGGTCCAGTAGCAGCAGACTCAGTATGATGTGCAGATACAGGGATTATAGACCCAGATTCAGTAGCTTCTGGAGCAGCTCCATGTCGGACCTGAGCCTCACGACTTTGATGACGTCGACGATGACAGTGACGATGACAGTGGAGACGATGAGGAGATTGATAGCGGTTCCGATCACATAGACTGATGTGCTGTATATAGATGTTTCAGTTTATGTTATTATTTTTCACGCATTACGATAGTTGGCTGCATATTATGTTGGTGATGATGCTATTGTTATATGTGCTTGTCTATATGTTATGGCATTGTGTCGATTATATTTTATGTTGAGTATGGCATTGTGTTGATTATATTTTATGTTGAGTATGACATTGTGCTGAGTATGACATTGTGTACTTTATTTGCGATGAGTATGGCAATGTGTTGATTATAATTTATGCTTATTTATTATTAAGCTTATATGAAGCAAAAATGTTGGAGTAACAAACACAGTTGTGTTTGTTTGTTGAAAAGTTTATGGATGTTTGACACATGGACGTTAATCTCATGCTTCATTTTTTTGATGCAGATTACGACCTCTTTATTTAAGATAAAGTATTATATTCCAATGTCACAACATTTAAAAGTTCGGTAAATTCAATCAATGTCTAACATAATATTTTCGGCTACAGAATTGAAACTGCTAGTAATTTTTTTATACAAACTAATCAGATGTGCGATGATGAGGAGATAATGGTAACTCGGTTTTAGGACACTATTGTTAAACTTTACAATAGCAATGTTGAGTGTAACAGTAGACGTAGGAAGGTAGAGTTGAGGACTGCTTATGGAAACTTATGCAACACCTGTACGCAGTACAGTACGGTTATCAATGAGGTTATATTTGAAATTTTTTTCGAACCAACCCGTTCCACATTTGAAGGTCGTTACTTTCTCAAATATCACACCACATTCACTGGACATGAGGCTTATATCATACGTCAAAATTGGCTAGAACGATTTGGATATCCATAATTTGAGTGTATTATTGTTGAGTGTATTATTGTTTCTATATATGCATATTTATTATTGTCTTGTTTGTGAGTAATTTCACTTTCTAGTGTACTGTCAAATAAAAATACAATGCTCACATTTAAACATAAAAAATTGTTAGCATTCACAAGCTTCTATATATATAAGAGCTTTTCTTCTCAAACACACAATTCAGTTCTCCGCTCCTTCATTCTTCTATTCCTCATACCAATGCCTTCCTGGTCATCATCTATTGACTCTGATTTCGGCTATGTTCCAATGGAAAGTGAACACACCGATGAAGATTGGAATATCAATTACCACGACCAACATTACGATGACGTTGCTCGTGAATTCCCAAATCTTGACCAACTCACACTTCAAGAAGATGTTCAACCGTTGTATGAACGTGCGGTTGTCCAAACTCTACACGAATAGTTGGTTCATCAACAACCACAAGAACAGGAGGTTGATCAAGTGCCAAATTTGCAAACTTCGGTTGAACAAGAGGTTGACTCTTACGCAGTATGCTGCCACTGTGGTTATAAGGTTGAAGTTGTGGTTAGAGCTGATGGCGAAGATATTGGTCGTCGAATCCGGTTGTGTCTCTTCTGGTCTGAAGGGTGCAATTACGCAGAATGGGTTGATGAACAGCTATGCCCAAGGGCTATAACATATGCCAACGAGCTGGAACAAGAAATAAGACGTCTTCGAAATGTCATGCAAAACTTACAATTTGACCATAACAAGTAGTTTCTTTGTGTCAGTTCTAAGTCCTAGTCAGGGTATTTTTGTTGGTTGTATTATTGTGGAGTGTATTATTGTTGACTGTATTATTGTTTGTTTATGTATTATCATTGACTGTATTAATGTTTGGGTGTTTCAGTAATATTTTCTTGTTTCTCTCTATATTATTGCCATAGAAATTTTTAACTGTACTATTGTTTGGTAGTGTCATAAAGTCGTTAAGAACATGGCTACAGTTGTATGATGGGACGAGACACTGCACCAATAGTCAATAGTGTATAGAGGGGACGTGACACTGGACCAATAAGCAACAGTATGTAGATGGGACGAGATACTACACCAGTCAAATCTCCTTGTTGGCTTGTGAGGACGTGGCTACAGTGTTTAGATAGGACAAGACATTGCACCAACAGTCAACGGTGTGTAGATAGGACGGGACACTGTAGACGTGACATAAATGGAATCTACTTTGTAGATAGTGGTTGAATTGAATTAATGCTACCCGCCAACTAGTCATGATTGTTTGTTTTGTTATGAAAGCTAGCATGTGATTTAAGCTATAAGAACTCTTTAGATGCTAGAAGTTTTATTGCTCATTCGTATTTCATACAATTTCAAAGATAATAAATGGCTGCCGAAGATTATATATTTTTCGATGACAGCGACGACGAATTTAATGAAATGATGGAAGATCATTTTCATCGTGAAAAGGAGCTAATAAGTATGGTTGCACTACAAGTTGGTCAATCGAGCGGGCAACATGGTGGATCAGTTGTTGGTCGTCGGTATAAAAATCGTAGACATTCATGGCACAATAACAGACTGATGGAAGATGACTTTGTTCCAAATCCTACTTACACAAATGCTGATTTTAGGAGAAGATTCCGCATGCGGCGACCTCTGTTTCTTAGAATCCTACAATGTATCAAGCAGCATGACAAATATTTTATCTTCAAACCCAATGCATCTCGTACAATAGGATTGACTGGAATTCAGAAAATGACAGTTGCACTAAGAATGCTTGCATATGCAGGACCGGCAGACGCGCTTGATGAAAATTTGAAAGTGGCGGAAAGCTTGATATTTGAGTGTTTGGAGCATTTCTGTCAAGCTATCGTGGACATTTATGGTGATCAATACTTACGCAGACCGAATGAGGCGGATATAGCAATGTTATTGAATATGCATGGTAGTAGAGGTTTGCCTAGATGTTAGGCAGTATAGACTGCATGCATTGGGAGTGGAAGAATTGTCTAAAGGCGTATGCCGGAGCTTATCAGGGTAAGTCTCGTAGGTCCACTATTATTCTTGAAGTCGTAGCATCGTATGACTTATGGATATGACATGCATTTTTAGGAATGTCAGGTTCGAATAATGATCTTAACGTAGTCGAACGATCTACGTTGTTCAATGATTTAGCAAATGGTAGATCAACTCCTTGTACCTTTACTTTAGGAGGTAACACGTACGATCATGGATATTATCTTGGCGATGGTATATATCCTAAATGGAGTACCATTGTCAAGACAATTCGAAACCCACAAAAGAATAAACAATCAAAGTTTGCAGCGATGCAAGAAGGCCAGAGGAAGGACGTTGAAAGAGCATTTAGGGTTCTTCAATCTAGATTTGCCATAGTCAGTAATCCATGCAAACTTTGGTCACCAGTTAAAATGACCAAAATAATATACACTTGTGTTATTTTACATAATATGATTATAGAGGATGAAAGAGACATGGAAGAAGATTACTTTTACGAGGGTGCTCCAACACCACCGCCTGTTTAGCGCAACGATATGATTGGAAGCGCACTAGAACTCGAGTTTCATATAGAAAGCCAAATGTCCTACCGTAGTGTTCAACTGCATCGAAGATTGCAAAATGGTCTCATAGATCATCTTAGGAAATTTTATGGAAATCAATGAGAATATATTTCTGTTGTTACTTTTGCTACTGTTGTTTATGTTGTTGTTACTTATTATTGTTATTGTACTCTGTTTATGTTTAATTAACGTAATGTTGTTATAATATTTTCTCAATGTAATGCAATTTCAATGAAAGTACTTATATTAATAATTGCTTACGTTCATAATACAATACAACTAACGGTAATTCAAAGATACAAAGGTTCTAGAAAAACAGAAATAGTTAATGACCCTCTTCAAGTCTACGTCTCATAATTTCTCTCCTTCTATGCTTCGTATACTCCAGTTGTTCTACAGACATGTGCGATGTATCCATGAACATTATTGCATCTTCATCTCTTTGCCGGTTTCCAGCAAGAAGTTGATCCATTCTTGACAACTTTTCTTGGTGTTGAATTGCTTGAGTTTCCATTGCCCGGTTATATCTATCTTCAGATTCAAGTAGGAGTTTTTTAATTTCTGCCTAATCCGCTCCAGCAGCCTGCTTCTTTTTCGCCGCTTTTGCTCCCTATGGCCTAACAAAATGATCTTTGGTAGGGGTTAGGTCTTCTTCTGATCCTAAACCATAGCTTCCTAGCGATTCCCTAGGGCTAGAGCTTTCTCCAACTCTAGGCGTTTTACCATGACCACTGTTTGATTGGACTTCTTGAACGGTTTTCTGAAGCGATGATTTCCATTTAACATGCTCAACCAACATGTCATAAACATGCATGAACTGATAAAAATGTGGTGCTTGTTTACTATCAGGTTTATAGATTTGTTTGAACAACTTGTTTGCGGCCATTCTCTGTAATAAAAGAAACACTAGTATAATTAGAGAACTATGATAAAAATTAGAACAATGAAGTTATATTAAATCTTACCAAATGCATTTCATTTCCAAATCCACTAGGATTCGTTTTCTTTACCTTGAAAATTTGAGAATCGAATGTTTGCGTTTGATGATTGATTTTTCCATAACGACCTTTGATTGAAGATAATGTTCTTTTCCGATCGATGTTCTTCCGATTGTAGCAATTAGTAATTTTGCCCCAAAAAGTCTCACCACTTTGATCGGCACCTCGAATAGGATCGACTGAGATTGCACAGTAAATGTAGTAAAGATCGTAGTCTTCCGCAGTGCTCCAACTTGCATTAGTTACCTCTCCACCAATCAAAACCGTAACGTCTTGTAAATCATAGTCTTGAAAACTGCACCTTGCAGCATCGACGTCGAAATCGGAATACATGTTCAGTTGTAATAAGTGAGAGTAAAAAATTAGGATTGTTGAAGGAAATTGGTTATAAAGGAAAGAAGATGAAGAGAGTTGTATTTGAAGGTGGAATAGAGGGGTTGGGTGGAATATGGCCGTTGCAGGTAGCCGTTTGGGGGGGGGGGAATTAAAGGCGCCTATTCAACAGGCGCCTCAATATGGGGGGCCTGTTTAACAGACGCCTCGTATAATCCAATATCGCGATACTCTCCTCCCCGCTTTCCACACTATCCACATTTTCAACCTCTGTTGGAACAACTTTTGAGTGCAGATATTGGATTTTTGGATCAGTTGGAGAAGCACTAAGGAATGTCCATCATTGCCTCTATCAAATACCACATTACCTCTATCATATACCACATTGAGACAAAACAAGAGAATGATGAATCTTGACATCCATAGAAGGCAACAAAAGATTTAGAACTTGCATATAGATCTAGATAACACATCAGTATATGTTAGATAAACGTCCGATTACACATCAGTTTAAAACTATAACTTAAGGGTAGTTTGAAACTGCAGTTTCGAACTGCGGTTGCAAACTTCGGTTTCAACTACATTTGCAAATTGCAGTTTTGCGACTGTAGTGTTCTCTTTCCAATGCTATTAATTTTTACAGTTTTAAATGCAAGACATAAAGTCACCTTTGATACTATGTCAATGCCAACTGAAAGTGGTGGTTCTAAATCAATTAATAAAGCACGTATGTGTTTTGTCAAGACTATGCTACCCAGTTTATTGATATTTTTATAGCAAATACAAGGTTCAATTGATGATTATCAACACCTTACATAAAGCTTGCTTACTATTGCATGCTTGCAGGTGTTATATTTATGGATATTTTTAGTGTACAACAAGATTTATTATGTAAGAAGGTTTACATTCGATAAATTTATTTTCTAAAAAGATAAACTACGAAGTACAACTTTTCCTAATAAGATATATGTGAATTGTTGAGTTTCGACATTCCCACGTACCGTACGCGTTCACTTCACCGTGTCTAGACAGCATCAATGGTCGAAGTCTTCCATACCGGCGTCCCGATTGAACATCCCTCCATCGCCTCCATCGAGCATATAATCTGGTTTTGGCAACACATTGTAACAAAAGGAATCTCCAATGTTACGCGCCACGAATCTCATATATATACCACGATTATTCTGAATATCCTGCGATGTGGGACTTTAACCGTTCAATCCACGCACTCACTCCATTTACAATGCGAGCCACACCTAACAATTTCCACCTTGGCGAGCATTGCTTAAGTCACCTTGGAGTTATACCGAGTCCTCTTCGCAGTGGATTAGGCTGCTACTTCGAGTTCTCATAAGCAGGAAGGAGCGACTGCTTAACCATATCTCCACCTTAACGAGCATCCCATGCTCAAGCCCCTTAGGAGCCATGCTTCGGTCACGCTGCATCGTACCGGTGCCTCGAACCATGCAGCTTTGATATCATGTTGGGGAAAATCCCTTCAGATGATCAGTTTAAGGGAATAAAAAAACCCAACACAATGGAAAACAACTAGATTGTGATTGTAGCGAGACGGAAAAAACAGAGATAAACACCAGAACAGACAGTTACAGATCAATGTAATGCAGAAAAATAAATAACACTATTATTTATAGTGGTTCCACTACCGCGAGGCAGTGTACGTCCACTTGGGGAGAGGAGATTTTATAAATCACTGAAAGATTAGAGTTACAAGATTGATTCACTTTTGGAGGCTATACATAAGAAGAATTTACAATACAGACAAAATTCTACAGAGTTTCAGCTCTTTAGGATGGCTGCCATTGTTGTCCAAAAGCTCCACTATTTATAGAGTGAAGATATGAGGAGGGGTGACTGCTATATGGCATCCATGGGGTTTGGTTTGGCATCGTCTAGTTCGGCATAACTTTGGTTCGGCAAAGTGCACTTCAAATCTGGACTGGCATCTCCCAATTGTCGAACGAGAAATCTGGACCAGCATCTCCCAATTGCCGAACAAAAAATGTGGACCGGCATCTCCCAGTTGTCGAACGAGAAATCTGGACTGGCATCTTCTGTTCAAAGCTTGGTTTGGTGATTGAATAATAAATCTGGAGCGGCATTACAAATCACCGAACAAACTATACCTGACGAACTCCACCGGACCAAATCTTTGGTCCGGCATCTCCTCCACCGAACCAAATATTTGGTTCGGTGTCTTCTTATCCGCAACACTCATTCAACCGAACGAGAATTCTTGTTCGGTGATTTTACCGATCCAAATCCTTCCAAGCCCTAGCATTTCACATCTGCGCTTACTCTTCGCAAAGTGACTTCAGCTTCTGCTCCTAGGGCTTCGCCTGCTTCTCGAGTATTTCCAATAGCCTCATCTTCTTTACGAATTCCAGGTATCATCTCTAACAATCTCCACCTTGATACTGAATTCCATACAAGCCTTCCAACTCCATCAACACCTTCATGCTCCAAGCAATGAATACTTATCCAATGAGTTTCAGTAATGCCATTACCTATTACACTCTATCAACGAACTCCGGCAAGGCCATCGCCCGTCAACAAAGTGTTCGAAGTACCCAGTCCGTGTAGAACCTATCAATCTCCACTATGAAAACAAACGTCTCCATGAACCATCTCAACTCTCCCCCCGTGCCACCCCGTGGCACCTAGCACTTCATTAAGCGAATCAAGTCCGAGCAATGCTCGAACTTAGCAACAAGCAACGACTTGGTAAACATGTCTGCGGCATTCTCCTTTGTGTGAACTTTCTGTAGACGAACTAGTTTCTCTTCACTCATCGCGACAAGAAATGACTCTCTCACCTCAATGTGCTTCGTCCTCAAGCTGAATGTCAGATTTTCAGCTAAGTGAATTGCACTTTGACTATCACAATGCACATTCACTCCTTCATATACGAACCCCAAATCACACAACAGTTGCCTCAAATAAAGCGCTTCCTTAGCTGCTTTAACCGCAGCTATGAGCTCTGCCTCTGTAGTAGACAAAATCACAATCATCTGCAACCTCGCTCTCCAACTGATCGTTGTCCCACCAATGGTGAACACATATCCGGAGGTTGACTTCCTTCGATCTCTATCACCGGCATAGTCAAAATTGCAAAATCCAACCAAGCTAAAATCTCTTCCTCTGCCACCAAAGACAAGTCCGTGGTTTGGAGTTCCTCCAAGGTATCTGTAGATACACTTCACTGCTTCCCAATGCGTCTTTCCTAGATTTTCCATGAACTTACTCACCAATCCAATAGCCTATGCAATGTCAGGCCTAGTGCAGACCATGGCATACATCAAGCTGCCAACTGCACTTGCATATGGGACCTTTATCATATAAGACTTGTCCATTTCTGAGATCGGAGAGCCTTTACTAGAAAGCTGTATATGCAAAGGCATGGGTGTGCTGATTGCCTTTGCCCCTTCCATGCTAAACCGAGCAAGCACCTTTCGAATGTACTTCTTTCGAGTGAGGCTCAAAAGTCCTAGCTTTCCATCCCTTTGGATTTCCATACCCAAAATTTTCTTTGCTTCTCCAAGGTCCTTCATTTCGAATTCCGCTTTTAGCTTTCGCTTTAAACTATCGATTTCAACTTTATCCTTGGAAGAAATCAACATATCATCCACGTACAAGAGTAGGTACACCCATCTACCATTCTTTAAATACTTGAAGTACACACAAGCATCTTTGATGCTACGATCAAAACCAAGTGAAAGCATAAAAGAGTCAAACCTCTTGTATCATTGTCTAGGCGACTGCTTAAGTCCATACAATGGATTTTTCAATTTGCAAACCCAATTTTCTTTCCCATCTACAACAAATCCTTCTGGTTACTTCATGTAGATGGTCTCATCCAAGTCTCCATGTAAGAAAGTGGTTTTCACATCCAGTTGCTCTAGCTCAAGTCATGAGCTGCGACGATAGCGAGAAAAATGCGGATGGACGTATGCCTCACCACTGGAGAGAATATCTCATCATACTCCAATGCCTTTCTTTGTGAAAACCCTTTAGCAACTAGTCCAGCCTTGTATCTCCCATCATCCTTCACCTTGAACACCCACTTGCAACCTATGGCTCGGCTTCCTTGAGGAGGTGGTACCAAATCCCAAGTCTTGTTCTTCTTCAATGACTCTAACTCCTCTTACATAGTGCACATCCACTTCGAACTGTCACATGACTTCAAAGCTTCATCAAGGTCAAGCAGCTCCTCAAGAACCACATGTAGGGCATAGTCAAACTGATCACCATGGCTAAGGTTCCCAAACTGCCAATCACCATACCTTTCGGGCGGCCTAATAGTCCTACGACTGACCCATGTAGGTACTACTTTGCCTAAACTCCTTTCAGCTCCACCTTGAACTGAACTTCCTTTAGATTCATGCACATCACCAGCACTGCTAGAAGGTACTTTTGGACTGTCCTGTGATGTTTCATCAACTGCATTTTCCTCAACAGCATCAACAACAACTCTACTATTTGGCTGGAACACGGGAACTTCTTCCATCTCCTTAGGCCTATCAGAATCTTCTGATGTGGTAGGTAGCTTCTCCTTCGGATTGAACATAGCAGACTCATCAAAAGTAACATGTCTGGAATGAACAATCTTCCGATCAACGGGGTTCCAAATTCGATACCCTTTGATACCATTAGTGTATCCCATTAGTATGCCCTTATATGCTCTAGCCTTTATCTTATCATCACCTGTATGGTGAACATACACAGGACAACCAAAAATTCGGAAGTAACCAAGATACATTGCTTTACCTCTCCACTTCTCCTCTGGAATCTTCCCATCTATGGCTGAGCATGGAATTCGATTTATGATATGCGCCGCAGTTGATAATGCCTCAGCCCAAAAGCCTCTAGACAAGCCTGCCGTCAATCTCAAGCAACAAGCCTTCTCCAGTAGAGTCATGTTCATCCTTTCTGCAACCCCATTGGATTGCAGATCTTTGGGTGTACTGAAATGTCTTTGAATATCATGCTATTTACAAAAATCGAGGAACTCCCTAAAGGCAAATTCATCGCCATTATCAGATCTTAGCACCTTCAACCTAGAACCAGATTGGTTCTCAACAAGCGCTTTCCAGTCTTTGAACTTCTCAAAACTCTTTGATTTGGCCTTCATCACATACACCCATGCTTTCCGAGAAAAGTCATCAATGAAAGTGATAAAATACTTTGCTCCTCCAAGAGAAGGAGTAGCAACCGGTCTTCAAACATCTGTATGCACGTACTCAAGTAATCGCCTCGATTTATGGAGTCCAACTCCAAAAGATACTTTAGTTTGCTTGCCTAACACACACTCTTGGAAAAATTCCAACTTGTTGAAGCTTTCTCCATTGATCATCTTCCGTCTTCGAATCAACTCTAATCCCTTCTCTGAAATATGACCCAACCTGAGATGCCAAAGCATTGTGGCATCCAATGCACGAGAACTATCTACTCCAACACACAACTCTCCAAGAACTGTGGTTACTTTCAGCAAATACAGATTTCGTAACACATCTCCTTTCATAAGACCTAGTGCACCTCTCGAAACCTTCAAACTATCCTTCTCGATAGTTACCTTGCACCCCAATGATGCCAATTGTCCTAAAGAAATTTAGGACTTTTGAAGACCTGGAACATACCGGACACCTGTCAAAGTGCGTATCACTCCGTCAAACATCCTAATTCTCATTGTACCTTCACCCATTGCTCTACAGCTAGCATCATTACCCATAAGAATAGAGCTTCCCTCTCATCCAACAAAAGAACCGAAGTAATCCTTATTAGGTGTCATATGGAAAGACGCCCCCGAGTCCAGCACCCAATGGTCTGAGACATTCAATAATGCTGCAGACAACACATCGTCAGATACAAACTTCTCCACCGCAAATGATGAAGATACGTCTTCTTCCTTCTTCTTCAGATCTGGACAATCCTTTTTCCAATGACCAGGTTTCTTGCAGATAAAGCACTTCCCATCCTTAGACTTTCCTCTCCTGCCATTACCGGGCTTCCTAGACGTGGAATGCCCTCTAGAGTGCCAATTCTTCTTATCTTCTCTACCTCTTTCAACAAACAGGCCATGACTACTACTTCCACCTCTGCTTCCTTCACTTATCTCCTTCATCTGATCTCTCAAGCCCTCAGATAGAAGGACTGACTTCACATCTTCCACTATTAATGTGTCTCCAGCGAAGATAAGGCTATTAGCGAAACCTGTGTATCGCTCCGGAAGAGAACATAAAAGAATCATTGTCATTTGCTCCACATCCATCTTCAAGTCAACAGTCTTCATCTTCATCATGAGATCATCAAAGAAATTAATATGTTCCTTCACTGAAGTACCCTCTCTCATCTACATGGTGAAAAATGTCTTCAGCAATTTCATACGGTTAGTCAGAGATTTCTTCAAGTAGATATTTTCTAGCTTGGTCCAAATGACCCTAGCAGTGGTCTCACTGCTAATCTTTGAAATAACTTTCTCTTCCATAGCTAGCTGTAAAGTAGTAAACACCCATTTCTCCATCTCCTTCCTTTCCACGACTAAGATGTCAGCCGTCAAATCCTCAGGGGCAAACATTAATGGATGGACTTCATTCCTCATTAGAACAGCCTTCATCCTCCATTGCCATTTCTCGAAGTCTTTATCCCCATTCCATTTCTCAATTGCCAACTGTGATCCTGATGCGATATACATCCCTCTAGTATAGGGTCTAGTAACAACTTGAGTCACTTCATCTCCTGTCATAGCATCTACCACTCCTCAATCAACCTTGCAGCTCTGATGCCAAACTGAGTTTCGGCATTACCGCGTACCATACGCGTTCGCTTCACCGTGTCTAGACAACATCAACGGCCAAAGTCTCCCAGCCAGCGTCCCGATTGAACATCCCTCCATCGCCTCCATCGAGCATACAATCTGGTCTTGGCAACACATTGTAACAAAAGGAATCCCCAATGTTACGTGCCACCAATCCCATATATATACCACGATTATTCTGAATATCCTACGATGTGGGACTTTAACCGTTCAATCCACGCACCCACTCCATTTACAATGCAAGTCACACCTAACATGAATTACTTCATTAAGGTTGGTTTACTTAATAACTTGAACATGTATACTTGCATGACACTTTTTTGTTTGATACAACTATGGTGGTAAAATATACACGATTTGATTTTATAAGTTAAATATATTGCAGAGCCTGTACAACGGTCATGATCAATATTGATTGCTCTAATTCACAAAATATTGGAAATTGATCATTATCAATATTGTCTATACGGTTATACTTAAGAGATGGAATGTTCTGTATACATCCTCTATTTTGGACTTGGTTTTAGTTAACCTGGTAGGTGAAATAACATGGTGGATGAATAACATAGTCGATGAAGAAGCATATTAGTGGTCATGTTTAATATGGCTAAGAATATTTCTCATTAAGTTATGGTTGAAGAAAAATATGGAGTTCATGTGTTGGATTGTAGTTTGGGAAGAGAAATATATTATAAAAGGTGATATTTTTTAACAGTGCACTAAGGTGGTTACCTATACTTTTTATGACTAGTGCGAACCCGTGCTTCGCACCAAAAAAGAATTGGAACTGAATTTGTATATGTATGAATGTTAAAATTTAAGCAGAAGATGCTCAAGATGATGATTTTATTTCTATATTACAAAAAATTGAATATTAAGTTGTCATTTTATTCACTATTTTCCCATGAACAAACAACTAAAAAAACATTTATACAGATAGAATGAAAAAATGTTTTTAACATACTGTCTATATATTATTGCAAAGATTATTAGTTGAAACATCAAGAGCTGTTTTCTTCAAGTAGGATATGTATCCATATCAAATTTAGGATCTGTCAACTTACCATTCTTTAAATTCATCGATCCTTTCACATGTAGATATTCCAAAAGTTTAATCGTGGCATATTTGCTAAAATAATCATCTTAAATGATGGAATATGTTTAGATAACTTGATAATCACAATCTTTAATTTTTCCTTACACATCAATAGTTGTTGAAGTCCTAAATAACTTGTTAACATATTAGTACATGTAAAATATAAATCATTGAAAAACAAACTTAAACCTTTCTAATAAAATAAAAAAGAACAACAGTATACAAAAACAAATTTTAAAAATTCGATTAGTTGAAACACATAGATCAGAGCTATATGAATCCTAAATGAATGTTAAAATAATTTATAGTCAAATGTTGTATTTAAACATTGAAATAGAAAATAAGAAAGCAAAATATACATGTTACATTAATGCTAATTATATTATTGAACATTGAAATGAAGAATAAGGAAATAAAGAAGCTAGGGGTAACCTTTAGTATTTAATACTACATAAACCATATATAATAAATTGTTGATTATGTCTTCATTCATCACTCGAAGTCATATGAAAACCATACAAAATGGTATGTATAAATTCCAATTACTCCTATTGTTATTTCAATTTGAATCAAATTTGATAATCTTTATCTCATAGAGTGATTTTAATGGTTGAAATCGAGATTAACATTTTCAGTAAATTAAAAAGTTAACAATTATTAAGATAATTATATGTAAACAACCAAATTTGGTTATTGTAACAATCAAAAGACATAGGAAAAAAATTCTAGTAACTCAAAACTTTAGGCATGGACAACTTACCAACTTAAAAAGATCCACCAACATAGCAAAAATACCAAAATTATTGTTCCTTAAGTTTGATTTTGAAACTCTGAATTACTTTTTTTATTCTTAGCAATTGTTCATATGATTTATTTAATTTCTTGTGAAAGTTTGTATTCCATTCATTTTAAATATTTATTTGTTTCCCGCTATAATTTATTTCCTTTAGGATACACATTAATTTTCCTTTACCCATAATTTTTCCACTAACTTCATTCCATAATATTTGTAGGGAATCTCTATTTTTGTTATATGCTTTAAATAAACTATAGAGCAATTATACTTAGCATATTTTCCTTTGAGAAGCAACAATAATAGGACAATAAGAGTTACTAAATTCAATCAATTAAAGAGGCGGTTTTATATAAAAATTATGTACTTATGAAAGGATTGGTTGAACACTTAACGAATATTACTATGGTACTTTTAATTTAGAATATTCTTATTCGAATAAACACGGATGGATACAAAATTATAGATGAAAGCAATAAAAACTTCGTTATCTATATAAGAAATAGTGACTTTACTTCTTATTGACACAATTAACTTATATAATATAACACGAATTACAAATTTTTAATTAGAAATAAGTTTATAATAGTATACAAATTTAAAAAAATCAGTAATCAATGTTCGTCAACATATAATCAAATGCATGCATCGTTCTCTGTAGGATAAAAACTTAAAATTTCCATTAGATTATAGTAATTTTTAGGTGATTTTAAAAAAGAACCTAACATCATTAGAAGATTTTGCAAATCCAAGCGTTGGTGGAGTCATTTTAATAAGAATGAAAATGAGACATGCAAATAATAATAGAAATGATGGATATGGATAAGAGAAATTATCTAGTTATAAATCAGATAAATAAACTGAATATGAATAATATCTTAGACTAAAGTAAAAGAGTGAATGACTTTATCCTTTTTAATAATTTTTTATTATTAAGTAGAGAATGATGAGTAACTTTTTTATAAAAAAATTTATGCTTCCTTTGAACTAAGAGAATGATAATAAAGATGTGATAGAATATTAAATAAGAAATAAAATTAATAATTGGAGTTTAAATTTAATTGGGATTAGAGTTAAAAGGGAACAGGCGAAAGGAATAATTGAAAAATGTTTCTTTAAATGATTAGGAGTTGAGTATATAACTTCAAATTGAATTATAAAATAAGATATAAAATGTCAAATATTGAATGTTTATATCTAAAATTTTAAAACTTATTCATGTCATAATGATTGTTACTTAACTCTAAATTTTAAATGGACTAATGTTTTCTTTATTATTCTTGGTAATTATTTATAATTAAATTTTGTTCCAATTACTAATGGAAGTTTTTTATTCCAATTTTATCTTTCAACAAATAATTAATGTTTCCCTCTTTAATTCAATTCTCTGATCATACAAATTAATTTTTTGGTTTTCCATAATTTTCACTTCCATTTCTTTTCATAATATTCTGCATATAAATTCTATTTTTTGTTGCTGTTAGCACCAGAATTGGTCACTAACACCCTAGAGTAGATTTGTGTAGAGAGATAAATGAAGGTAATAAATGAAAATAGAGGAATAACACAATGTAATGCAAAAAATAACAGTAAAAACAAGAACACTGGAATTATAGTGGTTCAGCGTAACTGCCTACGTCCACTTTGAATGTGATCTTTATTACTCTTTAAACTGTTTGATTATAGATATAATCCACAAAGAACAGCTTGAATTCAGTTTAGAATGAAAAGGAAATGAGTACAAAAAATGGCAGAGTCTCTCCTTAGTTTCCAAAAAAAAATCCCTTAAACTAGAACCCTGCCCCCTCTATTTATGGATGGAGATAACCTGGCTTCCCTGAGCTTGCATCTCTTTTCAGCCCTTTAGGCCCACAACCAAGGGAGTTCGGCCAACAATTGACAAGTCAGAAAGGCCGACCAGAGTATGCCGAACCCTCTTAGCCGACCTGGGGTTTCCTGGGTATTGACTCGAAGCAATTCCCACTCTGGCTCGAAGCAATTCATTCCTCTTCTTATGCCAAGCCACTTCTCTTTTCTACAATACCGACCCAATCTAGCCAATCTGAAGTAACCGACCCAAGATAGCTGAGCTGAGATAGCCGAACCCAGGTAACCGATCCCAATACTTTATGCCGACCCGAGATAGCCGAGCTGAGATAGCCGAACCCAGGTAGCCGATCCTAATACTTTATGCCGACCCGAGATAGCCGACCCGATGGGTACCGACTCCATAAAGATTTGCCGAACCTAGGTTACTTTGCTGACCCAAAGCTAAGAAAGTTATTACCCGCAGTATGCCGACCTAGCTCGATCATCAAATGCCTAACCGAGCTCCTCTGAACCCAAGATACTCTTCCACTACCGACCTCATTTCCACACCGACCCCTTACAAACATGCCGACCCACAGCTGGACGATCCCTAGGCCTTGAGCAACGCCGTCCCATACACTTGCTGACCCACTAGTAGGTGATTCACGCCGACCCGAAGTTGATGATGAGACAACTCGGAGCACATGCCCTTATGACTCGAAGTAAACTCCTCCATGACCTGAAGTGGATTAATTCTAGACTTGTGTCCCATCAACATTCAACCATAGCCTCTACAACTGTCGTCTTATAGCCAGGCCAAGGTGCTGGGTAACATTTGCCCCCCAAAGTGTGTCTTGTGAACAATATGACGCGCTTTGAATCAGCGAGTGATCCCTGTTTCTAGAGGCTAGCTCGTTCAAACTGATAACTGATTGTTGCTTTTTCATCAACCTTCGATGAAGCCTCGCGTCATTTGAACACATTAGTTTTTGTCTTAAGGAAGTTCCTGGACCCTTGGGACAACATTTCAAAAGTTGAACGTCCATAACTTGTCCAAGCCTGGATCCATAATGATAACCTTTTCCAAGTCAAGCATCTCCTTACCTCTTCGTCAGTACCCACTTATCTATGATCACCATTGCCATTATTAATTTTCATACACATTCTTCCCTCGTTTTTATATATTATTATTATTATTTTAAAATAAGGAATGGAGGGGGTCGGCATATGAATGCCGACCCCTCAATGGTTATATATGGGTTGGGGTCGGCATTATAGAATAACCGACCCCTTGGAATGCAACCGGGTCTCCAGGGGGAGACCGGTTCATATTCCCCCCCGCATATAAAAGCGTGTCTCGAACACTCTCCTTCCCCACTTTTACTTAACTCATTCACTTCCTCTAGCTCTCCATAAAATCAACACATCTTTCCCATCATCCTGTTATTATCTAACCATAGATCTCCATCCCAATCGCGACCCTTTACCGCTTCGTAACTCAAACGCTCAACACCCTTCTGCCTTGTTCGAAACCAATTCATAGGTACGAATTCGTGTTCTCTCTCAATTGTTGAACTTTGTCCTTCGATTCCACCTTAGCCTTAAGGCTACATAGGTGCACATAGTTTCCTCACCGAGAGGAAGAAGAGATAGCCAGGGAGAGAGAAAAAGTAGGCGTGGGTCAGAGATGGCCTGATGGAGTTTTGTGGAAGGGACTTAGGGAAAAGGGGTCGGCATAGGGTTTGGAGATGTGGTTTGAGTGTGAATCCGAGGAGAGAATTTGGCGTGTGGCTCTAAGTGGTGAGGTCAACATATTGGTCTAGGGAGAGTGAAACAGGTCGGGTCGGTAGGTTCTGTGAGCAAGTGTTCGGCATATTTCATCGAGAGGACGGGTCGGTGAGTTTTAGAGAGGAAAATTGGGTCGGTAGTTTTTGCGAGTGGGCGCTCGGTATACTTTATTGAGGTTTCGGGTCGGTGGTTTTTCGAGGGAAGAGTCGGATCGGTAAGTTTTTTAGGGAGGTCTAGATCGGTGTGTATTGTGAGTGGACATTCGGGTCGGTAATAGGACTAAGGCGCTAGGATCGATAGTTAAGAGATTGGGATCATCATTGGCAATCATGACTACTTTAACTTAATCAATGCAAACATTACAACTATACACTTCTATGCCCGAGCATAAAATGATGAACAATGACATGGACCACGACGCATAAGCCTACAGACTTAACTCGGACTAACGAATTCACAGCTTAAGCAACTCTAAACGTGAATCTAGCCTAACAAATGCAAGTAACAGCTTTCATAATCCAAAATTCCAACGCTTGATTCTAGGACTCCCGTTACCGACCATCTACTACGCTGCCAGAGACGGTCAGCGATGATGGTCTCCAGGACGACAATCCAAAACTCCATTATGTTGTACTCGTCTTTTAAATCTTAAGCTCTTTGTACTTATGTTAGAATCGTCGCACTAGTTCACATACAACACGGGGGAATATATTATTATTACTTCTAATATCGATTATCTTTCGAGTATAGCTTAAATAGGTATTTATCCCGCAATGTCTTCCAAATCAAAAAAGAAATCAAGTTCCGCCACTTTATCCAACAAACCTAGGCCAAATCAACAGCAGGAGGTCATAGAAACATCGAGCCAGTGATTAGATCTCTTTTCTGACATCCCAACCCTTCCTGCCGAGGTTATAGTCCGACTCTAGATGTCATAGACGATGCCATAATTTTGGATAACCCGATCGACTCACAAGCCTCAAAGATCGGTGAAACGGCCCTTCGCCGATTATGCTCCATTTATGGGATTCCCTTTGAGGACGTGTTAGTTCCGTCGAGACAAGATCGACCCCACCTGCCCCCAGCCGGGTACACGCATGTAACAAATTCATGTGTTGGGCCGGATGCGTGCCACCCTTCAACTCTTTCGTACGTGAGGTGCTAAAGTACATGGGGATCGTCCATACACAGCTACATCCTAACAGCTACGCGTTCATTCACGGCACCTTCCTACTCTTCATGAGCGTCCTGTTTAGACCTCTAACTCCCAAGGACATTCGTTACATTTACCACTTCAAGAAACGTGTTGATAGCCCTTGTTACGTATTCCTTGAGCCGTTTCCCAAATGCCAAGTTCTGATGGGTGTATGGAACAAGCTCTCTCAATTCAAGGAAGAGTGGTTCTACAGGCATTGTCCTCCCGATTTCGCGAGAAGATGGTTGGAAGGAGGTAAGTTTCATTCCCACTTCCTCCCTCATACCAGGACTTAAATCGCCTTTTTCTGAAAGTTCGAACTTTTTAAACCCTTCCAGATGTTCGCCCACGGCCCGAAGGTACTAGGTACTCCAGAGAAATCGAGGCTATTCGTGCTACTCTAGTGGAAGATCGGGACATCAAACTGTTAGTTTCCAACGAACTGCTCTCATTATTCGGATTACTAGCGGATGGTCGCAAGATTGGCCTTCCAAGAAGCACAACGACTTCAAGGGCAACTGCTGAGTGAAGGAGAGAACAAGTTGGTCCCTCGGTGCCCCCTGTTGAAGGAGCTCATGATACCACCGAGGAAGGAGGTATTAAGGAAACGGAGATCCCAGGGCCAATAAATGAGAACATAAGTTCTAGACAGGCGCCAACAACCGACGATCCCTGCACTAACAAGCCTCAGCCTTCCCCAAAAAAGAAAAAGAGTTTGGCGTACAGAATTAAAAAGAAAGAAGCTGGGGCGACTCTGAAATACGTGATAACTCCCATTGAGAAGAGATCATCTTCATAGAAAATCGAAAGTTCGCTAAAGGGGCTCTCTGACTTGTCCATTCCCGATGACTTGTTGAATTATGACTTCACAAATCTTGGTATCGAGGGGCTCAACTCGCCCGCGAGAAGCGGTGAAGGCATACGATTCCATAATCAGGGAGAAGAAATTCCCATGAGTAAAGCGAAAACTACTGGTCTGTTAGGGGATGCACTAGGACACACACAAGCACTTACACTTCATCGCCAACTTGCATTCAATTTTCCATGTGGCTTCCACTAATTTGTTCTCGCTTAATCTTATGTACAAGTGCAGTGACTCGCTCTTATGGCTTCGACCGCATTCATGGCTCTTCTATCTTTCATCGCTCAGGCCGAGACTCAGAATTCGGAAAATGGAGGGATAGAGACGAAAGCGGAGATAGAGATTGTGAGGAATGCAGATTACGGATCTTAAGGCTAGGAATAACACTAGAGGGGGGTGAATAGTGTTCTTAAGAAAATACTAAATCTTTTTGAGTTTATGTTAATTTGAACACAAATGTATGCAAAATTCAGACACAGATATAATCACAGAAACAAACACAGATGCAGAAATAAAGTAAATGCAGTAAAGGAAAGAACACACCGGATTTTATACTGGTTCGGGGTTACCCTACATTCAGTCCCGCACAACTAAGTACAGATTTCCTTTCAAAAGCAATTCAACAATTACAACCCTCAGTTTCAAGGCAATGAGGTACACCCTCCAGAATCACAATCCTCTGGGTAGAGATACTTGATTTCCAGGGCAACAAGTTCACCCAATTGATTTCCAAGGCTACAATCACACATTTTCTCGCTCGATTGATTTCCAAGGCTACAATCACACCTTTTCTCGCTAGATAGATTACAAAGAAGCCTATAACTCTGAATAGCACTTGGATCTTGTTGAGATAGTGATAGAGAATCAAACCAGAGATAATCTAGTTAGATTCACTGTTGATTTCGGCAGAGTGATGATAGGATTTTGAATAAGAAAATGTGGAAGAAGAAGAGAAGTGAAAAACCAGAAAATCTGATGTTAAATCGTTGAAACCAACCCCTATTTATTGAAGAACAACAGTCATGTCCATTCGTGAAAGGTTATGGCGAATATACACTTCTTTTGAAATTCAAATTTTTGGTCCTAACTGACACTATGTCGACATGGGGTACTAGGGCATGTCGACATCCCAAAGGAAATTTTGATGTTTTGTTTTTCTTTGAAAATAACCATTATTTTATATTAAAACTATTTTAAACTTTATAAATATACTTAACTATAGATAAAATACATAGATGAATATAAAGAATAATATATATAAAATTTTACTATAATTTTATATTTAAATCTAAGTATAAATATATTATAATTAAAAGATAGTTTTAAAAAGACCGAAGTTTAAAAACAAGAATATTTAAGGCTAAAACATCTTTTTGAAAATCATTTGAAAAGATAATTTTTAAGGCTAAAACATTTTGAAAAACAATTTTGAAAATCATTCTGAAGTAGTTTTGAAAATCATTTTGAAGTAGTTTTGCAAGCTTCTTCCTGCAGAATATCTCATCATGTCAGGACTCGAGAACTTGTACAAAACCAGGATGTTCGTGGGTTTGTAAGCCACTTGTTGTAGGTTTGTAAGCTACTTGTCGTGGGTTTGTAAGCCACTAAAAAGGTAGAAATGGGTTCCATCCCAAAAGAAAAATGGAGTGAAGATTTCAGTGCTATTGTGAAGTTTTAACATAATTCTAGACTCAATACTTATCTTGAAATCTTGAACTCTTGATAATCTTGATACTCATGAGTCTTCAATCTTGATATCTTGAATCTCTATACTGTACAGTCTTCAATCTTTGTACCTGCATGGTTAAATCCTGCATATACATATATATCTAAACTATAATGTTAGTATTTATATTTTATAATCTTATTCTAAGGTTGTTGTCATCAAAACCATCAACTCATGGACTAACAAAGATTACTACTCTAGAGAATCATCTTCATCCTCAAGAAAGAGAACCCATGGGCACACTTCATATCCAAGCGAACCCGCAAATCCTCCAGCGTGGGGGGGAGACAAGTCTGCTTACCAAGGCTCCTAGTTAGACGGTCCTCGCAATCAACATTCTGGCTCTTCAAGTACTAGGCAGTCTCGCGAGCATCACAAGAAATCGTTGACTCTGACGAGACCAACTCCTCCAGCTCCCACTCATAACCCAACCATGGTGGAGAAATTAGCCGAGCTTAAGGCTATGTTCCCAAAGATCTGCTTCGACGGGCTAAAATTCCTTCCCGCTATACATCCTATCCCCAGGAATGTCAAAGTAGATGCTCTCACATGCACGAACGATGTGTACGTTTGACACGATGCGTTTGTGCACCTGGTCGAAGATGTTTTAGAGGTCTCTACTGAGCGTCAATATGAGATCGATCACCTCAAGCTAGAAGCCGTTCATGACAAAGACATTATAAAAAGCTTGGTTGACGAACTGCTCTCATACAAAACCCAACTTGAGACCATAAAAAAGAATGCCAAGGAAACAACTGAGGCGGTTAGTCGCTTAGAGACCAGTCGCAAAAGGAATTAGACGAAGCACGTCAACGCAGCGGCGCTTTGGCATTGGAAAAAGATTCTCTGCAAAAATAGAAAGATGTTCTGGCTCGCCGAGTGGAAGAGTTGGAGAGACTGTTATCCAAAGAGAAAGAGGAGAAGATTGCAGCGCAAGAGGAATCACAGAAATATTGTGATGAAATCGTCGAGACAAGGAACTTGAAAACAAAGCTTGACGAGGAACTATCCCAAATTGAAGCGCTGAAGGATGTAGCTCGTGAAGAAGGAAAAAAAGTAGCACTTACAGAGGCCGACTCCCGAATTGAGGCAGCGACCGAGTCTGGCAGGTAGGAGATTAAATGCTTATTTGACCCACTCACCGCTGAATATAATGCGAAGGTCCTTATGCACCGCGACTGATCCTTCTTGGGCGATGGTTACCTCGAATCGCTTGCTGAAGCATGGGACACTCTTATCAAAATCAAGAAAGTGGATTTGGGTGTTGAAGAGATTGATGAGGAGGCACTCACGAAGGAAGTGCTCTGAGGAAATGAGCCCTCCGAGTTAGCCGCAGCAAGACTTCTTTTCTACGGTGCTTCCCCAACGTCGAAGGAGAAAGAAGATATCGCTTGTCCATCTGGCACTGAGTCTCAAGTCCTCCCTTCCGTCCAACCGGTCAAGATTTCATCTCCTGAACCTCTCGACCAGCATATTGGTTACGATCCGGAGAAGCCTGGACTTGGCATTCATACATTGTCTCTAATTATCGAGAGGGATACTCCAATGATCATCGAGAGCCAACTGGATGTTGGTACTCAATTTCATCTTTTATAGTACAAGAAGTTGCCGTTCTTAGCGAATAACGGATGTACTCTAACATTTGTTTCTCGTGAAACCATGCAGGTCATTCTGGTCCTGAACCAACTCCAAGGAGCGATGTCGCCACAGAGCTGGAAGAAAAGGAGACGGAGGCAGCAACTGTCGGAGACATTCCGGGCCCGGATGCTTAAGTAATCGGAGCACTAGATGAAGATAAGCCCGAGGATCCACCACTTGTCGAAGAATTTGATGATGTTACAATCACGGGCGCCTCAGAGCACACCTCCAAGCTCAGTATGAAGGAGCAAATCGAAGAGGTGAAAAAGGAGAAACTCAAAGTTAAGAGTGAGCCCCAAATGATGGAGATCGACGATCCTCTTAAAAGGCCACTGAAATTCATTCCTCCTGGCGAGACTACACCCATGGATGTTCCTCTTCCTTCCTCGGGTACCTCCTTGCAAGTGAGTAAATGGTCTAGAAAGAAGCACTTGGCTGAGGAGACTTCGGCAAAACCGAAGAAGGAGAAAAAAGCGAAGAAATAGTTGTTGTCATGTAACGTTTTGCTTAGCTTGAATAAATTAGAGTCATGTAGTCGTTTTTCTTTTCCCTTTTCCTTCTTTTGGCAGTAGTCGATGAATATAGAATTGGCCTCCAAACTTTCGGAGGAGTTGTAAGGAAGTTTTTTTTTGAAAAGTAAATAAAATTTTGTTCCATTCATCACTTATAATTTAACCCGCAATTGGGATTCGGAGAGTTCGTGAGTCATTTATATTTTAGTCCGCATTTGAAGAACTTATAAACTTTTGCCCACATTCTAGGGATTTAGGAATTTTTGAAATCGTTTATACTCTAGCGCATGCTCTAGGGGCTCAGAGTACTCTAATCTGCACTCTGGAGAATTAGAGATTTTCTTTGAAATCGTTTATACTCTAGTCCATGCTCTGGGGACTCAGAGTACTCTAGTCTGCACTCTGGGGACTTGGAGATTTTTTTTTGAAATCGTTTATACTCTAGTCCATGCTCTGGGGACTCAGAGTACTCTAATCTGCACTATGAGGACTTAGAGATTTTTTGAAATCATTTATACTCTAGCCGTGCTTTGGGGACTCAGAGTACTCTAATCCGCACTTTGGGGACTTAGAGATAATTTGAAATCGTTTATACTCTAGTCTGCGCTCTGGGGACTCAGAGTACTCTAATCCGCACTCTGGGTACTTAGAGATTTTTTGAAATCATTTATACTCTACTCTGCGCTCTAGGGACTCAGAGTACTTTAATCCGCACTCTGGGGACTTAAAGATTTTTTTGAAATCGTTTATACTCTAGTCCACGCTCTGGGGACTCAGAGTACTCTAATCTGCACTATGGGGACTTAGAGATTTTTCGAAATCATTTATACTCTAGTCCACACTCTAGGGACTCAGAATACTCTAATCCGCACTCTGGGGACTTAGAGGTTTTTTTTGTACATAGCCAGTCTATTTTTAGTTTCATGTATGTGTTCATACGTCACACGTGTTAGTGCTAACGAACCTTGACATGTAATTATACCACATGGAATATTAACAGTCATAGAAAAAAATAGCTTCAAGCTTTTATTGATTGTAGAAAATGGGGACAAACTGAATTGTCTTATTACATATCGAAAACAGAGAACAACAAAGAAAGCAAATACTGTAAACAACTATGATTGGAATGCAAAAGAAACAAACTAAGTAAAATAGCGGTGCAAATGCTCGCTATTCCATGCTCTAGGGAGTGTTACGCCATCAACAGTCGCTAGCTTGAAAGTTCCTTCTCCAAGCCTCCGTTCGATGACGTAAGGACCTTCCTACGTGGGCTTCATGTGCGATGGGATCGGAAAAACTCGCTTTAAAACAAGGTCACCCACATCGAAAGCTCTCGGTTGGACTTTTACATTATAATATCGGGCGACTTGGTGCCGATGTGCGGCTGCCCTTAAATCAGTTTCTTCACGCTTTTCATCAATAAAGTCCAACGAATCCAGTAAAAGATCTTGATTCGTTCTGGGATCGTAATAAGTTACCCGATGGGAAGGGACTTCGAGCTCCATGGGTATAACTGCTTCGGCCCCGTATGCCACGGCAAATGGAGTATGGCCAGTTGCTGACTTGTGAGTGGTTCTGTATGCTCAGAGTGTCGTCGGAAGTTCGTCTACCCACTTGCCTTTAGCCTTTTTCAAACACTTTTTTATAATGGATTTGATTATCTTATTTACGGCTTCAACTTGCCCATTCGCCTTAGGGTGAACGACTGCTGCAAATCTTTTCTCAATATGATATTTTTGACAAAGCTCTTTGAACTCAGCAGTGTCAAATTGAGTTTCATTGTCAGTAATGATAGTCCGCGGGAGACCGAAGCGGAGTATGATGTTCTGCATGACAAAATTAATAACCTTTTTGGTGGTGATCATTGCTAATGGTTCCGCTTCTACCCATTTGGTAAAATAATCGACCGCGATGATTGCATATTTTGCACCACCTTTGGAAATTGGCAACAAGCCGATAACATCGATTCCGCATATCGCAAACGGCCATGGACTAACCATTTGCGTGATTTCCATCGGTGGCGCTCTTGGGATTTTTGCGTATTTATGGCATCTGTCACATCTCATCACGTAGTCCGCGGCATCCTGATTCACGGTCGGCCAATAGTATCCATAACAGAGTATCTTTTTTGCTAACATCTGCCCCCCGGTATGGTTGCTACATTCTCCTTCATGGAATTCTTTTAAAACTCATTTTACCTCGTCGTAGGCGATGCACCTGAGCAAGGGAACAGAGAATCCATTTCGATACATAATCCTGTCTCGCATAACATACCACGAGGCCATACGAAGGACTTGTCGTCTTTCGTTTTTTCTCTCAGGCAAGGTCCTACGCAACAAGTACTCTTTGAGTGGGGACATCCATGACTCCCTTTCGGTTTCCATCTCTGGCATAAGATCGACTTCCATCGCATTTATACTCGGGTCTTGTAGAGTTTCAACATGAACCAAGACCATCTGTTGTGTGTCACCAGTGCTTGCGAATTTTGCCAACGAATCGGCTTCTCAATTTTGCTCGCGTGTGATGTGCAAAATTTCATAGTATTCGAGGTCCGCCAATAATTCCTGGACCTGAATAAGATATGGAGCAAGCCTCTGTCCCTTCGTCTGGTAGTCTCCCCTGACTTGGTATACCACTAACTGTGAGTCGCAAAAGATTTAGATCGACCACTCTAGGTTCTTTAGTAAGCTTCGGTCCAATGATCAACACTTCATACTTGGCTTCGTTGTTCGTAGCGGGAAAGTCAAGCTTCAAAGCATAACAAATCGATCGATTCTCGGGAGTTACAAGAACAACACCAGCCCCAGAACAATGGTCGTTGGATGCTCCATCAGTATACAGTTTCCATCATACTATAGGCACTACATCACTTCCATTTGGTTCATCCCGCACAGTGAACTCTACAACAAAATCCACCAACGCTTATCCCTGGATAGCTCTTCTTGGCAGGTAGGTGATGTCGAACTGACCGAGTTCGATATTCCATTTAAGTAACCTTCCAGAAGTTTTCGGTTGTTGGAGTACCTGTCGTCGGTATAGATGCTGATTGGATGTGCTTGGAAATATGGGAGGAGTTTGTGTGATGCGATCACCAAGCAATAAGCCAGCTTCTCTATCTTGGAGTAATTTCTTTTTGCCCTCGTTGAACGCTTACTAACATAGTACACCGGCATTTGGGTTCGGTCCTCCTCACGAATCAAGGCTGCGCTTATGGCGTGCTAGGATACGGCTAAGTAAATATACAACTCCTCATGATCCACGGGCTTCGACAAAATTGGGAGCCTCTCCAGGTGACTCACCGGAGCTCGGAACGCCTCTTCACAATCCGACATCCATTCAAAATTCCTTTTCCATCTCCTTTTCAAATCAAAGAAAGAGATACATTTGTCGGTTGCCCTAGATATAAGGCGACTCAATGTAGCGACCTTCCCATTCAGGCTCTGCACTTGTTTTATAGTTCTGGGTATCTGTATATCCTGAATAGCTTGAATCTTTTCTGGGTTCACTTCAATTCCTCGTGCATTGACAATGAAACCCAAAATTTTTCCAAATGCAACGCCGAAGGAGCACTTCAACGGATTGATTTTCATGTCGTAGAACCTGAGTATATCAAACATCTCCGCTAAGTCTCGAATGTGGTCATTTGACTGCCGTGAATTCACGAGCATGTCATCTACATAGACTTCTATCGTTCTTCCAATCTGATCCTTAAACATCCGAATCACTAGACGTAGATAAGTTGCTCCCGCAATATTCAACCCGAACGACATTACCAAATAACAGTACAATCCAACATCTATGACAAAACTAGTGTGCTTCTGATCCGGGATGTTCATCGGAATTTGATTGTATCCCGAATACGCATCCATAAACGACAACAACTCATGTCCTGCTGTTGAGTCAACCAACTGATCAATTCTGGGCAAGGGAAAGCTATCCTTTGGGCATGCTTTGTTCAAGTCTGAATAATCAACACATGTCTTCCATTTTCCATTCGCCTTCCTTACCAGTACAGAGTTAGATATCCATTCGGGATAGAGGGCATCGTGAATAAGCCCGTTGGCTTTAAGTTTATCCACCTCCTCCTTGAGAGCAATGGACCTCTCCAGGTCCATGCCTCGTCTCTTCTGTTTTACCGGGACATACTTTGGATCAATATTCAACATATGGCTCGTGATGACGGGTGAAATCCCACACATATCAGAATGGGTCCAAGCAAAAACATCAAGATTCGCTCGGAGAAAATCAGTAAGATCCCTCATCATTGAGGGGCTGATCTGCGATCCTATTTTTAAAACCCGTGTCGGGTCATCGTGGCTGACTGTGATGTCAATAGTCAGCTCAGCCGGCGCTGCCTTGGCTTCTTTGGGTTCTTCATCGTCGTCTCTTGGATCTATATCTTTATAGAACCGACTATGTTGCCCAAGCCAAGGCTTAAGCGCTACTTGTCAATCTTCAGCAACATGGACGCGGATGGACTTGTCTACACCCTTTCCCTTCTCTCTTCGATGGGCCTCTCTTAGCTCGGCCACATAGCAAGCACGACTAGTAGCTTGGTCGCCATGCACTGCACCAACACCATTGTCCATAGGGAATTTCAAAGTCAAGCACCATGGGGCCAAAGCTACCCTAAACTCAGCTAGGGCCGGTCGGCCCAGAAAAACATTATACGGGGAATCAACGTCTAAAACAATGAATGGTAGGATCTGCACTCTCCTACGTTCACCTTCACCTAACTCGACTGGCAACTTAACAAAGCCTGCTACTTCAGTAGCCGCACCATTAAAGCCATGGATATGGGCCTTAGATGGTTTCAGGTCCTTAGCCTCCATCTTCATTTGATCATAAGCCTTCTTTAAGATAATATTTACAGAACTCCTACAATCGATCAATATTCTCCTCACAAGCGCCAGTCTGATCATAGCTGAGATAACCATCGGATCAATAGTAGGTGCCTCCACTTGATCGGCATCCCTACTCCTGAATACTATATTATCCATCATCATTCGCTGCTGTTTTGCCGGAGTCCCATCCTCCGTGTTCGAGTAACACTCAAAACTCGCATGTCTCAAAGAACTAGCATAACGCTCCATTTCCTGCCAACTCTTATCTGCAGGATGAGGCCCACCAACTATAGTGTTTATCACCAATCTTCCACCGGTTTGAGCGGGCTCCTCGGGTCGATGTGGAGCTTGTCCTCGACTGGGATCAGACATCCCCTGTCCGCCTTCCTGCGGATTCTTAACAAACTGCTGCAACTTCTTCTGGCGAATCAACTTTTATATAGCTTCGTGGAGGTGCCTACACTCATCAGTGCCCCTTAACAAACTGCAGTACTTTCCGATTTGCTTTTGCTCTTCAGTCGATTCTTTTGGGCATGACTTTCGGTACTGAAAAGTATTACAGGTGGATGGATAAATGTTTTCCAAAGATGTGTTCAGGGGCGTATATTCATTATAAGTCAGGATCCTCGGCTTCCACTTTCCTGCTTCCCTCTTGTGTCCGGGATTTCCTCGTCCGGTTCCTTTAGGTTGCTCCATCTTATTTTGAACGTTAACTTGGACCTTTCCAGAGCTCTCATCGGATTGCTTCACTGCAATATTGCTTTGCACCGCTTTCTTGATGGGTCCTACAGCACTGCCCCTTCTCGACGACATGGCCTCCTCCTTTCTCATGAATTGGTTCACCTTTGAATAAAAACGTTCCGGGGTGGTAGGCGATATTCTTTCTAGCAGTCACCAAACTCAGATTCTGGATCAATATTTCACATCACGGCCATAAGAATGGCGTGGTCATTCGAATTACTAACTTCTATAGCAGCAACGTGGAATCTCTACAAATAGTCCTTCAGCAACTCACCCGGAGCCTGAATCACACTGGATAATGACATCATGTCTTTCGAGCGAGTAGCTTGGATCCTGAATTGCTCCACGAATTTCTTCGCCATCTCATCAAATCTGGAGATCGACCGCGGGGGGAGTCCTTTGAACCACATGGTAGTGATTCCAGTAGGGAAGCACCTGCACTTGGTTGCATCATTTGCCCTAGCCGAGTCCATCATCCACTCGTATCTCATTATGTGCTGTCGAGGGTCGGTCTTCCCTTCATAAGCGGGAATTGTAGGCTTGCTAAACCTCCGGGGATATTCAGCTTGTAAGATGTTATCAGTAAATGGAGTATGACTCCTCGATACTCCTCAATCATCATTGGTCATGCCTTGATTCTCCCTTAGCAACTGCCTGACCATAGCAGATAAATCTGAAGTTTGAATAGGAGGTGTTAGGTTGGTATCCATTCTGCGTGATTGCTCCGGTTGGTGCCTTCTCGGCCGGTGATCATCTAAGTGTGCACCCTGAGGACATGCTTCATTACCACCCTGGTGAGGTGGTTGACCAGCTTCTATGCGTGCTCTAGAGCCTAAGTTTCTCATTCCAAGTTGAGCGTGACTTCCCAGGTGTAGTTGAGGAGCCACTATCTCAGTCAAGGGGTTTGGATCAGCTCTGTTGGATTGTTCGCGGTGGCTTGTGACAAATTTCTCTGTTGCTCCAGTTTGCGCCGTTCCAATCCTATGGCGTCTACGCCAATAGCGTTCATCTGATGAAGTTGAGCTGTCGGATGATGAGTTGGAAACGGGGCTTCCACTAACATTCTGATGTTGATGCTAAGCGATCTGGTTCATCAAGTTGGCATTTGCTTGGATCTAATCATTAAGCTATCTCCTGCTTTCCATGAGCTCCCTCATTAGACCATTGAACTCGGCCCGGGTGATGGCTTCTGCAAGGCTTTAGACGGCGAAGGGTTCCACACCTGCATTAGCTGGTTGGTTGCTTGGTCCTACTTGTTGGACACTAGCAGTCTCATTAGCATCAGCATTGTGGGAGGCGGATTTGATGCGTGGCCTTTCTATCTTAGAGTTATCTGTGGAAACTCTGAATATAATCTGGAAACTCTTGAGAACAAACTTGGATCTCCTTCGGGGGATTTCTTCAATCCAGTAGCAACAAAGTCGATCCTAGTAACCTGAGAATCAAGGTTCTCAGTGAAAGCACCAAAATGTTAGCACCAGAATTGGTCACTAACACCCTATAATAGATTTCTGTAGAGAGATAAATGAAGATAATAAATGAAAACAGAGGAATAACACAATTTAATGCAAAAAATAACAGTAAAAACAAGAACACCGAAATTATAGTGGTTCAGCATAACTGCCTACGTCCACTCTGAATGTGATCTTTATTGCTCTTTTAATTGTTTGATTAACAACTTGAATTCAGTTTAGAATGAAAAGGAAATGAGTACAAAAAATGGCAGTCTCTCCTTATTTTTCGAAAAATATCCCTTAAACTGGAACCGTGCCCCTCTACTTATAGATGGAGATATTCTAGCTTCCCTGAGCTTGTATCGCTTTTTAGCCCTTCAGGCCCACAACCAAGGGAGCTCGACCCACAATTGACAAGTTAAGAAGGCCGACCCAAGTATGCTGAATTCTCTTAGCCGACCCAGGGTTTCCTGGGTATTGACTCGAAGCAATTCCCACTCTGGCTCGAAGCATTTCATTCCTCTGCTTATGTCAAGCCACTTCTCTTTTCTACAATACCGACCCGAGCTAGCTAATCTAAAGTAACCGACCCATGATAGCTGAGCCGAGATAGCCGAACCCAGGTAGCCGATCCCAATACTTTATGCCGACCCGAGATAGCCGAGCCGAGATAACCGAACCCAGGTAGCCGATCCCAATACTTTATGCTGACTCGAGATAGCCGACCCGATGTGTACTGACCCCACAAAGATTTGCCGAACCCAAGTTACTCTACCGACCCGAAGTTAAGCAAGCTATTATCCGGAGTATGCCGACCTAGCTCGATCATCAAATGTCAAACCGAGCTCCTCCGAACCTAAGATACTCTTCCACCACCGACCTCTTTTCCACCCCGACCCCTTACAAACATGCCAACCCACAGCTGGACGATCCCTAGGCCTTAAGCAATGCAGACCCATACATTTGCCGACCCACTAGTAGGTGATTCACGCCGACCCGAAGTCGATGATGAGACGACCCGGAGCACATGCCCTTGTGACTCGAAGTAAACTCCTCCATGACCTGAAGTGGATTAATTCTGGACTTGTGTCCCATCAACGTTCAACCATAGCCTCTGCAATTGTCGTATTTAGCCGGGCCAAGGTACTAAGTAACAATAAAATAATCTCCAAATGATCGAGGTTTTGGTTTTACGTATTTTACTTTAGAATCAACAAAAATAGGATTTGTTTTGCAAAAAATAATAAAATTTATTACCTTCATCGGTTAAAGTAAATGTAATTTCGGTAAAAATTTAGGTGAAATGCTTACACATGGATTGGTTGTAGACATTATGAAAATCAACATTATATTCTTAATAAAAAGTATTTTAATATATATATTGACTAACATAAGAATACAAAACTACATAAGAATGTATGCCATAAACAAATTAAAGATAGAAACGATGAGTATGAAAAAGAGTAAATATCTAATAAAACTCAAATAACTAAACTAATACAAGGAAAAAAATGACCAATACCTTAAATTAAAGTGATATAGTAGAAGATTTTATCATTTATTATCATTATATCTTTGAATTGATAAGAGATCATTTAAGAAAAAAACTACATTTTAATTAATGGGAATGATAATAAAGATGCAATGGAAAATAATAATACAATAAGGCATTTCTTTACCTTAATAAAATAAATAAACTGTATGGAGAAAGATGAAGAGTAGAAATTTGAATTTTAATGGAAATTGAAAGTAACAAAAGAATGGAGGCGATAATTTTAAAAAGTTTGTTTAAATGGATAGGAAACGAGATATGATTTAGGATGAATGAGAATGAGGATATGAAAGGTCGAATGCTTAAATTTTTATACGATCGAAAATACTTAAATTAACTATAATTATTATAGTTAATACTCCAGCTAAATTAAATTCAGATTCAATTGAATTAGTAGTAATTGATTCATTTTAATCATTTTCTTTTATCGGTTTCATTGATATAATCCTCCGAATTTAAATTTATATTACTACCAATTGATAAGACTTTATTGTAGTATATGGTTATAGTTATTACCTTATAATAAAATTTAATTTGGAGTTTGAAATGGTAAATAATTATACTAGAGTTAAGTAAAAAAAGTTATCACTCAAATTAAAGAGTGAAAAGGAGTGTGAATGAGAAAGAATGAGAAGAAGAATACAAATAGTCATATATACTCATTTTATGTATAATAGATAGAATAGATACAATAAATAAATAGAATAACGGGTGGAAGAGATTTAGTATGAGTACGAAAAAGTTCAAACATTAATTGGAGAATTTATTATTTTATAATAGGGAAAGCTGAGAGGGCAAAGAATTAAGGGCCTAAGTGTAAAAATATCACTTGATATAAGGAGAGATTAACATTTCAATTCAGATTGAATAACAAAACAGGCAAACATGTGAGAGGTACGAACCTTCTTATAATTATATTTTTAATCAATTACCAAATTAAAATTATGGAATAAATTAATTTAAATATATGCTTAACATTTATTAAAATTCTCTATCTTTGAATTGATAAGAGATCATTTAAAAAAAATTACAATTTAATTAATGGGAATGGAAATAAAAATATGATAAGGCACTTATTTACCTGAATCAAATGAATAAATTATATGGAGCAAATGAATAAATTATATGGAGAAAATGAAGGGTTGAAATAAACATTTGAAATTTGTATTTTAACGGAGATGTAAAGTGATAAAAGAATGGAGACGATAATTGTAAAGTTTATTCAAATGAATATGAAATGAGATATGATTTTGGGTGAATGAGAATTATGATATGAAAGGTCGGATGCTTAAATTTTTATATAATCGAATAGACTTAAATTAAAGACAATTTATTGTAGTTAATACTCCAATTAAATTAAATTCAAATTCAACTAAATTAGTAGTATTTGACTCCTTCTAATCAGCTCCTTTTATCAGTTTCACTGATATGGTCCACCGTATTTAAAGTTAGTTTACTACATATCGATAAGACTTTATTGTAGTCTATAGTTATGGTTATTTCCTTATAATGAAATTTAATCTTAAGTTGGAAATGGTGAATAATTATATTAGAGGCAAGTAAAAAAAATTATCATTCAAATTAAGAAGAGAAAATGAGTGTGAATGAGAATGAATGAGAAGCAAAAATATAAATAGAAATATATTCTCTTTTATGTATAATAGACAGATAGAATAGATATAGTAGATAAACTGATAGAATAATGGGAAGAAGATATTTAGTATAGAAAAGTTCAAATATTAATTGAAGAATTTATTTTGGAATAGGGAAACCTAAGAAGGAAAAGAATTAAAGATTGAACTAAGAAGAGATCAACATTTCAATTGAGATTGAATGGAAAAAAAGGAAAAACGTGAAAGGTTGAACTCTATACACATGCACAAATCTTCATATAATTATATTTTTATTCAGTTGCCAAATTGAAATCATTGAATAACTTAATTCAAATATATTTCAACATTTCATTTATTGTTCTGCTCAAAGGACATTTATTTACCTTAATAAAATGAATAAATTACATGGAAAAAGATGTAGATTTGATATTTGGATTTTAATGGAGATGGAAAGTAACAAAAGAATAGAGGCGATAATTGTAAAAGTTTATTCAAATGAATATGAAATGAGATATGATTTTGGGTGAATGAGAATCAAGATATGAAAGGTCGGATGCTTAAATTTTTATACGATTGAAAAAACTGAAATTAAAGACAATAAATTGTAGTTAATACTCCAACTAAATTAAATTCAAATTCAACTGAGTTAGTAGTAAATAATTCCCTCTAATCATTTCCTTTTATCGCTTTCATTGGTATAGTCCTTTGTATTTAAAGTTAGTTTACTACCAATTGATAAGATTGTATTGTAGTCTATTGTTATAATTATTACCTTATAATAAAATTTAATTTGGAGTTTGAAACGATAAATAGAGTTAAGTAAAAAAGTTATCAATCAAATTAAGGAGAGAAAATGACCGTGAATAAGAACGAATGAGAAGCTAGAATACAAATAGTCATATAATAAATCAAACCATACGATCAACTCTGGGTTAACATAACCAAGAAAAACTAATTAATAAAACCTAACCAATTAAGAAAATATACCGATACTACACTTTCACGAATCAAAAGTGGCACTCTAGTATTGTACCTCAATATGAAATGAAAATAAAATTTTGAATTTAGGGGATAATGGAGAAATTTACACAACAATATTAGAAAACCCAGAAAATAAATGAAATCGAGAATCATAACTCAAAATCTGCTGCAAAATCCAATTTTGATGAAGAAAAATATCTAGTTGAAAATTTAATACAAAATATACCTTCGGTGATGACAAATTGAATGGAATGCACATGGATTTTACTTGAGAAATTAATTAATGAAACCTAACCAATTAAGAAAATATACTAATACTACAATTTCTCGAGCCAAAAGCACCACTATAGTATTGTAGCTCACTATGAAATGAAAACAAATTTTTTAATTTAGGTGATAATAGAGATATTTACATAACATATTAGAAAACCCAGAAAATAAATGAAATCGAGAATAATAACTTAAAATCTACAGCAAAATCCAATTTTGATGAAGAAAAATATCCAGTTGAAAAATCAGTGGATAATATACGTTCAGTGATGAAAGATTGTGTTATCCCACCTTTTGGTCAAGCCGGGATATCAACAAATTGGCTGGAAAAGACGGGTATCAGGGTTGGAGATAGGTTGGGAACAAGGCTATGATCGATGTCGTCAAAATTTGACCGAGCTCCAATCAAGGCGGGATCGATTGGGAATGATGATCAAGGCTAGGAGAGGCTACGTTTCAAATTTCAGGTCAATCGGAGTTCGTATGCTCGAGATATGGATGGATCAATGATTAAAGGAGCCTGGTTTGGTATCGATACTGTTTGTATCCATACGTTTCGTATCGATGCCCATGGATGCGAACGAGACGTTCGTATCGATCAGGACGGAGCATAACAGTATATTTCGAATCGATACTGTTCGTATTGATCAACATGGACTCGAGTCAGTAGTGTTCGTATCGATCGGGAGGGAGATAGGCGGCATGCTTCGAATCGATACTTTCATATCGGTCATGAAGAAATTGATACTTTCGTATCCATCAGGAGCTGTTCTGGTTCATATCCACCAGGTAAGGCCTCATTCGTATCCATCCATAGATTGAGTTTCGTATCCATCTATTGGCCCTTCCAATCACTGTTTCGTACTCATCACCTTGCGACCTTTTCGTATCGATCAAGAACGCATTCCCTATGGTTGTTTCGTATCGATCGACGTGTACAGGATCGATACGAATTGTACTCCCGGAATCGATACGAAGAAGGGGCATGGGTCGATGGATGCGAATGTAACGATGCAAGCAATTGGATACGAACGCACCGTTGTGAAATTATGGATACGAATGAGCACGAAACATGGATGCAAAAGAAGAATGTCCACGATTCGAGGGGAGAAACATTCAACACGGCATGGAAAGTGGATCGAGCCTTGAAGATAGAGCCACGTCAACAACGCGCACGTGCATGGTGTCGATACGAACAACTATCGATACGAAACGATCGCCGCGAATTAAGAACACTACATTTCATATCGATCATATCTCGAGATCCACAAGTCCAAATGCCATGTAATTTTCACAGAAGCTTACGTACAACCTAAGGAAGGTTCACGCCAAGTTTTGACTCCATTGGACAAGATCTTGATCGATACAAATTACGTTCGTATCGATCACGGATCAAGCCGAAACTTCATGGGATCGATCGCGTGGGCCCACTCACGTGCCAGAAGAAGTCTCCCAAAGTTTGAGCGAGATATTTGCATGGAACGCCTATAAATAGCATCCCAGAGCCTACAGAAAAGGGATCTTTTTGGCTATCCAATGTCCAGACTCTACCGGAAACACCTTAGCATTACTAAGCTACTGTTGTACTCGAATTTCTTCATTATAATCCACTGTAATCAGTTGTAACCGGCAAGGAAAGTCAATAAAAGATTAATTTTTGGAGTGGAAATAGGCCGGAGATAGCCGAACCACTATAAATCTTGTCTCTGACTATTTCTTTCCGTTTGAAGTTTACTTTTCTTCATTTTTTATCCTCTACATTATTTAGATCTGTGATTTGTGATCATTTATTGCTGATCTGTATTCATACACTGGTGCTTTCATGATATTTGGGGTTTGTGACCAATTTTGGCGCAAACACTTTGGTGCTTTCACTGAGATGGACTAGCACCCGCTATACCAGATTTGAAGTTCAGATTTGAAGGCTTAAGGATTCAGATTAAGAGCTATGACAAGGCAATCAAGCAGAAGACAAAGAGCCGAGAGAAGTCAGCATGAAGGGAGCCAGGAGGCATCATCAGGGGCTAATCAGACTTCAGCTATCATGACCAGAGACGAGATGGAGATGATGATGGGAGCTATGCATGAAGAGTTCCTGAAAAGGCAGGAGGAGATGATGCAGAACCTCCTCAGGCAGTTTGGGAAATCAGGAACAGCTGGAACTTCAGGAGTTTAGATCCACGGAGCTGGAGCAGAAGGACCAAACAGGCAATTTAATGGAGCAGCTCAGCAAGGCACAGCCCATGATCAGCACACAACTGCTAACCTGGATGGATCCAGGCTCGGGGGCACACCGCCCAGCAATGATGGACCAGTTCATGGAGGAATTCCAGTTGACACTACACAACAAGATGCTAGCAGGAATGCAAGAGCACGTGATGAGGAATACGTACCAGAATTCCCTCAGGGTCTCGGGGGCAACCCTTGACGGACAACGCTGGATTGGCGGAGATTATCAGGCGAACTATGCGCGGAGGATTGACAAACAGGGATCTGGAAGGAGTAAACAGGAGTCCGTTTACTCGTGAAATCAGAATAGCTCGGAACCCACCAGAGTTCAAGCTGCCCACGCTAGAGGTGTACAATGGCAAGGCTGATCCGACTGACCACTTGATGAGGTACACAAGATATATGGAAGTGCTGGGGGCATCGGAGGAAGTGATGGCCCGATGTTTCCCTCTGTACCTGAAGGATATAGCTGCTATGTGGTTCAGACAGCTGGAAGAAGGATCTATTAGGACATAGACAGAATTGGTGGACAGGTTTCTGAAGCAGTTTCGGGTTCACATTAAAAGACCGAAGAATGTGATGACGTTAACGTCAGTAAAGCAAAGGACAGATGAATCGCTCAGAGCTTTCTTAACTTGGTTCAATGCAACAGTTGCTTCAGTGGATCGGCCTGACCCATCGATGGTTTTAATGGCAGCAGTATCAGGAGTCAGAGATGATTCAGATTCAAAGTATCTCTAATACGGGACTCACCACTGGATCTCAGGGAATTCTTTCACGAAGCTGAGAGATTCCTTCGGCGGGAAGATGCATGTTCGGATATGAAGTTAAAGGAGGTGAACACAGCTGAGGATGGTGGACCATCTAGCGGAGGCTCGGATAAAGATAAAGCAAAAAGGAAGCTGGATGACGAATCAGGAAAAGCTAGGAAGCGGTGGAGGGAACCAAAGTTTTCCACTTACACAGGATTAAACGAGACGTTGGAACGGATATTCATGGAGACTCGGAATCGCCTTCCCTACCGACGGCCAGCTAGGAGAGAACCCTCAGAACGTGAAAGGGCATCAGGGAGGCACTGTCTTTTTGACGATTTGGACGGACATGATACCAACAGCTGCAGGCATCTAAAGGACATTATTGAGGAGCATGTAAGGAATGGACAGTTACGACAATATGTCGGGGCTTGAAATGCGGCGGGGGAGCAGGAGCAACCACCATCTACCTCAAACAACGATGGCGCGAGACCAAGGAATGATGGTCGATTGGTTATCAATTGACAGGGATGATATAAAATAAGTAGCAAATTGCTGACAAACGGCCAAATCATTTACTCATGTACGGGGACGGAGATGGCCCCTAGGCATGCTTTGAATGATGATAAACCGCGATGCTATGGTTTGCGAAATCTGCTTTTTCTTTTGGTTTGGACAATTGTCTTTTCTTGTTTGGTTATGGAGTTTGGTTAGAACTCCTGATGTTGTTTGTTTTCTGGTTTGGACTTTCGTTTGGATGATTGTTTTCTATTTTGGATATTGATTTGGATTTCTGATATGGATTTTTAGTTCTTCGATTTGATTTGGATTTTGGATTAGATTTTGATTGGATTTTCATCTGGTTTTTGGTAAATGGACGTCGGGTATGGATTATGCCTGGCAAGGGGTAAGACTCTTCGTCTGAACGCGGTGAATTGGCTTATTCAGGTCATCGAGTATGGACTATGCTCGGCAAGGGTCCGGAGAGACCAGGATTTGGCCTAGGACTTAGGCCCCATAATATCTATCGGTTACAATTTTAGGTCGTCGAGAATGGACTATGCTCGGCAAGGGTCTGGAGCGACCATGATTCGGCTTAGGACTTAAGTCATGGCATTACGCAACGTTCAGGGACACTGGACTACGGTCGTCGGGTGTGGATTGCGCTTGGCAAGAACCCGGAGAGGTTACAGATATGAATATTGGCTATGAATGGCAAAGGACTTGGATATCGGCCCGGAGAGGTCCTGGATTCGGTTATTGGTTATTAGGTAAAGATGGATCAGAACTCGGCTGTCGAGTTCGGATGGATATGGAATTGGCTAAGGCTTTGGTTACTGGATTTGGAATTGGACATCGACTCGGAGCAGACAAGAATGATGCACTTGGATGGGAAGGCTTGGTAATGGATTGGATTATGAATAGGATGGTATGGTTATGGACGGAATATGGACTTCAGATGTCGGATTCGGAACTATTCAAAACACACCTTCTTACCACAAGGCATGTTTTGGGGGGCAAATGTTATCCTACCTTTTGGTCAAGGCCGGGATATCAACAAATTGGCTGGAAAAGATGGATATCAGGGTTGGAGATAGATTGGAAACAAGGCTGTGATCAATGTCGTCAAAATTTGACCGAGCTCCAATCAAGGCGGGATCGATTGGGAATGATGATCAAGGCTAGGAGAGGCTACGTTTCAAATTTCAGGTCAATCGGAGTTCGTATGCTCGAGATATGGATGGATCAATGATTAAAAGAGGCTGGTTTGGTACCGATACTGTTCGTATTTATACGTTTCGTATCGATGCCCATGGATGTGAACAAGACGTTTGTATCGATCAGGATGGAGCATAACAGTATATTTCGAATCGATACTGTTCGTATCGATCAACATGGACTCGAGTCAGTAGTGTTCGTATCGATCGGGAGGGAGATAGGCAGCATGCTTCGAATCGATACTTTCGTATCGGTCGTGAAGAAATTGATACTTTCGTATCCATCAGGAGCTGTTCTGGTTCATATCCACCAGGTAAGGCCTCATTCGTATCCATCCATAAATTGAGTTTCATATCCATATGTTGGCCCTTCCAATCCCTGTTTCGTACCCATCACCTTGCGACCTTTTCGTATCGATCAAGAACGCATTCCCTATGGTTGTTTCGTATCGATCGACATGTACAGGATCGATACGAACTGTACTCCTGGAATCGATATGAAGAAGGGGCATGGGTCGATGGATGCGAATGTAACGATGCAAGCAGTTGGATACGAACGCACCGTTGTGAAACTATGGGTACGAATGAGCACGAAACATGGATGCGAATGAAGAATGTCCACGATTCGAGGGGAGAAATGTTCAACACGGCATGGAAAGTGGATCGAACCTTGAAGATAGAGCTACGTCAACAACGCGCACGTGCATGGTGTCGATACGAACAACTATCGATACAAAACGATCGCTGCGAAACAAGAACACTACATTTCGTATCGATCATATCTCGAGATCCACAAGTCCAAATGCCATGAAATTTTCACAAGAGCTTAAGTACGACCTAAGGAAGGTTCACGCCAAGTTTCGACTCCATTGGACAAGATCTTGATCGATACGAATTACGTGCGTATCGATCACGGATCGAGCCGAAACTTCATGGGATCGATCGCGTGGGCCCACTCACGTGCCAGAAGAAGTCTCCCGAAGTTTGAGGGAGATATTTGCATGGAACGCCTATAAATAGCACCCCAGAGCCTATAGAAAAGGGATCTTTTTGGCTATTCAACGTCCAGACTCTGTCGGAAACACCTTGGCATTACTAAGCTACTGTTGTACTCGAATTTCTTCATTATAATCCACTGTAATCAGCTGTAACCGGCAAGGAAAGTCAATAAAAGATTAATTTTTGGAGTGGACGTAGGCCGGAGATAGCCGAACCACTATAAATCTTGTCTCTGTCTATTTCTTTCCGTTTGAAGTTTACTATGCTTTATTTTTTATCCTCTACATTATTTAGATCTATGATTTGTGATCATTTATTGCTGATCTGTATTCATACACTAGTGCTTTCACGATATTTGGGGTTTCTGACCAATTTTGGCGCAAACAGATTGAATGGAATGCACATAGATTTTACTTGAGAAAATTTGAGATTCTAATGCATAACACAGTGAAGAAGATGCATTAAACAACTGAGATATTAATTTCATTTTTTGAAGAAGCGATGGGACTACGGAGGCAATAGAGAGTAAAAGATGGTTAAAGTAGGGAGAAATGTTGAAAAACCATTAAAGTAAGGACATGAGAACATGGAATTAATCTAATTAGGATAGCAAAAAGTCGATGAGAAAGAGTAGTAGTAAATTAATCCAAATAACTGAAGGGAAAATATGACTGAGAAGAGACAATATTAATGGCCTCATATGTAATAATAGTAATAGTAGCATAATAATAGTATAATAGAGAGTATAAGAATAGTATTATTTTTTTGGAGCTCTATATTGCGAAGAATGTGGCAAATTAAGGAGAGAGTGGTATTTTATTTCGATAATTCTAAAAAAATAGGAAGGAAATTTTGAGAGATCTGCTAATAAGGTATATAGTATAAGATGGGTTTGGAGATATAAAGTCTTGACAAAAATATGGAAAATAGTGTAAAGTAAGGGAGAGTGTCGAGGATTATGTTTTGGACTTATCTACCGGTAAGGGAAATATACATGACAGGGGTGGTATTGAAATATTAAGCTCAAAACAAGTTGATAATCTGTGTGGGGGCATAGTGTAGTAGTATATAAAGACAAAAAGGTGATGCATTATGATATAGAATATGTTGTAGATACGTTGATGATGATAATGAATAGTGCATAGTTTTCGTTGGGTGAGTTATTGAGTATGGTGATACTGAAATAGGGTATATGCATACACAAGTCCATGCAAGTGGAGCATCAATAAATATGGTAAAGACCAATATTGACAGTGAATCATGCACAAATGAGATAAAATGTGATGTTACAGAAATATTCACAGATGATATAAATCATGCACTAAATGATATGCACAACAAGTTGAGCTTTAATGATCGAAAAAGGGACAATTATGACTACATAGTCAATGATACTGAAAATCAGGATGAGATTGAAATGGTTGATGATAGCGTGGAGGAGGAAGTTACTACTATTGAATGTGGTGAGTTCAATTTGTGGTTGGTTTTGAGAATCAAAGTTATTTTAAAAAAATGATTTAACAATGGATATAAGCTATTGTGAACTAAAAATTAGCAACGGCTCAAGATAGTTGTGAAATCCAATTTCGCAACAACCCTGAGCCACTGCAAATTATTAGCCACTTCCCATTTCGCAACGACCTAGAGCCGTTGTGAAATGAGTTTTTTGGTGTGGTGTCTAAAACACTAAATTTCAAATTTAATAACGATTCAGAAGTTTCAGGCTCTCCAAAATCATCGAAAAATCCATTTCAATTTAAACAAATAAAAACCATCAAACAATCATATTATAACAAGATGAACATATCACATTATCCTATTAGATAGGACACATGCGTCAATAAAATAACTTATTAGAGTTTGTACTTATTTATCACTTTATTAAAAAGGAAAACAAGAAAAGGTTTCACAATTATTTGGGTTATGCCACTACCACTTAGGCACCCTACATAGCATGCATACAAATCCTTTCTATAGAATGTTCAAATCAAAAGCTATATTACCCAAGCTACAATTTATTAAACTACTCTATATTTTACCTTAAACATCTTTAAAGAAAACTTTAGAACTAAACACTGGGGTTTATCCTAAATCATTTGGAATAATAATATATACATATACCTTTTGTATATCAAACATATTATTGGGATTAAATCAAAAATCATTTCCAAAGCGGTATCGATTACTTCGTAAAATACTAAGTATCATGATCTCAATTCATAAACTAATTTCCCAAATATTTACAATAAAATCTATTAATAATATATGAATAGATCGAGTAATACCGCAATGATTCTAAGGAAACAAGTCATATCAAGTCGTACCATATATTACCTTACTAAGAAGGATAATATTCATGAGAAGTGCTTATCAAACAAACACATCTCTTGCCTATTTTTAGTCATATTCAAGCCACTTGAACTAGAAAACATAAAAATACAGTCTACTCAACCCAACATTTAGTGCACCTACAAATAAAGTCTACTCAACCCATGCAGTGAAAAGGTAAACTGCTCATTAATTGGTCGAGCACAAATCAACAATCACCAAACAATAATCAATGCTCATAAATTGATCGATCATGACCACTCTAATCAACAAATGATAAAAATGCTCGTAAACTAGCTGAGCAAGGCTAATCAATCTACAAATGATAATAATACTCAATAAACTAACTGAGCATGGCTAAACTAATCGATGAGGTATAACGAATGAACATCATCAATCCCTACATTAATTAAACTACATTTTAATAATTCATACTTATATAAGTTACATTATATAAGATCTTTTAATTTTCGTAGTTGGAATACCTTTAAGGCATACATTTCTAACAAATACAAATACGCTCTCATATGTATAATACCGTCAACTCATTCTAAGGCATCACTTACCCTATCTCTAGTGAGTTATACCCAACCAAAGCCAAGGTTCTCGCTTAACCTTCAGCTCTGATACTAGTCTGGGATAAACTACCTTTTCAAGCCCGAATGTCGATAATAATACATCCACGGTATTTATGTGTCGAGCACTCAAGTGCCGGAAAGACAGATTATTAGGGTGAATAAAAAGAAAACGAACAAGGAAGAAAGAACACGATATCAGAATCTCATAACGAAATGATAATATATAATATCAAAAGATAGTACAAAGTACTACTCTAAGATACATAGCATTTCAGAGTTACAATCCTAAGTGCTATCATCATCCTAGACGGTTATAACAACATGTCCTCATATGTGCTGATATATACACAATAGTAGTGCACCAGAAATAAGAACACTACGGTAGGTGAAACATCCAACTCATCTCCTTGAGCTCTAAAGAATATCCAACTAAAACCTGCCTTTCTCAAACTTCTTGACAAAGCACTCAAGGAATTAAGGAAGAGATAAAACCATGGTTAGACAAAAGCCCGTCGTAAGAAACTCAAGAAATATGATGCACCATATAATAGTATCTTTTAAGACCGTTTAAATCACTATAACGGTTTTCCCTCAAAAGAACCAAAACCATCTAATAAGTACATATGGCGATATAATAAATAGTATCTAGGGTGTAGAATATAAATTAGAAAATAGTCGTGCTTCTTGCATCTCACAATATAATAATATTAGAAGTACAACTAAGACTACTAATGTACGTTCACATAAAGGTTCCATTGGAGGTGCCCTCAGTAAACAAATGTGTGCCTCCTGACATGGGTCAGAATCTACCTTTCGAAACTATGCATATCTCTAGATAAAATATGTCCCAAAGGTAAATATAGTTGGTCCGCGTCCGAACACGTGATACCGAATACAAAATAACTCCCACGCGCCTCAACCAAAAGCATCTCTAGATATTTGGAGTTGATGTACCCTTTGGGTTAGCTAAACCCTCGTGGTTTGGTTCTTACTCAATTTCTATAATTACCAATGGTGAAGTCACGTTCAGCATCTCAATACACGATTCTTCATCAATCTAACTGATCTCAAACCTCTCTATGGATTCCAACTAAAGTTGTCCGACAAATGTTGACACCGACCTCTCCCTTAGACTTAACCTTAGGATAGACAGTTAAACTCCATATCAATTGTCTAAAATGTTAACGCTGACCTCTCCCTTTGACTTAACCTTAGGATAGATAGTTCAACTCTGAAGCATTTATCCGAAATGTTAACGCTGACATCTTTCTTAGAATTAACCTTAGAATAGACAGTTCAACTCTATGGCATTCCACTTCACAATTGCTTTCAAAATATAGAACTCGTATATCAGTTTTAAAGTAGTTTTCAGTAAGTAATACATTTATCCGATCATGGACTCTTTAAAATTAAATCGTTGAATCTCCGGTTAACTCAATTTTGGTTCTTTTAGAAGTAAGCGAATAATATAAATGAGTTCTCCTTGAGGGATCTCATATATATATATATTCTTAAAGCAAGAGACGTTTCATACTAATGGGTCCTCCCTAGGGGATCTCAAACTGTATGAAGCCGCAAAGCTTTTATATACTTCCTAAGTTAATTTTGGTCAAGTTCAATTGCAATTGAAACGATTGCATATGGAAATCAAGTCTCATATACTTATCACCATTTCCAACCTTCTTAACTTATGTTATCCCTCAGTCAAGAGCGAAGCTAACTAGGTTAGAGCACCGATTGCATCAAAGCTTTACTTTGACACTTTAATTCTCAAAGATGGAACAATTCTACTTTGTCGGCTTTTAATGCTAGGTATAGGATTAAATACTTTCCATAAACGAGTAAACACATAAAGCTCGATTAACTCACATAAGCAACTTCTAATCCCCCATTTTTAATTACTTAATTCTTGTATTAATTAAAACATCTTTGTAAATACTTGTATATATATTTAAAATGTCTTTATAAAAGATATATACATGTATTCTACTATTTCACTATTCGTTTATACTCTTTACATTCTTAAATGTATTCATATACTCATCTCAAAGGTACAAGAATATTAATAAATCATTTAACAAGATTTGTCACATTAAAACATGATCAAAGAGGTTAAAAACAAATGTTACAAAAAACATTGTTATTATAAACCCGATTTCTCTTTTATATATTAAACCTTTACTTTTCTTACCTTTTTCCAAAAAGATTCCATATTTAACATTAACTTTAAAATACTCCTTTTAAAGAACAAGTATATTTATAAGGGTTCAAAATAAATGTTCCTAAAACATTGTTTACTATAAACCCAAAACATTTCATAATTAGCATTATCTTTAAATATGCTATTTAAAGATCTAATAACATTCATAAGTATAGTTTAAAGGGTTTAAAACAAATATTGCTAAAACATTGTTTACTATAAACCCAAAGTCATTTTATACTTAACATTATATTTAAAATATTCAATTCTAAATATCTAAGTGTATCTACATTTATTTAACAAAGTAATATACTTTTTTAGTAACTTCTCAAAACCTTTAATTATAACTAAGTGTTGTAACCAAAACCCACTTATCTTTTTTTATAATAATTAACTTACTTTTCAAACTTATATATATACACATAATACTTTTAAAATACTTATAAACGCATTTTAATTATCCATACAAAATATTACCTAAAAATAACTAATTTCAAATTTAACAAAAATCAACGAAAAATGTATGTTTTACATTTAAAACCCCTTTTGCTTTAAAAATTCATAATAATTAATAAAAATATATTTAAACTTGAAACCACTTTTAAAATACTATAATTAATGTTATTAAACATTCCTAAAAAGGCCTAACAAAAATAACTAAATTAATTATCATTTTAACTCGCTTTAAATCATATAAAGTGTTAAAAATAACATACATAACTAGTGTTGTAAAAAGAGCCTAGAAATGCTATTGTAGGTCAAATACAACAATTATAAGTGTTGTTAAAACTTCTGGACAGTGAATATTAGAAAATTTGCATAAATATTTGACCTGTTTTCACAACTCAAACAACGGTTTTTAATTTTGATTTTTTTTTACGGTAAGAAGTACACATATTGTAGTTATTAAAACAACAAAGGAACCTCTAAGGATGTCTTTCAAAATCATATTAAAAATCACCGAACACAAGGCATATTCAAAGTGCATCTATAGCGACCAGTTCGCTTCTAAATTTTGACAAACTTTTGTTTAATCAATTCTATAATTTTTCAAACCAATTCCTTACCGTTCCATAACTATTATAAGCATAAATAACAATCAAGACATATTCCTTGACAACATATTCACATATTACCATTTGACACAAGCTAAAACATAAGGGATTCAAAGTGCACTTATAGGGACTATTCTCGCTTCAAACACACTTCAGCTTCACACACAATTACACTAAACATGTGGATACAAAGTCAAGGCCACATTACATGTTGTAGATGGAAATAGAAGTGATGTTATACAATATAGAGTTGTCGTTTACTTTCAAAAGCAAGTACAGTCCAAAGTTATAACTTTATTAGTTCAATACTTAACTTCAACTTTATATTCAAGCACACAACATATATAACACAATATATACTTGTTCAATGGTGAGTAAACTCACCAAAACCAAGCCTACAACTAAGCAAAAGCTACTAGAATCATAAGAACACTTCCTACCATCACCAAACATCCAAAGACACCACCTTTGCTTAGGCCTGTCAATGGATGCAAACAGATGCGGATATGGCTATATCCGCATCCGAAAAGTAAAATCTACATCCGCATTCGATATCCGCGGATATTCAAAAATTAACATCTGTATCGGCATCCGTGGATATTTTCGGATATCCAAAAATATCCGCATCCGAAAAGAGGATGCGGATATTTCCGAATATCCGAAAATATCTGAAAATCCGCATCCGGAAACTAGATTGAGAATTATGATATAATGAAAATTTTGATAAAAAAAATAACAATTCATAGCATTAAAATAACAATCAATCGACAAACTAATATACTTCAGTTTCCAAGTTAACAATAAACAATCCACACAAAATCATAATAGAGTTACAAATGCATAATTAATTAGCTTATACAATTTAAATAATTAACCATAAAACCTAAATAAACATAGCTAAGGTGACGAATAAGCATCTGGTTTCTTTGCAAAAGTGAAGAATAAACATCCAATTCTTTGTTCTATCTTCAAACTCATGAGCTTTCCACACGATCCTATAAAACAAAACATAGCAAAAATATGATCCAATAAATCAAACTTCAAACTCATATTGTATTTTGCACTGGAAGTGCTACTGCTAGTGCTGCAGCAGTAGCACCAAGTGCTGCTGTCAGAAAGTGCTGTTGCACTTGGTGCAAGTGTTGCTGCGCTTGGTGCTACAACAGCAGCACCAAGTGCTGCTGTCAGAAAGTGCTGCTGCACTTGCGGCAAGTGCTGCTGCGACAGCAGCACTTGGTGCAAGTATAGCAATATAACTTCAACGATTTACCTTTAATGATGCTTTGTGGCATGTATGGCAGCAAATAAAAAAACATACCAAATGGTGAAGATTTACCTTTAATGATGCAAACATCCTTACTAGTTTGATCAAAAACATGACCAAGAGTTCCAACAAGGAAACATACCGATTGATGTAGACATTTAATATAACCCTTTATATTTAATCCATTACTACCAGTAGTTAAACAAGTTACTTATAATATAATTCAACTAACAATATAACTTCAACGAAAAAGGTTCCTTTATGTAACATTCAGTTATTAACCAAAATACCTCTACTGATTGCAATAATTTATGTAAGAGAATCTCTAAAATATTGTCTCAAATGCTTTAAAGGCAAAATGAACCAGATCAAGTAGAGTATGGAATAAAAGATGTTTTCTATGCATGTATGAAACAATTGATACTCTATCTGAGACTCTGAGTCAAAATTTGCAAATACAATATAATAAAAAATGATTGGCGTATATCTATAAAAAACATGCATGTATCATCAAGCAAAAATAGTCGGCGAATCACTATTTTTACATTAAATAATGATATTAGTTACTTCAAATTGAAACATAGTTTAAAGTAGTATTGCAAATATTGTGTGTAAACCATATATACATAGTATATATTAAATAAAATAATTTGAACAACTATTTCGATTCATGTGAAAATTAAATTTAGAGAACTAAAAAAATTGTTTACTATCTTGTGTTAAATATATAACTTATGAACATCTACAATTGAACATAAATCATCAAATATTTACCAAGCCTATTTAACACTCGTGATAAGTGAAACATCTCATGTACATACCAATGTAACAACAAACATAACTCTAATGTCTAGCAGTAATAAATAAATTTTTCTTCAAATGCACCAATTTTTCACATGTGAAACATCTCATGTACATACTACAGTAACAACAAAAACACCTCAAACATAACTCTAATGTCTAGCAGTAATATATAAATTTTTCTTTAAATGCACCATTTTTTTCATAATTAAATCAAACTATTTTACCAGAGTGGAATAGGTGATTCAGAATTTCCAACATGCAGTAAAGCGCAAAAATATTTTTGTTAGTACCATTATTGCTTAATTTATCGACATCTGATGTAGAAGATGATGGTGACTCGCCTATAAAATTAAAACATACATATCAAGAAATTGTTTTACAAACCAAAACATATATCGATCTATTACAAAATTCAAAAAGATATTAATTCATCTATCACTTTTTTGATAGCCCTGCGGTTCAAATTGGAAAGAGGGAAAATATGAAGATATGGAATATAAATTTGATTCTAAAAGGTAAAGAGTTTATATTCAGTTACAGGTCAATGGTGTATAAAATGGCAAACTATATTAACTATTATTTCATTTTTGTTGGAGAGTTCCTTTGAATTGCTTTATAAACAATAAATCTTTCCAACAAACGAATATGTCAGAATTGTTTTAGTAGTACCAGCTATGAATGAAACAAAAATGCAACAATAACATTGATTTCTATATAAATGTCCATGTGATTTAGGTACTGACATGTCGCATTTTATAGTAGTGAAGTAAAATACAAGCTGCAAAAGTAAACAATTTTTGGTATTGATATCGTCCTTATTCCATTGGTTGACATTGCAAATATAAACGTTCTCACCACAGTACACTACTGTTAATTAAACATAAACATAGTAACTTTACTAGCATTATAGCTCGAATGACACAGGAAAATATTCAACTGGCTAAGTGAATATCAGTATCTTTGGTATGCATTATTTATTACAGTGAACCTTAATATAGAAATAAGGCATGATTGAATATTCACCTAATTGTTGTGAGGCAGAGCGGCGAGGTGAGGAGTTTCGAACCGAAGCCGAAGCTGCGAGGCGGAGCTGCAAGGTGAGTGGTTTCGAACCAAGGCCGGAGCCGAAGCTGCGAGGCGGAGTGACGTCAGAGTGATGGGTTGTTTCGTCGATTTAGGGCTATTGCGATTTAGGGTTTGATATTTCTTTTATTAGCGGCTGTAAGAATTGAGATGAAATAATAATAAACGAAAATGAATTGACTCAATTAAGGTTTAGGGTTTGAAGTGAATACTGAAGTAGTGCTACAGCCTACCTACTTAGGGTTTGTTTGTTGGGCTTGGGCCATTGGTCTTTAATTTCCAAATAAATTTTAACCATAACTTATGGGTATCTTTAAATAATAAATCAATAATAATAACAATTTTTATTATAATTAATTTTAGATCGGACGGATGTTTTTCGGATACAGATATACTCATATCCGTATCCGCATCCGAAATCTCTTTCGAATATCGGATATCCGCATCCGCTTTTCGAATATCGGATAATATCCGTATTTTTGGATACGGACTCGGACGGATTTCGGATTTTTCGGGTATCCATTGACAGGCCTACCTTTGCTCCACTTTACACTCAACCACTTCCCCTTCCACTACAATGCTCACGGCCCATATAAGATGGGGTTGTTGTGCTCCATTTCCTCCACCTTTGAGTTGCTAAACTTATCTCTTATGTTGTTCTAAGCCTTATACTTGAGTTTGGTGAAGTTTGAAGAAGATTTTGTGATTAAGGATTGATTAGCGAAGACAGAAATGGATTAACACTAAAGTTGTTTCTACCTTTTTTTTAAAAGTGACCAATGCGACCTTAAAGGTGTATTTGTAGAGTTCATTAAAGAGGTCACTACCACCTCCAAACCTCCTTGGAAGATCACAAAGGAGCCTCTCCCTCACATGCTAATTTACACCTCACTTTCCTAAAATAAACATCTATTTACTATTCACCAAAATATCTTCTACTCTGTGACATCATCCTACCCCACTAACTACCATTAATGAAAAATATTTTTAGTTCCTAATTAATTACATGCCTAAGAAGTTCGATCAATGTTTATTAAGAAAAAACCGTTTATCGATAAAACGATTTTCAGTCATATAATCGATATTTCTTCGACGTATTTATTTCTGTAACGTTTTTCAAAAACAAGTTTAGCATCATTAGTTGTTAATCAAAAGAGGGTTAATAAGGTTATAAAATCCATTTATTCACATTCAATCCAAGATTAAAATATTTAAATAGAAGTGTTCTAAATTCTAGGTCGTTACAATTAAACCGATCTTCAATAGTCATATCAAGTTAGGTACTAAATATATGTTCCATATTTGAAGTTCAGGTTCTTACTATTCAGGGTCCAAGTTTGAATAAAGGTTATTCACGTTAGTGTGTAGAACAATATACGAATTTGACATTAACCATCCTTAAGTTCCGATTCTAACATAAACATGTTTAAAATGACTAGTAGTTTTAAATTTAAATCTGTCTTTACAATGGAACTCCATTGTATTTCTACCATATTGTTTTGTTAGTTCTTCCTCGCTTGAGACTTAAACTGATGTCGACCATATGCACATTTTTAGGCGTTAATGCACCATTGATGTTCCTTAATATTTTTTTGAAAATAATACTTATTAACCCTTCACAGTGAAATATGCCAATAATCTGAAAGAGTAAGAGAGTTAGAGAGGCATACGGTAAGTTGGTAAAAAATATTATGACCATTTTATTTCCTTCTTTATTATTGCATCCCATTCAAGCTTGAACGTTGCCATATGAATATGTCATTCTTTCCATGCAGCAGAAAACTGCTTTAAATTTTTAATTGATGTACAGGTTGATACTTATTATATTGTCGTCGATCAGTTTGGTTTTCGGTTCACAGACACTACTATGCTAAAGTCTTAATAATTTGCAGGCTGAATAAATCAATTAGCTACTCTGACAAAGAACTCTTAACTACAGCAGTGATCAAAACCACGAAAAGGTAAAAAAGAAAGAAGGTTGAAGTTTTCAAATTAATATGGTCACCTACTTTCCAACCATGAATGTACATCCATGTTAATTGGGAGAATTGGCAAAGCAACTCCAATGCATTATTATTCCGTGATATTTTCAATTTAACTTAAATATACAGATACCATTTTTTCATTAATAAGGATTGTATGTCACACGTTAAGTGTTTACCTTCATTGATTTTATCTTGAAATTTGCAAGATTGGTAGTTGATTAAAATTCGGTAAAATTTGTGGCATTGAGAAAACATATTTCAGACACATATCTGGACGAGGGATGGTTGCAGACCAAACTAAGTGTGTATTTTATTGACATTTGTAGATGCATAAACTGAAATTCAGAAAAAATATTAAAAAGGATGATTGAGCTACATCCTATAATAAATAGTTGTTTGTCTCAATTACAAAAGAGTATAAAATTTAATTTTTGTATTTGTGAATAACTTGTTTGTGATTGCATTAGGTGTTTAACATGTACTGATTTTCTACAATTATTAGGAATTGAATTCTCCCAGCATTCCTCAAAAAACCTCTTTTCTTAACAAGCTTTTGCATATTTTTTGGGTAAATGTTCCACCGTAAAGGACCATATTAACAAGGTTTTTCATATTAATACAAACTAATTGAACGAAGAGATACGTAGTTTCTTACCAGTATAGTCATATCATCATTACATAGAGAAAACTTACCATTTCATAATGTTTATCTCATTATAGTTCATCTTGGTTCTGAGTTTCCTTTTTATTCATGTAACACACATCCATTGATAAATTATTGCATTCTTTACATTTCAAGTGTTTAGCAAACAATTTAGTAATTTAAAAGGAAATGTTACTTCAATTTTATGCAGTAATTTTTTCCATTTTTGAACAGGAATGAGTTTTGACTTTTTTATTTTTCAACAAAGAATTAATGCATTGCACAAAAGTAATTTTCCTCTTTTTTCCAAAGATTCTAAGTTATGGTTGTATGTATTTGGATGTAGGTTGCAAACTAGAATGGTAATTTTGTGAATTTTGTATGGAAATTCGTATGTTTGATTTTTATGTCAAACTTGTTAATGTCAAAGTGATTTTAGTTGCCTAAATTTAAGTTTCTAATGTTCAACTTCTCAATAGAAATTTCAATATTTCATTTAAGATATAAATTGCATTAAGTTATCATCCCGTTCTTTCTTTTCTTGGAAAGTTAATGATTCGTCTTCTTATTCTTGCATAATTTATGGTACATACTTTTTTGCCGATTATACCAAATCATGGTGTATGTATGTGTAATGTAATTAGCATGTCCCTATATTTTATCAAAACATGGATTACTTAGCATACCCTAGCCAGGTTAAATGCTTCATTTACCCTTTTACTATCTAAATTATACATCATATACTTTGTAAAATATTATGTAGCATCAAAAGTTTTTTTTTACATCATCAATGATCAAGAGTTAGGATTATTTGCACATCTCCTAAGCACTATTACATATAAAAACCACTTTCATATACAAAAGCACGACCGTCTACACTTTTTTCTGAACTTTTTAAATGTTAAAAAATTGGACTTCTTACCATGTAAGTAGTTATCAATATCTAGGCACATCAATTAAATAATATTATTTGTAACTAAATTTCAACATATTTTATTATCTTTTTCACTAGTCTTTAGTTGCATACTTGCATTGGTACACAAGTCGCATGTTGTATCCTAATTTTTGCTTATAACTTTAAGGTTATTCATTATGTAATAAACCTTTCGATTTTTATGCCTTCCACGATGTACATGACACTATTGGATGGAAAAAGTAATCATGGTACAAGGTTAACATGCAATTCTTATATTCGATTAGTACAAGCTATAAATAACACAATTATAAATGACTAACACCAATTTCACACTCTATAAATCTTCGTAATGTGAGTAATCGTTTGTTTACATATTGTGATTGAATGCATGTTTTGATTATATATAGATATTATGACTTTTGACTTGGCATCGTTAATAAATGACCCAACATTAGGAGCATTTTGATCAGTTATGACACAACTGAGATGGAAGATTTCATGGAAGCAACGTAAGCCCATCTACCATGAGTATGATTAGTCAATTTGGTGTTGGATTACACTCAACAAGGAGATAAAAGTGGTTGCTCCACCTGAAAATAAGTAAAGTGTCTTTAATGGTGATTCAAATCTTGCTATATTAAGAACATTTAAACATAAGTGGATATCTAAGGGAGATACAACGAGTCACCTCCACCCACTATCTATCGTAAATGCTTTTAATGTTCAAAATTTAGTTGGTTTTCTATATTCATTACTAAGATTATATAAATGGCTATGGCAAGTCTAGAGAGTAATTTCTACATAGAACTTATGCAATGCTCTGTGTTTCTATTGTGATTTATTTCCCCTGCTATCCATTATAGGAAATGCTATTATATGGACTTTATTGTATTTTTATGGATTCTGTATATATTCTTTGTTTGAACACGTCAATTCCAACATTTATGTGACTGATTGTAACGACCTAGAATTTCAAATACTTCATATTTAAATATCAAAATTATTTAAATATTTGAATCTTAGATTAGATATGATAAAAGTGCTTAATAACCTTGTTAACCCCTTTCAAGTAATAATTAATGATGGGAAACTTTTTTCTGAATTTTTTTTAAAAATATATATAGTTCGAAGGAATATCGTTAAAATGATCGAAAATCGTTTTATCGATAAACATTTTTTTCTCAATAGAAGTTGTTCAAACTTTTTATGCTTGTATAATTAATCAATGTTTAGGTAATTATCAACTAAAAATATATCGTGTTAAAATTAATTAAAGCTTCTAGAAGGAATATGGGGAAAATATTTTGATGAATAGTGTTTTAGATATTTGTTTTAAGTAATGAGGTGTAAAGTGACACATGGGAAAAACATGAGAGAGGGAGGTCTATGGCTAGCCAAGGGTGGGTTAAGGGAGAGGCCTTGGGTCCTCTTTTTTCGCTTCATTATTCCTAAAAGCTTGAAACAAAATAAAAGATCAAAAATGTTGGAAAGTGATTAGCACTAATCCACTTCTAGCTTCACTAATCTTTCTCTAATCAATCCAAATCTCCTCCAAACTTCACCATACTTTAACCATAGCCTTATATCTCCTTAGAAAGCATGGAAAGCAAGTTGAAAGGGGAAGAAGAGAAGAGAATATTAGGGTTTCATTTTTGGTCGTGGGCAATGGAAGGTGAGGGGATCAGTTGCCTTGTGATTTTGGTGCTAAAGCTTGGAGCTTTAGGTGTTTGAAGATGGTAGGAGGTGTTATTAAATTTGTGTGTGATTGAGCTTGTAGTAGGCTTGGATATAAGTGAGTTAACTCACCGTTTTATTATATATATTGTGTGTATATGTGTGCCTGAATGAAATATAAAGTTATAGTTAAGTATGAATTATGTAAAGTATAACTTTGGACCCCTTTTGCTTTTGAAAGCAAATGACAACTTTATATTGTATAACATCGCTTCTATTACCTTCTATGACATGTGGTGTGGCCTTGACTTTGTGTCTAAATGGTTGTTTTGATTGTGTGTTGAATTTGGAATGGATATGGAATGGTCCATATATCGATAATAACTATGAAAGCACTTCGAAATCCCCTTACTTTAAACTTGCTCATTTTGGTGATATTTGAATATATTGTGACATCATATATTTTGATTGTTCTCTAAACATATTGCGGTGTATTCTATAGTAAAGAAATGGTTCGAAAAGTTGTAGAACTTGTGAATGAAAGTTATGAAAGTTAGAAGCAAAAAAGGTCGCTATGGATGCACTTTGAAAATGTCTTGTGTTAGGCGATTTGTAAAGTCAACTTTGTAAGACATCCAAGGGGCTTCTTTGCTATTTCAATAAGTACTATAAGTGTACTTATTGTTGGAATAATATCAACATTTAAACCATACATTAACTTGTGAAACAAAGTTGTAAAAAGTTATAGCGAGAAGCAGGTCGTTATATGAGCACTTTGAAATATCACCCTTTTGGCGACTTTTAATATGATTTTGGAAGACATCCTTAGGGATTCCTTTGTAGTTTTAATAAGTATTATAGGTGTATTTTTTATTGCAAAAAAATTAGAGTTTAAAAGAGTCAACAACTGGTTGAACAAAGTGGCTAAAGTTTGAAGTAAAAAGGTCGTTATACGAACACTTTAGTAAATAACTTGTTTTCGGGAATTTTTATAATCAAACTGAAAGATATCCTTAAAGGTTTCTTTTCATTGTTTTAAGTCTCTAAGTATATTACTTATTGCAAAAAAATTGGTCTTAAATCGTTTATTTAAGTGGTGAAAACTAACAACAAAGTTCATGCTTTTCTATGTTGTTCTTTGTCAAGGACTTTTAATAGCACTTATAAAAGATGTAGTAGGTTGCTTGAGGTTTTAAATGTTTATAATGGTATTTAAAATAAAGTAATTTGTCCCTAATATTTTTAGGGATGTTTTCTAACATATTTTAAAGTGTTTTAAAGTTAGTTTGAAGTTTAAATCTATTTTTAATAATTATTTATGAATTTTTAAAGTAAAGAGTTTTGAAATATAAAACATTCTTTTGTTGATTTTTATCAAATTTCTAAATTAGTTATTTTTAAGTAATATTTTACATAGATATTCAAAACCTATTTACAAGTATTTATATATATAATTTTGGAAAAGTAAGCGAAGTACGGTTTCGGTTATAACACTTAGTTATAATGAATGGTTTTGGGAAGTTAAATAAAAGTATATTACCTTGTTTAATAAGTGTAGATATACTTAGGTATTTAAAAATATTGTTTTAAAGATAATGTTATGTATAAATGGTTTTTGGTTGTTGTGACAATATGTTAGTAACATTTGTCTTAAGCCCTTTGAAATAGATTTGTGAATGCAATTAGACCATTTAAATGGATATTTTAAATGTAATAACAAGTATATAATCTTTTGGAAAAAGATAGAAAAAGTAAAGATTTAACTTATGAAAGAGAAGGGGTTTATATTAACAATGTTTATGCAACACTTATTTTTAACATCTTTGATTATATTTACAAGTAAGAGACCTTGTTAATGATTCATGAATATACTTATATCATTTGAGATAAGTATATGAATAGATTTTGAAGTATTGAAATGATTATAAATGAATAGTGAAATAGTATTAATTAATAAGTGAAGTTTTATTATATAAAGGAAGTTTACTAATAAAAGAGGTTTTAATCAATAGAAGTATTAATTAAATAAAAGGGGATTATAAGTCACTTATGCGACTTAATCATGCTTTGTGTGACTTAATCGTGCTTTGTGTGACTTAATCATGCTTTGTGTGTTTACTTGTCTATGGAAATTATTTAGTTGTGCACTTAACATTAAAAGCCGACGAAGTAGGCTTGTTCTATTTGTGAGACTTAATATTGATGTTCGAGTAGGGTGTAGAAGTAATAGTGCTCTAACCTAACGGCTTCACTCTTGACCAAGGAATAGTATGAGTTGAGAAGGTAATGAGATTAAGTATACGAGACTTGGTTCCCATATGTGATCGTTCTCATTGTTATTGAATTTGACTAAAAATAACTTAGGAAATATCTAGAAGAAACATAAAGGTTATATGATATAATTATCTTCGGTGATGTTACACTGTATGTATAAACTCGTATTTCACTTCTAGGAAAAATGATAAGGAAATCCGTCTGGATAGGAGATGATGTCCACTCTTATGTATTGTCTGTTTATTTCTGAAAGAACCAGGGTTAAGTGGATCAAAATTCTATCGATTAGTTTTGGAGCGTCCGCTAAGCAAGGGAGTGTACTTATATGAGATGACTCGAAACCGTAATCACTTCAAAACCATATGTGTGATCTATGTTCTGGAAGCGATTGTGAAGCGAAATGCCATAGAGTTGCAATGTCTATCCTAAGGTAAGTCCAAGGGAGAGGTCAACGTTAACATTTCTCATGATGTTATTGTATGAGACTGTCTATCTTAAGGGTGATCCCAAGAGAGAGGACAACATTTACATTGGTCAGGGGACTTATGCTGGAATCTATGTAGAGATTCGAGATATTTTCGAGATGCTCGATTCTATGTAGAGATCCGTGATCTGTTCGAGATGCTGGAATCCATGTGGAGATTCAAGGACTGTTCAAGAAGCTAGAATCCAGAGAGAGGTTCAAGATCTGTTCGAGTGATGAAAACTTGTGCAATAAGATGCTGCTGAATGTGAATTTACCATCGGTGATGACAAAATCTAGAGCGGGGGCATAGCCAAAGGGTTAAGTGAACCCAAGGGTATATCGTTCTATATCTAGTGATGCTTTCGGAGATGCATGCGAGAACGATGATATTCAGAGCCATGCAATCGGTGTTGGACTAACTTGCCTATGGTATATTTTATCTAAAGGTATATGAAGGTCGAAAGGATATCTCTGATCCTTATGCAGGAGATCCACCTTGGTTTACTAAGGGTGTCTCCACGGAAATCCTTACACATATACGAACACGCCTTGGTGGTATTGATTGTATACCTAATATTATTGGGTGTACACATGGCATAGCTATTTTCTGATTATATGCTACACCCTAGACATTATATATTATATTATCATATGTACTAATTAGATGGTTTGGCTCTTTTTAGGGGAAAACCGTTATGGGGATTCGAACAGTCTCAAAAGATGTTGTTACATTACGTAGATGTTTCTTAAGTTTCTAACACCAGACATTTGTCTGACTCATGATTTTATTTTTTCCTTAATCCCTCGAGTGCTCTTTCGAGTAGTTTGAGAAAGGCGGGTTTTAGTTGGATATTCTTTGGAGCTTAGCTATTTTATGATTATATGCTACGCCCTAGACATTATATATTATATTATCATATGTACTTATTAGATGGTTTGGCTCCTTTTAAGGGAAAACCGTTATGGTGATTCAAACAGTCTCAAAAGATGTTGTTACATTATGTAGATGTTTCTTGAGTTTCCAACACCACACATTTGTCTGACTCGTGATTTTATTTTTTCCTTAATCCCTCGAGTGATCTTTCGAGTAGTCTGAGAAATGCGGGTTTTAGTTGGATACTCTTTGGAGCTCAAGAAGACGAGCTGGATATTTCAGCTACGGTAGTATTCTTATTTCCACTGCATTACTGTTATGTATATAACAACAATTGTGAGGACAGGTTTTTATAACTGTCTAGGCGGATGATAGTATTTTGAATTGTAACTCTGAAATGCTATATATCTTAGAGAGACAGTTTATACTGTTTTTTGATATTATATGTTATCGTTCCACTGTGAAATTCCGATATTGTGTTCCCTCTTTCTCATTCCATTTCCTTTTTTATTTACCCTAACAATCTCCCTTTTCGACATTTGTGTGTTCGGCACGCGAATACCGTGAATGTATTAGTGTCAGCATTTGAGGGTTGAAAAGGTGGGTCGTTGTTAGAACTAGGCCAACCCGCAGCGAAAGTTATGGATGAATTTTAAAAAAAATTCTCTTACTAAACCTATATTGGGCGTATGAAGTCTAGTTCATTTAGAACATTACTAAATTTTATTTAAATAAAATCTCTTATTTAATTTAAATTTATATAATTTAATTTAATTTTCATATTAATACATATAAATATGCACATATGTATCATATACATATATGTATGTGTGTGCATGTGTAACATGGTATCCCGCGCAAGGTATAATATGCTCGTGTATAGATGTTGGGATTTACATCGCAACAGACACGTTAGCTCAACCGATATGTATTGTATGTTGTCTAAATATATGTATGTATTTAAACTTGTTGCTTACATAAATATTATAAATATATATATATATATATATATATATATATGTTAATTATGTTTAAATAATTTTTTGTAAACGAAAATATTACATATATATATCAACCTATATATATAATTTATAAATATATGTATATTTATATAATATTAATAATATATATATTTATAATGCATATTATTATAATAAATATTACAATATATATATATATATATATATAAATATATAATAATTTTTTTTGAATAATGTGTGAACCAATATATATATATATAATGACAATAATATTTTTAAATAATATATATGTTTGTATATACATATATATGTATATATGTGTGTGTGTATTCATAAATATGTTTATGATATATATATATGTATATATTAACAAAATAAATAAATTGTTTTTTAAATTCCTAATCGTATGTACAACACCAAAATTTTTATTATTTTAAAATATATATTAATTGAATATTCTTTTGAAAATACATAAAATATTAATACAAAAATCATTTTCTAAACATTTTTCCAAATTTGAATTTTCCAGTAAATCTTATATGATATTTTGAAGTTTAAACTAATTTTTTCATAATTTTACTCCATCAAATTATATTTTTATTATTTTATTGATTTTCGACTAATCATTATAATAATTTTTAAAAATACCAAGATTAATTTTTTGCTTTTTATTTTCTGGCCGAGGGCTTATTTCTAATAAAATAAATTTAAAAAATTTATGAAATTTTTTCGAAACATATTTAATTTTATATGATTTATTTAGATAGTTTATTGATTTAAATAATATTATATAATTATAAAAAATATTTTAATGCTGTCGAAAATTATTATTGTTATAAAGATACATGTATAAAGTTATATTATCAATTTTAACGACAGAAATATATTGTGTAAATATAATTTATATATCTTTATATATAAGTTAATAAAATAATAGTTAATTATATCATAAATATGCAACTATAGAGATCTATCTTACATATGTAACTATGGTTTTTTGAATGAATACATACATACAACCAATCTAGCTTGTGACAACATTAATACACATCAGAATCGTCACCTTGCTAACAATATGATAATAATATATATAATGAAATATTATTCAGAAAATTATAAACTATAATTCAATGTAAAATATACGTAAGAACCAATGCCTTGAAGCACACCTTAAAATGATAAATTCTTCCATTTGAAAGCTTTTCGATTCGGCAGATTGCTAGTCATTGAACTGTTGACCTTTGATTATCGGATAGTGATCGATTTCAAATTGATTTGAGCTTGATATGATGGAGTACCTAAGGAGTGATTTCGGCTAAAGATAGAAGGAAGGAGTAGTAGAAAAAAGTCATTTGCGATTAGGGTTAGAGATGTTTAAATAGTGGATAGAAGAGAGAAAATAGTGGATCTCGTCTCACACCAGTTTTCCCTTAATCTGAGCCATCCAAAATCTAATATCTCTAACCTAATTTGAGTCTCTCCTTATGTCCATATTTCAGCTGAAATTCTCACCATCCATGATGGTCCAAAATCCTATTTAAGCCCAAAGAAAATATTATTTAATTAAACACAATTTAGTTGCTTATCGATATCGTATATCGATTGATATATTTATAACTATTATAAATATATTTAATAATATTTATTTCTTAAATCATAATTAAAGTTTTATAATTAATATTTCATAAATATTAATTTTTAATTTATTTATAACAATTATAAACTAATTAAATCATTTGGTCAAAAGAGAATTCATCATTTCGGTTGTGTGACACGCAGGTGTAAGTTGGTTAGCGATTAATATCGAACTATTCGAATATGAACATTCATACTTCACTTCGCAGGTGGTGTGACATTTTGGTCAAATTTATCACTTACTTGGTTTTGGTAAAATCTTCACTTTATTAAGCATTACCTATTTGTGACTTTTATTTACTTCAATTTTCTTTGTCAAAACTATATCATTTTGGACTTATGATATTTGGTAATGGTCAAAATTCCAATATTGTCCATGTTCAACTCTATAGTCCAAACAGAAAGTCTTTGGTTCAATAATAACAATTATTATTAATCGAAATGCTCTAGGAAGAGACGTTGACTTTGAGTTGACCATGATACTGACCCTATATAACTAAGGAGACGAATCCTTTCTTGAATATTGCTTCGACTCCAATACTTTCACTTGACCCAACTACAGTCACCCGATAGATGTCGTGCCATGATTTGACTATAATCGAAGTAGAGCTTTCACATTGAAGATCGACGGTATTCTCAAGTCGAGAGAATTGTGTAAATCAACCACATCAATATTTTCTATTTGACCTTAGTTATATTAACCAACACAAAACTATCTAGTGAGTCATTCCATAGTTATCCAATGGCCATCAGTACGTAACCTCTTAGTGCCCTTGGCAGTCATGAGTAATACACTATCCACCATTTGGAGAACGTTACGTACTTTAGTCTCAACGGATACATCTATATCCAATCTCGATGGGTCTTGACTATGAACATTTAAAACGGTATATTTATTTTTATTATGATAAACTACTCACATTACAATACTTTACTATCAAAAAATATACCATTTATGGATTTTCTATTAAATGTACTTTTAATTAAATTAATTAATTAATATAACCATTATATCAAGTATATAATAGAAAGAAAATACCTTTTATTTCGAACAAGATTGGTTATCGAGTTAGATATCTATAACAAAGTACATAACTTTCCCTAGTAATACCCTTAACTCTATTAATCTCCTACTTGCACTTGGGGTCAATTATAGAATCTTATTCCAAATTCTCCAATCGGTTTTCTCAAAACCAACCGGGTCAGTCCCTTAGTGAACGGTATACTATTATACTATAATTATTTACTCTGCCAATTTACACTCTCTAACCCTAATAAATCACCTTTATCATATGGAACAATTCGGAGTGAATGACCCTCAGCTCAGTTATAAATTTGTGCATTTATATTTTTATACGTTGCTTTTATTGTGGCGCTTATCAAGGCGATGTACTATGCCTTTATCATTAAATCAGCCATAATATTTCATTTGGAGCATTTCCAATTTAAGGATTCTTAACTTGAATTTATTTATTGACATATTATACTCAATATCACTTATAAAAGTTTAAGTCGGAACACTCTTTCATAAAGAGTTCATTGTTTGTGCAAACAATTCTCTAGTGTTTCATAAATACACGAGAACACCTCAAATAACCATTTAGTGCTATTAATTTGGATTTGGTATTTGCTTCATGTATCAAATACACAAAAAAATCACGATATCGTAGAACACATAACATGTACGATAATTTCTATTGCCAATGTAAAAGGAATCCATCTTACATGTTCCATATTAAACATTTTTCTTTCTTATAAACACACACTTCCTCTGAATTTTGACTGATAATCAAACTATTTGATATCTTTACCAAAATACTTGTTCAATTTTGATGCTTTTTTGAATAATACTTTTGCATTTGTTCTTGGATCATATCCAAAAACCCACAACCACTATATCGCTCCCACCGACTTCAAACACTTTGGTTGTTATGTGTCAATAATCTATTCTAACTCATTATTTAGAATTTTCTATTTTAGCACATATGTACCAAAACACTAAGTCTTATCAAGCGATAATTTTGTGAGCAAATCCGAAATAACTTGAGCACATTGAATGGCGAATTTATCACGCTAATTTCAACAGTTGAAATTCATGATATTATTCTTATCAACATTTCTCACTAAATTCCAACTATATTAGTCTTGCTCTTAAAGACACAATCATGACCGATGAATCACATCTCTTTGTGTAACGACCCGTATTTTTACGGATCGAAAAGTTCGTAAAAATCTGAAATTCTTAGCGTTGTTAAGTCATTTTAGATTTTGGGCAGAATTTTGTTCAAGTCCTAAGTCGTGATCGACTTATAGATTGGACGACTTAAGGGAAGGAAGACTTAAGTCGGTGACGACTTAAGAGTTAGATCGTTTGGTAGCTTAGGTCGTGAGCGACTTAGGAGCGTGATAAGTCGTGAGCGACTTAGGAGCGTGTCAGGGTTAGGTCGTAAGATCTATTAAGCCTAGGTTGTGGGATAGGTTAGGTCGTTTGACCGACCTAAGTATTTGACCGACCTATAGGATAGGCGACCTAAGGTTTTGAACGACCTAAGGGATAGGTCGGCAGCGACCTAAGGAGAACCAGTAGTTAGCAGGTTAGTGATGTTAGGTCGTATCCTAGCTAAGATGATAAGTCGTAAGCTTCCGTGTTAATTTAGGTCGTAGGCGACCTAAGATAGTTAGGTCATGAGTTTCTGGGTGAGTTAGCGACCTAAGGGGGATAGGTCGGCAACGACCTAAGGAAGAAGTAGTTAGGTCGTATGACCCTGTGTGTAGTTAGGTCGTAGCCTATCTGCTAAGTCGTAGGTCGCGTGAGTTGTTAGGTCGCGCGTACGATAGGTCGTTGAGTTTAGGCTTAGTGTTAGGTCGCGTGAAGGCTTAAGGTGTTAGGTCGCTGGGTGTTAAGTCGTGAGCGACCTAGGAGTTGTTGAGTCGAATGTGTGTTAAGTCGCAAAAGCGTTAGGTCGTATGAATGCACTGGACTGATGAGTGTTAGGTCGTAAGTCGTAGTGGCTTGGGGTTGTTGAGTCGAAGGTTGTTAGGTCGAAGACTTTAGGTCGGTGGGGTTTTAGGTCGTAAGTCGTGGACGACCTAACTCCGAGGGGACGACTTAAGGAGGATTTCAGCCTATAAATCGGAGGGTTTTTCTCACTTTTTGGGATCCGGATTTCGAAGCGACGAAGTGCTGCCATTTTGAGAGCTCGACTTCTACACTTCTTCACTTCTTTTCTCCACTCTAATCTAGTGATTCCATCCATCCAAGTTGAAGATCAAATTGAAGATTCAAGAGCTTAGATTGAAGATCTACATCCATTGAAGTGAGATTTCATCGTTTGAAGCGGATTGGTGATAGATCAAGTTAGATCCTTCGCTGTCCAGATCTGAAGTGGGTTTCTTTTGAGGTGTTTAGGTGATTTGGTGAGTGGTGATTATCTCTCACACGGATCCAAAGGAGTATATCGGATCGTTGGCTTGATTTGGTGTTAAAGTAGAGATTTCCATGCATTTTCCTAATCATATGTGTAGATCCATATAGATCCATTACTCATGATGAATTGACATCCATCTTACTACATGTTAACCTATGCAAGTTCATTCATCAAGATTATAGAGACATTGCTCATGTTTTCATGCTTGTTAGACTTTCGACTCTTTAATTACGAAATTGCCATTATTGTTATAATTGTCTATTTAGACCATATTTGAATGCTTGATTACTTGGATTAATGTTTGACTTGATTGATTGCTATGAATTAGATGATTGATGATTTGATTTAGACAAGTTGGTCGAAGATGATTCAAAAGCTAAGGGAAAGCTCTTGAATTGGAGAAGCTGCTCGTGGCATATGTAGCGGATGATGAAGCTCTTATGCATAGATTTGATGATGATGATGTTGAGATGAAGCTTTGCGAGGATGTGATGAAGCGAGGCATGATATGAGATAGTCTTGGTCTAATCCAGACGGGATCATTCCAAGCATGTTGATAACTCGGTGATATGGTTCGAGTTGAGGATAATGGTTGGCTCGAGAGGCGCTTGGGCTAGTATGAAAATAGTCGTCGAGGAGGATGACTAGAAGGCTGAGATCTCATCGTTGTTGAAGGTTCTAGCATGCTCAAAGCAAGAGTACGTTGGGCAGATTCGATAGTCCCTGAAGGCTGATGATTGATAGTCAAGTACTCTGGGCAGATTCGATAGTCCTAGGCACGGGTCACGATGACGTGCAGAGTTATGTCTAGAACTGGGGTTTCCATTAGCCCTTGACGGACGGCTGAAAGAATGTGTCGGTCATTCAATTAACGATGATATCAAGGCAATGATAACAGTGATAGCCAGAGTCATGGATGTTTGGTTGTATCGTCATTCGGTCTCAAGAGCGGTATTTTCCGGGTGCTTATCTGATCTTGGTTTAGGCCTTGGGGGTTTGTACTTGGAAAACATTGCCCTTGACTCGAGTGATAATTGCTTTACCTTAAATTGTGTGCTTTGCTATGTTTGCTTCTACTTAGTGTGTGTCTGGGGGCTATCACTGTAGAAAGAGGTGGAGTGGGAGGGTTGTATTCCTATTCCTTTTCCTTTATGCTCTTTTGGTATGTTGTTAGTTAATTTACTGCTCACTAAGACTGTTGTCTGACTCAAGGCTTTATGTTTTAACTCTTATTGCCTTGGGATGTTCATCCATTTTGGGACGGGCAGACTAGGTAGCAGGTGACAGGTGCTGTTCTTGCTTTTCACGGTGTTGATATCGAAGACGAGCTGGAGGGTTGCATATTACCTGCTTATTATATGTACTGGGTGTACCGCTATTTGTATTTTCTCCGAGTGTTATGTAGTGAGGCTTGTTGTATTGACTATTCAGATGTTGTATTCAACTATTATGAAGTTTTATTAATGAGATTCTATTCTATGAAGCTTCACTATATGTATGTTCTATTGTATTTTATCCATGCGCTGTGAGTAATACGATAGATTCTCTTGTTTTAATTTACCCTGACAATCGTCCATGGCTGCCTGGCACACTTTACAGCGCACTTTCTCTAGGTTCAGTGCAGGGGTTATGGGCGGTCGTCACACTTTGGTTAGACCACCAAAACCATATTTTGATAATGACTCAAAATTCTTTCGGATTTGCGCCATACCATATCCCAGAGTCAATACTCTTAATGGTTTAATTGAACAACCAAGGATTATATATATTTTCGACATTGATAAGAAATTCATAGTTTCTCTTCAATGTGCGAGAATACTTATTAGACATTCCAATGCGATGTGTTCATTTAGGTTAGTTAATTTCATTTCACCTCATATTAATCGGTTTTATCCTTGAATCATATTCAGTTCCATTTTACTACCAATAATTTTTCAGAGAAATTCCTTCACTATGAAGTTGATATTTCTTGAAACAACAATTATTTATTAGTGTAATGGAATAGGTATTCATAAACAGTTTATGAATTTCCTTTCATATAAAACTGATTTGGTGTTTAGTTTACAAAAATTTTGTTCAAAACATAAATATGTCATCCAATGACAGTATTTTTCAGACTCCTTTTTAGGAGATTCATACAAGATCCCTCACGAACAATTATTACGTGCTGACTTTCGACCCGTACAACCTGCAAACTCCTTAGCCTAGGATATGTTGGAGTTTCTTATAAAGCCTTATCATATATGGTTTTGTAAACTATTATTTAGATGAAATAATATTAACATTGTGTACTACTTTTAAGTACAGGACCTTATAGAAAGAAATTAACTTAACTTCACTCAAAATTAATCGTATTTTGTCTAACAAAGTTCAAGTGCTCCTTACCAATACATCATTATGTATTATAGGAAGGAGTGATCTTTGAGACTAAACCTTAATTCATATTAGGTATGTACGAAACTCTTTCCAATATACTCACACATTAGATCAAATTGAATCATTTCTATCGCATGTTCATTTTTTTACTTTCGTTTAATATTCTATAAGCTTATCGTACATTTTAAACACGTGTATCAAATACACATGTCCATGTCTGTTAAAACACATCGGTGAATATGACAAGGTATATGGAACCATTTTTGTATTAATAGACTTACGATTGCATATATCTATATGTATCAATCTAAAGAGTTCATCAAATCTTATGGTGCTCTAGGGGTGGGCGCGGTCGATTAACCGCCCAAATCGGTTAATTTTTGCGGTTAACCTAAACTGATAAGCAGTTCGGTTAACCTATATTCGGTTAATCATGGTCAACTGTATCGACCAAACCGCAACTTTTAAACCGCGGTTAACCATTCGAATAGAACGGTTAACCGATTGTTTTTCGCGGTTAAACGGTTAATCGGTTAACCGACCAAGTTACAGCGGTTAACTGATTAATTTGCAACTATGCATAGAAATTCAAAGTTCAAAATAACAAGCATTACAACTAGTCATAGGCGGGCCACAACAGCATTACAACTAGTCACCATAGCACTGAAATTACAAGCATTGAATAGAAAATGACAAATGTAACCATAGAAATACAACTCCAAGTCTACATCTACAAACATTGAAACCTTGCATAGACCATTACAAGTTTATAACCACAACAGACAGCATTACAAAGCTAAAGCATTCATATTTCATAGTTCATACATGCCACACATTACAAACATTACAACTACAATAATTTCGTAAACTACAGCAGCCATCAACCAGCGTTACAACTTCGGTGACTCTGTCTCCATTCTCCAAGTCTCTCTGCCCAAGGGTAAACAAATGAAAGTTAGATGAAAAGTGAAAATATAAACACACGATATTAATACACATGAATGGCTAATTTCAATGAAGTAATCAATTTAGTCATTTCCTCATACCTGAACAAATTAATACATTAGAAAAGTTTTCCATTTACCCTCTTTTTCAAGGTAAGAAACATCATAAATAAACAAAAAGCAGTATTGGAATCAAAACATGAACAACAATTATATAATTAACAAAAACATCAAACAATTATATGAAATTAGGATTTAGATGACAAGCCAACAAATTAGCAACTAGCAAGAATATCATTTAAATTGATAGGAAAAAAACTAGCTTTACAACACTAAATCAAACTGTCTACATCCATTCCATCTCTCAAAAAAATGAAAAAAATGTCCTTGACAAACAGTACATTTATCTGATCTTCAAAATCATGGATCACTGCATGCAGTAATGCACAAATATATGGAATGCCTCAATAACAGAACTACAAACATGAATGCACAAATATCATGCTTTTTTGGAATGAATTTTAACAGGGCAACCTTGTTAGACTAATGGCAAGAGGTGAACATCGTATAATCTAACTGCTTCAAAATTTTGTTTGGCATATATGGCTAGTTTATGTTAATTTCATGCACACTGTTTGAACTAAGCTATCCATACTTTACAGTAGCAATTATAGAACTGAAGAAGCATTAATTTGTATTAGTACACTACCGGATCATTCATGTTTTGGTTAATATAAGCAGATAACCAATGCATGTCTTACACATTTTTGCCTAACAAACATATTACATTGATTATTGTCTTACAAGTACCAAACGATATTGAAGTTGCATTCAAATTAAAAAGAAAATGACAATAGCCTTGCTACTAAACAAGATGATATTGAAGTATCATCTGGATATTACTACAACTAGTAGTTTATTATTACTGTATTACTGCTACTAAAAATTATTTTAATTTTTTATTTTATTTTTGTTATTATTTGAATATACACTTAACTAGGCAATGTCCATAGATTGCTGAGAAAAATGTATCAATCTATAACATATACTCTGTTAACTAGGTTGATTTAGTATCCCCTTTGAACTTCAACTCCTACACATCTCATTGATTTCGTTACGGTCGGGCCAACTGAGTAAAGGAAGCAAACATTACTTAAATACATGGTGACTGATTCCAAGCTTGATCAACATAAATAAACTGTAAACGGTATCATCAATTGCAAACAGCTACATTGTCTTGCATCTAAAATCTTTCTCCAATTGAAAACATAAAAGCTCTATGAATTTATGTCCCTTCTACTGCACAAAAATTAAACCTGAAATTATGAATACTACTAAAGTTCATGTCAATGAAATCAAGACTATGGTGCCAAATCAAATATTTCAAAATCAGTCATATATTTCTGAACAGATCAACGTAACAACTAACAAATCAGAAAATAAACCAAGCTTAACCATTCCAATGTAACAACTAATAAATCAGAAAAATCATTTGTAAAAAATAAATCAAACTCACGTTTTTCCTCTTCCTGCTAGTATTCACCATTGCTAAAATTGACGATTTGGATAGTAAAGACTAAAGAGCAAGGCGGCGGAGGATCGATTCGATTATCACAGATTCAAATTCGATTATCACGGATTCACGATTCGATTATAGAACAGAGGAAAATGAAATAGATAAGTAGATAACTATTTTATTTTTGGGAACGAATTCGAAGTATGAAGATAGTGAATAGCGGCTGGAGCCTTTTCAATTAGGGTTATGTAAAAATTGTTTGGCCGGGTTGCGAATAGTTTTGGATTTTTCCAATAATTTAAAAAATAGTTTCGGTTAACGGTTAACCGATAAATAACCGCGGTTAACCGTTAACCGAACCGATTTTGATCGGTTAATGTCGGTCGGTTAACCGAATGTTCGGTTAACCGATATTTTCGGTTAAAGCGGTTCGATTAAGGTCGGTTCGGTCGGTTAAGTCGGTTCGGTTGGTTAAATGCCCACCCCTATGGTGCTCCCACTAAATGGATACATAACCCTTAGTTGTTTAAGAGATAATTAACTAGTATAATATGATTCATAATCATATAATAAAATTATTTCTCAAAACTACGACTTAGTCTATAGTTCTAAAATAATTGTAAATAATTTTAGATACTTCGGTATTTTCTAATGCGTCGCTTTTGTTGTGAAAACAAATACCATAATATAGTTTTATTTCATAATGAATATTCATAATATTCATATTGAAGTATAACTATATCTATTTTTCAGTCGATACCGAAAACAATCGTTATTTCATAAATAATGTTCGGTATGTTTTATGAAAACAATTTCATAACTTGATGCAATCAATAAGTGTTATACGACGTGCTCCCACTGTGTTTGCCTTTACTATAATAGCGTACTAAATCCAAAGGTCCATCATTCACTTAATATAGATTATTTATTTCATATACTATGCAGTGGAGAGTTCTTTTATCAAAGATTTTGAAATCAAAGAAATAAATCTCATAGAAAACAAATTTCTATACAAAAATACATTTTGGAATAGAAACTATATTTCTTATTCCAATGTTAAGTATAAATTATTATTATTACAATTCTCATTTCCGATGTTTCTTTATGAAGCAGAAATCACTATTCACTTTCTTTATCTCAATTGTACCTTAAATCACATTCACTCTTGTACACTCTTTTTTCTTTCTAAATGGTCGAATCATTCAAAAATACTCTTACTACAACATTATAATGAACTCCTTATAAAAGTGCACTCGATCATCCTTAACATTTAAGAACGTCAAATATGTTGCACTTTGCGTAAACTGATTAAATTGACATTTCAGCGATCAAGTTCTTAGATCTATATTGTAGTTTTGATCTTATGTTACATTTAACATAATACGATCCTTTTGTAATTAATCAAATTGAATAATCAATCTCACGATACTGTTTATTGGCTTATTTCGAATGAACTAACTTCATCGAAGTATCGTACATTACGACATGTGACCAGTCCCCATATAACACTTATATGCGATAGTATACAGATCATATATCCATAGTCTTGTATTGCTTTTAGAGTTCGAAACTCATAGAATGCAATACACGGTCTTGACCAAATAAACAAGTAAGCGGCCAAATTATGAATGTATTTAGTAGTTGTAAAATTAGGTGCTTGCATGGGTATTGAAACATTAACATGCAAGAAGTATTTATTAGTAAGTATATATTATATTCTATTTTCCAATCTTCAATTCAGTTCAATTGTATATCTTAATTGATAAATGTTTTAACAATCATATTAAATGTACAAATTTATCAATGTAGGTTATTATAACATTATATAGTATATGTTCTTACAACATTAGAAAGATTAAATGTTATCATTTAATTTTTCTAATAAGGCTCCCACTAGTCTTTTATGTTTCACCAAACCCTAAGCTAAACATAGAAGTCTTTCAACTTCGCCAGTGGGTGTTAGGACTCGTCCGTCTTGGAATTCTGACCATGAGTTTGCTCAACAAATCATAGCTTCACAGATGATGGATTACTCCTTATCGTTTGTATCATATACAACTCCTAACCCTTGGTACCTTGTCTTAATTTCACTTGGACCTTGAGTTTGCTCAACAAATTGAAACAAAATTATTCACTCATACCTACCATATCACGATGGCCTAAGTATAGAATATAGTATATGTACCTTGAGTTTGCTCAACAAATGCATGCAGTTATCTTACCTCGTCTATTTAATATATTAATAATACTACACATAACACCCTCGCTTGAGTTTGCTCAACAACTAAGGAGTATGTAAGTAATTTATTAACATATATATGGTAGTGGACAGCATTATATTGAAGATTCACAATCTTCAATATTTTACATTGAGTGATATCGATTTATGGAATAACGTACTTTTTATGAAATACCCTCGTGATTTAAGTGTCGGACACATCGAAAATCATGGTATATGTACATTTACGTATGTATTTATTCCTTAAGTCTATTTAGGGTTTCTTAATATTCCACCTTTCGTTTATACATTCTATTATATAAGTTTTATTATCATATAACTTTTATGTTTCATATTACTTGTATAATAGTCTTATGTATATATTATATTAATTAAATCTTATTTAATTCATCTTAATTAATTAACTTTTTAATTAATTTTATATTAATTTAGTATAAGATTTATATTTAATAATTATTATATACTATAACCTTTATAGTATAACACACATATCTCATATATGTATTTTTATTTAATTAATTAACCTTTAATTTATTTATTTAATTAAATAGTTTAAATTAAATTTATATTAATTTCCAAATTAATTTATATATATACATGTATACATATGTTAATTTAACATTTTAAAATAGTATAACATATATCATAATGTGCAATACATGTATATATTTATTAATTAATTAATCTATTTTATTAATCTTATTAATAAATTTTACGAAATTTTGAAATCAATTTATATTAATTTTCAAACATTTTGAAAATTATCATTATATTATAACATTTATAATATGTATGTATTATATTTTAAATTTAAAAATTTTATATTTTCAATTATCAAAACAATTTGAAAATTTATATTATAACATTTATAATATTTTTCTTATTTTAAATTTAACTTTTAAATTTAAAACTTTTATGTTTAATTTCATAACAATTTTGAAATTAGCCCAAGGCCCAATTCAAATTGGTCCTTTTCTATTAGGGATAATATTTTGGGCTTACCTCATCATTTCGAGTCAAGCTGGTAGCCAGGTCGGGCAGAGTACATGATTATCCAAATCCAGCCTCAAGCACTACTTTTCTAAACACCCTACACTATAGGCAGCCTTTAATTGGTTAACCCCGACTTGATTGATTTAGACCATATATGTTATTGGATTCTAACACCATTGTTGGAACTGGGGCAATACATTCAGAACCTTTCTGAATTTTATTTAAATAAAATCTCTTATTTTATTTAAATTTATACAGTTTTGTTTAATATATATATTAATATATATAAATATACACATATGTATCATATACGTATATGTATGCGTGTGCATGTGTAACATGATATCCCGTGCAAGGTATAACATGTCCGTGTACAGATGTTGGGATTTACATCGCGATAGACACGTTAGCTCATCTGATATGTATTGTATATTGTCCAAATATATGTATGTATCTAACTTATTGCTTATATTAATATTATAAACCTATATACATATATATGTATATGTTAATTTTGTATAAATAATTTTATGTAAATGAAAATATTTAAACAAATATACATACATATATGTATGTATGTATGTATGTATGAAATTTATAAATATAAATATATATAATTTTAATATCATATATTTATATATGCATATTGTTATAAAAATATTAATATATATATATATATAATTTTATTTATTTATTATCTTTTTATGAATAATGTATGAACCAATATATATATATATAATGACAAAATTATATATATATATATTATAAAAAAATATAAAAAAATTATTATTTTTTAAAATTCTAGATCGTATGTATACCACCAAAACTTTATTATTAATTTTTATTATTCAAAAAAATATATTAATTGAATATTCTTTCAAAAATACATAAAATAAAAATAAAAAATCATTTTTGGAACATTTTTCCAAATTTTCCAAATTTTATATTTCTAGTAAAGCATATATGATATATTTTAAGTTTAAAATATTTTTTCATAATTTTTCTCGGTCAAACTAGAATTTTAATTATTGTATCGATTTTCGGTCGAATATTACAATAATTTTTAAAAATAGAAAAACTAGTTTTTAATTTCTTATTTTCTAGTCAAGAGCTTATCTTACAATAAAATAATTTTTAAAAGTTTAAGAAATAATTTTCAAAACATATTTAATTTTATAAGATATATTTAGATTGTATATTGATTTAAATAATATTTTTTATAAAAACTATAAAGATACATGTATAAAACTTTGATTTTCAATATATATATATATATATATATATATATAACTATACATCTAATTATAAAAACTATTTTGCTACTGATGAAAATTATTATTGCTATAAAGATACATGTATAAAATTATATTATCAATTTTAACCATAGAAATACATTGTGTAAATATAAACAATATATGTATAATTAAATTGTGTGTGTGTGTGTATTAATCATTTTCAATGTGTGTATATATATATATATATTAATAAAATAATAATTAATTATATCTAAAATATGTTGTTGTGTAGATCTATCTTGCATATAAAAATGGTTTTTTTTAAATGAATATATACATATAACCAATCTAACTTGTGACAACATTAATATATATCAAAATCGTCACCTAATTAACAATATAAAAATAATATATATATATATATATATATATATATATATATATACAATGAAATATTATTTAGAAGATTATAACTGTAATTTAATGTAAAACATACCTAAGAACCAATGTCTTGAAATGATGAATTCTCTCCTTTGAAAGCTTTTCAATTTGCCGGATTGCTAGTTCTTGAACCGTTCATCGATTTTGAATTGATTTGAGATGGACATGATGGAGCAACCGTGGAGTGATTTCTACTAGAGACAGAAGGAAAGGGCGGCAATTAAAGGTTATTTGCAATTACGGTTAGGGATGTTTAAATAGTGGATAAAAGAGAGAAAATAGTGGATCTCATCTCATACTAATTCTCCCTTAATTTGAGCAATCCAAATCTAATATCTCTAATCTAATTTGAGTTGCCCCTTATGTCCATATTTTAGCCGAAATTCTCACCAACAATGATGGGCCAAAATCCCATTTAAGCCCAAAGAAAATATTATTCAATTAAATTCAATTTAATCGCTTATCGATATCATATATCGATTGATATATTTATAGCTGTTATAAATATATATTTAATAATATTTATTCCTTAAATCATAATCAAAGTTTTATAATTAATAGTTCATAAATATTAATTAATTTATAATAATTATAAACTAATTAAATCGTTTAGTCAAAAGAGAATTCATCATTTTGGTTGTGTAACTCCTCAGGTGTAAATTTGGTCAGCGATTAATATCGAACTATTCAAATATTAACATTCACACGTCGCTTAGTAGGTGTTGTGACATTTTGGATAAATTTACTGCTTACTTAGTTTTGATAAAATTCAATTTCACTTTTTTAAGCATTACCTGTTTGTGACTTTTATTTACACCAATTCATTTCGTCAAAACTATATCACTTTGGACTTATGAAATTTGATAATTGTTAAAATTCCAATATTGTCCATATTCAACTCTATAGTCCAAACACAAAGTCTTTGGTTCAATAATAACAATTATTATTAACCGACATGCTTTGGCAAGGGACTTTGACTTTGAGTGACTTGAGTTGACTGTGATACTAACCTCATATGGCTACGGAGACGAATCCTCTATTGAATAGTGATACGCTTTCAATACTTCCACTCGACCCAACTATAGTCACTCGATGGATGTTGTGCCATGATTTGACTATAATCAAAGCGGAGCTTTTATGTTGAAGATCGATAGTATTCTTAAGTCGGGAGAACTATGTAAATCAGTCACATCGATATTTTCTATTTGATCTTGGTTATATTAACCAACATAAAACTATATTTGATGTAATCCAATATATTTGATATATAAACATGGTTTAGAACATGGTTTCATACACTAGTAGTGCTAAATTTAGTAATGCTAAAAATATACAACATGGTTTCACAATTAGTCTCACAATTTGATAATCAACAGAAATCTAATAATGCTAAATTTAGTAGGGAAAAGTAATATATAAATATACAAACGTGGTTTCATAATTTATTATACATATAATATTCGACTTTCAAAAGCTGATCTATTGTATTTGATGTAATCCATTACCCAATCCACATACTAAATGGTACCTAATTATTATTTAGAACAAATCAACACATCACATGATCAATCCAAAACCAAATCTAACGTTCATGACCAGTACAAGTTTAAGAATAAATGTTCTAACTGTTCACATTTTATTGTTATTTGAACTGTTAGAATGTGAACATTTCTGTTTTGCTTTTATAGTGTTCCAAGAATGACTTCTTTCAAAATCAATATTTTCAATAATTCCAACGAACAAACAAAAGTCAAATTTAAAGTATCAAGTAAAGTTATTAACCATTTTAACAATAAACCAACTATAAAACCCATCACATTGCCCAATCATCATTAAATAAAAACTCAAATACAAAATTATCATATAAACCAACGATTAAAATGGAGATTCAAAAAAATAAAATAAACAACAAAATTTTGAATATCGAAATTAAAAAAAAAGGATACATAAGAAATTTGGATTTATTACACCTGCCACCAAAATAAACATATTAAAATCCAAGTTTAAAAATTCCGACAATGGTACAACATTGACAAAACTTCCAATCGAAGGGAAAACAATTGAACAATACATCATACTTAAGGCAAAATAAAACGAGAAAACTATATATATATATATATATATATATATATCTGTGTGTGTGTGCGCGCGCGCGCGTATCTGTGTGTATGTATGTATTACCAAAAAAAATTCTGTTCACAAATTGGTGGAAAAATGAAAAAGAAATCGAGTCACATAAAAATGTATGATTTTTCTAAAGTTACAACACCTTTTTAACTCCATAAAGCAAGAAAATGGTATAGAGACAATTGGTACAAATGAATCAACAATTGATTTTTACCTCAGGACTGAAATTGGTAAGATCTTGGATTGGTCCAAGATATATTTGAGCAGCAAGCAGTTGTCAAGTGTATATCTCATTTTCCTAAATCAAAGATGAAACTCCACTAGTCAGAATAAAGCGCAAAAAGGTTAGCCTGAGTAATTATTAAAAATAACAATTTAAACTATGCGAAGAGAGACATTCCCCAAAAAAAGCAAGACAATCCTCGATCTCAAATTCCAACGGTTTGAGAGCATAACTTGGGATTGAAATTATTAGGATAAATAATAGTAAAATTTATTATGAAGTACCTTGTAAACGAAGGAAGAATAAGCATATGTCTTAATAGTGGCATTATACATGATACATACATCCTAGAAAAATGGATTTATACATATTAACCCGCGAAAATGTTTTCAAACAATAAATGTTATGCGTTATTGCAAATATACATGTATCAAAACTGTAGTGGTGTTGAGACTAATGCATTTACATTAATATGCAGTCACCTATAGGTTGTCTTGAAATGCATAACAATTATTGTGTAAACATATCAATGGGATACTATGCATAAAGAAATGTATAAACATTTAATTAATAGAGTGGTTTTAATTTATAGCAGAGTATAACGACTCATCAAAAAAGACAATAGAATATTAGTAGAATATTAATAGGATAATTTGGAAAATACCGTTTGATTTGATTGCCTTGAATTTAGTTAAAGGCAAAAAGAGTGATACCATACTTGCTGTATCAATCAAAAATTGAGGTTGATGTCTTTCAGTGGACCAAATAAGACTGCCTTTAAATGCAAAAAAAATTAGAGGTCGGAAATACCCTTTGAAAATCTAATCTAAGAAAATTTGCAATCAAGTTAACATAATTAGCTTTCTCTTATGGTTGACACACTGTTGAAGACAAAATAAAAAATGTTTAAAGAGATGACCAGAAAGGTAAATCTAGTTAATAATGAAATTAAACAAAATAAAAAGAAGGAAGGAATCAATAACATAATCATAGATTTGTAGAATAAAAGATAGAGAAGAGGTATGTCCAAAATGTGCAAAAGCTACTATTTATGTTTTTTTTCTTCAAATAATTATAGTTTCACAAAAATACTCTAAAGCAGCGAGAAATCTTGTTTTCTGGTGCATGGTACATACATCCTAGAAAATGGATTTATACATAGCAACCTAATGAAATATTTTCAAACAATAAATGTTATGCATTAATGCAAATATATATGTATCAAAACTCCAGCGGTGTTGAGATTAATGCATCCACATTAACATGCAGTCACTTATAGATTGCCTTGAAATTCATAACATTTATTGTTTAAAACATATCAGTGAGATACTACATGCATAAATAAATGTATAAACATTTAATTAACAGAGTGGTTTAATTTATAGCAGAGTATAATGACTCATCAAGAAAAGGCAATAAAATATTAGTAGAATATTAATAGGATAATTTGGAAAATACCATTTGATTGATTGTCCTGAATTTAGTTAAATGCAAAAAGAGTGATACCATAGCTTGCTGTACCAATCAAAAATGAGGTTAATGCCATTTAGCGGACCAAATAAGAATGCGTTTAAATGCACAAAAATTAGAGGTCGGAAATACTCTTTGAAAACCTAATCTGAGAAACTTTGCCATCAAGTTAACATGATTTGCTTTCTCTTATAGTTGATACATTGTTGACAACAAATTAAAAAATGTTTAAAAAAGATGGCGGGAAAGGTAAATCTACCTAATGATGAAATTAAACAAAATAAAAGGAAGTAAGGAATAAACATAATCATAGATCTGTAGAAAATTAGGCGTAGGTTAGAATTCATATAAAAATGGTAAAAAGATTAGGGCATAACTTGCTGGAAGTTGACAAAGATTTGCTTTGGTGAGATAGTAAACCTGCGTATAAACATGGGGAATATAATCGAAGACTAGCTTGATAAACAGAAGGAGAATGTTGAATATTGAAACTGATGGATAATTTTTTATTTTGTAATTGAGAGTAAATTAGTTGAATAGAAATCAAAACATATGAATAGGAAAATAAACGGAGCTATGGAAAGACAGAAGCAGAATGGACAACATCTATAGTGGTTAAAAAGCTGAAAATTAATTAAAATGAATTGGAGAAGGTAAATGCACAAAAACTCTTAAATCGTTGGTCGATTATTATTTGACATAAGATTGAATGAGAAAGAAGAATTCAAATGATTAGATATTGAGTTTTTATATGTAATAAAATGAATAGATAGACATATATGAGTGCGCTTAAAGTGCAATGAAATGGTTGCAACTTATGTTATTGGATCATCTACCCATGCGAAGTACGGGGTCGTACTGCCGACTATGGTGGGCTATAAATCTTGACCCGTTAATCTTAACATAGTCCATTATTGGATTGGATATCCCACTACACTCCTATATTAACGCCTTTGCCGTTCGCATTTCTATCTGCCCCAAAGTCGGATTCAAATCAGGTAAATTTGTCTTAATTTTTTCGGTTCTCCTCTTTTGGTTTTTGTTGGAATTTTTTGATTAAACATTAGTGAAATGATAACCCTTTCCCCGAATGATCGACTCTGATTACAGTGCGCAATTTATTTTCTCTTCGGATAAATCAAGCCAATGGTTTTGATCCTCTTTATTCATTTTTCTATTTCATGTATGCCCTTTCTTTTCTTTCTTTCTTGATAGTAAGAAAAAATGGTGGTCGATGGTGAAGAAACAAAGGCTTGTTTCTCTGAACATTCACAGTTACCGCCTAATAAGAGCTTTCTCTTTGCCAGGCTTGAGTGCTTCTGCTGCTAGTTCTTTCCATGGATGTTGTAGAATATTTTTTCTTATTTTTCTTCGTACCTTTTCCTTTCGATTATTGTAAAGCCTTAATCTATTGTTTTTCTGATCGATATAAAATTAGGTATAAGGTGATTACTTTCCCGATGTTGCCTTAATTTTCTGCAGTTAATTTTTTTCCCTGTTACCTTTGAATTTGCGCTATTCAGTGCTTGATTTTTGAGTTTTACCTGTTAGTTCATTTTTTGTAATGTTCATGTTATTATTTTTACTGAATTTTGATGTGCTTTACTAAAACTTTAGTAGTATACTGTAATATACAGTATATTCAATTTTGCTTGTTGCAGCTATTCTTGTAGCTATGTATAACAATGTTCGTGTTAGTATTCCAGCAAATTGTTTAATAGCAATCATTTGCTAAAAAATTACTTACACATTGTTTGTTCTACGTACCAACTGCTCAATGGGAGGCACTATATCTTGAGAGAGAAAGATACTTTGAAGTAAATATGCTTGTTCAATGAAATAAGTATTTAGAAGATTTTAGATCTGATCAGTGACTTTTGTTAGCCATAATGTTTTGTTAACATTGTGGTTTTTGATTATATTTTTTTATATTGTTTGTGTGATAAAATCTAAGATCTATGCTTTGGAATGTGGGACTTAACATAAAAAAATCGTGATTTTGGGGAGTTCATATGCTTCTTGAATATTTTGCGAATGCTTTTTTTAGATAAAAGGTTCAACTGCGTGAAATTGTTTCTGGTTTAGTATCATTGCATCCACCTGAATCCAATGGTTTATATTCCAGATCAACAATAGTTGCATTGCTCAGTTTGTCAATAAGTAATGTTGATTAAGTGTAGCATTGTGACTAAATATCTTATTAATTTCAAATGATCTTCTTATATCAATCGCTAATGTTTGAAATTCAACATTTTTGTGCTGTTCATTGCAATCACATGTTTGTGCTATTATAAGAGGTACATACAGGGGGTTTGGAAGTTTAACCAATACAAATATTTCATAATAACATTTTACATGGTGGTGAGTCTGGTGACAATCAGAGAATGATTCCTTGAAATGATTTTGCATGCTGAAATATGTCAGATATGCAAACATTTTTTGTAAACTTTATGGCATTGATACTACTAATGTGTGGTAAGAGAATTGATCAGGCAAAGTTCATAAGAAAGTGTTCAGACAACATACCTTTGTCGAGTTGTAGTTAACCCATGGATATTGTAGGGATCTCTGTCTTTCAGCAATGCAATAGGAGTTGGGATCCAATAATTTTGAGGTATGATTTTATTATTATTATTATTATAAAATCTCTTTTTCTAACTAAATTTCCTTGTTATAAATCTCTTTGTCTACTCATATTTGGTTATGCCAGCAAAAATAACCATTATGATGAATTATTTTATGATTTTTGTTTCGTTTTTTTTTCATTTAGTTTCAAATTTGAATCAAGTGTTTTGTTTGATTGTGTATACAAAAATTGGACAATTGATTCAGAATTTTAGTTGTCAAACTAAGCTATGAGATCTTAGTGCTTTATTGTCATAAAAATTCATTTGAGGTTTTTGATAGTTACTAGCATGAGTATTACTGTGTGAAATCTAACCAAGTTTTTGAGGTTGTGATAGAAATAGTCTGATTATCTGCGTTAAGATCTTATTATATTATATTTAGATGTTCAGACTTTATGCTAAATTAGCTTTCAATTTTCGTTACTACTTTCTTGATTTTCATACAAGTGAGTAATATGGTTTAACATATGTTTCATTTTTTATTTCATCCCATTTATGCAGTCAATTCATTTGAAGTATTGAATGATAAATAAAAGAATAGCAAAAATCAGCATTTAAACATCTATTTATGTGATTTATAATAAAAAAATATATGAATGCCCGATGATGCATAACATAAATATGGAAGTGGTTCTTACATAGTTGTTCATTTTCAACCTATTACATGCCTTTCATACATGTATGTATGTGTGTCTATGTATATATGATCTTGCTACCAAGTAGAATACATTGAAAAAATTATTTCAATTTGGAATTTACCGCGTTGTGTATGTATGTGTGTGTATTCATGCCTGCAAAAAATGAGATCATTTCAAAGCTTCTAGCATGTTCAAAATATTAACTCAATATCAACCGTTATAGAACATTTATTTTAACGGTCGATTTGAGGTATTATTTTGGATATGGCATCTTACCACTTGTGCTAGTGATCTTTAACACACTCTTGTGTGTGCGCACACACACATACATATATAATAATGACGACTATGGCAATGAGTAGCGTCTTACCACTTGTGCTAGTGATCTTTAACATACTCTTGTGTGTGTATGTGTGTGCGTGCGCGCACACACACATACATATATAATAATGATGATGATAACAATGATAATAATAATAATAATTAATATGGACAGAAATTCAAATATCATATTTTTTTGGTGAATATTTGCCTCGTTCTAAGCTTAGGACTTTCAATCTCAAACTGTATGTATGTATGTACGTACGTACGTTACACATATCTATAGGCATGTTAATGTGTGCTGTCATGAACAACTTTTGTGTGAGCTACAATGAGAGTAGACTATGAGTTCTGAGGGCATTATCATACATATCAACATCTTAAAGAGCATTTTATTTTCTTGTTGGGAATAACTTAACATTTGATTTCATCTTAATATTAAAATGTGCTGCACTTGTGATTATACAAAAAATGTTCTATTGATTTACACTTATGACTGAAGCTGTTTATTTTGTTTTTGCTGTAACATTGATACCCTGAGACGAATTTATTTGTTCCTTTTATATGGAACGGTTCACATGCTTATACATTTTGTGCTTGTTATGTGCATTCGTCTCAATCCTCCCCCCCAACTCTCTGCAATTCTTTTATCCATTTATCGTATGTTCTATATTCTTCTACTTATGTATGTTTATGTGTTCAACATGAATGACCTTGTTTTATTTGCATAATATTAGTAGGAATTTTTCTTCTTAATCGTATTTTTGGAGACCTATTGTTAAACTCTCTGATATACTGCTTTTAGGTATTAATAATATTGTATACCATGGTAATAATACATCTTTTTGGCGTGATATTTGGGTTTCACCTATATCTTTGAAAAATGAAGTTCCTGATTTATTCAATATTTTTGCAATTTTAAGGACGTGTTCATAAAGCATATTTATGACCCTTATGATAACTTTAAATGAGATTTAGTTTTTATTTCCTGTATTCTTCTACCTATGCATCATGAATGACCCTTGTTTTATTTGCAGTAACATATTTGACAGGGCTTAAGGGCTTTTTGATGTCTGATATGTTACCTCAAGTTGTTTAAAAATTTAGAACCAAGGAGGTTATCTCAGTAGTATCGGTTCCTGCTAGATTTTCATCGCTCAGTTCTTATTTATTATTAAAGTTTTACTGAATCGTTTGATATAGAATGTATATTTGTTTAGCCATTTGCTAATTATATCACATTTAAATGGTTGGTTTGATGATTCAAGTGAGCTAAAAAAAGGCAAAAGTTGGAGAGTTGAAGTAAACTTAAGTTTAAAAAGATTTACCCAGAAAGCTTATTTATCTATAAATATTCACATTATCATGTTGGTCTTTAATACATATTGGTTATATGTGGCCATTGCTTGTTAACGGTTCTCAGTATCAAACATTACATAAAAGCTACCAGCTGTGGTTGGTCAAAATTATTATACGATGAATACAGTATCTACTGTTGTGAAGCAGACTGTCAAAAAGAAAAATTGGTTGCCTTATGCTAATTTTTGCTGTTTCACAGCTCAGGAAGGAGATGATGCTTCATAATTCATATTGAGCAATAAACTGAAGTTAACTCATCTACTGTAGCTTTTATGATTTGATTTTATTTCAGTCAGTTTTGGTTTGTGGTACTTGTCTGTCTGAAATGAGTTTTAGTGTCATTCTGGAAGTTGATTTTTTTGGTTTGATCCATACTGCATGTAGATTGCTCGGTCTCATTTTCTATACAACCAAATTTAGTGACTTTTATTATTTATTCGGGTAATTAGCAGTTTTTTTTATCTAGGCTCTGGTTCATTTTGAGCTTGAATTGTATTTTTAGCACAATATTTGATTGGTTGACTACCAAATTGTAAAATGTGTAGATTTGCCTAAAAAATATAACTCTTTACTGTTTTATTGTGTCAAAATTACACCTAACAAACAATTTCGAAAACTGCGAAATGTTACTTCTAATCGTGTGGTACGATGAAATGTGGTTTGGTTAAAGATGTTTTTGACCCTTTTCGGTAGTATAATCAAGCCTGTAAACGGTCGGATACAGATTCAGGTAGTGTCATATCTGTATTCGTGTTTGAAATCATTTTCGAATATTGAATATTTATATATGCGGATACAGACGGATATTGGATATTCTTCAATCAATTCGTAACTAATAAATCTACACAAATAAATACAAAATTTTAATTTATTATAAATCCATTTCAGTACTAAAAATATGAAAAATAATAAATATGATTGGGAAAATAATTTCAAGCAGTATATATTGATTTTTATATACATATTAAATTTTTTTACCTGGATAAAATAGTAAAGACGATCGTTTTATGTACTAAAATACAAAAAAATAAATAAATATAATCATGATAAAAATTGGATTGATAATTATCGAATATGGATATGGTCATATTCGCATCCGTATTCGTTTTTCGGATATTGAATAATTCTTCATAATTCAGTATGATATTATTTTGATGATCATTTATGAATGGTTAAGTAAAGGTTTTAAATAAAAAAAGAATTAAAAATCGTTTATGTGACTTGATCGTACTTTATGTGCTTAATCATGCTTGATATCCATATAAAATTAAATCTCTGGATTAATCGTTTGTTAATTTGATAGTTAATTAAAACGTGTTAACTTTAAAATGCCTTACCTAGGATTTTGAGGAAATAAACAATAATGTGTTTGAAAGTATTTGTGATTAGTGTAAAATGATTTGTCACTTCGGAAAACAAAATGATTTATTATGTAACCGATGATTCTGGCAATCCATAACTAAAAAGTGGGCGAAGGGTTTTGTAACCCTTAGTACAGTATACTTTTAGGATAAGAAGGATATACTTGTTTGTTGATTCTGTGAAGCTAGGTCCAGGTTGCCTTGTTTGTGGGAGAAACATTTCGATCTGGTTGCATATATTTTGCTATGCTTTTATAGTAGAGTATTTGAGATTTCCAATTAGTGATTTGTTTTTAAAATCCTTAAGAAAAGCATGATTTAATACAAAAGATATATTATTATTTCAAAAGAATTTGAAATGAAACCGAAAATTTAGTTCGAAAAGATTATTTTCGAAAAGGATCATATTTTAAAAATAATAGTTAATTAGATTTCAGAAAATCTAAATATTAAGGTTAAACCTAAGTGGATAACTTGAAAATTGCATTTATGGTTGTACAACGGTAGATTTATAATATTTGATATTGGTATGTATTAAAGTACATCTAGTAGATTAAATAATTATTTTGATAAGTTGTATTATTGAATTTGTATCATATACATTTAGTAGTGTTGTATATTTATCAGATTATGATATAATAAATGGTAGTTTTCGTAGTTTTAAAACAGACAGATTTTTCGACGATTTTGACTGGTCTGAAAATCCGGATCGTCACAGATGGTAAGTACATCCATGAAAGTCTGTGTTCGAAATCGAAAGCTATCATTTCTAAAGAAAGAAACCAATTTTCCTCTTCATTATCAAAGGTTAGGTATTACAAGTCTCCAGTAAAGCAAATAGAAAGTGAGTGTAATCTTACCATGCAATGGTTTTAAAACGTGAATGTTTCGATGTTGTAAATATTATTGTAACAACCTGGGATTTGCATTACCAACTAATAAATAAAAGTTAAGATTTTTATTTATTTTAATGAAGCATAAAAGGTTTTGGAATAACAAAATTTATGTGAAAAATGCTATTTTAATTAAATGGGAAATATGAGATTTTAAAATGAGAATAAAATGTTATTTTTGGAAAGTTAAATATTTTAGGAGAGATTTTAAAACGAGTTTGGATAAGAAAAATGAGTTTTATAAACATACATGAACACTTAGACTAATTTTTGAAAAACATGTAAATAACTCTCTTCTTATTGGGTTTCTAAACCTAGCCCAATAACCCACCCTAAACCTCCTCTATAATTATCTCATACTCTCCAAATCTTATTCGTTCATCCCTACTCAAAACCCTAATTATTTCCTAAAGCTTTCATAACAAAAATGGTCTCTATCTTTATCTCCTTCTAGTTTTTGCTTATGTAAGTCATTCTATGCAAAGGTAATGCAAATACCCACCTCAAATCCATTTTTATATCTCTCTAATTTCTGAAATTTAATTGGTAACACATGTTTTATGTGTTTTTTTCATCTTATAGCCTTCTAATCATTTTTTGCTAACTTGGGTTGATGCTATAGTAGTCTTTGTTGCTTTTGTGAGAGGTATATTGCTAAAAACCTCTTCTAATATGAGTTTAATCATCTTTTGATTTCAGTAATCATTTAGTAACACATATTTTATTATGTAACATGTGAATCATAGCTCTTTGATTCTCTTTGCTTTCATTTTGGGTGTGCACACAAGTTGCTTGCTATATTGGTTGAGGTAATATATGCTAGCTGAAATTATAATTAGTTTATTGCTGTTAGTAAATTAGGCATATCTCATTCATCTTAAATCGGAATTAAGATTTTCTTGATGTTCTGGAAAGCTTATTCTGTAGGTTATAACTTTTATGTTTTGAGTTTTTCCTAATTTTGTGGTTTGAATGGTCGAAATCACGTTTGTTTGTCGCTGACCTGACAACAAACTACATGGTTGATAAAATAAAAACCTGAAATTGATTTGGCCATAAGTTACTCGTTTCTTATCCGAATTAGATAATTTTGGATGTTTCGGAAAGCTTAAAACATATGCTACAATTTTTGTTCAGTGAGTTTTCTGTAATTTTGCCATTTAGATGACCTGAAATGCATTCAAAGACAGAAGACCAATTCTGTCTTTAACAAGTTATCTTGAGTTTCAATCTGATATTATTTTGCATGTATCTCTCTCGTTTTTGATCCGAATTAGATAATTTTGGATGTTCCGGAAAGCTTAAAACATATGCTACAATTTCTTTTCAGTGAGTTTTCTGTAATTTTGAGTATAACTAGGTCAAAAATTGGTTTTTCTACTATCTTCCCGAGAGCGATACACATATTAGCTCTGTGGATGAAACTGAAACTATTTTGGTCATAACTTTTGAGCCGCTAGTTGGAATTTGACGATTTTGGTCTCGTTGGAAAGATGGAGTTATGAAGTCCATATCTGGAAAGTTTGGTCATCATCTGAGTTCATTAGACCCTTCGAATTTCCTGTCAGAGTTGAACCCAGATCGCTGTGCAAAACAGTGCATTTCATGTTTCTGTGTCCGACTTTGAAACGTCGCTACGCCTTCGTTTCAAGTCGGAATCGAGTAATTCTTTTTGCATTCTGAAGTAGGAATGTCGGACTACGTTCTTACCAATTTTCATGCCATTCGGATTCAGTCTGCTGGTCCGAATAATTTTCCGAACTTGGGTTCGCGTCAGTTTTGGACTATTTTCCAACACTTAGAATATTTTCAGTGATTTTCTGGTTTTATCGATTTCTTTGAGATTTGTCTCTGGATTTTGTACACGGACCTTATAAAAAGGTTTTAAAAGGATTTTTCGCTCCGAAATGGCTTTTGAAATTATTATATAATATTATTTTTATTTAGTGGACTATTTACTCCATAATAGGAGAGTTTTCAAAAGCCGTTTTAGAGTGTTCTCAAAATCAATTATAAATCCGTTTCGAACCATTATTTTCTATAATAAAAATCTCACTTACTTTTTAGCACGTCAAGCGAAGTGGAAAGGTGCTTAAACGGTTAGGAAATCTCCGGCCTATGGAACCGTGTGTATTTTCTTTCCGGTTAATCCCCGACCTATTCGATTGATCGTTTTGACCTTTGGGTCTAGTTTACCGATGATACGAGGTGGACTTTTTATTGTTTGGAGTGTGAGCTTGCTATTGGTTAGTAAACCGTTTAGTGCGAGCGTGGGATATGAGACTCATCGTTAACACTTTACGGGTTCCTCTCCAAGAAGTTTGTGACACATTAGCCTCTAGGCAGCCAGTACTGGACCTCTTGGTCACCATGCCTCTGGGAAACCATCTCTGGACACCTGTTCTATGGAGCAGTTTCTTTTTTCGGCATGTGCCTCTGGGCCTTTATCCTTCTGGGAAGGATCTTGCCGTCTCGCGCGTTCCGCATCTGTGCGAGTGATCGATCACAACTCTACAGTACTTGGCAATAACGACTCCGGTCGGTGCACGTGCTATACTTGTATTATCTGATGATTTTTATATCCATTCGAGTACCGCCATTCGGTGTTGGTTCTATGGAACCATACAATGTAAGTGCGATTACCTTGTGGATTCAGTGTCTCTGGACACTGCTTTTCAATGTTTGATTTCATTGACTTTTCTGTATATCCCCATTGCTCTTTGGAGCATCGATCTTTGCTTGGGCATTGATTACAGACTCTGGTCACTCTTGGGATTATTGCCTATGGGCAACCTTATATAGCTTTGGCTACGCCGATGATATGAGGCGATTTTATTTATTCAACACTTTGGTGCTGATATTCTTTTTGGAGATTTTTACTGTTGATTGATGATTAGGGACCGTCATTATATTCATGTGGTCCAAAATACTCTTCTCTTAGGAAAAGTACTGTTTTATTTATGTACCGCATTATTATATATCTCGGTTATTACTGATTGTTTAGCTAGCCTGACCCGAGTGTTTTCGCTCGGGTCAGACCGAGTTGTTTCAGGTTAGGTCTCTGGACTTAGCTTCTGTGCTTCCGCTTGGACATTATCTGCTATGCTGATAGATAGCGCTTTTATTTGTCCACTATTCCGCTACTCTGTTATTATTCAGACTTTGATATGTACATATTTTTGACTCACATGTGTGGGCAGTGGCTTTGTACCCACTTATCGTATTTGGATCTGTATTGACGATGTATTGTTCTGGGATTTTATATCTGTTATGTGATTCTGTTCTGTGATGCTATTTCATTATGTTATTATGCTTTGTCCTGATAGATCTTTAGCCATTTGTAATTTCGTTATAAGTATTTACCGAATATGTCGAACCACCTGATTGAGAAAAATTTAAATAGATTCCACCTTTCGACGTATTCAGTAGATAGTTATAGCTTGATTGCAAATGGTCGCTTCCATTATACTCTATTCTCCGCTTTAACAGACAGTATTACTCCCGTAATACTCTTTGTTACAGTGGGTCTCAGAGTGGGGCGTTACAGCTTGGTAATAGAGCCAAGGATCAGAATTAAGCATAACAAACACAGAACAGACACGTAGTACAATACGTTATAATACGATCCAAATTGAACATATCCACCTTTAGATAAATAAGTTAGGAATATGTGTAGGAATCTATTATATTCCGTAATATTCCTTAATGAATTATCTATCTTTGAATCGTGCTTAACTAAATCTACCGATCATATGTTCAAGAGTGTCCCAAACCTCTCTATTGCACCTTCTGCAAAAAGGAGGGACACAGGATCTCCGTTTGTCCTATTGCTCAAGCTAGTGCCAAGCCTGGCAGCCTTAATGCTGCCAAGGCTCCTACCACTTCTGCTCAGCCTAAAGGTACACATCCTTCCGTTCTTGAAGGCTCTATTTTATTTCATGGTAGATCTTGTAGAGTTCTCTTTGATACGGATGCCTCTCACTCATTCGTATCAAAGGAACTAGTTGATACTTTATCTTTGGATGTTACTTGTCTAGTTTCTTCACTAAGGATTGTGAATCCCATTGGTGGATCCACGACCCTTAGCTTGCTCTGTGAGGATATAGATATTGATCTTTGTGGCTTTTCTTTCCGTGCAAATCTCCACGTTATGGAGTATTTGGGCTTTGACATGATTCTTGGCATGGATTGGCTCGTTCAGCATGGCGCCAAAATTATTTGTTCGGAGCGGATATTATTCATTCATCACCCTGACTCGTCCTCTCTGTTGGTTATTGTTCTTCAAGATGTTGGGCTTTTTGATGTTACTTTATTTTCTCTAGATTCACGAGATGATGAGGTAGACATATCTCGTATTCCAGTTGTTCGGGATTTCCCCGATATCTTCGAGCCAGTATCTAGTTTACCACCGAAGCGAGCTATTGAGTTCCGCATCGATCTCATCCCAGGATCTCATCCAGTTGGGCGTCCTCCTACGAGAATGTCTACCAAGGAGAATGAGGAACTCAGGAAGCAGTTAGTTGAGCTTGAAGCGAAGCAGTTCATCCGATCCAGTTCTTCGCCATGGGGTGCTGCTGTGGTCTTCGTTAAGAAGCCCGATGGCTCTCTTAGGCTTTGCATTGACTATCGCACGCTTAATGAGTTGTCCATCAGAAATCGTTATCCATTGCCACGGATAGACGATATGTTTGATCAGTTGAGCGGTGCGAAGGTCTTCTCTCAGCTCGACCTTGCCACCGGATTCCATCAGCTACGAGTCGCGGAAGACAGCATTCCTCTTACAGCATTTTGCACTCATTATGGTTCTTTTGAGTGGTTGGTCATGCCGTTCGGCTTGACGAACGCTCCGGCTTTCTTTATCGATCTCATGAATCGAGTATTCCGGGAATACATCGATAGATTCGTTCTGGTTTTCATCGACGATATTCTAGTTTATTCTAGATCCGAGGCAGAGCATGCTCGTCATCTACGGATCGTCTTGGATACTCTTCGTCAGCATCAGCTTAGGGCCAAGCTCTCCAAGTGCCATTTCTGGGAGAGCAAGGTCAAGTTCTTGGGTCATATTGTTTCTTCTGAGGGTATTTCTGTTGATCCTGTCAAGATTGAAGCTATTCAGAATTGGAAGCAGCCTGAGAACGTTCATGATATTCGCAGCTTCCTTGGTCTGGCGGGTTATTACCGTCGGTTTATCAAGGATTTCTCTCGAGTTGCACTTCCCCTTACGACGCTGACTCGTAAGGATGTTCGCTTTATTTGGTCTGATAAGTGTGAAGCTTCCTTTCAGCGACTGAAGGAACTTTTCACTCATGCTCCTATTCTAGTGGTTCCAGAGAGTAACCATGATCTTTTTGTTTACACCGATGCTTGTGGTAGCGGGCTCGGTGCTGTGCTTATGCAGAAAGATCGGGTAGTTGCTTACGCTTCTAGGCAGCTACGTCCGAATGAGATTCGCTATCCGACTCATGATCTTGAGTTGGCAGCTATCGTCTTTGCTTTGAAGACATGGCGTCACTTTCTATTAGGTGAACGCTTCACTCTTTACACCGATCACAAGTCTCTGAAGTATTTATTCAGTCAGAAGGATCTCAATATGAGGCAGCAGCGATGGCTTGAGTTTCTCGCCTCATATGACTTAGACATTCAGTATACCCCTGGCAAGGGTAATCGTGTTGCAGATGCGCTCAGTCACAAACACTCGGCAGTAGTTTCTATGATGATAGCCGAGTGGGATATTCTTGAGACTCTTTCTATGTGTGATATTCGAAATCGAGCTCTGTCTTCTGATCCTCAAATATTGTTATTCAGCTTGGAAGCTCGACCTATTCTATTGGATCGCATTGCCCATGCCCAGCGGCAGGATCCAGACTTATTGCGATATATTCATCTTCTTGAGTCGGGATCCAGTGATGAGACATTGCTGGATTATTCTATTGATTCTCATCGGTGTCTTCGCAGGAAGAACCGTATTTTGGTACCATCTGATTTATCACTTAGGCATGACATTCTGGACGAGTGTCATCGCACTAAGTACACCATCCATCCCGGCTCGAGCAAGATGTATGCTGATATGTGTCGGGTATATTATTGGGAGGGCATGAAGAGTGATGTTGCAAGTTATGTAAGCCGTTGCATGACTTGTCAACAGATCAAAGCTGAGCATCAGCGTCCATCTGGTCTTCTTCAGTCGCTAGAGATTCCATTGTGGAAATGGGATCAGATATCCATGGATTTTATTGACGGTCTTCCTCGATCGAGGTCAGGCCATACTTCTATTTGGGTCATCGTCGATCGCTTGACCAAATCAGCTCATTTCATTCCTATTAAGTCCACTCAGACTGCTCCTCAGCTTGCCAAGCTATATGTGAAGGAAGTCGTTCGACTTCATGGCATTCCTAGCTCTATCGTCTGTGATCGAGACACTATCTTTACTAGTCACTTCTGGAAGTGCCTACAGTCAGCTTTGGGCTCAAAGCTGAATCTCTCGACTGCTTATCATCCTCAGACCGACGGTCAGACGGAGAGGGTGAATCGTATTTTAGAGGATCTTTTGCGCTGGTGTATTCTGGATTTCGGAGGTAGTTGGGAGGATCACTTACCGCTTATAGAGTTCTCCTACAACAACAGCTTTCAGTCTAGTATTGACATGGCTCCTTTCGAGGCTCTTTACGGAAGGCCATGTCGCTCTCCTGCTTGTTGATTAGAGTCTGGCGAGAAGCTTATTCTAGGTCCAGATTCAGTTCGGAAATCTTCTGAGAAGATTATTCTTATTCGTCAGAGAATGAAAGAGGCGCAGAACCGTCAGAAATCCTACGCGGACAACCGTAGGAAGCCTCTTGAGTTCTCCATTGGTGATCATGTCTTTATTCGGATATCTCCCGTGAAGGGGGTTGTGCGTTTCAGCTCTACAGGGAAGTTGGCTCCTCACTATGTTGGACCATTTCCTATTACGGAATGCATCGGCCCCGTTGCTTATCGTGTGGCTCTACCTGCTCACTTCTCTGGAATACACGACGTGTTCCATATTTCCCAGCTTCGCATGTGTGTCCGCGATCCTGATTCTATCATTGAGCCGCATGCTGTGCCTGATTTAGAGATCTTACATGATTTATCTTTGGAGCAGCAACCTCTTCGTGTGCTTGATTCGGAGGTTAGACGCCTTCGCAACAAAGAGGTTCCACTCGTGAAGATTCAATGGTCACCGAATCCTAAGGACTGCACTTGGGAGACCAGAGAATCTATCGAACGCTCTTATCCTGGCTTTCTCCCATCTTCTTCTGCGGGTGAGAATTCTCTATTTTATCTTTATCACTTCTTTTGTGGATGTGACGTTATAGACGACATCTATCTTAAGGAATTGCGGGGACGCAATTTTCTTAAGGGGGGGAGTCTGTAACAAACTGGGATTTTCATTACCAACTAATAAATAAAGTTAGGATTTTTATTTATTTTAATGAAGCATAAAAGGTTTTGGAATAACAAAATTTATGTGAATAAGGCTATTTTAATTAAATGGGAAATATGAGATTTTAAAATGAGGATAAAATGTTATTTTTGGAAAGTTAAATATTTTAGGAGAGATTTTAAAACGGGTTTGGATAAGAAAAATGAGTTTTATAAACATACATTAACACTTAGACTAATTTTTGGAAAACATGTAAATAACTCTCTTCTTATTGGGTTTCTAAACCTAGCCCAATAACCCACCCTAAACCTCCTCTATAAATTATCTCATACTCTACAAACCTCATTTATTCATCCCTAATCAAAACCCTAATCATTTTCTAAAGCTTTCATAACAAAAATGGCCTCTATCTTCATCTCCTTCTAGTTTTTGCTTATGCAAGTAATTCTATGCAAAGGTAATGCAAATACCCACCTCAAATCCATTTTTATATCTCTCTAATTTCTGAAATTTAATTGGTAACACATGTTTTATGTGTTTTTTTGATCTTATAGCCTCCTAATCATCTTTTGCTAACTTGGGTTGATGCTATAGTAGTCTTTGTTGCTTTTGTGAGAGGTATATTGCTAAAACCTCTTCTAATATGGGTTTAATCATCTTTTGATTTCAATAATCATTTAGTAACACATGTTTTATTATGTAACATGTGAATCATAGCTCTTTGATCCTATTTGCTTTCATTTTGGGTGTGCACACAAGTTGCTTGCTATATTGGTTGAGGTAATATATGCTAGCTGAAATTATAATTAGTTTATTGCTGTTAGTAAATTAGGCATATCTCATTCATCTTAAATCGGAATTAAGATTTTCTTGATGTTCTGGAAAGCTTATTCTATAGGCTATAACTTTTATGTTTTGAGCTTTGCCTAATTTTGTGGTTTGAATGATCGAAATCACGTTTGTTTGTCGCTGACCTGACAACAAACTACATGGTTGATAAAATAAAAACCTGAAATTGATTTGGCCATAAGTTACTCGTTTCTTATCCGAATTAGATAATTTTGGATGTTCCAGAAAGCTTAAAACATATGCTACAATTTTTGTTCAGAGAGTTTTCTGTAATTTTGCCATTTAGATGACCTGAAATGCATTCAAAGACAGAAGACCAATTCTGTCTTTAACAAGTTATCTTGAGTTTCAATCTGATATTATTTTGCATGTATCTCTCTCGTTTTTGATCCGAATTAGATAATTTTGGATGTTCCGGAAAGCTTAAAACATATGCTACAATTTCTTTTCAGTGAGTTTTCTGTAATTTTGAGTATAACTAGGTCAAAAATTGGTTTTTCTACTATCTTCCCGAGAGCGATACACATATTAGCTCTGTGGATGAAACTGAAACTATTTTGGTCATAACTTTTGAGCCGCTAGTTGGAATTTGACGATTTTGGTCTCGTTGGAAAGATGGAGTTATGAAGTCCATATCTGGAAAGTTTGGTCATCATCTGAGTTCATTAGACCCTTTGAATTTCCTGTCAGAGTTGAACCCAGATCGCTGTGCAAAACAGTGCATTTCATGTTTCTGTGTCCGACTTTGAAACGTCGCTACGCCTTCGTTTCAAGTCGGAATCGAGTAATTCTTTTTGCGTTCTGAAGTAGGGATGTCGGACTACGTTCTTACCAATTTTCATGCCATTCGGATTCAGTCTGCTGGTCCGAATAATTTTCTGAACTTGGGTTCGCGTCAGTTTTGGACTATTTTCCAACACTTAGAATATTTTCAGTGATTTTCTGGTTTTATCGATTTCTTTGAGATTTGTCTCTGGATTTTGTACACGGACCTTATAAAAAGGTTTTAAAAGGATTTTTCGCTCCGAAATGGCTTTTGAAATTATTATATAATATTATTTTTATTTAGTGGACTATTTACTCCATAATAGGAGAGTTTTCAAAAGCCGTTTTAGAGTGTTCTCAAAATCAATTATAAATCCGTTTCGAACCATTATTTTCTATAATAAAAATCTCACTTACTTTTTAGCACGTCAAGCGAAGTGGAAAGGTGCTTAAACGGTTAGGAAATCTCCGGCCTATGGAACCGTGTGTATTTTCTTTCCGGTTAATCCCCGACCTATTCGATTGATCGTTTTGACCTTTGGGTCTAGTTTACCGATGATACGAGGTGGACTTTTTATTGTTTGGAGTGTGAGCTTGCTATTGGTTAGTAGACTGTTTAGTGTGAACGTGGGGTATGAGACTCATCGTTAACACTTTACGGGTTCCTCTTCAAGAAGTTTGTGACACATTAGCCTCTGGGCAGCCAGTACTGGACCTCTTGGTCACCATGCCACTGGGCAACCGTCTCTGGACACATGTTCTATGGAGCAGTTTCTTTTTTCGGCATGTGCCTCTGGGCCTTTATCCTTCCGGGAAGGATCTTGCCGTCTCGCGCGTTCCGCATCTGTGCGAGTGATCGATCACAACTCTACAGTACTTGGCAATAACGACTCCGGTCGGTGCACGTGCTATACTTGTATTATCTGATGATTTTTATATCCATTCGAGTACCGCCATTCGGTGTTGGTTCTATGGAACCATACAATGTAAGTGCGATTACCTTGTGGATTCAGTGTCTCTGGACACTGCTTTTCAATGTTTGATTTCATTGACTTTTCTGTATATCCCCATTGCTCTTTGGAGCATCGATCTTTGCTTGGGCATTGATTACAGACTCTGGTCACTCTTGGGATTATTGCCTATGGGCAACTTTATATAGCTTTGGCTACGCCGATGATATGAGGCGATTTTATTTATTCAACACTTTGGTGCTGATATTCTCTTTGGAGATTTTTACTGTTGATTGATGATTAGGGACCGTCATTATATTCATGTGGTCCAAAATACTCTTCTCTTAGGAAAAGTACTGTTTTATTTATGTACCGCATTATTATATATCTCGGTTATTACTGATTGTTTAGCTAGCCTGACCCGAGTGTTTTCGCTCGGGTCAGACCGAGTTGTTTCAGGTTAGGTCTCTGGACTTAGCTTCTGTGCTTCCGCTTGGACATTATCTGCTATGCTGATAGATAGCGCTTTTATTTGTCCACTATTCCGCTACTCTGTTATTATTCAGACTTTGATATGTACATATTTTTGACTCACATGTGTGGGCAGTGGCTTTGTACCCACTTATCGTATTTGGATCTGTATTGACGATGTATTGTTCTGGGATTTTATATCTGTTATGTGATTCTGTTCTGTGATGCTATTTCATTATGTTATTATGCTTTGTCCTGATAGATCTTTAGCCATTTGTAATTTCGTTATAAGTATTTACCGAATATGTCGAACCACCTGATTGAGAAAAATTTAAATAGATTCCACCTTTCGACGTATTCAGTAGATAGTTATAGCTTGATTGCAAATGGTCGCTTCCATTATACTCTATTCTCCGCTTTAACAGACAGTTTTACTCCCGTAATACTCTTTGTTACAGTGGGTCTCAGAGTGGGGCGTTACAATTATTGCATATGTTGTGTATGATCATACAATGGTGTATTTATATAGTATTGATGTTTGATTTGTGCTCGGCCAGTTTATGAGTAATAACCTTTTTCTTTTACATGGCTACTAATCGAGAGGCTAGCCGTAAAATTAGATTCGATGTAACAATTTGTAGTCATAGTTGATTTAGATTTTTCGGATACTCATTAACAGTTCTAAGTATAATTTAAAATGCTTCAATTCAGTAACAATATTATAAGCTTATGCAACTCTCACAAGTTCATGTAGATTTTCTGATCTTGATTTTGGCAAATATAAATATGTTGGAAAATCGGTCTTGATTAGTCTCTATTGTTTTGCCTGGTCCATGCGAATAAGAATCTCATTGGGTTTACATGATTTTAACAAGGAAAATATAATTGATTACATGCATATGGGATAATGACAAAATTAAATGGAAAATATGAAAATAGACTGAAATGGTGGATTGTAAATTGTTTTCTAGCTTAGAGAGCTTACTAGTAGGAATGCGAAAGCCTGAGGAGACCTTGATAAAAATAGACTTGGAAAGAAAAAGTACCGGTTGTGGTACTCCTTACCACATTAAATTGTCATTTTTTCAGGATTTATTTAACAAGTTAATGAATGCTAAATAATTGAAATTGTCTAAATAATATAAATTTATGATCAGCTTAACCGATTGATATAAGAAGTCGAAAGCAAAATTGTAGTAGAAAGTGGAGAAGAGGTTTTTTAACATGGTTCATTAATATCAACAAGTGTCGTTTTTGGGATCAAACCCATGACTTTTAATCTAGTAGTTTGAACTACCAACCAACTGAGCCAACATTATCGGCAAATGGATAAGAGTTTTGTATGTTATTGTAACCGAGAAGAGCACCTTACAACTAGCTTATCCATACATTAACTTTTATCCATTATTTAAATATATTTCAGTTATTAAATCATTTTAATTTTGTGGCTAACTATGTTGTTGTAGGAGAGTCATGCTAACTGCGAAATAAAGTTATGTGGCGTTTAATAGAGTTGTAAAGTCATGCTAATTGAAAATAAAAATGTTTATATCCGTGTGTTCACATCATAATGTTGTAAAATATGGATTTGTTCTTTTGAAGTTGTTAAAAATTTAATTTAATTATGTAATGTATGATATAAATTTTTTGATATAAAAGCCATACTTTATTCAAGCAGAACACTCATTTTAACGTCTCAAGATTCGAACCAATGACCTCTAGAACCTAAGTCTAGAGTGTCATATCACTAACTAGTTGAGCTAGTAGTCTTCGACGATATACTTTTTGAAATAAATGAATTATAAATATAAAAAAAATATTTTTATTTATGTAAAAGACCACTGGTTCAACTGGTTAATGGTATGCTGTTCTAGACATTGGTTTTAGAGTCATGAGTTCGAACCCCTAAAATATCAAAATGAATGCTTATTTGAGTATAAAATATTATAGAGAAATGATAAGGGTTCGTAAGTAATTGTAGAAATGTCAAAATGTAGGTATTTGAAAGTACATATTAAATTTTACACTACAATGTACAACAAATGAATTATAATATGAATGTGCAAGTATTTAACAATAAATATAATTTATGCTATATGCTTCATAATTATCTTTGTATATGAATTGTTAACTTTTTTACAAAGTATGGGCTCAATTTCCATCTTTTATGCATCTCTGCTGCTAAAATTACAGTTGATTTTATCCTCCCGACCAATATTTTTTAACAAACGTGAGCATGCCTTTTAGTTGATTAATAATAGTGTTAATGGTATATCAACAAGATTTTAATGTAATGCTAATTTCATTAACTATAAATAAAATTTCATGTTATATATCAATAGATCTTCGCCTTTTTGTTTTAACATCAACATCTTTAAATTTTGCTAGTTTGATTAAAGCATTTGTAGGGTTTGATATCTTAATGCTTCTACACTACCTGTTCTACATTCCCATTGGGTATAGATCTAAACCAAGATCAGTTATACCTCTACCGGGTATTCCATAGAATCCTTTATCGTCAGGTATTCCATTGGTATAAATCTGTGTTAAGTTCTTTTATTTGTGTGGTTGCACTTTTTAATGTATTCCATGTTATTTGTTACCATCGTAGGCCAGTAGTATCTTTACTAAACAGCTTTCTTTGCAATGTTTTGCCTCCTAGAATGGTCCTCATAGAAGCTTCGTGTCGCTCTTCTAAGACGTTCTCTGTTTCGATTTGATTGACGCACCGCTGCAGCGGTGTGGAGTTTCCTCCTCGATATGGTTTGTCATTAATGACCATGTAACTTGGTGCACGGTAGAGGATCTTTCTGGCTTTCTTGCATTCTCGGGGTAGTTCTCCACCCAAGTACTTTAAGAGCAAGGTCATCCAGCTATCTGGTGGTTCACTACTAATTTCCTTGGTCGTTGTTCGTTGGTCAATGCATGGGGTGCTAAGGTTTCCAGTGGGAGCCAAATATTGGTCCCCATCGGGTTGCCTACCATCTTGGCCAAATTGTCGGTGTTTGCATTCTTTTGTTCAGGCTTGAAATCGAATAAGGTGTTGATCGATTTATTAGCCTTGACAACATTCTAAGCCAAGTTGTAACAGACCCCCTTTTACATATCCGCGGATTGTAAAAATTATTATTTTCATAATCAAATTGGGTTTGGTCGGAATGTAACTTTGAAAAATATTGAATATTGATATTTTTGACCCTTAGAATTGATGGTAAGCGGTTTTGACCATGAAAACTTTAAAGAAATATAACTTTTGGTAGAAGCCAAATAAGAGTTTGAAACCACTTCTAAATAAGAGATATGATTGTTTCTCTTTCTATAGAGAAGTCATAATTAATTTTTGGTCTTACAATTTTGGAGATATGATCATTTGAAGTTAGACAGTTTTTGGATAGATTAGTGGATAACTGGACTAAGCCCATAATTAGCTCACTAACCCATTTCGAATTTGAGCTAATTATAGCTGATGAGACAACCCTTAATCACTATTCTTCTTCTTTCACAACACTCTCTAAACTCCATTAGCCAAAACCATCATAAATCCTTAATTAAATCAACTTAAACAATAAATAATGGGTGTTTAACATAGAGATTAACATGGGGACTCTTAGGATTTTGAAATTTGCTATCTTGAGATTTGTGCTTAGCTGTCTATATTAGATCTACCTCATTTTTGGTGATTTTGACTCTTAGGTGAGTGATCTAACATTTTCCACTATCTTTAAATGTTATTAAATGATAAACATATGTTTTTGAATTGTTTTCCAAGTTAAAAGGAGATCTTTGATATAACTAGATTTATAAATGTTTTACGAACGAATTTGAATGGTTTACAATTGACTTAATATGAATTTCTATGCATTGTTGTATATGGATGTTAGATTGTATTATGGTTGGTATGATGCTTGCATTGTATGGATGAGATGCTTTTTTGGGTGTTTTTGGGTGTTTATTTAGTTGGAATGTGATGATGATCGATGCAAAAAGGAGCGAAAATGACTTGGGTAAAATTTTGATGCAAGTTGGTCGATCGGCACTGACCCATAAGGGTGAAAAATGTAAAATATGCCATAGTTAAAGTGTTGGAGTTGATTCAGTTTACATGAGGCATGCACGAGCACGACTTTGGAGAACTTAGCCAAAAACACGGAGAAGTTTTGGTAATCCAACCACCGATCGACCAAAATATCCTTCTGATCAAGGCGTGATCGATATGGGAAGTCAATGAGGATCGATTGAAGCTACATGATCGATCGCTAGTCAATTGGAGTGGTGGTTGATGAGTTATGATCGAAGGTATGTCGATATGCTTCAGAGGTTGAAATGTGCAAACACGGTGCAAACAAGGGATTACGTCGGAGAAGATGGGTGGCTACTCCGAGAAAGTGTGACGTTGCTTCTAAAGTGATTAGAGAAAGCTAAAAATTTAGCAAAGTATAGAGGACGATTGATCAACATTGATCGATCGTCATTGATCATCTGATGTTGCAATCGATGTGGGATGGTCATGGTGATGTGGGGGGCTCATGTGATCAACTTCAAGTTGTTTTTATGAATGGATGCCGAGATATGGTAAAAAGATGACTGATACAAAACTCTAGTGAAGACATGGGGATTCTATGAGTTTTCTTCGAGCCATACACGAGGAAAGTGATGGTTACTTTAGGTTTGACGTGAGGGGATCCAGGGAACTTTGTGTGGTGTTCTAAGCTTCAATGACTTGACAATGTGAGTTGTCTTGATCGAGCACTTTAAGTGTAGACTGTTCGTTGGACATAGTGATGGTCCTAGGAGGCGCTTGTGGCGATGATGGCTACTGGGGTGGAATGTATGACGTGTTCTACAACTGGTGTGTGCCAAAGTATCATTGGATAACTATGCGGATGAGGTTATGCTCGTAAATAGGAATTGGTGAGGACTCTCACTGAGGGTAGTCCGTATGTGGTGTGCTCATGTGATTGAACGTCTGAATGTGTCTAGTTCCTAGTCATTTGTGTGTGGTACAAGTTCGAGCATTGAGTATACATGATGCTGAGTAGTCTTTGACCATCTATGTGGGTCATATGAGTTGTTATCTGGCGGCATTTTAGTCGGCAATGGGATGTGTGGTCTATGAGTGTTATGTTTGCTATGATTGTTGTATTTTCTTTCATTACCATCTGATTAGGGTAGATATCAGATGATGTAGGTACTAGTGAGTCATGTACCCTAACATATTGTACTTAGTGTAGTACTATGCAGTTAAAGCGCTCGGCAGATTCAATGCAGCGGAGGCGCAAAAAGTCATAGCGGAGATACAACGAGGATATAGCGGGATATAGCGGATGACTCTAAAATAGCGTATAAAACTCGTACTTAATGTCTTTACAAATATATAAATGGTAATTAAACGAAAAATTAACATTCAATTGAATTATAATTAATACATAAATAATTTTAAGTAAAAACATGTGCGAATATACTGTAAATAACCGTAAAACTGTTATATAACATAATTGAATTTAGTAGAATATTAGAGTATTTTCATTTATGAAAATATATTAAAAATTAAATTAAATAAATTAATTTCATAACTTTTATAATGTATAAATGTCATTTTTTTAATGCATTTCTATTAAAGAAGATATAGCGGAAATAGCAAAATATAGCGGGAACAATGGGATATAGCGGAAATAGCGGGGCTTAAAGCGGAAAGGCTAAATTTGGGGCTACATGGAAAAACCGTAGCGGTAGAAATCCGCTACGAGATATAGCGGGGTTATAGCGGGGCATTAACTGCACATGTGTAGTACACATATATGACAATAGTATAGCATATATTGTGTTATGTGCTATCTTGTTGGATGCGGGGATAGTTTAGGTATGATTCTTCATACCTTGTGTTCCCCTTTACTATATCGATTTTTTTATAGTTTGAGATTATTGATTCACTCATGCCAGACTTATGTCTGACTCGATGTTATCTACTTTACTTCTTATCATTCGGGTGCTCATAAATGAGTATATTAGAGACAGCGTAGGAGCTGTGCAGAGGACGAGCATGCAACTAGCACTTTCACATACACACACTCTTTTTTAGAGCTATTATCTCTATTTTTTTATGCTATACTGTGGAGCTACTAGTACTTGTTTACTTTATTAGAGATAGTTCTATTTGGAGTTTATTTTATCTGATTCATAAACTCTATTGCAATATGCTTTGTATAACTATGATGAACCTACTAAACTTTTATTTTGTTTGGTTCATTTAGATATATTACTATCTCGCGTGTTTTATATCTATGTGATCATTATATTTTATCTCATGCGTTGTAAGAGATACGACGGATTCTACTTTGGATTGGTATTATTTCACCTTGAATACCACTCTACATCAACCGGATACTGTTGCAGTGCACTATTTAAGGTATTTGTGTATCAAAGGTTTAAGGTGGTCATCGTATTTTGTAATGACCCAGAATTTCGGACACTTCATATTTAAGTATCCGAATTATTTAAATATTTGAATCTTGGACTAAACGTTATTAAATTGATTTAATAACCATGTTAATCTACCTTTAATTAATAACTAATAATGGTAAACATGTTTTGGATAAATGTTTACAAAAATAAATACTTTGATGAAATATCGATAATGTGGCCGAAAATTGTTTTATCGGTAAACGGTTCTTTATTCAACAAAAGTTGCTCAAACTTTTTTACACACATGAAAAAGCTTAGGAAATCATTAATAAGCGATAAAAATAATTTTCCATCTATGGAAAGGAAAATATGGCTGATGCCATGCATGTGGTCATAGAAGATATTTTGGAGAGGGGGGTAATATGGTAATTGGCTAAGGAGATATTTTACTTTTACTTTAGAGGTGTAAAGTTGCACATGGGCTATCACATGGGGGCGAGTCTTCTTGGTCATGTAAAGGAGGTGAGGAGGAGGGGGTGAGCTTACGTTTGATGCCTATTTAAGCGGTCTTATGGTTCATTAGATCATTTTTGCATTTTTAGAAAAGAAAATCAAAACACTCTTCAGTCCACTCTTCATAATTTCCTAAGAACAAAACAATTCAAATAAACTCAAAACTTCACCAAACTCTAGTATGTGGCCTAACACAAAATAGCAACACCATCTAGCAACTCAAAGATGGAAGAAAAGGAGCATAAGTCCCCCCTTATGTCAAGGTCATGAGAAAATATGGAGGGGGAGAGGCTAGGCCCTGAGCAAAGGTTAAGGTAGGAAGTGTTTTGGTGCTTGCAAGGTTGTGGTAGGAAGTGGAGGCTTATACTTGGTTGTTTGCTTGGTTTTGGGTGAGTTAACTCACTACTTAAATGAATATGAAGTGCTTATACTGTTGTTTGAAACTATAATATGTTACCTGACTTTATATTATGATGTTTGATTTTGATTCTTGCTTTAGAAAGCAAATGGCATATGTAAATGATGTGTGTGAACTTGAATGGACTTGTTGCATAGCCTTGAAACAAAGCACATGGGGTTTGGTTGAACATTGGTTGAATCAGGCTTGAGTTTGGAAGTGGTTTTATAGCGATAGTGGCTATAAATGCAGTTTAAAAATGCTATAAATGCACTTTGAAAATGCCTTGTGTTTGACATTTTCTATGATTTTTTGTAGATCTCTAGGGGTTTCTCACCATATTTGTGAAGTATTATGTGTATACTAGTTACTATAAAAATATTGGATGCTAAAATGTTTGTTGCATACCAAAAAATGGAAAAACATTTAAGTAACCAAAACTGGCCCAAGTCACTAATAGCGCTCGGCCCTAGCATTTGAAAAACCATATCTTTGCCTCTGTATTGCTTTTTACAGCATTTTGGAAATGCTATCTTTTCTGTTTGCAAGTTTAAATTGCTTTGAAATGACTTTAAATTTAAGTATTTTTTAAGGATGTTTTCTACCTTATATTTGAGTATTTTAAAAGTGGTTTGGAATTTTTATACATTTTTAATAGTTAATTATGAATTACTAAAGTATGAGGCTAATTTTTATAAAAGGAAAAACATGTGTTTTTGTAGTTTTGAATAATTTATAAAATAAGTACATTTAAGTAAATGTTTTAAACCATATTACAAGTATTTTAAAGTATATTTAAAGTATATATAGTTTTTAGAAAATTAATTAATTATTTTATTAGTATTAAAAGCTTCTATGATATAATATCCTTTTAAATTTTTTTTATTATTAAATATCTTATTTTATAAATAAATAAATTAGTGTTTGTGTGTGTATAAAATTCCAAAAAGGTACTTAAATTAAAAACAAATGTTTCACAAAGTGGTTTAAGAGTGCTTAGTGGAGTAAGCGTGTTTGTTTGTTTAACTTGTTTATGGAAAGTCGTTAATAATATACATAAAAGTAAAAAGCCGATGAAGTAGACTTGTTCTATTCGTGAGAGTTAAGAATAAAGTGTCTAGGTAGGGCTTTGATGCAACTAGTGCTCTAACCTACCTGGCTTTAATCTTGACCGAAGGACAGTAAGTTAAGACGGCTATAAACGTGTTAAGTATATAAAACTTGATTTCCATAAGCAATCACTTTTAGAACTAGATAGTCGATTAATCAACTATCGAACTTGACCAAATAATATATGTATCATTTTTAAAGGTTTTAGTAAATATAAGGTTTGTAAAAGTAAGTTAAGTCTTTTATAGAAGAATAAAAGAATAAAAGAAGTTTTTGGATTATAACACTTACGTTATACCAAATGGTTTTGTAAAGTTAACTAAACGTATATTACCTTGTTTAAGAAGTATAGATATACTTAGATCTTTGAATGGAAGCTTTTAAAGGTAATAATAAGTATTAAATGGTTTTGGGTTTATAGTAAAAAATGTTTGAGCAACATTTGTTTTTAACCCTTTTTTATTTTACTTGGTAATATAATTAGATCCTTAAAAGAAGGTTTTAAAGATAATTATAAGTGAAATGATTTTGGGTTTGTAGTGACAAGTGGTTAAGTAATATTTGTCTTTAACCTTTATTAGTGTATTCATATATTTATAAAAAGATATTTTAAAGATAACGACAAGTATGAATTGACTTTAAGTTTGTAGTAACAATGTTTTAATGACATTTGTTTTTAACCCATTTAACTATACATTTCGAAGTAAGATATCTTATTAATGATTTGTGAATATACTTATACCATTTAAGGTAAGTATATGAAAACTTTTTGAAGTATTGAAAAGAGTAGAAATGAATAGTGAAATAATAGTATACATGTTATATCTTTTGCAAAGATATTCTGAATATATATACAAGCATTTACAAAGGAGTTTTAACTAATAAAAAGATTAGTTAAATAAAAAGGGATCAAGAGTTGCTTATGTAGCTTAATCGTGTTTTGTGTAGATTAGAGGTCACTTATATGACTTAATCATGCTTTGTGTGACAATCATGCTTTGTATGTTTATTTGTCTATGGGAAAGTATTTAGTCGTATACTTAGCACTAGAAGTCGACAAAGTAGATGTGTTCTATTTGTGAGAGTTAAGACTGATGTTCGAGTAGGTTGTAGAAGCTATAGTGCTCTAACCTATCGACTTCATCTTGACTGAGGGATAGTGTGAGTTGAGAAGGTTGGATTTGATAAGTATCGAGACTTGGTTTCCATATGCGATCATTATTATTGTTGTTGAATTTGACCAAATATAACTCAAGAAATATCTAGAAGAATCATGAAGGTTATATGGTACATTTATATTCTGTGATGTCATACTATACGTATAAACTTGTCTTACTCTTATAGGACAAATGATAAGGAAATCCATCCGGATAGGAGATGATTTCCACCCTTATGTATTGCTGTTTATTTCTGAAAGAACCGAGGTTAAATTAACTGAAAATCTATCGATTGGTTTTGGAGCGTTCAGTAAGTGGGGGAGTGAACTTATATGAGATGAGTTGTAACCATAACCACTTCAAAACCATATACGTGATCTATGTTCTAGAAGCTGTTGTGAAATGCTATATAGTTTCACTGTTTATCCTAAGGTTAAGTCCAAGGGAGAAGTCAGCGTTAACATTTCAAAAGATGCTATCGTGAGGGACTGTCTATCTTGAGGGTGACCCCAAGAGAGAGGACAACGTTAGCATTCGTTGTAGGACTTATGATGGAACCTATGTGGAGAATCCAAGATCTGTTTGAGATACTCAAATCCATGTAGAGATTTGTGATCCATTTGAGATGCTGGAATCCATTTGCGGATTCGTGGACTGTTCGAGATGTTGGAATCTAGAGAGATTCAAGATCTGTTCGAGTGATGAAGGCTTGTGTGATGAGATGCTAAACATGACTTCACCGTCGATAATGACAGAAACCAAAGTAGGGGGCATAGCCAGGGTTTTATTTAAACCAAGGTTATATCGTTCTATATATAGTGACACTTTCGGATATGCATACGTGAACGATGATACTCGGAGCTATATGATCGGGTGTGGACCGGTTCTGGCTTCCCTATGGTATATTTTATCTAGAGATATACAATGCTCGAAAGAATATCTCTGATCCTTGTGCAGGAGGTCGGGTTCGACTTGATCCGAGGAGATCTCCATGGAAATCTTTACGCAGATACGAATGCGCCTTAGCGGTATTGATTGTATACCTATTATTGATATGGTATACACGCGACACAACTATTTCTGATTTATATTCTACACCCTAAACATTATCGATTATAACACATTATGTACTTATTAGATGGTTTGGTTTCTTTTGAGGGGAAAAATGTACGGTGAACCGTACGGTCTCAGAAGTTACTGTTATATGTTGGACACATATTTCTTGAGTTTATCACACCAGACTTATGTCTGACTCTTGGTTTTGTATTTCCTTTATTTCCATTTGTGCTCTTTCAAGTAGTCTAGGAAAGGCAGGTTTTCGTAGATGTTCTTTGGAGCTTCTGAAAATGAGCTAGATGCTTCTGTTCACATACCATAATATTCTTATTTCCACTTCATTACTATTTTGCATATATTAGCATATGTGAGGACATGTTGTTATAATTGTCCAAACTGATGATGGTACTTATGAGTTTAACTCTGAAATGCTATGTATCTTAGAGTGACACTTTGCACTGTCTTTTGATATTATATGTTATCGTTCTGTTGTGAGAGTCTGATGTTGTGTTCTCTTCTTCCTTGTTCTATTTCTTTTATTTTACCCTAACAATTCGTCTTTCCAGCACTTGAGTGCTCGACACATGAATACCATGGATGTATTAGTGTCGACATTCGAGAGTCGAAAAGGCGGGTCATTACACATTTGGTATCAGAACTTAGGTTGAACGATTAACCTAAGTTGATACTTGGATCTATTAGAGATAAGGAAGGAGCTATCACGTTAGAATGTTTCGAGTGATATATTAGAGAGCTTACTTGTTATATCTTTTGGTTTTCAAAACTTTATAGTGGTATATATAGTAATAAGTTGTATTGCATATATGAGTACCACTTATGCACCTTACTTTTATGAGAGACTGATCATTCTTATTACAGATTGCAAGAATAAGCAGGTTGACTAGGAGTGCAACAAGAAACTCTATTTCTAAAGTCGAAGAAGGAGCAAGCTCAAGGGTAACAATCAATCCCAACTTGCAAAACATGTTCAATACTATGATGGGGAATATGTTGCAGAATGCCCAAGTAAGTGCTGCAACTATTGGTTATGATGGTGCTCCGGTGCAAGCACCAAGGGATGACTTTGCCAAGCTAAATAAAAAATACTCTGTTTTAGGGAAAGCCATTTATTAGAACATAATCATTTGTTGAAGTGCAGGAGTGGTCTAACATCTGCAAATGCATCTTCGAGGATCTTTAATTGGAGGATGCGATGAAGAGGAAGTTAGCTTCTAGGAAACTTCAAGGAAGTGCCATTGGCTAGTGGAATGCCTTAAAGATTGCTACTCTTGAAGACTAATTGGGAGCTATGTAAGGCTCGATTTAAGGAAAAGTTTATGTCGGCTGCTTAGAAGTTAGTGTTATTTAGGAAGTTTGCTAACTTGAAACAAGGCAAGAGTCTAATTCACAATATGTAGCTGAATTTGACATATTATCAAACTATGGAATGTCTTTTATTGACACTCATTTGAAGAAGAACGAAAAGATTGTTATAGGCTTGGATGAATATCTCGGTGAAGGCTGGTAGGCCACACTGATGAAAGCTTTGAGAAGTTGGTCGAGAAGGTTCTATGACATGAGACGAGTCTATATCAAAATTCCAAGGCTGTTGTTGTTTCTAAGGAGGAGCCTAAGCCACAAGTGAGGGTGAGAGGTAAAATAAAATGGAACGAAAAAAAAGAGAAGAAGCATTTCTTGGGAAAAGGTGGGTAAAGAAAAGGTAAATGGAAGCCTACCTACTATAACCACGGAGAGAAATGTCATCTCAGTGAGAACTGCAAAAGTGAGAAGAAGGGATATTTCAAGCGCAACAAACATGGGCATATAAAGAAGGTGATAAAGTTAGGGGTATGCCCTAGGTGCAGTTCTATAATTTACTATAAGTGGAAATTAGCCACAAGGGCCTCTTTAGCAAGTGAAATTAGTTTCTAGGACACACAACTGAAATAATTACTTTCAAGGACAAAACGTAAAATAATTAGTTTCTAGGGCCTAAAAATCTATGAAATTATGTCCTTGAAAGTAATTGGACTACTGACGTTGTCCTTGAAAGTAATTATTCTATCGATTTTGGCCTTGAAAGTAATTTCTTTGAATGTGTGTCCTAGAAACTAATTGGACTGCAAAGTTTGTCCTTCTGGTGAAATGCCCCTTACTATAAATTATTATCTCTGTAATAAAATCTCGTTTGAAGTAAAACGTGTTTCTCTTTCTATTATATACTTGATATAATGTGTTGTATTAATTATTTATTTAATTTAAATATATTCAATAGAAAATCCATAAATGATATGTTTTCTGATAGTAGTTACAATGTGTTTGATCATGAGAAAATTATCATAATACAAATAAACATATGGTTTAAATATTCCTAGTCAAGATGTATCGAGACTGGATATCGATACATCCGTTGAGACTGGAGTACATAACGCTCTCTAAAGATTATGCAGTGTATTACTCATAGCTGTTGGGGGCACCAAGGGGTTACATAATGATAGTTATTGAATAGCTATGGAATGAATCACTCGATAACTTCCGTTGGTTAATATAACTGAGGTCAAACAAAGAATATCGAAGTGGCAATATTACACAGTTCTCTCGATTGAGAATACTGTTGAACTTCGATGTGGACGCTTCACTTTTATTATAGTTAAATCATGGCACGACCTCTATTGAACAACTGTAGTTGGGTCTGAGTTGAAGCATTAGAAGTGAAATATTATTCAATAGATAATTCATCTCCTCGGTTATATGAGGTTAGTATCACGATCAACTATAGTCAGCTCAAAATCAAACTTTCTGGCCCGAGCGGTTCGGTTAGTAATAATCGTTATTATTGAACCAAGGACTTTTGTTTGGACTATACAAGTTGAATGTGGACGATATTGGAATTTTGACCTATACCATATTCCATAAGTCATAATGTGATATAGTTTTGGCAAAGATAATTAGAGTAAATAATTGTCACTAACGGGGACACCTAAAATAGTAAAATTGTATTTTACCTAAACCGTGTAAGCAATAATTTGGCCAAACTATCACAACACTAACTAAAATGACATGTGAACGTTAATATTCGAATTGTTCGATAGCAGTCGCTGACTGAATTTACACATATGAGTCACACAACTACAGTTGAATACTTCGAATGCCAGATTATTTAATCAAATTATAATTGTTATAAATTAATTCATATTTATGAAATATTAACTATAAAATTTTATTTGATTTGTTTGAATTGATATTGAAAATAGTGCGTATTTAAAAGTTATATATGTACGTATCGATATACTATATTGATGTACATCTGAATTGGATTTAAAATGTGCAATTACTAATCTGGTTTGAAAGTGCATATATGCATACTAGCCTATAATGATAGCCGACTATGTAAAAGGTAGTCAGGGGTATGTTGTTTTTGGAACAACGGTTTGAATTGGTGGAGAAAGAAAGGGTATAAGCCAAGATTCAGATCTCCTTCTTTATCTTCCTTTCTTTTCTTTTATAAACCCACCACTCTCTTCATTTTAGTGGTTATTTTTCCTAGCCTCATAAACCCCCTCTAGGTATTTTTCAACTCCCCTCTCCATTTTTGAATCAAATTCAAGTGTAAATCAAATAAAATAATTTATGTCGATCTCTTCGGTTACTTGCATTTCTGGATGGGATCGAATCAGATTCTAGGAGTTCTGTTGATTCAACATTCAAGATGTTACATCAGGGCTACAACTAAGGTAACATTTAATTTATATCAATTTATATATGCAATCATTTGTGTTGTTGTATATGAATAGGCTATAGTTATACCACTAATTTATATATGTGTTTATTGTAATTTAAACGTGAATGTATTATAAAATAATTATTTTCTTTATAATCATAAATTACTTTTGTCCATAACCTAAAAGAAACATTTTTTCAATTTAAAAATTTAAAAATAAAAATAAAATAAAAAGTGAATTTCAAAATATTGTTATATATATTTATACATATTTTAGTGAATTTTTTATTTTTGCATGCATGTGAAATAAAAATAAAAATTGTTCACATATATTTTATTTAAAACAAAGTATATTAATAATATTAAATATTATAGAAGGTATTAAATTATAACTTATTAATACAATATATATATATATATATATTATAAATAAATTTTGTACGGAATTCATAGTTTAAAAATATTCTGCATGAAAATTTAAATTTAAATTTAAAATAAAAAACCATACTTTTAATATGCACAGATTAATTAAAAAGGATTTTTTCCAATTAATTTATGGCCGAAAATAAAAATATCTATATATATTTTATTTAATTTTATATTTAATTATATAATATTATTTATATATATATATGAATTAGAATTTTATCTAATTGAATGTGTATATATATGTATATGTTTATGTTTATGTGTATGTATGTATATATGGATGTATGTATTTTTGAATTAAAAAATATTTTTGTATATACTTATATATAAATATAATTTTATAAATTATTTGTAAAATATTTAAATTTGGATTTTGAATTTTAGAAGGATATTTGAAATCTAGATCTAATTTTAAATTTGAATATTTCTTAAAGATTTAAATTTTGAATTATAAATTGTTTAATATTTAATTTGATGCGAAAGGGTCCAACCCTCCTCTATGAATACGACCGTAGGGGTCCAAATTCAGGGACGTTTTTTTATTCCTACATTTCTTGGTCAAATCAAATTCTGGTAACCCTAAATCAAATTGGGGACAACTTATATTGCTTATAATCCCTTTATGAAAAATAAAAGAGAGAACACATGAACTTGATCGTTCATGCTTACATGAATAATATTATTTTGAGCTATTGGAGGATGGATGCTTGATAGCCTTCGAATATTGAATTCGAATACGAGATCAATCATTTCGGCTATTAACTTGCTTAATGACCAATTGCACTTGATACACACTTATATTCTTAAAGCATATGTTATGTCATAGAGCCAATTTGGATATCTTGACTCCAATGCATATTGTTATTACAATTAAAGCCCTTGCAGCACCAACTTAACATGATGATGAAAATCCAATATCACTGAGTCTAATGGACTTATGATATTTTTTCCAAAATGAGGCTCTATGGCATAATTGAATCTACTCTTCGCTCAAACATATATACATAGAGTTTCGAATGCTTTCGAAAGGCACTGGACCTTCGAAGGGGATCTCATTATAGCTATTGAATCAACTCCTTTAAGAGGACTTCTTTGAAAGGCATTTGAATGCTTTTGAAAATATCTTGGCTTTCGAAGAAGTTCCTTTCATAGCTGCTGTATCGACACCTTCAGAGGGGTCTTTTCGAATGAATTCTCTTAACTAGAACCCATTTTGATCCCTTTGAAAAGGTTTGTACATAAGGCTACAATATTGAATCACAGTTTTGTCAATATAAGCTATTTCAAAGTCCTTCAAAAGGGTTTTTCTTTTGATTTACTCTCAATTCACTTCACCTTTGGATATTGACGATTATACCATTAAATTTTTTGGCACTAAAAGGAGGGCTTGAACCTCTGACCTTATTCTTTCCTTATAGACTAATTATGGAAAGCTTGATTTGTTGTAGGAAAATGAAATCAAAACGACTTAGCCGATTGGATGAAGAAGCGGTACCCATAATAGTTCTAGAGGAAAATATTGTGCCGACCTTCAACTTAGAAGGCAATGTGTTAGGACAACCATCAAGTCCAGCGCAACTTGATGACAATGCAGCTAAGATAAAACATTTGGAGTAATGACTATTGGAAATGCAAGAACTCCTGGAAGCAGACCTTACTCAGAAATCATCTAAAACTGCTAAGCTAACAACAGGGGACGAAGTGGTCTCCCTAAGGAGGAATCTAAAGGCTTACACATTCGACGGCAAGAGCAAGATTGACTTGACATCATCAAAAAAAGGAACGTTGTGCAACTAAAGCTGATTACTAGGGCAAAATGCAAGACAAATCTTTTGAGCAATCCGGAAGCTCAACCTCAAAGGAGTATAATCCAAATCGAAAAAGCTACCATAATACGAAAGTATGAAGGACGTGGTAGAAAAAGATGTTAAAGACATGCTGAATGCTAAAGGGAAAAGAAATTTAGATGAGCAAGTGAATGATAACGATTGAGTAGCTCCGTTCATTGACAAAATCATGTCAACAACAAATCTATCTCATGTTAAGGTTCCTTCTATGAAATAACATGGCACTACTAACCCTGATGACCACCTAATGGCTTTTGATAGCCAAATGGACCTTTATAATACTTCGGGGGCAGTGTGATGCAAATTATTTCCCATAACACTTCAAGGGGCTAATGCAAAATGGTACCGCCAACATTGGGAGAAAACTATCTACTCGTGAAAACAATTCTCCTACGAATTCTCTACTCAGTTTTGCAAATGCAAAGATCCAACAATTGACTACACCGTCTTGGCAAACATCAAGCAGAGGCAAGGAGAATCGATGGGTGATTATCTCAAAACGTTCAATGTAGAGGCATTAAAGGCCAAAGACATGAACGATAAAGAAAAGCTAATCACGGTGCACTCGGGATTTATAGAAAACACGCCGTTTTGAAAAGAGCGCTTTGTCCATGGATGGAAAAATTTACAAGATTTTCACTTTCAAGATGATAATTCATTCGAATGGATGAATTATACTATGCTAAAAGGAAAACTAACTCCTAGAAGGAAACTGGAAGATTTGGATTCGATCGAGAACACAAAAGGTCAAGGTGGAAAGACTCCAACACTGATTCAGTTGCTTTGTATAAACCCTTGTATTATGTCTATGCCACAACTAAAGAAAAGGTTAATTTCCCAACTTCATTCAAGGCCAGGAACTTCCTCGAGAAGAGAAAAGGGGACGATTATTGTGCTTATCATAATACAAATGGCCATAAGACAGACGAGTGCCGAGTGCTAGCCGGAATTATTCAAAAGATGACCGTGAAGGAAATCTGAAAGAGGCTGTCCAAGATAAATAGAAAGCACCACGAACAGATAATGGACCTTAAAAAAATCCTTAGTAATGCAGTGATGTTTTAGAGGATGAAGATCCATTGAATTTAAGTCCACGTTTGAACATGATTGATGTGATTCATCGGGGACTGCATCCAATGGGAAATAGTAAGGGAGCTAGGAACAAATATATTAAGGAAGCTTGGGAATCGTGTTCTCTGTATAGGAAGAGGCCCCACTGAAAAACCCACGACTTAATATACAAATTCCAAATCTTGTCTTCACTCCACAAAAGCTAAAGAAAGAAATACATCATCCACATAATGACACCCTTATGATCACAGCTCAAATCGAGCTTTCTACGGTATCAAAGATTCTGGTAGATACCGGAAGCACGGTTAACATCATCTTCAAGCACGCTTTCGATCAGATGGGAATTTCTGAGGATAAACTAGAACCTAGTCTTGAACCTATCTTTGGGTTCAATGATAAGGGGTTAACACCGGTAGGGCAAGTAAAGCTACTGGTACATATGGGCCTGCCACCATGCTATAGAACTTTTGAAGCTCTGTTTGTGATCATCGATCAGCCTTCATATTATAATGCATTCTTTGGCTGTACTGCGTCAGATGAGGTGGATGCTTTTGTCTCATCGAAATACCTGATGGTAAAGTTCTTGACTAAAAGGGGTTGGGGTACTATTCGGGGAGAACAATTTAGCTACTGCGAAATGTATTTTGCAACTCTTGATCAATATAAAAGAGAGTACTCTTCTTACTATGATTCTTCTACATTTGTCAGCCTTTGGATAATGGATTTTTACATCCATCATTCGAAGAAAAAATAAGATCTAATAAAACAAATGTGTGTTTGAAAGGTACACCTCACTTGGAGGGAAGGGAAAGAGGACCGATGCTGACTTTATATAAGAAGGCGAGATCACCATAGAACTAGAGTGCCGAGGATAAATGGAGAGGATAAAGCATATAGAGGACCTTGAAGAAGTATGTATAGATCCAACTAATCCAACCAAAATAGTCAAAGTGGAAAAAGAGTTAGAGAACAACTTAAAGGCAGACTTGATTCAATTCCTTAAAACTAGCAAATACGTATTTGCATGGACCATTCAGATATAGTCGGGAATGATCCATCAGTTATGCGCCACGCACTAAATATTGATCCAAATGTGACTCATGTCCGATAAAAGAAAGGGTAGTTTGACAAAGTTCGATCTGACGCCTTGAAAGAAAAGGTTAAAAAGCTACTTGAAAACGGATTCATTCAGAAAGTTTTTTATCCAAAATGGCTAGTAAACCCTGTGTTGGTAAAGAAGTCGAATGGCAAGTGGAGAACTTGCTTCGATTACACCGATATGAACAAAGCATGCCCAAAAGAATGTTATCCACTACCCAGAATAGACTAGTTAGTTGATGCGACTAGCAGACACAAGCTATTATCTCCCATGGATGCTTATTCAGGATATAATCAAATCCTCATGTTCAAGCCAGACAAAGAGCATATAAGCTTCATTACCGATTGATGAACTTTCTATTATAAAGCAATGCCTTTCAGACTAAAGAATGCAGGTGCTACTTTTCAAAGGTTAGTTAATAGAATGTTCAGGGAACAGATTGGTCGAAATATGGAGGTTTAAGTGGATGATATGCTAGTAAAATCCCATGAAACTGGGAGTCACCTTAAATATCTTGAAAAAATGGTTGAAGTATTACAAAGGAATCAAATGAAACTAAATCCTTAGAAATGTTCTTTCGGGGTTCATTTTGGAAAGTTCTTAGGTTACATTGTTAGTTCACAAGGGATTGAAACCAGTCTTGACGAGATCCAAGCTATCAAAGACATGGCCGAGCCCAAAATAAGCAAAGAGGTAATGAGTTTGAATGGTAGAATTGCAGCTTTTAGCAGATTCATCTCCAAGGCAACCGATAAATGCATCACATTCTTCAATGTAATTTAAAAAAAATTAAGTGGGGAGAAGACTGCAAGAAAGCCTTCCAAGAATTAAAAGGTCATTTGGAAAACCCACCAATATTATCCAGCCCCGAGAATGGAGAAAGCTTATACTTATATATGGTAGTCTCAGAACATGCGGTTAGTTCGGTTTTGATTAGAGAAGAAAACAAACCCAGCTTCCTGTTTATTATGTAAGCAGATGATTGAAGGATGCCGAAGTTCGATACCCGGTCGTAGAAAAGTTGGCTTATTGTTTGATACTTATAGCATGGAAACTCAGAGCATACTTCCAAGCACATCCGATCAAAGTATTGACTAACTTTCCACTCAAGCAAGTTTTCAGTAAACCCGAGACTTCGGGTAGGCTAGTAAAATGTGGAATTGAATTAGCCAATACGACATCAAATTTCAGCCACAAGCAGCAATCAAAGGGCAGCATTAGCAGATTTTATCAATGAATGCACGGGCTTTGTTAAAGAGCAGTCAGAGAAAGAAAAGGATTAAAAGCCTAAATGGAAACTATTTGTGATGGGGTGTCAAATAAGCAAGGAGCCGGAGCAGGGTATGTCATAATCACACCAGATGGACACCGCCTACACTATGCAATGAAGCTAGGATTTCCTGCAACAAACAACATAGCTGAATACGAGTCAATGGTTGCAGGACTAACTCTAGCCCTACAACTCAAAATCCCACAAATTCAAATCTTTAGTGACTCTCAACTAATGGTAAATCAGATAAAGCGGATATATCATACTAAAGACGTTGGACTATTCCTATATGTTAAGAAGGTGCTAAAAATGCTTACCTTATTTGAAGATATTTCTATACACCAAGTCCTAAGAGGGAATAATTCTCAATTAGATTCATTAGCAAAATTGGCTAGTTCAAGAGGAGCTCCAGAAACCCATATCGTACTAGTGGTAAATCAAGCAAGTCCCAGTATTGAAGAGAAAATGCTCGAACCAGGGAAAGAACTATTGATTTTAACTAGATCCCAAGCCATGACACAAGAAAGAGAAGAAAGAGAAATTGATGAAGAAATTCCATGTGAAGATCCCATTCATTCAAGGATAGATAACTGCTACAAGAACACTTGGATGACACTTATTATAGAATATCTTACCTATGGAATACTATCATCTGACAAAATGAAAGCTAGGAGAATCAGACATCAAGCTCCAACCTTCACTGTGATGGATGGAATTCTTTATAAGAAAGGATATGCTCTTCCTTACTAAGATGTGTAAATCATGAAGATGGGTTGAAATTGCTAAAAGAAGCACATGCAGGGTTTCGTGGAGATCATTCCAATGGGATAAAGTTAGCTAAGAAAGTAATGAGACAAGGTTTTTTTTGGCCTCAAATGACTAGTCAAGCTATAAAGCACGTAAAGGAGTGCGAAAGGTGCCAAAAATACTCAAAGATTCCCCATTTACCACCAAGCCAATTAACCCCGATCTACAGTCCACGGCCCTTTGATGTATGGGTAATCAATTTGATTGGACCATTGCCAATTTCTAAAGGAGGGGAAAAGTATGATGTAGTTCCCATTGATTACTTTACTAAATGGGTAGAAGAAGAACCGCTTCCTAAAATCACTTCTGGAAAAGTACTTAGATTTGTTATTAAGAACATCATCAGTAGATTTAGGATCCTATACAAGATTATATCCGACAATGGAACACAATCGAAAGTGAAGAGTTTTCTCGATTTTTCCATAAGAACGGAATCATCGAAAGTTTTTCTTCCTTAGCACATCCAAAGGCTAATGGATCCGTCGAAGCAGCCAACAAGGCTATTAAGACCATTTTGAAAAAGCGACTGAATAAGGCCAAAGGAAATTGGGAGGAAGAATTACTACTTGTACGCTGAGCATATCGGACGACCACAAAAATTATTACAGGTCATACCACTTACTCTCTAACATATGGGTGCGAAGCAATGTTACCAGTTGAAATTGAAATACCTTCACATCAAAGAATTGCATATGCGTTCGATCCAAACCAAGAGTTGAAGAAAGAGTCATGGGATTTGATACATGAACTAAAAGATGAAGCAGCTATTTAAACTGCCCAATATCAAAGAAGAATCTCCAAGTACTACAACTCAAAAGTGAAGACAAGATCATTTCAAGAAGGAGATCTAGTGCTCCGAAGAGTGATGGAAAATATTAAAAATCCTGCAGACGGACCGCTAGGACCAAACTAGGAGGGTCCTCTAATTGTATACAAGGTAATTCCTCCGGGAGCTTACAAATTATGTCGGCCAGATGGAAATATGGTTCCTAGAACATTGACCGTGGAACATTTGCGACCGTATCTTCTAACATTGGATGAATAAAGCGCCTTTTAAGAAAATCTATATGGTCGGAAGTAGATTTCTCCTTAAACTTGGAAACTACCTTAAACGGTCAAGCTTTTGTCCGTGCCAAGATGGCTAGGTCAAAGCGCCTCCTGGAGGGAGGTCGGAGTAATCCTTTATCCACGCCACACTATGGCCAAGTTAAAGTATCTGCAAGCCCTTGATCGCGCCACGCTATGTCCAGATTAAGGCGTCCCTTGGAGGGGGAACGGAGTAAGCCCTTGAATGCGCCACGCTATGGCCAATTCAAGGTACCGACCAACCTTCAGTCTCGCTTATAAGGCCTGACTGGAGCACCTTATGGAGGGAGGACGGAGTAAGCCCTTGATTTCGCCATGCTATGGCCTAGTCAAGCCACTAGACAACCCTCCAGTCCTGCCTATAAGGACTGGTTGGAGCGCCTCCTAGAGAAAGGTCGGGTAAGTCCTTGGGTCATGCTTGTGGATAAGCTAACCAAGCGCATTGGACAACAACAGACTAAGACGTCCAAGCCCGAGAAGTGGCACACAAAGCATTAACAATATACGAAGCCTAACAAATGGTGCCTATTGAAAGATTCAAATACCTGGAACCAGAAACGTAACACAAAGCAAAAGATTCGAACAATGAAAGTCCAAAGAGTGGTGTAGAACAAAAGGCTCAGATGAGAATTTCTAAACTTCCATTATTCAAATAATGTTTTCAAAACTTTCCTTCTTATTAACAGGAATGGATTTCCAGTCTTTTATTACTTCTGGACGATAATTCCCAGACTACTTTCATTATTAGATATGAATTTGTGGCCTTCGGCTAATTTTCAAAAGATGATTTCTGGACTTCACTTATCAATACCCGAATCTTTGTTTCGGGTCTTCTATTATGAATTTTTGGTCTTCCACTATATCTAGAAGATGATTTCTGGAATTCACTTATCAGTACCCGAATCTTGGTTTTGGATCTTCTATTATGAATTTTTGGTCTTCCACTATATCCAGAAGATGATTTCTAGACTTCACTTATCAATACCCGAATCTGGGTTTTGGGTCTCCTATTATGAATTTTTGGTCTTTCACTATATCCAGAAGAATTTCCGAACTTCACTTATCAATACCTAAATCAGGGTTTCGGGTCTTCTACTATTGGTTTCTGGACTTCACTCATTAATACCCGAATCTAGGTTTCGGGTCTTCTATTATTGATTTCAAGTCTTTTATTATGGACTTCTGGTCTTCTACTAATTTCCAGATGATAATTTCTGGATCTCTCTTACTAATACCGGAATCTGGGCCTCGGGTCTTCTACTATTAATTTCTGGACTTCACTTATTAATAACCAAATCTGAGTTTTAGGTCTTCTATTATTACCAGAGTTGGATTTCCGATCCTCTATTATTCCCAAATGATGAATTCTGAATCTCTCTTATTAATACCCGAATTTGGGTTTTAGGACTTCTTCTATTATGGATTTTTGAACTTCCATTACTTCTAGAAGATAATTTTTGGACCTCCCTCATTAATCCAAATCTGGGCTTCGAGTCTTCTATCATTGTTTCCAGGAGATAGTTTCTGGACTTCTAAAAGAAAATTTCTAAAAATTCTGTTACTAATATCAGAATTGAACTCCTAGATTCTTACTGTCAAAAAGAATTTAATGATGTAAATTAACATAAAGAAATGTTATTAACTTTGCATTTTGCGGGAAATAGGATTGAACAAGAATTCATGGATTTTTATCCTAAAGAGAAAAAACTTCTTTCATATAAAAGGGGGCTAAATGTTAACCATAAAATTCACTCAAGGATTAAGGTATGAGAGAATCCTTCCGAAAGCTTCGAAATAAGGGTTCTGCAAGTGTTAAAAGAAGGCTTACGAAAGCATTAAAAAGAAACTCATCATAGGGGCTTCGCAAGTACTGAAAATGGGTTTCGCTATGGTTCAAAAGGGGGATAAGGAATTGAAATTTCTTTTGAAGGAAATTAGATTGGTGCCGCAAGCATTGGACACTTCCGTGGGAGATGAAAGTAAGGGCTTTCACAAAACACTACTCTTCCCGCATAAATCAGACCTTTCGAAACAATTGGTTCCGCCACTGTCTACCTTCCGCAGAAGAAGAATCTAGCAACACTTCCGTTCCGCAAGCATTATAAGGAGTTTTGCATGCATCAGTATGGCTTCCGCAAGCATCAAAAGTTAGGCTTCCACAATAGTCGAAGAGAATACCTTCGAAAACAACCTTCCGCCACCATTACAGCCTTTCGTGAAAGGGAGTGCAGATTAAGGATCTTAAGGTTAATTTAACACTAGAGGGGGGGTGAATAGTGTTTAATGGATTCTAAGACTTATATGGACTAATTTAAAAATTATGATATAAACAAATGCAGAACTTAATCACAGAACAATCATAGAATCAAACACAAATGTAGAAAGTAAATAAAAAGCAGTATAAGGAAAGAACACACCAGATTTTATACTGGTTCGGAGTTACCCTACGTCTAGTCCTGCACCAAGGCAAACACCTCGTACAGATTTTTATTATACCAATGTCTAGATTACAATCCTCAATTTCTAAAGGCCTTGAGGTACCCTCCTGTCTTCGAGTCCGAGGAAAACTCTCTTGATTTATGGGACACAAGATCACCCAATTGATTTCCAGGCACAACCACACCTTATAGAGAGACTCGATAAACTTTTGATTACAAATTGATCCTATAACTCTGAATAGCACTTTGATCTTCGAGAGAGGGCAAAGAATCAAACAAGAATGAGATTCTAATTTGATTCACTTGAGAATTCGATAGAATTTCGACACGATCTCAAAATTATGAAAATTTTAGAATATGGATTTGTGGAGAAGAAGAAGTGAAGAAAATAATAAAAATAGTTGGTTAAAAAATTCGTTTGTGAAGGCTATTTATAGACCAGTAACGGTCATAACCATTAATGAAGAGATTTAAACGAATAGACACTTCTTTTGAAAATTGAAACTTTTGAATTTAACGGCCACCATGTCGACATGGGGTATCCCATGATGTCGACATCCCTTAGTTAAATACAATGTAAAATTTGTTTTGAAAATGGTATTGAAAGGAAAACAAGATGAAATGATTCTGGAGTAAAATAAACTAATTTTCCTATGTTTTAAAATAAAGAAGGGTAGAAAATATATTTTTAGAATGTATATATAAATTTGATTTTAAATCTCAAGTGTATATATATATAATTATAAAAGAATATTTAAAAATTAGAAGATAGTTTTAAAAACAAACGAAGTTTAAAACAAGAGTTTATTTAAAAATAAAAACAAAGAATATTTTAAGGCTAAAACATCTTTTTGAAAATCATTTGAAAAGATAATTTTTAAGGCTAAAACATTTTGAAAATCATTTTGAAAAACCATTTTGAAGTAGTTTTGCAAGCTTCTTCCTGCAGAATATCTCATCACATCAGGACTCGAGAACTTGTACAAAACCAGGATGTTCGTGGGTTTGTAAGCCACTTGTCGTAGGTTTGTAAGCTACTTGTCGTGGGTTTGTAAGCCACTAAGAAGGTAGAAATGGGTTCCATCCCAAATGAAATTTGGAATGAAGATTTCCATGCTATTATGAAGTTTTAACAAAACTAGGCACTTATCTTGAAATTTTGATCTTGATACTCATGAGTCTTCAAACTTGATTTCTTCATTCTTAATCTTTATACTATACAGTCTTCAATAATCAGTACCTGCCTTATATATATCCTGCATAATAACATTCATATATATCTAGACAATAGTGTTAGTATATAAGTTATAATAAAATAAGTTACAAAGGTTGTTGTCATCAAAACCACTATCTCCAGTTCCTAACATTTTGAACCAGTCCCAAATACCCATCCGCTCATGTCAAAATAACACACTCCAACTCCGATGCAAGGTTTCAAAGGTGACGAAGGGGTCAGAAATGCTTCCACTAACACTCAAACAACAAAGTGTAATACCAAAATCCATTTGCTACCCAAAACTACACCTTTCGACGGTGACGAAAGACTTCAGAAGTATGTGTAAGCAGTATTGATGAATGCCAGATCAATATCCATCAATAACATGCCTTCGATAGAGATGAAAGGGCTTATTCAAGCATGCTAGAAAACCCGAGTACCTACCATTAACTTCAAAACCATGAAAGTGGAAGGATAAAAGCATAACGATGGACGCGAAAGGGTCCAACCCACCACAATAAATACGACCCTAGGGGTCCAAATTCAGGGAGATTTTTTTCATTCCCTCATTTCTTAGTCAAATAAAATTCTGGTAACCCTAAATAAAATTGGGGACAACTTCTATTGCTTGTAATCCCTTTATAAAAAATAAAATAGAGAACACATGGACTTGATCGTTCATGCTTAAATGAACAATATTATTTTGAGTTATTGGAGGATGGATGCTTGATAGCCTATGAATATTGAATTCGAATATGAGATCAATCATTTCGACCATTAACTTGCTTAATGACCAATTGCACTTGCTACATACTTATCTTCTTAAAGCATATGTTATGTCATAGAGCCAATTTGGATATCTTGACTCCAAGGCATATTGTTATTACAATTAAAGCCCTTGCGGCATCAACTTAACGTGATGATGAAAATCTGATATCACCGAGTACAACGAACTTATGATATTTTGTCCAAAATGAGGCTCTATGGCATAACTGAATCTACTCTTTACTCAAATATATACACACATTGAGTTTCAAATGCTTTCAAAAGGCACTTGAACTTCAAAGGGGTTCTCATCATAATTGTTGAATCAACTCCTTTAAGAGGACTTCTTCGAAAGGCATTTGAATGCTTTCGAAAATATCTTGGCTTTCGAAGGAGTTCCTTTCATAGCTGTTGTATCGACACCTTCGGAGGGGTCCTTTCGAATGAGTTCTCTTAACTAGAACCCATTTTGATCCCTTCGAAAGGGTCTATACATAAGACTACAACATTGAATCACTGTTTTTTCAATACAAGTTGTTTCAAAGTCCATAGAAAGGGTTCTTCTTTTGATTTACTCTCAATTCAATGCACCTTTGGATGTTGATGATTATATCGTTAAAATTGAGTATTTACAAAATATTAGAGAACTATTTATAGAACAACGAACTCCTTGTGAAGGAGTATGTAGACTCATCTTCTTAAACATTATATATATATATATATGTCAATATATATTTAATGTTTAAAACTTAATTAAGGAGCTTTAAGTTTGAAATGTTCCAAATGAAAGGTTGTGGCTGATTCAACAAAAAGGCTAAGTACATCAACTTGAATAAAACCATAATAAAAGCAATGTATAAATATAAATGCATAAATTTATAGCTGAGCTGAGGGTCATTTCAAGTATCGAGAATACTAATCATTGTTATATGATAATAATGTAATGATAAGAGGTCATTAGAAGTTGAGAAACATACTCTAAATAGTTCCACGTGATAAAGGTATTTTATCAACATTGGGAAGAATTGATTTACAGAGTAGATAACCAAAACAGCATAGCAAATCCATTCACAAAGGGTCTTGCTCGATCAGTTCTCATTAAATTGGTCGAAGGGATGAGATAGAGATTCCTTAATTTGCCCCAAGTGCAAGTGTGAGATTAATAGAGTTAGGGGTATGCCCTAGAGGCAATTTTATAATTTTACTAAAAGTTATTAACTCTGTAATGAAATCTCTTTTGAAATAAACAGTGTTTTTCTTTCTATTATATACTTGATATAACATGTTATTAATTATTTATTTAAATTAAGTGTATTTAATAGAAAATCCATAGGCGATATGTTTTGTGATGGTAATAGCGATGTGTTGTAATCATGAGAAATTTATCACAATAAAAATAAAATATCATTTTAAATATCCTAGTCAAGATGTAATGAGACTAGATATCGATACATCCATTGGGACTAGAGTACGTAACGCTCTCTAAATGTTGGATTGTGTATTACTCATGACTATTGGGGACACCAAGGGTTGCGTACTAATAGTATTGGATAACTATGGAATGGCTCACTCGATAGTTTACTATTGATTAATATAACTAAGGTCAAACAGAGAATATCGAGGTGACAATATTACATTGGTCTCTCCATTTGGGAATATCGTAGAACTTCAATATGGACACTCCACTTTGATTATAGTAATGTCTTGGTACGACATCTATCGAACAATTATAGTTGGGTCCAAGTTGAAGCATTTAAAGTGAAACAAAATTCATTAGGGAATTCATCATTTCAGTTATATGAGGTTAGTATCATGGTCAATTGTAGTCAACTCAAAGTCAAAGTCTCTGGCCAGAATATTTAGATTAATAATAATCATTATTATTGAATAAAGGACTTTTTGTTTGGATTATACAGGTTGAATATGGACGATATTGGAATTTTTACTAATACCAAAATTCTAGAGGTCCTAATGTGATATAGTTTTGACGAAAGAAATCGATGTAATTAATTGTCACCACTGGGGGTTGCTTAAAATAGTAAAATTGGATTTTACCAAAATCATGTAAGAAGTAAATTCGGCCAAACTACCACACCACTAGCTAAAGTGACATGTGAACATTAACATTCAAATTGTTTGATATTAATCGTTGACTGAATTTACACATATGAGTCATACAACCGCAATGTTTAATACCTCGAATACCACATGATTTAATTAAATTATAATTATTATAAATTAATTAATATTTATGAAATATTAATTATAAATTTTTATTTGATTTATTTAAATCAGTATTGATAGTGCGTTTATAAAGTTAAATATGTATGTATCGATATACGATATCGATGTACATTTGAATTGAATTTAAAATGTACAATTACTAATCTGGTTTAAAAGTGAATACATGCTCATTAGCCTACAATGATGGTCGGCCGTGTAAAGGATATGAGGGGTGTATTGTTTTTGAAACAAGGGTTTGAATTGGTGGAGAAAGAAATGGTAAAAGACTGGATCCATATTTCCTTCTTTCTCTCCCTTTCTTTTCTTATATAAACCCACCACTCTCTTCATTTAAAAGGTTACTTTTCCTAGCCTTCTAAACCCTCCTAGGCCGCAAGTTATTTGCCACCTCCCCCCCTCCATTTTCAAACCAAATTCAAGTTTAAATAAAATAAAAGGTATGTAGATATCTTCGGTTACTAGCATTTTTGGAAGGGATCAAATCAGATTCTATGAGTTCTTTCAATTGAACATCAAGGTGTTACATCAGGGCTACATCTAAGGTAACATTTGATTTATATCAATTTATATGTGTAATCATTTATGTTATTGTATATGAATAGGCTAGAGTTATATCACGAATTTATATATGTGTTTATTGTCTTTTCAAATACAAGTGTGTTCTAATTTTTTATATAATCATATACTATCGGTCATAACGTTAGAAAAAGATTTTTATAATTTAATTTTTTTTAAAACATTTCAAATCAAAATTGAATTTTAAAACATTGTTATATATAAAAACTATTTTAATAAATTTTAATACTTACTATTTTTTGCATGCATATGAAATTGAAAAAAATATTCTTTTTCACATATATTTTATTTAAAATAAAATATATTAATAATATTAATTATTTTAAAAAGTATTAAATTATAATTTGTTAAAATAAATGTATATTATAAATTAATTTTTTTACAGAACTCATAGTTTTAAAAACCATTTTTTTCCATATGGAAATTCAAATTCAAATTTAAAATAGGAAAACCATACATTTAGTCTACATGGATTGATTAAAACATTTTCTATTTTGTTAAATTAATTTATGACTAAAAATAAATATACTTATATATATATATATATTATTTTATATTTAGTTATCGAATATTATTTATATATATAATGAATTACAATTTTATATAATTTAAAAAATATTTATACACATATATTTATGCCTTTCGAATTAATTTTTTTTTTCGTATATACTTGTATATAAATATAATTTTATAAATTATTTGCAAAATTTTGAATTTTGAATTTTGAATTTCAAAAGAATATTTTAATTATAGATCTAATTTCAAATTTGATTTTTTTCTTAAAGATTTAAAATTTGAATTTTATATTTAAATTTATATATAATTGTTATACATATAAATATGTGTGTGTGTATAGTTATTTTTATACTTATATATATAAGTATATTTTTATTATATTAATATATTATATAGCAGACAATAAATACGTATGTGAAGGGGCTAATGTGTTCGTTGCAGTGTATATCCCAGCACTTAGAAACGAGCATGTTAAACCATCTATACATTACATGTTGCATGTGCATGCATACGTCTATGTATATTTGACACGCATATACACATTATACATCACTTTTGTAAACAAATAAAATCTTTATATTAATCGATTAAATAAAAATGATTTTATTTAATAAAATCGAGATTGGATATAAACTAAATTTAGACTTTGTAGGCCCAACAAGATCCAAAAATGAATTATTTTTTTGAAATCCACCCATTTAACCAACTGCGTGCTAACCAAGATCCAACAAAAGGATTGTTCAGAGCCATCGAACAATAAGTAGGTTATGTTCGCTTATGCTTTTAGTGTTATTCTGACTTCGTCGAGTGCTCCATCGACGAAGGAGAAGGGCGTTACTATCCAAGGTGTGCTTTCTGTTTATGGTACACCTATTCGTGTTTTATTTTGTACCAGTGCATCACATTCTTTTATATCTAGGATTGAGACCTGACTTAATGGACAGACCGCTGGTAGAAATGAACCTTATGGGTGGTTCAACCAGTTTGTGTATGGTTCGTCATGACATAGTGTTGTCGAATCATGGATGAGTGTTTTCTTATGATTTTTTTATGCTTAGTTTTTTGGGTTTGATATCATATTAGGATAGGTTGGCTATTAAGGTACGGGGTCATGGTGGATTGCAAGAGAATGTCGGTGATGATAGGGACATACAGTGAGCGTAAGCTAGATCTGAGTTGCATAGTCGATGATTCAGTAATGATTAGCTTTCTATATTTGCTCAAGATCCCGTATAATGAGTTGTCATCAGTGCCCATTGCTAGAGAGCATCCATACATATTTGAGGAGGTGACCGGATTACCTCCACATAAGGAAATTGAGTTCCACATCAATTTAGTGAAAGATGAAAAGCCAGTAGTTATGTCATCGAGGTGTATGACACACAGAAAGCAATGTGAACTAGAGGTGCAAGTGCATGACCTATTAAGGAAGAGGTTCATTCATAGGAGTATATATGAGTGGGGAGCACCTGAAGTATTCACCATAAGGAGGATGGCTCTTTAAGACTTCATGTTGATTACCATAAGCTGAATACAGTGACAAAGAAGAACAGATAATTACTCTCACGTATTGATGACTTGTTCTACCGTCTCTATGCTGCGAAAGTGTTTTCGCGATTGGATTTGGAAATGGGGTTCCACCAACTCAGAGTAGTGAAGGATAGTGTGCCGATTACTACAGTCTGTATGGCATTGGGAATTTATTATTGGTTGATTATGTCGTTCGGGCTAACCAATGTGCCGACATACTTTGTTGATATGATGAACAGTGTTTTTAAAGATCAACTAAATAAATGTGTGTTTGCTAATAATATTCTTGTACATTCACAGATGGAAGAGGAACATAAGATGCACTTGAGGATTATGCTAGAGGTGTTGAGGAAGCATCGACTGAAGGTGAAGTTTTCTAAGTGTCACTTCTAGAGGAGAGAAGTGCGATTCTTGGGTCATGTTTTCTTAGAGCAGGGCATCATACTGAATCAAGGTAGCAGTAGTCCAAGATTGGGACAGACCTAAGAATGCTACGGATATGAGGAGTTTCCTTGGATTTGCAGGATAATATAGACGATTCATAAAGGACTTCTCGAAGTTAGCAGCACCATTAACCAACTTGACAAAAAAGAATTAGACTTTTCTTGGACACGAGGTGCGAGGACATGCTCATTTGTCTGAAGGAAAGGTTGAAAAATGCACCAGTGTTAGTCATCTGAGTGGGATGAGAAGTTGACAGTATGCACAAATGCTTTTGGTATTTGCTTGGGCGCGGTATAGATGTGGGGGGGGGGGGTAAAGTTGGTGCTTATGCTAGTCGGCAGTTGATATAACATAAGAAGAAATACCCAACCCATAATTTGGAGTTGTCGGAAATGGGCCGGTCTGCAATATGTGAAATAAGTGGATTTTTATTTTTTTTCTCCCTATTTTTATCACAGTGGGCTATAATGTTAAATGGGTTATACTAGACCAATTTAGTTAATTAAATAAAATCTAGTTTTATTTAAATTTCTGAGTTAAATAAAAATGATATATATATATATATATAGAGTTTATAAGCATATCATTATACGCTCATGTGTGTATAAAGTGCATGTGCAACATATATATCGTGTACGTAGTTAAAATATGCGTGTAACGACCCGAAATTTTGGATATTTGAAACAGGAATATTTAATTGATTTTAAATATTTGGGAGTTGGTTTTTAACTTGAATTTCAAATATAACTATTTATTGGGTAATTAAATTATTGAATTTAATAATTGGAGATTGGTTAAAATAATGAATCTGGAATTTCAAGCTTGTTAAAATTATTTTAAAGGCTTGTAAAATTTATATTAGTAATACTAAAGACAATGCAACTTTTAAAATTAAATTTGGAAGTGATCTGTTCAATTTTAAAAATATATCGTTTAAATCAACATTTAAAAATAGCCTTTCGAGACACAGTCTCGGAATTTGACGAAACCAGTTCCATTGTATCCATAATAGTGTATTATTATCGGATTTCAAATTTCATGACGTTTGGAGTTATCGTTTAGCTGTATGAGATGCAAACGCGCTGAAATTAATATCGAAGTTAAATATAATAACCGGATCCAAAAAGCTATCTTCTCCATACAATCGAATTAGGACTCGAAACCTTTTCCATTGCATTCGGAATAGGGGTATAACATTATAAACGCCTAGCGGCACGCCTCGATAGAAGGTCGAGATTTTGAGCTACGATTTCGAGACGATTTAAAATTCAAATAATATATATAAATGTTTTGATTGACATATATTCTCACATCAGAACTTTTTGCCCATTTCAATCACTATAGCTAAGCCCATTCAAACATGCAAAACAGTTTTTCATGAAACCTCCTTCGTTTTCCTTTTAAAACCGGTCCATTCCTCATTCTTTCAAAATGGAGCAAAAAGAAAACATGAGAAAAAAAGAAACGAACTTAATCACGAAAACATGAAACCTAGATCAAAGAAAAAAATGCCAAAGTCTCTCTTCCTCAGTTAATTTAAAAATGAAATCGAAATCGATTTCCTTCGTTTTAAAAAAAAATCATATCATCAAAGGAGTCACGCGATTTGAAATCGCGTTCGAATTGTCCAAGACCTTCGCCGTCGACAAGGATAGCGGAGCACGACGTGGACAACGATGGTGGAGGATTGTCGCTGGCATCGAAGACGGGAAAATCGCGACTTGAATGGAGAATTGGGCATGGCGGTTCGACTGGATAGCTGTGATGGTTGAAGTTGAGCGTGCCAGAACTGGTGGCGGAGGATGGAAGGGATTCGTGGTGGCCAAAGTCATGGAGGAGGCCGCGGCATCATAGGAATCGGGATGAAGGTCATGGTGGCATCGAGGTCAAGGGCTGAGGCAGTAAGGTATAGGATTTTATTTTTATCATTTAATATATATATATATATATGTATGTATGTATGTATATAGGTTAGAAAATTTATAACAGTAAGCAAATGTTTTTGGATAATCCTATTTATAAAAGTAAAGAAAATTTCTATTTTTATTTTTAAAGAAGAAAAATTACAGTTAGGTGTAAGCAAGTTCCATTTTTTTTGAAGTTTAATAAGTAAAATATATATGTATATATGTTAGAAAAATATATTTATATTTATAGTAAGGGTTAAAAAGAAAATTCTGTTTTAATCTATATCTATATATGTAGATTTGGAAAATTTTAACGGTAAGATAAAATTTTATTTTTAAAAGAAAAATAAAATAAAATAAATAATCAATAGAATTTTAAAATGTCTGAAAGTTTATATATATTTAGACTTTGGAATCTATATAGACTATTTTCATAAGGATATGGGCTTTCAAAAAAATAAAATAAATAAATATACATACACACATTTTAAATTTACTAGATTATTTTAAATAATGGCTTCGGTGATTAATTTGTTTAATTAACTTATTCAATTTATTTTAGTTACTAAAAGATTTTTAAAGGAAAATTATCAGTTTAAATAAAAACATTGGTTAATTAAATTGTTATAAAGGTAATTAATTGTCCGATTATTTAAAAATGTTAATAAAACCGTATAATGTTCATTCAAGGTCAAAAATCATGAAACCAAGTCAAGGTTGAAGTGGATTGTAAACAAAATCAAAGGTGAGATTTTCTCACTCATTTGGATTCCAAAGTTTAATTTAAATGATTAAATTTAAATTATTGGATGTGCTTAGATGAATTAAATAATTATCCGTTGGATGGTTACATATATATAATAGTATATATATATTAGAGTGATTGATATTCCCGCATTATATAGCGGATGAGACCCTATGCGGCCCGCATAATAGCGGATGACCCTATATACCGCAATATCCCGCCTTGAAGTGGGATTGGTATTTTATTTGTTGACTAACCTCTGTGGATGCAGGGAAAACAGGTTGGAGGGATCCAACAGGATTCCTTAAGAATATTTATTGTTTATATATATATGTGATATATGATGTGATAGATAAATCGATATGGATTGTATGTGAATTGAATTATTGAATGTCAAACAGCCTATGAATTGAATTTGGATATTTTTAAATACCATAACAATTAAGTGAAGAAATTTAAAAGGGAAATTTGAAAGAAATTATTTATATTGAAATTTTTATTTATTAAAAAGAGAATTAAGAAGAATAAAGAAATATATAGGCTAACTTGGTATTACTTAACCATTGTAAATTGTTTAAGTAAAGACTTGAAATTAAATTATCTATTAAGGGCTGGATAAGATATTGGAATCAATAAATAGATTTGAAATAAAACGGAATTTTATTAAGGGCTAAAATGTTATAATGGAATTATAAATAAAGAATTGGTTTTATAAATAAATGGAGAACTCAGGGGCGTTTATAAATTTATAAACGGGGCTTATAAATGAGATAAAAGGATATCAGTGGATTTGTTGAAAAAATAAGTTAATGGTGTGAACTTATATCGAGATCATTGGAAAAGAAATAATGGAATATATTTTGAATATGAGAATGGTGATAAATTTAGATAGGATCGATGGGATACGAATCCAGAGGATTTTATAAATGGAAATGGGGAATATTGGATTTTCTATAAATAGACTTTTGTTGAGGTAAACTCTAACTTTATAAACCAACTTTGTAAATTAGTTAGCAACTGGATATGAACTTTAATACTTTTTGAGATATTGATATTTTAGTTTTACCTTAAACCATATTTTGAAATTAAACCATTTTTTTTCTTATTTTATAGAGATATATGTTTTCAAATGTTTTAAAATTCAATTATAAATCCTCTTGAGATGAGAAGCGAAGTTTATTTAATGGAACAAGATTTTAGAGGAAGATCTTATAGGGTTATTATGGAAGTTTAAATAAATTGCTAAAGCATAAGATAAGAAAACTTCGGAGGGTGAAATAAAATTCACAAGGAAGTAGAAGTGAAACTGGGATTATAAGCAAGCATTAATGTCTTTAGAAATATTAAAGGAAATAAATTAAGAAATTTTCGAATTTATAGAATTTGTGTAAACAAGTGGGGATTTGCAAATAAAAGTGTAAATGATTTTTGAGGAGAAAAAAATAAGGTAATAAATGAATATTTTCCAAGTATTGGATATTAAATGAAGTGGGAAAAATATTCTAAGTATCAGGTAAAGGTCGAAATTGTTCCATGGGAATAAAAGAGATTTGAAACTATTTTCAAAGTGTTAAAATATGGGAATAATATCTTGAGTAGATATTTTGAGATAAATAATTTGGGAAAATTATTTAAGGCCTGATGGTTGCTTGTGAATGTTATTTGATAGTTAAATAACCGACTTTCAATATTAGCCAATGCGCTGATCGTTTCGAAGAGACCGAGATCGGATTTAATTATCCGAAAACCACTTCGATCCGGTTTGTACATAGCGAATAAAGACCATGAAGATGATGAAGACGGTGTTTCGATTTGTCCAGACCTAGGGCAACTTGTATGGACGAATGCTATCAGATCATCGTCGTTGGAGGACAGTGGGCATTCTAAGTGAATGTGTGCTAAAAAGGTAATGCATAGCCTCAAGCCTCATCAACCGAGAATGGCTAAAACAGGGGAGGTGCAGCAAGGCTAAGTGGGTAGCACCCAATTAGGGTAAGATTTCCCCTGTCTAGAGGTCCCTTTTTATTTCGGTAGTGTGGCGGTTGGTCGCTCCAACCGTGGGGTGATCTTACTCGGACTATCCAGTAAGGGGTAGCTCCGGTCTTGTGTTGCAGTGGATCAGGCGTGGTCCTCGGTACTCTAATCTAGGCCAGGTACTGTGACGGGCGGTACCCCAGTAGCCCTGCCATTGTATGGAATTCAATCTCCAATAAGCGTCTGTACGGTTTTGATTGTGCCCAACTATGCTGGAACGTGAGATGCAAGCATTTCAGCTAGATTCTATTTTACTTTCTATATACACTATTATATTATCAGTCGGATTTGATAAAAATGTTTTGGTTATCGTAAGGTAAAAACCCGGCATGTTTATTTGTTGTGTGGTCTTACGAGATACCTTTGTTTCAAAGGATTTTCAAAAAATATAATAATCCAATTGAGTGTGGTTTTCTCACATTGGTTTTCCAAACTGACTCGGGTGTTGTTTTATTATGATGCTCGGGTCAGATCGAGTTGTACAAATTCAGGTTAAAAAGCTAAGGAGCTCAAGTGATGGGCTGGATGACAGAGACGTATCTCCGTACTTGAATTATTATTTCCGCTGTGTAAGGACGGATATTAAGCTGTCCAAAGTGATGATTGATTGTTGTACTCTGAAATGGTATGTATATATAATAGTACAGATTTCTTGTATTTAAAAGATGTTATTCTATATTATATTTTGTTTCGCTGCGATTGTAAGACTCTGATGTTGTTATTTTCTTCTTCTTCTTCTACCTCTTTCTTCTTTAACCCTAAAGATTCGCATTTCCGTCCGTTTTGAGTTGAATTGGTACGGAATATTGTCGGCTCAAAGGGGTACGGGTTTGCGGGCCTTTACATTTGGTATCAGAGCTGAAAGGTTAAGCGAGAACCTTGGCTCTAGTGGGGATTACTCATTAGAGATAGAGTCAGTAGTACTCTAGAATGAGTTTGAGAGTATTAATAGATATGAGTGCGTATTTGTTTGTGAATATAAATGGTTTTAATATTGTGTTGACTTATTGGTTGAGTGGTATATAAATTCTTGTCGAGTAGAGGGACGCCGCTATTTCGATAGGAGTTTCTAAACACTTAAACACGATAAATCGACACAGTATTGTTTTTAAAGTGGGTGAACGAAATAATTTTACCCAAAAATATATTTTTGATATAAAAGAAATAACTTTCTGAAGATTATTATATATAATTGATGTGTTTGGATGGTAATATTATAACCAAACAAGATTATAAATCTGAAATAGTTTATATAACTAATATGAGGATTTGTATAAGTATAAGTCGTACAAATGGATTATAATTAAAATTGGATTTAAACCGGAAGCTGGAAAGTTTAAATGCGGGGGAGTTTGAAAAAAAATCTGGAAAACCTTATTTGAATAATTAAAAAATCAGTAGGGAATAAGTTATAAGCTTATAAATTTGAAGTGATTTTTAAAATAAGGAAGGAAAGTATGAGATTTTAATTTTGGAATTAAAAATAAAAGTGAAAGAGTTAAAAATGACATTTAACTTAGATTAAGTTGAAGAAATTAAATTGTTAAAAATTTAATTGATTATGATTTGAAAGAAATAAATCAGCGAAGTAGATTGGTTACATGGATTAAACTTTGGGTGTGATTGAATTGGGAAATAGAAATTAAATTGGATTGAAATTAACTTAAGCTAAGTAAATGGAAGTGAGTTGAATTAAATGAACTTAAGCTAAGTTTAATGATATTGAGATTGAATTTGAATTAAGTTGAAAATGGAATTGAGTTGAAATAAAATTCAATTGAGTTATAGATAATATTAAATGGAATAAAATTCTTACTTAAATAAATAAAAGTAAGATAAGAATTGAATTGGGATAAATAAATTGAAATAGCTCACAAAAGTTAAAATGCATGAATAAAAATATGCTTGGGCTGTAAATAAAGGTCTCGAGTTAAAAATAAAATGCGAGTATATTTGAGCTTAGAATGGATGAAGCGTGAATAACAATTGTGTGACTTATAAAATCTAAAAGTGGAATAGATGAGCCAAAATAAAATTGTTTGATATTTTGGGAATGATATAAAAATTCCAGCTTGAATCATAAAAATGGGATGAACTCGAGAAAATTTAATTGAAGTGATTTTGAAGTTAAAAATCAAATATTGAATTATAAATTGGAAGTGAACTAATTAGATAATTAATTAGTTAATGAAATATGGAAATGAAACCAAATTTGGTTAAATAGAAGTTGAATTGTGAGTTAATAATGGAGTTTGGAAATGAACTCGAGTTATAAATAAAATTCAATTTGGATTTGTTAACAAATAAAATGAAAATTGGATTATAATAGTGATGATTTGGGTTGCAAATAAAATCCAAGTGAGTATGAATAAATTAAATAGTGGCCTTGTTATTAATAAAATAAATTGAGAATATGAATTAAAATTTAAAATGGATTAAGAGAATGGGCTAATTGAATTAAATGGAATTTGATTGGATGAGAATCAAATTAAAGTGGAAATTAGAAGTTTGAAGAGAATTGAGTGGATGAATTAATGGAGTTAATTATTAAATGAAATGGATTTGATTGAAAGTAGAATCAAATTAGTTTGAAAGGAAGTGTTTGGCAATGAAAATGAGCTTTAGTGTTTCATTGTAATGATTGAAGAAAATAAATAACTTAAGTTAATATTGAAAGAAGCTTGACTTAAATTTATTTGCGGAATGGTTATTTAAAATATATTAGTTGTCGAGCTTAATAAAATGGTTTTGAAATGGAACCTATGTGGAGATGAATGAAAATAAGAATGTATTGATTGTGAATAATTTAGAAATGGAATGAAATTAATATAAATTGAATTGGAATCAATTTAAAATGGATATAAGCTTAAGTAATTATTTATTCACATGAATATCGCCGAATTTGCATAGAAATAATTGTCGTTTGACGTAAACAAGATTGTATAAAATTCTATGAATTGATAGAAGCAAATAAAATTGATTTTTGGAATCAATTGAAGTGAATATGAGTTTGTTTGGACTTAAGAATGAATTGAAGATAAGCAAGTGAGTGTAAATCACTTAAATTGAATGCAATGGTAAGAAAAGCGAGAGAAAGCAATTGAATTAGTTTTGAAACCATATAAATTGCTTATGGAAATTGTTTAGTGTAGATGCATGTTTTAGCTATTTAAATATAAGTGAAACGCTATGAGCTTCATATATATAGTGCTTACGTGTTTAAATTGAGTAAGTACAGGTACTTGGAAGGAAGCTGTTTGGCTAGATTTTGTTCGCGCTAAATTGCTAAACAAATAAGCCGCTTGCTTAAAATGCTAAATAAAGGTATGCCTACACAATATAAGATAGGAAATATGAAATATTGTTGTTTATTTTTGTTTTCCGACCATGTGGGTCGATGTATATATATTTATCTCTCTTGTCAAATTGCAAAAGCTCCTCCGTACAAGGGAGATTCTTCCAAAATTTTCCAGAAATTTTGGGAGTTAGAAATTTTTGAAATTTTTTGGAAAATTTTTGTTAACAACGAAACGATTTCAAATTGAAATTGGAAATAAAGGATTTTGGGTTTAGAGTTAAAACGAAATGTTTAGGTTGGAATCAAAAGATTAGGAAAGTGAATACGGGATTTTCACTAAGTGGGTTTGATAAAGTTAATGGGTTTGGAGCGTTCTTTCTGTCTTAGAAATTTTGGGGACAAAATTCATTTAAGGGGGGAGAAATGTAACGACCCGGAATTTTGGATATTTGAAATTGGAATATTTAATTGATTTTAAATATTCGGGAGTTGGTTTTTAACTTGAATTTCAAATATAACTATTTCTTGGGTAATTAAATTATTAAATTTAATAATTGGAGATTGGTTAAAATAATAAATCTGGAATTTCAAGCTTGTTAAAAATATTTTAAAGGCTTTTAAAATTTATATTAGTAATACTGAAGACAATGCAACTTTTAAAATTAAATTTGGAAGTGATCTGTTCAATTTTAAAAATATATCGTTTAAATCGACATTTAAAAATAGCCTTTAGAGATACAGTCTCGGAATTTGACGAAACCAGTTCCATTGGATCCATAATAGTGTATTATTATTGGATTTCAAATTTTGTGACGTTTGGAGTTATCGTTTAGCTGTACGAGATGCAAACGCGCTGAAATTAATATCGAAGTTTAATATAATAACTGGGTCCAAAAAGCTATCTTCTCCATACGATCAAATTAGGACTCGAAACCTTTTCCATTGCGTTCGGAATAGGGGTATAACATTATAAACGCCTAGCGGCACGCCTCGATAGGAGGTCGAGATTTTGAGCTATGATTTCGAGACGATTTAAAATTCAAATAATATATATAAATGTTTTGATTGACATATATTCTCACATCAGAACTTTTTGCCCATTTCAATCACTGTAGCTAAGCCCATTCAAACACGCAAAACAGTTTTTCACGCAACCTCCTTCTTTTTCCTTTTAAAACCGGTCCCTTCCTCATTCTTTCAAAATGGAGCAAAAAGAAAACATGAGAAAAAAAAGAAACAAACTTAATCATGAAAACATGAAACCCAGATCAAAGGAAAAAATGTCGAAGCCTCTCTTCCTCAGTTAATTTAAAAATGAAATCGAAATCGATTTCGTTCATTTAAAAATAAAAATAAAAAAATCAAATCATCAAAGGAGTCACGCGATTTGAAATCGTGTTCGAATCGTCCAAGACCTTCGCCGTCGACAAGGATAGCGGAGCACGACGTGGACAACGATGGTGGAGGATTGCCGCTGGCATCGAAGATGGGAAAATCGCGACTTGAATGGAGAATTGGGCATGGTGGTTCGACTGGATAGCTGTGATGGTTGAAGTCGAGCGCGCCTGAACTGGTGGCGGAGGATGAAAGGGATTCGTGGTGGCCGAAGTCATGGAGGAGGCCGCGGCATCATACGAATCGGGATGAAGGTCGTGGTGGCATCAAGGTCAAGGGCTGAGGCAGTAAGGTATAGGATTTTATTTTTATCATTTAATATATCTGTATGTATATATATAGGTTAGAAAATTTATAACAGTAATCAAAAGTTTTTAGCTAATCCTATTTATAATAGTAAAGAAAATTTCTATTTTTAATTTTACAGAAGAAAAATTGCAGTTAGGTGTAAGCAAGTTCCATTTTTTTAAAGTTTAATAAGTAAATTATATATGTATATATGTTATAAAAATATATTTATATTTACAGTAAGGGTTAAAAAGAAAATTATGTTTTAATCTATATCTATATATGTAGATTTGGAAAATTTTAACAGTAAGATAAAGTTTTATTTTTAAAAGAAAAATAAAATAAAATAAATAATCAATAGAATTTTAAAATGTCTGAAATTTTATATATATTTAGACTTTGGAATCTATATAGACTATTTTCATAAGGATATGGGCTTTCAAAAAAATAAAAATATAAAAAGAAAAAAATATACATACACACATTTTAAATTTACTAGATTATTTTAAATAATGGCTTCGGTGATTAATTTGTTTAATTAACTTATTCAATTTATTTTAGTTACTAAAAGATTTTTAAAGAAAAATTATCAGTTTAAATTAAAACATTGGTTAATTAAATTGTTATAAAGGTAATTAATTGTTTGATTATTTAAAAATGTTAATAAAACCGTATAATGTTCATTCAAGGTCAAAAATCATGAAACCAAGTCAAGGTTGAAGTGGATTGCAAACAAAATCAAAGGTGAGATTTTCTCACTCCTTTGGATTCCAAAGTTTAATTTAAATGATTAAATTTAAGTTATTGGATGTGCTTGGATGAATTAAATAATTATCTGTTGGATGGTTACATATATGTAATAGTATATATATATATTGGAGTGATTAATATTCCCGCATTATATAGCGGATGAGACCCTATGCAGCCCGCATAATAGCGGATGACCCTACATACCACGATATCCCGCCTTGAAGCGGAATTGGTATTTTATTTGTTGACTAACATCTGTGGATGCAGGGAAAACAGGTTGGAGGGATCCAATAGGATTCCTCAAGAATATTTATTGTTCATATATATATATATGTGATATATGATGTGATAGATAAATTGATATGGATTGTATGTGAATTGAATTATTGAATGTCAAATAGCCTGTGAATTGAATTTGGATATTTTTAAATACCATAATAATTAAGTGAAGGAATTTAAAAGGGAAATTTGAAAGAAATTATTTATATTGAAAATTTGATTTATTAAAAAGGGAATTAAGAAGAATAAAGAAATATATAGGCTAACTTGGTATTACTTAACCATTGTAAATTGTTTAAGTAAAGACTTGAAATTAAATTATCTATTAAGGGTGGATGAGATTTTGGAATCAATAAATAGATTTGAAATAAAACGGAATTTTATTAAAGGCTAAAATGTTATAATGGAATTATAAATAAAGAATTGGTTTTATAAATAAATAGAGAACTCAGGGGCATTTATAAATTTATAAACGAGGTTTATAAATGAGATAAAAGGATATCAGTGGATATGTTGAAAATATAAGTTAATGGTGTGAACTTATATCGAGATCATTGGAAGAGAAATAATGGAATATATTTCGAATATGAGAATAGTGATAAATTTAGATAGGATCGATTGGATATGAATCCAGAGGATTTTATAAATGGAAATGGGGAATATTGGGTTTTCTATAAATAGACTTTTGTTATGGTAAACTCTGATTTTATAAACCAACTTTGTAAATTAATTAGCAACTGGATATGAACTTTAATACTTTTTGAGATATTGCTATTTTAGTTTTACCTTAAACCATATTTTGAAAATAAACCATTTTTTTCTTATTTTATAGAGATATATATTTTCAAATGTTTTAAAATTCAATTATAAATCCTCTTGAGATGAGAAGCGAAGTTTATTTAATGGAACAAGATTTTAGAGGAAGATCTTATAGGGTTATTATGGAAGCTTAAATAAATTGCTAAAGCATAAGATAAGAAAACTTCAGAGGGAGAAATAAAATTCACAAGGAAATAGAAGTGAAACTGGGATTATAAGCAAGCATAAATGTCTTTGGAAATATTAAAGGAAATAAATTAAGAAATTCTTGAATTTATAGAATTTGTGTAAACAAGTGGGGATTTGCAAATAAAAGTGTAAATGATTTTTGAGGAGAAAAAAAAAAGGTAATAAATGAATATTTTCCAAGTATTGGATATTAAATGAAGTGGGAAAAATATTCTAAGTATCGGGTAAAGGTACAAATTGTTCCGTGGGAATAAAAGAGATTTGAAACTATTTTCAAAGTGTTAAAATATGGGAATAATATCTTGAGAAGATATTTTGAGATAAATAATTTGGGAAAATTATTTAAGGCCTGATGGTTGTTTGTGAATGTTATTTGATAGTTAAATAACCGACTATCAATATTGGCCAATGCGCTGATCGTTTCGAAGAAACCGGGATCAGATTTAATTATTCAAAAACCACTTCGATCCGGTTTGTACGTAGCGAATGAAGACCGTGAAGATGATGAAGACGGTGTTTCGGTTTGTCCAGACCCAGGGCAACTTGTATGGACGAACGCTATCAGATCATTGTCATTGGAGGACGGTGGGCATTCTAAGTGAATGTGTGCTAAAAAGGTAACGCATAGCCTCATGCCTCAACAACCGGGAATGGCTAAAACAGGGGAGGTGCAACAAGGCTAAGTGGGTAGCACCCAATTAGGGTAAGATTTCCCCTGTCTAGAGGTCCCTTTTTATTTTGATAGTGTGGCGGTTGGTCGCTCCAACCGTGGGGTGATCTTACTCGGACTATCCAGTAAGGGGTAGCCCCGGTCTTGTGTTGCAGGGGATCGGGCGTGGTCCTCGGTACTCTGATCTAGGCTAGGTACTATGATGGGCAGTACCCCAGTAGCCCTGCCATTGTATGGAATCCAATCTCCAATAAGCGCCTGTACGGTTTTGATTGTGCCCAACTATGCTGGAACGTGAGATGCAAGCATTTTAGCTAGATTCTATTTTACTTTCTATAGACACTATTATAATATCAGATGGATTTGATAAAAATGTTTTGGTTATCGTAAGGTAAAACTTGGCATGTTTATTTGTGGCGTGGTCTTACGAGATACCTTTGTTTCAAAGGATTTTAAAAAATATAATAATCCAATTGAGTGTGGTTTTCTCACGCTGGTTTTCCAGACTGACTCGGGTGTTGTTTTATTATGATGCTCGGGTCAGACCGAGTTGTACAGATTCAGGTTGAAAAGCTAAGGAGCTCAAGTAATGGGCTGGATGACAGAGACATATCTCCATACTTGAATTATTATTTCTGCTGTGTAAGGACATATAATAAGCTGTCCAAAGCGATGATTGATTGTTGTACTCTGAAATGGTATGTATATATAACAGTACAGATTTCTTGTATTTAAAAGTTGTTATTCTATATTATATTTTGTTCCGCTGCGATTGTGAGACTCTGATGTTGTTATTTTCTTCTTCTTCTTCTACCTCTTTCTTCTTTAACCCTAAAGATTCGCATTTCCGTCCGTTTTGAGTTGAATGGTATGGAATATTGTGGGCTCAAAGGGGTACGAGTTTGCGGACCTTTACAATGCGTATATAGATATTGGGATTTCCATCTATATCATATACATTCTCTATTTATATGTGCAATGGATATCTCAAAACACAGTTTAAATTTATATATAAATATTTATATATTTCAAATTTAGTTATACATTAAGTGGAATAAACAATTTAAATTATCTGATTAGATTTTGACCAGCTAATAAAATTTAGTTTCAAAACCAAATAAAGTATTTGAAAAGTCAAATTTACATTTATAAAAATAGCTAAAAATATATGTTGATTATTTAAAATTGATATATTTATATATTATAAAATATCTATTTTATCGAATTTTTTAAATATATAAACTATTTAAAATGCACAAAATAATTAATATATACATTTGTAATAAATCAAAAACAGACATCAAAAAAATGTTTAATGATTTTTATAAAGGTCGCTTGCAACTTGGAAGATTTAACTTTGCAAATATTATTCTCCTCCATAAGAAAGCTAGGGCGAATGAGCTTAAAGATTTTAGACCTATCTCTCTAATCAACTGTTCACTTAAAATTATTTCTAACGTACAACCTAATAGGCTTAGCACAAAAATGAATAACCTAATCGATATAACTTAGTTCGCTTTTATAAAAGGTAGGAATATTACAAACGTGGTAGCGGTAGTCCAAGAATTCATAAACTATTATTGTAAAAATATTATCACTTGCCCCCTTTTAGAGATTGATTTTGCTAAAGCTTTTGATTCTACTGATTGGTTGTTTATTCAAGATCTTCTTCAAGCTAGAGGTTTCAATCCTAGATGGGTAGGATGGATTATGTCCTTGCTAAAAACTGGAATCTCTAACATTATGGTTAATAGTTTTATGGCTAACAAAATACAATCTAAACGTGGGTTAAGGCAAAGTGATCCTTTGTCTCCCCTAATTTTCAACTTAGCGGCGGATGTTTTCACTAAGATCATCAAACTTTCTACCAATAATGGGCTTCAAGGCAGTGTAAGCAACGAGATCACTAACGACGGCCTTTTGATTCTGCAGTTTGCAGACGCTTGCTATTTATCTCCCTTCTTCCTAGAAACATTATCGCTCTTAAATTAATTTTATATTATTTTGCAATGCTCTCAGATTTAAAATCAACCTTCATAAGAGTTCCATTTTATTTCTTAACGACGTTAATAATGTGGAGAACTTAGTTGCTAACACTCTTAATTATAAAATTATGAAATTATGAAATTTCCAATTGAATATATAGGGTTTGAAATCAGACCTTCTAAACTTAAAAGGGAGATTGGCAAATAATAATTGACAAAATTAGTAGGAAGTTATCTAACTGGAACTCTAAATTTCTCTCTAGAGCTAGCAAAATCATCCTACTCAACTCTATCCCATCAGTTTTACCTATCGATTGGATGTATTTTTACCTCTTTCCCAAATAGATCATAGAAAAAATAGACATAAATAGAGTGAACTTTCTCTGGAGTGGAGAGAATACATGTAGTAGCTCTAATTGTTCGGTTAATTGGGATGTGGTTTGCAAGCCCAAAAATGAAAGGGATCTATAAGTTGTAAATCTCTATAACCTTAATATGTCTTTACTAGGTAAATGGATTGGAAATTTAGTAGAAATAGTTATGAGAAGCTAATTTCAATGGAAATGGTTTCTTATCAGTTCTATGATAGAACCTATAGCCTTCACCATAATATTTTTAATCTAAACAACTTATCCCATTTCTAGAAATCCATTCTGAAAATTTTAAATCTTTTCAACCTAGGAACTAAATAGGGCTGTTATGGTAACGGTAAATTTACCATTACCATACCATTACCAGCCAATCGGTTACCATTTTCGAGTGAAATCGGTATACCAGTTTAATCGGGGTAACGGTAAATTTATCATTTTCTACGGTAAATCATCGGTAACATTTTCTCAATACCAGCGGTAACGGTAATTTTACCAGTCAATTTATAATACATGTATATTTATGTAACATGCATTATTATAGGCATTTAAAACCAAGCAAATGATTAAATTTAGTTTATTAACCAGGTGAAATAATGTTAAATACACTTTACTTCTTTTTCATTTATGTCTTTTATTAAGTAACACTATAAATTGTATAATGAAGTACTGTTATGGTGTGAATACGTGTTATGTTACCAACTTTTTTAGACAAACGGTAATTTACCATTACCAGTGTAACGGTTACCAGATTATCGGTATACCAGTCTTCGGTATACCAGCCTATCGGTAACGGTAACGGTAAGCAATTTTCGCTTACCAGTAAAAATGGTACGATAACGGTATTTGTGAAATGGTAACGGTAACCATTACCATAACAGCCCTAGAACTAAACACATTGTCCGCTCAGGCAACAGTACTTCGTTTTGGCATGACTAATGGTAATCATTGATTCCTCTTAAAGTGGAGTTCAAAGATCTTTTTGACATTTGTAACTTCAAAAATTTATTAATTTTTGAGGTTTTTAACCCCCACCTTGATTTTCATTGGAACTTCACTTTCAACCGAGCCCTTGAAGGAACCTCCCTAATCCAATTGGGTTTGCTTTGTTCCAGACTCAAGCTCAACAGCTTATATAACAAAGAAATACTAAAATTCGGTATTGGGACAAGGGTAAAGTCTACTCCTCAAACTTGATGTATAAGTTTTCGAATTTCTGGACTAAACAGATTGTTTTTAAATATATCTAGAAAGTTGATACCCCCTTAAAGCTAAACCGCAAATGTAGTTAACGGTTCATAAAAAATTAGACACAATTGATATCTGAAGATAAAGAATGTCCACATAGATTAAAAAAAGTGTGTTTTGCTCTACCAACCTTGAAAGTGTACCTCTTTTGTTCTTCGAATGTCTCCAAACCTATTTTATCCTCTTACGCACTCTCAAAATTTTCGGTCTTAACAGGGTCTTTTCTGATTTTAATCCAGATAATTATTGGAACATCCTAAGATTCCACTCAAACAAAAATCAGAGGACTATATTAGATACTATACACACCATTTCCTCGTGGTACATATGGTTTGGAAGGAACCAAAGGATGTTTAGCGATGTAAATGTACCTTTTGATAACCTGATTTATTCTATCTCACTTTTGCATATAATTGGATGGCTAACCCTAGTTATAAATTGGCTAAATGGACTTCATTTAAAGAATACCTGGAAAATTTTTAATGTAATATCAAAACTTTAAAGTCGAAAATTGATCATAACAATGGGGGACACAATATGGCCTTGAGCACATAATTAGTACAATCTGCTAATATGAACAACAACTCAACATTATTAATTCTCCTTAGTAGTTAGATATATTAGCTCTTATTGTAGTCACTTTATATATTGCCACATGTATATTTATATAAACTCCTTCTTATATCCATATATGGGTGTGTTAGACCAACATTTGTGGACTATTTTCAACATTAATGGTAGGGGTGGGGGGGAGGGTTGGTGGTAATCGCTACCTGGCAGGCTTGTTGGCAGCACCCTTTTTTAAGTGTGGAGTAAATTATATGGGTGCTCTTCACCTAGAGAGGATCACTAATTTTACTCAAAAACATTTGTAATACATAATTATTGAAAAAATATATAATTAATTCTTTTTTGGTTAGGTTTTTGAGTTTTTTTATATAAAACCCAGAGCTATTTTTATTTTTATGTTTAAGAAAATAAATAAACATACACACACATATATATTAAAATAATATTTTTTAACTGATAATTAATTATATTTAAAATATAGTTTTAAAAAAACAAAAACAAAAATCCGAAATATATTTATGTGCATATTTTTTTTATTTATATAAACATTTTAAATATATACTACATATATGATAAAAAATTACTAAAATGATTTTAAAATTATAAAAAAGTCAATTTTAATATTTCAAAATTTTATAAAATATATAATACATATATCTAATTGACAATATAAACCAATATAGATAGTCCAGTGAGATATAAAATCAGGTAATTTTAGGTGACTACTATTGCACACATAAAATCATTCAATAAGGGAAAGATGACGTAAAATAATTAACATAAATGTAATATAAGAATTTACCTAGTGAAGTTTCCGTAGGTTCACACGTCGATCTGATTGGTCTTCTAGATATCCTAAATCTACACTATAGTTGCTAGCAAATGGTGTATAACCATCGGATGTTGTTATAATTGGCCTGTATGAATCCATAAGGGGTTTAGAAATGGTGATGTGGGGAAAGTATAGTCGGCTATGGCGGGAGAAAAGAGGAGGCCAAAAGTGAAATAAAACAACGAGCCTTAGGTTTCCTTTTATAGAGAAAACTGATGAAAAGATCTAGCATAATTCTCTCCTTACTAAGTCAAACTATTAGAGCAAGATTTCCTAAATTTTGATGAAAAATTCATAGACTATTCATGGTAGGAAAGAATAAAGGAGACATCAACAAGAGCTCATATTGACTTGAAGATTTCATGTTATATTTATAGAGTATCGCCAAAGAAGAAATACTTGAAAACCTTGATAATGCAAGTCACTTTGTCTTAGATATATACCTTGTTAAAACTCACAAGAATCTCATCATAACATCCCAAAGCATTAAAGTTGCCAAAAATATTTTCTATAATTTTTTGGAATTTATTTAATAATTTTTCTATAATGATTTTTAATAGGTCGGGATTTGCAAATTTCATGTACACTGGTGGACCAGTGTTCGATCGGTGCACCGGTGCACATGGAATTACAGATTTCTGAAAGCTTTTCAGGAGTCGCATCTCTTTCTCTTCATCTCTTCACGACCTTCTCTTCAGATCCCAATGGCAACATATATTGATCTTTAATTTGTACAAATAGACGTTGATTTCAAAGAGAAAAAACAATTTGCTTTCTGAATCTATCCTATAATTTCTAAACCCTTGGTTTCTAAAATTAGTGATCATTCAATTATAAAATTAGTTATCTGATTTAAATACGTCCTTAAACTTTAGCACATTCAACTCTATAAAGATTCTTGTGAACTATAGGACCTTTGTACTGAGATCGACAAATCAGCGATTGAAACACTACCGTCGAAGATTATTTTTTTATTAAGTTAGTAGAAAGACCCGTTCAGTGGCTCAGGCATTATATAGACCCATTCCTTTACGTGAAGTAAGAGTGTTAGTTAGTGAAAAGCTTGAATAGAGATTTTAGGACTAGATGTGGGACGGTGCTCTGAACCAGTATAAAAATTCTGTCGTGCAAGTTCTTTTATCTACTTTACTTTATTATTTCTAGTTAGCTTATTAATATATATATACATATACTCTACTAACTTAGCCATATATATGATCCACTAGACTTTCAAAAACTTGGTCCTCTCCTCCTTCTTTATGGTCAGCCATAATTATATTTATTAGCGGACCAAAAACCCCAAATACCCATCAGTAATTAATATCATTTGAACCTAATTTAATTTTTTGTCGATATTGTATGTTGATATGCACATATACAAAATTTATATACGTACCCAGTTAATTAGCAATAGCACCCAAAACATTTCTAAAGGCAACCCCATTTATAAAATATACCACATACATGAAAAACAACAATAATTAGTATTTCTTTAATATTAATTAAATTAATTTATAACTATTATAAATCGATCATATCGGATGGTATTTTAAGACTGAAAAGATTCAGTTGTGCAACTCATAAGTGTGAATGCAGTCAGCAAATAATATCTCAAGAATTCAAATATTAATGCTCACACGACACATTAGCTAGTGGTGTGATAGTACGATCTAGTTACTGATTACAAATCTTGTCGGTAAAATCATATTTCACAATTTTAAGCAGACCCTCTTAGTAACGATTATTTACACAAATTCTCTTCAACAACGCTATATCAATTTAGCACTTATGGAATTTGGTTTGGTTTAAAATTCCAATATCATCCTTTTTCAACTTAGTTAATCCATAAACAAAGTCCTTGATTTAATAATAACATTTATGATTAACCATGAGAGAGTTAGGAGTATGCGCTATGGGCAATTATGTAAATTATTATATATATCTAACTCTATAACTAATCTTGTCCATAATAAAGGTGTTTATTTTCTATCATATACTTGTTATATTATGATATATGAATTAAGTGATTAATTTAAGTATATAAAATAAAAAAATCCTTAAATGAAATGTTATGCGATAATTATTACAAGAAGTTGTAATCATGAAAAAATTATCAAAATATAAAATAACATATTATTTTAAATATCCTGATCAAGATGTTTTGAGAATGGATATCGATGCATGCGTTGACACCAAAGTGCATAACTCTCTCCGAATGTTGGGCAGCGTATTACTTATGGCTGCTTGGGACAATAGGGGGTTACGTACTGTAGTTATTGGATAACTATGAAATGACTCGTCTGAGAGTTTCTTTTTAGTTGATAATAACTAGGTCAAACGGGAAATCTTAATGTGATGATGTTACACGATTCCATGGATTTGAGAATACCATGGAACTTCAATGTGAATACTCCACCTTGTTTATAGTTAAATCTTGGCATGATGATCCATCGAGCAACTATAGTTGGGTCTGAGTTGAAGCATTAGGAATGAAACACTATTCAATATAGAATTTGTTGCTTTAGTTGTATAAAGTTAGTATCACGTTTGACTATAGTCAACTCAAAGTCAAAATCAATGGCTAGAGTGGTAAGGTTAATAATAAATGTTATTGAACTATGTACTTTGTTTTTGGACTAATCAAGGTGAATGTGGATAATATTGTAATTTTGACCACTACCTAATTCCATATTTCCTAAAGTAATATAAGTTTTGATGAAGAGAATTTGTGTGAATTATCGTTACCAAAAGGTGTCGCTTAGGAAAATGTAAAATTTGTTTCTACCAAAAAGATTTATGAATGATAAATTCATTAAACTATGACACCATTAGTTAAGGTGACATGTGAATGTTAATATTTTAATTGTCGAAAATTAATCACTGACTGAATTCGCACCTCCGAATCTCACAACCATTTATGTGAATTCTCCAAAAAACACATATTTTGATTAGTTTATAAAATGTTGTAGATTACTTGAATAAATTACTATTTCAGAAATATTAATTATTTGATGTTTTGGAGTTTTTTTGTAACTATTTGAATGCATATATAAAAATTATATTTGCGCATATCAATATTATAATGGAGTTTAAATGAGAGATAACCGCTTGAAGGATTTTTGGAAATTTTGTATCACATGGACGATAAATTAAGTCAGCCATACAAGGGAAGATAAAGGGGTGGAGTGACTGAAAATTAAGGAAGGGTTAATTAGGCAAGTTTTAATTAAAGGAATTGAAAATGTTTCATTTTCTGAACTAAAACAAATCAACTAATTTTATTATCTTCAGTTGTATTTTTTCCACCTCTTCTCTCCTTGCCATGGTCGAAAATGATTTCCTCCCCTTCTAAATAAAATTAAATCCAAAATAAATTAGAACATTAAATAAATATAAAGGTTACATTGTCATCCTTCTCCTACAAAGTTTGGTGTAGATTCAAGAATCTAAGAAGAGATTTCCAAATCAAAGTATCATGTACTGAAAGGTATAATCCAAATCTAGTTTGTTTTCTTAGATGTAATACACTTATCACAGTTCTATATGCACATATTATTGCCTCGCCAAAATGTAGAATTTGTGGTACAATTTAAACAACTTGTTATAAGATATGATTTTTTAACTTGATAAATTAAAACCTAAATTATAAGTTATGAATCTTTGTATTTGAATTTCCTATGATAATATCGTAAACATATTATATAATTTAATGATTTAGATATTTCTGTTTGAATTTTTAGTCAATCATAAAATATAGAGATTGTTGATATCTTGTTTAACTTGATATATGTAATTTTTGTTTTATAACATTTTGATTGTTTAAATTTTTTTTATTTTGGGCTAAAATTATATGTGTGTATTTGCAAATACATCAAAAAGGTTTAATGTAATATGGATGTTTGTTTTGAATAATTTGAAATTATTTTAGCTTAATCATTATATATATCAGTGTGTGTGAGTGCACGTGCATGCGCATAAGCATGTGCACGGACGCATGCGCACGAGCATGTGCATGCATGCATGCGTGTTTGTGTGTGTGTGTGCGGGCGTGTGCATGTGTGTGTACGTAAACATTTATATTTTATATTATTAAGACATATTTTAAAAACATTTATTCCCTTGAATTTATTTTTCATTGAACAGTTTAAAATTGAGGCAATAACATGTATATACATATATATGTATGCATGTATACATGATAAATATAAATCTTTATATCTATCCATGTATAAATTGGTAATGTTATTGTTTGTTGCTTTTGTCTTTTTAAACAGGTTGTTATAACATGTGACCCATTGTATATTGATTAGACGTAGTATCAATTAAATATCCGTCACACTTTTTAAAATATGAATATATTTGATGTATTCATACATTTTTAAATTTCACAACTAATTAACGTATATTTAATTGATTAAGAATAAGATAATATTAATAAAATTGATTTTATTAAAATAGCTAGATTGGATCTAGTGAAACTCATTAGACTTCACAGGCTCACTATGATCCAAATAGTGAACATTTTTTGAAATTCGCACTTTTTTCCTATTGTAGATCAAGCCAGTTCCGATAATGGTATCAGAGCTTAAATAGTATATGTTGTCTAATTAGCAATTGTAGGGCCAACCAATAAAGCTTACTTATCTGATGACCATCTCGAATCGTAGTGTTTAGGCTTGGGGTGGAATAATCTAGTATTCTCCTCTCCCTGGCTACTTGTCAACTCAAGCCCAATGGGTGGAGTAGGTCCAAAAGGTTAGCCCAATTGTAAAGGCACAAATTGATTTTGTTTTAGGCAAACGTACCGCAGTCTTAAAATTGACTCAGACTAAATAAATTGGACTACAAAGTGATAAAGGAATGAATCATGGAGCTTGGAAACCATTATGATAGATAATATGAATCAACTCAACAAAATTGGCTAAATTTTGATAAAGAAAAATCAATCGGTACCGATCGATCCGTGTTTCTTAGTTTGCATGACTAGGAACTAAGGGATCTTAGCTATGAAGGAGAACATAAAGAATCAGCACATGAAAATCGGTCGATACTGATCAATTTTAGTGTTATGATAATCATGCATGTTGACTTATTCTTGGTCCTGGAGTTTCAGGTATGAAGATATTTCCTAGTTCGAACCCGATAAGGCGATTTTCGTGTTAGAATTAGTCTATAAATAGCAAGCCTCCATCAACTAGAATGGGGTTTCTTTTTAGATCATTTTCTTTTTCTACTTTATGCTTTAAGGGAAATACCAAGATTAATTAATTGTAATTCAAAGTTGATTGTAAATTGAGTATTCCATAGAGGATTAATCAATAAAAGCAATTAACTGGATGTAGACCAAAGATTTTTCCGAACCACTACAAAAATGCTATATCTTTTCACTTTCATTGTTTGATTTCATACTTTTTATATTTGTTTGATTCATTTTTGATTGATTTTAGGCTATTTTCCCATTTTACGTGCAAACATGGACCTTGGGCTAATTTTCAAACTCAAGTTTGAAAATTTAAAATATATTTTTAATTTAAAAATTAAGTTTAAAAAATAAAATAAAATTTTAGAAGTTATAAAGTATCTTTCAAAATTGTTTTAAAAATTAATTTAGTATTTTTGAATTTTTTTTGAAACGGTATTTTATATACAATAAATCACTGAGACAACATATCACATGTTAATAAACGTTCGAATCACACTATGCAAGTTTTGAACTTGTGACCTCTCGCACCAAAGCCAAATCACTTAATCACTGGGACAATGGTGCTTGTCTTTGAATTTTTTTTAATATTTAATTAATTGGATTAATTAAATGAATAATTAATGAAAAGTTTTTTATTTGAATATTATTTATATCCATTCAATTTAGGTGGTCAAATTATGTTGTTTAGTTTAATTTGTATTTTTTATTTTTGCATGTTTAATTCCTGTGTTCTTTATATATTTTTGTAATATTTAGTTTATAATATCTCTTTTTTTAATTCTTACTTAGTAATTTTATGTTATCATGGCATATATATGTATAATACACACACACACATATATCAAACTAATCATATGTTTGAGTTTTTGTTTTTAGATTTAGCTATACCGGTGCTAGGATGGATTTAACAGAGTTTAACATCATGGATGAGTGTAGATATTGGAGTATGTTTAGGGTTTAGCTTTTTATAGTTTTATTTATCTTAGTTTCATTATATACTTTAGTCGTTAGGATTGAGGGACCTTCTATTTTAATTATTTTATTTTATTGTATGGGGTATAACTACTTGTTAGGCTTGTTGGCAGCGCCATTTTCTTTAGTGTAGAATAAAATACATGAGACCTTCCTCCTTCAATAAAGGATCGCTCGGTTTCCTCAAAAAGTTGATTAATTAAATAAACATATATTAATATATGTAAATATATAACAATAAATGTTATAGTTTAATATATATATTTATCTTAAATTGTTTTAGGTAAATTAAAAATAAAATTTTCAAATTTATTAAAAATATTTAATTATAATTTTTTCATTAAAAATTATTTAAATGTTAATTAATAAATGTGTACTTACGTATTGATATACATATATAATATTATAATTATTATAGCTAAATAATCATCTCAAATTGTTTAAGATGAATAAAATAAAATTTTGAATTTTAAACAAAATTTAACTAAATTACTAATTGAATATAATTTAATTTAAAAAATTAAAATTAAATAATACTATTCAATTAATAATATACATATGAATATTATACATGTTACATAAACCTATATGATAATTTATGTATAAATATAAGTGCAACTAAAATAAACCAAAAATGTATTTTTGGAATAAGTATACATGTAAAGTACATGTACCGTGATTTTAGACATGTCTGACACTTGAATCATGATAGTATTTCATAAGAAATACATTATTCCTTGAAGCAATATCACTCTAATATGTATGTATGTATGTATGTATGTATGTATGTATGTATGTATGTATGTATGTATGTATGTGTATGTATATGTATATATTAAAGATTACGAATCTCTAATATATAAAGTTGTCCTCTACTATTTATATATCAATGTATTACTTGCGCACTCTCTAATTGTTAATCAAATTCAATATAGGAATGTTATGTGTAGTATTATTAATATATTATAAGATACATGGACGCATTTCTTAAGCAAACTCAAGTTGCGTGCATTATACTTAGGCCGTCGTGAAATGATAGGTAGGAGTGAATAATCTCTCTCGATTCATTGAGAGAACTTAAGGTCGAGATTGAGATTAGAACAAGGACTATGGATTAGGACTTATATATGATACAATATATTAAGAGTTACCCATCACTTGTGGGCCTATGATCTGTTGAGCAAACTCGTGGTCAGAATCACAAGGCAAGCGAGTCCTAACACTCACTAGGGAAATCAAAAGATTTTTATATTTCTCTTAGGGTTTCAAGGAATATAAAAAATCTAGTAGGAGATGAGAGAGTTAGGGGTATGCTTTAAGGGCAATTATATAATTTGTTACATATATCCAACTCTATAACTAACCTTATTCGTAATAAAGGTATTTGATTACTACTATATACTTTGTTATAAGTGATATAATTAATTAAGTAATCAATTTAATTATATTAAATAGAAAATCCTTAAATGAGATGTTATGAGATAATAATTAAAAGGAATTGTAATCGTGAGAAAATTATTCCAAAATAAAATAACATATTATTTTAAATATTCCTGGTCAAGCTGTTTCAAGACATGATATCGATACGGATACCAGAGTATATAACGTTCTCCAAATGTTGGTTAATGTGCTACTCATTGTTGTTGGATGCACCGAAGGTTTATGTATTAATAGTTATTGGATAACTATGGAATGGTTTGTCCAAGGTTTTCATATTGGTTAAAACAATTAGGTCAAACAGGAAATCTCAATTGATGATATTACATGGTTCTCTAGATTTGAGAATATTGTTGAATTTCATCGTGGATACCACCTTGATTATAGTTAAATAATGGCATAGAGATCATCAAACAACTATAGTTGGGTACGAGTTGAAGCATTGGAAGTGAAAGTTTATTCAATAAAGAAGTCATCATCTCGGTTGTATGAGGTTAGCATCACGGCCAACTGTTGTCAACTCAAAGTCAATATTTGGCCAGAGTAGTACGGTTAATAGCAAACATTATTATTGAACCAAGGGCTTTGTTTATGGACTAACCGAGTTGAATATGGATGATATTGACATTTTGACCAAGACCAAATCCCATAAATCCTAAAGTGATATAGTGGCGACGAAGAGAATTGGTATAATTAATCGTTACTAAAAGGTACCATTTAAATTTGTAAATTTGGATTTTACTGATGAGATTTATAAATAATGAATTAAGTCAAACTGTCACACTACTAACTAAGGTGACATGTGAACATTAGTATTTGAACTATTCAAATATTAATCACTTGCTAAATTCATCTATGAATCACACAACTGAATCTATACAGTTTATGAAACACGGCTTGACTTATTTAATTTATAATAATTACAAATTAATTAAATTAATTGGTATTTATGAAATATTAATTAATATTGTTTTTTATTTTACAGGGTCTATTTAGTAAAATGGGATTGCCTCTAGAATTGTTCGGGGTGTTGTTAGTAATTTATTTGTGCTTATATAAAAGTTATATATGTGCATATTGATATACGATATCAATAGGAATTTAAATTGGATTTAAATGAGATAATTTACCAATGAGTTTGGAAGGAAATTTGGTCCATTAAGGACCCTAGATATGACCAGCGAAGTTTGGGAGGAGGAAGTCCAAGTTTTGACTTAACAAAGGAGAGATTGACGCTAGATCTTTTGGTTAACTCTCCCTACAAAAAGGAACCCAAGGCATTTTGTTTTAGTTTACTTTTTAGCCACCTTCATTCCACCTTCCTGGATGCAAGCATCCCCCCTCCCACCTCCGTTTTTCTAACTCCATTCATTTCCAATCAATAAAATACATACAAATCTGATGCTTGCATACTTCATGTTTGCAACAATATGTGTAGATCAAGGAGATAGACTAGATCAATATGTTTCTATGGCATTATCTCTTAAGGTAAAACTCATTATGTATTATACAATAATCACTATGTATTATATTTGATGGATCACCTTTTAATATGTGTTACTGCATGTCATTCTTATAAAAGTTTGATATTTAACATTAGATCTATGTGAATCATCTTATTATTTTAATACGGAATAGACAACAAAAATTATTATGTACGTGCATAATATGTAATTTCGTATCTAACTGTTTAAAAGCAGGCACAAATCTATGAATGTTCAATGTTGTACAAGTATCTGTGGACCGAAATTATCAATAGGCTCTCCAAGAATATTGAAAATTCATCCGAGAGTAGCTCCGCCGACTGGAACACTTAAAGTAGCTCCTATATCAATCACTTCCATTCCTCTTATCAGACCATCTATAGAACTCATAGCTATAGCTTTAACTCGATCATTTCCTAATAATTATTTTACCTCACAGATCACATTAATTTGCTGACTAATGGTATCTTGACCTTTAACTACCAAAGCTTTATAAATATTAGGTATCTTACCCCATGGGAAAACAACATCCAGTACTGCTAGGATTGGAAATCCTGTATTTTACATATCCATATGATTAAGTCCTTGGGTTTTCGAAACAGTGTAATGTAAAAAGAAGTGCTTTAAAATAATTTTTATTTGACTCGAATCTGTATTGAAAAAGCCAACTCATTTCGAATTGTTTGTTGACATAGGCAAAGTAAGGGAAAATATATGAAATGATTTCAATATTGGACCTTGAACATATAATGTTCAGCTAGAAATATAAAAAATAATAAATAATTTTTTTGGTTTTTTTATATATATCATAATATTTAATTAATTTTAAACAGTATTTATTAATTTATATGGATTATTTGTAAAATAAATTAAGTTAAAATATTATGTAAATTTTTATTCCCTAAAAATACTTTCGAAAATTAAAAAAATTCGAGCAAATTAAATTTTAATATAACATAATTAAATATATTATATGTGAATAAATACATTTATTTGATTATCTATTTTATAAATAATAGTACTTTACATTTGGTTTTCTTATAATTTTTTTTTCAAAAACATATATGTATATAAATTTAATACACACACACATATATAAATATGTACATGTGTGTGTGTGTTTAAATCTCTATTTTTTTACAAATATTTATTTAATTTATATAAATGTTTATATTAATATTTTTTTATAAAAATTATTTCCGACTATGAAAATTTCTAAATATATGTATACGTTTTTTAAATATTACCGAATTAAACAATGATATTTTGAAATTTTGAATTCATATTTCAGATCTAACTTTAAATTTGAATCTTGTTTGCTACGTCAAAGTAGATGTTTTATATTTGAGGTTTGAAATTAAAACTTAGAAATTTTTATATTATATCTATTTACAAATATTTTTAATTAACGTTTTGGAATATACAAACATATATATTACATAGTATTTTATTTGGGAAATTGATATATATGTAAAATCCAAGTATATGCATGGTAGATGTAAATCCCAACATCTACTTATGTATAAACATAACCATGTACACCATATATTATGTTGCACATGCATGTTATACATACATAATGATATGCTCATGGACTACATAAAATAATTTTAATAATTCATTAATCAATTAAATCAAAAAAATTAAATATGATATAATTTTATTTAAATTAGTTAGATTGAATCTAATACAACCCTTTAGACTTCAAAGGCCTAATATGTTGGTTTTTTTTAAAATCTATTTATTTCACTCGTTGTTGACCGGTCCGGTTCTAATAAGGGTATCAGAGCCCTTATGGTCTATGCGGTCTAAATTAGCAACTTTATGACCAATTAATAAGTCTACTTATCTGATGGGTGTCTAGTATAGTAATGTCTAGGCTTGAGGTTGGATAATCAAGTATTCTCCCCTCCTTGGTTACTGACATAGCTTAACGGGTGGAGTAAGTCCAAATAATTGGCCCAATTATAAAGACCCAAATTTTTTGGGCCTTAGGCTAATTTTCAAATTTTATTTTGAAAATCTTAAGATTTTAAATTCAAATTTTAAATTCAAAATATAAAATGAAATTTTATAAAGGTTATAAAAAATTATTTTTTTCAAAAATGTTTCCTTCTAAATGGTTCGACCATTTGAAAAGAGAAAGCAAATATACGAGAGTGGATGAAATTTAGGCACAATTGGGATGAAAAGCGTGAATGGTCACCTTTACTTCAAGAAGAGACATTGGAAATGAATTGTATAAACACTAGTAGATAATTAATATGGAATAAGAAATGTGATTTCTATTCCAAATGTATGTTTATATACAAAGAAGTGTTTTTATAAGAATTATTTCTTTGAGTTTAAGATATTTGATCTGAAACTCTCGACTAGTTACAGTGGAAGAAATAAAATACCTTAATAAGAAGTTAATTGGAGCTTCATATTTGATACGCTATTGTACTAATGGAAAAAATAGTAGGAGCGTACCATATGACACTTATTAATGGCTGCATTAGGTAACGAAAGACTGTCTTCTTAAATATATACCAAATATTATTTATAAAATAATTATTGTTTTCAGTATTGACTGAAAATAGATGGTTTAATTTCAATTTGAATATTATGAATATTCGTTATAAGATAAAACTATAACAATGGTATTTGTATTGTCATAACAAAAATGATGCATTAGAAAGTTTATAAATATATATAAATTTTTACAGTTATTTTGGAGTAATAGACTAAGCCGGACTTTTTAAGAAATAATTCTTTGATCATGAATCATATGGTACTAGTGAATATTACTCTAACGATTAAGGGTAAAGAACCCATTCAGTGAGGGCGACAAAAATGTTGATGAACTCTTCGAATAAAAACATACAGATGTATGTAGTTCAAAGTTTAATAACACAAAAACAAATCCACTTATTTTGTTAAATACACCATTGAATTATCATTAATAATCATGTGTATTTGATACACAAGTAGTGCGTATATGATAAGTTCATAGAATATGAAATGGAAGTTGAAAAATAACATGCAAAGGAAATAAAAGAATTTGAATTGATCGAATAAGTGAGTGCATTGGAAAAAGTTTCCAAAAGTACCCAAAACGAATAAGATTCAATCTCAAAAGTCACTCCTCTCTATAAACATAATGATGTATCGATAAAAAAGTAATTGGACTTTGTTGGAAAAAGTTCGAACGATGATGAGTGAAGTTGAGTTAACTTATTTCCATGAGGATGTGTACTTAAGAGCAAGAACATAGATTAAATTTAATTTCATCTAAAGCATAGTTTATGATATCAAATCCATCAAACGGATATTCCTAAAAATCCAAAGAAAGAAGTCATCAAAGTCGATAATAAATGATAACAACTAACTGGATCGACAAGAATCGATTAAAAATCGGAAACCCACACAAAACTTCCTCAAAATAGGCAAAAATGCAGATTTCCCAGATTCGGTCGATTGGACTGTAGGGTCAGTCGACTGAAACATGCCTAGAAACTCTCGGGTTTCAGGTTCAGTCGACTGCCAATCGACTGATAGATGGACAAAAGCTTTCTTTTTCCAGGTTCAGTCGACTGCCAGTCGACTGACATAGGGGCAGGAAGTTTTCTTCTCCCAGATTCAGTCGATTGACCTTACCGTTCAGTCGACTGAACTGCCATTTGCAGTATTATCAACCTAGCCCAAGAAGGGGCAAAAATCCAAACGGAAGTGATCGAACGAGCAATGAAGAATAGGGATTTATGCCAAGTGACAACCTAGCCTTATAGGCTCTTCGATACACCCCTACAACGCGTTCAAACATCAAAGATAGGATTTTTAAAGGTTTGACTTCAAAACACCAAAATTGGGAAAATTCATCAAACCAATTCAATTCAAAGGCAAATGGACAAGGAATAGATGTTAGGAATTACTACCTAACAACTATCAAAGATATAGACATAGATGTGAGTTCAAAATCTCACCTTTTAAACTCAAAGACAACAAATGAGAAGCTCTAGAACAAGCAAAGATTGACTTCTCTTTAACAACACCTCTAGAATCTTCAATCTATTGTCAAAGGTGAAGTTTTTCCTAAGTTAGGTTATAGGAATTTCCGAAAATTGAAGAGGGATTGAGATGAAGAAGATGAAGAGGATGCTTACCTAAGCTTCTCTTGGATTTTGGACTTGAATTTGAGTTTCCTAATCAAAGCTAGTGTTTAGGAATTTTAATTTCCTCTTCTTTCCCCCATTTTTACTTTAGCTTGAGAGTGTTAGGAAATGAGGAGTGGAATGAATGAAGAGGAGTGGAGTTGGATTATTTGTTAGGTTGGTGGGCTGAAACCCAAACCCAAAGCCCTAAATGAAAATATCAAAATTTTACTCAACTCCAAACATATCGATGTTTATACTCAAAAAGGTCGCAAATGCCATTTTGGACTCAATGGAAGTGGTCTCGAGTCCTAATTCGATTGTTTGTAAAAAGTGACATTTCAGACTTAAATCCGACTAACGATGCTATATATAAATAAAACATTTAAATATACAATCGTAAAATATGCGAGTTGTTACAGACTCCCCTCCTTAAAGAAATTGCATTCTCGCAATACTTAAGAAAAAGAAATAAAAAGTAACAACCATACAAAGGCATAACAACACAAAACGAAGAAATTTTGATATGAGAAGTTCACCTTAAGGAGCACGAGAGAGTAAGTCCGGATGTGTTTGCTCGATGAATTCTCTGGATCCCAAGAGCAATCCTTAGGATTTGTGGACCATTGAACTTTCACAAGAGGAACATCTTTATTTCGAAGGCGTTTAACCTCCATAGCAATGATACGAATAGGATGTTGCTCATAAGTCAAATTAGGCGAAACTTCAATTTCTTCAATAACACCGGGCTCAAGATAGAATCGGAATCTCGAAGGCATTTCCGTAGTTGAGAGACGTGGAATACGTCATAAATAGCAGAAAATTGAGCCGGTAATAAAAGGCGCTAAGCCACGGAACCAATGCGTTCGGTGATGGGAAATGGACCAATATATCGAGGTGCTAATTTTCCCGATCGACTGAAACACACAACACCCTTCATAGGTGAAACACGAATGAACACCAAATCTCCCACAGAAAATTCTAATTTCCTTCTTCGATTATCGGCATAGAATTTTTGTCTACTTTGAGCTTCTTTCATCCTATGACGAATAAGGTCAATCTTTTCTGTGGCATCCCAAATAAAATCTAAACCTAAAACCAGCTTCTCATCGGCCTCAAGCCAACATGAAGGTGATAGACATGGCCTTCCATAGAGTGCCTCAAAAGGTGCCATACAAATACTAGATTGGAAGCTATTATTATATGAAAACTCAACAAGAGAAATATGATCTTCCCAACTTCCACCAAAGTCAAGAACACATGCACGAAGGAGATCTTCAAGAGTTTGATTCACACGCTCGGTTTGTCCATCAGACTGAGGATGATAAGCGGTTCCCAAAGCTTTTTGAAGACCCTTCCAAAATCCACTAGTAAACAATGGATCACGATCGCTAACAATAGAAGTAGGAACTCCATGCAATTTAACAATCTCTTTAACATAGAGTTTGGCCAAAAGAGGTACGGTCCGATTGGACTGAACGAGAATAAAATGGGCGGATTTTGTAAGTCTATCAACTATCACCCAAAGGCTATCATGACCCGAACGAGAACGGGGAAGACCATCAATAAAATACATGGAAATTTGGTCCCATTTCCAAACTGGAATGTCCAAAGGTTGCAATAACCCACCGGGCCTTTGATGCTCGGCCTTCACGAGTTGGCAAGTCATGCAACGCTTAATAAAGCTAGCAATATCAGATTTCATTCCATCTCGATAATAAAGTTGCTTCATGTACGCGTACATTTTACTACTACCAGGATGAATGGTAAATTTAGAACGATGAGAATCTTCTAAAATGTCTTTACGAAGATTAATAATATTTGGCACAATAAGTCTACCAAACTTTCGAATACCGCCACGAGCATCAATATCAAAGTCTTTCAAACCTTCAATATCAGTTTTATCCCTACAACTTTGGCTAAGAAGAACCAATTTGGGATCATGCTTTTGAGCTTCAAGAATGCGGTCTAAAAGAGAAGGATGAGCCTCAAGGCTACACAAAACAGGAGATGAACATGAATTGGATTCACGATCTCGAATCTCACAACTGGACAAAGTCTCGAGATCATTCCATTTAGATATCATCATGGAAACAACCACTTGTTGCTTTCGGCTAAGGGCATTGGCAACACGATTTCCCTTTCCGGGAGTATAAAGAATATCAAGATCATAAGATGCAAGGAACTCGAGCCAACGTTGTTGACGCAAATTAAGTTCCTTTTGAGAAAATAGATACTTCAAAGATTTATGATCGGTGTAGAGAACAAATTTCTCTCCTAAAAGATAATGATGCCAAATTCTAAGGGTGAAAACAATAGCTACAAGCTCTAAATCGTGAGTGGCATATCTAGTCTCGGCAGTCTTTAATTGCCTAGAACCATAAGCAATAACACGTTCCCTTTGCATGAGAACGGCTCCTAAACCAACACGACTAGCATCGGTGTAAACCAAGGTTTTAAATCTCCCCGAGATCAGCCGAGATGAAAATCCGAGATATTAGCCAAAATCCGAGATTTGACAGCTTGGTTAGTTATAAGTCTTTTAAATATCGCCCGAGACAGCCGAGATATTTGCCCGAGATATTGGCCAAAATCCGAGATTTGAAACCTTAGTGTAAACAATAAAGTCTTGGTTCCCTTCGGGAATCACAAGAATAGGAGCATCAGAAAGGAGTTCTTTTAGTTTCTGAAAAGAAGCTTCACATTTGTCTGATCAAATGTATTTAACTCCCTTCTTTGTCAAACTAGTAAGAGGCACGGAAATTTTAGAAAAGTCTTTTATGAACCGACGGTAATAACCCGCCAATCCAAGGAAGCTACAAATTTCCGTCATACTCTCCGGTCTCTTCCAATTTCGAATCGCTTCAATCTTTGAAGGATCCACGAAATTTTGGATTCAGAAATAATATGCCCCAAGAATTTCACACAAGATTGCCAAAAGTGGCATTTAGAAAATTTGGTTTTCAATTGGTTGCTCCTAAGAGTTTCCAACACAATCCGAAGATGATTTTCATGCTCTTCCTCGGTTTTAGAATAAATAAGAATATCATCTATAAAGATGGGAACAAATCGATCGAGGAAGTCTTTGAAAACTCGATTCATAAGGTCAACGAAATAAGCTGGAGCATTCGTTAAACCAAATGGCATAACAAGCCATTCATAAGATCCATAACGAGTACGGAACGATGTCAAAGGAATGCTATCCTCTGCAATACGGAGCTGATGAAAATCGGTTGCTAAGTCTAACTGTGAAAAGACTCTAGCACCACTAAGTTGATCGAATAAATCATCAATCCGAGGTAAGGGATATTTATTCTTGATGGTGAGATCATTAAGCTTGCGGTAGTCAATGCAAAGCCTAAGTGTACCATCATATTTCTTCAAAAAAATAGCTGAAGCTCCTCATAGAGAGGAACTGGAACGAAAAAACTGTTTTGCTTCCAATTCGGATAATTGTTTACGCATCTCCTCATTTTCCTTATTGGACATACGATAAGGAGGACAAGTGATAGGTAGAGCTCCAGGGATTAGATTAATTCTGAACTCAATTGCTCGCTTAGGTGGTAATCCTAATACGGGCTCAAATATGTCGGGAAATTCACGAACAATGTGAATGAGAGAAATAACATCTTCCTCATCATCATTATCGTCATCATGAGGATTTAGAGAATACAAGGATGCTTTCGAATTGGAATCTGAATCTTTAAGAACAAGAGAAATTTGCTTAATAGATTGAGGATGTCAAAGATATATAGTCCGCTCAGGACATAGGATATGAGCTTCATATCGGTTAAACCAATACTTCCCCAAAATCATTCCGAAACCTAGATAACACATAACATGCAAATCGGCTTGGAAGGCATAATCACATAAAATAATTTCGACATATTTACAAAGTAAACTGAGTGTTGCGGATCCACCAACCAGATTCGCAATTCTCAATGAAGTCATCAAGGCAATAACATTCAAAGACAAAACATCAACAAGTTCTTTTGATATAAAAGAGTGAGATGCGCCCGTATCAAAAAGAACTCGAATAGGAAGATCACGAAATATAATAATGCCATCAAAAATAGAATGAGGAATACCTTGACCAAGAGAAGTGTTAGTAGGGGCTTGCAATACATTTAGCTTGCCTTCCTTCTTGCTTTGAAGTTTGGGACATGAAGATATAGTATGACCCGAACTTTTGCAATAGCGACAAGTAAGAGACTTTGGACACTTGTTTGCATAATAGTCCTTAGAACCACAATTGTAACATTCTCCACGACTAGAGGTACGAGTCTTTGCCATCGAAGTTTCTTGCTTCCCTTTCTTGTTGGGATAAGGCTTGAACTTAAAAGGCCTCTTCTTATTGATGTTTTGTTTGGTCCCCACAACTTCAACATCACTTTCTTTATCGGCCTCTTCGAGTCGAAGAGCGATATCAACAGGCTGATCGAAAGAAACTTCTAATTTTAGAAGTAATGGCTTTTTGAGGTTCTTATTCAACCCATAAACAAATCTCTGATTTTCCTTCAATGGGGTATTAATATACTCGACCCCATACTTAGAGAGAGATTCAAAAGATGCGATGTAATCCGTCATAGAAGATTCACCTTGAACAAGGTCAATAAAGCGTCGAGCTAAAGATACTTTTTCAGCTTCCGGCACAAACTTTAACTCGAACCTTTCTTGGAATTGCTCCCAAGTAAGATCTACTTCAATAATTTCTGAGATCAAAAGATCATACCAATCTAATGCTCTCTCCTGGAGCATGCTAGAAGCCACTTGGACTCGATGTAGATCAATAAGATTCATGCGGGAAAAGATGTGATCGCATGTTCTAAGCCAAGCTTGGACTTCTATAACGCTTTCGGAACCCTTGAAAAGCATTCCACCCAAGTTGGTGTAATCACTACACAAGCGTGCAAACCCAGATTTAAGATGAGTAGACTCTGGAATGGGTCTGATAGCTTGAGCATTTTTCACAAGATCTAAGAGTTGTTGAGCAGACATAAATACTCCATCCTGAGGAGTAGCACTGGATTGACCGGCGCTGGGATGGCCTGGTCTAATCATTTCTCTTCTTTAAGAAAGAAAGAAGAGGAAAAATGTTATTCACAAAATGAATATCAAACAAACTTGATTGATAAAACAAGGCATCATAAAAGAAAACAGGATAAAACTGTAACGACCCCAAATTTCATAAGTATTTAAATTTATAATTAATTGAGTTTTTGAATTTAAAATTGTTAATTTATTTTATTCTGAATAAAAATAGTAAAACAAATGGTTTAAAGTGAAATTAATCGATTTATTTATTGCGAGTTTCCCCGATATCCAAGTATATTCTGTATAAATCATTTGAGATTAAAATATTGTAAATAGTGTATATGTGAGTATATGTGTGTATATTGAATGTATATATATATTTAGGGATATACGAGCAAATTTAATATATATATATATTTGAATTGATGGTTAAAGATGGTTTGAGTTTATAAAATAAATATAAGACAATAAATATTAAGTAAATAATGATAATTAATATTTGAACTAGAAATTGAAATTAATATAAGGTAAGTTTTAATAAAAATAGAAGTAGAATATTTGTTAAAAATCTAACAACAATTTAGAATAGAAATTTATTTACATTTCAAAGTGGTAAGACAAAAAAAGATAAAACAAAATATCTCCAAGCTTGAAGAATAAGATAAAGTAAATATATACATATGTAAGTATATATGTAAGCATGAAAGCTGCCAGCCGAAATCAAGTATGGCTAAAGCAAATAAGGGTAAGTATGTTGTACAAAGCAATAAATACCCATACCTTAGTACACTACAACATATCATCTCAGCCCCATTGTTTTGTACAGCTGAAAGGAAAAGGAAAAGGAAAATATAAGTTGTACAAGATCATTTAATGCAAAACATCTTAGCATACAATATAGACGCATATCAGCCTCCATAAGCAAATAAAAAATCTATGATATTGTACAAACAATATTATATCACCTGTACAAAGATATCATGTTATCTTCTTTTCTTTTATATCAACCTCTCTGTTATATTTTCGTTCAAACCATAACTTTGCAAACCTAAACAAAGAATGAATTTAAACAACACTTCAATTCAACAAAATAGAGGAAATACAAATGAAACCTGGAAATCAACTAGGAAGCAAAACACTTCAGTTCAAACATTTCAGTGCTCAAGTTCAAAAGCAATTTCCAGATTCAAGTATCAAATTCCAGGCTTAAAACAAAAAAAATGAAAAGGCTCCTCTGTTCCCTGTTCTTTGTCTCTGCTTCTTCCCATCAAGGTGAGCAAACTCTTTTGAAAACTTCTAATATTGATCTGTGGTTTGAATTGATATGAACGAGTGCCGATATGTGTATAAATGCATATGTATTCACTGTGCATGTTTAGATGTTGTTCTTCTCTGGTTATTGATTTCAGGGTTGATCAATTGATTCGAACTTAAATTTGTTTTCATCAAATCATTGTTAAGGATTAAGGTCTTCAACCAAACAAGAAGTTTAGTCTTTAACCAAGATTTTAAACCTGTTTCAACATGTCAGAGGAAAATATACCACTGTCAGTTTGATTTATAAGTAAACAAGAATTTTTTTTTTTTTTTGATAAATTCAATCGTTATGAAAAGTTAATTCAACTTCATAGCTCGAACTCTTATTGCAAGTTATGATTTTTAAACCATAAATGAAGATTTTTAATTTGGTATTTGGTGAGCAGTTTGTATTTGAATAGAAACTGCAATTTTTCGAATTTAGGATAACTCAATCAATTTAAATTGTTGAAATTTAGATTTAAGCAAGAATAGATGTTAGTGATGTTGTAAAAATTACCAGATAATTTTTCTATGTTGTAAATTGAGGTGTCGAGTGGAGTTTAGGGTTTTAGGCTGTTCTTTTGTTCGTCTCGGCTATCTAGGAATGACGACGTGGAGAAGGGACCGGAGGCCATCGCGAGGCACGCCGTAGAAGCTGGGGATCGAGCGTGAGTTACGGTGAGGATGGCAAAGATTTTTAATGACGTGATCGTCGGCGTGTTGGATTTTCGATGATGGCGAAGTTTTCAAATTTCGACCTGGAAGCTTATTTTTGATTTTCGATTCGATTTTCATTTCTGAGTGGTTGAAAGGGTTATCGAGTTCGACGCTGACTTGTCTGGGGTCTCGGAGTCGATCGGGGTGGCGATGGGTGGTTGTATACGTGCACAAGAAAATGGGTGTGCATATCAGAGCAGACCTTGGAGGGAGAAGAAGAAGATGGGAATAAGGTAAGAAGTAGTAGAGAGGGAGGAACGAGATTTGGATCGGGACGAACTCGAAACAGATCGCGTGTGACTCGAAGCAAGTGTGGGGAGGCTCGAGGAAATTGCTTAGCTACAGGTTCCAGGACCTGTTCAATTTCCTGAACTTGACTTTAAATTTTTGTTAACAAAGTTAAACTAAGTTAAATTAAAAGTTAAGTATAAATTCAAGTTTAAGTTCAGTTTGAAATCTGAATTCAAATTTATTTTCAAATTCAAAATTTGAAATGAAATAAAAGTTTAAAATATTTGGAAATAGGTTTTACAAATTCAAATTGTTTTGATAATGTAAAGAAATTTGAATTTAAATTGGGATTTGAAATATAAAGAAAACGATTTAAACTAAGTTAAATCGTAGTGGTAATCTGATTTAAATCTAAATTGGAGTCTTAGTTTTGAAATAAATTTAAGTTCATAAGTTAAAAGTTTTAACAATTTTGCATGTTAAAAATAGAAATCTAAATGTTTTAAACTTATATTTGAAAAGGATTTATTTAAATAAAACTTAAATTAAGTAATTGAGAAGTGGATTTAATGTTTTAAATTTATTAACTTAAAAGTTAAGTTAAATATATATTGATTTATGATTTATAATTAGCTAAAGATAAATTATTAACTTAAAGCTGATAAATTTATAATTAAGGATAATTAATTAAATGGTAATTAATTAAAGGTTAAATTATTAATTGAAGACAATCAATTAAATGGTGAAATTTATAATTAAGGATTAATTATTTAAATAATTAAAGATTGATGAATTATAATTAAAGGTTAATTAATTTATTGTTAACGGTTAATTAATAAATGATTAAAGAGTAATTTATCAAGATGGTTTGTAAATTATTGAAGTTAATTAACCAGGATTAGAGATTTATTCATAAGAAATTAATCTGATTTAAATTAATCAGATAAAATTCATTGATCTTACTTATAAATGTTTGGATTCTATTGAATGATATGAATTGTTGATATCCCTGATTGTGATGCTTTGTGATACGTCCTGATTTATGCTGTGATCTGAAATTTTTATTTCTGTGATATATTACTATGTGAATATGAAACCCTTTGATCCGTAAAACGGCACTTGAATTTCGATGCGACAGGGAGTCGGATTCCAGTTGGTTATCCGAAACCCACATCGAATTATAATTGTGAATCTTTGTGACTGATAAATTTATTTTATCTATGAATCTGTGAATGAAGATAAGCGTTATCGATTATACCGCTTATCGATATATCTGTGATTGAATGATGTTGCACTATTGTGTAAAACCCATGGACCACACTGTTACACACACAAATATGGATTTCACGTGGAAATCGGTTAAGTCACAGATAATTTAAATTTGATGTTTTTGAAATTGAAATTTTAATTTCAATTGATTTTGAAATCGGAAATTTGGGTTTAAAGTAAAAAGCTTTTGAAATGGAATTTCAAAGATAAAAGTTATTTTGAATAACTTAATCGAGTTTTGAAAATTTAAATAATTAGATTTAAATTTGAATTCAGGTTTGAAGTTAAATCTATGATTTTGAAACTAGGGATAAAAGATGATATAAATGTGTTTGTATGAATTAAACCATTTTAAAGTATTAATTTGGGAATTTGAATTTAAACCAAGAATTTCAACTCGTATGAATGAATCAGATTTCCAAATTGAAAACTGTTGTTTTCAAATGATAAAAGCTTTTAGATAAGAAAAGAAATTCTAGTTTAAATTAAAAGAATTTCAAGATTGAATTGAAAATGGATTTTCCAAGTTATGAATGAATTGTTTTGAAAAGCTATGATTTAAATCTGTTTATTTTTAACAGATTTAAAATGATGATTTGTTTAAACTAGTTGAAATGGAATTGTTTTGAAAGCTATAAGTTAAATCTTGATTTAAAGGTTTAACGAGTTAATCAAATTGAAATGGAAATTAATTTGGAAAATCTATGAATGAATCTTTTGTTTAAAGGATTAAAGTGTGGAAACTGTTTAAACCGTAAAGATTGAATCTTTTTGTTTAAAGATTTGAAATGGTAATTTGTTAAACCATTTGAAAAGAAAGTTTTGGGTAATAAGTTGTGACTTAATTGAAATCCCAATATCCATATGTTTTTAAAGATTGCGCTCATTATTCGGTTTAGCCGGGAGAGGACCTTTGTGTCATATAACCCGTTCCGAATAATGATACGTCGTATATGGATCGCATTTGAAGACCGGTGGTGAAGACCGGATATTTTCGAAAACGAAAGGACAACTCGTCGAATGTCTCTGCATCGACTGGTCCCCGGTATAGAGATTTTAGCACCCTTTGTGATAGGAAGTCCGGACGTGATTGGAAATTATCCGGAATTGCAAGGGCTTCGTGAGAAGTGCCTTCGGTTCTGTTCGAACCCGGAACAGACTTGTATGGATACATGTCTGACATTACACTTTGAGATATAAAGCAGATTTCTTTCAAATACATTTCTGTTGGTGGCGGAGAATTTATTCTCTTAGCTTAACACCCTTCTCTGAGACGTACGAGCTCAGAGGTTATGTAGTTGAAGGTTATCAGCGATATATCCCAATTTGGTAATGTGACATGCTGAGTGTAGCTGTGTGATAATCATCGTTTGATCATTTGTGATATGATCATTTGTTTGATCATTTATCTTTGTGATCATAGGTTGATCATCTGTTGACCCAAAGCGTGGCTTTTTGAAAAAGCGTAGCTTTGTGGACGAGACTTCGTCAGGGCCTCACAACCCGGAAATGGTCGAAACAGGATCGTTGCGGCAAGGTTATGAGGGTCGCGCCATTTAGGGTATGTCATTTCCTTCTGGAAAGGGGTGGTATCATGGTATGGAGCCCAGATACTTACTCATGTGGATACACCTTCTTTATGATGTGTGATGTTGGATATCAAGCGCTCGGATAAAGGTCCCAAAGGACCGGGAGGTGGCATATTCGTGAGTTACCTGTTACAGGGGTAACCCGGCCTTGTTAGCAGAGAGCAGTTTGTCTCTCGGGGCGTCCCGCCAGAGGCGTTCCCATGCGGCGGAAGGAAGTTCCTTAGCCTGACCATTTGTTGGAAATCCAAAGAAACAATACGAACCTTGTACGGTTTTAGTTGTATAACCTGCTATGGAATGTGGCGGTAACCTGCTATTGAACATAGTAGCTATAGTAGGCATACGATACTGGTCGTATGTTGGCTAAGATTAATATTATACTTTCGAAATGTTTTCTGCACTATGCACTAATGATAATATCAAAAAGATTTGATTTTTGCGTAGTAAGCATCTTTGACTATCATAAGAAGAAATCTCCTCCAAGTCTGCGTTTGCATTGTGTGTGTGGTGGGAGGTCTTATGGTAGTTTCATTTTCCAAAAGCATTGCGAATTGACTTTAAATTCTCTGCTGTTTGTTTTAAAGATAAACTGTTTTTGTTGCTCACACCAGTCCCATGACTGATCCGGAGTTTATTGTTATTTCCTAAACTCTGGATGCTCAAAATTTTTCTACACGAGCAGTCTAGAGTTGGGTTTTTCAGATAGTCAGATTAGTAGGTTTTCTGGAGTTAGTTCAGTCTTTGGACCGCACCAGTCTTGCTCATCTTCGTGCATCGTTATTGAGAGTTCGAGCTATTTCTGGATTGAAGCTTTGAAGATGAAGATTATCCGCTGCTGATTTTATCTATTTTTCTTTCCGCTGCTATTTGTTGTATCATATCTCTGATGTATATTGATATTCATTGTATCACTATGTTGTATCAGATATTGTATATCAATGTATTATTCTTTTTATTCCGCTGTGTTATTTACTTAATTGTGTTATAGCTCCGGCGAATCGGATTTGAACGGTCGAATCTACGGCATTCTAGTACAATGTGAAGTACGGATGTCGATTTTCGAACGCGAAAATCCGGATCGTTACAAAAACGGTACGAAGACTCGAATTAAATCCTATGGCACGATTCCTAAGAAAGACTTAGGACAATGATCCTTGCTAGATTATTCTACATTGTTCCGAAGTTTGGCTCCGATACCAAGCTGTGAAGCCCCACCTCTATACTCACACTAGCCAAGGACACTACTGGGTAATGCCGTCAACTAGCACGAAGAATAAGGCTATTGAGGAGCGACCATCTGTGTAATTGCTTTGTGTGAGTACCGATATGTCAGATAATATAACTTACATTTCATTTCAAGAGAAAATCCGACATATCAAATACAAACTCAAAGCTACCACACAATGGCTATGTGGACTTCGGAAACAAATATAGAAATAAGCATAACACAAATCAGTCATAGATATTCATATCACAAAGGCGGAAACAGATATGAATATAACACATAAAAGTGTGCATCAAAATAGTGGTCAAACTAGATCCACTACATCACAAAAGAATAGATACAAGTGCTAGACAAAAGAATAAGTATACATGAAGGAGTCTCTATCTCAAATATATACTAACAAAAACTACTATACTAAAGTAGTTAGCCAAAAGTCAGGTGATGAACTCGGATAAGAAGTCAAGCAGGAGCACCTGAAATACCCCAGTCTGACCCGAGTATTATTTAAGAAGAAAATAATAAACGGATCAGTCTAGCTATAAATATCAGATAAAATGAGATAGGATAAAAGATATCACAAAAACATATGATAACAATAATGCCATACTGCGATAAGTATACATCAAATAACAACAAAAATCATACAATATCCCAAATCATCTCAAACATTCAAAAAGAATCGCATTCTTTAAATTATTCACCAAAAACACAAATAATTGATAGAGCTCATCAATGCCTATCATCAAAATTTGAGAAACACAAATTCTAGAAATCATCAACTAGAAATCCAAAAATCACAAAGGGGGAGGCCTATCACAAACGGGAGCATGAAAACTCTCCAACACGTGCATCACAAACGGGTCGCTAACCCATGGTCGCTAACCATAGAGCCGGTGCAACGACATAGTACAACGGTATGGCCGAGGAACCTGAAACTCAAATAAGCCGGAACAACGACGTAGTACAACGGTACGCCCGATGAACCGAACTCCAAAACCCATAGGTCGCTAGCCTATAAAAAAATGAGACGAAGCTCAATCGAATGGGGTACAGTCCCCCACGCGGACAAAGAGACATCGCATATCGCTAGTCTAAACCACAAAATGATCATCATCGATCATCAAGAAGTGTCGATTACACTAAGCTAGTAAATAAATGAGTTTAGCTTCATGTCCCATAACCACTAGCTTAACTTAAATATTTACGAACAAATTGTAGATTTCCACTCGAAAATTGTCACAAGATTTTCAATCGAACAAGTCCAAAAATTAACCGCCGAAGTAAACGCAAGCGTTTCATACCACTTGTTTTGCTAAGCCGTTTAATTAGATTTCTCATACGAATGAGGTAAAGGTTTGTATGTACTAATAAGTTGGAAAACGACTTTATAAACGAGCTTTGTATTAAAAATAGAGTTGAAACCATCTTTGTGAATGAGTTTGAATAATTACTACTAGTATAGAAACCTTTGTATTTAATTTAAAGTGACAAATCACAAAAATGATTGTAGAAACAATCAATTGCCAAAAATTCACATATGAAAATGTGAATTAAATCCATAAAAATCGATATCAAATCCATCAAATGGATATTCCTAAAAATCCAAAGAAAGAAGTCATCAAAGTCGATAATAAGTGATAACAACTAACTGGATCAACAAGAATCGATTAAAAATCGGAAACCCACACAAAACTGCCTCAAAATAGGCAAAAATGCAGATTTCCCAGATTCGGTCGACTGGACTGTAGGGTCAGTCGACTGAAACATGCCTAGAAACTCCCAGGTTTCAGGTTCAGTCGACTACCAGTCGACTGATAGATGGACAGAAGCTTTCTGTTTCCAGGTTCAGTCGACTGCTAGTCGACTGACACGGGGGCAGGAAGTTTTCTTCCCCCAGATTCAGTCGACTGACCTTACCGCTCAGTCGACTGAACTGCCATTTGCATTATTATCAACCTATCCTAAGAAGGGGAAAAATATCCAAACGGAAGTGATCGGGCGAGCAACGGAGACTAGGGATTTATGCCAAGTGACAACCCAGCCTTATAGGCTCTTTGATACACCCCAACAACATGTCCAAACATCAAAGACATGATTTTTAAAGATTTGACTTCAAAACACCAAAATTTAGAAAATTCATCAAACCAATTCAATTCAAAGGCAAATGGACAAGGAATAGATGTTAGGAATTACTACCTAACAATTATCAAAGATATAGACATAGATGTGAGTTCAAAAACTCACCTTTTAAACTCAAAGACAACAAATGAGAAGCTCTAGAACAAGCAAAGATTGACTTCTCTTCAACAACACCTCTAGAATCTTCAATCTATTGTCAAAGGTGAATTTTTTCCTAAGTTAGGTTATAGGAATTTCTGAAAATTGAAGAGGGATTGAAATGAAGAAGATGAAGAGGATGCTTACCTAAGCTTCTCTTGGATTTTGGACTTGAATTTGAGTTTTCTAATCAAAGCTAGGGTTTAGGAATTTTAATTTCCTCTTGTTTCCCCATTTTTACTTTAGCTTGAGAGTGTTAGGAAATGAGGAGTGGAATGAATGAAGAGGAGTGGAGTTGGGTTATTTGTTAGGTTGGTGGGCTAAAACCCAAACCCAAAGCCCTAAATGAAAATATCAAAATTTTACTCAACTCCAAACATATCGATGTTTATACTCAAAAAGGTCGCAAATGCCATTTTGGACTCAATGGAAGTGGTCTCGAGTCCTAATTCGATTGTTTGCAAAAAGTGACATTTCAGACTTAAATTCGACTAATGATGCTATATTTAAATAAAACATTTAAATATACAATCGTAAAATATGCAGGTTGTTACATAACTCATTAGAACGTACAGTAAGAACTCTCGCTCATATAAGAGGAACTACGAGTTTCATATCAGTGTCGGGGAAAGAACTTCCTTAGTTGTCAATAAGCCATAAAGAATATTGACAATGCCATATGGCATGATGTAAAAGTCTGTAATGGATTCAAAGTACACTATCAAAATATGATTTTGGTAGTTGTACCCAAAGGAATATGATCCATTGAAAGAAAATGCATCTTTAAGAAAAAGACAAATGCAGTTGGAACATAGCAAGCAGCAACGTTAATTAGAATAACATAGTAAATTTCAATAGTTTAAATTAACGTAACAGATTCGTCATTCAACGTGTTTAAATTAACTTAAATTTTAATGACAAAATTATCGCCCGATATGAATTTGAGTTTTGGTACACATATGTTGAAGCATAACTTCAAACAATGATTTAGAATAGACTGTTAGCACGTAACAGCCAAAGTTTCTCAAAGTCAGTGGGAACGATAATGAGTTTGTGGATTTAGGATAAGATCGTGGATTTAGGATAAGATCTAAGAATTGATACAAAAGCATCGTTCAATAAACATTAGAATTGAGCAAATATTTTAGAGAAATCAAACAGTTTGATTTTTAGTCGAAATGCAGAGGAAGCGTGTGCTTGTAAGAAAGAACATTGTTAGGTAGTGATATAATCTAAACCATAAGTAACCAATATACTACTACTAATTGTTAACGATGTACCCATGTTGAAATTATTTTTAGTTTTGTTGTTTAATTCTAGGTATAGGATTTAATAAGACATCTTTTATAATCAGTATAAAAGGATGTTGAGAATGGCCCAAACGTTATACACAGACACCATATTAAATGCACAATATCGCATTTCGCTTATGTATTTGATACATTAAGTAAGTATCAAAACCGAATTAGGATCATTATATGATAGTTTAGAGTAATCTCGAGTATTCACTAAGTACTAGAGAATTTTTTATAGAAACAACTAACACCTTATGGAGGAGTGTTCAGACTTGAACTTTATAAGTTATATCAAGTATAGTATGTTAATTCTAAATTCATGATCAGTCTTAATTAAGAAGCTTTAAGGTGAAAACGTTCCAAATAAGAGGTTGTGGCTAATTCAATAATTGGCTATGTACATCGCCTCGAATAAGCACAACAATAGAAGCAATGTATATATTATTTTTTTTTTTTGAAAATGGGTAAGAGCTTTATTAAGGCATTTCAGCCCAAGATGAGACCCAAAACACAGGCCCATATTATACAAACACAACATACATATATGTTAAAACTGACAGAACTAACATCCTTTCCTAAAAAAGAAACGAAAAGAAATGAAAACAACGGTTCTTCTTCTGCATTCATGGCGGCCGGAGGTGAACACGGTAACTTGTACTTGGGTTATTTGCCAATGGATAGCTCAGATCCTCTTCTCCAGTATGTGCTCCGTCTCGTTCCCGTGAGGTGAGATTCCAGTTTTTGATTCTTCTCTGCACCATTCGCATGTCATTAACGCAAGCTTACTGACTCCTTTGTGATTTCTTTGTTTATTCTGAAAAACTCGGCGATTTCTCTCCTTCCACACACTCCAAATTGTGACAGTGATGGCAATACTACTCAGTTTGGCTTCCATGTCTTTGCCACCCCCTTTCTTAATCAGGTAATTTATCACATCTGCTAATAGGTGAGTCTGAATCGATGAATTAATTGCGATTTTACACATATTCCACACCTCTATCGAAAAATTGCAGGAAAAAAAGAGATGTTAATGAGTTTCCTCTTCTAGATTACATAGCACACACGTCTTATCTGTTAAAATCCCCTATTTTGAGAGTCTATCCTTTGTGGGTAGTCTCTTAAGCATCGCTTTATACGAAGTAAAAGCCATTTTAGGGCTATTGACACGGTTCCAGATGATTTTGCTCCATTCTACTTTATTATTTGTGTGTCTCACTTCATTCCAAGCTGATTTAGTGGTAAATTCATTTCCAGAGTGCTTCCATACCCAGATATCATTTTCTCGACCACTAAATATCGGCATATATTGAATTTTTCCTCTAATTTCTTGGCTCACTGGTATCACTGAACAGTTCCACTCATTATTGTTAATTGCTATTGTCACTTTTTTTTCTAGGCATCCATAATCTGAGAAGGTATTAAGCCATAGAATATCAATTAAGGATTCTCCTAGGATCCAAGGGTCCTTCCATAAATCAGTCTCCCTGCCTGTAGCAATTTCCCTTGTACAACAAGAAGTAAGTGTTCTTCTTATTTTCATAATAGCTTTCCATGTCGAAGAAGCATTATTATCTATTTGCATACACCAGAAATTACCTCTGATATATCTTTTCCTCATCCAGATCCCCCACAAACCTTTTCCTTTAATGATTCTCCAGGCTTGCTTCAGAGTGTAGACCAATCTCATGTCTGTAAGTTTTCTAAGACCAACACCTCCTTCCTCCTTAGGTCTGCATAAATTCTCATATTTAATCTTGTGTAACCCTCCTTTCCAAATAAAGTCTGCATAAACTTTTTCTATTTTATGTATTGAAGCATCAGGGAGCTGGAATGTTTGTAGCCAGAAATTAACTTTGGAATGTATATCTGTGTGCACCAGTTCAATTCTGCCTGCTAGAGATAGGAGTCTTGAACTCCATTCCTGTAGTCTGTCCCTAATCGAAGAGATTAAAACTGCACATTCTCTGTCAGTAATCTTATTGGAGGATAGAGGTACACCTAGATACTTAACAGGGAGTTTACCTTCTTTCACATTTCAATACTCCAAAATTTCATTTCTTCTAATGCATTTTTTGTTGAAGTAACATTTGGTTTTTGCTCATTCAGTTTGAGTCCTGTAAATCTCTCTAGATTGCAAAAAAATTCCTTTACAGCTCTAGCCGATGTCTGGTTGGATTTTATACAAATGAGAAGATCATCTGCATAGAGTAAGTGGGTCACATAGGCTGGAAATTATATATAGGCTGAATTAGTCTATTGAATGTTGCCAGCTCCATTTGTAATGAAAAATATTCCATGGCAATTGTAAACAAATAAGGAGATAGAGGATCACCCTGCTTGATACCTCTATTGGACCCAATAAATCCTTTTGGTATGCCATTTATCAGAATAGAAAAAGTCGATGTGGAAATACATTCTTTGACTATGTTCACAAATTTTGAAGGAAACCCCATAGCTTTTAGCATATATATAATGAAATTTCTATTTATTTTATCATATGCTTTGTGAAGATCCACCTTTAGACAGAATTTGTCCGCACCTGGTTTGTTGAAGTTTCTAATCAATTCATGTGCCATCAATGAGTTTTCGGAAATGCTTCTGCTTTTGATGAACGCACTTTGACATTCTGATATAAGATCAGGTAAAATGAGTTTCATTCTGTTGCATAGTATCTTGCTTAGAATTTTGTACACCACATTACAGAAAGTGATAGGACGGTAATCTTCAATTTTTGCTGGATTTTCCTTCTTAGGAATTAGACATATAAATGTGTGATTAATTTCTCTCACAAATTTACCATTTTGGAAGATATCTTGCATTGCTGATAAAATGTCTTCTTTCAGGTCTTCCCAGTGAACGAGGAAGAATTTGGAGCCCAAACCGTCTGGCCCTGGGCTGGAATCAACATGTATGGAGTGCAAGGCCTCCCAGACTTCATTCATGGAAATGTTCTTGGACAACATCCATCTCCCTTTGGAATTTACCAACCTCCTGCATTGAACTTCTGGTAAATTGTTGTTAATTTATCCATTAAACATTTCAGAATAGAATTTGATAGCTTGTTCTTCTATATCAGATATGTTGTTGATCATATTGCCATCCTGATCCATTAGGTGATAAGAATTGTTAATATTGTTCCTAACAGCCATTTTTGTATAGAAAAATTTAGTGCACTCATCCCCTTCAGTCAACCATTTTTCTTTAGCCTTTTGTTTAAGTTCTATGGATTTTATTCTAAGCACCTCCTTTAGCTTGCTTTGTGATTGATAATATTGTTTCCATGTGTCATCTGTAGACTCACCATTGTCAATTATTAATAGAAATTCTTCACATTATTTCTGTAAAGAACTTATCTGGTCTCCATCTTTAATTCTTTTTTTGTTCCACTCTTTAAGATTTGCCTTAGCTGCCTTAATTACCTGCACAAGTTTGTAGCATTGAGTACCCTCCTCCCTAGGAATGTTTTTGATTTGAGTGGCTTCAGTATAACCTTCTATTTCATGCCAGTGGTTAGAATATCTAAAAGGTTTGCCTTTCTCAGTCAAGTTCTTTTCTTTTAGATTTATAAGTATGGGACAATGATCACTGGTGGAAGGGGGAAGTATATTGACTTTAATGTTAGTTAGTTTATTTATGCATGCAACATTAATAAGTGCTCTATCTAGCTTGCAGGATATTTTCTTACACTCTCCACTTCTCCATGTATATTTCAGGCCACCATGTATGGGTTCTAACAATCCAGCTCCAATGATGCAATTATTAAACTCTTTCAATTGGGACACTCTAATGGTAAGCCCTCCTTTTTTTCCTTTGCTTTGAGAATAGAATTAAAATCTCCCATGACTATCCAAGGTTCAGTAATCATTTTGCTAATCTCTGTGATTGCTTTCCAGAGATGTGTACGGTGAGAGGCTAAATTACTTGCATAAACACAGCTTAAAGTTATCTTAAGACCCCCCAAATTCTTTACATTAACAGTCACTTGTTGATCATCCTTAGTCAGCAAGTTTACATCCCATACTTTTTTGTTCCATAGAAATAAAATGCGACCTTTACCACCTACGTCATTGTTGTGTAAGTAATCCCAGTCAGAATCTAGTGAATCCATAAAAAAATTAAGATTATCAGCAGTAAGTTTATTTTCTAAGATACTTAAGATGGAAGGAGAATAAATTCTCCTTAGGTTTAAGAGGTCTAAACGTCTAGAATCGTTGTTTAGACCTCTTACATTCTAGCTGATTATGGACATTTCGATGCAGGAGGCCGACTCCTCAATTTCATAGGAGACACCTCGCGGCTTGATATCGCCTTTTCTTTTCCTTTTGAATCTTTTCCTTTAAACTGGTTTTCATATCTTAAGTTGGATGCAGTGTATTTATTTTTGCTATCTCCCTCAGATTCAGTTCCTGAATGCATCTTGTCTAGACTAACATTATTAATATCATCCTCTTCCTCTGGTGTTACAGATGAATTCCTTGTTGTATCCTCTTCCAAGCTATGGTGCATTGCAGTATTCACCTCCTCTTCATTCAATGAATGGTCTGCAACCTGGACTGCCTCCTCAGACCCATCATTATTTTCCACCTGCTCTGTAGTCTTCAAGTTTGTTATTTCAGTATGTATATAAGTATCAACTATACTTGGATTAGTCTGTGTCTTATTTTGTTGTAAATTTTGATCAGTTGTTGTCTTCTGCCTCCAAACTTGTTTGATGGGGGAGACACGGTCTCGCATTGATCTAAGGTATGGCCAAAACATTTGCACTTATTGCATATAGGTGGGATGTGCTCATACTCTAGTTCCTGAATGTATATGTTACCATTTCTGTCTTTAGCTCTCACCTGTTTTTTAATAGTGTCGCTTGCTTTGATTTCTACAAGGACTCTAGCATACTTTAATCTTTTAACATGTCTGGTATAATCATCCGTATCTAGAGGATTACCAATTAAGCTTGCAATTTTACTGATCCCCCGCGCATTCCATAGAGATAAGTCTAAGTTTTTCAGTTTCACCCATACTGGGTGAGATTCTAACATGTCCCTCTCTAGTCTAAGATTTGGTTCCCATCTTTTAGTAAAGATAAGTTTACTGTCTATAAACCAAGGACCCCCATCCAAAACTTTTTTACAATCTGCTTCATTACTGAATTTAATAAGGTAGAAGCCATTTTCCCGAGGAAAAACATCCCATTTACCAGAAGGTTTCCATTCTCTTTTAATATATGCGTTAAGATGGATGTAGTAAGGCTTCTTACCAGCATTATATATGTATAATGAAGTACCCCACAGATTTTTCGCAGTATTAAAAACCTCCTCATCCAGATCAGCATACTCTTCTTCATCATCTTCCATAAAGTCAAATTTTTTGACCCCACCATCAATGTACGTGTTTCCAGATATTGCATCTGCCCAAGGTCTGATGCCTCTCCTAAATTCTAGCTTATTAGTAGACCCCACCTGAGGTAAATCCCTAGAAATCGTGTTGAGATTTGGTCCCATATGAACAGGAACCCTAGATCTAGGTCCCGCATGAGATGAAGCCCTAGAAGACAGCTGTTGATCCCTATTAGATTCACACTTTTATTCTTGTGATGAACCTCTGTCCAACCCGTGTCATCCGCTTCATTTTCCACGATGATAGGTTCAATAGAGGAGATCTCAGCTGCAACTTTGTTCGTTTCGTCCGCCATTAGAAGCAATGTATATATATTAATGCACAAATTTATAATGTGCTAGGTGATTCCAAATGCTGATAATCCTATGACATTGTTATAAGCTAAGAATGTGCGATGCAATTCGAAAAGAATCTAGAGCTCACTGGAACTCCAGAAACATACTTTGAAAAGTACGACATGATAAATGCAGTTTACCAGCATTAGAGAGACTTGGTTGACATAGTAGATAACTAAAACAATATAGTACTCATTTACTATAGGATCAACTAGACCAGTTCTGTGAGAACTGATCAAAATAAAGGAATAAGGTTCCATAATTGACCCCAAGTGCAAATGGGAGATTGAGAGAGTTAGGAGTATGCATTAGGGGTAATTATATAATTTGTTGCATATATCTAACTCTATAACCAATTTTATTTCTATTATATACTTTGTTATATAGTGGAATAATTAAATAAATAAATAATTTAAAGAACATTAAATAGAAAATATTTTATGTGTAATAATTGTAAGGAATTGTAACCATTAGAAAATTATCACCAAACAAAATAACATATTATTTTAAATATTTCCTGTTAAGATGTTTTAAGAAAGGATATCGATACATCCGTTAAGATCAGAGTACATAACTCTTTTCAAATGGCAGTGTATTACTCATGGCTACTAAGGGAAGCAAGGGGTTACGTAATGATAGTTATTGGATAACTATAGAATGACTTATCAAAGGGTTTCATATTGGTTAACAATAATAAGGTCAAACGGGAAATCTCGAGTGATGACATTATACAGTTCTCACCACTTGAGAATACTGTTGAACTTCGATGTGGATACTATACTTTGATTATAGTTAAATCATGGCACAATGACCATCGAGCGACTATATTTGGGTTCAAGTTGAAGCATTGAAATTGAAACACTATTCAATAGAGAATTTGCCTCCTAAGTTATATGAGGTTAGTATTACGGTCAACCTTAGTCAACTCAAAGTCAGTCTCTAGCCAGCATAGGGTGGTTAATAATAAATATTATTATTGAACCAAGGCCATTATTTATAAACTAACCGAGTTGAATATGGATGATATTGGAATTTTGACCAAAACCAAAGTGCATAAATCATAAAGTGGTATATTATTGAGGAAGAGAATTGGTATAATTAATTGTTACTAAAAGGTATCACTTAAATTTGTAAAATTGGATTTTACCAATGAGATTTGTAAGTAATGAATTAAGTCAAAATGTCACATTACTAGCTATGGTGATGTGTGAACATTAGTATTTGAATTGTTCAAATATTAATCACTAGCAAAATTCATACCCACAAGTCGCACAATCGAATATATTATGTCTTCTAAACACCGCTTGATTTAATTGATCTATAATAGTTATAAATTAACTAAATTAACTAATATTTATGAAATATTAATGAATGTTGTTTTTATTATACGAGGTGTGTTTTTATTTATTTTACTTTATGAAATATTCAAGAATACATACATTTGTTCTATTATCTATTTTACTGAAACATACATGAATATATATTTAATATATATAATATAACTACTTTTATATATATATATATATACTGTTGTTTAATCTATATATATGTTTTTATTAATGTTTAAAAAATATTATCGGTTTTGTATTATTTAAATATATGTAAATATTATTTTTAATATTGCTAAGTCAAATTATGATATTTTGAAATTTTAAATTCATATTTGAGAGCTAGCTTTGAATTTTATTCTTGTTTACTAAGTTAAATTAGATAAAATAAAATTTAGTCAAATTTTATAATATATCTATTTATAAATAATTTTAATTAATATTTTTGAAAATTCACACACACATATATATGTGTATATGTGTGTGTGTGTGTTATGAAATATGTGAAAGCTAAGTATATGCATAATAGATGTAAATCCCAAAATCAACTTTTCTATAAACTAAACCATGTACACCCTATGCTATGTTGCACGTGCACGTTATATATATACAAGTATATGATGATATACTCATAAACTATACAAAATCATTTTAATAAAATTCATTACACAATTATATCAGAAAAGTTAAATAAAATATGATTTTATCTACTTAATTAGATTGAATTTAATACAACTCTTTGAAATTTATAGGATAAATATGATCCAGAATAGGATTCTCTTTGAAATCTACTTTTTTCACCTTTTGTAGACCGACCCAGTTCTAACTGGAGCTTTATTAGAAAAGTAAAATGATAACATTTAAATTTTCTAATATTGTGGGAACATAGCTGTATAAAATTAAAATAATCTACTTCGACAAATTATTGCAACTATTATAATCGATAAAAAATATGTCGGTTAAAATATACAAGTGGTTTGAATGAGATTATCATAAGATTATAAAATATACTTACCAATAAACCTTTTGGCATGTTTTCACTTCAAGACTCATGCAAGAGTCAAATAATACAATTACTAAATACATTCACACCTTGGTCACTTAGGTGTTTATTTTCCTGATATTGTATATTGCCTTTTATGAGTTTTGAACACTAAAATAATACAACAATACAGATATTTGACACACATTCAATCACATACAAAAGTTGTATGATGAATAGTTGCATCCCCAATATACGAAATCTTGAGGAAATCATTTCATTCAAAATATGCAAATAAACCATATTGTGAGATCATATATACGGTATTGATTACAATAAGGATCTTGTAGTGTTAGATGTAACATTGGACCAAGAGCTAAAAAAATGGACCTATGAATTCGATTACTAAATTTAGTCTGATCAATTTGCATAAAGTGCAACTTACAATATTCTTAAATGTTAAAGATGATCAAATGCATTTTTTAAAGAATTTGATGCACTCTTGTAGTAAGAGTTTCCTTCACGTAGTTTGACAATTTGAAAGGAAAACAAATGTTTGAGAGTAGATGTAACATAGGCACAGTTAGGATGAAGAGTGTGAATCATCACCACTGTTTCATAAAGAAACTTTTAATTCAAGGATTTTATAAATACTAGTAGAGACTTAATATGGAATGATAAATGTGATTCCTATTCCAAATATATTTTCATATAAAAAATATTTTCTATGAAAGTTATTTCTCTAAGTTTAAGGTATTTGATCTGAAGCTCTCGTCTGTAAACTAGTTACAGTGTATGAAATAAAATCCCATAATAATGGATGAATGGAGCTTCATATTTTGCACAATATTATAGTAATGGCGGAAATGAAGGAAGCATGCAATATAACACTTAATCGTGAATGCATCATGTATGAAATATTATCTTCATATATGTACTAAATATTATTTATAAAGTAATTTTCTTTTCTAGTATTGGCTGAAAATAGATGTAGTTTTATTTTAATATGAACATTTTGAATATTCATCATAAAATAATTCTATAATAATGGTATTTTTTTTCATAACAAAATAATACATTAGCTATAGAAAATATAGAAGTATCTAAAATTTCAATAACTATTTTGGAATTATGGACTAAGCTATAATTTGTGAAATAATTCTCTAATCATATGGATTATAAATCATATTGTACCAGTGAGTTGTATCTCAAATGATTAAGGGCCAAGTACCCATTTCGTAGGAGCGACAAAAGAGTTAATAAACTCTTCAATATACATGTACATATACAAATACATATACATAGACATACATACATACATACATATACATATACATATACATATACATATACATATACATATACATATACATATACATACATACATACATACATACATACATATATATATATATATATTCATGAAGTCCAAGGTCTACTAGTACCAAAATTGTTCCATTTACTTCATTAAATGCGCCATGAATTATCATTGAAATAAACATGTATATTTGATACACAAGTAGTGTATCTATGATAAATTCATAGAATATAAAGAGAAAGTACAAAGCATGACATGCAAAGGAAATAAATGAATTCAATTTGATCGAATATGTAAGTCTATTAGAAAGTGTTCTAAGTACCTAAAAACCGAACAAGATTCATCTCAAAAGTCACACTTTCCTATGATACATAATGATGTATTGATAACGAATAATCAGACTTTGTTGGACAAAGTCATAATGAGTGAAGTCGAGTCAACTTTTTTTAGTGAGGCCGTGTACTTAAGAGAAGTTTCATAATGTTAAAATTAATTTCATCTAAAACATAGTCTACAAGATCATACAATATAAGAATTGGTATGAAACCCTTACATATCCTAGGTCAAGAGTTGATAGGTTGTGTGAGTCGAGAGGATGCACGTAATACTTGCCTATGAGGGATCTTGTCCAGACCACCTTAAAGGAGTTTGGGAACAACCAACATTAGTTGACTAATTTATGTTATGAACATAAGTTTGTAAACTCAAAATTAAATCAGTTTACATATATATAAATGCAATTTATGAAAAATTTTTGAATACATGTTCCATTATACGAAGAAACAATTATTGTTTCAAAAAATGCCAACTTCATAATGAAGGAATTTCTTTTAGAACTTATCAGTAGTAAAATGGATTTGGATAAAATCCAAAGATAAAACTGAATACGAAAGATGGAATAAAATTAACCAAGCCTAAAATGACACAACACATTAGAATGTCCAATAAGAATTCTTGCATGTTAAAGAGAAACTATGAGGTTATTTTATTAATGTGGAGACAAGAATTCATTGTCAATAAGCCATAAAGAGTATTCACTCTACAATATGGAATGGTACGTAAATCCGGAATGGATTCCAAGTATAATATCAAAATACGATCTTGATTATCGTGCCTAAGGGTATATGTATATGATCCATTGGCCACTAATGGGTCTTTGAAGACTCATGTAGTTGGAATGTTGAAAGTAACATTGATGAGAATAACATCGTAAATTTTAGTTATTGAAATTAATGCAATAGGTTTATTATTCAATGCGCTTAAGTTATTTCGGAGTTTACTCATGAATTTATCGCCAAATATGATTTTGAGTTTTGGGACATTCATGTTAAAATAAAATTCTTAATAATAATTTAGAATAGATTGATTGCATATAACAACCAAACTGTCTAGAAGTTAGTGGAAGCGATAACCGAGTTTGTAGGTTTTAGATAGGATCCAAGAATTGATGCGAAAGTATCATTCTACAAGCGCTAGAATTTAGAAAATATTTTTATAGAAAAATCAAACAATTTGATTTTCAGTCAAAACGTAGAGGAAGCATGTGTCTATAAAAAGAACTTTAAAAGTTACTATGATATTTCTAAATTATATGTAAACAATGTACTGCTTGTTGTGAATGATGTACCTATGATAAAAACAGTTTTATATTGATTGTTCATTCCTCAATATTGGATTCAAAAACAACATGCATTATAATCAATATAAAAGAAAGTTGGTAATATCCTAAATGATATACATAGATACCATATTAAAATGTTTAATATGGAATATGTAAAGTGTATTCTTTATACAATAGTAATTAGAAATATCATATATGTTGTATTGTCTACAATATCATATTTTGCTTATGTATTTGATACATGAAGCAAGTATCAAATCCAATTTATACCATCGAATGGTGGTTAAGGGTATTCTCGAATATTTGATGAAATATTAGAGAATTGTTCATGGAAAAAATAAACTTCTTATGAAGGAGTATTCAGACTAAAAATTCATAAGTAGTGTCAAATATAGAATTGTTCAGAGAATCGTAATTCTTTCTATTATACACTTGTTATATTATGATATGATTAATTAAATATTTAATCTAAAGCATACTAAATATAAAATCCTCATATTATGTTTTTTTGATAGTAATTACAATGTGTTATAATCGTGGGTATTTTATCGCATTGAAAAATAACATATTGTTTTAATATTCCTAGTCAATATGTTTCAAGAAAGGATATTGATTCATCTATTGAGACTAGAGTATGTAACGATCTCCAAATGTTAGACAGTGTATTGTCCATAGTTGTTGGGGGCACTAAGGGGCTACATACTGATAATTATTAGATAACTATGGAATCACTCACTCGAGAGTTCTCGATTGGTCAATATAAATAAGATCAAACAGATAATTTCAAAGTGATGATGTTACACAGTTCCCTCGACTTGAGGATATTGTGGAAGTTCAATGTGACACTCCACTTTGATTATAATTAAATCATGACACGACATCCATCTAATGACTATAGTTGGGTCTAAGTTGATGCACTGGAAGTGAAACACTATTCAGTACAGAATTTGTCTCCTCGGTTATAGGGGTTAATATCATGGTCAATTTTTGGTGGCAATTCAAAGTCAAAGTTTCTATTCAGAGAAGTACAGCCAATATTGTTATTATTAAACCAAAGATTTAGTGTTTAGACCGATCAAGTTGAATGTGCATGATGTCGGAATTTTGACCGAAACCAAATTCCATAAGTCCTATGTGATATGGTGTTGACGGAGATAAATGGTGTAAATAATCATTACTACCAGGTACCGCTTATTTTAAGTAAAATTAGATTTCACCAAAAAGATGTGCAAGCGATAAATTTAGCCGAAATGTCACGCCACCAGCTAAGATAACGTGTGAACATTAATAATCAAATTGCTCGATATTAATCGCTAGCTGAATTTACACATTTAAGTCGCACATGATATTTTTTTTACTCTTTTCTCTTCAATTCTAATTTTTGTGTCGAAAATATAAAGATGGAGGAGGATTTGATGAGATTTAATAATGAATTAAATAAGAAAGGTTTTAAAGGAGAGAATTGAAAGGTTTCAACTTTTTTCCATAAAAAAAATCTTCCTTCATTCATTTATTACTATTATCCCAGAAAATAGACGCCTCCTTGGCTTTAAAAAAATCAAAACAAAAAGTGGTTGTTGTGTCTTGATTCGTGTAAGATTCAGAGATCGATTCTATTGAACATAGGAGCATTGATTCATCATTCAGGGTGCAACTTTTGGCTACATCCTAAGGTACTATTCAAATTTAATTTATTATGTGTTTCTTTTGTTTCAAACCCTATACATTTCTTCTCATTTATTTGATTGTTCATCTTGTAATGTGTAATTCAAAGCTCTTTTGTTCATCTCAATTAAAGTGTGTTTATTAAGTTGATTTGATTCAGGTCCACTTTTATTCTTTATTTATATTCTCTCTATGTTCATTATGATTGATATACTTCAGATCCTTTGTCTTATTTGATAATTTGTTTGTGTTCTCTATAAAATTTAGATTTGATTGTTCTTATATCGAATTTACATGTGTCTAAGTTGTTTGATTCTCTTCTTCTTTTGTCCTAGAAACTTTCATTATAAAAAACTAATTTTGATTGAAAAACTATTTTGTAGTTTTATAATACTTGCATACATAAATGTAAATAAACTGTATATATGTTAATTATTATATTTACCTTGAAAATTGATTTCTTATGTTATATGTTTAGTGTTTTGAATACAATTATTTTAGGTATTGTTTTCATAAGAATAAAAGTTTCTCAATCTGGAATTCATAAGCGGACTTTTGTGTAAAATTCAAAACTTTTTGTTTCCTCTCTAAACTTTAAGTTTTGTGTAGAATCTTATATCTTTTGTTTCCTTCTTAAATCAAAAGTTTGATTTAATTATTAACTAAAAATCAAACATATTTGTACACACGTTAAAAATTATAATCTTCACATATATACAAGTTATTTTAGATCTAAAACATTACTAGCAATATTCATATGTATAGAAACATATATGTATGTGTTGCTTTAACTCAAATTCATAAGATGTTTTTTATGTAAAATTGTAATGTTTGATATCAAATTCTTCCTTAATTGAAACTAATCCATTATTGTCAATTTTTGATTTCAAATCATATAAAATCGTCTAACACACACGCATATGCATACAATTATATATCTTTTATTATGAATGTATTTTAAATCAAAACTTTGGACAACAAAAGCATATATAAAGGGAAAATGGGTCCTTTGTGGTATAAATCCCATCACCTACATATGGCTATATTAATTGTGATACTTCTTATTTGTAACACGTGCACTTCACACAAACAAGTGTATTTGATACATTTTGTAAACCAAACTTAATAATAATAATAATTTCTTTTAACAAATTGAATAAAATAAACATTTTATATAAAAATAATTTAGGATCTAAATCCTTCTAGACTTCATAGGCCCATCAAATATTTAAAATATTTTTTTTGAAATTCATCCATTTAACCCTTGCGACCTGACCTATTTCATACAATTGTATCAGAGCCCAACAACTTATACGATCGAAATTAGCAATGTTAAGGCTAACTGATTAAAGCCTACCCATTCAGTAGGGCGTCTAGAAAGGTGGTGCAGAAGGTTGGGATTGGATAATCTGGTATTCCACCCTATTTGGTTACCAGCCTAGTCTGAAAGATGAAGTAAGCCCAAAAGTTCTTCCCAACAGGCCCAAATTGATTTTGGGCCTTGGGCTAATTTATCAAAATATGCTATGAAATTGAAAATATGTTTTAAATTTAACAGTTAATTTTAAAATATGACTTATTATAAATATTATAAACTTTCCAAAATTGATTTTGAAAGTTAATGTTTTAATTTCAGAATTTTAATCTTCATTATTTAATTAATCGGATTAAATAAATAAATAAATAAAAAGTCAATTAAAAGTTAACTAATTAAATTAAGATATATATAATGATGTATGTATGTTTACCTTAAAATTTAAGGTAAACGATGATTAAATTTTGAATTTAATCAATATTATTTTAATTAGTTAAATTAATAAAAGTTAATCAATAAATAATATACTGATTTATGTGCATGATTACATAAGCATTATAGTCTACATTCATCTTTAAATTGTTTGGTATGAATGAAGTAAAATTGAATGGTTGAAATTTAAACTGAAATTAAAGTGTTAATTAAAAGAATTAATTAAATATGATTTAATTAAAAAATTACAATTAAATTAAATACAATTTAATTAAATAGAGAACTATAGAAAATCAAAATTAGATTTAAGGAATGAACACATACGCATAGTACGTCTATCATGATTTGAGATGTGTTTGACACTTGAATCACAAAAGTATTTCACAAGCAATATATTATTTCCTAAATCGATATCACCCTATATATGTATATTAGGGATTATGAATCCTTAATATGTTAGTTGTATCTACCGTATGTATTGATTAATTACTTGCATACTCTTTCGTTGTTGAGCTATCCTTAGGCTAAAGATGTTATTTGTAGTACTGTTAATATATAGACTGGACAAGGTAAGATACATGCACATATCTATTGAGCTTTCCTTAAGGTATGTGCATTAAACTTAGGCTATCCCAAAATGGTGGGAACGAATGAATAAACTACCTTTATTTTTTGAGATTTTTTTAAGGTCAAGATGAGATTAGGACAAAGACAGCGGGTTAAGAGTTGTATATGATACAATCAAAAGGTGTTATCCATCGTTTGCGGGCTTAAGATTTATAGAGCTTTCCTCAAGGTCAAAATCCCAAGGCAAGCAAGTCCTAACACCTACTAGAGAATTCGAAAGATTTTTATTTATTTTCTTAGGCTTTTGAGAAATATAAAAGTATAGTGGGAGCCTTATTAGAAAAATAAAATAACATCTAACTTTATAATATTGTATGAACATTTGCTATATGAAGTTAAAATAATCCACATTAATAAATTTGTGCAACCAATAAAATTGGTAAAATGTTTATCAGTTAAGATATACAAATAAACTAAATTAATGGTTGACAAAGAAATATAAAATATACTTTCCTTTAAATCATTTGGCATGTTGTCGCTTCAAGACCCACGCAAGAGCTAATTTGTACAATCATGAAACATTTGTGTCAAGGTCGCTCAATTGTTTATTTGTACAAGTCCAGGTATTGTCTTCTATGAGTGTCAAACTCCAATAGCAATATAAGAATATGTATATTTAATCCATATTTAATCACATATAAAATGTTTTATGGTGAACAGTTGTGGTTTGTGATGTACGAAACTTCAATGAAATTAGTTCATTGGAAATAAGTGAATAAACCGTAATTCAAATTCATGTATTTAGCACGATTAACTACAATACAGATCATTCATTGAATGGTTTGACCATTTTGGAAAGGAAATAAAATGTACAAGTGTGGAAATAACTTAGGGACAGTTAGGATGAAGAGAGTGAATGACCACCTCTGCTTCATAAAGGGACGTTAGAAATGAAAATTATATAAAATACTTAAAGATACTTAACATGGAACGAGAAATATGGTTTCTATTCAAATTGTGTTATAATATATATAATTGTTTTCTATAAAGGTTATTTCTATGAGTTTAAGATATTTTATTAAAACCCTTCAACATAAACTATTTACAATAAAAGAAATAAATAGTCCATCTAGGGACATCGATAAAATTAAAATGATACAGACAATAAAAGAAATAAATAGCTCATAATAAATGTTTAAATAAAGCTTAATATTTCATACTCTATTAAAGTAATAGCGAAAATAATGGTAGTATGTCATATAGTATTTATTTATGTATGCATCAAGATATGAAAAATTATTTTCGTAAATATACCAAATATTATTTATGAACCGCTATCTCTAGTATTGAGTGAAAATAAATATAGTTTTATTTTGTTATGAATATATTAAATATTTGTTATGAAATAAATCTATTAGAATAATGATATTTGTTGCATTAGCTATATAACACAGAAGTTTCAAAAATTATAGCAATTATTTTTGGGACTATGGACTAAGCCATATCTTAGAGGAATAATTTTTTAAATTATATGATTATGAATCATATTATACTGATGAACTGTAACATTTCGTTGTCTGATTAATATTCAAATTTGAAACTTGAATAATAGTTTCAAATTTCAAAAGTTGTTTGGAAGATTATTTTAAAAAAATGATATTTGTAGAATTTTAGAATTATTATGAAAATAAAAAAATATATTTTATGCTTTTTAAAAATTGAAAAGTAATATTTTAATAAGAGAAAATTTGTTACAAGTATAAAATAAAATTAGGACAAAATGCCTCGAGAATGTTTTTAATCGGATATTGAATTGCAGTTTAGAAAACAAAGCAGCTAAATTATTTATGAAAATAAAATAAATTGGAATTTTCTTATTCGACCAAACTTTTAATATCTATCTTTTTAATCGTTATGTTTTAACTTATGTTATTCCTTAACCCTAAATAACTTCCCATATAAACCTATATAAGCACCAGAACCACCACATTGTCCTTCCTCCTCCCTCCTATAAGCCAAAACCCCATTATGTTGTTGAATTTCTCTTCCATCGTCATCGGCTACTTCATCATATTCAACAACCAGATGAGTATACTTCATCCCTTGTTGTCCTTGTGTAACACCCCTAATTTTTAATAACATTATTCATGAGATTTGATTAGATAAATTAAATAGAATAATGTAATTATTAGAGTGATAAGGGACTGAGATTAGAATAAATAATTAAAGGCCTTGCTTAAATATCTAAATGGGGGTACAAATGGCTTATATACTAATTAATTAAAACAAGGGTATTAGGGTAATTGCCGCCTACATTTCTATTACCCTTATATTCACGTTTCATTACCAATTCACATTCATTTTTCATTTCACAAAAAACGTAAATCAAAAAGAGAATAGCCAGCCATTACTAAGGGGTAAGAAAAGGGTAAAATCAATCAAATGCTAAGGAATTAAAGCAAGAGGATTAATCTCAATCAAATCTCAAAGTCCTTATCCTAATCAAGATGAATGATAATCCAAATCATCTCTATTTTGTTTTATGATCATTTATTTTTTGGGTTTAAGATTAAATCCGTTATAATGATGACTTTGATGATCATACGCTTGGATTTTATAACATGTTTGATTTAAACAAGATTATTTGAATATAGTTTTATACGGTTTTAAGGGTAAAACCGATTATAATGAATTTTTAATGCCATGAGGAAATTATATGTTATGTGAAATATGATTTTGGAGATGGGTTTTAATTTTTATAATTTTCCAAGCTATGGAAAACTTAACATGAATTTCCTAAGGAAAATATGAATAAATTGGGTTTAAATTTAATTTCGGTTATTTTATGCAGAAATTGGTCTGAAATTTTTATATGTTAGATAACATATTGAAAGTGAATTTCTGTAGTTTTTGAGGATTTTTCCTAAGTGATTTACTATGCAAATTAAATTATTTTAGAAGAAGGATTTAATTGCATTATTGGTTTTGCCTAATGGAAGGGTTTATTAGTTAAATTATCCTTGATTTAGATTTGAAAATATGCGGCAGTTATTTTGAGAAATAATTTGAAAAGATTAAGGCAACCAACTAAACATTTACGAATAGGTAGGTTAGTTATAATGTTATTACTTTAAATAGCATTAATTCAGCCGCTACCTAAAAAAAGTTGGTTCCGCCTCTTTCAGAAGCTCCCTTCAGACTCTGTGCTTCCGCTTCGACTCATTCAAAACGAACCATGTAGAAACAAACATAGCCGAAATCAATGCATAAGGTATCACTAGTATGGTACGTAGTGGATAGGGGAAAGGTGGAAGGCATGGTGTCGAAACCTTTGCTTCCGATGGGGTCGAAACCTTTGTTTTACTTTCAAATGATAAGCGCCTACCTTGTTTTAACAAAAAAATTCAAAGGAGTCAAAACATATGCTTTCAAAAGGGTCTTCTAAATAGCTTTTGAATGGTTTCCTTTACTTATAAAACAATGCTTTCGAAAAGGGTGGTTTCAACCTAGTCGAAACCTTACTGCCAATCTTAAGCCTTTCGTAGGTATTGAAGTCATCAATGCTTTTAAAAGGTAGCTTTTGCTTTAAAATCGTACTAAGCCACTTCCTAAAAGCTTTCGAATGGGTTAAGGGTTTTGGTACTACCCTTCAAATGTTTTACTTAAATGTTTTAAGCTTTTGAAAGGATGGTGCCGATCCATCTATTTTTCCCCAAAATCTTTTGAATGATTTCGAAAGGGGTACTTTCATTTGTATTCACTTAGACCTAATAAGATATGTTTTAAATTAAACCCAATGGTTTCGAAAGGGGTACTTTCAAATAGCTTCGAAGCCATGATTCTATAATTGAGTGGAAATACTTTAATACATTCGGAAGGTTTCAAAAGAAAGGTTTTAAAGTGTTTCGAAAGGCAAGTGCCTAGAGTTTTGAAATGAAGATTTGAATGCTTTCGAAAGGAAGTTTTCCAAAGGTTTCGAAAGAAAAGATTAAAGGTTTCGAAAGCCTTAGTTTTCAAAATAAAGAAACCAATCTCAATTTTTAAAGGTAAAACCCATGGCACCAGCTTTTAAATGCTTTTAAGTTGGAGTTTTTTGGAAGAAGCTTGCTTGTTTTAAATAATGGGTTAACCAAATTTCCAGGGGGGAAATGATTTCAAATATATAAAACCAATGGGGTTGGTATTATTTTTATTTGCTTCTTCTATGAATATATTCACTAAGTAATGGACCCATAAATGAATTTTGGAGAGTAAGGGCAGAAAACCAGGTAGGTTGACCCAGTAGTGAATATAAACAAAGTAACTCCTTAATGAATAGAGTTGCATCCAAGAGGTCAGGAAGACCAGAATATAGGATGAGTAGATACTGATTAATGAAGTTGTTAGATAGACAGGTTCATAGTAAATCCATGAAAACTATATATAAGAAAAGTTATTGGCAGGGGCCAATAGGTTCATAGTAAACCCATGAAACCTATGATTAGGTAGAGTTATTGGCAGAGACCAATAAGTTTGTAGTGAACCCATGAAAGCTATATTCTGATTAAGTTATTGATAGAAGTCAATAGGTTCCTAGTCAACCCATGAAAACTAGGATAAGAGGGAAGTTATTGGGGATACCAATAGGTTCAGGGAGAACCCGTGAAACAATAATGTTATTAGCAGGGGCCAATAAGGTCTTAGTGATCCCATGAAAACTATGAAAACGGACAGGGAGTCCACAATCTTTAGCAGGTTATTAGTAAACCAATGAAAACTAATAGGTTAATAACGACCCTAGAAACTATAAATGAGACAGTTAGTCAAAATGAAAGTATGGAAAATCCAGAATTGATTTACTTGTTTGCATATCTTCATATTATTTTGAACTACTATGTTTTAACCATTGTGGATGGAGGAGCACAGTATATGGTTTTATTAAGTTTTAGGATACTAGTTGTTACTTACAATGCTGTTGGAGTTGTTGGGAATGTTGGAGGAGCTAATCTTGTGGCTCCAGTTGAGAATAATTATGCTAAGCTGAGCAGAGACTACACCAGTCTTGGTGGGAAATCGTTTATGGGAACGGAGGATGCCGTAGAAGTTGAAGGTTTGTTGTTGCATTGTGAGAGGATCTTTGCTGATTTGGGTTTGGATGAAGAGCAGAAGAGAAGGTTGGCTTCTAAGCAATTGCAAGGGGCAGCACTTCATTGGTGGAATAGTGTTACTGTCGGAGTTCTGGAGGAGGAGTTGACTTGCGCAAATTTTAGAGGGAGATTTGAATAGAGGTTTTTGTCTGAGGTTGCCAAGTCGGCATTGCTAAGAACATTTATGGATCTAGCGCAGGGAGAGATGTCGGTAATTGAGTATGCTACTAAGTTTGATGAGTTGTCTCGTTATGTGTATGCTACTATAGACACCGTCATCAGATGGAATGAGAAGTTTATTAGGGGACTGAGGCCTGAAATTGCTAGGGCGACCCTGCCACATCTCCGCGTAGTTATGGAGATGGCAATCCGCCATGGGGAGATGCTTGCTATTTATGCTAGAGAAAAACCACTTGAAATCCAGGGTTCTCAGGAAAAGAAGAGAAAGTTCTTTAAGAAGAAGGGAGCCCATAAAGGAGAGGCTGCCAAGAAGGCAAAGGCTGATTTAGTTTGCTTCAAGTGTGATAAGAAAGGTTATTATGCTCATGAGTGTCGGTCAGACAAGGGGAAGAACGCTGCAGAAAAGAAGAATGTGAAGTGCTTTAAATGTGACCAAGTTGGGCATTATAAGAATCAGTGTCCAGAACCAGTCAGGACGGACATAGGAATGGTTTTTACTATTGGACCATCATCTGCTAAGCCAACTCAGCTAAAAAAGGGAAGACTATGATGGAATGTACGCTTTTGATTCAGAGTATACCAGTTAGTGTACTATTTGATACCGGTGCCTCACATTCATTTATATCTCAGTGTTTGGTAGATAAGTTATGCTTAGAACCCACATACCTTGTTACTTCCTTAAGGGTTGCGAATCCAATAGGAGGGAATGCAACTCCAGGGATGAGATGTGACCAGTTAGAACTTGATTTGTTAGGTCATAAGTTTGCATGCAGTCTGTATGTTTTCGATTTTGTAGATTTCAGAATCATTCTAGGTATGGATTGGCTGGGTAAGTATGAGGCTAGGATATTCTGTCAGGATAGGGAAATATCACTAAAACACCCTGATAGTCATAACCGAATCATATTCTCAGTGGAGAATTCTGACTGGAGTAGTTGTGATTTGTTAAGTGCTATGGAAGTGGGAGAAGAGTTAAGTCAGGTCCGAGTAGCAAGAGAGTTTGCAAATGTCTTTGAGCCGGTTACAAGACTACCACCAAAACAAGTTGTTGAGTTTCAGATAGATCTTGTGCCAGGAGCTGAATCTGTTAGTAGACTACCACCAGGATGACACCGATCGAGACGAAGGAATTGAAGGTGCGGCTAGTGGATCTAAAAGGAATGAATTTTATTAGACCAAGCAATTCGCCTAAGGGAGTGGCCACGGTGTCTGTAAAGAAACCAGATGGGTCGTTAAGGATGTGTATTGACTATCGTAAGTTGAATGAGAGGACGATTAAGAATAAATATCCTTTGCCGATAATTGATGATCTATTCGATCAGCTGTGTGGAACCAGAGTGTTTTCCAAATTGGATTTGGTGATAGGTTTCCATCAGTTAAGAGTGGCAGATGACAGTATTCCTTTGACTGCATTTAGGACTAGGTATGGTTCGTAGGAGTGGTAAGTAATGCCATTCGGGTTAACGAATGCACCTGCTTTCTTTGTGGATCTGATGAACCGAGTCTTCCTAGAGTACTTGGATAGGTTTGTGTTAGTATTTATAAATGACATTTTAGTGTACTCTAAGGATGAAAGGAAGCATGAAGATCATATTAGAGTAGTGCTTGAGATGCTGAGGCAACATCCGCTAAAAGAAAAGTTTTCCATGTGTCATTTTTGGAAGAAAGAGGTTAAGTTTCTTGGTCACATGGTTTCAAAGAAAGGGTTGTCAATCGATCCAAATAAGATCGAAGCTGTTAATAATTGAAAGAGACTAGAGACGGTGATTGAGATTAGAAGTTTTCTTAGACTTGCTAGCTATTGCCGGAGATTCATCAAGGATTTCTCGTGGATAGTAGTACCTTTGACTAAGTTAACCAGGAAGAATGTGAAGTATGTATGGTCCAACAAATGTAAGGAAGCATTCCTTAAGTTAAAGCATTTGTTGACCAACGCACTAGTGTTAGTAGTTCCAGACGGAAGCAAAGGGTTGGTAGTGTATACTGATGCATGTGGAACTGGATTGGGAGCTGTGTTGATGCAGAAGGGTAAAGTCATTGCCTACGCTTCACGACAACTTAGACCGCACGAAGTGAGATATCCCACTCATGATTTGAAGTTGGCTGTAGCGATATTTGCATTGGAGATATGGAGACATTATCTCTTAGGGGAGAGATTTGAGCTATACATGGATCATAAGTCTTTAAGGTATTTATTCTCTCAGAAGGAGTTGAATATAAGACAGCAAAGGTGGCTGGAGTTTTTGGTTTCTTATGATTTGGTATAGAGTATACACCTAGGAAAGGAAATAAGGTAGCAGATGCTCTTAGCGGAAGACATCGGAATGTGGTGTTAGCCATGCTGGCAGAATGGAAGGATTTAGAAGCTTTGTATGCTTGTAGTGTGCAGTTAAGATCGACTGCTAGTTCTAGTCAGGGTACCGCCATGTTGTCCTATTTAGAAGTTCGACTAGTATTGATCGAACAAATTGCTTCTAAGCAGAAGGAGGATCCATTATTAGCCAGGAAGATTAGAAGGCTTGAAGTTGGAACCGAGATCGATGATCTAAAGGATTTTAGTTTGGACCAGAGAGGATGGTTGAGAAAGAAGGGACGGTTGTGTGTTCCAAATATTGAGGACTTAAGGAAAGAAGTTCTTGAAGAATGTCATCGATCCAAGTTTATGATTCATCCTGGAGGGACAAAGATGTATCAAGATATGAAGACGAGCTTCTATTGGGAAAGTATGAAGAGGGATGTTGGCTTGTGGGTTAGGCAGCGTGCAAACTGTCAATAAGTGAAGGCCGAACATCAGAAGACGAGTGGGTTACTTCAACCTTTAGATATTAGTTTGGAAATGGGATTCGATATCCATGGATTTTATAGACGTGTTGCCAAGGTCAAATAGAGGAAATGGAAGTATATGGGTCATAGTGGATAGGTTGACCAAGAGTGCCCATTTCATTCCAATTAAGTCAACCAGGACGACACCTGTTTTAGCTAAGTTGTTCATGAAGAACATAGTTAGACTACATGGAATTCCTAGTAGTATAGTCAGTGACAGAGGTGCTTTGTTTACTAATGAATTCTGGAAGAGTCTATAGGATATATTAGGTACCAAGCTTAAGATGAGTACATCATATCACCCTCAAACGGATGGGCGGATATAGAGAGTCAATAAGGTACTCGAGGATTTATTGAGAGCTTGTGTATTGGACTTTGGTGGATCTTGGGAAGATAACCTACATTTGGTTGAGTTTTCCTATAATAACAGTTATCGGACTAGTATAGGGATGACACCTTTTGAAGCTTTGTATGAAAGGCTATGCAAATCACCAGCATGTTGGTTGGAGACTAGAGACAGATTAGTCTTAGGTCCAGATCTGGTTAGAGAGGCGACATAGAAGATTGAGTTAATCCGAGAAAGGATGAAGGAAGCTCAGTCCAGACAGAAGAGTTATGTAGATAAGAGGCGTAAAGACCTAGAATTCTCAGTTGAAGATAAGGTTTTCATTAAGGTATCACCGATGAAGGGTGTGGTACGACTTGGAAAATACGAGAAACTGGCCCCGAGATATGTTGGTCTGTTCTTAGTTATAGAGAGGATCGGGAAGCTCGCATAGGTGTTCATAATGTGTTTCATATGTCTCATCTTCGCAAGTATGTGCATGATCCAGAGACTACTATTCCTCCGACAGGGTTGGAAGATTTAATGGTAGAGCCTAATTTGAATTTTGTTAGACAACCAGTTCAGATTGTAGCGAGAGATGAGAAAATGTTGAGGAATAAGACAATCAGGTTGGTGAAAGTTCAGTGGAGCGACAACGAGATGGACTTTACTTGAGAGACAAAAGACATGATTAAAGATACTTATCCCGATCTGCTTTGAGGGTATGTCTATATTAGATTTATTTAGATATTTGAAAGTCATGTAGGCTAGTATGGTTGCTATAAGTTGTTACAGATGATTGCTATGTTAGTATTTAATACTTAGAGAATTTCGAGGATGAAATTCTTTAAGGAGGGGAGTCTGTAACACCCCTAATTTTTAATAACATTATTTAGAAGATTTAATTAGATAAATTAAATAGAATAATGTAAATATTAGAGTGATAGGGTGATTGAGATTTGAATAAATAATTAAAGGTCGTGCTTAATTATCTAAATAGGGGTATAAATGGCTTATATATATTAATTAATTAAAACAAGGATATTTGGGTAATTACTGCCTACATTTCTATTATCCTTATATTCACGTTTCATTGCCCATTCACGTTCATTTTTCATTTCACAAAAACATAAATCAAAAAGAGAATAGTCGGCCATTACTAAGGAGTAAAAAAGTGGAAAATCAATCGAGAGCTTAGGAATTAAAGCAAGGGGATTAATCTCAATCAAATCTCAAAGTCCTTATCCTAATCAATGTGAATGATAATCTAAATCATCTCTATTTTGTTTTATGATCGTTTGATTTTCGGGTTTAAGATTAAATCCATTATACTGATGACTTTGATGATGATATGCTTGGATTTTATAACATGTTTGATTTAAACAAGATTATTTGAATATAGTTTTATATGATTTTAAGGGTAAAACCGATTATAATGAATTTTGAATGCCATGAGGAAATTATATGTTATGTGAAACATGATTTTGGAGATGGGTTTTAATTTTTATAATTTTTCAAGCTATGGAAAATTTAATATGAATTTCCTAAGGAAAATATGAATAAATTGGGTTTAAATTTAATTTTGGTAATTTTATGCAGAAATTAGGTCTGAAATTTTTATGTTCGACAACATATTGAAAGTGAATTTCTGTAGTTTTTGGGGATTTTTCCTCAGTGATTTATTATGAAAATTAAATTATTTTAGAAGAAGGATTTAATTGCATTACTGGTTTTGCCTAATGGAAGGGCTTATTAGTTAAATTATCCTTGATATAGATCTGAAAATATGCGGCAGTTATTTTGAGAAAGAATTTGAAAAGATTAAGGCAACCAATTAAACGTTTACAAATAGGCAGGTTAGTTATAAAGTTATTACTTTAAATAGCATTAATTCAGTCGTTATCCAAAAAAAGTTGGTTCCGCCTCTTTCAGAAGCTCCCTTCCGACTCTATGCTTCCGCTTCGACTTAGTCGAAACCAACCATGTCGAAACAAACATAGCAGAAATCAATGCACAAGGTATCACTAGTATGGTACGTAGTGAGTTAGGGAAAGGTGGAAGGCATGGTGTCGAAACCTTTGCTTCCGATGGGGTCGAAACCATTGTTTTACTTTCAAATGATAAGCACCCACCTTGTTTTAATAAAAAATTTCAAAGGAGTCGAAACATATGCTTTCGAAATGGTCTTCTACATAGCTTTCGAATGAGTTCCTTTACTTAAAAAACAATGCTTTCGAAAAGGGTGGTTTCGACCTAGTCGAAACCTTACTGCCAATCTTATGCCTTTCGTAGGTATTGAAGTCATCAATGCTTTTGAAAGGTAGCTTTTGTTTTAAAATTGTACTAAGCCACTTCCTAAAAGCTTTTGAATGGGTTCAAGGGTTTTGATACTATCAAAGGTTTACTTAAATATTTTGAGCTTTCGAAAGGATGGTGCCGAAGCCATCTGTTTTTCTCAAACTCTTTTTACTGGTTTTGAAAGGGGTACTTTCGCTTGTATTCACTTAGACCTAATAAGATATGTATTAAACTAAACCCAATGGTCTTGAAAGGGGTACTTTCAAATGGCTTCGAAGCTATGCTTCTATAATTGAATGGAAATACTTTAATACATTCGAAAGGTTTCAAAATAAAGGTTTTAAAGTGTTTTGAAAGGCAGGTGCCTAGAGTTTTGAAAAGAAGATTTGAATGCTTTCGAATGGAAGTTTTCCTAAGGTTTCGAAAGAAAAGATTAAAGGTTTCGAAAGCCTTAGTTTTCAAAACAAAGAACCCAATCTCATTTTTAAAGGTAGAACCCATGACATCATAAAAGAGCTTTTAAATGCTTTTAAGTTGGAGTTTTTGGAATAATCTTGCTTGTTATAAATAATGGGTTACAGGGGTTAACTAAATTTCCCAGGGGAAATGATTTTAAATATATAAAACCAAAGGGGTTGGTATTATTTTTTATTTGCTTTTTCTATAGATATATTCACTAAGTAATTGACCCATAACTGAATTTTGGAGAGTAAGGGCAGAAAAAACAGGTAGGTTGACCCAGTAGTGAATATAAACTAAGTAACTCCTGAATGAATAGAGTTGCATCCAGAAGGTCAGAAAGACTAGAATATAGGATGCCTAGATACCGATTAATGAAGTTGTCAAATAGCCAGGTTCATAGTAAACCCATGAAAACTATGTATAAGAAAAGTTATTAGCAGGGGCGAATAGGCTCATAGTAAACCCATGAATACTATGATTAGGTAGAGTTATTGGCAGGGGCCAATAGGTTTGTGGTGAACCCATGAAAACTATATCTGGATTAAGTTATTGATCGAAGTCAATAGGTTCCTAGTCAACCCATGAAAACTAGGATAAGAGGGAAGTTATTGGGGATACCAATAGGTTTAGGGAGAACCCATGAAATGATAATGTTATTGGCAGGGTCGATAGGTTCTTAGTGATCCCATGAAAACTATGAAATCGGACAGGGAGTCCACAATTTTTATAGGTTATTAGTAAGCCCATGAAAACTAATAGGTTAATAGTGACCCTAGAAACTATAAATGAGACAGTTAGTCAAAATGAAAGGGGGATGGGAAATCCAAAATTGATTTATTTGTTTGCATATCATCATATTATTTTGAACTACTATGCTTTAACCATTGTGGATGTAGGAGCACAGTGTATGGTTTTATAAATTTTTAGGATAATGGTGAGGGGAAAACCCGTTCCGCTAAGCGGCATGGTCTCACTAGATATCAAAATTGTTTGAGATGGTAGATTATTATTCATACCAGGCTTTATGTCTGACTCGAAGTTTATGTTTTCCCCTTAACTCTCGGGTGCTCAATTAACTTTGAGTAGTTTGAGAGTTGAGGTTTTCAGGTACCTATTTAGACGAATAAGCTTCCGGAGACGTGTAGGAGGCATGATAGTTGTTTAAAGTTCTTTTCTATTTTGATTCCGCTGTGTTGTTTGTGTTGTAAAGGCAAAGTTGTTTAATTTCCTATATATACTCTGATCATCCAAGGGGGCATCTTCATATGTCGCACTTGGCGTATGTTGTAATAATTATATTTTCTCTAAACGCGGTTAACAATTGTGGGATTATGTAATGAATTTGAAATGGAATGAGAAAGTTGTTTGTTGATTTTAAATTTTTTCCATATCCATGTGTTTTTGTTATATCAATGTATCTAACATTACCGCATTTGGTCGCCGAGGATTAATAACTGTGGATGACTGCAGTATCCATAGCCGTTAGTTTTGGGCCTCTAAGTGGGGGATGTTACACCTTGCTTTGCTATAAAACTGTCAATATCACAACACCATGATCCTGTGCACATATATATCACACGAAGTAGTTTAGGTATGTATAGCTTAGTTGAACCCATATATGCAATCACCCAAAATCACGAGGTCGATCATCGGAGTTTGGCGACCAGAAACGATGAAGTTCTTGGCTTATTACTAAAAAATTTGGCATAACTGGTCGACCGCTCAAAACCCTAGCGATCTAGGATTGTCCGGTCATGTTGCAAAACTAGGCAGTGAGCCCAGAACTTTGCCGATATGAACATTTTCTTGTTTTCTTCATCTTCTTTGATTTCTTGGCTTATAGGTAATGATACTGAGTTGACTTACACTACACACACAACATGTAACATCCCGGTTCCATGATCTAAGGGGTAGGGATGATAATTAAAGTACTTTTAAGTCACTGTAAACAACTTTTTAAACTTCTAGAATTTGATAATTTGAAGTGTACTGATCTTTTGATTGTTTGGGTTCTTGAGATGATTTATATTATACGAGTACTTTGGCACGTGCGATGCACGTGCGCATGAGAAGTTTGTATAAAAACACTGTTTGTAAAGTTTCTTGGATCCTACAATTTGGAATTGACATGTGCGTAATGTTGCATTTTCTTTGTGTACATGTACAAATCAATCGTTTGTCGAAACGTGAATGAGACTGAGTTATTTTCAGAAATAATTAAACAGATAAAGTGATAAACTATTACATCAATATCTAGAGAAATGTAACAAATATTAAAGTTAGCACTTCAAGTAGTTTGGAACTTAGAAAACTTGCATCATCTCTATTTTAAAAAGTAATAAAACACTATATTAATATATAGATAATTTTTCTTGACCACAATAAAGGTCATATTTTCCATGATATTCTCTTCCTCACAAACCATGGGTGCTTGCTGAAGTACAAAACCACTTAACGCTAGTGTATAGATTTCAAATTTTAATTTAGATTAATATCGTTATTAAAACTACTTTTAATAATATTGTTTTGGTTACTTCATCATAAAATTTTAAGAAAGCTTAAAATTAGTACGTATGCTTGCCCAATGGATGTGCGCATAGAAATTTATAGTCAAATTTGAAAATGAATTTTAAATTGGACAATTGTCGCCTTATCTTTAACCTATTGCTTCATAGTTGGATTTTGTTAATGGAGATACAAATTATTTGTATTAAAACTTATTGTTAAAAGACATGGTTTGATATTGACAGCATACACCCTATAGATTTTTAGCTTCACAGTAAATCCTTCGAAATTCATATTTGGTTTGCATACATTTATTGAACTACAATTCTTAGCAAAATAATTATTCCCCTTAAATAGTAAAAGAAGTAAGTCGAATAATAACCTTGAACTTCAGCCATCTTGTAAACTTGTTAATCACCAAATGGAGAGAATGAAATTTAATTTGAATATAAATCATATGTAAAATGTCAGAAATTTTTTGTTAATCATTTAGGCTTTATCCAAACCAAGGTTTTTCTTCTAAAAAGCTTTAGTTGTTAAACTTTGTAACTTCGAATGGGATTTATTCCTTTTATCTAGTGCTTTGTAATAGCCATGGGGTATCAGCAAAAAAAAAATATTAACCGCAAATGATCAAATATGGAAATGTCCTAGCCTCCTAGGTATTTTTGTTTTATGGAGTATTAAAACAGAAGAAAACACGGTCTACTCTTCTTGGCACACATTGTTTTTATGTACTCTTTTTCACCTTGGATAAATATATATACCATCAAACTAATATTTGCTACCCTGCACCCATTCTCCTTGTGTTGGTTCTTTCCTGTTATCATAAAGTACCTAGGCAAGTTATATATTTGTAAAAAAAGGCGAATCGATTACTTTTTACTACAGAAGAGCATACAAATACAACCCCATGTCTTATATATGTATAAAATTTGTACAGAAAGCGTTAAATCCCAAATAGAATAATATTCGTACAATTATTATATAAGAAAAAAACCAAATTTATTATTAATTTACAATTCTCTTAGCATTTACCACTTCAACAATCTTTGTGTTTCTTCCCCTTCCAATTTGAGTCATGATTTAGGCTTCAACTCCTTGGCTGACTATCCAAGATTATACGAAGGTTTAAATTATTATTATTATTATTCTAGTTCTATACAATTAAAATACTATCATCTAAAATCAGAAAACACTACCATGACATAGAATGAGTAGTTTCAAAAAAGATGCATTGTAAAATAGTTAAAGCCTTATAAATACCTATTTAAATGTATTACAAGAAGAAATAAGAGACGAATATTAATATACATATAATTATTAAGTGCATCTCATGGAATAATAAATCTTCTTCGCTGTTTCTAGTTAAAGTATCAAACTTAACTAAAAGTAACTATAAGTTGTTTCCATATAAAAGAGTTGGGATGACAATCAATTTTTTTGCACCCTTGAAAATTCAGAACTTCTGCATAATTAACATCATGCTCATTTTTATTAAGCTCTGAGTGTCTTTCCTTATATTTGAATTATGGGTTCAAACTCTATGGCAAATATTATAGTAACAGTTCAATTATTAAAAACCAAACATCACATTAATTAGGCAACAGTTCAATCATTACTAACCAAATCCCATATTAATTAGCTAATTGTATATCTGCAAATATGTCTATTGACTTTGGATATGCACCAATGCAGAGACTTATATAACTTGTAGGTAAAATACATGATGAATTACCATGTGATGTATACATATAATGCTACGTCATAGGATTTAGAGTCCATGGATGAATTCTAATTCCTAGTTCTTTGCATAGCCTATGATATTAGGTCAGTATCCTGCTTGCAAGTTAGTTATACATATGAAAAACTATGTGTGTACATCCATGTAATGTCCACATAATTGAAACTTAAGATAGAAAATTTATTTGACGTTTTATCAAAGTAGTGCCATACCTCAGTATATAGGACAGTAACTCAGATTCCTTCACTGCTCAATGAACTGTAAGATTTATTAAATAAAACAACACCACCTACGGAAAAATACATTAAGAGTTTAACATGTCAGTGGTCAGCAGTTTCAATAATATTAACTCTCATATATATCAGCTACAACATACATACATATCATACATACATATGTCCATACATATGTGCACGGTCAATGCATTTGAAAATAATCTCTAATTTATGTATACCTTTATTGCCAGAGTAGACTAGATCAGCACATACTGGGTAAAGATGAAAGTGTGGCACTTGGGAAGATTCACTGTTTCTTTGTTCTGCCATTGTCAAGCTCTTGTTTTCTGCAAAATCATTCAAATTAACCCTATCTTCCTACCATAAACATTCAGACGAAAATACTGAAAACCAAGCATATTCTTTTGTTGAGAGCATAATCTTTAATTCAGGCGGTCAGTGGTGTGTTTGTAACGATGTGCATTTTTTCATACTGACACTGATTAACTTAGGAGTAAAATAAATACATCAAAAGAACAAAGTTTACTACTCAATTAAAAAGCATTCTTATATGTATATCTAGGATGTAAAATGCATAATTTATGTTAGCCGTACTTGTATTGGATGGGAAAGTCTCCTCCAACAGCAGTAGAAAAAATGCATATAAATGAATCAATGGAGAAATGGACAATGTAGTTGTAGTGAGAGGAGGAATAAACTCATACATTTAGTCATTTGTCTCATAATCTGAATTTACTACATCTCACATTTCGCAAATTCAAAAATTTCCTTTAGGCGACTTTAATTCATTAACTCCAACAGAAAGAGCACAAAATCCCAACAAAGTCTTAATATAATTCATAAGTTTACATACACTGTGAAGTATGGTTGCAAAGGTTATCGGTATGTTCTTTTTATTCATAAAATAAAAGATTTGGACAATGACCATAGAAGAACCTACAACAGAACAACAAATTCAATAGAGGATGCAAGTAAGTTTAGGGCTGTCAATGGATATCCGAAAAGATTGATACCCATCCGCATCCCTATCCGAAAAGCGGATAAATATCCGATATTCGAAAAATGGATACGGATGTGAATACGAAGACATGCGCATCCGAAAATTATCCGTCCGATTTTTGTCAATATTATATTATATTTTATGTGTATTTTAATAAAGTGAACGATATGTATTTTTTTTATTAAGTTAATTGTTTATATTATATGCATTAAATGCGTATAAACTGCTCAAAAGTATTCATTGTCATCCTATTTGTTGATTTTGCATACTTTTATAATTAAGGGAATTAAAAAAGGACTCATGTTGAGCCAAAATTTTCTATGTATGTTTCTTAATTTATCGGTTATTAGCGGATAGGATAATTATCCAATATCCGTCCATATCCACAGATGCGAATATCTGATATCCAAATATGATTTTAGATGCGGATACATATATAGCACTATCTGTATCCGAAAGTATCTATTGACATGCCTAAGTAAGTTTATTTTGATAAATTAAATCTTAGCCCAAAATTCATAAATGAACGCTTCAAATATATTTCTTTCCAACTAATATTGTTCTCCTCATATTTCAATACTAAGGAATCGAAAACATAGCTTCCAGATCCCAAAACCATAATGGAAATTATAGTATAAATACTACAGAAGGAATGTTAAAAAACATTAACTTGTTCCATGATTTAGAGCTGATAGCTTAGAATGCTCCATATAAACAAATTGTATCTTATAACAAAATGTTCTCAAACTAAACTATAACGGTGAGTAATGGATAATGTCTTTGTTAGCTTGTATGTCATCAACATTATCTTATGAACTAATATTTTATCAAACAGAATAAAATGTCTAAGTTTAAACTGATAAATTTTGGAGGTAGTTGATGCTATACAAATAAACAAATTTTCAATGATAAATCCCACCACTTTCTTTGTCTTTTGGAATTTAACATCAATTTAGCGATATATATTTAGTAATAAAATGTAACATCGAAACTTCGAAATTTAGAACACAACAAATAATCTAACATTTAACATCTTAAAATCGTGGATACCTCTTTTTAGAGAAAATTCTTTATATTTTCAAAGAGCAAGGCAATTGGCACCTAGACACAGGCATGGTAAGAACTCGGTTCCCCCAAATGCTATTAACTTGCTATAGTTTTGCATATTCAAGCAGCCTGGATATTGTCATGAAGTTCCTACAGCTCGTTCATCATATTTGTGTGGAAACAATGGTGATATATTGTGAAGTCGGCTCATGAAACATAAAAAAACAATAATTTGATGCTTTGATTTTTTTATCAAATGCAACTAAACCTTTAAAACAATCAGGCGAGAATAAAATCATTAAACTGCATTCCTATACACAACAACTTCCTTGTATGTATTGTAAATTGCAGTACCTCAGAGAGCTTCGATCGTATGTCCCAAAAAAGTAATTAATGAAGAGAGAAAGCCCAAACTACCAAAAAAATATCAAAGCCGAAAGCAAAGGACAAAAGTTGTACAAACCTGTAGTCGGTATCTTTGATTAGAGTGAAGTGACCTTGTTTCCATCAGTAGGAATGAGTGAAGAAGAAGAACTCGAGGTTCCTTCTGATGGATCGGTTGGAAGATGAAGAAGTCGGGTTTGTGTTCATGATAACCAGATTAGAATGTGGTGTTGATTCATGAGTTTTGATTCAGGACACAAGCTTCAGAGATCATACGACGAATTACAAAGAGAATACTATACGAAAGCGACAAAAAGAGAATAAACGTATATTATGCACTACAAAGGAGACAAGACTACAATCCAGAGATTAGTATGAATATTTTATTTTATTGAGTCTTAGAATATTGTTAAAATCATTCCTCAAGTAGTCACACACACACAAAAATTGATTTATATTGATATATACATAAATTAGTGTGTACTGTGCAATTGACTACAGGTCGGTTGACCGACCAGAAACCTCGGTCGACCGACTCTGTGTCAAATGCACAGATATACATTTTTCTATGTACGGGTTTGAAACTCAGCTGACCGACCAGAAACTTCGGTCAACCGACCTGAACATAATGGCTAGTTTTCTGAAGAGTTGCGATTGTTCATGAAGAGGAATGTCCTTCAATCCAAGAGATACGGACACAACTTTTAATTGAAACTCTTCATGAAAGATTGTAACTATTCTACAACTATATAAACATGTTCAATTCACTTTTACAACAACCAATTCATGTTTTAATTCTGAAATCTATTCTCTATTATTCTCTGCAAATAAAAAGCATTCATTCACATTCAATATCACTAGAATCCTTGAATTAATTCATATACTTCGATTCTACGTGATTATCTTCCTTCTAAATCTTCACACACATACATACTCTTGAGGATTTGATTATAGGAAAGTTGTACTATCAAAAGACAATCAGTGTTATTCAGAACACATTCGTCAACAAACTATTTGTATTAAGTTGAAGTCCTCTTCGGCTGTTGAGGCGGAAAAATTCCTGTTCGGCTGCTCAGGTGTCGTATACCTGTTCCTCCGGGTTAAGTGAGGGGTTTAGTTTAAATCCAGAGGGTATTCTGGGACTGGACGTAGAACGGGAAGTTCGAACCAGTATAAAAATTCCTGGTGTGCTTACTTTAATTTTTATTTTACTATTATTATTAGCTTTCGCATTTATATAACATATTGCACGATCCTTAGTACTACACGTACACTTTCATTTGGTATCAGAGCCTGGTATTCTATCGATCGTCACAACATCATAGAATAATGGCTAGAAAAAGATCCGGTCGAAGTACAGCAAGCAAAAAGCCTGAAACTATTAGAGCAACGACCAATGAGGACTATAAAAAGGTACTTTCTGATTTACAAATTTTAGTAAAAGATAATAATGAATTAGTTAGTATAAGCAATAAGATTTCAAAGCTTAATTTTATTATTTTAGAAAAGATGATATCTGTTGAACTTGAAAATGAGAAATTGAAAAACGAGAAGTTAAAATTAAAAAATCAACTTGGTGATTTAAAGAATAATTTTATAACTCTTACAGATTTTCTAGATAAACAAAACACCATATTTGAAAACGAGAGAGAAAAATTTTCAAAAGAAAATTTTGATTTGAAAAGACAAAATGATTTATTACAATCCTCTTTAGATAATTTAGAATCTCAAAATTTCTTTCTCAAAAATGAGAACGGTACGTTAAAAAATGAGAATTCTGAATTAAATGAGAAAATGGATATTTTAAATAATAGTAATATTTCTTTTGAAAATAATAAGTGTGATTTTAAAGCTAAATTTGATAAACTCAACACTGAAGTCACAAAATTTAATAAAGGTCAAAATGATTTAAACATGATTTTATCTAGTTCTAGACCTTTACATAATAAAAATAGTTTAGGATATAATCATAGAAATAGCACTAGATACACTTTTATGTATAATAAAAATGTTAGTGCTACTACTAAATTTCGAGTAAAGTCGAAATCAAATTTTTATCGAAATTCAAAAACTGCTATGACCAATAATGTTTATAATTTCTCTAGAAGTACAAAATCATTAACGAGAAATATGAATAAAAATTATCTAAGTATTTGGGTTCCTGTTAATTGGAAAAATAGAGAAAAATACATTAATAATTATTTTGATATGGTAATCAATAATGAAAATTATATTTATAAAGGTACAACCACACCCAAATGAGTATGGTTTCCTAAAAATTAGGAAATTATAAGAATCTTGGGTATCGCATGCTTTAAATGTTCATTGTTTTCTGATACCTTACAAGTAGGAATTATTTTGTTCTATATTGTTAACACTTGTGTAAAATATAATATTTGTTATCATATAAACTCTCCTTTTCGTCAATGACAAAGGGGAGAAAGATATTGCTCTAACACAATTTTCAGAAATAAACAATGCAAGCACAAATTAAGGGGGAGAAAAGTAAGTGTTACCTTAAAACTCTTATTTGTGATGATGCAATGTATGAATGCTTGTTTCTTTTATTGCTATGTTTTGAATATCTATACATGCATCATATTTTTTTACAATTTGCTATTTCATAATTTCTAGGATTCTATTTTTTTTGAACAATATGTCTATTTTTAGATGTTGTGTAGTAAGTAAACATCATTAATATTCCTATTTGGTTTGAGTATGTAATATTTAAACTCGATGTTTTCTTACTTGTGTTACATGTTCCATAATTTTTAATATTACATCTAATAAGTATTCCTTTTTGTCAATGACAAAGGGGGAGAAATATATGAAAGCTAACATATTTCTTGCAGAAAAGTCGCTATATATTCAGGGGGAGAATTATAATATAGATAAGATCTACTTCGTCATATAAGTATTGTCATCAATCAAAAAGGGGGAGAATGTTGATTCATGAGTTTTGATTCATGACACAAGCTTCAGAGATCATACGACGAATTACAAAGAGAATACTATACGAAAGCGACAAAAAGAGAATAAACGTATATTATGCACTACAAAGGAGACAAGACTACAATCCAGAGATTAGTATGAATATTTTATTTTATTGAGTCTTAGAATATTGTTAAAATCATTCCTCGAGTAGTCACACACACACAAAAATTGATTTATATTGATATATACATAAATTAGTGTGTACTGTGCAATTGACTACAGGTCGGCTGACCGACCAGAAACCTCGGTCGACCGACTCTGTGTCAAATGCACAGATATACATTTTTCTATGTACGGGATTGAAACTCAGCTGACCGAGCAGAAACCTCGGTCAACCGACCTAAACATAACGGCTAGTTTTCTGAAGAGTTACGATTGTTCATGAAGAGGAATGTCCTTCAATCCAAGAGATACGGATACAACTTTTGATTGAAACTCTTCATAAAAGATTGTAACTATTCTACAACTATATAAACATGTTCAATTCACTTCTACAACAACCAATTCATGTTTTAATTCTGAAATCTATTCTCTATTATTCTCTGTAAATAAAAAGCATTCATTCTCATTCAATATCACTAGAATCCTTGAATTAATTCATATACTTCGATTCTACGTGATTATCTTCCTTCTAAATCTTCACACACATACATACTCTTGAGGATTTGATTATATGAAAGTTGTACTATCAAAAGACAATCAGTGTTATTCAGAACACATTCGTCAATAAACTATTTGTATTAAGTTGAAGTCCTCTTCGGCTGTTGAGGCGGAAAAATTCCTGTTCGGCTGCTCAAGTGTCGTATACCTATTCCTCCAGGTTAAGTGAGGGTTTAGTTTAAATCCAGAGGGTATTCTGGGACTGGACGTAGAACGGGAAGTTCGAACCAGTATAAAAATTCCTGGTGTGCTTACTTTAATTTTTATTTTACTATTATTATTAGCTTCCACATTTATATAACATATTGCACGATCCTTAGTACTACACGTACACTTTCACGTGGGATTATGATTTGGCTACCGCTACTCTATTTTAATTGACGGAAATAGCCTTATAAAACCATCTTGAAAGTTTTGGGAAAGGGTTAGTTTTAAGAACTTGAAAAAGGCTATACTTTGACCGAGTTGACCAGATATTTGCTTTATATATAAGATATGTTCAATGGATAACACACTGGTATTATAGTTGTTATATCAAAATGACTTTTAAAAGGCGATTTAAGCTTACTGTATATGTGTTTTAATTTTCAAAAAACATACAGTAAATTCAAAATTTCATTTAAAAATCATAAATTTAAAATTTTGAAGTTTCGAAAGTTTTGAAAATAACATTGACACAGATATTTTATTTTGAAAATATAAATCTTGAAAATTTTAAATATTTTAGCTCATTTGAATTTAAATTGAATAGGGGAATTTTCTCAAGTTTAAATATTTTTAAAATGAAAAATCAGAGAAAATTAAAATTTATTGATTAGAAAAATCCCAAATGTATGGTTGAAGCATTTTGGGATTAAATTTTGTTTTTAAATAGTAAATTTAAATTATCTGGATGTATTTTGGATTTAAATTTGAATTAAAAGTTTTAAGTATTTTTAAATGATGGCAAAAATGAATAAAATTCAAGCGATTATTTTGAAAATTCCATATAGCATATTTGAAGTAATTTGAGATGAAATTTATATTTTTAGAGGTATAAATTTGAATTATTTAATTATATTTAGGATTTTAATTTGAATTGAAAAGCTATATCATATTTGAATAATTTAAAATTTACTTTAGCATGAATAATATGAACTTGTGTGATTTTGTGCTTGTATGTATGATATTATACGGGTTTATTTACGTTGAATTCCATTGTTGCAAGTCACTAACTTATATTTGGCCTAAACATTAATATTCGATGTCATGTTTATAGTCGCTTTTACTATAAATGATGTTATAAACTGCAAGTTAAACCGTGATACACGAACATGACGAATCACATGGGTTACATGATGTGCTAAAGTGACATTTTCAGGAAATAAATGTCACATGGAAAGTTAAATTTTTGGAAGTGATAAGTTTAACTTTATCGAGAATGACATAGAATATTTCACAACTAGATTGCTAGTATCCATCCCAGAAGACTGATTCGAGGGTCTTAATTTGCATCGTGACGACCTTGTCCCTCGTCACTATGTGCAAACGATCCGTTGGCATGATATATAAAGCTATTGAAGATTGTCAAAGACGTAGTGCAGACGAAGAGAAATAGCGCCACTAGATGAAGATATGACGCAGTGGACTACAACACCAGTGAGATTTATCACGTCTTCATATACTAGAAGGGTGCGATAACAAAAAGGTAGCGTGAAGTGCCATGACAAAAATATTTTGCTTTGTTTTTATCTTGTATCATTTGTAAGTTATAACAACATTTAAACAAAATAATGTTCATTGCATGTTATGCATCAGACCCTAATTTCTATTTGCTTCACCCTGACATGCGTAGTTTAGGATATTGATGCTCCATCAGATTAACCCATTACTGGTGCAGTATTTATGTATTACAATTTCCAGCCTATTTTACTGTAAACATGACCCACACTAATCTTTCTTGTCCGATCATCAATGTGACGACCATTTGGTCCATTTTGGCATAACTACAATATGGACACACTTAATACTTAACATAAAATTTATATCATCGGCTATTAGGCTTGCTGGTAGCCATTTATTTTTTATAGCAATAATTTTTTATGGGTGCTCTCCTAATTTTAGGGACTACCCTTTCAAAATAAAACATTTAAACAAAACTGAAGCCAAAGGGTCGCATGAATTCTTGATGTGATTTGGTTTTGATTTGGGTTGTTGAATTTTTTCCTCTATGAACCTTGTAATTTTTTCCCGTGACCGATCCTTTAATGATCGAAGATGCAAATTTTATGTTTGATATGTTTTTGCTTGCATTAGACGTATCTTGTGGCCCAAACCAATTAATATATTTTAGTATATGTGACAGATATTAGACCTGTTGAATTGACTCTCGATCCAACCTAGTGGATCTCGATTCTAGACGGATCATGTTTTGTTAGATCTAAACCATACATACTAAAACCTAGATCCTATCTGATATGAGTTCGGCTTAGATCGAGCCGAGTTGGCTCGGCTTCAATTGGGTAATAGCATTTGAAACGAACTTATATATTTGGTTTTTATCTGGGCCTCTTGGATCGGGTTGATTCGAGTTGGTTTTATTGTGTTTAAATAACTTTTTTTGTCGAACATGATATGAAATGCGTCTTCTCGAAGTTGGTACGATGGCTTGGGTTCGTGGATGAGGATCTCCATTCTAATTGCCAACTAAAGTGGGCTATAATTCTTGATCCGTTAGCCTTAATATAGCCCATAACCCAGAACACTCTTATATTAACGCCTATGCCATTCACATTTCTCTTAGCCCCAAAGTCGGATTGCAATCAAGGTCTTAATCTGTTGTTTTTCTGATCGATATATAAAAGTAGGCAAAAGGTGATTACTTTCCCGATGTTGCCTTAATTTTCTGCAGTTAATCTTTTTTTTCCCTGTTACCTTTGAATTTGCGCTATTCGGTGCTTGATTTTTGAGTTTTACCTGTTAGTTCATTTTTTGTACTGTTCATGTTATTATTTTTATTGAATTTTTTGATGTGCTTTACTAAAACTTTAGCAATAGAGGGTAATATACAGATCCAATTTTGCTTGTTGCAGCTATTCTTGTAGCTATAAATATATATATATCTAATAATGTTCGTGTTAGTATTACAGCAAATTGTCTAATAGCAATCATTTGTTAAAAAATACTTACACGTTGTTTGTTCTACATACCAACTGCTCAATGGGAGGCACTGTATCTCTAAAGAAAGATACTTTGAAGTTGAAAGAAAGATACTTTGAAGTTGAAAAGCTTGTTCAATGGAATAAGTATTTAGAAGATTTTAGGTCTGATCAGCAAATTTTATTAGTCATAAAGTAATGTTGAACTTAACTTTTAAAAAATCATGATTTTTGGGGAGTTCATATGCATTCTTGAATATTTCGCTGATGCTTTTTTTTATAGATAAAAGATTTAACTGAGTGAAATTGTCTCTGGTTTAGTATCACTGCATCTACCTGAATCCAATGGTTTACATTCTGGATCAACAATAGTTGCAGTGCTCAGTTTGTCAATCAGTTATGTTGATTAAGTATAGCATTGTGACTGATATCTCATTAATTTCAAATGGTCCTCTTATATCAATTGCTAATGTTTGAAATTCAACATTTTTGTATTGTTCAATGTAATTACATATTTGTGCTATTATATGAGGTACATATAGGGGTTTTTGGAAGTTTAACCGGTACAAATATTTCATAATAACATCTTACATGGTGGTGACATTCAGAGAATGGTTTCTTGAAATGATTTTGCATGCTGAAATATGTCAGATATGTAAACATTATTTGTAAACTTTATGGCATTGATACTAGTAAGTAGTAATGCGTGGTAAGAAAATTGATCAGGCAAAGTTTATAAGTAAGTGGTCAGACAACATACCTTTGTCGAGTTGTAGTTAACCTGTGGATATCGTAGGGATCTCTGTCTTTCAGTAATGCAATGGGAGCTGGATCCAATAATCTTGAGGTATGATATTTTTTTATAAATCTCTTTGTCTAACTAAATTTCCTTGTTATAAATCTCTTTGTCTACTCACACTTGATTATACTAGCAAAATAACTGTTATGATGAATTATTTTATGATTTTTGTTTCTTAATTTTTTTTCCGTTCATTTAGTTTCAAATTTGAACCAAGTGTTAATTTGTTTGATTGTGCATACAAATATTGGACAATTGGTTCACAAATGTAGGTGCCATGAGCAAACTAAGCTATGAGATTTTAGTGCTTTATGGTGATATAAATTCATTTGAGGTTTTTGATAGCTATTAGCATGGGTATTACTGTGTGAAATTAACCAAGGTTTTGAGGTTGTGATAGTAATGGTCTGATTATTGTTAAGACCTTAATTTATTATATTTAGTGTTCAGACTTTATGCTGAATTAGCTTTCAATTTTCATTACTACTTTCTTAATTTTCATACTAAGTGGATAATATGGTTTAACCTATGTTTCATTTTTTATTTCATCCCGTTTATGCGATCAATTCATTTGAAATATTGTGTGTGTGTGTTTGCATGCGCTTGTGTGACTTCATGTGTGTGTGTGTATATATATTTATGTGTGTGTATGTGCGCGCTTGTGTGACCTCATGTCTGCAAAAAAGGATCTAAAAAGGAGATCATTTCAAAGCTTCTAACATGTTCAAAATATTAAGTCAATATCCATCATTAAAACATTTATTTTAGGTGCTTTGCTTATCAGGTCCCTATTTTTGCTGCAGTTACAAAAAAGTCCTCGTAGCAATTTATGTAAATTAGGTTCCTATTTATGATGTTGTTATAAGAAAAATCTCTGTACAAATGCATATATTGTGTGTGTGCGCGCATACATACACATACATAAGGAAAGTCCGTTGAGACACAAATAATCATAATATTTGACACAACTATTCTCAATTGTAAGATCTTCTAATTTCAATGATAAATACAAAAGCACGATGAGATCCAACGGTCTAGATATATATTATCAAACTTTGTGTGTGTGTGTATGTCAGTTGCATGTTTCTACAGGCATGTTAATGTGCGCTGTCATGAACAACTTTTGTGTGAGTCCAATGATAGTAGACCATGAGTTCTGAGGGCATTATCACACATATATCAATATCTTAAGAGCATTTCGTTTTCTTGTTCCTAATGGCTTAACATTTGGTTCCAACTTAATGTTAAAAAGTGCAACACTTGATTTATATAGAAATATCGTATTGATTTACACTTACAACTCAACTATGGAAAACACAACGGTTCACATGGTTATACATTTTGAGCTTGTTTATGTGTGTTTGTCATTGTATCTCCCCCCTCCCCCCCCCCCTCTTTCTCTGCGTGTTTGTGTGTAATACTTTTATCTATTTATCTCATTTTCCACATTCTTCTACTTATGTACGTTTATGTGTTCATCATGAATGACCTTTGTTTTATTTATCTCATTTTCTATATTCTTCTACTTATGTACGTTTATGTGTTCATCATGAATGACCTTTGTTTTATTTGCAGTGAATATCAAAGCTATGAGATCTGAAGGCTTTTGGATGTTTGATATGTTACCTCAAGTTCTTTAAAATTTTAGAATTAAGGATATTTTGTCTGAAGTAGTATCAGTTACCTCAAGTTCTTAAAAATTGACATGGCAAAGTTTATCAAAAAGTGGTCGGACAACATACTTTATTGTATTGTAGTTGGAATGTGGATATGGTCAAGGTTTTAAATATCGAATTTCGATCACGTTTCGTCTTGGAATTTTTACACAAGTTAACTCGTATCGGGAGAGATCTCGGACGAGATGAGTACATATCGGGTGTACATCTCGGATTGACATCTCGGATCTTATAATGCATATCGGGAATATCTCGGATGTACATATTTGTCTAAAATTGGTGTGTTAAAAATTTATTTAACGGTTATAACTTTCTTAGTAAAAATAAAAATGGTAAAATACTTGATTTACATGAAAAAAAGAATTTTTTAGAAGAGCAGTAGCTTGATTAGCTTAATTGATTTGGTAATGATAGAATAATATCCTTTTATTTGAACATAATAAAGAAGTGAAACCTTTCGCTATGACTCATTAAGATAAAGTAAAGAATATGTTCAAGAAGTTGATAAATTATAATTGGATTTAGCAGTTTCTTTTGAATCAATATGAAAATAAAAAATATTATGCAAAATAAGAAAAATGTATAATTTCGGATGAGATCTTGGATTGAGATCTTGATCCATATTTCAGATGAGATTCGAATATCTCGGATGAGATGAGTGTCGAGGGAGATATGGATGAGATTTGATGTGTCGTCTCGTTTAAGCGTGAAAATGAGATCTCGGAGGAGATCTCGGGCGATATACAGGAATTTAAAACCATGGATATGGCAATGTTTCTCTTTTCCCTTCAGTAATGTAATTAGAGCCGGGATCCAATGATTTTGAGGTATTTTTCTTTTTTTATATATAAATCTCTCTGTTTACATACATTCATCCCATTAAATTTTCTTGTTATAAATCTCTTTGTCTTCTCATATTTAACCATGCCAGCGAAAGTAACTGTTATGATGAATTATTTTATGATTTTTGTTTCTAATATATATTTTTCATTTAGTTTCAAAATTAAATTAAGCATTTTGTTTGATTGTGTATACAAAACTGGACAATTGTTTCACAGTTTTAGGTGCCATGAGCAAATAGAGCTATAAGGTCCGAGTGCATTTTTCTGGTAGAAATTCATTTTAGGTTTTCGATAGTTATTAGCAAGGTATTACTGTTCTAATCTGACCAGGGTTTTGATGCTGTGATAGCAACGGTTTGATTATCTGCGTTAGTTTTGAAGACCTTATTGTATTATTTTTTGTAGCTAAATTAGCTTACAATTTTGGCTGCTAGTTTCTTAATTTTATACACATGAGTGATGGTATAACTTCTGTTTCATTTTTGTTTCATCCTGTTAATGCGATTAATTAATTTGAGGTATTGTTTGATAAATGAAAGAATAACCGAAACTTGCATTGAAAACATCCATTTCTGTTTGATAATGAAGAAGTATGAATGTCCGATGGTGCATAAACAAAAATATTAAGGTGGTTCTTACAAAATTGTTCATTTTCAACCTATCACATGCCTTTCATACATGTATTAGTTTGACATGTTCAAAATCATGTTTCAAATCAACTTGAAATAAGTGTTTTAGTGGTTGATATTCGACTCAACATTTTGAACATGTTAGGAGTTTTCAAATGATCTCATTTTGTATGGACACGATGTTCATAATGTGACGTGATGTTCATAATGTAGACTAACATTCTCAAAGTTTCATTTGATTTGAAATAGTGTAGAATCGAGAACCGTTAGAGTGTAGAATGAGGTGTAGCGAAAGAGAGGTTTAGCGGATCCATATATACATATACATATATATATATATATACACATATACATATATATATATATACATATACATATATATATATACATATATATATATATATATCTGTGTGTGTATATAAGTAATGTAAGTGCGCACGTGCACATGTATGTGTGTGTATAAACACACATTTATGTTGAAATCAAAGGGAGATTTCACATTGAGTTGAGATTAATTGTGTCAAATATTGCATTTTTTTAATGTCCCTGTATAATTACACACACACGTGTAACCTTTTTTGTAATTTTTTGCTGGAATATGGTTTGAACTTGTAACCATTTTTGTGTTTTAAAATTTCTATGTAAAGATAGATGCAAATTTTTGTTCACGGTGAGATTCAAATTCATGACCTCTTATTTGCATAGAAGGACATTTTTGAAATTTCATGGTCGGATCAAAAAATTGTATTTTTATTTCAATTATTAATAAGGATCAATAAAGATGTATAGATTGGTTGATTTATCTAGAAAGATTTTGCACTACCTATTCTAATGCAGCTATATATATTTGACTCGCTCTTTGAAGTCTAATTATAATTACATTTAAACAATTTTATTCTATGAATAATTGGAATCAACATCTAGATTCGAATACGTCTAAATTAATTGTAGGGATATTTTATCTCCTAATTTATCGGGTAGATCATAAGAAGTAACAAATTGATATTTAACAAGTTATATATAGAGGTATTTTGGGAAGTCCACGATCGGACCGAAAAATTATGTTTCTATTCCAACTATTAATATATATATATATGTATGTACCTATGTTTGTATGTTTGTGTGTACATATGAGCAAGGTTCAATGACACCCCTGTTTTTGCACACAAAACGACCCTTAACTTCCACCGTTGGATTTATCAAATAATTTTATGATACACACACACACAATGATCTGCTCCACCTCTATTCCCCTTTCCCCTTTGATTTCAAGCACACATTCCGATAAAGCAGTGGATTAATTTAATAAATTGAGTGTCTTTCTCTCTCTATTTATATATATAATATGTATGTATGTATGTATGTATGTGTGTGTGTATAATATGTGTATATATATGTATGTGTATATATAATATGTGTATACATACATACATACATATATATACACACACGCATATATATATATATATGTATATATATATATATAAAATATGCATGTATCTATATATGTGTGCGCGTGTGCATGCGCATTATACTATGTGTGTACGTATGCACACACACGCACATAAGTTTATTGTAACACAAATAACCACAATATTTGACGCAGTTATTCTCAATTGTAAGATCTTCTGTTTTCAACGATAAACACTAACACGGTGAGATCCAGCGGTCAGCATATATATTGTCAAAATTTGTGTGCGTGTGTATATCAGTTACACATCTCTATTGGCATGTTGATATGCGCTGTCATGAACAACTTTTGTGTGTGCTGCAATGATAGTAGACTATGAGTTCTGAGGGCATTTCCATACATATCAATATCTTAAGAGCATTTTGTCTCCGTTCGGAATGACTTAACATTTGATTCGAACTTAATATTAAGAAGTGCTGCCCTTGATTTATTTAAAAATATTGTATTGATTTATACCTATGATTCAAGTCGTTTATTTCGTTTTTGTTGTAACATTGATACATAAAGGTGATTTTATTTTTTCCTTTTATATTTTAACGAAGGAAAACATAAGTTTGGAATGGCTGGTTATACATTTTGAGCTTGTTTATGTGCATTATTCTTCATCATCATATCTCTCTCTCTCTCTCTCTCTCTATATATATATATATATATATATATATATAATTATGTGTGTGTCTTTAATAAGGTTTATCTTATTTTCCGTAGTCTTCTACTTTTGCATGTTCATGTGTTTATCATGAATGACCTTTGTTTTATTTGCAGTGAACATTTGAAGCTATGAGATCTAAGGGCTTAAAGGCTTTTAAATGCTTGATATGTTACTCAAGTTCCTTAAAATTTTAGAACCAATGATATTACATCTGAAGTAGTATCGATTACCCCAAGTTCTTTAAAATTGACATGGAAAAGTTTATTGAAAAATGGTTGGACAACTTGCCTTTATTGTGCTGTAGTTAGACCGTGGATGTGGTAACGTTTCTCTTTTCCTTTAGTAATGCAATTTACTTCTTCATCTGAATTATTATCAGATCCTGGTTCAGAAATATTTCCAGACACCTTATCTTCTATTATAAGTGCAAATTATTTTTCTTTAATATTTAAAGCGTCTAGTCTTTTCATTATTTCTCTAAACATTTTTGAGTTTTCTCCTGGTTTATCTATGTTCATTTGTTAATTTTGAGCCGACCAGAGTTTAAATAAAACTTCATCTGTATTGCTTATTTCTATAGCTTTTATTTGATCTTTATTAGACCTTTATTCAATTCTTGTAAGTTGATTACATATTGATTGAAGTGTTAAGTTTGTAAAATTGTTTTGCTCCACTATAGCTTCAAATGTCCTATCTTTTCTATAAGAAGCAGCAGTAATCTCTTCTTTATCTATTTTAATTGATAAGTTCACCTTTGGAGGGTGTATACTTCTAATAATTTTTCATGTTATTGTAGTGTAATTTTTATAAGCAGAATTTATGTTGGCAACTGTTAAGAAGTCATCAAAATCCAAAAAAGTACCCTTTTGTTTTTCTATTTTATACATTTTTTCTATCATTATGAAGATATCATAATCTTCTGGTAGATCATTTTCCATCTTTTTTAAAAACATTTTATATCTTTTAATCCATTTATCTTGTTCTTTAGGATCTTTCATGAAGAACATTTTCTTTTATATTTGTTTTCTTCTGAATAAAATTTTATTTTTTCAAATTTTGAAAAAGGAAATTTAAACCCTTCGTTAAGAGTCATGGTAGTTATACCAAACACAGATTTATGTTTGATAATGAAGAAGTATGCATGCCCGATGATGGATGAACAGAAAGATTGAAGTGGTTCTTACAAAGTTGTTCATTTTCAACCTATCACATGCCTTTCATACGTGTATTATCCTAACATGTTCAAAATCATGTTTCAAATCAACAGCTGAAATAAGTGTTTAGCGGTTGATATTCGACTCTAACCTTTTGAACATGCGCAAAAACATACATAAGGAAAGTCTATTGAGACACAAATAATCGAAACTATTGTCAATTTTTTAATATTTCTTTGCATGCGTGCATTATATATATATATATATGTGTGTGTGTGTGTGCGTGCGCGCGCATGCGTGTGGACGCGCGCGTGCGCATACACACACTTATACACACACATATATACATACATACACATATACATATATTACCGATCTTATAGGCATGTTAATATTGCGCTGTCATGAACAACTTTTGTGTGAGCTGCAATGATAGTAGACTGAGTTCTGAGGGCATCATACATATCGATATCTAAAGAGCATTTTGTTTCCTTGTATCGAACTTAACATTTGATTTCTACTTAATATTACGAAGTGTTGCACTTAATTTATGTAGAAATGCTGTATTGATTTACACCTATGACTCAAGTTGTTTATTTTGTTTTTGCTGTAACATTGATACCTTGAGATGATTTTGTATATTCCTTTTATATTTATGTAATAATCTAAATAAATATGCTCAATGATCGAAAACATAAGTTTGGAACGGTTTACATGGTTATACATTTTGAGCTTATTTATGTGCATTCATCATCATCATCTGTCTCTCTTTAATTCTTTTATCAGGTTTTTCATATTTTCTATTTTCTTTTACTTATGTATGTTTATGTGTTCATCATGAATGACCTTTGTTTTATTCGCAGTGAACATTTAAAGCTATGAGATCTAAAGGCTTGAAGGCTTTTAGATGTTTGATATGTTACCTCAAGTTCTTTAAAATCGACAAGGCAAAGTTTATTGAAAAGTGGTTGGAATACTTATCTTTATTGTGTTGTAGTTAGACCGTGGACATGGTAACATTTCTCTTTTTTTCCTTCAGTAATGCGATTGGAGCTGGGATCCAATTATTTTGAGTTATGATTTTTTATAAATGTCTTTGTTTACTTATATTCATCCCATTAAATTTCTTTGTTATAAATTTCTTTGTCTTCTCATATTCAACAATGCTAGCGAACATAACTGTTATGATGAATTATTTTCTAATTTTTGTTCTTATTTATAATTTTCACGTAGTTTCGAATTTAAATTAAGCCTTTTGTTTGATTGTGTAAACAAAAATTGGACAATTGACTCAGTTTTAGGTGCCATGAGCAAATAGAGCTATGAGATCTAAGTCTTTATACTGGTAGAAATTCATTTGAGGTTTTCGATAGTTATTAGCAAGGTATTACAGATTGAAATCTGACCAAGGTTTTGATGTTGTGATAGTAACGGTTTGATTATCTGCATTAATTTGCAAGACCTTATAGTTCTGTATTTTGTAGCTAAATTAGCTTCCAATTTTGGTTGCTAGTTTCTTGGCTTTATTCAAGTGAGTGATATGGTTTAACTTTTGTTTCACTATTTGTTTCCTCCTGTTAGTGTGATCAATTCATTTGAAGTATTGTTTGATAAATGAAAGAATAACCAAAACTAGCATTGAAAGCATCCATTTATGTTTGATAATAAAGAAGTGTGAATGCCCAATGATACATGAACAAAAATATTGAAATGGTTCTTACAAAGTTGTTCATTTTCAACCTATTACATGCCTTGCATACATGTATGTGTGTGTGTCTATGTCACGTACGGAATTTTTCGACTTTCGAAAATTCGACATCGATACTCACTTTATCGACTGCCGAGCAATCGAGTGCCGGAAACTCCAATAGTGAGGGTTTTAAAAAGAAGAAAAAGGTAGAAGAAGAAGAAAAAAATAGAAGAAGAAGAGAAGAACAACAGAACAACAATATCAGAATCTTACACATCGCAGCGGAACAATATACAATAGATAATTACTAGTCTTTTAAAACCAAGAACTATATCAGTTTATACATACATCAATCATCAGAGTCAATATACAACAATGGACAGTTATATAACTTGTCCTCATACAGAATACACAGCGGAATAGATACTATCAGATACAAATACTACGTCTCGTCATCCAGCTTATCTCCAAAGCTCCAGAATATCCAGAATATCCTGATAATATAACTCTAGGCTGCCCGTGTGGAAATTGGTGGGCACCCAGAGTTTAGAAGGGAAACAATAAACTCCGAGTCAGTCATGGTGACTGGTGTGAGATCGTAAAATAGTTATTTTTCACAAAGAAAATAAAACAAATTCGCAATGCTTTTGGAAAATGAAACTACCATAAGACCTCCTGCCACACACACAATGCAAACGCAGACTTGGAGGAGATTTCTTCTTATGATAGTCAAAGATGCTTACTACGCAAAAAATCAAATTCTTTTTGATATTATTATTAGTGCATAGTGTAGAAATCATTTCGAAAGTACAATATAAATCTTAGCCAGCATAGGTACCATTATAGTATGCTTACTATAGCTACCATATTAAATGGCAGGTTCTACAACTAAAACCGTACAAGGCTCGTATTGTTTCTTTGGATTTCCAACAAATGGTCAGGCTAAGGAACTTCCTATCCACGATGGGTACGTCCTTGGAATAGACGACCCGAAAACCTAACCGGATCTCTGCCAACACAAGGCCGGGTTACCTCTGCAAAAATAGGTAACTACTGACACGCGTATGCCATCCCCCGATCGTCACCGATCTTCCCGAGGATCCCCGATTCCAACAAACCACATAATAATAATAATGCAGTAACCACAGAGGGTAAGTATCTGGGCTCCATACCATGATACCACCTTTATCCAGAAGGAATGACATACACTAAGGGGCGCTACTCCCTAGAACCTTGCCGCATCCTTCCTGTTTTGACCATTTCCGGGATGTGAGGCTCGACGAAGTCTCGTCCACAAAGCTACGCTTTCTACAAAGCCATGCTTCGGGTCAAACAAATGATCAACCTATGATCACAAAGATATAAGATCAAACAAATGATCATATCACAAATGATCAAACACTGATCATTTCACAGCAACACTCAGTATGCCACGTTACCAAATTGGGATATATCGCTGATAAATTTCAACTACATAACCTCTGAGCTCGTACGTCTCAGAGAAGGGTGTTAAGCTAAGAGAATAAATTCTCCGCCACCAACAGAAATGTATTTGAAAGAAATCAGCTTTATATCTCAAATTGTAACGTCAGACACACAATCCATACAAGTCTGTTCCGGGATCGAACAGAACCGAAGGCACTTCTCACGAAGCCCTTGCACATCCGGATAATTTTCTAATCACGTCCGGACTTCCCGTCACTAAGGGTGATAAAACCTCTAAATCGGAGATCAGCCGATGTAGAGTAACTCGACGGTAATCCTTCCGTTTTCAAAAATATCCGGTCTTCAACACCGGTCTTCGAATGCAATTCATAACGACGTATCACATATTCGGAATGGGTTATACGACCCCATGGTCCTTTCCCGGCTAACCCGAATAGTGAGCGCTTATTCAAAAATAAGTGTGGCATTCAAGTTCATCCAATCACAACAAATATCCATTCAAGGTAATTATTGATAGTCGGTTATTTAACTATCAATAAAGATGCGCAACATCACCAGATTCCAAATAATTTTCCCAAATTATTTAATCTTCCAAAATATCTTTATTAGATATAAAATTTCCACACTTCAAAAATAAATCAATATTTATTTTTAAACAAATTCCCATTTCTTTTATAAATTCCATAGTGAATTTATATTTTCAAATATCTACTGATATACGATTTTCAAATCGATTTCAATATTCAATTTCAATTTATCTTTAAGAAGATAAATTCTCAAAAACATTCATTTCATATTGGAAAAGCATTTCCATACTTATTTAATAATAAGTAATTCACAAATCTATTTATTTTCAACATTTGAAAATATTCAATATACTTAAATCAATATTAAGTATATATTCATTCTTTCAGGAAATCATTAATTTTAACATCTATTTGAGTCAAAATGAATGTTGCGTAAAACATCGTTACGACGACTCGAAATCAATAGTATAGGGATTCAGAATTAAGATAGATATATAAATCCCAATACTATATAAAAACATTTCCTTTCGAAAACCATTTACTATAACAACAGTGTTATAGTCCACCATTTCCTTATTCCTCGAAAACGTCTATTTCAACAATGAATGTTGAAATCTATGATTTCGATACTTAACACGTTTTAAAACATCTTTTAAAACAATTAACTTCATTTTATAATATCGCTTTCCCAAAACCATATCTATTTTACTTAAAAATATATTCACTGTCCAAAATCGTGAATATACTTCACTAACCACATTTCAATCTTTTCTACACATTTATTTCAAGAATTTATCCACTATCCAAAATCGTGGATAAAATTCCCTTAATAATCTCTATATTTAAAATCAATCAAATTTGTTTTATTTTCGAATTCATAAAACAACGTTTATAAATTCGTCTTCATAATTCATAACAACTTTGATTTAATAAATCTCTTCTATTAACAAATTCGATCAATATTCCATTTAAAGGCAAAATCCAATTTATAAGTTAATTTCTTATAAATCTCCTATTCGACAGTTTCATCCATTTTATAACTTCACAATTTATAAATCTATAAATTTCATTTACTTATGAATTCCATAAATATTTCATTTTTAACACTTATAAAAACTCGTTTTATAATTCCAATATTTCAAATTTATAAATATCCATTTTTGTACATCTTTTAAATAAACCGTTTATAATACTAGAAATCCCAATTTAACCCATTTCATAAATTTCTTAACTTTTATTTCAAAAATCACACTTTGATTTTATTTCACAAAAATCTTAACTTTTATAACTTTAAAATTTTAGACGTTTATTTATTTAAAATAAATCAATTCAACAATCCAATAAAACGTCTACTTTCAAAAATCACTTTAAAAACCCTTTTAAAGTAAAAGATGTTATTTTTAAACTTCAAGACTGAATCCGATGATGCAACAGCATCAATTAGTCAATCATAACAACAAACATCATATATCAACATATAATAACAGAATATACATCAATATCTGTAAATAAATAAATACTGGTGAGGAATCCAGTTGGATCCCTCTAACCTGTTTCCCTGCATCCACAGACGTTAGCACAATACCAATTCCACTTCGAGGTGGAATATCGCGGTATATGGGTTTTATAAAATATCCGCTTACTAACGGCGCAATAGGGTCTCATCCGCTATACGAGGCGGGCAATCATCAATCCAATATATACATATGCCAATATGTATATATTGCTATATATAGATATATCCTATAATATCTAATATCACATCCAATAGCAATCATCAATCAATAATAACTGTAAGATCAAATTTCCTTCGAGTGAGAAAGATCTCACCTTAGCTTTTATTTTGCAATCCAATCCATTTCTGCTTTGATTTCTTTATTTAAGACCTTGTAAAACATTATATATGATTTGTTAATATTCGAACAAATCGAATGATCAAATTTCTTTTTAAAAGAGTTACTTAATTACCTCTTTTAAATTTTATTTTTATTTCAAACAAATCTATCGATCAATTTCCTATCAGATAAAGTATCCTTAGAAACTAGAAATAATAATAAGCCAATTAACTAATTAATCATCTTATACATCATAAAAAATTATATTTGTGAGTCTAAAAACAATGTACATATTTTTCTCTTTGAGATCACATATATTTATAAAATGAGTTATATAAATCTACAGAGGTTAAAATCTGGTTTTTATAAATATTTATATATATATATATTTCAATCTATATATGCTAAACTTAGTCAGTATCTGGTAAATGAAATAAATATATCTTGTTGTCCTCTATTTATATATACATAGCTGATTCAAGTTGATTTATTTATTTATTTATTTATTTTATTTTTCTTAAAAAAACAAGACTGCTTTGAAATCAACATTTTACAATTACTGTTTCAAAATAAAAACAACTATTTGTAATTGATAATATACCTCACTGTTAAAGAAGACCCAGCTATGCTCGCGAATCGACGAGCACTGCTCCTCCACGAACTCGACTGGAAATTTCCCTGACACACTCGATTCCGGCCTCACCTGACAACCCACACTAACCACCAAGCACTTGACCCTGGCCTCGATCTTCGTTCCATTGACGACGACCCATGACGAACCAACAACCACCACTTCGCTTAGTCGTGATACCCTCCATCGCTCGAAAACCCCACTGCCTCCAGTCGAACGCGAGTGCCGCGCTCGTGCCCACGCTCCCAGAATCGCCTCCGTGCTCACAAACGAAACCGAAACCCCTCCTTCAATCACGAATCGATCGCGAGACCACCACAGTCACAAAATTGTCGAGCCTCCTCCTCTTGAACGCGAGTTTGAACCCAGTCGAACTTCCAATTCCTGAACTCGCGAGCACGCGATACTCGATCGCGACCTCTGCCATCGCCAGTCGAGGTGTACGCGAACTCCACTCCTCTCGCACGAGCGGTCACTCGGTATCATTTTGTTTTGAATTTGGAAGATAAAAGGTAGAGGCTTCGGCCATTAATTTTATTTGATTTCGAACGAAAAGTTTCGTTTGTTTTTTTTAATCCTTTGAACGTGAAGGAGAGGAGTATTTGAATCGAGAGAGGTATGGATTTCGTGAGGGGTTGCACGTTTATTCTCGTGATTGCAGGCGCGATTCTAGGGAGAGAACATGCTGATCTATATTAATATAAATTTAAATTTTTGAATTGAATTTCTTTTTATCTTAACGCGTTTGCATGTCGTACGGTCACATGGCAACTCCGTTAAATAAGAAATTTGAAACCCGGCAATAATTCAATATTCCGGACCCAATGGAACTAGTTTCGTCGAATTCCGAGACTGTGCCTCAGACGCTATTTTCAAATATCGATACGAACGATATAATTTCAAAACTGAACGAAACAGTTTGAAATTAGATTCTGAAGCTTCTGTTATCTTCAGTAATATCAATACGAATTTTAAAAGCTTTCGAAATATTTTTCTTCAACTTAAAATTGAAGATTCAAATTTTTATTCAAGTTACAATTGATTAAATTTTATAATTTAATCGTCAAATTCAAAGTTATATTCGGGATTCAAATTAAATCATCGTTCAAATATTTAAAATTAATTTGTTTAAAATTCTGGGTCGTTACAGTCTATATATGTAGACGACCCTATTACCAAGTAGAATGCATTGAAAAACTACTTTGTCATATTGAAAGATGGAGGAGAATGAGTAAGGGTTCTGAAGGACAGAGGATGTGGAGCCTTCCATATATATAAAAAATGTTGTATTGAAAGATGGATGCACTTGATTGTATAAAAAATACATTGTATTTGATTTCCACTTACTAAGGCTAACTATTGTTTATTTCGATTAGATGTAGCGTTGGAACCTTGAGATAATTTTATTCATTCCTTTTAGGTTTCTGTGATGATCTAAATAATTATAGAGAATTATTTTCAGGTTTGAAAATCAATTTCAATAAGAGTTCTATGATAGTTATGAATGCGATAATAATATAGAAAATTTAGTGGTAAACACACTCAATTGTAGGGTTGTTATGGTAATGGTAAATCTATCTTTACTATACAAATACCAAACAATTAGTAATTGATATTGAGCTATATTAGTATATCAATGCTATCGGTATGGTAATGGTAAATTACTATTATTAACGGTAAATGTAGCGGTAAAGAAATGTCTTACCAGTGGTAATAGTAAATCTATGGGTCATATTAATTTTGCTTTTTCACTATTTTAATTAATCCTAACCACGAACACTTTTTTGAAGGCATATCTGGTTGAATTTCCTGATTTATTTAATATTTTTGCAATTTTAAGAATGCATTCATAAAGGATATTTATGAACCTTGCGATAACTTTAAATGAGACTTTAGTTTTAATTGTATTCTTGAAGGTAATGCTCTTATTCAATTTTAGTTACTTTTAAAAAAATAGAGCTTTATAATTTGGTTTCACATAATGATACTTATGGTTGGAATTGGGATTCCAAAAAAATATGTACATTATATCTTTTTATAAATTTCTTAATTTTCTGGGATCAAATCAGATTACTTTAATTATTTCTGGAAACTTAATGCACTACCTAATGCTAAAGTTCATATGTGGTTGATGTTACGTGCTAAACTACATACAGTTGAATTGTTATAACTTGGAAAAATAATAATATCGAGAATGTTCTTTTTTTATAAAAAGAAATTGTATAATGGTACAACTTGTCATTTTTTATGAATGTCATTACCGAAACTATTATTACTAGTACCCTTAGTACTTCATACTTTGAATTAATGATAGCATTTAATATTTAACTTTAAGGGGAATTCTACTGAAGTTGTCGACACTGTTTTTACAATTACAAGTTGTTATTTATGGTTTGAGAGGAGTCAAAGAGTTTTTAACAATATTAGGCCCTGTTTGTTTTCATTTTTAGTTTTTGGTTTTTAGTTTTTAAAGCTCATTTTCAGTTTCTCATTTTTAGTGTTTTAATATTTTGAAAAATATATTTTGTTCTACAGTTTTGAAAAATAGTTTTTAAATTAAAAATCAAAAATGCTATTCCAAAACAAAAACGCCAATTTCAAATTTGATCATAATTTGACCATTAAATATAGAAGCGAAAGTAGATAATGAATGAGGCTAACAAAAAATATCATGAAATGGAAAATCATAAATTGGTAAGGATAACAAAATAATAATGACTACTAGTATGTGAACCATATCAAACTGAGACTAACTCATGTCATGCTACAAATTAATCACATCTCAACCAAAATTATTACAAAATAGATAAGATATATCAATATTATCACTACAAAAGGAGGGGAAAAAGTTTTGATGTAGCTCATAGGCAAGTAGTCTTTGCTTTGTTCAAGTGGCTCTTCTTCCTCATGCTAGTCCTTTTCTTTTCTGATAAATACAAATATACTAGTATATCAATATATATATGCTTAGGAAGTGATAAACATGCAAACATGATAAAGTTTCCAATATTAACCCACAAGTTAATGATAAATTATACAACCATTACACAAATCTAATCAAATATCATTATTAAAATCAAGAATTATCTAAGTGTACATAGAAGCAAGCAAGAGAAACTTAATCAATTAAGAAAGAGTAAGTGGTTGTGTAGCCTCATTCACTCATAACCCGTATCATTAAAATTATTATCATTAGCAATGCAAGTTCCTATTAAGAAAAGATAAAGAAAGACAAATTTCATACTTAACTATTTAGGTTTATGGATGAGTTGCTATGTAATCATTCCACATTTGTATAGCAATTTGATCCCTGATATGTTCCATTTGAGTTGTTTGACTAACATCAAATTGTATGATTTCTTGATTTTGATTTGCCTCTAATGCATGTTCAAATACTATATTCTTAGATGAGTATTGTGTGAAAAGAGCATCCAAAGCATGTTCTTTAGAATAAAGTTGCGTAATGTGCAACAAGCAATAGGAATTTGTCTTTGCCTACGAAGTGGATAATTAGTCATTAGTTTTAGAATTGGAAATCTTGCTTTTAAAACACTAATACAACGCTCGATTATATTTCGACACGACGAGTGCTTATAATTGAACAAATCTTCCTTTCCACGTAGTCTTCCTCATCCGTTATAATCACATAAATGATATCTACGTCCTCGATAAGGAGCCAGATATCCAGGCATGTTTGGGCATCCAGCATCAACAAGGTAATATTGATCTATAAAATAATGGACATGTATTATGTAAATATTATAAAGGTAAGTATTATGTAACTATTTATAAAATAATGATTGATGGTGACATTTAATACAATAAAATATACCTGCTCTAGGCATTGGAAAATTATTTCCGGTTCTTGTAGCTGCATCGATGAATACTCGAGAATCGTTAGCAGCGCCTTCCCATCCAGCGTATACAAACACGAATTTCATATCAAAATCACATGCCGCCATGACATTTTGTGTTATATTGGTTTTCCTTCCACGAAAAGATGTTTGCCTCGATGCGGGCACCCATGCAGCAACATGTGTTCCATCTATTGCGCCAATACAATCCTACAATAAATAATACTATAATATTATTTATGTTTATTATTTGATAAATATAAAAGTTGTGCTAAAAAATGACCTTAAAGTAGGGATACTTGTTTACAGGACGTTCATGTATGACATCTCGATCCGTTGGACGTATTATCTTCGTGCCCAAAGAACAAATAACTCGTAAAACTCTTCTGAACTATTTTGAAATAGTATGGTGTGAATGCTGAAAACAATCGACAATAATACTATATCTTTTTGTATGTCCTATTATCATTAGAAACATTGCCACACGCTCCTCCACACTTACTTTTCTTCCACCATTCAAAAGTCCTTTCCCTTTTAGAACATCACAAAAATTCAAGAATACATGCTTCTGCATTCGAAAAATTTGATGACATATAGAAGGATTTCCATTCAATACATCAAGTAAGAACATCCTTCCCGTAAGCGTTGATGTTCTACAGGGTATTCTATTCATGATACTCCTTTGGTTAGCAACAAGGTAATTAATCATTAACATATCACCAAACTCTTCATCACAGTAGTCCATAAATATAAGATTATCATCAGAACTAGAGCCATCATCAGATTCATAAGAAATGATATTAGATCCAATAGACATTACCCTGCATAAAATTGATATTAACTATTTATCGATATGAACTGAACTCTTACCAATGATCCGGTCAACATGAATTTTTCTATGGTTTGGCAGTATAATTCAGTATACTCAACTTAGCTATTAAGGGTTGACGTTATAATTCATATGGTACAAAATTTAGAAGCTAGCTTATTACTGGCCAATTTGGATTTGCACATGCATTAAGACAAACATAAAATCATGTCTAGATTACAATTCCATAGTCATATAAACATACCTTCTAATGCAAGGATTGTGACAAGCAGATGTAAGCTAAACTACATGCACTAAACTCTCAGGATTGCAAGAGATGTACCTGCATATGCATGTAAAAATATCGTAATAAAGATGAGTTATATATTTTGTCATTCTGTAAGAAAACGGTTTGATTACTTACACAAGTCTTCTTATACGTGGATTGGTCCTCAAAGCTTTTATCACCTGCATAGCATGAAGCAATTGTATTTATTTTCAAATCCAAATCGCTCATTATTGACAGATAGCATATTCTGGTTCAAATGCATTTGGGTATAATGTGGTGTTTGTTTTCATTTTAAATGAATGCTCAAAATATGAAATGAGTTGCAAAAGCATCACCATATTCACTAAAGGATGGATATACAAAAACTATACTATCAATATAATACAATTTAACATCATATATGTATAGGTTGTGCCGTTCAAAAACAAAGTGTGTGCATAGGAAAAAACAAGACAGAAAATTATATTAACATGAAAAAGAAACTAAGAGAAATCAAGAGCAGCTAACAAAAGGAGTACACACCAAATACTAAATGACATTACTCAGCAGTCATACTTACATTGTCAAATAAATATATTTATATACTATTGTTTTAAGTAAATATTTAATTAAGTTTATATAAATATATAAACAGATACATGGACCTTGCAACATAGGAATTGCAGTCTTTCACCTTGTCAAATAAAATGAACAAAAATTATCCAAAGTCTGAAATATGGTTTACAAAATAAAATACTTATGTACCTTTTAAATGTATGTCTTCTCATTGTCATAGGCAAATGTTATCCCTATTCAGTTGTAATAAACAATGGAAGGCTTAGCCACGAAATAGGCTGCAAAAATAGAAGTATAAATCAAATATGGAACAAGCACGCAAAATGATTTCCAAACAAGAAATTAACTAGATCATGAATTTTTGGAGGATAGTACAATTTGGGAAACAGTCTGTAGGGAAAAATCACAGATTATTATTTGAACTTAAGCAAAGCTGAGACAGTAAGTTGATGTAATTTAATAGCGGAAAAATAAATTACAAAAATAAATTCAACTACTGGTTTGTAATATAAACAGCCAGTTGATGGGGAGGATGTCTGTAGCGAAGGACAGAAAAGATATCATGTTATCAGAAGTATCAAGAGCCTCATCGCAAAACCCATGCATGCCAAACCCATGCATGTTTAGAAGTCCATTACAGACTAAAATGTCTCTATCTAATAGGTGCTTCATAATCTAACCGTGAATCTCTTTACCTATATCTAATGAAGACACTTCAGAAGATGGCACAAAAGCTGAAAATGCAGTGCAACATTGTCCTGGATTATAATCTCAGGAAATTTTTTGTTAGGTCTATGTCTTTCAATTCACTTTTAAAATATTTTGTGAAGTAATTATGAACTGATATGGAACCTACATGTCAGGGACTAATGCCATGTAAAGAATGCTGTCAAATATAATAAACAATAATATTACAAAATCTGATTTATCAATCAAAAACTGATTGAAAAATAAATAAATATAATACAGTATAGAATTTTCAGTCATATGCCACAAGTATGTAGCATAACTTGAAGCTAGCATTTTGGTAGTGATGCTCAATTTTGCTTGACTGCAAATTGTTTCTTATAGTTTGACTTTGGATTTAATGATGTGAGAAAAAAAAACAAGAGGCAACAAAACCAAGTAAGCTGATAATATGTTATATATTTGTTCTTGCTAAAGAAGAATAGATTTGCAACCGTTACCTTCGTAGTCATACGTGTTGGCTATATATTGTTTCCTAACCTTCCTTATGCCTAATACGACAAACCATTAACATAGTATCATCATTTGGAATCTCCAGTTGCAAAATGAAACCCTCCAAAAAAGGAACTTAACGCATCATATTGATCAAAACATACAAAACCAAACTAAAAAGAAACCCTAATCCATACTGAAAAGAATAGAAACACGGTCAAAACATACACAAATAAATCGAGAGATTTTACCTAGGATAATATTGAATCGGAAGCTTGAACCAAATAACCCTAAGCCATACTGGAGAAAAGGAACCGCTGCATTAAAGAGTTATAAACTTGGTAATTTTATCGATTGAATTAAATAAAGTATGAAATAAACAAATTTCACGATTTTACCTGATTTTTGGACGACCGAGGAAAAACTGGAGAAAGGATTTTAGCGGCCAGAGAAGAAGAAGTAGGTTTAAGTTGTGTTTCTTTGCCTTTTGGATTTTGGGTTTTGCAATATTTTCATTAGGCCTGGAAACATGGAAAAGGAAAAAAATGGTTTTCAGTTTTGTATAACAAGCCCATTTTCGAAAATGATAAATTTTCAAAATGAGTTTTGCAAATGGGGAATTAATTTAAAGGACAAAAATTTAAATAATTTTAGTCTCAAGGACACGACCTTAATATTTTAACCACAAGGACAAACATTTTCCTAAAAATTATTCATAAGGACAAACATTCTTTCAAAATTATTCGTAAGGACAAACATTTTTTCAAAACTGCTACCAAACTAAAAACTGATACCTAAAAACTGCTACCGATAACTACAAACTGATACCTAAAAACTGTAAAAACTGATATCTAAAGAAAGTTGTCCTTCAGCCTAAAATACTGAAGGTCAGTCCTTGAGGCTAAAATGCTGAGAAATTTTGTCCCTGACAATAATTTCATGTTTTGCAAAATGGTAAAAGAAACGAGTTTTCACTGTTTTTGAAAATTGAAAATGGTTTGAAAATAGCAAACCAAACATGCCCTTAACGTTTCATCTACCAATTTGATTTTTTTTGTATTGCTTCGTACATTTAAATTTATCTACATAACTATAAGTGAAAAATGGATAGGAAGATGCAATATGAAAGCTAAATGAGAAGGCATAAAACTAGATTGAACCTATTAGCCTCACAACGAAGCAAACATTTGAATGCCTCAAGACCCCAACTCCTTCATTATGAAGCTATTAATATACTTGACTTTGTTTGTATATTTGGCGATGTGGGACAAGTGTATTTCATTTACACTTTAGGAATTCCATCACTTTTATCCATTTATTTTATTCCCTGTATTCTTCTACCTATGCATCATGAATGACCTTTGTTTTATTTGCAGTTAACACTCAAAGCTATGAGATCCGAGGGTTAAGGGATTTTTGATGTTTGATATGTTACCTCAAGTTCTTTAAAATATTAGAACCAAGTATGTTAACTCTGTAGTATCAATTCTTACTAAATTGTGATTGCTCGGCTCTTACTTATCATTGAAGTTTCATTGAATTGTTTCGTGTGATCGTCACTAATTACCAGTAACTGCAAAAGCAATCTAAGTTACTGTTTATGTATACAACTGGCTGGTAAGTATAATCGGTTTATAGTAATTCGTATTATCGTTTCAAATAGAATGTATAGTTCTACAGTCATTTGTTACAAAATTAGAAAGTATATGCTAATTATATCATGTTAAAAGGGAAAAAGAAATAAAAGTGTACATCCAGTGAAAATATGAAGTATAAGCTGATTGTTTAGCTACAATGTGCCCTTTATGTTTTATGGTTGGTTTGATGATTCTAGTGTGCTAAAAAAAGGTAAAAGTTGGAGAGTTCCTTAAAGTTAAATTTAAGTCTAAAAAGACCTATAAAGGGTGCTTATTTATCTACAGATATTCGTATTGTTACTGTCGTGCTAGGCATTGTTGATACATGTTTATAATTATATGCATGGAACCTACTTTAATATTATTGTATACAACTGTCATTACTTGTTAATGGTACCATTCAGTATCAATTATCAAACATTACATGAAAGTTACCAGCTGTGATGGTGACATTTCTATACAAAATTATTATACGATGAATGCTGCATCTAATGTTTGTGAAGCAGACCGTCAAAAAGCTTGTTTTGAAATTGGTTGTCTTATGCTATTTTTTGCTGTTTCACAGCCCATGAAGGAGACGATGCTTCATATTGAGTGATAAACTAAAGTTAACTCATCTTCAAATGTCTCCCTCTATTGGAAGGTTTCTTTCCCAGTGTTTATGTATATATGCATATTTCACCCTGTTTACGCGATCAATTCATTTGGAGTATCGTATGGTAACTAAAAGAATAACTAAAATTAGCATTGAAAATGTTCATTTATGTGATTGATAATAAAAAAGTATTAATGCCCGATGATGCATAAAACAAAAATATGAAAGTGATTCTTACATAGTTGTTCATGTTCAACCTATTATATGGCTTTCATACGCGTGTGTGCAAGGTTCAATGACACTCCTATTTTTAGCACATCATTGGATGCATCAAATTAATGCAGTGTTCTGAACCGAACCGGACCGCGGTCGGACCGCGATTAGCCGTGGACCGTGAGCCTCCGCGGTCCGGAGGAGCTTTGGGCCGCTCACATGCAAGAACCGGAGGTCGAACCTTTGAAATGGGGTCTAACCGCTCTTTGAACCGCGTTATCTGATTAGCAAGGATGAAATTTTGCTCTATTTTCTGTACGGAGATGTTCAAAACTGTGGGGGCATATCAAATTTCTGAATTGGGAAAGTTGAAGAAGAAAGTGTCGTTAGCTCTTATTATTAAATGACTTTTGTGAGAATGCACCAGGTGTCAGTAAACGGTAGCATAGGGAACTACTAAACGTGTATTGTTATTTGTGTTATTTTAATTAATGATACTTTATGATTATTCTAATATATTAAAATGTATTAATAATAAGCCAAATTGTTGTATAATACATTGATAAATCAATTGAAAATTGTGCACGGTTCTAACGGTTCGATCGGTCCGACCTTCAAAACCTTGAACCTTGGATCGTCACGGTTTGACTCACGGTCCAGTTTTCAAAACTATAAATTAATGTTATATATATATATATATATATATATATATATATATATATATATAGGTAAGGATCCACAGCTCTCTTTTTTGACTTCTTATACAGACCATTGAATTTAATGAAGTAATGAATTAATTTAATAAATTAAGAGGTGTGTCTCTCTGTATATACATACGTACGTGTGTGTGAGTGTATATGCATGCGCGTGCGCGCACACACACGTACATAAGGAAAGTCTATCGAGACACGAATAACCACTTGATAACACAATGTATGTATGTATTTTCAACAATAAATGCAAACACAATGTAATCCAATGGTTGTCAAGACATATTGTACAATTAAAGACATCTAGGTTTTTGTTTGTAGTCACCTACCGTCTTTTTTATTTCATAATTTTTTTAGACCGTGGTAGACAAACCGCATGGTGATCTGGGCGTCCAGATTCGAGTCCGGAATCAGCCTCTTCGCAATGTGAGGGAAAAACTATGTATATTATCGACCTCCTCAGAGTCCGCTATCGTGCGGAAGCCTCGTGCACTGGATTCCACCTTTGTGGTCGGCGAACAACCGTCGGGGCCAGCTAGACGCGTGCAGTTGTTAGCCGCTGACCGTGGTGGTCGACAAACCTAGGTGTCATTAGTTGTACACAAGTTATACATTGCCAAATTTTGTGTGTGTACATCAATTACACATCCTATAGTAATGTGTGCTGTCATGAACAACTTTTCTGCGAGCTGCAATGACAGTAGATTGAGTTCTGAGGGCATTATCATACATATCAATATCTTAAGAGCATTCTGTCTTCTTGTTAGGAATGACTTAACATTTGATTACAACTGAATATTAAAAAGTGGATTTATATAAAAATATTGTATTGATTTACACTCTTGACTCAAGTCGTTTATCTCGTTTTTGCTGTAACATTGATACCTTAAAACGATTTTATTTGTTCCTTTTATATTTCTGTTATGATCTAAATAAATTTGGTAATATTGGAGACATAAATTTGGAATGGCTGGTTTTACAATTTGAGCTTGTTTACGTGCATTTATCTTATTTTCTATATTCTTCTACTTCTGCATGTTTATGTGTTCATCATGAATGACCTTTGTTTTATTTGCAGTGACCATTCAAAGCTATGAGATCTGAGGGCTTAAAGGCTTTTTAGATGTTTGATATGTTACCTCAAAGTTCTTTAAAATTTTATAATTGAGGATATTATATCTGAAGTAATATCGATTCTTACTTGATATTCATTGCTTAATTCTCACTTATCATTAAAGTTTTATTGAATTGTTTCATGTGATGGCCACTTACCAGTTACTGTAAAAGCAATCCAAAATATTTTTTATGAGCACAGCTAGTTTATAGTTGTTTGTACTATCATTCCAAATAGAATGTATATTTCTGTAGTCATTTGTTACCGAATTATATCATATTTAAAGGGCAAAAGAAGTAAAAAGGGTACATCCAATGAAAATATCGAGTATAAGCTGTATGGTATGTTTAGCTACAATGTGCCATTTATGCTAAATGGTTTGTCTGATAATTCTGGTCGGTTAAAAAAGGCAAAAGTAGAGTTCATCCGAAGGAAGATAAGCATGAGTTTACAAAGACATACGGATATTGCTTTATCTATAAATATTCATATTGTTATTGTCGTGCTAGTCTCTAATACATATTGTTTTATATGTGAAGTAGCAGTTGTGTGGAATCTAAATAAAAGAAAGTTTAAAATGGAAAATAGTTTCTTTTATTCAGTAAATGAATTCAATACAATACAACACATCTCACTACTGTATTTATACAAAGCAAACAGGCAAAGAGATAAAAAGGAGAAATGGGCTGCGGTCCAAGGCCCATTAACACAAAGACAAGTCGAATAAGCTTATATCCTTTAACACATACGAACTGATTCTTATTATGCCCCCTCAAATAAAACTAGGGTTTCAGTCCCTCTTCGTCTCTCATGGCGGCGGAGAAAACTTTGAGCTCCTCTCTAAACCGATCAAAATTCTTTCTTGAAATTGCTTTAGTAAAGACATCAGCTCGCTGATAATATGCAGGAATGTGTTGGATCTGGAGTTTACCACTTCCCGTTCGTTCGCGAACAAAGTGGAGATCCACTTCCAGATGCTTCGTTCTCGAGTGTTGGGTAGGATTCATAGAAAGGGAGATGGCGCTTAAATTGTCAACCCAGATGGTAGGCTTTCGATTCAGTGTGAACCCTAATTCTCGAAGGAGGGTTTCAGTCCAAATGACTTCTGCAGTGGTGCTGGCGATGGCCCTGTACTCAGCTTCAGTGCTCGATCTCGAGATGGTGGCTTGCTTTTTCGTGCACCATGAGATGAGGTTGTTGCCGAGGTAGACACAATATCCAGTGATGGATTTCCTATCATCCAAATCATTTGCCCAGTCTGAATCACTGTAAGCTTGTAGATGTAAGGTTTTATTTGAAGTGAATCTTAATCCATGGTTGAGTGTCCCCTTTAAATATCGTAGAATACGTTTTACTGCACACCAGTGTTCATTTGTGGGAGCTTGCATATATTGACAGACTCTGTTAACACTAAAACATATGTCTGGTCTTGTAATAGTAGCGTACTGAAGTGCCCCAACAATGCTCCTGTACTGTTTGACATTCTCGATGGGTTCACCCTTTTCTTTAGATAGCCTGAGATTGCTCGTCATGGGTGTAGGTAGAGATTTAGCCTTGTCCATGTTTGACCTAACTAGAATGTCAGATATGTATTGTTTTTGAGATAAAATGATGTTTGAGTCTGCATCCCTTCGAATATGTATGCCAAGGAAGAAATCTACTTCACCCATGTCTTTTATTGCAAACTCCTTATCCAAGTGTTTCATGATTAGCTCGACTTCATGTTGATTGTCTCCTGTGATCAGTATATCATCTACATAAACTAATATGTAAATACTGTTGTCCCCTGTCTTTTTTATATAGAAAGAACAATCTGACTTGGTGGCAGTGAAACCCAGTTTAATCAGTACACTCTTTAATTTATCATACCAAGCCCTTGAGGCTTGCTTTAGACCATAAATAGCTTTATGTAGCTTACATACTTGGCTGATGCTTCCTTCAGAACTATAACCCTCTGGTTGTTGCATATATACATCTTCAATTAATTCTCCATTTAAAAAAGCATTATGCACATCTAATTGCCTTGTTCTCCAGTTTTTATGCAAGGCAATGGTTAGGATTATCCTTACTGTTGCTGGTTTAATAACTGGAGAGAAGGTTTCATTAAAGTCAAAACCAAACTGCTGAGTATAACCCTTTGCCACAAGTCTGGCTTTATATTTGACGATCTTACCATCAGCATTTCTTTTAATTTTGTATGTCCATTTGCTTCCCACAATGTTTTTATGCCTTGGTAAATCAACAAGAGTCCATGTATTGTTTTTAACCAGAGCTTTGTACTCTTCATCCATGGCTTTTCTCCATCTTGTGTCTTTTATTGCCTGCTCATATGAAGTTGGTTCCACTTCATTGAATTGAGTATTATAAACTTTGGGTTTATAAATCCCACTTTTTGATCTAGTAATCATGGGATGTTGAATGGTAGTTGACTGTGGTTCACATTGAACATCATTATGCTCATCAGATGTTTCATTTGTAGATTCAATATTAGATTCTTGCTGTGTGTTTGATTCTTGCTGCTCATTATGTTGAGGACTGCCTGTTATTACTTGCTCAGAATCATTTCTAACTTCATTCCCTGTTGGTTTTCTGTCTGATTGAACCTCAATATTTATCCATTCTGATAAGTCTGGTATGTGAATGTCCCTAGCATTGTTTTCATTAGTACCTTGCATGTGCTTTTCCTTCTCCACAAAAGGAAAAACATTTTCATTAAAAACGACATGCCTTGAAATGTAAACTCTGCCTTGACTGTCTAGACATATGTACCCTTTTTGATTATGTGCATATCCTAAAAAAGTACATTGACTAGACCTAAGGCTTAGTTTATGTTTATTGTATGGTCTAAGGCAGGGAAAACACAAGCACCCAAAATTTCTTAAATGTCCATAGTTTGGTTTAAAACCAAATAATCTCTCAAAAGGACACACATGGTTTAACACTTTAGTTGGCATTCTATTAATGAGGTATACTGCAGTGGCAAAAGCCTCTCTCCAATATCTCATTGGTAGACCTGCCTGAGACAAAAGTGTTAACCCTGTCTCCACAATGTGCCTGTGTTTTCTCTCGACTAGACCATTTTGTTCAGATGTATGGGGACAAGTAGTCCTATGCACAATCCCTTTTGTGCTGAAGAACTCCTTTAGAGTTTTGAACTCTCCCCCACCATCTGTTTGAACAATCTTCACACAGTTATTATATTGTTTTTCAGCACTAGTGATGAAGTGCTTCATAGCATTACATGTATCTGATTTTGCCTTTAAAAAATATATCCAAGTATATCTGGTATGAGCATCAACAATGGATAGATAATACCTGTCCCCTTTTGATGAGTTGTGTGGAGATGGTCCCCACAAGTCAGCAGCCACAAGTTCAAGTGGTCTTTTATAGGTAGTTTCAGAAAACTGAAAAGGTAATTTGTGACTTTTGCCAATTTGGCAGTGTGTGCATACTGATAAATTGTGTAAAGATGAGAAAGAAATTTTGTTCTCATTCAACACTTGTTTTACAACATCATAACTAGGATGTCCCAATTTACAATGCCACATATGAAAAATATTGTCACATTTGACTTGATTCAAACTTGTGTTATTACAACAGACAGCATTATTACTATAGATGTTCTTTGTTCTCATATGGCTGAACTTGTACAAACCCTGATCCAGTTTACCCTGTAATAATATATCTTTACTCAGCATATCTCTGACTAAACAGACCTTAGGGTGAAACTCAAAATATACATGATTTTCTTTAGCAAATTGTGAGACACTTATTAAATTCTTTTTGATACTTGGCACTCTTAATAAATTATTGAGGTAGAGTAGCCTTGTACCTTGTATAGTGCCTGTTCCCACGTGTGATATATTGACAGTTTCACCATTACCCATAGATACAGAATTCTTACCATTGTAGCTTTTGTTTCCTAAGTTGAGATTTTGTAAGTTGTTGGTAATGTGGTTTGTAGCTCCTGAGTCTGGAAACCAATCATCTGTGTTGATGTCCTCTGTTTTGGCTGTGTCATCTGTTGAGTTATCTAAAGTATTTCTTGAATGATGATTAGTTTGTGCCATATTGGCTGTTGGCTGCCTGCTTGACTGCGCCTGTTGAGATGGATTGTAATCCTCCTTGAATCTGAAGTAGCATTTATTTGCCATGTGACCAAATTTTTCACAAATTTGGCATTTGACCCTGTTGTTGTTTGATGACCTTCCTCTGCCCCTGCCCCTTTGATTATAACCACCTCTAGGGTTTTGGTTGTTCTGATTGTTTTTCTGACCTTTATTCTTTGTGGTTGAAACATAGTTTGCAGAATAGTCTTCTTGCATAAGTCTTCTCTGTTCAACTCTGCCTTCATGTGCGAGGAGAGCTGAGTTGACATAGTCAAGATCAGGTAAGGTGGGTTGTGTGGCAATGAAAGTCACCAGAGATTCATATTCTTGGTCTAAACCATTGGTAATGATGAGAATCTGCTCACTGTTCGAGATATTGTGGCCAACATCCTTGAGTTTGTCACACAGATTCTTGATTTTGGCAAGGTATTCTCTCATGCTCATATCATTCTTTCTCGTATTTTGTAGCTCTCTTCTGTAGTGCATGATTCTTGCTGATGACTGTGAGTTAAAAATTCTTTCAATAGATGACCATATCTCATATGATGTGTAGCAACCAACTAGTTGGGACAATAGGGTCTGACTAATGGATGATAGGAGCCAAGATGCAAGCAAGTTATCTTGTTTTTGGTACAATGTATATTCTGGGTTGCTAACAGTATTTCCAGTATCATCAGTGATGTTAATTGGTGGAATCTCTTTGGTTCCTTTTACATAATCCTGTAGATCATACCCTCTCAAAGCAATTTCTGTTTGATATTTCCATGTGATATAATTGTCTTCATCTAAAGGTGTGTTTATTGCTTGATTCTTAGGTCTGATCAAAACAGAATCTGATCTCTGATTGTCTTTGGATCTGTTGCCAGTGTTTGCTGAAGTGACATCTTCTCCTTCAGAAGCCATGGTGGATCAAGAATATGGATGACCAAGTTTCTTGATCAAGAAACTGGTATTGGTGGCCAAGAAATGACCAAAGATGCAAGAAACTGGATGGTGCAGTGAGAAAACTGCTATATGTATTACTGTTTTATTGTAAAACAGTAATATATATACAGATTTTATATGTACCTCCAGATGTCGGAATCAGGAAAAATGCAACCAGAGGAAGAAATGATGATCTTGAATCTGATCTGCCTCTTGGATGGCACCGTGGGTTAGGAACAGGTGAACACGATTACTTGCAGCGATCTAGAGAAGGGTATCCTCCCCTATGATGACAATATTCTGAGGGGAGAATCAATTCCCAAAAGGAAAATCTGCCGTTTGGCAATGAAGCTCTGATACCATAAAAGAAAGTTTAAAATGGAAAATAGTTTCTTTTATTCAGTAAATGAATTCAATACAATACAACACATCTCACTACTGTATTTATACAAAGCAAACAGGCAAAGAGATAAAAAGGAGAAATGGGCTGCGGTCCAAGGCCCATTAACACAAAGACAAGTCGAATAAGCTTATATCCTTTAACACATACGAACTGATTCTTATTACTAAACTCTACCATTGTTGTATACAACTGTCATTACTTGTTAATGGTAATGTTCAGTTTGAATATTATATAAAAGTTATGAAATGTGATTGGTGTGCACTTACAGTTCTTATACGTTTCTTGACAAAATTACTGTATGATGAATAATGTAGTTTCTAATATTGTGAAGCAGATCTTCGGAATGCTTGCTTTGAAAGTGGTTATTTTAGGCTCTTTTTCTGCCGTTTCACTGCCCAGGCTCCAGATGATGCTTCACAATGAGTGATAAATTGAAGCTAACTCATCTTCAAATGTCTCCCACTTCGTAAGGTTTCTTTCCAAATACATTTCTATTGTACTGTGCCAGTACAATATACTCGGCTAAATCATATACCAATGAGTTTTAGTAACGAAAAATATCAGTGGGTTTTGATACCTAAACTAATATACTCACTCGTTTTGAGATTTCTTGTATCCTTTTTTGGTATCTATGATCCTAATTTGACATTGAAAGCACTCCAGTTATAGCTCATTGGCTGTAGGATTTGAAACAACCATAGTTCAGAATTTATATACCTGTGATTATGATTAATATACATGATCTTACATCTTTCTGTTGGATATTTATTTTGAAATCCGGCGAGTTTCAGCAATACAAGGAAATGGCAGCAATGGTAGAATTGAAGTTTGCTTCAGAGTATGTCGAAGAAGACCTTGTCTCTTATGCCCTCAACGCCTTTTAATCAAACAAGCGAGTACTTTTGAGTTAGAGCATCTCCAACAGTTCGGAGTGCGAAAATTGAATTTTCCGCACTCCGAAATGTTGAAGGCCTCATTTCTACAACAGAAATGAGGTCAGGCGCCTGTTCAACAGGCGCCTGGTGATCGCGCATGTATCAAGCGCTTTTCCCCTCTCCCCCTCATTTCTACCTCTCCCATCCTCTTTTAGGTTAATTTTTTTTATTTTACTTTGCGTTCAAATGCCGTCCCGTCCGGTCAAAACCGGTAGACGCACCGTTCGATATGCGATCGATGCCAATATCGGACCTGCCCATGTCCCTCCTGATGCTACCATGACTCCAGACGATCTTCGATCCTTACACGACTTGCCCCCTACTGTTTCGCATCAACTTACTGCAACTATAGCGACGCCACAGGTATACGTTTATTTCTTTATTGCTTGATGAACAACCGTGTAACTGTATATGTATGATAATTGTTTGTTTATTTTAACACTAAAGAATCATATTTTTAAGTTCGTCATATAGCGATGCGAGGTAGTTGGTATAGGTGTATGTCTGAGTATTTTGATCAGTTACCGCAGCCGATTTTGGATAGGCTACATGCGTCACCTTTTGGTGAATTTCTAGATTTACCTAGATTTGCACATGTAGATCGTTGCCTTGTAGAGGCCCTCACCGAGAGATGGTGGCCTACCACTCACACATTTCATTTCCCTGATTTTGAGCTAGGACTGACTCCTCTAGATTTTTATAAGCTCATCGGCATAGAGGTGTCGACCGGACCGTCTCCCTGTTCCATTTGATAGTTCCTTTGAGGAGTTCGAGTCATATTCGGCTTATTTATCGACTTTGGCTGATGAGGAGGTTAGAGGAGGAGCTGTTACTCTCCCTTGTTTGCAGCGTTATATAGTAGAGTACATGGCCGTTGAGGATATGCACACTCCGGTTATCCGTGCCTTCATATTATACCTTTTTGGGTCTACATTTTTTAGTAACAATAAGGGTACTATTATGCTTGGTTTTCTAGCTGGGTCAGTAGATGTGGATGGACTACATATATATGATTACGGTACCGCTATTATTGGTTATTTGTACGTAGGATTATATACTTATGCGCTTCAGTAGTCTAGACAGATGTATGGATTTGGTACATTCTTCCATTTTGGTACTACGAGTATATTGCCAATATGCACCCCCGACTTATTGTAGAGACGAATGTCACACCTTATATTTACTTTCCTAGATTGCGTCGTTGGGGTCCTCCTATGCATTTGTCCCGTGTTGCACAAGGGGTGCACAATGAGCTGATGGAGGCTAGACAACAGATGGATATGAGGCGGTGTGGTAACATTATCGTTCGTCCATGGGATCAGTACTTACAGTTCTTAGAGCCCGGTCCTAATCATCCACTCACTTTTTAGTTTTCCATGTCGCGACGCAGGATTTGCTTTCAGGTTCCTACATGTCCATTCATATGGTATTTAGGGGAGTGGTGTTGGCTACAGTTGTATGGTATAGTTCGCATTCCATCAGATCCACTACCATGGGATGATATGTATGGTGATATTAGGGTTGGACCAGCTTATATTCTTGCGATGAGGGGTGCGGGACGGATGGATGGTGAGCCTTTTACAGTTCTGGGAGACTTTGATTCATATTGGGCTCGAGTAGCCCCACGTGCTTACACGTTGCCTGATTATATTCGGGATTTGAACTCCGATCATATTGGTCCGCGTACCTCTTCTGGTAGAGTTCCACTACCGCCTGCCACCTTTGAGCCTACATCATCTCAGTACACGCAACCTCCTACTTTCGACCCCCTCCTCATTCGTTTAGAGCGTATGATGTACATGGTCAGGTGGTGGAGTATCCCTTGCAGTATCCTACGGATGACGCTATTACGGGTATACCATCCGCCGGATTGTATCAGCCTCATCAGGTTTGTACGAGTTTTAAATTTTCTTTAAATTACTTGTCATTATATTCTCCACCTATGTATAATTTTTCTTGTGCGCATATCAGTATTCTCAGTACATGGATTATGATAGATGGATGATTGCTGCATTTGAGCGTATGACGCTCGATTATACACAGATGATGTATCAGAGTTACCAGACTACGGTCCAGCAGCAGTAGACTCGGTATGATGCGCAGATACAGGGATTACAGACCCAGATTCAGTAGCTTCAGGAGCAGCTCCATGTCGGACCTGAGCCTCACGACTTTGATGACGTCAACGATGACAGTGACGACGATAGTGGAGACGATGAGGAGATTGATAGCGGTTCCGATAACATAGACTGATGTGCTGCATTTAGATGTTTTAGACTGTGTTATTATTTTTCATACCTTACATTAGTTGGTTGCATATTATGTTGGTAGTTTTAATGCTACTGTTATATGTGATTGTCTATATGTTATGGCATTGTGTCGATTATATTTTATGTTGAGTATTGCATTGTGTTGATTATAATTTACGCTTGTTTATTATTAAGCGTATATGAAGTCAAAATGTTGAAGTAACAAACACAGTTGTGTTTGTTTGTCAAAATTTTTATGGATGTTTGATACGTGGACGTTAATATCATGCTTCATTTTTTTGATGCGGATCACGACCTCTTTATTTAAGATAAAGTGTTATATTCTAATGTCACAACATTTAAAAGTTCGGTAAATTCAATCAATGTGTAACATAATATTTTCGGCTACAGAATTGAAACTGTTAGTAATTTTTTTTATACAAACTGATCAGATGTGAGACGATGAAGAGATAATGGCAACTCAGTTTTGGGACACTATTGCTGAACTTTACAATAGCAATGTTGAGTGTAAAGTAGACGTACGAAGGTAGAGTTGAGGAGTGCTTATGGGAACTTCTGCAACGCCTGTACGCGGTACAGTACGGTGATCAATGAGGTTATATTTGAAAATTTGTTCGAACCAACCCGTTTCACATTTGAAGGTCGTTACTTTCTCAAATATCACAGCACATTCACTGGACATGAGGCTTATATCATACGTCAAAATTGGCTAGAACGATTTGGATATCCATAATTTGAGTGTATTATTGTTGAGTGTATTATTATTTGTGTATGTATTATCGTTGACTGTATTAATGTTTGGGTGTTGCAGCAACATTGTTTTGTTTCTTTCTGTATTATTTCCTTAAGAACATGGCTACAATTGTATGATGGGACGAGACACTGCATCAATAGTCAATAGTGTATGGAGGGGACAAGACAGTGCAGACATGACACTGCAGACAAGACACTGCATCAACAGTTAACAGTGTATGTTAAGAACATGGCTATAGTTGTATGATGGGACGAGACACTGCATCAATAGTCAATAGTGTTTAGATGGAACGAGACACTGCAGACGTGACATAAATGGAATCTACTTTATAGATGGTGGTTGAATTGAATTAATGCTACCCGCATGTGGTTGTTTGTTTTGTTATGAAAGCCAGCATGTGATTTAAGCTATAAAAAGCTTGTTAGATGCTGAGAAGTATTATTGCTCATTCTTATTTCATACAATTTCAAATATAACAAATGACGGCCGAAGATTATATATTTTTTGATGATAGCGACGACAAATTTGATGAAATGATGGAAGATCATTTTCGTCGCGAAAAGGAACTAATAAGTATGGCTGCACTACAGGTTGGTCAATCGAGCAGGCAACATGGTGGATCAGTTATTGGTCGTCGGTATAAAAATCGTAGACATTCATGGCACAATGACAGACTGATGGAAGACTACTTTGTTCCAAATCCTACTTACACAAATACTGATTTTAGAAGAAGATTCCGCATGCGGCGTCCTCTATTTCTTAGAATCCTACAATGTATCAAGCAGCATGACAAATTTTTATCTTCAAACCCAATGCATCTCGTACAATGGGATTGACTGGAATTCAAAAAATGACAGCTGCACTAAAAATGCTTGCATATGCAGGACCGACAGACGCGCTTGATGAAATTTTGAAAGTGACGGAAAGCACGGTATTAGAGTGTTTGGAGCATTTCTTTCAAGCTATCGTGGACATTTACGGTGATCAATACTTACGCAGACTGAACGAGGCGGATATAGTAATGTTATTAAATATGCATGGTAGTAGAGGTTGGCCTGGAATGTTAGGTAGTATAGACTGCATGCACTGGGAGTGGAAGAATTGTCCAAAGGCGTATGCTGGAGCTTATTAGGGTAAGTCTCGTAGGTCCTCTATTATTCTTGAAGCCGTAGCGTCGTATGACTTATGGATATGGCATGTATTTTTTGAAATGCCGGGTTCGAACAATGATCTTAATGTAGTCGAACGATCTACTTTGTTCAATGATTTAGCAAACGGTAGATCAACTCCTTGTACCTTTACTTTAGGAGGTAACACGTACGATCATGGATATTATCTTGGCGATGGTATATATCCTAAATTGAGTACCATTGTCAAGACAATTCCTAACCCACAAAGCAATAAACAATCAAAGTTTGCAGCGATGCAAGAAGGCTAGAGGAAGGACATTGAAAGAGCATTTGGGGTTCTTCAAACTAGATTTTCCATAGTCAGTAATCCATGCAGACTTTGATCACCAGTTAAAATGACCAAAATAATATACACATGTATTATTTTACATAATATGATTATAGAGGATGAAAGAGACATGGAAGAAGATTACTTTTACGAGGGTGATCCAACACCACCGCCTGTTTGGCGCAACGATATGATTGGAAGCGCACTAGAACTCGAGTTTCATGTAGAAAGCCAAATGTCCTAACGTAGTGTTCAACTGCATCGAAGACTGCAAAATGATCTCATAGATCATCTTTGGAGCTTTTCTGGAAATCAGTGAAACTATATTTATGTTGTTACTTTTCCTACGGTTGTTTATGTTGTTGTTACTTATTATTGTTATTGTAATCTGTTTATGTTTAATTAATGTAATGTTGTTATAATCTTTTTTCAATGTAATGCAATTTCAATGAAAATACTTATATTAATAATTGCTTGCATTCAGAACACAATACAACTAACGGTAATTAAAAGATACAAAGGTTGTAGAAACGGTAATTCATTTAATGACCCTCTTCAAGTCTACGCCTCATAATTTCTCTCCTTCTTTGCTTCGTATACTCCAGTTGTTCTGCAGACATGTGTGACGTATCCATGAACATTATTGCATCTTCATCTCTTTGCCGGTTTCTAGCAAGAAGATGATCCATTCTTGACTTTTCTTGGTGTTGAATCGCTCGAGTTTCCATTGCCCGGTTAAATCTATCCTCAGATTCAAGTAGGAGTTTTTTAATTTCTACTTGATCCGCTCCAGCAGTCTACTTCTTTTTGGCCGCTTTTGCTCCCTGTGGCCTAACAAAATGATCTTCGGTTGGGGTTGAATCTTCTTCTAATCCTAAACCGTAGCTTCCTAGCGATTCCCTAGGACTAGAGCTTTCTCCAACTCTAGGCGTTTTACCCCGACCATTGTTTGATTGAACTTGTTGAACGGTTTTCTGAAGCGATGATTTCCATTTAACGTGCTCGACCAACATGTCATAAACATGCATGAACTGATAAAAATGTGGTGCTTGTTTACTATCAGGTTTATAGATTTGTTTGAACAACTTGTTTACAGCTATTCTCTGTTAAAAAAAACACTAGTATAATTAGAGAACTATGATAAAAAGTAGAACAATGAAATTTTATTAAAGCTTACCAAATGCGTTTCATTTCCAAATCCACTAGGATTTGTTTGCTTTAGCTTGAAAATTTGAGAATCGAAAGTTTGTGTTTGACGATTTATTTTTCCATAATGACCTTTGACTGAAGATAGCGTTCTTTTCTGATCGATGTTCTTCCGATTGTAGCAATTAGTAATTTTGCCCCAAAAAGTCTCACCACTTTGATTGGTCCCTCGAATAGGATCGACCGAGAGTGCACAGTAAATGTAGCAAAGATCGTAGTCTTCCGCAGCACTCCAACTTGCATTAGTTACCTCTCCCCCATTCGGAACCGTAACGTCTTATAAGTCGTAGTCTTCAAAACTGGACCTTGCAGCATCGACGTCGAAATCGGAGTACATTTTCAGTTGAGATTAGTGGTAGTAAAAAACTGTGATGGAGGAAGGAAATTGGTTGTGAAGGGAAGAAGAGGAGGGGAGTTGTATTTGAAGGGGAAATATGGCCGTTTGGGGCGACCGTTGGAGGGGGATTAATTGGGCGCCTGTTAAACAGGCGCCTGGATACCAGGCGCTTGTGAAACAGGCGCCTCATTGTGAGGCGCCTGTTCAATAGGCGCCTATTTAACAGGCGCCTCGCTTGATCTCGCTTACCGGCACTTTGGCCCCCCCCTTTCTGCACTATACGATTTTCTACACCCTGTTGGAGAGCTTCTTGGGTGCATATTTGAGAATTCTCAAACAGTTGGAGATGCTCTTATGACTAGTTCGCAGTCTTCAAGGTACAATGTTTGGGAAGTTAATCTCCTGACCGCGTTAGCACCGACAAAGTGGATCTTAATTATCTATGGAAACCACAGTGACAAAAATGCTAAATTTATAACATGTAGTATTATAAATTTGGCGAGGTTTTGTGTACTTTTGAATACAGTTAGAGAGGAGAGGAAAATTTAGAAATTTTATGGCTGAATTTTGAGTGGGAGGAAGGTTTATTTATAGGCAGTGATGATAAATGTCCACTCGTCAAAGGTTACAACCGTTTTACTTCAAAATTTTAATTGAAAAATTAAGATTATCACGTGTATGCCGACATAACATGCCTATATGTCAACATATGTGACAGTTGAGTTATCGATTCGTGTTTGGAATGTTTGAACCACTAGTTTAAGTGGTAAGTGGTATGATGCTTTATATTGAGGTTCTATAGGTTATGGATTTGAATCTGCGTGGAACAAAAATAAGCGTTGTCTTGAATAAAGTATCACTATTATTCCTAAAAAAAGTAAATCGTTTTGGAATGGTTTTAAAGTATTTCAAATTAACTTGAAATGAAATTTTGGTGTTCCAAATGGGTATCTATGATCGTGTCTCATTTAGGTCGACCCGACTCGATCGATCGAGCGTCGATAGCGCACACGTATGTTAATCTGCATGACTTCTCTCTACAATCCGGAAGAAAATATTGGATGCCTAGAGAGCGAAACTATCTTTTAAGGAACACATATGTAAACAAATATGTGACTAAGTTTTCCAAGACGTGGGACTATTCTCCCACTATCTTTTCTTCGCTCACTTTATTTCTTCTCCAAATAAAGTTTCTGTCTCCAAAATAATGTGTGTATAATAAATTTAAATTTTTTTTGGAATAATTCTCTGTCAAAATTTTTAAAATTCCTCTTGTCATATGTTGTAGGAAAACTTTTGCATATGCATAGATATCTTATGGATTTACATAGCAATAAGTATCAAAGTAGGTCAGGATGAAGTTGTTGGTTATGCATTAGACCATCAATCCTATACGACGTATTTAATGTGTTTCTCATACTCGTTTCCAAATTCTGTAGGTAGTGAAATGTATGTCGAGATGTTTATATGACTTACATTTGTATTTGTGTTTGAAATGCTTCTAAAGACTAAGTCATCGTCGCGTTGAAGGCAACACCATCTTCGTGCATTTACATAGGTAGGTTTATTCTATATAGTACGCACTTCAATTGTATAACTCTTTTAAACAGGTAGGTTAAGTACTGGGTAATACAATCTCCACCATATCATTACAAGCATTAAAGCATATTACATTGGAATGAAACATAGTACTGGTTTTATAGACTAATATTATAGCTCTTCCAATCAGATTGTATGATCTGCTTTGGCTTATTGAACTTAAGATAAGCGTATGTACATTACGTTGAACTACATTTCCATAATTGCTGATTGTGTCCTTTTGCTTTAAACCCACTTCCCTTGATGTTTTCAACGCCAAGTCCTTTGCATGTCCGTCGATAAATGGATCTTCCATGTTTTGGTTATATCTCACGAAATTTAAAGTAATTACCCCATCGGTGCGTAATTGCCTTACCGCACCGTGCCTCAAGCTAGTATGCCATGTAAGTCTATCAATGGATATCCGAAAAATCCAAAATTTGTCTACATCCGGATCTGAAAAGCAGATAAATATTCGATATTCGAAACAATAGATGTGGATGCGAATACAAAGGCATCCGCATCTGAAAATTACTCGTCCGATTTTTGTCGAGATTATAGTTTATATTATGTGTATTATAATACAATGAAAGATATATATCTATTGTTTTATTAAGTTGGTAGTTTATATTATATGCATTTAATACATGTTAACTGCTCAAAACTGTTTATTATCATCATATTTGTTTATTTTTTAAATCAATAGGATTGAAAAAAAATTATGTTAAACCAAAATGTCCTATTTATGTTTCTTAATTTATCAATCATTAGCGGATCATGTAATTATCTAATATCTGTCTGTATCCATGGATGTGGATATCTGATGCTCGAAAATGATTTCAAAGGCAGATGCGGATATTACACTATCTGCATCTGAGGCATAATGCCTAGATTTGCCATTATAGACATGGCTATACGCTTATGATAATATTGATGGACTATCACAATGCATTGATATCAAAGGCATTAGCATTGAATATCTTTGTAGCCAACCTCAGAATTATGGTTAGAGACAGTGTGACACCCCATTTTTTAATAAGGAATTAATTAAATGATTAAATATAGGATTAAATTTTTAATAATTTGATCATGAAATTAAATGAGAAAGTGTGTGGAGTAAATAAAGTAAATATTTAAGTGACGTTTATTTACTTATTTCCATGTAGATTAAACTCATGATAATTATTTGGGTGCATATTTGCTTATTATGTTGCAACTTAATAAACTTAATAGAATGAATTAAATGAGATGGTGGTTAAAGACGGCCAACGGCCTAACTCATTATTATGGAATAATGAAAATAACACATATATTTAATCATTATTCACAAAATAAAATAAAGCTTTGAAACTCATTAGTGGTGGTAGAGGCCTAGGCGAGAAAAGAATGAGAAGAAGAGAAAGGCTAGGGAAACTTAAAAACTAATAAAAATAAATCTAATCAAAAGGTTTACGTGAGTAATATCACTGTTTTCATCCGTATTGGATGTGATCATGATTCATATAATAGTGTCATATATATTATGCATTTATGTATGATAGAAAAATGTTTTAATAAATGTTTTGGGTTAAAATGGCTCTACTAGAGGATGTTTATCTGTTATTCCCTACTCTAATGGTTTTTGAAATGATGTGAAATTTAATATGATGATTTAAATGTATCTACAGATATGAGTTTTAATTTCAAGGATTTTAACACGTTAAGATAATTTGGTATGGATTTTGGAAGGAACCGTATATTATGTAAATAAGAGAGAATAACTAAAATATATGAGTTTTGGTAAAAAATGAGCTTAGAAATACATATTCACATTTTCTGAGAATTTTGTAAATTTTGTTATGTAATTTCCAAAGTTAACAATTTATATTTTCGAAATGTAAATATGATTGTCGAAACCAATAAATAAGAGCCGAAGTGTATTATATATAGAAATAAAATAATTAATAAGTGAATAAGAAACAAGATCCAAAACAAGGGTTGCAAAGTTAGTTAAAGTGCTATTGCCCGTTGGAAAAGGTGGAGGCGGAACGAATAGGGAGACATCACGTGTAAAGACGGCGGCGGGCGCACACGTGAGACATGGTTTCTTATGTGTACTGAAAGGGGTTGTACTTGTGGGTATCACTCTTGAAATAGTAATGAACTAAGAAAGTCTAAGCAAATTTCTATACAAATTGTAACAACCCGTCTTTTCGATCCTCAGAAGTCGACACTAATATATCCATGGTATTCACGTGCCAAACATCCAAGTGCCGGAAAGACAGATCGTTGGGGTGAAAGAAAAGAAAAGATAGAACATAATCTCACAACGCGATGAGTAATATATAATATAATAATGAGCTTTACAAAAAGAAATTTTTTGTATACATACATCAATCAGAGTACAATTTATCCTATCATCAGACCCTAGATAGTTATAACAACCCATCCTTACAATTTCTAATAAATACAACAAGAACAAAACAGTGGGAGATAAAATACGTGAATACGCCTTGGAGGATCCAGCTCGTTTCCTTAACCTCTAAAGTATCCAGCTAAATTTGAAAAATATGCTCGGGATGAACCGAGCATTATAAGGAAAATAACATCCGGATCAGTCCGGTAAAACCAGCGTGATAAACACAATCATACGGATTACTTAATGTTATAAAAATCTTTCATAAAATAAAGGTATCTTGTAAGACCATATAAACACGGATGAGTATTTACCTTACGGTAATCAAACCATTTTGATAGGAAATCTTCTGATATTATAATAATGTCTAGGGTAAAATAAATATTAATCATAGCCGAAATTGTTACATTAATTAAATTCCAGCATCACAAGTTTACAACTAAATCCGTAGGGGTACGTATTAGAGATTGGATTTCCATCAATGACAAGGCTATTGGAGTACCGTATGCCACAGTACACCTCTAGAAAATGTACTTAGAGCCTCACATGGACCCCCTACCAACACAGTACCGACTGCCCCTTTAACGTGACAGGCCGGATTACATCATTCCCTCAGACTAAGGCTCCAAAACAATGTGCACCAGCCATGGCCCCACTCTTCGTGCGCATACCAAATCCATAAATATCGATCATAGATCGAGGAATGATTGCTCATAATGGTAGCAAACCACATAGCTCTGCCGCATATCCACTATTTTAGTCATTACCGGTTTGTGAGGCTTGTGGGGTCACGATTACCTTTTTTCTCTCTTAGCTCCCAATTGGAACGCTAACACCGCCTTCCAGACACAATGCAATGCCAGCATTCATCCATACAAGTTGTTCAGGATAAGAATATACCGAAGTCAATACTTCTACCACCTCCATTTTGGAATCACCCTCAGAATTAGTAGCAAGTAGCCCTTGCACTTCAAAGAGCTCTGTCTTCGATTCCATCATCTTCAAGATGTCTTTAATACGACGCTTGAGTTGGTTCGAAGTGGTTTTTGGATATTTCATACTTATCCGATCCTGGTCTCTTCGAACCAACATTCGATAGTTTTCCAATAAACGCAACTCCGGTTCTTTCGAAAATAACCAGACAATACATAACAGAGGAGATCACCTCCTAACCATTAAAGTGGATAGATTTCCTTATCATTTGTCCTATTTGAACAAAACGAGATTTATACGCACAGTACAACATCATCGAAGATGACTGTGCCATATATCTCTCGTGTTTCTCCTAGATATTTTCAAAGTTATATTTTTTGTCAAGATTTGATATTCAGTTATTTAACTATCAAATAACAACAATCAATATAGATTTAATTCCATATGGGATCCACTAAGCCTCCATAAATATATCTTTCAATTATTAAAATCTCTTTTAGTTATTTGATTCAAAATACCTTCACAAAAGATATATTCACAAACCCCTTATACTCTTTTCAATACTTGGGAAAACATTCATATACTTATCTCAACAGTATTAGTATATTTCAAACCGTTATATTTTCAACTTAGAAAATATCCATATACTTATCTTAACGGTATATGTATATTAACAAAACTCGAGGGAGATTTTCTCTTTTCCAAAATCCTATTTAAATGGGTCAAAACAAATATTATTTACAATATTGTTTACTATATACCAAAACACTGTCCTTCGTGTGTTAAGTATGGAAATAAGGTTTCCATGCTACCATGATTAAGAAGGATTATTTATCAAATATCATTCTTTTATAAAATTCCCTTTCTATAAGCCCATTTCATATTTACAACTACTTTTACAAATCTCCAAATTATTTTATAAAATTTCTTTTATAAATCTCTAAAATTATTTATAAATTCTTTCTATTTATAAAGTCTTTTATATTTATAAACCCTTTTATAAATCTCCCTTTTTAACTCCTTTATAAAAATCTTTTATAAAATCCTTTTATAAATCCAAAACCCATTTTTATAAATCATACATACATACATACACACACACACATATATATATATATATAACAAATTCTACGTTACCTTTAAAATGTCATTTATAAATCTCTCTTGCAAAATATCTCTTATAAAACTTCTTTACAAAATATGGCTTATAATCTCCTTTAAAAAATATCATTTGTAAATCTCTTTTTATAACTCTATTATTATTTATAAACACCTTTAATAAATCACTTTATTAGCTTAAAACACAATCAATTAACCCTTTAACCATCATTAATTACATTAATTAATTAACTTTAGATACTATTAATTAAATAATTAATTTACTTAAACTTCAATAATAAAATAATTAACTTCAAAACATCATTAATAAAATAATGAACTTAAAGCATCATTATAATATAATTAAATAACTTACTTTAAAAAAAATTAATAAGAAAATAAATTAACAAAATTTAAAACATCACTTATAAACACTTAACTTTAAATTGTTATAGCTTTGAAGTTAATTTAAACCCATAACTTCGCAAATTCGGAAGGAGGCTTAGCGACCACAATGGTACTAAATCAAATTACTATTTAATTCAATTTAACTTCTCAAGTCATATAACTGGTATTTACATAAGCAATATATATGTAAATCAAATCCATAAACATATCACTTTTTTCAACATTAATTAATTCACATATTAATTAACTGACTTATGAATAAATGTCCAAATTTAATAAATAACAGACGGGGATTTATTCTGCTAAACAGATGTCATCAATAATCTACACACTTTACTTATAGCAGAACAATGTTTTATTTTTCTCAGTAGATGTCCTAAAATAATCTATTCAATTTAATTTAACAGATCGATGTTTTATTTGGCCAAATATATATCACCAATAAGGTATAATTTATATAACGACGTTATTATTTAAAATAACGCAATTATATTCAGTCCCTATTATTTTATCAACATTTTAGACATCATCAAACCTATCAACAAGTTATGCCACAACGTTGTACTCGCCTATATGAGTCCAACACAAAAATTTGTAGGTCAAACGGATTCTATATAAATGAGATACACATTTTTGAATTCAACATACTTAATTAATAAAATTTAAAGCAAATCAAATCAATTTCTCACCCAAACCAAATTCCACACAACAAAGCCCAACCCGTAATCACTAAACCCTACCCGTTAATGCCTTCCTTCCCTCTTCTTCCACTCAAACTTTCCCGAACCAAATCCCCAATTTAGAACTTCCTGAACCAAGAAATCATGCACGTGCACACACTGCCCCATCCACCATCCAACGATCCAAGGCCGCCATCAGACTTCGCTTCACTTCCTCATCACGTTACCATCGTCCACCTTGCCTCCGACCGCCTAAATCCATTTTTGACCACGAAGCTCGAACCAAAAATCGCGTACAGCAAATGAGTCGCACATGACATCACCGAACTGCCACCATCTCAACCACCTACAGCCACCACCATTCCCACCCTAGCTTCTCCACTTCTTTAACGCACTAACAAGCCCCACTCTAGCCCACGCGACGCCGCCAAATGCCATGGCGAGCTCCACTTTCAATCCAAAAAATGAACAACCAACAAACCCTAGTTCAACCTCTCCCCATCAACTCCGACCACCGGAGACTTTGCCGCCACGTCCAACACCACCTTCAGGTCTCCCCTCATTCCCAGTCACCTGGGCTCGCCTCAAAAACTTCCATATCATCAGAATTTGATTTTTGAGTCAAAACAGTTCAAATCGTCCTCCACGCCAAACCCCTCCACTAAAAATCACATGATCTCCACCAAAAATCCCACTTTGACGATACGAACCCACCATGCTCTTCGTTCGTCGATCCGAACTCGACAAAAAACCGACTTATCTTGATCTCCCTTGCTTTTGGGCGATATCCACGGCCATACTCGATGAAACGTCGAGCTATCATTTTTTTTAACATACTAGAGGTTAAAACAAGCAACTTTGATGAAGTAAGTTTTTGGTCGAAAATGGACGGTCTGTGAGGTGTTGATTTTTGAACGAAGGAAGGTGCTTAGTTTTCCTTTTGTTATTGAATACAGGAAGAGGTAAGGAGGGAAAAAGAAGCTTGTAAAGTGGAAAAATGAGATTAGGAATCATGAAGATGGAATGTATATTTATAAGGTGAAATAAAATAAAAATAAAAATAAATAAAATAGAATAAGCAAAAGACTAAAAATGCCCTTAAATTCAAATTTTCAATTTCTCCGTCTTATCATAAGCCATCAGCATGTCATGCATTAGAAAGTATGTTGGATAATAGAGTGATTATGTACATTTTTTAACTTCCGTACTTAAGGAATTATTACATTATCAAATCCATCACTTCATATTTTAAATTTAAATATATTTAAACGTTTTATGTATACTTTTTATTTTTACCTTTTCTTTTCTAAATACGAAATGTTTTCTCTAACATTAAATTATTGTTTTAAAGTATAAACAAAGGTATTACAACCTTTTATAACTTGTCGTTCGATAAAAGCTAAAAATCAGAAAAATGGGTTTCGGTCCCATTTTCAGTTTTCCGTCAAACTACCTATTTATGTAAATAAAATTCAAGAATGAATTTTCTAACATTAGTTATAAATTAAAAGAGGGTTTTTAATTATTAAAACTATTAATTGAATATTTAAAATTAAATTAAATATTCTCAAATTAAAGCGATAAAATTCCCGGTCGTGCATTTAGGAGTTCTTATCTAATCCATTGTATTATTTGATTATGTCTGTATGGATGTAATGGAAAGTTATATAATTGTCAAGTGTTAGAATCTGATTAACCAAGCGGGCATCTTCATGTGTCGCTCTTGGATTATTTTGTAATAATTATATTTTCTCTGAACATGGGATTGCGAATAGGATTATGTAATGAATACGGAATATTATTTGTGAAATGAAATGTGAAAGTTTGCCATTAAATTGTGTTTAAATTTTTCATATTCATGTGCTTTTGATTATTGAGATGATTAACATATCCGCATTTTGTTACCTAAAATTAATTACTATGGATGACTGCAACATTCGTAGCACTTAGTTTCAGGCCTCAAAATGGAAGATGTTACAAGTTAGTATCAGAGCATATGTTTATGTAAAATTTAAAAGATTTTTGAAAACATAATCCTAATGAATCAGAGAATAAGATTGGGGTATGGGATAATGCTATATTAACGTACTTGTATTTAATATATATAAGTATGTGTTCTCCCCTCCCTCTTAGACTGGTCTTCTATACCTTACTAAGGCTTGTATGCAGATTACGAGAAAGAAATATATGGAGGTAGGAAACGGAAGAGTGAATCTAGGTGAAGGAAGCACCACAATAAATGTGAAACCCCATCAGTAGATATAGGAACTATGTATTAGTTCTTCATCAACCTGATGCAAGCAGGAGCAGCTGTCGGTATAGCTAAAATGAATGTTGCTAATGTAGGAGGAGCTAACCCCGTGGCACCTGTGGGCAATAATTATGCCAAGCTAAGTCGAGATTACACCAATCTTGGTGGGAAGCCTTTTCTTGGAATCGAAGATGCAGTTGAAGTGGAGAACTGGCTGCTTCATTGTGAAATGATTTTCGCCGATTTAGGTCTGAACGATGAGCATAAGAGGAAATTGGAATCCAGGCAATTGCAAGGAGCTGCATTGTACTAGTGGAACGGAGTGACCGTTGGTGTGCCAGAAGAGGAATTGACTTGGGTAGAATTTCGAATGAGATTTGAGGAAACATTTTTATCTGAGGTAGCCAAGTCATCCCTACTCAGAAAGTTCATGGAATTGGAGCAAGGAGAAATGTCGGTGTTAGAATATGCTACGAAGTTTGACGAGCTGTCCAGATATGAATATTCCACCATTGATACCGTGATTAAGCGGAATGAGAAATTTATCCGGGGTTTGAAGCTGGAGATCGCTAAAGCGACTGTGCCATATCTTCGAAATTCGAGTAATGTAGTGGTGGAAATGGCTATCGGGAATGAGGAGATGCTTATTACTTTTGGGAAAGAAAAGTCGGTAGAGACCCAAAATTCTTAGGGTAAGAAGAGGAAATTCTCAAGAAGAAGGGAGCTCAGAAGGGTGGAGCTACTAAGAAAGGGAAAGCTGATATTTTCTACTTCAAATGTGACAAGAAAAGACATTTTTCTCATGAGTGCCGAACCGGTAAGGGAAAGAAGGTTGTGGGGAAGAAAAGTGTGAAGTGTTTCAACTACGACCAGATAGGGCACTATAAGAATCAGTGTCCAGAGCCAGTCAAAGCTAACAAAGGAAATGTCTTTGCTTTGGAACCATCATCTTCAAGACCGACTGCTGTAGAGAAGGGAAAATCTGTGATGGAAGGTACACTTTTGATTATAGCATACCAACTAGAGTATTGTTTGATACGGGTGCATCACATTCTTTTATCTCTCATTGCTTGGTAGATAAGTTAGATCTAAAACCATTATACCTTGTTACTTCCTTAAGGGTTGCAAATTCGATAGGAGGATATGCAACTCTAGGAATGAGATGTGACCAGTTATAGATTGAGTTGTTAGGTCATGCTTTTGTCTGTAGTTTGTATGCATTTGACTTTGTGGGCTATGGGATTATTTTGGGTATGCATTGGTTGAGCAAATATGACGCTAGGATATTTTTCCAGTATAGGAAAGTATCATTGAGACACCCTGATAGTAGTGACCAAAATGTTTACTCAGTACATAATTTGAGTTAAATGTTTGTGCTTTGTTGAGTGCAATAGAAGTAGAAGATGAAGTAAATCGGGTTTATGTTGTGAAAGAGTATGTAGATGTGTTTGAGCCTGTTGCAAAAATACCACTGAAACGAGGTATTGAGTTTCGAATAGATTTTGTATCTGGAGCCGAACCCGTTAGTAAACACCCTAGCAAGATGACACCTACAGAGATGAAGGAGTTAAGGGTGCAGCTAGTGGACGTAGAAGGAAAGAGTTTTATTAGACCAAGCAGTTCATCTTGGGGAGCAGCCGCGGTGTTCGTGAAGAAACCGGATGGGTCATTGAGATTATATATCGATCATCATAAGCTGAACGAGAATACAATAAAGAATAGGTACCCTTTGCTGAGAATCAATGATTTGTTCGATCAGTTGAGTGGAGCCAAGGTATTTTCTCAGTTGGATTTGGCAATAGGGTTCCATGAATTGAGGGTGGTAGATGACAATATTCAATTAACAGCGTTTCGAACGAGATATGGTTCGTACAAGTGGTTAGTAATTCCATTCGGATTGACTAATGCGCCTGCTTTCTTTGTGGACTTGATGGACCGAATTTTCCAAGAGCACTTGGATAGTTTCGTATTGGTGTTCATAGATGACATTTTGATATATTCCAAGGATGAAAGGGATCATGTGATTCATCTTAGACTAGTGCTTGAGATGTTGAGGCGGCATCAACTAAAAGCGAAGTTTTCGAAGTGTCATTTCTGGAAAAGAGAAGTGAAGTTTCTTGGTTATATAGTTCCAGGGAAAGGGTTGTTTGTGGATCCAGCTAAGATTAAAGCTGTTAATAACTGGAAGAAACCTGAGACGATGACCAAGATAAGAAGTTTTCTCAGACTAGCTGGCCACCGAAGATTTATCAAAGATTTCTCGTGGATAGCAGCACCCTTGACTAAGCTAACCAGGAAGGACGTAAAGTTTATTTGATCCGATAAATATGAGGAAGCATTCCTTAGGTTAAAGTATTTGTTAACCAATGCACCCGTGTTAGTTGTGCCAGATGGTAATCAGGACTTAGTGGTGTATATAGATGCATGTGGAACAGAGTTAGGAGCAGTGTTGATGCAAAAGGGCAAAGTAATTGCATATGCTTCTTGATAGCTCAAACCGCATGAAGTCAGATATCCGACCCATGATTTAAAGTTGGCAACAGTGATTTTCGCATCGAAAGTGTAGAGACACTACCTCTTAGGAGAATGATTCGAGTTGTATACGGATCATAAGTCTTTGAGGTATTTATTCTCTTAGAAAGATTGAATATGAGACAGTAGAGGTGGCTAGAGTTTTTAGCAGCTTATGATTTTGGTATTGAGTATACACCGGGGAAAGAAAATAAAGTAGCAGATGACCTAGCAGAAATCATCAGAAGGTGGTGTTAGCTATGTTGGCAGAATGGAAGGATTTGGATGCATTGACTACCTGTAGTATGCAGTTAAGATTGACTGCTAGTTCTGGTCAAAATACTGCCATGTTATCTTGCTTGGAAGTTCGACCAGTATTGATCAAAAGGATTGTTTCTAAGCAGAGAGATGATCCATTACAAGCCGAAAGGATTAGAAGATTAGAACGTGGAACTGAGATTGATGATCTAAAAGATTTTAGTCTTGACCTTAAAGGATGGTTAAGGAAGAATGGACAGTTATATGTTCTAGATGTTGGTGACCTAAGGAAGGAAGTTCTTAGAGAATGTCATCAGCCGAAGTTTACTATACATATTGGAGGAACCACGATGTATCAGGATATGAAGAGAAACTTCTTCTGAAGGTATGAAAAGGAATGTAGCCTTATGGATGAAGCAATGTGCGAATTGCTAGCAAGTAAAAGCCGAACATCAAAAACCAAGTGGGTTGCTTCGGGCCTTTAGATATTCCGGTTTGGAAATGAGATTCTATATCCATGGATTTTATTGATGGGTCGCCAAGATCAAATAGGTGAAATGAAAGTATTTGGATTGTAGTGGATAGACTGACCAAGAGTGCACATTTTATTCCCGTTAAGTCAACCAAGATGACACCTGTTTGGCTAAGTTGTTTATGGAGAATATTGTTAGACTGCATGAGATTCCTAGTAGTATAGTTAGTGATAGAGATACTTTATTCACTAGTGAATTCTGAAAGAGTCTATATGAAGTTTTAGGTGCCAAGCTTAAAATGAGTACCGCTTATTACACATAGACGGATGGGCAGACAGAGGGAGTCCATAAGGTACATGAGATTTGTTGAGAGCTTGTGTACTGGATTTTGGCGGGTCATGGGAAGACCATTTGCTCTTAGTTGAGTTTCCTATAACAATAGTTATTGGACTAGTATAAGGATGACGCCTTTCGAAGATTTGTATGTAAGGCTGTGAAAATCACCAGCATGTTGATTGGAGACTGGAGACAGATTGGTCCTCGGTCCAGATATGGTGAGAGAAGCCACAGAGAAGATTGAGTTAATCCGAATTAGGATGAGAGAAGCTCAGTTTAGGTAGAAAAGTTACGTGGATAAGAGGCGTAAAGATTTAGAGTTATCAGCCGGAGATCATGTTTTTATTAGAATATCACCGATGGAGGGTGTGGTACGGTTTGGAAAATTAGGGAAACTAGCGTCGAGATATGTTGGACCGTTCCCTATTATATAGTGGATTGGGAAACTCGCGTACCAGGTAGAGTTACCGAGTAGTTTGGCAGGAGTCCATAACATGTTTTGTTTCTCATCTTAGAAAGTATATACATGATCCAGAGACTACTATTACTTCGACCATATCGAAAGATTTTGTGGTGGAATCAGATCTAACTTTTATGAGACAACCAGTTTGAGTTGTGGCCAAAGATGAGAAGAGGTTAAGGAACAAGACAGTCAAGTTAGTGAAAGTCCAGTGGAGTGACAACGAGAAAGACTGTACTTGAAGACAGTGGATAGGATTAGAAATACTTATCCTGAGATGCTATGATGGTATGTTCTATACTTGTTATATGGACTTTGTAGCTAGTAGGGTATACTAGCATTGGTTGTACAGATGTTTGCATGTTGGATATGCTTATTATGTAGTCGTTACTGAATTTCGAGGACGAAATTGTTTAAGGAGGGAAGGCTGTAACACCCCTAATTTTAATTAACGTTATTCCGGAGATTTAATTAGATAAATTAAATAGAATAATTTGTTGTGTAGTAAGATAAGGAGGATGAGATTTGATAATTACCAAGATCGTTCCTTAACAAATTAATTTTTAAGATTGTTTTAGAACTTAAAACATAAAAGAATATATGAGAGGGGTAAAATACGAATAGATATATCTTTGATCCCTTAAACCCTCTCCTCCTCCCATATCATTCTAACTTGCATAATATCAAAACAATCAAAAGTAACTTAGGCCGGCCATTAAACAAGAGGGAAGAGGGAGAAAATTCTTAGGAATTCAAGAGGAAAAGCTAAGGATACCACATCAATCTTCAAATCTCAATTCTCATTATCAAATCATGGGGAATAATAATAAAACCATTACATTTTTATACTTGTTGATTTCAAACCTTGATTGGGTTGATTCATTTATGATGATATGATATGCCATGTTTGATTTTATCTTTGTTTGGAAAGAATAATGAATAATATAATTTTTATGAAATTATTATATGGGTTTTAAGGGTAAAAACCTATGATTTTGATCTCTAAACAATTTGATTTTTGGACATGTTGTGTAAAACATAATTCTGGAGATAGGTTTTTAATTTCATAATTTTCCAAATTTATAGGAATACTTTATGAATTTCCTAAGGAAGAAAGGGTATTTATTTCTGGTTTTAAAAATAATTAATTAATGATTTTGGTCTTGAAATTTTTATATGTTAAAGAATATGTTAATCCTGATTTTTGATGAATTTTTTGAATTTTCCCCAAGAGATTATGATTTTATATGAATTTATTTGGCTAGAAAGGCTAAATAAATATATTAAAATATTAATAAAATTTAATGGTTTGCAAAATTACTTTAGGAATGACAAATCTGATCTATATCAGTTTTCTGAAAATATTTTGGTAAAAGAAGTTATTATTCAATAAGAATTTGCGTAACAACCCCACCGCGATACCCAGATTAGCAAAAAACATTACAAGTAATGTCGTCTGCTAATCCGGGGAATACGTCTTGTTAAGGGCAATCGAATGTGAATATATCTTTATACTAATACTGACATGTCATTTATACCTTTTAACTTAATATCTGAGCTGAGTTTGATGTGCACAGTGTTAATACAAAGTAATAGACACACCGATTTCTCAGAATCAGAACAATATATCTTATATATAACATAGATCACAGCGGAATAAATCTCAAATTATGCATATACAAATTTTGAGTTTACAAAGTGAAATACTAAACTTGATTGTTATACAGTTTTCCAATTCTTTAATCTCAATTGTACATCTTATAAACATATTCATAAATTTCCTAAATGAGATAAACTAAAAAGTCAAACGTGTTTATCTCCTTGCTAGCCGAAACATCCAAAGGTCAACTTGTCCTGTAACTTGAAAAGTCTCGGCCTGACCCGAGCAAATTAACACCCAGGTCAGACTATCTCTAAATATCCAATAGGGTGAGAATATGATATAACACAAGAATAAACAATATATAAGTAAATATAGATGTCCAGGATATAACGAGTCAGGAAATTAATTTAACTCATAACAGGGTTATAAATTTAAGTCACAAACACGCACTAGTCACTGAAAATAGAATAAAAGAATTAACTTACTTAGCATCCATCACAAGACACAAGAATATTTATTTATTTCACGAACACAAGGCATAAGAATATACATTTATTTCACTAACAAGACCTAAGAATATATATTTATTTCACGAACACAAGACCCAAGAATATATATTTATTTCACAAACACAGAATAGTCGCTGAATCCAAATATCCAAAATCCAAGAGATCTTACTCAAAGCGATCGTAACGATCGTACACAGAACCGTAGCAAACAAACAAACAATTTGGTATTACACGAACCGATCCGAAACCGAGGATCGTACACAGGACGGGAATCACAGGATCACAAGACGATCACAAGGATAGCAGCCATGACCAAATCTTTCATATTTATTTTAGATTATTACACTTGAAAAGAAATCCATGAGTAACTTATTAAGGATCTAGCAGCCACTTGCCGCACACCAAAAGAGATTAAACTCTAAAGTGCCAAATACTATCGCCTACAGTAATTACTACGATTTAACCAATACGTCCCATACCGTATGGTGAAAAACAAGTATTTACTAAAAGCTAGTAAATATCACTTATTACGGATATCATTGGAAAACCTGAACCATATTCTCTTAAGGATTTATCAACCACTTGTCGCACACCAAAAGAGAATACAACTCTAAAGTGTTAAGTACTTTCCCAAATACGATCACAAGAATTTAACCAAGGCATCCCATACTACCCGGTGAAATTCGAGTATTCGCTAATGGGCTAGTAAATTCCACTCAAACATTCTATTTAATGAGCTATACCATATTCGACGGTTATTCGAAAGCATTTAAACCAATCGATGACACTAAGTCAATTATTAGTACTCCACAAATTATAGAATTAAGGTTCTCAAAACATTTTTTCTTTTTGATTTTATTGTCTAAAAACACTTGTTATAAATTTCCATAAGTTTATTTACTATTTTTATTAAAATAAATTTTCACTTATTTGATAAAATATTCCATAAACCCGAATTATTCCAAAATTACATTTATGTACACAGTGTCTCAAATTTCCGTATAAAACACTTAGTTAATAACCCATATTTTAAAACCACTTTTATTATTCTTCCAAATCCATTTTGATATATATATTATTTAGAAATAAATTTGACTCACCTTTTTAAAACCATATTCCCAAAGCCACTTGTATATGTTATCACTTATCTTATAAAACCATAACACTCATATCTTCAAATCCATAACTCTATATACTAGAAATAATTAATATATATATATATATAATTACTTATTAAAATCATTTACAAAAGAAAGTTAAACTAATTTAGAAACAAGTTTGAGATTTATAAATTTAAATAAACTATCTTTTGTAAAATCAAAATAAAGTTAAACTAATTTAGAAACAAGTTTGAGATTTATAAATTTAAATAAACTCCCTTTCATAAAATTACTTGAATATGAAGCATATCCATTTATATATTTTCAACTCAAACTTAAAGCATTTAGATCTGCAGTTTCGACCCCCTATATCCCATAATTTTGCAAATCTCAAAACATAAAAGTTGTAGAAAAATATCTAAGCTTTTAAAAAAGATAAAGATCATCTAATTTTGACTTACGGTTCAAAAGTTATGCTCAAAATAATTCTCAGATTTTAAATTCACTGTCGCTGTCGTTTATTCTCAGGGCAACGACAAACAAATATGATTTCGACTATTTAAACCTCAAAATTTTGCAAAACTCAAAACATGACAGTTTTAGAACATAGTCCAAGCTGTCCAGAACTTCAAGAATTATCAAATTTCGACAAATAACATAAAATCTAAGATCAATTTAATTTCAAGTTCTAACACAGCCAGTTAAACATAACAGCGCGACACTATCGGTTTCTAACTCAATTTAGACCATTTAAACAACAGAATTTCAACAAGTGACTAACAAAGAAGTTGTAGCTAGTTGAAAGATATTTCTACAGCAAAAAGAATGAGCCGTTTTGGATAATTCTACACCATAATATCGCTATTTTACTGCAGCAAATTTCACACTAAAATTTTCAGCGAACAACAACACCACAATCATCCAAGTTTACAATCAATTTACAACCAATTCAATTCAACAAATTGAAAACAATTCTACAAAAAATCATCCAATTCAATCCAAACAGCAAATAATAATTATTTTCATGGATTAGAGATAGAAGTGTGAGTGATTAACTCACCTTTTCACTTCCTATAGCTTTCTAGATCCCCAAATAATCCTTGCTAAACCCTTAGCTTCACCAAAATCACCTAAAACTCAAGAACAAAAATTCAACCAGCAAGCAATTCTAATTAAAACAAGATCAAAATCACTATTTTATGGTTCTAAAAGATAGAGATAGGGTTTATAACACTTGCCCTATCATTATTGAACAAAAGCCCTATGTTTGCAACTTGATTTGGGGTTCTAGGGTGGAAGAAGCTTTTGATTCGGCTGAAGTAAAAATGAGAAATGAATTGTACGTATCTCATTTCTCACACAAGTATTAGCTACATGGGCCAAGTGGGTTTGGACATGGATTCTAAAGCAAAGTGTTGCTAATTAATTTCTTAAGACAAATGTTGCTATTTCCTTCTTATTTTATTTATACTAATCAATATTTTACAAAATCACAAGTTAATTTCTCAAATTTAACAAGACCAAATTAACAAGTTTAAAACACTCATTTATAATAATATTAAGGTATTACAAAAATGTTAAATATTACTTCTAAAATAAAATTATTCTCATTATTTTTAATAATAAATCTCAATATTAACACTTAACTGAATTTACATCATTTCCAAAGTTATCTTAGGATTTATTTATTAAGATAAACAAATCAATTATTTAAAAAACTAGGTTAGTTTCATAATTAAATTTTACAATTATAATTTTCAATTTAAAATACAAATCATAATATTAACATTTTACTATGATTACCAAATTTTATACAATTGATTTAATAACCTTCCTCGAGTCTCTTATTAACCTTCCTCGAGTTTCTGGCAATTTTAAAATCTTCTGACGTTTCCTACTAGTGACCGTTTATTGCGGCTGCGCGTCTTCATTCTCGATCGTTTTTCTTCTCCCAAGCTAGATGCCTCGTCCGAAGAAACCACCTTCGAATGCCCTCTCCGCTTTAAGGTCTGAAACCAGATATGGGAAAACCTTTTCCCCTTCCAACGCGAGTTCGGCTCTTCCTCGAGTCTCTGTTGCAATCGTCCCTCTGGATATTGAAAGTTCACAGCGTTCTACGACCTCTCAACGTTCTTCCATCAACCTCGGTGACCTCCATTTCCACTCGAACACTGTTTCTACGGCTGTCCCCCCCTCTGCCTGGGTCGTTGTTAGCTCTGCCTATGTCTGGAATCAGCGTTCCCGACCATTTGACTCCCCTATCGCCCTTGCTTGGAGCTGCAGCTAGGTGCGTGCCTAAACCATGGTCAGTTTCTTCTCCCCTAACTTTGAGTTTGAATGACAAAAGTGATGAACCAATGTTGCATTGTGTGAATGCCGAGTCAGTCAATGTTGTCGCCATTGATATTGTGCATGTTGATGTAGATGTGCCTGTTGTTAATTCGGTTGGCGCTGACAAAATGATTTGTGGTGAATGCACAAGCTGTGCTTGTGGAAATGATTGTGTGGCTGCTGTTGCTAAGGGAATGTCTTTGTGTTCTTTCCCGGATTCTACTCCTAAGCAACTGTCATCTTGGTCTTCTCTATTCACTAAGCTGCCAAGTAACGCAAGTGTTCATTCCCCGAGAGTGTTTGATAATGTTGTGCTTGATGGCGCTATGGTTTCTCCTTCTGTGGTGATTTAGGCAGGTATTGACATTGGAAGGACTACCTGGTTATTTTTTTCTTGGATTCCAAACCGGACTACCAATTGGTTAAAGCGAGATGCAATTAAGTTTGGAAGCCAAGAGGAGGGCTTAGTGTTCACTTTGATAATGCTATGTATTACTTCAAGTTCACTCGTCCTGATGAGAGGCAACGTATCCTTCAATCTGATCCGATTCTTATCGCTGGGAAGCCGTTCATCATCACATTCTGGAATCCTTCTGTGGATAGGGTTGTCGAGTAGGTATTATCTATTCCAGTATGGGCCCACTTTTCACGTATTCCTTCTGTCCTCCAGCCTTTGATCGGTCTTAACTGGCTGACCAGTCTTGTTAGCAAGGTCATTTGTTATGACGAGAACACAGTGGCAAGGAAGCGTTTAGTTTATGCTAAAGCCTTGATTGAGATAACTCCTACCAAACCCTTACCATCTTCTCTTCGGGTTCGTCTTCTGGATGGTCATGAAGCTAAGATTCTTGTTCGTTACAGATGGAAGCCGGATATTTGTACAACCTGCCAGTCTTTTGGGCATTCCACTAATTCATGTACGCGTGGGTCATCTGCTGTTCCTTTGTCTTCGTGGTCCCCGCTTCCTAGGCCCCCTATTAGGAAGTGGGTTCGGAAAGCGGCCCCTGTTATTCCTTCCCTTCCTTCTGATGACACCATTCAGGTTTCTCCCCCTGAAATTCATCCTTCTGCAATTAATCTAGTTGTGGAAGTTTCCCCTGACCCTGTGTCTATTACACCTTCCTCTAATACTATTGATTAGGACCCTGATGAGCGTGCTTGGGTTCACCTTCCTTCTGACATGAGGTTTTCGCCCAAGATAAATACCTATTATGTTTACATCAGTGATTCTGTTGACGACTCGAGGAGTCTTATTTACCATATTGATGGTGAGGGCCTTGCCCTCACTAGGGAGGGTGAGATTAGTGAGGTGAACAAGAGTAAGTTCTATGATGTTACGTGGGATAGGAGGTTTATTTATTCTCCTGATTCGGTTGGATATGCTCCTGATCTGGCTCTACTTTTCTCTACGTATGCTGATGTTATTGGCCTAGTGCTAGATGATGATAGTACTTGTCCTTCCTCCCCTTCTAGAGGATAGGCAAGTTCTTTTGTAGTAGCATAGGCCTTTTTGTCTATCTCGTATACCTTAGTTTATTGGTGGCTTGTCCACTTCATCCAGCTGCTCTGTGCATGTACAGAACACCTGTTCTTTATTTATATACAATGACACGGCCCACTATAAAGTCGACTAGCTTTTCTAAAAAAAATAAAAAAAAATAAAATATTCTAACTCAAATTGAAATTCTTTATTTAAGAAATAAAACTTATTCATTAAATAAAGCCAACCAAATATTCTCAAAATATGTTTTAATTTCACAATTAAATTTCACAAATCATAAATTAAAATTAATCGTTCCTAATTAAATTTAATTAATTATTTAATTTACACTAGGGTTGTTACAGACTTCCCCCCTTAAAGAAATTGCGTCCCCGCAATTTCTTTAATGAAAGAAATCCATAATATAAATTCCTTTTTAAAACAATTTTTGGCTAATAGGTTTCTAATTTCATCTCCAAAATCTCCCAATTAATATCAGTCCAAATTATAACACTAAACTCAAATTTGTAGTTATCAAAATTTCTTAGAATTCTAAAATAAAATTCTAACGCCTTAAATTTACAGAAAACTTCGCCAGCGTCTCCTTTGCGCGGATAGCGTATCGAAAATTTATAATATGAATATAATTACATAATATACATCTCATCTCAAGGATGAGGCATCCCGTAGGGAAAACATAAAAATGCGATATGTAATCCGAGATACGTACCTTATATTTGAAAAATTAGCGAGTCTGCTAATATTCCTTAAGTAAACAATTTGTAGTCTTTTAAATGATATTTATTTTACTTCAGATACCTGCACCTATCTCAAAAATTCATATTAGTATTTAATCTCAAATTCATATCATATTGGAGATATTAACAATTCATGGTTACACTTTAATTAGCTTGACATCATAATATTACATAATGAAAGAAATCCGTACTTAAATTTCAAAGTTTTAATTATTACTTGTGTCAAAATGTCACATTCGATGTTTAGGAACCCCTATCGATAACATGGAGTCCCACATATCGACCAGAATCCTTAAAGAACGTCTAGATAAGTCAACACAATAGATAATCATAAATTTAGACGCATTTATTTTATTATAACTAACATCCATGCATCCAATTTTAAATAAATGCAACCAAGCAATAATTCCTAGCAACCAATCAGCCAATCAACCAAAACTTACATAATCAATTTCATCAGAACAATTCAATGTCTGAAATTCTGTTGCGCAACTCTGATTATTCCTAAATCATTTAAATATTAAATTTATTACTCAAATTTTCCAAATTTTCTACTAAAAGAAAATAGTCCACTTTAATTTAATTCATTCCGGTTTAATTCCAAAATTTTCTCAACTCTAAAACATTTTACTCATTATTCTCCAAAGGTTTTAATGTAAAAAAATTCCAAGTTATCAATTAAATTAAATTTTTTTTTGAAAAAATCAATTTATGCCCCAAATGATTATCCCGATAATCATTTTATATTCCTATTCCTAATTAGATAATTAATACAACTACCTACCACACACTCTAGGGGACAGGGCTCTAAGTCATCTAGGTCTCGGATCCGTAGTATTATATGCTATAATGTTCTGACACAGCTCTGATACCAAACTGTAACGACCCCACCGCGATACCTGGATTAACAAAGAACATTACAAGTAATGTCGTCTGCTAATCCGGGGAATACGGCTTGTTAAGGGTGATCGAATGTGAATATATCTTTATACTAATACTGACACGTCATTTATACATTTAAACTTAATATCTGAACTGAGTTTGACGTGTACAGTGTTAATACAAAGTAATAGACACACCGATTTCTCAGAATCAAAACAATATATCATATAAATAACAGTCGCAGATCACAGCGGAATAAATATCAAATTATGCATATACAAATTTTGAGTTTACAAAGTGAAATACTAAACTCAATTTTTATACAGTTTTATAATTCTTTAATCTCAATTGTACATCTTATAAACATATTCACAAATTTCCTAAATGAGATAAACTAAAAAGTCAAAGGTGTTTATCTCCTTGCTAGCCCAAACATCCAAAGGTCAACTTGTACTGTAACCTGAAAAGTCTCAGCCTGACCCGAGCAAAATAACACCCGGGTCAGACTGTCTCTAAATATCCAATAGGGTGAGAACATGAAATAACACAAGAATAAACAACATATAAGTAAATACAGATGTCCAGGATATAATGAGTATGGAAATTAATTTAACTCAGAACAGGGTTATAAATTTAAGTCACAAACACGAACTAGTCACTGAACATAGAATAAAAGAATTAACTTATTTAGCATTCATCAATAGACATAAGAATATCTATTTATTTCACGAACACAAGACACAAGAATATACATTTATTTCACTAACAAGACCCAAGAATATATATTTATTTCACGAACACAAGACCCAAGAATATATATTTATTTCACAAACACAGAATAGTCGCAGAATTCAAATATCCAGAATCCAAGTGATCTTACTCAAAACGATCGTAATGGTCGTACACAGAAACGTAGCAAACAAACAAACAATTTGGTATCACACGAACCAATCCGATACCGAGGATCATACACCGGACAAGAATCACAGGATCACAAGGCGATCTCAAGGATAGCATCCATGATCGAATCTTTCAGATTTATTTTAGATTATTACACTTGAAAAGAAACCCAGGAGTAACTTCTTAAGGATGTAGCAGCCACTTGCCGCACACCAAAAGAGAGTAAACTCTAAAGTGTCAAATACAATCGCCTATAGTAATTACTACGATTTAACCAATACATCCCATACCGTATGGTGAAATCAAAGTATTTACTAAAAGCTAGTAAATATCACTTATTACGAATACCACTGGAAAACCTGAACCATATTCTAAGGATCTAGTAACCACTTGTCGCACACCATAAGAGAATACAACTCTAAAGTGTTAAGTACTTTCCCAAATACGATCACAAGAATTTAACCAAGGCATCTCGTACTACCCGGTGAAATTCGAGTATTCTCTAATGGGCTAGTAAATTCCACTCAAACATTCTATTCAATGAGCTATACCATATTCGACGAAGCGTTTTTCGAAAGCATTTAAACTAATCGATGACACTAAGTCGATTATTAGTACTCCTCAAATTATAAAATTAAGGTTCTCTAAACATTTTTTAATCTTTGATTTTATTGTCTAAAAACACTTGTTATGAATTTCCATAAGTTTATTTACTGTTTTTATTAAAATAAACTTTCACTTATTTGATAAAATATTCCATAAACCCGAATTATTCCAAAATTACATTTATGTACACAGTGTCTCAAATTTCCATATAAAACACGTAGTTAATAACCCATATTTTAAAACCACTTTTATTATTCTTCCAAATCCATTTTGATATATATATTATTTAGAAATAAATTTGACTCGCCTTTTTAAAACCATATTCCCAAAGCCACTTGTATATGCTATCACTTATTTTATAAAACCATAATCACTCATATCTTCAAATCCATAACTCTATATACTACAAATAATTAGTATATATTTATATATACAATTACTTATTAAAATCATTTACAAAATAAAGTTAAACTAATTTAGAAACAAGTTTGAGATTTATAAATTTAAATAAACTCTCTTTCGTAAAATTACTTGAATATGAAGCATATCCATTTATATATTTTCAACTCAAACTTAAAGCATTTAGATCTGCAGTTTCGACCCCCTATATCCCATAATTTTTCAAATCTCAAAACATAAAAGTTGTAGAAAAATATCTAAGCTTTTAAACAAGATAAAGGTCATCTAATATTGATTTACGATTCAAAAGTTATGCTCAAAATAATTCTTAGATTTTAAATTCACTATCGCCGTCGTTTATTCTCAGGGCAACGACAAACAAATATGATTTCGACTATTTAAACCTCAAAATTTTGCAAAACTCAAAACATGACAGTTTTAGAACATAGTCCAAGCTGTCCAGAACTTCTAGAATTATCAAATTTCAACAAATAACATAAAATCTAAGATCAATTTAATTTCAAGTTCTAACACAGCCAGTTAAACATAACAGCGCGACACTATCGGTTTCTAACTCAATTTAGACCATTTAAACAATAGAATTTCAACAAGTGACTAACAGAGAAGTTGTAGCTAGTTGAAAGATATTTCTACAGCAAAAAGAATGAACCGTTTTGGATAATTCTACACCATAATATCGCTATTTTACTGCAGAATATTTCACACTAAAATTTTCAGCGAACAACAACACCACAATCATCCAAGTTTACAATCAATTTACAACCAATTCAATTCAACAAATTGAAAGCAATTCTACAACAAATCATCCAATTCAATCCAAACAGCAAATAACAATTATTTTCATGGATTAGAGATAGAAGTGTGAGTGATTAACTCTTAGCTTGCAAGATCCCCAAATAATCCTTGCTAAACCCTTAGCTTCACCAAAATCGCCTAAAACTCAAGAACAAAAATCCAACCAGCAAGCAATCCTAATTAAAACAAGATCAAAATCAATATTTTATGGTTCTAAAAGATAGAGATAGGGTTTAGAACACTTACCCTATCATTATTGAACAAAAGCCCTAAGTTTGCAACTTGATTTGGGGATCTAGGGTTTACATGGAAAGAGGAAGAAGCTTTTGATTCAGCTGAAGTAAAAATGAGAAATGAATTGTACGCATCTCATTTTTCCCACAAGTATTAGCTACATGGGCCAAGTGGGTTTGGACATGGATTCTAAAGCAAAGTGTTGCTAATTAATTTCTTAAGATAAGTGTTGTTATTTCCTTCTTATTTCATTTATTTATACTAATCAATATTTTACAAAATCACAAGTTAATTTCTCAAATTTAACAAGACAAAATTAACAAGTTTAAAACACTCATTTATAATAATATTAAAATATTACAACAATGTTAAATATGACTTCTAAAATAAAATTACCCTCATTATTTTTAATAATAAATCTCAATATTAACACTTAACTGAATTTACATCATTTCCAATGTTAACTTAGGATTTATTTATTAAGATAAACAAATCAATTATTTACAGAACTAGGTTAGTTTCGTAATTAAATTTTACAATTAATTTTTTTCAATTTAAACTACAAATCATAATATTAACATTTTACTCTAATTACCAAATTTTATATAATTGATTTAATAATGTTCCAATTTAAATTGAAATTCTTTCATTTAAGAAATAAAACTTATTCATTAAATAAATCCAACCAAATATTCTCAAAATATGTTTTAATTTCACAATTAAATTTCACAAATCATAAATTAAAATTAATCGTTCCTAATTTAATTTAATTAATTAGTTAATTTACACTAGGGTTGTTACAATTTGACAAGGAATTGGAGTTGGTAAAAAGATATTGCTTTATAAAGAAAAAAATAGTTTTTATATTAATTATGGGATTGCCATGCACCATTAATCGATGTCGACCTCCATCTATGCAACATGCCATCACTAACCTGAAGGGAAGCATACGATATCAATCTCGTTGATATTAAATGATTCCTTAAGGTTGGAGCCTATCGATGCCGCATATGTATGCCGCATATCAATATCGCATGTCACCACTTATCTATATCAGCATTGAGGATGCCGCTAGTATTCTATATCAATTCCTGTTTATTCATGCCGTATCTCTCTATGCCGCATGCTTATCTATGTTGCCCGTTTTATGTCATCAACCTTTAAATAACGGTAATGATGTCGCCTATCTTTATATCGATTGTGATAATGACACTTATTTTCAATTTTGACATTAATAATAAAGGAACTAATGCTGCTAGTCTTCTTTTATAAGCAGCCTAGTAGCCTAGCTTTATGAAATTGATTTCAATTGTTTTAAAACGTTGATGTCGAAGAACATCAAGGGTGACATTCCTATTTATAAGGCTGGAAGCCTTTATTTCTTGCAAACCAAGTTTTATACTTCATAGTGTCGGCATCCTATGTATGCGGCATAAATGATTTTGGTCCTAAGGCCTTATACTCTATAAAATCAGAATTAAGGTTTTGATATGAAGGGATGCGACATCTTATATCCGCTATATTAATGCCGCTAGTTTTCAAATATGAACAAATTCTAGTTTTGGCGTTATGCCCTATAGTGGAGAGGTGCAACATCCTCATGTTATATTCCAACGTATACATGGCAGTATTAAAATGGTTTATAAAGTGGCATGAGAAATTGGTAAAGTAAGTGACTATATTTTCCCTGTTTTAAATATGAATTAAAGAGATTAATCATATGTAATGATAAATGTTTTCAAGGAATTAATTATTGTTTAGCCCAAGTTTTTATTTGAAATTACCAAAGAGGATTATTGCTTAAGGTTAAGTAATTATAAGATGCCAATTGATTGAATATATTTGAAAGATGGATGTTATATGTTCTTATTTTATTTGATTGGTTATTTTGCATGATTATTATTGTTATACTCACATCATGACCCATAACTCCATTTTGGAATATAAAATGGCAGAATAACCAGCTAGATTGACTCATTAGTGAGTATAATCAGATTTAACTCCTGAGTGAGTAGAATTGCATCCAGGAGATTAGATAGATCAGAAGTGTTAGGATGCCCAGAACTGATCAAAAGATTATGATATGAGATATGGCATTTGGAAGGGTTCAATAGGTTCATGGTGATCCCATAAAAACTATAGCTTAAGCAGTGTTATTGAAGGATATCTAGTAGGTTCCTAGCGATCCCATGAAAACTATGAATTGAAAGTATGGTATTGGAAGAATTCAATAGGTTCATAGTGATCCCATGAAAACTATGATATAAGATATGGTATTAGAGAGTTCCAAAAGGTTCATAGTGATCCCATGAAAACTATGATTGGAAATTGTTATTAGTAGAAACCAATAGGTTCTTAGTGATCCCATGAAAACTATGATTCTATGCAAGTAGTCCTTATGAGCTTTGATAGGTTATTAGTCAGCCCATGAAAACTAATAGGTTCATAGTGACCCTAGAAAACCATGGATTGAGATAGATAGTCATTTTTGAAAAAGGGTGAACTTTGGGTAGATATAACCCTATGTTGACATATGAGTCAGACTACCCACATTGCATACTTGCATATGATGATGTTATCATGTATTAACCATTATGGATGTAGGAGCATAGTATATGGTTTATATGTTTGCTAAGATACTAGTGAGGGGAAAACTCATTCCGCTCAGCGGCATGGTCTCACTAGATTTCTATTTTTGGTCCGAGATGGTAGGTTATTATTAACACCAAACAGTTTTCCTAACCCAAAGTTTTTGTTTTTCCCCTTAACTCTCGGGTACTCATTTGAGTAGGTTAAGACTAAGAGTTTCCAGGTTTCTAGTAAGACGAATAAGCTTCCGTAGACATGCATGAGGCAATCTAGCTATTTAGGAGTTCTTATCTAATCTAATGTGTTGTTTGATTATGTCTGTATGGATGTAATGGCAAGTTATATAATTGCCAAGTGTTAGACTTTGATCAACCAAAGGGGCATCTTCATATGTCGCTCTTAGAGTATTTTGTAATAATTATATTTTCTTTGAACGTAGGATTGCAAATGGGATCATGTAATGAATATGGAATATTATTTGTGAAATGAAATGTGAAATTTTTTCATTAAATTGTGTTTATAATTTTTATATTCATGTGCTTTTGATTATTGAGATGATTAATATAGCAGCATTTTGTCACCGGAAATTAAAAACTATGGATGACTGCAGCATCCGCAGAGCTTAGTTTCGGGCATCAAAATGGGGGATGTTACATGTCCCAATTCTTTCAAGAATTCGAAAAGGTCCAACGTACCTTACAGCCAACTTCCCTGCTCTTCCAAACCAAATAACTCCTCTAATCCAGGAAATCTTTACAAATACAAAATCTCCAACTGAAAATCCAAATCTCTCCCCCTTCGATCGGTATCGCTTTTCTGTCAGTCTTGAGCTTACTTCACCCTCCTTTTGATCACAACAACCTTCTCCATAGCCTCCCGAATCATATTAGGTCCAAGCACTATCTGGTCTCTGGTTTCTACCCAACACGCTGGTGGCTTGCATGGTCATCCATAAAGAGCTTCATAGGGTGTCATGCCAATGCTTGCTTGATAACTGTTGTTGTAAGAGCATTCTACCAAGTGCAGATGATCTTTCCACGATCCTCCAAAGTCCAAAATACATGATTTCAAAAGATCTTCCAAGGTTCAATTCACCCTTTCTATTTCCCATCCGTCTGAGGATGGTACGCTATGCTCAAACTACCTTTATTCCCAAAGCTACTTGTAATGCCTCCCAAAACTGATTGGTAAAGATAGGATCCTGATTACAATGCTAACTGGAACTCCATGCAATTGGACGATCTCTCTTATATAAATCTCTGCCAACGTTGTTGTAGTCCTGATCGGCTTTACTGAATAAAATGGACGCTCTTGGTTAACCGATCCACAATGACCCAAACACCTTCATTTCCTTTCCTTGATCTTGGTAAACCATCAATAAAATCCATTGACACTTGCTCTCATTTCCAATTTGGGATCTCCAATGGTTAGAGTAATCCAACAGTCCTTTGATGATCGCCCTTGATTTGCTTATAGTTCGCACATTGGTTGACATAGATTGAGATATCTCTATTCATCCCTACCCACCAAAATACTCTCTTCATATCCCGGTTCATCTTATTAACTCCAGGGTGGATACTTAACTTAGATTTATAGTATTCCGTCAAAAATTCTTACCTAAAACCATCAACATTCGGAATGCATAATCCTCCATTCATACCAAAAACTCTACGGCTATTGATCTCAAAACTCGAACATCGACCTTCCTCCACTCCTTGCATAAATTCTACTAGAAGACTATCTTCTCTTTGTTTACTTGTAATCCTCTCCAAAAGAGTCGGAGTAACTTCTAAATTAGCACAAACTACATTCCTTCTGAGAGCATCTGCTACCACGTTTGCTTTCCCCAGCGTATATAAAATATCAAAGTCATATGCCGTTAGAAGTTCCAACCACCAACGCTGCCTCATATTCAAATTTTTCCGTGTGAAAAGATACTTCAAGGAATTGTGATCCGTGAAGAGTTTGAACTTTTCACCCAACAAATAATGCCTCCACATTTTTCAATGCAAACACCACAGATAATAACTCCAAATCATGTGTTGAATAATTCTTCTCAAGAGGCTTCAACTGCCTGCTAGCATAAGCAATAACTCTACCTTGGTATATCAAAACTGCACCCAAGCCTACACCACAAGCACACAATCAACCCTCCACCTCCATCCGGAATAGCTAGAACTGGAGCGATGGTCAACCTTTTCTTTAGCTCAATGAATGCTTCTTCACACTTCGGAGTCCAAATAAACTAAACATCTTTCTTCGCCAACTTGGTCAGGTGTGAGGCAATCTTGGAGAAGTCTTGGATGAAGCTTCTATAATATCCGGCCAAGCCTAAGAAACTTCGAACATCCATCGGTGTCTGCAGTTTCTTCCACTCTTAAACAGCCGCTACCTTTGCTGGATCAACCGAAATACCATCCCCCGACATGACATGTCCGAGGAACCTTACTTCTGATTGCCAAAATGACATTTAGAAATTTTTGCTTTTAAAACGCGTCCCCTTAACATCACCAGCACCACTTCCAAATGGTGTTTGTGTTCTTACTCGATCTTAGAGTAAATAAGAATATCGTCTATAATGACCAACTCTAATTTATTCAACACATCTCTGAAAACTCGATTCATAAGATCTACAAAATAAGCAGGTGCATTGGTTAGCCCAAAAGGCATAACTAGCCACTCGAAGAAATAATATGATCCTCTAAATGCTGTTAAGGGTATACTATCCTCCGCTACCCTTAACTGGTGAAATCCTGAAGCAAGGTCCATTTGGGAGAATACTCAAGCACCATGGAGTTGGTCAAACAAGTCGTCTATATAGGGTAAGAGATACTTATTCCGAATTGTTTGCTTGTTCAGCTCCCTATAATCCATACAAAGTCTTAAAGAAACATCAGACTTTGCGACAAAAATTACCGTTGCTTCCTAACTTGAATGACTTGGTCTAATCAGTCCTCTTCTCAACAAATAATCTGTTTGGTCCCTTAACTCCCTCTTCTCTCTCGGAGCCAGTTTATGAATAGGTTGAATAACAGGTTCCAACCGAGAATTAAGTCAATACGGAACTCAATCTTCTAATGTTGAGGTAGACAATTAACTTCTTCAAAAACGTCAGGAAAATCCTTATTAATTTCTATGAACCCTAACTCTTCCTTGGATGAATCCAATGCATACAAGAAATTACTCATTCGCTTGACCGGTTCTTTATATGATATTCTTTCCAATACCCTTTCGGACTTGGCTTTTAACACTACCATCTGCTTAATACAGAACGACTCTATACTTAGATAACCAGTCCATACCGAGTATAACATCAAACTCATTAAAATGCAAAACATACATGTCCCAAAAGAAAGGGTGGGTAAGATAAATAATTTGCACCTTTCACAAATCATGCATAGATTAGTTACACCATCTATGGGATTAGACACACAGATAAGGGTTTCAATAAATTTAGGGGAAAGTTGCAATCTACCAACCAATTTTAGAGAAATAAAACTATGGGAAGCACCTATGTCAAATAATACTCAAACTAAAATGTCATTAACAAATAAGGTACCTTCAAGAACTATTTTCCCTTTCACATCCCTTGAGGTTGAGGATTCATCCTTGATAACATAAACCTTGACTTACTCCCCTTTCTTCATCAATGGACAATCCTTCACCATATGCCCTAGTTGGTGATAATTAAAGTAGAGTGTCTTTTGAACCATTGAAGAAATAGGTACTCTTTGCTGCTGCTGAACTCTAAAATTCTTATAGAATCTTGCGATATGGCCCCTTCTAATTCCACTTATTACAAATATAATCCTTAAACTTGTTCCCTTTATCTCCTCTCGACTTTCCCTTCCACTGCTTCTTCCATTGTGGGTTGAACTTCCTCTTATTTGGGTTGTTGTTATTGTTGCTTGGTGCTGTTGTCATCTTCTTCTTCTCTAGAACTTCATACCTCAAATGCATACCTACCAAATCCATAAAAGATCCCTTCATCAGGTGGGTGGTCATATTCTCCTAAAATCCTTCCCTCATTCCTATCACAAACATCTCATTCTTTTTAAGTGGGGTATCAATCAACTCTAGGTCAAATAGTGATTGGTCATTAAACTTGGTTTCATATTCAGATACTGACAAATATTCTTTCTTATGATCTAAGAAACTCCTATACATACGGGTCTTTCCTGGAGCGGGCATAAACTAGTTTTCAAACACCTCCTTAAATGTAACCCAAAAAAATCATCCTCTAGAACATCCACTGTAACGGAGTCCCACCATGTTGCGGCTCCACCTTGCGACTGCCAAGATGCTAAGAAACGCTTCTGCTTGTCTGAAATATCCATCCCCTTAAAAATCTTTTCGTAAGAATGAAGCCAAGCTTAGACTTTGACAATAATTCTAAGCCCTTAAATGGCTTTCCTCCTAGATTAGTATAGTCTTTGCATAGAGCTGAAAAGTTCACATGGGGCTGCACTGGTGCCGCCTCTTTAACTACTCCTACTCTTCCAACATTCAAAACTCGACTATTGGTGGTTGTGGCACTACTAGCTCCTCTACCTCATCTTTCTCTATTACTCATTCTTACTACCTGGATATAGTAAGATAACTTTATAATACTTAGATGAGATAATATTAAAGGAAAAGGGTACTGAATCGAACATATCAAAGTTGATTGAAATAATTTGAATATATATATATATATATACATACATACATATATATGATTTACAACTATACACTCTCAAAGACTAAACTCATTCTAGGGTATTGCTAACCTTATCTCTAATGAGTTGAGCCCAAAGGCCTAGGTGTTCGCTCAACCCAAGCTCTGATACCACATGTAATGATCCGCCTTTCTTACTCCTAAAGACGATACTTAATACATCCACGATATTCATGTGTCTATCATCTAGGTGTCCAAAAGACAAGCCATTGGGGTAAAAAGAAAAGACAAGAAGAAAGAAACACAGAATCTCACAACGTAAGGAAATTATATATAATAGAACGTAAGATAGTAATATGGTCACTTCCAAAGTGAAACATAAGAGTTACAACATGTACTAACTTCAACCAGAGACAGTTATAATTGCTTTCCCCTACAATGCTGATACATAATGTACATCCATAGCGGAAATAAAATAGATAACTATATAACGTGGAAGCCTCATGCTCCATGCTCCTATAAAATGCTTCCGTAAGAACTTGGATTACTTGGCTACCCATACAAATTTGAGTACCCAAGAGTTTTAGGAAAAGAAAGAAAAAACTCTAGGTCATACATGGGTCTGGTGTGAGTAAACTCCAAACTACTAAATTTTTATACTTAATAAACTCTTTTAAAATAAAGGTATTTTGTAAGACCATGTCACACATAAACACGGATAGTTTTTTATCTTACGATAACCAAACCATTTTATAGAAAATCCAGTGATATTATAATAATGTATAGGGTTTAAAATAATATTGAACATAGCTGAAATGCTTGCATCTCACATTCCATCGTATTTGGGCACAACTAAGTTCGTAAGGCACTTATTGGAAAATGGATTCCATCAATGACAAGGCTACTGGGGTACCACCTATCACAATACCTCTCTAGATAAAATGTACTGGGGTCGAAAAACTTTCAACCCCTATGAGTGAAGACTAGCCTACCCCTTACTGGATATTACCAAATATGATCATTCCTCGGTTGCGATCAACAACTGTTCTAGGCCCGAAGCATACATCAAAAGGAATAACATTGATCTTGATCGGGGATGATCACACCCTAATGGTAGCGGACCATATAGTCTTGAAGAATATCCCCTACTTTAGTCATTTCTGGGTATGAGGTTTGAGGCAACGATTTACCTTTCATATATCAATCCCACTTGGAATGCTAACACTGCCTTCCAGGTGTCAATGCAATGCTAGCATTTATCCATACAAGTAGTTCGGGATTTAAACAAACCGAAGGCACTAATTCTACTACATTCGTTTTGGAATCACCCTCAGGATTAGTAGCAATTAGCCCTTGCACTTCAAAGATCTTCGTCTTTGATTCCATCATCTTCCAGATGTTTTCAAATTCGAACGCTTACATTGGTTCGAAATGGTTTTTGGATAACTCATGTTGTCCGGTCTCGGTCTCTTCGAACCAACATTCGAAAATTTTAAAATGGGTCAAGTTACCGATAGTGGATAAATCTACTATCTAGGGTGTGTATAGAATTTCATATGAAAAATAAGACATCGTATACTTGTCCCCACTTTTCAATTTCAAACAGTACTATCCCTTGATTAATAGTGAAGTTGGACAAGTTAGAAAACTAACCTTGACTCGACGTACATTCTTACTTCTCGGGATAGAGATGAGTTTTCATACTTCGGAGTTTAGTATTAAGTATACAATGAAGTATCTTCCGTATACTTAATTAATCATGACCCATTTATCAAAATTAACCCTCTTATATTTATCACGTTTCTACTATTTTGACTTCTCTATCCCTCGCCTAGAAAATTAAGTTCTAGATCTCATAAATAGTGGGAAGTCTACTCATCGGCTTTTAGTTTTAAATATAAGCTGACTTACTTTCAATAAAACATGTCAACATTTTAGCATACCTTATCATATTTGTTTGGCTACTTAATGGCACAAATGAAGAAATCCCTTGTATTTCAGAACACCCTTTGTAAAAGAAAGTTGCTTTTAAACAAACCAACCTTTGAAAATAAAGCGATTTAAATTAAAAACTTTATTTATTTAATTAATAATAATTTAAACATTTTGTTTATTTATTTATAATTAAATAATAATTAAACCTTACATAATTAATAATTAAAAAATAATTACCATTAATTAATTTTTTATTAAATAATAATTGTCCTTAAGTAATTAAACCTTAATTTATTTATTTATTAATTAAACTTTAATTAATTAATTAAACCTTACTTAATTAATTAATTAAACTTTACTTAATTAATTAATTAAACCTTACTTAATTAATTAATTAAACTTTACTTTATCGATAATTAAATAATAATTATCCTTACTCAATTAATTAATTAAACCTTACTTAATTAATAATTAAATAATTATTATTAAAAATATTTTAATATTCCTTTTTAATACTTATAATATCTTTAAAAAACCTTTCCAAAATTTAAAGTAAAAACTCTTTTGGTTTATACAAAAGTTGTCGATTTATGAACTACATCCATAGCGACTATCGCTATATGGACCATAACTTTCAAACTTATTTTATACATCAAAATAGCCTTTAAATCCTTTCCTTCCATATTAAAATCACTTAAAAAACTTTGTATAAGAGTTGAAAATAAAATAGGAAAGTTTGAAAAACATTTTATAAATATTTCTAGAAAACAAGGAAATAAACAAGTTTTAAAACACACGGGATCTTGGTGTCGAACATAAACAAATTCAAGTGTTAACTTTCCAACTAACATACTACCAACCATATACATAAGCACATGCATATACACATGTAAATTTCATCCATAAATAAAGAAAGATTATTACCTATACATCATATATAAGCACTTCGACTATATTCCAAGTCATCAACCAATCATCACATATACCCTCCACTTTGAGCGGGAACCAAACCAAACAACATCATTTTCAAATACTTATAAACATAAGCAATAAACTAAGATTATTATAACAAATAATAAAGTTAAAAACTTTGTTTTTAAAGTGAGCTTTACTCACTTAAACAAGCACAAACCTCACCCAAACTTGCAGACGACACTTGGACGGGGCATCCTTCTACAAAAACTTGCTTTCAAGACCAAGAGGAGGTGGATTAGGCTTAACCTTGGACTTGTTTTGGGAGTTGTTTTGGTGAATAAGTGAAGTAAAGAAGAGCGGAAGTGGTTCTAGAAGCTAGTTTAAGTGTTTTAAGAGGAAAAAGAGAAAATTTTAATTAAAAATCTTTTGGAAGCCATTAGTGGAGTGGAGAAGAAGGTTTTAAGAAGGTGGAAAAGAAATGAGAAAGAAATAAAATGAGGTAAAGGAAGAAAGGAAAGAGTTAGGTTTCTTTTATAGAAAATGAAGATGTGAATTTATTAAAATGCCCCATATAATAAAATAATACATACCCTCCACCAAAATTTGACACATCACTATCCTTCTTCCTTATTCTACACGTTACCTATCACCTAGTTCACTTCTCTATCACTTCATCTCTTAAGTCATGTACTTGATGTATTATCTTTTTACCATTTTCTTTTTAAAATTTTACAAAAAAAGTCAAAACATACTTTACTTACTGAAGTAAATATTTAAACTTATTTACTCAAATCACTTCCTTAACCAAAGCATATGTTATTTATTTATATGTATATATATATATATACACTCTAGTGTACACAACATGTTCCGATAACTTTTAGATGATGAAAAGTCGAAAATCCGAAAAACGATTTTCAGTTACATTTTTTGATTTTTCTCCGAACTAATTATTTTTGTAAACCAAATTTTAAAACAACCTCACCATCATTAGTTATTACTTAGAAGAGATGAATTCATGAATTAATTATTTAAAAATATATAAAATATCTCTATTTAAAGTGATTAAATTACGGGTCGTTACAAATTCGGAGGAAGTCTCGAAATCACTTAGAAAGAAGTTTTCAAATGCACCTGCTGAAGGGATTGACTCTTCAATGGGATTGGGGCGTTGGCTCAAGTGTAACAGACAAAGATTTGATCACCAATCTTTTGGCTTCAGAGATGAAGTGACCATAGTGCCTCCGGGGATGTCCCCCCAAATGATTCATCTCCACCAACATTATAGTCCTCATCTTCATTTTCCTCATCCTCTCCCTCTTCCTCTCCTCCATCTGTCTCTTCACCCCCGGCTCCTCTAACATTCTCTCCTTCCATTATCCCTTCCTCAGTTAGATTTTTAAATCCTCTATCCTCCTCCTCTTCAATGAGGTTTGCCTCAACTTCTTGCCCTTCTTAAATCCTCTATTCGTCATCGTCAGAGTCACCCTCTAAAGAAGAAGAACCAGCAGCGGCTCAAGCTGCTTTGGTAGGAACTAGATTAGGGATAATGCTCCTTTTGTTGTAAAGGAGGTGAAATCATCGCAGTCGAGCATTAGTGAGGAGGATTGTTGTTTTTCTCAAGTCATGACTGATCCCCTTCAAGGATTCCAAAGTTTGTGAAAGATCGTCAGGTGGGTTCCGTATAGGGAGATCTATCAAGGATATGGAAAGAGTATTAGATGTTTGGGGTGAAGAAAGCCCAAATATAGAGAAGAAGTTTGATGTAGGAACTTACAGCCAGATAACCTGAGGTGGTTGAAGACTTCAGGATAGTGAACAAAGAAGTATTCGCTCTTAAAGTAACTATGCTTATGAAGTGCCTTGACAACTTTGCAGAAATTATAAGCCTCGATGATTAACAAAGAAGGAAAGTCTTTCCTCTTCTTAAAGTCGAGTAAGAAGGTGGGCTCTTTGGAAGTAGAGGCGAGATAGGTGCATCATGCAATTGATATAAAGAGAGCTAAGTAAAGCATAGCCATTTGGATGAACTTAGGTAGGAGTCATCCCGAGCTCTTGAAGAAAGGATTTAAGGAACTTGTTAAAAGGATATAATTCTCTCGATAGGTATATATAACTAGTGTATGCATTATAGCCCACTGGCAGGAGACGAGCCCTTTGGTCGTGTGTAGGTAGAAGGACCTCATCCTCAGGGATCGTGTGCTTAATGCAAATCGTTTTAAGCTCCTTGGAAGTTAGTTTGGAGGGTGTTTGCTTTTGAAGATTATCCAAGACATAGAGAATAGGTTGAACCTCTCTTGGAGGGGCAAGTCATTAGGTTGATCTATTGAAACAGCCTGGAGTTGGAGTTCTCGTGTAATAGAACATCTAGCTCCAGATGGAGTGGAAGTAGATGCTTAAGCAGTATAAGAGCATGCTTCCATCAGAGGAGTGAAAGGGTTGAGGTTGGTTCTAAGACAAGGATACCATCTGGTATCAGTCATTTTGAACTAGAAAACTTGACGATGAATGAGGTTAGGTTTGTGTTGAACTGGAAAACACATAATCTAACGAATGTCGACATATGTTGATCAAATGGATTATGCACATTGATCAGGGCAATGCAATGTGTGAATCTATGCGGTATGTGTCCTATGTCCAGAGAATGGTGTACAAGAAAACTTTGTATAGATATCCCGCTCGTACTAATAAACGAGCTCCATCACACTACGGAACTATGTGTCAGATTTTACTAGTTAGCGGAGAGTATACGTAACAGAATCATTGTCCGGAGTGACATGAAGCTTTATTTGTAGGAATGCAGGACTACGATATATAACTTGAAGTGTTGGCGCATGTTTCTATTGGACGTTGCAGTGCGTTCAATGTGACCTTTTCATTAAACTGTCCCACCAAAACTGGATCATTAATCCACATTCGACCAAAATTCGACCAAAGTTTGTTGCACCTCTTTTGTATGTGAAAGCTTGTCACATACAGCAAATTTATGCCCGACATGAAAAAAAGACTTGGAGTAAAGATTGTGTGGACTTGGAGTGGACACCAAGTAAGCCAAAAAAGCAACACTTGGGGTCAAACCTGAAGAGACTTGCAGCCGCCTCCGAGTGCTTTGAGGCTTTGCTCGAGTTTGATTTCAAATTGGCCAAAGTAAAAAGAGAGGAACAAAGGCATTGTCAAAAGTTAATCTATGATTGTGCCATTGCGACGGCGATGATAGGATGATGTTAACGAAGATGTGTTGGCCCTGTAAATAGAGCCAAAGCCAAGATCGAAGACCCACCTAGGATTAGATCATGATTTGTTAATGACAAAGGAAGTCGATGTTGAGTTATTGATGAGACCTAGATTGCGGCAGCTCTGGAGTAGTACGGTAGTGGTTGAAATGTTTGCATCAACGATAACATCTAAAGAAAGGAAATGACGATGGTTGGAAGTTGAAATTGCAAAAATAATGAGGATGCCAAAATGAAATGGGATGATGGGAATTTTCCAAGTGTTGAATATTTATACCACACTTAGAAATCATGTCGGTACCGACATGATTTTCTCCTTAAAAAAAGAAAAAGAAAAGGAAAAAAGAAGCTTACCTGGTCGAGAGATGATGTGGCTTCCATAAAACTGGAGGCTTTAACTCTGTTGCGGAAAAGAATTGGTATGACTATTTGAAGTGATGAATAAACACGCTTGGAATGGACGTGATGCTTTAAGATGATTGTTACTTGATTGTTGAATCTTATGCATCCAAACTCGTACTTCTTTTCTTGATCCAAAGCATGCTTTTTTACATGAAAGTAGGGCAAGTGATATTCAGCCTCTAAATCGAGCAACTTCTTGATGGATCTGGAATTCAAGATAATGAAGGAATGGATTTAGAACTTAAGGGGTTGTCTGGAATGATGGAGTACAAGAAGTTGGAGCAAGACTGGTGCAAGGCAAATATGGTTGGTACCGACATGATTATGGTCGATATCGAGATGATTTCATGGGGGATCCACTTTTGAACAAGTAGATGAACAACTCAAGTACTTTGCATAAAAACGGCAAGTCACACAAAGGACAAATCATGCATGTACCAACATGATTTGTAGGGGCAATTTTGAAAATAAAGCTTATAAACTTGAAAATGTTAACAAGTATGAAGGAAAAAAGCAGAATGACATCGAGTTAATATGGTCAGTACTAACCATATTGTGGTCAATGCTAAGATGATTAGCACTACGAATTTACTTGTTCTTCCTTCCTAATCTCGTTGATCTAAACTCTAACTGGTCTTTCACGAGTTGACGACTTCAGTGGGTGGATTCATCTATAAATAACCACCTTAAAGTAACAAAAAATGGAATCTGTATTTCAATTATCTTCTCTAATCTAATTTAGCCAAGAATTGTAATCAAACTCGGATTTACTTGTTTTCTTGATCTGAAACATTATAACTTGTTTGAATTCATGCCAAAATTCTTCAAAATAAAAATTAATGTGGACATAGGCGATGATTTGAGGCCGAACCACTTTAAAATTTGTGCGTTCAAGTTATTTAATATCGTTTTTATCTTTCTTATTCTCATTTTTGGATTCATTGGGGTGTTGTGTAAATTTTTAGCCCAACATCTGCTAAAATTCAACATTTAGAAAAAATACTTGCTATATAGCAAGCAAAATATATAACATTTAATAGCGAACAACCAAGATGTTGGAATACAGATACAATTCTAATTACATTACAAATCGACGCTTTTAACAATTTTTGGGCTGGAGTATCAATTGCAAAAAAGAAAGAAATAGTAGCCTATACATGTGGAAAGTTATCCAAAACTCGAAGTAAATATGTTACTTATGATAAGGAATTGCTTGCCATTAAATTAGGTATTAAAAGTTTAAGAATTTATTTATTACACAAACATTTTATAATCGAAACAAACGACAAATCCGATGCTCAATTCTTAAACAGTAAACGTATGAATAATCTTAAAGAAAATCTTAAGCATTATGGCAGGGTAACGTTTCATAATTTAATGAACCTTCAACTTATTTGATAGGGGTGGTTAAAAGAATATCTATAGTTACAAAGCCTTATACCTTTTACTATAAAACCAATAACTCGGAAAAATATGGATTTTTTTATGAAAGAATCTCTAGACGAATAAAATGTGGAATTTGTGCTTGTGGAAATTATCAAGTGATCAGAGCGGAAAAGGAGGACTCGAAATTTTGTGAAGAATGTGGAAGACGGTTTTGTCCTAAATAAATAGATATCTCCTCTAGATGAGATGTAACAACCCGCATATTTATCGATTATATATTTAAATATAGAATCGTTAATCGGATTGAAGTCCGAAAAGCTACTTTTTGCAAACGGTCAAATCAGGACTCGAGACCACTTCCATTGAGTTCGAAACGCCGTTTACAATCTTTTAAGTATAAACTTTGATATATTTGGAGTAAGTTGAATTTTGCTACTTTTTCTATTTGGGTTTTGGGTTTGGATTCAGCCCACTAGCTAACTTAACACCCTAACTCAGCCCTCTCCTCTCCATTCACTCATTCTCATTCCTCAAACTCAAGTTTCAACTGAAAATGGTGGAAAGGAAAGGGAATTAGAAATTCCAAGCCCTAGTTCATTTGCAAAATCCAAATTCTTGCTCCAAAATCAAAGAGAAGCCATTGGTAAGCCTCCTCTTCTTCTTCTCCAACTCATTCTTTTATCAATTTCAGAAATTCGTAAACCTAACTTTGGGAATGTTCTCCTTTTTGAGCATAGATTCAAGATCATTTGGGTTGTGTTGAAGAGTGGTTGATTCTCCCTTTGCTTTCAAGCTCCTTCTTCATTGTTTTTGTGAAAAGGTGAGATTTTTATCTCACATCTATGACTATAATCATCTTCGATTGTTGGGTATGAATTCCTAACACTTATTCATGTGTATTTGATTTTGATTTGGATTGCTTTTGTGAATATTCCAATTTTTAGTGTTTTGAGTTCAATTCTTTGAAAATCCTAACTTTGATGTTTTGATCATGTTTTTGGTGATGAATCGAAGAGCTTATATGGCCGGGTAGTCGATGGGCGTAAACCCTTAATGTCGTTGCTCGACCGATTGCAATTCGAAAGGGATTGGCATTTATTAGATAGGCATGGGAGTGCTGGTAACAGGCTCCGGTCGGCCGAACTCAGGGTCCGGTCGACCGACCTGCTACCCGAGCATTTCCCTGCCTCTGGTTTGGAAGTGCAGGTTACAGACTCCGGTCGACCGAACTAAGGGTCCGGTCGACCGACCTGCTACTCGTGCACTTCTGCCTCTGGTCCGGTCAACCGACTCAGGGAGTCCGGTTGACCGACCTGCTCCCTTTTGCCAATTATGCCAATATTGCCTATTTGTTTGAACTTCCAACTTTAATCGATTCGTGTTGTTTCCCTTTTGTTGTTATCATTTATTATCGAATTTGATGACATTTTCTTCGGGAATTTTCGGAAATATCCATTTTGATGGATTTGATATCGATTTCATTGGAATTGATTCACGTCTTCGTATGTGAATTTTTATCATTGATTGTTTCTACAATCGTTTTTGTGATTTGTCACTTTAAAAATATAAAGGTTTTCTATACTAGTAGTAAATATTCAAACTCTTTATCAAAGATGATTTCAACTCTATTTTTAATACAAAGCTCGTTTATAAAACCGTTTTCCAATCTATTAGTATATACGAACCTTTACTTCATTCGTATGAGAAAATATAATTAAACGGCTTAGCAAAACAAGTGGTATGAAACACTTGCGTTTACTTTGTCGGTTAATTTATGGACTTGTTCGATTAAAACTCTTGTGACAATTTTCTAGTGGAGATCTACAATCTGTTCGTAAATATTTGAGTTAAGCAAGTGGTTATGGGACATGAAGCTAAACTCTTATATTTACTAGCTTAGAGTAATCGACACTTCTTGATGATCGATGATTATCATTTTATGGTTTAGACTAGCAATGTGCGATGTCTCTTTGTCCATGTGGAGGACTGTTCCTCGTTTTAATGAGCTTCGTCTCACTTCTCGCATGGGTCGTACCTATTTAGGTGTGTCGATGTTTATTTCACGCATGGGTCGTACCTATTTAGGTGCGTCGATGTTTGTTTACTTCGTGGAGCAATCGGCTCAATAAGTCGGGGCATGGGGCGTATCTTTCTAGGTGCGTTGATGTTCGTTTATGCATGGGTCGTATCTTTCTAGATGCGTCGATGTTCGACTTTGCATGGGGTGTATCTATCTAGGTGCATCGATGTTAGACATTACATGGGGCGTATCTTTCTAGGTGCGTCGATGTTTATCTATGCATGGGGCGTATCTTTCTAGATGCATCGATGCTAGAGCATGGGGCGTATCTTTCTAGGTGCGTCGATGTTCGACTTTGCATGGGGTGCATCTTTCTAGGTGTATCGATGCTAGACTTTACATGGGGCGTATCTTTCTAGGTTCATCGATGTTTAGTTTATGGGATTGGCCATCCTCTTTTCTTGTGATTTCTGGATTTCTCGTTGTGATTTCTGGAATTTATGTTTCACCACCTTTTTCAGTTGGCATTGATATGTTTGTCATTTATTGTGGCTTGGTGAATTAAATAAAGAATTTGACGTTCTTTTTATGCTATGAGATTCATGAGATATTTGTATGATTTTCCTTTGTTGATTTTCTAATGTATATTTGTCGAGGTATGACATTTTTGGTTATCATACGTTTTTATTATATCTCTTCTTATATCTCATTTTATCTGATAATTATAGCTAGACTGATCCGTTTATTATTTTCTTATTAAATAATACTCGGGTCAGACTGAGATTTTACAGGTGCTTCCTCATGACTTCTTATCTGGGACTATCATCTGACTTTTGGCTATCTACTCTAGCATTGTAGTTTTTGGTTGTATACATTCGATATATTGACTCATTGATGTATACATATTCTATTGTCTAGCACTTGGATCTTTTCTTTTGTGATATTGTGGATCTTATTTGACCACTACTCTGATGTACACTTTCATGTGTTATATTCATATCTATTTCTGCCTTTGTGATATGAATTGTCTGTGACTGATTTGTGTTATGTTTATTTCTATATTTGTTTCCGAAGTATATATACATAGCCACCGTGTAGTAGCTTTGAGTTTGTATCGGTATGTCGGATTTCCTCTTGAGATGAAAAGTTATATTTTTATCTGGCATATCGGTACTCGCACAAAGCAATTACATGGATGGTCGCTCCTCAACAGCCTTATTCTCCACGCTAGTCGACGACATTACCCCGTAGTGTCCTTGTCTAGCATGGGTATAGAGGTGGGGCGTCACAGCTTGGTATCAGAGCCAAACTTCGGAACAATGTAGAATAATCTAGCAAGGATCATTGTCCTAAGTCTTTCTTAGGAATCGTGCCATAGGGTTTGATTCGAGTCTTCGTACCATTCTATCCTATTTTCTTTTATGATTCCTTGTTTTATCAATCATGATTGTTTGATATTCATTCTGAGATTAATCTTTTTCTCTTTTCTTTCTTTCTCAAAGAAAAGAAATGGTTAGACCTGGCCGTCCCAGCGCCGGTCAATCTAGTGCTACTCCTCCGGAGGGAGTATTTATGTCTGCCCAACAGCTTCTAGATCTTGTTAAGAATGCTCAAGCTATCGGACCCATTCCAGAGCCTACTCATCCTCGATCCGGTTTTGCACGCTTGTGTAGAGACTACACCGATTTGGGTGGAAGGCCATTCCGGGGATCCGAGAGTGTCATTGAAATCCAAGCTTGGCTTAGATCATGTGACCGCATCTTTTCTCGCATGAATCTTGTTGATCTCCACCGAGTCCAAGTGGCTTCTAGCATGCTCCAAGATAGAGCATTGGATTGGTATGATCTTCTTATTTCTGAAATCATTGAAGCGGATCTCACTTGGGAGCAATTCCGAGAAAGATTCGAATTGAAATTTGTGCCGGAGGCTGAAAAAGTAATTTTGGCCCGGCGTTTTATCGACCTTGTTCAAGGTGAATCTTCTGTGACGGACTACGTCGCATCTTTCGAATCTCTTTCTAAATATGGGGTCGAGTATATTAATACCCCATTGAAGAAAAATCAAAGGTTTGTCTATGGGTTGAATAAGAACCTTAAAAAGCCTTTGCTTCTGAAACTGGAAGTTTCTTTTGATCAGCTTATTGATATCGCTCTTCGACTTGAAGAGGCCGATAATGAAAGTAATGTTGAAGTTGTGGGTGCCAAACATAACTTCAACAATAACATGAAGCGGCCTATTAAGTTTAAAGGTCCCAATCCCGACAAGAAAGGGAAGCAAGAAACTTCTATAGCAAAGACTCCTACCACTAGTCGTGGACGATGCTACAATTGTGATTCTATGGACCACTATGCAAAGGAGTGTCCGCAACCCCTCTATTGTCGCTATTGCAAAAGTTTGAGTCATCATATATCTGCGTGTCCCATACTTCTAGCCAGAAGGAGGGAAAGTTAAAGGTTGTGCAAGCCTCTACTAGCACTTCTTTTGGTCAAGGTATTTTCTATCCATGACAATATTTATTTGTGATTATCTTATTCAAGTTCTTTTTGATATGGGTTTTATCTCATTATTTTTATATCAAAAGAACTTGTGATTCTTTTTCTTTAAACATTTCCAGGCTTGATGACTTCTTTGAGGACCGCGAATCTGTATTGGTGGATCCGCAACACTCAATTTGTTTTTTTATTGATGTCGAAATTATTTTATGTAATTTTTCTTTCCGAGCCGATTTTTACTTATGCCTCGAAAGTGACTTTTGTAAGGATTGGCTTAATTATTATGAAGCCATATCCTTTGTCCCATGTGGACTATTCATCTTCGACATTTTCAATCTGTTAAGCAGTTTCTGTTTTCCCTTTGTGATTTTGATTCCAATTTGATGGCATCACTTTATTCTTTATGCTCTCATGATGAGGAAAGTGTTATTTCTCTCATTCATGTAGTTTGAGAATTTTCCGGTATTTTTGAGTTGTCTTAGGATTATCACCTAAGCAGTCTTTTGAGTGGTGATAAGGTCTTTTCAGATCGACCTTACCATTGGTTTTCTTTAGCCACGAGTTGCGGAAGTTAGCATCCACTTACCGCATTCCGCACTCGTTATGATTCTTATGAATAACTTATTATGTCATTCAGTTTATCCAGTTTATTTCATCCATTTTGTAAATCAAGTATTCTATGAATATGTCGATGAGACCATTCTTGTATTCATTGATTTTGGATGAGAATAGCAATTTAAAATTTTGCAAATCTTTTTCATAAGATTTATTTATAAGTACAATTTGATTTTTCTCTTAAACGAGCAAAGAATATTATTAAAAGTTTTTAAGAAACATGTTTATCATATAGAAGATGATTTTGTGATTGTATTGCCCATTGAGTGCTTTAAGAATTCTGGTCGATGCACTTGATCAACGTTATCGATAAGAATCTCCTAAACGCTTTGATGAGACAGTCAGACACGATATATATTGACTTGTAAAAATGTAAATTTTTCTAGAAAGATTATTACATAAAGGTAAGTTGTAATTTTTGAAAATTCTAGCTTTTCAGGAAAGAAGATTATTTGAAAGAGTTCTTTTCCGATATTCTTATTCTTGTGATTCCCGAAGGGAACCAAGACTTTATCTTTTGTACCGATGCTAATTGTATTGGTTTGGATGTCGTTCTCTTGCCAAAGAGAACGTGCTATCACTTGTGCTTCTAAATCATTAAAGCCGATCGAGACTAGGTATCATGATCTAGTGCTCGCAGCTATTGTTTTCGCTTTTAGAGTTTGGCATCATCATTTTGGGGGAGAAATTTGTTCTCCAACTAGATCATAAATCTTTGGAATATTTATTTTCTCATAAGGGACTTCATGTTGACTCGAGTTCCTGGCATCTTATGATCTTGATATTCTTTTTATTCCCAGAAGGGAAATCGTGTTGCCTATGCGTTTAGTCGTAAGCAACAAGTGGTTGATTCTTTGATGATGTCTGAATGGAATTATCTTTTTATCAAGTTCATCAGACGTTTTGATATACTTCGTTTTAGTGAGCTTCGTCTCATTTCTTTTATGGACTAGCGTCCGATGTTCTTTTATGGCCCTCCGTTCATTGGACGTACCGTTATTGTACTACATCGATGTTCGGAGTTATTCGTGTTTCCAGTTTCTCGGGCGTAATGTTATTATACTACGCCGTTGCACCGGCTCAATTTTATGTTATTCATGATGTTTTCCACGTCTTTCAACTTCGGAAATGCCTTTGGGATTCCGATTTTTATTCTTGAGCCCGGTATTATTGTGGAAGTTGAAGTTTCGCCTATTTGACTTTTGAGCAACATTCTATTCGCATCATTTCTTCGGGGGTTGAGCGCCTTCGAAATAAAGGTGTTCTTCTTGTGAAAGATCAATGGTTCTCTAATCCCAAGGATTGCCCTTGGGAAATCTGGAGAATTCTTTCGTGCTCTTTTTGTTGAACTTCTTATTTCAAATTTTCTTTTGTGTTGATATGCTTTTATGGTTGTTACCCTTTATTTTCTTCTTAAGTATTACGAGGATGCAATTTCTTTAAGAAGGGGAGTCTGTAACAACCCGCATATATATCGATTATATATTTAAATATTTTATTTAAATATAGAATCATTAATCGAATTAAAGTCCGAAAAGCTACTTTTTGCAAACGGTCAAATCAGGACTCGAGACCACTTCCATTGAGTTCGAAACGCCGTTTACAATCTTTTAAGTATAAACTTTGATATATTTGGAGTAAGTTGAATTTTGCTACTTTTTCTATTTGAGTTTTGGGTTTGGATTCAGCCCACTAGCTAACTTAACACCCTAACTCAGCCCTCTCCTCTCCATTCACTCATTCTCATTCCTCAAACTCAAGTTTCAACTGAAAATGGTGGAAAGGAAAGGGAATTAGAAATTCCAAGCCCTAGTTCATTTGCAAAATCCAAATTCTTGCTCCAAAATCAAAGAGAAGCCATTGGTAAGCCTCCTCTTCTTCTTCTCCAACTCATTCTTTTATCAATTTCAGAAATTCGTAAACCTAACTTTGGGAATGTTCTCCTTTTTGAGCATAGATTCAAGCTCATTTGGGTTGTGTTGAAGAGTGGTTGATTCTCCCTTTGCTTTCAAGCTCCTTCTTCATTGTTTTTGTGAAAAGGTGAGATTTTTATCTCACATCTATGACTATAATCATCTTCGATTGTTGGGTATGAATTCCTAACACTTATTCATGTGTATTTGATTTTGATTTGGATTGCTTTTGTGAATATTCCAATTTTTAGTGTTTTGAGTTCAATTCTTTGAAAATCCTACCTTTGATGTTTTGATCATGTTTTTGGTGATGAATCGAAGAGCTTATATGGTCGGGTAGTCGATGGGCGTAAACCCTTAATGCCGTTGCTCGACCGATTGCAATTCGAAAGGGATTGGCATTTATTAGATAGGCATGGGAGTGCTGGTAACAGGCTCCGGTCGGCCGAACTCAGGGTCCAGTCGACCGACCTGCTACCCGAGCATTTCCCTGCCTCTGGTTTGGAAGTGCAGGTTACAGACTCCGGTCGACCGAACTAAGGGTCCGGTCGACCGACCTGCTACTCGTGCACTTCTACCTCTGGTCCGGTCAACCGACTCAGGGAGTCCGGTTGACCGACCTGCTCCCTTTTGCCAATTATGCCTATATTGCCTATTTGTTTGAACTTCCAACTTTAATTGATTCGTGTTGTTTCCCTTTTGTTGTTATCATTTATTATCGAATTTGATGACATTTTCTTCGGGAATTTTCGGAAATATCCATTTTGATGGATTTGATATCGATTTCATTGGAATTGATTCACGTCTTCGTATGTGAATTTTTATCATTGATTGTTTCTACAATCGTTTTTGTGATTTGTCACTTTAAAAATATAAAGGTTTTCTATACTAGTAGTAAATATTCAAACTCTTTATCAAAGATGATTTCAACTCTATTTTTAATACAAATCTCGTTTATAAAACCGTTTTCCAATCTATTAGTATATACGAACCATTACTTCATTCGTATGAGAAAATATAATTAAACGGCTTAGCAAAACAAGTGGTATGAAACGCTTGCGTTTACTTCGTCGGTTAATTTATGGACTTGTTCGATTGAAACTCTTGTGACAATTTTCTAGTGGAGATCTACAATCTGTTCGTAAATATTTGAGTTAAGCAAGTGGTTATGGGACATGAAGCTAAACTCTTATATTTACTAGCTTAGAGTAATCGACACTTCTTGATGATCGATGATGATCATTTTATGGTTTAGACTAGCAATGTACGATGTCTCTTTGTCCATGTGGAGGACTGTTCCTTGTTTTAATGAGCTTCGTCTCACTTCTCGCATGGGTCGTACCTATTAAGGTGCGTCGATGTTTATTTCACGCATGGGTCGTACCTATTTAGGTGCGTCGATGTTTGTTTACTTCGTGGAGCAATCGGCTCAATAAGTCGGGGCATGGGGGCGTATCTTTCTAGGTGCGTTGATGTTCGTCTATGCATGGGTCGTATCTTTCTAGATGCGTCGATGTTCGACTTTGCATGGGGTGTATCTTTCTAGGTGCATCGATGTTAGACATTACATGGGGCGTATCTTTCTAGGTGCGTCGATGTTTATCTATGCATGGGGCGTATCTTTCTAGGTGCGTCGATGCTAGAGCATGTGGCGTATCTTTCTAGGAGCGTCGATGTTCGACTTTGCATGGGGTGCATCTTTCTAGGTGTATCGATGCTAGACTTTACATGGGGCGTATCTTTCTAGGTGCGTCGATGTTTAGTTTATGGGATTGGCCATCCTCTTTTCTTATGATTCCTGGATTTCTCGTTGTGATTTCTGGAATTTATGTTTCACCACCTTTTTCAGTTGACATTGATATGTATGTCATTTATTGTGGCTTGGTGAATTAAATAAAGAATTTGACGTTCTTTTATGCTATGAGATTCGTGAGATATTTGTATGATTTTCCTTTGTTGATTTTCTAATGTATATTTGTCGTGGTATGACATTTTTGGTTATCATATGTTTTTATTATATCTCTTCTTATATCTCATTTTATCTGATAATTATAGCTAGACTGATCCGTTTATTATTTTCTTATTAAATAATACTCGGGTCAGACTGAGATTTTACAAGTGCTTCCTCATGACTTCTTATCTGGGACTATCATCTGACTTTTGGCTATCTACTCTAGCATTGTAGTTTTTGGTTGTATACATTCGATATATTGACTCATTGATGTATACATATTCTATTGTCTAGCACTTGTATCTTTTCTTTTGTGATATTGTGGATCTTATTTGACCACTACTCTGATGTACACTTTCATGTGTTATATTCATGTCTATTTCCGCCTTTGTGATATGAATTGTCTGTGACTGATTTGTGTTATGTTTATTTCTATATTTGTTTCCGAAGTATATATACATAGCCACCGTGTAGTAGCTTTGAGTTTGTATCGGCATGTCGGATTTCCTCTTGAGATGAAAAGTTATATTTTTATCTGGCATATCGGTACTCGTACAAAGCAATTACATGGATGGTCGCTCCTCAACAGCCTTATTCTCCACGCTAGTCGACGGCATTACCCCGTAGTGTCCTTGTCTAGCATGGGTATAGAGGTGGGGCGTCACATGAGAGGAGAACTTCAAAAAATAATTTGGTTAAAGTAGCCAAATCATGAATTAAGCATGCCTTTTTAACTCGGTGGTAGAGTAACACCATGGGTAGACTTAAGTCATCGGTTCAAATATGATAAAGGGTATTTTTCATGAATCTTGAGTCTTTATCTTTGTTTTTCATCGAATATTATAGATCTTTTGATAGTAAAAAAGGAAAACACTATTGTATTATTTATAATATAATGAATTCTTATTGTTTTATTTTGAGTTCTAATTAATAATTATAAAGTTGAACATTTTTATATTAAGAAATATACAATTATGATGTTAAATATACTATAGGATATACTAGTTTTGTTGTTGATTTTCTTACTAGGTTATGAACTATAGACCGAAAATATCTAGACAAATTTAAAGAATTTATTAAACAAATGAAAAGACAAGAAGTTTCCAGAAAATGAAAACTTCTGAAAAAATGAAAGCAAACCTCCACAAAGGATTCTTCATTAAAAGAAAAATAACCATCTACGAAGAATTCTACTCCCAAGGCTCTACATAAACTTCACCAAAAAATGAAGTTGCTCAGCATCCATAGACTAACCAAGTAACTCCAACCCAATATAACATAGTGTTCCCTTTAACCCAACATGTCAAGCCAACATTTTCTTTAGCCCTGTACGCTAGATCAAAACTTTTTCTCATAAACAATTTGTTTCAAAACAATGAAAAAATAGTTGCCCCAACCAGAGAACAAAATCCTTATGCTGCCACAATAATAAAAGAGTGGTATAGTTTGGAGATGAAAGAAAAAGCTCCAAATTTATACTGAAGCTTTAGTGGATGCTTCAGAGCCATCCCATCTTCAGAGATTAAAGCTTCAAACTATTGGCTTACACAATTGAAAAAATCCTTTTACAAATGAAACACGCCTGTTTTCAAAAAGAAAAAAAAATCCAAAATTCACATAAATTAGTGTCGCAACTCTCCCAATTCTCCTCTACATCATGATATGATGCACTTAATGCAAATGAAGCAGAATTGTTCTTTGATAATACACAAGAACAAAGAAATTGAAAATAGTATTCTCTAAATAGGAGACATCCTATTTAGTTAATTTGACAATTCAGGATTTTCTTGAATTAATAAAATTTTGTGAAATCAATAATGCAAAAACTATTGAGATGGAAGTAGAGATGATAGTCCAGATCTCTCTTTATAAGCGACATCTCAATGGGGAAAATGAATTCCTTATGTTTTTTGACAACTTAGAAGATTCAGGAGTAACAAATTTTTTTTGAACACAATTAGTTAATTCTCGATAAAAATAAAAGATCTAGACTTTTAGTTTGCTTTTCGATACTGAAAATTATCAAGAACATATGTGAAAAGGCCTAGTCCATGAAGTTTGCGTTAATACAAATAATCCAAAAAAAATTACAAACTATATTCCAGAAATCAACAAAGATAAAGTTATTGAAAATGCTAGCATATTTCAAAATATATTTTTGTTTAGAAATTAGAGTATATGGGAAGAAAGACAATATATCTGAACTTCACAAAGTTATAGAAGATCCTCAAAATGAGTTTACCAAATACAATAAGGAGGATTTTCTCGAAGAAAATGAAAGACTACATGCTGCAAGAGAATTATTCCATAAAGCAATCAATCTAGGTAAAATTGGAACACACTCCTTTCGTAAGGGAAAAACAATCCTACTTTATGATTGGCTTCAAGCTTTGAACCCTTTGATATAGAATAAATAAAGTTCAACAGTTTCTACAATCTCTTAGGCTAGGATAGATTGCCACCATGGAATAGGAAGAATATTTAGAGGACCATGAACAAATTGCCATTATATGGGACATGATAGATATTAATACACTAAATGAAGCACTAGCTAACTAGATATTGGTGATTAACGACAAGCATGGTAGGTCCTACCAATACTTTTTTCTTTCCAATTGGTAAGACACCTCACCAAGGAAAAATGGATAACTACCGCACTAAAAATGGGGTGGCATGCCTACCATACAAAATAAACTATTGGACAATGCAACAAATGCATTATTAAGGAGATACATACCGCATTAGTAGGGATGACACATCAGCCACTTCCGATAACTATAAATTAGGATCCTAATTCGAAAGGAAGGACATCAGTTTTGATTTCAGATCTTCATTTTTCTGAATTCCTCTTGTAATCTCTCTCATAATATTCCTATTGTAAATCTTCAAGTTTGTATTAATAACACCATAGATTGTGGTTACACTATAAGTTTGTATTAATACCAATCTTGCATTCCTTATATTTCTACCATCAACTGGGCTTGCTTGATGATCCCTGTTTTTGCCAGCATGACGACGTTGATTGCAGTTGCCATGGATCGATCAGTACCGATCGGTAATGGATTAGTACCAATTGAAGCACCTAAAGCATTTGCTCCAGGTACTTCATTTTTTCCAACAATTCCTTCTCCGACTTTGATATGATTCGCCCTATACCTAGCTACATAACTCCCTTCATCAGATCTAGCCAACGAATTCCTTCTTCCTTCACGATTTCTAGCGTGAGCTCCTTCTCCTTAAGGTGCTGGCCTTAACAAATCTATTGCAAAGTTTCCTTGAAAGTAGTCAGTAGGCCAACTAAAGGTACTCTTGCCCAACCAAAGCCAGCCAATTGGTCTGCCACCAGTTTGCAAAGGCCAGCCTAAGCCCATGTTGGTCTCAAACTAACCTTTCTACTTAACATGGTGCAAAGATGAGGACCGATCATCTCATCCTAAAGCAACCTTCACACTTAGGAAAGATTTATATCTGGTTCAACTAGGTCCGGCTTGGTCCTAACTAGCTCTCCTATATTAAACTTCTTCCAGCAGCAGCTAAAAGCTAACACAATTCTCCTGGCATCACATCGGCTGACAAACAGCTCCTATCCTAGCCCGCCACAGCAAATATCACATCATGCAAGACTCGACCATGCATGACCCGTCTTTAGTATGGCTTCAGTTTAGCCAACTCCAACCAGCATCAGGCCACCCTCCCAGCTACCTTGTGCTCTGTCGTTAACTGTCTTCCCCGCATAGTCCTCAACAAGATTCCAAGTCTCTTCCATTTTGCCGACAATCGGTCGGCCAGCTCAGCCATGTGGGTACTCAAGTGAACGACAAAGATATACATTCATCTGAAGCACCATAATTAGGTGGCTGAAAAGATGTGGCCTACCATCAGCATTAAATGCGAATTTAATGTAAGCATGCCCTAGTTTAGAGAGGCAGTGAGTATTTTGTCATCCACCGTACATCTTCTAACACACTTTACAGTTGTCAACCATCCACCTCTACAGTCAGATTAACAATCAAGCGTTTTTCCCGCTAGCACTACAGTGCGATCTGAACCATCATCTATCCGCTTCAACTACTATAAATACCCCCTGCATTGCAACTTTAAAGAGGTTAGAACATTCAAGAACTATGAATACTATGCACAATTCAGCGCTCTTGATACCGCACAAGTCCTTATGATTAAATAGCTTTATTAGTCTTAAATGTCCCCCTTTTCTTATTTTTTTTTGTAATTCCCTATAGTTGTAAGAGAAATATATAGTAAGAGAACTTCACAGTGGACGTAAGTAGCTTTGCTGAACCACTCTATACCTTGTCTTATTTACCTTTCAACTGCGTATTTAACTCCTTTTTTCTATTTTTAAGCCTAGTGATTAACAAGTAACCTTAGTTTTTCACAACGGCTTCGTATCATTCCGAGGTTGGCTATAAAACTAGTCAACAAAATCAAATTGTCCAGCTCCTCCATTGACGTCCACTGTGTTGCTTCCATCCTTTGATAGACTCTGACTATCGTTCCTTCCAATTCATCTCTAGTCATAGGATATGGTGGAGGTTGCATAGTTCCTTTACTTTCACTTGGATTTCTAGCACTTTTTTCACCATATATTCCTCTAGCTTACTTTCCTAAATTCCACTTAGGTCCTATTTGATGTGATCTCCTTATATATTTTTCTCAAATTTGAGTAACACAAGGGATCGGGCCTGATCTTTAAGGTTCTCAATGAAACCGTCAAAAAATACTAGCCCAAAAATTAGTCTAACACCACCAAAAGACAACATAAAGCCACATAACCTGAGGATAATCTTTAATTGTGAAATTTTGAGGATTATAGCCTTTGATTCCATGAATATGATAGTTTTATATCATTATATCTTATCAAATAGTAGAAGATCAATGAAAATATGTAAATATATGAAGAGAAAGATAGGAAAAGCAAGACAAGAGAATTTTTAGCTGTTTAGTTATGCCTAAATCCACTTTAACGATATTTTATTGTAATATATCACTTGATCTAGAAGAAAATACAATTATAATCTCGAAATTCTAAAATCAAAAATTTAATGGTAGCACTTCTCCTAGATAAGTAATAGTAATTTGTCAAGACCTCTTATATGTTACATGTAGATCTATACTTACAACTGTCATTGACTGTTATTGGGTCTTAGAGTCATCAATCTTCAATGCTAGTCCATTTGAATACGTCATAGGTCAAGTTCCAAGATAATAAAAGGAAAAACAGGTCAAAAATAACCAAGTTGATGGATCATACTCGATCTATTGTTATGTCCTATACTTAGTCATCTTTGAGTCTAGCATCCATTCCTTCATCTTTTAAAACCCAATATCATTGAATGTCGCTTTTGAAAAATCATTGATAACAACTACGTAATTACTACACTCGGCTTTGGAGTGCTATAACAACATGCTCTCATAATACTAATACATGTACATTCACAAATGTAGCGAAAATAATAAATAGTATACATCCAAAGCCTTATACTCATCACCAGTTAACTCCAGAATGTCAGGCCTAATCATGTACTCTCAACCTACTTAAATGATTACCCAAGAATCATAAGGGAAAAAATAAATTTCAATTCAAACATAAGTTCGGCTTAAGAAACTTTAGTAAAATGCCCATACATATCACAGTACATTATAGACTACGCCGTAAAAGTACACAATAAGTTTTTACCCTCATAATACCAAACAACCTATATTAAGAAAATACAGATCAACCAAAGGTGTTTACATTCTGTAATATATATAGTAGAATTGTAACATGCCCATACAAATCATAGTATATTTTAAGTAATAACACTTGATAGATATCTATGTTTTGTAATATATATGTATGTATATGTCTATATATAGTTATATATATTTATATACAAGTATAATTTCAACATGACATGGGTGAACTATCCTCAAATATGGGCCAAAGTATATCTCTAGACTAAATACACTTAAGAGTCCTACAAACATGTATCTCTAGACTAGATATACCAGATACATCTTTAGACTAAACTTATTTGAATGGTAGTGATCCACATAATCGATTATGCCTCTTTTAAGGTCTTATTTAGTCGTTTTCGATTTGCTTCCAACATATTCATCTACGTCAAAACCTACTTTTGAACAATCAAACCCATTATAAGCACTCAGCAACTCAAACACGATTCATTCTACGCACTTCCTTGTAGGTGTTAAGGACTTCATCATTCTACTTAACTTGTTATTAGCTTCAAAGTGGTATCGATCAAGACATATTTCAATATATTTGCCCAATTCTGGTCATTTTGAAACTTTCTTTCGATGTGTTTCTGGTCAACTCAATTCTGGTTCTTTTGGAAGGCAGTGAACAATATATATGGTGGAGCCTCAATGAGAAGTTTCTAAACGCACCGCCATTAAAGCGAAAGATGTTTCATAGAAATGGTTGAGCCTGACCGAGAGGTTTCCAGACCATATGAAATTGCATCTCTTTATTATCATTCCTAAGTTAAAAAAACCAAAGTTAATAGTCAAAAACCAATCATTTATAAGTCAAAGTCACACTTTGATAATTATCATCACATAACAAAACATGGTTTCATAAGTTAAGAGAGGTTGTGTTAAATACAAGAAATGCAACAAATAAAGCATATGTTACCCCTAAATGTTATCTTTTACTTAGCATAACAACCCCTAACTTATATCAATTTACTATCTTTCCATTTAACCATAAGATGTTCATTTCTTTTTCAAAATACCATAAACCTTTTCCTAATGATTTATGATTATTTGTATAATGTCTTTAAGGTCAATCTTTTTTGAAACTAGTTAAAGAAGGAAAGTGACAAAAATATTATAACTCCTCATTGACTTTATGTTAATTAACTTTTCAAATCATTTACATGTACAGATAATTTTCCTTTGTAACATACTCCATCTTAACCTAAGATTATAGAAATAACATTTCAAGTAAAAGTTAGCCTTGCTGTACCATAATTTATATTTAGTTATACTCTACTTTTGGCTAAAAAAGATGAGATTCGAAGGAAGAATCCCTAAGCATTCTCTACATATGAATGTCGAAAGTCTCAACCCCTTGACCGAATCCTAAATCTCTACTCTCTACTTAACCTTTCATAAGTATTAAATGTCAACGATACTTTTTATATAGCCTTGCATAGCTCCCTTCTGTAGATTAGTCTGAAGGCTTAGCGATCATGCTGAAATTTAAACAAGGTCCAAGGGGTAAATGCTACTTACAAATGGCTAGATGATAAAGAATAGATGTCATGCCCTAAATGACCAACTAAATAGTCTGAAATACCATGACCTACAAACATGCCCAAAATATAATAAAAACCGAGGACCTAAGGTGTCACTCGTCTTAAAATGTGGATAATATGATACAAATTAAACCACGTCGAAAGCATGCAATACAGGATCAATCAAAATCGTAATCCACTAGATTGGCTCTAAACTAAAAGATAAAGCATCAAAGCATATAGTTCAAACTCAAATGTAAAGACATCATAAAACCTTTAGTTCATGTACTGAGACCCCTTGAGTGTCTCAACTAAAAGCAAAGGCTACTGACAACCGAAACCGAATGAAAAGGCCTAAAGAGCGTTATACAACATACGAGGTCCAAGTTGTCTCCACCAAAGCCAAGATCGACTCATATGTGATTACATCAATGGCTCAGATGGCCTAAAGTTAATATAAAACATATGTAAGGCAAAGCGCCTTATTGTATATGAGTATATATGCACGTCCATTTTGACATGCATCTAATCACTATGGTGTTTCGACTTTATATACAACAGCAACACAATTGTTTTTAATGAGCACATTGTTTTCTTCCCTTTATTGATACAATTTTGATTTTTCCCTTTTCACTACAACTTATTTAATGGTTACTGTATTTACTTTTATTGATCCAGATTTTGATTATAGTTTTTCCTTGACTCAATATTTGATTACTATAATTTCTTGAACTCGATCAACATAGAAGTTAGAATTGGTAATGGATAATGCAAAATGCATACCAATTAAACATAACTTTTGGAACTACAATAAATGAGGTTAACAAATAAATTTTGATCAGTGGATAGATGCAAGCATGCAAAATTTTAGTTGATTGTGTTACCAAATAGAAGCTTTCACTTGGGTTTTTTCTTCTCTTTTAACGTCTTTAAGATATTGTCGAAATACGGTTTATTTTGAGTTTTTGATCGTGTTATCATACAATCCATATCAAACCTGAGAGAAAATATCACTGCCATTCCTTCCAATAACTAAACAGCAACATAAAAAAACTCCACATCATTATATGGTTTTCAATACTTTATTCTTGCTTGAAAAGAAATGTTCAGTTGTTTTTAATATTAACAGTAAAACTTAAACACTATATCAGAAAAGTTAAACAACATACTTTGACAATTATTACTATAGTTTGGGAAAACACAAAAATTTCTAGCACAATGTGTACTTCTACAGAAATAATAATATTGATGTATGACATGAGAACATTTTCTTCTTCGGAACTTGGATATTACGCATGCCTAGAAGAGATAACAACATGTCTTTCCTTCTTCAGAGCTCTCTTTATATATTTTTTATTCTTCAGAACTTGCTTTAAACCAACACCTTTAGCTAGCCACATAAAAATCTTTCCACTATTGCTAGTGGTGGTTGACGCAAACATACAAAGTTTTCTCTGAAAAATTGTTTGCTCTATAATTTGTCAAATCTCTTGAAATTGCACATCTTGTTGAAAAAATAACTTAGCCTTATAAAACTATCAAAAAAACATTATCATTAAAATTCTCGATCCAAATAAATATATACCAAACATTGTCAGCATTTTCGTTAAACAAATTCTTTCTATATGGAAAATCAATAGCAACAATAATAATGTTGATTTATCGCTTAATTTTAATAACTAATGAGATAATATAAGGATATTTATCTATAGATTTTGCAAGAAAAGACTACTAAAATGGTAAAAAGCAGGGATGGAATAATATTATCATACAGACAAATGACATATGTTTCAACACACACACACACATACACATATACATAGACATATAAATATACATATACATATACATATACATATACATATACATATACATATACATATACACACATGTGTGTGTGTTAAAGAGCTATTTATACCAAGAAAGGAACACTTTCTTTGAAACATGAACTATGACTTATTCATAGCATATTCAGATGTTCAAAAGAACCAAAAATAACTTAGTATTAGATTGGTTTATGGATATCTGCATATTATAATTATCTGTAATGCTAAGTGAATGAATATCAAGCCACCACACTAACTATTTATAAAAGAAATTATTATGCTTATCATAGTCGTTTAATTCATCACACTTACAGTTTCTTATATGAAGCAAGAGGAAATTCATGATCTAACTTTGTGCAAATGTGTACATAATCCGCAAAGTTATATGAAACTATATTTAAAGCAAACTATTAACTTCAATACCAAACTATTGCACTCACTCAATAAGAAATCTCAGATCCAGTAAAATTTATCATATAATTCATCAACTTACCACTTTACCATATAATTATCATTGTTATAGTTTCTTACAGGAATCGAAAGTTTTGGCTTTGTTGTAAGAAATAATTAATTTCTATGCATAAAAATAGCTAAACTATGAAGAAACACTCTTGGAAGTGAAATCAATCATGCATTTCCTTATGTACCATCAATTTTGTATTTCCTTTTGGAAATGGAATTAATTGCCACTCTTGGAAATTAAATAAGATTCAAAATCAAACAATTGAAGTTTGAAATCCTAGTTTTCCACATTGAACGTGAAACCATGAGCATAGTTATGAAATTATATTTTTAATGGGGATCTTTCCTTGTACCAATGTTTGTATTATCACTCTGACTGAAACATGGGTCAAACATTGATATATAATAAGCCCCTTAAATGGTTACATGCATATAAATGTGTTCAAATAGTCGTCCGGATATGCATGGTTCGAAATTCAAAAAAAAATATTAAGCTTGAAAATGATACCAAATTTCAAGTTAGTTTCTATAAAAGCAATATACAAAATCAGAAAGTGATGTAGTTTTTAGAATGTGAAAACAAAATTCCTTTAAATTCTATATATGTCAAAGACAATATAAATAACGCATTTTTATAAAAACTGTAATGGGTAAAAAATAAAAAGATCATAATTGTTAATTAAATTTTCTAGCACAAATCAGAATGCAAGTTTCAAACTTTTAAATCAATACGTAAAATCCGACGACTGTATAACATTTTAGGACAATTTTTCTCCACATGCAAAAATTTTGTTTTTTCAACAATAGCATGTCATAAGTAAATAAATCAATAGGAAATAAGCTGTATAACTGAGCTGTAGTACTCATGTATTATATTTAACTACCAAATAGCAAAAATAATATTTTTCTTCATTCATTACCATATCTTAAGTATCCATAATCTCATGTCCAACACTCCTACTTCTCATATAAAATTACCAAACAAAGAAAAGTAAACAATAGCACTAACTCACCCATGCGTATAAAAGCGGAAAAAAGAATCCAGAATTATGTTCACCTTCTTGATTACTCATTGATGTTAAGTACGGGTTAATTGCACATGTTACAAATAGTTATGCATTTTGATCTAGCTCATTATAAATTTAATATATGAAGAAAAGTTTTATTAATGAACTGAAAAGAGATGGAACATGTAGATGACATATTTTGGCAAATAATCCCCTAATTATTATCTTAAAAAGTTAAAAATTGAATAGGAATTACTACATGCCATTTTTCAGTTTCATTTATCTTTAAGTCTAAAGAATGAAATTTGAGTCAAAAACGGTAAGTAACGTGTATGCTACTTGGTAACATTTGGTGATAAAGACCAAGAAGGATCAAGTTCAAATTGTAGATACAATTAATACTCAAACTTTATAATCGGTATTACAATAAATAGTTCAAAAGTTGTGTATGTAAATGAATATAATTCTTATGAACTTTTGATCAAATTCCTTACATAATGAATCAACTTAGTAAAGGTTAATTAATTGAAATAGTATTAACATTTACATATCGGTTCATTCCAAATAACAGGGGAAATAAGCATTTTATTTAAGTACAACAATACAATTAAATGTAAAACCTAGTTATGTATAATCGTCTATAGTGACTTGGCAATAGAACGATCAAATCATAAACCACACATGTTGTAGAAAATTCATCAATTTTTTTAAAATTATGCTCGACAACATTGATTGGAATCCCAACTCTAACTACATTCAATGATTTTATGTTATAGAAATCCATAGAAAAGAATCGTCATATGCAGTATATGCAAAAACAAAAAACAACATAATTAAGTTTATTAATAGTGAACTACTAAAATTTTACAAACCGAATGAGAAGCTTTTATGCGGTTTATGTTCGACGATTGATGAAATCAGCAATCCAGTTTAATTTGAGTTGATGGAGAAATTGATGAAATCAATAGTTGATTTGGGTTGGTATTTATAGGTAGGGTTGGTGATAAAATCAGTAATCCAATTTGGTTTGAATTGATGGTGGACAATGAAATCAGTAGTTGATCAGGGTTGGTAGTAACGAATAGGGTTGTTGGCGGCCATAGCAATGGATTTGTGTCATAATGAGATGGAATGCGGTAGATGTTGCATAAGAAGATAACATAAAAGGGCAATTTGGGTAGTTCAAAAAGACACGGTTGAATTCATATTAAGTGAATTATCATTATTAATAGCAGAGACAAAGAAACAATGCGTCATCGATCTACGTCATCATGCAAACAATATGATGTCACATGTCCAAATCTCAACCCCATATGCATGCCATGTCAGCAATTTAAGACAAACACTATCCTCTAATTCGAGAGCTATAAGGTGACGGTAAATAGAGTCCCCGGTACACAAATGGGAACTGACTAAAAAGAATCAAGAATTAGGGAAATTAATAGGATCATTTGTGAATCTCATTTTTTATTTAAGCTCGATTTTTTACTAAAAACTCATTAATAGCGGTGTAACATACGACTTTTTTGACCCCTGAATATTAATACATCCACGATACTCACATGTTGAACACCAAAGTGCCGAAAAGACAAAATGTTAGGGTACAAGAAAAGGAAATAGAACAAGAAAGAAGAACATATCAGAATCTCACATGAGGAATGATAATATATAATATCTCAAGAGATCTTTACCAAAAAGAAAACTTTAATATATATACAACAATCAGAGTAAACTAATCTATCATCAGCCTGGACAATTATAACAGTCCGTGCTCACAAATGCTGATAAATACAATACAGGAAATGCAACGAAAAATAAATACATGAATAGGTCTTAGAGGCATCCAACTCGTCTCCTGAAGCTCCAAAGCATCCAGCTAAATCTGGAAATATACATGGGACTGATCCGAGCATTATAAGGAAATAACATCCAGATTAATCTGGTAAACCAGTGTGAGAAACTCAAATAATATGGATTACATATTTATAAAACCTTTCAATGATAATTGTAACTCGTAAGACCACGCTGCAAATAAACACGGATGTGTTTTTACTTTACGATAACCAAAGCATTTCTATAGAAAATCAAGTGACATTATAATAAGGTCTACGGTGAAAAACCTAAATAATCACATAGCTGTGATGCATGTGAGTGTACATCACAACAATAATAGGTGTACAATCAAAACTGCTAAGGCGCATTCGCTAATTGAATAGGATTCCATGGAGGTGCCCTCAGTACTTCGAGAACGGTCCACCTACAGAAGGATCAGAGATATCCTCCCAAAGTGACATACATCCCTTGCTGATGTACCATAGGAAATACATAGCTAGCCACAACAAGAGGTCGAAGTGCACTACTTGCGCATGCACAACTATAGGAATCTCTATGGTAGAGTCACCTGCACCCTTGGGCAACTAAACCCACGGATATGCATCTTATCTCTGGTTTTAGTCATATCCGCTGGTAAGTCTACGTCCGACATTCCAGCATATGAGTCACCACTCGAACAGATCTTGAAACCACATCTGGATTACTATATCTCAATAGATCTCAGAATCAGACATGGATTCCCACATCCTGAATAGATCACGAACAACTACATGTGTTCGAGTATTTCAAACAGATCTCGAATCTCTACATAGATTCTAGCATCTCGAACCAATCAGAACCTCTTCCAAATTATAGAATACGTATATGGTTTTGGAGTGGTTATGGTTTCGACTCATCTCATATAAGTACACTCCCCCGTGTACTAGGCGCTCCAAAGACCAATCGATCGATTTTCGGTAAACTCAATTCTGGTTATTTTGAAAATAAGCATACAATATATAAGAGCGGAGATCACCTCCTAACCGGTCGGTGTTGGATTTCCATATAATTTGTCCTTAAAGAGAAAAATGAGTTTATACGTACATTATAGCATCACCGAAGATAACTATACCATATAATTCCTATGTTTCTTCTAGATATTTTCAGAGTTATATTTTTGACCAATTTCAACAATAATGAGAATGGTCGTATACTTTACATAAGCAAGTAACACGTAAAACATGATCGACACACACTAGCACGATCAAGTTATATAAACGACTTCAAATCCTCTCTTTATTTAATTAATCCTTTATTAATTAAAATCTCTTTTATTAAAAAACTCCTTTTTTATCTAATAAAAATTCTTTTATTTATTAATACATCACTATTCATTTCTACACATTTCAGTACTCTCAAAAGTATTCGTATACTTATCTCAACGGTGTAAGTATATTCATAAAACAATAAGAAGTTTAACTTACTTAAAACAATGTCAAAGAGGTTAAAAAAATGTCACTCAAACATTGTTGCTATAAACACCTTCTCTCTTTTATACTTTAAGACATATAACTTCCTATCTTTTTGCAAAGATTTCATACTTGTTATTATCTTTAAAATTTCATTATTAAAGATCTAAGTATTTTCCAAAATCATTTAACAATATTTTACCACTTTAAAATATTGTTCAAGGGTTTAAAATCAAATGTTACTAAAACACCGTTTACTACAAACCCAAAACACTTCACTTAATCATTGTCTTTAAAATTCTCTTTAAAGACTAAATTACAATTATACGGGTTTAAGACAATTGTTACTCAAACAATGTCACAACAATCCTAAATCATTCCCTTTATAATTATCTCTTAAAATATTCCCTTTTAAAAGATCCATTTATATTCCAAATTTAACAGGCTAATACTTTTACATAACTTTACAAAATTATTCAGTATAACTTAAGTGTTATAATCCATTCTTCCTTTATATCTTCATTCGAGACTTAACTTACTTTTCCAAGCTTAAATAAACACTTTAGAATACTGAAATCAATTCAAAGGACATTAAATTATATAAACTTTAAAATACTTCGATAAAATATATAACAAATTTTCTAAAAATTATTTATACTTAAAAAATACTTTAAAATATGGTTTAAAATATTACTTAAAATATTGCTTTAAAACACTTTAATTTATACTTATTTAAAAACCATAAAGCATGTTTTATAATTTAGAACCCTTTCCTTTTAAAATTCAGAAATAATTATAAAATATATTTAAACTTTAAACTTCTTATTAAATACTTTATTAACTTTTCACAGGCTCCTTTTAAAAAGATTTGGGGAAAATATTTAAAGTAAAGCCATTTATACTTTTCTAAAACCAAGATTTCAACACCACTTTATTTCACAATTTCAATAACTTTCCAAACCAATTCCTTTAGGTCAAACACATCTGAAACATATGTAGAGAACAACCCATTATATATTTTTCCACAATATATCCACATTTATACCAATTCAACAAGTGTTAAATACAAGGGATTTCAAAGTGCGTTTATAGCGATAATTTCGCTTCAACCATTCATACTCAATTTCCAACTAAATAAAACAATACCATCAAACTTGTAAACAAGTTTGGGCCACGATGCGTGTTATAGAGAATTAAAAGAGAGATTATACTACATATATTATTGTCATTTGCCTTGAAAAGCAATGAGGGGTCCAAAGTAATAACTAGCATTGTTATCAATTTTAGTTATCTTTTACACAACGAACAATTATCACAACAATATACAAATAACTGGTGAGTAAACTCACCCAAGCCTAACCCAGACGTAGAGGATCTCGATATGAGTGCAACGGTGAAGATAGCATCTCGATCGGACCTCGTATGCACAAGATATTAATTTTATAAGAAAATTGATTAATAACTTTAATTAATTAACTAATTACCAATTAATTACCTTAAATTATCCTTCCCCCACTAAAATCCTTCTTCTCCCCTGTGCACACTAATACACCAAAACCAACAAATGTCGTGTACGACAACTAGTGACATGGAGCACCAGTCAACGAAATCGAACGCCGTCTACGCCAACGGACTACACATCGCACGAGCTTCGTGATAGACCCAAATTTGTCAGGCTCGACACAACCCTCTTCCTCACAACCGGTAGCATGCATCGACAATGCACAAGTGCCGCTCTTCACTTTTGTCCATCAGAGCACCAACGACCCCCACCAATCTTCTTCCTTTGCCTCCCCAAGTTCATTCATGCCATCAATTTCACCTCCAGCCCCCTAGATTGAAAGTGACTTGCTTCCTGCAACGCGACAAACAAAACATCGCTTTCCTCCTTAGTCGATTGGAACCCCCCAAAATACCACCATCAGTTCGTCTTTGCCTAAGAAGCACAACACCACCAATGTCGTAGCCTATCGCCACCTAAATCACCAAGTAGCCTCAACCTTAGCTCCGGCTAGTACAAGTCGAGCACACCCAAGCAACACCACACACCAATCGACACACAAGGAATTGAAGCACACATACACAATCCAAACGGATCCAAAATCATCGAATTTCATTGATCCTAGCTCAAGAAACAATTGAAAGAAGAGAGGAAAAGAGTGGCGGCTATTTTTTGTGAAGAATAGGAAGAAGAAAGGAAAAGTGGCGAGGAGGGTAAGTTAAAAGGGGTTATTTATAGTGAAATAAATAATATTTTTAATTTTATTAATTAAATCGTCGAACGTTCCGAGCTCACACGATCACACAAGACGTCCGATCGCAACAAAACTCGTCAGTGCATAACAACTCAATACTTCGGTCCCAATGATACTAGTTTTGTCAAAATCTAAGACAGTGCCCCGGGATGATAATTTCACGAATTGATTAAAAAGACTTATTATGTAAACAAGTTTAACCACCTTAATTAAAATTAAAAGTTCATCATTATCATTTATTATTTAAAAAGAATTTAAATAAGCTTATTAAATCAATTTTACTACATTAAATCCAAGATTTAAATATTTAAATAATTCTGATATTTAAATATAAAGCGTTCGAAATCTAGGTCATTACATTTTCCCCCTTAGAATATTTTGTCCTCAGAATACCAACACAAGCAACAATCACACATCAATACCTAACAATATTGCAATCACTAGCAACTAAAGAAAAAAATCACATATCAATACTATACATCTTGCAATCACTATCAACCATAACTTATGGTTCGCTGTGGTTCAGAAACTTCTCGTCCCATAAGGATGATAAATAACCTACTTAGCGTACCTTACGCTCACAACCTCAGGTTATTACTTAGCTGATTACTCATGCTAACCCAAACATTTCGAAGAGTCATTCCCCAAACTCTCCACTAGCCACCAAACACAGTGTACATTTATGTTAAAGCACGTACGATGTACATATATCATCTGTATGCAATCTTAAATCTGATCACTAGCTCAACCACATCAATACCACTTCAGAACTAGTATATCTCCTTTGACCTCTCTAGTGCGGACTCTGATCAGGCTCCTTGATTAGAAACCTCTGTTTTCCTTATATAGCCATATATTATGATAGAAAACTTCAGGATCATATAAAGAATCTGTATCAAGTGTTCGCCGTCAAGAATAAGTGAAAAATACTAACTCGGACAGGTGAAATCACCTCGAAATCCTTGTACTTGAATCCTAGATCAAGAACTGTCATGTGAATAAAATGATCTATGTACAACTTACGTACTCTATTCAATTGGATTCTTAACTACACCAATTTACTTTACATTTTAAATCACATCATTTTACTTATATAACATTACTCCATATTATAATCATTTCAAAAAGCCACAACTTCATTTTTTAAAATTTTCCAAGGCTTAAGTTCATATTGTATATCACTCCACTACATCCTAAGAGTATATATAATACAATCTTATTCATTTTACCTACTTAAAATTCCAATGAAGACCCAAAATAAATTTGGATCTTATCATTGAGTCAACCTTCTGGACTTATTTTTCCATCGGGCTAGGCAAGTAGCTAGGAAGAGTCAGACTCTAGTATCCAAACTCAAGACTAGACTATACTTTTCTTAGATAACCCTAAGGTAAAGACGGGTACTAATTGGCCCAATAACATCGAACGTTCTGCTTAACAAAGAAGTTCTACAAATTTAAAACTTGTTTAAATTCTACTATCTTTCAACTTAAGAGTTACAAAATCTCAACTTTTTATATTTTCACAAAAACTTAGCTTCAAGTTTTCAACTAATTCAGAAGTCTTCGACTGTCCAAAATCATCGAAAATTTCGTTTTATTTCAATAATTGAAAACTATTAATCAACAGATCAAACAAGATGCACTAACAAACTACCTTAATGCATAGGATACATGAGTCCATAACATAACTTAACTAAAAACTTTTAAGAACTAAATAGCGGGTTTCATTTCAAATCATTTTGAAATAATATATACTTATAACCTTTTGTATATCAAATCATACTTTCAGGATTTAAATCAAAATATGTTTTACCAAAACAACTATTGAAGCAAAACTACTATGGTTGCATTCCCTACTTTGAAACTCGAAAATAAACTGATACTGCAGTTATCACCAGAATTATTTTCCAACGACAGAAGTAAGTTCAGTACTTTTTATCTCCTTTAAAATTCTTTTGAAAACATTCTTTTACATAAATACATTCAAAGAATACTAGTATTATTTCTCTTCACAACCTTTAAAAAAACAATTTCCAAAACACCGAGATTTAAGTTATCAAATTTTCAGTTTAAATCCTTTTTATTTATAAACTATACTTTATAAGCCATACTTATATAAAGTAACTTTCTTATCTAAATCATTTCACAAGTATTTATTTTTAAAATATCTTATCTTTCTCAAAGATTATAAATACAATTTTATTAAAAATTAAATTTTAACCCATCATTATCGCCGAACGTCTTATAGTCAAACTGTGAAACTTAATTCATAAGGTGTTCATTTCAATGTTCCTACAAGTTACTATCTACCCAACCCATGCAGTGAAAAGGTAAAAGTGCTCAAAAACTAGTCAAGCACAATTAATGAAACAGTAAATGATAATAATTGAATATTATTATTTCCGGACAAACAAACAAATAATTATCGATTTTTAAAAATTATTCTTTTATGTATAAAATATAATCCTAGATAAAATTATTTCATTTACCAATTCAAAAAATAATACTGTGTTGGTTTGCCTTGTTCAGGTGTTTAAAGATCCCTATTAATAACATTAGCAACACGTATTGACTAGAATCCATAAACCACTCAACATACCAATTAACACAATACAAAACATTTTCTTATAACAATAAAAAATATGTACTCTCATGTATATAATACACTCAACTTATAATAAGGCATTCCATTACCATATCTCTTAATAAGTTATACCCCACCAAAGCCAAGGTTCTCGCTTAACCATCAGCTCTGATACCAAATGTAACGAACGACCTTTTCGACCCTCGAATGTCGATACTAATACATCCAAAGTATTCACGTGTCGAATACCCATGTGCCAAAAAGACAAAACATTATGGTAAAAAAAATAGAACAAGAAAGAAGAACACAATATCAGAATCTCACATGCGGAACGATAATATATAATATCTCAAAAGATCTTTACCAAAACGAAAGCTTTAATATACATACAACAATCAGAGTAAACTAACCTATCTTCAGCCTAGACAGTTATAACAGCCTGTCCTCACAAGCGCTGATAAATACAATACAAGAAATGAAATGGAAAATAAATACGTGAATAGGTCTTGGAGGCATCCAGTTCGTATCTTGAAGCTCCAAAGCATCCAACTAAATCTGGAAATATACTCGGGGCTGACCCTAGCATTATAAGGAAATAACATCTGGATTAGTCTAGTAAACCAGCATGAGAAACTAAAATAATATGGATTTTTATATTTATAAAACCTTTCAAAACTGAAGGTATCTTGTAAGAGCACGCTGCAAATAAACGCGGATGGGTTTTTACCTTACAATAAAGCCATTTCTATTAGAAAATCCTATGATATTATAATAATGTCTAAGGTGTGAAATATTAATAATCACATAGTTGTGATGCATGTGAGTGTACATCACAACAATAATAACATACAATCAAAATCTCTAAGGCGCTTTCGTTAATTGTGTAAGATTCCATGGAGGTGCCCTCAGTACTTCGAAAAAGGTCCTCCTGCACAAGGATCATAGCTATCCTCCTGAAGCGATATACATCCCTAGTTGATGTACCATAGGAAATACATAGCTGGCCGTAACAAGAGGCCAAAGTGCACCACTCCCACATGCATAACTATAGGAATCTCTAGGGTAGAGTCACCTACACCTTTGGGTTAGCTAAACCCATGGCTATGCATCCTATCTCTGGTTTTAGTCATATCCACTGGCGAGGCTACGTCCGGCATTGCAATACATGAGTCACTACTCGAACAGATCACGAAACCACACATAGATTCCCATATCTCAATAGATCTCGAAATCACACATGGATTCCCACAACCTGAATAGATCACTGATAACTACATGTGTTCGAGCATCTCAAACAGATCTCAGATCTCCACATAGTTTCCAACATCTCGAACCAATTACGAACCTCTTCCAAAGCATAGAACATGTTTTGGAGTAGTTACGGTTTTGAGTCATCTCATATAAGTACACTCCCCCATTTACCAAGCGCTTCAAAAACCAATCAATCGAATTTTGATAAACTCAACTCCGGTTCTTTTGGAAATAAACAAATAATACATAAGAGTGGAGATCACCTCCTAACCGGTTGGGGTTGGATTTCCTTATCATTTGTCCTAAAAGATCAAAACAAGTTTATACGTATAATATAGCATCACTAAAGATAACTGTACCGTATAATTTCCGTGTTTCTTCTAGATATTTTCAGAGTTATAATTTGGTCAATTTCAACAATAATGAGAATGATCGTATACTTTACATAAGAAAGTAACACGTAAAACTTGATCGACACACACAAGCACAATCAATCATATAAACGACTTCAAATCCCTTTTTATTTAATTAATCCTTTATTAATTAAAGTCTCTTTTTTTAGTAAAACTCCTTTTTATCTAATAAAACTTCTTTTATTAATTAATAGATCACTATTTATTCTTACACATTTCAGTGCTCTCAAAAGCATTCATATACTTATCTAAACGGTATAAGTATATTCACAAATCAATAACAAGTTTTACTTACTTAAAACACAATCAAAGAGGTTAAAAACAAATGTCACTCAAACATTGTTACTATAAACCCCTTCTCTCTTTTATACTTTTAAGACTTATAACTTCCTATCTTTTTCCAAAGGCTCCATACTTGTTATTATTTTTAAAATTCCATTATTAAAGATTTAAGTATTTCCTAAAATCATTTAACAATATTTTACCACTTCAAAGTATCATTCAAGAGTTTAAAAACAAATGTTACTAAAACATCGTTTACTAGAAACCAAAAACACTTTACTTAATCATTATCTTTAAAATTCTCTTTAAAGATTAAATTACATTTATACGGGTTTAAGATAATTGTTACTCAAACAATGTCATGACAATCCCAAATCATTCCCTTTATAATTATCTCTTAAAAACATTCACTTTTAAAAGATCCAATTATATTCCAAATTTATCACGTTAGTACTTTTACTTAACTTTACAAAATTATTCATTATAACTTAAGTATTATAATCCAGTTCTTCCTTCATCTCTTTGTTCAAGACTTAACTTACTTTTCCAAGCTTATATAAACACTTTAGAATAATGATATCTATTCAAAGGACATTATATTATATAAACTTTAAAATACTTTAATAAAATATATAACTAATTTTCTAAAACTATTCATGCTCAAAAATACTTTAAAATATTTTATAATATGGTTTAAAATATTGCTTCAAAATACTTTAATTTATACTTATTTAAAAACCATAAAAGCATGTTTTATAATTTGAAACCCTTTCCTTTTGAAATTTAGAAATAATTATAAAACATATTTAAACTTTAAACTTCTTATTAAAATACTTTAATAACTTTTCACAAACTTCTTTTAAAAAGATATGGTAAATATATCTAAAGTAAAGCCATTTATACTTTACTAAAACCAGAATTTCAACACCACTTTGTTTCACAATTTCACTAACATTCCAAACCAATTCCTTTAGGTCAAGCACAACCAAAACATGTGTAGTGAACAACCCAATATATATTTCCATTATATATCCACATTTAAACCAATTTAACAAGTGTTAAATATAGAGGATTTCAAAGTACGTTTATAGCGATACTTTCGCTTCAACCATTCATACTCAATTTATAACTAAGTCAAACAACAACATCAAACATATAAACAAGTCTTGGCCATGATACATATTATAGAGAATTAAAAGAGAGATTATACTGCATATATTGTTGTCATTTGCTTTCAAAAGCAACGAGGGGTCCAAAAGTAAATAACTTGCATTGTTATCAATTTTAATTATATTTGGCACAATAAAAAATTATTACAACAATATACAAATAAATGGTGAGTAAACTCACCCAAGCCCAAACCGATCACAGACGTAGAGGATCCCGATACGAGGGAAAATGCGAAGACGATGTCTCAATTGGACCTCGTATGCACTAGATATTAATTTTATATGAAAATTGATTAATAACTTTAATTAATTAACTAATTAACAATTAATTACCTTAAATTATCCTTTCCATCTCAAATCCTTCTTCTCCTAAGTACACACTGATACGCCAAAACCCACAAATTACATGTACGACAACTAGTGACATGGAGCTCCGTCGACGGGATCGAACGTCATCTGTGCCAACAGACTTCACATCGCGTGAGCTTTGCGATGAACCCCAATTTGTCAGGCTCAACACAACCCTCCTCCTTGCGACCTGTAGCACGCCTCGACACTATACTAGTGTCACACTTCTGTTTGGTCCACCAGAGCACCAACGACCCCCACTAATATTCTTCCTATGCCTCTCTGAGTTCATCCATACCGTCAATTTCACCTCAGGGCACCCTAGATCGAAAGTGACCTGCTCCCTGCAAACGCTACAAACAAAACATCACTTTCCTCCCAAGTTGATTGGAACCCCCCAAATTGCCACCACTGGTGCATCTTCGCCTAACAAGCACAACACCACCAAAGCCGAGCCTATCACTGCCTAAATCACCAAGTAGCCTTAACTCTAGCTCTGATTAAATCGCCGAACGTTCCAAGCTCGGATGAACACACGGGACTTCTGATCGCCATGAACTCGTCGGCGCATAACAACTTAATATTCCGACCTCGATGATACTATTTTTATCAAAATCTAACACAGTGCCCGAGTGATAATTTCACACGTTGATTAAAAAGAATTATTATTAAAACAAGTTTAATCACCTTAATTAAAAATTAAAAGTTTATTATCATTTATTATTTAAAAAGAGTTTAAATAAGCTTATTAAATCAATTTTATTACATCAAATCCAATATTTAAATAATTCCGATATTTAAATATAAAGCATTCGAAATTTTGGGTCGTTACATGAAATTGTGCCACATCAGAGTTCTAAGCCTTTTCGACTATATTTGATAAGAAGGAAAGGAAACTTCTCAGTAGTGGATGTATAGACAAGGCTCTCGAACCACTTTAAACTCTTGTTCCATTAACTATTCCAACATTTACTGTACTAGTTACCTTCATCCTCGGTTATAAGCCTTCGGTTGAAGCATCTTTTTGCATAAGCATCGAAGTATTTACCTTCGGACGTTGGGTGTTGGGCATGACCAGAAATCACGGCAACATTTTTGGTGGTAGAAGGAGGGCATCCTCCCCATTATTGTTGTTTTATTTAAGTTATGGTTTTACAAATGAAGCCAAATTATGCTTTATGACGAGTGTGCAGTCACCTACGATTGTACAGTTGAGGGAACGGTTCTTTAGTTACATCTGACGAATAGTTTCGACGAATGTTAATAAACTTTATGGAGAATACTACTAAGCATTTTGATAAATCTCAAGCTGTAATTAAGAAAACTACCAAAAGTCCAAAAGACATTGTCGTTGTTACTATTGATGAAGAGAATTCATTACTGAAGGCCGATAAGGGTCTTAATAAGAGGCAAATAACTAGAGAATAAGAGGATGAGTATGGTCTTGAGAAAGCCACTGCTCCTTGGATCTAGGGAGGAGGTTCCTGTATTGTTGAGGAAAGTCAACCTGAGAAGACTTTATCTCTAAGTATCGAAAGGATAAACCTCGATGGGCCTAACAAGATTCGACTTAAAGGACAAAATTTGTATAAAGGGCATAAAGATAATTGAGTCTTGGAGGAGATAGGAACACCGACGATTATTAATGAAGTTGATTGAGCTAGTTCAAAAGTTATATAAAGAAAGGTATGGTTCCCAAATGGAGCAAAAGGTTAGGAAGATTCAAACGCTCATTGATGAGATAATGAAAGCACCTTTACTCATGGGATCCCGAATCCTAAAACTATCATATGATGGATAATCCAACCCCAAAGACAAGCAATTCATTGCAACGACTCATATTAGAGTATCGTAAAATATTCCTATTTCATTCGTATAAGGTCGTATGATTCTATAATTTTGGAATATGACTCTTAGAGATATTCTACACACCTATGATTTTTCTCGAATTTCTATGTGACCATTTTAACCCTAAAAACCTTTTTGTCCTATAACTTTTGATAGGAGTCAAATTAGGGTCTCAAACTGGTTCCATTGCTTTAGGATGATGGTTTTTCATTTCATAGAGTGATCATAATAGAAAAATGGACTTACGATTAAGAAGTTATGCATGTTTTAAGTTTAGACAACTGTTGGCCAGAATTAGTGTGTAATTGGTTAAGCCCGTTAGTTGAATCATTAGTCTAATTAGATATTACTAAAAATAGAGGCTGTAGGAGTCAAATTAGAACTTTTCCCTCTCATTCCAAATCGTGTCTAAACCCTGATTAGCCCTAGATCCATCCTAATTGATCCAAATTGCTCTCTAAATCAAATTGGATTGTGGATTAGAGATTAGATCCTCGATTAGAAGCTAGACATCGTCAAATTGGCTGATTAAAAGTGCTTTTCATTGCTGTTTGGATTGGATCTACATCCAAATTGGTTGAATTTGGTAATTAGCGAGTGATTTATGACTTCTCACTATCCCATGCATGCTTATATGGTAGAATTATAGGTTTTAACATGGTTTTTAATCCAAAAATCCTTTTCCAACTTAAATTACATGTTGACATATGTTTATGACTTAAATAGATGAATTTTAATATGCTTTGGAGTAATAACCTTGTACTTCACCTTAGTCATACTCATATGTTCATCGATTGCTTAGAATTGGATTAGAAATTGTTTAATTGCTATAATTCCATGTATTGCCTATATAATTAGATGTGAATGTATGTTATTCTATGTTTGTATGTTGTGATTTGATGTTGTTTGTTAGTATTTTAGATGCATAGGAAGATAAGTTGGTGAATTGGGCAAACCAGAGGCAAAGTTGGTCGGAATTGGACGAAACTTGGAGGAGAGGCTCTGGAGAAAACCGGAAGCTACATGATAAGTCACACCCCATTTGGAGTTGAAGGAAAAACTCGGTACCAAGTTATCTTGATGAGTTGGTGGTTTGCATGGTTGGGTAGAGCATGGATAGATGAGATATTCTATAGCAAGGATGCAAGAGGTTTAGTTAAAGATTAAGGGTACTACCGAATTATCTCTAGAACTTATTGATGAATTTTTGGATTGGGGCTGAGTTATCAAGGAGGGATGAGTCGGGGTTTAAAGCACTTGAAGAAGAGTACTAGAGATATGGGAGAAAACTTAGCCACTGGAAGGCTAAGTAGATGAGTCGGTACCCAGTCATAGGGATGAGTCGGCACCGAGTCATCATGGTTCATGGATGAATGGTGGAACTTTTGGGGACCGTTGTAGAGGTTTGTAGGTTATGCTGGAGGTCGTGGTTTGTTCGTATCAGGTTGGATGATGATGCAATAACATGATGAAAAGCTAGAATTTTCAGATGTTGGCTCGTGTTGGGAGTAGGTTTCGAAGATGGCGCCTCGGTAATGGAGGGAGCCGTAGGATCGAGGAATGTGGAAGGGAATAATGGAAACTGGATTGAGCAAGAAGGGCTTGGTGTCCAAAAGGAGCAAAGGAGGGTTCAGATGAGTATGAGTCAAGGAATTGTTGATGTTTGGAGTGTTTTCTTGTGTACTCAATGCATGGGTATTATAAATGAGGACGCCCATGGAGTGGTATTGAGGATCTGAATACCCTAGACTAATAGCTTTGGGTCTACTGTCTAGTTTTGTGCTACGAGACACGTATCAAGCTTTAGGCTGCGTGATACGAGAGTACACAGAAAATCGGGATTTCCATTAGTCCCTGGCAGTAAGGAGGCCATACGAGTTATCAAATATTCATGGCACAAGGGGGAGTGATAGTGGGTATTGCTGGATGGATGATATGGTTGCCTTGATTGCTTTCTTTAGTGGGCTATCACTCGGGGATATCATTGGGAGTAGGTATCGAAGATTGGAATATTTCGGCATTCACAATTGTATCCTATATAGTACTATTATGATATTATAGAGTAGCATATTATAGTGTTATGTGCTAACTCTTTGGTTGCAGGAATAGGTCAGGTGTGGTTCATGTACTCTTGTTCCTTGCCATATTTACCTATATAGTATTTTAAGATTCATTTATTGCTCACACCAAACCATTGTATGACCCAAGGTTTTATGCTTTGCTTCCTATTATCTTGGGTACTCTTAGATGAGTAGACTAGATAATAGGTCTAGGAGATGCAGTAGCTGTTCGGAGGATTAGCTGGATAGAGCTATCTCATATTATATAATTATATGGATTCTACGCTTATTCCGTTGTGCAGCACCGGAAGCCTTAGCAGTGACTGCTTATACTTGTATTTGAGACAATTATTGAGTTTATTTCCATTGCATAAACTCCATGGCATTTGATGTATAACTTTGTGGATCTGTACTATGATGATTTGTTCATATAGTTATTACTGTCTCTTCTGTTATATCTAGGATATTATATTTTATCCATGCACTGTGTGATGTGATAGGTTATATGTTGTGTTTGTTATTATTCTTCTAGATGATCATCCTATATCGGTCGAGCACGACTACAGCGCACTATTTAGTTGTTATCTGCGCCGGTGTTATAAGGAGGTCGTCATATTTGGTATTAGAGCTTTGGTTACATGATTAACTTGACTTGATACCACGATCCAGTAGAGATAAGGAAGGAGTTATTGCCTTAGACTGGATCTTAAGTGTATATATAGACACACGAGAGAGTGCGTACTTGTTATAAGTTTGGTTTTCAGTGCTATATAATAATATATTATATAGTAAAAGTCACATGCATACGAGCACGATAGATACAGTTTTCTTTATGAGAGACTGATCATTCATGTTACAGATAAGAATGAGCCAGTATATAAGGAATACTGTGAGATCTGCTTCAGGAGTTGAAGAGGGAGCAGGATTAGGAGCTGCTACGCCTGATTTCCAAGCTATATTCAATGATGTGATGGCAACGAAATGAGGAATGCTCATGGTATGGCTGTTGGGGGAGGTGCTCTAGCACAAGCGCATAGGGCTGATTTCGCTAAGTTGAGCAAATATTACTGTACTTTAGGAGGAAAACCATTCCATGGAACAAAATTAGCCATAGAAGTGCAAGATTGGATTGATACTTATGAGCGCATCTTTAGTGATATGGAAGTGGATGATGCTATGAAGAGGAAGTTGGCTTCTAGGTAACTTCAGGGACCAGTTTAAGGTAAGGTTCGAAGAGAAGTTCATTCCAGCTGCCCAGAAGTCGGTTTTGTTTAGAAAGTTTGTGGAACTGAAGCAAAGAGAGATGTCTATTTCTGAGTACATGGTAGAGTTTGATGCTTTGTCAAAGTATAGGATGTCATTCATCGATATTCCCTTGAGAAAGAATGAGAAATTCATCATTGGCATGGATGACTACTTGGGAGAGAAGCTAGTGGATCAAATTGATGAGTCGTTTGAGAAGCTTGTGGAGAAGGTGGTTCGTCATGAGAACTAATACCCTAAGGCTAGGACTACTATTGTTGTTTCCACTGAGAAGGAGAAGCCAAAGTCGTAGCACGGCGGTGAAGACAAGAAAATGTGAAATGGAAAGAGGAAGCAGTCTCAGGGGATGGGTGGTAAGAAGAAGGGTAAATGGAACCTGTTTACTATAGGTGCAAAGTGAAAGGCCATTTGATCAGTGATTGCAAAGTGAGCGACAAGAAGAAGTGCTACAACTATTGTAAAGGCTCGCAAATCCGTACCCCTTTGAGCTGACAAAATTCCACAACAATTCAGCTCAAAGTGGAACAAAAGTGTGAATCTTTAGGGTTGAAAAGAAGAGGTAGAAGAAGACAGAAGAAAAGAAACAGAAACAACAACAGAATCTCACATTCGCAGCGGAACAATATATAATAGATGAATGAATAATCTTTATCACAAAGAACTATATCAGTTTATACAATACATCATTAGAGTTTACAACAACAACACACATCACTGGATAGTTATATAAACTTGTCCACATAACAATATACACAGCGGAATAATAATATAAGTGATACGTCTCGCCATCCAGCTCGCCTCCCGATCTCCATAGCAACTTCTGAATTCCAGAATGATCTGATAACCTGACTCTAGGCTGCCCGTGTGGAAAATTATGGGCACCCAGAGTTTAGAAAGGGAACAATAAACTCTAGGTCAGTCGTGGGACTGGTGTGAGATCTTAAAAACAGTTATTTTCACAAAGAAAATAAAAATTGTTCGCAATGCTTTTGGAAAATGAAACTACCATAAGGCCTCCCGCCACACACACAATGCAAACGCAGAATTGGAGGAGATTTCTCCTTATGATAGTCAAACATGCTTACTACGCAAAAAAAAACTCTTTTTGATATTATTACTAGTGCATAGTGTAGGAAACATTTCGAAAATATAATATTAATCTTAGCCAGCATACAACCATTATTGTATGCCTACTATAGCTACTATGTTCAATAGCAGGTTACCGCCACATTCCATAGCAGGTTATACAACTAAAACCGTACAAGGTTCGTATTGTTTCTTTGAATTTTTCCAACAAATGGTCAGGCTAAGGAACTTCCTACTGCCACATGGGAACGCCTCTGGAGGGACGTCCCGAGAACTAACTAGCTCTCTACCAACACAAGGCCGGTTACCCCCTTCCCGGGTAGTAAACCTGAGATATGCCACCCCCGGTCGTTTGCGACCTTTATCCGAGGTGCCTCGATCACAAAGCAACAATCACACAGTAAATGAGATTGGAGCAACCACACAGGTAAATATCTGGGCTCCATACCATGATACCACCTTTTTCCAGAAGGAATGGACATACCCTAGGGGAGCTACCCCTGAAACCTTGCCGCATCTTTCCTGTTTCGCCATTTCCGGGGTGTGAGGTCCGATGAGGTCTCGTCCACAAAGCTACGCTTTACATGAAAGCCATGCTTTGATCAACAAATGATCAGCAACACACATCAACACTTAGCATTCCACACTACCTAATTGGGAGTATATCACCGATAACCTTCAACTACATAACCTCTGAGCTCGTACGTCTCAAAGAAGGGTGTTAAGCTAAGAGAATAAATTCTCCGCCACCAAACAGAAATGTATTTGAAAGAAATCAGCTTTATATCTCAAAGTGTAATGTCAGACATACATCCATACAAGTCTGTTCCGGGTTCGAACAGAACCGAAGGCACTTCTAAAGAAGCCCTTGCAATCCGGGTATTCGCGATCCCGATCGGACTTCCCATCACTTAGGAAATCTCTATACCGGAGCAACTCAGTGCAGAGACAATCGATAGGTTATCCTATCATTCTCGCAAACACCCGGTCTTCAACACCGGTCTTCAAATGCTATCCATTTACGTCGTATCACTATTCGGAATGGGTTATATGACACAAAGTCCTCTCCCGGCTAAACCGAATAGTGAGCGCAATATTTTAAAACATATGGATATTGGGATTTCAGTTATGTCACAACTTATTACCCAAAACTTCTCTTCAAATGGTTTAAACACATTACCATTTTAATCTTTTACACAAAAAGATTCGTCTCACAAAGTTCACCCAGTTTCACAAAGATCTTTTCATAGATTTTCCAAATCAATTTCCATTTCAATTGGATTAACTCATTAAATCTTTAAATAAAAGATTTAATTGATAGCTTTCAAAACAATTCCATTTCGACCTTTTATACAAAAGGTACACCTTTCCAATTTCAAAACAAAGTTCAACAACCTTTCACAAAGATTTATTCATAACTCGGAAAACCATTTTCATTTCAGACTTGAAATTCTTTTGACACAAATTGGAAATTCATTCCTTATATGAAAGCTTCTACTATTGAAAACAAATAGTTTTCATTTCGGAAAATCTGATTCTTTTATACGAGTTAAAGTCCTTGGATTAAATTCAAATTCTCAAAACCATACTTTTAAAATGGTTTAAATTCATTTAAACGCATTTATAACATCTTTAACCATAATTTCCAACCATGGAATTCAATTCCAAATTTTGAATTCCAATTCAAATTAAATTATTTAAATTGGAAGCTTCACCAAGTTATTAAAAATAACTTTTATCTTAAAAACTCCTTTCCAAAGCTTTAACATTTAACCCAAATCCATTTCCAAAATCAATTGAAATAAAATTTTCAATTTCAAAAACATTAAATTTAAATCATCTGTGACTTAATCGATTTCCTCGTGAAATCCATATTTGTATGTGTAAGAGTGTAGTCCAGGGGTTTTACACAATAGTGCAACATCATTCAATCATCACAGATTAAAATACAGAAATATATTTGATAAGCGGTATAAACTATAACGCTTATCGTTCATTCATAGATTCACAGATAATATACAAATGTATCACAAATAAATGAATAAATTATACACAGCTCAATCCATAGAACAAAATATCACAGATCAGATAGGACAATCAAATCAAGGCATCTCATACAATACAATCATTCATAAGTAAGGTCAAGCATTCAATAATCATTTATAAGCAGGACTAATTAATTGTTTAATTCTAATTAATTCAATTAATTTCCAATTAAATTAATTACTTATGAATTAATTATCCAATCCTGATAAATTAATCACAAATCATTTGATATAAATTAATTAATCAATCACCTTAATTAATTATTCTTAATTAATACTACTAATTATAAATTAATTAACTTTAATTATCAAATTAACAATTCTTAATTACAAATAAATTAGACACTTAATCATTAATTAACTAATCTTTAATTACAAATTGAGTAATCTCTAATCACTTAGTTAATAACAATTATAAATTAATTTACATTCTTCATTGACTCAAAATATAAATTAATTATTTATCTTACATCTCAAATCTTCTTTAATAACTTTAAATAACTCAGTTACTAACCTAAAAGCTTCAATGTTAGATAAAATTTGTACAACATTATTTACTTCATTAATACAAAATTTGTTTAACATCATTAACATAAAAGTTTAATTAGGCTTAACGTTTTGAAACCCCAGACCCGAGAAAATTCCAGTTTTACTCGAGTCCAATCTGAGTGCTCTACCACCACTTCCCCGAGATTATCACTCGAATGCTTCGAGTCCTCCCCGAGAATCCACGTCTTCCCCAACAGCCAAACCATTCAACCCTCACACGTACACGCGTACACGTGTACAGACGACCATGCCTCTTCCAGCCAACCACACGGTTGCTCTCAGGTCATCGTCGACCACCCTAATCGATTCGAGCAATCCAAGTTATGAAACCCTCACTGAATCAAAATCGAGCGAATTCAAGGTCAATCCTTTTCTTCCTGAACCCATTCGATCGCCAAAATTCACTTCGTCCCACCGCGTGATGACGCTGGAATCCACGCGAGCTCGATCAAACCTCCGCCACACCATTATGCATCGATCCCCTGGGGGCGATCGCTTCCAGTTCGCCAATGGCCACCCAATTGTCTCGGTTTCAACGTTGATCAAAAACAGCAATCAAACCCTATTTCGACCCGATTTTCCATCCACACTAACTTATAAATTCTATAAACATTTTTCTGATAATCTTCTACCTCCCAGCAAGCTACGATTTAAATCTCGAGATCCAATGTCTAGCCGATCGCCAAAATTCGACACAACTTCAATTTCCGTTCAACTCCCAATATCACTCGATTTGTCAACCTAAAAATCTTGAAACCATTACCTAAAATCATAATTTAGTATGAGGATTCAGTTTATAATCCTGAATTCGAGGATTACGAAGTTTGAAATTTGACAAATTGAAGTTTGGCTCAGGTTTTCTTGATTTCCAGAAATATTCACAACCTGTTTTAATTTAAATTGATTTTTAAAATTTAGTTCATGATCAAACAAACAGTTGTTGTTTTGATCTTAAATCCAAATAGTGAGTGGATTGTGCAGAAAAGATTTTTTGAATTGAAATCTTTGTTTATGAGCTGAGACAGAGAACACATGAAAACAACAGCCTGCTACCAATACTTTAATCATGTAAATATTCACAAAGTATTCAGATATAGATATATATGTGTAAATATCTCCATTCACAGATATGTGCAACAGCTTATACTTTTAAGTTTAATCAAAACAAAAGTTACTCACAGTTGTTTTTGTGAAGATGAACAGAGCTTCTTTGATGAGTCAAGCTTTGAAAATTTGCAAGCTGAAGTCTTTCTTCTTTGATCTCTGGTTAATATAAATTTGTATTGTTGTTTTTAAGTTGAAGTTTGGTTTAAGTTTAGATAGTATTACTTCAGATTTTACATGGCTTGGAATGGACGAAAATGAATTAAAGAGTTTGATATGTAGGAGATGAGTGTACTAGTGATAAATTTGTACAGGGTAATATTTTTTTAGTACAAATATAGGCAGAGATTTTTTTCTCTTTGGTGGCTGATAGATATGGCATTAATTGCCTTGTACAAACATACTTATCCATTTTTCTATACGGTATGTACAAATATGAAGATAGTTTGATGTCTTCCTTTACAAGCTTTCTATACATGTTTTTGTTTTCTTTTGTCTTATATTTGAATGTGTATTTTCTTCTCTTCTTTTCTTTTGTTTGTTTTATCACTTTGTTTCATATTTTCATATGTATTTGGTTTTGTTTCTTTTCCTTTTATTTGCTTTATTACTTAGTGATATAAGTGAGCTTCTAACTTTGTTTTATTTTTCTTTCTTTTTTTGTAGTCTATTTGTATTACATTATTTTGTATGGATTTATGAGATTAAAATTTATATATTTACTTTATATTGTATAAAACTATATAACTTATTTGAAATATAGATGAATTTCTATATTTTATTTTGTTGTTAAAATTTTAGCTAATGCTTTTCTTTATATTTTTATAACTTATCTTTTATATATATTGATTTCTATTTTTAGCTTAAATTATTATTATTATTATTTTCACTTCCATTTCTATTTTAAATATTTATTATAAATTTTACTGTAATACTTATTGTTTTATTTTTTATTTCTATTTCTAATATAGACCATCAATCCCAAATTTTATCATTATAATTTATCTTTAAACCATTTAGTTAAAATTTAATTCAAACTCTATATATATACATATACACATATATATTCAAATTATTATTAACCATTTACTTGAAATTTAAATCCAAATCATATATATACAATATTTAAATTCATATGATAAAATATATATTCTATTTGAATTGGGGAAACTCGCATCAATTTATCGATAAATTTCACAATTTTTATTCAAAAACTAAATTAATTATCAATTTAAATATACATAAAATCCGGGGTCGTTACAACTATGATAAGCCTATGCATTTGAAAAAGGATTGTCCAGAACCGATGAAGGATAAGCAGGTTGTGAAATCATATGCTTTGGATGCGGTCCCGACTTCATGGAGTGCTCCCTCGGCGAAGGAGAAGGGAAATGGAGTCGTCATTCAAGGTATGCTTTCTATTGGTGATGTTCATGTTCGAGTTTTGTTTGATACTGAGGCTTCACATTCATTTATATGTAGTGACCTAGTAGACAGATTAGGATTTAGACCCGAGATAATGACCGGCCCTTGATCGTAACAAACCCTATTTAAGGCTCCACTAGTCTGTGCATGGTTTGTACTGGTTTAGTCTTATTGAGTCATGGATGTTCTTGTGTTTATGATTGCTTTGTTTTAAATTTTGTTGTGTTCAAGATTATCTTGGGAATGACCGGCTAAAGAGGTATGCAGCTATAGTGGATTGCAAGAAGCTGTTGGTGACAATCGGAGATGTGGATTAGCGAATGGTAGTGATTAGCTGCCTACCAGAGGATAGGATGAAGGTTAGCATTTTATATTCGCTTAAGGTTCCACAGGAGGGGTTGTCATCTATGTCGATCGCTAGAGAGTATCCAGATGTCTTTGGGGAAGTGATTGGATAGTCGCCGCATAGAGAGATCGAGTTTCGGATTGACTTGGTGAAGGAAGCCAGACCGATAGTTATGCCTTTGAGGCGTATGGCACCTAGAGAGAAGAAGGAATTAGAAGTGCAAGTAAATGACCTATTGAGGAAATGTTTCATTCGAAGAAGCATATTCGAGTGGGATGCACTAGTAGCATTCGCGACTAAGGCGGATGGCTCTTTGAGATTATGTGTGGATTATCGTGAGCTGAATAAAGTGAGGAAGAAGAACAAACTCCCACTTATTGATGACTTGTTCGATCAACTGCACTGTGCGAATGTGTTCTCTCAAATGGATTTGGCAACGGGATTTCACCAGCTTATAGTAGCGAAGGAGAGTGTGCCTATTACTGTGTTTCGTACATCATCGGGTTTTTATGAGTGATTGATGATGCCATTCGGGTTGACCAATGCTTCGACATACTTTGTGAATCTCATGAATCGGGTTTTCAGAGGTCAGCTGAATAAGTTCATGCTTATTCTCGTGGATGATATTCTAATCTAGTCCAAAACTGAAGAAGAGCACAAGATGCACTTGGGGATGGTGCTAAAGATATTAAGGAATAACAAGTTGAGAGAGAAGTTCTCCAAGTGTCACTTCTGGAGAGAAGAAGTGAGATTCTTGGGTCATGTCATTTTGGAATGGGATAGGGTATAGCAATGGACCCTGCGAAGGTGGCAGCGGCCCAAGACTGGAATCGGCCCAAGAATGCTACGGATGTGAGGATTTTTCTAGGGTTAGCGGGATACTATAAACACTTCATCAAGGACTTCTCAAAGATAACAACACCATTGACCAATTTAACGAAGAAGAATCAGACTTTTGCTTGGGACGCAAAGTGTGAGCATGTGTTTATGAATCTGAAAGAGAGGTTGACGAGTGTACCATTGTTGACCATTTTAAGTAGAAATGAAGAGTTAACAGTATACACCGATGCTTGTGGTACTGGATTGGGTGCGGTATTAATGCAGAAGGGAAGGGTTGTTGCATATGCCAGTCGACAACTAAAGCCGCACGAAAGGAATTGCCCAACTCATGATTTGGAATTGGCAGCAATTGTTTTTGCTTTGAAGATGTGGAGGCATTATTTGTTAGGTGAAAGGTTTAAGCTGTTTACGGACCATAAATCCTTGAAGTACCTTTTCTCCCAAAATGATCTCAACCTTCGTCAGCAACGGTGGTTAGAGTTCTTGGCCTCTTATGATTTCAGTATTTCTTATACTCGAGGAAAAGGGAATGCAGTTGCAGATGCATTGAGTAGAAGACATGCTGGGTTGATAGCAATGTTCTTGGAATGGAAGCAAATAGTGTATATTGTTGGATTTGATTTCAGGCCTCATTAGGAGCTAGAACCTGAAATGTTGGCAAGCTGATCGATTATACCTACTCTGATTGAAAGGATCGGTACTAGTCAAAAGCGGAATGCTAGGCTAGCGGAGATCATAACAAAGATAAAGAAAGGAGTAGATTCTGAAGATATGAAGCAATACGAACTCGATCGAGAAGGTTGGCTTCATAAAGATGAGAGGTTGTTTGTTCCAAATGTTGATGGATTGCCAGATGAAGTGCTAAGAGAGTGTCACCATTCCAGGTTGACCATTTATCTCGGCATTAACAAGATGTACCGAGATATGAAGCGAACCTATTATTGGGAGGGTATGAAGAGGGATGTAGGGGCATTCATCTTGAAATGTGTAAATTGTCAGTTGGTGAAGGCAGAGCAGAAGAAACCTAGTGGATTGTTACAATCGCTAGATATTCCTGAGTGGAAATGGGAGCAAGTATCAATGGATTTTATAGATAGGTTGCTGAGGACTCAATCAGGGTACGATGGCATTTGGGTCATAGTAGATCGGTTGACCAAGAGTGCGCGATTTATACCCGTCAGGTCAAGTAGAACGACATCCAAGCTGGCAGAGTTGTATGTGAAATGGATAATACAATTTCACGGTGCCAAAGAGCAATGTGGGCGACCAAGACCCATTGTTCACTAGTGGGTTTTTGAAAAGCTTATAAGAGGCATTAGGAACCAAGCTGCACCTTAATATAGTTTATCATCCACAAACAGATGGACAGACTGAGAGAGTAAATCGTGTATTGGAAGATCTCTTGCGAGCATGCATTATAGACGTTAGAGGATCATGGGATAATCATTTGCATTTGGTGCAGTTTGCATACAACAATAGTTATCAATCGATTATTGGTATGGCACCGTATCAAGCATTGTATGGCCGACCGTGTAACGCTCCTTCGTGTTGGCGGAAAGCAGGCGAGAAACTAATATTTGGGCCAGAAATGATTAGCGAGACATCAGAGAAGATTGAGGTCATTCGGAAATGAATGAAAGCTGTTTGAGATCGACAGAAAAGCTACGCTGATAAGAGACGAAGAGATTTAGAGTTTTCTGTCGAAGATATGGTATTTGTGAAGGTTTCTCCTCTGAAGAATGCAGTTCGATTCGGTAGAAAAGGGAAGTTGGCACCGAGATTCGTAGGTCCTTTTCCAATAGTTGAGAGAATCGAAAAGCTAGCATATAAGGTTGACTTACCTCAGAAGGTGACGGGAATGCACAACGATTTTCATGTCTCTTATCTATAGAAGTTTGTAAATGACTCAGAGGTGATGATTACATCAGATCATCTAGAAGATGTTGAGGTAGAACTGGAAGTTTCTAGATCTCATGGGTTGCTTCGTATTGTTAGGTACGATATGAAACAACTTAGGAGAAAGACGGTGGAACTAGTGAAGGTACAATGGAGCGAAAGTGATGACGATTGTACGTGGGAGACTGAAGAGAGCATGAGGACTAAGTGTCCGGAGTTCTTTGAGTGGTAAGATACATCATTTATCGTATCTACTTTCACCATTGTATATTATGATTGATATGTTAGTATTCTACATGCTAGAGTAGGCATACCTACACTATTAGTTGCATGGCTGTATTTTGATGGTTGTTTATGATTGCTAGGCATGTAGGGTAACGATGGTTGTTTATACTTGCGCTTGTTTGGGGATTTTGGGAACGAAATTCCTAAAGGGTGGGAGAATATAACAATCCATACTTTACGTATTGGAGGATCATAAAATATTTTTATTTTATTCGATGAGGTCGTATGATTCTATAATTTTGGGATATGTTTCTTAGAGACATTCTATACACCTATGATTTTTTCCGAATTTCTATGTAACCATTTTAACTTTGAAAACCTTGTTTGTGCTATAGCTATTGATAGGAGTCAAATTAGGGTCTCAAACCAGTTTCATTGCTTTAGGATGATGGTTTCTCATTTCATAGAGTGGTCATAATAGAAAAAGGGACTTACGGTTAGGAAGTTGTTCCTATTTTAAGTTTAGACAACTACTGACCAAAATTAGTGTGTAATTAGTTAAGCCCATTAATTGGTCCATTAGTCTAACTAGAGATTACTATAAATAGGGGTTGTAGGAGTCAAATTAGTTCCCTCTCATTCCAAATCAGGTTTAAACCCTAATTAGCCTTAGATCTATTCCAATTCATCCAAATTGCTCTCTAAATCAAATTAGATTATGGATTAGAGATTTGATCATCAATTAGAAGCTAGAGATAATCAAATTTGCTAATTAGAATTGCTTTTCATTGCTGTTCAGATTGGATCTACATTCAAATTACTTGAATTTGGTAATTGGTGAGTGGTTTATGACTTCTCACTATCCTATGCATGTTTATATGGTAGAGTTATAGGTTTTAACATGGTTTTTGATCTAAAAATCCTTTTCCAACCTAAATTACATGTTGATATATGTTTATGACTTAAATAGGTGAATTTTAATATGATTTGGAGTAATAACCTTGTAATTCATTTTACTCATACTCATATGCTCATTGATTGCTCAGAATTGGATTAGAAATTATTTGATTGCTATAATTCCATGTATTTCCTATATGATTGGATGTTAATATATGTTATTTTATATTTGTATGTTATGCTTTGATGTTGTTGTTAGTGTATTGGATGCATAAGAAGATAGGTTGGTGAATTGGGCAAATCGAAGGCAAAGTGGGTCGGAATTGGACGAAACTTGGAAGAAGGGCTCTGGAGCAAACAAGGAGCCTACAAGATAAGTCACACCTCATTTAGAGTTGAAGGAAAGACTCGGTACCGGGTTATCTTGATGAGTTGGCACCGAGTTATAGTGGTGATGACAATGAGTCAGTGGTTTGTATGGTTGGGTAGAGCATGGCTAGATGAGATGTTCTATAACAAGGATGCAAGAGATTTAGCTAAAGATTGAGGGTACTGCCGAGTTATCTCTAGAAGTTAGCGATGAAGTTTTGGATTGGGGGCTGAGTTATTAAGGAAGCATGAGTCGGGGTCTAAAGCACTTGAAGAAGAGTACTAGAGACATGGAAGGAAACCTAGCCACTGGAAGGCTAAGTAGATGAGTCGATACCGAGTCATAAGGATGAGTCGGCACCGAGTCATCATGGTTCATGGATGGATAGTGGAACTTTTGGGGATTGTTGTTGAGGTTCTATAGGTTGTGTTAGAGGTGGTGGCTTGTTCATATCAGGTTGGATGATGATATAACAACATGATGAAAAGCTAGAATCTTCGGATGGTGGCTCGTGTTGGGAGTAGGTTCCGAAGATGGCGGCTCAGTAATGAAAGGAGTTGTAGGATCGGGGAATGTGGAAGGGTTCCCCGTGAATAATGAAAATTGGATTGAGCAAGAAGGGCTCAGTATCCAAAAGGAGCAAAGGGCTCGGATGAATACGTGCTAAGGAATCGTTGATGCTTGGAGTGTTTTCTTATGTACTCGAAGCAGGGGTATTATAAGTGGGGATGCCTATGGATTGGTAGTGAGGATTCGAAAACCCTGGACCAGTGGCTTTGGGTCTAGTGTCTAACTTTGGGCTATGAGACATGTATCAAGCTTTGGGCTGCGTGATATGAGAGTACACAGAAAACCAGGATTTCCATTAGTCCCCGATAGTAAGGATGCAATATGAGTTATCATATATTCATGGCACAAGGGGGAGTGATAGTGGGTATTGCTTGATGGATGATATGGTTACTTTGATTGCTTTCTTCAGTGGGCTATCACTCGGGGATATCATTGGGAGTAGGTACTGGAGATGGGAATATTTGGACATCTACTATTGTATCATGTATAATACCTTTATGATATTATAGAGCAGCATATTATAGTATTATGTGCTAACTCTTTGGTTGATGGGACAGGTCAGGTATGGTTCGTGTACTCTTGTTCCTTACCATATTTACCTGTATATTATTTTGTGATTCATTTATCGCTTACACTAGATTGTTACCTGACCCAAGGTTTTATGCTTTACTTCTTATTATCTTGGGTACTCTTAAATGAGTAGACTAGATAACAGGTCTAGGTGATGTAGTAACTGTTCGGAGGACGAGCTGGATAGAGTTATCTCATATTATATACATGTATAGATTTTACACTTATTCCGTTGTGCAGCATTGGGAGCCTTAGCAGTGACTGCTTATACTTGTATTTGAGACAGGTTATTGAGTTTATTTCCATGTAAAAACTCTATGACATTTGCTGTATAACTATGTGGATCTGTACTCTGATGATATGTTCACATAATTATTACCATCTCTTTTGTTGTATCTGTGATATTATATTTTATCCATGTGCTGTAAGATATGATAGGTTATATGTTGTGTTTGTTATTGTTCTTCTAGATGATCGTCCTATATCGATCGGGGACGATTGTAGTGCACTATTTGGTTATTATCTGTGCCGGTGGTATATGGTGGTCGTCGCATTCATGCTTCAATTGAGGTCAAGTGTAGTATTAATCCTATCACTTTTACTGGCTTGGCTTTTAAATGGTTTCAGCATTATCCACCAAATTCTATAAGTTATTGGGAACAACATGAAGGAACCAGGTCGGTTGGCAAAGAGTAAAATAGGTGGATTTCAAAAAAAATTCCTATTTAGATCTTTATTAGAACTATGAAGTCTAAATGGCTTTATTATCTTATCTAATTACTATAAATAAAATCCAATTTTATTTAATTTTCTGATTAGTTAATCAATCAGTTCAACTATTTGGTACCATGCATATTATAGGAATATATCATTATATACTCATGTGTGTGTATAGTGCATGTGCAACATATAATATAGTGTGCATAGTTAATGTGTACGTGCATAGATGTTGGGATTTACATCTATAACAGAGACATTCGTCATTCATATACACATCTACGTCTCAAAACTATTATTTTTATATGTATGCATTTAAATATATATGCTAAGAAACAAAATTGAAAGCACATGTTGGTTTTAAATAGTAGGAGATCAAGAGAAAAACTCCCTTTAATTTACTCCTACCTTTATTACCATTTACTAGATCTAGATCTAGTAATTCAAATGCCTCTTTGACAATTTAAAATATTTATGTATATGTATATATAAAGTTTTCAGCCAAAGGTTATTTCTAATTGACAAAGTATAACGTTAGATTTGAAATTCAATTTCAATATAAAAATGAAACGTTGATTTGATAAATAATTTATAAGACAATTTTTTTTAATTCACTCCTTCATTCATTCCCATTTATTCTATCCAAATCTAAAATTAAATGCTTATAGTTACATATTTTTATATATACACATTTGGTAAAATAATATTTTGAATGATGTGGGAAATTAAATTTAAAACATCTGAATCATAACTACCATTTATTAAGCTATTCAAAATCTTTAATTGTATATGCTAAGTTTCAATTCAACCATGGATATAGAATCAAACCATTTTGTAAAATAAAAATTTTAGATTTGAAACTTAAATTAAAATAATGATTTTGAGATATTTAAATATAATTTAATAACTTTTAAAATAATATATGTGTGTGTGTTATATGATGTCCAAATACAAAATAGTATTTTAAAGAATCAAAGATCTATAATTCAATGTCACTATATAAATAAAACGCATAAGTTCAATCATAGGTAATTGGGTGAGACAACATATGCAAACATGGAGTTGTTCTACAAATTAACCGACAAATGATACATGTCAATTAAAATGTAAGCAAGAGATATGCATTGAAGATGTCGTCGTTGATCACATAGATCCAGTTTGGTAGGTCTTACCCTTTGCAACACCTTGATTTTAGATTTCTCCTCAAATCTCAAGTAGATCCATACCTAGCTTTGTAAGAAAAGGATGAACCACTTTATTTTATTTGATGTTTCCATTTGATTTGGAGTTGATAAAATTTGGGAACTGCTTCATTTGATTTTCGACCATGGAAAGTAAGGAAGGGAGAAAAGAAAAGTGAACGAAAGAAAAAGTAAATTCTTGAATGAAAATGAATGAGCAGATTTTTTAATGATAGAATAAATACCTTTCTTATCCTCTCTTTAAAATTTCCTCTTTTAATTATTAATTTAGTTCCAATCAAATGTTCATTCATATCCCTTGCTCTCTCTTTAGCATGGTGAAACACTTCAATCCATCACGTGGATAATTATTTCCAAAAGCTTGTTAAGCAATTAACTATATTTAAAACCCATTTAAATATATACCCATCCAAGTAATTACTAATATTGCCAAATCATCAAATAAATTAATAATAATAATCAATATTTTTCAAATATTAATTAATATAGTTACTTTACAACATTCTACAAATTAATTAAATCATGTGGTTTTTTTGTAGAATCTAGAAATATGGTTGTATGACTCAAATGTCTAAATTCAATTAGTAATTAATATTTAACAATTCAAATGTAAACGTTCACATGTCACCTTAGCTAGTGGTGTGACCGTTTGGCCGAATTCATTGCTTACATACCTTTTCAGTAAAAACACATTTTATAATTTTTTAAGCAGTACCAAATAGCAACGACTATTTACACAATTCTCTTCGTCAACACTATATCACATTAGGACTTATGTAATTTGGTTTTGGTCAAAATTTCCATATCTTCCACATTCAACTTGGTTAGTCCATAAACAAAGTTCATGATTCAATAATAACATTTATTATTAATCGTAATTCTTTGACCAGAGATTTTGATATTGACTTGACTACAGTTGACCGTGAAACTAACCTCATAATTGAGGTGATGAATTTACTATTGAATAGTGTTTCACTTCCAATGCTTCAGCTCAAACCAATTATAGTTGTTTGATGGACTCCATGCCACGATTTAACTATAATCAAATTGTATTGTCAACATTGAACTTCAGTAGTATTCTCAAGTCGAGAGAACTATGTAATATTGTTACTTCGAGATTTCTTGTTTAACCTTAGTTATTATTAACCAATAGGAGACTCTTGAATGAGTCATTATATAGTCATCCAATAACTATCAATACGTAATCCCTTGGTACCTATAACAGCCAAGAGTAATACAATATTTGGAGAGCGTTGCGTACTTTATGTCTCAACGGATCTATTGATATCCTTTCTCGAAACATCTCGACCACAAACATTAAAAATAAAATGTTATTTTATATTGTGATTAATTACTCATGATTGCAACTATTTGCAACTGAAATCACATAATATTTCATATAAGAATTTTTCTTATTTATATACTTTGAATTAATTACTTAATTAATTATATCACTATATAATAAAGTATATAATAGAATCAAATACTTTTAATATAAACACGATCAGTCACAGAGTTAGATATATATAACAAATTATATAATTGCCCCTAGGGTATACCACTAACTCTATCAGTCTTCCACTTACACCTTGGTTCAATTATGAAAACTTATTCCCATTCCTCCTATTACTTTTCTCAGAACTAATTGAGGTAGTCACTTAGTGAACGGATATGTTATATTGTCGTAACTATCTACTTTGTCAGTTAACTCTCTATAATGCTGATAAACTGCCTTTATTATATGGAACTGTTCATAGTATCTTTATCGACTTCTAGTGAGCTTTAGGTTCTTTCACAGTCTGTATTATGACATTGTTATTGCATAACAATATTAATCTATTCTTAATAGTTGGAATCCCCCCAGCTCAATTATAAATTTGTGTATTATATAGCTTTTGTTGTGGAGCTATTCAAGGCGATGTACTTATCCTTTTGGTCAGTCACAACCTTTCGTTTAGAACAATTCCAAGTTAAAGCTCCTTAACTAAGATGATCATGAATTTGGGATTGACATACTATATTCGATATCACTTTTGAAGTTCGAGCCCGAATACTCCATAAGGAGTTCGTCGTTTCAATATACAATTTTCTAGTATTTTCGTAAATACCCGAGAAAGCTCTAAATTATCATTTAGTGATCTTAATTTGGATTTGATACTTGCTTTATGTATCAAATACATATACGAAATGCAATATTGTAGATAACACAACATGTATTAAAATTATGATTGCTAATGTATAAGGAATCAATCTTGCATTAAACATTTCAATATGATGTCTATGTATGTCACTTGGGATATTCCCAACATCCTTTTATACTTATTACAAAAGATATCCTTTAAAATCTAATGTCAAGAATTAAACTACCAAACTATAATGTTTTTATCATAGGTATATCATTAACAATCATAAGTTTGTTGTTACTTAGAGTTTTTAGAAATATTCTAGTATCTTTATAGTTCTTTCTTCCAAATATACGCTTTCTCGGCATTTAGAATGAAATTCAAGCTATTTGTTTTCTATCCATATGTTTGCTCAACTATGATGCTTGTTGAATGATACTTTCGTATTAGTTCTTGGATCATATCCGAAATCCATAAACTGAGTATCGCTCCCACTGACTTTGAGGTACATTGGTTGTTATGTGTAATAGATTATTCCAAATCATTGTTTAGAATTTCTATTTCAACATATATGCATCAAAACCTAAAATCATATCCAACGATAATTTTGCGAGTAAAATCTGAATTAACTTAAACATGTTACATTATGAAATTGTTACGTTAATTTTAATGATTGAAATTTACGTTGTTATTCTTATCAACGTAGCATACTATATTGCAAATGCATTGGTCTTTTTCTCAAAAACACTTTTATGGCCGATGGGCGATATCCTTTTGGGTACCACTATCAAAATCATATTTTGACAATGTACTGCGAACCCATACTGGATTTGCGCATTGAGCCATATAGCCGAGTCAATATTTTTAATGGCTTATTTGACAATTAAGGAAATTCTTTTCTTTACATTGATATAATACTCATAGTTTCTCGTTAATGCACGAGAGTTCTTATTAGACATTCTAATGGGTCATGTCCATTTTGGCTTAGTTATTTTTATTTCATCTTTCGTAATCAGTTTTATCTTTGGATTGTATCCAAATCCTTTTTACTACCGATAATCTTTAACGAAATTCCTTTGCAGTGAAGTTGATGATTCTTAAAAAGACAGTTGTTTCTTGGTATAATGGAATAAGCCTCCTTTCATGAAGTTCCTTTGTATATGTATGAAGCTGATTCAGTTTTGAGTTAACAAAAATTTTTGCTCAAAACATAAGTTTCTCAATCAATATTGGTCTGGCCCAAACTGCTTTAGGGTGATCCACATAAAATCCCTTACGAAAATATTATGTGTAGCATCTTGCCTTACACAACCTGTCAGCTCCTTGACCTAGGATATGTAGAGATTTCTTATAAAATTTTATCTTATACGATCTCATATACTATGTTTTGGATGAAATTAATTTTAACCTATGTACTTACTCTTACACATCCTAATGGAAAGAAGTAAACTCAACTTCCATGACGCCCTTTATTTTTGACCCCAGTTTTGAAGCATAAAAAACCGAAGCATCAACTAAGTCAAACGACTCAATTACCCAACAATCGCATAATATAACTAGGAGATACAATCAACATTTAAAAATTGTCAAGTAAAATGTGATAGGATGAATATAGTCAATAACATAAGTAAATATTAGAGTGGTGTATAGTTATTGACTAACATACGTATTTATGTAAAACCATAAATAAAACTCATAATGGTGTTACCAAGTATAATACCTTTTGCGGCTCAACACCGTTGTGGTCACTAATAGTGGTTCCCATTGCTCTTTCCGAAAGTAATAGTTAATATCAACTTATCTTGCAATCTCGTTACACATATACACACGCGCGCGCGCGCACACATGCACACACTCTTGTAGGGAGGAACTCCCTAACAGTGGCTAGAAGGAGGGGCTCCATTTTACAATTCCAGTTTCCTATGTTTTAAATGGTTACAACAGAAAGCGAGGGCTATGATTTCTGGAAATAATTGATGTTCCAAAATACTGCATTAACTTAAGTTTCGAAAAGAACTCTACATCATCTTCAATGGAAATTAAATGAGATCTGGTTTACACAAGGTGATGTTTTTGGAATGGATATGAGATTTTAGGGTTTCAGCGACTGCTAACGAGATGACAAGATTGCAACCTAGTTGATAAAGTACAACATCAAACCCTGGTTCTACTTATCGATTCAAGTTAGATTAGTGTTCTTGGATTCAGAATATGGAAGACAGGATCAAAAGTGCTCAGTCCAAGAAGTTTAAGGCATAGGATGAACGTGAAAAGAAAGACCCGCAGGCAGTGGAGGAAATCAAATTCGATAACAATTGTTCTCAGCAAATGTCGAAGCAATGGTCAATAACGTGAAATTTGCTCCCCTTATCTGTAGTATAAATGGATCTGCAATAAAGATGGTAGAATACCCAAAACTGATTCAATAATGTTTCAATATTCTCTGTCTCGGTTGAAAATTCACTTATGAAGCAACGTGAAATCCACATATGTAAATAAGTATGGGCTGGAAGGAAAGTGGAGAATACGCAATAAAGCACAGAGCATATTTTCATCGGATTGGATTTATATGTTGATGATTAGGCATATAGTTCTTAGACTGCTAGATAGTAGAAGGAGGTTATGAGATATACCATGCAAGGAAAGTCAGCGTACGCAGTTGCGATGGAGAAAAAGGTAGCACGTGCTCGAGTCATGAAGTGGCGGTTGAGAAGATGAATCATGTGATAGAGCCAAGTTGTTTTTCCTGCAGTTGCAAAGGGGTAAAATGAAGTTTGGGCTTAATTGGCTTACTATGTTACCATATGGATAAGATTAGCACGAACATTCACTCTTGAATATGTGCCTTTTAGTTTTAGTTGTTTGATTATTAAATGTACAAGTAGATGAATATTTCCCAACACTAGTTGAGAGGTATGTAGTGGTGTTAACATAAAAATCGACGCTAACATTCCGGTGTGAATATTAGTAAAGTGAAAGCACCACCCATTGGTACGGGAACTAGAAATAAGCAGAAAATAGCAGAAAAGTAAAGAGAAAGTAGTTTTATAGTGGTTCGGCTTGCAATTAAGCCTACGTCCACTTTATCTTCTTTATCACGGGTTCGATTACAAGTTTTACAACAATTCTTCGATTACAATATGATTTCAACATAATTGAGATGAGTAGCTAGAACTTCAATGTATAAGAGCTCTTCGAATTCATGTTGAATGTGTTAGATCTCCTCTTTAAGTTTGTTGAAGCGTCTTTTGTGTTTGAAGTGTCGGATGAGTCGAGAAAACAGCAGAGTCTAGGCGCTCCAGAAATGATCCAAAAGTCCTCTCTTAGTTGGAGTAGGTGGGGTATTTATAGGAGAATTCTGGAATTAGGTCGTAGGTCGTGAACGACCTTGGATAGGTCGTAGGTCGCGAGCGACCTAGGGAGCACGGGCTATGAATTAACAGGTAAGTTGTAGGTCGCAAACGATCTAAGGGTAGGTCGCTAGGTCGCCAACGACCTAGGGGATATGAGCCATGACTTATCTCAACTGCACTTGGTCTCGTCTGAACGAGTTAGTAGGTCGTGAGCGACCTAATGGAAGAGGTATGGTACGTAGCTTCACTCTGCTATAGCTCGCTAGGTTGTTACATTACTAGGTCGCTAAGTCGCTGGAGCCTTAGGTCGCTAAGCCGCTTGTGAAGTTAGGTCGCTAGGTCGTTCCAGCCTTTAGGTCGCTAGCTCGTTCTGGCTTGTGCTAGTTGCTAAGTCGCCATCTATTTAGTTCGTTAGATCACTTATACTTTTAGGTCGTTAGGTCGCTGTTTCTGTAGGTCGTTGGTTCTTTTAGGTCGTTAGGTCGCTTATCACCCTAGATCGCTGGGTCGCGGAAAAGAGGAGTTAACACTTGCCCCTCGAAGTGCATGCCTATGTCATAGGTCGTGTGCTTCGACATAATTCCGCTAGGTCGTGAGCGACCCAAGAGATTTGCTAACTCGCATGCTCATTCGCTTCCCTCTTTTTGCCTCATATAAACTGTTAGCTCGTTTCTTCTTCTTTACTTAACTGCTTTGACAACCTTCTCTTCCATTAACGAACCTTCGAGCTTCCAAGGGCAAATTCAATCTATCTAGTCGTCAATTCATCTTTACCATCATATTGCGTAAGTGAATTCGATCTTTATCCAACCATGATCACCGCCGAATTGCGAATCCCCATCCTCTGACCCCAGTCCAACTCCGTACGTTGCGTTTCACTTTCGAGTCATGTTGCGATCGATTTTCGATCGCCATTAGCTATGTTGTTGTTGTGATTCACGAGAGCACAGCTATGCGTTGGATCTATGATGGATCTGAGATGATTTGAATCAGTTTTCGGGTGATTTGGTGGTATGAGGAGATAATGGATTTCACTAAGAGGATGATGGATTTCATTGTGTAGATGATAACGGGTTATCGGGTCACAGATTAATGAGATAGCGAGCTATTGAGTGGAGAGGAGTTAGTCAGTTAAGGAAAGTAGGGCATAACAGTTTTGACAGGAGATAGCTCGAGATTACTGAGTTACATTAGAAACGACCTAATGAATCTGAGCGACATAAGAACCTTTTCGACCTAATAGATTTGGCCGACCTAACAAACCGACCGACTTAAAATTCTTCGCAACCTAAGGGAAACTGCACGACCTTCGAATTCGCGACCTAACTTCTTGCAGCATCACCTTTTGCGACTTAATCTTTAGGTCGCGTGCGCATTCAAGCGACCTAGGACTTAGCCAGATTTGCACTGTCTGACCTTGAACAATTGTGACTTAAAAATTTCGACTTATGTTAAGTCGTTGGGCTTGATCTGGACGATTTAAATAGTCCCTTAACTTGCTTGATTCATTCCTGCGACTTAAAGGATGAACAGAACTCAAATACTTGTTGAATTTGATTGAACTTCCAACTTTAACGGCCGGAATGAACTGCTTGAACTTGTTGCACTTCTTTACAGATTATATTAACTTTAATGCTAATAACCTGTTAAACACAACATTTGCAGAAAACTAGGGCGAATATACTGCCATTGACTGCCCATATCGAATGACAGATTAGCCGATAAAGAATAATCAACTTAAAAGAACTGTGCGAATAAAATGCTGTGAATTAACAAGTTCAAGTGAAGTATTAAAGCAAAGCTAAATTAATCAGCTAAGCTGATTTGTTTGCATCAACACTGTACTTGAACTTAAATCAACAAGCCCTGAAACTTTATAATTGACAAATATCAACTAGTTTAATTCCAGTTACATTTGCTTGTCATTTTATTAGTTTTGCACAACACTTCACACTTTTTAGGAAACGTGCACCTTCATATTTGAATATCCAGCTTCTTATGTAGAATGACTTCTCAACAAGAAGAAATAGGGCAAGCTGGAGAGGTTTTTCCAATTGCTAACCTGTTGAATGATCCTCCGGAAAGAGCTTCGACCACTTTGAACCATAGAATTTTCAGTCAGTTGTGCATTCAGTTTGGCATTGTTGAAGCAGACGCTCGGCTTCCCGGGATAAATGATACTGCTGATAGGCCACCTCACGGCTTCATTGCAGTTAACCGACAGATGTGCTTGAATGGAGCTATTCCTCCTTTCAATGACTTTCTTCGAACGCTCCTTCTCCGATTAACCATCTCTCCTTTCCAACTACACCCCAATGGCCACGCCATCTTGATGGGGTTGTGTGTGTTATTCAGGAGGACACTCGACCATCTTCTGAGCTTCGAAGAAGTCTGCTATTTGTGCACTTTCGCAAAGAACAAAGATCATCCTTCAATTATTCTCGTGAGAGGCGCGAGAAACCGGAAACTAATTCTAGACTTTCCCGAGAGTGCACATGGGTTTTTAAGTCAATTCTTCTATGTTCGTTGCCCCCCGGGGTTCTATGCCATCTGGAGAATAGGAAGTAAGATTGCCAACTTCTGCTCACTTCACTTTTTCTGAATTTCTTGGAACTCAAATTGCCAAGTACTTAACTTCAATCTTTACTTTTTGTAGCACTTCCTCCTCCGCTTAGAGATCCCAGCCACAAGCCAACCTTCGAAACATTAAGTGTCGTGGCGGCTGAGGAGAGAAGCATCAAGTTTTTGCTGAAAGACGAGTTTCTACACCTATTTGGGCTTTTACATCCCTCTCGATCTACTCAGATTCATGAAGTTTCTAGTTCCGAGACTGAAACATTAGCTGCCCCGGTTTCTACCGAAGAAGTCGTATCGAAGGAACCTGTTGCAGGAGCTTTGTTAGTGAAATGTTCCGCCCCTGCCGATGTCGCGGGGTCATCCGACAAGCTTACACTTTCCCCGGTAATTGAAGAAGGAGTTGAAAAAGAAAGCATCGCTGGGCATGACAGTGACGATATCTATGGTGGACTGAGTGACTTGATGATAACTTCACAGGAGCTTTTTAAGGATAACCCCTGTTACTACCAAAGTTATTTCTCCAGTAGTTGAGGCGACATCCGCCCTACAACAAGCTCCGTCAGCTCAAGAGTTGACACCGGTTGCAAAAGTCGTCACCGCTCCTAAGCCAAAGAGTGGTTTGTAGTTTGACGCGCGTAGTTTGCACATCACACACACTTAGGATTTTTGGCACTTATGCACTTAGCTTCTTTACTTCGAAGATTTTGAAGTTTCGTATCTTTTCCATTTTCAGATTCACCGATGGGGCAAAGTGGCTCGTACTATGACGATTTCCAGCGCTATGGAAGGCGTGGCAGTTATGACACCAGGCGCTATCTCCCTGCCTTTAAGGAAACTGACGAAGAAAGAGCTGCTAGGAAGGCTCAAGAAAGGAGAGCCCACAAGGAGCGATATGAAAGAAGAGATGAACGTCACGACTCCTCTCAAAAAGGTGACGATTCTCATAAAAGAAAATTGCATGACGATAGAGGAAAGAGCCACGTTGTTGAAGATCCAAGTAAACGGGCCAGGCTTAGCAAAAGGGATGCATCTGCAATTTCTGGAAAGCCTGCCACTTCTATCTCTCTCGACATCCCCTTCGGTTCTCCTGCTCTCGAGAAAACTGATATTCAGACAATCATTAGCAGGCCTCAGTACCGAGTTGAACATGGTCCGGCTACTCTTCAAAGTCGGTTCCCGCAATGGTGCTTGAAGGGAGTGCGCTTTGATATTGACTTGGTTCCCATCGACAAACAAGCTATGTTCAGAAATCTTGACGCCGTTAAACTCGATATTGAGAGGATGTCTGGATGGCAAAAACTTGTCGACGAGCTTCAAAGAGTCAACCGCGCAAATCTCAAAGCTATGCTAACGATGGAAAACGACAAGTCGGAGTGGAAGAAAGCTCTTGAGCAGCACGATACAAAGATGAAAAACATTGCCGCTCATAATGAGGAGCTCGAGGCTAAAGTCAAGAAACTTGAAGATGATCTTGCCGCCTCTTCCACCTCTTTTACTCAAAAGGAAGAGTCATGAGGAAACTAAAGCCAAATCAGCTCTACTTTATTCGAGTTTTACTTGCACAGCGTCCTGGGGCATGGTAGTCTCTCATTTTTGGGCCCTAAGTATGAGATTACTTTGGCCGAAGTGTGGGAAGCCGTACTTGATATGCTTGGAGGTGCTGGCTATGCAGAAGCAGATCTTGAGGCGCACTATCTGGATGATGAGGCACGTACTGCCCTTGCCAGGGGAAAAGAGCAGCTTGTCAGGGAGCGAGCCGAAGCAGAAGGAGGAGAGCGTTTGGAGAAGGCGCCTTTAACCGATCCCGCTCGTCCTTCGGCTTCGGTCGACCCTGATACCATTGGCTCTAGTTCTCATTCTCCACCTCCTACAAAAGCCGAAGTTAAAACCGCAATTACTGAGCCTTCCACTGTTCAAGTCGAGGAGAAGGCCCAGGACGACATTGAAGCCGAAAACTTTGAAATTGATGTGATTAAGCCGACTTCTCCAGGTAACTCCAAGTCTGATCTAGCTCAAGTAGACTGCTCGTTTGCTTCACATGAGCTCGATGAACTTTTCGCCTATTACTTAAGTTTTGATGAGCCAATATCTTCTCTTTTTGCGAAGAACACTGATTTTAACTTATCTTCTTCTGTAGTGGAAATACCAAGTGCTGCACAAACTTCTCCTCTAGCTGTCGCCCCTCCATCTTCTCAAGTTACTCCTCCTGCTTTTCAACCAGGATCGCAAGAAGAAAAAATAGGAGCTCTTTAAGGCTTGGATGATCCGGTTGTTTCACAAGAACAGCAGGCGGGAGAACTTGAGGAAGGTGAGAAGACCCCGGAGCAACCTTATGACGATGACACAAAGCTTTCTGCATTGATTACTCCGGGAAATGAGTCTTCTTCAAAGAAGAAAGGGAAACGCGCAATTTCGAAGAAGAAGAAGAAAAGCGCTTCTGCTGGTGAAGAAAAAGTGGAAGCAGATCCAGCTACACCTCCTTCTCCTTCCTCCCCGACCCGTCCACGCCGGCTTCAGAAATTAATCATTAAGCCGGCAAGAGCTCTAAAGGTGGCGGGAAGAAGGAGTAATGAGCTTGAGTTTACGCTTATCGTTTTGCTTTTTTTTTGCTTTTTGCATGTATTGACCAGAGATTATGCGGGTACCGGCCCCCGCTTGAAACCTGCACATGTACAAAAATTGTATAGTATGGAATAAAATGATTCTTTTTACTTGTGCAATTTCTTGTCTGTATTCGTGAATGCATTTATTCCTTGTTTTTGCACAAGTTTCTTTATTTACTTTATATGATACTGCAGTGAGCTCGTGGTATAATGTTTGAGCGTTGTTTTTATTAATATAGCTATATGCCCCCATACCACGGCTTACTGCAATATTCTGAAAAGACTTGTACTCTTATTTTAGAGAATAATTCTTCCGTTTTGAGGAAATATTATTCTGCTTTTAATAGAGTATGCCTTGTATCGGAGAAGTTTTTCTTTCTCTCTCTTTTTAAAGAACACTTCAACTTTCGGGGATGATCACTTTTATTTGTTGAAAAGTGGATTCCCCTATGCAGTAAAGCAAGCTTCTGAAGAATGCTTTGATATGTTTGTCAGAAAGTTATATTTCATCGTTGAATGGGTCCACGGGACAAACGTCAGCTGTTTTATCGGATATTTGTTTGTACAAATAATCATAAGTATTCAGCTGCGGCCTGGAACCTTCTTTTGAGAAGGTGCCCCTTTGGTGGTTCCATCGATGAAGTTTTTGGATGTGCCTCGTTAGAGGGCTTTACTTTTTTAGTGCTTCCGAAGAAGGCTTTGTGCCTCGGGAGAGGGCTTGTTCGATATGCCTTTGGGAAGGGCTTTCCTTTTTTGATTTGTGCCTTGGGAGAGGTATTTTGCCTCCATAGAGGATTCCTCCGAAGAGTTGTGCCTCTGAAGAGGGCTTGTGCCTCCGAAGAGGTCTTTGTTTGTGTGCCTCCGAAGAGGGCTTGTGCCTCCGAAGTAGTTTTTTGCTTACGAAGAGGTCTTTGTTTGGGTGCCTCCGAAGAGGGCTTGTGCCTCCGTAGCAGTTTTTTGCCTACGAAGAGGTCTTTGTTTGAGTGCCTCCGAAGAGGGCTTGTGCCTACGAAGAGGTCTTTGTTTGAGTGCCTCCGAAGAGGGCTTGTGCCTCCGAAGCAGTTTTTTGCCTACGAAGAGGTCTTTTGTTTAGTTTGCTAGGAAGTTTGCATCTCACAGTTAAGTAGGTCCACAGGGCAGACGCAAGCTACTCGACTGGATGTTCGTTTGCACAAACGATCACAATCAAGTAACAAGGGCCTGGAACCTTCTATCTTGGGAAGGTGCCCCCTTGGGTGGTCCCACCAACATTCTTGGGTGAGAGACAAGATTCCATTTTGGCTATTTTTGTCTGCTTGTCCGTGTCTTTGCATCAACTATCGCTGAGCGATTCCTCGTTACCATTCTCAAATTTATGTTCTTTTCTTTGATAAGCTGTTTGATTTTTCCAGAGAAGTGTACTTCGCGGTCGAGTGAATCCACGGTCAGATGCAAGCCACTTAACCGGATGTCTGTTTGTACAAACGATCACAGTCAGTTAGCAAGGGCCTGGTGCCTTCCTTTTGGGAAGGTGCCCCTTTGGTGGAATCACCAACCGTTTGTAGGAATTGAGTCTGGAATTTTTGTGGCCTGACATTTGTTTGTTGAGTGATTTATGGGAATCGCTTGGGTTTGTGACGTGTTGGATAGGTAATTTTTGCTTTGATTGCCTGCAATATTAAATCGATATTTTAGCAACACATTTAAAATATTTGCACATTGAAATAAGATAGGCATTTTAAAGCAGTAAAAGACACAAGATTTATAGTTGTTCGGCCAAGAATTGGGCCTACATCCACTTTATAGTTCTTATTATCACTTTGCACTGCTTTTACAATGGCTTACAATACAAGTATGATACATCCATAATTACAAATTTAAGCATTGCTTCTAAGTAAAATATGGACGCAAGTGATTGTTGTTCCAGGCTCTTGGAATTGAATCTCCTTCGACAGTTGTGAGCTTGAAAGTGCCATCAAGAAGCTTTTTGCCTATGACATATGGCCCTTCCCAGTTTGGCCCAAACACTCCTGCCGCTGTCATGATCCTTTTCAAGACTAGATCTCTAATTTCAAAGCTGCGTTGGCGAACTTTAGAATTGAAGTGCCTGGCTATCCTTTGCTGTTGAGCTGCAACTCTGAGTTCAACTTCTTTCTTTCTTTCATCAAGTAAGTCAAGCGCTTCAAGCTGCAGCTTTTCATTTTCAGCTTGGTTGAAATGAACTCTCCTGTGTGAGGGGACTTCTATTTCCACTGGAATCATTGCTTCTGATCTGTATGCTAATGAGAATGGAGTGTGCCCAGTCGCAGTTTTGTGGGTAGTCCTATATGCCCATAGTGCTAGTGGCAGCTTATCAACCCAACCACCTTTTGCTTTTTCCAGTTGCTTTTTGATGGTTGATTTGATGATTTTGTTCACTGCTTCCACTTGCCCGTTTACCTGCGGATGAGCCACTACTGAGAAGCTTTTTTGGATTTTGAATCGTCTGCAAAATTCCTGGAATTCTTCGCTTTCGAATTGAGTACCATTGTCTGTTATTATCTTCTGAGGCACACCATACCTGCAAATGATATTTTTAGTCACAAAATTTATCATCTTTTTAGAGGTAATAGTAGCCAATGGTTCAGCTTCAGCCTATTTAGTGAAATAATCAATAGCAACAATGGCATATTTGATTCCGGATTTGGCAATCGGCATAGGCCCAATAAGATCTATTCCCCAAATGGGGAATGGCCATGGACTGACCATTTGTGTTAGCACGGTGGAAGGTGCTCTTGGGGTTTTTGCAAATCTCTGGCATCTATCACACTTTCGAGAGTAGCTAGCAGCATCTCGATTAATATCCGGCCAAAAATAACCATAGCGAAGAATTTTCTTTGCAAGAGTTTGACCACCTGAATGATCTCCACACTCTCCTCCGTGCACCTCAGCTAAGATTGTCTTAGCCTCTTCTTTAGTTACACATCGGAGTAATGGCATCGAGAATCCTCGTCTATACAGATGGTCGCCTTGAATTACATATCTTGGAGCTTTTCTTAAAAGCTTTTGACGTTCTTTTGAGTTTTCTGGCAAGGAGTCTTTGAGCAGATATTCCTTGATTGGGGTCATCGATGACTCCTTTTCTTGAGAGACAGCCATGATCCAATCAATATCCATCTCATCAATACTCGGAGCTGTCAAGACTTCTACAGGGACCAATCCCAATAATTGAGCTTCGCTAGAGCTTGAGTATTTCGCGAGAGAATCTACCTTCATGTTTTCTTCCTGGGGGATATGGTTTATTGTATAGTGATCAAAATCATCGAGAAGTTCACAGGCTTTTGACAAGTAAGCAGGCAGATTTCCTCCTTCAGTTTGAAACTCTTTCTTGACTTGGCATACAATTAGTTGGGAATCACTGAAGATCTGCAACACTTTGATGCTCAGTTCTTTAGCAATCCTCAGACCGGCAATAAGAGCTTCGTATTCGGCTTCGTTATTTGTCGAAGGAAATTCTAATCTCAATGCATAACATAATGATCGTCCTTCAGGGGTTTCAAGCACAACCCCAGCTCCTGAACAGTAATCATTTCTTGCACCATCAACATATAATTTCCATCGAATCGGAATGTCTTCAGTTAACTCTTCCTCACTGCCACCTTTATCTGTGCATTCCACGATGAAATCTGCTAAAGCTTGTCCATTGATTGCTCTTCGGGGATGGTAGGTGATATCGTATTGACTGAGTTCAATATTCCACTTCAGAAGACGACCCGAAGTTTCAGGGCGAAATAGGACTTGCTTTAGAGGTTGATCAGTGAGGACTTTAATAGGATGAGCCTGGAAGTATGGCCTCAACTTTCTGGATGCGATCAATAGACAATAGGCGAGCTTTTCTAACTTTGAATAATTCATCTCTGCCGCAGTGAATCTTTTGCTGATGTAATAAACTGGAAGCTGAACTTTTGCGTCTTCTCGTACCAACGCTGCACTGAGAGCATGAGATGAAACTGCTAAGTATATGAATAGATTTTCACCATTGTCAGGCTTAGAAAGTACTGGAGGTGTTTCCATATGGTGAATCAGCTCATCAAAAGCTTTTTGACACTCGGGAGTCCATTCGAAATTCTGCTTTCCTTTCTTCAGAGCATCAAAGAAGGGAATGCATTTATCTGTGGCCTTGGAAATAAATCGACTCAGAGCAGCGACTTTCCCGTTGAGGCTTTGCAATTCCTTCTTTGTTTTAGGGGGTTTGACTTCTCTTAAGGCAGTGATTTGAGCAGGATTAGCTTCGATGCCCCTAGCACTCACAATGAAAGCTAAGAATTTTCCGGACTCAACCCCGAATGAACATTTCATAGGATTCAATTTCATTCCATACTTTCAGAGGATCACGAACATTTCTGCCAGATGGTCCATGTGGTCTACTGCCTTCTTTGATTTTACTAACATATCATCAACGTATACTTCCATAGCCTTGCCAATTTGAGGCTTGAACATGGCATTAACGAGTCTCTGATAAGTTGCCCCTGCATTCTTTAATCCGAAGGGCATGACTTTGTAGCAGTAAAGACCAACATCGGTGATGAAGCTCGTGTCCTCCTGATCTGGCTCATGCATCATGATTTGATTGTATCCTGAGTAAGCATCCATAAAAGACAATAATTCGTGTTCGGCTGTTCCATCCACCAACTAATCGATTCTAGGCAACGGGAAACAGTCTTTGGGACATGCTTTATTCAAGTCTGAAAAATCGATGCATACTCTCCACTTTCCATTTGCTTTTTTAACCAACACTGGATTAGAAACCCAATTTGGATAAGTGGATTCTCTGATGAAGCCATTCTCCATGAGCCGATCTACTTCTTCTTTCAATGCTGTTGACCTTTCAGGACCTTGGGTTCTTCTTTTCTGCTTTACGGGCGTGAATTTTGGATCAATATTTAAGGCATGTACTGCGATTTCTGGAGATATTCCACACATGTCAGCATGACTCCAAGCGAATACATCCAGGTTTGCCTTCAAGAATGATATCAGCATATTTTGAACGGTCGCACCAAGTTGTGAACCCACATTTAGCACCTTGTTTGGATCTTTTTAGTCAACAGGTATTGGTACCGTTACCTCTACTGGCACCACTCTATCCTCCCCTACACTGGTCTTTTTGGGATCAATTTCTTCTCGTGCACCACTGTGCTCACCAGTGCAGGGTCCACCCCGTACTTGCTACAAGGTGGGCTCTTTGATGCGGAGCGGAGCTGCCGCACCCTTCCCCATTTCTCTCTTCTTCGCCTCCCACAACTCTGTGAGATAACATTCCCGCCCAGCACCCTGATCTCCCTTCAAAACACCAACGCCGTTATCAGTAGGGAATTTTATAGTTAGGCACCATGAGGCGAGAATAGCTTTGAATGCAGCGAGAGTTGGACGTCCCAAGAAGGCGTAATAAGCAGAAAATTCATCAATAATAACAAAAGTTTGCTTACAGACCACTTTTCTTTCCCCTTCACCAAGTTCTACAAATAAGTCGACGGTTCCGATGGGTTGTTTCGGTTCCCCAGTGAACCCAACAATCTTTTGCGAAGAAGCTTGAACATCAGCCATCGGAATCTTCATTTGATCAAAGGTCTTTTTGAAGAGGATATTACAAGAAGCGCCGCAATCGACAAGCACTCTTCTCACAATAGCTGGTCCGATACCGGCGGTTATTACCAACGGATCCATGGTAGGAGCCTCAACTCCCATAGAATCTCTAGCTCTGAATATGATGTCATCCTGACAAGTTCTTTGCTGTTTTGAAGGCACAGCATCTTCCAAAACAAAAACAGTTTCTTCTTTTGGGGCATGTCTCAGAGCATGAGCATATCTTTCCATTTCTCCCCAACTTCTTCCTGCTGGGTGAGGACCCCCTGTGATTACATTAATAACAGGCCTGTCAGATTCCTGCACCGCAGCCTTTTCACCCGAGCCAGATTGACGAGCAGGAAGTTGTTGCCCCTGAGTAGAGGAGGCAGGATCACTTCTTTTTTTCTTGATATACTGTTGCAATTTATTCTGTCGTAGCAGCTCTTTAATTAAATTCTTCAAATGGCGACACTCATTAGTGTCATGGCCAGGCTGATTATGAAACCGACAGAATCTTCCATTAGGCACGAAATTTTTCCCAAGCTTTAACTTAGGTGGCTCAGGGTACTCGATAGCATCCTTGGTTGCGAAGAAGATGTTCTCTGGAGTCTCAGTCAAAGGAGTAAAACCCGAAAAACAGCGTGGTTTCTTCATGTTTTTCTACTTTTTCCCACCATTATTTTCCCTTTTATGACCACCAGATTCTTTTTTGTTAGAAGCTTCAGCCACATGGTTGTTTTCAATTTCAGCTACAACCACTTTTGCTGGTGTAGGAAGATTTTCCAGACACATAAATTCATCAGCCTTCTTATAAAACTTCTCTAGTGAATTCTGTTCCTTCATTTTCAACCATTTTCCGAACTCACTTGTTTTATCGATGGCTCGCATCAAGTAAGTTAGAATCATTCGAGGCTCAGCATTATCCACTTTGGCCAAAGCTATGTTAAAGCGATTCAAGAAGGATTTGATAGATTCACCGGAAGCTTGTTCCAGGTTGGACAGTGACATTATGTCCTTGGCCTTTGTAGCATACAACCTGAACTGATCCTTGAATTTACGAGTCAAATCAGAGAATTGATCCACAGATCGGACCGGTAGCTTTGTAAACCAAAGTAGAGCCACTCCTTCCAAATAGACAGAAAAATATCTGCATTTAATCTCATCTGTTGCCCTAGCACCTATCATATGCCAGTCATATTTATACAAGAACTGATTAGGGTCGCTTGTCTCTCGATAGGCTGGGATAGTAGGAGGAACAAACTTCTTTGGAAATTCAGCTTTTAGAATTCTCTCGGTAAACGGAGTCTTGCTTGGAGCAAACCCCCAGTCATTTTCATCTTCATTCCTTTGCATACTTTCTTTCATAATCTGGCGAACCATTCCTGATATATATTCCTTATCATTCAGAGGCCTTGCAGGGCAGATGTCAGCCACTTTTTCGGAAGTTTGTCTGAACAAATGTTCGCGAAGAGGTGGCGGGGGCCTTGATCCTCCAACTTGGGGAGGTGCCCCTTCGGCGATGCCATCTGCTCTTTGAGGAATATCTTTCTCTTGGGAATCATGAGTATCTTCAGCAAAGGTTGGTTCATTGTTTTCTAGTTGTCGGTTCATCCCAAGCAGAGCGTTTAACCTGTCCATCATCAAAGCATTTTGAGCTTCCATTTGTTGGTATAACCCTGACACAACATCGTCAAGTTCAGCCCTTGTGACTCCAACAGCAGGAGTCGCCTAATTTGGCGCTGGAGAGGAGGCAGCCCTGTCATTAGCATCCCCGAATCTAGTAGATCTACTCTTTCTTCTAGGAGCCATGATTTCAGATAGACTTCTGGTTTTTAAGGAGAATCTTTCAACAAATCTTTGCGAAGCAATGGTGAGAACACTCCTGAGTTTAGTTCTCAGTGAAAGCACTAAAAATGTTAATGTAAAAATCGACGCTAACACCCCGGTGTGAATATTAGTAAAGTGAAAGCACCACCCGTTGGTACGGGAACTAGAAATAAGCAGAAAATAGCATAAAAGTAAAGAGACAGCAGTTTTATAGTGGTTCGGCTTGAAATTAAGCCTACGTCCACTTTATCTTCTTTATCACGGGTTCGATCAACAATTCTTCGATTACAATATGATTTCAACACAATTGAGACGAGTAGCTAGAACTTTGATGTATAAGAGCTCTTCGAATTCATGTTGAATGTGTTAGATCTCCTCTTGAAGTTTGTTGAAGCGTCTTTTGTGTTTGAAGTGTCGGATGAGTCGAGAAAACAACAGAGTATAGGCGCTGCAGAAATGATCCAAAAGTCCTCTCTTTGTTGGAGTAGGTGGGGTATTTATAGGAGACTTCTGGAATTAGGTCGTAGGTCATGAGCGACCTAAGGAGCACGGGCTATGGATTAACAGGTAAGTTGTAGGTCACAAACGATCTAAGGGTAGGTCGCTAGGTCGCCAGCGACCTAGGGGATATGAGCCATGACTTATCTCAACTGCACTTGGTCTCGTCTGAACGAGTTAGTAGGTCGTGAGCGACCTAATGGAAGAGTTATGGTACGTAGCTTCACTCTGCTATAGCTAGCTAGGTTGTTACATTACTAGGTCGCTAAGTCGCTGGAGCCTTAGGTCGCTAAGCCGCTTGTGAAGTTAGGTCGCTAGGTCGTTCCAGCCTTTAGGTCGCTAGCTCGTTCTGGCTTGTGCTAGTTGCTAAGTCGCCATCTGTTTAGTCCGTTAGATCACTTATACTTTTAGGTTGTTAGGTCGCTATTCATGTAGGTCATTAGGTCGTTGGTTCTTTTAGGTCGTTAGGTCGCTTATCACTCTAGATCGCTGGGTCGCGGAAAAGAGGAGTTAACAAGTGGTTTGTTGTATACTGTAATATATTTATTTAGAAGCAATAAAGGAACCCATTTTCAAAATACACACACATATATATGTAAACACAAATACATGATATTAAATAAAAGGAAAGCGGATTGTTTCACGGTACCAATGTGACTGCCTACGTACCCATTATAGGATCAAGCCCAACGTAGTTCTTTTACTACAAATTAGTAGAGTTTAATTGAAGGGGTTACATGCAATCAAAAGGTTAGTACCATGATATATAATAATAATTGAGCATAACATAGCATAAAAGTAAATAATAACTGCATGAGCTAGAAAGCTCAATACTGTGTGATTTCCTGCTCTTCTCTTGCATCATAGAGTTAGCACATATACAACATCTCATTTTATAATATAGATAATAACAAGGCTAGTTATAAGCTCATATCTACATGCTTTCCTAATGTGATATGCCTAGAATACATAGGCTAAATAAGCTCTCAACATGGACTGAGTAAAACTACCGTGTTTTGCACAACATCTACTAATATGATGTATGTTGATACAATACATAAGTCACACGTAGTAGCATGGACAAAAAAGGTGTAATCGTATCTTAACATTCCACTCTAGTCCTATTTTGCACTATAATGATGCCGATATTAACAATGCATATTCAATTTATTAGGGTACATAGGTAAATGTCATGCAACCCATTAATTTACCCTACTCATCTCATAATACCCATTTATTGTTACTAATGTCCATTCCAATTTATTTTGGTTTTTATATCTTATTTTCTCTGTTATTTTCAAAATCATTTCTCAAAAGCGTCCTAAAATGTATTCCTTAGATTGCCCAAAATCACATTTTCCCTAAATCAGTGCAAAATCATATTTATTGGAAATCTATTAATCTCTATACTAGAAACTGAGCACACAAATGGGTGAAAGTACTCGGTTACACAAATGGTGGTCGTTCCCATACAAACATAGTCTCTTTGCTACCCCAAATAACACTCAAAATCGTAAAAATGTCTCCATCGAATATATTGAACTAATAGTTTTGATCAAAATCCTTGGATAATCCTGAGTAGTAGACTGTCTGACCAGTGACGATACGGCTAATTTGTCATAGACTCATGACGTTATCTCGTTGTCGGTTAGCTAAGATGGATATTAGCCTTTCTAGTATTACACTAGAGTTTTCCATGAAAAATATCCTCACAACGAATGGATCTCACCAGATCTACTAGGTGCAATTCTAATCACACATAGTCTATCTCATCATACTCACTACTCAAAACCCAAATAATATCATAAGGGTAATAACTATATAAAAGGGTTTGAATTACTTATTATAAGATAAACCATAAGCATCAGATGTGTCATATGGGATCCATAAACTTATGTAACATAAATTAATTAGATTAGATAATTAATAAGGATATTGTGAAAAATTGCACATTGAAACGATGGATCAGTCCACATAGACTTAGTTGAATCGATCTCTATATTTTGCAAGAATCAAGAGAGGAGAAGCACATTTTGTTTTTGATTTTAGAATTTTTTAGGCTTCGGAAGCCATTGTTTCAGTTGGGATAGAAGAGGAGAGGAATAAACGTGAATTTTCTTAAGAGTGTTCTGAAATGAATGAGAGAGAATATGTTTTAAAGGAAACATTAAAACCTTTCAATTAAAACCTTTCAATTACCTCCTTTAAAACTTTCTCTATTTAATTCCCAATTAAATCTCATCAAATCCTCTCTCTTTCTTTATTGGTTATGGTTGGCCATAATAAGTGCCACATGGCCCTCAAAAATTTCCAAAATCACTTACAATTTAATCTATTTAAATCTAATTTAAACATTTCATTGATATCATATATCGATACACGCATTTATAATTTTTATATATGCACTTTATTAAATACTAATAGTAACAACCCACCCTTTCAACCCCAGGTCCAACGCCCGTACCAACATCAACAACCCGAGAAGAGAAAGGACTTGTCATTGGGGCGAGATAAATAAATATCAGATATAGTCACATATAGTACTAACTAATAACTTTCAGAGTCTCATAGCAAAAGGAAATAAAATATAATACACCAATTATAACCATAGTCACGTCACCATAACATGTCTACAATGCCAAATACATATGTATAAATAATACAAATACAACCTTATCCATACACATAGTCCAATCCAGGTCACAACACTTATTTACATCATGTACAATATATATAATTGAGTCCCTGTCTTTGATACCATCACATCTCCGAACTTTATCATCAAAGATACACACACATGCACACACACACATACATACACATATATATAGGTAAAAATAGGAGTGGGTCAGACATAGGTATGGTGAGTGAGCCATACTTTACTTTATGTATACTAAAAAACAATACAATAATGTGATAAGAGTCTACCACTTGGTCATCTCACATCCTACTGTCATGCTATGCCTAACTCTCAGATGCATCTAGTCATACCACATCATCCCTATGTGGATTCACTTTCCTGGACCTGCCTTATTCCCTATAGGGTTGCCTATTTTCCATCGTCATGTAAATTGTAGACAAGACTCACTTACCTAGACTTTCCAAGGCATACTGGGTCACCTGTTGTCCTCGTGCTAATTGGACTCATGCATTGGGCCCCTTGTAGCTTACATTGTCGCTTAACATCCACCTCCTCTACCTGGACCGTCGAAGCACTACAGGGGAGCAACCTAATACTTGGACTACCTACTTGTGTCACAGGTTAGTCCGCATCCACATCTATATCCAAATCCACATCCTTATTTGCATCCTTAGAGTATCGATATCCATATCCAAAACAGTATCAGTATCCATACCCATATCCATTTCCCTAGTCGCCTATTTATGCCATAGATTTGTTCACCTTCACATCCATCATTGCATCACATTTCCATATTAAAACAACATACATATCCACTTCAAATAGTAACCAATCATCACACACATTCACTTAATTTGCAACACTATCGTTCGCCTTATCAATAGCCTCTGATCGCCTTTAGAAAACAATAGGAACTTGATATGAATCAATAATTATTATTATATAAGTCATGACCGGTCCAGGTTCAACCTTCCAAAATTTATAGTATGGCGATGGACCAGTACACATGTTTTCCTGACAGTGGCCAAGTTTTAAAATTTGGTTGTTTTCCTCATCATTCCGCCTCTAGCTGCCTTCGCTCCACCATTGTTTTCCTAAGAACGTCCCTTGTATCTAGCCCCACGTTTCTATATCTGATTTCATAGTTTATTTTATTGTATTAGGTGTAAATTCATCAAATTACCATAATCTATTCTAAATCTAGTTCAAACTTACTATTCATAATCTCTTCTAAATCCCCATTTAATCCAGATTTAAGTGTATGTGTGTGTGTGTCCACTTTAAATTAGACAATATGTCATAGTTATAACATCATGATTGCATTATCAGAAGAAAAAGTATGAATCACTCACTCAAAATGCTCTCCACCATCTGGCCTACTATGTCTCTGTGCTTCAAATTTTCTCCTCCAAATCACTTTAGGTTTGTAGTCCTCTCCGATAGTTTTGCAACGCTTCAAGGCTCAGTAATTCCATTGAGTTATGAGAGAGATGTTGTAGTTTGATTCTTAGTATGCAAGAGGAAGAAGAGAGAAGAAAGGAGTAGTCGGTCCATTTTTGAAACTGAAATGTACACGATTTCCAGTTTTAAACTAAAGGAGGGAAAATTGTCCTCTCAAATTAAAAATTCAAAATCTTATGTTTTTGGCACCTGTTTGACCCGATATTGTTTCGCCAAATATTTCCTTCATATGGATCCAAACAAGGCAAACTAAAATACTGCACTAATCAAAAACGAGACGGTCACAATGTCGCCAGTTTCGTCGTCAGATTCCAAATTTGAAAAAATAACAAATTTGCCCCTTCTTATTTTTAATTTATTTAATTAACACGTTAAATTTAATTATTTATTTTGTTATTATATTATTAATATTTAATTAAAACTTTTATAAATTTTTTAGGGTATTTCATTCTCGCCACTTAAAAAATTTCATCATCAAAATTCCCTAGGAACATAAAATGTAATATAACGCTTGCTCATTAAACATATATCGACCAAGTTAGCAAACATATCATCCAATTTATGAAAACAACATATAGATATCAACCAATTTTGGAAAATGAACATGCAGTTTCTATACTTACGATGCAGAAATGCATCGAATGCAACCTACATGAATGCAACATGATGACATATCAGGAATAATGCATAACACCCTAATATAAGCACACACAAACACACACACACATATATAAGTATGTATGCATGTATATGTGTGTATGTATATACAAATGCATTCCAACAATATATAATCTAACAACCAAGTCATTCAAAGTATCCAAATCCTAATAATAGAATAATGTAAACTAAAAAAATCAAACCAAATCAGGAAACGTACTAAAAAAGAGTTGAGAATGAGTAGCCCTCATTTTCTCTTCAGGCTCCCACGTACTCTCTACCAGATCGTTTCTCCATTGCACTCTAACCAACATCACTACTTTGTTATTGAGTCATTTCACTCCACGCTCCACAATACGTGTTGAATCATAGGATGAACTCAGCTCATGTTCCAACTCTACCTCCTCCAATTGACTAAGTGTAATTACAGTCATCGGATCATGTACACATTTCTGCAAATGTGACACACGGAACACATTATGGACTCCAGCCATCTTTTTTGGAAGCTTCGCTCTATATGCCAAACTCCCTACCCTCTCCAACACTGGAAATGAGTCGAAAAATTTAGGTGCTAACTTCTCTGAATTTCAAAATCTTACCACCCTCTTCAATGGAGAAACTTTAACAAGGACCAAATCTCCCACTTCGAATTCCAAATATTTCCCCTCCTATCAGCTTATGCCTTCTGTCGTCCTTATGCATCTGTTATCCTTTTCCTTATGAGCTCCACCTTCTCTACGGTATCTCTAACCATATCCGGACCCAAAATAATCTTATCCATAGACTTCTATAACCATGAAGGTGACTTACACGATTTTCCATACATCGCTTCAAATGGTGCCATGTCTATACTTGCTTGGTAGTTATTAATATACGAGAACTCCACAAAAGGTAGATGATTCTCTCAAGATACTCCAAAATCCAATATACAAGCCCTCAACAAATCCTTCAACAAACTGTTTACCCCCATTCGACCGTCCATCGGTCTGTGAGTGATATGTCGTGTTCCAATTCAACAGTCCCTAACGCCTCCTGTAAACTCCTCTAGAATTCACTCATGAAAAGTGGATCCAAGTCATTTACTATATACTAGTTGGAACTCCATATAGTAGAACCACTTCTTTAATATACAGTGTCATAAAAGTCGTTGTTGTTCTCGTACTCTTTACCAGAATAAAATGAGGGCTTTTCGTGAGAAGATCTATAATAACCCATACACTCTCATTTCCTCTTTCACTCCAAGGTAATTCATCCACAAAGTCTATAGATACACACTCCTACTTCCACAATGGCACATCTAACAGAAGTAATAGCCCTTTCGGTTTTTTCTATTTTGCCTTCACCCTTTGGCACATCATACACTTCGCAACATATTCCGCTACTTGTATCTTCATTCCTGGCCAATAGTATATCCTCTTCACATCGTAATACATCTTATCTCCTCCTGGATGAATAGTCATCCTCGAATGGCGACACTCGCCCGAAACTTCTTCTGTTAACTCCTTGACCCATGGTACGCATAACCTCATGTAACCCTTCTTATCTTTAGAGTAACAATCCAAATGGATCGATTGTTCACTACATCCTAACTACTCTATAATACTAACCAATGATGCATCTTGCCCTTGACTCAGGCCAATACGATCCATTAGTCCAGGTCTAACTCCATCACTGCTAACATTTCAGGTAATACTCCGATTGGTGTCAAAAATAAAATTCTAATATAAACTTCAAATTCCTCTGCACTAACAACATGGCATTCACTTCGGCATGCCTTCTACTAAAAGCGTCTGCAACTACATCTCCTTTCTATGGATTATAAAAAATCCTAAAATCATATGATGATAAGAACTCCATCCATCATTGTTGTCTTAAATTCAGATCCTTCTGAGAGATTTGTACATGAGAGATTTATGTTCCATAATAACTCGGATCTCTTGGCCAACACATAATGCCTCCATGACTTCAATACAAATACAATAGTAGCCAACTCCAAGTTGTGCGTCAGATAATTCCTTTCATGATTTTTCAACTACCTACTCGCATTCTCTACTACTTTCCCTTCTTGCATAAGGACAATACCAAGATCAGTACTGCATTCATTGGTATATACGATGAAATGTTTAGTACCACAAGGAATGACTAAAATTGGAGCACTCATTAATAACTCCTTCAATCTAACAAATGCCACTTTACATAACAAACTCCAAGTATAAATCATGTTCTTCTTTGTCCAACGAGTCAGAGGTGCCGATATCTTCGCAAAATCCTTAATAAACTTCCAATAGAATCCAGCCAAACCAAGAAAACTATGAAACTTTGAAGTGTTCTTTGGCATCTTCCAATGTATAACTACAACTACTTTCCCTGGGTCTATTGTCAATCTGTCTACTGATACTATGTTCCTAAGGAAACAGACTTCTTTCCACCAGAAGTGACATTTAGGGAACATAGCCTTCAACTAATTTCTCCTTTAGACATCCATAACTCCTCTTAAATGAATCTCATGCTCTTCCTCAATTCTGGAACAGATAAGAATGTCATCCCTGAAGACCACAACAAAGTTGTTCAGTTGCCCCTGGAATACCCTACTCATCGGATCCACAAAATAAGTCGAAGCATTAGTCAACCCAAGAGACATGACCAACCACTCAAACAATCCATCAAGTGTATGGAAATCAATCTTCTAGATACTATCTTCAGCAACCCTCAACTGATGAAACCCAACTGCCAAATCAAGCTAAGACAAAACCTTTGTCCTAACTAATTGATCAAAGATGTTATCAATGCGATGCAATAGGTAGTAGTTTTTCTTCGTCAACTTATTCAGCTTTTGATAGTCGACGTATAACCTTAGGGAACTGTCTGCCTTAGTAGAGAATTAATTGGCGCTCTCCATTCTGATACACTTCTCCTAGTAAAGCCTTTCTACAATAATTCTGAAACTTTCTTATCCAACTCACTTCTTTCTTTTGGAGCCATATGTCTAAAGGACATCAATATCAGTCATGTATATTTCTTGAGATCAATATGGAATTCAATTTCTCTTTAGGGAGGGAGATCAAAAACTTCTACAAATACATTTGGATAATCTCACTATGGGTATACACGATAGCTCATCTCCATAGCAGAAATATCAGGCTCACAACACAAAATTAAATCAAGTCCTCAGCCCTTCCTAAATCAAACCATCCTCATGTCACAATCCCACACTACCCAATAGCGAGACAACCAATCCATTCCCAAAATCAACCCACACCCTGGAAAGTTTAGTACATATGCATCACAGGGGAACACCGCCCCTCTAACGAACAACTTTAAGTTATGACAAAACATTTATAAATGGGTCGGTCGATCCCTCGACGGGATTCACACCGAAACTATTCATAAAAATGTCAGGTATAAGGGCTAAACTATTAATTAATGCACTTACTATGAATGAATGAGATGCACCATTGTCAAATAAAGTACGAATAGGAGAATCAGATAAAATCAATACACCTTCCATCACAATCTGTTTCCCTTCCCGAGCTGATGGTGGTGCTTTACTAGAGGGAGGAATGGCATCCAAAGTATATGCCTTCATTATCCGACCTTCACCCTTCAAAGTTGGGCAGTCCCTTTCCATAAGTACGAATTGATCACAATTGTAGCATCGTACTTTCTTTTGAGTTGGGGCCGCCTTACAATCCTTCGCTATATATCTCACTTGGTTGCAGTTATAACATCTACACTTTGAGGGATTCGTCCTTCTGTTCTTTGCAAGGTGCCCCACTTTTTGACATCCATGAAAAGTACTTATTTGCTTTTTTCCTTGTCCTCCTTGTGGTCCATTTCCTTTGCACTTACCCTGTTTTTGGCCCTCTTGTTCCTTAGCTTGATCCTTAACCATTGTTTCGATCAAAGAATTGAATAGTGCTGCCTCTACCATTCCCTCAAAATTAGCTCCATACAGTATCTGATTCAATGCAAGTTCCCTCAGAGGTGAATTCAAACCCTTCGTAAACTTCAACACCTTTCTCTCTTGGGTGTTTACTAACTCAAATTTGAATCTGGCTAACTCATAGAACTGACTAACATACTCTCCAACTGTCATCTCCCTCTGCTTAAGATGAATAAAATTCTCCAATAACAGACCCCTCTCAACACCGGGAAAAAAACTTCATCACAAACCTTGTCTTGATCATCCTCTAAGTAATAGTATCCTCATCTATTTCTGTTGCCACCACCTCCCACCAATATGCTACCTCACCTTGAAGATGCCAAGTAGTTAACTGTCTCTTAGTAACATCAACAAGTCCTAACAGGTTAAAAATATTTTGACAATTATAAGCCATGCCTGAGTCATCAAGTATGGTTCTGTCCCGACAAAAGACTTCCCATCAAGGCTGGAGAAATCCCTATATAGCTTAGGAAAGTCAACAGTTGGTGGTTCTAGTTCTGGAATCACACCTTCGTTAACAGTAGTAGTGGTGTCTACGAGCTCAGTGGGGTTAGCACTATCTTGGCTCATCGCCTGAATATAGCGTTTGAACCATATTGGAATATTTACTCTAGGAATATCTAGTATGTTTACTCAGTGCTTGTCCTTACCCGAGCTTTTGCCCCTATCAACATTGGCTACATTGGTCTTTTTTCCAGTTTCGACTGCATACTCATTTCAACCATCCATAAAAATGGGATACATTAGCAACTCCCCAATAGATGGTAAATAAAAATGGAATAGTAATTGATGTGTGTGTGTTTGTACTTAGTTCTACATATAGTATATATATCTAATAGAAAATAAAAAATACTCACTCAATACGTTTATAATTCCTATCCTAGTTTCTAACCTACAATCTGATATGAAATGTAACAACCCACCCTTTCAACCTTGGGTTGATGCCTGAATTAATGTCAACAACCCGAGAACCTAAAGGACGAGTCGTTGGGGTAAGGTAAAATAAATATCAGATACAATCACATATGGTACTAATTAGCAACTTTCAGAATCTCACAACAGAAAGAAATAAAATAAAATATATCAATAATAACCATAGTCACATCACCGTAACATGTCTATAATGTCAAATGCATATTTATGAATAATACAAATACAACCCAATCCATACACATAGTTAAATCTAATCCCAACACCTATTTACATTATGTACAATATATACATTGAGTCTCAGTCTCTAAAACCATCACATCTCCAAACTATGTTAACTTGGATTATATATATGTATAAAGGGAAAAATAGGAATGAGTCAAATATACGTTTGGTGAGTAAGCCATACTTTACTCTAGGTATTCTACAAAAATAATACTATAACATGATATGAGTCTATCACTTGGCCACCTCACATCCTGCCATCACGTAACACCCAATTCTCAAACACATCTAGTAGTACCGCATCATCTCTATGTGTACTCGCTTCCTTTGAATGGCCTCATGCTATATAGGGCTGCCTATTGTCCATCACATAAACCGCAGATAGGACTCACTTTAGTGGACCGCACAAAGCCTGCATGGTCGCTTGTTGTCCGTGTGCTATTTAGACTCATGCCCTAGACTGCTCGTAGCTTATAGGGTCTCTTAAGATCCACCTCCTCTACCTAGCACGCCAAAGCACTATAGGGGAACAACGTAATACATGAACTACCTACACGTGTCATGAGTCTGTATCCGTATCCATATCCAAATCCACATCCTTATCTGCCTCCGTACCCATATCCATATCCAAACCAGTATCAGTATCCATACCCGCATCCATTTCCTGAGTCACCACCATAGATTTTTTCACATTCACGTCCATCGTCGTATCACATTTTCATATCATAATAACATTCATATCCACTTCTAATAGCAGCCAATCATCATATACATTCACTTAGTTTGCAACATTATTGTTCGACTCATCAATAGCCTTCGACCACCTTTAGGAAACCATTGGAACTTAATCTAAATCGATAATTATTACTCCATATGAAGACTGTCCTACATCTATGATGTAGAACGGCTGCCAAAGGAAAGAAATAGAAATAAAAAAGAGGAATATGAAAGAAGAAAAGAGAATAGAAGAAAAGAGGAAGGAATAAAACACCAAATAATCACATAACCTATCGTATATCTCACATCGCATCAGATAAAATATAACAGCCAACATATATAAAACAGACGAGATGGTAAATAACTGAATGAATCATAAAATCAGAGTATACAGACTCATGCAGTTATACAACAGTAATAAAGTTTATACAACTGATATATAAACTCAACTGGTACATTGTCTCTAATAATAGTAAATGAACACTATCAAGGCTCCACAGTGTCACACAACGGGATAAACAATGATAAGTCCAAAATATAAACATGAGAAAGTGTCCTCCAGCTAGTCCATCTGTGCAGCTCCAAGTGTTGTTTACATCTGCTATCTAGTCTACTCATTTAAGAGCACCCGAGATAATAAGAAGCAAAACATAAAACCTCTAGTATGACAACAGTCTAGTGTGAGTGATAACAATCTAAAAATATAATAAAAAGGTTGATATAGTACATAGAACAGATGGTATACTAATCATACTTGGCCTATCCCTACAACCAAAGAGTTAGCATATAATATCGATAATCTGCTACTATATAAATGTCATAATGGGTACTCTATACTCAGTAAACTGTCAGGGTGACTAGGTATCTCCATCCGCAATACCAACTCCATACTAAGTAACAGTTAGGGGTGTCTAGGTATCCCTATGCCCAATACCTACCTCGTGTGACATCCTTAAAGTGACATGTGGCTAGTGAAACCATAACAAACATAAACAATACTGACTGTCACTCATTATGATTTGGATCTATGATAACTCTTATGCCCATTCTTCTACCAAGGATTAATGAATAAAAATACCAATTTTCAGTTGTACTCTTTTTAGCCTAAAGCCGGTACTAGACCCATTCTTCCGGTCTAGGGTATACGGATCCATTCTTTCGATCCAGGGTACCAAAGCAACATACCCATGGGCATCCACATAAATACCCCTGCTTTGAGTACAAAAGAAAACAATCCAAGTATCAAAGATCCCTTGGCACACATCTCCATGCTCTTTCTTGGCTTCATCCATTTCCACGATAGAACCATTCTACATTCTATACATGGATCACCCTCCAAGGTTTCTCATGTGGAACTCATCATGACGTAAGTCATTCGACACTAAGCCTTCAACCTCGGAACCTTACTCCATATCTCCTGAGCTACTCATCTGAAGAATTAGAGCATCATGTCGAAAATGTCGAATCATCGTGATCATCGAAAGCATTCGTCGAAGAGCAATACCACTAAGACATAGAGTCGGCCGCACAAACCACCATATCGCGCTCCTCGAAGCCTCCTCAACGTCCATGTTAAAGGTCGACCAAATCGACTATCATAAAAAGTGATGGGTACCAACCACTCCATAGTGGTCAATACCAACCACTCTGGTCCTTCACTTAGCAAAAAATGGATCAATACTAACCAACTAAAAATGTCCGACGTCTACCCTGAAGTCCGAAGCTTGTCCAAATCCATCGTCTTCCATCCTCAGACCCTTTGGCCCGCATTCCAGCATTCTCTTACAACTTATTCCGTTTATTTTGGTTTCCGATCAAGGGGAAGAAACCCTAACGCACGAAATATTCCCAAACACTAGACCGCCAATAAATCGACGTTTTCAACCTAACAACCATACTAACATACATACATACATACATCCAACAAGCATATAAATGTCTATAATAGTATATGTATAATCCATCCATATCAACCAATATGGGAAATAATATCAATAATAGCGCAAGTCTAATAATTCCCTAACTATGGCACATCAATGGAAAATAAGTGGTATTCTTTATAAATCATTTTAAAATAATTTTATCCTTTATTAAAATCTAGTATATATATAAGTGTAGGAAAATCATATCTAAAATCAAAAATCATTCCCGAGCGTCAATCTAGTACTATACAACCAATCATAGTACAGTAAGAGACAATATCACCGACCTTATCCAAATATATCCAAACCTTTGCCAAGTCATGGAGCTCTCCATCTTGAGTGCAATACAAGAAACAACATCCAAAACGGACCTCGTATGCAAAAGATATAGCGTATATAAGTTTTAAGATTATTTAAGTAATTAACTTAATTAATTATTAACTTAAACTAATTACCTCTTTAATTCTCTTCCTTCTCCCCTAAAATCACCTGTACAAGTGCATGCTACAGGAACAAATAAACCCAACAATCCACTTCTTCTCTTCTCGATTTCTAGCTCATGTCTCAACGAAATGTCGCACCGCCTTCGCCAACACGCTCAGTTACGAAACCTTTTCACGACGCACACCTCAAGATGGAGCTCGGTCCCCTACCTTAGAATGAGACCTGGTGGTTCTCCTTACTGTCGTATGTGATGCATTTTGCATCTCAAGGTCGCACTCAATGAAATTTGGCAAGTAGGTGCAATTCGCAAAAGGAAACACGATGGCGATCTCTGTTACTCCTCTCGTCGCCTCTCTCTTCACCAATTTGAAACCCTAGTTGTTGAGCTTTGAACGACCATTCCCAAAACTATGATTGCACTCTAAAAAGTGGACATGGGCATGAAGATCTCATCGATACGAGTTGATTGAAAATGGTTTGGGATTTTTTGTTGAACAGATAATGAGATATTGATTTTAGAAGATCAAATAAGGGAGGCGGCCATTCTTTTGTTAATGTAACAGTGATCTGATAAAGGAGAGAGAAATGAGGGTTTTTAGTTGGTTAAGAATTATTATATTAATTTTTAATTCTCCTACATTTAAATTTCTCAAATAAATTTGTGCGCGTTTTGAGCTCGTATGATCAATCGGTGCATCCGATCGCCATGAAACTCGTCTACGTGCATCACTTCATTTTTCCGGTCCCAATGGTATAAGTTTTGTCGCTATCCAAGACTACGCTCTGAGATGATAATTTCGTGCTTTTTGAGACTGTTTTGACCATCCGGTCATTCGATCTTCAAATAAAGTGATCCATATACTTATTTTAATTCGAAACATTAATACGAACTTAACAGAAGTGGTCTCGAGTCCTGATTCGATCATGTGCGAAAAATCACATTTTGGGGCCATCAATTAACTAAAGATTCAATATTTAAATCAATTATTTAAATATCATAATTAAAAATATGGATCGTTACATTCTCCCCTCCTTAAAAGGATTTCATCCTCGAAATCCCAAGGACGAGCAACTCAACCTAGTACCCTCATGTAAGCAATGATACAAAGGAAAATCGTCACATACCAACTCTCGACAAGAGTCACTAAAAGTGATCGCAATAAAGGCAATAGACTCGGAATCAGCTGGAGCCATCATCCTCATCTCTAAGTACAATCACTATTAGATCCAAATAAATGTGGCCAAACCGAATGTCTAACTTACGCATTTATTTCTAAAGAAATGGACAGTGGAAAACAAAGTGCCAACTCACTAGTCGAAAGGAAAGTCAACTAAATATCATATAACATCGACTCTCTCAACTATCAGCAATGTCTAATATTCTTTACATTGACTTTTCTCTCAGTTTTGCCTTATGCCACGGAAAATTTCGACAGCACCTCCTTTGCACAGATAGGTTTGGGAAAATCCCGATACAATATAGATATGTATACATCTCATATTTCATAATATACCAGATCATATATATAGCAATCGTCTCAAATAAATATGCTATATCAAACCATAACTATCCCGCATGCCTAGTAACTACACAAACATAGACTATCATCTCAAATGCTAATAATACAACCAAACATGCATACATAAGACATATCATCAAAATGTAACATCCATGCCTATCCTAGGATGTGGAATACTAAATTATCTAGTATAAAAAATCAAATATTATATCTAATATGAAAGCCGAAGATAAAAATGAAATCACACCTCCCTAAGAGCTCCGGATAAGCGGCCCTCATACTCTTCTCGGATTCCCACATCATATTGTCTTCATTTTCACTCCATTGGACCTCTATTACTCCACTGTTCTCTTTCTAACCTAATTTGTACCTCATCTATCGGTACAAATAGGCCTACGAGGTCTTGAAGTCTATGGTTCAGTCTCCATATCATAATATCAATTTGGTGCCAAATATCCAAACGCCTCTTGTAAGTTCTCCTAAAACCCACCATCGAACAACGGGTCTTGGCCGCTTACAATGCTCTTGGCACATATTGGAATCAAACTATCATCTCACATATAACTTATCAAACATGGATGTCCTTCTACTGGACTTAAAGAATATAAACTTAGAATTATTATCAACCAATCGACTGTGACTCAAATGCTATCGCGTTATCCTTAGCCATCGACGATCCATCGATGCAGTCTATAAATATATGTTCCCGCTACTCAACAACAAACAATCTCAATCAGGTCCGCACTTCATGAACTCTACAAACACTACTCACTCTTCTAATTTAGCCATGATCTCCATTAGTCTATCCTAACGCTTCTGACTAGTACCAACCCGCTAAATCTAAGTAGGTCTGATGGTCAAACTAGCCATCATCTTTGACCATAGCCATCATCCCGCTTGCCTAGCAACTACACAAACATAGAATATCATCTCAAATGCTAATAATACAATCAAACATGCATACATAAGATCTATCATCAAAATGTAACATCCATGCGTATCCTAGGATGTGGAATACTAAATTATCTAGTATAAAACATCAAATATGATATCTAATATGAAAGCTGAAGATAAAAATGAAATCATTCATTGGTCTTTGTTCTAGTTTTGGCCCCATTAGCATTGGCTACATTGGTCTTTGTTCCAGTTTCGACTGAATTACTCATTTCAACCATCCATAAAAATGGGATTTATTAGCAACTACCCAATATATGGTAAATAAAACTGGAATAGTAATTAGGGTGTGTGTGTGTACTGGAATAGGATGTGGAATACTAAATTATCTAGTATAAAACATCAAATATTATATCTAATATGAAAGCCGAAGATAAAAATGAAATCACACCTCCCAAAGAGCTCCGGATAAGCGGCCCTCATACTCTTCTCGGATTCCCACATCATATTGTCTTTATTTTCACTCCATTGGACCTTTATTACTCCACTGCTCTCTTTCTAACCTAATTCGTGCCTCATCTATCGGTACGAATAGGCCTATGAGGTCTTGAAGTCTATGGTTCAGTCTCCATATCATAAAATCAATTTGGTGCCAAATATCCAAACGCCTCTTGTAAGTTCTCCCAAAACCCACCATCGAACAATGAGTCTCGACCACTTAGAATGCCCTTGGCACATAATGGAATCACACTATCATCTCACATACAACCTATCAAACACGGATGTCATTCTACTGGAATTAAGAAATATAAAATTAGCATTATTCATCAACCAATCGACTGTAACTCAAATGCTATCATGCTATCCTTAGTCATCGACGATCCATCGATGCAGTTTATAATTATATGTTCCCGCTACTCATGAATAAACAATCTCAATCGGGTCCGTGCTGCATCATCTCTACAGACACTACTCACTCTTCTAATTTAGCCACAATCTCCACTAGTCTATCCTAATGCCTCTGACTAGTACCAACCCACTAAATCAAAGTATGTCTGATGGTCAAACTTGCCATCATCATTGGCCATAGCCCATCAAGCTCTGAAGTCATAACCAGTGATAAGCTCGAGCAATGCCCACTCTAGAAATATCGCTCCCGAACCATATGTCTTCCACTCGAAACATCAACTTCATTTCCCTTACGGACGTATAAGAAATGTCAAAGTCATAGAAGGCTAAGAACTCTAACCATCACTAGTGGTGAAGGTCAAGATCCTTCATGGATAAGAGAAACTACAATGATGTGGAATCACATAACAATTTGAACTCCTCTCCTAATATATACTGCCCCCAAATCACTAAAGCAAACCCTATCGCATCCAACTCTAAATCAAGAGTCGGATACTTCCTCTCGTGCGGCTTCAGTCGTTGACTAACATCTGACGACCTTACCTTTGGTTCAATACCGCACCTAGTTTAGTACCACAAATGTGTGTACTATCGTCCCCTCATTCCCACTCGAAATGAGTAACATCGATGCACTTGTCAACCTCTCGGTCAGACTCACTAACGTGTGTCTGCACCTCGCGTCTTAAATAAAAGTATGATGCTCTCTCATCCAATAGGTCAACGATGCTGCTAACTTGGATCTATTCAAATTCTGGACTGCCGTAACTACAGGATCTACGGCGATGTCTAACTCTAAAACAATATGACTCAAGAATCTTACTTCCCTCCTCTAGAAGTGATACTGCTAAAATCTCGTCAGCAATTGGTGTTTTCTCACCACCTATAGTACAATCACTAATCGTGTTTTGTGCTCCTCTTTCGTCCATGAATAGACGAAAGTATCATCAACAAGCACAAGGACGAGCCCACTCAAGTGATCTCTCGAAACATGGTCCATGATATCTATAAGATATGCCAACACATTGGTTAAGCTGAATGGCATAACCAACCAATCAAAAATCAAGATAGCGTACGAAACATTATAATCGACACACTCTCCCAAAATACTCCCAGTTGGTAAAATCTCATCGCAAGGTCCAACTAAGAGAAAATCCTCGTGCTATAGAGCTGATCGAACAAGCCACCAACAAATGGAAGTAGAAACTTGTTCGTCCTCTCACTCACCTTACGACAGCTAACAAGCATCTCAAAAGAGCCATCCGCCCCCATGGCGAACACTATAGGTACACCCCACTCAAATATTCTCCTATAGATGAACAATAGCATCAACAGGTCGTCTACTCACACCTTTAGTCTCATATATTCCTTGGACATCATATGCTTTAAAGGCATAGCTACTGGTCAAGTACATCTAACTAGATCGATACAGAACTCAATCTCTATATGGTGGAAATATGATCACTCGAATGTGTTCGGACACTCTCTAGCTGTAGGCATAGATGAAAATCCACCCTATGGAGTCTCAAGCAAATATAGAAAGCTAATCACAACCCTATCCTCCGGCAGGTAGCCAATCACTACCATCCGCTACTCCACAGTCTCGGTCATCACCAACAGCCTCTTACAATCCACCATTATTCCGTACCTCCTCAGCCAGTCGATTTCCGGACCATAATACCAAACCCAGTTAAACCTAAAGCAATCAATAACAAACAAACATCCATGACTCGATAAGGTTAGGTCTCAACAAACCATGTATAGGCCAAGTACAGACAAACCACGTAGTAAGCTAAGTATAGACAACCCATGCTGTAATACTCCCCCATTTTGAGGCTTGAAACTAAGCGCTATGGATGCTGCAGTCATCCATAGTATTAATTTTCGATGATAAAATTTAGGATGTTACACATGTATAATCCTACTGAGCCCTCAACAAAGTTCATCATAATATAAAGGTCGATCAACAATTTTAGGTCTCAATCCCAATCTAGCTACAAATCACTAGATATGAACGAATATGAAACCTCGACGTCGAATAAAACACGTATGAAAATGCCATGAATGGAAAGCATATTCTGGGTGGTGATGCCCTTTTCCTCCCTTTCATTGATGGAGCCATCAACGAAATCAAAACGACATTCAATGTATATGCTTTCATTATTTGCCCCTACTTAACTGGTTTGGGACAATCTTCCAACACTGGGTACATGGTCTCACATCATAAACCCTTTTTGATCAACTTTTTGAAGCTTTCGTTGCTTCCCAAGATGACCACTCAACCCAATGATAAATTCTCCATCCTTTCTGTATGGAGCATCAATAAGAGATAGACCGTACTTTGACAGAACATCGAATTTGATCACATATTCCAACATGGGCATATTGCCTTACTTCAAATTAGTGAACTCCCTAAACACCATCTACTTCTGAAAAGTCATGATAAATTTCTTCGAAGTGAACTATGAACTAATCCTAAGTAAAACGGTCCTCGGGAATTGAGGCTATAAAGGTACTCCGTCAGTTCATTGTTCGTCCCTAGAGTCATCTAGAGGTTAACTTCTACCCTATTACATCATCTAACTCCAAGTCATCGAAGATCCTTACACAAATATCATCCCATCTTGCCTCTTAATAGTCCACTCCGTTCTAAGGAACGATCTGCTTCCTAGACTCATGAAGCCTTTATACAGCTTGGCAAAGTCGACCCTAGGTGTTTGAACTTGAGCACTATAAACCACGTTCAAAAATAAAATAAAATAACTGAATGAATCACAGAACCAAAGATATAGGCTCATGCAGTTATACAACAGTAATAGAGTTTATACAACTGATATATAAACTCAACTGGTACACTGTCTCTAATAACAGTAAATGAACACCGTTAAGGCTCCATAGTGTCACACAACGAGATAAACAATGATAAGTCCAAAATATAAATATGAGAAAGCATCCTCCTGCCAGTCAATCTATATAGCTTCAAGTGTTGTTTACATCTGCTATCTAGTCTACTCATTTGAGAGCACCGGAGATAATAAGAAGCAAAGCATAAAATCTCGAGTCAGACAACAGTCTGGTGTGAGTGATAACAATCTCAAAATACTATAAAAAGGTCGGTATAGTATATGGAATAGAGGGTATACTAATCACACCTGACCTGTCCCTGTAACCAAAGCTCGATAATCTGCTACTCAATAAATGTCATAAAGGGTACTCTATACTTAGTAAACTGTCAAGGTGTCTAGGTATCTCCATCCACAATACTTATTCCATACTAAGTATTAGTCGGGGGTGTCTAGTATTTGGCCTATGCCCAATACCTACCTCGTGTGACATCCCTAGAGTGACAGGTGGCTAGTGAAACCATAACAAACATAAAATCCATCAAACAATACCAATTGTCACTCATTATGCTCTAGATCTATGATAACTTGTATGGACATTCTTCTACCAAGGATTAATGAATAAAAATATCGATTTTTAGTTGCACTCTCTTTAGCCTAAAGTTGGTACTAGACCATTCTTCCGGTCCAAGGTATATATATCCATTCTTCCGGTCTGGGGTACCAAACAACATACCCATGGGTGTCCCCACAAATACCCCTGCTTTGAGTACAAAAGAAAACACTCCGAGAATTAAAGATCCCTTAGAATGCATCTCCATGCTCTTCCTTAGCTTCATCCATTTCCATAATAGAATCATTATGTATTATATCCATGGATCACCCTCCAAGAACCCACCTATGTAGAACTCATCACGACGTCAGTCAATCGACTCCAAGCCTTCAGCCTTAGAACCTAACTCCATATTTAACGAGCTACTTATTCGAAGTACTAGATCATCATGTCAAAAATGTCGAATTATCGCGATCATCAAAAGCGCTCATCGAAGAGCAATACCATCAAGACACAAAGTCAACCGCACGAACCACCATATCGTGCTCCTCAAAGCCTCCTCATCATCCATGTCAAAAGTCGACAAATTCAACCATTATAATTACTGATGGGCAGCGAACACTCCACAGTGGTCAATACCAACCACTCGGTCCTGCACTTAGCCAAAAAATGGACAAGTACTAACCAACTGAAAACACCTGGTGTCTATCCTGAAGTCCAAAGCTCATCCAAATCCATCGTCTTCCATCCTCACACCCATTGGCATGCATTCCAGCATTCTCTTACAACTTATTCCATTTTTTGGGGTTTTCGGTCAAGGGGACGAAACCCTAATGCACATAATATTTCCTAACGCTGGATCGCCAATAAATCAGCATTTTCAACCTAACAACCAAACTAACATACATGCATCCAACAAGCATATAAATGTCCATAATAATATACGTATAATATGTATAATCCATCCATATCAACCAATATGGGAAATAATATCAATAATAGCTCAAGTCTAATAATTCCTTAACTATGGCACGTCGATGGAATATAAGTGATATTCATTATAAATCATTTTAAATTAATTTTATTTTCTTTTATAAAATTCTATTAGATATATAAGTATAGGAAAATCATATTTAAAATCAAAAATCATCCCGAGCGTCAATCTAATACTCTACAACAAATCATAGTATAGTGAGAGACAATATCAATCACCTCATCAAAATTTGTCCAAACCTTCACCAAGTCATAGAGCTCTCCAACACAAGTGCAACGCAAGAAACAGCATCCACAAGACCTCGTATGCAAAATATATAGCGTATAAGTTTCACGATTATTTAAGCAATTAAATTAACTTAATTAATTATTAAATTAACTTAATTAATTATTAACTTAAACTAATTACCTCTTTAATTATCTTCTTAATCTCCTAATATCACCTATATAAGTGTATGCTACAGAAACAAATGAACCCAATAATCCACTTTTCCTCTCCTCGATTTCTTGCTCATATCTTAACGAAATGTCGCACCACCTTCGCCAACACGCTCAATTACGAAACCTCTTCATGACACACACCTCGAGATGGAGCTCAGTCCCATACCCTAGAATGTGACCTGGTGGTGCTCCTTACTGCCATATGCAATGTGTTTTACATCTTAAGGCTACGCTCAACGAAATTTGCCAAGTAGGTGTAATTCTCAAAAAGAAACACGACAGCAATCTCTGTTTCTCCTCTCGTCGCCTCTCTCTTCACCAATCTAAAACCCTAGCTGCCGAGCTTTGAACGGCCATTCCCAAAACTATGATTGAACTCTACAAAGTGGACATGGGCATGAAGATCTCGTTGATACGAGTTGATTGAAAGTGGTTTGGGATTTTTCGTTGAACGGATAATGAAATATTGATTATAGAAGATAAAATAAGGGAGGCAGCCATTCTTTTGTTAATGGAACAGTGATCTGATAAAGGAGAAAGAAGTGAGGGTTTATAATTAGATAAGGAATTATTATATCAATATTTTATACTCCTTTATTTACATTTCTCAAATAAAACAGTAAACTTTTGAGCTCGTACGATCAAATGGTGCGTCTGATCGCCATAAAACTCATCTGCGTGCATTACTTAATTTTTCGGTCCCGATAATATAAGTTTCGTCGCTATCCAAGACTGCACTCTAGGATGATAATTTTATGCTTTTCAAGACCCTTTCGGCCATCCAATCGTCTGATCTCAAAATATAGCGATCTACTTACTTATTTTAATTTGCAATGTCGATATGAACTCAACAGAAATGGTCCTGAGTCCTGATTCAATCGTATGCGAAAAATCACATTTTCGGGCTGTAAATTAATCAACGATTCAATATTTAAATCAATTATTTAAATATATTCTCGTTAAAAATATGGGTCGTTATACTTAATATGGGCCCTTACTAGTCTAGGTTCAACCTGCTTGAATTTATAGTACATCAGTGGACCGGTTAGTGCAACCGGTCCACAAGTACACATGTTTTCCTAGTAGTTGCCAGGTTTCAAAATTTGGTTGTTTTCCTCGACGTTTCCACCTCTACTCTACCTATGGTCACCTGAGAATGTCCCTAGTACCTAGCCCTACGTTTCTAAGTCTTATTTCATAGTTTGTTTCATCATATTTGGTGTAAAGTCATCAAATTACCATAATCTATTCTAAACCTAGTTCAAACCTACCGTTCGTGACCAAATCCCTCCAAATCCCCATTTAATCTTGATTTAAGTGTGTGTCTATATATACACACACACACACACTCTCTCTCTCTCTCTCGATTAGCCAGCATATCATAGATATAACATCATGATTGCATTATAAGATGGAAAAGGATGAATCACTTGCTAAAAATGCTCTTCACTGCCTATGTCTCCGCTGTCTGGCCTGCCATGCCTCTATGCTTTTGAATTTTGCCTCCAAATCACTTCAGGTTTGCAGTCCTCTCCGATAGCTTTGTAATGCTTCTGGTCTCATGTAATTCCATTGAGTTATGTAAGAGATATTATAGTTTGATTATTAATGCAAGAGGAAGAAGAGAGAAGGAATAGTCGGTTCATTTCTGAAATTGAAATTTACATGATTTTTTATTTTAAACTGAAGGAGTGAAAACTTTCCGCTCATATTCAAAATTCAAAATCTTTAGTTTTTGGCGACCATTCGACTCGATACCATTTCGCCTAATATTTCCTTCTAATAGACTCCAAACGATGCAAACTAAAATACTACGCTGATAAGAAAAACGAAATGGTCGCAATAGACCTGGTTTTGTCATCAAATCCCAAAGTTGAAAAAATGGACATTTTGCCCCCTTCTTGTTTTTTATTTATTTAATTAACATGTTAAATTTAATTATTTTCACGAATTATATTATTAATATTTAATTAAAATATTTACAAATTTTTCAGGGTATCATAATAATGGTATCCAATCAAATCAAATAAATTTTTAATAATAAATATTCCATAATTATTAACTGATTTAATTTATTTAAAAACCACTTTGTATTTGTTATATTTAAATCCAATTTAAATAATCTATCGACATTATACATCGATACGTGCGTTTATAACTTTTATATATGCACTTTATTAAATACTAATGGTATTTAAACAGATCAAATAAAATTTAAAATTAATATTTCATAAAATTAATTAATTTACAATGATTATAAATAAATTAGATCGTGTGGTTTATTCAGAGTATTCATTATTTCAGTTGTGTGACTCAAAGGTGTAAATTCAATCAGCGATTAATATTAAATAATTTGAATATTAACGTTCGCACATCATCTTAGATAGTGGTGTGGCATTTTGGCTGAATTTATCACTTATACACCCTTTTCCGTAAAATCCAATTTTACTTATTATAAGCGGTACCCGGTATTAACGGTTATTTGCACCAATTATCTTCATCAACACTATATCACATTAGGACTTATGGAAGTTGGTTTTAATCAAAATTCCAACATCGCCCACATTCAACTTGAATAGTTGAAATAAAAACTCATTGGTTCGATAATAACAATTATTATTAACAGTAATGCTCTGGCCAAACACTTGGAATTTAAGTTAAATAGTTGACTGTGATATAACCCCACATAACTAAGGAGGAGAATTCTCTATTAAATAGTGTTTCACTTTCTATGCTTCAACTCAGATCCAACTATAGTCATTCGATGGATGCCATGCCACGATTTGACTATAATCAAAGTAGAGTATCCAAATTGAAGTTCAATAATATTATCAAGTAGAGAACAACGTAACTTCATCACTATGAGATTCTTTGTTTGGCCTTAGTTATATTAACCAACAAAAAGCTCATGAGTGAGTCATTCCATGGTTATTCAATAACTATCAGTATGTAACCCCTTGGTGCCCTCCAATAGCCTTGAGTACTACACTGCGCAACATTTGAAGAGTATTACGCTGTCTAGTCTCAACGGATGTATCAAATTCCCATCTCAAAACATCTTAACATGGAATATATAAAACACTGTCATTTTAATGTGATAAATTTCTCATGATTACAACATGTTGTATTACTATCACATAACATATCATTTAAGGATTTTCTATTTAATATACTTTAAATTAATTAGTTAATAATTATATCACAAAATAAAAATATATAGTAGAAAGAGTACACCTTTTACTTTGAAAAAGGTTGGTTGTCAAGTTAGATATATGTAACAAATTACATAATTGCTCCTAGGGAATACCCCTATCTCTATCAACCATCTTAAAGCGTTGCATCATCGCTTCACTATTGAAGCCATTCTTCGTCATGCTATAACATCGAAATCCAAAAAAATGTATAGACGAGTACGACCCATGTCTCGAAACCCACGCCTCGACCCCCCTTGAATCTCATATGTTCACCCACGCCCTTAATCATATCGACACTGACATGATCATGACGATCCCTACATGATTCACTTAAAAAAATGGTTATGTGTTTCTAACCCAAGCTCTCGCCATGCAAGCTTCCCAGAGTCTCAAAATCCACATACAAAATGCTCAGTGTTTGAACCTTTTGATGCTGAGTTCTCCCTTTACCTCTTGGCACCGAATTCATTTCTTGGCCCTAAAATTTTTCTAAGTATAAAGGTCCTTCATTCCATTTCGATGCCGAGAGGTTTGGAAATCTCCAAATTTTTATCCAAGTCCAAAATTGTTTCCCTCTTTCATGCCCAAAGTCCCTTCGCTAAACTCCCAAAGTTTCATCACCAAATCCTTGAAGC